>CM057449.1:325217500-327717500 GCA_016271365.2 Neoceratodus forsteri
CGAAGGTCCAGCAGGTTGATGTGGCATCGGGACTCCCGAGGGGACCAGAGGCCGTGCGCTCTGTGCTCCCCCAGATGGGCACCCCAACCCATCAGAGAGGCATCGGTCGATAGAGAGACCGTCGGCTCGGGGCGGACAAACGGGATGCCCTCCTGCAGATGTGCCGGAACGGTCCACCACTGGAGAGCGCTCCACATCCCTGGGTCACCACACTAGCTGATCCAACGGATCAAGCACTGTGACCACTGGCTGGCCAGTCCCCATTGAAGGGGACGCATGTACCAGCGGGCCCAATGGACCACGCTGGTGCAGGCCGCCAGGAGGCCCAGGAAGTCCCGGGCAGGGCGCGATTGCCCAACCAGAAATGATTGGGCAAAGGAGGAAAGAACCTCGGCACTGTCCACCGGGAGCCGTGCTCTGGCTCGAAGAGAGTCGAGCTCTGCCCCGATCAAATGTATCACCTGCTTTGGCACGAGTTCCAACTTGGCCTCGTTGATGAGGAGGCCAATCTGAGAACAAACTTGGAGGGCCAGATCTCTGGACCGCTCCACCTCCGCTCTGGAGGGGTCCCATAAAGGACGATGGGCTTTCGTCCAGTGACTGGCCCCCGGAGGACTCCAGGTCAACCTGCCTGGAGAACAGGGAGGAGTCGTCGTCGGACTCCGAAGAGTCCGCGAAGAGCTGCCTAGGGCCTGAGCCACCCTCCACCTGCTGAGGACAGTCGGGAGTGAGGGTGACCGACAACCTGTGGGGCAGGCCTTGAGCCGACCGAGAGTCCTTGGTCGGTGCCCCCGATTCTGGTTGTGGAGGCGGAGGTTCCACCACAGTTGGTGGGGCAGCAGGTTTTAGCCGAACAACCGGCCCAGGCTTGGGCATCTCGACTGCAGCGAGAGGCTGTTTCGGACGTTCGGGTGACAGCCACTTGATGGCCGGGGAAGGCGTTGGTGTCGACTTAGTCCCGGACAAAAGTAATTGCTGCCACATCAGCTCCTCGTAGCATCAACGCAATCTGCACCGAAGCCTCTCCTCATCCGAGGAGGAACTGCATCGCCGCTTACCTCAGTGCCGAGAACGCAATGTCGGCGGGATCGGCTGGACCGAGAAGAGGTCCGAGACCGAGACCCTCTGTGTGTGTCCGAGGGGGGCCTGGGAGGGAGCGGGGGACACCCGCTCCTCTCTCAGCTCAGACATCTTAACCGGGGACTGCTGCACCGATGGCGCAGGCAAATGCTCGGTTTCCATCGGGGAACCGGCGAAGAAGGGTTGTCAGCTTCACCAGTCGACAAACCATCCGACGGGTCGAGAAAAATCTCGACTGCGTCTACGGCTGTCTCAGCCAGCTGACCTGACGGGGACACCGTGAAGCCAGCAGCCTTAGCCGCAACCTCAACCGAAGTCGATGGTCGGCTGTCCCGGGAAGGGGACCTCTCCCGCTCTCACGAACGCCGACGATGGGACTTACCCTTGAGATCCTTCTTTCTGGACCAATAGGAATGTCCCGATGGCCCCTCTCCCTTCGTGGAAAGGGAATGGCAAAGCTCCTTGAACGTAGCAGAATACGAGGTACCCGAAGAGAGTGGGATAAATGCTGCGACAGAGGAGGAGAAAGATGCGGCCTGGGCCGCCTCCTCCTCGAGGGCGATCATCTGCTCGAGCTGCTCAGCCGAGCCAGTCGCCGGTGTAACCGCCCAACGGGCCTCTTTCAACTTTACCGGCCGGTAGCGCTTCTCGGGGCGCCCAAGCTTCAACCGGGCAGCGCGGTCCTCCAAGACGTTGGCCGAGAACGAACAGCAAGACTCGCAGACCTGCGGGTCATGTTCTAGGCCGAGGCAGTAGACGCACATGGAGTGCGGATCCGTCCTGGACATCTTCTGCCCACAAGAGCACCGCCGAGAACGGGGAGTCAATTTGTCCATCACAGCCGTGAGGGAAAAGGAAGACCAAAGTCTTGAAAATTTTAAAATGAGTTTCGGACGAACGGAAGAATTAGGATCCAGTCTATCACACCGAGAGTTAAGGAGGGAACCGGAGCTTCCAAGCGGTAAGGAAGATCTCATGCCACGGGCGGAGCCGAGTTTTACCACCCGGTGGGTGGGAGGAGCCAGCTTGAAGACCTTCCGGCAAGATTTAAAGCGGCAAGGAACCTGCCAGACAGTGTGGATGAACAACATAACCATGTCCCTAGAACTGGGGATTCTGGGGACCGCCTATGAACTATGCCTGACATCAGGGGGGACAGACGCCGGGGCAGTCCGCTGAATACTAGCTAGAAAATTTCCGTGGGGTCCTTGAGCCTGCCGGCTTCAGTCCTAATGGTGTAACCTGCTGCAAGAGCCGTTTCTCGAAGTAAGATCTTACTGTAACAGTAGATCTTTGACAACGGTTCCTGCAGTAGGTCATAACATATAGGACAGAGCCCCCTGGTGTCAGGACTACACAGCAAACTTTTGCTAGCAATGTTTGGCGGAGGACCACCCACCCGACGTCACATGACAGATGTCAGTGTGACCCTATATAGTGGGAGGTCCCCGAGCCCGCCTTCCAGTTCTCCCGCTGGAGATCCAAAAAGGATAAGAAAGGAGAAAGGGTGAATATCCTGGAGCCCAGTTCAGCATGATTTGCAAGAAATGCAGAAACAGGGGGAAGGAGGGAGGGAAAGTGTGATCTACTGCAGTAACCTCTCTCGAAGATCTACTGTTATGGTAAGTTCTTACATAACTGTACTATCTTACTTTAAGAGGGTTCCTGCAGTCGTTCATAATGTATAGTACTGAATCCCAAGCAGTCACTCTCAGAGAGACTAAGAGAAGCAGGGAAGGAGGAAGTCCGAAAACAACCAGAACAGGCCTAAGACAGTAGGCTCTGCAAAACGGCGAGGTCAGAACTGGCCCTGCACCTAGAGGCAATGTCCAGATTGAAATGCTTCGCGAAGGTATGGACAGAACTCTAGAATGCTGCCACACAAATCTCTGCTGTAGAAATGTTTCTTAGAAAAGCCGTGAAAGCAGCCATACCCCTGGTAGAGTGACCTCTGACCTCTCCCAGAAGAGGTTTGTTGTACTTCTGGTAACATAAGTGGATGCAGTTAGCCAGCCATTTGGAGAGGTACTGCTTACCCCAAGGATTTGGGGGCAAAGGAAACAAAGCTGATCTGACTTGCATGTGTCCTTAGTCCTGTGGACATAACGCAAAGCCCTATGTGTGAACGGGGTAGCATACAGGGAGTTCAACAGTTTGGTTTAAGGTAAACTCAGAAACCACGTTGGGAATAAAAGTACAGTTACGTAAGAACTTACCATAACAGTAGATCTTCGAGAACAGCTCTTGCAGCAGGTTACACCATTAGGACTGAAGCCGGCAGGCGTCAGGACCCCACGGAAAAATTCTAGCTAGCCATCTTCAGCAGGGACCGCCCCCGACATCGGTCCCGCCTCTGACGTCAGGCGTAGTACATAAGGGGCGGTCCCACGATTCCCCAGTTTCACTGGAGACTTCCGTCAAGAAAGCTGACATCGAAATGGGAGACCGAGGATCCACCACAGAAGACAAAAGGGTATAAATCCCTGTTAAAAAAGGCTTAAGCCATGCCTTCTCCAAGGGGGAAGGTACTTGCTGCAAGAGCTGTTCTCGAAGATCTACTGTTACGGTAAGTTCTTACGTAACTGTACTATCTTACTTTGAGACACAGCTCTTGCAGCAGGTTACACCATTAGGACTGATTCCCAAGCAGTAGCGCTTGCAAACACTCTGGGAGGAGAAAACTAGAAAGTTCATTCCAGGTCCTGATTCTAGGACAGGAGACCCTGTAGCACAGCCAGGCCGAAGCCGGCTCTTCGCCGTGAAGCGATGTCCAGGCTATAGTGCCTGATAAAGGTATGTACAGAGCTCCAAGTGGCTGCAGCACAAATGGCAGAGGTGGAGACGTTTCGAAGTGCTGCAAAGGAGGTGGCCACTCCCCTAGTGGAATGGCCCCAGACTGATCCCAGGAGGGGCTTTTGTTTGATATCATAACTTTATGATATGCAGTGGACAAGCCAGCGAGAAAGGGACTGTTTGGATACTGGTTGGCCCATCATCCTTTCAGTAAAGGAAACGAAAAAGTTGCTCCAATTCTGAAGCTGCTTAGTTCTGCTCAGGTAGTACCTAAGCTCGGTGAACATCCAGGGTTTGAGCACCTCTCTCTATTAGAATAATTAGGAAGTAGACAGGCAGGTCAGTGTCCTGATTGAGGTGAGTGTGGAAACCACCTTAGGCAAGAATTTAGGATCCGTCTCAGGGATACTCTGTCCCGGTGGAAAATCAAATAAGGCTCCTTACACATGAGAGCATGAAGCTCGAACTCTCGCTGACGAATAGCAACTAAAAAACAACGCTTCCACGACAGAAAACGAGCTCGCAATCCGGGCGGTAGGTTCAAAGGGGGAGCGGAGTTGCTCCAGGACAAAGAGCAAGTCCCATGGAGGCACTGGGTCCTCAATGGGCCTAAGATGTAACACCCTCTCAAGAATTCCTCGACAGGCATCTAATTGTGCCACTGTGCGCCTGTCCACCGGGGTGATAAGCTGAAATGGCACAGAGGTGCACCTTAATAGAGGAGTAGGCGAGACCCGAACAGAAAAGGAGAGGCAGGTACTCTAACACCGCTTCACGGACAACCTAAAGGGGAAAGGCGGCGTGTTTCGCGACCATAGACAAAAAACGGTGCCATTTCTATGGCGTGACATCGTATCGTTGCCGGCTTTCTGGCTGCAGAAAGAACTTCCAACTCATAGACCCCGTACGTAAATTGGCTATGTCTCTAGGAGCCATGCATGCAGGTTCAGTGAGCGGAAGTCCGGGACCAGTGAACCCCTCCTGAGACAAGAGATGGGAGCTGAATGGCAACGGGAGCGGAGGTTCCCGGATAGCTGTATTAGCAAAGGGAACCAGATCTGTCTGGGCCAGAAAGGCCACCAGGATCATTGTTGCAGCTCCCTCGCGTAGTTTGAGAAGAACTCTGGATCAATGGGAAGGGAGGAAAGCGTAGAGGAATCTGTCCGCCCAGGAGAGGGACAACAGTGCCTCGCCAGAAAACTCCAGGCCCTGGATCTAGCGAGCAAAAACTGGGCAGTTTTGCGCTGGATGGGGAAGCGAACAAGTCCAATTCTGGAGTTCCCCATCGAAGAAACAGATCCTCTGCTACCTCCTGAAGAAGTTCCCACTCGTGGACTCTGGCCTGGGAGCGACTCAGGCCGTCTGCAATTGTGTTGTCCATCCCGGGAACATGTGCTGTGATCAGGTTCGAGCCGTGTCGGATTACCCAATCCCACACCCTCATAGCCTCCCTGCAAAGGGGGTAAGAGTGTGCGCCTCCTTGTTTGTTGAGGTAATACATCACCGCCGCGTTGTCTGTCTGTAGCAGGAGAGTACTCGGCGGGATCTCTGACTGAAATGCCTGCAGGGCATAAAGGACCGCCCTCATCTCCAGAACGTTGATATGAAGGTGAGCCTCCTGAGGGATCCACGTTCCCTGGGACTTCACCCCGTCCAGGTGTGCTCCCCACCCTAGTCCTAAGGCGTCTGTGGTGAGGATTACCTCCGGGGACGGCGCTATAAACGGAACATCCGTAGAGAGTGTCCCTGGGTCTAGCCACCATTGCCAGTCTCGAATCACGGTGTTTGTGATTCTGACCGGATGCTGCATATGGTCTTGCCTTTGGTCCCATTGCACCTTGAGCATCCACTGAGTTACCCGCATGTGGAGCCTTGCGAAAGGGACGGTAGGAATGGCCGCAGCCATGTGTCCGAGCAAGCGAAGGACCGACCGGGCTGGGACGGTCTTGTTCGACGAAAGCTCCCTGATGAGGGATCTGATGCGCTCCGCTCTGTCGTCTGGAAGAAATGCTCTTCCCTGAACGGTGTCCAGGACTGCGCCTATGAACTGCAGTTTCTGCGACAGTACCAGGAGAGACTTCTCGTAATTTATCAAGATGCCCAGAGACCGAAACAGATCCTGGGTACTCTGGATAGCCAATAACAACGCGCCTCTGGAGACGGCCATGAGAAGCCAATCGTCCAAATACGGGAACACATAATGGCCCTGTCTCCTTAGAGACGCGGTCAGCCACCATGCATTTGGTAAAGACCCTGAGCTGATGACAGTCCGAGTGGAAGTGCTCGAAATGAAAGTGGTGGCCGAGAAACTCGAAGTCAGGAACCTCCTGTGCGCCTGAGCTACAGGGATGCAGGTATGCATCCCAGATGTCTAGGGACGCTAAACGCCCCTCTTTAGCATGGGGATAAGACCGGAAGAGTCACCATGCGGAATCTTTGTAGGCGAATCGACATATTGAGGTCGCTGAGGTCCAGAATCGGACGGAGGTCCCCTGTTTTCTTTGGAACCAGGAAGAAGTGGGAGTATACCCGTATCCTCTCTGGTTCTCTGGGACATCTCTTGCCTTTGCAGGAGGGCGAGTATTTCTTGCCTGAACAGAGGTTTGTAGCTGACCCGAGTAACGGAGAGCAGAGAGGCCTCGAGGGTGGCTTTTCTGCGAATTCTATAAAGTGGCCTCTTTCGACCAACTGAAGAACCCACCGGTCGGTGGTTATGGACTGCCATCCTGGCAGGTAATTTGCAATGCGACCCCCGACCTTGATGTCCCGTTGATCCTGAGGGGCAGGGGCGGAAAAGGAGTCAGGCTGTTGCGGCGGAGGGGCCTGCGGCTGGGCCGGTTTAGCTGGGCATTGACCTCGCCCGCTGGGCTGTCTACCCTAGGCTCTACGGGAACCGGAGCCCCTCTGTTGTGGACCGGTGCGGGACTGTTGTCTCTGTGCCCGCCCACTAAAAACGGCTTTTGGTTCCTACGAAGGAACTAAGCCTCGGTCGGTACATTGCCTGGACCGACCTCACCTCTCCCAGCCTCTTGAAGCTTGGTGATGACCCTCTCAGAGGGCTCACCAAAGAACTCTCCCTCAAATGGGGCGTCCATGATGTTTTTGTGGACATCCGGGGTAAAGCCGGAGACACGGAGCCAAGAATGTCTCCGGAGGCATACACCTGAAGCTGCTGCTCGGGCCGAGGAGTCCGTGGAGCGGGAACCCGACTTGGGTGATGGTGGCGGTCCCCCGACTTGACCAGGGCCTTGGAAGACGAAGGAGGCCTGGAAGTCTTGGCCTGAGAAGAGGAGCCCAAAGATTTTCTCACCGCAGCAGAGGGAGGCTGAGAACTGGCCCGGGAAGGCGAGCGGTCGGACCTGGAGCCAGAGCTTCGAGAATCAGAGGCCCTAGACGGGGACCTGGAAGTGGCCTTCTCTCCATGCTTCTCTGAATGTTTACAGGCCTTCTCCGAAGAATCCCCCTTGGAGGCCATGGTCTTGAGTTGTTCCTCGAGCAGGAACGCCTGTAGGGCCTTCTGGCGACGGATCCGGGTTCTGCTGTTCAAACCTAGGCAAAAGAAGCAGGACCGGGTGTCGTGGTCTGGGCCTAAGCACCGGACGCAGGCCGAATGCGGATCCTTGAAAGGGATCCGCTTCCCACAGGCGTACTTCGAAGAATGACCGAGGAGTTGGAGAGGACATCAGACAATAAACTGACCGAAGAAAAACAAATTTTCAAAGGAAAACACCTACCACGTCCGCAGCTAGAACTGGAACCAAGGGTGAGAGACTTGCAAGTCGGCGGCGGGAAAGACAGGGAATCTGGCGGACCGCCATGTACTAAGCCTGGCCAGGCGGGACCTACATCGGGGTCCCAGCTGAAATAACTAGCTGGAATTTTTCCGTGGGGTCCTGGCCTGCAGGCTTCAGTCTAATGGTGTAACCTGCTGCAAGAGCTGTGTCTCAGTAAGATCAGCTCTTGCAGCGGGTGCATCTTGGGACAGAAAAGCACAACTGGCCTCCATTCCCTAGCGAGGTATCCAGCGGGGCCAACCCGACATCAGTCCGCCCGACATCAGGCATAGTACATGAGAGCGGTCCCCAGAATGCCCAGTTCTCCGCCTCAGGACTCCCGGCAGCTGGATGATATCAGAAAAGGAGACTGAGGATCCGCCATCAAATGGCAATCAAGTAGTGTTAGAAACACCTAATCCTAGGAGAAGGATATGAACAAGTCTACCTTCAGCGGGGATGGTGGGAGGAAAGTACCTGCTGCAAGAGCTGTTCTCGAAGATCTACTGTTACGGAAAGTTCTTACATTAACTGTACTATCTTATTTAGAAACAGCTCTGGCAGCACCCTCGATAGACGGATTCCCAAGCAATACTGGAAATCCCTCACCTGCCGGTGGGGAGGAAAGGTAGAGATCACTAGTTGTGCGAAGCCTAGGATGAGGAGTTCCTGAAGGGCTGCTAGACCAAAACCTGCTCTTCGCCTCGATACAAAGTCCAGGCTATAATGCCTGATAAAGGTGTGCACAGTGCTCCAAGTGACTGCTGCACAGATTGCTGAAGTGGACACGTTCTTCATGGCCGCAAAGTAAGTAGCCACCCCCCTTTTGGAATGACCCTTAACCGAGGCCGGTAAGGGTTTGTTACGTTTCTGGTAACAGAACGTATTACAATGTATATGCCACCTAGACAGCGATTGTTTGGAAATGGGAGCTCCCATCATCCTGTGGGCGAAGGAGACAACAGGTTGATCAGAGTTTCAGTGGTGTTTGGTTCTGGTCAGGTAGTATCGAAGACACCTATACACATCTAAAGTGTGCAACAGGGCCTCTCCTCTATTAGAATATTTAGGAAAGTACACTGGTAGATCTATGTTCTGATTAAGGGTGAGAGCTGACACCACCTTAGGCAGAAACTTCAGATTTGTCCGTAGGGATACCCTGTCCTGGTGAAAAACCAAATAAGGTTCTTTGCACATCAATGTGTGAAGTTCAGAAATTCTTCTGGCCGAAGTAATGGCAACTAATAACAACGTCTTCCATGTAAGGAGACACAGCTCGCAATCCGTGGCTGGTTCAAAAGGTGGCAGCGTAAGCTGCTCCAGGACAAAGGGTAAATCACATGGAGGAATAGGATCCTTAATCGGAGGTCTAAGGTGGAGGACACCTCTCAGAAAGGTGCATGCCGTGTCCAACTGAGTTATGGGACATTGGCCTATAGGCGTGTGATAGGCTGAGATGGCACAAACGTGTACTTTTATCGAGGAGTAGGCAAAGCCTGTCTGAAAGAGAGACAGGAGGTAGTCCAGGACCAACCTTTCCGGACAATCCATCAGCGAAAACCCCTGTGCCTGAGCCCAGAGGCAAAATCTGCGCCATTTCATGGCGTATGTAGTACGAGTGGCCGGTTTTCTAGCAGCCGCTAGAACATCTGCTACCTCTTGCAAGACCCCGTACCGCATGATGGCTATGCCTCTAGGAGTCAGGCGTGCAGGTTCAGAGATCAAAGGTCCGGATGGACCAAAGAGCATGCCTCCTGAGAAAATAAGTGAGAGCTGATTGGCAGAGGCACCAGAGGTTCCCAGGACAGCTGGTGCAGCAGAGAGAACCAAATCTGTCTGGGCCAAAAGAGCGCGATAAGTATCAGCGTTGCTTGCTCTCTGTGGAGTAACAAAAGGACCCTCTGGATCAAAGGGAAGGGAGGAAAGGCGTAGAGGAATCTGCCCGTCCAGGAGAGGGACGAGTCTCGCCAGAAGACACCAGGCTCTGGATCTAGCGAGCAGAAATTGGGCAGTTTTGTGTTGTACGGGGACGCAAAGAGATCTAACTCTGGTGTGCCCCACCTGTGAAACAGATCCTCTACTACCTCCTGGAGTAGTTCCCACTCGTGGACTCTGGCCTGAGAGCAACTCAGGCTGTCTGCGATGACGTTGTCCACTCCTGGGACATGAACAGCAATGAGATTTGCGCCGTCTTATAGTACCCAATCCCATACACTCATGGCCTCCCTGCAAAGCGGGTAGGAATGGGTGCCTCCTTGTTTGTTGAGGTAATACATCACCACAGCATTGTCTGTTTGTAACAGGAGAGTACCCGGTGGGATCTCCGACTGGAAAGCCTGCAGGGTGTAAAGAACTGCTCTCATTTCCAGGATATTTATGTGGAGATGAGCTTCCTGGGCTGTCCATAAGCCCTAAGACCTGACACCGTCGAAGTGCGCTCCCCAACAGAACTGTGAGGCATCTGTGGAGAGCGTCACAATCTGAGACAGCGCGATGAAGAGGACCCCCGCTAACAGGTTCTTTGAATCTAGCCACCATTGCCAATCTTGGATTACAGCATTCGTGATCTGGATTGGAAGCTGCAAATGGTCTTGCTTCTGATCCCAATGGACCCGTAACATCCAATGGGTCACCCGCATGTGGAGACAGGCTAGCGGGACTGTTGCAATGGCCGCAGCCATGCGTCCGAGCAGGCAAAGTACCAGTCTGGCTGGGACAGTCCTCTTTGCCAGAATGTCCCTGATGAGGGATCTGATGTGTTCCGCTTGGTCGTAGGGTAGAAAAGCTTTCCCTTGGATGGTGTCCAGAACTGCGCCTATGAACTGCAGATTCTGTGAAGGAACCAGGCTTGGCTTCTCCTGATTGAGAATGATGCCCAACATCTCGAACAGAGACTGAGTACAATGAATGGTGGAAATCAGGGCCTCCCGAGAGGGCACCATGAGAAGCCAATCGTCCAGGTAGAGGAACACGTAGTGGCCTTCTCTCCTCAGAGTCGCTGCTACAACTGCCATGCACTTTGTAAACACTCAAGGTGCCAATGACAGTCCGAAAGGGAGGGCTCGGAACTGATAATGGTGACCTAGAAATTCAAAGAGCAAGAACTTCCTGTGCACTCGAGCAATGGGTATGTGAAGATAAGCATCCTGCATGTCCAAGGCCGCTAGGAAAGCACCCTGCTTCAGCATGGGTATCAGACCTGGAAGGGTCACCGTGCAGAAGCATTTGTAGAGGATCAAAGTGTTGAGATCGCTGAGATCCAGTATAGGATGGAGGTCCCCTATCTTTTTGGGAACCAAAAAAAAGTGGGAATAGTAATCTGCACCTCTCTGGTTCCGCGGTACACAAAGAGCTGATCAGACTTCCTGCCCGCCATGGTTCCAGTTAGGTAACATTGGAGAGCCCTGTGCACGACCAAGGAATGAAGCAGGATCTCACCCCTGTTGCAGTGCTCCGGGTAGTAGACTGGGAGCTGAACCAACTGATTTAAAGTGAGCTCCGAAACCACTTTCGGTAAGAACTTCAGATTGGTGCAGAGAGCAACCCTGTCCTTGTGTAAAACAAGGTAGGGTTCTTTACAAGAGTGCTTGAAGCTCTGAAATGCGCCTCACCAAAGTAATTGCTACCAAAAGCAGAGTTTTCCAGGAGAGGAAACAAAGCTCCGATTTCATAGCCGGCTCGAATGGGGGGAGAGAAAGCTTCTCCAGGACAAACAGGAGACCCCAAGGAGGAACAGGGTCCCTGATGGGAGGTCTGATGTGGAGAATACTGCGCAAAAAGGCTTTGGAAAACCTCCATCTGAGCCACCGTCTTACCCAACACAGGTAAATGGTAAGCGGAGATGGCGGCCAGGTGTACCCTGATGGAGGAATAGTGGAGCCCTTTCTCATAGAGAGAAAGCAAGTATTCTAGGATGGTATTAACCGGACAGACCAATGGATCTACTTGCTTGGCTGTGGCCCAAATGCAAAAGCGTTTCCACTTCATAGCATAAGTGGCCCTGGTGGCAGGTTTCCATGCCTCAACCAACACATGAGCAACTTGATCAGACACTTCGAAACGGACCTTAGCTAAGTCCTGAGGAGCCACGCATACAGGTGAAGAGAACATAAGTTCAGGTGCAGCAAGGACCCCTTGTCCTGCAAGAACAGGTGCGAGGAGAGGGGAAGAGGCATTGGCGACTCTGCCACTAGACACTGTAGTAATGTAAACCAGAATTGACGAGGCCAAAGTGGAGCAATCAAGATGATTGTGGAAGGTTCCGACTGAGCCCCGAGGAGGACCTTCTGAAAGAGAAAGGGAGGGAAGACATACAGGAACCTCCCGTTCCAACAGAGGGACAACACGTCTTGCCAAAAAGCTGCAGGCTCTGGACCTAGCGAGAAAAAAATTGGGCAGTTTTGCATTGGATTTTGACATGAAAAGGTCCGCCTCTGGCATCCCCCATAGACGGAAGATGTAATCTGCAACCTCTTGAAGCAACTCCCATTCGTGGGCTTGCGATCTTGTCCAGCTGAAAGTGTCAGCTAACACATTTTGAATCCAGGGAACATGGACTGCTGTCAAAAAACAGACGATGTTCCAGGGCCCAATCCAAAACCTGCATAGCTTCCCTGCAAAGGGGACAGGAATGTGTGCCGCCCTGTTTGTTGATGTAGAACATCACCAAAGTGTTGTCTGTCTGCACCAAGAGATGGCCCGTCATCAAGACCGAGGCCAGGGCTTGAAGTGCTTAAAGCACAGCTCTTATTTCCAGGACACTGATGTGCAGATTCGTTTCCGAGGGAGACCAGGAACCTTGAGTACGATGGTTCCACATGTGTGCACCCCATCCCTGGGAAGAGGCGTCCATGGTCAGAGACTGGGACGGCGCCTCGGATTGGAAGGGAATGCCCCCAAGCAGATTTTCGGAAGACATCCACAAGCGAAGTTCTCAGCGGACTGGCTCCGACATTCTGATCAAGGCGTCCAGGCTGTCTGAAGTTTGATTCCACTGGACTCTCAGGGACCACTGAATGGTCCTCATGTGCAGACGTGCCAGAGGGACTGAGACTATGACAGCGGCCATGTGTCCCAACAGCCTGAGGAGGAGCCAAGCCAGCACTTTTGAGGCTGACGAGATCTGGGACGCGATGATCCGAATGCGATCCTGTCTGTCGGAGGGAAGGAAAACCCTCCCGAGAGTGGTGTCCAGAAGAGCTCCGATAAACTGGAGAATCTGAGTAGGGGACAGATGAGACTTGCCCCTGTTCATGGTGATTCCGAGACACTGGAAAAGTGTGGTGGAATACCTTATCTCCGACAGGCAGGACCTGGAGGGGGCCAGGAGGAGCCAGTCGTCCAAGTAAGGAAACACAAAATGGCCCCATCTTGAAAGTGCAGTGGCTACGACCACCAGGCATTTGGTGAAGACCCTGGGGGCCAAGGAAAGACCGAAGGGGAGGACTCGGAAATGACAGTCCTCGCCTTCGAACCTGAAGCTGAGAAACCTTCGATGTTTTCTGGCAATGGGCATGTGCAAGTAAGCATCCTGCATGTCCAGAGACTCCAGCCAATCTCCTGCTGATACGAGAGGAAGGAGAGTTGGAAGAGAAACCATCCTGAATCTCTTGTAGGAGACCCACTGATTTAGATTGCTGAGGTCCAGAATGGGTCTGAGATCTCCCGACTTCTTCGGAACGAGGAAGAAGTGGGAAAACAACCCTTTCCTTGATTCAGCCAGCGGAATCGGCTTGATGGCCCTTTTGTTCAGAAGGAAGGAGATCTCCAGCCGGATCAGAGCTCTGTGCTTCCTTGGGTATTGGGATGGCGGTGGTGGTCTGTCCAGAGGAATGGATTCGAACTCTATGGAGTGCCTGAACTCCATGAACTCCAGTACCCATTGGTCGGAGGTCACCTGACCCCACGCATCCGCGTAGAGGGAAAAGTGGCCTCCGACCAGCTCCCCTGGTTGGGGCACCAGAGGAGAAGGGTCGCCTGAATAGTCAGGCGTTGGGTGGGGGAGGGAGGGCAGCGGCTGCTCTGGGTGGTCTAGAGGTGGAGGCCGAATTACCTCTGGCTCTGCCTCTACAACCAAAGCTCCTTCGCTGCACCTGTTGCTGAAAGCGAGGTTGCTATGACTGATGTCCCCCACGCCCACTAAAACGAGGCCTTCGTGTGCGGCCCTGATTCAGGCGGTACATGGACTGCACTGAACGGACAGCCTTTGCGGAGTCCTGCAGCCTGGTGATGATGCGCTCCGTGTCTTCGCCAAAGAGCACAGAGCCTTTGTAAGGAGCATCCAGAAGGTTGGTTTGGATGTCTGGATCGAACCATGAAACCCGAAGCCACGCATGGCATCAGAGGCAAATGCCAGCGGCAGCCGCCCTGGAGAAGGTGTCCGCAGAGTCATAGGCTGACCGCAAAAAGTGGGTGCCCATGTCTGAGCCAGTCTGCAGCAACTTGACAAGCTCTGCCCACTGGGGACAATCGGGCAGGCCTTGCACAATGTCCAATCCCTATTCCCAGAGGGCGTTCTGGAATTGGACCATATGCCTCAGAAAGTTGAGGTTCCTCAGGCTGCAGGTGGCAGCAGAGCACACCTTACGGTCCATAGACTCCAGCTGCTTCGATTCCCTATCAGGCGGCTGGGTGCTCAGATGTTTGGGCCTCTGCGAACAATCGTGAGCTACCAAAATCACCACTGAGTCTGCAGCGGGTGGTTTGGCTAAAAATGGGTGGCCCGCAGGCACCCGGTAGAGCCGGTGAGCCTGCTTTGGCACAGCAGAGGAGGAGTAAAGGCGCTTCCAGGTCGCATAGGTGACATCCTGAAAGGTGACGACCATGGGAGGGATGACCACTGGCTTTGGGTATTTTTGGCGGAGGCATTTAGCCAGCCACAGTCGCTCGGGGTCCAGGGCTTCGGTGTCCCAACCCATGTTGGCCTGGATGCACCTCATCACCTCCATGCAGCTGGGGTCATCTGGAGGGGATTTAGGGAAGCCCTGTGTCTCCTAGGTCTGGCTCCAAGTAGACTGAGAAGGAAGAATCCGAGTCTACATAGGCAGTCATAGAAGAAAAGGGTGAGGGGTTACACCTCTTCTCTTTGTGCCTCTTGACCAGAGGAGAGGGAGAGCGAGAGAAACTGCTGGACCAGTCCTTCTTAGACTTTTTCTTGTGCTTTGTTGGGAAAGACACCTCGTCCCCCCCACCATCCGGTTCAACAGGGTCTGGAACCGGCTCCAGAACGGATGGAGGCGCACCCGCTGGTAGGGCTTTTTTAACAGTCTCCCACCAGTGGGAAAAAAGCTCCTTTACCTGTGAAAGGTGCAATTTCAGTGAATCAGGTGTAGGCTGAGGAGCACCCGAGCCCGTACCGGCGCCGACCCCGTCATCCAGGGAGGCTGGCGTCAGGTCCGAACCCTTGTCGACTGGCGTCGGCCTAAAGGGGGACGTTAGGGCGGCGTCAGCACCACAGTCGTCAGGTTCCGGTGTAAGGCGGATCGGCGACCGTGGAGAAGGGGTGTCCGAACTGGCATCGACGCCGGAGACAGAATCGAGTCAAGCGGACCCGGCGTCCGGTTTAACTATAAACGGCAGTGCAATAACCTTCGCCAGGGCCAAGGAAGTTGCGGGCAAACGAGGGTCCAGCGTGCACTTCTCCTTGTAATCCGGACGTCCTTCCTTTTCACTGGACGGATGACGGTCGGATTTGTGGCTCGAGGTTTTCTTGGCCGAACGCCGGTCAGGAGCCAGAGGCTGGCACTGGTCCAAGGCCTTGTTTTTAGGCGGCAAGGAAGATGCCTTGCTGGCCGAAGACCCAAGGCCTTGCTCAACTCCCGAGAGTCGGCATTTGAGGAGGAAGCCGAGCGGGAGGAGCCCTTATCTGAGCCCTTGGATTTCTCAGGGGGCTGAGATACCTTTAAAGGCTGGAGAGAAGTAAGAGTGGAACCCACAAATGAAGGCTTTACAGTCGTGAGGCGGGAATCATGGCCCGACGACCCGGACTTCGATCCCGAAGACAGATGTTTTGAGTGGGATCTCCCTCTGTCCTGCTCCTGATGCTTGTGGGCGGGTTGAGGGTCGGATTACCCCGAGGAAGAGGCCCATTCCATGTAAGGCAAGTTTTGATTCTGCAAGAAAGGCCGCAAGGGATTTCTGGTGCCGGATCTGCTTCCGCAAATTAAAGGCCTGGCAGTGAGAGCAGGCGTTAGTACGATGGTCGGGCCCCAGGCAGTAGAGAAACGCAGGATGTCCATCTTTCGTGGGAATCTGTTGCCCACAAGCGCACTTGTTTACATGCGAGGACACAGATCTCGAAAATCGAATTCTGAGGAGCAAATCTAATATGGTGGAGAAGACCAATCGGTACTAGCCAAAACGCTGAACTAACCCTGATCGTGGCGCGGGAAAGAATTGGAACACGTGGGGAACTCCTCCCTTATATAGGGCGATGTTGGGGGTGGAGCCGACGTCAGCGGGGGGTATTCCCACATCGGTACTACTACAGGAAAAAGTTGCCAGATCCGCCACCAGGTGGCGCCATTCCTTAATGTGTAACCTGCTGCCAAGAGCTTCTCTAAGGAAGATAAATTTTTATTAAACATCTACAGAGCAGTGTATATTGTACAATTAAAAAGCATATATTATGTAGTCACATTCTGAATATGTTGGAATATCTAAGGCAAGTCCCCACCCATCTAAGGTACAGCATGAGGGAGGATGTACATGCCTCAGTGAGCAGTCTAAAAGGTAGCATGACCACAACAGATTAGCGTTTGCAATTATATTTCAGTGGCCCAGAGTAAAGGGGGGGGGGTTATCCCAGAGGCAGGCAGCCACAAAATTGTATATTAATTAGTGCAAGTAGAGTCCCCCTTCCTCCCAGTACGTAGCAGTGACAATAAAACTGCAATGACAGAAAGAAGGCACTTCAAACCCTGAAGCTGGAAGAGGCTTGGACTGTGACTCACCAAAGAAACCGCTGATGGCTTTCTTGGGTTTTTCCAGTGCTTCCTGCCCACTGGGCTTTTGCTCTTCAGGACTGGCACTCTCACATTCTGCATTGCTCTTTGCCTCTTTTTCAACCTCTGACTCCAAACAATCTGCTTCCTGATTTACAGGGACCTCCTTGGGCTCCTGCTGTGGTTCTGGGGAAGTCTGCTCTTTGGCCTCTTCTGTTTCCATCTTCTCCTCCTCATCATCATCAGATACCACTCCATTCTGCTTTTCTGCAATGGGAAGTGTATTTTAGGTTTTTTTGTTTCGTTTTTGGGGGGTAGGTTCATATGCAATACTACAGGAGAAACAGGAACATGAATCAAATTCTGGTTCGGTATAGGGCCAGTCACATAACATGTCAAGGGGAGAATCGCCACATTACAGAGTCTGAACCCAAGTTCTGACTCTGGGACAACACCTCAGGGCTGAGATACTGCAATTTGTGTAACCTCACAAATACGATCTCTGTGCTATAACTATACCTTTATCTCTTTAAGGGGTAAGGACACGCTTCAGGAACATGTACTCATACAAAATCTTTATTCTGGGCAGATTATTATACCCAACACTCTAATATTTATGCTTTGCTGGACTGGCTTTGTTTGGAACAAATGGCAATACTACACTAGAATAATCTGTCTGAAAATTCTGGCCAATCAATCACCTGTTAAAATTCAAGATCTCCTGCAAACTCTGGAGCATCTCATATGCTACTGTATCACCTACAAATCATAGCCTACTTCTCCAATGAGAAGGGCTGGCTTTCCTGTGCCAAAGAGCTTCCCCACATACAGTTACAAAATACTGGAATACTTTACCAAGTGATATTGCTGAGTGCAATGATTGACAGTACCTTCATTTACTAAAACTGCATATGCTGCAAAAATTCACCTGCCATTGTAATTTTTAAACTATCTGTACCTTATCATGACACTCTGTTAGTACTGTAACTCTGCTTGACCCAAGTCCACTTTGAAAATGGGTACTTCCTGCTTAAAGTTCTCCTGTGAAAACAAAATGAATAGTTCTCAGCCCTTCCTGCTGTGCAGAGCGAATCTTTCACAGGAGCAAAGAGATAAATCCCTGATTTGAACCCCTTGTGTCTCCAGATTCTCTGCTCTCCTCTACTGCAGTTACAGTATAAGCAGTACAACGGGAAATGGTCAGGGCTGAGGATGGTGGGGATATGTTAATCAACCTCTGTCAAGGATGCTGTGAAAATGAATGACAGGACACCCAAGACAAAGATCCACCCTGGTATTCAGTTTCTGTCTCTCAAAGTTTGTACCGTAGTCAGAAAACTGTCTAAGAGTCTGAAATTTCCCTGCTCCAGTTATTCAGTTCTGTCAGCTATATGTACAGCAGCCATCTGAAACAGGATTTAAAAGCAGGCCACTCTTACCTTTGCCAGTTCCTGCCTGTTCCACCTCTTCCTCCTCCTCCTCCTCCTCCTCCTCCACTCTCTTCCTCTTTGCCTCCCTCACCTCAGACTCTTCCACATCTTTGTTCGACTTCATTCTCTTCTTCTCGTTTTCCAAGGTCCCAGACTCTTCATTGCTGGGGCTCTTACCATTGGTCGTGTCCAACTTGCGTTTCGGTAGCTGTTTCCGAGCTGCAGGGGGTGTAGCAGAGTACAATAAAGAACTTTAGAAAAGTGCAATGATATTCAAAAAGTGGCTCACATTTGACCCACAGTAAAACTGCTTCAATAGTCTTTTTTTTTTTTGTCTTTGTATCCAGGTAAGGCCTACTACAGAAGAGCTTCCTGACCCACAGCAGGGATTGACAGAGCGGCAGAACATGATGCCTGCCCACCTCAGACTGCAGAGCACTCCCAAAGGCATCAAACCTATCCCCAACCCTGGTAGCCTGGCTCCAGCACCTGGAGCAGCTCTCAACAGCAAGCAAACACAAACAGCAACTGCATGTCATTTCCCATCACTTCAGGACATTTTTAGATTTTTAACATGAGGGGAAAAAACAAAATTGTTACCACTCTATAAAAGATGTTTCATATAATGCAATATATCCAAAGAATACTGCACCCAGACCCAAAAGTATAAGGACAGAAACACAATTCATGGTACTGCAATTAAATACAACCAGAAATTGGTGAAGATTTCTACACTCCAATGGCACTATTCTTTTCTTTCATGACTTAAGATATTCTGTTGGGGATAACAGGAAAAATGGTTTAGTTAGTCTGTCTCCTTGAAAAGGAAATGAGTTACCGCTATGGAAATGCTCTTCGGCTAATCCAAACATATCAATGTCAACCAGTAAGCTGGGAGATGATCTGCATGAGAAGATGGACAGGCAGAATCTATGGCTAATTAAGAGGTACCATGCCCTCAGGGTTAGCTGGCATAGGGCTGGCAGACAATGTATAAACAGACGGGCACCATGCCCTTGGAGTAGGTTGGGATGTGCTAACACACCGCGGGGTAAACAGGTGGGTAACCATGCTCTCAGGGTAAGCTCGGGTTACTGGCAGAATCTACTGTCTTAACCAGAGGGTACTGAGCCCTAAGGTTATGCAGAAGAGGAGAAATGTGTTAAACATGTGGCACCATGCCCTAAGGATAAGTTGGGAGGGACTGGCAGAATCAGTGAGTTTAACAGATGTGTACTATGCCCTTCTGGTAAGCAAGAGAAGATGCCAGAATCTGTCAGTTCAAGAACTAGCAGTGTCAAAAATAGCAGTGAGGAACTGTTATTCATTTTTAAAAGCTACTGATTGCTACTTTTTATTTCTAAGTTATTTTTCCTTTTTGATAATTAGAAGATTCTCTATACGACACTTAGGTGTGATGCACAGTACCTGGAAGAGGCATAGCTTGTTTTAGTTCTCTTCACAACTCAGCAGCATTGTGACCTTACACACTATGTAAGCAACAGACATGACAGGGTGTGCATTATGGTGAAATAACCACACACCTCGGATGCACTGTTAGGCACATGGCACAGCAGAATACCGTTAAGTGCACCTGAGAAGTGCGATTATTTCACCAAAATGCCACACCCTGGAGTATCTTATTGCTCTTATAAAATGGCATTTAAGTCTATGACTTAAAATGAATGAAAGTAAGTATTTTAAAAATATATGAATTGGACCTTTCATTGAAATATGCTTCCATTTTAACTCTAAATATCAAAATAGTCCCTATTCTGGTAACTGGGGGGTTAGCTAAAAACAATGAAAACCATGTGTGGTACACATGTTATATAAAAAAAAAACAAGCATTTGTCAATGCCGAATGTCGTCTCGCTGGCACTGGTAGTGCCGGAATTAGAGATGAATAATAGGAATAGCAGTGAAGTAATGAAGTGACGCTAACCCCATCCCCAACCTGTAGAGACCGACAGGCATTGGGTGTGCCTTTTGGTCGCCAGCTATAATGCTCATGCCATTGTACCTCACCCTACCCTGTAGACACCGACAACTGTCATGGTGTGCGTTGGGATCTTTGGGCGTTATACTTACCGCATTCCATAAGGAAATACGCCGCGGTGGGTGCAGTATAGGAGAATGGCGTGAACTTTGTGGCCGAACAGTGCAAGGCACACCACAATGCCTGTCACTGGCTGCAGGGTTGGGGTCAGGGTGGAATGGCATGAGCATTACAGCCGATGATGCCAAATCACACCCCTGACACCTGTGAGTCTCTACAGGGTGGCGTGTTACAGTTGGAAACCCTAACACCGTAGGTCTGTGCTGGTATTTTCACTCCATATTTTCAACATGGGCTGTTTGTGAGCCACCTCATGAAAAGCAGCACTATCAGTTTGTTAGCTGAAAGGTGGTTTTGCACAGCAGCTATACCATTTGGCGACACAGGGATGAAAACACATTTTGGGCAGGATGTGGAAAATGACATCTGTATTGTTCATGAGGAGGCGTAAAAAAATGGCAACGTTGAAAATGTGGAGTGAAAATATGAAAAATTGGTGAAGTCATGAAAATGCATAGAAACTGCGCAACACATGTCCGTAACCCAATTATTTTGGGGAGTTTTTTAGCCACATTTTCAACATAGGCATTTTGGGACCTCCCCTCATGAACAGTGGTGCTGTGATTTTGTTAAGCCGTCCCAAAAGTTGATTTCCCACAGCGACCACGCCATTGTGCGCCACAGGTGCGGAAACACATCTTGGGCAGCCTGTGAAAAATGACTGCTGTACTGTTGATAAGGGGGTGTGAAAAAATGCCAGTGTTGAAAATCTGGCATGAAAATATTGCAAATTTGCGAAGTTACAAGCGTGCATGGAAACTGCGCAACGCATGGCTGTAACAGTCATTTTATGGACTTTCGGCACCAAATTTTCAACACAGGCATTTTAGGACCTCTGCTCAAGAACAGTGTCACTGTCATTTTCTCAAACTGTCCCAAAAACTGATTTCGCACAGCGACCGTGTTATTCTGAGCCAGACGTGCGAAAACAAATTTCCGCCAGGATATATAAAATGACAGCTGTACTCTTCATAAGGAGGTGTGGCAAAATTCCAATTTTGAAAATGTGGAGTGAAAATATTACAAATTTACGATGTTACAAGCGTGCGTGGAAACAGCGCAACGCACTCTCGTAAAACAGCCATTTTTTGGATTTTTTTCACCAAATTTGCAACATAGGCTTTTTGACAGCCCCCGCACGAACAGTAGCACTGTCTTTTCGTTATTCGGTCCCGAAAAGTGATTCAGCGCGGTGACCGCGAAATCACCTTTTGGGACTGAATAACACAGTGACTGAATTCATGAGGAGGGGTCCCAATAACCCCATGTTGAACATTTGGTGCAAAAATTCCAAAAAAATGGCAGAGATATGCACCAAAGGTGAAAAAAAAACTATTTATGCCATTATACAGCTTACCAGCATTTCCTCAGTTCACGGTCGGCTTTGAAGAGTGCAGAGCGTGTTCCCGATCCACGAAGATAGTCGTGCGGGACTCCGGGGCAAGTATGGGGTGGGGTGGGGGAGGCAGTGTGCGCAGTGGGTGGACATGGGTTGTGGGAGGGGCAGGGAGACCCATGAGGACAGTTTTCTTCTTTCACAGGGTTAAGAATAAAAACATTGCGGGACAGTTTTCTTTTCTCAGGGGAGTTGTGCGCTGGGGTGAGCTCCCAGCATGCCATCTAAGTTTTTTTTGGGAGTGCTGTAGCCGCGGGGACTAAATGAAGTGCATAATGCCCGACGGTGTAGGGCCCCGCCGGCACACAACAAAAGCGGGTGACATTATGCCTGCAGGGAGTGGGCTCCCGTCGGCAAAATGAGCGGGATTAAAGCCGATGGGGATTGGGGGCCCCGTCGGCAAAGAAAGACTGTTGGGGTGGGAAGCATCCTCGCCATACATTTTAAATGGGAGGGGGGGTCTGCCAAAGTGGAGTGTACTCCCTTGTCAGCATCGTGACAGGCGACGGCGGCAGTCACTGCCGCCATGTTGCATGCACGTCGGGAAGCGTGTTGTGGTTCTTTGTTCTGGTGGCCACATTAGGGATGCATGAGGTCAGTGCCTGTTGCTGGCTGATTGGGGAATGAGGGATGCACCTACTGATGCGTGCCCTGCATTCGCCCAATACTGACCGCACCTCCAAATCTGCTACTAGCGCAAGATGTTGGCTATGCGAGCCAACATAATAAATAAATAAAACAGAACAGGTTACCCTGCATTTCAAATCAACACAAGTACAATTTCTATACGGAAATGTGTTCAAAAGTTTAAAGGTTGTTTTTTTTTGGGGGGGGGGGCTGATGATAGTTTTCACCTGAAAAACACCCATATATGATTCAAATGTATGTGTTTTATAAACTTCAGGAATGTATCTGAGTAGTTAGTGCCTGCCTCTGCCTATGTAACTGTGTTTTCCCACCTTTTCTCTTTATGAAGTATTATTGTCTACTTCCTTCATCATGCTTTCTTCTCTGTCTTCCCCCACATTCAAGATACGCATTGTTTACCTGTGGAATACTGGGATTCAAAATTCTGCTCAGTTCCACTGGCTGAATGTTCCTCTCCTAACATACTGCACACACGTACACACACACACCAAAGGCCTCTTCTAGAGCCAGAGACACAATTATCTCACTGTCAGGGCAAACAGAAGAGACTTCCCTGATTAGGAGGCAAAGACAGAAGGAGGATTTTTCATTGTTAGCAAAGAAACTGTTGTAATGAAAACTATAAACAATACTTAATGTTTCTAATGCGTTTATGTCTATCAGGAGACTGTGATGATCAGAGAAACCAACATTTAATTAATCAGTTTTATTTTTTATTTAATATAGTCCTATTTTTAGGGCCCAGTTGAAGGTTTTTATGGTGTAAAAGTAGTAGTCATGTTTGTGATGGAAGATCAAGTCTGATTGTCTTGGGGGGGGGGGCGCATTGTTGAGCACAATCGTTGATCAGATGTGCTTTGCTTCGGCTCCACACTTTCTGTACATCTAATATAAAAATACTCATTTTTATACAATTTGCAGCAATTCAACTAAATAGCCTGACAGATCTTGTCGAGAGGAATAAGTAAACACCCGTCTCTACCACGGTGAATCAGAATAAAGGAGGAGGAGGTTCAAAAAAATCAGCCTCTCGTGGAGCAACAGGCCACACCACAGCTAGCAGAAAGCTTCACAGTCCAGTGATTCGCCATGGCAGTCCTTGACGGCCTCAATGAGAACCATTGACAAGAAGGTGGAAGAAATTCTGAAACGTTTTGGGGAACAGGATCTCAAGATCGAGCAGGCAAATAAAACAGCGACTGCGGCAGAGGCTCAAGTGATCAAAGCCCTCTCTACGGCCAGCAACCTGGTAAAGGAAAATGGGTATCTCCAATACAGCTTAGAGGCCCCTGAAAAATGCGCAATGGGCAGTCATCTTATGTCTAGTTGGTCTCCCAGAAAAATCAGAGCGGCCCGACTTGACGCTCTTTTTGCAGGACTGGCTTCCAGGAATTCTCATGAATTATATAAAATGTGTCCTTCTGACTGTCTCGGTGACTGTTAAGGAAAGGAGAAAGTCTTACCTTTTAGAGTCATTATGATAGAGCAGGAGCCAGGTGCATTTATCTATGTGTCTGGGTCCAAAAGGTTTGATGACAGTTTCTCATGTAAAAAAATGTGTAGAATTCAGATTTACAACTCTTAATCATCCACTGTTGTACGTTTTCTTGGAAACTGCACGTTAAGAGTAAAGTACAGTTACTTAAGAACTTACCGTAACAGTAGATCTTCGAGAGAAGCTCTTGCAGCAGGTAACACATTTAGGACTACTGTCACCGGCAGGCGACAGAACCCCACGGCAAACTTCTATCCAGCCGTACAAGGCGGGGATCACCATCCCACATGGTATAACGAGAAGGCGGTCACCGGTGTGCCCCAGTTCTTGTTCCGCCGGAGACTCCGGCATCCGGATAAGCTGAGACACGTCTAGGGAACCTAGGACAGTACCTCATCCAACAGAAAAACTTGCGGAAACGGATGCATGTAGCAGGAAATCTCCAGGGGGAAGAAGTGTGGGAAGTATACCTGCTGCAAAAGCTTATCTCAAAGATCTACTGTTACAGCAAGTTCTTGCGTAACTGTACTATCTTACTTCGAGAGTCCGCTCTTGCAGCAGGTTAACACATTTAGGACCAATTCCCAAGCAGTATAAACTAAAAACAACTACTTGGGTGGTAGAGAATTAGGAGAATGAAGGAAGAAATCCCCTATTAGATGAGGCCCTGCAGGACAGCAGCCCGAAGCCTGCTCTGTGTCTTGAGGCAATGTCCAGACTACAGCGTTTAATGACTGTGTGCCATGTAGCTGCTGCACAGATGTCTGAGGCCGAGACGTTTTTCAGTGCAGCGAAAGAGGCTGCTACAGCTCTTGTGGAATGACCCCGTATCAGCCCAGGTAGGGGTATATCGTGCTTCTGACAGCAAAAAGGGAATGCAGTGCACAAGCCATCTGGACAGGGTCTGCTTGGACACAGGGGTCCCAAGTGTCCTAGGAGCAAAAGAAACAAATAAATGGTCAGAACTCCTGCTTCCCTTGGTTCTGGACAAGTAGTACCGCAAGACGCAATGAACGTTGAGGGTACAGAGAAGTGCCTCACCAGTTTGTGTGATTGGGGTAATAAATGGGTAGTTGGACGTCCTGATTGAACATCACCTCGGATACCACTTTGGGTAGAAACTTAGGATTAGTTCTCAAAGCTACTCTGTCTTTGTGGAGTACTAAGAAAGGCTCTTTACACATCAGAGCTTGAAACTCGGAAATCCTCCGAGCAGCAGTAACAGTAACTAAAAATAACGTTTTCCATGAGAGGAAACGTAGCTTGCAATCCACGGTAGGTTCAAAAGGTGGTAAGGTCAACTTCCCCAAACCAAACAGATGATCCCAATGAGGGACAGGGTCCCTATTGGGAGGTTTTAATGTGGAGCATACCCCTCAGGAAAGTGCGAGTTACTTCAACTGTGCCACCATTCTGCCCTGGACAGGGATGTGATAGGCAGAAAGGGCGGCCAAATGCACTTTTATTGAGGAGCAGCCCAAGCCCGACTCCGAAAAGGATAGCAGGTACTCTAATAGGATATTAACCGCACAGGTCAAAGGATCCAGGTGACAAGCCGTGGCCCATAGACAAAACTGCTTCCATTTCATGGCATAAGTTGCTCTAGTAGAAGGTTTTCTGGTCTCCACAAGGACTTCGGCAACCCTGTCGGAAACTCCGAAGCGAATGCCTCTCATCTCTAAAATGTTGATATGGAGAGATTCCTCGTTCACAGACCAGGGTCCCCAGAGTCCTGTGAATGCTTAGGTGCGCACCCCAACCCGTGTTTGAGGTGTCAGACATCAGGACATGGTCTGGTGCCTCCTTTTGTAGTGGCACTCCTTCCTGCAAGGAAGGTGATGTCATCCACCACTTAAATTCTAGTCGAACTGGCCTTGCGATGGAGACTGGAAGGTCTAGGTCATCCCATCTCTGGTCCCACTGGATGCGAAGTGTCCAGTGAACTGTCCTCATCTGAAGTCTCACGAAGGGGACTGTGATGATGGACGCAGCCATGTGGCCCAGCAGCCGCAGCAGGGTTCTGGCTGGCACCGTTGAGGCTGAAGAGATTTGTCTGGCTAGGACCTGCAGCCAAGCAGCCCTGTCCTGTAGCAGGAAGGCTCTCCCTACCACTGTGTCAAGAAGAGCCCCGATAAAAGACAGGTTCGGGGATGGCGTTAGGGATGATTTGGGGGCGTTGATGGTGATACCTAGACTCTGGAAAAGAGTACAGGTGTCCTGAATGGACCTTTGAAGATATTGCAGCCAATGGCATGACAGGAACAAGACACTGTACCCAGGTGCATTCAAACATCTCAGAGGAAAAGAGCTCTAAATATTGGCAAGAAGGAGATTCGAACACATACATCTGGAAAACCAAAATAACAGGTTACTTACCTGTAACAGTAGTTCTAGGAGTGGTATATGTTTTTCATCCACACTCTCTGGCATGACCCTTTCCCCTTTAAATCTGGCCGGAAGTCTTCACGCTGGCTCCTCCCACCCACCCGGGTGGTAAATACCTCGGCTCTGCCCCATGACATCAGATCTTAGCCCACTGGAAGCAAGATTGTGCGCCTAAAGCCGGGGAGGTCGGGTGGGTACGTGTGGATGAACAACATGTACCACTCCTAGAACTACTGTTACAGGTGAGTAACCTGTTCTTCTAAGAGCGTGGATATGCTGTTCATCCACACTCTCTGGCAGACTCCAAGCAGTTCTCCAGGAGGAGGGAGGCAAGGCACACACCCCCTACTTGGGAAATAGAGATTGAAGAACCGAGACCCCAAAACCAGCAGCCCGGCGTGACTCAAGGTCAATGAAGTAGTGTGTAATAAAGGTGTTTGCTGACTTCCAGATAGCAGCCCAACAGATTTCCTGGATAGGGATGTCCCTGGAAGCAGCCACCAATGCAGCAGTATGGCGTGTAGAATGAGCTCGTATCCCTCTGGGAGGCTCCTTGCCCATCAACTCATAACACAGACCTATGCATGATGTAATCCATCTAGTAATGGACCGCTTAGCTGCAGGTCTTCCAGAAGCGGCTTCAGCGTAGGTGACAAACAGCTGGCGAACCTCTCCCCGAATTTACGCTGTTCTTTCCTTATAATAGGAGAGAGCACATCTCAGGTCCAAGGTATGGAGCCTGTACTCTGCATCTGAGGTGTAATTAGGGTTGTATATCGGCAGAGTCAGCACCTGGTTAAGGTGAAACTCTGACACCACCTTCGGAAGGAATTTCAGGTGGGGGCGCAGGACAACTTTGTCCCTGTGAAAGATCAGATAAGGAGAGTCCACCGAAAGCGCCTGGAGCTCCCCTGTCCTTCTGGCAGATGTAATAGCCACCAAGAAGGACGTCTTCTACGACAAGTGTGAGACCTCACACTTGTGCATGGGTTCGAATGGCTTGCCCATAAGCTTTGCCAAAACCAGCAACAGATCCCACAGAGGTGGAGGTTCATGCACCGGAGGGGATATGTGATCCAGGCCTTTGAAGAAGCGCCCAACCACTGTCTCATGTGCCAATGTTGGCTGACCGTAGACCCCCTTTGGAAAGAGACCAAGGGTAGTCGAGAATGTTAACCACAGGACAGGATAAGGGGTCCAGACTCTTACCCCGACACCAAATGGAAAATCTCTTCCATTTGAAGGCGTAACATTTCCTGGACGATTCCTTACAAGATGCCTCCACCATGGTGTAGACATCCTCGGAAAGATACAGAGCCTGGAACTCTAGCTGCTCAGGTACCAGGCTGTGAGGTGCAGGGATCGAAGGTCAGGATGGAATACCTTCCCCTGGTTCAGAGATATCAGGTCCAGGTGTGTACAAAGCCGCTCCAGAGGCCTGCAGCTGAGGCCGAGGAGATCTGGGTACCAGAACTGGCGTGGCCAATCTGGGGCTACCAGGATCACCTTCGCCTTGTCCCACCTCACCTTGAGAAGCACCTTATGGATCGAGGGAAATGGAGGTAAGGCGTAGAGGAGGCCTGGGGTTCACGGGCTCGAGAAGGCATCCCCCTGCAGCGAGCCCTGCTGAGGGGGGGCATGCATGGTACAGCCTCACCTTGGTGTTTTCCCTGGAGGCAAACAGGTCCACCAACAGTTTGCCCCAACGGGAGACAAGACTGTAAGCTACCTCTGGATGGAGAGACTACTTGTGGAATGTCTGGCCTATGCGACAGAGCATCCGCCAGCTGGTTCGAGACACCTGCCACATGAATGGCTAGGCAATCTGCCTCCAACCAGATTACGAGGGTCCAGATGCGAAGTGCCTCCTTGCACAGCAGACGGGAGTGTGTGCCGCCCTGTTTGTTGAGGTAGTACATCATCGTGATATTGTCCATCTGGACTTGAACCACCTGACCCTGGAGCTGAGGAGCGAAAGCTGACAGTGCCAGTCTGACTGCTCTGAGCTCCAACAGGTTGATGTGGCATCGGGACTCCTCGGGGGCCAGAACCTGTGGGCTGTGTTGTCCCCCATGTGGGCTTCCCAGCCCATGAGAGAGGCATCGGTTGTGAGAACGACAGTCAGCTCAGGGCGGACAAACGGGATCCCTTCCTGCAACCGGTCTGGGGAGGTCCACCACTGGAGAGCGTCCCACATCTTCTGGGTCACAGTGATCAGCTGGTCGAAGTGACCATGGCGCTTAGTCCACTGAGGGGCCATCTCCCAGTGGAGGGGGTGCATGTGCCATCTGGCCCAATGGACCGCTGAGGTGCATGCCGCCATGTAACCCAGAAGGCGCAGGAAGTCCCGGGCAGGGCACATGTGCCCAACCAGAAATGATTGGGCAAAGGAGGAAAGAACCTAGGCCCTCTCCGCCGGGAGCCGAGCTCTGGTTTGACAAGAGTCAAGCTCTGCCCCAATGAAGCCCATCACCCGAGAGGACACGAGTTCAGACTTAGCCTCATTGATCAAGAGGCCTAGTTGGGAGCAGGTCTGAAGAGCCAGATCCCTGGATCTCTCCACCTCCTGGAGGGAGGAACCTGCCAAGAGCCAGTCATCAAGATAAGGGTAAATTCGAACTCCTTGATGCCGGGGATGGGCTGCCACTACTGTGATGCACTTGGTGAAGACCCACTGGGCCAATGACAGACCGAACGGCATGGCTCGGAACTCGTACAGGGTCCCTTCAACTCTGAAGTGGAGGAACCGCTAATGGAACGGACGGATTGGGATGTGAAAGAGCGCGTCCAGCAGATCCAGTGAACAGAACCACATGTTTCGCTCCAGGGATGGTATGATCTGATTCAGAGTTACCATCCAGAAGATACGAGACCTAAGATACTGATTCAGGTCGTGGAGATCTAGGATGGGGCGCCAACCCCCCCCCCCCAAACGTCCGTTTGGGCACCAGGAAGTACGTGGACACGAAGCCTGGGTCTGTAGGAGGATCTATGGCACCCAATCCCGGAGGCTCTGGGCTCCTTACATAAAAGCAAACTGGGAGGGGAATACACATAGAATAAAATACACACATCTGCAGCAGCTACTTAATGATCCATCGCCTTCCTCAATGGTGGACCTAGAGAATACAGCTGAGTTCAAGACCTTCATGGAAGCACGTGAAACGTTCTCAGGTTACACACACTGTGGTGAGCATGGCGCAACTGCCCAATTTTGGCTGCAGTACTGCAGTTTGGTAGAGTTGTACCAACTCTTCTGCCATTCCATCAGGACAAACAACTTGCCTCTCTTTGTATATAGCGTGGAGGAAGATGATATTTCTTTACTTCACAACTGAGCACCACAGCTATGCCAAGTGGATGACCCTGTACCTTTTGAATTTGCTAAACATGGATAAGACCCACCCTGGACTAAGGAAAAAAAGTTGAGAATGAAGCATTAACCATCGCAAAGATGCACCCTTAGAAAAGATCAAAAGAGCAGAGACAAGCTCACTACCACCACGCAAATCAACTCTGACACAACACATCTGCCGTGCTAATTACGTTTCATTGTTATGGAAAAACGGAGACAAACCAGAAATGACCATGCTGAAGCCAGAGGACAATGGCTGAACCCATGATGATGGCAAATGCAAGCCAATGTGGTTCACCATTCACTGCTCCAAACCTCCTTACTTAACCTAGGTCTCTCACAGGAAGCAGTGGGGTGGTTTGCAGACTATCTTACCAACCGAACTCTTCAAGTTAAAATTGGCAATACCCTATCCTCCAAATCTCCTATCCTCTCAGGGTCCCTCAAGGGTCCATTTTGGGTCCCCTCCTATTCAGCCTCTTCCTTAACTTCCTCCCCGCAACCTGCACCTCCAATCTATTACTATATGCTGATGACGCTGTCATTTTCTCCTCCAGCCCAGATCCCTCTCAACTCCTCCATTCCTCCTTCAATGCTGTCGAAAGCTGGTTTGCCTCACAACACCTTATTATTAGCTATAAAAGAACCAAAGGTATGCTTTTCGTGCACCAGCAGAATTTCAGGATAGGGCGTTTTCCACAAATACTATCTGCGGCTCAGACCCCCCTGGAATTTGTGCATTCCTTCAAATACCTGGGCATCACTTTGGACACTGGCCTTACCTATCACGAGCATATTCATTAATTATCTAAGGCCCTAAATGTTAGATTAGGGCTTTTGCACCGCTTTAAACATTGCCTAACCCCCGAGGCCCTTAAGCTTGCTATCTCCTCCTCGGTACTCTCCCTGCTTGACTATAGCCTTCTGACCTTTGGTGGGGCAAGCTCCTCAGCCCTTGATAGTCTTAGACTTGTCCTAAACAGGGCCTGCCGTCTTATATTAGGGTGTGACAGGCTTACCCATACCTGTGCGCTACATCAGGACACCAATTGGCTTAATCTGGACAATAGAATCAAATTCCACACTTGTGTCTTAGCAAAAAAAATCTCCCTTGGCCTCTCCCCTGCAGCACTTACCCCTTTAATCACCATGGACCCAAAAGCTCAGCACACCTGTAGCTCAGACACCCATCGTCTCTCCATCCCTTCCTGTCGCACAACACAATTCCAAAGATCCTTTTGCTGCAGGGCACCCTTGTTGATGAATTCCCTACCCTACCCTACTCCTTGCATCTTGATCAAAGAATTGGTCAATTCAAAATGCACCTTAGGGCCCATCTTCGGTCCATAAGTATCTGTGACTGTACGTGAACCAGTGCCCCCGTCCCTCTACTACTTTGACAATGGCCTCTGGCTGGCCTCTTCTTACAGTTCTTAACGCCGCCTTCTCAGGGTTGTTAAGTTCCCATTATCTTCTAACAGTCTCATACTGCACTAGCTCGGAAGGTTAGCCAACTAGTCCTGTTAAAAAATAAATTTCTTTCCTATGTAACATTTACTGTATTGTTGTATTCACTAACTGCATTGTGCATCTGTTCTATTACGTGGGACGTGGAACCTTTGTGAAGGAGTCTAACATTTACTATATTGTGTATCTGCACTAACTGTATTGTATATCTGTATCTATTATACGTGACGTGGAACCTTTGTAAAGGAGTCTATGACTCAAAGGTATTTCTGATCCCTGAAATAAACAATAAAAACAAAACATATGAAGCTGTACCACTAGCCTTAAGTGAACAACTGAATGAACACGACAACAATCCAAATAAAGATGATGAGTGTGACTGTGATGTCGATACTAATGAGACAGATTTGCTTAACATGACAGATAAAGACAGTGAACAAGAATATTGATAGTTGTACTTAGGTTCATAAAATGTCATAAAAAATTGATTGTTTCAAGTTAAATACAGAATAAAATAAATAACGTTAATATTAAGCCTTTGATACACATGTTGCTGTTTGTTACAATGTCTGTAGTATTTCAATAAAAACTTGCAAAATTGAAATTGAAAAAGGAACCATTAAAATACACAATTTTCACTGACAGTTCATTTTTTCACTGAAGAAGTGCATTTTCCAAGAAAACATTCAACTTTGAGCGAATAAGAGTTGTGAATCTGGATTCTACACACTTTTTTACATAAGAAGCAGTCATCAAACCTTTCGGACCTAAACACACAGATAAATGCACCTGGCTCCTGGACTATGAGTGTTTATTTCAGGTGGGAAGAAAAAAAAAAACAATGGTAACACTGGAAAATAGTGAGGTAACTAGATTTTGAAACATTTAACTACATTTTTAAAGAATTAAAGTTTTCAAAGAAGAAAGCTAAATTTTTTTCAAAGCGGTTTTCCACTGTTTGGTCTGGGCGGCGTTGCTGCGCTGGTTGTCAAGCAGGTTCTTGTTGCTTTGGAAACGTGTCATGTGACCTGCAAAGGGAGTGGGGATGAGAAAACAAAAACAAGGAGCTCTTTAGGGATCGTCTGCATTTAGCAGAAGTGGCTAGTTTCTTGAATATTTTTTTTTTTTTTTTTTTTTTTTTTTTTTTTTAAGGATGAGATGGAAGATTGGAAGAGGCGAGTATTTCGTGCAGTCAGTGTGCGAAAAGAGACTGCTTCTGTGGGTACGAGACACTGCTTTGACTCATGCTTTGTAACTCATATAAAAGGTGGCGCGTGATTGCCATTATAAATACTCCTTTATAACAGCAATTTACACACACTTTTTCCTATGGGGGAAAAAACGTGAACCATTAATTATATTGTGTTTTAAGACAGTGTACTGATTTTAATAGGAGTTTGTTTGTAAATATTGTGTGTATTTTATTCTATGTGTATTCCCCTCCCAGTTTTCTTTTAATGTTAGGCGCCCAGAGCCTCTGGGATTGGGTGCCATAGAAATAAATTTGCCTTGCCTTGCCTGTATCATCCACTTTGTCTGTCAGTGTTATTAAAAAATTTGGTATGATTCAAGTAAATCCTGAGGCTCCTCTTAAGATCAAGAGAATGCAAACACCTCTTTGCATTCTTGGGGTCTAGGCAAAGGCAATGCAAAGCAGTCTCTTGCTGCCTATGAAAGGTGGAAGCCACTTTAGAATAAAAATTAAAAAAAAAAAAAAGTACTGTATGGAGAACCCCCTTTTCCTTATGAAACACCAGGTACTGTTCACTGTGGTACAGTGCACAGATTTCCCTAATCCTTAATGAACAAATGGCCACAAGTAAGAGTACCTTTAATCTGACAAGTCATAGAGAAACCTCTAAAAGGGTGTTCAAATGGGGGATCCATCATGACTTCTAAGGCCATAATCAGCCAGGGAGGGAATCCTTCAGAATGCAAGGACAGAGTTTGTGGCAGGCTTTAATGAAAGGAACATCAAGATTGGAGCCTCAGTGACAGGAGTCCACATAGCCCCAAATGGCATAAACTGACGCCACCTGGACCCAGAGGAGCGGACAACCTCGTCTAGACCCTGCCGCAGAAATTCAAAGACACTAGACAGAGAGGCAACAGGGGTCTGATCCCCAAAGGGCTGCACAGGAGTGGAACATATCCCAGACTCTACTGCAGGTCTTGTTGGTAGATAAGAGTTCTTCCTGGAGTGTATCAGAGTGTGAATTACACCTCTGGAATATCTGGCCCTCGTGCATCTTCTGTGCTCAGAAACCAAGCCAACATATAAAACCTGTGAGGATCTGGGTGCAAAATTCAGTCCTGATGAAGTAGGTTTGGCCTGAGTGGAAGTGGAATTGGGTCACATAGAGCCAGGTGTATCACTTCTCAATACCACACTTCAGGGCCACTTTGGAGTAATGAGGATCAATGTCAACAGCTCCATTTGTAACTTTGGGAGTGGCTTAGGGATCATTGGCCACAGCAGAAAAGTGTCCAGAAGGGCATCCAGCCATGAATGGAACAGCCTATTCTTAGTGATGGACTTTCTCGGAACCAGATGAAGTATCTTGGGAGTCGTTGCATTTGCCTTGGTAGCCTTTACATCTAGTAGTTGAGTGCTCCCATCTCTAAAATATGTTGAAAACTTGCTGACTGAGCTCCCAATCCAAGAGTGGAAGATCTGACAACTAAGCTAGTTTGGCCCATAGGGGTTCAGGGCTTCCTGCGAGGTGGATTGTTGATAGGGAGTAGGTTCATTTCTAATTAGCAAAGTACTCTAAAGCCTCCACCACCACTGCCTTGCCTTTTGCTCCTTCTTGCCACCTGATATACGCCACAGTCACTGCATTGTCAGATCACACCATGACATGCCTGTTTTGCAGTTTATTCCTGAGTGACAGCATTACTCTGACAACTGCCCTCATCTCAATGATCCTGATTGGGAGTATTCTCTCCATCAGACCCGAGGTGCCTGGTGCCGAAGACCCCCCTTGAAACAGTCACTGGTAGTCAGTTTAAGTCACTGAAAGTCTACCTACGGAGACTCCATGGGACAGGTTTTGCAGGTGTACCCGCCAAGCAAGAGAGTTTTTTGCTTCTGTGGTAAACTGTTCTTGCCCAAGAGTGATCCCATTTGAGGATCCCATAAGCAATATAAAAGGTACTGCCTGGCCCCTTGTACCAACCAGGTCACTGTATGATGCCATGAGGCCCAACACGTGAAGAATGCCACTGGCTGTCTCTGCCTGCTTCCTTCCAAGACTATAGCATGCTTTTGAAATGGAGTGGACTCTGTCCAGTGCCACAGTCGCAGTGGCTGCTGCTACGTCAAACAGCGCTCTGAGATGCTGTGAGCTCTATGATGGCTGCAAGGATTTTTTTTTTTTTAATACCTGATTATCCAACCTTGTAGTTGAAGCATTCTGGTGACTGTTGAGACAGCATTCTGAGCTTCATTGTGCGACTGCACCCAAATTAGCCAACTGTCCAAATAAGGATGAAATAGCAGTTGCATAAGAACTTATCGTAATAGCAGATCTTAGCGAGAGGTTCCTGCAGTAAGTCTTCGCATATAGGACTGCGCCCTCTGGCATCAACCGCACAGCAAACTGCTAGCTACTACGCTACAGTGCGGGACCGCCCCTGGCGTCACATGACGGGACGTCGGCGTGACTGTATATAGGGGCGGTCCCCACACCCACCCTCCAGTTCTCCCACCGGAGACCTCGGAAAAGGAAAAAGGAGAAAGGAGTAAATACTCCTGAAGCCCTGAGCTGCTAAACACAAATCCCTGGGAAAGGAAAAGAGGAAAAATACAGGAGCTGGGGGAAGGTGGAAGGGAAATCTAGACCTACTGCAGGAACCTCTCTCGAAGATCTACTGTTACAGTAAGTTCATGATTAACTGCTATATCTTACTTCGAGGGTTCCTGCAGTAGGTCTTCACATATAGGACTGAATACCAAGCAGATAAAGAAAGTCTGAGACGAAGGTCTGGGAAGAGGAAGCGTCTACCAACTAGAGATCTGCTTAGGACAGGAGGCCTTGCACAACTGCAAGGCCGAAACCTGCTCTGCGCCTAGAGGCAATGTCCAGACTGTAATGCCTAGTGAAAGTATGGACGGAACACCAAGTGTCCACTGCGCAAATGTCCATAGTGGACACGTTCCTCAGGAAGGCCACTGAAGCAGCCATGCCCAGAGTTGAGTGACCTTTCACGTCCCCCGGAAGAGGCTTATCGTACTTGTGGTAAATGTACAAGATGCAGTTAGTCAACCATTTAGACAAATCCTGTTGGAAATGGCCTTGCCCCGACATTTGAGTGCAAAGGCCACAAACAACTGGTCAAACTTACGAGCCTCTTTGGTCCTAGAAATTTAATAACTCAACATCCTGTGCACATCTGAAGTGTGCAAGAGGTATTCCCCTGTTGGAATACTCTGGGTAATATACCGGCAGTTCAACATTCTGGTTCAAAGTAAATTTCAAAACTACTTTCAGAAGAAAGAAAGGGTTAGTCCACAAAGGTATCTCTCTCTCTGGAAAATCAGATATGGCTTCTTACAAATGACAGCCTGAAGCTCTGAAACCTTTCGAGCTGAAGTAATAGCGACTAAAAAGAGAGTTTCCAGGATAAATAACACGTGCCGCAACTTGCTGCTGGCTCAAACAGGGGCAAAGTAAGTCTCTAAAATAAAATTCAAATTCCAGGGGGAAACCGGATTACAGACCAGAGGCTTAAGGTGGAGGATTCCCTTAAGAAAGGTTTTGGAAACCTCCAACTGAGTAAGGGTTTTGCACTCCACCGGAAGGTGGTAGACAGAAACCACAGAGAGGTGGACCTTCAGAGAGGACAGTTGAGGCCCGAATCAGACAGGTGCAAGAGCTACTCAAGGACCTGGGAAGCTGAGCAAGAAAAAGGGTCCAGGCATCTGGCCGTGGCCCAAATAAAAAATATCTTCCATTTCACAGTATACGTGGATCTAATGGAGGGTTTTCTGGCCTCCACTAGGATCTGAGCGACTCTGGAAGAGACGCCAAAGCGTGAAAATACAGGTTACCCACCTGTAACAGGAGTTCTAGGAATGGTATATGTTGTTCATCCACACTAATTGGCAGGTTCCTTGCCGCTTTAAATCTTGCCGGAAGGTCTTCAAGCTGGCTCCTCCCACCCACCCGGGTGGTAAAACTCTCGACTCCCCCATGGCATCAATCTGGCCGCTGGAAGCTCAGGTTGTGCGTCAAAGCCGGAAGGAGGTCGTTGAGTCGTGTGGATGAACAACATATACCATTCCTAGAACTCCTGTTACAGGTGAGTAACCTGTATTTCTAGGGACATGGATATGTTGTTCATCCACACTTATTGGCAGACTCCTAGCAGTTCTCCAGGAGGAGGGAGGCAAGGCGCACACCCCCTACTTAGGGAATAGAGACTGGAGAACCGAGGCCCCAAAACCAGCATCCCGGCGTGACTCAAGACAAATCTGATAGATTTCTTTGACTGGGTGACCAAAGTAGTTGATCAGGGAGGGGCTGTGGACATGGCCTACCTAGACTTTAGCAAGGCATTTGACTCAGTCCCACACAAAAGATTAATATACAAGTTAGCCAGCCTGGGAGTGGGTCCCAAGATGACAGCCTGGGTAAAGGAGTGGCTGGAGAATAGGACACAGAGTAATAGTAAATGGAGTCCATTCTGAAAAAAGGGGGGTTAGTAGTGGGGTACGCAGGAGTTCAGTATTAGGACGGTCCTCTTCAATGTCTTGATAGCGACATTGCAGAGGGACTGGAAGGAAAAGTATGTCTCTTTGCAGATGACACAAAGATCTGCAACAGAGTTGATGCACAAGGTGGGGTGGAAAGGATGAGAAGGGACTTGGCAAGGTTAGAGGAATGGTCAAATGTATGGCAGCTTAGATTCAATACTAAGAAATGCAAGGTAATGCACCTGGGAAACAAAAACCCAGGGGAAGAGTACACAATGGGGGGTGAGATACTAACAACAGCAAAAATGGAAAGGGACCTGGGGGTAGTCATATCAGATGACCTAAAGGTGGGCAAGCAATGTGAGAGGGCAGCAAGGAGGGCTGGCGGGATACTGGGATGCATAGGGAGAGGCATCACCAGTAGAAAACAAGAAGTTATTATCCCTCTGTACAGACAGCTGGTGAGACCACATCTGGAGTACTGCGTGCAGTTCTGAGACCCAGTCTCCATAAAGACATAGACAGGATGGAAGCTGTTCAGAGGAGGGCACTAAAATGGTGCAGGGTCTGCACCGGAAGACATATGAAGAGAGACTTAAGGAGCTTAATATGTATAGCCTCGAGGAAAGGAGGGAGGGGGGACATGATAGAAACTTTCAAGTACCTCAAGGGAATCAACAAAGTCCAAGAGGGTAGCATCTTTCAAAAAAGGGTGTGCAAGAACAAGGGGGCACAATCTGAAGATAGAAGGGGGTCGGCTCAGAGGTAATTTAAGGAAGTATTTTTTCACAGAGAGGGTTGTGGATGTAAGGAACGGCCTTCCAGAGGAGGTTGTGAAGTCAAAAACAGTGGTGGAATTCAAGCATGCATGGGACAGTCATAAGGAAATTCTAGGGGGTTGGGGTAGGAAGAAGTAGGCTGCTGGTTAACTAGGATCTGCAGCTTATCCATCAGGTAGGGAAATGGGCAGACTGGGTGGGCCAAGCGGTCCTTATCGCCGTCAAATTCTATGTTTCTATGTAAGGTCGATGTGGTAATGGGTGATGAAGGTGTGTGCTGACTTCCAGGTAGCAGCCCTGCAGATTTCCTGGATAGGGACGTCCCTGGAAGCAGCCACCGATGCAGCAGTATGGCGGGTAGAATGAGCTCTTATCCCTCTGGGAGGCTCCATGCCCGCCAACTTATAGCAGAGATCTATGCAGGAGGTGACCCACCTGCTTATCGTCCGCTTGGCTGCAGATCTGCCAGGTGCGGCTTCAGTGTAGGTGACAAACAGCTGGTGAACCTCTCCCCAAATTCCAGCCATGGCCCTTATAGTAAGCTTAGCCCCTCTAGGGTCCAGCATGGAGCCTATATTCGCCTCCGAGGTGTGATTGGGGTAGAACACCGCAGAATCAACACCTGATTAAGGTGAAACTCCAACACCACCTTCGGAAGGAATTTCGGTGGGGCGCAGGACAACCTTGTCCCTGTGGAAGACCAGGTAAGGAGACTCAATGGAAAGCACCTGGAGCTCTCCCATCCTTCTGGCTGACGTAATAGCCACCAAGAAGGCGGTCTTCCACGACAAGTGAGAGAGATCACACCTGTGCATTGGTTCGAATGGCTTGCCCATGAGCTTTGCCAATACCAGCAGTAGATCCCACGGTGGTGGAGGTTCTCGCATCAGAGGGGAAATGTGATCAAGGCCTTTGAAAAAGCGCCAGACCACCTTCTCCTGTGCCACCGACTGCTTCCCGGCCCGCGCCCGGTAAGCAGAGATGGCTGCCAGGTGCACCCTTAGGGTCATCGACCTGAGCCCTTGCTGAGAAAGAGACCATAAATAGTCCAAAATGCTTGCCAAGGAACAGAAGAAGGGTCCAGGCCCTTGCCCTGACACCAAATGGAAAACCTTTTCCATTTGAAGGCATAGCATTTCCTGGTCGACTCCTTACGGTACGCCTCAACTACATTGAGGACCTCGTCGGAAAGACCCAAGGCCTGGAACTCTAGATGCTCAGGAACCAGGCCGTCAGGTGCAGGGATTGAAGGTCCGGATGGAACACCTTCCCCTGACTGACTGAAAGCAGTTCCGGGCGAGCTGGAAGCTGCCTCGGGAGCCTGGAGCTGAGGCTGAGGAGATCTGGATACCAGCATTGGCGGGGCCAGTCTGGGGCTACCAGAATCACCTGCGCCTTGTCCCTCCTCGCCTTGAGAAGCACCTTGTGGATCAAGGGAAATGGGGAAAAGGCGTAGAAGAGGCCAGGGGTCCACGGCCTCGAGAAGGCATCCCCCTGCAGCGAGCTCCCTGCTGAGGGGGCGGGCATGGAACAGTCTCAGCCTAGCATTCTCCCTGGAGGCAACAGATCACCCGAGGTGTGCCCCAATGGGAGAACAGATCTTGTACTACCTCCGGCAGGAGAGACCACTCGTGGGATACAGCCCCTATCCGGCTTAGGGCATCGGCCAGGGTGTTGAGAGGCTCCTGCCACATGAATGGCTAGGAGATCCGCCTCCAGGCTGCGCACGAGTGACCAAATGCGGAGAGCTTCCTTGCACAAGGGCATGGAGCGCGTCCCACCATGGCGGTTTAGGTAGTACATAGTCGGGGTATTGTCCGTCTGGACCCGAACTACTTGACCCCATAGAAACGGAGCGAAGGCGGTGAGAGCTAGGCGGACCGCTCGGAGCTCCAGCAGGTTGATATGGTATCGACCCGCGGGGACCAGAGGCCATGCGCCTGTGTTCCCCAGATGGGCACCCCAACCCATCAGAGAGGCATCGGTCGACAGAGATACCCGTCGGCCGGGCGGACAAACGGATGCCCTCCTGCAGATGACTGGAGCGATCCACCACTGGAGGCGTTCCCACATCCCTGGGTCACCGTCACTCGCTGGTCCAATGGATCGCATGCGCTGAGACCACTGGCTGGCCAGTCCCCATTGGGGGGCGATGTTCCAGCGGGCCCAACGGACCACGCTGGTGCAGGCCGCCATGAGACCCAGAGGCGCAGGAAGTCCCGGCAGGCGCAGTGCCCAACCAGAAATGATCGGGCAAAGGAGGAAAGAACCTCAGCCCTGTCCGCCGGGAGCCGTGCTCTGGCTCGAAGAGAGTCGAGCTCTGCCCCGATGAAGAGAATCACCTGCTTCGGTTCCAGTTCCGACTTGGCCTCGTTGATGAGGAGGCCGATTTGAGAGCAGACCTGGAGGGCCAGATCTCTGGACCGCTCCACCTCCTGTCTGGAGGGGGCTGCTATCAGCCAATCATCCAGGTAAGGTACACCCGGACCCTCGGCCTCAGGAATGCTGTCACCACTGCCATGCATTTGAAGACCCTGGGAGCAAGAGAAAGGCCGAAGGGCATGGCTAGGAACTTGTAAAGGGATCCCTCCGCTCGAAAGCGAAGGAACCTTCGGTGAGACGGACGGATAGGGACGTGAAAAAACACGTCCTGCAGGTCCAGAGAGCAGAACCACACGCCGCATTCCAAGGATGGTATTATCTGAGCCAGAGTAACCATCCTGAAGGTTCGAGACCTTAGTAACTTGTTTAGGTCGTGTAGGTCAAGAATGGGGCGCCAGCCCCCCGTCCGTTTTGGGACCAGGAAGTACCTGGACACAAACCCTGGGTCTGAGGGAGGGTCCGCCACCTCTCTGGTCACCTCTTTTTCGAGGAGCAGAGCAATGTCAGCTGGACAAGCCGACAGTGAGGCTGCGGACCCTGAGGCCCCCCTGGGGGTGACGGCTCTGAAGGGCGGGGCCTGCTCGAACTCCAGGGGCAGGCCTTTTCCTACCACTTCCAACACCCACCAGTCTGTGGTAATAGCAGACCAGGCGGAAAGGAAGTACGGGCCGTCCCAGGGGAACCTGGGGTGAGTGGACGAGGTTGGGCGGCACCCTCAACCAGTCACTGTGCAGGCTTGGAGGAGGGACCGGCCGAGGACCACCTGGGCCTTACCTCCCTGCTTCCTGGAGGAGGAAGCCGCGGGCTTGGGTTTGGGGCCGAGCGCGAGCCTGCGGCCCTGATGTTGCTGGGGCGGACGTGCGAGGCGCAGACGGACGAAAGGGCTTGGGTTGCGTCTGCGGCCCTGTCCCTCTGAGCGGATGAGACTGAGTCAAGGTGGCATTGGACTTTTCGATCCTCTGGGTGTCCTTCCACTCCAGGGCCGAGAGGTCGGTCCCCAGGAAGGGACATCCGCCAATTTAATGCTGGGTATTCGCTGTGAAGGTGGATATCCTCAGCCATGCCCGATGGTGCATAGCCACTGCGGCCGCGACTGACCTGGCGCAGGAGTCTCCAATGTCCAAAGCAGTCTGAAGTTGCTGCTTTGCCACTGCCCTGCCCTGGTCCCGCACCTGCCTAACCGTAGTCTGCAGGTCAGCCGGGAGACGAGGGACTACCTCATCCAGGGAGCCCAACAGGGCATGGGAGAAATGTGCCATAAGCACGGCCGAGCTGGCCTAGCAAAGGCCAAGGGAGGACGCAGCGTAGACTTTTCGCCCGGCATAGTCCAATTTCTTGGACTCCTTGTCAGGAGGTTTGTCCACGTCCCTAGCATTTCTGGCACGCCGGAAAACGCTGTCGGTAACTAACCCCTCGGCTGAGGGGTGTTCCAAGAAACCGGACAGGGAACCAGTAGGGACCGCATACTTCCTGGCCAAAGGCGCAGGGCAGGAAGCAGGGCGCTGCCAGAGCTCCAAGGCTGGGCCCACAATGGCCTCGGCCACAGGAAAGGCCTCCGTAGGAGAATTCCCTCGGTCCAATATCTCCGTGAGGAGATACTTGGCCCGCTTGGATACGGGCTCGAGCTGCATCCCGGTGGACTTCGAGATGAGCCTGAGCAAACCCAGAAAGGACGAAGGGCTATCATCCAGCGACTGACCTCCAGAGGACTCCAAGTCTACTCGCCTGGAGAAGAGGGAGGAATCGTCGTCGGACTCGGAAGAGTCCGCAAAGAGCTGCCTTGGGCCTAAGCCACCCTCTACCTGCCGAGGGCGATCGGGAGTAAGGGTGACCGACAGCCTATGGGGTAAACCCTGAGCCGACAGAGAGTTCTTGGTCGGAGCCCCAAACAACGGCTGTGGAGACGGAGGTTCCACCCTAATCGGTGGAGCAGCTGGTTTCGGCTGAGCAACAGGCCTGGAAACAGGCGCCTCGGCTAAAGCGAGGGGTTGCTTCGGCCGCTCCGGTGACAGCCACTTCATGGCCGGAGCAGGCGACGTCGTCGGCTTGTTCCCGGCCAGCAGAAGCTGTTGCCACGAGGTCCTCGTATCGTCGACACAACTTGCGTCGAAGCCTCCCCTCGTCCGAGGAAGAGGACGAAGACGAGCGGCAGCGCCACCTGCCGCGGTGCCGAGACTGCCTCTGGTGGCGGGATCGGCTGGACCACGAAGAAGTCCGAGACCGAGACCGCGAACCTCAGCTTTTCCGAGGAGGGTGCAGGGAAGGAGTGGGGGAAATCCGCCATCCCTTCGGCTCGGAAGGAACACCCAAGGGCTCCGGAACCGGAGGTACTGGCAAGCCCACGGGATCCTCAACCACCACCGGGGGAACAGGGAAGTTTCCGGCTTCGCGATCGACAACCGTCAGGCGAGAAAAAATCTCGACTGCGTCGACGGGAGTCTCGGTCAACTGACCTGACGGGGACACCGTGAAGCCAGTGACCGAAGCCAAAGGATCGACCGAAGTCGATGGTCGACCGCTCAGGGAGGGGGACCTCTCCCGCTCCCAAGAGCGTCGACGGACGGACTTACCCTTATCCTTCTTTTTGGACCGAGAGGAAGGTCCCGAAGATGAAGGTCCCTCTCCCTTGGTGGAGAGAGACAGACAAAGCTCCTTAAAGGAAGCAGAATATGAGGATTCCAGGGAGAGCGGGATAAATGCCACGGCCGAGGAAGATGCGGTCACGCCGCCTCTTCTTGAGGCGTCATCTGCTCTAGCTGATCCGCCCGAGCCCGCCGCCACGGAAACTGCCAACCGGGCCTCTTTCGACTTTACCGGAGGGTAACGCTTTTCGGGTCGCCCAAGTTGCAGACGGGCGGCACGGTCTTCTAGGACGTAGGCCGAGAAAGAAGAGCACAGGTCGCAAGCCTGCGGGTCATGCTCAAGGCCCAAGCAATAGACGCACGTGGAGTGCGGATCCGTCCAAGACATCTTCTGCCCGCATGGGTATCTCCGAAACCCAGGAGTCGATTTGTCCATCGCAGCCGCGAGGGATCGAAGACTGAAGTCTTTTTAGCAAAAACTTTCAAATTCGCAAAACGGAAGAAATAGGAACCAGTCTCAAACGCAGAGCGTTAAGGAGGGAACCTGAGCTTCCAAGCGGTAAGGAAGATCTGGCGTCATGGGGCGGAGCCGAGAGTTATACCACCCGGGTGGGTGGGAGGAGCCAGCTTGAAGACCTTCCGGCAAGATTTAAAGCGGCAAGGATACCTGCCAATAAGTGTGGATGAACAACATATCCATGTCCCTAGAAATCTGATATTTTCAGTGGGGCCGTAGAATATTCAATTTATGCAAGGCCAATGTTATTTTACATTTGCTTTCTTTTTCCTTTAACTTTTTTTTTTTTTTTTTTTTTTTTTTTAAACTTAGAACAGACATTTTTGGAGCAGAGAGGTGATTTTTTTAACAATGTGGAACAGATGTTTTCAGAGGGGATTTTCTGTCTTTTTTACTTTTTAGTTTGGAACAGGCATTTTTGGAACAGACCGATTTATTTTTATTTGTAACAGATGTTTTGGGAGCAGAGAAGAGATTCATTTTTTTTTTAAATCTGGAACAGACATTTTCGGAGCAGAAGTTAGATGCGTGTCAATTCTAATACCAAGGACCTAGTTGTGCGGCAAAGAGCAAGAGAGCCGCCGTGTGCGAGAAGGTTACACCATGTCTACACTGGACAGTTTTGGAGGTTCAGTCCAGGAAGGGTATCTGTTGGCAGTGCTGAGATAGAGGAACAGCCATTTGTATGTTTGGAGGGTGTAGACCAGAGCTAGTGGGGAGAGATCATAAGAGTAGGGAAAGGATTGTGCCGGTCGGGAGTCAGACGGTGGACTATCAGAATGGTATTCCGCGGTGTGAGAATTAAGTCAGTCTAAAATTAGATCACAGTCTGAGTGGTAAGAGGGGCAATTTGGTGGACAATTTGTTTTGGGAGTTGGGACTGTTGAGAAATGATACAAAAAAAAGTAAGCTGCGGAGTGTGAACGCTGAAAAGAGACATGGGGAGAAAGTGAAAGTGTTCTCTGTGCTGCTGGAGAGAAATGAAATTGGCAGTGGGAGCTGGCATGCAAGTGAGCAGGTGAATTCGGATTGTTCTGCTCATGCTGCCAGCTCCCACCAATCAAAACCTCTGTGAGCAGTTGTGGTGAAGTGCAGATAGTGCCTGTACTGGACCTACTTTGTGGATAAAAGACCTACAGTGAGAATGAATGCGATATCCTCACTGTAGGTCTGAGCACTCTGAGAATATTGCAAGTATTTGCCAGTTCTTATCCTCACAGACACTGCATATGTATATATGCATACATCTATATATAAAAACAGAATAATAGATAGTGTGCAGTACAAGGCAGTAATCCTATCGAGAGGTTCTGGGGGCACAGGGAACCTCAAGAGCGAAGCTCGAGAGGTTCCCATGCCCCCAGAACGTCGAGCTGGGATTACTGCCTTGAGATGCACACTAGGCTGTTTATTTATTTATTTTTTTTAATATATGAATCCAAGGTGAACTGACTCACCCCCAGTTCACAGGTCCAGTCAGTGGGTCTGTGTTGGTATTGGCGATCTTCCTGTGAACATTCGGTGGTAGTGTGGGCTCTGTTTAGCCCTGTTTTTTTTCCCCGGTGGCAGTGGTATCAGTTGGCCACAGCTGTGGGAAGAGGAGCTGGGGAGAACAAGGTAGATTTCTGAGTCCTGCATGTCCGTGATTGGGCAGATGAAGCTGGAGTAAACAGCTGAGAAAAAAGCGCAGCTCGTATGTTCGAAGAGTTCTCTCTATGCAAGAGCAAGCCGCCATGTTTCAGAACTTGTTCTGCCCACCCACACAGGAAAATCAGCCAATCAGAAGGCATGCTTAGCAGGATGTCGAGGGCAGACTTGTGGTTGCACAGTTGAGTTTCAGTGATAGTACTATCATTCGGGTTCCGATCAATACTATTTCGGGACCCGAACAATATATTATAGAAACATAGAAACAGACTTTGACAGCAGATAAGGACCGCTTGGCCCACCTAGTCTGCCCATTTCCCTACCTACAGGATAAGCTGCAGATCTTAGTTAACCAACAGCCTATTTCTTCCTACCTCCCCAGAGAAGTTAGACCCCACAGCCTCCTCAGGAAGGCTGTTCCTGCGCTTCACCCTCTGTGAAAAAATACTTCCTCACATTGCCCTGAACCATTCCCCCATATCTTCAAATTGTGTCCTCTTGTTCTTGCACATATCTTTTTCTGAAAGATGCTACCCTCTTGGACTTTGTTGATTCCACTGAGGTATTTTCTTTCATGCCCCCCTTCCTCAAGGGTACATAATTAAGCTCCTTTAGTCTTTCCTCATACGGCTTCTCTTGCAGACCCTGCACCATTTTAGTTGCCCTCCTCTGGACTGCCTCTATCCTGCCTATGTCCTTGCGGAGATGGGGTCTCCAGAACTGGACACAGTACTCCAGATGGGGGTCTCACCAACTGTCTGTACAGAGGGATAACAACTTCCTGTTTTCTGCTGGTGATGCCTCTCCCTATACATCCCAGTATGCCCCAGCCTCCTACTGCCTTCTCACATTGCTTGCTTACCTTAAGGTCATGTGAAATGATTACCTCCAGCTCCCTTTCCATTACTGTTGTTGTTACTACCCCCACTGTGTAATCGTCCCCTGGGTTTTTGTTTCCCAGGTGCATTACTTGCACTTCTTTGCATTGAATCCAAGCTGCCATACTTCTGATCATTTCTCCAACCTTGCCAAGTCCCTTCTCATCCTTTCCACACCTCCTTGTGTATCAACCTTGTTGCAGATCTTTGTGTCATCTGCAAAGAGACATACTTTTCCTTCCAGTCCTTCTGCAATGTCACTTATAAAGACAATAATAAGGACTGGATCCAGTACTGAACCCTGCGGTACCCCACTAGTAACCCCTCTTTCTTCAGAGTGGACTCCATTTACAATTACCTTCTGTGTCCTGTTGTCCAGCCAATGTTTTATCCAGGCTACCACCCTGGGATTCACCCCGAGGCTGATTAATTTGTCTATTAACCTTTTGCGTGGGACTGTGTCAAATGCCTTGCTAAAGTCTAGGTAGGCCATGTCCACAGACCCTCCCTGGTCTACTACTTTGGTCACCCAGTCAAAGAAATCAATTAGATTTGTCTGACATGACCTTCCCGCTGTGAACCCATGCTGCCTTGGGTCCTGTCCCCCACTGGCTTCTAGGTACTCAACAATTCTTTCCTTCAGAACTGATTCCATCACTTTCCCTACCACAGACGTCAAACTGACAGGTCTGTAGTTTCCTGCCTCTGTCCTGGTCTCACTTTTGTGAAGGGAAATCACATCCGCCTTCCTCCAGTCCTCAGGTACCACACCATCCTCCCATGATTTGTTGAAAAGAGTAGTCAGTGGTTTCACTAGTTCTCCCCTTATCTCTCTAAAAATTCTGGGGTGAATTCCATCAGGCCCCATTGTTTTGTCTACCACCAGTTTTAGGAGTTCTTTCAGAACCCTTTCTTCTGTGAAAGGACTGAGATCCCCCCCATCCACAGTGCTTCTGTTAATTGAATTGGGTACCTCCCCCTCCTCCACATTTGTGAATACTGAGCAGAAATATCTGCTCAGTATCCCCGCTTTTTCACCATTCCTCTCTGCCCACCCACCGTCCATTCTATTCAGCCTCATTATCCCTCCCTTTGTCTTTCTATGCTCCCTGATGTACCTATAAAAGGTTTTATCCCCCTTTTTAACCGAGTTGGCTATCTTTTCCTCAGTTTGGGCCTTTGCTAGTCTGACTTCCTTCCCTGCTTCCTTCTGCCTTAACTGGTACAGCTCTCTGTCCTGCTTGTTCTGTGTTTCCTCATACTTCCTGAATGCTATATTTTTTTTCCCTGACCTTCCCCGCCACCTCTTTTAAGAACTATAGTGGCTTTTTCTTTCATTTTGATTTGTTTATTTGCTTCACACAAAGGCTTGTTGCCTCTGTGGTGGCAGTTTTGATGTTTCCCCATTGTTGCTCCACTCCTCCATCTAGACTGTTTGCTAGTGCTTTTCTAAGGCACTCTCCCATCCTGCCAAAGTCAGCCCTCCTGAAGTCCAGTACCCTCACTTTTGTATGGCTCAACTCTGTAGCCGACTTTATCATGAACAACACTGTTTGGTGGTCACTTGTTCCCAGGTGGCTACCCACTTCTAGATCAGAGATCCTCTCACAGTCCCCATTTGAGAGTACGAGGTCTAAGATTGCTCCCTCATGAGTGGGTTCCAAAACTAGCTGTCTGAGGCATGCCACCTGTAGGGCATCAAGAATGGCCCTGCTCTTGGATGTGGCTGCAGCAAATGTGCTCAGGTTAACATCTGGCATATTCAGGTCTCCCATCAACAGTATCTCCCCTTTCTCTGCCATCCTAAGAATGCCTTCTATCATATCCTTGTCCATTCCCTCCCCTGAGATGGGGGTCTGTATACAACCCCTGTGCGGACTGTGGTGCCAATTCCAGTCTCTAAAGTGACCCACAGTGCCTCCTCTCCTCCCTGTTTATTCTTTTGTTCAGTTGCTTTTATCCCTTCCCTTACGTAGAGAGCTACTCCCCCCGTCTCTCCTGTAGGTTGTGTACCCTGGTATGTTAACATCCCAGTCATGGTTTTCTGTGTACCATGTTTCTATGACTGCTACGATATCCAGGCATCCCTCTTCCATCAAGGCCACCAGTTCAGGGAGCGTGTAGCCCAGACTACGGGAACTGGTACTCATTACCTCCATTTCCTGATGGCCTTACCCCTTTTTGCCCCATCCCTGTCCTTACTGCCTTTGTCACTTTCTCCATTTACCCCTGCCCTTCTCCCTATCGACATCTCTAACTTGGTGTTTACCTCACTTACTACCCTGACCTTTTATTTGGGGGGGGGGGGCTAGGATTTCCCTGCTCCTTTCCAGTGCCCCCTCGGCTAATTTAAATGCTTGCCAATGAAGCATTTAAATCCATCACCTAGAATCCAGGTTTCCCTCCTGGACAGCTACAGACCATCACTCCAGTATAGGCCTGCATCACTCCAGGTAGACCCCTAGTCCCCAGTGAAGCCAAATCCCTGAGATCTGCACCAGTTTTTCAACTACTAATTGAATCCCATGGTGTGGAGCACCCTAGCCTCACCTACGCCATAAACAGGCAGCACCTCCAAGAAGGCTACCGTGCGTGCTAATTGTCTAAGGCCCCTCCCCAACTCCACAAACTCTTCCTGCACTGCTCTGATCCCTTTCTTAGCCAGGTCATTTGTCCCTAGGTGGACAATGACATCCAGCTCCCTCCCCTGTGCAGCTGCTCCGGCGATCCTGAGGATTTGCTCCCTGCCCCTTCAAGCCACGGCGCCAGGCAGGCACCTTACCTCCCTCTCCCCTTCCTGCCCCAGTTCTACCTTCCTAACAATGGAGTCCCCACCAGGAGTGGTTTCCTTCTCCTGTGGGGTCCCATGCCACCCTCCTGTGGGCCTCCTTTGTAGAGGATCCCAGCATCCTCCTTGGTCTCCACTGCGGGTGCCTCCATAGAGGAACCACACTTTGCCAGAACGGCATATTAATTGTGGAGAGGTACAACTGGAGGGATGCACCTCTGTTCCACCACCCTCACCCTCCCTGAGCCCACTGTGGGCCAACCGCTCCTCTTTCTTGGCAACCTCTGAGGCAATGGCAGTGGCCATGGTGGTTCCTGGATGGGAGAGGAGGCCCCACAAATCCTGGCCAACTCAGCCTGGAAATGAGCAACCTCCTCCCTCAGCCCAGAGAGGTGCCCACAGATGGGACAACACCACAATCTCCAGAACGTCTCCCGGAAGACTGCTGCTCCACAACCACTGCACTGCACCACTCCAATCATGTCTTATTTCTGCCCCCTTCACTGTTGTTTGCAATACTTACTCTTTCCTCTGTTTTTTTTTTCTCCCTACTTAGTTACTGCCTCTGTGCCCTTTAAGCACATGATTTTCCTGTTCTAAAATAAGAAGATCCTACATTTCTCAGTAATTGCATCAGTTAAAGCAAAAGGAAGCTGGGAAGGCAGTCAGAACAGCAAAGGCCCGAACCGAGGAAAAGATAGCCAACTCAGTTAAGGAGGGGGATAAAACCTTTTTTAGGTACATCAGGGAGTGAAGGAATACTAAGGGAGGGATAGTGAGGCTTAATAAAGGGGAGAGGGGTGGGCAGAGGGCGACTGTGAAAAGGCAGAGATACTAAACAGATATTTTTGCTCAGTATTTACAAATGAAGAGGGGGAGGTACCTAAAACAAACAAGAGAAACACTCTGAATACAGAAGTTGATACCAGCCCATTTACAGAAGAAAGGGTTCTGAAAGAACTCTTAAGACTGAAGGTGGACAAAGCAATGGGGCCTGATGGGATTCATCCCAGAATTCTAAAAGAACTAAGGGTACAACTAGTGACACTACTGACTACCATCTTCAACAAATCATGGGAGGATGGGGTGGTACCTGAGGACTGGAGGAGGGCAGATGTGATTCCCCTTCACAAAAGTGGGAGCAAGGCAGAAGCAGGAAACACAGAAACATAGATTTTGACAGCAGATAAGGACCGCTTGGCCCACCCAGTCTGCCCATTTCCCTACCTATTGGATAAGCTGCAGATCCTAGTTAACCAGCAGCCTACTTCTTCCTACCCCCAACCCCTAGAATTGCCTTATGACTGTCCCATGCATGCTTGAATTCCACCACTGTTTTTGACTCCACAACCTCCTCCGGAAGTCCATTCCATGCATCCACAACCCTCTCTGTGAAAAAATACTTCCTTAAATTACCTCTGGCACTTCCCTTCTATCTTCACATTGTGCCCCTTGTTCTTGCACACTCTTTTTGAAAGATGCTACCCTCTTGGACTTTGTTGATTCCTTGAGGTACTTGAAAGTTTCTATCATGTCCCCTCTCTCTCCTTTCCTCGAGACTATACATATTCAGCTCCTTAAGTCTCTCTTCATATGTCTTCGGTGCAGGCCCTGCACCATTTTAGTGCCCTCCTCTGGACAGCCTCCATCCTGTCTATATCCTATGAGGAATTGGGTCTCCAGAACTGCACATGAGTACTCAGATGGGGTCTCACCAACTGTCTGTACAGAGGGATAATAACTTCCTGTTTTCTACTGGTGATGCCTCCCTATGCATCCCAGTATCCCCCCAGCCCTCCTTGCTGCCCTCTCACATTGCATTCCCACCTTTCGGTCATCTGATATGACTACCCCCAGGTCCCTTTCCATTTTTGTTGCTGTTAGTATCTCACCCCCCATTGTGTACTCTTCCCCTGGGTTTTTGTTTCCCAGGTGCATTACCCTGCACTTCTTAGCATTGAATCTAGGTATGTGTGAATGTAGGAAACTACAGAACTGTCAGTTTAACCTCAGTGATAGGGAAAATGATGGAATCACTTCTGAATGAAAGAACTGTCGAGTACCTAGAGGCCAGAGGGGCACAGGACCTAAGGCAGCATGGATTCGCAGCAGTAAGGTCATGCCAGACGAATCTAATTGATTTCTTAGACCGGGTGACCAAAGTAGTAGATCAGGGAGGGGTTGTGGACATGGCCTACCTAGACTTTAGCAAGGCATTTGACTCAGTCCCACACAAAAGATTAATATACAAGTTAGCGAGCCTGGGAGTTGGTCCCAAGACGATAGCCTGGGTAAAGAATGGGCTTGAGAATAGGACACAGAGGGTAATAGTAAATGGAGTCCACTCTGAAGAAAGGGGAGTTACTAGCAGGGCACCGCAGGGTTCAGTATTAGGACCAGTCCTCTTCAATGTCTTTATAAGCGACATTGCAGAGGGACTGAAGAAAGTATGTCTCTTTGCAGATGACACAAAGATCTGCAACAGAGCTGATGCACAAGGTGGGGTGGAAAGGATGAGAAGGGACTTGGCAAGGTTAGAGGAATGGTCAAATGTATGGCAGCTTAGATTCAATTCTAAGAAGTGCAAGGTAATGCACCTGGGAAACAAAAACCCACGGGAAGAGTACACAATGGGGGGTGAGATACTAACAACAACAAAAATGGAAAGGGACCTGGGGGTAGTCATATCAGAGGACTTAAAGGTGGGCAAGCAATGTGAGAGGGCAGTAAGGAGGGCTGGGGGATACTGGGATGCACAAGGAGAGGCATCACCAGTAGAAAACAGAAAGTTGTTATCATTCTGTACAGACAGCTGGTGAGACCCCATCTGGAGTACTGTATGCAGTTCTGGAGACCCAATCTCCGCAAGGACATAGACAAGATGGAAGCTGTCCAGAGGAGGGCAACTAAAATGGTGCAGTGCCTGCACCAGAAGGCATATGAAGAGAGACTAAAGGAGCTTAATATGTATAGGCTCCGGGGACATGATAGAACTTTCAAGTACCTCAAGAGAATCAACAAAGTCCAAGAGGGTAGCATCTTTCAAAAAAAAGAGGTGTGCAAGAGCAAGTGGGCACAATTTGAAGCTAGAGGGGGTGCGGCTCAGAGGTAATGTAAGAAAGTATTTTTTTACAGAGAGAATTGTGGATGCATGGAACGGCCTTCCAGAGGAGGTTGTGGAGTCAAAAACAGTGGTTGAATTCAAGCATGCATGGGACAGTCATAAGGCAATTCTAGGGGGTGGGGGTAGAAAGAAGTAGGCTGCTGGTTAACTAGGATCTGTAGCTTATCCATTAGGTAGGGAAATGGGCAGACTGGGTGGGCCAAGCGGTCCTTATCTGCCGTCAAATTCTATGTTTCTATGTCCCCTTACTTGCTCAGAGGCAGACCTCCAGCAGCTGGTGGGCGGGACGGAGAGCTACTCTTGTCCTTCTAGGATGGTGAGTCTTTGGTGGTTCTGTGAATACTCACTTCCTGCTCCCAAACAGGGAGTTCAGTCATGAACAGTGCTATTATCAGTCCAGCACCGATGGTATTACCAGAATTTTTTTTTTTTTTTTATATGCTTTTCAGTGGTATTAAGTTGAGAATCCATATATTAAATAATTACATGTATGTATGTATATGTGTGTATATATATCTATATATACATATATACACACACACACACACACACACACACTGTGTATATATACATATATACACACACACACACATGTAACCCCGTTACCCGGGATTACTAGAATCCCAGTAAGACCTAGTGGTAGACAGGGAGGGCAGCTTGTGAAACTCCAGTTAAATGGATTTCACAGTCTCACTCTATTCTCAGTCTCAGCTGAGACTGAGGGATGACATCATTTAGAACTGTCGCAGCTGCATAAGCCACACTGGTATGTTGCAGCTGGAGGTTAAAGTAGGACGTTGGGGAATTTTAAGTCAGTCTGGAGTTGAGTAGAGTCTGTGCAGTCTGTAGTAGAGGTGCTCTGTTGTAAGCAGGCCGTCAGAGCTCTAAGCTCTGTCAAAGAGCTATTTTTTGTTGTATAGGTGCGTGTTCTCACCTGAAGAGGAACACAAGAAGAGCACACTGAAGTGGTGGAGATCGTTTTCAGTTGTTCAGGGCCCATCCCTGCGGGGATGGCGGGAAGGAATCAGCCCGTTTTCAGGGGCAACCCCCCCCGGTCCGGCTAGGGAAAAGAAGCTGCCTGATTTAAGTTCGTGCTGAGGCACCAGAAGCTCTGGACGAGAGTTCTTTGAGGAGAAAACGCCTGAGGGGCACCTGCAACCAAGGGATGAGTTCGCTCTGCTAAAGGGCCATGTGTTTTCACCTGAATCAAGATGAAACTAAAGGAACTGTTACCGTGGGGGTCCTGAAAAGACAGCCAAGTACAGTTTGGAAGATGTGGGGATTGGACTGCTCAACTCTGTGGGGGGTCTGGAGTAATAGACACAGCCACTTATTAAGTACGCTCAAGTTCAGCACAAGTGGGATGTAAAGACAGTAGACTAAATGAGAATACATTTAAAAAGAATCTACACAGCAAAGTGTTTTAAAGGATGAGGTGTTACAGTCCAGAGAAATGGCCAGGTATGAATTATGTGAGCGAGAGGTGGGAAACCCCCCCATCAGCAGTAACCAAATTCACCTCTACGGATTTGCTCTGGGACACCTGTTGCTTTCTCTCAGGTACTTGGCCAGTGCCTGAGGAAAAAAGTACCCAGACGTGGGACTGATGAGGAAGATTCCCTGATGGAGAAGAAGTGCTCATAGGTGGTTTAGGAACCCACCAGTAAATGTTTCCATGCTATGTGGAAAGTGTCCAAGTGGCTGGCAAGGAAGCCGAGCCTGGGAAAACCCAGAGCAGCATACAAGTTCGGGCTGTGTGCCCAGTGTGTTTCAGAGCCTGAGGGCAAAAGTAATGAGGGTGTGTTCTGGTCTCCTTAAATTTGCATTACCAGGAGTGTAGCCCCATGGGGTTCCATCTATGCTTTGTTTATTCTATTGGATGTGAATAAAAGCCACACTTTAGAATCCCACTTCTGGTATTGGACATTACAGTTATTGCTTTCTTTGTCCGGAGTTACTGGGGTGCCTCTGTTGCAGAGTAGCCAAACCTAGCCAATGTGCCGGGTGACATATTCCTCCCCGAACCCAGCCCACCAGGTAGAGCTGTCAGATAGAAACGTAATACCTGGGTGGGAGTTACATATAGACACACACACACACACACACACACACACACACACACACACTTGGGCAGCTCTTGCCTTTGGGTACCATCTGGGAGGGCCTCTGCTGTGACTTTTGCCTTTCTTCAGAGTGAATTTTGGTACTTTATCATGTGGCCAACATACAGTTGAGAACCCAACTGCCAAGGTGGCAAAGACAAATGTCCGTTTGCCCGCAAGGTCCAGCTTTCTGGAGTCCCTGTCTTGAGGAAGAGAGTTAAGATGCTTGGGCCTCTTGGTCCTATCATAGGCAGCATTAATGACCACAGAGTTTAGCTGTGGTTGCTCCCCAAAGAAGAGTTCCCCGAGGGGGCTTGGTATAATTTATAGGCCTTCCTAGGCATGGCAGGGATCATGTTAGACCTGTACCAGGCAGCCATGGCGGCATCTTCATAGGCAGCCATTAAAAGGAGGAAATAGCATGAGTCTGGTAACTCCAGGTACTCTGTGAGGTTCCTCCTGATGACGCCTACTCCTCTGCCTCAAGCCCATGGCAGTCTGGAGCTGCTTCATGATGGCAATGAAATAAAGGTATCGGGGAGGCACCTCAGGTATAGTTCAAGAGTCTTTTCCCAAAGGAGACTGCAGAGGAAGAGGAAGCAAGGCTAGTGGTGGCCTTCTCTTCCTTATCCTCTGACAGAAGATCGGGGTGGTACTCGTCCTCATCAGCATGGTCTGAAATGGGTACTGACGGTTTATTAGAGAGAGGATGAGTTTGACACAGAGCCGTGGAAGGCAGCGGCATGGGGTTAAGTATTGCAGACCCCGGTATAGTAGGTCCCAACGTCATTGGTCCTAATGGAGGGGAAAGATGATGTATGAAGTCCCAAAAGTACAACAACATGATCAGAACATCGACAACAGGCAGCGCCGGAGAGGGCTGCGGCATCAGCAGCAGAAACTGAGGGCCCGTAGGCATAGTCAGAGCTGGCTGCAGCATCGGTGGGAGCCTGGAATTGCCGGAATCACCTGGGAGATAGACAGGAGGGACTGGGGTCCCATCATTGAAGAAGCGGCCTGGGGCAACAACGGGGGACACCATGTCCCCAACATCAAGGCAGAGCCCACAGAGGTGGTCGTGGGCATCGGGGAAGACTGCTGCCCAAAGAGTGATGGGCTGACTCTTGCCGAAGGCATGCCGGTAGGCAGGCCTGATTGTGGGCCTGAAGTAAGGGTCAAGGACGACTTTGGAGACGGTGAAACTCCAGCCGATGACAGTCCTATCTTGGCTGGAATTGGACCGACAAGAGTTCCCTGACTGTGGGCCCACAAAGAAAAGGGGCCAGAACAGCATGGGCAGAGAGCAGACCAGACGCCAAAACACCCTCACCTGAAAGGAAGAGAATGGAAGGGGGAGCTGCAAACGCTGACCCTGTAAGAGATAGGGTGAGAGTTGCAGCAGAGGTCAATGCCTGAGATGGAGATGACCCAGCCATGGCCAGCGCCCTACGCAGTGACAAGCAAGCTGGGGAGAACCGGTCCCAGTGTTGTCTTTTTCCCAGTGTTTGCGCTTCCTGGCTGACTTGTCCCGGGGCTTGGAGGAGTGACAACTCAAGGGCAGGGCCAAGGAGGCAGAGGAGTGTCTGGCCTGAAGCTCCTTCTCCATGGCTTTTACTTGCTGCTCCAGCAGGAATTTCTCTAGGTCCTTCTGGCAGGGTCTCCATGTAGCCTGACTGAACCCATGGCAGACTTCATAGGCTTTCATGTCATGGTTCGGGCCTAGGCAGTGAATACAGGCGATGTGTCCGCCCTCATTGTCGATTGTTCTTCTGCACTTGCAGAAATGGAAAAGTGTGGAAAAATCGGTAGGCATAAACAAACGAATAAAAGAATCACTTAGTGATCTGGCACACTAGGGTGAGAAAATAAATAAGTTGGAGAAAGAAGTTTTGGTGGTCGATTTAATCGGCGTAACTCGGTGGAGTTGGACATGCACTGGTCGATGGTGGGAAATGACCTGAGTAGGGCACAGGGCCACCCAAATATATACAGGAGAGGCGACATCGGCAGACATCATCGTCATGGACGGCCCCAGTAGACTGCTAGCAAGAAATGTTTCCATGTTGTACTAGTGCCTGACAGCTATAGTTCCAAAGGTGTGGCTTGCTGCAAGAGATATCCTCGATGAAGATCAATGGTTTTAATAAAGCTTGGGAGAATGCTACACTACATTTCAGAATCTTGAGGGGGGAGGTCCTCACCTGTCCTGCGTTTAGGGATCCCAGATGGGGAGAGGATTGTTGGATCTGATGTGGAGGGACTGTCTGTACAAGACTCAGATGAGGTTGGAGATGTTCTACTTCCTGGGGTTTCAGTACGCGGGGTTGACATCGGTGTTATCGGATCCTAGGGCAAAAGAATGCAAGACAGACATGGTTAACAGCAAGCCCTGCACACATATGAAGCAGGAACCAATTACAAGCAGAGAACAAGGAAAGGTATATTTCTTTGGAGAAATGGAGGGGGTGGCTCTCACCTCACTTGGTGAGGAATCATTTACAAAACAAACAAAAATGTACTTGTCTGTGGAAGTCTCTGCTCATTCAGAGCCACTTTTACACATTATGGCATGAGAACAGAGAAATGTTTACCTGTTTGGGAGTGGGTTTTGCAGGGGTCTCTGGGGCAGGCTTTATGCTGTCCGATTTCACTGGTTTCTTCTCCGCCGTTTTCTCACTCTGCGTTTTTTCTTCATCCTGTTCACAGTCTCCATCCTGCTGCAGTTCTTCCTCCTGTTCACAGTCTCCATCCTGCTTCAGCTCTTCCTCCTCCTCATCGCTATCAATAATACGTGGCGTTCTCTTTGACACCCGCTTCACAGGAGAGGCCGCCTCTGTGTGAGCATCGCCATTCTGCTTGGGGGGAGAAACTGGAGCCCTGAAAAACAAAGACAGAACTATAGTTCTCATCACTTACAGGTACCCACCATTGGTATCCCTAGAAGAGTGACATGCATCTATTCACACCAAAGAAACATGAATATCTTTGCAGAACAATATGTTGACATAAGTATTTTTTAATTCATTTAATTTACATTTTTAGAAACACAAAAAAACATAACTAGGAGAACCATCTAGTTCTCCTAGTACCCAGAACGTCAGACTTAGATCTCCACCTGCTGAGTGGCACAAGAAGTAATCCACTCACATCAGGCACACCTGTTCTACACAAGGCCTGCAATTCCTCTCCAGCAGGTGCAGACAAAAAGAATACACGGTGTAATTTAAAAAGGGGAAGATTCAATGGAAACAGAAGAACTACTTCTCAAAACTAAGTGGTAAACATCTGAAAAGGACTTCCAAAGCAAGTGCTATCGTCTGAAACTGTAAGGACCTTCAAGCTCCGATTTCAACAAGTACTTTAAGGGACATACGAACATATGAAATTTGCCAGCAGATAAAGGCCTAGAGGTCTATCAAGTCTGCTCGAATGTGCAGCTAGCACCCCTTATTCTGCAGCTGCCCCTCCCTTCCACCCTTCCCCTTCATTAACCCTCCCACTTGTCCTGTCCCATCCTCGTTTGAAGCAGTCCACTGTTCTACTGCATACCACTTCTGCAGGTAACGCATTCCACCCAGCCACCGCCCTCTCTGTAAAAAAGTGTCTCCTCATCTCCCTCCTGAACCTTCCTCGCTGCAGTCTCATATCATGGCCCCTGGTGGCCCTCCCCTCCCTTACTTTGAACAGTCCCTCTGTACCCATCTTGTTTATTCCTTTCATGTATTTAAAGGTTTCAATCATGTCACCCCTGTCTCTCCTCTCCTCCAGTGAGTACATGTTCAACTCCTTCAACCTCCTCTCGTATGATAAGTCCCCCAGCCCCTTGATCATCTTTGTCGCCCTGCGCTGCACCCCCTCCAGTAACTTAATGTCCCTCTGCAGATATGGGCGCCAGTACTGCACGCAGTACTCCAGGTGTGGTCTAACTAATGACCTACACAGTGGCAGAATCACCTCCTCCCTCCTCGAGGATATACCCATTGCAATACAACCCAGCATTTTGTTGGCCTTTGCAGCTGCCTTCCTACATTGTGCCGAGTTGTTCACTGACCCTGTAATGAGCACACCCAGATCCTTCTCCTCCTCTGTCTGGGCTAGCTGCACTCCCCCTAGCTGGTAACTCCTCCTTGAGTTCTTCATCCCAAAATGCAGCACCTTGTACTTTTTGGCATTAAACCCCAGTTGCCAGGTGTCTCACCAGGTTTCAAGCTTTGCCAGATCTTGCAACCCCTGCCATCCCCCTAGATCATCCACCACCGCGCCAACCTTGGTATCATCAGCAAACAGACTGATCTTGCTCTTGATGTCCCATGATATGTCTGCAATGAATATCCCAAACAACACTGGTCCCAACACGAGCCCTGTGGGACACCGCTCGTCACTGCCCTTGGGTGTGAGCTCCCCACCCACCACCACCTCTGTTGCCTTCCCTGCAGCCAGTTTCCTACCCATCTCACCAGCTTTTCACCGCCCTGTGCTTACTAACTTCCTTCCCAGCCTTCCATGTGGCACCGAGTCGAATGCCTTACTGAAGTCCAGATACAGGACATCCACTGCATGGCCCCTGTCCAGTTGCCTAGTTACCCAGTCATAGAACTTGACCAGGTTGGTCTGGCAGGATCTGCCACGTATGAAGCCATGCTGTCTGCTGTCCTGTAGTCCTTTGGCCTCTAGGAGGCCCACCAGCCTCTCAGATGGAAAGGGATGACAGGGTATTCCAACAAAGCTGGTGGGAGGTCTTTTTCCCCTTCTTGGTCTATCTACTGTAATCCCAAACTACTAACATCTCTATCCATATCTTCACCAATCTTTGTAGAAGGGATTAATAATTTTTTTTTTTTTTTTTAAAGTTTGTGAACGGGAGATGCACACTGAGCCGTGGCTCGTTTCCAGGTGTGACCCAGAGCCAAGGGAAAGGGAATATCTGTACAGATGTAAACTGACTTACAGAACCAGATTAAGCTGTTGGTGATATTTTAGTGAATGGGGGCAATTTGACCAGTACACCAGGGAAATTCCCCTACTCTGTCAGTAGGGGTCCCCTTGCATTGTGAGGAGCTCTCACTTCACAGCAGGTCTTGGTGGTGGACTGATGGATCGAGCCAAGATGGCTCAGGAAAACCACAGACCTCTGAAGATGTCTCGGGTCAAGGGATCCGCTGTGGAGGCGGCTGGGATGCACCCTTTGGATGGCCAGCAAATCGTCCGAGACAGTGGTCCCTTGTCAGAAGTTGCTATTGATCAACTGAGTTTGGAGCAGAAACAACAATGTTTAGAAGCTGAACTGCTCCGCATTAGCGAGCAATTGCCAAAAGGACGTCTTAGACAAGAAGATGATCACAAAAGAAAAACACCCGGAGACTTCGCCGGGCTCAGGTGTCTCAGCTGGTCCTGCTAAACTTCTTGCAGCCGACAAGCGGCCTGGATTGCCTACAGCTGAAGTTGAGTCGCCTCCACGGCGAGACTGGAGCACCGAGGTTGAAGGCTCTTGGTCGCCAGACAAGGACTTACATGACGCTGGGTGGATCCCGATGTCAGACGGTCACTGGAGACCGAATCCCAAGATACCTGTACCGGGTGGCCCGACGCCCTCGCAGATGAGTGCTGAATCTGTTTCTACTGTTTGTTTAGACACCAGAAAAAATATCTTTCCTTCAGATGCTCTCCCTGTCCTTGTTTCTGAAATGGAAGGCCAGCATGCCAACTCAGAGGATGTGGACCCTATTATAGTCACCATACCTGACCCTGCTTCAGCTGTCAACCCTGGAGGGCCTGAAAAACCCTCATATGCTAGCCATTTTCACCAACCCGTGGAACTTGCGAAATGTCGAAATGCTATTCGCTTGAGGTATGTGGGCCCTCAAGAGCATCCACCTGATGGATTTTATGCTGGGAAAATTCTACTTAAAAAAGTATGGGATTCTTTCCATCAGAGGTTTACGCATGAATTCATGTACAAGAGTAATCTACCTTTGATATTAGCTTTCGTACACCATCGCCATTAGAGACTTTTTGGTGTTGCTATATTAATCTTAAAACTAACCCCCTTTGGGCTGATTTCATTGTGCTACCTCTGACTAAACAGCCTTTTCGGGTCATCATGATCCTTTTTAGAAATGAAGGTGTGAATACTGTAGACATTGTGCACTGGCTGGAAAAGCACTGTTCTATTCAAGGCAAATCCAATGCCCCTCATGGATGCAGAGGGTTTTTGGAATGGTGGGTGGAAATTTAGGGTCAAGTTACATCAAACAGATCAGGATCTTATTCACTTACCAAATTGTTTTTTCATTGGGAGGGATAAAGGATTCCTTTTTTACCCTGGACAACCTAGGGTTTGTTTTAAGTGTAGTTCCACTAAGCACATCAGTACTTTCTGTAATGTACTGAAGTGCACGCATTGTGGAGAGACTGGACATCCTAGTGCCCACTGTTTCCAAAATCCAAAATGTAACCTTTGTGAAGACATGGGACACACCATTTCAGACTGCCCCTTAGCAGCTAAAAATACAGAGGATGCGGATTTTGGTGTACAAGACCATTATATACGCATGGCTCTGAGACAGGAACAGGCTCCCCCTGTTGGAGGACCGCCAGTGTTGCTCCTCGGAATAGACCAGGTTTCTAACTCCATAAGACAAGACCCTGTGGACCCTGTACGGCAGGAACCTGTGAACCCTGTTCCTCTGACTGAGGAAGTTATTGTGGGGGATGAGCTTACTACTGCTGACACCCCCCCCCCCCCAGGCAATCACATACTAGTGAAGGCTACTCTCTGGTACCTGAAAAAAAAAAAAAGAGAGAGAGAGAGAAAAACCTCTAAACTAAAGCCGAAACATAGGAAAAAACTTCTGACATGCTACTGGAGGATCCTAATTTGTATGAAGTCCGGATGGAGGACCCTCTCGAGATAGAAGATGTAGAATTGTCTTCTGTAGAATGCTCTCGGACGGTGATGCATGTAGAGATGGAAGGTCAAACAGAACAGAGACCTCATGGTGCTGAGAGTAAAAGGGTAACAAGAGCTTCCAGCAAAGTGAAGTGATGCCTTCTGTGCTTTAGTTTTGAACTCTGGCTCCCTTTAGGTTTTGTGTGGCATCTTTGAATGTCAACAGCATTCAATCCACTGCTAAACGCCGTAGTACATTTGCCCACTTTCTCACAAGTAACTTGGATTGTGTGTTTTTTTCAAGATGTTCGGTTGACTCCCCTGAAGTGCTAGCAGCTGCTACAGCCGGGTGGATATGGGGAGATTGTTTTCGGTCACAAGGAGTTGCACTATGTTCTGGGGTTGGGATCTGTTTTTTCTCATATCGGGTACAGGAACTTCATCACCTGGAGTTGTGGGAAGGCAGAGCGCTACTGCTAGATATATACAATGGGAAGGCCTGATTGTTCGCTTAATAAATATATATGCCTCCCAACTTAAACACGATAGGGTAGCCCTGTTTAAATCTCTCTCTCCATTTTTGATAACGAATCATCCGGCAATTCTGGGAGGCGATTTTAACTGTTCTTTGCCTTCTCAGATTCAGATTCCCTTGGGTAAAAAAGTTTATTGTGATGCACTCTATCTTGCACAACTTATAAAGGATGTGGGGCTTGTTGATACTTTTAGCTCTCTTTCTCTGGACAGCCAAAACACTTATTTTTGTGGCCCTCAAGCCTCCAGGATAGATTATTTTTTTGTTTCGTCTTCCCTGCTTATACAATCGACTACACTGCAGGAAGTGGCTACCTCTGATCACAGGCTTTTAAAACGTGTGCTTGGTAATCTCCCGGAGATGAAGCAGGGGCCTGGGATCTGGAAACAATGTCACTTTGTTAAATATTCCCCCTCTTCGAGAAGGTTTTAGATCTGTCCTACAAGCACGGAAGTCTGTTTTTTTTTTTTCTTTATGAGGATAGTAATCTTTGGTGGGAGGATATTAAAGGGGAAATTAAGATGTTTTTCCAGAAAATGGGGCGTATTAATGAGAAACTTCAACGGGACAAACTTTATTATTTAAGGGAAAATATTAAGTTTTGGACGAATTTCTGCCAACGTTTGGATAGGGAATGCCATCAGACGATTAAAGGGTTGAAGGCTGAATTTACACTTGGAAGTTACAAGAAATATGGACAGGAAGCAAAAGTACGGGATTACTGGGAAATCAAAGGAAACATTACCATTTGACTCAATTCAGCTCCTTTATGAACGCCATAATATGGTGTACCTTCTCACATCAGCTGGAGCTCAGGTAACTGATAATACTGGTATTTTAGAGGAAATTTATAAATATTTCCTCCCATACCTTTGCTAGCCAGCCCTTACCACTAGATCGAATGAATAGTTGGTGGGCCTGTAGGGGTCCACCACAAATACCGCTAGATATGGGGGTCCTTTTGACTGAGCCCATTTCACTGCTGGAATTGAAGGAAGTAGTTTGGTCGTTAAAAGCCGGGATAGCCCTGGGCTCGCATGGGCTTCCTCATGAAATCTATAAGGAGAGCTGGGAATTTCTGGGGCCAGAGTTGGGTGACTGTCTTAATAATTGTTTGAAGCATGGACAACTCCTAGACAGTATGCTGGAAGGGCTTTTGATTTTAATATTTAAGGGAGGGGGTAGAAACGGGGTGAGCTACACAATTGGAGACCACTATCTCACCTTAATACTGATTATAAGATACTGATGTAAATCTTAAGTAACCGTATGTGGACTGTTTTGGACCAGATTGTTCATCCTTCTCAATTTAGCGGTATTCCAGCTCGATGATTGCAGGATGCTCTTATTCTTCTTCATGAAATTCTCTATAAAGGAGATTCATAGGAACTGTTTGGGCATCTTGTTTGTCTAGATCAATCAAAAGTCTTCGACCAGGTAGAATATGTAAACCTTTGGGAAACTCTTAGGTGTTATGGGGTACCGTCCACTTTGTTTCATGATTTGTATACTTTCTGTGCGAGTTAACACTGTTTTTTGCATTTATTTGATTATGCTGGTATATTTAGTACTTCCCCTACTCTTAAGTAGGGAGAGGGGTCTGTTCTTTTCCATATTTACAACACTGTTTTGGGGTTACAAATGGGTCTTTTTGTTTTTGACGTATGATGAAATACTTATTTTGGTTTTATTTTCCTATGTCTTTGTGTGCTGCAACACTGGTTTGTATGTATTTTGCTTTTAGTTATAATAAAATATTCCCCCTACTCTTATCGACAAGTGCCATGGGATCTTTAAAGTCCACCTGAACAACCACCAGAATACGTAGACGGGACCTCTGTTTAACATCTCACCCGAAAGATGGCACCTCAGCATGCAGCACCCCCCTCTTGATGCACTACAGTGTCAGTATTGGGATTTATCCCACATCCCTGGTGTGGGGCTAGAATCCACCACCTTCCGATCTTCTAGCCTCAGTGCTGAGCCACTGACCTGAAAAAGTGACATCTGGGCCCAGAGGGCTCACCCTGTTAACAAAATGAAATTAATTAATGATGTTAGAGTCTCTGGTGGGAAGTCATGTAGCGTAATGCCTGAGACAAATAGGGCACCAACAGAAAGAGTGTGTATGCCTTGGTGGCCTCTACTGGAGACTTTTGCAAAATCTAAAAAAATTCAGATTTAGAGCTTTCTGAAATGTAATCCACGCTTCTCAGTTGAAAGATCTAGACACTGCATGATGTTTGGCAACAAAATCTATATTGCTACTCTCAAAATCAGAACTAATAAACTAACACAGCTCCGTAGAGTAATATTGTTGAATGTTGAACACTCGCTACTCTCCACCTGTCACCACACTGACTATATCCCATTTCCTCTGGCAATTTTATACTAGGGCATCATGACTGGGAAGTTTATTATCTAGGTCTTGCAGCTCCTGAGATGACTGGCCTAAAACATCTTCGGTGTCCACAGTTCGAGCACAGCAGTTTATTAGCGCATGTTTGGTTGGTCTTCAACTACACCACAGTCAGTGTGTCCCACATTAATGATTTCTAGCTCAAGACAGCATCTGCTCACAGTTGAGGAGGGAGCAAGGTTTCTCCAAAGGTGGATCTTATCACTGCTATCAATGTAAGGAAATACTGTTTTATTTGTATTACTATTTCCCAACAAAGTCACCAAGATTCACTTAAGTCAAAATTTCCAGTGGATATGATTTCATAATTTGAATGAATTAGGTTTCAGTCTTGATACTGCATACATTTTCACGCTTCAGTTCTGGTTGAACTTGCAGCCACAAAGTCATCCAAATGCCAATTTCTACGAACATACAAAAATGCCAGCAGAAACAGGCCTCATGGTCTATCGAGTCTGCTCAATTGTACAACTAACCCCCTCAAACTGCAGCTGCCCCACCCTTCCCCCCACTCTGTCCCATCCCTCCCTCTTGAAACAGAACACCATCCTATAGGAAACCACCTCCTCAGGTAGAGTGTTCCACTTGGCTATCACCGTTCAGTGGAAAAATGTCTCCTGATTTCCTTCTGAAATCCCCCAACCTCAGTTGATGCCCTCTTGTATCCTTCCTCTTCTGATCTGGAATCTCTCTCCTGTATTTAGTCTCGTTTATCCCTTTCAGGTACTTAAAGGTCTCGATCATATCTCCCCTATCCCTTCTTTCCTCCACTTCCAACTGGTACCCTTCCATAGGCAGGATTTTTTAAGAGTAGCAGGAATGCTCCAAGTATGTGCGATTTATTTCCACATCAAGACAGGTTTCTACAGGGTGAGGTGCTAACATCATCTTAAAAAGGATGTAGCAAAGTTTAATGTATGTTAAAACTCATTCTGTCTTGGGCAGCCATTTTGTGTCAGGTTACGCAATGGATGATTCGGATATCATACGAAGCTATTGAAAAGTAATGAGTTTCAAGATTTGTCTTGTTCTGGCCAATGCCAAAAAACAAAATGATGGGAGCCACCAAATGGTCTAATAGTAGTGTGTTGCACTACCATCTCAAAGACCTGGATTCAAAAGTAAGCCCAGGACACTTATGATCAGATGGCCACGGCTAAGAAACTGCTGCCACTGGCAATGTGTCCCAAACTGGGGAGGACACCATTGCAACTCACTTGTATAGCAACCCTTGTAGTGAGCCTGCTCTTTCACAGGAGCTTCTTGTACACAAGCAAGTCGTATAGTGGAGCTACATGCAGCACCACCGTGAAAGTGGGAGACTAATGGGCAGAAGTTATTCAAGAGAAAAATAGCTGCCTCCTTGAAAATGGTGTGTGCCAGCACTCTTTGAACCCTGCGCCTTCCACCTGCTATGCAGTCCACCTGTTGTGCATCTGTGTTCCAGTATAGGGAGAGGTGCACCTCTCTATCAGACCTGCCTGGGCAGGGGTGCAAGGAATGCAGGCCTTTGAATGAGAAAGGTGAGAGTGTTGTCACAATTTGGAGGCTACCAGCAAAGAACACAGTGGAAGGCATTAGACCAAGGAGGATATACGCTTATGGAAAAAAATGATGAAGGGTGATATAAGTTACATTCAGGATGTTTGCCTCAACCACATCCCTGTATGCAGCACGAAAAGCCTGAAGAAAAGGACTGCCGCACACTAGACGTTCAGAATGCTAACTGGAAAATAAACATGTGAAGATGAAAAAAAAAAAGTAATTACTATATATTCCCGGACTTGTAACTGCAACCACAAAATTTACGGTACTGACACATCGATGGAAACTCGATTCAAAGCGAGATGCAAAGGAAACTTTTGTTGATGTTTTGCTGATATTTACAAAATATTAGTAGCCCCCCCCCATGTACTAATACCATAGCGCACAATACTACAATATAAAAGAATTACGTACTGAAATCGAAAACAAGTTAAAAATACAGTCTCTACGCCATCTAGGACAGTCTTAACACCTATTCTGTGTCCTTGCATGCCACACAGAATAAGTGCTAAGCTGGCAATTTAAAGTATCACCTGGAAATGGCAGATAATTTTTTTTAATGAGCCACATTATACATTTGCTGGTATTGTTTGTAATCGATTTTCTTGTTTCTGTGGGGGCGCTCCGCCCCCACACCCCCGGGTGCTCCTATTACGTTAGTGCAATAAGTAATGATTCATTTTAAGAACGTTTTTATTGACTGTTTCTGTGAGGGCGCACTGCCCACACACACCCCCCTGGGTGCTCCAATGAAGTTTGCAATGACTAATCCGTTACATTTATGTATTTAGGGGGCTCCGCCACCCACACCCCCCATGTATAATAACTGTGTAATAACTAATAAATTCAGTTTAACAACGTTTAGTCTGCAGTAGTGTAGTTCTTGCGGCCGCCAACTGGTGCAAGGGCGTGAGTCACTGCATAAGTATCGTATTGCGGTCTACTGAACAGAAAAGCGCAGGTCAGTCCCAGGAATATACAGTAACACCAAAAATAATATACTATTCAAATACCATGCATTTATTGGAAGCAGTACTTCCCAAAATACAGGTTACTCACCTGTAACAGGAGTTCTAGGAGTGGTATATGTTGTTCATCCACACTGTATGGCAGGTGCCTTGCCACTTTAAGATTGGCCGGAAAGTCTTCAAGCTGGCTCCTCCCACCCACCCGGGTGATGAAACTCTCGGCTCCGCCCCATGACAATATATCTAGCCCGCTGGAAGCCAGGTTGTGCGCCGAAGCTGGGGAGGTTAGGTGGGTCCGTGTGGATGAACAACATATACCATTCCTAGAAAGCAGTTACGTAAGAACTTAACATAACAGTAGAGCTTCAAGAGGAGCTCTTGCAGCAGGCTATAACCATTAGGACTAACGACACAGGCCATAGGACCCACTGGAAAAATCTTAGCTAGCAGTACTCAGTAGGGACCACCCCTGATGTCGGCTCCACCCCGATGTCGGTCACGGTACAAAAAGGGGGCGGACCCCGGCTCCACCCCAGTTCCCCTGTCAAGACCAGCGAACGGATCCCAGCAAGTGAACCAAGCGAAGCCTGTCGATGATGTGCTGAAAACCTCATCAGGGGGATGGAGGGCGGGAAAGCAGCACCTGCTGCAAGAGCTCCTCTCAAAGATCTTCTGTTACGGTAAGTTCTTTCGTAACTATACTATCTTACTTCAAGTGGGAGCTCTTACAGCAAGCTATAACCATTAGGACAGAGTCCCAAGCAATCGCGTGCCAAGAAGGTGACTAGCTCCAGGAGAAGGAAGGATGGAAGAAATGCTGACATTACAGCAAATCAGGATAGAAGACCCTGGAGGACTGCCAAGCCAAAACCGGCATGGCGTCTGGAGGCAATGTCCAGGCTGTGGTGCTTCACAAGAGTGTGTACCGAATTCCAGGTGGCTGCCGCACAAATGTCTCTTATTGAGACTTTTTAAGGTGGCGAAGGAAGCAGACGCTCCCCTGGTGGAGTGACCTCTAATCGTACCTGGAAGAGGTTTGTTGTGCTTTACATCACAACATACAATACAGTGGACCAGCCACTTAGAAACGGTCTGTTTAGACACCGGTTTGCCCAAGTGTTGTGGCACAAAGGCCACGAACAGTTGCTCCGATTTACGGTGCGTAGCAGTGCGCTTGAGGTAGTACCTCAGCGCCTTGTGAACATCCAGTGTATATAGGAGAGCCTCTCTCCTATTGGAAGGGGTAGAAAAATAAACTGGAAGGTTAACCGACTGGTTGAGGGTCAACTCTGAGACCACTCTAGGAAGAAACTTAGGATTTGTTCTGAGGGAAACTCTTTCCCTGTGAAAAAACAAATAAGGTTCTTTACACATTAGAGCCTGGAGTTCAGAAACTCTTCGAGCTGAAGTAACGGCAACTAAGAAACAAACCTTCCGGGAAAGATATCGCAGCTCACAATCAGCCACCGGTTCAAAGGGGGAAGAGTGAGCTTCTCCAACACAAACAGGAGATCCCAGAGAGGGATAGGATCTCTAATGGGAGGTCTCAAATGCGGAATACCCCGTCAGAAAATGTGGGCCACATCCAGTTGGGCCAAGGTTCTATCCCCCAAGAGGACATGAAGTGCACAAATGGCCCACATATGCACCTTAATGGAAGAGTAGCTCAAGCCTTGTTGGTATAAGGAGAGGAAATACTGCAATGCAGAGTTCACCAGACAGGTAAGGGGATCCAGATGGTGAGACGAAGCCCACAAACAGAAATGCTTCCACTACATAGCGCAAGTGGAGTGAGTAGAGGGCTTTCTCGCTGAAACGAGAACGTCCGCCACCTCCTGGGAGACCCCGTACCTTGATTTGGCTACGTCTGCAGGAGCCAAGCATGAAGATGTAAGGATCTGCGATCCGGATGGACCAGTTTGCCCTGGTCCTGGGACAGCAACTGCGAGCACACTGGAAGCGGAATTGGAGGCTCCAAGGACAACCGCTAAAGAAGCGGGAACCAAATCTGCCGGGGCCATAATGGGACAATTAGGATCATCTGAGCCCCTTCGGCCTGTAGTTTCAACAATACCTTCTGGATGAGGGGAAAGGGAGGGAAGGCATAAAGAAACTTCCCCGCCCAACAAAGGGACAACGCGTCAGGCCAGAAAACACCAGGCGCGTGCTCTCGCGAGCAGAAAATTGGCAGTTTGGCATTGCATGAAGACGCAAAGAGGTCCAGCTCTGGATGACCCAAAGTGCTGAAGAGCTGGTCTGCTACTGGTTGTAGCAACTCCCACTCGTGCGCCTTGGATTGAGACCTGCTTAGGCTGTCTGCCAAGTTGTTTTGGGTGCCTGGAACATGCACCACGGACAGATGAATGTGATGCTCCAGTGCCCAATACCAGACTCTCATCGCCTCCCTGCATAGGGGGTAGGAGTGAGTGCTCCTTGCTTGTTGATATAAAAAGACGACCGCCATGTTGTCCATCTGGACTAGAATAAAGCCTGGAACAAGGTTCTCTTGGAAGGCATGTAGCACAAAGAGGACCGCTCGCATTTCTAGAACGTTGATGTGGAGGGCATGCTACTCCGGAATCCAGACTCCTTGTGGCCGGTGGGACCCTATGTGTGCCCCCCCATCCCAAATCGGAAGCATCTGTCATCAGAATCTGATTTGGGGGCTCCTGACGAAAGGGGGCCCCTCTCTCCAAATTGAAAGGGTCCGACCATTAAAGTAGGGTCATCTTGACCGGCTCTGCGACCCTGAGCATGTGATCTAGGTCATCTAAGCATTGGTCCCTCTGCACCCTCAACATCCATTGTGGGACCCTCATGTGGAGGTGGGCCAAGGGAGTGACAGGGAAGGTCACCACCATGTGCCCCAGAAGTCCGAGGAAGTTCCTGACTTGGACCTGGTGGGTTACTAGGACCGTTCTGGCCATCTCTCGCAGGCGATCTCCCCTCTCTGAAGAAAAAAAAACTATGCCCTGGAGCGAATCCAGGACCGCCCTGATAAAGACAAGTCTTTGGCTGAGATCTAGGGAAGACTTCAGAAGATTCAGGGTGATCCCCACATCTCGGAACAGAGTATAAGTGTCTCCAAGAGCCTGAAGAAAGTGCTCCCTTGATGGGGCCACAAGCAGTCAATCATCGAGGTAAGGGAAGACGTAGTGACCCTGGCGCCTTGTGGGCCACAGCAACCACTGCTAAGCAGTTGAAGACTCGAGGGGTGGAAGAGAGGCCGAACGGAAGAACCCTAAACTGATAATGCTCCCCCTTGAAATGGAACCTCAAATACTTCCTGTGAGGGGAAAAGACCCCAATGTGTATGTACGCATCTTGTATGTCCAGGGAGCAGAGCCAGTCTCCCTGGTGCAGCAGAGGAATAAGACCTAGAAGGACCACCATCCTGAATCTTTGGTACTCTATGTAATTGTTTAAGAAGCTAAGGTCCAGGATGAGGACCTAGGCAGTACACGCAAGTGACATGCGGGTCAGTCAGAGACATTTTCTGCCCGCAGGGACACCGGCGGAACCCAGGTAAGGACTTGTCCTCCATCGCAGTGGCAACAACAAATTTGTTTGGAGAGATTCGGAGAATCTCAATTGGTAAAACAAAGTTTTGGAGCGCCAGAGCCTACTACATGCGGGAGCGAGACAGAGGGAATCTGTATCTTCCAGCGGAAAGGAAGATCTGGCATCATGGGGTGCAGCCGAGGGTTATACCACCCGGGAGGGTGGGAGAAGCCAGCTTGAAAACCTTCTGGCAAGATCTTAAAGGGAAAGAGACAAGCCAAATAGTGTGGATGAACAACATATCCACAATCCTAGAAACTCTCGATACCCTGAGCCCTGGATAAAACAAAGTCCTGGGAAGAGAATAAAGAGAGAAAAACACAGGAGCTGGGGAAAGGTGGGTGGGAAATCTAGACCTACTGCAGTAACCTCTCTTGAAGATCTACTGTTACGGTAAGTTCTTACGTAACTGCTATATCTTACTTCGAGAAGGTTCCTGCAGTAGGTCTTCACAAGCAGGACTGAATACCAAGCAGTCAACTAAAGAGAAGGAGTTGGAGACTAGATACCGGGAGGAGGAAAATGTCTACCAACGACAGTCTGCTCATGACAGAAGTCCCTTCAGGACTGCTAGACCAAAGCCAGCCCTGCACCTAGAAGCAATGTCCAGGCTGTAATATTTCGTGAACGTGTATACAGAGGACCAAGTGGCACTTGTGCAAATGTCTGCAGTGGACATGTTTCTAAGAAAAGTAGTGGAAGCGGCCACTTCCCTAGTCAAGTGGCCCTGACTGCCCCCAGAAGGGGCTTCTCGTACTTCTGGTAAATGTAATGGATACAATTAGCCAGCCACCTAGACAAAGTCTGTTTGGAAATAGCCTTGCCCTGGCACTTGAGAGCAAAGGCAATGAAGAATTGATCCAACTTATGAACCTCCTTAGTCCCTGAGATGTAATATCTCAAATTCCTGTGCACAACGAGGGTGTGCAGGAGATATTTACCCTTACTGGAGTACTCTGGGTAAAACACCGGCAGTTTGACATTCTGATTTAGGGTAATTTCCAAGACTACCTTTGGAAGAAAGGAAGAGTTAGTCCGCAGAGCCACCCGGTCTCTGTGGAAAATTAAATAAGGCTCTTTACAAATTAGAGCCTGAAGCTCTGAAACTCTTCGAGCTAAAGTGATAGCAGCTAAAAAGAGCGTTTCCCATGAAAGGTAACAAATCACAACTTGCCGCTGGCTCAAAGAAGCAAGTTAGGTTTTCTAAAATAAAACCGGGGTGGGGGGACAGGATTCCGGACCAGGGTTTATGGTGAAGGATCCTTCACAAACCTAGGGTTTTGCCCTCCACCGGGAGGTGGTAGGTTGAAACCGCAGAGAGATGGACCTTCAACGAAGAATAACTGAGGCCCAACTCTGACAGGTGCAAGAGGTACTCGAGGACCTGGGAAGACAAGCAGGAAAATGGGTCTCTGCCTTTGGCTGTGGCCCCAAATCGATAATCTTTTCCACTTCATAGCATATGTAGATCTGGTGGAGGTGGGCTTCCTGGCCACCACTATGACCCAAGCGACTCTAGAGGAGGCGCCATAGCAAGAAACTGCTATGTCCAAAGGTGCCACTCATAAAGGTGGAGTGATTTGAGGCTTAGGTGTACCAGGGTGCCCTGCTCGTGAGACAGAAGGTCGTGAGAGAGAGGTAGAGGTACTGGGGGTTCCATCACTAGCTGTTGCAGCAGGGGGAACCATACCTGCCGAGGCCATGGGGGGGTAATGAGAATCATGTGTGCCCCTTCTGCCTGTAGCTTCAGCAGAACAGGAAAGGGAGGAAAAGCATACAGAAATTTCCTTAAGATAGAGACAGTGCATCTCGCCATAAAAACACCATGTCCGGGAACAAGCGGGCAAAAGATGTGTAGTTTTGCACTGGGTGGGGAGGCGAAGAGGTCTATCTCTGACCAACTCCACTGAAAGAAGAGATCTTCCACTACCTCCTGCTTTAGTTCCCACTCGTGGGCCCGAGCGACCGAGCGGCTGAGACTGTCCGCCAGAATGTTGTGAACACCTGGAACATGGACTGCTGTCAAGGACAGGCCATGTTGAATAGACCAGTACCACACCCGAATCTCCTCCCTGCAAAGGGGGTACGAACGGGTGCCTCCCTGTTTGTTGATGTACCAAACCACTGCCATGTTGTTGGTCTGGATGAGAAGTGCTCTCCAAACTAAGAGTGACTGAAAGGCTTGGAGATCACAGAGCACTGCTCTCGTCTCCAGGATGTTGATGTGAAGATTCTCCTCCATGGAAGACCATGTCCCTTGTGTTCGATGGTCTTCCAGGTGGGCCCCCCCATCCGAGGTTTGAGGCGTAAAAGTCATGGAGGGGGACGGGGAGTGAAATGGAACCCCCACCGAAAAGTTGGATGGGTCCTGCCACCAGAGGAGATCCTCTGCAGACTGTTGGAGACTAGAACCTTCTGGTCCATGTCATCAAAGATTTGATTCCATTGGACCCTGAGGGACCACTGGGTCACCCTCATGTGCAGTCTGGCCAGCGGGACTGTGGATATGGCAGCAGCCATCAGACCCAACAGTCAGAGGATGGAGCGCTGGGGTCCAACAAGAGGAGGCCACCAGTGCTGCTTGTAGGATAAGGGTCTCTGCCCTGTATGTCGGAAGAAAGGCCTAGCCCTTGACCGTGTCCAGCACTGCTCCTATAAATTGGAGGTGCTGGGAGGGTGACAGTTGAGACTTGGGGCAATTGACCAGAACGCCAAGTCTGGAGAAAAAGTCCAGGGTGAAGGAAAGGGAATCCTTCAGACTGTCCCGGGATGGAGCGGAGACCAGCAGTCATCCAGGTATGGGAACACACAGATGTCCTTGCGATGCAAGGTTGCCGCTACCACTGCCAGGCACTTGGTGAAAACTCGAGGTGCTGAGAAGAGGCCAAAGGGAAGGGCCTTGAACTGAAAATGCTCCTCCTGAAAGAAGAATCTCAGACAGCAGCGGTGGGCCAGCAGGATTGGGATATGTAGGTAAGCATCCTACATATCCAGGGAACACAGCCAGTTGTTTGGTTGGAGCACGGGAAAGTGTCCCTGGAGGGTTAACATGCGGAACCTCTTGTATTCTACGAAGAGGTTCAGCATGCCAAGATCTAGGATGGACCTGAGATCTCCTGTCATTCTGGGCATTAGGAAGAAGTGGGAGTAAAATCCTCTTCGCTCTGTTGGAACCCGCTCTATGATTGATTTTTGCAGCAGAGCTTGAATTTCCTGTAGGACGAAACTGTGGTGTCCTGACAGGTAATGAGACCTGTTCAGTGGGTTGGTCAGTGGTCTTTCCAGAAACTCTATAGAGTGGCCTCTTGCAACGAGTTGTAGAACCTACGCATCTGCGGTTATAGCCTTCCACCCTTCCAGGTGGAGGCCGAATCCTCCCCCCACTGGTTCCTCCACGGGGAGGGGAGGTAAAGAGGGGGGCACCTTGCCCCTGCTGGCTGCCTTTGGAAACTTAGCCTGGGGGGGGTCTCGGCGCCAGAACCAGTAGCATGTTTGTTCTGATGTCTGCCCTAGTTCTGTTTGTTCCATTTCTGCTGGGGGCGACGAAAATTCTGCTTGGGTTTCTGACCCGAGTGATACATAGGGTGGACATCCTTCAGGAATTTGCCGCTTTCTTGCGGTTCAGTGATTATATCTTTGGCGTCGTCGCCTCTGAAACAGAACTGGACCCCTGAAGAGAGTGTCCAGAAGGGTGATCTGTACATCCTGTGCCAGTTCTGCAAGACAGGAGTCAGGCAAGGCATCTTAGACAGATGCCTGTAGCTGTTCAATGCACAGAGTCGACAGTCTTATGTGGCTTATAAAGCATGGTGGCATGACGACTTGTTTAGTCTGATTTTGTCCAGAAGTTTATTCCTGAGCTGTTCATCAGGAACTTCTTGGATGTCCTTTTTCCAGGTCGGATAAGGCAGACTTCTGGAAAGCAACTATGTGTGCTACATAGTTGAGTGAACATATGGTGCAGGTAGAGGAAGTATAGACCTTGCGGCTATATTGGTCCATCTGTTTCAACTCCTTGTCGAGAGAAGAGGCACTGAGATGTCTGGGCTGGGCCGACCTATCATGAGCGGCAGTGATGACGATAGAGTCAGCCTTGGGTTATGCCGTTAGGGGGGAAACCCCTTCCAGGGGTTGGTAGGTCCTGTTGGCTTTCTTAGAAACTGCAAGAATAGATGACTGTTGCCAAATCATGGAGGCGAGATCTTCACGCTGCCCCATCCAGAGTGGAATAGGGAGGGTGTCCACATTAATGAGGTCCAGATGTTCAGCTAATCTTCTGCACTTAGGGTCCAATTCCTGGGATGCCCAACCGCAGGCCTGTTAGATGGACAGGAGGAGTTCCGCGAAAGACGGATCCTCCAGTGGCAATTTTGGTGACTCCTTTGGCTGAGGCTCTATGGGGGAGTGGGGCTCTGAATGGTACCCCAAATTGGAGCCTCCTTCAGAATCGGAGGACTCTGGTCTGCTTGGCAAAGAAGTAACATCTGGAGCTGCCTCCGTGACTCTGGCCCCTAGAGCGATCCCAGATGGCAGACCACTTGTGTCCCTGTCGGATACTCTGCTAGAAGGGGCAGGGCTTCCTGGTGGCATCCTGTGGGTCGGGGTAGCCCTGATAAACAGTTGTGGCTGTCCCAATTCTTGTAAAAGTTGGGACCTGGCATCTTTCCATCAAGTCGGTATAGACTTCTGAGGCTCCGGCTGAGGAGGTGGAGGAGGCGGTGGTGGTGGTGGGTATCCAGGGTGCCCCACAGACTATGAAGGGTAGCTAGGAAGTTGGTGCCAGTAAGGGTACTGGTGGTAACCCTGATAAGGATAGGCCTGACCCAGCGTCAGGTATCCTGGAGTCGGAGGCAGGTAAGCCAGCATGACCCCCCGCGTTGGGTAATGGTGAAACTGTGGTGGCATGCAGCCGGGATAGTATCCCATTGGGTCCAACGGAGGAGGGGCGAAAGGCCCAGAGGGTGGCGGCGCCGAGGGACCACTGGGGTCAGGATCCGTCGGCAGGCCTAGGGATGGAGGAGGGACCCTGGAAGGTCCAGGAAGATCCTGGTCCATACTGTCCAGAATAGGATCTGGTGAAAGACCCGGCGTCGGGGGCCTGAAGGCACCCGAGGGTGGGACCAAGACTGGCGAGGGAGGTAAGTCCGGGAGAACCCACGTCGACAGGTCTGCCGACGAGGCAGAAGTCTTCGGAAGGAGGCCTGACGTGAGGGGCTCCTCTAGATCAGCCCCACTGGAAGCCCGGGAGACCGGGGAGAATGAGGTGTCTGCTGTCAGTGGGTCCCGGGAGGGAGAACCCCTGGAGGACTTGGGAGAACCCGTGAGCTCGCTCTGCCGGACATAAGGGACCATGAGGGCGTCCGACGGGAGAAGTCACCACACGGTTGTCTGACGAGCCGGCAACCAACTTAGAGGCAATGGTCTGGGGGGCGTCGGAGAAGTCGATGTCTGACTTACAGACTACGGTCAGGCTGACAGAAGCGGGGAGGCTCAAGTCAGGCTGAACGATCTGGGCTGGGTGCCTGGTGGAGGAGCCGGAGGGCAACTTAAAGCCCGGGCTGGCGACAGGCTCTGAAACAACTTCCTCTGAAGAGGAGACCCCCCGACTGCCCACTGACTTCAGTGGGGGGGTGAAGGCATCCGTTCCGCCAGAGCGGAAGGCGGCCCAGGAGGTGTGGTACTCATTTGGGTAGAGGCCCCACCCAATGTGGCGTCAGCTGTCTGGCAATCTTTCCTCGAGGGAGAACAGCTCCACTCCTGGCGCTTCTCCTTTCTTTTCTCTGGGGCATGCGAAGACGATCATTCCCGCAGCTTCTGAAGCTCTTTTTCCATCAATGCCAGTCGTTGTTTCAATAAGTGGGCATTGAGGGTCCTCTGGCAACAGGTGCGCATGTCCTGGTTGAAGGCCTGGCAGATAGAGCAATCTGCAGCCCTGTGGTTAGGGCCCAGGCAGAGGACGCAGTGGGAGTGGTTATCCCTGTACGGGATCTGCACATCGCACTTGGAGCACTTTTTATTGGGCCGATGAAACAACATGCAATGCTGGAGGATGGAAAAAACTAATGGTAACTACATGAAAAAATGGCGGGCGACTGATGATGTTTCACTGCGAGGTCCGATGATTTAGGTCAACAGCGGGAAAGAACTGGAAGACCGGCGGGGGACTGCCCCTACTTACAGTCACGCTGACATCCCGTCACCTGATGCCAGGGGCGGTCCCCCGCTGACGACTGCTAGCTACAAGTCTGCCATGCAGTCCTGACACCAGGGGGTGCAGTCCTACTTGTGAAGACCAACTGCAGGAACCCTCACAAAGATAGATCTCCACATTTACCTCCCTCCCAGACACCCCTTTTTTTTTTTTTTTTATTTACTCTTTATACGCTCCCTTCTCTCCACCGCCACTCCTCTCCTTGGGGTCCTCATGCACACTGCCAGCTCCTATGAGTGCCCCACCTCCCGGAGGTTCCAGAGCCCCCGAATTGTCCCCTGGCTGGGGTGAGAGTCCCTCTCTTACTCCCCCATACTTTCAGGGGGAAGCGCTCACTGAAGCTATGGTGCCCGAGACCCGTCTACCAGTGTGATGGTGGGATGTTTTTCCCTGTTCTCCCTGCCCTCCAGATGTCCACAGGCAGGGAGAACCAATGAGCTGGAAGTGCACAGAGACGCACCTCCGCTCCGGTCCTCTGCAGATGTCTGTCCCTCCCTCTTACTGCCTCCTCTGCTGCACCATCATCACCCATGGTCACCCAGGTGGTGGTGGTGGTGGTGGTGGTATTGCGGCGAGGAGCGCTGCCTACCCAGAGAAAGAGAGCGGCTCGTCAGGCGCTCAATCCTTCTCCCCCCCGCTGACCCTTCGACGACCCAGGCTAGTTACCGAACCTGGGTCACCGGCATAGCATGTGATAGCGCTACCGCTGTGCCGACAGGCCGGCCCTCCCAGTCATCTCTGGTGTCCCCCAAAGTTCAGTCCTTGGCCCGCTACTCTTCTCCACCTTCCTAAATGACCTGCCCTCCGCCTGCCCACATACATACATCCACATGTATGAGGACGACATGTTACTGTATACATCAGACCCTTCAACCACTAATGTGACGTCCAGACTACAGCAGGACTTCAACGAGGCTCAGCTCTGGTTTCGTGCTAATCAGCTTTTCATCAACGCCAAGAAGACGATCTCAATGACCTTCATCACAAGGCTGAGACTCTCTCAGCTCCCCTCTTTCACCTCCTTCCACACCCTGGACAGGACTACTCTGGAGAATTGCTCCTCATTTAGATACCTTGGGGTCTGGCTCGACCAGCACCTCGACTTTTCTGTACATGTTGATGCCATCCACAAAAAGCTCCACCCCAAGCGGGGTGCCCTATTTCGCAACCGTGGATACATCCCGCTGCCAGCCCACTGCAAATTAGTGCAGAAAATGATTCTATCTTCGACTATGGGGATGTAGTCTACAGTGCCGCCCCAAAGTCCACATTACCCAGAGTGGATACCCTCTTTCACTCTTTCTGCCGTTTTGCTCTTGACTGCCCTCCCGCTACACACCACTGCACTCTCTACTGACTCTCAACCTCCCCTCGCTCCGTGATCGTGAGCAGTCCCACTGTGCGAGTCCCAGTTCTGGTCCCAGTCCTTGCCACCTTATCACACCTCTACCCTTACCGCACAAACCCCTCCAGCGTACCTCCTCAGAAACTTCGACACCCACCTCCTGGTTGTGCCGCACATGTCCTCCTCTGCTGGTCAGGCAGCCTTCAGACATCACATGCCCATACTGTGGAATGCCCTCCATACTGCCATTAGGTTCATGCCCCCAACCTGGCACCTCAACCATCTCATCAAAGCGCATTTTTCCCCCCACCTGTGCCTGTGGCACAGGACTATGCTGTTAGAATCGCTAGACGGGCTAGTTCCATACATAGATGCATGATTGTGTTATCTTGCCTATTGGATGTCCCAATATCCCGTATTTAGTGTTGCACTGTAATTAGCTTCTCTATTAGTCCTGACTGTATATTGTTTTACCTATTTTATCCCCACTGCCCCCTCTCCAGGTTTCACCTGGAATTAAGCAACACCCTGCTCAGCGTGCCTTCCTGGTAAAACTCTTCAATAAATAAATAAATAAAATCTGAGACAGACAAAGTGCCATTATGATAGTGCAAGACCTAAGAAATTTGTTCAGGTCCTGCAGATCTAGAATGGGGCGCCAGCCCCGTCTACTTTGGCACCAGGAAGTACCTGGAGATCAACCCTGGGTGTTCCTGAGGATCCGCTACCCTTACCATGACCTCCTTGTGGAAGAATTGGGCTATGTCGTCTCGAAGAGCCGACAAGAGTGTCTGCGGATACCAAGTCCTCCCATGGGACACGAGCTCAGCTGGGAGGGTACCATTCGAACTCCAGAGGCAGACCCTGGCCAACCACTTCCAGAACCCACCTGTTCATGGTAACAGCGGACCAGGCGGAAAGGAAGTGGCAGAGCCAACCACCCACAGAAGGACCCGGAGAGGTGTGACGGGCATGAAGGAGGCACCCCATATCATGTCACTGAGCAGACTTGGAGGAGGAAGACCCAGCAGGGGGGCCACCGGGTCCCTTCCCTCTGGACTTTCAGACCACCAAAGCCACAGATCCCCCCCCCCCCAATTATTTAACCAGCTGAGACACACTAAGCTAACAGCTTGTTTACAGGTGCAACTTGAGAGCACAAGGAAGTTAAGTGACTTGCTCAGGGTCACACAGTATGCAACTGGGGCTATGGGATTCAAACCCAGGTCTTCAGATTTGTAGCTCAGAGCCTCAAACCACTGTGCCATACTGACGGACATGGCCCGAGGTTGCCAGAACTGAGCCAGCTGACCAGAATGATGCTGGGCTGGTTTTGCCACAGGAGTAGAGGACCAAAAGGACCTGTGCTTCTTCTGCTGCTTGCAGCCCTTGGGGTCCTTCTGGGTGGATGTCAGAGTCCAGGGCGTAACTGGACTTTTCAATGCACTGGAAGTGACCCTCCACACCAGGCCCAAAGAGGTTGGTGCTGAAGAAAGGTACATCCCACCAGCTTGTGCTGGGTGTCTGCCATGAAGGTCGAGATCTGCAGCCAAGCCTTCAGCGCATGGCAACCACAGTCGCCACCAAGCAGGCACAGGAATTTGCAACATCCAGAGCTTTCTGGAGTTGCTGTTTCACCACAGCCTGACCCTGGCCGCGTACCTACTTGACCGTAGTCTGAAGGTCTGCAGGAAGGTGAGGAATCGCCTCATCCAGGGAGCATAACAGGGCAGGGGAGAAGTGTGCCATCAGGACGGCCGAGCTCGCCTGACAAAGGCCTAGCGAAGAGGCAGCATAAACCTTCCTAGCCGAATGGTCCAATTTCTTGGAGACACTGTCCAGCGGACTATCAACGTCCCCGGTATTGCCCAAGCGCCGAAACACGGAGTCAGCCACCAACCCCTCAGCCAAGGTATGTTCCATGAACCCTGAAAGAGTACCAGTGGGCACTGCATATTTGTGGGCCATCCAGACCGAGGGTGCAGGGCAAAAGGCAGGGTGCTGCCAGAGCTCCAGGGCAGGGCCAAAAATGGACTCTGCCACTGGGAAAGCCTCTGTTGGAAAGTACACTTTATCCAGAATTTCTGTAAGGGGATAGTGAGCCCACTTTTGAACAGGCTCCAGTTTCATCCCCGTGGCCTCAGATATGAGGCGGAGAATGCCCATGAACAAATTGGGCCTTCTTCCGTCGAAAGATCCCCCATCAACTCCGCACCCAGTGGATGAGATTGCAAAGAGGAATCCTCAGACTCCAAGGAATCTGCATAAAGTGGGCAACCACCCGAATCACTCTTGACTTGCTGTGGGCAGTCAGGTGTCAGAGTAACTGACAGCCAATGGTGAAACCCCTTAGCCAGCTGAGACTCGTTGGATGGAGCCCTGGTTGGCAGCTCCACCACGATCAGTGGAGAAGTCAGCTTCAGCTGAGCCGAAACTGTCTGGACCGGCTCCGCTGGGGAGAATGAGGTTGAACCACCCGCTGGGCATCACGGCCCTTTCAGGCGGGCAGCCTGAAGTAATAGCCAAGGTGGTAGCGGTCTGCTTCAGTCAGTCAGCAACAACTGCTGCCGCAGAAGGTCTTCGTAGCATCGACGCAACTTGCGCTGAAGCCTCTCCTCACCTGAGGACGAAGACGAACAGCAGCGGCACCGCTTTCCATGGTGCTGGAAGTGAGACCAGCAATGTCCATGGGACCTGCTCAACCCAGAGGATGTAGATGACCGAGACCTCGACCATCAGTGGTGCCGATGGGGGGGCCTCAGAGAGAGAGCCGGAAAGACCCGCAGCTCCTCCTGGTCTAGGTCGATGACCAGAGGGTCCGGCTCAGCTGACTGGGCCACCTCTTCAGTGGTCACCAGCAGTACCGGGGTCCTGAAAAGAGTTGGCGGCCTCTTCAGATGACAACCGGTCAACAGGGTCGAGAAAAATCTCGGCCGCATCATCGACCAGCGTCTCAGCCGACTGGCCTGACAGGAATTCCGTGAAGCCATGGCCACGGTTTCGACCGTAGTCAAAACCAAAAGATTCCTGAATGCAAGAACGCTCCCGGTCCCAGGATCGTCAATGATGAGCCGTCTCTTTATCTTTCTTGGATGACTCCTTTCATAAGCGGGAACTATGCAGTTCCGAAGGGCCCTGTCCTTTGCTTGGCAGGGACTAGCACAGCTCTTTGAAAGAGGCCAAATCGTGGAGCCCAACTGGAGCAGAATGAAAGCAGAGGAACAAGAGAACTGCGCAGCTGTTTTGCGGACCCCGCGGCAGCTGAGACCACCCGAGCATCCTTAGATTTGACCGGCAGATAATGTTTCTCCGAGTGACCCAACTTCAGGCGGGCAACGTGGTCCTCGAGGACTGTCAGGTGAAATGACCAACAAGTGTCGCAGGCCTGCGGATCGTGATCACGGCCAAGACAGTAGACGACGAGGCATGGGGGTCAGTATGTGACATCTTCTGCCCGCATGGGCACTGGCAAACTCCAAGTGAGGATTTATCCTCCATCACAGTCACGATCGAAGATCAAGCTGAAAACGAAACTCAAACAAGCTTTAGTTTAAGTTTTGGAAGTAAATCCAAAGATTTGAGCACCAGGGCCTACTCAACGTGGGAGCGGTAAGGAGGGAACCTGCTTCTTCCAGCAGAAATGAGGATATGGCATCATGGGGCGGAGCCGAGGGAGTTACCACCCGGATGGGTGGGAGAAGCCAGCTTGAAGAAGTTTTCTGCAACTCTTAAAGGGAAAGGCAACTGCCAGGAAGTGTGGATAGAACATCATATCCACGTCCCTAGAATTTAAATTTCTTCTAAATACCTAAATAAAAAAATTCAAACTATGTGGGATTTAGGTCCTCTGGCAGGCATCTCCTTGCCATGAGCTGCACGACCGAGGGCACGCAGCAATGATTAAGTAGCAGAAGCAGGTTTACTCTAGGGAACAAGAATCCTTCATAACTGCAGATCTAGTAATGAAGGACAAAAATGGTTAATTATCGCTGACAGCAGAAGGTGGTAAATAGAGTTCACTCTGGGGTAGGGAGGGCGACCAGTGGTGTGTCTCAGGGTTCACAACTGGGACCAGTCCTCTTTAATGACACTGCGGCTGAACTAGAATGGAAGATATGCCTCATTACAGATGACACAAACATCTGCAATAAGGTAGACACCACCAGAGGCAGTGGAAAGAATATACGAGACCTGAGAAAACTCGGGGAGTGCCAAGGGCATGGCAGCAGAGCCGCAATGAGAAAAAGTGCAAACTCATACACCTAGGGCACAGAAACCCAGAAGTGGAGTAAAACATGGGAGAGGAAGTACCGAAAGTCAAACAGGAAAGATACTCGTACATCTGATAACCACAAAGTGGTGAGACAGTGACAAGGCAGTGGGTAGGGTCCGTGGGATGCTAGGTTGCACAGGGAAGGGTTATCACCAGCAGAAAAAGGAAGGTGGAGTTGCCACTGTATAGCTCGCTTGTGCATTAAGTAGTAAAAACATTTTTGTTTATATAGGCATTGGTTCAGCAAGAACATTACACCGTTAGGTACATATTACCCTATTTACAAGGTGCTCCTGCAGTCTTGTGAGATCCTCCTGCAGTACCGTGTCCAGTTCTGGAGACCACATGTTACGAAGGACATGGAACGGGTGAAAGCTGTCCAGAGGACAAACACTGAAATGATGTTCGGACTGCATCAGAAGCCCTACGAGGAGAGACTAAAGGACGTGAATATGTACACGCTAGGTTAAATATGGTATAGGAGGAGAGTATTTTTTCAGAGGAAAATATGCACAAAAACAAGAGGATGTGCAAGAAAACTGGAAGGGAAATTTAGGAAAGATATGAGGATGTACTTCTTTACTGAAAGAATAGTGGATGCCAGGAATGGATGCCAGGAACACTCTTCCAGCGTAAGTGGTGGGCTTCAAACATGCATGGGATGGGCACAAGGGAATCTTAGCTGGAAAGCAAGGGGGAGCCAGAGACTAAGTAGGATCTGCGGTGACATAATAGGATAGGCAGGGAAAAAGGAGCAGACTGGGTGGGCCAAGCAGTCCTTATCTGCCATCAAAGTCTTACTTTTCATAAAAATAAAGGCAGACTACATATAAAATATTAGCTAGATTGCCTAAAATGTTATATTTTTCAGACGTTTTCTTAAAAATGACACTCAACGTGAAGGCAGAAGGCCCTTCTGTACAAGCTGAGCCCTGACAGTAGTCTCTTCTCTGGCTGGTACATTTCTACAGTAGGGTAAGGCAGAATACCTAACCATTCTTTCTGTACAATGTGAGCCCCAACAGCGGTGGAGGGCACATCACTTCTCTGGCCAGTATATATCTGCAGTAGGGTAAAGCAGAATATGTAACCCTGTTGTACAGTGTGAGACAGGACAGAAGGGGAAGGCAAGACTCTTCTCTAACTGGTACATTTATGCAGTACAGTAAGACAGGATATGTAACCCTGTTGTACAATGTGACACCATTCAGCAGCAACAGGCTCGTCTCTGTCTGATATAATTCTTCTGTAGGGTAAAGCAGAATACATAACCTTGTTGTATGGAGTGAGACCAGACAGCAGGGGAAGACAATTCTCTTATCTGGCTAGTTCATTTCTGTAGTACAGTAAAACAGAATACCCAACCCTCCAGAACAATGTAAGCCCTGACAGCAGTGGAAGACTCTTCTCTTGCTGATATTATTTCTGCATTAGAATAAGGCAGAAGAGCCAACCCTTCTGTACAGTGTGACCCTGGACAGCAGCAGCAGGCTTGTCTTTTCTCTTGCTGGCATATTTTTGCAGTAGGATAGGGCAAAATTGTACAATGCGACTCCCAACAGCAGCAGAAGGCTCATCTCTATTCTTGCTGATATATTTCTAAAGCAGGGCAAGACAGAATACCGAACCCTTCTATGCAGTATGAGGCAACAGAAGCGGAAGGCTCATCTCTTCTCTTGTTTATATATTTCTGCAGTCGAGTAAGGCAGAATACCCAACCCTGCAGTATGATGTGAGCCTCAACAGCAGCTGAAGACTCATCTCTTCGCTGGTTGATATGTTTCTTCAGTAGGGTAAAACAGAATACCCAACCCTGCTGTACAACGGAGTCCTAACAACAGGGATTAGTGTGTCTCTTTTCTAGCTGGTACATTTCTATTGTGCATTAAGGAAGAAGAGAATACCCAACCCTGCTGTAAAATGTCCAAACAGTATGGGAGGGCTCAGCTCTTCTCTGGCTAGTTTTAAGTTCTTTGAGTACCAAGCTAAACTTAGCACGTTCACCAGACTTAGATTTAGGCTATACCCAGTTCTTGGATTAACGCTCACTGCTTTTTTTTCTGCTCCTTCTTCTTTGGCTCCTCCTTCTTCTTCGGCATCTTCTTCAGCTCCTCCTTCTTCGGCTCTTCCTTTGAGTCAGCATCCCCAGCACCACTCTCCACCTCCTTTTCCTCCTTCTTAGGTTTCACATTCTTTAGTGGCTGGAAAAAGGACCTAAAAAAAAAAGCAGATTACCATCAGTGACAGCAAAGGTAATTCACAAGTTGCAAATTTCATGTGGTTCTCGTGGGTAAATAAATAAGCAAGGCAACTTTTATTTATGTGGCGCCCATTTCCAGGGGCTGTGGGCCCGTAATAATAAAATAGTATAAATAATAAAAGCAAAGAATATAAATAATGACTAAAATTCATAAAACTCAAATCAAGCTATATATATATATATATATATATATATATATATATATATATATATACACACACACACACACACACACATGTATATGTTATATATATATGATACGTATGTATGTGTGTATATATATATATATATATATACACATACACACACACACATACGCATATACACACACACACACACACGTAGCAAAATTAATTTAAACAGTCAGGCGGGGAGAATTATTCCAAAAAGGCCAGGCGGAAGAGGTAGGCCTTTAGCCTCTGTTTGAACACCCCAATCGAGGGGGACTCCTGGAGTGCAGGTGGTAGCGAAGTTCCACAGGGTCAGCCCGGCGACACTAAAGGCACGGTCACCTGATGTCTTGAGCCGAACCCTGGGAACATCCAGGAGGCCCCTCAAAGAGGAGTGGACAGAATTTGCAGGTGTCAGGAGCTCAGTCATGTAGCCAGGTCCCAGTCCGTATAGGGCCTTAAAGGTGAGCAAGCCCACCTTGAAAAGGATCCTCCATCTGACAGGCAGCCAGTGCAGAGCACGCAGGACCAGGGTTGCATGACTGGACCTAGACAGACCCGTCAGTAATCAGGCCGCCATGTTCTGCACCAGCTGCAGTCGGCGGAGGGTCCCTCCCGTGACCCCCAAGTATAGAGAATTACAGCAGTCGAGCCTAGAGGTAACAAAGGCGTGTACTAGAGTCAGCAGATCTTCGGACGGAACAAGGGGCTTGATCCTGGCAATGTTACTCAAGTGGTAAAAAAAAAAAAAACTTGACAACAGACACGTGATCTTCAAGCGTTACTCTGTTGTCCAGGATCACGCTGAGATCGCACATCCTCTCTGGGAGGCTACCAATGGAGCAGACCCCAGGAAAAGACCTGTGTCAGCTCCAGGGGTCAACCCATCACACCCACAACCCGATCACCAGCACCTCCATCTTATCTGGGTTCAGTCACAGTCAGCTGGAGGACATCCAGTCATTGATTTTAGCCAGAGAGATGTTAAGCACATCTACTGCATCGGGCGTAAATGACAGATACAGCTGGGTATCATCTGAATAGCAGTGAAACTCCACGCTGAACTGCCGAGTGATCTTACCCAGGGGCAGCATGTACACAGCGAACAGCATCAGCAACAACATTGAGCCCTGGGGCACTCCACATTACAGGAGCATTGGGGAGGAGGAGAAATTCCCCATTACTAGCCACTGCACCCTATCAAGAGAGATAGGACTCAAACCATTTCATGACAACACTGGCAAGTCCACAATACTCACAGAGCCGATCGAGGAGTACAAAGTGATTCACAGTTTCAAAAGCTGAAGAGAGATCAAGGAAAACAAGAACTGACTTATTTCCTCTGTCTCTAGCCCTGAGCAGGTCATTATGCACCCTAACTAATGCTGTTTCCATGCTACGTCTGGCCTGAAATCCAGGCTCATAAATATCAAAGGACACGAGGTGATCCTTGAACCATTGTGCCACAAGTTTCTCAACAGCCTTGCTCAAAAATGGCAGGCTGGAGATAGGATGGTAATTCGCCAGGACGTCTGGGACAAGAGATTGATTCTTTACGAGGGGTCTCACCAGCGCTTCTTTCAAAGCCACCGGGAAAACCCCCTCTGCAATCGAACACCTGGCAATCCTGGCGAACACAGGCCAACAGTCCTGACTCATCTCATTAAGAAACGTGTCAGGGCTGGGTCCAGTTCACAGTACGTGTGCTTCAACTCTAATATCACTTCAATGACCTCCGCCACCTCCACTGGTTTAAACTCCTCCCAGATCGACGGAGTGACTCTGTTCCTCCCAATCCTACCACTGCAAGGCAATGATTGCTTCACCGACAGAATCCCTGACCGGGCAGATGACACTCTGCCAGAGAAAAACAGAGCAAACTCTTCACATAAAGTGGATGAAAAAGTCTTTCTCAGCTGTAGGCAGGCAGGATGGAGTAGCCTATCCATGGTCCAAAAAAGCTGAGAAGGTCTGTTTTTCCCTGCAGCAATTGCAGCAATTTCCCTGTACAGGAATTCTGCCTTCTTACCGGAAATTGCCTCTCGATACTCACCGTAGTGAGCACGCAGGACCAGTTTGTTGGTCTCCAGCCGGGTCTTCCACCAGCAATGCTCCAACTTCTGATCCTTTATCTTCATCGCCTTGAGATCGACATTAAACCAGGGGGATCCCAAGTGAGAAGATCTGGGTTGTATACAAACTGCAGCGATGACATCCAGTGCTTCAGATACCACCCTATTTTAGGTGATCACTGACTCACTGGCACCAGTTACACAAGCTGCATCCACTCTAAATAGGTCAGCTAACGCCAATAGTCCCTCTGGGCACAAACCCCTTAAAGGGCGGTAGCTGACCATCTCCGCAGGGAAAGGACTTTCGGAGGGACTCTAAATGTAAACTTCATGGTGCAATGATCAGACCACGAGACCTGATCGATCCTGAGGCTATCAACCTTAAGACCCAGCTGGAACACCAGATCGAGCGTGTGGCCGTGTTGGTGGGTTGCAGAAGTAATTGATTGTGCCAGGATCATTGATGACATCAACTGGAGGAGGTCGTAACTGAAATGTGAGGATTTGTCATCGACCCAGGTACTGAAGCCCCCAGGACAAGACACCTGGGGGACTCCCAACACCTGGCCAACAAAATCTGCTACCTCCTGCAGGAATTCTCCCCCCGACGCAGGTTGTCGGTAATGAGGAGAATCCTGCAACCTGCACCTGGATCCCCACGCACAGCAACACGCTCAAAAGATCTGGCCTTTCCAACCGTTGGACCATGAAACCCAGGCTGGATCTGAACACAATGGCCATTCCCCCACCCCTGTAATCTTTTCTCAGACAGTGCACTATGGAATACCCAGAGGGGACAGACTCCTCTAGAACTGGGCTGACATCATCACCCAACCAGGTCTCCATGATGCAGGCCAGGTTGACGGAGGAAATCAAGTCCAAAAAAGTAGCGGTCTTTTTCCTTATTGACCTGGTATTGCATAGCACCATCCGAAGATGATTACAGAGTGCAGCCGGCCCACTGTCTACCTGCCCATTCAGTCCGGTGGGACCCTTGGGTACAGAAACCAAACACATCTGGCCTCTCCCTAGGCTCTGTTTAAGCCCAGAACTTGTCCTGTACCCAACTACCTCAATACCACTCACCTACCCTATCCCAGCTGCATCCTGCCATCATTGACCCACCCGCCCCCTTGTAATCCCACACCAATAACACCAAAAACAGCCCTCATCACCACCAAACTCACAGCTAAATTGCTAACCACCAGAGATGCTTCCTGGTGCAGAGACGGACAGGAGGTTGCAACACATACACGTATACTCTACACAGATTCCCCCCCCCAAAAAAAAAACTTGTTAACTGCAGAGTACTTCAAAGATGGCCAATTACCTGGCCAACATTGATTGGAGCTACCTGGATCTCATCCCTGACGTCGACTTTACACCGGATTTCTTCATTTCTGAATTTAACACAGCTTGTGACGAATTTGCCCCTTACAAAAAACAAATGCTGAAAGGTACAACTGCGGAGTGGGTCACCCCATTACTCCTAGCCCAGATGCAGGTCAGGGATAACTTATGGCACCGGGCCAAGACTTCTGGCTCTCATGTTGACCTGCAGAATTATAGGGCTGCCTGCAACAAATGCACCAGAGACGTACGGCAGGCCAAGGCCACATACTACAAAAATCAACAGGCAAACAGTTTGGGCAACGGCAAAAAGTTCTGGCTGTCCTGTCCCTGAAGGAACTGCTGGGGACAGGTGACAGTTCCTCCTGCAATGCTCAATGTCAACGGCAGTTACCAATGCCCCGGATGAGACTGCAGATGTGTTTAACTGCACTTTGACAGACGTCAGTGCAGTTCTCCCCCCTGACCATGAGCCTGGCCCCACCGACTAGCTGAACCTCAACTGTCCCGAAGGCGTCTGTGGCCGTAACTAGCCAAGGTTTTACTTTAAAACAATGTCTATAGCTGAAACCATCAGGTATGTCAAGTAGGTCCTGAGCAAAACCAGGGTCGGTATTGATGCCCTTGATATGAAATTAATTGTACTATCCATTAATAAGATTGCTGTTTCCCTGACCAAACTCTTCAACCTCTCCCTACAATATTCCCAATTTCCAAGCATTTGAAAAACGGCACTTGTCGCATCCATTCACAAAATCAGGGACCGATCTGTCATCAGAAATTACCAGTCCATCTCACTTCTCGTCCCCTTATCGAAGGCACTGGAATGAATAGTTTCAGATGAACTGGTATCTTACCTTGGAAAAAGTAACATCCAATGCCAGCGGCAACATGGATTCCGAGAATTCCACAGTCCAATACTGCCTTGATCAAATACACGTCTTTCATGCACGAAGCCCTAGATAATGGACACCTTGTGGGCTCCATCAACATTAACTTAACAAAAAGCATTTGATCTGAGCAACCACTCCCTCCCTGTTGGCCAAACTCTGCTCACTGGGCCTCTCCAGACACCGTGGCATGGTTCTCCATTTATCTCAATCACATGACTCAACAAGTTAAAAAAAAAAATCAGTGGGGCGCTATCAGATACTAAAAATGTATCGGAATCACACAGGGCTCTATTTTAGGTCCTTTACTCTTCGTCCTTTTCATTAACAGCCTACCAGAAGCTTGCCCTGCATCCAGGGTTCTGTTCTATGCCGATGATGCAGTTATCTTTTCTAGTAGCCCATGCCAGCAAACGATCACCCGGGACCTACACTGCAGTTTTAGATCACTTGAGGAATGGTTTAAGAAGAGCAAATTAGTCTTAAATTACAAAAAGACCAAAACAATGCTATTTGCTGGGCCACAAATGAGGAATAAGGTGTACCCATATCTATCCAAAATGAAAATTGGGCCTCTCTAGAACATGTTAGCACATTTAAATACCTAGGTGGTGTTATAGGTGAAACTTTTTCCTTCGCGCCCCACACGGACAATTTAGTCAGCTCAGTCAATAAAAAACTAGGGGCCCTGTTTACATAGGAACATAGACTTTGATGGCAGATAAGGACTGCTTGGCCCACCCAGTCTGCCCATTTCCCTATCTATTGAATAAGCTGCAGATCCTAGTTAACCAACAGCCTATCTCCTCCTACCCCCCCCCAACTATAACTGCCTTATGACTGTCCCATGCATTCTTGAATTCCCCCACTGTTTTTGACTCCATGACCACCTTAGGAAGACGGTTCCATGTGTCCACCACCCTCTCCGTGAAAAAAACACTTCCTAGTGTTGCCCCTGAGCAGTCACCTCTAACCTCAAATTGTGCCCACTTGTTCCTGCACATCTCTTTTTCTGAAAGATGCTACCCTCTTGGACTTTGTTGATTCCCTTGAAGTACCTGAAAGTTTCAGTCATGCCCCCCCCCCCCCTTTTTCCTAGATGGTATACATATTAAGCTTCTTTAGCCTTTCTTCGTATGGTTCCTGGTGCAGACCCTGCACCATTTTAGTTGCCCTCCTCGGGACTGCCTCCATCCTGTCTATGTCCTTGCGGAGATGGGGTCTCCAGAACTGCATGCAATATTCCAGATGGGATTTCACCAACTGTCTGTACAGAGGGATGACAACTTTCCATTTTAGACTGGTGATGCCTCTCCCTATGCATCCCAGTATCCCCCCCAGCCCACCTTTCTGCCTTCTCGCATTGCCTGCCTACCTTTAGGTAGTTTATATGACTACCCCCCAGGTACCGTTCCATTTTTGTTGTTGTTAGTACCCCCCACCATTCCTCCAACCTTGCCAAGTCCCTTATCATCCTTTCCAGCTCCCCCCCCGGTGTACCAACCCTGTTGCAGATCTGTGTGTCATCTGCAAAGAGGCATACTCTTCCTTCCAGTCCTTCTGCAATGTCACTTATAAAGACATTAAAGAGGACCATCCCCAGTACTGAACCCTGCATTGCCCCGCTAGTAACCCCTCTTTCTTCGGGGTGGACTCCATGTACTATTACCCTCTGCGTCCTGTTGTCCAGCTCAATAGTTTACCCAGGCTACCACCCTGGGACCCACTCCCAAGCTGGCTAACTTGTTTATTAAAACTTTTGTGTGGGACTGTGTCTGATGCCTTGCTAAAGTCTAGGTAGGCCATGTCCACAGCCCCTCCCTGGTCTACTACTTTGATCACTCAGTCAAAGAAATCTATCAGATTCGTCTGGCATGACCTTCCCGCTGTGAATCTATGCTGCCTTGGATCCTGTGCCCCACTGGCCTCTAGGTACTCAACAATTCTTTCTTTCAGAAGTGGTTCCATCATTTTCCCTACCACTGAGGTCAAACTAACAGGTCTGTAGTTTCCTGCTTCTGCTTTCCTCCCACTTTTGTGAAGGGGAATCACATCTGCTTTCCTCCAGTCCTCAGGTACCACACCAAACCATCCTCCCATGATTTGTTAAAAAGGGTAATCAGTGGTGTCACTAGTTCTCCCCTTAGTGCTTTTACAATTCTGAGGTGAATTCCGTCAGGCCCCACTGCCTTGTCCACCTTGAGCTTTAGGAGTTCTTTCAGGACCCTTTCTTTAGTGAATGAACTAGTATCGCGCCCCCCCAGCCACAGTGCTTCCATTATATGGTTTAGGTACGTCCCCCTCCTCTTCTTTTGTGACTACTGAACGAAAGTATTGGTTCAGTAGCTCTGCCTTTTCACTATCACCATCTGCCCAGCCCACCCCTCCCCTTTATTAAGCCTCACTATCCCTCCCTTGATCTTTCTTCACTCCCTAATGTACCTGTAAAAGGTTTTATTCCCCTTCTTAACTGAGTTGGCAATCTTTTCCTCGGTTTGGGGCTTTGCTATTCTGACCACCTTCTGCTTTAACTGATACAGTTCTCTGTCCTGCTCCTTCTGTGATTCCTTTTGCTTCCCGAATGATATTTTTTTCTCTCTAACCTTCCCCGCCATCTCGTTTGAGAACCATACTGTTTTTTTCCTTTGTTTTATTTGCTTCACACAAAGGCTTGTTGCCCCTGTGATGGTAGTTTTGATTTTTTCCCATTGTTCCTCCACCCCTCCTTTCTGCCCTTTTGCTAGTGCATTCCTTCGGCACTCTCCCATTCTGCCAAAGTCAGCCCTCCGAAAGTCCAGTACCCTTGCTTTTGTATGGCTCGACTCTACAGCTGTGTTTATCGTGAACCACACTGTCTGGTGGTTTAGGCAAAGACATAATGTCACCCAAAAGGCCAAGTGTATTGCTATAGTCAGCACGGTCCTCCCCACGACAGACTGTGGAATCACAGTCTGTTGTGCAGACAAGGATACTGTCCTCAGCAGGGTCGAACTAGTACTGAATAAGACCTGTCGATTTGTTCTAGGATCAGAAAGATATGCGCTCTGTACTCCTGGACCAACTGGCTCCCACTACAGGATAGGATCAAATTCCAAACCTGCCTTCTTGGCATAGCATCTGCCTCAAATTGATTAGCAAAGTAAAAATACTAAAAATGCGTATACATACCTTTTAGCCTTAATAAAAATTCTCCTTAAAATTAGCTCTGTCTTTGCATGATTTGTTTCAGCTGAGCACAGACACAAACCTAACTGGCAGTATAGCCTAGGGTTAGAGTACACTGAGCTCTGAATGAGTTTGGTACATCCAAGACACCTGGGTTTGATTCCCACAACCTCCACTTGCATGCTATGCAACTCTGGGCAAGTCACTTTACCTCCCTTGAAAACAGACACAAGCCTAATTCACAGTAAGAGTAGTGAGCTGTGAATTAGCTTGGTACATCCAGCAGACCTGGGTTTGATTCTCACAGCCTCCAACTGCATGCTGTGAGTTTGGGCAAGTCACTTTACTGCCCCTGAAAATAGGCACTTGTAACACACACACACCCCAGCCCATCTATGGCAAAACCCTCCCCACTCATGTCCCCTGCCCTCTCAACCTTTTGACCCTGAAATGAGGGGCATGAACACGCAGCATGAATGACACTGGCCATCAGTCAAAACATATGCACCCACTAGAATTTTTTTTTTTTTATTTTTTTTTTAAACTGCTCTGCCGATCCTGTGTTTTCTGCCCTACCTTCTGTACAGCCTGCAGGTTGTCCGCTGTGACCAGGTTGCTTGCCTTGTAGAACTTGCCATGTGCCGCCCATCTGAAAAGAATTCTGCTTTCTGCTCTCCCCACCGTAGTCCTTGCTATTCCAGACCACATCTGCCCAATTAGCTGCATTTTCCTGGCGGTCTCCCGGTCGGCACACAAAATGCCGCAACTGCAGTCTGATGCACCCTGGAACATGCAGCTTGGCGCCTTTCTACAGTTAGGCTCTTCCGACCAACCAGCTTGCAAGAGTTGGGCGCTTCCGACCAACCAGCTTGTGGGAGAGGAGGGGCCGGCACAGAACTAGCAGTGGGGCTGAGATCGGAGGGGGACGAGTCAGTCAGCCACAGAATGCATTGCATTTTTTGCGATGCAGAAGTAAAATGGATCACAAGAGCAGCCAGATAGCATTGCAAACTACAACGCAATACCAACTATTAAAAACTCTTCCTCCAGCAATTCAAAACCTCATGTGTCCCGTCCTTAACCTTTACTCCGCTAGGAGCATGGCCAGGAATGCTCCTACTATTCCGTTCCATAGAACTATCCTAGCCATGTGCTCCTTTGCCATCAGGGCCCCACAGTGGCTTAAACTACTGGAATCCCTCGTTAACCTCCCCAAAACTGGTCAGTTCAAGAAAGGTTTTAGATTTTCAAATCGGTCTCAGTAGTATCGTTGACTTCCTTTTCCTGTCTACCGAACTAGGCAGATCTATGTGTCACGAGTAACCCGGTAATCCAGCGTAATCATGAAGGCCAGACACTTGCTGCCCTGTCTACTACTATGTTCCCTTGAAATCCAAAACGTTCGACTGCATCACCCTAACAGTACTCATGAAACTTATGATTCAGCGGACTGTTTAGGTACACATTGCAACTCTAAATTCCATTCATGGATATTTCAGTTACCCGAACTGAAGCCTCAAGTGCAAATACCTTGGTGGTGTGGGACAGTGAACTTATGACTCATTTGTCATCCTCCATTCCCTAGCTCTCTCTGCAATTTTTGGCTAGGGCTCTTGTCCTTTGACATTATGCTCCCTTGGATACCGCCTTAATATTCCTCCGATCCTAAGGGAGTACCCATGTAAACGATAATGGATTAGAGCTCAGACTGCTTCTAGGAGCTATCGAGAAACTATTGCTACTCCTATTATTGTGTTCTGGCAATGTCAAGCTTAACCGAGGCCCCCCCAGCGGCCATCACATCTCCTGCAGACTTGACTGAAATAAGGGGTGTGAGCTTCATGCACGTCAATGCGTGCAGTCTTCTAAAGAAATTTACTTCTATACTGGCATGGATTTTTCATACCAAACCTGACGTCCTGGTTGTTTCTGAGTCCTGGCTTAAACCTGGTACCGCAGACCGTGAGGTGAATATACCGTCCTATAACATTTTCAGATCTGATAGACAAACAAGAGGTGGTAGGGTTGCCATCTAGGTCCATGATAAATTTTCACCGTGTTGTCCATCTGGATGAGAAGAGAACCTGGCGAAAGGTCTGTTTGAAACACCCACAAGGCGCTCGGGACCACTCGCATTTCTAGAATGTTGATATGGAGCTGTTGCTCGTCTGGAGACCATGTCCCCTGGGTTTGATTGTCTCCCAGATGAGCACCCCAGCCGAGACGGGACGAGTCTGTGGTTAGGGTCCGTCTCAGGGGCTCCTGCAGAAAGAGGACCCCTCATTCCAGGTTGGAGGGGACCAACCACCAAGAAAGAGTCCATCTTACTGGATCGGAGATCCTGACCAACCGGTCTACATCATCTGATCTCTGATTCCACTGCACCCTCAGCATCCATTGTGGGACTCATGTGGAAGCGAGCCAAGGGAACTGTTGGGATGGCCGCCGCCATGTGCCCCAGAAGTCTGAGGAAAGTCCTGGCTGGGAGCTGTGGGGCCAAAGATATTGTTCAGGCTACTGCCTGTAGATGACCCCCCGTCCCACGGGAGTAAGGCCATGCCCTGAACTGTGTTGAGGACCACTCCTATGAACAGCAGTCGTCGACTGGTTCTAGGGAAAGATTTTCGAAGATTCAGGGTGATCCCCAGCTCTCGGAAGAGAATAAAGGTGTCTTAGAGAGTGCGCAATAGTTGTGCTCTGGATGATGCTGCCAGGAGCTAATCATCTAGGTAAGGGAAGATGCAATGGCCCTTGCGTCAGAGAGCCGCAGCCACCACTGCTAGGCACTTGATGAAGACTCGAGGAGCAGAGGAGAGACCGAATGGTAAAGCCCAAAACTGATAATGCCTCCCCTGGAAGTAGAACCGCAGAAACTTCCAATGGGGAGGGAAGAACTTTATGTGCATGTAGGTGTCCTGCATGTCCAAGGAGCAGAGCCAATCCCCCTGGTGCAAGAGGGGAATGAGGCCTGGCAGAGTGACCATCCTGAACATTTTGTATTCTATAAAAAGATTTAGGGAGCTGAGGTCCAGGATGGGACAAAGATACCCGGTCTTTTTCGGGACCAGGAAGAAGTGGAAGTAGTAACCTTTTCCCAGTTGTCCCGGGGGAACTGGCTCTATTGCCCATTTTTGCAGAAGGGTCTGTATTTCTCCTTCTATTAGAGGAATGTGCGAAGGAGGATAACGGGAGGACCTTGGTGGTTCTTCTGGAGGGATCTGAGTGAACTCTAAGGTATGTCCTCTCCTTATTTGGTCTAGAACCCAGAGGTCTGATGTAATGTTGCTCCATCCCTCTTGGTAGAGGGAGAAGCTACCCCCTACTGTCCCCGATGACCTCCGCCGAAGGAGAGGGGGTCGGTAGCAAGTCATTGGATAGTTCTGGGAGTCGGCAGGGAGGGCTGGGAGGACTTGGGGCCTCTTGAGGTAGTGCTCCCAGAAGATTGGGTTGTGGCTTTCCTCTTGAAGCTGCCTCTCTGCGAGAATTGGCCATGGTTGTTCTGCCTTGAGGTCTTATGAAAGGGACGCTTGCAAAATTTCTTTTGGTCCCCCTTGTACGGACCAAACTGACTTCCCAGATTCTTGGAGACAAGAGATAAGTTCCTCTGTCTCCACCCCGAAAAGGACGGAACCCTGGAACGGCAGGTCCCGGATTCCAGACTGCAAATCCTGGGAGAATCCTGAGACTCTAAGCCAGGCATGGCACCTAAGGCAAATGACAGAAGCTGCTGCCCTCCAGGCCATATCTGCAATATCGTAAGAGGCCCTCAGAGCGCGAGTGCCTATTTCCGAACCGGATTTCAAGATTTCCAGGAGCTCAGTCTTTTGCGCCAAGTCTGGCAAGGCCTGAGCTACTTCTAAGCCCTTCTCCCATACTGCATTTTGGTACTGGACTATATGAGTGAGGAAGTTAAGAGAGTACATGGAACAGGTGGAGGGAGAATTAACCTTCTTGCCCACCTGATCCAGGTATCTGGACTCTACATCAAGAGGTTGGGAACTAAGGTGTTTAGGCTGCTTAGACTTCTCGTGGGCAGCTGTAATCACCATGGAGTCCACCTGAGGGTGTTCCGTCAAGAAGGGCCCCTCCCTCGGGGATCTATACAGCCTGTCCAATTTCCTAGGAACTGCCAGTGTGGTAGATACATGCTTCCAGATAATCCTGGTAAGGTCTTGGAAGGTATCCACGAAAGGAGGGACCACTAGAGCCTTTGGCTCCTTCTGCTTCAGGTATTTCGCCAACCTCCGGCGTTCTGGATCCAAGTACTCTGTTTCCCATCCATTAGAGGACTGGATATGCCTCATGACGTCCATAAATGTGGGGTCGTCAAGAGGGGATCTAGGAGTGTCTTTTTCTTCGGGGACACCCTTTTCCTGGATAGGGAATGATCGGACCCAGAGGAACTGGGATGCAAACTGTGGCCCTCTGAATAGTATGATGCCAATCTAGAACAAGAGTGAGAATGGCTTCTTTCGCCCGAGCATCGTATACTGGAGGACTGACGATGGCTAAAGGGATCGGCAACGGCTTATGGACTGGCAACGGCTAGTGGCCCAACATTGCCTGGCCGAGCACTTGTGACAGCTGCCAGACCTGCGTCAGCTAGCGGACCATCTCCTGCTCAAGGAACGACAGTGGCTGGTAGAGCGATAGCATCGCCGGTGCCAACATTCCCCGGTTTTGGACCGGCCATGGATATCCTCCGGAGTGCGTGACCTAGATCTAGGCTTGGGGGGGGGGATACATTTAGGTGCAGGAGAAGAAGGCTTGTTGTCCCAGTTCTGATCCACAGGTTTTACCAGAGCCGGAATACGATCGGGCTGCAGTGGCAATACATCCTGCTTAACTTTGCCCAACCAAAATTAAAACAGCTCGGTGAGCTCCTCCCTGCTAAACTGCACCGCGGCAGAACCAGTCGGTAGGCTGGGTTTGTCCAGCTAGAGGAGAGATATGGGCGAGGACGTCAAATCAGGGAGGTCCCTGGGCAAAGAGTCGTCCGTGATGTCCTCTGGACTAGAGGCCCTCCGGACTGGCGAACAGTCAGTACCTGGCGCTGCCTTCACCAATGTTCACTCTGGGTCCGATGCCATCGACGGTTTGGAGCCCTCTGGCTTGCAGTCGTTGGCTTAGGTGTCACCGGTAGGAATGTAGAGGAGCGGTGAGCCAGTGTCTGTTTTGAGCCTGGCTCCCATTCCTTCTGGGAATGGGCCTTACCCGGGGCCCCGGGTATGGCCACAGAAGAGGGTTTTTTCAGCAGAGCCAAGGCAGACACCGAAGGGGAAGCTGAAGTCCCAACTCCCGAGGTAGAGGGTGTCCACAAGGGCGTAGCCTTCACTTTCGAGGTGGGGGGGGCGTCAGTACAGAGACCAGGCCCTAACTACCCTTACCTGACGCCGGTACCTCGGCGTGGACGGTAGTCTCCCGCTTCTAATCAGAGTGTCTTGATTGGCGGGAACAATCTGAGCCACCTGACCCAGAGGAAGAGGCCTTCTTGTGGGGAGAATGGGAGCACAAGTGCGGATGAGACCAGCTCCGGTCCTTTTCACGGGACTTATGGCAGTCCGATTTCTTCTTATGTTCTGAAGAAGACTTCTGCCCTGGTGAGCGCTGCATCACAGCCACTTGGTTTTCTAATAAATGGGCCTTTAGCACCTTTAGGCGGTGGATCCTAGTCCTGCTTGTAAGGCCGCAGAAGATCTGTCAATTCTTGGCGTCGTGGTCCGGCCCAAGGCAGAAGACACAGGTCTCGTAGGAGTCTTTCGCCGGGATCTAGTGGCTGCAGGAACACTTTGTCCTCTTCTGTCCAGACGAGGAAACAGACGACGGTAAAGTACACAAACAGATTTGCGAAAATAATAAGAACAAACTTTGAGAAAAAGTAAGAAAAGTTCTGCTGAACTACTAGAAACAGGTTCTAAAGACAACCAAAGAGCCGATGGAAGCAAGTCTGCGTCGGGAAAAGAACTGAGGTGGGGCTGGGGACCGCCCCCCGATATACCACTGGCTGACACTGGGGCGGAGCCAACGTCAGGAGCGGACCCCGCTGGGTACTGCTAGCTAAAGGTTTCCGATGGGTCCTAGTGCCTGCGGCACAGTCCTAATTGTAACAGCCTGCTGCAAGAGCTCCCACTCAAAGTAAGACCTCAACGTCTCCTCCAGATGTTCTGCTAAATTTTGGAAAACCCTTAAGGATATAGAAGGTCATGTATCCTTCAACTCATTACCTGCAAAAATTCCTAAGGATGGCGTCTTAGTGTCAGATAAACAGTCAATTATCGAGCAGCTCAATAATAATTTCGCTACCGCAGGACTAGAATTCGATACCTCACCCGCTAATACACTTCGTACCTAAATTGGGACACAAGTACCAGTAGCCCCAGACACAGATGCAGTGTTCTCCTTAGTAGCTGCAACACTGAAGGAGGTCAAAGATCTACTCCTACACCTGGATATTAGGAAGAGTGGTGGTGCAGACTGTATTGACCCCTTCTTCCTAATAATTAGCCTTCAAGTCCTGGCCATGCCAATCACGCACCTCTTCAATCTGTCTCTTCTGCACAGCAAAATCCCCTCTATCTGGAAAACAGCTCATGTAATTTCCTTATTCAAATCTGGAGATCCTAGTGACCTCAATAAATACAGGCCAGTCTCCTTACTCCCCATTCTTTCCAAGATGCTTGCTAAGTAATTGTGACGCTTGGCCAGCTGGTTATGATTGTTGTATGATATTTGTAATATAAAAACATAGCAGGTGATTGTCTCACAAAAAACAGCCTGTGCTTATGGGTGCTGCCCCCTGGTTTTAGTGAAGCTACAGGATATATTAACCTGAAACCAGGAGGTAATCTGAAAGACCAGAGACCTGATTAAAGGTCTCCTGTTTTTTGTCTTAATTAGAACTGACCCAGCTGCCAGGATATAGGGCTCATAAAGTTTTATGATTCCTATAGGAAGAACATTGATACCACCACGGTGCTTAAAGTTGTAAAACATTTTGATATGCCTTGGGAATAGGAACTACACAAGATCAAAGTGAAAGTAAGGTATCATACATAGGAAGTGGAATTTTGCTGATGTCACCTTATTTAAATATACCTCTTGATAGGACATCATGTTTGTATTTTTTATATTCTAAAAGGGAGGAGCTAGATGACTCACCAAGGGGGTGGGGAAATTGAGTTGAAATGTATCCTTGTAACTGGGGAATATGTCATATACCATCTTGGGACTCTAGACAGACACAGCTGTCTGATATAACTTAGGCACTTACAAAGGTAATACATTATATAGAAAAAGTCTAAACGTATTGTGGTAGAAGTTTTTGTTTTGTACTTTGCCCTTGTTCTTTTAAGTGATTGTATGCTCTTTGATATGTTGTTCTGTGTTTATATCTTTAAAATTTTAATCACCTTTTAGTAAAGTACCCTTTATTTTGAAAGAAAATTGTTCAACAGCTTGATGGTGTTACTAAACTGGGAAAAGGTAAGAATATACCTAAAGTCTTTTATAGAGTTTTAAGGGTTCATTTTGGAAGTCTGCTTTAGTGCCCCTGGTGAAAGATTGTACCGCAATCCCCGAAGAGGGTACGTATCTGTGCCTCTACATTTGGTACGCTAGCATTAGGTTCACAGTTTGAATCCCCCCTAGAACTTGACACTAAAGGTGATTCGGACCCAAAAGCAGACAGGAGGTTTACCCTGTCTGTTACCTGTTCACATTACTGCACTCCGAGGTTGGCACTGTGGGAGCAGAGGGCCTAACCTGCCGAGTGTGTTTGTGACAGTAATCACCTAAAAAAACTACTTAGAATCCACTAATCTGCTTAACCCTCTGAAATCTGGATTCCGGCCTCACCATAGCACAATTTCAGCCCTTGCCAAGATTACAAATGACTGGCAGGAGGCTCTAGACTCCAAAAACGTTATGTGCACAGTTTTCCTGGACCAAAGCAAGGCATTTGATACTGTCTACCACAATTTACTATTGATCTACCTTAGTAATACTGACATAGACATCCACTCGCTGAAATGGTTCGCAAAGTACCTCCAAGGGAACCAACAGCAGATGAAAGCTGATGGGGAACACTCACCACCGAAAGCTCTCGAGGGGCATACCGCAAGGCTCTATTCTGGGTCCTCTGCTATTCGTGATCTACGTTAATGGAACTGACACGAGAATCAGATCTGCCAACATTCATCTTTTTGCTGATGACACAGTGCTCTACATTGACAAACCCACCCCTGAAGCAGCATGTAAAGATCTACAGCATGAGTTTAATCAACTGCAACTACTTAACCAGAAACTACTCTTGAATGGAAAAAAAACGAAGGCGATGATTTCCTCACCCTTTATCAATGCTAACAACATTTTTGCGCAAGGATCCATTCCCCAGATTACTATACTCTTAGGTACACCATTAGAGTTTGTAACCAAATTCAAATACCTGGGGGTTTGGATCGACCACAAGCTCTACTTCCTCTAACACATCGAGGAACTAATGAAAAAACTCACACAGAGGCTAGGCCTCTTTTACGGAATCAAACATTTTCTCAACCAGGATGCCAAGAAGAGACTAGTACTCACCATGTTCCTTTCATTATTGGACTATGCTGATTTTTTGTACTGCCAAGGCCATGTTTCTGCTCTTGTCAAACTAGATACACTATACCATAGAGCCATAAGGTTTGCCACTGGTGCTCCTTACTCCATGCTCCTTATAAGTATTTATTTATTTACAAGTTTAACCAGGAAGGCATACTGAGCAGGGTTGCTCGATTCCAGATGCGACCTGGGGGTCAAGTAGGATGGCCTTCCCTTGCCTATAGAAGGCAGAAAAATGCTGTTCTGTGGCTATACAGAGCAATCACTAAAGAGCTACCCAAATACATATTGGACTGTCTGCTGCCAAGCACGGTAGGTATGTATGCCCTGAGAAGTGCCACCTATTTCTCTCTTATTGTACCTAAAGTCAAATAGCATTTTGGCAGATCATCAATTAGCTACGTGCTACCCCAACTATGGAACAGTCTACAAAAATCCTTAAAAAGGGTGTCCAGTCAAAAATATTACCTTGCAGAAATAGAATCAGCCTCCCCCCAATAAATCTCATACCAAAAATCTGTTACTTTGTTTAAAAGTTATGCGCTATTTTGTAACACTGATTTCACTCCCTGTTCAAAAAAAGCCAGTTTCAGTGAAAAGCCACTGATGATGCCACAACCAGAATTCACATACTAGTCCTCCCAATCAGCAACCTTACAGGACCCATTTCTTCAAAGTTATCGAAACTGTAGCCGTAGCATTTACTTCAAAAACAAAAACTGACACAGAACTGCTTGCAGTGCTTGAGTTTCCAGAATGTTCAGATGCATGGTACTGTACTTAGAACGCACCAGGTAGTGGTTTTGGAATGCAGCACTGAACCAAGGTATAGACTGTCAAAGTGGTGCACAATTTTAGAATGTTGAGGGGGACATGTAATCTCAGCATGTGGCAGGGATGTGCCATCTCGCAGTGTGGTTGGACACTCAATCTCAGAATGCGACAGGGACACATATCGAAGAATTTAGTGGGGACTGGCAATTCTGGAATATAAGTAAGGATGTACACTGTTGGAATATGGCAGGACACATCATTTTATTTTGAAACTGCTTGTCCTTATTCCAGAATTGTATGCTTCTACCACATTTTAAAATTGTTAATCACATCCTCACTACAATCCAACACTGTGCGTCCCAGCCATATTCCAAAATAGCGCATCCTCGCCACATTCCAAAATTGCACATCCACATGTTCCAAAGTTGTGCTTCAATGCCACATTCTGAAACCGTCACCATCACATTCCAAAATTGTCATTGCCACATTCTGAAAAGTACAGTTACGTAGGAACTTACCGTAACAGCAGATCTTCAAGTGAGGTTCCTTCAGTAGGTCATCACATATAGGACTGGCACTACCTGACGTCGGGCCACCGGCCAGACTTTCCTGTAATACCTGACGGGAGACCGCCCACCTGACGCCACAGTGACAGATGTCAGCATGACTGTATATAGTGGGCGGTCCCCACGCCCGCCCTCCACCGGAGCCAGGAAGAGACCCGACAGCAGGAAAAAACAGAATTTGGAGTCCCAGTAGAAACAAAATGAGGGGAAGAAGGGAGGGAAAAATATGACCTACTGAAGGAACCTCTCTCAAAGATCTACTGTTACGGTAAGTCCCTATGTAACCGTACTTTTCAAAATGTGGCAATGACAATTTTGTAATGTGATGGTGACGGTTTCAGAATGTGAGAGGAGCTATGAGGATCATCTTTGCCCTCTCCACCTGAAGCTTGAGGAGAACCCTCTGCAGAATGGGAAACGGAGGGAAAGCATACAAAAAGTTCCCTGTCCAAGATAGAGACAATGCGTCGCTCCAAAAAGTACCTTGCTCTGGAATGAGCGAGCAAAATTTGGGAAGTTTTGCATTGGATTAGGAGGCGAAGAGGTCGATTTCCGGAAGCCCCCAATTTTGGAAGATGGATTCCGCCACTTCCTGATGTAGTTCCCACTCATGAGCTAGGATCCGAGATCTGCTGAGACTGTCCACCAGGACGTTTACAACGCCTGGAACATGCACGGCCACAAGGAGCAGATGGTGCTGGACTGCCCAGTTCCACACCCGTGTCGCCTCCCTGCATAGGGGGTACTACCGGGTTCCTCCTTGTTTGTTGACATACCAAACTACCGACATATTGTCCATCTGGATTAGCAGTGATCCCTTTGGAAGGAGGGTCTGAAAGGCATGCAGCGCGTACAGGACCGCCCTCAACTCCAGAACACTGATGTGGAGTGAAGTCTCCAAGCCAGATCATAGTCCTTGGGCTTTGTGTTCCCCGAGATGAGCTCCCCACTCCATATTCGAGGCATCCATGGTGAGGGTGGCCACTGGTGCAGGATTCCGAAAGGGAAGTCCCAAAGAAAGATTGCAAGAATCCGTCCACCACTGCAAATCTTTCTGAACCGCTGAGGAGACTAGAACCGGATGGTCCAGGTCATCCAGGAGCTGATCCCACTGCACCTGCAATGACCACTGAGTAATCCTCATGTGAAGCCTTGCTAGGGGAACGGTAGTGATGGAGGCCCCATCAGGCCCGGAAGGCGAAGGACTTCCTGAGCTGGGATGGTCCTGAGGGAAGCCACTTTGGAGGCCTGACAGACAAGGGTCTCCATCCTGTCTGGAGGAAGGAAGGCTCTGCACTGGACTGTATCCAGGACTGCCCCAAATAAACTGAATTCTCTAGGCAGGGATAAGGGATGACTTGGGATCATTGACAGTGATCCCTAGTCTGCTGAAAAGGTCCAGGGTAAAGGAAAGAGCCTCCAGCAAAAGAATCCCTGGACAGGGCTGAAATCAACCAGTCGTCCAGGTAAGGGAAGACCGCAAATACCCCTGTGACGTAGGAATGCCGTGACCACCGCCAGGCATTTGGTAAAGACCCGTGGTGCCAAAGACAGGCTACAAGGGTGCGCCCAGAACTGGAAGTGTTCCCCTTGGAAACGCAAGCAAGGAATCGGCAGTGGCTGGGGAAAATAGGAATATGCAGGTAGGCATCCTTCATATCCAGGGCACATAGCCAGTGGTTCTCCATGAGGAGAGAGAGAGGAGGCTCTGGAGTATCAGCATTCAAAATTTTTTGTACTCAACAAACTGATTTAGCCGACTTAGGTCAAGTACAGGTCTAAAGTCCCCAGTCTTTTTTGGAACCAGAATAAAATCCCTTTCCCCTTTGCCCGAAGGGGACGCACTCGACTGCTTCTTTGAGCAAGAGCGAATTTACCTCCTCGCGAACAAGAAGGGCCTGGTCCCGAGAATAAGGGGACTTTTTTGGTAGAGTTTCTGGAGGAATCTCCAGAAATCCTATGGTGTGCCCGACAGACACTAGTTGCAGGACCCATTCGGAGGTGATCGCCCTCCACTCCTGCGCGTGGCGGGCGAACCCCCCCCCCACCTGCTCCCCGTCGCGAGACTGAGGAGGCAGTGGAGCTGGGGAGTCGAGAAGTGGCGAGATGTTCAGGAGGAGGGCATCTTGAACGTCTCTGATTTTTGGAAACAGGAGGGGTGGTTATATCCGAGGAATTCCGCTTCCCTTGGCAGCGCGCTTGAGCATTCTTTCTCTGCCGCCAGGTCTTTTTCCGAAAGGGCTGCTGCTACTGCTGTTGTTGTGAGCCCGATTGGTACATTGACCTGACAGACCTAAGTGCAACGCCCTTGTCCTACAGGTATGTGATAATATCCCTGGTGTCCCCACCAAAAAATGACCGAGCCCCTGAAAGGGGCGTCCTGAATCACTAACTGGACTTCGTTGGCGAGTCCAGAAAGGTGAAACCAGGAATGCCATCTGAAGGCAACAGCAATTGCCAAAGTACGGGCCACTGAGTCGTAAGTGGCATGTAAATCGTGCCTACAGGAAACCTTGGAGAGGCGGAGATCCTTGGCAAGTTCCTCCTTCCAAAGGTAAGGGATCCATGGACTGGACTCGTGCTTCCAGCCTGGCCAGGGTCGCTTTTTGATGGGACACCATGTGGGCCACGTAACTGAGTGATCGGAGGGTGCACGTGGCCGACAAGTACCGGTATATATTTTTCCCGAATTGGTCCATCAGCCTCGACTCTTTGTCCGGAGGAGTAGTGCTCATGTGCTTAGGCGCTGAAGAGTGATCATGAGCTGCAGAGATGACCACAGAGTCAGCCTTGGGATGTGCCTTTAAGAATGGGGCATCCTTCGGCGCCCAGTTGAGCCTGTCCAGCTGCTTGGGGACAGCCGAGATAGAATGAGGCATCTGCCAGACGGTAGTGGTGAGGTCTTGGTGAGGTGCCACCCAGGGAGGAATGGGGATGGGAGACAGAGATTAAGTCTAGGTGCTCTACGAGCCTCTGTCTCATAGGTTCCTGTTCCTCCGACTCCCAGTTGAAGCAATCCTTCATGGTCCTCAACAGGTCCGAGAAGGCAGGGTCTTCTAGTGGAGACTTTGGAAAGACCTTGCCTTTCGTCTCCTCGTGGTCCTCCAGGATCTCCTCTGAGGAATCTTCTCTCCCCTCTGAACCGTCATCGTTGTCCGCCTCCTCGACAGGACGGCGTCTGATATCCGGAAGGGAAACATCCTGCAGAGTCTTCCTCAAAATGTGAACAGTGGCTATAGATGACCTGCTCAGGGAAGGGGACCTGGGAGACTGCGGTTGTAGGAGTTTAGTCTCCAGGTCCGAGACCAACTCCGACTGAGCCCCCTGCCACCAAGACTGGATTAAAGTCTTGAAATCCGGGGTAACCGGAGGAGGAGGAGGGGGTGGTGGAGTAGGCAGAGGCTGAGGTTGGGGGGGGGAGAAGGAGGAGGAGAGATAATCGGTGGTGGGTAACAGCCCTGGAATCCCATAAAGTATGAGTAGGGATTGGATCCAGGGTAGAACTGCCCAAAATGACTAGTCTGGAGTGGAACCCCCCCAGGTAGTGGTCCCCAGAATACCCTAATGGGTAATGAGGGACAGTTCAGGGTCTGGTATAAATCCCCGTCAGAACTGGTGTCGGGGGAACCCATGTCGGACCTGCCGCTGTATAGATATGCTGAGGGCTCTGCGTCGGGACAGCCCACATCAGGGGAACTGACATCAGAACCGGCACCACCCGATCCGGCGCCAGAAGGGGATCCAGCATCTGAACGGGGCCCTGGCGTCAGGACCGGATCTGGCGTCCGGGCCAAAGGCAGAGGCCGGTCAACCGGTCCCGGCTGCGGGACTGTCGTTGGGATAACCGGCGTCGGAAGCCCACCAGAAGACGGAGGAGGGGGCCCCCACAGTAAGGCCTGTAGGCCAAGGAGGAGCCTCCTCCTCTTTGACCCCAGAAGGGGAAGGCGGAGTAGACATTGAAGCATCAACAGGGTCAATGGGCTCTCCGCTACCATCGCCAGACGTACCCGCAGAGGAATTGGAGGGTACGGGCGAGGAAGGAGGAGGAGGGAGAGGGACTTTCTCCCTCTGGTTCCGCCGGACGTCGGGTGAGATGCCGTCAGGCCCCGATGGGGGAACTGAACCCGAGCGGTCGTCAGGGACGACCAACAGCAGGTGGAGTCGGGCGAGTCAGGGAGGAGCCCCAGCCGCCTTCGACCAGAGATGGGACGAGTACCCACTGCCTGAGTAGACATCTTACCGTCACAAGAGTCCACGGAGGAGCCGGGGTCGACGATCAGCGCAAGGTGGTGTGGTCGACGGAGGAACCGACGGCCAACTGATCCACCGGAGTTTTGGCAGACTTATTGTCCGACTTTCTGGGCAGCAGCTGGGCTTTGTTCGTCGAGGGCCTGGCATCGTCCACGGAGCGGTCCCGCTCCCCTAGATTTCTCCTTGTTTCTCTTTGAAGGAGAAGATTTTTCGGACGAATTTATGAGACGATCCATCTCTTCTCGAGGGAAGCCAGGCAGGCTTTTAGCAGATGAGCCTCCAAAGCCTGCTGTCTCCTCTTTTTTGTGGCCTGGTTGAAGGTCTGGCACTCAGGGCAGGAGGAGAATGGATGGTCCGGGCCTAAACAAAGGACGCACTTGCGGTGACCGTCTTTGTGCAGGATCTGTGTACCACAGGACAAGCACTTCTTCTTGGGAGAAGACATCAATGAAGAACGCAAATTTTTTGAGAAAAAAGCAGTGAGAGAAAATCCAACGCAATAAACTTTCACGACGATTGCTATATGGAAAACTGCAATGCGACTGACACGAGGCGACGGCATGAAAGAACTGGAGGGTGGGTGTGGGGACCACCCATTATATACAGTCACGCTGACGTCCATCAAGTGATGTCGGGTGGGCAGTCCCCCATCAGGTATTGCTAGAAACGTCTGCCGTGCGGCCTGATGCCAGGTGGCGCCAGTCCTATATGTGATGACCTACTGAAGGAACCCTCTGGAAGCAAGATCTGTGCATCACCACCACATTCCAAAACTGCGCAACAATGCCACATTCCAAAACTGTGCATCACTGCCACATTCTGAACTATGTCACCACCAAATTCTGAAACTGAGCATCACTGCTGCAGTCCGAAGCTGTGCGTCACCGCCACATTCCCAAGTCATGCGCCACTGCCACATTCCAAAGTTGTGCGTCACCGCCACGTTCCGAAATCGTGTGTCACCACCATGTTCTGAAGTCATGTGTCAGTCACATTTCAGTCGTGCATCACCACCACATTCCGAAGTCGTGCGTCATCACCACATTCCAAAGTCACGCGGCACAGCCACACTGTGAAGTGGCGTGGCACCACCAAAGTCCGAAGTCGTGCGTTACCACCACGTTCAAAGTAAATCCGTCACGCCATTCGAAGTCACGCATCATCACCACATTCCAGAGTCGTGTGGCACTGCCACATTCCAAAGTAACACGGCACAGCCACATTCTGAAGTTGTGCGGCACCGCCACATTCCAAAGTCGCGCAGCACCGCCACATTCCAAAACTGTCACTGCCATGTTCCAAAACTGTGTTTCACTGCCACATTCCAAAACTGCGTGTCAACATCACCACCATATTCTGAAATTGTGTGTCAGCCACATTCCGAAAATGTGCATCAGCCACATTCTGAAATTGTGTGCCACCGCCACATTCTGAAATTGCTCAGCCATATTTTGAAATTCTGCGTTACCACCACATTCTGAATTTGTTCGACATCGCCAAATTCCAAAATTGCACATCACTATCACATTCTGAAATTTGTGTCACCACCACATTCCAAAACTGTGCATCAATGCCACATTCCAAAACTGTGCATCAATGCCACATTCCAAAACTGTGCATCAATGCCACATTCTGAAATGTCTTTTCTACATTCTAAAACTGTGTGTAAACTTTCATGCTCCAGTATTGCCCGTTATTGTCACATTCTCAAAATGTGCATTCCCACCATATTCCGAAACTGCAAATCCCCACCACATTCTGAGATGAGTGTGTCTGCCATATTCTAAAACTGCAAGCTCAAGTTACATTCTAAAATTATGCATCCCTGCCTCATTCTGGAATTCAATGTGGCTACCAGATTCTGAAACTGCGTCACTGCCATTTTCTGAGTTTCTTGTCCATGCCACATTCTGAAACTGAATGTTGTCACTGCAATCTGAAATCAAGCTCAGAAAACGGGTAGGGAGAATTCTAGTTTTTGATTGACTAATGCCATCTATCACCCGGTCCCGTATCAGACAACAGAGACCGGGAAGTAATGAGTCCCAGTCTCTCTTGCCTAATTTCATTCTAAAATCCTTATGCCACAGAATGTTGAATTTTAAATTGCCACCATGTTGTTGTCTTGATGGGCAAGACATACAGCACTCCCTTCCTGTCCCTTGATTCTACATCACCCCACTCCCCGGTCAGCGTTCAATTGATCTATTCAATTTTTTTTTTAACATATATTGAATGCTGTGATATGCTATGTAAATAAACAAAGAGTTTCAACATTCAAATCATAGCAGAAGTACATGGTATGCTCACTGCCGCTTTGAGACACCTCTCTCAGCCTGACAGCAGCCCCGCTTGGCGAAAATGAAATAAATATATTGTTTTTAAAGATAGCCTCTTAGTGAATCCTATGGCTTCTTGGTAGCAGAGCAGCAGCACTCACTTCTCCTGGTCACCATCCCGGATCTCATCCCGCTGACAGCTACACCAGGCCGATTTTTGTTCTCCTCAAATCCCCACTGAATATCAAGCAAATCATATTTCGCTGCTATGTTGTTTAATGTAAACAGAAACATTAGGCAACAAGGACCAGCAGCTAGTGTGGGTTTGGGGGAAATCGCAATCAACTAGGATGAGTACAGTTAGAAGAAAAATTGTAATGAATGAATGCAAATGAATGAATATAAAAAAAAAAAAAAAAAAAAAAACAGTACCACAAAGCCTTTTACCTTAAGGTGTGTGTGTGTCAACTAGTTCCAAAGTAAGAATTACAGAGGCTGAAGCAGTACAAAAAGTCCATTGGTTAAAAAAACAACAGCATTTTAATGCAGGCGGAGGAACTATTTTATTAACAAAAAAAAAATCAATCAGGTAAGAGTTTTAACATTTAAACAAACTTTTTTCCCCAAACATGTATAATATAGTGATCCATTTTCTAAGCACAATAATACCCTCCAGGGTGGGCAGCATGGGCCATAGCGGAGCTTCCAGGGGCTATAAGGCCCTCCGCCTGCGACGTCGGACCTCATTACGCTTCTGTGCAGTCCAGTATAGCCCAGTACCGCCCACCCCGTTGGGTATTATTGATTACATACCAACCAGGTTTTTAAATTTTGCATCACTACACCACATGCCAAATTAATCCATCTAAGACACATTACAGAATTACACATCCCTACCACCTTCCACAACTATGCGTCTCCCGCATTTCAAAATTGTGCATCTCTGCCACATTCTAAAACTATATCACACAGCCATATTATCATCCCTGCCACTTTCCAAAACTGTGTGTTCCACCTACTTTCTGAGACTGTGTCATTGCTGCATTCCACAGTTGCAGCCTGGTGACATTTCGAAATCTCATCCCTGCACTATTATAAAAAATTGCACATATTTTTGTCATTCTAAAGCCATGTTTGCCACTGTATCCCCCCCCCGTTGCATTCTTAAGTACTGTATCTTGCATTTTGTAAAAAAACAAAGACAAGGGGCTGCGTCAGCATGTGGTCTAAAAGCAAAACAAAATGGTTATATTAAATGCACGCTGAAAATAGAAAATAGAGTTAAAAATCTACGTTTCGACCTTAGTTCTTCTTCAGGAAATATCTAAAAGAGAAAAAAAACAAGTTAGTGTATCTTGCATTTGCACATTATGGAAATGCATGCCCTGACTCACCCGTTGTCAGCTTTCCTTTTCCAGATGTTTAGTAACACTGCAGTTTTATGTAATGTGGGAGAAATAAGTCTTGTAAGGTAGTTTGCAAGAAGGACTAGGTTGTGAGTTCTGGTGGTGACATCATCAGTAGCGCTTTACTGAAACTGGCTTTTTTGAACAGGCAGTAAATACAGGTTACTCACCTGTAACAGGAGTTCTAGGAATGGTATATGTTGTTCATCCACACTCATTGGCAGTATCCTTGCCGCTTTAAATCTTGCCGGAAGGTCTTCAAGCTTGCTCCTCCCACCCACCGGGTGGTATAACTCTCGGCTCCGCCCCATGGCCAGATCTGGCCGCTGGAAGCTCAGGTTGTGCCGTCGAAGCCGGGAGGTCAGGAATAGGGATGAACAACATATACCATTCCTAGAACTCCTGTTACAGGTGAGTAACCTGTATTTCTAGGGACATGGATATGTTGTTCATCCACACTCATTGGCAGACTCCCTAGCAGTTCTCCGGGAGGAGGAGGCAAGGCAACACCTTATACTTACTTGGGAAAGAGAGACTGGAGAACCGAGGCCCCAAACCAGCATCCGGCGTGACTCAAGGTCGATGTGGTAGTGGGTAATGAAGGTGTTGCTGACTTCCAGGTAGCAGCCCTGCAGATTTCCTGGATAGGGGCGTCCCTGGAAGCAGCCACCGTTGCAGCAGTATGGCGGGTAGAATGAGCTCTTATCCTCTGGGAGGCTCCATGCCCGCTAACTTATAGCAGAGATCTATGCAGGAGGTTACCCACCTGCTTATCGTCCGCTTGGCTGCAGGTCTGCCAGATGCGGCTTCAGCGTGGGTGACAAACAGCTGGCGAACCTCTCCCGAGATTTCAGCGTCGCTCCTTATAATAAGCGGCGCCCTTCTAGGATCCAGAGTATGGAGCCTATATTCGACCTCCGGTGTGATTGGGGTAGAACACCGGCAGAGTCAACACCTGGTTAGGTGAAACTCCGACACCACCTTCGGAAGGAATTTGGGTGGGGCGCAGGACAACCTTGTCCCTGTGGAAGACCAGGTAAGGAGACTCGATGGAAGCGCCTGGAGCTCTCCCATCCTTCTGGCTGACGTGATAGCCACCAGAAGCCGGTCTTCCGACAGGTGAGAGAGCACACCTGTGCATAGGTTCGAATGAGCTTTGCCCATGAGCTTTGCCAATACCAGCAGTAGATCCCACGGAGGTGGGGTTCCCGCACTGGAGGGAAATGTGATCAAGGCCTTTGAAAAAGCGCCAGACCACCTTCTCCTCACCACTGACTGCTCCCGGCCCGCGCCGCAGAAGCAGAGATGGCTGCCAGGTGCACCCTTAGGGTCGTCGACCTAAGCCCTTGACTAGAAAGGGACCCTAAATAGTCCAAGATGCTTGCCAAGGAACAGGAGGAAGGGTCCAAGCCCTTGCCCTGACACCAAATGGAAAACCTTTTCCATTTGAAGGCATAGCATTTTCTGGTCGACTCCTTACGGGACGCCTCAACTACATTGAGGACCTCGTCGGAAAGACCCAAAGCCTGGAACTCTAGCCGCTCAGGAACCAGGCCGTCAGGTGCAGGGATTGAAGGTCGGATGGAACACCTTCCCTGACTGACTGAGAGCAGTCGGGCGAGCTGAAGCTGCAGCGAGTCCTGGAGCTGAGACTGAGAGAGTCTGGGTACCAGAACTGGCGAGGCCAGTCTGGGGCTATCAGAATCACCTGCGCCTTGTCCCTCCGCCTTGAGAAGCACCTTGTGGATCAAGGAAATGGGAAGAGGCGTAAAAGAGGCCGGGGTCCATTGCCTCGAAGGCATCCCCCACAGCGAGCCCTGCTGAGCGGGGCATGGAACAGACTCAACTCGCGTTCTCCGTGGAGGCAAACAGGTCCACCTGAGGTGTGCCCCAAAGGAGAACAGATGCTGTACTACCTCCGGCAGGAGAGACCACTCGTGGGATGCAGCCCCTATCCGGCTCAGGGCATCGGCCAGGTGTTGGAGGCTCCTGCCACGTGAATGGCTAGGAGATCCGCCTCCAGGCTGCGCCGCAGTGACCAAATGCGAGAGCTTCCTTGCATAGAAGCATGGAGCGTCCGCCCTGGCGGTTTAGATAGTACATGGTCGTGGTATTGTCCGTCTGGACTCGGACCCTTGACCCCGGAGGAGCAGGCAAAGGCGGTGAGAGCTAGGCGGACCGCTCGGAGCTCCAGCAGGTTGATGTGGCATCGGGACTCCCGCAGGACCAGAGGCCATGAGCCCGTGTTCCCCAGATGGGCACCCCAACCCATCAGAGAGGCATCGGTCGACAGAGAGACCGCCGGCTCGGGCGGACGAACGGGATGCCCTCCCTGCAATTGATCTGGAACGGTCCACCACTGGAGAGCATTCCACATCCCTGTGTCACCGACTAAGCTGGTCCAAGGGATCGGCGTTGTGACCACTGGCTGGCCAGTCCCCACTGAAGGGGCGCATGTTCCAGCGGGCCCAACGGACCAGCTGGTACAGGGCCGCCAGAGACCCAGGAGGCGCAGGAAGTCCCGGGCAGGGGCGTAATTGCCCAACCAGAAATGATGGGCAAAGGAGGAAAGAACCTCGGCCCTGTCCCGGGGAGCCGCTCTGGCTGAAGAGAGTCGAGCTGCGCCCGATGAATAAAATCACCTGCTTGCCTCGAGTTCCGACTTGGCCTCGTTGACAAGGAGGCCCAGTTGAGACAGACCTGGAGGCCAGATCTCTGGACCACTCCGCCTCCTTCCTGGAGGGAGCTGCTATCAGCCAGTCGTCCAGGTAAGGGTACACCGGACCCTCGGGCGCCCAGGAATGCTGTCACCACTGCCATGCATTTGGTGAAGACCCTGGGAGCTGGAGACAAGCCGAAGGGCATGGCTTGGAACTCGAAGAGATCCTTCCGCTCGGAAGCGAAGGAATCTCTGGTGAGACAGACCGGATAGGGGCGTGGCAAAGCGTCCTGCAAGTCCAGAGAGCAGAACCACACGCCCCGTTCAAGGATGGTATTATCTGAGCCAGAGTGACCATCCTGAAGGTTCGAGACCCTTAGGAACTTGTTTAGGTCGTGTGGGTGAGAATGGGCGCCAGCCCCCGTCCGCTTGGAACCAGGAAGTACCTGGACACAAACCCTGGGTCTGAAGGAGGGTCCACCACCTCTCTACCACCTCCTTCTGGAGGAGGAGGAGAGTGATGTCGGCTCGACGAGCCGCAGTGAGCACAGGATCCCGAAGCCCCGAGGGGCAGCTCTGAAGGTGGTGCCTGCTCAATTCCAGAGGCAGGCCTCTTGCACCACCTCCAAGACCCACCTGTCCGTGGTAACAGCGGACCAGGCGGAACGGAAGTGCGAGCCGTCCCCCACGGGGACCCAGGGGTAGGGTGACGGGGATGGGGCGACACCCTCAGCCCGTCACTGGGCAGGCTTGGAGGAGGGACCGGCCGAGGGACCTCCTGGGCCCTTCCTCCTGCCTCCTGTTAGAGGAAGCCGGCTGGCTTGGGTTTGGGATGCCAAGGCCGAGCCTGCTGGCCCTGGCAGATGCTGGGCAGGCGGCGCGGGGCACAAGAGGAAAGGGCTTAGGCTGTGGTTTTGCGGCCTTGTCCTTCTGAGCGGAAGAGACCGAGTCAAGGTGGCATTGGACTTCTCGATCCTCTGCAGGTGACCTTCCACCCAGGGCGAAGAGGTCAGTCCCCAAAAGGGAACATCCGCCAACTTGTGCTGGGTATCCGAAGTAAAGGTGGATATCCTCAGCCAAGCCCGACGACATAGCCACTGCGGCCGGCCACCGATCTGGCACATGAGTCCCCTACATCCAAAGCAGTCTGGAGCTGCTGTTTGGCCACTGCCTGCCTGGTCCCGCACCTGCTTAACCGTAGTCTGCAGATCGGAGGGAAGATGAGGATGACCTCATCCAGGGAGCCCAACAGGGCATGAGAAAAATGTGCCATGAGGACGGCCGAACTGGCCTGGACGAAGGCCGAGAGAGGACGATAGCGTAGACTTTTCGCCCGATATAGTCCAATTTCTTGGACTCCTTGTCAGGAGGTTTGTCCACATCCCTGGGCGTTGCTGTTGGCATGACATGTCGGTGCTCAACCCCTCAGCAGAGGGTGTTCAAAAACGGACAAGGAACGGTAGGGACCGCATACTTCCTGGCCATCCTGCGAAGGCGCAGGGCAGGAAGCAGGGCTGCCAAAGTTCCAGTGCTGGACCCACTATGGCCTCGGCCACGGAAGGCCTCCGTCGGAGAATCCCTCGGTCCAGAATCTCCGGTGAGGGGATACCTGGCCCGTTTGGAAGCGGGTTCGACTCCATCCGGTAGACTCGAGATGAGCGAAGCAGTCCTAGGAAGACGACGGCTATCGTCCATTGGCTGACCTCCTGAAGACTCCAAGTCCAGTCGCTTGGAGAAGAAGGAGGAATCATCTTCGGACTCGGAAGAGTCCTCGAAAAACTGCCTCTGGCCTGAGCCACCCTTCACCTGCGAGGTCGGTCGGGAGTGAGGGTAACTGACAGCGATGGGGTAAACCCTTAGCCGACCGAGAATCCTTGGTCGGAGCCCCAATTGGTGGCTGTGGAGGCGGAGGTTCCACCGCTATCGGTGGAGCAGCTGGTTTTGGCCGAACAACCGGCCTGGGTATAGGCTCCGGGCAAGTCGAGGGGTTGTGTCGGCCGTTCGGTGACAGCCCCTAATGGCCGGGAAGGCGCGGGTGGATTATTCCCGACCAGGAGGGGCTGTTGCAACGCAAGGTCCTCGTACCGTCGGCGTAATTGCCTGAAGCCTCCTCATCGAGGAGGAGGGCGAGACGGCAGCGACGCCGCTTACAGGTGCGGACCGAGACCGCCTATGGCGGTGGGGCAGCTGGACGCGAAGAGGTCCAGACAGACCGAGAGTCCCGAATTTCGGGTCGGTGCAGGGAGGTGTCGGCCGAACCGACCTCCCTCTCGGCTCGAAGGTCCATCCGAGGGCTCCGAACCGAGGCACAGGCGAGCCCACGGGATCCTCAACTCCTCCGGGGAACCGAGGAGAGGAATCTCGGCTGCTAAAGGCGACAGCCGTCCAATGGGTCAGAAAATCTCGACTTCATCAGTGGGAGTCTCGGTCAACTGACCTGACGGGACACCGTGAGGCCAGTGGCGAAGCGGCTGATGCGACCGAAGCCGGCGGTCGACGGCGGAGGGACCTTTCCGCTTCCCAAGAGCGTCGGACGGAGGGACTTACCTTGTCCCTCTTTTGGACCGAGAAAAGGTCCAGCAGACGAGGCCCTTCTCCTTTAGTGGAGAGGGACAGACAAAGCTCCTTAAAGGAAGCCGTGTAGGAAGAACCCAGAGAAGCGGGATAAATGCAGCGGCCGAGGAAGATACGGCCTGCGCCGCCTCCTCTTCGAGGGCGACCATCCGCTCGAGCTGATCCGCCGGAGCCCGCCCGCGCGGACACGCCAACCGGACCTCCTTGGACTTCACGGAGGAAAGCGCTTCTCGGGACGACCCAGTTGCAATCGGGCAGCCGCGGTCTTCGCGAGGGCGTGGGCAGAAAGATGAAGCACAGGTCGCCAAGCCTGGGTCGTGCTCAAGGCCTAAGCAGTAGACACACGTGGAGTGTGGATCCGTCCGAGACATCTTCTGCCCGCATGGGCATCTCCGAAATCCGGAGTCGATTTATCCATCGCCAGCGGATCGAAGACTGAAGTCTTTTTGCAAAATATTATTTTTAAATCCGCAAACGGAGAAATAGGAACCAGTCACAAACGCAGAGCGTTAAGGAGGGAACCTGAGCTTCCAAGCGGTAAGGAAGATCTGGCGTCATGGGGCGGAGCCGAGAGTTATACCACCCGGGTGGGTGGGAGGAGCAAGCTTGAAGACCTTCCGGCAAGATTTAAAGCGGCAAGGATACTGCCAATGAGTGTGGATGAACAACATATCCATGTCCCTAGAAATTCAGGGTTACAAAATGAATTGTAACTTTTAAACAAAGAAACTTAGAGATCCCATTTTTGGCATGAGGCTGACTGGGGATATGCTGACCCAAATTCTGAATTTACTGATGCTAGAAATTTTGACCAGACTCCCTCTTTAAAACTGGTCTGACCTACAAATTTCTCAGTGTTCAAAATGCTGTAGGTGTGTTCTGTTAAAGAGTCATGTCACTGCTTCCCCTGATCATGTCACTACGTTCAGAGTCACCATGTCCCTCAGTGCCTGATATTCATTACTCCCACTTGCCCCCTTCCTATCTGTTACCAAAATGTATGACAGGTGCTTGTGACGGAGCCGGTGAACAATCCCCCTATGGTCGCACCTGACCTTTACTCCTAGCGGCATTATATGCTGCTCCCTTTCCCTTCAAGGATCCTTGAGCTGCCCTCCTCTCCCCTCACCTTTTATGTATGCACCAAGCACACCTCCCACACTATCCTTTCCTATTCTTACCATCCGTTTCCACCTCTCTCTCTAGGCGCCCATCAAACTCTATCTAATGTACTGGTTTCCCAAGGTACCGGTCTGCGTTCCCCAAGTACATTCCTTTGACCTTGTATATTACCCAAGTATTTCAACCCTGTCTCCCCCCACCCCCGTTTAGAAACTGTCCCTCCAAGTACTGATGTGGGTACTATCTACCCTGTGCTCCATTACGTATAATGTCTTTATAAGCATTAATAGGTACTGGACTTTAACTGAAGCCTGTGCTGCTCTATACTGATGTGGGAACTTCTTAGCCTGTGTTCTTTTATGTACAATCTGTATATAAGTTGCTATATGATCTGAACTGGAACATGTATAATATGTGTATTTTTTGTTTCATTATGTTATTTGTATATATGTTTCTTCATTATGTGTGCTGTATATGTATATTAAGAATGCATATTTGTGTACTGTGCATGTATAATGACAAGGTCCACCTTGTAAATGTGTTTTCCTCAACGGTGTTCCGCCTGGTTAAATAAAGATTTTGATTGATCGATTGTTTAAGGGAAAGCCCTTGCCCCCCCCCCAGCCACTTGTGTTTGCCACTAATCTTCGTCTCAACTCTCCTGGGCCACCTCTCTAGCATTTGGCAAAGTGATATTAGCTGCTACTTGCACTGCAGTTACATTCTCCAGTCCTTGCTTATCTTGTATTCAGACAATGCAACATGATGTGCTGCTCTGACTTGCCTCTGTATGCCATGACTGCACTTTGTTATCTGGCAAGCCAAGCCAGGATGGCCCTGGCCTTCTCCCACAAGCAAGGGGTGGGGGGAGAGGGGGCACAGGCCAGGAGCACCCGATAGTCCAAGAGGGGGTCCTTGTAGGCAGAGACCCGTGAGACTTCAGGGCGGGGCGGGGGGGGGTTAAGAGAGCATGTTGGAGGGTAAGTAACATTTATTTATATAGGCTGGTCCAGATTAACGCCAAGAGCATAGGGAACAAGATGCCAGAGCTTCAGTTGCTGTTAGTGGAGGGTGGGGTGGATGTGGTGGCTGTCATTGAGACTTGGGCCACTTCCAAACATGACTGGGACCTAAACCTACTAGGACACACCACGTGCAGAAGGGATAGGGCAGAGGGGAGGGGGGTAGCATTTATCATTAGGGATGGTATAGGGATAAGCAAGGATGAGGAAGCGGGGGAATCAGGCAGAGGTTTTTGGGTCACCCTGCAGGCTCCAGGGGGTTAGCGGGTGAAGATGGGGGTAGTATACAGACCACCCAGGAAGGAGGAGGAACAGGAGGAAGACCTGGTGGCAAACCTTAGGGATCACTGTGGTAGGGAAGAGGGCAAAACTGTGGCGCTGGGGAACCTGAATATGCCAGAAGCAGACTGGGGAACTATGGTGTCCTCATCGGGCAGGGAGCAGGGCCTGCTGGATGTCTTTCAGGATGCATTTCGTGCCCAGCTGGTGACTGATACAATGAGGGAGAGGCACGTCCTGGATGTGGTCCTGTCAGACGGTGAGCTCATCAGGGACGTAGTTGTTGGGCACCCGCTGGCAGGAGTGATCACGCCTCAGTCTGGTTCTCCCTTGGCCGGGGGGTGAACACAAAACGTCAGTGCTTGATTTTAGAGGTGCGGACTTGGGGTGAAGCGGATGCTTAGGGGCAACTAGATGAGATCAGGCCAGGCATGGGCACTGAGGCCTGAGGGAAATTATTAAAAATGGGCTCCTGGAGCCTACCAAGGTCTGCACGAAGTAGAGATGCAAGTGGGGCAAAGTTAAGAGGCCGAGCTGGTGGACAAGGGCAGTCCAGGATGTGGTGAGGGAGAAAAAGGCTGCTTACAGCTGATACAAGCATTCTCGGGGGCTATATCCAAGGGGGATTATGATATGATAGCCAGGAGGGTCACCAGGGTGGTGAGGTCAGCCAAGGCAGAGGCGGAGCTGAGATTGGCACAGAAGATTAAAAGGGGGGAGGGTTCTTCAGGTATATCAGGGAAAGAAGAAGAGGGAAGGGGCAAATTAGTCACCGGAGGATGGGAAGCGGGTGGGTGGAGGAGGCGGGGGAGCAGGCAGAGGTACTAAATGACTTTTTTGTCTTGGTCTTCACCAAGGCCTGATGTGATTCATCCCAGAATTCTAAAAGAACTAAGGATAGAACTAGTGACACCACAGACTACCCTCTTTAACAAATCATGGGAGGATGGGGTGGTACCCAAAGACTGGAGGAGGGCAGATGTGATTCCACTTCACAAAAGTGGGAGCAGGGCAGAAGCAGGAAACTACAGACCTGTTAGTTTAACCTCAGTGATAGGGAAAATGATGGAATCACTTCTGAAGGAAAGAACTGTTGAGTACCTAGAGGCCAGAGGGGCACACTACCCAAGGCAGCATGGATTCACAGCAGGAAGGTCATGTCAGACGAATCTAATAGATTTCTTTGACTGGGTGACCAAAGTAGATCATCAGGGAGGGGCTGTGGACATGGCCTACCTAGACTTTAGCAAGGCATTTGACACAGTCCCACACAAAAGATTAATACACAAGTTAGCCAGCCTGGGAGGGGGTCCCAAGATGGTAGCCTGGGTAAAGAACTGGCTGGAGTACAGGACACAGAGGGCAATAGTAGACGGAGTCCACGCTGAAGAAAGGGGGGGTTACTAGTGGGGTACCGCAGGGTTCAGTACTAGGACCAGTCCTCTTCAATGTCTTTATAAGCAACACTGCACAGGGACTGTAAGGAAAAGTATGTCTCTTTGCAGATGACACAAAGATCTGCAACAGAGTTGATACACAAGGTGGGGTGGAAAGGATGAGAAGGGACTTGGTGAGATACTAACACCAACAAAAATAGAAAGGGACCTGGGGGTAGTCATATCAGATGACCTAAAGGTGGCCAAGCAATGTGAGAGGGCAGTAGGGAGGGCTGGGGGATACTGGGACGCACAGGGAGAGGCAACACCAGTAGAAAACAGGAAGTTGTTCTTTCTCTGTACAGACAGCTGGTAAGACCCCATCTGGAGTACTACGTGCAGTTCTGGAGACCCAGTCTCCACAAAGACAGACAAAACAGAGGCTGTCCAGAGGAGGGCAACTAAAATGGTGCAGGGTCGGCACCAGAAGACATATGAAGACAGACTTAAGGAGCTTAATATGTATAGCCTTGAGGAAAGGGGGGGGCATGATAGAAACTTTCAAGTACCTCAAGGGAATCAACAAAGTCCAAGAGGATAGCATCTTTCAGAAAAAGAGGTGTGCAAGAACAAGGGGCACAATTTGAAGATGGGGGGGCCGCTCAGAGGTAATGTAAGGAAGTATTTTTTCACAGAGAGGGCTGTGGATGCATGGAACGGCCTGCCGGAGGAGGCTGAGGAGTCAAAAACAGTGGTGGAATTTAAGAATGCATGGGACAGTCATAAGGCAATTCTAGGGGGTGGTGGTAGGAAAAAAGTAGGCTATTGGTTAACTAGGATCTGCAGCTTATGCATTAGGTAGGGAAATGGGCAGACTGGGTTGGCCAAGTGGTCCTTATCTGCTGTCAAATTCTATGTTTCTAAGTTTCAAAGGAGGAAGGGGGGGGTGGCACTGCAAGGGGAGGGGGAAGGGGGACCAGCAGATGAAGTGGGAGAAATGGATGATGAAATCCCCATTGGGAGGGTGTGGGAGGCCCTCAAGGCCCTAAGAGCAGATAAAAGCACTGGGCCCATACGGGATCCATCCAAGGGTGCTTACAGAACTGGCCGATACCCTGGCAGCACCTCTGGTGGACCTTTTTAATGCCTCCCTTCAGTCGGGGTGGGTGCCTCAAGACTGGAGGATGGCCTATATTGTGACTATGCACAAGAGTGGCTCGCGGGAGGAGCCGGGAAACTATAGGATGGTTAGCCTGATGTCAGTAGTGGGCAAAGTGATGGAGGTTATCTTGAAAGAGAGGCTGGAGGGGTTCTGAAGGCATGGGGCCACCTCAATGATCGGCAGCATGGCTTTGTCAAAGGCAGATCATGTCAGACCAACCTGGTGGAGTTCTACAAAGGGGTGACGAGTGCGCTGGTTCAGGGCAGATTAATGGATGTCCTCTTTCTAGACTTCAGCCGGGCGTCTGACTCAGTGCCACATCCTGGGAAGCCGGGTGATATGGGTGTGGGGGAGCAGATGGTCAGGGGGACAGGAAACTAGCTAGCAGGGCGTGTACAGAAGGTGAGGGTTGTGGGGGAGGTTTCAGGAGAATCATTAGCGGGGTCCCACAGGGATAGGTACTGGGCCCACTCCTGTTTAATGCCTATATCTCAGACATCAGAAGCGGTATCAGGAGCGGGATGAGCCTCTCTGCCGAGGACTCGAAGCTGTGGGCAGTGATGGATGGGGATGAGGTGAAGCTGGCTCTCCAGGAGGACCTGGAGACTCTGGGGAGATAGTCACGAGCCTGGAAACTAAAGTTAAATACTTGGAAATGCAGGGTCCTTCACCTGGGGGCCAAAAACCTGGCTCATGTATACATCTGAGGGGGGGGGGGCACTGCAGGTTTTTTTGGGGAGAGAAGGAACTCGGGGTGGTGGTGGATGCCAAAATGAATAACTCTGAGCAGTGTAGAAGGGCTGCGGCCCAAGCAAATAAAATGCCGGGGTGCATAACCTCAAGGAGTCGAGAGGTGCTCCTTCTGTTGTACAATTGCCTGGTTAGACCACACCTTGAGTACTGCGTGCAGTTTTGGCGTCCTTACATAAGAGGGATACTGCTCCTCTGGAGAGGGTCCAGAGGAGGGTGACCAGGATGATGCAAGGACTAGGGGGGAAAAAAAACATATGGGGAGAGACTGGAGGAGCTTAACCTGTACTCGCTGGAGGAGAGAAGGAACAGAGGGGATATGATCGAGGTCTTCAAATATCTCAAGGGAAAGAATAGGGTAAGCCTTGAGGGGGTGCTTCAGCTGAGGGAGGTAGGGGCCACCAGAGGACACTCAATGAGGCTGGTCGGAGGGAGACTAAGGGGGGAAACAAGGTGATGATACTTCTCTGAGAGGGTGGTGGAGCCCTGGAATACGCTGCCCATGGAGTTGGTGGCTGTTACAACTGTGGAGGGGTACAAGAAAGGTTGGGATAGGTATGGGGGGTGCATCCCAGAGCCGGGGTGGGGGACCTTGTAGGGAGAGTGGGGGGGCTATAACGGTGCCCTGGGTAGGCACCGATCCCCGAGTAGACTCAACAGACCATAGGGCCTAATCTGCTGGCCTTTTAGTATGTTAGTATGTACCGGTTTTACTGTACTCTCCTGATGACACGAAGCACCTTTTTTTAATGAGCACCTTGGGCTCAAAGGTACTGTATCCAAACAGTATGTATAAACAAGTAAATAAAATAAATCTGCTCTGCTGCAAAATTTAATAAATGCTGAGGGGGGGGTGGAACACGAGCAAGATGGCCACTCCAAATTAGGGCTCTGCAAACACTGCTTAAACTTACTACAACTGCTTTATTAAGCTCATCTGCAGAAACAGCTTAGAGCTACAGATTTCTAAATGCTGACTCTACAACAATGGATAATCCAAACTAGGACACACCTCAAGACGAAGGAACAAAAAGCAAATCTATTCCCGACCCTATGACCACGAGGTCTGCCCCAGGCTGAAAAGCAGCCGCCTCAGAAGAGGAAAGGGAGAAGACACTCCAGAGCCTTAGAGTAAAGATTAAGTATCTACAGTGGCTGGGTCAGCAAATAAATTCAACACCCTAACAAAAATGGTTAGAAACCAATCTGGAGTCTGTTAAAATGGGGACCATGAAAGTGAAGATGCGTTCTGTGGCAGCCCTGGATGCCATAGTTAACATGGTAAACGAAAATGGTCACCTTAAATCGTGCCTGGAATCCCTTGACAGATCAGATGAGGGTGGCTAATATATGAGTAGTCAACATGCCAGAGAGAAGTGAGGGAAACCATCTGTCAGTGTTCTTTAAAACTGGTTGTAACAACAATTCAGAGAACCTGTCATCGAGAGACCACTTAACATTTAAAAGGCTTACAGGGTGGCAGTCCAAAGCTGGTTGGATAACCATGAGGCACCAGGGGTCACAGTGACGATCTGAGACGGACTGGGGTCATGGGATTTTACAATGTCTCTTGGAAGGTTGAAGAAAACACTGCTGCAAGATGGTCACCAAATTCACCTTTACCCCAATCTCAGTTACGAAGCAAAGCTGAAAATAAGCATTCTGTTGGGGTAAGGGCAATCCTACAAGAAGTCGACCTATCCCATGGAATAGTGATTCCCACCAAACTGAATATACCTTACCAGGGAAAATACGTCATATTCTCTGTTCCAGCTGATGTGCTCAAATGGGCCCAAAGACATGTGCCGAAAAGACCACTGAGAGCTGACCAGACACATTCAGAGTTGGAGGACAAAGAGGACAGCTTAACCTGAGTGATACTGACTGTGTTAATATTTGCCTTAAATGCGCTAACTTATAGCCCGGCAGCTCCCAAAGTATTTGATTGAATTTTATTTCATCTACTCACTGGTATAAATAACCAGGGGTAGTACAGGCTATTCAGACAAAAAATTCCCTATTCTGGAGCTAATCTCATGTTACCAAGTGGTTGTTCTTTGTTCTGTGCAATACTGGACTTTGCAACTCTGAAGTTAATAGAAGTAATATTGGGCCCCAGATATAAAAGTTGTAGATTTTGTTCTTTTTTTTACCTATAACAGAAGTAATCTCAAAATGTGTTAAACGGACACGGTTAGCTTCTTGCTGCATTTTTTGCATGTGACAAAAAGTGCCTACAGCCATCTACATGACTTGAGATAACTACCTACAGTACTTGATCGTAATACATTATTAATCTGGCCCTTTTTTTTTTTTTTTTAGTATTTGCAATTTTCATCCCAACCTTATCTCCTGCATCTGGCGTGTTCACATAACAATATGGTGACGGAGCAGTGTAAAACTTGTGTATGGATGATTCGGAAATGTTTCATGCACAATGTAAGCAATAATACCCAACAGGGTGGGCGGGCAGTACTGAGGAATACCGGACCACCCAGGGGCATAATGAAGCCAGACACCACAGGGCCTTATAGCCCCTGGGCGGTCTGGTATTGCCCATACCGCCCACCCTGGAGGGTATTATTGCACTTAGAATATGGACACAGTATTTTATGTTTGAACACAGTATTTTTTATGTTTATAAGAGAATAGTTTCACTCTTTATGTCCTAATGGAGCCTCCGTAATTCTCTGTTTTTTTGAGCTGGTTGTCTTAGTTTCATGCCCCCACCGCCATGGACAATCACAGGAATTGATTCGAGATTGTTTTTTTAAATGTTTAATTTTTTGGGACATATGTTGATTAGTTCACTTTATTATATTTATTTAGTAAACCATTCTGTTACTGATTACTCAGGGAGTCTGACAGAGGACGGGTTGTGGCAGTTGGGAGAGTTTGGTGGAGGAGCGGTGGTGGCGGTCGGGTGAGCTGGAAGGGAATGAAAACTAAGCTTGCTGTGCAGAGGTACTTTTTTTTTAAGCTTCATCTCCAACTGTAGATTGACAGAAGCTACAGTTTAAAAACCACTAAATGCATCGGGGAATTGGTGGTGGCGGTTGGGTTGTGGCATTGTGGAACAGTCTACAACGGATGAAATGTCCATAGATTTTTGAAGAACAGGGGTTCACTGAGGTAGAAAGGGAGGGAAACTAAGCCTGCGAAAGGGAGGTACTTTTTAGTAATGCTTAAAAAATGAAGTAGTTTAACTTTTTTTTTCCCCCTAAAGAAATTGGGAGTTCAGTCGTGGGCAGTGTTGTGCTGTTTATGTGGTGGGGCTGACTGGGTGTTTCATCCCGCTTAACAAGTGGGGGAAAATGGCGGCTATTCAGTTTTAAAATTTAAACTGGTACAGGGATACCAGTTTCTGAGTGAGGCATGCCAGGTTAGGACTTTTTATTTGATGGGAGTCTACTGAAAATGAATGTACCCCTCTGGCAGGGGTGCCTGCTAATCATGAGTTTCTAATAGCCAAGAATGCCCTTTGAAACTAGGCAGTCATCTGTTACTTACAAGTAAGTCCTTTTAAAAAACGAGCACTATAAGATGCTTTAAAGAGTGCCTTAAATTACAAGTCGTGACTCTGGGGTTACACATCATGATGCAAATGCCCGGAGTCACAGCATGCAATTTCAAGCACTCGTTAAACCATCTTATAGTGCTTTTTCTCAAAGGGGCCCACTTTCTAAGTAACAGCTTACTATTTACTTTCAAAGGACATACTTGGCTACTACTGCACCAAAAATGTCCAAATCGTCCATGCACAAGTTTTACACTGCTCCGGCACCATGTTATCTGAACACGCCGGAGACTCCGGTTGCTGGGGATAAGGTCGGGATGGAAAAGGCAAATATTTAAAAAATAAAATGGGGGGTGGGCTAAATTAATAATGTATTACGATCGAGTACTATAGATAGCTATCTCAAGTCATACAGGTGGCTGCAGGCACTCTGTCGTGTGCTAAAGAATGCAGCAAAAAGCTTACAGTATCCCTTTAAGACATGTTAAAGCGAAATCATTAGAGTCACAGCCTTCACTCAAGGCACGCTTTTATGGTACCAACAACTGCAAATGTATGACTTTCTCACCTTCCGTTTTTAGGAAGCAAAAACTCTGAAAGAATGCTGACATTACTAATGTGATTATTTTTCAAGCAGCTCATGGATGCATTCAACACCACTTCTACTATGTATTTTAACTTGAGGGTAATGTGACAGAATTTTATGTATTAAATCCCCCAAGACTCATCTTATGGATATAGCACATTCTACATTGAGGACTGGTACCCTCAATGCTAAATCTGTGCCAGGTTTCCTTACGTACTGTATCAGGTGATTTTGCTGTTTGCCAGTTGATAACACAATAAAATGCAGTTAAAAAAAGGAATGGCCGAGAGGCTCCCAACTGTTGCTTCCACCAGCTGATTACATAAAAGGGTAACCTACAGTGCAGAAAAACAAAAAGCAGCTCATTACTAAATAATTTTGCAATGAAACCACTGGGACTGCAGAGTGACAAATACAAACCACAGGAGCCACTAGGAGGAGCTGGGAAATCATGACTCTCCAGGTTGGGGTGGGGGGGGGTTTACACACCAGTTAGTAAGTTGTAGTCAGGACTGGAAGGTCACCAAATAAAGTCCTGATGGAGGGTAGTCATAGAAGCAGGAGGATAAGGACTGCCATAGAAAAAAACACTTACCATCAGATATCTCATACTCCTCCTACCTCCCCTAATGTCATGTATTTATTTAATTATTTGATCTGTTGACCAGGAAGGGAGGGCAAGAAAATACGTTCCTGTTTTCAGCCTCGTCCTGGTTGGTGAGGGACAATATGGTAATATTTAACCAAGTTAAGCTGTCAAGGAGGTAGGTGTGTGTGTGTGGGGTACCAAGTCAGTATGTCGTATGCTTAAGAGTGTACGACATAAGCACTGAACCGAAATAATGCTGTACATGTAAGCAAGAGGGTGCAACACCGCGAATGCTGCTGTGTGCATTATTGTACCCTTTCACCGTCCCAGGCAGAGGGTAAGACTTCTGCTGGGATGGGGTTTTGCCGAGCAGCTGCCGTGGCTCGATGGAGTGAGCCACTGGCAGCAAGGAACCCAGGCACTGTGTTTGGGACCGGGTTCGACTTTTGCCACATGCAAGTAATCGCGCTGTATTGGCAGTGCGCTTATTGCATGCAGCATAATGTCTTGCGACATTATGACCCTGTGCCGGGGGGGGAACGCAGAGAAATCTGACCAGTACACAGAGGAAATTCTACTATTTTCAAGATGTGCTATGGGATCTTTATTGTTCACTCAAACCACCACCACAATAAGCAGACGGGGCCTTGCTTTGACATCTCAACCGAAGAACGGCACCTCAACAGTGTCCGCCAGATACCCTGCTGAGGCATCAGTAAGGGTACTGATAACCAAGAGAAGTGTGCCCCCTGCAGAACTACCAATGTCACTTCCTGTGCTCACTGAAGGTATCCAATCCAGTTATTGGTGTGACCTGACCCTGCCTTACATTTCATATCTGAAGACTCGGCTCCAAGGTGGCAAGACCTAAGGCTGCAGATGTAAAAACAGGTTACTCACCTGTTAACAGTAGTTCTAGGAGTGGTATATGTTGTTCATCCACATTTGTTGGCATGTCCATTCCCTTTAAGATTCTTGCCAGAAGGTCTAAAAGCTGGCTCCGCCCACCCATCCGGGTGATATATGCCTCGGCGCCACCCCCTGACGCCAGATCTTGCCCACTGGAAGCTTTGGTTGTGCGTCGAAGCCAGGGATATTGGGTGGATCCATGTGGATGAACAACATATACTATTCCTAGAAAGTACAGCTGCGTAAAAACTTATCTTAACAGTAGATCTTTGAGGAGTGTCTCTTGCAGTAGGTAATACTTTTGGGTATCCAGCAGAGAATGCTGTGGTGTACAGCAGCTCTTCTAAGAGTTTTTCACCAGGGACCACCCACACATGATATCAGCTTCCTGTTTCCTATATAGAAGTGTGGGCGGTCCCTGGTATCCTCAGTTCCCCCACTGGATTCAGCTCACAAAGCGAGGACAGAGGGGAAGCAGAGGTACCAAAGGAGTCCCAGCCCTAGCCATTGTACCAGAACTTGCTCTGTCACAGAAGGAGGGGGATGGAGGGCGGGAACAAACCTAATGCAAGAGACACTCCTCAAAGATCTACTGTTACAGTAAGTTTTTACATAACTGTACTATCTTCCACGTAGTGGTTTCTTGCAGTAGGTATTACTTTTGGGATGAATCCCAAGCAATAATGCCCAGGTGGGAGGACAGATATGATAAGAGACCATGTAGGACTACATGGCCAAATGCCGTCCTACATCGTGAGGCAATATCCAGATTGTAGTGCCTTGTGAATGTATGGGTCATGGACCAGGTAGCTGCAATGCAGATATCCGAAATGGAGGCTCCCTCAAAGCAAGCCGCAGTGGTGGCCATAGCTCTAGTGGAGTGGGCTTTAACAGGTCCAGGTAAAGGCTTGTTGTATTTTTTTGTAACAGAACAAAATACAATGCACCAACCAGGATGAAAGAGTATGTGTTGCAACTGGAGGCCATCGCAACCTGAGGCAAAAAGACAAACAGTTGAAACATCTTTTCTAGTGCATTTGTCCAATTAGTGTAGTAGCGTAGTATATGATGGACATCTAAAGTATGTAATGGAGATGTTCACCCTGATTGGAGTAGACTGGTTAGTAGACTGGAAGCTCTAAGGATTGATTTAAAGTATGTTCAGAGACTACTTTAGGAAGGAAGGAAACATAGAAACATAGACTTTGACGGCAGAAAAGGACCACTTGGCCCACCCAGTCTGCCCATTTCCCTACCTACTGGATAAGCTGCAGATTCTAGTTAACCAACAGCCTGCTTCCTGCAACCCCCTACTATAATTGCTTTGTGTCTGTCCCATGCATGTTTGAATTCCCCCACTGTTTTAGACCCAATGACCTCCTCAGGAAGGCTGTTCCATGTATCCACCACTCTCTCCGTGAAAAAGAATTTCCTCACATTACCCCTGAGCCGTCCCCCCTCTATCTTTAAACTGTGCCCCCTTGTTCTTACACATCTCTTTTTCTGAAAGATGCTACCCTCCTGGACTTTGTTGATTCCCTTAAGGTACTTGAACGTTTCTATCATGTCCCCCCTTCCCTCCTTTCATCAAGGGTATACATATTAAGCTCTCTGTCTCTCTTCATATGGTTTCTGATGTACACCCTGCACCATTTTAGTTGCCCTCATCTGGACTGCTTCCATCCTGTCTATGTCCTTGCGTAGATGAGGTCTCCAAAACTGCACACAGTACTCCAGATGGGGTCTCACCAACTATCTGTATAGAGGGATAATCACTTCCCTTTTTCTACTTGTGATGCCCCTTCCTATGCATCCCAGTATCCCCCTTGCTCTCCTTACTGACTTTTCACATTGTTTACCCACCTTTAGGTCATCTGATATGACTACTCCCAGGTCCCTTTCCATTTTTGTTGTAGTTAGTACCTCCCCTGCTATTGTGTACTCTTCTCCTGGGTTTTTGTTTCCCAGGTGCATTACTTTAAACTTCTTTGCACTGAATCTAAGTTGCCATATGTCTGACCATTCCTCCAACCTTGCCAAGTCCCTTCTCATCTTTTCTACCCACTCTTGTGTATCAACTCTGTTACAGATCTTTGTGTCATCTGCAAAGAGGCATACCTTTCCCTCCAGACCCTCTGCAATGTCACTTATAAAAATGTTAAAGAGAACTGGACCCAGTACTGAGCCCTGAGGTACTCCACTAGTAACCCCCCTTTCTTCGGAATGTGTTCCATTCACTATTACCTTCTGTGTCCTGTTGTGCAGCCAGTTCGCTACCCAGGCTACCACCCTGGGACCCACTCCCAGGCTGGCTAACTTGATTAATCTTTTGATGCGGACTGTGTCAAATGCCTTGCTAAAGTCTAGGTAGGCCATATCCACAGCCCCTCCTGGTCTATTACTTTGGTCACCCAGTCAAAGAAATCAATTAGATTAGTCTGACATGACCTTCCTGCTGTAAATCCATGTTGCTTTGGGTCCTGTGCCCGCTGCCTCTAGGTGCTCAACAATTCTTTCTTTCAGAAGTGATTCCATCATTTCCCTACCACTGAGGTCAAACTTACAGGTCTGTAGTTTCCTGCTTCTGCCTTGCTCCCACTTTTGTAAGGGAATCATCTGCCCTCCTCCAGTCCTCAGGTACCACCCCATCCTGCCATGATTTGTTAAAAAGTGTGGTCAGTGGTGTCACTAGGTCCCCCCTTAGTTCTTTTAGGATTCTGGGGTGAATCCCGTCAGGCCCCATTGCTTTGTCCACCTTGAGTTTTAGGAGTTCTTTCAGGACTCTGTGAATGGACTGGTATCAACCCCCCTACCCAGAGTGCTTCTATTGTCTGGTTTAGGTAAACATAGAAACATAGAATTTGACGGCAGATAAGGACCGCTTGGCCCACCCAGTCTGCCCATTTCCCTACCTACTGGATAAGCTGCAGATCCTAGTTAACCAGCAGCCTACTTCTTCTTACCCCCAACCCCCAGAATTGCCTTATGACTGTCCCATGCATGCTTGAATTCCACCACTGATTTTGACTCCACAACCTCCTCCGGAAGGCCGTTCCATGCATCCACAACCCTCTCTGTGAAAAAATACTTCCTTAAATTACCTCTGAGCTGCCCCCTCTATCTTCAAATTGTGCCCTCTTGTTCTTGCACACCTCTTTTTTTGAAAGATGCTACCCTCTTGGACTTTGTTGATTCCCTTGAGGTACTTGAAAGTTTCTATCATGTCCCCCCTCTCCCTCCTTTCCTCAAGGCTATACATATTAAGCTCCTTAAGTCTCTCTTCATATGTCTTCCGGTGCAGACCCTGCACCATTTTAGATTGCCCTCCTCTGGACAGCTTCCATCCTGTCTATGTCTTTTGGAGACTGGGTCTCAGAACTGCACACAGTACTCCAGATGGGGTCTCACCAGCTGTCTGTACAGAGGATAATAACTTCCTGTTTTCTACTGGTGATGCCTCTCCTGTGCATCCCAGTAACCCCCAGCCCTCCTTGCTGCTCTCTCCACATTGCTTGCCCACCTTTAGGTCATCTGATATGACTACCCCCAGGTCCCTTTCCATTTTGTTGTTGTTAGTATCTCACCCCCATTGTGTACTCTTCCCTGGGTTTTGTTTCCCAGCTGCATTCGTTTCACTTCTTAGCATTGAATCTAAGCTGCCATACATTTGACCATTCCTCTAACCTTGCCAAGTCCCTTCTCATCCTTTCCACCCCACCCTGTGCATCAACTCTGTTGCAGATCTTAGTGTCATCTGCAAAGAGACATACTTTTCCTTCAGTCCTTCCATATGTAAGCTATAAAGACATTGAAGAGGACCGGTCCTAATACTGAACCCTGCGGTACCCCACTAGTAACCCTCCTTTCTTCTGAGTGGACTCCATTTACTATTACTCACTGTGTCCTCTTCTCCAGCCAATTCTTTACCCAGGCTGTCATCTTGGGACCCACTCACAGGCTGGCTAACTTGTATATTAATCTTTTGTGTGGGACTGTGTCAAATGCCTTGCTAAAGTCTAGGTAGGCCATGTCCACAGCCCCTCCCTGATCTACTACTTTGGTCACCCAGTCAAAGAAATCTATCAGATTTGTCTGGCATGACCTTCCGCTGTGAATCCATGCTGCCTGGGTCCTGTGCCCCTCTGGCCTCTAGATACTTGATCATTTTTCCTTCAGAAGTGATTCCATCATTTCCCTATCACTGAGGTTAAACTAACAGGCCTGTAGTTTCCTGCTTCTGCCTTGCTCCCACTTTTGTGAAGGGAATCATCTGCCCTCCTCCAGTCCTCGGGTACCACCCCACCCTCCCATGATTTGTTAAAAAGGGTAGTCAGTGGTGTCACTAGTTCTACCCTTAGCTCTTTTAGAATTCTGGGATGAATCCCATCAGGCCCCATTGCTTTGTCCACCTTCAGTTTTAAGAGTTCTTTCAGAACCCTTTCTTCTGTAAATGGGCTGGTATCAACTTCTGTATCCAGAGTGTTACTACTGTTTGTTTTATGTACCTCCCCCTCTTCATTTGTAAATACTGAGCAAAAATATTTGTTTAGTATCTCTGCCTTTTCACAGTCTCCCTCTGCCCACCCTCCCTCCCTTTATTAAGCCTCACTATCCCTCCCTTGGTCTTCCTTTGCTCCCTGATGTACCTATAAAAGGTTTTATCCCCCTTCTTAACTGAGTTGGCTATCTTTTCCTCGGTTTGGGCCTTTGCTGTTCTGACTGCCTTCCCAGCCTCCTTTTGCTTTAACTGATACAGTTCTCTGTCCTGCTCCTTCTGCGATTCCTTGTACTTCCTGAATGCTTTCTTTTTCTCTTGAACCTTCACTGCCACTTCCTTTGAGAACCATAGTGGTTTCTTACATCGTCTTGTTTTGTTTATTTGCTTCACACAAAGGCTTGTTACCTCTGTGATGGCAGTTTTATTATTCCCATTGTTCTTCCACCCCTCCTTCCTGCCCATTTGCTAGTGCATTCCTTAGGCACTCACCCATTTTGAAAGTCAGCCCTCCTAAGTCCAGTACTTTTGTCTTTGTATGGCTTGACTCTATTGCTGTGTTTATTGTGAACCATACTGTTCGATGGTCGCTAGTTCCCAGATGGCTACCCACTTCCACATCCGTGATCCTCTCTCCATCCCCATTTGAGAGAATCAAGTCTAATATTGCTCCCTCTCGAGTGGGCTCCAGTACTAGTTGTCTAAGGCATGCACCCTGTAGGGCATCTAGAATAACTGCACTCTTCGAAGTGGCAGCTGCAACTGCACTCCAGTTAACATCTGGCATATTCAGATCACCCATCAGCAATATCTCCCCTTTTTCTGCCATTCTAAGTATACTTTCTATCATTTCCCTGTCCATTTCCTCCCCCTGAGAAGGGGGTCTTGTATCTAACCCTTGTGCATATTGTGGTGCCATTGCCTGTCTCCAAATTTACCCACAGTGCTTCTTCTCCTCCCTGTTTACCCTTTTGTTCTGTTGCTTTTATTCCTTCCTATGTAAGAACTACTCCTCCTCCTCTTTTACCCTCCCTGTCCCTCCTGTAGACAGTGTATCCTGGTATGTTTATGTCCCAGTCATGGTTTATGTGTACCATGTTTTGTGACTGCACGATATCCAGATGTTCCTCCTCCATCAAGGCCACTAATTCAGGAAGCTTGTTACCCAGACTATGGGCATTAGTACTCATTGCTCTCCATTTTTTGATGGCTTTACCTTCTGTTGCAGCATCCCCCACTGACCGTTCTACCTCAGTCTTTTTCTCATTTAGTATCCTGTTTTGTAGGGAGAGGCTGGGATTTTCCTGCTGCTTGTCAGTGCCTCCCCCTTTGACTAGTTTAAAAGCTTGCCAATGAAGGGTTGGTACGAAGGACCACCCAATCCTTGTGGAAAATCAAGTAAGGTTCCCTACACATGAGGGCATGGAGCTCAGAAATATGCCAAGCGGAACTGATAGGCACAAGAAATAGGGTTTTCCATGAAAGAAAATGGAGTTCACAAGTGGCAGACAGCTCAAGGGTCAATTTTTCTATAATAAAATTGGGTCCCCACGGAGGAGTGGGTCTTCTAATAGGAGGTTTAACAGGTAATATTCCTGTCAAAAACATCTTGGCTAAATGATTTTGGTACAGTAACCTGCCATCAAGAGGCTCATGGAAAGTAGAGATGGTAGCCAAGTGGACTTTGATGAAGAATAACTTAGAACAAACTCAGATATTTAGGCCAGGTAGTCCAGAACCTTTGTCAGTGGACAAGAACAAGGGTCCAAGGATCAAGAGGCTGACCATATGGAAAAGCGTTTCCATTTGGAATTGTATGTTTCTCTTGTTGCTGGCTTACAGGAGGCCAAGAAGATACTGGCAACAGGAGAGGACACTTGTAAACGAGTTATGAAAGCGTCCTCAGGAGCCAAGCATGAAGGTGTACAGCCTTCAGGTTTTTTTTTTGTTTGTTTTTTGGTTTTTTAAGTTTTGTTTGTTTTTGTATTTGATTCTAGGACTACAAGTACCTTTGAGCCAAGGCTCTTTTACAAAGGTTCCACGTCAATTGAGGTGCAATACAAAAGCATGCATAAACATTCAAAAACAAGATCAGGATAACAGGTTAACAAAAGGCTACAGGAATACAGTTAGGACATTTGAGTTAAACTAGCGCAAGGGTCACTAACAGTGGAAGAGAGAGAGAACAAAACTTGGGAGGGGAGGAATGAGTAAGAGCAGCCAGAGGCATTGTTGCAACACAGAGAGAAGTGCTGGGATCGAACCAAAAAAAGTGTGTGGGGGGGGGAAGAGGGAAGATAGACTAAGTGCTCTGTAGGAGAAGTTATTAGCAGCATGAAGTATAGGTGAGAGGCTGTTTAAGGAAGACAGTCGCAGATGCTAGAGGCAGATAGGTGAAGGCGGAGCTTGGATTTGAAAGGACCAATCATAGGCACAGAGGAGATGTCTCTGCCAATACTATTCAACCGACTGGGAGCCCTATAAGAAAAGGATCTCTGACCCTGAGAGGTATGGCAGCGAGGGGGACCTGTAGGAGTTTTGATTCAGAGTCCCTGGTGGGTTGAGGACTACTACTAGGGCATAGGAGAGCTCGGACTCCAGAGGGTGCAAGGCCCATGGTAATTTTCTTTGCCATAATGCAGGTTTGGTACTTTATGCAGTTAGAGAGCTGCAGCCAGCCAGTTTGTGCATATAGGTCACACGTTTGAGTGAGGGGGTGGGATCCAGTGATCAGCCTACAGCCTTTATTGAGTGACGTGGCGATATGGTTGAGAGCAGTTACTGAGACACAGCCATAAATGATCAGGCCATAGTCAATTATGGAGACAACAGAGCTCTGAACTGCGACCCTTAATGCATCTGGGGTGAGGTGTTGCCTATGCCTGTAGAGAAACCCAAGGTGGGTATTAGCAGCTTTGGCAACACTATCGATGTGAGCACCACAGGAAAGGTTACAATCAAGAGCGATCCCAAAGGTATTTCAAAGAATGAACTTGTTCAAGGGCAGCTCCAAGGCAATTTGTAATAGTAAAAGGCTGTAGCTTGTGTTTGTTGTGGGAGTTGATGAAAAGCATGGACTTTTTTTTTTTTTTTTTATAATTTAGGACCAGTTTATGTTGTCTGAACCAATTTTCAACTGAGGGGAAGCCTTTTTGAAGGTTGTTCTGCAAGGGTTGGAGATCTTTACGGGTGGCATGGATAACGGCGTCATCAGCATAGAGAATGATTTGTTCAGGGCAGGACGGTGGAAGGCTGTTCAGGAAAAGACTGAAGAGAAGGGGCCCAGTACGGATCCCTGTGGGACTACTGATAGGACAGGCCTTGTATCAGAGAGGACATCAGCAATTTTGACTCTCTGGGAGCGGTTTCCCAGATAGCTTTTAAACCAGGCCGTGGAGATAGGAGACAGTCCAGCTTTCAGAAGCTGCTGAAGTAGAAGACCATGGTGGATGGTATCGAATGCCTTGGTTAAGTCGATAAAGATAGAACCAGCAAGGTGACCAGTGTCCAGGGAATTGTGTACTGCTCCGGTGAATTCAAGGAGGGCAGAGGTAGTGCTGCGCCTTTTTCTGAAACCATGTTGTTGAGAACACAGGATGTTGTGTTTGTCCAGATAGTCGGTAAGTTGGTCAGCTACTATGCATTCAACAGCCTTGGAGAGCGGGGGTAAGATGGAGATGGGTCGACAGTTTCCATGGAGGGCCTTATCTCCACTTTTGGAGTGACTACTGCAGATTTCCAGACTTCAGGGAACTGACCTAGGCAGAAAGAGAAGCTTAAGATCTTTTTTAATGGACCTAATACTTCATCAAGAGTGAGGGACAGTAGTTTCAGATCCAAGGAGTCCCCACTACATCTGGATTTGGCAACTGCTTTCACAATGTATTTGCAGGCTTCATGCATCCTGACGGTTTTAAGTAGAAGGGTGGGCGAGTAGAGGAGGGAAGAGAGCTGGTAGTGTGAGCTGAGGTGACATCGTCGAAAAAGTCGGGAGGAATGACACTGCTGAGGTCAGTGAAAGCACAGTTGAACGTATTGGTGACAGTAGTAGAGTCAAGCGCGTTTGTTCCATCAATAACAAGCACTGTGGGGGAAGTTTTGGCTGCTTCCCAGTTACTTCCTTGATATTGCTCCAGAAGGCTCGTCCGTTTCCCCAAGTATTGGTGAGAGCTTCCTTATAGTAGGTGTTTTTACTGAGGCGTATTGATTTAGTGCAGGCATTATGGGCACGTCTGTAGTTTTGAAGGTCATTTTGCGTACCGATGGCCCGAGCCCGCTGCCAGACGGAGTCCCTTGATTTCAGTTGGGCAATTAGTTCTGAAGTGAGCCAAGGGTTGCAAAGGCCTTTGAAGGGGGCATGGGAGTCACAAGCGGCATTGAAGGTGCTGATAAAGTATTCCATGCCCATGTTGACATCTAAACGCTGTGTAAATAGGAGACCAGTCTTGCTGTTTGAGGTGGGATTTGAGGTGAGGCACTTGGCCACGTGGAAGGACTCTGCTGGAGATTATTCTTTTTGGGGGGGGGGGCGCTTGTGGAATTCATTTGACCATTCAGAGATGACAGGGAAGTGCTCACTAAGTGAGTCCGGGAGGACGGAGATGTTTGAGATGTGATTTGGATGGCTGGTCAAAACCCAATCAAGGAGTGTGCTAGTGCCTGTTTTGCAGTTGCGCCTGGTCGTGGAGTCGACCATTTGTGCGAGGTTTGCTGTGGAGATGGCATCCTTGAGGCCTGCTGACTCAGGGGCCAGCCAGTTAATATTGAAGTACCCTAGCAGGATTAACTCGGAGCCAGGAGGTTGGGTTCGAATGAAGTCCAGGACAGTGTTAAGACCATTTATTTGGTCTTTAGAGGGGCGACTTTGAGGGCTTGCTGTGGGCCCCTAGTAAGATTCTGATGGGGAGGAGCTGCGTGGAGGACCCAGTGAGAGGGGTAGTTATCGGGTGTCCCAGGAGGGAGTCTGAGATAAATAGCACAGCCCCCACCTCTTTTGGACTTCCGATCCAGCCTGAAGACACTGTAGCCTGGCAGTGAAATAGGGACTTTGGGCATTAACCAGGTTTTGACAACCGTGAGGATGTCTGGTTTGTGTTGGTTTACAAAGATTTGCAGGGCATCAAGCTTTGAGAGCAGGCTGCAGATATTAAGGGTAGCAAGGGAGAGAGTCCCAGTGCGAGGCACTTGATTGGCTGTGCTATAGGTTTTAAGACCAGGATTCAGGTGAACACTGCCAGACAGTAGTAGCAGGATCAGCAGGAGCTTCAAGGAACATGCTCGTAATTCCATAAGGGTGAGTTTACGTTTCCTCTTCTTGCAGGAATGTAAGCAGGGTTGCTAGTGAGGGTCCCAGAGAGATTCCAGGTGTGCCAATGGCAAAACAGAGGATGAATGTGTCAGTGACCTCCTAACGTGAATACACTGGGGAGGCCACCCATTGTCAGCAGGAGCTACATGAAGTGTCCAAGGTTTAGCAAGTAGGGTGCCAGTACGGCAGTGGATATGGTCCAGTTTGATGTTTAGAGGAAGGGAGGGGTAGCAGGCAACAGGAAGGTAGAAGAGAGGAAGCAAGGAAGAAAAAAAAACAGTTGGAGATGCATACTGAGCAGAGTTATTAATGCACTTGCCAGGGGAGGTTGTGCGAGGCACACTAATAGGAACAGGTGGGAAAAGTGAAAGAAAGCCTAAGGTATGGAGTATTGGTGCCTGCTAGAGGAGGGGGAGGTAAGGTGGACTCTCCAAAGAAAGAGCTAGGGATAGCGTGGGTGGGGGGCAAAGAGAAGAGTGAGTATGTGTGTGTGTGTGTGTATACATGGGCAGAGTTGAGAGGCTTGAGTGGGTGAATGAAAAAGGGGAGAATGGGGGAAGAGAGTAAGTGAGAGAGAGGGGGCAGACTTGAAAAGGCTAAGTGAAGTGATGAATGGAGAAGCCAGCAGGGAGGAGCTTTAAATGAGAGGGAGGGGCAAGCGGTCTGTTTAATTAAGGTCAGAGGTGGGGCGGGTGGGTGGCCGAAGAATTTTCACCAGTTAACAATACAGAGCTATGGGCGCTGAAGCGCCAAGAAGGCAGAAACACAGCAGACCAGTCACAGGCAGAAGCACAAGTTCAGGAGTCCAAACAACGAGGGTAGCGGCAAGCGTTATCCAATCGGAGCTACTCACTGCTATCCCAGATGGGCCAGAGTCTTACCGGGCAGTCTTGAGGACGAAAAGCGGCCTTAGAAAGTGGCAAAGATGGCAGGCTGCTGGAACCGCAGCCACTCCGGTCTGCAGCAGCGGAAGCCCGGTCAGGGGCTAGATCTGTGGAGGGAGAGATTAAAGCTGGGTTAGCTATAAGTGTAGTGAACAAAAGAGCGTGATGTGGGACTAAAATAGGAGGGTTGGGGGACAGCAGGAGATGGCAACAACAACAAAAAAAAAATTCGAGTGACAGAGGATGAGAAGCAGAGGAGAGGTGGGGAGAGGGGGGTGGCGAAGTACAAGGAATACAAATTGGCTTGCGCCGGCACCACGGAGAGAAAAGTGGGAGACAGGGAGATTTAGAACAAAGCAAAAATGCACAGACATAGAACAGGGGTACTTAAGGGGAGCAGGAGAAAATTTGAGGGGCGCAGAGTCAAACAAAATGCAGGTCCAAGTTCTTACACAGTAAACTGGAGGGCTAAGGAAGAATTTGAGCAAAAAGGCAGAACAGTTTATGCAATTAGACAAAACAGATTTTCGACAGAAGCGATTATAGGGGGAACAGATTCAAACAAAAAGGCGGCACAAGTTCTTTACACAGTAAACTGGAGGGCTAAGCAGAAATTTAAGCAAAAGGGCGGACAGTTTAACTTTGGTAATTAGGCAAGCAAAATTTCACCAGTTAATGCAGAGCTATGGGTGCTGAAGCCCCAAGAAGGCAGAGACACAGCAGGCCAATCACAGGCGGAAGCGTAAGGATGGGGTGTAGGAGAGACCCGTGACACTGAGTCAAGAGGTCTGATTGGCAGTGGGACGGGGCCCTGGACTGACAGTTGTAGGGGCAGAGGAAACCACGTGTGGCAAGGCCACACTGGGGCTATGAGAATCATCGAGGCCAGCTCCAACTGTAGTTTCAGTAGAGTCCGTTGCAGGAGAGGGACCGGGGGGGGGGGGGAGAGACATACAAGAAGAGACCTGTCCAGGGTTGGGACAGGGCATCTATAGATCATCCCTTTCTGTTCGGGATAATGGAAAAATACCTGGGAAGACAATAATTATCTGGGGAGGCAAACAGATCCATCTCTGTTAGTGACAGTGTGAGTGTCAGTGGCTCGCCTCTGAGGCTGGGAGATCAGATGGCTGTGGGTTCTATCCCCATACCAGGCACTTGGGTTAATATCCCAATACTGACACTGCAGTGCAGCATGAGGGGGATGTTGCACTCCTGAGGTGCCATCTTTCAGATGAGATGTTAAACCGAGGTCCCGTCTGCCTGTTCAGGTGGACGTTAAAGATCCCATGGCACTTCTCGAAAAAGAGTAGGGGAATTTCCCCAGTGTCCTAGCCAAATTTCCCCATTCACTAGAAATACCACAAACAGCTTAATCTGGTTCAATTTCAGTCGGTTACCATCTGTATCCCACCTCCCTTCGGTCGCCCCTGAAAAAGGGACCTCTAGTCTCAGTGGGCCTACCGGGTCAACAAAATTCAATAAATAAATAAATAAATAAATCTGTGGAGTGCCCCATAAGTTGAAGATTTTCTGGAGCACCTGCTCGTAAAGTGCCCATTCATGAGTTGTGGACTGGCTACTCAGCCGGTCAGCCAAACTGACTGTAATGTCCCGGTAGATGGACAGCCGTTAGCATCAACTGTAGCTGTATGGCCTCTTGCCAAACCGCAAGAGTCTCTCTGCATAGGGTGCGAGACTTCATACCCCCTTGCTTGTTGAGGTAAAACACTACTGCAGTGTTGTCTGATTGAATCAGTAACGATCCTGGCTCGAGATAGGGCTGTAATGCCAGGAGGTCTAGACGGACCGCTCTCATCTCTAAGAGACTGACGTGAGACAGTTGGGAAAGAAGCGGGCCATTGGCCTTGGGTCTGATAAGAACCGAAGTGTGCTCCCCAGCCCTGCAGGGATGCATCCGTGGTCAACGTTTGCATGGGAGTGGGGGGACTGGAAGGGCATTCCTTGATTCACATCGATTCAGATTGTCCACCATGTCAGGGAAGACTTCAGAGAGGGAATGACCCTGATTTTGTCTTCAAACTGTCCTGTTTTTAGGACCACTGGTTCTGGAGGGTCCATTGCACAGGTCTCATGTGGAGATAAGCAAAGACCACCATAGGAATGGCAGTGGACATGTGACCCAGAAGGCGCAGCATTAATCTGGCTGTGACTATTTTCTAAGTCTGTATATCTAACGCTAGAGCTATAAGCATGTCCTGCCTGGCAGGTGGGAGGTAAGCCCTGGTTGTAACTATCTAGAACAGCTCCAATGTAGTGGAGAGATTGTGTTGGATTTGTACTTGACTTTCGCCAATTAATGATTCCCAGATCTGCGAACAGTTTCAGGGTAGCATCTAGAGAGGCGAGCAGAGCTGCTATGGAGTCTGCTTTTATTAGCCAATCATCTAAATATGGAAAGATGAAGTGCCCTTTCTCTTCATAAGGCTGCTGCTACCACCACTAGGCACTTGGTGAACACTCTGGGAGCTGATGAGAGGCCGAAGGGGAGTGTTCAAAACTGGTAATTTTGACCCAGTAGGTGGAAGCGCAAAAAGGTTTGGTGGTCAGGGTGGATGGGAATATGAAGGTAGGAATCCTTCATGTCCAAGGCGCAAAGCCCATCTCCCTGTTTTAGGATCAGCATGATGGCAGGTAGGGTGATCATGCGGAAACGTTTGTACTGAATGTAAAGATTCAGTTGTCTGAGATCCAGTATAGGTCTGAGGTCTCCCATACGTTTCAGTACCAAAAAGAAGTGGGAGTAAAATCCCATCTGATGTTCCAGAAGGGGTACTAGTACAACAGTCTGTTTGGTCGAAAGGGCCGTTAATTCCTCCTGTAGGATGGGTATATGATTTGGAGGATAAAGAATCTTGCATAGAAGGCAAGGGCAAGGGGTGGAGAGAAACTCCAGAGTATGACCCTTCTGGATAATCTGAAGTACCCAATTGTCGGAAGTGATCGTTTGCCAGGCCTCCAAACAGAGGGCCAAAATGACCCCCCACAGCCTCCAAGGCCTCGTAGAGTAGGAAAGAGAATCCGTAGTGGGTCACTGGGAGGCGGGGGGGGGGTGCAGCTCCACCTGAAGGGCAGAAGCAGGCACCCTGGGCAGCAGAGGGGTTGCCTCTGATGGACTGAGCATGACCTCGGAAGCTGCCTTTATTATTACCTTTGTATCATCCTCCTCTTTTGGAATAAGAGGAGTGCGGAGTACGGTAGTTTGCAGATGGAGTATGATGCATGTCATGTACTATACGGAGAGTTCTGCCTGATGCTTATAAGTTATCCAGTAAAGTTTGAGTACCTGGCCTGAACAGCTTAGGCCCATTAAAGGGGGCATTAGCTACTTCATGTTGTATATCAGGTAAAAAGCCTGAAACGCAAAGCCTGGCATGGCGACGCAAAGTGATACCAGTGGCTGATAGCCAGGTTGATGCATCTACGGCACCATATCCCGACCTGAGAAAGTGACAAAAGACAGAATTACTAGTTGTCACTGTAGCCAATAATTTATCTGTGTCCTGTGAGGGAGGGAGTTTATTGATAAGCTCAATGGCAAAGGACCCCAGGGTATGCTGATGTTTAGTCATATGACCCATATAGTTCAGGATACTGATATTCATAGCATCTGAGGAAAAGACCTTTTTCTCCCAGATAGTCAATTCTTCGGGATTCCTGATCAGGGGGTTAGGAGCTCATGTGCTTGGGTTTTTTAATAGGGTCATGAGTGGCAGTAATGACCAAGGAATCTGCCTCTGGAACACTAGATGGAAAGTAGTAGTCCAGAGGAGCCTGACAAAGGTGATCTGCTTTGCGAGGAACAGCTGTAATAACTGAAGGCTGATGCCAAGCAGCCAGCATGGCATTCTGGTAGGTTGGGATTAGTGAGAGAACCACGAAGACAGGCTCCTCAGGTAATTCAAGATAGTCTGCCATATCCTTATGTTGTTTGTCATGTTCAGTAGTAGAGAATCCCATGATCTTTTGGATTTGAGCCATCATTTCGCTAAAGGGCGGATCATCTGCGGGAGAGGCTGCCGCGGGTAGAGGCAGATCCTCATCCAGGGAAGAGATTTCTGAATTGGGGAATTCAGGATTAGGAAAATTCAGATCTTGAAACTCTTCATCCTCAAGATCACCGACAAAATCAGGCGGCAAATCTTGGTCATCTGACAAATAGTCCTCTATATATGGAGGAGACCAGGTATCCCTATCACCATGAAATCTTTTAGGCGGAGAAGGGAGAGAAGATCGGGTAGATCACCCAGCTCTTCAGAGGGCTGAAAATGCTGCACAGCATACAAGACATGTCTGATTACGTTGATGAGGTCCCGTTCCTGGGAGGGTGAGAAGGGGGCACGTTGGGAAACAAGGGTGATAGAGAGAATGGGACACATAGTGTGAGCAGGTCTTGCCCTGTGTGGTAAGACCAGGGTCCCAATCTCTGTCCACCTGACCCCTGTAAGAAGTCACCTGTGTGTGGGGGGGGGGGGGCAGTCAGTAAGGCATAAGCCATAGGTTTCCCCTGAGGAATGTGAGGTCGGCGGGCCCGCAGGGGGAAAATTAGTTATTTTTTTACTTAAATTGTCAGATGCCGTTGATGGGACAGGAGCCCCCTTTGACGGAGCATCAGTATATTTAACTGCATGCAAAGCGCTGGAAAGCATTATCGACGAGAGGGTATAAGCCTCCATCGACGGAGCAGTCACTATTTGAACTGCATTTAAAGTGCATGAAAGTGCCGTTGACGAGATGGTATGAGCCCTAGTCGACGAAGAAGTATTTGAATGATGCTCAGTCAACGGAGGGACACCAGAAATGGTGTCAGTCAATATGCAGGGAGTGTGAGGAGGGTTTCTCCTTTTTCTGCTGGGAACGAGAAGAGAGGGACCCTTGGTATGAGCCCCTGGTTCTCCAAGAGAGAGAGTTTCTGCTCCATCAAAAGGTGTTGAATTTCAAGTAACCGTCGTCGACGAGTTGCCTGATTAAATTCCTGATATAAACTACAGGAATTGGTGTCGTGTGTGGGTCCCAGATACCTTACACAAAGTATACGATTGTCAAAGCGGTATATCTTCCTACCACAATGGCAGGAACAAAATAAAGCTAATTTCTTAGTTCCAAATTTCTTGTTGATGACTGCTACACAAAAGTTGCACTGGCTGCAGCGCAAGCTGAAGACGGCGGGAAAATGAATTGAGGATACCAGGGACCGCCCACACTTATATAGGAAACAGGAAGCTGATGTCATGTGTGGGCGGTCCCTGGTGAAAAACTGCCGTGCACCACAGTGATCTCTGCTGGATATCCAAAAGAGACCACTCCATGGAAGATCTACTGTTACAGTTGAGTAACCCGTTTTTCTAGAATCGAGGATATGTTGTTCTATCCACACTTGTTGGCAGACTCCTAGCAGTTCTCCGGAAGGAAGGAGGCAAGGTGCACACCCACTCAATACTTATTTGGGGAACAGAGATTGGAGAACTGAGGTCCCAAAACCAGCATCCCAGCATGACTCTAGGTCGATGTGGTAGTGTAGTGGGTAACGAAGGTGTTTGCCGACTTTCAGGTAGCAGCCCTGCAGATTTCCTGGATATAGAGATGTCCCTGGAAGCAGCCACCAACGCAGCAGAATGGCAGGTGGAGTGAGCTCTTGTCCCTACGGGAGCCTCCCTGCCCACCAACCTATAGCAGAGATCAATGCATGATGTAATCCATCTGCCAATCATCCGCTTGGCTGCAGGTCTGCCAGGTGCGGCTTCAGCGTAGGTGACAAACAGCTGGACAACCTCTCCCCGAACTTCAGCCATCCGCTCCTTATAATAAGAGAGCGCTCGTCTCAGGTCCAAAGTATGGAGCCTGTACTCGGCTTCCGAGGTGTAGTTAGGGTAGTACACCAACAGAGTCAATACCTGGTGAAAGTGAAACTCTGACACCACCTTCAGAAGGAATTTCGAGTGGGGGCGCAGGACAATCTTGTCTCTGTTGAAGACCAGGAAAGGAGACAGAGTGCCTGTAGCTCCCCAGTCCTTCTGGCTGACGTGATGGCCACCAAGAAGGTGGTCTTCTATGACAGGTGTGACATCTCACACCTGTGCATCAGTTCGAATGGCTTGCCCATGAGCTTTGCCATTACCAGCAGTAGATTCCACGGTGGTGGTGGTTCCGTTCGAAGAGAAATATGGGGAGGCCTTTAAAGAGCAGCCACAGACCACCTTCTCCTGTGCCACCGTCTGCTGACCATCCCGCGCCCAGTAAGCAGAGATGGCTACCAGGAGCACCTTAAGGGTCGTAGAAAGAAGACCCCCATTGCACAGAGAACAAAGGTAGTAGAAGATGCAGCCACCAGACAGGACAAAGGGTCCAAACCCTTGCCCGGACACCAAATGGAAAACCTTTTCCATTTGAAGGCATTGCACCTCCTGGTCAACTCCTTCCTGGATGCTTCCAAAACTGTGAGTACATCCTCAGAAAGACTCAAAGTTTGGAACTCTAGCCACTCAGGAACCAGGCTGTCAGGTGCAAGGATTGAAGGCCCGGATGGAATACCTTCCCCTGATTGACTGATAACAGGTCCGGGCGTACTGGAAGACACCACGGAGGCCTGGAGCGGAGGCTGAGGAGATCTGGATACCAAAACTAGCGAGGCCAGTCTGGGGCTACCAGATCACATGTGCCTTTGTCCCTCCTGACCTTGAGGATCACCTTGTGAACTAATGAAAGTGGAGGGAAGGCACAGAAGAGGCCTGGGATCCACAGCCTCAAGAAGGCCTCCCCCTGCAGTAAGCTCGGCTGAGGGGGGCGGGCATAAAACAGCCTCAGCTTTGCATTCTCACTGGAGGCAAACAGATCCACCTAAGGTTTGTCCCAGTGGGAGAACAGGCTGTGTACTACCTCTGCATGGAGAGACCACTCACGGGACATCTCGCCCACACGGCTGAGAGCGTCTGCCAGTTGGTTCGAGGTTCCTGCCATATGGATGGCTAGGAAATCTGCCTCCAGTCGGCTCACGAGGGTCCAGATGCGGAGCGCTTCCCTGTACAAAGGCCAGGAGTCTGTGCCGCCCTGCTTGTTTAGATAGTACACAGTCATGCTATTGTTCTCTGTACTTTTATTAAAATTTTAGTAACTGGGTAGACTCACTGATACCTTGACGGTCCCTTTTTCGGGGCAACCCGGGATTAGTTGCATGTATCTGAGGGAGAAGAAAACCAAAGCTATGATACATACAGTAAATCAAGGTTTACATAGTGCAGTAGGAATAATCATAGCAACGTGTAAAGGGACTCGAACCACTTGACCCTGAAGGAGCGGAGCAAATGCTGACAGTGCCAGTCAGACTGCTCTGAGCTCCAGCAGGTTGATATGACATCGGGATTCCTCGGAGGTCCAGAGCCCGTGGACTCCGATTCCCCATGTGGGCACCCCTGCCCGTGAGAGAGGCATCGGTCGTGAGACCGACCATCGGCTCAGGATGTACAAATGTGATCCCTTCCTGCAAATGTGCTAGGACAGTCCACCACTGGAGTGTGTCCCACATCTTCTGGGTCACCATGACCAGCTGGTCGAAGTGACCAAGTTGCTGAGTCCACTGGCAGGCCAACTTCTACTGAAGGGTGTGCATATGCAGTCAGGCCTATCAGACCACGGCCGTGCAGGCTGCCGTGTACCCCAGAAGGCGCAGGAAGTCCCAGGCAGGGTGCAAGTGCCCAACCAGAAATGATCGGGCAGATGAGGAGACAACCTCCACCCTGTCCATCGGGAGCCTGGCTCTGGCTCGGCGCGAGTCGAGCTCTCCCCCGATGAAGCAGATCACCTGCGAAGGTACAAGTTCCAACTTGGTCTCGTTGAGCAGGAGACCAAGATCGATGGAGGTCTGGAAGGCCAGATCCCTGGACTTCTCCGCCTCCTGTCTGGAAGAACCCACTATAGTCATCGAGACAGGGGTACACCCTAACCCCTCGACACCGAAGACGAGCTGCCACCACTGCAGTGCATTTGGTTAAGACCCTGGGGGGCTGATGACAGGCCGAACGGCATGGCTCGGAACTCGAAGAGGGCTCACTCCGCTCAAAAGCGAAGGAACCTTTGGTGAAACGGACGCATCAGGATGTGAAAGAATGCATCCTGGAGATCCAGAGAGCAAAACCAAATGTTCTGCTCGAGAGATGGCATGATCTGTGACAGACTTACCATCCTGAATGTGCGGGACCTGAAAAATTGGTTCAGGTCATGTAGATCTAGAATGGGGCACCAGCCCCCCTGTCTGTGTTAGGACCAGAAAATACCTGGAAACTAACCCTAGGTTGATGGGGGGTGCCACGACTCTGCCCACCACCTCCTTGCGGAGGAGTTGGGTGATGTCGTCTCGGAGAGCAGACTGAGTGTGTACGGACACCATTTCCTCCCATGAGGCACAGGCTCGACTTGGTGGGTACTGCTCGAATTCCAGAGGCAGTCCCTGGCTGACCACTTATAAAACCCACCTGCCAAATGTGACAGCGGACCAAGTGGAAAGGAAGTGGCGGAGCCGGACCCCCATGGGAGGACCCAGAGCTGGTGTGACAGGTGTCACAAACGCGCTCCGCAAGTCAGGCCCTCTGCTCCCACAGTGCCAACCTCAGAGCGCAATAGTGTGAACAAGTAACAGACAGGGTAACACTCCTGTCTGCTTTTGGGTCAGAATCACCTTTAGCTTCAACTTCTGGGAGGATTCAAACTGTGAACCTTATGCTAGCGTACCCAAATGTACAGGCTCAGATAATATTTTCTTCAGGGGGATGCAATATAACTTTCGCCTAAGAGCACCTAACCAGGTATCCAAAATGAACCCTTAAAACTCTATAAGAGACCTTAGGTATATTCTTACCTTTTTCAAACTTAGTAACACCATCAAGCCTTTTAAACAGTTGTCAGACTTAAAATACAGGCAACTTCACATGCAAAAAGAACTGGGAAGACACAAGCAGTATTTCAAGAAAATGTGATTTTACTAAAAATATGAAAGTAAGTAAGATTAAATACAGAACAAATATCAAGAGCTTACAATCTCAAAAGAAAATGGGAAAAGTTACAGAATAAAATTTCTACCACAATACATTTAAATCTTTTCTATCTAATGTATTACCTCTGTAAGTGCGTTTAAAGTTAGATATCAGAGAACTGTGTTTCTTCAAAGCCCAAGATGATAACACATTTCAGATACACCGATACATTTTCAACTCTATTTCCACACCCACGTGATGAGTCATCTAGCTTCTCCTTTTAGAATATAAAATTACAAACATGTTTTCTACCAGGAAGTTTCTTTAATTAATGGAACATCAGAAGAAAATATTTTTTTTTTCCTAAATATGACCTCCTTTAATTAAATATGTCTCTCTGATCTCAGCAATCCCTGCATTTTTCAGTTAGGTGTTAAACTTGATAGGAACCGACAAATTACCCTTTCTTTCCAGATGTCATAAACTTTAGATTTTGTTTCAACTTCAAAAGCCTGAGCATGCCATAAAAAGGCATTTCTTTAAGGAAGTCTTGATTACAGGAAATCTCCCGGTCAGTGGAATACATCCTGTGATTTTCAGCTGCTGACCTTGTACTTCAAAGGCCAAATCTCTCCCACTGAAATGGCCATATACAGACCATGCATTTACATCATCAATATCATACAATAATCATAACCAGCTGGCCAAACGTCACAATCCTCCCCACCTAGACTGAATTTGGGGGCCCTATCCCCTGCATGGGATGTGTTCCCTAAGTCAGTTCACTCCTCAGACACGCAACAAGCCATCTGTGTTCTGATTGGTTGCTCCAGCCCTATGTAAGATCATCATGTCATACCCTTGCAAGGCAAGACTCCATCTTAATAGTCTACCATTAGTTTTTCCCATTTGTGTCAGCCAAACCAGGGGGCTGTGGTCAGTTTGTACCTCAAAATGTTGCCCATAAAAGTATGGCTTTAACTTCTTTTAGGGCCCACACCATGGCAAGACACTTTTTCCACAGTAGAGTATGCCTGCTCCCTGGGAAGTAACGTTTTACTCAGGTACACTACAGGGTGATCTTTCCCTTGGTTGGATGTCTGGCTCAGCACTGCCCCAATACCCACATCTAAGGCGTCAGTCTGGACTATAAAAAGAGTCTGCTACAGTCAGGACTTGTCTATACAGGAGCACTGCACAGTGCCTCCTTCAGTCTGGTAAAGAATTTTTCACAGGCTGGTTCCCAGGTAATTTTCTTAGACATTCTTTTCTTTATCAGGTCAGATAGGGGAGCAGCCTGGGCACTGTAATTGGGTACAAATGTCCTTTAGTACCCTGCTCTCCCTAGAAAACGCCTGATCTACTTCTGCGTTTCTGGTCTGGGCCATGCCTTGATCGCCTCTGTTTTTATTTGGTTAGGACGGAGCTGTCCTCAGCCTACAACATGCCCAAGGTATGCCACTTCAGCCATGGCCACCTGGCACTTCTCAGCTTTGACAGTGAGCCCGGCCCTCTGTATCCTGCCCAGCACTTCCCTAAGGTGGGACAGGTGTTCCTCCCAGCTGGCACTAAAGATGGCAATGTCATCCAGGTATGCCACGGTGTACTTCTCAGCACCATTTAACACCTAGTTCACCATCCTTTGGAAAGTGGCCAGGGCGTTCTTCATTCCAAAAGGCATTACTTTAAATTTAAATAAGCCTATCGAAGTGATGAATGCTGACCTCTCCCTAGCTCTGTCAGTTAACTCTACCTGCCAATACCCCTTTGTCAGGTCAAGAGTCATAATGTAGGTCACCCCACCCAACTTGTCCAAGAGTTTGTCTATCCGGGGCATCGGGTGGGTGTCTGACTTCGTGACTGCATTCAGTCCAAGCCAGTCCACACAGAAACGAGTAGCGTCATCTGGCTTGGGCACAAGGACTATGGGTGAGGCCCAGGGGTTGTGAGATTTCTGGATTACCCCTAAATCCAGCATTTCCTCCACCTCCCTAATGTCCTTTTGGACAACCTCTGACACCCAAAATGCTGTCCGCCATATGGGCGGCTGTGTGTCTGTCTCTACATCATGCGTCACTAAGGGGGTTAGTCCAGGCATGGCACTAAACAGTGGGGCAAAGTCTGCTAAAACCTCCCTTACTGCCTGGATCTTGTCTGGGGCCAGCTGGGGTAACAATTTAACTGCCTCCACAGAGGACTCCCGCTTGCTTTCTTCCAGCAAGTCCAGAAGGGGGTTTCCTTCGTCCATCCCCTTCCCAGGAGTACATACTGCAAACACCATGTCAGCCCTATTAGCATATGGCTTCATCATGTTGACATGGTACATTCATTTTGTATGTCTTCTGTCAGTTAACTCAATAATATAGTTCACGTCATTCACCTTTCTAACTTCTTTGTACAGTCCTGCCCACTCAGCCTGCAGCTTGTCTTTCCAGATCGGAATAAGGACCATGACTTACTGACCCACCGTGTACCAGCGAGCTCTGGCTCTGTGGTCGTACCACACTTTTTGTTTCTGTTAGGCAGCTGCCAGGTTGCTCTGGGCTGTCCCCATAAGTTCCTTCGGTCTTTCCCTAAACCCAAGGACATAATCCACTATGGGAGTTCCCTGGGTGGCGTGCTTGCCTTTCCAGTCCTCCTGGATCAAGCCTAGGGGCCCACGTACCCGGCGTCCATGAAAGAGCTCGAAGGGGGAAACCCTGCCAACTCTTGGGATACCTCCCTGTATGCGAACAACAGGTGGGAAGGTATTTCTTTCAGTCCCTTCTATGCTGTTCAGCAACGCTTGGAGCATTGACTTCAGGGTACCATTAAATCTTTCCACAAGCTCATTGGCTTGTGGGTGATAAGATGTTGCGAGTCTCTGCACCATGCCACACTTCTCCCACAGACATTTCATTACTTCCGACTTGAAGGAACCCCCTCAATCAATGATAACCTCCTGCGAAAAACCCAACATGGGAGAAAATCCCTAGTAAGGCATCTGATACTTTTGTCTGTCCTAAGTGAGGATAGGGCGACTGCCTCTGGATGTCGGGTGGCATAAACCACCATAGTCAGGATGAACCTCTTCCCGGAGGAGCTGGGGGTATTTAAAGGCCCCACAATATCTATTCTCACCCTCTGGAATGGCTTTTCCACTATGAGCAATGGAATTAGAGCGGCTTGGGTTTTCTTCCCTGCCTTCCCTATTTCTTGGCACCAGTGACAAGACCTGCAATACTTCTTCACCTGCTGGGTGAAGTTGGGCCAACAGAAATTCTGGGCCAACCATGGTGTAGTATGCGTGATTCCCAGCTGACCAGACAAGGTAATATCGTGTGCAATCTTGAGCAACTGCTCACGGTACCCCTGGGGAACGACAAGCTGCCTGCCTATCACCACTCCCTCTGTCTTAGCATCCTGTGTATACATCAGTCAATTGTCCCAATAAACGTTACGTTTTTCGTCACCTTCCTGTGCTCTGTCAAGAGTCTACCCAGGCCCTCAGCTCCTCTAGACTAGGGCCACTTTTCTGAGCAGCTGTAAACTTCTTACACATTCCCACGGCATGGGACAGGTCCCCTTCATTATCTAAACTCGGGTCCCTAGCTCTAGCATCAGGGGACTCAGGATCACTACCATCCCTAGCCCTCTGATAATGAGTCACCCCTCCTTCTTCGGAGTAACCCTCTGTAGCAGTTTGGTTAACTGCTACCAGGGAATTTCTACCCCCCCTTTCATTAGTCTCCATAGCAGGAGACACAGGCTGGGAAACCAGCCTCCCAGGGGTTTCTACAGTGGCTTCTATGGGGTCCAGGGAACTACAGTTTTCCTTTGCCACTTGGCTATGGGTAACTGCACACACCATCCCGTTTGAGATTGTTGCCGAGGATCACGTCAACTGCTAAAGTTTCGGCTACAGCAACCTGTTGCACAGTTCCCCCTGTTTCACGTCAGTCTAGGAGAACACTAGCGAGTGGCACTGTCTTCTCCTCACCAGTGAGCCCTTGTACAGTTACAAATTTATTGGGTATAAGCTGACCAGGCTCTACCAGATCCCCTTTTACCAACGTCAGGGATGACCCTGTGTCTCCTAACCCTTGTGTCTGTACAACATTCACAGTGACTGGGTGCATTTGTTCCCTCATGTTTACAGGCATGCTTTCAGGGACACACAAACAACCCACTTCTTTCCCAGCACTACTTTGTGCACTATCTGTCTTTTTGGGACACTGTCTGGCAATATGCCCAGTTTCTTTGCAAACCCAACATTAGTTTCTTTTCTCAGAAAAATCTTTTCTTTGAAACCTGTGGCTAACTGGTTTCGGCGGAGGCAATGAGGGTTTTAGCTGCCCTGAAGGTGTGCTTTTCCCTTTCTGTACTGCCACCCCTGTCCCATTTGCTCTCAGAGCAGGTCTGCTCTTGGCACAGCGGTCCGAGAGTTCAGTAGCCTCTTGCACTGTTTTGGTATCTCTGTCCTCCAGCCAGATTTTCAGCTCTGCTGGGCATGCCCAAAAAACTGCTCTAACAATACAGCATTTTCAATTTTATCTACAGAGTTTGCTTCAGTCCTTCCCACCATTTTAAAAAACTGACGTTCTTCGTGGCTAGCTCCTCATAGCTCATGTCAGGGCTTCTCCTGAGCTTACGGAATTTAGCTCTGTATGCTTCTGCAGTTAAAATCAAACTTTGTTAAAAGTGCAGCTTTAAGTTTGCTGTAATCATTACTGTCCTCATTGTCCATTTTACCCAATGCATTCCGAGCTTTCCTAGTAAGTAGTGGGGATAGCTGGAAGCTCCAGGACCCTCTAGGAATTTGAGCCCGAATGCAAACTTTTTCAAAGGAATCTAAAAAGGCATCCATATCCTCCCCCTCTTTAAATTCAGCTATCAATTAGTTATTTAATTTGCAACCCAGTCCTGTAGTTCCAGTTAAACCCAGGCCACTTACCTACTCTGGTGCTGTTAGAGTCATGGCTTCTCCAGTTCATGTTGCCTCTGGCGCTCACGCTCTTCACGGTCAGCGTCTCACTGTTCTCGCTCCCTCTTCTCCTCTCTTTCCATCTCCAGCTTCCTCTGTTCAAGCTCCCTTTGTTGCTGTGCTTCAAATAATTTCTGTTCAAACTCCAGCTCTATCCTCCGCAACTCCATCTGTAGCCGGATTGCTTCTGGTTCCAGAATGCTGGTGACCTTGCCCTGCTGCTGAGGCCCTTGGCTTGCACTGGCCCTGCTGTCCTCCACACCAGATCTGGACTGCACTGGCTGCTGGCCCCTCCACGCCCAAGGGTTGGTCCTTTCCAGTCATGGACTGCGACTCAATGCTTTGGCCATCGGTGGCCATCAGAGCATCTATGAGGGCCTGCTTGTTGGCTTCCCCTTCATAGTGGACTCCTCTGTCCTGGCACAACTGCTTCAAGCAGTCTGCAGTGTACCCGCTGTAGTTGGAAGCCATCTTCTTCCTCAACTACGGCTACTCTGACTTACACTTTAAAAAAAATAAAACAAAACAGGTAGGAACTTTGACTGTAAGCATAATTATATAGTTCTGTTTACTTTTTAAAATTAAATCACTGCCTTATTTTGCAAGTGAGCTGACAGTATTAAGCTGACACACTGAACTGTTAAAGCTTGTGTTACCAATTCTTTATTGCACCGCTGCCAACCAAATCTGTCACAAACGCATTCCGCATGTCAAGCCCTCTGCTCCCACAGTGCCAACCTTAGAGCGTAACAGTGTGAACAGATAACAGACAGGGTAATCCTCCTGTCTGCTTTTGGGTCTGAATCACCTTTAGCCTCAAGTTCTGGGGGGATTCAAACTGTGAACCGTATGCTAGCATACCCAAATGTACAGGCTCAGATAATATTCTCTTTGGTGGGGGATGCAATATAACTTTCGCGTAAGGGCACCTAAGCAGGTATCCAAAATGAACCCTTAAAAAACTCTGTAAGAGACCTTAGGTATATTCTTACCTTCTTCAAACTTAGTAACACCATCAAGCCTTTTAAACAGTTGTCAGACTTAAAATACAGACACTTCACATGCAAAAAGAACTGGGGAGACACAGGCAGTATTTCAAGAAAATGTGATTTTACTAAAAATATGAAAATAAGGAAGATAAAATACCGAACAAATATCAAGAGCTTACAATCTCAAAAGAAAATGGGAAAGTTACAGAATAAAACTCCTACCACAATACATTTAGATATTTTCTAACGTATTACTTCTGTAAGTGCGTTTAAAGTTAGATGTCAGAGAACTGTGTTTCTTCAGAGTCCAAGATGATATACCACATTTCAGATACACCGAAACATTTTCAACTATTTCCACACCCACTTGATGAGTCATCTAGCTCCTCCTTTTAGAATATAAAATTACAAACATAATTTCCTACTAGAAGGTATCTTTAATTAATGGAACATCAGAAGAAAAAAAAAAAAAAAAAAAAAAAACACATTGCCTAAATATGACATCCTTTAAATATTTCTCTTTGATTTTAGCAATCCCAGCATTTGTCAGTTAGGTGTTAAACTTGATAGGAACAGCCAAATTACCCCCTCTTTCCTGACATCATAAACTTTAGATTTTGTTTCAGCTGCAAAAGCCCGAGCATATCATAAAAAGGTAGCAAAATGCCATTTCTTTAAGGAAGTCTTAATTACAGTAATCTCCTGGTCAGTGTAATACATCCTGTGATTTTTCAGCTGTTGAGATTGTAATTTAAAGGCCAAATCTCTCCCACTGAAATGGTCATATACAGACCATGCATTTATAATACCAATATCATACAATAATCATAACCAGCTGGCCAAGTGTCACAACGGATATGGGGATGGCCACCCCCATCCCGTCACTGGGCAGGCTTGGAGGAAGAGAGTCCTGCTTAGGGACCACCTGAACCCCATCCTCCGGGTTTACGGTCCGCCACCGGCCTGGACTTGAGCCGAGTTCACCACGATTGAGCCTGCTGCTGATGCTGCCCCGACTGGAAATGGGGTTGCCTGGCCGCAGGAGCAGAAGGCCAAAAAGACTTTCTCTGCTGCTTTTTAGAAAGCTGGGATTCCTTCTGAGCAGAGGTCAGACTTCAAGGTGGCATTGGACTTTTCTGTGCGCTGGAGGTGACCATCCACACACGGGCCAAAAATGTCGGTACCCAGGAAAGGGATGTCTGTCAGTTTGTGCTAACTGTCCCCCGTGAAGGTGGAGACTCTCAACCAAGCCATGCGGCACATGGCAACCGTGGCTGCCACCGAGCAGGCACAGGAGTCTCCGAGGTCCAGAGCCGTCTGCAGTTGCTGTTTCGCAACCACCCGGCCCTGGTCGCGGACCTGCTTGACCGTGGTCTGTAGGTCTGTGGGGGGGTGAGGATGAACCTCATCATCAAGACAGCCCAAGAGGGCATGAGAAATGTGTGCCATGACGACGGCCAAGCTTGCCTGATGAAGGCCCAGTGAAGAGGCTGCATAGACTTTCCGGGCCGAATGGTCCAATTTTTTGGACTCTTTGTCCAGGAATCTATCAGTGTCTCCTGAATTACCCAAGCGCCTGAACACAGATTCAGTCGCAGTCACAGATTCAGTCACCAGTCCCCTCGGATGAGGGGTGCTCTGCTCTGTGAATCCCACACACACATATACATACATACATATACAGACACACACAATCTCCTGTAGTCATAAGCCAACTTAAATATTTTTATTTACACAGAATCAGTGACTGTTGCTTTTTTACTAGGGTAACTGCAATATTTTCACTGGCAATGAGGGAAATCTCTGTCTGGCATCCATCAACCAAGAGCACTGTACCAGATTTTGAACTGTAAACTGTGTTGACCTTCCTAGCCTTCTGCAGGGAGAACTAAAATCCTGGAAACCAGGGTGGTGGCAGCTGAAGAAAGAAGATTCATAGACGACACTCTCTGAAGGCTATTATACTCCAGAAGTGAGAACTGGTCACAGTCATTGCACCAGATTTGAAATAAAGCCATGGTTTCCAATAATTATACAAAAAAAAAAAATGTTCCACTTATATTTAGTGTGTGCCTGAAACCTTGCATCTAAATTGTGCACACACTGAATCTTGTGTCCAATATATTTTCGCACTTAGCATCTTGCAATAACTTACTTCCACACTGACAGTTTTTCTGCAACTACATCAATTTTTCCACACTTGCCAAAACAGCCTCACAGTAGAAAATAAACCAAATTCAGGACTTAGTGCAACAGCAGGAATTTCGTAGCTAAAAAAATGACAACTATGAGTCTGCAGGGCAAGAAATTAGTGGTGTACCTCCGGGTGTGATGGTGGGGGGAAACTATCTCCCTACATTTAAAGCAATGGAGGAAAATTAAATAGATACTGGTAACACCAGTCAAAAAATGGGCACACTCTACTTAAAAATATTATATGACGAGGATAAACAGAATTTCCCTGCTGAAGTTAAAGGGACACTGTCAACACTTTTTGCATCATACTGTTTCTAGTTGAAAACCCACTTTTTATGACGGCTTACCTTCTCTAAAATTCTTTGGTACTGCCAAAGAAACTAAAATACATGCTAATGGTATACAGGGCTAGAATTTAATGGTATTCCACCCTGTTCTGCACACCAGTTTACAGGGTGGAATACCATTTTCATCATACTGGTAGTCTGACTGGAATACCATTCCTCCATGCCAACTTCCTGTTTGGCAGTAGGAAGGGAAGGATCACCGAGTCACATTAGTTTCATCATCCTTGAAGAAAAAAAAGAGTAGCTCCCCCCAACCCCCAGCTGCGGGAGGTCTGACTGAGCAAGGAAGGAGACTACCAAAGAATACAGAAAGTTCCTTTCCCAGAACAGGAAAGGTGAGAGCTGTAAGGGCACATAGGCAATAGGAAAGAAGGTGGAAAAATAAATAGAGGAAGGAGACAGTAAGCATACAGAGCAACAGGAGAGGGGCCACAAAATAATACATGATGGGAGTGGTGCAGTTCAATGGCTGTGGGGCGGCAGTTTTCCAGGAGACATTCTGGAGGCTGCGATGCTGCCCTATTTGCAGGCACCTCTCTGGTCTGAGGGAGGAGGTTGCCCATCTCCAGGCTGACCTGGCTAGGATTTGTGAAACCTCCTCCCCCACCCAGGGACCACAGGATCACCACTGCTACCTCAGAGGTTGCCAAGAAACAGGAGCAGTTGGACTAAGGTGGGCTTGGGGAGGAAAAGTGTTGAAGAAGATGCATCCCTCTAGCTGTACCTCTCCACAATTCATACGCTCTTCTGGCACAGGGTGGTTCCTCTATGGAGGCACCTGCAGTGGAGACCAAGGATGCTGCCGAAAACCTCCACAAAGGAGACCCACAGGAGGGTAGCACGGGACCCCACAGGGGAAGGCAACAGCTCCTGGTGGGGGACTCTATCATTAGGCGAGTAGAACTGGGGAGGAAGGGAGAGGAAGTAGAGCCTGCCTGGCGTCATGACTTGGAGAGACAGGAAGCGAATCCTCAGGAGCGCGGGAGCAGCTGCACAAGGGAGGAAGCTGGATGTCACTGTACACCTAGGGACAAATGACCTGGCTGGGAATGGGATCAAAGCAGTGCAAGAGGAGTTTGTAGAGTTGGGGAGGGGCCTTAGATAATTAGCACATACAGTAACCTTCTCAGAGGTGCTGCCTGTCTATGGCAAAGGTGATGCTAGGGTACTCCACATTATGGGATTCAATGAATGGTTGAAAAACTAGTGCGGAGCTCAGGGTTTTGGCTTCATTGGAGACTGGGGATCCACCTAGAGGGATACAGGCCTATACTGGCGCGATTGTCTGCATCTGTCCGGAAGGGGAACCAGAATCCTAGGTGATAGGTTTAAATGCTTCATTGGCAAGCATTTAAACTAGCCAAGGGAGGACGCACCAAAAAGGAGCAGGGAAATCCCAGCCTTCCCCCACAAAACACGATAGTTAGCGAGGTAAACACCAAGGTAGAGAAGTCAATAGGGAGCAGGACTGGGGTAAATGCAGAAAAAGGTAAAGGCAGTAAGGACAGGGATGAGGCTAAAAGGGGTAAGGCCATGAAAAAAAATGGTGGGTGATGAGTACCAATGCCCGTAGTCTGTGTAACAAGCTCCCAGAACTAGTGGCCTTGATGGAAGAGGGACGCCTGGATATCGTGGCAATTACAGAAACATGGTACACAGAGAACCATGACTGAGATGTCAACATACCAGGGTACATAATCTACAGGAGGGACAGGGAGGGTAAAACAGAAGGAGTAGCTCTCTATGTAAGGGGAAGGGATCAAAGAAACGAAACTAAAGAGTAAACAGGGAGTAGAGGAGGCACTGTGGATTACCCTGGACAGAGCAAATGGAACCACAATCCACACAGGGGGTTGTATACAGACCCCCATCTCAGGGGGAGGCAATGGACAAGGAAATGATAGAAGGCATCCTTAGAATGGCAGAAAAAAGGGAGATACTGTTGATGGGGGACCTGAATATGCCAGATGTTAACTGGAGCACCTTTGTCACAGCCACATCCAAGAGCAGGGTCATTCTTGATGCCCCACAAGGGGAATGCCTCAGACAGCTTGTGCTGGAACCCACTCAGGAGGGAGCAAGCTTAGACCTGGTAATCTCAAAACGGGGACAGAGAAAGAATCTTGGATTTAGAAGTGGGTAACCTTCTGGGAACAAGCGACCACCAAACTGTGTGGTTCACAATAAACACAGCCATAGAGTCAAGCCATACGAAAGCAAGAGTACTGGACTTTAGGAGGGCTGACTTTGGGAAAATAGGAGAGTGCCTCAGAAAAGCACTACCAAACAGGCAAGAAGGAGGGGTGGAGGAACAATGGGGAAAAATCAAAACAGCCATCACAGAGGCAACAAGCCTTTGTGTGAAGCAAATCAACAAAACAAAGGAAAAAACCACTATGGTTCTCAAAAGAGGTGGCGGGGAAGGATAAGGAGAAAAAGGCAGCATTCAGGAAGTATAAGAAAACACAGAAGGAATAGGACAGAGAACTGTACCAGTTAAAGCAGAAGGAGCCAGGGAAGGCAGTCAGAATAGCAAAGGCCCAAACTGAGGAAAAGATAGCCAACTCAGTTAAGTAGGGGAATAAAACCTTTTACAGGTACATTAGGGAGCGAAAAAAGACCAAGAGAGGGATAGTGAGGCTTAATTAAGGCAAGGCAGGGTGGGCAGAGGGTGTACAGTGAAAAGGCAGAGATACTGAATGAATACTTTGGTTCACTATTCACAAAAGAAGAAATGTACCCTAAACCAAACAATAGAAGCACTCTGGACGGGGGGCAATATACCAGCCCATTCACAGAAGAAAAGTCCTAAAAGAACTAAACCTCAAGGTGGACAAGGCAATGCGTCTGACAGGATTCACCCCAGAATATTAAAAGAACTACTAAGAGGAGAACTAGTGACACCACTGACTACCCTTTTTAACAAATCATGGGAGGATGGTGTGGTACCAGAGGATTGGAGGAGGGCAGATGTGATTCCCCTTCACAAAAGTGGGAGCAAGGCAAAGACAAAAAACTACAGACCTGTTAGTTTGACCTCAGTGGTAGGGAAAATTATGGCATCACTTCTGAAGGAAAGAACTATTGACTTCCTAGAGGCTAGTGGGGCACAGGAACCAAGGCAGCACGGATTCACAGCGGGAAGGTCATGACAGACAAATCTAATTGATTTCTTTGACTAGGTGACCAAAGTAGTAGACCAGGGAGGGGCTGTAGACATGGCCTACATAGACTTTAGCAAAGCATTTGACACAGTCCCACACAAAAGATTAATAAACAAGCTAGCCAGTCTTAGAGTGGATCCCAGGATTGTAGCCTGGGTAAAACACTGGCTGAACAACAGGACACAGAGGGTAATAGCAAATGGAGTCCACTCCGAAGAAAGAAGAAAGGGGGTTACTAGTGGGGTACCACAGGGTTCAGTACTGGGACCCATCCTCTTTAATGTCTTTATTGGTGACATTGCAGTGGGACTGGAAGGGAAAGTATGCCTCTTTGCAGACGACACAAAGAGCGGCAATAGGGTTGATACACAAGAGGGGGTGGAAAGGATGAGAAGGGACTTGGCAAGGTTGGAGGAATGGTCAGAAGTATGACAGCTTAGAGTCAGTGCAAAGAAGTGCAAAGTAATGCACCTGGGAAACAAAAAACAAGGAGAAGAGTACACAATGTCAGGGGAGGTACTAGCAATAAAAATGGAAAGGGACCTGGGGGTAGTCATATCAGATTACTTTTGTTATTTATTTATTGAAATGTTTCACCAGGAGGGCACACTGAACAACAAGTTGCTCATCTCATGGTGCGACCTGTGGGGAGGAGGGGTTACATAGGATTAACCAATAGTGATTATACAATTAAAGGTTGAACTAATACAATTATATAGGCATTACTGACAGTACTCCTGTAATATACACTACAATAAAACACTAGCTACTAAAATAGAAGAACACTTAAATATACAAAAGTGGTACAACAAGACAATTTAAAGTGCAGGACTGTACCTGGAGTAGGCTCAAGAAAGAATGAAGTGCTATAGCTGGAGGAGAGGGGGTAGCATAGCGCTGCTGGCCAAGATGGACAGGTTGGGCCAGGAGGAGGTGGCAAGAGTAGGTAAGAGGTCAAAAGGGTGTCTAAGTCCTGAGTTTCCCAAGGATAATGAGAATCGCCGGGAGTGAGGTGTCAGGGAAGGAATGGCAAAACTAGAGTAAAATAGGATTGGGGGTTAAAGCAGGAACACGTGGGTGAGAGGTAGCCGTGAGGCGGAGGTTAGGGAGTAGGTGGAGAAGGAGGTCGTATATTGGTGGGAGACAGTTCAGAGTTTAGGAACACGGTGGGCAAATCTGGTCTGACCAATGAGGGTGAAGCGGCAAGGGACCACCAAGGTGCATGACTCATTTAATCGGGGGGGGGGTGGAGTGGAGAGAGCAGATGAGAGATAAGAGGGGAGTTCGCCAAGCTAGAATCTGGAGGGGAGTCTGGCACAGTGGGAGAGGCGTCTGCGAGATAGTGGAAGGAAGGAGAGGGTGCAATAGAGTACACAGTGATAGGAGCGGGAGGAGGTGTCAAGAGCAAAGAGGCAGAAAGAGTTAAAGAGAGTATCCAATTTGGCTATGGAAGCTTTTGGAGCAGCACTGTAGACTACATCACAGTAGTCAAAAATGGGGAGCATCATCTTCTGGACAAGTTCATGCCTCGCAGTCAGCAGGATGCAACTAGGATTCCTGTATAGAGCACCAAGCTTGGGGTGCAGTTTCTGCAGGATGGCATCAATATGCACAGAGAAGTTGGTCCAGCCAAACCCCCAAATATCTAAATGAGGAGGTGTCCTCAAGGAGGGTCCCGTCAAGGGTGTGGAAGGTGGGTAGAGCCGTGAGCCTAGAGAGTCTCTGCCTAGTGCCAAAGGTCACAGAGACTCTCTTCTTGGCATTAAGGAATAACTGGTGGGATGCAAACCAGAGCTGGACTTGGCTGAAGTCATGCTGTAGGCCAGTTTCCACAGCCGCTGGGTTTTTGCCGGAGCTGTACAGGACAGTATCATCGGCGTACACATGGATTGACGAGGAAAAGCAAGCAAATGGGAGATCATTACAGAAGATGTAGAAGAGAAGGGGACCTAGCACTGAGCCCTGGAGGAACTCCAGTGCTGATAAGGAATGGAGGGGAGACAGAATCAGAGATTCTTACCAATTGGGTCCTACCAGTGAGGTAGGATTTGAACCAATCAGTAGCTGACTGGGCTAGGCCAGCAGAAGAGAGGAAGTCAAGAAGCAGGGGATGGGAAACAGTGTTGAAAGCTTTGGCAAGATCGACAAAGATGGCTGAGGTGATCAGGCCATCATCCATCCCTGTAAGGATGGAATCAGAAAGCCTGAGGGAAGGAGGTAGTTGTTGAGTGGTTCTTCCGAAAATCAGATTGGTAAGGGGTGAAAAAGGATGAGTCAGCGAGGAAGGAAGATAGTTGTTAAAGAGCCAGTTGGGAGGAGAGAAATGGGGTGATAATTTCCAAGAGAGACTGTGTCGACGCCCTTGGGAAGAGGAAGGACTACTGCATGCTTCCAGGAGATGGGGACTTGGGCAGAAGTAAAGGAGAGGTTAAGGATTAGGGAGATGGGATAAGCAATGGCTGGAGTGGATAGGTAGAGGAGTTTAGAGTCGAGATCATCTGGGGAGGAGCCTTTAGAAGGATTGAGGGAGAGGAGGAGGGCCCCTACAGCTTCACCAGTGGAGATAGCAGAGAAGGAAAAAGGAGGAGGGGAAGGCAATAGCTGGGTAGAAGGGCTGAAGGTAGGTGACAAGGGAGGCAGGGAGTTTAGAAGAGACATGGCGCATGAGGTGTAGTAGGCATTAAATTCATAGGCCACGGAGACAGGGCCAGAAATCAGGGAGTTATTTATTCTAAGAACCGGGAGGGGGGGGGTCAGGAAGGAGGCGAGATTAGGGTGTGAACTACCTTCCAGAATTTAGATGGGGGGTTAATGTTTAAAAGGAATGAGGAGTTGAAGTAGTCTGACTTTGCCAGTCTAGTAGTTTGGTACAAGAATTACGTAGCATTCTGTACTCGGCACAGTCATTTGGAAGCGTTGCAGATTTGTGTTTTCTCCAGGCCCAGTCTCGCTCCCTGAAACAGGCCACCAGTTCAGGGGTGATCCACAGGAGGTGCAACCCACAGACTTTGGTCCGCCTGAAAGGAGCAAAGGTGTTCCAGATGGAGGTGAATTTATCCTTGAAATGGGCAAGGGCATGGTTGACTGTAGTGGCGGAGGAAACTGGGGCCTAGTCAGTAGAGGCAAGAGTAGAGTTAAGATGGGTATGGTAGAGAGATTTAAAAGGAACAAAGTTGTATTATTTTTGGGGGTGGTTTGGGACGATGGACCTTGCGAACAATAAAGGTAGGGTTATGATCATTGAGGGCATCTGGGAGGATGTCTGATTTGATGATACGGTGCAGATGGGTTGTGAGTTCCCAGTCAAGCAAAGTGTGGTTACGTGTTTTGGGATTAGGGTGTATGGGCTCAAGTATAAGCTGAGTGAGGTTTAGGGCAGTGACATAATTTCATACCTTATAGACTTGGGGGACAGCCAATTTAGATTCAAATCACCCAGTATGATCAATTCTCTGGATTGCGAGAGAGAGAGAGAGGTGATTGAGGCTAGGAGGTCAATAAATACCCACCACAAAGATGGGGACAGTAAAGAGAAGAGTAATCTGAGTGACAACGGCTTCATAGGACGCAGGGATGGAGGTAGATAGGGAAGTTGTAAAATGCAGTGAGGATAGATATACATGGCCACCCCCCCCAACCACAACCTGTCCAATCTTGATTGGTGAGGGAGTACCCGGGGATACCAATGGCCTCCATCTGCAGAGCTTTTTCTGAGACAGGTCTCAGTAATAATTAGGATGTCAGGAGCGTAGGAAATCACAAGAGTTTGTAGGAGATCAATTTTAGGTAGCAGTCTGCAGAGGTTCAGGTGGAGGAGCTTCAGCCCGCTTAGAAATGTTGTAGAGGCTGAGGCGGTTTGAGTAGAGTTGTTAGGGACAGGAGACGGGGGAGAAGGAGACTTGGGTCCAAGGTTAGGATGGATGTTTCCTGATGAGAGAAGCAGGAGGGCAAGGATGAAATAGTGAAGTTTGGGACTTCTGTACTGGGAGCGAGAGGTACGGGAGAGAGGGGGAGAAGGAGGGGTAGGAGAGACAGAGGTAAGGAAAAGTAGATAGGGAAGCTGGAGGATAATGGGGAAAATAGGACTTAATTTCGAATGAGACCAAGGGGGTGATTGACAGGATAAAGGAGGTATCAGGAAGAGAGAGGGAGAAGGAGGTGGGGATGAGGGTCAGAACCAGGAGTTGGGGAAGGAGGAGGGAGAGGGAAAGCATGGTAAGTAGTGGAGTAGAAGTAATATTCAGTAAAGATAAAGAGAATTAGAGAGGGGAGCAGATGAGGGTGGTGGGAAGATAAAGTGATACTAGTGTCCCTTTAAGAGGAGGGCAGCACTGAGAGAGGGACGAAGGGAGGATGCAAGAGGGGCGGAGCTAAAGCATATTTAATAGAGGTCAGGGCCGGGGAGGGAGAGTGGGACACAAATATGAGAAGGAGGGTAGTTTGTCACACAGTCCGAGCTGGAAAAGTAAAGGCAGACTTCAAAAAAAGAGTGCCGAGAGCCGAGGATAGGAAGAGGACCAATCAGGAGCTAGCAGGTGAAATCACTAGCCAATCGGAATCCCAGAGCGAACTAGAGCTGCCGTCTGGGTTCCAGGTGAGGAACAGCAGTTTTCACAAGAGGCAAGTCAGATTACCGGAGAAGCTGCGAGCAGAATGAAGGAGGTTCGCACCAGCTCGGGTCAGGGCCGGTCCGCTGGCGGCAGGGCGCCCACTCATTGGCGCAGCAACTACAAGAAAGGGAGGAGAGACAGGGGGTTACTGGAGTTTGAGTTGAAGGGCAGAATGCAGAGGGCAGTCCTTGGAGAGGACAGAAGAGAGGGTAGTGGTGTGCGAAAGGAGGAGTGTGCAGGAAAGCAGTTAGGAGCAGAGGATGGCTGTAACAGGAGGGGATGGGGGTGCTTGTAAAATGGTGCCAGGAGAGAATTAACAGGAAATGGGGTGGAGGGGAATTGGGTTAGCTAGAGTGCTGGGGGGGGCGGCAGACAGAAGAATAGTGGGGGATGATGTGACAATGCTCCCGTGTGAGCTACAGCATCTAGAGGGAAGATGAAGAGGAAAGAAGGAGCAGACACCGAGGATTCAGCAAGCAGTACAATAATTCACAAAACAGATGACATTTTTAACACTTTAAGACTAAGCTGCAATTTCACTTAAACTGTAGTGCAGTACATAAATAGTTTAAAAACTTTGGAATCAACAGCAAAAAAAAAAAAAAAAAAAACACAATATGGGAGGGAGGATAGTTTGTCAAGCAGTGTGAGCAGGAAAAGTAAAGACAGAATTCAAAAGAGAGTGAGACTTCCGGTTGAGCTGTCAGCTGGAATGCAGCACTGAAAGACCACGCTCCAGGGACCAGACAAAACAAACTCCTAGAATCAATACTGAACAAATCAAAACCAGAAAGACTTTTTTATACAGAGACTAGAGGAGTATCAGAATTAAATGGGAGCCCAAAAAAAGGAAAAAAAATCAACTGCTTTAGCTGTACAGCAGACCAGAAAAGTGGATGCTTCTCAGACTAGTGATTCCGGCCTACCAGACATGGTGGAGCCTCGGCTAACTCCTAATGGGCAACCTAGCAATGCTGCAATCCTGGCAGAACTCAAAGGGTTCAGAGAAGAAATTCGCTCCTTTCATACAGAACTATCCACAGAACTGGCTAAAATAAATCAGAAGATGTATGAATTGGAGTCAGCTCACACAGAAATCGATGCAAGAACTGTTAGCCTGGAGAGGGTTGTGGTGCACTTAATAAACGAACAAAAACTCTTAACAGATAAATGCGAAGACCTTGAGAATAGGTCAAGGAGAAATAATCTGCACATTCACGGAGTACCAGAAGAGGAAGAGGGTCGCGATATGCTTAAATTTATGGACTCTATTACAGGAGTTACTACAACTTGATCCGGCCACCAAACTAGACACAGAACCAGCTCACAAAGCCCATACCCCGAAACCTCAACAGGCCAATCAGAGGCCGCGCTCCATAGTGCGCAAGTTACTAAACTACTCAGTAAAACAGCAGCTGTTGTCAAGACCATGGCGCATGGGAGACATTCAATACAAGGGCAGATGTCTTTATTTCGATAATGACTACTCTCCACAAATAGCAGCAAGGAGTAGGGGCCTATGCCCAGACACTTCGCACCCTGAAACAGCAGCAGTTGAAGTTTGTTACACCATACCCTGCAAAACTTACAATAATGTTTCCTGAAGGGCCACAAACATTTGAAACTCCAAAGGAAGCCAGCAAAGCTCTCCAGACCAAGAACATTGTGGTACCCCAGCAGATAACATCAGAAACTTGGGACCTGGAAGCACTCAAATCAGGAATCGTGTGGGAGAAGGCACAGAATATGCAATCCAGAAAGAGACAAGGCTACTCCAAATTACAAGATGTTGTTAAACTTTTACTCAAGTTCCAGAGGACTGCCCCGGATTGACTGAGTAAGGGACTCTGGTAATCTTTGCTGCCCACAACGCGAGTCGGGGCATGCTCTTACTTTTAGAGCAGCTGCATGAGTCATCTAAAGAACTAATCTAGTTGATGCGCTGTTATAAAGGCTAAATCTCTGTATTTTAGAATGATGGGTAGAGATACTAATCAGGGGAAATGGGGACGGAACTATAGACTCAAGCGATTTATGCATAGTAACATGATTTCTCTTTGTTGTTTTGTGTACCAAAGAGCATGGGACAATTATGGTGGAACAAATGAAAACTTTTTTACCCCCCCCCCATTCATATCTGCATCTGTGAATAGTCTCGACTATCATACCTTATTTGTAGACGAGCTCCCCCATTAAAACGAATTTATTTATTTATTTATTTTTAAATACTGTTGGGTCCCATGGGGTGAGGTGATGGAGATACATTCAGCCAGACGGCCACATGGCGACAGCCACGTGCAGCAGATTTTGGGGCATCAATTTATTTGGTGCTGTTCAGAGCTGCGCGCGTCAACTGCCTGCTCCATGTTACTAATTTTTGTACGTGGTGCTGGGGGCTCACGTTGATTTCGTGAGCTTCCCCCACAGGGAAATAACATTCATCCCTGCACAAGAGGGAGTAGAGATCCTTCCCCTACCTAGGGAGTCACTACAGAATTGTTCTGTAACCTGTGTAAATAAGTTAATGTTATACTGTTATGACTGGAAATTAAGTCATGAAAGTTATAAACTCTCCCCCGAACCAATATTCTTTTATTTTTGTTACTCCCGAAGGCTAACACGAAATAAATGTGTGTTAAAACTAGCTGGAAACATTACATGGTTGGGAGTACTGTCAAAATCACCACTAGAGGGGGATAAACACTGCCATCAATCAATCAATGATTTTTTGCAAGATTTACAAAAATATTTTGAGCATTTGTACCCTATCTTATGGGTGTATAATCTTACATAAGTTGTTAAAATTAGACAATGAGGACTCGACCACACAGGAAGCTATTTTGCTGTGTTTGCTTTGGACTGAAACTACTTGCCAGCAATTGAGGTTGAGAAGATTTGGAGGGGAGCGGTTTACTACCTTGGGTGAAAAAGAGAACAGTGGGAAACTGGGCTTATGCAATATAAAATACTTGTTAATGATACAAAATGGGGAAATCGTCACTGATACTGTGCCTTAATATTAATGAGATCCACAGCCCAGTCAAGAGATCTTGTTTAATAGTTTATTAAAAGGAACAATCCTGAAATCATATTTTAACAGGAGACTCACCCGTCTTCTCCTGAACATGAAAAATTCACCAAATGGGGATTTCCCATGGGGATAGCTTCATCTCATAGCTCAGGCAGTAGACGGGGAGCAGCCATCCTGATTAGACCTGGGGTGCCATTCGATCTCCATCAGAAGGCAATAGATCCAGAGGTACGATACGCTATTGCAACGGGTATGTTACATGCTCGCCCGGTTACTCTGGCATCTGTTTATTTTCCCGGGGACCTCAAAGAGATTGGCTCAGACCTTTTTGCACGGCTCCTGGGAGATCCTCCAGGGGCAACTTTTGATTTTGGGGGGGGGGGGTGCCCTGAATACTACTTTGAACCCTGCAAAGGATGTCTCTATCTCCCTCACAGGGTTAACCCACTTCAGAAGTATTTGAGGGGCACAACTGCTTCCTTGGGGTTGGTGGACATCTGGCGTCACTGTTACCCCTTACAGACAGAATACACCCATGTAGCACTGGGACCAGGGGCGGTGTCTCGAACAGACTACATGATTACCACAGCAGAGCATCTGGAAACATTACATGATGTGTGGAATGGGGCGACCATATTATCAGATCATTCCCCAGTATACCCCAGATTTGATCTGGGTGGGGGCATAAAACAAATTTCTGGCATCTAACTTGATGCATTTAAGGGCTCCAGAGTTTAACCAATTGGTCAAAGATAGGATCCCACAGATCTTGGGGAAAGAATGATGACCCAGATGTTTCGGCAGTGATTCAGTGGGATACTCTAAGACAGTGTTACGTAGGGATATTAATGCTTATTCATCGAAAAAAAATAAAGAGAGAGAGGCACAGATTACTAGGCTCCAGGAGGAGTTGAAAGTGTTGCAGTCTTTATATGCGCAAGGAGATGGAACTGTAAAGGTACAATTACTAACAATAAAGCAAAAAATTCAAAAATACCTACATCAGAAAGTAGAACAACTCTTATCTTAGACTCGCACCCCACGAGGGGTGCCCTAAAGGAGCCAGGAATCTGGCCTGTAAACTTAGAATGCATAAGACTAGAGCCTCTGATATGGTCATGCAAGACCCCACTATGGGGAAGCTAGAACATCACCCTACGATCATTAATCGAGCCATGGCTGAATACTACCATGATTTATACAGGGCGGAGTCTGAGGACCATAGTCAACAGATAGAGGCCTACCTTAACAACTTAAAACTCCCCAAACTGACTACCTCCCAAATAGATATTTTGAGAGCCCCAATTACCTTGACTGAGACAGAGGGAGTCCTGCAGAGAGCCAAGACACAGAGAGCCCCAGGACCTGATGGATATCCATTGGAGTTCTATAAAAAAAACTTATAAAGAGGAATTACTACCACCGCTACTCCAGGCTATCCATGAGATGCTGGAGGGAGGTATTCCTCCCCCCTCTTGGCAATATGCAGTGATCTCTGCTATACTTAAACAAGATAAAAACCCTAACCTTCCCTCATCATACAGCCCAATATCAATGTTAAATTTTGATTACAAAAAATGTATATGTCTGTGCTAGCACATAGACTTGAAAACATCATGCTTTTGTTGATCAATCATGATCAGGTAGGCTTTATTAAGGGCAGACAGGTTCATGATGCAGTACGACGAACATATCTACTTAAAGAGTATGCTCGATTCCTCTGGCACTCATTGGATCGGACGCCGGAAAGGCATCTGACAGGGTGGCCTGGCCATTTTTGTGGGCTAACCGGTTTAATTTTGGCTTTCCCTTGGAAATCATACTACAATTGCAAAATATCTATAAACACCTCCAGGCCTACTTAAAACTAGATGGCTCTATCTCTGACCCTTTCCCTCTACAGAGGGGCACTTGTCAGGGATGCCCCCTCTCACCCGTTGTTTGCTCTGTATCTCGAGCCATTAACCCAAGCCATTAGAGCTCATCCAGAAATTGAGGACATACCTATGGGAGGCACTAATCATAAAATTTAATTATTTGCAGACGACATCCTTCTCACTTTGTTCTCCCCGGAGGCATCGATCCCAAGGGTCTGGGAGCAACTGGAGATATACGGTAAAATCTCAGGATATAAAATTAACCAGCAGAAAACAGAGGTACTCTTGTGTAATTACACCCCTTTCCCTGCATAAAAATGTGCATTCCCCTTCAAGTGGTATAAACAATCAATGCGGTACCTTGGGATCCATCTTACTAAAACTCAGATACATGCAGATATTGCAAATTTTGAACCCCTAACTCAAAACATAACTGAGGACCTCACACGATGGTCACAAATACCGTTGAGTTTCTTAGTCCGGATAGAAACTATTACGCAAAACATATTTCCCTGGATTTTATTCTTTCTGCAGACACTCCCACTATTCCCAACACAGACTTATTTCCAAGCCTGGAATAGGTTGATCTCTCGCTTTACGTGGCAGGGGAACCTCCCAGGAGTCAGTTCTCTTTATTATAGTTATCAAAAGACAGAGGTGGGTTAAATTTACCTAATCTCCTGCCCTATGCTCGAGCTTCTAAATTAAAGATTTTACTCTCCTGGATAAACCCCAGCTATATTATGCCCTGGAAGCAGTTTGAGATGACTTGGAATGACCTAGAAGACCTGACGGACTGTCTCTTTGGACAGGTTACCTTCCTCTTTCTAAATTTCCACAATCTACTGCTGAGGTATTTAAGCAGTGGCTGACTGTACTCAATAAAAGATTACTGCCTGTGGAGGCACTTTACCCGAGATCCCTTGCAGTTAACAGTGCCTTTCCACCCAATGATTTGGACAGATCCATAACCCGGTGGTATAATATCAAACATGTCTTTCAATTGTTAGGCCCACAGGGCCTTTATTCATTTGTCCAGCTCCAGGCTCAGTATAAAGTACCCCAGGGCTTCTTTCATAAATATTTGCAGTTAAAATCTTATCTGCAACCAATGGAGGAAGTACTGGCAGCAGTGGCTGAAACCCCCCACTAATAATAAAATTACTTCTATCACAGAGACAAGGTGCCACTTTGGACCACTCTATTATTCTGGTCTACCTTGCTTTGGGAGAGAAACCGGGCAACTCTACTGAGTCGATTAGAGCCCGCTGGTCCTAGGAATTGGGGACCGATCTTCCGGCTACTAACTGGAAGATGACCTCACCACTTATGCTTAAAGCCTCAGGTTCCCCATATTGGAAAGAGTTTTCATGGAAATTACGATATAGATTCTTCCGCACTCCTGCAGTGGTAGCTAGTTTTACAGGAAATCCTAAAGGAAGGTGCTGGAGGGGATGTGGAACAGTACATGCAGACCAGACCCACATATTTTGGAACTGCAGCATTTTGGGTCCCCATTGGGGGGGACATAGTGCAGGAATTGGTGGCAATATATGAAAATCCATATATTTTTAACCCTGGGTATATACTGACAGCTACTACCCCATTTGGTCTAAAAGTAAAGAACAATGTATACCTGCAAACTACATTGTTAATATTGGCAGCAAAAAAGGAGTTACCAGACTATGGGGAACGAATAGGCTGCCAGCTAAGGGACAGTGGCTAAACTTGACAAGAGAGATATACAGGTTGGAGAGGATGGCGGCCAGAGTACGGGATAGAGTGGAGGTCTTTGATATAAAATGGAGAAAATGGATTATGCATCAGTTAAGCACTTATTCAGACTTTGTTCCCTGAAGCTAATCAAATCAATACCTGAGCAATGTTAAAATGAGATTTGTCCATTACATGTGATCAATTAGTCCTAGTAGTGGGTGAGAGTTTTTGAAGTCCAGTGTATAATAACATAAGCTGAACGAATGTATCTATGTGACGTGACCTGTGTATGTACAAATGTCCTCATGCCTAATAAAAACTTTATTATAAAAAAATTAAAAACATTGACAAGAAGCAGATTTGAAACTCTGCTTAAAGAAATAAAAGCATCCCACTGCGAAAAAAAAAAGAATTCAAAAAAAGAGCGCCAATAGCTGAGGACAGGAAGAGGACCAATCAGGAGCTAGCAGGTGAAATCACCAGCCAATCGGAATCCCGGAGCGAACTAGAGCTGCCGTCTAGGTTCCAGGTGAGTGAGAGTGGTCTTCACAAGAGGCAAGTCTAATTAGCTGGGATGCTGCAGGCGGGCTGAAAGGGATTCGCGGTCGGCTCGGGTCAGGGCCAGTCCACTGGCGGCAGGGCGCCCGCTCACTGGCGCAGCACCTGGGATGCTGCGGGCGGGCTGAAGGAGATTCGCGGTCGGCTCGGGTCAAGGCCGGTTCGCTGGCTGCAGGGCACCTGCTCACTGGCACAGCACCTACAAAAAAGAGGGCTTAAAGGTAGGAAAGCAATGTGAGAAGGCAGAAAGGAGGGCTGGGGGATACTGAGATGCATAGAGAGAGGCATCACCAGTAGAAAACAGGAAGTTGTTATCCCTCTTTACAAACAATTCGTGAGACCCCATCTGGAATACTGCGTGCAGTTCTGGAGACCTCATCTCCTCAAGGACAGAGATAGGATGGAGGCAGTCCAGAGGAGGGCAACTAAAATGGTGCAGGGTCTGCACCAGAAGTCATACGAAGAGAGACTGAAGGAGCTTAATATGTATACCCTCGAGGAAAAGGGGGGGAAATATGACAGAAACATTTAACTACCTCAAGGGAATCAATAAAGTCCAAGAGGGTAGCATCTTTCAGAAAAAGAGATGTGCAAGAACAAGGGGGCACAATTTGAAGATAGAGGGGGGAGGCGGCTCAGGGACAATGTAAGGAAGTATTTTTTCACAGAGAGGATAGTGGATGCATGGAACAGCCTTCCTGAGGAAATTGTGGGGTCAAAAACAGTGGGGGAATTCAAGAATGCATGGGACAGACATAAAGCAATTCTTGCGTGGGGTAGGAGGAAGTAGGCTGTTGGTTAACAAGGATCTGAGGCTTATCCAACAGGTAGGGAACTGGGCAGACTGGTGGACCAAGCGGTCCTTATCTGCCGACAAAGTCTATGTTTCTATGTTTCACTCTACAGTTCAATCTATAACACTGCTCTTTTGGCTACGAGGATACCAGACTTTGAAACAGAATACCAAATTTCGGGTTTTGGTATTCCACCTCCCACACCAGATTATTAATTTTTACCTCTGGTGTAATTATACTCAACCTTGTTTTGTTTCAAATCCTTGATCCACTTTAACTGCACACTTTCTCAGCATTAAGGACACCCCCAAACAGAGCAGTCAATCATGATGCAATACCCTCCTCGCCTTTCACTGCATCTTGAGCGGCTAGACTATGTTGGGTGTGTTCCCACGTCCAGGAAAGATGCAGTGGGAGCTGATTAAAGACTGTAAACAAACACATTCTGGTGTGGTAACTGCAGTACGGTGGGCAGTCCATGTTTCACTTTTAGAAAGAAAGAAGGGATCAGAATGAAACTACCAGCTAAATCAGCATTTTCTACAGAATGTGATCAATCATAAAATGTGCATTTTAAACTAGGGACAGTTTGAGGCTTAAGTGGAGTTGGCAGTGTCTCTTTAATAAAGGAAAGAATAAACTTGCTAGCACAAACCAAGACGAGGAACCTCAATGGTTTGCTTCTGGTCCCTTCAACTGATCTATAACTTCTGGCGGATAGTTCCCCAGAGTAATTTTGATGCATGTTAGGTTTCAGGATGATGTCAGCATTACTGTGTTAGTGTCCCCAGTAGGATGGCATAATTACCCAGCAGTCATGAGTACCCCACTGACAACACGGAACAGAGAAATTAATGATGGAACAGCAAACTGCCGCACATTTCTGCAACATCAAGACAAACAGTCAGCCCCAGTTCACTTTATGCCTAGCCACATTCAAGAATGTTTAAAGGCAGGTTTTCTGCCATCTTTATAGAGGTTTACTCACGCTATAGTTCGCTGCATGTTGAAGGCACGTCAGGTGATGAGTCTGCGTCTGTGTCTCTCTCGTCAGCACTCTCCTCTGTGGGGAAAAAGGGGAATTAGAAACAAAATATAACAGCAATACTCCTTCTTTAAACATAGTGTTCCCAAACCTTGACATTTCCCTAACTTAAGAGTCTTAATACTGAGAACTTGACTGTTGTGGTACTACAACTTTCAGGACAATATGCAAACTGGCATTTAAGTTCAAAACTCTAACTGGCAGCCTACATGCCAATGATTATATGCATAACAGACATAACTGGTACCTTTCATGTCCCAGAGGGCTACAACATTGTTGCTGCTATAGTATACTCTTTCCTCCTGGCTATAATTACTTTTACTATTGTTTAATGAGCACCAATTCCAGGTAAACACTTTTGTGGTTTTGCTCTGCTCTTCTGTTGCTCCTGGGATCCTCTCTCCTCCTCTCTATCAACCGCTCCCTTTTGTTCTTCCTTGCAACAACTCCAACAAACCTTCCCCTCTCAACATGTGCCCCCCTTAATTTTTCTCAGTCATGCCCTTTTTAAAGTGAATTTCTGACTTACCCTGCAGCAGGTACCACTCGCATGGTGTGGTAGCTGCCCTCCGTGGTTGTCATTCTAGCCAGGTTAGAAAAAAAAAATGTGTGCAGCCCATATTTCAGATATTTTCCTCATAAAATTAGTTTTAGCATCGGCTGCCCGATGCATTCTAAGAGCCCGGGTACAGCCGCCATGCCCCCGCGCTCAAGCACGTAATGACCAAAGAGGTTCATTGGCTGCTAGTCGAAAGAAGGTGACAGAAAATGCGAACCAAAAAGGTCAAGTGTTGTAACAATTCAAGCTTATTCGTCAAGTGCACTTCCAGGCAGCGGAAATCAGAAGATGCTTCCTCAGAGCTCCCTTGAAGGACAGGTGGGTGGGCAGGACTATCTGCAGCAACATGATGCTAGGTACTATAGTTATTTTCTTTTTGCAACTATTGGAGTAGAATTGGTGAAATGACTACTTAATGTTGCTTCTTTTCTGTTTTTATTTGTTTACACAGGCTGTAATGGGATCTTGTATTAGCCTGAACTTATTTGATGGTCCTGACAATTTGACCGATTTATTTCTAAAGTTTTACCAGGAAAGGCACACTGAGCTGATGTTAGCTCATTTCAGATGCTTCCCGAGGGGTGAAGTACAATGTATAAAATAATAAGTAAATAAGAATATCAAATATACAATTTCACGAATGCTTATAAAACAGCTGCAAACCAGTAAATCATCAAACAGTAAATTGGGGAATGGGAAAAGAACCCTAAACAGTAAACATAAATAAGAAAGAACAGGGAGAAATGGCTGATACAAGGGGAGAGCAGGGCAGTGTGGGCGACAGTACTGGGTGAGCAGCAAGCAACTAGGAGGCCACCTCTAATAAGCAGCAATTACAGGAGGGAATAGAGAACTCATGGAAGACAGATTTCAGAGCAGGAAAGGAATGGGCAGAATGAACAGGAGGGGGAAGAGAGCCCCATAGTTTAGGGAAGCAGAGCGCAAAGACAGCCTGGCCAACAACAGATTTCATTTGAGGGAGAGCAAGCACGCAAATGGAGTAAGAGGAAGAAGGGGAAAGAGAGGATCACGATACAAGGGAAGAGAGCAAAACCAATATCTGGAGATAAAGGAAGCACAGTGGGTAAGGTGCCTGACATTAAGAGAAGGGAGGGAGGGAGAGAGAAGAGTAGAGTGCAATGGTGAGTACACAGTGGTTATCAACGGCAATATGACAAAAGGTGTGAAAGAGCTTCCAGTCTAGCTAAAACAGACTTAGGAGCAGCACTATAAACAACATCTCCAGTGTCAAAAATGGGGGAGAATAAGCTTTGTGAGGCTTTCTGTGTGTGTAGGAAGTGAAATACTCCTCTTATTTCTGTACAGCAGCCCAAGCTTCATTACTTACATAACCCTTGTCTGAAACCTCTTAAAGTGCTGTTTTTCTCATCTTTATTTTGAAGTCAACAATAGGGGCTCAATTCATATGGGCTGGCAGGATAGCCTAGAGGTTAGAGGAACGAGGTGTGAACGAGCTTGGTACATCCAGCAGACCAGACCCGAGTTTGATTCTCACAACCTCCACTTGCATACTGTGTGACTCTGAGCAAGTCACTTAACCACCCAGTGCTCCCAGGTCACCCCTGAAAACAGGCACTTGTGCCTAGTGGGCCTTACCTGGTTACCAAAGACTAAAATAACAATAAAATAAATATTCTACCAGCAAGAATAAGAATCATTCATGTGTTTAAAGTTTTAAACTCAAAATAGTGATTAACCTCATAAAAAGAAACACAGTTAAACTGTGCTTTGTTCTCAGTCATGGTTTATTATGTCACTAGAATCCCTCCACGGAATTTGCTTTTAAAGCTAACATACTAACATACTAAAAAGCCAACAGAATAGGCCAAATGGTTCGTCTTGTCTGCTCAAAAGCCAGCAACATAGTGGTTGCTCGCCTTACCACCCCCCAGCCCCCAAGAGGGTCTTCTTTAGTTTCAGTTTCCCCTTGTACCTGTCCCACCCCTTCTTTAAGCCCTCCACTGTGCCCTCCTCCACCAGTCTCCCTGGAAGCGCATTCCACAGTTCCACCACCCTCTCAGTGAAAAAATGTTTCCTACGTTCCCCCCTCCAACTTCCACTTACGGCCCCTGGTCACTCCCCCCTTCTTCAGCCTAAACAACTCCCTGGTTCCACTCCAAACTTACATACTTGAAAACCTCCATCATGTCCTCCCTATCCCTCCTCTCCTCCAGTGAGTAAAGCCCAAGCTCTTCCAGTCTCTCCTCATAAGGCCTCCTCTCCATGCCCCGAATCATCCTGGTCACTCTCCTCTGGACCCTTTCCAGTAGCGCTATGTCCTTCTTCAGATGTGGTCTCCAGAACTGCACACAGTACTCCAGCTGCGGCCTGACCAAGGCATTATATAGAGGGAGGATCACCTCCCTGCTTCTGGATGTAATTCCCCTGGCTATGCAACCCAATATCCTGTTTGCCTTGGCTGTAATTCTTCTACAATTTTCAGAGTTATTCATTTTGACATCTATCACCACCCCTAAATCCCTTTCACCCAATGTGGCATGCAATGTGACCCCCCCCCAGGGTATATACATGGCCCGGGTTTTTGACCCCCAAATGAAGAACCTTACATTTCCCAGCATTAAATTTCAGTTCCCACCTCCTTGACCACCTCTCCAGGGTATCCAGATCTCCCTGGACTGTCTCCCTCGGTTCCTCACTATCCACCAGTGCTCCCAATTTTTAATCATCTGCAGAAAGACTCAATCTATTTCTAATCCCCCTCCCTATATCCGAGACGTAGGCATTGAATAAGAGTGGTCCCACAAAGTGGCCCCAAAAGCCCCAAAGCTGTTGTCTGGAATGATAATTTTTTTTCATACTGCAGGGGGTGGTTTTAATATTAATTTACTAGCCCAGGAAACAGTGCAAACTGCCTGCGGCTGGTTCGAGTCCCACCCAACTTTCCCATTCATGCTAAACTTCCCCGTCTCATCTCTGGACCACTACCCTCACCACCCATGTCCACTTAGTGTTAGAACTCACCCACAAGTTGCGAAGTATTAAAAAAGTCTTGAAGCAGCACACTGCCAATCCTATCTTAACTGTTTCACCGCTGTGCCTGTATGTGGGCAATCTCTCACTCTTGCAATATTGCAGGCACTACTGGGAGAGACTGTCAACATTCAGGCCTGGCAATGTGCAGCTTCAGGACTTTTACACTAATACTTGTAGTCTTGAGGGCGAGTTTTGACTAAGGGGACAGGGTTAATTTCAGATATTTATCTGTGTGGGACACTGACCCACTGGGTATAAAAAGTAAGGGTCAAATGAAAAAAAAACAATGGGTCATATTGTTCAGCCGAGCCCAAATTCATAAAACAGAGGTTTAAAAACTCTTGACAGTGAGCAGGATGTCCCAAAGGTAGAAGAAAAGGTGGGTCAAAATTTAAAACTGTATGCCAACTGTTCTCAATCCCCCACCCAAAAATGAACCCTGAGGGGATATGGGTGGGGAGGTGTTTGGGGCAGAGATGGATTGGGGAACAGCATTAAATTACAGTTTCATTTAATTTTTTTTTTTTATCCTTGTGAGCCTGATAAGCAAACTGCCCATTTTCACAAGCGACAAGCCAAGTTACAAGAAGCCGATAAAATACATGATGAACAAATAACATTATACAATAACAACCAAATACTATATGTTTATTTGCTATACTGCAGCTGCGAGAGTTAGACGGCAACTGGCCAAGAATGTGAGCAGAGGGTTTGTGCCGACCACCATCATGGACCACAGTTATAAGGTTGGGGTGCTCTGGTGGGTGGAGAGAGGAAGAATGGGGCAAGGAAGGGGTGCCACTGAACACCAGGGAGAACTTACGGGGATGTAGAGAGGGTGGGGTGCCACTGGATACAAGGGAGGTTGGCATGGAAGCCACTGGACACCAAGGAGGGCTTAGGGAGGGGATCCCTGGACACCAGGAAGAAATTAAGCGGATGGGGAGAGACATGTCACTGGAAAGCAGGGAGGGAGTCCTTTTTCCTGACAATAATCTCCATACTTTGGGGCTGGGGCCACTGCAAATCTTGGGAGGGCCACTGCACACTGGTACCACTTTCACAGGTGGACCAGTGCAGAAAAAAAGTTAAGCATGAACCTTGATACTATAAGACCATACCAGATTTGGTTAAGTCATACCAATGCTTTTTGTTCAAGTGACTTGCTAAACTCCCTTCGCCCCTGCCATATTTCAGAACTTAAATAGTTTGAAACAGGGTGGGACAAACTGGGTAGCCAAGTGGGCAATCGCCACAAAACAAATTGGTTTGGCTACCAGATTTTGAAAGTAACTGGCCAACAGGCTACCTGCCCATGAAGTGATTTTTGAGCCCTTACAATGATGAACACTAGAAAAAAAGAAAAAAAAAAAAAATACTGATTTGGCTAATGACCACCGATTTGTCCCACTCTGGCTTGGAGAGTCCTACGAAGAACTCCAAACAGTAAAGTAGGGGTAAGACTTGCAGCTAGGAGTGTTGCAACTTGCAACATTTTCCTTTTCCAGTAAACTGCTAGCAAAGTGTCAAATTTTGCACTACATATTCACTTCAATAGTTTGTGGAGCAAAGTTAGTTTAAAAAAAAAAAAAAAAAAAAAAGGCTCATAAGGCTTGAAAAAAAGTTCCCATCTCCCACCCTCTCATAGCACTTTATCCCACATCCCAACAGCCCCAGTCTCCTGATGGACCACACTCGCCACCCACTAAGCAGCACCCCGTTACACCTTCCTCTGAAGGAGACCCTTGTTAATCAAGCGGGCAACTTCTTCAACATCCAACTGGCCATTATTATGCATTAAATAATGAAAATCGGCCCCCACTGACATCAATGGAGCTCACCCCCAAGCTCTCCCTTGCTTCATGCCACTATGTGCTGAACGCAGTGGCGTGCCAGAGGAATCAGGAAGTGGAAGGGATCAGCTGGCCACCTTGCTGGGGCCAAATTACGATCCCTTCCACCTAAATACAGGTGCAGCAGCATCATGTTATAAAAATGCCAGGAATTAATTATCACCAGTGTAAGGTACCTCAAAGTAAGTGGTACAGAAAACTGAGAAAAGAATATAGCATTCAGTGCCGTTTTGCTTTAAATCACATTAAAAGGGACACTGTCAACCCTTTTTGGGATATTATTTGTAGCTGAAAATCCACATTTTATGATTGCTTACCCCCTCTAAAACTCACTGAAGTTGTTGGTTGTTTGATCTGCTTTCCTTCTTAGTAGGAATGAAATGCATGTTAATGATGCAATTATACCAAACCTTGTTTGCTTCAAATCCTGGATCTACTTCAACTGCATACATCCTAAACATTAGGAACACTCACAAACAGTGCAGCTACCCATGATGCAACAGTCTCTTCTCCTCCCGCAACATCGTGAGTGTCTAGATCGTTTTAGGGAGCGTTCCAAGTCCAGAAAAGATGCAGTGGAAGTTGATCAAAGAATGTAAACAATGATGTTTTTGTGTGCAACACCAGTACGGTGTTGCACACAAAACCTTAAAAAAATTATCAGAATCAGACCACCAGATACATAAGCACTCACTATAGAATTTGAGCAATCATTTTTTTTTTTTTTTTCATCTGGAGAAAATTTGAGGCCCAAGGGGGTTGACAGAATCCCTTTAAATATCATACATTTATTATTTTCTGCTTGCTTACTTTATTGTTCAGAAGTAGAGTTGCTTAGCCCTATTTGTTGAAGCCTCTAGGCGTTTTCATAGTCCGGCAAAATATAAACAAAGAAAGAACTCTTTAAAATCAAGTGGTTGATTTACATTTGTTAAGAAAAAATACATTTCCCGTCTTACTCCATTTATTTTGGTTCCAGCACTAATCTCTCCAGCATTTCTAATCCTCAAAAAGGCAGAGTAACATATTAGGAACTTTGTAAACTGTGAGTCTGCACAGCTGACAGCATTTTTATTCGAGAAGCAACTCTGTCTCTTACCACGAGAACTGTAAAGCACTCCCTCGTCTCCAAAAAGTGACTTAAAATTCCCAAGTTAATATCTTTTTCACGCAATAGCTGATCCGCTGCCACTGCTGTGAATACCAATACAGCATGTGGGACTATGCCTTTCCTTTTTAGTGTATGTGTCTATATCGTGTTATGCACAGTGATGTCATACGTTAACGCACATCTTTAAAACGTTGTAACTACAAGGACTGTAAATACATGAGTGTTAACCACCGTCTGCAATATCAGACCTATTGCATTAACTGTATATTCGGATTATTTTTCAGGGCTCAAAATTAATAGTATTCTGCCATGTTTTGCGTACTAGTTTTCAAGGCGGAATACCATTTTCATCATGGTGGTGTTCCACTTGAAATACCGCTCTTTCATGCCTCCACTCTGCGGTTTAATCTACAACACGCTCTTTTGGATAGGCAGAATACCAGACTTTGAAACAGAATACCAAATTTCAGTCTTGGGTATTCCGCCTTCCATAGAAGATTATTTTCTTAATTTCTACCCGTTTTTTCATATGTACTCCCAGCGCACAAATCTTTATATGATCATAACTGAATTAAGTATCATAAATGATCATTTAGAAACAAATCTGTCTTGCCTGATCCTGTGTAAATGTACCCACTTCCACAAGCAGAAGCTTACATTACTTGAGCGATACAGTATGACTCGCTCTGAGGTTGTCGTTTTTTCTTCTCTGGGAGTTGATTTAAAAGTCAGCTCCTCTCTACAGTCCCAGTTTAAAGCCACAAGCAGAAGCTTACATTGCTTGAGTGACACCACTCACTCTCAGCTGTTACTCTTGGTACATATCTTTAGCTTCAGTGTTACTGTCCCAGCTGCAAGCAAGAGTGGAGCAGAGGAACTATGGTAAATCAAGTTCAGAGAGAGGTATTTTATTTTTTTTTAATCTGGCAGAGTTAATTTAAAAGTCAGCCCCTCTGCTCTTCTATACTACATAGTACAGTACAGCACTGTAGTGTACTTCATTCAGTTCTCAGTCTCTGCCAGGATGAAACTGTGGTCAGTTAAGTATAGGGCGCTCGTTTATCCGAAATCCCGCTTATCTGAAAGCTTTTCATGTCTCCCAAGACGGCCCACTGGCGAAGCGGCAAGGAATCTGCTTGCGGCACTGACATCCCAGGTTCGGTGACGGACTTGGGAGTCAGAGGGCCAGGAGGAGGAGAAGAAGGATTGAGCGTCCCAGGGACTGCTCTCCTTCCCCGGGAGAAAGGGGGAAAGAGTGTCCAGCACAATGTGGACCTCTGGCAGAGGCTGGGGTACTCTGTGGCAGCACACATCAAGGGAGGTAGGGCGGGCGCGCTGCGTCATTACGCGTCCCGCCCCAGGGAAAAATTCCAAATAAATGCCAGCCTGCTACTAATGGCTTGCTATCTATGCACGCCACTCCTGCTGCTGATCAAAGGTCTGCCGGGAGGGGAGTCTCGCTCCATGGCCCCCACCCTGAGAAAGGCAAGCCAGGGCTAGTGACCAAGGTCCTTGGGAGGTACCAGCCAGCCCCACCAGGCGCGAGGGCAGTCGGATCCGCCCAGTCCCAGAGGAGGGCCACAAAAAAAAAAAAAAAAAAAAGACTCCCCAAGACATTCGTTAAACGGGCTTTACTGTGAATTCTGAGTTGTCACTCCATTTTATAAGAAAACTTCTGGGCTATGGAGAGCTCTCATCAGGCGATTTCTCCTATCCAAGAAGTGTAATGTCCCCAAGGGTACTGTTGTATGTTAAGGGCTTTAACCGCAATCCTTTTGCCCCCCCCCCACTCCCAATTTCATCACATGCCCTCTGGTCATATTGCGCTTCCTCATTTGAAAGAGACTCCCCTCCTGCACCCTCTGTGCCCTTGTGAAGTACTTGTAGATATCATGTCCTCTCTCGCTCTCCTTTCTTTCACAGTGTACAAGTTGAGACCCTCAGACTCTCCTCACAGAGCTTCTCATACAACCTCAGCAGCACCATTTTAGTTACCCTCCTCTGGACTACTTCTGCCCTTTCTATGTTCTTTCTGAGGTGCGGCCTCCAAAAACTGTACACAGTATTCCAGGAGGATCTTATCAGTAAGTGATACAGTGACCAACGCCACCTCCCTCCTCCTGCTGGAGCTACTCCTCCCTATGCACCCCAGCATCCTAACAGCCCTACCCACTGCTTTATTACACTGCCCTGCCTCTTTGAGGTCATCAGATACAATAACCCCAAGGTCCCTTTCCTACTTAGTGACTGTCAATATCTCCATCAACCTATAGTTGATAGCCTGCTCCATGCTGCTACTCTTGCATCTAGGAGATCACCTATGGGATTTTACCATCGGTAACTCACTTACATGAATGAGCCAGTGAAACAAGACCTATATATAGCAAGGCTAACAGGATACTGGAATGTATCGGGAGGGGTACTGACAGCAGAAAAAAAAAGTAATACTTCCCCTATACAAAACCCTGATGAGGCCTCACCTGGAGTACTGCATCCAGTTCTGGATCCCTCACCTCAGAATGGATAAGGATAGGTTGGAAACAGTGCAGCGCAGAGCAGCAAAAATGATTTAGGGCCAGCAGGAAGATCCCATAAGGAATGCCTCAAGGCACTAAATATTTACTCACCGGAAACCAGCAGGGAGAGGGGAGATATAATAGAGACCTCCAGGGTCCTTAAAACATATGAATGTACAAGCAGAAACAGACCACCCAGTCTATCCAAGTCTGCTCGAACATGCAGCCACCACCCCTAGTTTACAGCTACCTCACCTCCCCTCCCCTCTGTCATCCACTACCACCCCACCTCCCCTCCCCATTCCCTGTCCCATGCCCTTTTGAAGCCGTTCACAGATTTACATGATACCACCCATTCTAGTAGGGCGTTCCATTTTGCTACCACCCTCTCTGTGAAATAGTGTCTCCTCATTTCCTTCCTAAATCTCCCCCATTCTTAGCCCATGCCCCCTGGTGACCCTCCCCCTCCTTAAACTTAAAGACCCCATCTGCCCCATCCTTATTGATTCCCCTCAGATACTTGAATGTCTCTATCATGTCCCCTCTATCCTCCGGGGTGTACATATTCAGGTCTCCCAGCCTGCTGTCATAGTCTCTCCCCTCCATTCCACATATCATCTTTGTTGCCCTCCTCTGCACCCCCTCCAGTAGCCTGATATCACACTTTAGGTATGGCCTCCAAAACTGCACACAATACTCTAAGTGCAGCCTTACCAACGACCTGTGGAGGGGCAAGATCACCCATCTTTGCCTGGACAAAAACCCCCGCGCTATGCACCCCAGTATTTTGTTCGCTTTTGCAGCTGCTCTCCTGCACTGGGCAATGTTGTTCATGGTCCCTGTTATCATTACCCTTAGGTCCTTCTACTCCTCAGTGATCCCCAGCTTACCCCCCAGCCAGTATTCTCTCCTTGGGTTCTTCACCCCAGAGTGCATAACCTTAAAATTCTTTGCATTGAACCCCAGCTGCCACCTCTCTGACCACTCCTCTAGCTTGCGTAGGTCCCCCTGCAGCTGCTTCCATCCCTCTTCTCCATCCACCACTGCTCCGATTTTGGTGTCGTCAGTGAACAGACTTACCTTGCTCACTGCCCCATGTGCAATGTCCGAGATGAAGAGCCCAAACAATACTGGCCACAACACAGAGCCCTGTGGCACCCCACCCATCGCCGGCCTTGGAGTTAAGAGCTCCCCTCTCACCACCACCCATTGCAGCCTGCCACTCAGCCAGCTTGTAATCCAGTTCATCATTTTTGCCCCTACCCCTACACCAGTTAGCTTCTCCCCAAGCCGCCCATGAGGCACCGAATCGAAGGCCTTGCTGAAGTCCAAGTAAAGAACATCCACCGCATGACCTTTATCCAACTCACCTGTCACTCAGTCATAATATTGTATGAGGTTGGTTTGACAGGACTTCCCTGAAACAAACCCACGCTACCTCATATCCTGGAGACCATTGTCCTCCAGGTACGACACCAGTCTGTTCTTTAGTATCGTTTCCATAGGTTTGCACACTATGGAGATGAGACTTACTAACATACTAAAATGCCAGCAGAATAGGCCTAACGGTCTTTCGTGTCTGCTCGTTTGGTCAGCCCCCACCCTGGGTGCTGACCTTGCTGTCCCCCTCGCCTTCTCTAGCTTCTCCCTTCCCAGTTCCGGATATTCTTGCTGCATTGGATTTTGCTTCCAGAACCCTTCCCTGTACCTGTCCCACCCTCTTGAACCCTCCACTGTCTCTGCCTCCACCAGCCCCCTAGGCAGTGCATTCCATGGCTCCACCACCCTCTCAGTGAAGTAGCACCTCCTCCTTTCTCCCCTGAATCTTCCCCCCTTCAGCTTCCACCCATGCCCTCTAGTGGCCCCTTCCTCCTTCCTTCGAAGCACCCTGACTGTTCCTCCCCTATTTACCCTCTTCATGTACCTGAAGACCTCTATCATGTCCCCCCGGTCCCTTCTCTCTCTTCCAATGTGTACATATTTAGCTCTTCGAGCCTCTCCTCATAGGTCCTGTCCCCCAAGCCCCAAATCATTTTGGTTGCCCTCCTCTGGACCCTCTCCAGGAGGTTAATGTCCCTCTTTAAGTGTGGCCTCCAAACTGCATGCAGTACTCCAGGTGCGGCCTCACCAAGCAGTTATACAGAGGGAGCATCACTTCCTCCTTCTGGAGGTGATCCCTAGCGATGCATCCCAGCATCCTGTTGGCCTTGGCTGCTGCCTCCTACAAGTCTCAGAGTTGTTCATCTTGACATCCACCACCACCCCCAGGTCCCTCTCAGCCATCGAGACTTGTAGCATTCCCCCAGGGTGTACACTTGGCCTGGGTTTCTGCCCCAGGTGGAGTACCTTGCATTTCCTGCATTGAACCTCAGCTTCCACTTTCTAGACCATCTTTCCAGACCCTCCAGGTCCCCTGCAGGCCACCTTCCCTCCTCCCCATCACCACTGCCCCAGTTTGAGTCATCTGCAAAGAGACTCATCTCACTCCTGATTCCTGTCCTTATGTCAGATCGTGGCGTTGAACAGAGGGGCCCAGGGACTGATCCTGTGGGACCCACTAATGACCCTCCTTGGGGATGAGACTATCCCACCAACTACGACCCTCTGGGTCCGGTCCTGGAGCCAATTGCCTATCCATCTGATCATCTGGTTCCCCACCCCATTTCTCCCAGCTTATCCAACAGGCCCACGTGAGGAACAGAGTCAAATGCCTTGCTGAAGTCTAGAAAGAGGACATCCACTGGTCTACCAGGTCCAAGGCACTTGTCACCCAGTCATAGAACTCCACCAGGTTTGTCTGACACGATTTCCCGGGATGAATCCATGCTGTCTATCGTCCAGGCACCCTGACTTATCCAGGTCCCCCAGCCTCTCTTGACAATGCCCTCCATCACCTTGCCCACCACCGATGTCAGGCTGACAGGCCTGTAGTTCCCGCCACCTCCCTTGATCCCCCCTTGTGGATAGGCATTATATGCGCCACCTTCAGTCTTGGGGCACCCACCTGTCCTCAGAGATGGTGAAAAGCTCTGCAGGGGTTTTAGCAGGACATCTGCAAGTTCCTTCAGCACTCTGGGATGTAATTTATCCGGCCCCAGCGCTTTCTCCGTCTTAAGGGGCTGAGGCTTCCCTCACTCTCACGGCTGCGATTTCCACTTCCGGTACCTCTTCTCCCTGCTTAGCCTCCCCAGACCTGCCGTCGGTAAGGGTCCCCCCTCCTCAGTATCTCTGTCTCCTCCCATGTGATGCAGCACCCCATTTCCCTGGTGAAAACTGAGGTGAAGTACTCATTTAGTACCTCAACCTGCTCCCGGGTCTTCTGCCCATCTCTCCCTGATTTAATCCTGCTAATCTGCCCCTTCACCTTCGTCTTTCCCCAATGTATCTAAAGAACCCTTTTCCCCCTCTCCTAATTTCCCTGGCCAGGTTCTGCTCCTTCCTTGCCTTAGCCGCCCTCACCACTCTAGTGGCCCTCACCAGACGATAATTACCCGGTTCATCCCTTGGCCCACTCTTGTGTAATGGTACTACATGTGCCATCCTCCAGTCCAGTGGCACACATCCCGACTCCAGTGAGGTGCTGTACAGATCTGCCAGCGGCTCCGCCAACACCTCTGCCATCTCCCTCAGCACCCTGGGGTGGATACCATCCAGCTCTGGTGCCTTGTCTTCCTTCAGTGCCCTCAGTCCCTCTAAGACTCTACTTGCCTCAATTCTTCCATCTGTCACCTCCTCTCCCACTGTCCCCACCCTCCCAGACCATGCTGGTAGCAGTCCCCCCCCTTTCTTCCGTGAACACTGAGCAAAAGTATTCATTCAGTGCCTCTCCCTGCTCCTCCCCCTTTTCCGTCCACTCCCCACCCCTTTTTATCCTCACTATTGTCTCTTTGCACTTCCTTTTCTCCCTGATGTATCTGAAAAAGTCTTTCTCCCCCCATTAATTCCCTGTGCTAATCTCAGCTCCCTCTGGGCCTTGGCTTCTCTCACACTTTTCTGGTCACCTCCGTGGACCATCTTGCATATTCCTCCCTGTCCACTTCCTTCCCCGTACTCCTAAACCTCTGGTGCGCCATACGTTTTGCCCTCACCACCTCCACAACCTCACTGTTCAACCAGCATGGTTTTCTTGCTCTGCTCCTCTTACTCTGTGCCTTGATGCAGGCTTCTGTTGCCTCTGTAACCCCCCCTTTACCAATATCCCATTTCTGTTCCACATCCAGCTCCTGCCTTATGCCCTCCCGTTTCCCTTTCAGTACTTCCTGCATCCTCCCAGAGTCCACCCCCCTGAAGTTTACCACCTGAGTAACCGATTTCTCGGGCTCCCTGCACATCATGATATTAAACCACACCATTTGGTGATCGCTGTTGGCTAGTGGGTCCTCTACCTTTATTTCCCTCACTGCCTCCCCATTCAACAATACCAGATCTAAAGTGTTCTTTAGCCTAGTAGGTACAGTAACCTACTGTGTCAGGAGACCCTTCTGGATCGTGTCCAGGAGCACTTGCTCCCTAGCACTGGAGGTGACCGGAATGCTCCAGTCAGCCCCCGGCAAGTTGAAATCCCCCACGATGACCACCTTCCATTTTCTACACACCTTTTTGGTTTGTCCTGCTAACTCCCTGTCAAGCTCCTCAGACTGAGAGGGACCACCCCAAACCACAATTTCCTACCCCTTGAGTCTAGGAGCTGCAGTCAGATTCTCTCTGTTCTCCTTTCTTCTCCCTCGTCCCTTATGCATTTGATTCCGTCCCTCACAGACACTGCCACCCCACCTCCCTCCCCTCCTTACGGTCCTTCCTGTATAATTTGTATCCTGGGATTGCCAGATCCCAGTCCTGGTGCTCAATTGCCCAAGTTTCTGTGACAGCTGCCATATCCATCCTCCACACTGCTAAGAGTGCCTGTAGCTCAGCGGACTGGTTTCCAAGGCTTCTGGTATTCAATGAGACCACCCTCCATAATGCCCCCTTCCCTTCACTAGCCTCCGTCTCCTCCCTCCTTTTTTGGCCGCCCCGAATCATTCCCTGTTAGCCTGGGGGGTAGGCTGTGACTCCACACTATCGGATCCCTGCATAACTGCTGTCCACTTGCCACCCCCCTATCTAGTTTAAACCCACCCTTGTCACAATATACCTCCCCAATCCTTAGTTTAATACCTCCTTTCCCTCCCTACTCAGGTGCAGCCTATCCCTTGCAAACAGACTGTTATTATCCCAGGTACTGCCCCAGCCTCCCACAACCCCATACCCCTTAGTTCGACACCATTCTACCAACCACGTGTTCAACTCTCTAATCCTCTCCTTTTTCACTGTGCTTGTGCAGGGTACTGGGAGCACTTCTGAGAAGGCCACAGACTCCCCAGTCTCCTCGCACAACCTTCCCACTTCCCTCAGTCCTCTCCCTTGTTATACCTCCACCGTTTCTCCCACTAGGTCATTTGTCCCCACATGTATCGCAATGTGGGATTTTCTCCTACCCCTCTTTACACACCTTAGGATTGCCTGTCCTGCCATGTCTGCCTTTAATCCTGGTATGGACTCCACCCATATCCAACTGTGCCTCTCCTCCTTGCTACCCCATCTGATCCTCTTGAGTATGGAGCTCCCAACACCAGTACACCCCCTCCTCTTTCCTTGTGCCCGCCACCACCCCCAAAACAGGTTCTCATTTTGGAGCCACTCAACACTGTGTTTTTACCATGTGCCCCATTGTCTTCCCCCTGTCCCTCCCAATTAAGACTCCTCCCCCTCCTCCTGTTTGACTGCCAACCTCCCTCTCCCTCCTCACCTCTCCAAGTATTATCCCTCCACCTGCCACACCATGCTCAATCTCTCCACTAGTAATGCCCCTCACTCCCTCTTCTTTGTGAGTGCTATCCCTTGTGCAATCACCTCCTGCATCTTCTTTCTCATGTGTAGCTAGTAAACATGTTCCCCATCCCCTTTGCCTTACTATGTGCTTTATCCTCCCTCCTGCCTACTGCTGCTCCTCTTTTTCTAGGTCCTACTAGAGTCCACCCTTCATCAGCTGGCTTCCTGCCTAGTTTGCCCCCTTCCCCATCCCTTGACCCACTGTTCCTTCTCTGTGGTGCCCTCACAATACTCTCAGATGTCAGCCCTCCTACCGACGCAATCCTCCCCTCATCCCTCAACCTCCCCAGCTCCCTGCCAAGCCACTGAACCTCTTCCTCGAGCCGCCTCAGCCTGTGGCAAATTGGGCACCCTCCTAGCCTCTACAGTATATTCATCCACATTGCTGCCCCACAACCACTGCACCCAACAATCCCACCCATGGTCCACACTACCTATACAGCTTCTCCACACTAGCTATGCCTACAGCAAGTAGAATGAACTAATCCTAGCCCAGCCTCTAACACAAATTTTACCCGATATATTCCAGTTGACGGCCCTCCACAATATCCACCTATCACACTAATCAGCAATTCATTGTGGATGCTGTACTTCTATTTGAGACCTACCTATGCTATTTCCCTGCCCTGTGGCTGCATTATTGGATATTAATATATGGGTTCTTAAAATAATATGCATAAAAAGCATACAAAAAATTCCTGGTAATACCATTGCTCTCGGAGCGATAATACTATTATCACTCAGGAACAGTAGTATCATTCGGGTGCTGTAATACTATAGTTCGGCATCTGAACAATACTATTATCAACAAAGCTGAAGAGCACACACGCAAGTCTATCCCCGACATCTTACAAAGCATGCCTTCTGAATGGCCACTTTTCCCCTGTGGGTGGGCAGAACGAGTCCGAAAACATCTTGCTTGCTCGCTTAGCGAGAGAATTTTCAGCAGCACCAACTGTTTCTCTTCACTTTTAGTTTAGTTTAGTTTATTGTTCTAGGAATTACTACCTTTGAGCCAGAGGCTCTTTTACAAAGGTTCCACGTCAATTAGGTACAGTACAAAAGGTTACATAGATAACACAACAATTTGTGTTGTGTCAAGAGCAAGAAAACATATACAAATACATATCAAATCATTTGTGCAAAAGACATGAAATATCAATAATCACATTATTATTACAAGAAAGAGTCATGCCAGATTAGGAGAAACAAATAGGAAAAGGTCCAGAACAGAGAGGGTAAGTGAAAGGTGTGGGGAGCAGACAATAGCAGGAGAAAAGGTTTCCCAAACATGTCTTTGTCAAATAACGGGACAGGGTGGGTAGTAAGAAAATAGGAGGTTTAATCAGGGCAGTCACAGGAGCTGGAGGTGGCAAGGTGAGAGAAAAGCCTTGATTTGAAAATACCTAGAGAGGTGGAGGCAGTAATATGAGTGCTGAGGGCATTTAGCCAGCTGGGGGCACGATAGGCAAATGATCTTTGTCCCTGAGAAGTCCGGCATCGGGGGACTTGGAAGGCTGGTGTTCTGATCTTCTGGTAAAGCGGGTGCTAGCGCTCGGCAAACAGGTCTTGGATACAGGGTGGAGTGAGGCCCAGAGTGGATTTTTTCGCCATCAGGCAGGTAAGGTACTTTATCCGGTTTGAGAGTTGCACAACAACCTGAGTCAGCATAGAGTTCACATGTGAGTGCGTCGCTGGTGCACCAGTGAGCAACCGACAGGCCTTATTTAGGGATGTTGTAATGACTAAATGCTGTAGTAGTAGCAGATCTGTATATAACTAAGCCATAATCAACGACTGAGATGATAGAGGATTGGATGGCAATCCTCAGAGCAGAATGGGTAGAAGCTGTCGGTTCGATACAGAATCCAAATTAGCTGATTAATAGTTTTTGCTGTACTATCAATGTGAGTTGCAAGGTTAGGCCTTGATCAAAGTTGATTCAAGATGTTTGAAAATTGGCACTTGTTCAAGGGCATTTCTAGGTATGTATTAATGGTGAGTGGGACTTGCGTTTCTTGTTTCTTGAGGTTAGTGAAGAGCATGGATTTAGTTTTTGTGGTTTAGAACCAGCTTATGTTCAGGAACCACATCTCAACTTTGGAAAAAGCATGCTGAAGGTTGAGGCGTAAGAGGTTCGGATCTTTATGGTGGCAAGAATCACGGCATCGTCGGCATAGAGGATTATTTGTTCAGGGCAGGGATTTGGGGAGCCGAGTTTAGAAAAGGCTGAAAGGAGGGGCCCAGGATGGATCCCTGGGGAACTCCTGAGCTGAACCGGTTTTGAGTCTGAGAGAACTCCAGCTACTTTTACAGATTGAGAGCGCTGAGCAAGGTAATTTTACCCAGTCACCAGGACCCTCAGAGCCCTAGGGATAGTAGTTGTTTGATAAGTAGGCCATGGTGAACTGTGTCAAATGCCATGGTTAAGTCAATGTAGACTGCTCCAGTTAGGTTTCCTTTGTCCATGGCATTGTGGATTGCTCCTGAGAATTCAAGTAGGGCAGTCGATGTGCTGTGCCCTTTCCTAAATCCATGCTGCTGAGTGCATAGGATGTTGTGCTTTTCCAGGTAGTCTGAGAGTTGGTCCGCCACCAAGCGTTCAAGGGCCTTAGCGAGAGGTGGTAGTAGTGATATCGGGCGATAGTTACCTGGCAGTGACTTATCACCACTTTTGTGCACCGGAGTGACAACTGCAGCTTTCCATTTCCTAGGAAATTGGCTGTAGCAGAGGAGATTGAAAATTTTTGTGAGGGGAGCAGAACTTCCTCAAGAGTGAGGGACAGAAGTTTAAGGTCAATAGTGTCGCTGCTTGCTCGGGACTTAGAAATGGCCTTCTTTACATATTTATAGACTTCATGTGCCTTTACTAGTTTGAAATGGAAGGGTGGTTTGGTTGGAGAGGCAGTAGTAGAAGTAGAAATTGGAGGGTCAGCATCAGTGAAGAAATCAGAAGAGAGGACACCACTAAGGTCTGTAAAGGTATCATTTAGGTTGTTTGCAATGATCTCTGGGTCTAATGTAGTGGTTCCATCCACATTCATTATTGTAGGAGAGGATTTGGACTGCTGACCCATGATATTCTTTAAGTTGTCCCAGAAGGATTTCCCTTCACCCCAGGAGTTGGAGAGGGCATTCTTGAAGTAGGAGCTCTTCATCAAGCGGATCTGTTTAGTACAGTGGTTATGAGCCTGTTTATATTTTTGAATGTCCGACAGTGTGCCAGTAGCTCTTGCAGTGCCCAGAGGTGATCCCTACTTTTTTGAGTTGTGCCAATAGTCAGCGTGAGCCAGGGATTTGTAAGTGCTTTGATTTTGCGCTTTTTACTGGGTGCATAGGTGTCACAGGCAGTGTTGAAAGTAGAAATAAAGTAATCAAGGGCTAGGTCAACATCTTGAGTTTTGTAAATCAAGGACCAGTCTATCTGCCTAAGACAGGTCTTGAGATGAATAAGGTTGCCATAAGGTAGGACTCTGCTATAGATGGTTTTGGGCGGTTACTAAACTTATTTGTCCAGGTACATATTATTGGAGAGTGATCACTGAGCGAGTCAAGGAGAACACTTACATTGGTTATAATGGAGGGTGGCTGGTAAGGATCCAGTCAATGAGGGTGCTGGTCCCTGATTTGTAGTTTTTCCTGGTAGGGAGTTTACCACTTGTGTAAATTTGCTGCTAGGATAGCATCTTTGTTTGACCCTGCATCAGGGAGCAAGCCAATTTATATTAAAGTCCCCAAGGAGGAGGAGTTCGATGTCAGAAGGTTGTGTACTACTAACTCGAGGGACAGCCTGTAGGCCAGAATCAGGATCTTTTGGTGGGATATAGACAGCAGCAATCGTGAGGACTTTGTTTTGGGCACCAAGTAGTATCTTGATAGGGAGGAGTTGCACTGAGGTTTCTGTGGTGGGGTAAGAACCAGGGAGACAGGTGAGGTAGTCCTTTATGTAGATTGCACACCCACCACCCCTTTTCAAGGTCCTATCCAGCCTGAATATCTTGTAGCCTTGTATAGAGATGGCATGATCCAGAGTATTAGGTGTCAGCCAAGTTTCGACGATGGCAAGGATATCCGGGTTGTGCTGGCTGGCAAAGATTTGAAGGGAGGCCAGTTTTGGGAGGAGACTGCAGATGTTTAAGGTAGCAATTTTGAGGCCCCCCCCTCCATTTTGGCAGGCTTTGTTGTACTGTAGGAGACGGGGCCAGGATTTGAGTGGACACTTCCTGATATCAAAAGGAGGAGGAGGAGTTTAAGACACAGTTGCTGTACTTCGTAGTCAATAGAATTACACTTCTGAGGCTTATGCGGCTTGGACCATTGCAGGCGTCTAGGGACCCAGAGCAAGGAGGTTGTTAGTAATAGAGGATGATATGCCCATTTATCCTTGTTGTAGCTTGTCAGTTGCACCCAGTCGCTTGCAGATAGGTACCTGGTGGATAAGTCAAAAGCCAAAAGAATGATCAACAGCTGAGGTCCAGAGTCACTGAAATGTTAAAATTCCTGAAGGTGATTAACTGTGCCTGCACATATGCAGGATGTGAAATCCCTTTGTCTGTATGCTTCTTTGTCATTCAAACAGGTTGCTGAAAAGCCCACATACAGATCATGGAGCAGGTCAGACGAAAGTGTGGATTCCAGCAGGACCCAGAGTCACCAAGGTTGTCAGATGTAGTTGCTTCACTTATGTTTTGCTTGGGATAGCTTCCAAAACGTTGATTTTAAAATGAAGATGAAGATAAAGACACCTGATGATGATTTTTTTGCAGAAATCCAGTCCAGGAGACTTTCACGGATGTAGTGAGCAAGAATGGTATAGTTACCACAAGCAGAAAAACATGTAAATCCACAAAAACTAAGCTACAGACACAGACAAACACAAGCAGCCACCACACAGACCCAGGGGGTGTGGGTATCAGCTTTTAAAAACATTTTTGTGGATTATTAACAATCAGACTCTCTCCGCAGCTCCTCTGCTTGCCCGATACCGCTGCCCACAAACAGTTAAAAAAAGCAGGGCTAAATGAAGCCCACAGTACCCGCTCATGCGCACATCACTGGGGAACTCTGCCAGCATGCACATGGACCAGCTGACTCCACTGTTCACATGGAGGCGAGTCAATTCACCTCGTAGCCATATATTATTAAAAAATAACAAATAAGTTCTGGCATAACAAGGTAGTAATTCCATCTCGAGGTTCTGGAGACACATGAAACCTCAAGGTTTTCTGTGTCCCCAGAACCTCTCGATGGAATTACTACCTTGTAATACACCAGAACCTATCTATTATTCTGTTTGAACTACATGAGCTGCACCTGAAGCCTATTCCTCCAATTGCAGGGCAGGTGTTTCCCTATAAATGAGCTGTGCTCTGGGGAGGGTGGAATTAGGGCCCACATCCAACTCTCACGAGAGTGTATCAGCCCTGTGTGTGGCCCTCACTGCACCTCCAAGCACTGCAACCTCCTCTGGAGGAAGGTCACACACACACACACACACACACACACACTGCATTAAACAAGTCAGCACTACTTGCTAAAGTCCACAGACTGCAAAAGAATTTAAAGCTTATCCAGCAACTAAATCCTTTCCCCAACTGCTCAGCAAAAGAAGGTTCAGACTACCTCTGCCAGACCCCAACTGTTTCTGCAGTACTGCTATGTGACAAGCCCTGGTATTTAAGCCCCAATGAGCTGTAAATTGATCCTGGCTGAGAAGGACAGAAACTTCCAGAAAGCTGCTCACAATGCCTGTAGAAAAGATAAATGAATATCCAGCTTCCACTGTGGATCCCCCACATCACACAACACTATAAAACAAATCAGCACTACTTGCTAAAAGGAATTAACAAGGTAAACTGTGGGGGGGATTATTTACCCTGAATACCAACTCGAGGTCACAAGTGGAAATTAACTGGAGGGAGGTTCATGAGGGACATGGGGAAGTACTTCTTTATGGAAAGTGTGGAGCAACAGTCTGTTAGCAGAGGAGATGGTGGTGGATGCAACAGTCAGTGGATTCAAGCAGGCCTGGAACAGAATAAAGGGAACAGTGGTCAGGGCAAAAAGACCAGGGACGAGAATGGGGATAGGATGGGGAGGGTTAGTACCCTGGAGGAACAACAGGTTCCAGAGATTATAGGGAATATCAGCAGACTGGATGGACCTCTGGTCTTTTTCTCGGTTTCTAGGTTATGTAGCAGGGCCACATCTGCTCTTCTCCAGTCCTCCAGAACGACACCTGTTTCCAGGAAGCTGTTGAATAAGGCTGTCAGTGGGGCAGCTAGCACCTCCCAGAGCTCCTTTACACTCTTTGGTGTACAGCATCTGGTCCCATAGTCTTGCACATCTTAGGAGCTGCAAGTCCTTCCAGGTCTCTTTCCTCTCGAAAGGCACTTGAGTCCACCTCAGCACCCCCACCTCACCTTGTGACTGCTACCACCCCCTGCCCCACATGCATCATGCTCCAGCCCAGCGAGAGAGACCGACCCTCCCCCAGCTGCAGTCGTTCCATGTGCTGCTGCTCCGGCAGGAGGGAATCTGGTTTGGAGCCAGCGGAGACAGTACCCCACATCAGAGTGAGGAGGACATGCCCAAGCAGCACAGGGCTTCTCTTCGTACACACCTGACAATTGCTGATATCATGACACTGAACAGAGTAAAAAAAAAAAAATCACACCCTCCTTTCAAGCATAAACTAAGAAAAATATTCCATCTAATATTACATGGCTGAAACTAATATCGAATAAGTGATACATTGTTTCAAACCTCGTAAATCACATTAAATCCCACAGTTAATCGCCAACTATCACTTACTGTACTAGATTTTTCTGCCAAAGCCTTTGAAAAACGTTGTAACTTTTGGTATTCAAACGTGAGCACTAACCTTGAAACCCCACAAACTGATTCTCAGACAGAAACTATGCCTTCACAGTTTTGACAGGCTCCTGCGGTAAAAGTTTGTCATACCAAAAACACTGACTGAAAACAGCATAAAACGCACAAATATTCAAGACAGCAACACATTTTCAAACGTTCTTTTCCAAGCTGCTGATAAACAGTATCTCACAGCAACTATGATACGCTCTTTTTCCACACATAAAAGCATATTCAATCTAAAATTTTCTAAGCATACACTATAATTACAAAGAAACTAATCATCTCTCTTAGATCTTGAAAGTTCATAGCATTCACAATGGAACACACAGTGCATTAGGTATTTAATGTTTCCACTGCAACATTTTATAACAGATTGAATTTTAGCACAAATACCATACATGTGTTCAATACATGGATTTTAGAAAACAACTTCTATAATAAAAAATAGCATTTGTGCTTTTATGAAAAAAAACACTAACACCAACACAGACAAAAACAAACAAAACAACAACAGACATTCAGACAATTAACTTACAGTCCAGAGGCCCAATATTCAAAAGTCTGCACTGGTGCAAACAGGTGTTTACTCGCGCAAACCAGGTTCTGCACCCAATGTGTGGGTGTAGTCTATTTTCAGACACCCCCATAGCGCAGGCAAAGCTCATTAGTACCCAAACACTAAGGCACCGCTACGACTATGCAAAGGAGGGGGGCCACCACGACACACGAGCGCAACAATATATTCAGAGGTTAACACTGATGGTAATTCCCACCTGAACGGGCACAAATTACCACAGCTGCTAATCCCCTCAATGGGGTGCAAGGCCCTGGCATTGTCCAATGGTACTGTAGGCACCCGCTCTGGCCAAACAAAGACGTCCCTAGTGGCCAGCGGTCCCCCTCACCCTTCAATCAACATCCCCGTGCCCAAGTAAGTTATCCCTGGTGCCTAGTGATCACCCCTCCCTCCGACTGCCAGTCAGCTACCAAAATGTAGGCCCCCCAGTGTCCCAACACCCCCAAGTAAGAGATGTCCTTGGCATACAGTGGTCCATCCCATTCTGAGACCCCTCTTTCGTAAATATATTCCCTGGTGTCCAGATGCCCCCCGGTCACCGATCCCTGGCCCAGTAACACAAACAACATAACACCCAGTCCTATACTTATGTTGTTGGTATACTGTAAGGGGCAGGGTCAAAAACCACAACTATTCCCTGGAGTGTCCTGAAATCCCACCCCCCAATCATGAACCCCCCACCACCACCACCACAGCACCGACCACCCACCCTACCAAACCCCCTTATCTGAATTGTCAGTGCCGAGGGAAGCCCATACAGCCCTCCTCACATCTTCTTAGTCGGTCGCTGTATGCAAACCCGCAAAAAGTAGGTGTCCTACAGTACACAGGATGCCTGCTCACTGTGGATTTGCACACAACAGCCGGCCTAGAAGGTGTGAAGAGGGCTGTGCCAGTTCCTGTATGGGCTCCCATGGCGACGATTCTGGTAAGGGGGGCTGGCAGGCTAGGTGGGTGGTTGGTGCAGCTAGATGTCAGGGATACTTCCATTGATAAAGGCAGTACCAGCGATCGGAAGGGGGAGGTACCAGGACACACCAAAATAGTTTTCTTTTTGGCCCTGCACCTTACAGTATACCAACAGCGACGACCAGTAACGGGGACCACTGGACACCACTGAATAGGTCTACCTAACGTGGACAGGACTGAAGAATGGGAGGGACCCACTGGACGCCAGGGACACGTCTTACCCTTAATGAGCTAGGACGGAGGGGGTGGGACACTGGGCACCAAGGAGATAATAAGACGGAGATTAGTGCCCAAGAGGTGGATAAGCAGAAAAGGGTCAAAATTCAGCCGAAGGGCAGACAGCAAGGAGAACCAGGGATAAATGACAACCAAGGAAGGGGCTGGAGTAGAACAGTGAAGCAGTCTAGGGAGGTCAAATCATGGAAAGCCATGTGTGCAAATGCCAGGAGCCTTAGCAACAAGATGGAAGATCTGGAGGCTGTCATGGTACAGTCAGACCTGGACATTGTGGCCATCACTGAAACCTGGTGTAATGATAACCATGACTGGGAGATGGCCATACCTGGCTACAACATATTCAGAAGAGACAGAGCAGGCAGGAAGGGAGGAGTGGCACTGCATGTGAAAATGACATAAGGGCCACAGAGATCCAGGAGGAACAAAATGGGGAGAGATACTGTGGGTTAAGCTGGAAAGGAAAATGGGACAGCCATCCACACAGGTGTGGTCTATAGACCACCAGCCCAGGAGGAAGAAACAGATAGGGAGCTGATGCTAGCCATTCAAAGGATGGCAGACAAGGGAGGTAGTACTGGTTGGAGACTTCAATATTCCAGACGTGGACTGGAGCATCCCAGCAGCAGCATCAACTAGGAGCAGATTTATCCTGGACTCCCTTCAGGGTGCCTTCCTCAAGCAACTGGTCATGGAACCAACTCGGCAGAAGGCAATACTGGACCTTGTGCTCACAAACAGGGACAGTGTGATGGGGGTAACAGTGGGGAGCAGTGACCACCAGTCATTGTGGTTTGAAATCACAGAAAGAGCAGAACCAAACCACACAAAAACACGTATCCTGGATTTTAGGGGGGCAGACTTTGGGAAAATGGGGAGATACTTGAAAGAGGCATTAAGGGGAATGGGACAGGAATCAGGGGATGAGGAACAGTGGGCAGTATTTAAAATGGGGATTACAAGAACAACAGAATTATGCATTAAGCAGGTTAGCAAGAGGAAAAGGAAGAGAGACCATTATGGTTTTCCAAAGAGGTAGCAACGAAAGTGAAAGCCAAAAAGATTGCATTCAGGCAATACAAAAAGACACAGGCAGAAGGGGATAGGGAGAAGTACCAGGAGAAGCAAAGGGAGGCAGGGAGGTCAGTAAGGGAAGCCAAAGCTCAGACAGAAGAACACATTGCAAAATCAGTGGGTAGAGGGGACAAAACCTTTTACAGGTACATAAGTGAAAAAAGAAAGACAAAGGGAGAGATAGTGAGACTGAAGGGGGAGGATGGGAGCCGCGTGGAGGATGACAACAGTAAAGCTGACATATTGAACAGGTATTTCTGCTCAGTCTTTACTGAGGAAGAGGGGTAATGGGTCTGAAGGAGTACAAGGGTGAGAATGGTGCAGAAATGGACACAAGTCCCTTTACACGAGAAAGGGTCCTGAAGGAACTGGAAGTAATAAGAGTTGATAAAGCAATGGGGCCAGACGGGTGCACCCAGGGTCCTTAAAGAACTAAGAGGTGGTGGCTGAACCTCTGGCTATCCTGTTTAGCCGATCACTGGAAACAGGGAGGTACCCAAAGACTGGAGGACAGCAGATGTAGTCCCCTTATGCAAAAGTGGGAACAAAGAGGAAGCAGGGAACTACAGACCAGTCAGCCTCACCTCGGTAGTGGGGAAAATCATGGAAGCACTACTGAAGGAGAGATTGGTGGAACATCTGGTTGTCAATGGACTACAGGACCCAAGCAGCATGGTTTCAACAGGGAGGTCATGTCAGACCAACCTCGTTGAATTTTTGACTGGGTGACTAGGAGGTGGATCAGAGGAGGGCAGTGGACATGGCCTATCTGGACTTCAGCAAGGCCTTTGACACTGTGCCACATAGAAGACTATTACACAAACTGGGGAATATGGGTGTGGGCAGGACAGTAGTGTGGTGGGTAGGTAACTGGCTGGGTGGCAGGACACAGAGGGTGGTGGTAAATGGCTGTCACCCCACAGAGGGAAGAGTGACCAGTGGGGTACCACAGGGATCAGTGCTGGGACCGGTCCTATTCAACATTTTCATCAGTGACATTGCGCAGGATCTAGAATGCAGAATTTCACTGTTCGCTGATGACACAAAGCTCTGTAACAAGAGTAGACACACCAGAGGGTGTAGACAGAATGAGAAGCGACCTGCAGAAACTTGAAGAATGGTCAAGGGTTTGGCAGCTGAAATTCAATGCAAAGAAGTGCAAGATAATGCATATGGGGCACAAAAACCCTGGCACAATATATCAGTTTGGGGGGTGAGGATATAACATGCACCAAGCAGGAAAGGGATCTTGGGGTTGTCATCTCTGATGACCTCAAGGTAGGGAAACAGTGTGACAAGGCAGCAGGTAAAGCAAATAGGATGCTGGGATGCATAGGCAGGGGCATCACCAGCAGGAAAAGTGAGGTCATAATTCCACTATACAAGACACTAGTGAGGCCGCACCTGGAGTACACTGTGCAGTTCTGGAGACCTTACCTACGTAAGGACATAGACAGGGTAGAGAAGGTTCAGAGGAGGGCAACAAAGATGGTGCATGGATTGCATCACAAGTCCTATGAGGACAGGTTGAAGGCACTGAACATGTACTCCCTGGAGGAGAGGAGGAGAGAGGATATGATAGAGACATACAAGTATCTTACAGGAGGAACAGGGTGCAGGAATGCACTATTTTAAGCGAAAAGATGTTCCAGGACTAGAGGCATGGGATGAAGTTGGAGGAGGACGATTCAGAGGAAGCGTGAGGAAGAATTTCTTCACAGAACGGTGGTGGACAAGTGGAACACCCTGCCAGAGGAAGTGGTGGGGCTGAAACAATCACGGATTTAAGAATGCATGGGATAGACATAAAGGAATTCTGGAGGTCAGGGGTAAGGGCAACAGACTTCCTGGAAAACATAAACTGAACTTACAAACTTAAATGGGCAGACTGGGTGGGCCATAGGCCCTTATCTGCCGACACTGTCTATGTATCTATGTATAAAAAGGGACAAATGTTCTGTCAATTGAAGATGCAGAGTGAAGATTTCCGTTAACGCTTCCTCTGTAAAAGGCTAGAAAAGATGCCAGTTGTGGGCAGACCCAAAAAATATAATACTGCTCAGCTCGCTCTCCCCACACTGCCACCAGCAATGACTGTTATGAGCAGTTTTGCCGTGAACTTGTTGCACTGGGGTTAGAAAAAAAAAAAAAGAGAGACATTTCCAGCCAAATTCTCTCCGCATCACTGAGATGATTCTACGAGAGTTCATGCACGCCAACTGCCACTGTTACGGTGTGAAGGGCAAGCCAATCGCCCTGGTCCACCTGTCTAAAACCAGTAAAAGGAGAGGCGCCCTAAGCTGAATAAGAATAGAATACAAACAAGAGGTAAGATTTGCCATGGTTTCCCTTAACAATGCTGAAATTGTTAATCAGACCAGAGGGTTTTTGGAGCAAGAACAAATTGTGATGTTTATGCCAACATTTTGTGTGTGTGTGTGTTAGGAAAAATGGTTTTCCCCACATAATAAGAACAATTATGGTTTCCCCCAGCAATTATTTTTTAACTGCCCATTGTAACTTCCAGCACAATACCAGTAAACCCTTTTCCGGTAGCCTACGATCATCCATTTTCATGATCCTTACAGAAAACCCAATCACTCGTTGCATACGTTTAATGTAGAAATGTTGTTCCTGCCTCAGCTCTCAGATAAATCACCCGATAAGAAGTTTGGTAAATCTAACTTCTTCTTAAGAAATAATTCTCTGTATATTCTATTGTCTCTTTATTACTATTCGCCCCAAACACGTTTGAGACATATAACAAACTAGCATTACTGTTGGCTTCATAAACATTTACAACAGAAGAAAACTTACTACATGAAAATTCAAAATCCCATTTAGGTCTCGTTTTAACCGTTATAGAAAAATCCCAGTGTTTCAGGGCTTCCAAACATGTACAATTATTTGTGACCTCAGGCTGCTGAGCACCACAGGACTCCTGTGCTGTTGCAGCTTCATTACAAGACCAGAAGTAGAACCAGCCTAATTTCATTTTACAGGAGAAGGTGGTTGGCAGGTAGAGCAGTTTTATGTTGCCGTGAGACAGAACAGAAGCACAGTTTAGACACGAGTGGTTTTTGAGCACATGTAATGATAAAAATGTAATTATGAAAAAGATAGTCTAATTGTGAGTTCCAATGAAATAATTCAATCAAACGGTTTATGGAATGTGTAAGCTACTCAAGTTTCAATACTGTGATTTATCATGCTTCTTATAAAAATGGGCCTTGAAAATCCTGTTACCTCATTGGCTAAAACACATCGCATGATGATTATTTTAAGACGACCACACCCCTTACCTTGAACTATATATTTTTAAACAAATAAAAGCCCATTTTACAAATGGGATAACACACTCATGGGTGTGCGGTCATAATGGAATAATGCATTTCTTGGGTGGCTGCGGTTGCCCCCAGTTTCACTCCCATCAGGTGGAGATCTCATGGTAAGCGTAGGCAGAAGGGGCAGCGGCAATTGCGGGGGCCAAGGGGCTGAGCCAGTACCCGGCATGCATGTGCTCCTCCACATGGGAAGCACGCATGCGTCTGCCAGGAAAGAGCCGCAAAAACTATACAGAGGGGGAAAAAAATGTGCAACAGTATGCCATGCTTTGGGAACTAATTATTTAACTTGGTGGATAACATTTCACTATTTTTGATGTAATTTTATTCTGTAGAATCAGATTCTGTGGAGCACTATTAAGCAAACTGCAGATATAAACCAACTTTGCAATGGCTGAAAGCTCTTTGGTGGCCATTTCTACATCTCTGTTCTCTCACAATGGACATTTCAGCGGTCCTGTGCACAGCATCCGTTACAGATATGGTGGCACCTGCCAGGATCCAGCACGTGATCCTGCAGAATTTTTCAGGAACCCATGCAAGTCAATGCCAGTCAATCCCTTTTGTCATGCAGGAATCTGACCTTTTTCCCCCACTGTACTTTCTCCTGATGTACATCACTGTACCTCTGAAAGCCTTTTGTCACCCAAACGTGGTGGAACACTTCCCTCAAAATGTGGAAAAAGGTAAAAAGATGCATCAGATATTAGAGACAACTCAGAACACGATGGAAACGTATGCAAATTCAGGTTTACAATGGTTGTTCACCGAACTGAATTTTTTATTTTAGTATACTATGTGGGGCAGCCCCCCTCGCTCATGTGGAAAATTAGTGACAAAATGAAGGGTGTCCCTATTGTGAGACAGTGGAGCAGTATACACTGAGGAAGCTGTGGAATAACGTAGTTAGAAGATAAGTATGTGAATTTAAAAACTAGAAAGTCTCAGGTTCAAATTTCGATCACAGCCACCGACTGTTCAGTGTTGTTGTGCATTTATTTTATTAGTCTTCCATGGTATTCAGTACAAAAAAATACTGATACTAAGGTTACATTTTGCTGAAAAATTACACTGAAAGTCCACAAATGCACCAAAATGCATTAAATGAATAAAATATTCTGGGGGCTGCATCCCTTGCCATTTGTTGAATATTTCTGCCCCCCCCCCCCATCAGTTTCAGTCTAATTATCTGTATGGTATTTAATTGTTACTTGTTTACTGTCACTTTAAATCTGCTCCTACTTTGTTATTACTACTCTAGCTCGGTTGCTCTTTTGTACTCCCCTGGGCCATACCTGAAAATAGGCATTCAATTGTCTAGTGCACCTACCCGGTACAATAAAAACCAAATAAGGCACTTGACCCATCCCTGCAGCTGGCTATACCTGGGAGAACCTGCTGGCTGTTTGTGTAAGTAAGTAAGCAAGCAAGTAGTATGTTGGTCTACCCCACTGGCTCACAGCACCATGCACAGAAACCACAGCACATGTACACCAGCATATAATTTCCCTAATCCAGATGTATTATAACAAAACCCATCAAATCTCAACTAAAATGTAAATTATTGAATTTACCTCTCGGTCCCTGGTGTGGGATGCTGGGGGGGGGGGGCACCTGCAGGCTGGTGTGTGGGATGCTGGGACAGCACCTCCTGGCTGTGTGTGGGATGCTGGGAGAGAGACCACTGGCTGTGCGTGGGAAGCTGGGAGAGCCCCTGCTGGCTGTGTGTAGGATGCTGGGACAGAGACCACTGGCTGTGCGTGGGATGCTGGGAGAGCCCCTGCTGGCTGTGTGCAGGATGCTGGGAGAGCACCTGCTGGCTGTGTGTGGGATGCTGGGGGAGAGCCCCTGCTGGCTGTGTGTGGGATGCTGGGAGAGCCCCTGCTGGCTGTGTGTGGGATGCTGGGAGAGAGACCACTGGCTGTGCGTGGGATGCTGGGAGAGAGACCACTGGCTGTGCGTGGGATGCTGGGAGAGCCCCTGCTGGCTGTGTGTGGGATGCTGGGAGAGAGACCACTGGCTGTGCGAGGGATGCTGGGAGAGACCCTGCTGGCTGTGTGTGGGACGCTGGGAGACCACTGGCTGTGGAAGGAGCAGGTGGAAGAGGACCTGCTAGCTGCACAAGGGAATGCTATGAGAATAACTACAGGATGATGGGGGCGTTCCCCCTGGCTGTGCATGCAGAAGGTGGAAGAGGACCTGCTGCCTGCACAAGTGGATGCACAGAGAACAACTACCAATTGCACCTGGAATGATGGGGCAAGGAAGCACTGGGAGGAACTGCTGGCTGTGCATGGGATGTTGCGGGACAAACCACTGGCTTTGTGGGGAGGTGCTACAGGAGGAACCACTGACTGTGTGTGGGGGGGGGTTCTACAGAAGGAACCACTAACTGTGTGTGGGGTAATACAGGCGGAAACACTGGCTTGACTAGGCAAGGAGATACTGAAAGAGGACCTGCCTTCTGCACAAGGAGGTGACAAGACAAGAACCTCTGATTGATTATACATGCAATGCTAGAAATGGAACAGCTCTGCATGGGATGGTGGAAAAAGAAGTACTGGCTACGCATGTGATGCTGCCTGGCAGATGACAAATTGCCCTGAAAAGGTGAAACAGGAAATAATGGGTGCACCTGGAATGTTAGCAAAGGACCCACTGGCTTTGCATGGAAGAGACAACAAAACAGGACCAACTAGCATGTGGGATGCTGAGAGAGGAACCGCTGGCTGAGCACTGGTGGGAGAGCAACCAGTGTCTGGACGCACATACCTCTCAACCTCCTGTCTCATAAATCAGGGACAAGGCTTAAAAAAATCAGGGCCAAATGACCAAAATCAGGGACACATCTTTAAAATTGGGGAAATCAACACAGAAAGCTGGTAGAATAAGGGGCTTAGTGTAAAATGCATTTTCTAAGGAAGAACATGTCTGTAACTTTAAGGTTTGACATTATTTTGTTCTTAGAACTCCCACTGTTTGGTCACGGAAACACAATTTTTAGGAGGGAGAGAGTAAAATTTTGAGGCAAAATCAGGGACAGTTGAGAGGTATGTGGACGCAGGACGCTAGAAGAATATCTGCTGGTTGTGCCTGACATTTGCTACGGTCTTCCAGATGTCATCATGCTGGAAGAGGAGCTGCTGGCTGCACCTGGGATTGGGATGCTGAAATTAACGGAAAATTCAGGGGAAGTAGTGCTTTAAACCTTAAATGATACTGCCGTTGTAAATCTCGCGCCAGCACAGTAGCTCCGCCCCGAAACCGTTCGGGTTACTAGCGATTTCCTATAAACACAACTTGGGCTATAAACAACATCTGTGAGTTCGATTCTGAAAGTATCCCGGGATCGGCTCCTGCCTCACCACTCCTCCCAGCAATCAGGTCCCCGATTGTGTCTCACTGCCCGTGGCCGGCCCGCGCGCCTCCGTCTCGCGCTGCTGCAGCTCCTCTCCCACTCGAGCCACATACGGAGAAAACTTACCTTCTGCAAGGGGCAGTGAAGTAAGGACCACGATCCTGTGCGGGGAGTTGCTGGTACTCACCGTTGTGTTTGGCCTGTCTGCGGCTTTGACACTATATACTTGACTTAAGCCGTCTTGTAGGTTACCTCCGTGGCCTAGGCTTCTCTACTGTCCGAAAAGACTTTCGCGGGAAAACCTGAAACATGAAGCTCCGCCTTTGACGTCGTGCGTACTTTGTTGTCTCACGGCGCTGTGCGTCGTGGGAAGTGGGGGGGTTTTCTGCGAGTATTCATCCATATACTCACACTTAGACCTGGTAAGGCAGTGATAGTAGCGGTGTCTGTCTGGGAAGTGGCTTTACTAGCGATGTACAGCAAAGATTGAAGTTAGGGGCAGAATAATGCACGAGAGACCATGAACAACGAGGCTCCGTTTACATCGAGGAGTCATCCTGAGGAGGTATTGGGGACCTAGAATGAAGCGCAAGCATACCCCTCGACCTCTCCGTCTTGCTATGCCACAGACTGATATAGCAGTCCAAATTTTCAATACGTTCTAATTCTGTTGGCAGCCTAAGAGGATTAAAATGAATAGCACTGGCCTTCAAAATTAAGAGCAAATGACCAGATTGTGTAGTACTTTGTTATAAAGAATTATATGTGTACAAGTGGTGGGCCCCGTATATTTAGTGTTGATGTTTTTATCAAATTAGAAAGTGTCGGCATGCTGGCCAAGTAGTGCTGAGGGTTGAGGTGGTGGATTCAACACTTCACGCTGCGCCGGTGACCCGGGTTGTTGGGCGAGGATGACGGATGGCGCCGTGCACCTGACGGCGGGGTGCAGCCAGGATTTCAGATCTGCACACCAAGTGTACTCCTGCTAGCCCCCGGATTGTAGCCAGGCAATATACAAATGTACACCAGTACTATGTTTGTTGCCTCATTTGGCACAATAAATACAACTTTTGTATCTCGTGACAATGGTTGTTGCCATGCATGGGTAAATACAAATGCCATGCATTGTTATCTAAGACATCCACATACCAGCCCAGAGCCTGTAAAGTTGTATTGTCCTTGGGATGCAAAGAGAGTATTGGTGACCAGTCTTTCTAGTTTCGACTCCTATGAATAAAATTACAGAAACGGTCAGTATTTTCTTTTGTTAGTTTTCATGGAAAAAGGAAGCAGTTCAGAGCCTATTTGTTACCCCCCTTAAATAAAATTACACACCATGGAGTGCTTGGAGTATGCCTGCCTACACCCATGCCTGAGGGAGCTCCGGCAATAACATGAGAGGGCAGAAGGACTAAGCTAACATCGTGCTACAAGGCGATATGCGCCCTCCACGCATATGACACCGATGTGCTGGGCAAAAACCACAGAAATTTTTTTTTTTTAAAGTGTCGGCAGAAAGGGACACCTGTAGTAGGCCTATCTAGTCTGCCCTATCTTCCCTACCTGTTGCTACACCCCGTACTCTATTTGGTCACAGGTGTCCTCCCTTACCTCTACATATTCTGATGTGCAGTACCCATCACTGCACCCTTTACCAATCTCTCTTCCTTCCCTAGCCTACAGGTGCCATATCCACTGCATCAACTTTTCTGCCAAATTCTGGTTTCACTCCTTTCCTGTCTCTTCTTCATTTCTGTCAAACTTTCTTCTTTTCACTCGCTCGGAAACCACGACCACCGCATTTTTACCATCCCACGCAGGACTACCTTGATTGGTCAGACTGCATTCTCACTACGTTTCCCAAAATTTTGGAATGCTCTCCCATCCGTCATGCTGCCTCCCCGCATATCCTCAAGGACCATTCCCCCCCTTCCCGTAGTTGTGTTTAATTTTAGTTTCTGCCTTACTTGCGTCTGCACTCGTTTGCAGATTAGTACCGATCCTATTTTAATTATAAAGCTGTTTGTTCTTACTATGCTCCTAGCACCTTTGTTGTTATTGTTTGTCAGTTGTAATGTATTATTTATTTTTGCTTATACTGTAAATGTTTGTATTTTATTTTTCCATTATGCACTGTTTTGATTTTTGCTGCTGTACTTACTGTGCATCTGTTTCCCTTCTTCCCCCAGGATGCATCTGGAAATGAGCATGTCTGCTCAGTATGTCTTTCCTGATGAATTTTTTAAATAAATATCCCGCATGTTTGAATTTCCCCATTGTCATCACCCCACCACCTTTTCTGGTAGGCTGTTCCAGGTGTCCACCACTTTTTTTTTTTTTTTTATGTAAAAGTTTCACCAGGAAAAGCATACCGAGCAGTGTTGCTCATTTCTGGATGCATCGTGGTGGGTAAGGGGAAGGGATAGAGCAAGAATACATGGTACAGACATCATGATATGTATAGAATACAAGTAACAAATATACAATTGAGACAGATCAAACAATGCAACTACAAAATACTAGGCTTCAAGTGCAAATACAAGGAGGTCTTCAGATGAAGCGATAAATCCTAAAAGTATAATAGCATTATTAGAGCCAAATAGCGAATGTGGGGTGCCAGAGTTTAGTAGGGAGAGGGCCACTCAGTTGGAGCGGTAAAATTACTGTGGGGAGAGAGAGGAAGAATGTGAAAAATATTTCCTCCCATCTCTCTTAACCCTCCCCCCGACACACAGACTCTTCATAGTGTTCCCCTGTGTTCCAGTGCCCCTTCTCCTGTGAAAGAGACTCTCCTTCTGACCCGTGTTCACCCTTATGATGTACTCACAGATCATATTCACGTCCCCTCTCGCTCTCCTCTCTTCCAGGGAGTGCATATTGCACCCCAGCAGGCTTTTCTGGTATGGTTTCTTGTGCAGCCCCACACCATCTTGGTAGTCCTCTGAACCGCTTCTACCCTGTCTGTGTACTTGCAGAGGTATAGCATCCAGAACCAGACATAGTACTCCAGGTGGGGTCTTACAAGTGAGTGATACAGAGACACCACCACCTCCCTTCTGCTAGAAATCCCCTTCCCCTTGTCTCACTGCCCTGCCATTGTGAGATCTTCAGGTGTGATCACCCAAAGGCCTCTCTCTTGCTTGGTAACTCTACCCCCCCCCCCAATCTTTATACACAGTCCTCGAGTTTCCCTGCCCTAAGTACGTTGCACTGTTTGACATTGAAACCCAGCTGCCACTCCCTAGACCACTCCTCTGGTTTTCTCCAGATCCTTTTGCATTCACTGTACCCCCTCCTGGGTGTCCATCCTGTTGGTGGAGTTTTGTGTCAACCACAAAGAGACATACCTTCCCCTCCAGTTCTCTAGCAATGTCACTTGAAGACATTGAAGAGAACAGAACCCAGTACCGATCCCTGTCATACTCCACTGGTCTCTCGTCCTCAAAGTGACTGCCATCTACCACCCCCTCTACTACGTCCTATCTTTCAACCAGTTAGATACCCAGATTACCACCTTCTCTCCCACCCCTGGCTACTAAGTTTCTTTCTCTGCTTCCTGTGTGGTATAGTGTCAGAGGCCTTACTGAAGTCCAGATAGGCCACATCCAATTCCCTTCCCTGCGCCACCTCCCTAGTTACCCAGTCAAAGACATCTATGAGATTTACTTGACGTGACCTCCCCCGTGAAGCCGTGCTGCCGGTTGTCCTGCAGCCTGTTTGTCTCCAGGTACTCCATCAGTCTCTCCTTCAGCAGTGACTCCATTAATTTCCCTACCACTAATGTGAGACTGACTGGTCTGTAATTGCTAGCCCCTCCCTGCTGCCGCTTTTGTGCCGAGGGACCACATCAGCCCTCATCCAGTCCTCTGGAACTACCCCATCTCCATTGATGTGCGGAACTGTGTTGCTAGAAGGGTGGCTAGCAGCATGCTCAGCATCATTAGTACCATTAGATGGAACATGTCGAGCCCCATTGCCTTGTTTTCCTGAGCTCTCTTCCAAAAATGTATTGTGTCCACTCCCCCCTCCCCAGGTGCCTGCTTATGCATGTCAGTCCCCTCCCCCCTTCCACTGTGAAGACTGAGCAGAAGTATTTGTTTAAAATGTTAGCTTTTTCTTGCTCTTCCTCTGCACAGTACCCTGCCAATCCTCGCTATACCACCCCTTGACTTCCTGATTTCACTCATGTACCTGAAGAAAGTCTTACCCCATTTCTGACCTCCTTGGCGATCTCCGCAGTTTGAGCCTTTGCTTTCCTTACCCTCCTTCCTGCCTCCCTTTGTTTATCTTGATACGTCTCCTTGTCTTTCTCCATTTGGGTCTCCTTGTACTTCCTCAAAGCTTTTTTTTTTTTTCTCCCATACCACCTTAGCCATAACTGCTTTGAGACTCGTAGTGGCCTCTTTCTCCACTTATCCTTGCTTACTACCTTCAAACAGCTTGCCGTCATCTTAGTTACTCCCTCATTTATGCTTTTCCATGTTGCCTCTACTCCTCCACCCCCCAGTTATCACTCCTTCAAGTTATTTTCTAGGGTAGTCTCACATTTCTTTAAAATCTGCTCTCCAGAAGTTCAGGACCCTCGTCCTAGTGTGGTTTTTCGTCTGTCCAATCCATATGCCAGACCACACTGTACAATGATTGCTTGTACCCAGACGGCTACCGACTGTAATATCAGCAGTGCTGCTCATGTTTATCGAGATCCTGCACTGCCCTCTCTCATGGTATCTGTAACCAACTGCCTGAGAAATACCCCTTGCGTGGAGTTTAGGATGGCCCTGCTCCTAGTTGTAGCTGTGGCCAGGATGTTCCAGTCTGCAGCCGGCAAATTAAAGTCCCCCATAATTATTACTTCCACTTTGCTTACCATTCCGTCAGTGGCCTCCTCCAAAACCCTGTCCGACAACTCCCCCTGTGTGTTGGTGGTTTGTACACTACCCCCACACAGATATAGGCCTTGGACCCCATCTGTAAGTGACCCAAAGAACCTCTAGCCCCTCCTTTTCCCACTATGTTAGTAGTTCAGTGATTTAACAGATCTTCGAGCCAATCTCTTGCAACAGGCCATAACACATGGGATATCAGCCGCAGGCATCGCATCCTCTGAATAACTTCTCAGCAGTCGACCCAGGGACCTCCACTTCCTGTCATCACGTGGTGTGCTTTAGCACATATAAAAAGGGGAGGTTCTTGATACTCCTCAGTTCTTTTCAACCACGACCAAGTAAGCATCACGTTCTCCTCCAGAGTCCAGCTTTCTTCAGTTCGTCAACAAAGAGTTCTACCAACCAAAACTTCATTTCAGCAGGTTCACCTACTGATGTATTCTGAACCCTTATTCCAACAATGTTCCTGTGGCCATAGAATTGTGACTGAGGACCTCCACAAAGTGTGTTTGGTGCCTAGGTCCTGAACACGACACCAGGGTGTGTGTCCTCTGCCAGCGATTCAACAAAGTTACAAAGGATCGAAAGCTCCAGCAACTTAGGGAATACCTGATGGAGCAAAAGGTAGCCCTTCTGGAGCAACAGCAATGCTCCACTACAGGGGAGTCTTCAACCTCCTCTTCAGGGTCTCACAGGGGAGAGCCCTCCTCGTCAACAACTTGTGGCTGGGAAGAAATGCACATCCAAATCCAAGCACATTTCTCCCGTGCCACCATCTTTGTCATTGAAGTCCTTGAGTTCCACTAAGAAGGTGAGTATTAAGAGGGAACCCCCTGCTCTACCATCTTCTCCTCCGTCAACAGTTGTGGGTGTGAAAGACCCACCTCTCTCTCTCTCTCTCTGGGCTGTATTAGCTTTCAGAGAGGTGTCTGTCTTTTGGTATCCGCTGCCACCAGCTGAGTCCTCCAGCACCTACTTTCCCACTTGCACAGAACTGGGAGGTCAAACATGCAATTGCACAGATCAAAGCCTGGTACTGTGTCTCTTGGGTGGTGAATGTTAAACAGAGTTTGCCTGAGCCAGTGGAAACCATAAATTACCTTAGAAATTATTTAAATCGCAGCCACAACTGTTGAGTAAATAAATAGTTCTTTACTTAACAGAAGGTCAAAAGTAGCATTACAGGATATATATATTTAACACACGAGAATAACACTGTTACAGAAAAAGTAAAAACAAATGTGTTTAAATAACATGACAAAAGAAAAAGGCTATTACTGAGATATGCTGTTATTATTCTTATCCTTCACTATCCATAAAGAGAAACTGGACCCTATACTATCAGCCAGCTCCCACGGACATAGCTAGAAGGGTAGGCTCCAGTCTTGGCCTCTCGGATGTATCTTCTCTAGCAACTCCCCTATAACTGTCTTTCAACATCTTATTCTTTCTTGAGAATAGGTGATTCTTGTTCCTCCTTTGAATGCACTAACCATTTACCTTGTATGTATTTAATTGTTCCAGTTAGATTGAACACCTATCAGTGTCCAATTATATTCATGTTAACCTTCAGTTTATATTTGAATGATCCAATCCTTTCAAGCTATGTGAGTCTGTGTGTGTATATGTCCACTCCCCCTCTTGGTCACTCTGTCTGAGATTTATTAATAAGCCCTTATCTAGATGCTGGTGGACAATGGAACCCTTGTGTGTGTATGTGTTTCAGACTGCTAAAAAATGCCAGCTGAAAATCCAAGCCATTAACTCCTTCCTTTCCATTTCTGTCACCCCGGGTGATGAAGGCATGTCCTTTGGGCCACACCAAGTGACATAGTCATTCACACAACTGCTGGGAAGTGCCCAAAGTATCCAGCCATGCTATTAGACCTGCGTAGATAGCCCATCCGCATTGGCATTTTGTTTACCACTGCAGTGCTGAATGGTCATGTTGTATGCCTGCAATACCAAGCTCCACAGTTGTTTTCCATTTAGCCCACTTGATCTATGAAGCCAGATCAGGGGATTATGATCTGTGACCACAGTAAATTCTCTCCCACATAGGTAAGGCTGCAGCTCCTGAAGGGCCAACACTATCCCAAGAACTCATTTTCAATTGTGGCATGTGCCTCCTCCCTGGGCAGAAGCCTCCGGCTAAGATACATGACCAGGTGCTTCTCCCCCTGCTGGGTAACCTGGCTCAGCACAGTGCCCATGGTTTGCTGTGTCCCCATGGACAGTGACTGTAATTGGTGCTGGCCAATATAGTTGTCCCATTTAAGGCCTTCTTTAGTTCCTGAAAAGTGATCTCACAGCCCTCTGTCCACGGCAGCTTATCTGGCTTTCCCTTCTTGGTTAGGTCTGTGAGGGACTTAGCCAGATCATTATAGTGAGGAACAAACCTCCGGTAGTACCCCGCTGTCCCTAGAGATGCCCATACCTGTTTTTGGTGGTAGGAGTGGCCCAGGCCAGGATGGCATCGACCTTCGGAGGCTCTGGGCAGATGTGTCCGCTACCCAACCGCTTGCCAAGGTAGGATACTTCTGCCATACCTGTCAGGCACTTTTCCGCCTTGACTGTCAGACCTGCGTCCTTCAGCCTGCAGAACACGTCCCGCACATTCTTGATGTGCTTTTCCCAGGTCTGGCTGTATATGGCTATATCATCCATATTCGCCAGTGCAAACTTACCTGCCCCAGACAGAATGTGATCCACAAGCTGTTGAAAGGTTGCAGGTGCATTCTTCATTCCAAATGGCATTACCTTGAATTCTTATAAGCCAAATGGAGTGACGAAAGCTGCTCTCTCCCTGGCTGCAGGGGTCAGAAAGGCCTGCCAGTAGCCCTTTGTTAGGTGTGTTGTGGTCAGATACTTGGCTCCCCCCAGTCACTCCAGGGTCTCATCTGTTCTGGGCATGGGATAGGCATCGGACTTTGTGCAGCTATTAAGCCTCCGGTAGGTAATGTAGAGTCATGTGGTACTGTCCTTCTTGGGGATGAATACTATGGGCGAGACCCAGGCGCTACTAGATTCCTAGATTACTCCAAGTTCCAGCATCTCCTTGAGCGCCTCTTTCACGGTCTGCTTAACCTTGGGTACCCTGTAGGGAGACTGTTTCAGGTGCACCTGGGTCCCATTATCCACGTGGTGCTCCGTCAGCATGATGTACCACAGTTTCTCTCTGAACATGTCCTCAAATTCTCGGGGCTGTGATCCAGCATCATGGCGGCAGCTCTTTAAGCAAGCTCTACATGAAGCAGTACTAAATAATTGTTTTATACTACCTAACTAATTTTATACAGAGAAATAATTACAACAACCTGAAGTTGAACCTTCCAGGAATAAAATGGGACCCAAGAAAGATGGGAAACATGGGTCCCATAGTATGGACGTCTTCCTTTCCCCAGCGGGTGCTTCATCTGGATCAGGGCCCAGCTCAGTTGGTGGCCTGGTCACTCCGAAGCTCCTGGCGATGCAGATAATGATGCTGCTGTCAAAAATATAAGTTAATGGGGAGGAAACCAACAAATGATTGGCAACGGTGGAGGCAAAATCAATAGAAAATGACACTGCTATAAAAGAACACTCCCAGGTAACATAGAAACATAGAAGTTGACGGCAGATAAGGACCGCAAGGCCCATCCAGTCTGCCCATTTCTTTTTCTACCTTATAAATGTGCCATCGGCCTTTGCTCTGTCAGTGACCTATCTATTCATAGTCATTTGTATTGCTCCCTTATGCCTATCCCATGCCTGTTTGAAGCCCTGCACTGTATTCATAGCCACCACTTCTTGTGGTAAGCTATTCCATGCATCTACCACCCTTTCTGTGAAAAAGAATTTCCTCATTCCCCTTAATCGGCCTCCCTCTAATCTCATGCTGTGTCCTCTTGTCCTGCAATTTTTCTTATATTTAAACATGTTAGACTCTTTCACCTTGTTTATGCCCTTAAGGTGTTTAAATGTCTCGATCATATCACTCTCTCCCTCCTTTGCTCAAGGGTATACATATTGAGCTCGCTAATCTGTCCTCATATGTCTTCTGATGCAGTCCCTGCACCATTTTGGTTGCCCTTCTCTGGACTGCCTCAATTTGGTTAATGTCCTTGTGAAGGTGTGGCCTCCAATACTGCACGCAGTACTCCAGATGGGGCCAACCAATGTCTTGTACAGGGGATTATTACCTCCTCTTACGACTTGTGATACCCCTACTAATACACCCTAACACCCCCTAGCCTTACCTACTGCTTTAGAGGTCTGCTTGGATGATTTTAGGTCATCAGTGATGATGATACCCAAGTCTCTTTTCTTCCTTTGTGACTGCTAGCAACTCCTCCCAGCCTATAAGTGGCTTCAGGGTTTTCTTCCCTATGTGCATGATTTTGCACTTTTTGCATTAAATCCCAGTTGCCACTCTTCTGACCATTTTGCTAGTTTATCCAGATCTCTTCTCATTCTGCCCACCCCATCTGGATCATCTACTCTGTTGCAGATCTTGGTGTCATCTGCAAACAGACAAGCCTTACCCTCTAGTCCATCTCAGGTCACTAATGAAGATGTTGAATAGGACTGGCCCTAGGACTGATCCCTGAGGTACCCCACTTGTGACTTGCATCTCTTCTGACTGTATACCATTTACCACCACTCTCTGTTTTCTGCCAGTCAACCAGTTTGCCACCCAGTTGACCAACTTCTGACCCACCCCGAGCCTACCTAGCTTATTTATCAATCTTCTATGTGGAACAGTGTCAAAAGCTTTGCTGAAGTCAAGGTAGGCGACATCAACTGCTCCCCCTTGGTCCACCACTCTGGTTACCCAGTCAAAGAAATCTATGAGATTAGTTTGACAGGACCTTCCTTTGTAAACCCATGCTGTCTTGGATCCTGTGCCCTATGATTCCAGGTGTTGCACTATCCTTTCCTTAAGGAGTGCCTCATAATCTTGCCCACTACTGAGGTAAGACTGACTGGTCTGTAGTTCCGCCTCCTCCCTGCTACCACTCTTGTGGAGCGGGATCACATGAGCCCTTCTCCAGTCTTCTGGGACCTCTCCTGTGCTCAGAGACTCACTAAACAATTCTGCTAATGGCTCTGCTAGTTCCTCCTTAGCTCCTTAAGTACCCTGGGATGTATGCCATCAGGTCCCATTGCCTTATCCACCCTGAGCTTAGCAAGCTCTTGTAGGACCCTTTCTTTTGTGAAGGGAGTAGTGCTCACCTCCTCCCCCTGTGTCCATGATGCTGAGCTGTGGGCCCTGCCCTACCTTCTCTTCAGTAAATACTGAGCAAAAGTATCTATTTAGGATAGATGCCTTTACAGGGTCTCCTCCTCCTCACATGCTCCTTTTCTCCATTAAGCTTAGCAATACCCCTCTGGACTTTCTCCTTTCACTAATGTATCTATAGAAAGTCTTGTCACCTTCTTTTACTGTTCGTGCTAGTGTTTCCTCAGTTTGGGACTTTGCCTGCCTTACTGCCTTACCTGCTTCCCTTAGGGCAGTTTGGTATGCCTCCTATCTTCATCCCGCTGTGTTCCCTTATATTTTCTGAAGGCCAGCCTTTTGGCTCTGACCTTTTCTGCTACTGTATTTGAGAACCAAAGTGGTTTCCTTCTTCTTTGCACTTCCTTTTCTGTCTAACACAATGGGATGTTGCTTCAAGTATTGTATCCTTAATGCTTGCCCACTTTGCCTGTACCTCCTCACCTGTGTTTCTTTTGCCAGGGCTAGCTTAACTCTGTTGGCCATCTTATCAAAGTCAGCTCCTCTGAAGTCCCATATTTTTGCCTTGGAATGGGATGATTTAGATGTAGTAGCCAATTGAACCATACCATGTGATGGTCACTGGACCCCAGGTGACCTTCTACCTGGAGATCTGTGATCCTTCTTTGTTAGTCAGTACTAGATCTAGGATAGCCCTGTCTCTTGTGGGTTGCTGTACCAGTTGTTTGAGGCCTCCCCTGCAGGAATCCACTATGAGTCTAGTTCTGGCAGATGTTCCTGCTGGTATTGACCAATCTATATCTGGCATGTTGAAGTCTCCCATTATCAGAACCTCCCTTTAGCTGTCATGTTTTGTATATCTTCTAACAGTAATGTGTCTATGTCCTCCCTCTGGTCTGGGGGCCTGTAGACAACCCCAGTTCTTATGGCTGTCCCATTTCCTGTTTCCAGGGTGACCCACAGTTCTTCTGGCTCCTATGTGTATTCTGAATTTCTGTAGCTTTGATATTTTCATTAACATACAGGGCCACTCCTCCCCTTTTGCACCTCGGTCTCTTCTGAACAATACATAGCCAGGTACTGAAGTCTCCCAAGTGTGGTTACTGGTAAACCACGTCTCACTAATTGCTACTATGTCCAGTTTAGCCTCTGACATTATTGCCTGCAGGTCTGGGATCTTATTTCCCAGGCTGTGAGCATTTGTGTACATGATTTTCCATTGGCCAGATTTTGGTGTGTTAGTTGTTGGGTGAAGTTTGGCATTACCCCTGTGCATCGTATGGGGAGACAAACCTTTTTTCTTACCTGGTGATGCAAATGAATGGCAAACACGCTGAATTCCTGTTTGACCACTAGCTGAGGGGGGAAGGGTGTTCTGCAGAATTCTGCAGTTGACTGCAGAATTACAAGAAACCAATACCAGATAAGTGGATAGTAATTCCACTTTCATACAGGATTGCAGTTACCTACAGGGTAAAATTGAGACCCTTGAGAACACTCAGCACCAGACCAACGTATGAGTGGTAGGTTTTCCACCCCGTCGTGCTGGAAGAGCAGAACTCCTGGGGACTATGCATAAACTGATTTTTGAAGACCTAAAGTTATTGCCAGAGGAATCAGGGACTGATCTTGCTGAAGGCATTTGCTGTCCTGCAGTGGCCACATACTCGAGGGGACTCCTTACAGAGGCTTCTGACAGTAATTATGACCCTGTTCTCGCCTGAAGCAAGGATCCCATTGCTGTAAGCGGCATGGGCCAGGGGTGACATTGTGTGGGAGGATAGTTGCCTGGCCCTTTTCCCAGACCTGGCTGCACAAACTTAAGCCATAAAAAAGAGCTACAAAAATAAAAAGGAACTCTTAAAAAATGGCATACAAAGCCGGCCCCACCGCGTAGCGCCGGTTGGATTTCCACTGACGCCTGCACCCCTGGGTTCGGAACCGGACTCGGTCACTGGAAGGGCCGGCTGGGGGGAGGGATAGAGCATCCCAGGGACTGCTCTCCTTCTCCAGGGGAGGGAGGTAGTGTCCGGGCACCAGTGACCCTGGCGGAGGCCAGGAGTCCCACAGCTACCGGCACAAGCTTGCTTAGGAGGCAGGGCAGGCGTCTGGCGTCATTACCGACCCGCCCTCCCCGAAACCAGAAAATGGACGGTTGCCAGCCGCCCTCAATGAAGCCACCACGGCTGGTGGCTCCAGGCCAGCCGCCCGACCTATTCCGGTGTCTGCGGCTGGCGTTCCCCGCATGCGCCAGCCCGCCGTGGAAGTAAGCCACGGGTCAGGAGGCCCGAGGCCGATTTGGGAGGGAACGCTGATCGTGACCGGGCCGAAAGTACCGGGCGGCTGGCAGCTAGGTAAGGCGGCATAAAGAGAAAATAAAAAAAAAAAAAAAAAATGGCATACAAGCCCAACTCACATTCCCTGCAAGGCTGCAGATCAGACATGAGTCTAAAGTGAACATTTTTGTGGACCTAAAGCAAGTGGCAGAATATGCAGAGAAGTTGCTGGAGAAGTCTAGGCCTGAAGAAGAGGCACTGGACAATGATGAGGGCTGAAGTGATTATCTGGGGACATTTCATCAAAAATTTCCTAATGTTGGTTCCATACCTCTCAACTGTACCACATTACGAGAAACATTCCTCATTTTACTTCACAAAAGCTCACTGTTCCACATTGTGAGGACTTGTCCCACATTCAGTGTCAACATTTTAAAGCGACAATCTTTAGCAAATGATGCAAAAAATATATTCAATTAATAACAGACATTCTGAACATAAATGCAATCATTTTAACAGTGTTGAGCTTCTTGGGTAAAGATTTGATTGCGTTCCACATTTTGCTCATTTGTTCCACATTTTGAGAGGCAATGTTCCACATTTGGGGGACAAAATGTTGCGAGGTATGATTGGTTCAACATGGTGCTTGGGACCCTCCTGGAGTAGGGGGCCACTGAGTAAGGCTAGCTTTATTTGATAGGCTGGTAGAGTTTAACAGTGTTTATTCCTTACTACCATTCAAAGGTATGACGTTTATGGTTTTAATAATAATAACTTTATTTTTATGGCGCCTTTCAAAACCAAGGCACCTATCAGAAATAAAATCACATAATTAAAAATTCCATAACAACATAACCCATAGCAAATTTTAAAATCCAGTAATACAATCATACAGTCATTAAACTCTTTCTGTCCATTAAAAGCCAAAAGCTTGGCTCCATAACCAAGTTTTCAATGCTTTCTTAAAACCCTCCACAGTTGTGTGCTCACGTAACCAACAGGGTAGAGAATTCCAAAGGGTGGGGGCCGCATACATAAATTTTCTGGCCCCAGAAGATTTCAAGCATACCCTTAGCATCTCTAGCAACCCCTCGTTGGCTGAGCAGAGCGATCGCTCGGGGCCGTGAGGAACCAGGAGCTCTTTTCAGGTAGTCCGGGCCTAGTCCTTGTACGGCTTTAAAAGTCAGCAAACCGACGTTAAAGGTGATCCGCCACTGAACTGGTAGCCAGTGCAGTCCACGCAGCACTGGCAAAATATGACAGGTCTGCAAGGATCCCGTCAACAGCCATGCCGCAGTGTTTTGCACTAACTGCAAGTGGCGGATTTCCACCCCAGGCAGCCCTGGGTACAGGGAGTTGCAGTAGTCCAAACGCAAGGTCACAAAGGCGTGAATCAGAGTAGAAAGGTCATCGGACAGAACAAGGTGCTTGATCCTGGTGATATTCCTGTTATGGTAGAATGAGGAACTGATGACAGCTAACACCTGAGAGTGCAGGGTCAGCCCATCATCAAAGATTGCCTCCAGGTTCCGCACCCGCTCAGAGGTTAAGAGTGGCTCATCTCCAAGTACTAGCTAAATGCTGCTCTAATATAAGAGATATGTTTTGTAATCGAAAATATAGTTGGGAAATGTGGGGAGCATATTCAATCAATCAATCAATCAAAATCTTTATTTATTCAGGTGAACATCATTGAGCATAGCTCATTTACAAGATGGACCTGATTGGTCATAAACAACAAAATGGTTTAAACTCACAAATATGCAAATATAGAATGAGTACAGTAACAAAGACTTTTTAAGAATAAACAACAAAGAATGAACAAATGCAATAATATACACAATATAATATATTGATAGTGTAGATCTACACTACTCAATTTGTGAACATCATTGATAGATCCGACTGAATATCCTGTTAGCCTGCAGGGTGGGCTTAAACCGACCTAAATGTGTAGGTTTTGTGCTTTAGCTTAATTGAGACTGGGACATCTGCTTGCTATGAACCCCATGTTTTCTTAACTTTTCAGCTCTTACGATATGTGTAGTCCTGCTAGGGAAGGGATAAACTAGTGTTTAAGTTCACTATTTAGGTTGATTTTGGTAAGAGTATCGCTGACCTACACTTTAATCCCTTCAAACTTTTTCTCCTAACTTAACTGTTGGGGCAGAACTGCTAAACAATATGGACACACTAATCTAAGAGGATTAATGAATGTATTGTGATTAACCTGAACATAAGTTTGGAGGTCTGCATACCTCGTACTTTCTATGTGGCTACAGCTCATACTCTAAATTCATAAAATCTAATAAAAGTTTAAAAAAAAAACATATCCTCAAATTCTCTCAACACACCCGGAATCTCCTGCACCTGGGCTGATGTCAACTGTTCGGAGAGGGTAAGGTTGTCCACCATGCAACCCGGGCCTCCCTGAGCAGGTCCACCAGTGGATCAGCCTCAGTTTCCTCTTCTGGGGTGCAGTACACAGCAAGGACCAATTCCTCCCTGCCATAGTAGGTCTTCAGCATGTTAAAATGATACACCTTTCACCTGCATCTCCTGCAGGTAGTTCTGTCATGTAATTTATATCACTAACCTTTTGGACTATAGGGAATGGCCCCTCCCATGCTGCCTGTAGTTTATTCTGTCGGACAGGGATGAGTGCCATCACTTGTTGTCCCACCTCGTATTCTCTGGCTTTCTGCTGCTGTTGTGTGGTGACCAAGTGCTCCTAAGCAAGCCCCATGAGCTCCTTAAGGTGGGTTCTGAGGTTCAGGACATACTCCACAACAGACTCCCCTTGGGAGGCATGGTCCCCTTCCCATTCATCCCGAACCAAATCAAGGGGCCCCCACACGCTATAGCCAAACAGGAGCTCAAAAGGTGAGAACCATGTGAACTCTTGTGGGACTTCCCTGTAAGCAAATAGGAGACGAAGCAAATATTTGTCTCAATCCCTCTTATGCTGGCCAGCAAAAGTCCTTAATGTGGTCTTAAGTGTTGAATTAAATCTCTCCACCAGATCATTAGTTTGGGGACATTTTGGGGAGGTTCTGAGCTGCTTTACCCCACACTTCTCCTACAAACTACTCATTAACCCCGACATGAAATTGGCATCCTGATCGGTCAGTATCTCCTGGGGAAAGCCCACCCAGCTAAATATTTTTAATGGTGCATCAGCCACAGGTTCCACCTCATTCGACGATAGGGCCACTGCCTCTGGGTATCTTGTGGCATAATCAACTACCACCAGGATATACCACTTGCCAGTGTGACTTGGGGTGCTTAGTGGCCCCACTATGTTCATAGCTACCCTCTTGAAGGGTTCATCTATAATGGGCAGGGGCACCAAAGCTGCCTTGGCCTTGTCCTCCATTTTCCCCACCCTCTGGCACTGTGGACAAGTCCTACAGTAATTTGCCACATCCTTGCCAATACCAGGCCAGAAGAAATTGTTGGTCAGACACTTTTTCATGTGTCTCACACCCAAGTGGTCTGAAAAAGGGATATCATGGGCAAGGGCCAAAAGCTGCTGGCGGTAAACCTTAGGGACTACCAGCTGCTGGAGCACCTCACCATCTAGTCTTTCCTCTGCTGCATGTTCTCTGTACAGCAGTCCATTGTCCCAGTAAACTGCCTCTTTACCCCCCTGAGGACCCTCAGCTGTATTAGCCATTTCCTTCAGTTTATGGAAGGTAGGAGCCGTCCATTGTACAGTGCTCCACTCCACTTGTCTGACCCTTCCCAGCACCCCTTCAGAAGGAAGTCCTGTGGGCTCCTCCATTTGTGACTGGGGTTCAGGACTGCTGCTTCTAGCCAGCCCCTCCCCCATGCTAGCCACTTCCTCAGCTGCTAAGGGAGGGTCTGGACCACGTTGAGTCACCCCCCTCTTCACCCTCAGAAGCCCTTTTGCCTGGCTGCGGGTTGCAACACACACCAGAGATTTCCTGTGGTCAAAATCATTCCCCATGATCACATTTACAAGGAGGTCCTCTACCCCCCTTCAGCTCAGGAAGACTCGAGCCATTGGTATTTGGACTGCTGTATCCTGTTTTGTAACTGCTAAGGTAAATGTTCCACTGGCAAACTCTGTATCTCAGTGTGCTAAAAAAAAGTCCATAGTCACCCTACCACTGCCAACCAGTTTGTGACGGACTCTCCTGTCTCTCTCTGGCCTGCATTAGTTTTCAGAGAGGTATCTGTCTTTTGGTATCCACTGCCATGAGCTGGGTCCTCCAGCACCTACTGTACCACTTGCACAGAAATGGGAAGTTAAAAATGCAGTTGCACAGATCAAAGCTGGTAGTGTGTCTCTCAGGTGGTAGATGCTAAACAGAGTTTGCCCCGGCCAGTGGAAACCATAAATGACCTTAGAAATAATTTAAATTGCAGTCACAACTATTGAGTAAATAAATAGTTCTTTATTCAACAGAAAGTCAAAAGTAGCATTATGGGATATATATATATATATATATATATATATATATATATACACATATGTTTATTTAACACAAAAGAATAACACTGTTACAGGAAAAGTAAACAAATGTTTTTAAATAACAGTTGACAAAGGAAAAGGCTATTACTGAGATATGCTATTATTACTCTAGCCTTCCCTATCCATAAAGAGAAACTGGACCCTATGCTAACTGCCAGCTCCCACGGACATACCTAGGAGAGTAGGCTCCAATCTTGGCCTGTCAGATGTAACTTCCCTAGCAACTCCCCTATAACTGTTTTTCAGCATCTTATATTCTCACTTGAGAACAGGTGATTCTTGTTCTCCCTTTGAATGCACCAACCATTGACCATGTCTGTATTTAATTGTCCCAGTTAGATTGAACACCTATCAGTGTCCAGTTATATTCATGTTAACCTTTAGTTTATATTTGAGTGATCCAATTCTTTCAAGCTATGTGAGTCTGTGTGTATATGTCCACTCCCCGTCTTGGTCACTCTGTTTGAGATTTAGTACTTGGCACTTATCTAGTTGCTACTGGACAGTGGAATCCCTGTGTGTGTGTGTTTGTTTTTTTTTTTTTGTTTTTTTTTTCCAAACTGCTAAAAAATACCAGCTGAAAATCCAGGCCATTAACAACTTCCTTTCCATTTCTGTCACAGTGGGTCCAACTCTTCCTTCGTCGATGGCCCCTCCATCAGTGATGACTGTTGGGAGTTACCTCACTGCTACCACCACTGCCTCCTCCCACATGTCTTTCTGGCCATCATCCATTGACAATGGCCACAGCTTCTCCAATGGTTCTCCCATCAACGGTGCAAGCTGCAAGCCATTCCACAGTTCTCCCATAGACAGTGGCTCCTTATCAAAATGCCACCATTCTCTCGTCAATGGTATTCCCATCGAGCACTGCTCCACATACAATGATTGCTTCATCCCTGGCTGGACACCCTTTTGGAAGCCCTATAATGGCTCCTCCATCATCAACAGTGTTGGGGTCTTATGTGCACCCGTCAGCGTCAACAGAATGGCTGGGCCCCTTGCCTTCTGCCATTCCTTCTGTTGTATCCATTCAGTCCTTGGCCTCTGCTTCTTCAGGGGGTCAACTGGCCATGGTGGACATTCAAGATCTTGTCCAGTCCATTATGGCCCTTTCTAGGTCCTCCCTGCGCCCTTCCAGGGTGGCGGTGGTCCCTGCCCCCACCCCCTCTGGGCCTTCTTCGGCCTCCAGGATGGAAAGCTCTTCTCCAGCCACTCGGGTTTCTTCCCAGGGAGGACGATATGGCCGACCCATTCTTACAGGAATGGGACATGGTGGACTTAGAAGAAGGGGGGAGGAGATGGACCAGGATCATGAATCCCAGGTGACCTCCTCTGAGGCGTCTTCCCTTCAAGGGGATCCTACACCAGCACTGCTCTCTTCTTCTCCAGATGACCCTTTCTTCTCAGATATTATGATCCATCTGCAGAAAACATTTTGATTCCATACTATGGAACAGGGTGCCTCCAGAAAAAAGTTGGCCCAGTACCTTTGTATTCCGGAAAGCCCAACCTTGGTCATCCCTCCCCTTGTGGGTGCTTCTGAAGAAGCCATCTAGCAACAGCCATTCAAGATACCCTCCAATCCTCGCAAGGTGGATAGACATTTTAGGGCCCCTGTGGATCACCCTTGTCTTGCTACCCCACCACAGGCAGATTCTGTGATTCGTAATGCGTCTCACGATAGATCCAGTAGACCACAGCATATGAGTGCACATCCCCCTGACAAAGAGTCCAAGAAACTGGATATCATGGGAAAAAGAGTCTATGCTTCACTTACAATGTCCCTTGGTATCCTCAATTATATGGGTCACCTCAAATATCAGGAGGAGATCCTAAAAGCTACTCAGGAATCTGTCCATTCCCTTCCAGCTGACCAGCATCAAGAGGACCTTAATGCAGAGTTTTCCACTGCTGCGGCCATTTGCCACCACCTGCTCAGGGCTATCTATGATGCCGTGGATTCTTCAGCATGGGCCTCCTCTGCGGGTGTTTGCCTCAGATGCCATGCATGGCTGAGGGTTTCAGGATTCTCACAGGTGTACAACAATCCATCCTTAATGCTCCCTTTAAAGGGGGATAAACTTTTTGGGCCACAGGCCCAGGACATTTTGAAAGACTTGCAAGACTTGGGTTGTACCCTTCAGTCTGTTCAGACCCTATATTGCACGCAAGCAAAACATGCATACAGAGTATTCTTTTGTGGCCACTCCAATCGAGGTAGATCTAATGCTCAGAGACCACCCACTAATAAATGAAAGGCTCATTTAACTCTGCCTGGCCCAAGAGTCCACTCCAAAACCTCGAACAAACCTGTGCCTGGTTCAGTACAATCGATGCAGCAAAAACAAAAATGAACCGGCACCAGGTAATCAGCTTAAAAAATGTATTTTAATCGCTGCATAAAATGCATAGAAACCATTCAAACACACAGAACTCCCGACCAGGTTTTGCCTCAAATGGCTTTCTCAAGGGATGCTGGTCTGTCGGAGGAGCAAAACTTTTAAACCTATCTAGAACCAATGACAGTGACAGAAGCTTTTAAAGTGACATCATACTTTTAAAACCATGTGTACTAAAGCGTCTTACAATCCTAACACATTTTTATAAAAAAATCTCTTATCCAACTGAATGGATAGGTTCCTACTTAATCCATGTTAAGAAATCTCTCAGTGGCAATACCAAAATGCTATTTGTAAATAGAATAATAGATAGGTTCCTCTAGCTGAAAGATCCACATAGCCTCTTTTCTAATAGCAGGGACCAATATCCCGAGTATTCAGATTCATTTTTCAATACCTCTTAAGACAAATCTATGGGCACTTTGGTCTGGAACTGTTTTTACATGCTCAGCTAGGGCATTGGTTAAATCTCCATTCTTTATTGCCCTTGCATGCTGTTCCACTCTCAGTTTAAGTTTTCTGGTAGTTTTACCAATATGGACCAAGAAATGCCCCAAAAATGTCCAGGTATGTCCCTGCTGCACCTCAGTAGGGCCAGCCTTCAACCTGAAGGCCTGTCTCCGACTGTGTGGCAGAAACCCCCCCCCCCACAGCCGTCGGAGACAGGTTTTCCCTGCACCTCAGAGGTTGGCAAGGGATCACATCAGACCTCTGGATCCTTCAATTGGTCCAGTAAGGTCATACGTTGGATTTGCTCAGTCCTCCTCCTCCTCCCTTGCCTCCTCAGGTCTCTTTACCCTCCAGATCATGCGTTAGTGCTGAAGGCAGAAATAGATGCTCTGTTGCTGAAACATGCCATGGAACCTGTTCCCACCCATCAGAGGGGCTTGTGATTGTACTCCCGATTTTTTTTTTTTTTTGTCTGGTTCCATAATGGAGAGGGGATTTACACCCCATTCTGGATCTCAGGGGTCTCAACCTCTATGTACAATACCAAAACTTCAGGATGGTGACTCTCCCCACCTTGCTCCCCCCTGCTGAATATAGGGGACTGGCTCTGTTCCCTGGACATGAAGGACGCGTGCCGTCATATCCTGATGCACCTGGCTCACTGACAGTTCTTATGCTTCCAGTTTCAGGGCCATCTTTTCCAGTTTTTGTCCCTCCCCTTTAGCCTTCCCTCTGCCCCAAGGGTGTTTACAAAATGTGCAGTGGCAGCGGCTCTCCGCCTGGAAGACCTTTACGTCTTTCCATACCTGAACAGCTGGCTCCTCAAGGCGTCGACACGCCCCATGTTAGTATACACCCTGGCATGAACCCTACAGATGTTTTCCATGGTGGGCATTGTAGTCAACCATCCAAAGTCTATGATGGACCCATCACAGACTCTCCAATATATAGGAGCAGTGCTGATTACCTCTCTGGGCATAGCTTTTCTTCCCAGGGTTTGGGCAGACGCCATTCTGGCTCTAATTATTGAGACTAGAAACTTGTTGATATGTCTCCACAAGGGACTGCTACCTTCAACTCCTGGGACATTTGGTGGCCACTATTCCAACTGTTCCCTATGCCAGACTCAACATGAGGGTTCTTCGGTGGACCCTCAGAGTCAAGTGGGATCAGAAGATGAATGACTTTGATGCCTCAGTCCTGTTATTGGTGGAAGTCCATGGACAATCTACTGAGGGGTGTGTTATTCCACCAGTCTCAGATCTCATTCTAACGATGGATGCCTCCTTGTTGGGCTGGGGTGCCCATCTTCAGGAGGTTCAGTACCAGGGCTTTTGGACAAAGTGAAAGCTCATCTTCACATCAACGTCCTGGAAACAAGAGCTGTCTTGTATGCTTTACAGGCCTTCAAGACCTTAGTCCCTCAGGGTTGCCTTCAAGTGCAATCAGACAGTTCAGCAGTAGTTCACTACCTGAACAAACAATGCGGTATCCATTCATACCCTCTCTGCCGAGAATCCATGAGGTTGTGGTGTTGGGCAATCCAGAAGGGCATTTACCTTCTGCGTTCCGTATTCCCGGGGTGTCAAATACCCTAGCGGATGCCCTGAGCAGATCCACTGCTCAGGCCCATAAATGGGAAATCCATTCCGACGTCTTTCTCCAGTGGGGTTGTCCAGAGTTGGACCTGTTTGCCGCTCGGCAAAACGTAAAACTCTATTGCTGTCTAGAGCTAGGTCCTGGAACTTTATGGCAGGACACCTTATCTCATTCCTGGACAGGAAAATTTCTTTACGCTTTCCCACCTTTTCCTCTCCTGCAGAGAATCCTTCTAAAACTAGTCGAGGACAGGACATCTATGATTCTCATTGCCCCCTACTGGCCAAGGCAGATCTGGTTCCCCTTGCTTCTGCAACTCTTGGACCAGGATTCACTTCTGCCATTTTATCCAACCCTCCTATCGCAGGAGAACGACTCCCTGCTGCACCTGGACCTTCGCTACCTGCACCTACACACTTGGCTCCTGAGGACGTAGTCCTCTCCTGCTATCAGGTGTCCCCAAGGGTAGCAGAGATCCTAAGGGTGGCTCAGAAGCCCTCTACAAGGTCCTTCTACTCTATAAAGTGGAAACACTTCTCCATTTGGGCCTCTTCCCGGGCTTTGGACCCCTATGGATGTTCCCCGAAGAGCATCTTAGATTACTTGCTCTCTCTGTCTGAGAGTTGCCTGAAATATTCCTCAAAGTACACGTTGCAGCTGTTTCTGCACTTCATTTACCTGTGGACAACAAACCATTGTTCCAGTTGACTCTGATAAGAACCTTCTTGAAAGGTATCCTACACTTACATCCCCCTATATGGGACCCAGTCCCAGTGTGGGATTAGAATTTTGTGCTTGAAAAACTGACTGAAAGTCCTTTTGAGCCTGCAGATATATGCAAGCTCAGATTTTTGTCTTGGAAGACAATTGTTTGGGTTGCGATTACGTCAGGTAGACGTATCTCAGAGTTACAGGTGCTTATATGCAAGCCACCTTACCTATAGTTCCATATGGATCAGGTGTCCTTACTTACTAACCCCTCCTTTATCCCAGAAGTGGTTTCAGAATTTACTTTGAATCAGTCCATTCAATTGCCAGTATATTTTGTAGGGCATGAGAGTCAGGGGAAGCCCTGCTTCATACTCTCGATGTGCATAGAACATTGAGACTTTATCTTCTCTGCACTGAACAGTTGCGAAAAACTGAGCAACTTTTTGGTTCTGTCACCCCAGGACGAAAGGGTGTTCAGGTTTCAAAGCAGTGCTTATCCACATGGTTGGCCAACTGCATTCCATTCATCTATAACAAATATGATAAACCACTCACAGGGTCTATGAAACCCTACTCCACTAGAGGCATGGCTACCTCCACAGCATGTTTTCAGGGCGTCTCGGCCTTGGAAATTTGTGAGGCCGCCACCTGATCTACTGTACATACATTCACAAAACATTACAGTCTAGACATTGCTTCCCAGAAGCGTGCCAATTTTGGATGGGCCATCTTCAACGGACTCTTGTCCTAACCTGATATGGTTTGCTTCCTCCTCCCTTGGACATTATAACTGCTTGGGATTCTTCCCACGTGTTATGGCCTGCTGCAAGAGATTGGCTCGAAGAAGACAGTACAGTTGCGTAAGACTTTACCATAACAGTAGATCTTCGAGACTGTCTCTTGCAGCAGGCCATGCTGCCCCTCCTGCCTTCCCCTTGCTCTTGCTTCAGACGGGTACCTTACTCCAGCCTTCCATGGAAGCCTTGAGCTGCTGCCATTTTGTTACTCTCCTCGGTTCCCATCGGAGACCTATGAGTCACTTCTCATATTGATCACTAAGATGGAAAAGAACTGAGGAGTATCAGGCACCCTCCCATTTTTATATGTGCTAAAACACACCACGTGATGACAGGAAGGGGAGGTCCCTGGGTCAGTTGCTAAATAAGTCATGTGGGGGATTTGACGCCTGTGGCTAATATCCCATGGGTTATGGCCTGCTGCAAGAGATACTCTTGAATATCTACTGGTACGGTAAGTTTTTACACAGTTGTACTTTTGTTTGTCCAGGCATAGGTCTAACATTATTAAGAACATCAGTAAACCTTTGTAGGGCAAAGGCAAATGTGAGTGTGAAAATGTTAGCACTATGCGAAATTCATGATAGTTGACAGGTTTGAGCTCAAGAGGCCCCGATATCGTCAGAACTCCTGGATATAAAAACAGTTCAGTTGTACATGGCTGCCCATGTGGTACTGTATAACAGGAAATATTCACTGTCATTTTATTTTCACTATATTCGCTGGTCCCATATTAGAGTGAAAATAAAAAGACAGTGAATATGAGGTAGATCACTTTATATAGCAGCAGTACTGTTCCACCAGTGAAAATAAGAGGAAGCGAATATGTGGGGAGGTGCTTGGCGCGCTAAATATAAAGGGCGTGAATATAAACTGCTATACAGTATTTTGTACAGTATATTGTAACTGACATCCCTTCAAGGCTAATTAGCTAAGGGGAGGGCCTTGTTGGGTTGTTGGACCCAACAACCAGGTGATTAGCCCACAAAGAGACCAACCAGCACTGGCAACTGGGAAAACTGAGAGAGCAGAAACAAAGGGAAGGATATGGGTATAACTGAATGATCAGCGAGAAGAGACAGGCACAGAGTAGTCCGTTAAAACAGATTTACTTACAATAACAGAAAAAGGGGATTAGATAGGGAAGGGGTAGATCACTCTAAGTTAATAGTATGGACAGTTACGACTCTAGTAAAAAGGAAACAAAGTCCAGAAGGTACTAGCAACATCCCGATGGGCAGTGGTTAAGATATTGGCCCTTCTTGGTCACCAAGACCTCATGATCCCCTGGCCCAGGACGTCTGCAATGGGGTAATCTGCTACAGCATTGGCCTACTTTCTACCACCCCAGATGATCCAATCTTAATCTTATGGCCCTTGTTGTCTGCAGTGGGGTAATCTGCTACGGCGCTGGCCCACATCCAACCACACCAGAGGGTTCTGTCTTGACCTTGTGTCCCCAGTTGTCTGCAGTGGGGTTAGCTGCTACGTCATCGGCCTACTTCCGACCAATCCAGATGGTCCAGTCTTGACCTTGTGGCCCTGCTTGTCTGCAGTGAGGCAAGCTGCTCCTGGGTCAGCCCATTTCTGACCAGCCCAGATGGTTCAATCTAACCCTCGTGGCCCTGGTTGTCTGCTCTAAGGCAAGCTGCTATGGTGTCAGCCTACGTCTGACCACCACAGATGTTCCAGTCTTGACCTCATGACCCTGGTTGTCTGTACTGGGGCTAGCTGCTATGGCATTGGCCCACTTCTGACCACCCCAGATGATCCAATCACGACCTTGTTGCCCTTGTACTGGACCTCTGATACTGGGCCTCCAGTGCAGGACCATCAGACAAGCAAAACAACAAACCATGGCAGCACTCTACCAAGAAAGTTAAAAGTACTCAGGTTGTAGTTTAATAATACCAACATTTTATTCTACATGAGAGATGCTAGCACAGAGCCCCGGTGCTTCACCTCAGTTTCATGAGGCTTTGTCAGGGGGTGTGGCTCTACAATGATGGTACCTTTCTTTTACAGCTCAGCATTAAAGGCATAGTATCCTTCTAAAGTACCATATCATAGTAAAGCACATCAGTACAGATGCTATAATTAAAATGCAGGCAAACATTTTCAAATACCCACAAACAATTTGTAAATACCACACGTTATCATAGAGCCTGCAATAAATTTAAAAAAGCAATCTGAAAGCTGGGTTGAGATAAAGAATAGAAAAGCTTGGTTAGAGAGGGATGGGGGAGGGGAGCACAAGAAATAACTAAGAAATTACTTCAAAAATCCAATCACTAAATTTAAAGAGTTCAGGGAGGCAAGTTAAATACAAATATTTAAGCAGTAAAATACTGAAATTTTAACTGGCAAGGAAAAAGATTAGAATGAACCACTGTGTTAACACTCGATGTAACTGGATGCAGCTTCACTCTTCCTAGACCGCTTTAAATGTAGCAATTGGATTGGTGTACATATTGGTGTATATCCCCCTGTAATACTGTTATTAGGGAGCAGGGAGCACTCCACCTAATGGTTGGTTCTGGTGTCTGGTTGTGCCCACCCCCTTAGGCCTGCTCCCTAGTGGAGCGTTGTTTTACTCCACCATATGAGCAGTTTTGTTATGTGGCTTTGCTTGCCTCTACAATGGGTTCTAGCCCTATATCCAGTACTTGGGATAATACCTACAACTGACACTGTAGTGCAGTACGAGGGGGGGTGCTGTACTGTTGAAGTGCCATCCTTGCGATGAGACATTAAATTGAGGTCCCTTCAGCCCATTTCTGGTCACTCTCCAGGTGGAAGTAAAAGATTCCATGACAAGTTTTCCCCATGTCATGGCCAAACACTCCCCATCAATAGAAACAGGATCATGTAACCCCCTCCACCCCCACAGGATGCACCTGGAAACAGGCTATCACAATTTAGTGTGCCTTTTCTGGGCAAGAATTACAAATGAAATGAAATTAAATAATGCTGCTATACCTATGGCCATTGCTGAGTCTAGCTGGGGCCTACCCACCCACCCATGTGGCTTCTGCTGCTTGCACTCTGTGCCGGTGGGACAGTTTGTTTTTAAATAAGAAACACAATGATTTTCACTTGTTTACTGTTGGTTGGTGCTGACCAAATGTGCTGCCACCTTAACACCACAACCCTGCCTGTTCCTGGAAGGATTATGGGTTGGGGGTGCTGTCTCTGCTTCTGTCTGTCAGGAGGAGGAGGAAGCCAGAGGACTGGAGGGAACAAGGAAGGCCTTTTTGGAGGCACCATTTTGATGCTGCTGCTACTGCAAATACTGAAGTGGAGGGAAAACAGTCAGTGCTGGCCACCTGAAAAAATGCATCCAAAACTTACAAGAAGGAACCACCAGCAACTGAGTTCCTAGACTGGAGGGGACACTGAGACATGCAGATGAGCCAGTTGGATGACTTCAACCTTTTAGGTAAGGCCAGACTGTCCCCAGTTGCCCTCTGTGTCCTCACTCCTCCCTGTTCTACTTCCATACTGCTAACTGTCCTTCACTGAACCTTAGAAGTTAAAGTAACAAACTGTGAATGAGCTTGGTGCATCCAACAGAACCGAGTTTGATTCCCACAACCTCTGCTTGCATACTGTGTGATCCTCAGCAAGTCACTTAATTATTTATTTATTTATTGAATTTTGATGACCGGGTTGGCCCACTGGGCCCATGAAGGTCCCTTTTTCAGGGGCGCCCCGGGAACAGAAGCAATACAATACATACAATCAGGTGATCCAGAAGCAATACAGTACATAAAGTCAGGTGATACAGGGTTACGAGAAGTAGACAAGATAATGATAACAGTACAGGCAATTATTCAAATCATAGACCATAAGTGCAACACTTGAAAGATTTAAGGATTCAAGGCATGATTTAATGTAGGTTAAGGTGAGAAGATGGGGGGGATGGGTGTTGTGATTAGGATCAGGGGTGATTATCCTATACTCTCACAGTGGCATGAGCTTGTCCTGAGCAAATGGGACTTAAGCCTAGTGCGAAAGATTGGTAGTGAGGGGGCTTCCTGTACTAGAGGTGGGAGAGTGTTCCACAGTTTAGGGGCTGTGAGAGTGAAGGAATTTACTCCCTTGTGAGTCTTGATTCTGGGGATAACCAGTAGGGACTGACCCGAGGTCCTGAGCATTCGAGGGTTAGGCTTAGCCATGATTATTCCTGTTAGGCTTGGTGGGGCCACTGGGCTCTGTAATTTGTATGCATAGCAGAGCAGGGGATACTGATGATGAGCCTCGAAAGAAGGCCATTGCAGCTGGGCTAGTGAGATGCAGAGGTGGCTTCTTGGTTGACACATTGTCGCAAACCTCATGACCTTGTTGTACAGGACCTGAAGCCTGCTAACCTCACCTTTTGCCATGCCCTGGAGTACCGGGGCAGCAAGGTTAATGTGGGTAGGAGGACACTGGAGGCGATTGCTCATCTAGCCTCTGGGCTAAGTTGTTTTTTTAGCCTGTACATGGTGCCAAGTTTGACGTGGATAGACCTTGTTACCTGGTCAATGTGGGGCTTAAAGCTGAGACCCTGGTCAATAGTTAGCCCTAGGTATTTTATGTTGTCAACTACATCTATTCGTTTATCCCGAAGGGTAGTAAGTTTTAGGGAACTGGTCCAATCCTGGCCAAGGGATCTAGGACCAAACAGCATGGCTTTTGTTTTTGCTGCATTGAGGATCATTCTGTTTGATGTGAGCCAGGCCTCGAGTGTGTTTAGGTCCCCTTGTAGGAGAGGGCCCAGATCATGTGGTGTGGACCTGGCTCGGAAGATGACAGTATTGTCTGCGTATTGAACTACTGAGCTATCCCCACAGTGCTGGTTTAGGTCATTTGTGAAGAGAGAGAACAGGAGGGGGCCAAGAATTGAGCCCTGAGGCACACCCTCCTTGATGGGTAAAGGGGCGGAAAGCTCTCCCTTCCAAATGACCCACTGGGAGTGGCTTGAGAGGTAGCTCTTGAGCCAGTTTAGGGCCTGGGCATCAAGCCCAGTGCCTTGAAGCTTAGTAAGAAGAAGGTTGTGGTCCATAAGGTCAAATGCCTTGGACAGGTCTATGAAGATAGCACCCGTCGACATGCCCTCATCCATTGCCCTGAATAGGTCCACTGTGAGTTTGATGAGTGCCGTGTCTGTTCCATGGTTTGCCCGAAAGCCATGCTGTGAAGGGGGCTAGGATTTGGTGGAGCTCCAGGAAGTCTCTCAGTTGCCCATAAACTAGTCTTTCTTGCAATTTGGCCAGGGTACACAGCAGGGAGATGGGCCTGTAATTGCCAGTTTGTTCACAAGAGTCATCCTTGTAAATGGGGACCATGTTGGCAGCCTTCCACTGGTATGGAACATACCCTTCAAGTAAAGACCTGTTGATGATCTAGGCCAGAGGTTTGGCCAGGGACAGTGCACCTTCCTGGAGTAGCCTCGGGCTGATTCCATCTGAGCCACCAGAGCCTTTGTGTTTGAGGGCTATCAGAAGTTTATGGACCTCGCTCACCTTGACCATTATCAGGTGAAATTGGGGTCTGTTCAGACGGGGATTCACCAAAGGTCTGTACAGGCATGGGTGTTGGTAGCCCTACCTTGTATGCATCAAGGTTGGTGAAGTGGTGGTTGATTGCTGAGGCTATAAGCTGGCAATTATTGACACACTGTCCTTGTACCTCAGTTTGATCTTGTGCCTCCTTGGAGTTGCCCTTAAGCAGTTAATTGATTTGTGCCCAGAAAAGCTTAGGGTTCCCCAGTGTGGACCGTTGGAAGCTGGTTACATACTCCTTTTTGGCAAGTTTGATGTCTTGCTTACATTTATTTCTTAAGAGTTTTGTCAATAACCAGGTCTGCAGGAAGGTAGGAGAGCCAGAATTTCTTCCAAGCCTTGTCCCTTCTTTTCATCTGAGATTTCACAGAGTGGGAGATCCATTTATGGCAGCCTTCTTTTGTACAAAGTTTTTTGAAAGGGGCAAATAGAGATGCCGCATTGAGGAGTGAATTTTGGAAGTAGGCAAGGGCCTCATCCAATGTTGGGAGGAGCCTAATCGGGCTCCAGTCCAGGCTACTTAGGTAGTCATTAAATTTTGCTGGCATGAAATTGGAGAAGTCACATACTGTGAGTGTCCTGGGGGGAATCTTTGGTGCTCTGTTCTTCCAAATACAGAATATTGGGGAGTCATCACTAATGCTGTCAGCCAATATACCTGCTTTCTGTATGTTGAGGGAGCTAGATACCAGAGCCCAGTCAAGAGTAGTATGGTTCCCCATTTTATAATTAAGCCTGGTAGGTAGAGAGATGGCCTGTTCCAGGTTTGCGTTTTGGATCACACCCTTGAAGACCTTGTTGGGGCCAGTGGCCCAGTTAAGGTTGAAATCTCCCATTATTAGGAGTTCATTGGTTAATTCGCTGCCAACCAATTTGATGATGCCCTCAAGAGCAAGTTGGGCATTCTTAGGAGGGTTATAGACACAGCCGATGGTGAGATGCTTAGCATTACCAAGGGTTAGACAGATGAAGATAGACTCCCCATCCTGGCAGCTACCAAGGTTGGGCTTTAGTAGACTCAAATTTAGAGTGTCTTTCGTATAGATTAGGACCCCTCCCTCTCTCTTTCCTGCCCTGTCCTCTCAGAAGGTATTGTACCCAAGGATCATGATCTTGTGGTCGTGAATATGGGCCTTGAGCCAGGCCTCTGAGATTGCAAGGACATCTGGCTTATAGCGGTTGCTTGTGGCTTGGACCTCGTGATTTTAGGTCTAAGGCTGTACATATCTGCGTGTACTCATCCTTAAGCCTTTTGATGATGCCCAGTGAGGATCCTGGGAGGTAGATACAAGGAAATTGTCTAGAGGGGGGCCCCGGGCTAGGCTGAATATCTCCTCCACGGAGCAGAAGAAGAGCAAGTAGTTGAGCTAACACTTGCCTAATTGAAGGTTTCGAGAGGCTGTGGAGCCTTCTGCGAGCATCATGGATCACTACGTAATAGGAGCCGTGCTTTACCAACTCATGTGCTATGAGGCTTTCATTTTTAGTTATGGGAGAGGTCCAGTAGTAATGACCACAAGGCTCAGGGTCGCTGAGATTTTGCCTCATGGGGTCAAGAAGTCCTTCCCCTAAGCACATGTCCACCCAGAGGAGAGACCGTATGTATACGAGGGCCAGGAGTACACCCCTATTTGGGAGAGAGGCTAGTGAGTTACTAGTCCAGCAGGACTTAAGGCAAGTGGTGCCATAGTTGTATAAAGAGTATTCTGGGGACATGTTGGAAGACCAGTATATCGCTTGGTGGAATCGGTTATTAAGTTGGAAATTTGGGGTAGGTGCCTGCGGGAGAAACCTCTTGTTTTTTATATTAGTGGCTGTTTTCCCTGGCCGTCGGCCTTATCCTAGTGGAAGACTAGGGGAAAAAGATCACAGTTGCCAGCGTCAATCAGGTGTCGCTATAGGAGTGTAAATTGGGACCTGGCCACACAATACCTAGCTTAATGACCTTTCTTAGATCCCATGCAACAATATAGGGGCATTTAAGAATAAAATGAGTGGCAGGCACAGGTCGATGTACTGCACAATAAGCCAAAATATGCAGGTTAAACAGAATCTGAGTATTGCCTGTACTCAAGTAAAGCAGCTCTGCATGTTAATATTCAGGCTATCACTTTGTAAAGGTACCTAAAGTATCCAGTGACTGAAAGTAAAAAGAAACTAATTAAGGGACTGACTGGACAAGTGGGAAGGTATGTTTTAAAATAATTATGGTAGAGTAGAAGAAACAAAGATTCCTGGTTTGAGTTCAACCTACGAACAGGAAGGGAAACAAAAAACACCCTTTTGAAATTAGATTATGGCATGAGTTTTGTGCAGTTCTAAAATCAGAGGCATATAGATTTGAGTGGTGAGAGGAGTGGTAGGTTTTCCGAGCCCAATGAATATCAGGCAGAGAGCAGCAGAAGGCGGAGACAGAATGTGCACTGGCAGGGAGTCACAATGGGCAGAGTCAGATGGAGCATTTAATACTGTGAGGGGTGGGGATGGGTGGGAGGGAGCAGCAGTGGGCCCTTTGCTCCTATGAATGAGTCCATGACTCGATGTATCCGTTTCACGTGAATAAATAAACTTTCAGCTGCAAGCTGATCTTTGAAAACCAGCAGGTTTTCTTTCACTCATGGAGGAAACCAAGGCAGTGTTCCCAGTGTGATTCCCTTGAGTGCGTGCTCACATGAGATAAAAAATAATAAAGGGGGGGCAGGGTATAAGGGGGAGTTATTTTTATTACTATATGGTTTGAAAAAAAAAAAGCTGCTTATTTTCCTCCCAAGAAATCATATATTTATTTTTTTATTTAAAAAAAAAAAACCTCATCCAAATGATGACCAACCCTCAGTGAGGATGGGTTTCTGTTTTTAGGCTGATGAAACAACAGGATATTTTGTTTTCAGTCCAGTGCCCAAGAGAACGAGAAGTTACCTGAGTGACATTGCCATAACAGGCTATACTCTGTTCAGGAAAGACAGGGTGGAAAGGAAGGGAGGGTGTGTATTGCTTTATGCGAGGGAAAGTATATAACCAATGGATATACAGGGAATGGAGGGGGGACATAGGTACCATGGACAACCCTGGAGACAGGGAACGGAACCACTATTCACACTGGTGTGATCTACAGACCTTGGGCATGGGGGGGGTTACAATAAGGTTCTGGTGGAAGCCAAATGTAGATTAGATCCTCCTTGTTCAATGAATCACTGGAAACAGGAGTGGTTCCAGAGGACTGGAGGAGTGCTGATGTAGCCCCCCCTCCGCACAGAAGTGGGAGGAGACTGGAAACTGTGGAACAGTCAGCCTGACCTCGGTGGTGGGGAAAATAATGGAATCACTGCTAAAAGAAGGGATTGTGGAACATCTTGAATCCAGCAGAGCACAGGATCCAAGGCAGCATTGATTCACAGCGGGAAAGTCATGTCAAACAAATCTGATAGATTTCCCTGACTGGGTGACCAGGAAAGTGGATTGGGGGGGCAGTGGATGTGGCCTACCTGGATTTCTGCAAGCCCTTTGATGCTGTTCCGCATAAATGGCTTGTAAGCACGTTAGGCAGCCTGGGAATGGGCCCCAAGGTGGTAAACTGGATTAGAAACTGGTTGAGGGATAGAACACAGAGGGTGGTGGTAAGTGGAGCTCATTCCAGGGAAAGGAGGGTAACCAGTGTGGTGCCACAACGGTCAGTTCTGGGGCCAGTCCTATTCATTGTCTTCATAAGTGACATTGCAGAGGGTCTGGAAGGAAAGGTATGCCTCTTTGCAGATGATACTGAGATCTGCAATAGGGTAGACACTCTGGAAGGGGCGGGAAAAAATGAGGAGGGACCTAGGTAAACTTTAGGAATGGTCAAGAGAGTGGCAGCTAAAATTCAAGGCAAAAAAGTGCAAAATCATGCACTTGGGGCACAGGAATCCAGGGGAGGCTTACAAGATGAGGGAAGAGATACTGACAGCTACCAAACAGGAAAGGGATTGGGGGTAATCATATCAGATGATCTAAAGGTGGCAAAAACAATGTGCCAGGGCTGTGGAGAGCCAGTGGGGTACTGGGGTGCATGGGGAGAGGAGTCACCAGCAGAAGAAAGGAGGTGGTGATGCTTTGTATAAATCATTAGTGAGACCTCATCCGAAGTATTGTGTCCAGTTCTGGAAGCTACATCTCTGTAAAAACATAGACAGGGTAGAGGCAGTTCAGAGAAAGGCAACACAAATGGTGCAGGACCTGCACTAAAAGTCATATGAGGAGAGACTGGAGAACCTCAGTTTGTATACCCTGGAGGAGAGGAGAGGAGAGAGGTGGGGAATATGATGAGACCGTCAAAGATCTCAAGGGCATAAATATGGTACAGGAGGGTAGCATCTTGGAAGGGGGTAGACTAAAGGGTAACGATGTTGCGCCTGGGTTATGCCACCTATCGTCCCACATACACCTCACATTGTATTCCTGGTCTGTTATGCTGTGATACTGCTATTTTGCACTAACATATAGATATGGGCACCCATCATATAAGCATGAGTGCTAGGAATGTGCTTTGCTGCTAAGATATGCTAATATTGATCATGCATGATTCATTATACCTCACTATAATACATTTATCTAGATTAGTTTGTTTTTCATAGATATTCCATACATAATCTACCTAATTACTGATATAACTCTGAGGGATCATCAGTGATTATTGTATACTTGTATTCTCCTATACAGTAATTATATGTAGTGTGTGTTTTACACTCAGGCAGATATACCATGTGTATTAGAACCTTGTCAGCAGTTCTCTTTGTCTAAGCAAGCTGACACAGAGAGAAAGCCTTTGTTATGTCTATGTCTTATACTATACATAAGCAAGAAATGCCACATGTAGTTTGAAGCAGTCAGCATTTCTTTTGTCTAAGCTATAATGCTAATGGAAGCATATTCTGTCTCATATGATACTCATTAGTAATTATGTCTCTTAAGTCATCCAATGGAGAATGACTTGGGACCAATACATATTGTTCCTCATATCTGTAACTATGAGGTAATCTCTGTTGCTATGCTGTTATCTGTACTATATAGTTGTCTGCAACCTACTGTAAGTAGTCTCTAGAAGATTAGTACTCTAGAAGAGTGGTGAGAGAGACAAGACCTTAGAGAACCTAAGATCTACACTCCTGGAGATTATGTACATTCTTCAGGCTAGTGGTGAGAAACCCATCTCCCTTGTGATTTTCTTTGTCACATGCTTGGCATAAGTAGTATAATAAACCTTATTAGTACTCCTTGCTTGTTTACAAATGTTTCTTGGCAGACTCAGAGACACAAGAATCTGTATTATTATTATTTACTCTACACACCAAGAGTGTTTAGGTAACAATGTGAGGAAGTATTTCTTTACAGAAAGGGTGGTGGATACATGGAACAGCCTCCCAGGGGAGGTGCTCGGGGCAAGTTTGGTAGGGGAGTTCAAAAATGCATGGGATAGGCATAGAGTTACCTTAGCGACAGGTAGGAGAACAAAGCCAGAGATCAAGAAGGGTCTTTTGTTTTTGCAGCAGGTAGGGAAAATGGGCAGACTAGGTGGGCCTAACGATCCTTATCTGTGGTCAAGTTCTGTGTATGTATCTAAGTATGTATCTCCCAGCAACGGCTTCAGGTAGAAGCAGGGACATCCTGGACTACCTGCAGGGGGCGTGCCTTAAGCAACTAGTCAGTGAACCCACTCATGATGGGGCAGTACTGGACCTGGTACTCGCCAACAGGGACAGTGTTGCAGACGTCAAGGTGGGAGGCCACCTGGGGACCAGTGATCACCATAAAGTGTGGTTTAAAATAAGGATTGCTGCAGAACTGAACTACACAAGGATGAGAGGGTGCTAGACTTGAGGAGGGCAGATTTTATAAAGATGGGTGAATGCGGGCCAGCCTGGTGGCACTGAGGGCTGAGGCGCTATGCCTTACCTCACGCTACGCCGGCAACCTGTGTTCAGGAATGACGGGGTGCTGACATAGGGGGGACGGAGTGGGATCGAGCCCCCTAACGGCATCTCACCTCTCCAGGGTGGTTGTCGCCCCCATAGTTCTGCCAGCAGGTGAGGTCTGGTGGCAACATAGGCGGAGGGGCGGCAGTGGGGGGGTCATCTCGGAACGTGGTATGCACATGCCTCTACACATGCACGCCTGAGAAGGGTCAGGAGCGAAAAAAGCATTAAAATGTAAATAAAAAAAAATGGTTGAATGCCTCAAGGATGACCTAGGGTGGTGGAGGAACAGTGGGTGAGCTAAAAGGTGGCATAGTTAGATGGCAAACCTCTGCGTCAAGAGAAGCACAGTTTTTTAAAGTACTCCAGGTTACCAAAAAAATGACCGTGGGCTCCAAGTTCTGCAAAAAAGAGTAAAGTCTTTATTCAAACATAAAGCAGAGCACCAACTGGAAGCACCTAACCCCAGCGTTTCCGTCCCACAATTAGGCCTACATCTGGGGATGTGTCAAGCAGGTGAGCAAAAGCAAGAGGAGCAAAAACACTATGGGCAGGATTTTCGAATGTCTTAGATTGCCGCAAGCCCCGGTGTGCCAACGATACAGCGCATGGGGCTTGTGGAGATCTAATGAGATTTTCTATCTGGTGCAGCACTTGCCACAAGTTAGACTAACTATTTCTAGTCTAACTTGCGGCAATCCTGGGAGCCTGTGTTACAAAGCTGGCATCAAATATGTGGCGCAAGCCGCCATGCTTCTTGTAAACTATTGCAACTGAGCCCAAGACTGTAAAATTGGATGCAGTTGCAGTGAAGGGTTTGGCACACTGCCAGAACCAAAATGCCATGGTGCAGGGCAGAATGCAAGCCCTGTGCCACGTTTTGAAAATCCTGCCCTATGTTTCTTGAAAGAGGTGGCAGAAAAGGTAAAGTCCAAAAGGGTTGCATTCAGAAGGTATAAGGAGATGCAGAGGGAGGTATATCAGGGAAAATGGAGGAAAGCAGGGAAAGCCATAAGGAGTGCAAAGGTGCAAACTGAAGAGAGAGACTAGCCCAGTTGGTAATAAAAGGGGGCAAGACATTTTTAAGGTATGTAAGTCAAAAGAGGAAGACCGAGTTAAAAAGAGAAGGGGAGACAGTGCAGAGGGGGAGACCAGGAAAAGGCAGACATCCTTAACACGTACTCCTGCTTGGTGTTCACAGAGGAACAAGAAGGGGAGGCACCACAAAAAAGTAATAGGAGCCTTGGAGAGGAGGCGGACAATAGTCCTTTTTTGAAGGAGAGAGAGTCCTGAAGGGACTCACTAATCTAAAAGCGGACAAAGCAATGGGGCCAGACAAGTTGCATACAAGGGTATTGAGGGAGCTCAGGGAGGACTGTCTGCACATCTGACAGTCCTGTTTAACAGCTGACTGGAAACAAGAGTGGTTCCGGAGGAGGGCAGATGTCATCCCATTTCACAAAAATGGTACCAGGGAGGAGGCTGGTAATTATAGGCAAGTCAGCCTGACATTGGTGGTGGGAAAGTTCAAGGAAAAGATTGTGGAATTTCTTGAATCCAACAGGTTACAAGACCTGAGGCAGCATGGATTCATGGGGTGGAGAGAGGTCATGTCAAATGAATCTGATAAATTTGTTTGACTGGGTGACCAAGGAATTAGAATCAGGGTGGATCGGTGGGCATAGCCTACCTAGATTGCAGTAAGACTTTCAAGACTGTTCCAAATAGAGACTAGTAAGCAAGCTGGGTAGCTTAGGAGTGGGTCTAAAGGTGATAAACTGAGTAAGAAACTAGTTAGGGGATAGGTGACAGAGGGTGGTCATAAATGGAGTTCACTTGGAGGAAGGGAGGGTGACCAGCGGGATGCCTCAGGGATCAGTGCTGGGACTGGTCCTCTTTAATGTCTTTATAAGTGACATTGCAGAGGAGCTGGAAGCAAAGGTCTGCTTCTTTGCAGATGACACCAACATCGGCAACAGGGTGGAAACTCCGGGGGGGGTGTGAAAAAGATGAACAGAGACCAGACAAAACTCAAGGAGTGGTCAAGGGTATGATAACACAGAAGTTGTTGACAGATAAAGACCCTTTGATCTAGTCTGTCCATTTTCCCTGCCTACTGTACCATCGCAGACCCTACACAATCTCCGTAGCTGGGTTTCAATGCAAGAAAGTGCAAAATAATGCACTTAGGGCACAGAAGCCATGGACTGAGTACAAAATGGGTGGAGTGGTATTGACAGCCACCATGCAGGAAAGAGACCTGGGGTAATTATTTCAGATAACCTACAGGTGGCCAGGCAGTACAACAAGGCAATTGGGCGGACTAATGGGATGCTGGGTTGCATAGGGAGGGGGTATCGCCAGCAGAAAGCAGGAGGTGGTGTTGGCCCTGTATTGACCGCTAGTAAGACTCAACTTTGAGTATTGTGTCCAGTTCTGGAGGCCACATCTTTAGAAGCACATAGGCAGTGTGGAGGCAGTCCAGAGGAGGGCAGCTATAATGGTATGGGCCAAAATAAAAAAGGAAACCCATAGAGCTCAAACAAAAGGGTTCCAATGCTGTACCATTTTAAACAGACAGAGCAGGAGAAATGAAAGCAGGCAAGAGGAAACCAGAGGCAGCATTCAGTAAGCATGAAGAGCAATTATATTATAACATGACAGACCTAAAATGACAAGCAAATGAACTACAACCTTGCTTGAACTCTCGCGATTCTTCATCCTCCCCGATGAAGAATCTGCAAGTGTTCGAAGCGTTGGGGTTGTAGTTCATTTTGCTTGTTGTTTTTAGGTCTGTGCACATTGTGATAATAAATTGGCTTTTGCATTTACTGAATGCTGCCTCTGGTTTCCTCTGTGCACCTTTCATTTTTGCTGTGCTATAATGGTACAGGGTCTGCACCAAATCTCCTATAATGAGAGACTAAGCGACATCAATATGTACACCCTAGAAGGAGAGGGGGGGATATGATAGAGACCTTTAAATATCTCCCAGGGGTAAATAAGGCACAGGAAGGAAGTATTTTTCAGACAAAAAAGGAGCTCATGAACAAGGGGACATGCTATGAAGCTGGAGGGGGATAGGTTCAGGAGAGATGTGAGGAAGTACTTCTTCACAGAATGGTGGATTCCTTGAGCAGCCTTCTACCAGAGGTAGTGGAGACGAAGACAATGGAGGGTTCAAAAATGCATGGGATAGGTGTAAGGGTATCTTAGTGGAAAGGAAGTGTGGGGAGGGGAAGAGCCGGAAGAAGTTGGGGTCTGTGGTGATACTTTAGGTAGGGAAAAATGGAGAGACTGGGTGGGCCAAGCTGTCCTTATCTGCCATCAGATTCCCTGTTTCTATGAAGATGATAAAGTGGCTCAATAGCTTGAAGAGGAACAAGGCCTTTCAAGTGTGGGTTAAACTTGTTCTGACCAGTTCCAGAGAGGGCCACGTGGAAGGAGGGTGGTTTGACACAGCTTTGCAGGGCAGTTAAAGAGGGTCACATATCAGGCACACATGTAACATGGTGTAAAAAGAACCATCTTTAAAGTGTGTGCACTAACCTAGTTTCCATCATTGTCTGTAATAAAACTCCACATAGAAACTGGAAGGGACTATTGTGTTTGTGTGGGGTCTCCAGAAAGTGACACCACTGGGGAGGTGGGCAAGTACAGCATTCCAGGGACCCATACTAACATGTCACCTAGCCCACTTAAATCTTTTTTTTTTTCCTTGGTGGAGGCACTGCACTTTTCTTTTCTTTTGGATACGAACCCCCTGCTGAGTGAGAATAGAACCCTGGAGCTACTGCAAATATCAAAATACAACAAATCTTACCTGTGTGCAAAAGTCATTTATTGACATGTTATGACATAAATTGCTTCTACCTCACATGAAATGGCTTAAGCTGACTGGCTGAGCATGACACAGCTCCCAAATGCTGCTACCTGAATGGCTGGTTTGGCCAAGCCTCCATTTCTCCTAACATTGTTACCAACATGTTTGTGTTGCCCTAGGCAACAAAACATAAAAAGACCTTTCTACAAAAAAGGTTTGTTAACTTATCTGTAACAGTAGATGTCTTCCACAGAGCTACACAATGAACTGTAAGCTGGCAGTGTCAAGATTTCGCAGGACACTTCATAGCTGGGGTCGGCATGTTGATGTATGCCCATACATAAGATGTTGAATGACTTGGCATAGCCTTATATAACATGGGCACCCCATCCATCTCACTTATTGTCTTCGATAAACAAAGTTCCAACACTTATCAACTGACAGGAACAAAGAATTCACTCCATGTCCAATCATACAGAAGTGGCAGGGAAAGCAGATCACTAGGGCGATCACTCCGCTTGACTGACGAGGTGTTGCTAGAGATTCCAAGGGTTTGTTTAAAATCTTCTGGGGCTCGTGCATTTATGCACGCAGCCCCCACCCTTTGGAATTCTCTACCCTGTCAGTTATGTGAACGTGTGACTGTGGAGGGTTTTAAGCGGACCTTGTAAAACCTTTTTATGGATACAGGCATTTGGGGAATAACTGGGATACTGTTTTATTTTCCCCATTTTGTATTATTTATAATGTATGTAATTTTATGCTGCAGCTGTTTTACTTGTTTTGTGAGGCACCTTGATAATTTGGAAGGCACCATATAAATAAAATTGATTTGATTTGATTAGTCTGCCCACCAAAATAAATAGACAACAGAATGGCAGACCGTGCAGTGGCCTGTAAGAAACAGTAGTCCTCCACTGGGAGACCGAGGGAAGGAGCTGTGTGGCTCTATGGAGGATATATTCTTGAACACCTGCTGTTACTGGTAAGTGGCAAACCTGCAGCATCTAGTTCAAGGATATCTCCTCCATTGAGCCACCCACATTGGATGACTACAAAGTACACATACAGGATGTATGGCACAGAAGTGGACAATGCTCCTAAAACAGTGGGTCTTGCAGCACAGCCAGGCCAAACCAGCTCTCCTGCGAGAGACCAGATCCAGACTTTAAAGAGGGAGCCCAGTTAAAAATACTACATTGCAGAATTAGAATCAGGCCAACCTCAATAAATCTCATACCAAAAATTAGGTTTCTACATTGCTTTGTTTTAAAGTTATGAGTTATTGTGTAACCCTGATCTTACTCCCTGTTCAAAAAAGGCAGGTTCAGTGAAGAACCACTGATGATGTCACAACCAGAACTCACAGACTAGTCCTCCCTGTCAGCAACATTGTTGGATCTGTTTCTCCAAAGTTATAGGAACTGTAGCTGTAATAATCATTTAAAAAAACTGACACAGAGTTGCCTGCAGTGCTTGCATTTCTAGAATATTCAGATGCATGGTAATGTACTTTAGAGCACATCAGGAGGTGGTTTTGGAATGCAGCGCTGAACCAAGGTGTAGCATGTCAAAATGGTGCAAAATTTTATAATGTTGAGGGGGCGGCATGCGATCTTGGCATGTAGTAGGGATGCACCATCTCACAGTGTGGTAGGACACTCAATTTCAGAATGTGACAGGGACACACATTGAGGAATTTAGCGGTGACTGGCAATTCTGGAATATAGTAAGGATGTGCAGTGTTGGAATGTGACAGGACACACCATTTTATTTTGAAACTGCTTGTTCCTGCCACATTCCAGAATTGTACGCATCCACCACATGTCAAAATTGAGCATCACATTCCCACCACACGATTCAGCATTGTGTGTCCCAGCCATATTCCAAAATTGCACATCCTTACCACATTCCAAAATTGCACATCCACACCATGTTCCAAAGTTGTGTTTCAGTGCCACATTCTGAAACTGTCACCATCACATTCCAAAACTGTGCCATTGCTGCATTCCAAAATTGTGCATCACTAACACATTAGAAGTTGTACGTCACTACCACATTCTGAAATTGTGTGTCACCGCCACATTCTGAAATAGTGCCTCATCACCACATTCGAAGCTGTGCATCACTGCCACAGTCTAAAGCTGTGCATCACCGCCACATTCCAAAGTTATGTGCCACTGCCACATTCTGAAATTGTCACATTTCCAAACCTGAACTTATGCGTGACTGCCACATTCTGAAATTGTGCATCGCTGCCACATTTCAACATTGTGTGTCACTGCCACATTTTAAAAACTGTGCATCACTGCCACATTCCAAAATTGTGTCACCACCACATTCCAAAATTGTGCATCACCGCCACATTCCAAGTTGTGTGTCACCACCACATTCTGAAATTGTGCATCACCGCTACATTTCTGAAACAAATTGTGCATCACTGCCACGTTCCAAAATTGTGCATCATCATCACTTTCCAAAATTTTGTGTAACTGCCACATTCTGAAATTGCCTGTCACCGCTACATTCCAAAGCTGAGCATCATTGCCACATTCCGAAGTTGTGTGCCACTGCCATATTATGAAATGAAGCGTCGTTGCCACATTCTGAAATTGTGTGTCACTGCCACATTCCAAAATTGTATGTCACCACCACATTCTGAAGTTGTTTGTCACTGCCACATTCTGAAACGGAGTATCGACGCCACATTCTGAAATGATAAGTCACTGCCACATTCCAAAACTGCATGTCTCCTCTACATTAAAAAATTGTAACTGCCTGCCACATTCTGAAACTGTGTGTAAACTTCCACATTCCAATATTGCCTGTCATCGTCACATTCTGAAAATGTGCATTCCCACCATATTCCAAAACGTTACATCCTCACTACATTCTGAAAATGAGTGTCTGCCATATTCAAAAATGGCATTTCCAAGTTACATTCTAAAATTATGCATCCCAGCATCATTTTGAAATTGCATGACTACCACATTCTGAAACTGCATCACCACAGCATTCTGAGATTCCATGTCCATACCACAATCTGAAATCAAGCATACCAACCACGTTTTGAAATTGTGCATCACCAAATGCCAAATTAATCCCTCCACATTATGAAATTTCATATCCTTGCCACCTTACACAACTACTGCATGTGTCTCCCGCATTTCACAATTGTGTATCTCTGCCACATTCTAAAACTATATGACACTGCCACATTTTGAATTTTAGCATCCCTGCCACTTTCTAAAATTTTGTGTCCCAGCTACTTCCTGATATTGTGTCATTACCGCATTCCACAGTTGCAGTCTGGTGGCATTTCAAAATCTCATCCATGCAGTATTCTAAAAATTGCACACATTTTTGTCATTCTAAAGCCATGTTTGCCACTGTATTCCACCCCCCGACACATTCTTAAGTACTGTACCTTGCATCTGCACATTATGGAAATACATGCCCTGACCCACCTAGTGTCAGCTTTCCTTTTTTCAGAAGTTTACTACAATTGCAGTTTTTTTTTTTTTTTTGAAATTACACTTTAACCTCCCCACGTCTTGCTGACTCTGACCCTTTAGGTCCCCACAAGGAGTAATCCTCCTGCCTCCCATTCCACTTGTACTCACCTCTAGGTCCCATGGAGCTGCAGCTTGCCCCCTGAGCAGGGACAAAGTGGGGGACCAGACACCCTGTAATCCTTCATTTTGTCAGTCCGGCTGTGGTCGAGCAAGCGGGGGCACAATAGAGGCCCATCTTCCCAGAGTTGGTAGGCTGTTTCTCTCTTTTCTTCCCTCCTCTACTGCATGTAACCCCCGACGTCATGGCGCAAGGTGCCAATGTCCACATTGTACTGTGGCTGCCCATCCCCTACAGTTGGGCTTGCAGTACTTTGAGCCTCCGCTCGGAGTCAGGCAAGTGCACGGGCATAGGCCTCTTTCCTCCCCAGAGAAGGCAAGCTGTCGTGGGATGCTCAAGCCTATCTCCCTCTCCCCCCGGCCGACCTGCCAGTGACCCGAGTCCCCCCCCGAACTCGGGTTGCCAGTGTGGCACGAGGTGTGGCGTCCAGCGCCTCAACCCTCAGTGCCACCGAGCTGGCACAATTGCAGTTTTATGTAACGTGGGAGAAATAAGTCTTATAAGGTAGTTTGCAGGAAGGACTAAGCTGTGAGTTCTGGTTGTGACATCATTAGTAGCTGTTTACTGAAACTGCTTTTTTTTTTTAACAGACAGAGGCCGGGATATTCAAAAGGGTTGCGCATGGTGCAACAGGACTGCACCGTGTGCAACCCACCAGTGCACCCCAGGATGATATTTAAAAGGGCAAGCTGAGCTGCTCAACTCCCGATGCGCTAGGGCACATCCATAATATATGCGGCACAATGGCAGGGGGCGTGCCCATGCATATGTAGCACATCCCGATATTCAGCCCGGGATGTGCGGCGCATATGCCGGTGCACCCCTGCATTGTGCTGCACAGGGGGCGCAAAGATGCGCCTGAAAATACAGGAAACAAGTCGGGGACCCCCACAGGCGGGCTGTCATGTTGCAGGGCACAACACAGCAACCGCCTGCCTGTGAGTGGCCACCCAACCTCCCCATACACCATATAGGTGCACACAGCTCCCTGGTGGTCCAGTGGACCCTCACCCACTCGCAGGCAGTAATATAAATGAAATCTCTGGTGATCCAGTGGATCTGACCCCCTGCCCGATCGTGGGCAGTAATACAAATAAAATCCCTGGTGGTCCAGTGGACCTTACGCCCTGCCCGATTCACAATTTGGGACTGTGTAGTACAGTTTGGTGTGCATGCCCATTGGCCCACACAGTGGACCAATAGCCATACAGCCAAACTGTATGCTGTCAGTCGGCGGGCGGCTTGTGGGCGGGGTACTGCTGCCTGCCGCTGACTGGGGGGGTTGCGGGGTGGTGAAGACTGCAATGGGGAGGGGGTACCACTGGACAACCAGGGTTTGTATTGTGTGCCCACGATCAGGTGGGGGGGTTCCAGTAGACCACCAGGGATTGTGAATAATTACGCATGCGATTGGGCAGGGGGGAACGGTCCACTGGACCACCAGGGAGTTTACTTAATGCACAGCCCATGATCAGGCGAGGGGGTAAGGTTCACTGGACCACCATGGATTTTATTTGTTTAACTGCCCGCGATCGGGTGGGGGGTCAGGTCCACTGGACCACCAGGGATTTAATTTATATTACTGCCCACGAGTGGGCGATGGGGGTCAGGTCCATTGGACCACCAGGGCTATTTTTAACATTCACCCGCGATTGGGCAGCAAGGAGGGGGAACTGCAGGGCATCGGTCCCCAACAGCTGCAGCCTGGCAGGGCGCCAGGCGCAAGTCAGTAATGGGGGACTGGCACACCGCATGCAAATGAGGTCATAATGACATGCAAATGGCCCCAATTACGCCTTGCATACATTATGCCATAATTTGCATGTGCAGTTCTGAATATCGGGATTATGCACCTAGCGCAAGTACACTTGCACTGGCGCATCCCCCTTCTCCCCTACTGCCTCTTGTGCCCAGGGCAGTGCCACTGTGCCATGCACAGTGCTTGTGCCCTCAGTGCCATATTCAACGGTGCTGAGCCATGGTGCAGTACCGCTGAATATCACCTGGTCCTTGTCCTGGCGCAACCCAGTTGTGCTGCACCCAGGCTTGCGCCACAGCCCGGTGCAGTTTGAATATCCTGGCCAGTGAATTTAGGGTTATATAATGACTTGTAATATTTAAACAAAGTAATTTAAAAATCTATTTTTTGGCATGATGCTGATTGTGGATATGCTGATCCAAGTTCTGAATGTATTGATGTATTTTTTTCTTTATCTAGTTTTTGTTGACCGGATAAGTGCACTAGACAAATTCTGCCTATTTTCAGGCACGACCCAAGGGAAGGGGATACAGATGAATGCCAACTGACTTTGCACCAGATTAAGCTGTTGGTGGTATTTTAGTGAATGGGGGGAAATTTGGCAAGTGCACCGGGGAAATTCCCCGACTCTTTGCAAGAAGTGCCATGGGATCTTTAACATCCACCTGAACTACCACCAGAACAGGCAGATGGGACCTCAGTTTAAATGTCTCATCCGAAAGACGGCACCTCAGGAGTGCAGCACCCCCCGCCATGCTGCACTGCAGTGTCAGTATTGGGATATTAACCAAAGTGCCTGGTGTGGGGCTAGAACCCACAGCCTTCTGATCTCCCAACCTCAGAGGTGAGTGTGCTACTTGCTGAGCCACTGACACTGACGGAAATATTGTCCAGACTCCCTCTTTAATGCTTAGAGAATCAATGGATCTTATCTCACGTAATGGCCAGACAGATTTTGGATGTAGAGTCTGACCTGAAACAAGCAGCAGATGCAGGCATGCCCCTAACGGCATGCCACATAACACTCCCAGGAAGCTCTGTGTTAGCCTTCTTGGATTACAGTGCAATGCAGGATATCCACAAAAGAGACATTGCTTAGATACCATCTTGACAAGTATACAATGGGCAAATACCACAGACAGCTGTGGGGACTGCTGGGTATCCTTGGTGTGGTCCAGATATGTGTTGATAGTGTGGCATTGGGATGGAGGAACTGAGACATTTAGTGAAATTCCTGGAAGAATCAAATCCAAATGTAAGATTTTCAGTGACTTTTCATCAGAGTAATATACAGTTTATGGACTTAGACATCTTTAAGAATGACTTTGGTAATATCACAACAGACCTTTACTGAAAGAGCACAGGTAGGAACAGTCTCCTCCACTCCAGCAGTTGCCAGCCACACCAAACCATCAACCATACCCCAAGTCCCAGTTACTCCACCTAAGGAGGAACTGTTCAGAAGATGTAGCCTTTGATAAGAGGCCAGAAGACGTGCCAACATTTTCTCAACAGGGGTTATAGCAGTAGACTTGTTAGCTGAGTGAGGATACAGGTGAAAATTATACCCTGTCAGAATTTGTTGCAATACCGACAAAAAACAAGCAACAGCCAGAAAGGGGTTAGCTTTATCACCCAATTTTCTGCACATAGTAGTAACATTAGAGATGTGCTACAAAACGTCTGGCACATAATTGCTATGGAACCTGCTGTGTTAGACACTTCAGACCCCTTCCCACAATAGTGCACAAGAGAGGGACCAACCTATCAGACATGTTGGTCCATAGTTTCCAACCTGCTGAGAGGAAGCGGTCAGATACATGGCTTCTGAAAGCCCCTGTTGGATGCCACACTTGTGGCCATTGTAAGCAAAACCTTTAAAAAAGTCAGCAGTTCTAAGGTGTATAAAATCATGAAATCTATTAACTGCAGCACTAAAAGTATTGTATATCTAACTACCATATATTCTTATGTAACTCCTTTTATGTTGGCAGGACCAAGTGGCCATTTAAGATCCAAGTGGGAGAGCATCTCAGTTCAATAAATAGAGACACTCATTATGCACTGTTTACCCATTTGGAGGCCAACAAAAACAATGGACTACATTAATTCAGTTTTTGTGCCACTGAGAAGGTGGACTTTGGATCGGAGGGGTGATCTGGAACTAAGTGCCAAGAGGGAATCCTACTTCATCTTTGAACTGGGCTCCTTAAAAGCGCTTGGACTTAATAATAGTAATGAACTGCAGTCTTTCTTGCATAATTGAACTGATTTTTTTTTTTTTTTGCTCCTTCCCGGTCCACTGCAGACCCCTCCTTCATAGACACATAGATGTGTGATGGCAGAAAAGGACCGACAGGCCCACCCAGTCTGCCCATTTGTCTAGCTATCTGCTAGGACATGCTCCCCCCACCATCAACACTCCCCTGTGGTTGTCCCATGCCTTTTTGAAGCCTTCCACTGTTGCTTCTCCAACCACCCCCTCCGGGAGCCTATTCTATTTATCCACCATCCTCTCTGTGAAATAGTACTTCCTAATGTTACCCTTGAACTGCCCCCCCATAGAAACATAGACTTTGATGGCAGATAAGAACTGCTTGGCCCACCTAGTCTGCCCATTTCCCCTACCTACAGGATAAGCTGCAGATCCTAGTTAACCAATAGCCTATTTCTTCTTACCCCCCACAAGAATTGCCTTATGTCTGTCCCATGCATTCTTGAATTCTCCCACAGTTTTAGACCCCACAACCTCTTCAGGAAGGCTGTTCCATGCGTCCACAACCCTCTCTGTGAAAAAATACTTCCTCACATTGCCCCTGAGCCGTCCCCCCTCTATCTTCAAATTGTGTACCCTTGTTCTTGCACATCTCTTTTTCTGAAAGATGCTACCCTCTTGGACTTTGTTGATTCCACTGAGGTACTTAAAAGTTTCTATCATGTCCACCCTCTCCCTCCTTTCCTTAAGGGTATACATATTAAGCTCCTTTAGTCTCTCCTCGTATGGCTTCTCTTGCAGACCCTGCACCATTTTAGTTGTCCTCCTTGCGGACACAGAGTTTCCAGAACTGGACTCAGTACTCCAGATGGGGTCTCACCAACTGTTTATACAGAGGAATAACAACTTCTTGTTTTCTGCTGGTGATCCTCTCTCTATACATCCCAGTATCCCCCCAGCCCTCTCTACTGCCTTCTCACATTGCTTGCTAACCTTAAGGTCATCTGATATGACTACCCCCAGGTCCCTTTCCATTTTTGTTGGTGTTACTACCCCCCCATTGTGTAATTTTCCCCAGGGTTTTTGTTTCCCAGGTGCATTATTTTGCACTTCTTTGCATTGAATCCAAGCTGCCATACTTCTGACTATTCCTCTAACCTTGCCAAGTCCCTTCTCATCCTTTCCACACCTCTTTGTGTACCAACCCTACCCAAGTAGCTCTCCGGCCCCGTCTAGCTGCTGGAGGTCTGCCTCTGAACAAGTAAGTGGTCTACTGAGAAATATAGGATATTCTTGTCTCAGAACAGGACAATCAGGAGCTTAAAGGCACACAGGCAGAAAGTAAGGAGAGAGAGAGAAAAAAACAGAGGAAAGAGTAAGGATTGCAAACAGTTAAGGGCCAGAAATAAGACATGATTGGAGTGGTAGTGCAGTGGCTGTGAGCAGCAGTCTTCCGGGAGATTTTCTGGAGGATGCGGTGTTGTCCCATCTGCAGACACCTCTCTGGGCTGAGGGAGGAGGTTGCTCATCTCCAGGCTGAGTTGGCCAGGATTTGTGGGATCTCCTCTTCCATCCAGGGACCACCAGTGCCACTGCCATTGCCTCAGAGGTTGCCAAGAAAGAGGAGCAGTTGGACCACAGTGGGCTCAGGGAGGGTGAGGGTGGTGGAACAGAGGCATCCCTCCAGTTGTACCTCTCCACAATTCTATGCCATTCTGGCAAAGTGTAGTTCCTCTATGGAGGCACCTACAGTGGAGACCAAGGAGGATGCTGGGAACTTCCACAAAGGAGACCCACAGGAGGGTGGCAGGGACCCTGCAGGGAAGGAAACAACTCCTGGTGGGGGACTCCATTGTTAGGGAGGTAGAACTGGGCAAGGAAGGGGAGAGGGAGGTAGGGTGCCTGCCTGGCGCCATGGCTTTGAGGGACAGGGAGCGAATCCTCAGGATTGCCGGAGCAGCTGCACAGGGGAGGGAGCTGGATGTCATTGTCCACCTAGGGACAAATGACCTGGCTAAGAAAGGGATTAGAGAAGTGCAGGAAGAGTTTGTGGAATTGGGGAGGGGCCTTAGTCAAGTAGCACGCACGGTAACCTTCTTGGAGGTGCTACCCATCTATGGCATAGGAGAGGCTAGGGTGTTCTGTACCATGGTATTCAATCAGTGGTTGAAAAACTGGTGTGGAGCTCAGGGATTTGGCTTCATTGGGGACTGGGGGTCCACCTGGAGTGATGCAAGCCTATACTGGCATGATGGGCTGCATCTGTCCGGGAGGGAACCAGGATCCTAGGTGATAGGTTTAAATGCATTAGCAAGCTTTTAAACTAGCCAAGGGGGAGAGACTGAAAGGAGCAGGAAAATCCTAGCCCCCCAAACAATTACGGTAGTAAGTGTGGCAAACACCAACATGGAGGTGTCGATAGGAGAAGGGCAGAGGTAAATGGAGAAAGTGACAAAGGCAAGAAGGACAGGGATGGGGCAAAAGGGGTAAGGCCATCAGGAAATGGAGGGTAATGAGTACCAATGCCTGTAGTCTGGGCAACAAGCTCCTGAGCTGGTGGCCTTAATGGAAGAGGGATGCCTGGATATCGTAGAGTCACAGAAACATGGTACACAGAGAACCATGACTGGGATGTTAACATACCAGGGTACATAACTTACAGGAGAGAGACAGGCAGGGAGAAGAGGGGAGGAGTAGCTCTCTATGTAAAGGAAGGATAAAATCAACTGAACAAAAGAGTAAACAGGGAGGAGAGGAGGCACTGTGGGTCACCTTGGAGACTGGAAAGGACACCACAATCCGCACAAGGGTTGTGTACAGACCCCCTGTCAGGGGAAGGAATGGACAAGGATATGATGGAAGGCATTCTTAGAATGGCAGAGAAAGGGAGATACTGTTGATGGAGACCTGAATATGCCAGATGTCAACTGGAGCACATTTGCTGCAGCCACATCCAAGAGCAGGGCCATTCTTGACGCCCTACAGGTGGCAGGCATTAGACAGCTAGTTTCGGAACCCACTCGTGAGGGAGCAATCTTAGACCTCGTACTCTCAAATGGGGACTGTGAGAGGATCTCAGATCTAGAAGTGGGTTGCCATCTGGGGACAAGTGACCATCAAACAGTGTGGTTCAAGTTAAACTCGGCTACTGAGTCAAGCCATACAAAAGTGAGGGTACTGGACTTTAGGAGGGCTGACTTTGGCAAGATGGGAGAGTGCCTCAGAAAAGCACTAACAAACAGGCTAGAAGGAGGTGTGGATCAACAATGGGGAATTATCAAAACTGCCATCACAGAGGCAACAAGCCTTTGTGTGAAGCAAATAAACAAATCAAAACGAAAGAAAAAGCCACTATGGTTCTCAAGAGAGGTGGCTGTGAAAGTCAGGAAGAAAAAGATAGCATTCCGGAAGTATAAGGAAACACAGAAGGAGCAGGACAGAGAGCTGTACCAGTTAAGGCAGAAAGAAGCAGGAGGGAAGTCAGAATAGCAAAGGCCCAAACTGAGGAAAAGATAGCCAACTCAGTTAAGAAGGGGATAAAACCTTTATAGGTACATCAGCGCAGCGAGAAAGACAAAGGAGGATAGTGAGGCTGAATAGAATGAACGGTGGGTGGGCAGAGGGGACAGTGAAAAGCAGGAATACTGAACGAATATTTCTGCTCAGTATTCACAAAAGAGGAGGGGAAATGCCTAATCCAATTAACAGAAGCACTTCTTGATAGGGGGTCGATCCCAGTCCTTTCACAGAAGACAGGGTCTGCAAGAACTCCTAAAACTGAAGGTGGACAAAGCAATGGGTCCTGATGGAATTCACCCCAGAATTCTAAAAGAATTAAGGAAGCAACTAGTGAAACCACTGGCTACTCTTTTAATAAATCATGGGAGGATGGTGGTACCCGAGGACTGGAGGAAGGCGGATGTGATTCCCTTCACAAAAGTGGGACCAAGACACAGGCAGGAAACTACAGACCTGTCAGTCTGACCTCTGTAGGGAAAGTGATGGAGTCACTTCGAAGGAAAGAATTGTTGAGTACCTAGAGGCCAGTGGGGCACAGGACCCAAGGCAGCATGGGTTCACAGCGGAAGGTTATGTTAGACAAATCTAATAGATTTCTTTGACTGGGTGACCAAAGTAGTAGACCAGGGAGGGCTGTGGACATGGCCTACCTAGACTTTAGCAAGGCATTTGACACAGTCCCACACAAAAGATTATTAGTCAAATTAACCAGCCTGGGAGTGGGTCCCAGGGTGGTAGCCTGGTAAAACATTGGCTGGACAACAGGACACAGAAGGTAATTGTAAATGGAGTCCACTCTGAAGAAAGGGCAGTTACCAGTGGGGTACCGCAGGGTTCAGTATTGGGTCCAGTCCTTTTTAATGTCTTCATCAGTGACATTGCAGAGGGACTGGAAGGTAAAGTATGCCTTTTTGCAGATGACACAAAGATCTGCAACAGGGTTGATATACAAGGAGGCGTGGAAAGGATGAAAAGGGACTTGGCAAGGTTGGAGGAATGGTCAGACGTATGGCAGCTAGGATTCAATGCAAAAGTGCAAAATAATGCACCTGGGAAACAAGAACCCAGGGGAAGAATACACAATGGGTGGGGAGGTAGTAACAACAACAAAACAGGAAAGGGACCTGGGGGTAATCATATCAGATGACCTTAAGGTTAGCAAGCAATGTGAGAAGGCAATAGGGAGGGCTGGGGTATACTGGGATGTATAGGGAGAGGCATCAGCAGCAGAAAACAGGAAGTTGTTATCCCTCTGTACAGACAGTTGGTGAGACCCCATCTGGAATACTGTGTCCATTCTGGAGACCCCATCTCCAAGGACATAGGATAGAGGCAGTCCAGAGGAGGGCACTAAAATGGTGCAGGGTCTGCAAGAGGCCGATGAAGAGAGACTAAAGGAGCTTAATATGTATACCCTTGAGGAAAGAAGGGAGAGGGGGACATGATAGAAACTTTCAAGTACCTCAGTGGAATCAACAAAGTCCAAGAGGGTAGCATCTTTGAGAAAAGAGACTTGCAAGAACAAGGGACACAATTTAAAGATAGAAGGAGGGCGGTCTCAGGGGCAATGTGAGGAAATAATTTCACAGAGAGGGTAGTGGATGCATGGAACAGCCTTCCTGAGGAAGTTGTGGGGTCTAAAACTGTGGGAGAATTCAAGAATGCATGGGACAGACATAAGGCAATTCTTGTGGGGGGCAGGAAGATATAGGCTGTTGGTTAACTAGGATCTGCGGCCTATCCTGTAAGTAGGGACATGGACAGACTAGATGGGCCTAGCAGTCCTTATCTGCCGTCAAAGTCTATGTTTCTTTGTCTATGTTCTATGTTAACCCTGTTGCAGATCTTTGTGTCATCTGCAGAGAGGCATACTTTTCCTTCCATTCCCTCTGCAATGTCACTTATAAAGACATTAAAAAGGACTGGACCCAGTACTGAACATTGCGGTACCCCACTAGTAACTCCTCTTTCTTCAGAGTGGACTCCATTTACAATTACCTTCTGTATCCTGTTGTCCAGCCAGTGTTGTACCCAGGCTACCACCCTGGTACCCACTCCCAGGCTGGTTAATTTGATTATTAATCTTTTGTGTGGGACTGTGTCGAATGCCTTGCTAAAGTCTAGGTGGGCCATATCCACAACCACTCCCTGGTCTACTACTTTGGTCACCCAGTCAAAGAAATCAATTAGCTTTGTCTGACATGACCTTCCCGCTCTGAACCCATGCTGCCTTGGGTCCTCTGCCCCACTGGCCTCTAGGTACTGTACTCAACAATTCTTTCCTTCAGAAGTGATTCCATCACTTTCCCTACCACAGAGGTCAGACTGACAGGTCTGTAGTTTCCTGCCTCTGTCTTGCTCCCACTTTTGTGAAGGGGAATCTTATCCACCTTCCTCCAGTCCTCAGGTACCACACCATCCTCCCATGATTTGTTAAAAAGGGTAGTCAATGGTGTCACTAGTTATCCTATTAATTATTTTAGAACTCGGGGTGAATTCCATCAGGCCCCATTGCTTTGTCCACCTTCAGTTTTAGGAGTTCTTTCAGAACCTGTTCTTCTGTGAAAGGACTGGGATCGACCCCACTATCCAGAGTGCTTTTGTTAATTGGATTAGGCACCTCCCCCTCCTCCTCTTTTGTGAATACTGAGCAGATGTATTCGTTCAGTATCCCTGCTTTTTCAATGTCCCTCTCTGCCCACCCACCGTCCATTCTATTCAGCCTCACTATCCCTCCCTTTGTCTTTCTACACTCCCTGATGTACCTATGAAAGGTTTTATCCCCCTTCCTAACCGAGGTGGCTATCTTTTCCTCAGTTTGGGCCTTTGCTATTCTGACTTCCCTCCCTGCTTCCTTCTACCTTAACTGGTACAGTTCTCTGTCCTGCTCCTTCTGTGTTTCCTTATATTTCCTAAATGCTATCTTTTTATCCCTAACCTTCCCCACTACCTCTTTTGAGAACCATAGTGGCTTTTTCTTTCATTTTGATTTGTTTATTTGTTTCTACACAAAGGCTTGTTGCCTCTGTGATGGCAGTTTTGATGTTTCCCCATTGTTGCTCCACCCCTCCATCTAGCCTGTTTGCTAGTGCTTTTCTAATGCACTCTCCCATCTTGCCAAAGTCAGCCCTTCTGAAGTCCAGTACCCTCACTTTTGTATGGCTTGACTCTGTAGCTGAGTTTATTGTGAACCACACTGTTTGGTGGTCACTTGTTCCCAGATGGCTGCCCACTTCTAGATCTGAGATCATCTCACTGTGCCCAATTGAGAGTATGAGGTCTAAGATTGCTCCCTCACGAGTGGGTTCCAAAACTAGCTGTCTGACGCATGCCACCTGTAGGGCATTGAGAATGGACCTGCTCTTGGATGTGGCTGCAGCAAAGGTGCTCCAGGTAACAGCTGACATATTCAGGTCCCTCATCAACAGTATCTCCCCTTTCTCTGCCATCCTAAGGATGCCTTCTATCAAATCCTTGTCCATTCCCTTCCCCTGACATGGGGGTCTGTATATAACCCCTGTGCAGATTGTGGTGCCATTTCCAGTCTCTAAGGTGACACACAGTGCCTCCGCTCCTCCCTGTTTACTCTTTTTGTTCCATTGCTTTTATCCCTTCCCTTACATAGAGAGCTACTCCTCCCCCTCTTCTCCTCTCCCAGTCTCTCTCCTGTAGGTTGTGTACCCTGGTCTGTTAAAATCCCAGTCATGGTTCTCTGTGTACCATGTTTCTGCGACTGCTACGATATCCAGGCATCCCTTTTCCATCAAGGCCACCAGTTCAGAGAGCCTGTTGCCCAGACTATGGGCATTGGTACTCATTACCCTCCATTTCTTGATGGCCTTATCCCTTTTTGCCCCATCCCTGTCCTTATTGCCTTTGTCACTTTCTCCATTTACCCCTGCCCTTCTCCCTATTGACATCTCTATCTTGGTGTTTACCTCATGTACTACCTACCCTGATTTTTTTTTTGGGGGGGCTAGGATTTCCCTGCTCCTTTTCAGTGTCTCCCCCCTTAGCTAGTTTAAATGCTTGCCAATGAAGCATTTAAACCTATCACCTAGGATCCTGGTTCCCCTCCTGGACAGATGCAGACCATCATGCCAGTATAGGCCTGCAAGCCATGCCCCCTCATCCTCTGATTTCCCCTCAGCTGGAAGATGCTTTCCACTGACACCCGGTTTATATCCTTAAAGTACTTGAAGGTCTCAATCATGTCCCCCTTCTTCCTGCTCTGTTCCAGGGAGTACATATTTAAATCTCACAACCTTTGTTCATAGGACAGGTGGCTGAGCCCCTTTATCATCTTTGCTGCTCTCCCCTGAACTCGCTTCAGCCTCCACACATCCTTTTTGAGGTATGGCCTCCAGAACTGGACTCCATATTCCAAATGTGGTCTAACCAGATGGATGTACAAGGGTACTATTACCTCCTTTTTTCTATGGTGATCCCCCTTCTGATGCATCCCAACGTTCTGCTGCCCCTAGCCACTGCACTCCCACAGTGCTTTTCCACCTTCAGGTCCCCCGATATAGTGATGCCTATGTCCCTTTCTTGTTCTGTTACCCCCAGATCTGTGCCCCCCATACAGTATCCTGTCCTCTGATTCCTGCAACCAAAATGTATGATTTTACACTTTTCTGTGTTGAATGAAAGCTGCCACCTCTTTGACCATGCCTCGAGCATCCCCAAATCTCTCCTCATTCTTTCTACCACTTCCTGTCTACCATATTGCAGATTTTAATGTCATCTGCATACAGACTCACACCCCCTTCAAGGCCCTCCACAATGTCCCCTACAAATAGATTGACTAGTAGGGGCCCCAACACCAATCCCTGAGGGACCTTGCTTGTGACCATGCCCTCTCCAGATGCCACCCTGTTTATTATGACCTTCTCCCTCTGGTCCCCCAGCCAGCTTCCCACCCATTTAACCACCCTCTGCCCCAGCCCCAGGCATAACATTTTATACAGCAGTCTCCTGTGGCGCACAGAGTCAAATGCCTTTTTGAATCCAGATAAGCAGCATCTACTGCTCTCCCCTGATCCAGTTCCTTAGTGACCTCTTCAAAAAACTCTATCAAATTTGTTTGTCAGGATCTGCCCCTTGTAAAACCATGTTACCTTGGATCCATCAGGCCACTTTCCTCTAGGTAGTTGGTGATCCTGACTTTCATTAGTTTCTCCATGAGCTTGCCTACCACTGATGTCAAGCTCACGGGCCTGTAATTTCCCATCTCTCCTCCTCCCGCCCTCCTTATGCAGCGGGACCACATTTGCCTGCCTCCAGTCTTCCAGTACCACCCCAGACACCAGGGACTTATTGAAGAGTGCAGTCAATGGTACTGCCAGTATCTCCTTTAGTTCCCTTAACACCCTCGGGTGCATCCCGTCCAGCCCCATCACCTTGTCCAACTTCATGCTGCCTAGTTCTCCCAAAATTTCCTCTACCTTGAATGGACTTGTATCCACTTCTTCTTCCCCTGCCTTAGCTTTTCCTGCTCTGCTGCCTGTGCCTTCTTCCTCCCTAGTGAACACGGAGCAAAAATAGTTGTTCAGTAGTTCCGCTTTTTCCCTGTCCCCTTGTATCAGTTCCCCCTCATTTCTTTTTAATCGGAGTATTCCCTGCCTAGTCTTCCTCCTTTTACTGACGTACCGGAACAAAGTCTTATCCCCTTTTTTGACCCCTCTAACTATGCGCTCCTCTGTCTGTGCCCGTGCCCTCCTTTCCTCCACTCTAGCTCACTTGGTATCTTCCTCAGTCTACTTCCATCTGCTTTCCCTTGGACTTCCTGAAGGCCTTTCTCTTTGCCGTTACCTTTTTTGCTACATTCCTAGTGTACCACAGTGGTTTCTCCTCCTCTTATTTTTGCTTGTTCTCTTGGCGCATAGGTCAGCAGCCTCCACAATAGCTTCTTTTATCCTCCCCCACATTACCTCCACATCTGACAACTCCTCCACTCCCTCCAAAGCCCTCTCCACTACTTCCCCCAATTTCCTGAAGTATGCTGTCTTGAAACCCAGCACCCTCAGCCTAGACAGGTGAACCTCCGCAGTGTTCCTTATTTTGAACCTGACTGTGTTGTGGTCACTCGTACCAAGGTGTTCCCCCACCGATACATCTCCTACTCTATCCCCATTTGTCAGGACTAGATTGAGAGTAGCTTCTGCCCTGGTTGGCTCCCTGACCAGTTGATTTAGGAGGGCCATTTGCAGGGAGTCCAATATTTCCCTGCTGCTGGTTGATGCAGCTGATAGGGTGTCCCAGTCTACATCTGGTAGGTTCAGGTCCCCCATCAGCACCACATCCCCCTTTGCTGTCATTCTCACAAATCCATCAGCCATCCACTGATTCCTGCTGTGCTGGGGGCCTGTAAACCACTCCCATGCTCACCACCTCCCCCTTCCCCACCGCCAAAGAGACCCAGAGTCCTTCGGCCTCCCCCCACTTGTCCTGCAATTCTGATGCCCTGATAACTCTCCTTTACGTAGAGTGCCACCCCCCTCTCTTTTCCACCCTGTCCTTCCTGAACAGTGGGTACCCTGGTATCTCCATGTCCCATCCGTGCTCCTGGTTGCACCATGTTTCTGCTACCCCCACAATGTTGAGGCCCTCCTCAACCATTTTTGCTGTTAGATACGGGATCTTTCTACCCAGACTTCTGGCGTTTGCACACATGACCCTCCACCCCCTCTTTCCTGCTCCTCTCTTTCTACCCACCCTATATATTCTGCTCCCATGCCTCTTGTCTGTGTTTATAGGGCTTTTAGCCCCCCCGTCTCTTGTCCCGTGTCCCAGCAATAGAGCTTCACCTTGCGCCCCCCAAGTTTAGTTTAAATGATAGCATTTATCAACATAAACGTTCAGCTTGCATTTGAGCACTGCTTTTCCCTCCCCATTTAGTTGCAGCCTATCTGGGGCATAGAGGCTATTGTCACTCCACGTTGTACTCCAGTCTCCTACCACTCCATGGCTAGTTTTCCATTAGTAGGTTATACAGACCTGCCACTAGAGGGATTCTTGGTCTTCTACATAAATCACTGTACTCATTCGTGGGCAATATGGCCTGCATTATCATTCTACTTCTTTCCGTGCTGCTACAAGGTGTTTGTAGTTGAGGTCTCCTAAGCTTCACTCAACAGGCTGACAACTTCCTTAGAACTGCCTGTGCGACAGCTCTGCAGCTGAAAACAGGAAGCCCTCAGTGTCTGCCATCCACCCTTCAGACTCAAGTCAGATAGACACTGAGCACCCTATTATTACCTACGCTGCGTTGTCATACCGATAGATATCGATAGAATCCTCTGCAGAGAGCCAGCACACCTGGGCACCCTTGATTGGTGTGGCCCTGCCCTAGGGGGATTGTGATTGGTACGCCCGCTTGCCTGCTTTGCTCTGATTGGGGCACCTTCTCTATACCTGTTACAGTGTTCCCTTCTTAATTCTGACTTCTCAGCTCTCGCTCTGACCTGAAATTTTCTCCCACCCCCACCACCCCCCTCTCCCAGACCTCCTTTAAATACACTCATGATCCGCCTCCTATATCATATTACTGCTTCATTGGCCTAGTTTCGACTGCTGCCAACCTATGATTGGTATCTGAGTGTGGCCAATAAGACTGCCCTGTGTGAATATCTCTTGAGCCCCGCCACTAACTAAGCTGCTGCTGCTCTCCTTGTTCCCCTTTCTGCTGTATTTTCTCATCTAGGTTTTAAGTGAGTACCTAGGTGGGCAAATTACTTACCGAGAAAATACTGCACTAATACAAATCACGAGACCACTCAATCTGGACATGGTCTCTCCTTATTGTGTTTTATTGTTCTAAGGTGCAGAGTTCTCAGCAATACAGTGCAATTCAAGTACCTCAATGCAATTCAGTTCTCCAATGTACCTTATCAATACCTAATGTTATAACGGTTCACCGTGCAGACACTGTGTCATTCTCCTCCCTTTAGCCTATCTCCCCGGTTAGCCTACACCCCTGCTACTGTCCTCACCTATGTCTATTCAAGCACTTACATTGATCACGATCAACTGTCATTACAGTGGTGCCGTCTCAGCAGCATCTATAAGCTGTCAGCGAAGAAATAAAAAAAGCAGTCTCCATTCTTACAAGCTCCTTAAAGAAAGTTATACTTCTGCTTCTTCTCTGCTCAGGAAATGTGGAGCTCAACCCTGAGCCCCCTCACAACTTAACCTCGCCTATCGATTTTGTTGAGGCCACAGGTCTCAAAATGATGATGGTCAACATTTTGGCCTGCCTAAAAAAACTTGTACAGCTGCAAGCCTGGGCTGCACACGTTAACCCTGACCTTATCATAATTACTGAGTCGTGGTTAAAAGGCGAACACTGATCAACAAATATCACTGCAGGGCTACAATTTATTTAGAGCAGATAGAGAGTCTATAGAGGCTGGGTGTGGTTATCTATGCCAAATCTAGGTACTGGTCACCAATATTAGTTGCAAACTTCAGCCAAGGAATTTGAGTTAGTTTCGCTGAGCCTTCATCTCCCTCCTCGGAATGTATCACTATCCTAGGTGGCTATAGACCCCCGTCTGGTGGTGATGAAGTCCTTAATCTTTTGAAATCCATGTTCGTAGATGCAAAAACTGAAACAATATTTCTAGGAGATCTAAATATTGACTGGCTGTCACCTAAATCACACGGCCTCAAATCCCTTTGTGACGAGCTAGGTCTTGGGCAATTAGTCAGTGAACCCACTAGGAACAACACTCTAAATACTGCCAACAGTTCCAGTCTAGATGTGGTACTAACCACCCATCCACACAAAATATCTAATTCGCAGTGTTTCACAACGACATGAGCGATCATGGAATTGTTGCTTGCATAAGATCTCAAATTAAGGTCCGGTCGAACCCATCTTTATAACAAAAGATCCTCGCGAAATTCAATGCAGTAAACTTCCTATCTGACCTGAGCATGATCAGATGGCAAGATCTCTACCTAGCCAAAGATGTCAACAAGGCAGCTTACATCCTTAATGACAAACTCACTACAATAATAAATAAGCATGCCCCTTTCATCAAAGTAAGGGTACGGAACAATTCCAACCCCTGGTTCACCTTGGATCTCAAGGCAGCCCTTATAGCTCGAGATAAGCTCTGGGCTAAAGCTAGACATTCCAAAGAATCTTCGGATTGGCAGGCCTTTAGAACAGCCAGGAATAACTGTGTGAAAAAACTTCGCTCTGCTAAAGCTAACTATTATTTCTCACTCTAACAAGCTAAAGGTAACCCTCATAAAATATGGAAGACTATCAAAGTTATAGAAGGATGGCCCATGGCCCTCTGTCCCAACAAAGATAGTTGCAAGTGGCAAGATTGTGGAAAACAAGTCCCTAATCCTGGAGGAACTTAACTCCACTTTGCCACAGCTGGATTAGCTTTTGACTCGCCACCTTATGCTGGTGCTGCGGTGAGCCAGCATACTCCTCCCCTACATCTAGTCCTGCACCCAGTCCCTTCCAACTGCGCGAGATAACTTATAAAGAAGTAGAAGATTCTCTTAACTTAGACACCAAAAAGCACAGGGACGCATGGCTTGGAACCCTTTTTCCTAAGGTCAGGCTACACCCATCTCACTGCCCCACCTCCACATCTTCAGTCTTTCCATTACATCTGCTATTGTGCCGCCCTGCTGGAAATCAGCACATATCCTCCTCTATTTAAATCTGGTGACCCATGCGCGTAAACAACTATAGGCCTATTTCCATATTGCCTGTCCTTTCTAAAGTTCTCAAAACTGATCCATATTCAGTTAAAATCTCACTTGAAACCTTCTCTCTCATTAACCCAGCTCAATCCGCTTCCGGCTAATCATAGCACAATCACTGCACTAGCAAAAGTAACCAATGATTGGATCTCTGCTATAGATGCTAAGAAGGTAACTGGTGCAGTCTTTTGGACCTCAGCAAAGCTTTTGATACTGTTGATCACAAACTATTAGTCAATTGCCTTGCAAAGTTGGGTGCCACATACCATACCACCCAGTGGTTCTCTAGCTACCTAACTGGAAGATTCCAAAAGTAAAGGCGGAAGGCTTTTTTCTGCTGCTTGCCAGTTGCAGAGAAGGTCCCCAAGGATCCATCTTAGGCCCTATCTTGTTTCTTTGTACATTAATGACTTAGATGCTAACATATCTACGTCCAATCTGCACTTTTTTGCAGATGATACTGTGTTGTATACTTCTGGCTCATCGTTATCTGAAGTCAAGGGAGTGCTTCAAGCGGACTTCACACAACTTGAGCATAATCTAATAAAGGCAAAGCTTCTGCTCAATGCTAAGAAGACTAAAGCGATGATATTCTCCCGCAGTGCTGTCACAGGCCCCCCCAATATCCTTGCCCAAGACTTCATTGTCACCACGCTAAACGAGCCTCTGGAAGTTGTAACCAAATTTAAATATTTGGGTATCTGGATCGACAATAAATTATCTTTCAATGACCACGTCGAAGATGTCTCTAGAAGGTTAAAAGCAAGGTTAGGTTTCTTCTACAGAAAGAGGCCCCTTTTCCCCCTTGAAACTCGAAACAAGCTTGTACAGGCCACTTTTCTCCCCTACTCAACTATGGCGATGTAATCTATTCCTCCACCACTCTTGCAAATCTAAGTAAACTGGCATCCTTTATCACTGCATTACGGTTCATTACCAACTCCCTTACGTGCTCGCACCACTGTGACTTATATGCAGCTGTTAGTTGGACATCCCTTACTACTAGACGCCTGCTCCATGCCGCCTATGGACTCTTAAACTGCTCCTGCAGAAATTGCTGTATCTCTCTCCCTTATTAGTATCTCATATAGTGCATACTGTTAAGAAAATCTGACTTTATTATGCTTGACATACCAAGGACGCGGACCTCCTTTGGTAAACGTGCTATTGCATATGCCCTTCCCTCCATTTGGAACCAATTACAAACTGTACTGAAACTAACCAGCACAGTTTCAATAAACTTCTACAAATTGCTAAGTTCAGCCAAAATAAAAGACACCTGTAACTGTTATTAAGTCTCTTTCTTCCCCATGTGTGCCATATTTATCCACTGGTAAGGTATAATTGCTTTGTCATATTAACTGCTTTCCCTTCCCCTTCTACTCCTGGCTTTATCTATGCTTACACTCCACTACTACTCTATCAAATCACTCCTCCCCCCCCATATCAGTTGTAGTCTGTTGTTTGTTCTAGCTGCCAAAATATATGTATTGCACACACCAGTCATCATGTTTCATTTATCAGTATGCAACCTGTAAGTTGCTTCCCTGTTTCATATTAATATTTACCACCTGCGGTCACCCTATGTGGTACCCTTGTATGTATATCCAGCCTGTATCATGTAACGTGCATTTCATGTATATACTGTTATTACCTTTCTATGTTTGTACTTTAAGTGTTTATGTCACAGGACCTCCTTGTGAATGAGCTTGCTCAATGGAGTTTTCCTGCAATAAACTTGAACTTGAACTTGAACATATCCCCTCTGAGCACACCAACCTGCCAGCCAGCTGTTGAACTCCTCTGTACTTTGTTTCACCTCCATGCTGGCCCTTGGTAATAGCAGTACCTAGGAAAAAGACAGGGATTTAAAATCCAAGCTGCTGCAGAACCTAGCCAGTGCCATAAACCTTGCCTGCACCTCCATCACACTACCCCTTGCAAGGTCATTTGTACCTAGGTTGAAGATCAGATGTGTCTTCTCATCTGTTTCCCTTCCCCTTGATGGGATCCAATGCATGACTTTGGCTGCCATCATACCTGCAGACATTCCACCCATATTTTACCTCCTCTGTCTCCCCTTCTCCCCCATGTAACTCCTTTTATAATAGAGTCCCCTACTATCAAAACTCTGTCCCCTTCCTCCTCCTGGGCACCTCTCACGTGTGTTTCTCCCACCATTTCCCAAATTTTCCCTATACTTCCCCTTGCTATCTCCCCAAAGCTTCTTGAGACCTCCTACCCCCCATCCTCCTCCTGCTCCTTTCCCTGGGCCCATGTCTGGTCCCTCAGCTCCTCAGTACTGCCCTTTCCCTCGACTCTTTTTGAGACTTCCTCTCCCCAGTATAGGAGGCAGTATAGCGCAGTGGTCTAAGGCTCTGAGCTGCAAATCTGGTGACATGCAGCAGACCAGACCTGGGTTTGAATCCCACAGCTTCCATTTGCATACTGTGTGACCCTGAGCAAGTCACTTAACTTCCTTGTGCTCCCAGGTCGCACCTGGAAACAAGCTCTGGCTTAGTGTGCCTTTCTAGTTAAACAATTTCCCCTTCCCCTTCCCACCCTGCTCATCTCCCTGCACCAACTCTCCCCCAACTGACTCCTCACACCTCCCAGAATCTGGATGTCAAAGGTAGCCCCCTCGCTATTTTCACTGGCCACCACCTCTACTCCTGTCCTGGGCATCATGCCCCCCAGCTGTGTATCCTTCTCTGTATCTCTATCCCCACCCTTGACTAAGACATTCACCCTAACTGTTTGCCTACTTTGCTTCCTGCTCGTTATTGTCCCATTTACATTCAGCGCCTCCCTACCTGCCTTGCCCCCCCGTTCCATACCCTCAGCCTCCTCCTTGGTCACCTGATCCTCCTCCTTTTTCTTCTTTCCCCTACCTCTTTTCCCTCAGCCTGTCTGGGTCCCCCCTCCCATTGCTCCCCCTTTTCGGTCCCTGCCTCTTGCCCCCTTGTCCCTTCCTATCCATCCCTGCCCCTGCTACATCCCTCCCCCACACTCCCTCCTCTACCACCAGGCATAGAGGATTAAAACAGTTTGTGAGCCTTAGACCAGACCCCAGTGCCCCTTCCCCTGTACCTTCTGCCCATCTCGGTTCTCTCTGGACACCCCCAGACTCTTGCCTACTGCTGTGGAAATTTCCACCTTTAGGGTCCCCCCTGCCAGGATCTCCCTTGGTACCCCCCTTCACTCCTCCCCCTTTGTGGGAGGCCTCAGTACCTGGAGCTTCCACATAGTTGACCCCTTGCCCCTACCTCTCCACTCCACCCCTGACCCCCCAAACCCCCAGCTGCCTTCTGATCTCCTCAACCTCCTCCCTAAGATGTACCAACTGGTAGCACACTGGGCAGTCCCCAAACTTCCAAGCCCAGTCAAGTATCATGGCCGCACCACACCCCGCGCACCCAACCAGCCTCCCAAAGATGCCTTCCCTAGTGACATGTGGTCCCTTCCCCATCATCATCATCATTACAGTCCTTTTTTCAGTCAAACCAAAACAAACCAAAACAACCCCACTGGGTTCCCCAGTGGTCAGAACTGTAAGTGGCTGTATAGATTTCCAAACTACCAGGGCCTATACCTAGATGAACCCCCACACAGCATGCAATTTAGCATTTAAACAGTCCCCACACAGCTTTGCAAGGTGGCAGCCAAAAACCGCTGATATTTGTCCCAGACCACAGTCCCCTTCTAGGCCAGGCCACCCCCTATCTTCTGATTCTTCCCCCACTGGCTATTTAATAGAGGTCGGGGCTGGGGTGGGTCCAATTACAGCTACTCCTGTGCAGTTGTAGGGCAAGGTGGCTGGGCTTGTCCTTATGTAGCCCAGCCGCAAGCTCAAATCTGGTGCCCTGTCCTCTGATTGGTCCGAGTGGTCCTCTTCCTTCAGCAGCCTGTTTCCACCCAGCAGCCCTGGCCCACCGCAGATTGTAGCCACTGAGAAAGCTCCACCCTGGATCCCATCACTCGCTGCCTATGCAGCCAGCTTCTCCCACCTCCGATGCTGCCTCCATAGCGCTACAACTCTCCATCACTCTGTTGCTCCTCTGCCACCGATGCGGCCCTCGGGACACAGCTCCTGCCGAAATTACAGCTCCTCCTGTGCAGTTGTAGGGCAAGGTGGCTGGGCTTGTCCTTATGTAGCCCAGACACAAGCTCAAATCCAGCGCCCTGTCCACTGATTGGTCTGAGTGCTTCTCTTCCTTCAGCAGCCTGTTTCCACCCAGCAGCCCTGGCCCACCGTGAATTGCAGCCACCGGGAAAGCTCCACCCTGGATTCTGTCACTCGCTGCCTATGCAGCCTGCTTCTCCCACTTCCAATGCTGCCTCCGTAGTGCTTCCCCTCTCCGTCGCTCCTCCGCCACCGATGCAGCCCCAAGGACACAACTTCTGCTGAAATTAGAGCTCCTCCTGTGCCTCCTGTGCTCCTTCGGGCTCTCACATGCTGGCTCTCATCTGCCCATTGGATGTAGCCTTCACTGCCACACTTATCTCAGCTTCCCCTGAGCTCTGCCAACATTCCTCATTGGTGGTCCAGCTTAACCCTATCGAGGGGCCTCCTGGGGAAGGGCAATGAGGAGGAGAAAGCTCCGTTCCAGGGATATTGGCTGGGGGCCAGGCACGGTGCGCTGGGCGATCGGTGGCAGGAGGGAAGTCTACTGAAAGCCATCATCCGGCACTGCAGGCAGCCATTTTCCTCTGTTCTGGAGCACCCTCCTGCAATGCGTGCAGCCATGGCGGCATCCTGGGGGCAGGGGGCATTCAGCAGTGTATGGTCATCCATGCCGCCAAGAACACCTCCATAAGCCACCACCAGGAGCTGTTACTAGAGCGGCTTGCTGTCTCCCTCCCCACAGGAGGGAAGCATCCAGATGACACTGTCAGCCCCCTCCCTTTTGGCCTCTGCTCCTGGTATCCAGGCTTGGGGCGTGAACCCAGATCACCAGTGTGCCAGAGCGATGCCCATCACTGGGCACCATGGAGATGCCAAATTAACTGATTCTGAGAGTTTATGCTGTCAACATGACTTGCTGATCCTGCTTGAAGTCTGTTGTGCAAGTATGCAGCTACAATACAATCTCCCTTTTGCTCTTACCCGTCCTTCTTTCCTGCTTTCCGCCTCCCCCATCTTCCCTCCCTTTCCTTTCCCTTATTTCCCTCCCTCTCTAATTTTGTATTTTTGCTGGGATTTCTTACATGTGCAACTTTCTAGATTTTAGAAACTTTTAAAATATCACTGTTCCCTTATAGAATCTATGCATTACCTTATTCAAGTGACATGGCAGCTTATTTATGAATAGGAAGTTAATTTTACATTTTATGCATAATTGTTCTTCACATATCAAATATTGTGTATGTTGTGCACGAATTCATTATTGTTGTTCATATTCATGATAGAGTATGTCCCCTGCAGCTGCTTTAGTTGCATGTAATGCACTGTGGTTCCCCCTCTCTTATATTAAACCACCCATTAACTACCCATCAGTGAGTTTGAAATTTAGTCCATTGAGATGGACAAGAGAACATGGACAGTTATGCGTTTATATCAGTAATGATTTATAATAATGCGTAATTATGCACCATGGCTTTCAGAGAGGATGCAACTTCCTCCCACAAATTCCTCCTGGTCAGGCTTTTATTCCCTTCCTCTGTTCCCATCTTCATTGGGGTTTTCTATGCCTCACCAAGAAAATTCTCTATTTCCTGCTAGAATCCCTCTCAACCATCAGTCCTCCTTCCTCCACTGGTGAACTCATCTTGCTAGGGGATTTCAGTGTCAGTTGACTCTTCCACGGTTTCCAGGCTGACCATCCACAAGGCTGAGTTCCTGAATGTCACATCATTTATCACTGAACCCATCCGACTCAACTCCACTCTTAAAACCATTCCCTCCTGGATTGGGTTCTCTCCTCCGACCCCCACCATATCGTTGTAACAGGTGTCCTGCCGAATGCTTTCAGCAACCACTGCATATCCTTCAACATCAGGAAGATCTGGTGTTCACTCTCCTTCCCAAAATATATCTGGACCAGGTTCCTCTGGTCACTCAACACCTCTCCCCTCTTGAGTGACCTTGGCACTGCAGATTGGACAGCCATACCCTCTGCCACTGATATCGACATTTCCTTCTCCCTGTTTCACTCCAAATTCTCGTCAGTCTGGGACAAGCACACCCCACTCAGAAAATCAAGGGTCAAAACATAGAAACATAGACCATGACAGCAGAAAAAGACCAGAAGTCCATCCAGTCTGCCGGTATTCCCTAAAATCCCTGGAACCTATTGTTCCTCCAGGGTACCAAGTCTCCTTGTCCTGCCTCCATTCTCTTCTGTGGTCTTGTTGCCTCAGGCAACCACTCTTCCCATTGCAGGTATACCTGGAGTCCAGGTGTTAGGGTTGACCTGGTCTTCGTGGGTCAGCTGAGGTGCAGAGTGTCCGGCTGCTGTCTGCCTCATTGGACTGAGTCCAATGGGCAGACTTTGATGTCCTTTTTGTGGTGGTCCTTCGTGTGGGGGGCACTTGGAAGACTAGTCCTTTTGTAGCTAGAGAAAGTGGATGGACACTAGTACAGTGTGAACCTATTGGTCGCTTGTCTTGCTTGGGGTATGTCTGTGGGCACTTATTGGCTCACCCACAAGCCCTGATTAGAGCTCTGGTGCCGATGTCTGGAGTCCCCTTGTGGATATTCTGTTCCCACGAAGATCATTAGGAAGAAAGGCTCCCAAGAGAGTCAGAGCCCCCACCTATATTAGTGAGCCAGTGGTGGCAGTTTGCTGGGCTGAGAAATGCGGGGTTTAAAAGCCCCAGAATGCTTCCTGGTGTTTCACTTGCCTCCCTCCTGAGTGGCCATTTGTCTTGCTGGGGGCATGTCGTAGGTACAGATTGGCTCATCCAATAGCCTTGATGGACCAGTGGTCTTTTTTTCCTAAATTCATATGTTCTTATGGATACCAAGCACAAATAAAAGATCTTTATTAATCCAATCTAGAAATGATAATAGACTCTACCATGAATCAGTTTGGAAAGGAAGCCCAGTGCAAGGGAGGTAAATGGTCTCTGGAAGAAGCAAGTAACCATGTTAATTACCTGGCAACCCTGTAATTGCATTTGAAATGTATTAATCGTATATAGTCGAATGCTACTGCTGACGGAAATCCACTCCTAGAATTTCCCTGTTATGCTGCAGTAGCTATGTCACGATACTGTTGTGCTGCACTAGTGACATCACTACTGCAGCACAACACAGAATGTTGTGGCATGGCCACCTTCCCCTCAAGCCGCATCAGTGATTGTAAATGAAGTTTCATTTTTTTTGTTTAATTACCTATTCTGTTGCAGTCTGTTTCATTTGTTCTGTGCCACAGCTCCTTCATTTGCAGTCGGTACACTACAGAGTGTGGGGAGAAAGAGAGAGAGAGAGAAGCAATGCAAAGTAAGATTTTTTTTTGTGTGGGGGAGTGAAGTATGATACTTGAAAATGCTGGCTATTTGGCACATATAAGTAGGCACCTGTTCATTTTCAGCATATTGAGAACCATACATTGTAAAACATTATGTATGGTTCTCCATACACAGGCAGGGCTGCATCTGAATCTCAAGGTTGCCATGGCAACCAAAGAACCTCTTGAGCTGTGTTGTCAAGGTCTTTGGTTTCTATGGCAACCTCTCAGTTCAGACACAGTCTTGTTGTGTATGGAGAACCATACACAATCCTCCATGTTTTGATAAATGGATAGGTGCCCTGGACTAAGGTTTAGCCCATTTTCAGGCATGATCTGGGCCATAAGGCAAAAGAACATATACATTCATTTTATAAGAAGTCAGTAATGTGGCTATAACAAAGATACTAGAGACTGAGTAGACAACAGCATGTACAGTAAAGAATCCTGTAGCAACTTGGGCCTCCAAGATGCTTTTCACACTGCCTTTTGCCTAACAGGCCTGGTATTGGATACATTAATGGGACACCAGAGACACCATATGGCCTCGATAACAGCAATAGCTAAAACAGTGATTGACTGACACTGGATGAGTGGCCAGTCCCCTAGCTACAGGGAGTGGCCGCCTCTATCTTGGAAACCTTATATATGGGGAAAAAAGCTAGCTAGTATACGTCATAGTCTGTGGACCTTTACAGACAGGAGGGCGAAGTCCTGTTACTACTTCTGCCACAAACTGACCTTGATGAAATAATTGTACCGACATGAGTTGCTTCCCCCAGTTGACTACTCAGAGAAAAGCCTACAAGATACTCTCTATTATTTTTCTTGTTTCTGACCCTTTACTGCCTATTTGTTCCTTGTTCAGTGTATATAGTATTATGTCCTGCTGTTTTACTGTCTTATTGTATTCCTTATATTGACTGGCTTGTAATGCAACAGTATCTTTGGTTTGCTTTGTATGTATGTTTTGTTCTGAAACTTCAATGAAGTATACTAAGTTGTAAAAAAAGGAATCCTGTAGCAAAGGCCTCCTGATGGTACAGCAAGCAGTGCATTGTGCTGCCATGCAGGCGACCCCAGTTTGGGAGCGAGCTTGGCCTTCCAACCAGACCAGGCTGAGGCAGCTACCATGTGGCACAATGCCTCAGTCGGGGAGTGTTGGTCGCTGGTTCCAGATGCCACAGGGACCCCTGTGACTGGGACAGGGAGCTTGCTGTCATTGCAAGGCCACTGTGTGCCAATGAGGCCTACTAAGGCCCTGCCCACACCATGGGGGGAGGGAGGGAGGATATAGGAGAAAGAAAACCAGGGAAGTAAAAAAAATGCCTCCCAAATGATAGCTTAATGCCTGATCATGGTATATTCCAGAATAAAAGGTACATCCCTGGATGACGGCAGGGTAGGCATGAAAAAGCTATGTGAAATAAAAAAAAAAAAAATCCTGTAGCAATTATTAGTATAACATTTCTGACCAGTTTTTTCCCCAGTTGAAAAAAAATTCATATAATTTTCTTTTATAACCAGCTGGGAAGAGGTTATGAGGACAAACATCCTCACCTCATTCCTTATATTGGCACACAGTGCCCTTGCTGAAGAAGCTGCCAGGTGACTGGCATGGAAAGCTGACCCACCTACCCACCAGTCACTGCAGGAATGCAGAAAAAAACCAAACGTAAACAAGGTGCACAGAATAGCTGCAATACTAAAAAGACCCCAAAACCAAAAACACAGTTGTGAAGTGTGCAAACACAGAGCCACAAAACAGCAAATGCTGCAAAGGGTGTTTACTGGGAAGAAAAGTACAGTTACATAAGAACTTACTGTAAGAATAGATCTTTGAGAGGAGCTCTTGCAGCAGGCAACTCCAAGCCACCAGGTGCTAGAACCACACAGAAAATGTCTAGCTAGCAGTGTACAGCAGGGGACTGTCCCCGATGTCAGCATACCAATGTCTGCCTGTGGTATAAAAGGGAGGGTCCCCCAGCCCAACCTCAGTTCTCCCACCAGAGACCTCAGCATACCTAGAAAAAGGAGAACCGAGGTGGTTCCTCGAAGATGAGGAAGCAGAGTAGCTGAGAAGGAGAACAGCAATCATGGGGTAGGAGGGAGGGAAAGCAGCGCCTGCTGCAAGAGCTCCTCTCGAAGATCTACTGTTATGGTAAGTTGTTATGTAACTGTACTATCGTACTTTGAAGGGGCTCTTGCAGCAGGCAACACCAGTAGGACTTAGTCCCAGGCAGTATCGGATCTGTTCTAGTCAGCAGGGAGGAGGAAAAAACAGACATAGGGCATTTAGGAAAAAAGGCCCTGAAGGTCTACAAGTCCAAAGCCAGTCCTACGCCTAGAGGCAATGTCTAAACTGTAATGCCTGATGATGGCATGGACAGAACTCCAAGTGGCAGCTGCACAAATGTCTGCAGTGGATACCTTCCTGAAGGAGGCAACTGAGGCAACCATGCCTCTGGTAGAATGGCCTTTAACCGGTCCTGGTAAAGGCTTGTCATACTTGTGATAGTAATAAACAATACAATTAGCTAACCACTTAGATAAACATTGTTTGGAAACAGGAGCCCCTTCTCTTCTGGGGCCAAAAGAAACAAACAACTGATCAGTCTTTCTGGTAGAGTTGGTGTGGTCCAAATAGTACTGGAGCACCCAGTGGACATTCAGAGTATGAAGTAAGACCTCCCCCGATTAGAATACTTGAGAAAATAAACAGGCAGGTGTATGGATTGATTCAACGTAAATTCAGACACCACCTTAGGTAGAAACTTAGGATTGGTCCGCAAAGACAACCTGTCTTTGTGAAAAACCAAATAAGTCTCTTTACACATCACAGCCTGCAGCTCAGAAATCCTCCAAGCAGAGGTAATAGCAACTAAAAAATAACACTTTCCATGAAAGGAAGCGTAGCTCGAAGCTTACGGCTGGCTCAAAGGGAGGTAAAGTAAGCTTTTCCAAAATAAAAGGTCCCATGGTAGGACAGGATCCCTAATGGGAGGTTTTAAATGCAACATACCCCACAAGAAAGTGCAGGAAAGATCCAGTTGGGCAACAGCTTTGCCATCAGCAAGTGCATGATACGCAGAGATGGCGGAAAGTGGCACCTTAAACGAGGAGTAACCCAGACCAGAGTCCGAGAGGGATAGGAGGTACACCAGGATTAGAGTCACTGGACAGGTGAAAGGATCCAAGTGTGCCTAGCGGTGGCCCAAATGGAGAAGCACTTCCACTTCATGGCATAGGTGGCTCTGGTAGAAGGCTTTCTAGCAGCCACTAAGATATCTGCCACCCAGGGGGAAACTTCAAAGCGGGCAATGGCTAAGTCTGAAGGAGCCATGCATGGAGATGCAGTGACCTGAGGTCTGGATGGGTCAGAGTGCCCTACTCCTGGGAGGGCAAGTTGGAACACAGGGGCAAAGGGAGTGGAGGCTGCACTGCCAGTTGCTGCAGAAGTGGAAACCATATCTGATGTGGCCAGTAGGGAGCTATAAGGATCATCTCTGCTCCCTCTGACTGTAGCTTGAGGAGAACCCTCTGCAGAAGTGGAAAGGAAGGGAAGACATACAGAAACCTCCCTGTCCAGCCGGCCCAGTGGTGCAGAAGGTTGAGGCACTGAACGCCTTACCTCGTGCTACGCTGGTGACCCGATTCAGGAATGACCTCAGGTCATTGGGGTGCCAGTGTGGGGTGGAGCAGGATTGAGCATGCTGGTAGCTCACCTCTCCTGAGGGTAGTGAGGGTGGGTTGGTGCCCCCCTGTAGTTCCGCTTCCACCGGGTGGAGGATCAGTGGGTAGCATAGGTGGAGAGGGGGCAGCAAAGTATCAGGAGACGGAAGGGGTGAGCTGGCACCATGGGGTACAAAGCATGCCTCTAACCTCCCTGTCCAAGAGAGGGCCAATACGTCATGCCAGAAAACACCAGGCCCTGGATCGAGCAAGCAGAAATTGGGAAGTTTTCCACTGAGTGGGTATGCAAAGAGGTCCAACTCTGGACGGCCCCACCTGCCGAAGAGGTCTTCTCCCACAGAGAACAGGAGCTGCCACTCATGAGCCCTCAACCTGGACCTGCTTAAGCTGTTGGGCAGGATGTTTTGGACACCTGCAACATGTACAGTGGCTATTTCCAGGTTGTGCCGAATGGCCCAGTACCAGACTCTCATGGCAGTGGCCTAATGGGCACCCCAGCTCAGGCCCGAGGTGTCTGTCATGAGAATCTGCTGCAGGAATGCCGCCCAGAAAGGAACCTACCATGTGGAGATTGGGGGAAGGGTTTTGCCATCATTCCAGGGTCTACCTCACCGGATTGGAGACCAATACCGGCTGATCCAGGTGGCTGGTATACTGGTCCCACTGGACTTGCAGAGTCCATTGAGGCACTCTTATGTGCAGGCGGGCTAGGGGAACTGTGGCTATAGCCACCATATGCCCTGGAAGCTGCAGAAAAGATCTGGCTATAACCTGACAGGAGGAGGAAACCAGCTGGGCTTGCGCCATCAAGCATTCCACTTTGTCCTGTGGCAGGAAGGTTCTGCCCTGTGATGAGTCTAAGACTGCTCCTATGTACTGGGGATGCTGGTTCAGCAAGAGACAGGACTTGAATAGGTTGAGAGTAACCCCCAGAGTCCGGAACAACAGGATCCAAATCAACTGAACCCTGAAGAGGGCTGTCAGCAGCCAGTTGTCCAAGTAAGGGAAGACATAATGCCCCTGTTTCCATAGGGCTGCAGCCACCACTGCTAGGCATTTGGTAAAGACTTGGGGAGCTGAGGAAAGGTCAAAGGGGAGGGCACAGAAATGAAAATGGTCCCCTGGAAACAAAGCTGGAGAAACATTCGGTGGGGTGGGAAAACCAGGATATGGAGATAGGCATCCTGCATATTCAGTGAACAGAGACAGTCCCCCTGTTGAAGAAGGGGCAGTAATCCATGAAGAGTGACCATTCTGAAGTGCTTGTACTCTATGTAAAGGTTCGGGCTGCTGAGATCCAGAATTGGTCTCAAGTCCCCGGTCTTCTTGGGGACTAGAAAGAAATGGAAATAGAACCCCTTCCCTTTCTGAATCTGGGGGGGACAGGCTGTAAGGGCTTTTTGCACAGAAGCACCTGAATCTCCTCCTGGATGAGGGCGACATGGATCTGTGAGTAGTGGAAGTGCAAGGGAGGTTTGTCTGGAGGGACTTCTAGAAATTCCAGCATATGACCTCTTTCCACAATCTGAAGTACCCATTGGTCTAAAGTTACAGTGTGCCACCATCTAGGTATAGGGAACAGCGACCCACCACCACCTCCCCCAAGGCCTTTGCTGGAGGAGGGGCATTGGGTAAGGAGTCAGACAGTGGTAACGGGGGTGGTCAGAGTGGCTTGGGATGCACTAGGAGCCCTAAGGGTGGAAGCTCAAGCCGGCTGGGTTGAAGCCTTGTGCTGAAAGGTGCCTCTGGGCTGCTGGACCTTGGAATGTTGCCTAGGGCTCCTACAAAAGGACTGGCATTAGTTAGACCTGGGCTGTGAATGGTACATAGACTGTACTGATCTCAAGGCCTTGCTCGACTCTTGGAGGCAAGAAATAATGTCCTGGGCATCCCCACCAGAAAGGACAGAGCCCTGAAAGGGGGCATCCAGAATTTTCGCTTGCACATCGGATGCAAATCCTGAGCCAGGAGTGACAGTGGATGCAGGCTCCTGTTGCTGCTGCCCATCCGGCTGCATCCACTGTGTCATAAGCAGCCCTGAGAATGTGGTTGCCCACATCCGAGCCTGATTTAAGGAGCTGGACCAGCTGGGCCTTCTTAGGGTCCTTGGGAAGGCCCTGCAGTAGGTCTAAGGCCTTGTCCCATAAGGTGTTTTGATAATGCACCATATGGGCCAGGTAATATTGAGTCTGAATGGCAAGAGTGGCCGGAGCGTAGACCTGCTTGCCGAAGTGGTCGACCAGGCGAGACTCCTTATCTGGAGGGTGGGTGCTGAGGTGCCTAGGTTTCTTGGTGCAGTCATGAGTCACATGAGTCATCTGCGGTTGCTCTCCCAAAATGGACTTGCTGATGGGTGCATGATAAAGGCAGTCAGCCTTCTTAGCTAAGGCCAGAGTGGAGGAGGGATGGGTCCAGGTGGCCTTGGTGACATCCTCGCATGACTTCATGAGGGGTGACACCAGTAATGGGAGAGTCTCTTTTCTGTGAAGACAGTCTGCAAGATGGTGACATTCAGGGTGTAGCTCGTCTGTCTGTCACCCCATCAGGGACTGTATATACCTCATGACATCAATACAGGTTGGATCATCGGGGGGGACCTAGGAGTTTCCTTGGGGCTTCAGGCTCATCAGAGGGCCCCCTAGAATCCTCAGAGTCCTCTGAAGAGGAAGAGTAGGAATCCAATCCAGACGGGTCACTTTCTGGGACCAGCATCGGGGGAGCAACATTCCTCCTTATGTCAGTTTGAATGGCCAGGAGAAGGTCCTGGAGACCGGGGGTAGGTATGACCTGCACAGCCAGAGTGTCTAGGAGGAGGGACCTGAGGAGGCAGAGTGGAGGGCCTCCTGGAGGTCTCTTTGTCTTTCATAAAGGCCCACCAGGCTGAGGAAAGTGCATTATAGTCCACCGGAGGAGGTGGATTATAAGGTGGGTATGGGTACTGGGGAGGCATTGCTGGATACCCAGGCATTGGGTAACCTGGTGCCGGTCCTTGGGGCATCAGGTACCCTGGCACTGGTTCTTAAGGGGCTGGGTATCCCAGCAGCAGCCCCTGAGGCATCGGGTTCCCTGGCATCGGTCTCTGGGACGTTGGGAATCTGGGCGCTGGTCCCTCAGGTGTTGGCTGGGGATTGCTTGAAGAGCCTGCCGGCATTGGCTGAGGGGACAGTGGCCGGGGCATCATCAGAGTAGACACCAGTAGAGCAGTTGTTGGCCAGACAGGTGAAGGCTGATGCCGGTCCGGCAAGATAGGTACCACCGGCACAGAAGGGGAAGTGGGGATCTGTACAGGGGAGCTAGCTGTTGATGGAGGCATAGGTGATGCCTGTTTGGAAGAGGCGAGCGCATGCTCTGGGCATTTCTTAGAGGCACCAGTCCTGGAGTCAGGGACTGACATGGGCTATGTAAGCACTGTGGGAGTGATGTGCAAGGACCCACCATCCAAGGCAGAGACCCTGGCCGGGCCACCTGGCTGAGGATGCACTGTTAGTAAGGGCCTAAGCATCTGGGGCTAGGAGGAAGGGGACAAAGTCTGATGCCCCAAGGAGGCACCACACAAGACTGAAATAAGGGTGGGAAGCTGGGAAACTGGTAGCCCTGAAGGGGTAAGAGCTGCCAAAGGAGGAGGGGCCAACCCCATGGAGGAAGGCACAGAGGCGGTAGCTGACTTATGCGGAGACCGAGAGTGGGAAGCTGACTGGGGCCAGTCCCTATGTTTGTCCCGGTGCTTATGCTTATCACTGGACTTCTTCTCCTTCTGGGTACGGGAAAAACTCGAAGCCCCAGAGGCCATGGAGGAAGAGGAACTTTGTCCGGAAGCTCCTTCTCCATTGCGGAGTAAGAAGTTCTGGAGGGTCTTCAAATGGTGTCTCTGTGTGGCTTTGTTAAAGCCCTGGCAGGCCTCAGTGTCATGGTCAGGGCCTAAGCAGAGCAGGCAAGAAGTGTGGCCATCCTTGGATGGAAGCTGCTTGCAGCAAGCACACTTCATACACTGGTTGGAAGACGATGCTGGAGAAGAAGTCATGCACAAAAGTAAAGAAACACTGAAAAAACAATGTATTTTCTAACTAAAATAAAGAAACTCGCGGGTAAAGTGCAAGCAAAATGTCAGTCTACTGAAACAAGCATCTGTGAAGGTCCAACTTGCATGGATCAACGGCAGGAAAAGAACTGAGGTTGGGCTGGGGGACCACCCCTTTTATACCAAAAGTGGACGTTGGCGTGCTGATGTTGGGGGGTTCCCTGCTGTAGACTGCTATCTAGAAGTTTTCTGTGTGGTCCTAGTACCTGGTGGCTTAGTCCTACCAGTGTTGCCTGCTGCAAGAGCCCCCTCAAAGTAAGATAAGAAGGGACAGCACTAATACCCCAGCACTTAATAAGCCTCACCTATTTTCCCATGCTAGTGTATTCTTGTCTGACATCGGTGACCATTGTTTCACTGCCTGTGTAAGATTCACCTCAAAACCATCATCTACTTTTAAATTCACCTTCAAGAGGTGTTGTTGCAACCTTGACCCCTGGGCATTTATCGCTGACTTGAGGGATTCTTTGAGATGGCAGGACTTCTACCTAGCAAAATCAGTAAATACAGCCTATGATATCTGCCTAGATATTGTGTTAGGGGCATTGGATAAGCATGCACCATTAGTTAAAGTACGATCTAAGAAAGAAATATGCTGGTGGTTTACGGCTGCCCTAAAACCAGCACTGCATAATAGAGATTTGCTTTGGAAAACAGCTCGAAAAACAAAGCTTCCAGCTGACTAAATTTAATTTAGGAAAGCAAGGAATCTTTGTACTAGGATGGTCAGGGAAGCAAAGGCCAACTATTTTCTTGCAGAATTTGACTCTTCCTCTAAATGTTCCTCCAAATTCTGGAAAACACTTAAGGACATTCGTCCACAAATTCCCTACCCACAAGAATTACTGTTGGGGCCACCACAGTGTCTGACAGGCCGACAATCCTTGACTCCCTCAATAACCACTTTGCTGCTGCAGGTTAACATTTGATACCCTCCCCACCAGTAACCTCTGCTCTCAACCAGGACCAAGAAGCTCCTGTCATCAGCACTGCATTCTCCCTTCAGCCTGCATCCTTGAAAGACGTTGAGGACCTCTTGACACAACTAGACACCAGGAAGAGTGCTGGTGTAGACCTCCTTGACCCCTTTTTCCTGAAACTTCATTATCACGTCCTGGCTGTGCCAATTATCCACCTCTTTAACTTATCCCTTTCTCAGGGTGACCTTCCTCCCCTATGGAAAACTGCACACGTGATCCGCTTTTCAGATCTGGAGACCCTAATGACCTTAGCAAATACAGGCCTATCTCTCTACTCCCCATCCTGTCTAAACTGTTAGAGAAAATTGTGAGTGCACTGCTCAGGAATTACCTGGAATCTGCAAACCTGCTTAACCCTTTACAAGTAAGCAATAAGACACAATGGGGAGTGCATTAGACAGTTCTAATGCATGGCTAGGGGGATCGTAGAGAGACACGAGGCCACAGGCCGAGTGCATCCCATCCCCTACCTGTGCATTAGAACTGTCTAATGCACATCCCCGGAGTGACTTATTGTGCTTATAAAATGGGCCTGTATATTCTAAATGGGAGTTCTAGTTTTAGCTGTGCATTAGACACATCTAATGCATGGCTAACAACCAATCAGATTGCTTGAAATATTTTGCCCATTTTATAATCGGGCTTTAGACCACGCCATAGCACCATCTTGGCACTTGCTAAGGTGACTAATGACTGGCAGTGTACCCTCACTGCCAAAAATTTTGTTTGTGCAGTATTTTTTGACCTAAGTAAGGCATACGACGCTGTCAATCACGACCTGCTCCTTACTTCCCTCCAGAACATAGGTCTGGACTCTCTATCATTGAGATGGTTCTCCAACTATCTTTCAGGTCATCTCCAGCAGGTAAAAGCAAACAGGGAATTCTCACCCCTAAAACCCCTGCTAAGGGGCTCAATATTGGGCCGTCTGCTCTTCACAATATATACTGTATAAACAGAGTTGATGCCAACCTCAATACTGCAAATGTACATCTATTCGCAGATGATACGATACTTTACACCAGCAGATCTTTCCCAGAAGCAGCATGTAATGATCTTCAGCAGGAGTTTAATCTGCTGCAAATGCAGCTCTTGAACAAGAAACTTCTGCTGAATCTTAAGAAAACAAAGGCGATGCTCCTCTCACCCTCTGCACATATAATGAACTCCGCTGCACAAGGAACCTTTCCTCAGATCTCCACACTCCTAGGCAAACCTTTGGAATATGTAACTAAGTTCAAATACTTGTGGGTCTGGATTGACCATAGATTTTCTTATAGTGACCATATTGATGAACTTATAAAAAAGCTTAGACAGAGGCTTGGTCTCTTCTATAGGATTAATCACCTGCTTACTCAGGAGGCCATGAAGTGATTAGTCCAATCCACCTTCCTAACATTGTTGGACTATGCAGACTTCCTTTACAGTCAAGACCCCGTCTCTGCACTGGTCAAACTGGACACACACTATCATAGAGCCTTAAGGTTCATTAACGGCCTCCCTTTCACCATGCATCACTGCTCCCTATATGCTGCTGTCGGATGGCCATCTCTCAAATACAGAAGACAGATGAATGCCACCTTTTGGATAAGCTATTACTAAGAAGTTGCCTCAATATGTCTTGGATTGCCTGCCCCTAAGTTCGGTAGGCAAATATGCTTTGAGGAGTGCCTCCTACATCTCCTTTATTATTCCTAAGGTCAGATCATGCTTTGGTAGGAAATCCTTATGTTACGCGTTACCCTCACTCTGAAACAAGCTGCAAAAAACATTGAAATTAGTCTACCCTATCAAACTATCAACATTCAAAACTCTTTATGTTCGTTCTTTCAAGGAATCCTGTAATTGTTTTACCTGACCCTGCCTTATTGCTTGAATTCAGCCTCCCACTCTCTGTCCTCCCCTGACCCCTATTCTTTCTGTTCCCTTATCCCCTCCCTCCCCTTGCCTTTGACCAGCATCCTGGGGTCCATCTTCATTCCAGCAGCACTCTGCAATCATTTGTCATTGTATGGATGCCACTGCCCATTTAGTCTTCTACCCCCTACCTCCTCCCTTTTAGGCATCTGACCCTTCTAGCCTCACTTTATGCATCTATCCTTCTACTTCATATCTAATCTAAGAGCCCTCTCTCCTGCACCCTGTATATTCCTTGTAACTTGTTTTTATTATTCCCTTGATGCAGTCCCGAGAATCTCATGTATATTCTTGTATATATATTTTTGCCAAGAATTAGTACTGTTATCCATCTGAATCCTGTACATTGTTTTATGTTCAATTTATATTATATTATGGCTTGTATTATGATTCTGTTGTGTATGTAATCCTTCTATGCTTGACTATGTATCTATGTCCAGGTCCACCTCCAAAATGAGCTTTGCTTTACAGTGTTTGCCTGATTAAATAAAGATTTTGATTGATTGATTGACTTCAAACCTAGGCAGGTTCTTTGCCCTTGACAAAAACCCTGCATAGGTTAGAAGTGCCAGGGTATTAGTTCTATCTCTTTTTTTGTTTTCACAATAAACCCCCTTTGCAGCATTTGCCGTCTTGTGGCTCTGTGTTTCCACACTTTGCAGTTGTGTTATTGCTGGAGTGTGCCCACTAGCCACAGACCCCATCCCCACAGACCAGCAAGAGATGGTGTATTGAAAGCCTGTTGGCAGAATTTTTTAATTGAGTCCTTTCCTTTTTTTCCCCTAGGAGTAGGAACCAGGATGACCCCCCCACCACCCACTGTCATGGTGTGTATTCAAAGTGCACAAGCAGTTTTTTTTCTAAATATAGATGTGTTGCAGCTGACTGGGAGGAAGTAGAGGTATGGGTGGTTCTGAAGGAGAGGCAACCATGTTTAAAAGCAGTTGAAGCGAAGCGGGCGGCACCAGCTTGAGTGCAAGCAACTTGTCCTTAGCAGTCCTTCCAGCCCAACAGTCCATGCCCCCTATCTCTGCTTGTCAGTCACTCACACAGTTGAACGATGTCTTCCAAGCAACTGCTGGGCCAGTCGGCGATAACTGGAGGTCTTGGGAGTGGAGCAAGTGCATGGTTAGGAGGAGGAGTGGACAGTTAGAGAGACTGACCAGAGGGAGAGTCAAGGTGCAGGGACAGGTCAGGCCACTCAAGTCCTGTGATTCTGGACTTCAGCAGGCCAGGTCAATCAGAGGCATGGGAGGCTACATGGGCATAAAGGGCTGCTGCAGCCATGCAGGAACAGGAAGAGAGAGATCGTAAGCTATCAGAGACGTAAGTGAAAGTAAAAAAAGTAAGTCCGTATTGTTTGCTGGCCAAAATCAGGACTTTTGGCATCCCACGCTGAATTATGGTGGGTGTCAGATGAGGGGTCAAAAGCAGGACTGTCCCACAGGAAACAGGATGGGTGGCAACAATAAATGCAACATATCCCAGCAGTTCAAACCCAACGCTCAATGACCAGCGACCATGCCGTAACAGAGAGAGAGAGAGAAATAACTTGGCTCCTTTCAGTGGCCAACAAAACCAGGTAGTTGTTGTAGGCAGGAAAAGCCTGGAAGCTCAGCAGTGCTCAATTCCAACCAGAACTGCAACCTTCCTCCTAGACATGTATGGGCATGTTCAGAGGCATGTAGAAAAGCAGACTGCACGTGATGCTGCTCAGCTGATTGCTGCGCATCTTCAAGCATCTGAGGCATTGAGATGCTGTCTCATAGGAGCTGCGTTGGTCCTTTCAACTACAAGAAGTTTCCACCCAGCAAGCAGCGAATAGTGTCATGATCAGCGTGCCTGATCACTGGTCTGTCATTGCCAATCCCACTGCAGCATGAGCTGCATTGGACCTGACCATGACACACCTCTGAAAATGTTTTTCTTGTAACTAAATATTTGCTGCACATGCATGTGCAAGCAACATAAAAAGGTGGAGTGAGTGGAAGGGTAGGCTAATAAAGCATAGTGGCTCTTGTGTAGAAAAAACGGGCCCTGATATACAGACTGGAAATACTGAAAATCACTCCACCAATATTTTGATCATCAGGCTCATTGAAGCAGTGGAGAGTTTAGACCTGCAGACTTACAAGTAGGGCTGGCTAATGCAGAACTTAGCTTTGGAGAGGTATCTGAAGTATATATTCCAGGTGAATCCTGCAGCTGAACCAACACAGCTGGATTATACCAGGACAGTGATAGTAATCACAGATAGCATGGAAAGTAGGGGCATCATTTTGCAGGCAGCAAGGAGCCAAGGCCCGCTGGAAGTGGAAGACTGCACAGTAAGACTGTTTCCTGACCTCAGCTATGTGACTCGGCCCGTAGGAAACAATAGGATGGAATCTGGCAGCAACGGCTGGTGCTAGGGCCAGTGCAGTCATTCTTACTTCCTACCTACCATCAGATCCAATGTGGTGAAAAAGTGTTTCAGTTCTCACATGTAAAGGAGGCTGATAAGGGGGCAGCTAAATCTGCAAAGGAATTTGACAAAATTAAAGATGCAGAGTCCAAGCAAAGTGACTGGGATCAGGATTAAGTACCTAATGAATTTTCTTTTTTTTTTTTGCAACTTTTTATTTAAGTCATTCTCCTTTTGCTTTTCATATTAAAACATACAATAAAGACATACATGGAAAACATATTTACATCTATAGGTGTCAGATTTGATTACATTGACATTACAATTCAGATAATTAATAGGCAAAATCTGCATTATCATTTCATCATAATATCTTATCTTATTCAAAGCTCTGGATGAGAGCATATTAACAAACTAACACAAGGGGACCATATTCCAGTTTACACCTGTTTAGTCCATTAGCAGTATAGCTCTCAAGTCTTTTCCCTCCTTTTTTTTTTCCTTTTTCCTTCCCCCCCCTTTTCTTTTCTCCCCCTTTTTATTATTATTTCCCTAAACCCTTCACTATTTTCAAGGCACAAATGCAGGATTATATTTCATAATGTACAATACCCATTGTCTCCACCTTATTTCAAATTGTTGTACCATGTGGCGGATCCAAGCCATAATTTTTTCCATTTTGTAAATCTCATTCATGAGACTTTGCCATTCCTTGATAGATGGGGTATCTGTCGTCAGCCAATGTCTTGTTACTATTTTTTTTGCTGCTAGCATACTAACTAACATAATAGATCTCATGCTGCAGTTCTTTTGTCCGACTGTACTTTGAGTAAAAAAAAATAGCTCCTCTGTAATTACTACAGGGGAGGAGAACACCTCTGTTAAAGCTTCCTGCAAGTTGCTGAAAGAAATCTGAAGCTGTGGACATGCCCAAAATATGTGCCCATGGATAGCAGGGGAAGTACCACATTCTCTCCAGCAAAGGCCTTCCATTTCCGGGATATACTTACTTTGTATTGCTGGTGTTCCAAAAAATCTAACTGAAACCTTTCAGCTAAATTCATTCCAGTAAGGCGAGGCCGTCACTGTATGTATTTGCCTAAGATGCCGTGACCATGTTTCTTCTGAGATCTCTATTCCTAAATCTGTTTCCCATCTCTGTTTTATATATTGTGTTGAGTTTCCCTTCATGCTCCCTAAGGCTTTATAGGTTCGAGAAATTATATGGGTCAAGGGAACCATGCCCTCTAGTGTTTTTCTGATAAGATCTACAATGGGGGCATCATAATTCTGTATTGGATCTTCCTGTGGTAATTTTTTAATGAAGGCGGCTGCTTGCATGTATCTAAATCTGTCCTGTGCGGGTAGACTATACTTATGGGCCAAGGAGTCAAAATCATATAAGGTACCCTTCTCTAATAAATGCCAGAGAATGATGATGCCTTGTTTCTCCCACCTCCTAAAGCCACTATCTATAGAAGCTGGTTCAAACTGGGAATTTCTAACGAATGAGATGGTCAAGCCCTTAGCCTTCTGAAATTGCTTAATTGTGAGTAAGCTATTCCAGCATTTAAGAGTGTTGGAAGTGTATGGATTATCAGTTAAACTCTGTAATGAGGGTTTGGGAGAGGAGAGAAAAATATGGTAAGGGTTGGTTATATCTTCAGCCTTCACTTCCAGCTCTCTCCATTTTGCACAGTAAGATTTAAGAAGCCATAAAAATATTATCCTTAACTGAGCTGCTAATTGATAATTTTTAAAGTCGGGAAGTGCTAGACCACCTTCTCGTTTTGATAATTGCAACATGGCCATCTTTACCCTTGGGCGTTCATTGTTCCAGATATATCTAGAAATTTTTTTATTTAATTCTGTGAAAAATATTTCTGGGGGGTTTATGGGCAAGGTCTGTGCTAGATATAAGACCCTAGGCAGTAAATTCATCCTCACTACTTCTATCCTTTGTATTAGTGAAATTGGTAAAATCTTCCACCTCTCAATATCTTTGTTTATGGTCTCCAAAAGGGGGGCATAATTATAATCATAAAGTTTCACCGGTTCCAATGTTAGATTGACCCCCAAGTATTTTAGAGAGTTTAGGCCCCATCTGAATGGGAACTGAGAAGTTATTCTTTGCGAAGGGGAGTAGTTCATCTGAAAAACTTCAGTTTTATGTGTATGTAATTTGTATCCTACTGCCTTGCTGAAAGATTCTATCACCTCCCATAACGGGGGTAGAGACCTCTCTGGGTTTACCAGATACACCAGTAAATCATCAGCATACAAAGTGATTTTGTGTATTTCTCCTTCTATTTCCAGGCCTTCTATATTTCTTTCTTGTCTTATTGCCTGTGCCAATGGTTCTAGATATACTGCAAAGAGCAGTGGACTAAGGGGACATCCCTGTCTTGTACCTCTTAACAAATTAATTGGGGATGCTACATCTCCGTTTACGCGGACATAAGCCTTTGGGTCCCCTTACAAAGCTTGTATGGTTTTCATGAAAGAATCCGAAAATCCAAAAGCCCCCATGGCTGCAAATAGAAAAGGCCATGCCACACGGTCGAAGGCCTTCTCTGCATCCAAACTCATTAAAAGAAAAGAGGCCTTCGACCATGCGGCACGGTGCAACACATGTAGAGTTCTCTTAATATTATCCTGAGTCTGTCTCATAGGGATAAAGCCACACTGGTCATAATTAATAACAGTAGGGAGAATGCCCTCTAACCTTTGTGCATATATTTTTGCAAAAATCTTGTAGTCTATGTTTAAAACTGAAATTGGCCTGTATGAAGAGCAAAGTGTCTGGTCTTTACCTGGTTTGGGGACACTGGCTATTACAGCATACTGCCACGAGGGCGGTATGGGGTCACCTTTTAGAATACTGTTACATGTTTTCAGGAGCATAGGTTGTAACAATTTCCTGAACTGCTTAAAAAATTCCCCGGAGTATCCATCTGGGCCTGGACTTTTCCCTGTTTTTAAATTACGAATTATCATTTCTAGTTCGGTTCCTGTGATTGGTGTCTCCAATGCTGCCTTCTGTATTTCTATTATTTTGGGTAGATGTAAACAATTTAAAAAGGCACAGATCTCCTCCCCCTCTGCCTTATTTTCTGGGGTGTAAAGCTCTGAATAAAACTTCGAAAAGCCTCTCTAATCTCTTTAGGGTCATTTGTTTTTCGAGCTAGTGCCTCTGAAAAAATCTGGGTAATCGAGGTCTGGTTAGTTCTTTGCCTAAGCCTATGAGTTAAAATCCAGGTGGCTCTCGGGCCTTCCTCATAGTATTTTTGCTTAAGAAATTGCAGGGCTTGTTCTGTTTTCTGGTCTAAAAGCTCCTGTATGTGTTGTTGAGTGGTCAATAACAGGGGATACTGTATATTGCGTGGTCTCCTTTCTGGTGTTGGTCCTGTAATTCTCGGAGTTGTGTTTGTAAGTGTTGTAGTGTCTCTACCTGTTTTTTCTTGTAATGTGCTGCAAACTTTATTAACTCTTCCCAAAGAACTGCCTTCAGGGTATCCCATTGAAGGCCTGGTTTAATTTCCTGAGAATCATTTTCTTCTAGAATTTGAGGAATGAGCTCCTCCATTCTTTCTTTAAACTCCGGTAAATTAAAAAAAAAAATTATTGAATCTTCATAGTGTGGATTTATGCTCCTTCCGCCAATCCAGTGTCAGCTCTAACAGGTTATGATCCGAGAGGGGGAAAGGAAGCATTTCACAACTCTGAATCAAATGGACATGTTTGTTAGAAATATGAAAGTAATCTATTCTGGTGTGAATTTTATGAGGCACCGAGTAATGAGTATATTTTCTTTGAGTGGGATTTAAATATCGCCAAACATCAGTCCATTTGAGCTGTTTTATATAGGTTGCCACCACTCTCTGGGTAGGGGTAACCCTGTGCGGACATAGGTTTGTCGTGTCCTTATTCTCATATATCATATTGTGATCTCCACCTATTACCATTTTCCCTTCCTGGAATGTAGTTATATTTTGGAGACGGGCCTTAGCTGCATGTGAGTCTGAACCTGGAGGGAGGTATAGGCTGGCTAGTGTTATTGGAAAGCCCTCTAGCTCACCTTTTACCATGGCCAGTTGTCCCTCTGTGTCTGCATAAGTTGCAGAGACTCGGAAATGGCTATTTTTCGCTACCAGTATGGCTGTACCCCTTCTTTTCCCCTGTTTAAATGAAGAAGAAATCATATGTATATAACCCTGCCTGGACAGTTTCTCGTGCTCCTTCTGTGATAGATGGGTTTCCTGCAACAAAATAAAGGTTGGGTGTTGCCTTTTCAACAGTGCTATTGTTTTATATCTCTTAACCGGATTATTTAGCCCATTCACATTGCAGGAACTTATTATGATCTTACCCATCACTGCAATTATTGGTATTTTCAGACTGTGATACCGCTACCTGGGCTATCTCGTGCCGCTTCTGTCTAACCCTGTGTTTCCATTCTAGTCTACTACAACTATAGTCTTTCCCCCTTTTCCCTGGAGTCCCTTTGTGTAATATTTCTGGTCTTCTTTCAAAAAAGGAATCTATCAGTATTCCCCTTGTAGATCTGCATTATCTGACTTATGACACCTAGTAACATCTAAAACAGACGTTAACTGTAACATTAACAAACAGTAACTATTATACATACATGAACTCCCAAGGGAGAAGGGCACATAATACTGCCCTTTAATGGGCCAGGAATTGCCCCACATCAAGTGGGGGACCTGACTAAGAGGCTGTGGAATATTGCCACGTAACCTGCCTCTTGGATCAGCATCAGTTGCATCCTGATCGTGAGATAGCTGACCATGGTGTTGAAGTAGTAAAACCAACACCGTTATAATGGAGCTGTAGGAGCAATATTTCCTTTTCATAATCGTAACTTTCCCCCTTGCAGAACCTGAGATCAAAATGCAAACATAAGACCTTTAATAGGAATTATTCAGGGCTATAGTCCAGCTCTTAATATATCTCTGTTTAGTATCCATATGAAGCGTTGTTTATTTACTTTCAGAACCACTCCTCTAAGGGAATTTTTGCCCCACCTTGGAACTTTTAGCCCTTATAAGAATACTAGGCATGACACACAATTCATTTTAAAACAGCATGTCTTTTTTCTCACCCCTTTATCTAGGGAGACTGTTTTCAAGTGAGTCAGGTGAACGGTTAACATAAATGAAACACATAAAGACCTCTAATAGCCAGCCTTTCTTCAGGTTGGAAAGATTACCCCCCCCAGTCCCGAGATTAAAGTGTCACCTCACGAGGCCTTGTTGTCTCTCAAGTTAAGTCCATTGGGGCCGTAGTTATCTTCAGGGAAGCCGTTATATCATGAAGGAGTTTTTGCACTTCTTGAAGCGTTGTTGCCGCTGCACGCTTGCCCTGAACCCTCGCGTTGTGCTTGCTTGCCGAGGACCACTGTTGCAGACGGGGCCTTCTGGTTTCTTCGTTCTTCCAGTTTTCTGGTTCCCATCCTCTCTCTAGCAATGCCTGATTAGCTTTTTCTGGATTCGGGTAGGTCTCAACTCATGTACTCCAAAAAATCTTAAGTTTTGAGGGATAAGGGGTTTGAAATCGAATCCCTTTTGATCGGAGCGTTTTTAAAATCTGAGCATAGGCTTGCCTCTGTTGCAGGATTGCCGTAGGATAATCCTGATCAAAATACAGATGAGCTCCATTATATTGTACTTGTTTCTGTTGCCATGCTTGTTTGAGAATAGATTCTTTGTCTCTGAAGCTAGAAAATTTGGCTATTATAGATCGGGGCCTGGATTTGGGGTCTGTTGGCTTTGGCATTAGCGCTCAATGGGCTCGCTCTATTTTAAAGTTGAGGGTTTGTGGTAGGTCTAAAATGTGTTTCAGCATATCTGTTAGGAAGTCCTCCATAGCTCCAGTTTCTGCACCCTCTGGCAACCCATGTATACGTAAATTGTCCCGGCGAGCTCTAGCTTCCAGGTCCAGGCATTTGGAAGCTGTCTGTTCCTGCTGTTCAACTAGATATTGTACAGCCTTAGTAAGCTGAATTAGGCCATCTTCCATGGTAGCTACCCTTTCCTCAGTTGATTGGACCCTCGTTTCAAGCTTTGTGAGTTGTGTATTTAGTTTGGAGAACTCTCGCTGATTTTCGGATCTAAAATTTTTGATCTCCGTTATGATTGTTTCAAATCTAGATCTTGTCAGTCTTTCTTGTTCTGCCTCTGTATCAGTGTCTGTTCCGATTGTGCTGACTGGCAAGGGGTTTTGGTCTGATGCCGTATCTGTTCATTCATATCCATGCCCATCTGCTTTAGATTTCCGTTGTTTCGAGCTGGATCTGTTCTTTTGTGAAGCTCCACTGTTTCTTGATGCCATACTTTATATTTTCACTAAGGTTTGTAATGTATGGAGGGGTGTTTCAAGCTCTGCAATGAGGGAGTTCCTCTCTCAGCCAGCCATCTCGTTGATGACATCACCGGAAGTCCCTAATGAATTTTCTAAGTGATACTGACATCTCTGATAGGGAAATGGTTCTGCACATGCTTAATCTTCGAGATAAAGAGAATACACAACAGGCAGTAAATGTCATCAAATGTAGCTTGAAAATTAGTAAAAGGGAAAAAATAGTAATAGGTGGATAACGTAGTTTACCTGTCTGTCTTTGCAGTTATGTTTTTAAGATGTATAGGCCTTGTATGTATATTTCGCAACATATTTTCAAAACTTTTATTTGTTGATCAATAAAATGATTGAATACTAAAGTGACTTGGAACTCTATTGATGGTCAGTATTAGGTGACTGAGACTGTAGGATATAATGTTGGAAAGGTCTCCTGTAAGGTTTGAGGGGTAGTGATTCTAATTACCGTGCCAGGAGATGAAGGGGTTTGGATGGTGCACATGGAGTATAGGCTGTACTGTGTACCTGACTGCCCAATGAAAATATGTGACCAAAATGGTGGGTTACTGGTAGTGTGGTCTCCAGTGTTAGCAAAATGGTGTAATGTGATAGAAACAGTTAAAGCAGCAGTGGAATGAAAAATGTTTTTCCAGAAAAGCTAATTTCAGCTATAATTAAGAATAATATTAGCATACTTGTCAAAAATAGTTGTCTAGGTACCTCATATGCTGCATACCATGAGTCAGTCTTTATTTTATCGATCCATCCCTTGTCAGGTCTACAATGCTATTTCTATGCAAAACATGGTGGCCGTCTTTTTTCTTGAGAAAAAAGTCAATTAAAATGTTTATAAAATACTCAAAGTTTGATGGGATTAGAAAAGTGTACCACTAAATAAAACTGGAAGATGCCTAGAATCTTTTGTAGTGAAAAAAAAGGTAGGATCCCTTTTTTGCCCAGTTTTGTTGCACTGCCATTTTAAATGAGTAATTGCGAGTTTGCCATACTAAATAATTTTGTCACAGGTCAGTAACTGTTCACCTGGAATAAAATGGATATATTAGGTAGAAAATAATGACACTATTAGACATAATGACTCTGTTTTAACTAATAGTATGTATAGAATGTATTTTATATTCCCAAGTTTAAAACTCTTTTACTATTCCTGGGTCGTGCCTGGAAATAGGCAGCTCTGATGTCTAGAGCACCCACCCGATCAACAAAAACTAAATAAATAAATATTCTAAACAGTATCAGTTATGAATTTTAAAGAGTAGTAGCTTTTTTTATTGTAATTTTTATTGTAGTTTTTGTATCAGTGTCAGGGGGTTCTGTCTGTACTATGTGTAGGAATTACTGTTGGTGTCTAGTGTTTTCCAGTAATAATTATTTTTTCTCCTTAATTTTATTTGAAGATCAGATCTAAACTATATATAGATTCAATGGACTACATCTCACCTGAGGAGGAGTAAGGGAACTTGGGCAGAAAATTGACATTTACATAGAGCATTTAAACTAGGAAAGGGGGAATTTGAGGCTAAGGAACCCATCGAACAGTTCACAAATGATGGAAACTTAAATTGACACTCCCCCCTCAGGTGATGAACTCCCAGCCTCATACAAGGACCAAGCAAAGGGAACAAAAAGGGGGTAAAGGGGCCTACAAAGGGGATGAAGCAATCCTAACAGAACAGGTGAAAACCAAAATGTGGAAAAAGGGATATTCTATCCAATTCATGGAAGGGGCTGTGCTTCGATGCCAGAAGCCTGGGAAACAAGATCAGTGACCTACAGGCAATAATGATAGACACTCAAGTGGACCTGGTGGCCATCACAGAGACATGGGCCACAGAGAACAAGTGGGATCTCTTGGTCCCAGGTTATCCTCTCTTCTGACAGAATTGGAAGAGTGTGAGGGGAGGTGGGGGTAGCACTTTACGTTTGTGATAGTATAACTGCCACATCAGTGGACGTGATCAAAAAAGGGGATAGAATCATGGATTCAACTCAGCTCAGCATTAGGAAGGAAGATATGTATTGGGGTGATCCACAGACCATCCACACAGTCTGAGGAGAAAGATGCAGAGATCATAAAAGAAATCAGAGCCACAAGCCAAAAAGGGGACTTTGTGATGCTTGGTGATCTCAAATTGCCAGACATAGACTGGGGTAAAATACAGTAGTTGCGACATCATCAAGGAGCCAGACAGTGGTAGAAGTCTTACAGGATTGTCATTTAACCCAACTGATTAGCACACCGACCAGACTGGACACCATCCTCGATGTGGTCCTCACAAACTCAGAGACAGCTCAAGACATCCAAGTTGGGGAACCACTGGCAAACAGTGACCATAGCTCTGTATGGTTTGCTTTGGCACCTGGAAACATAAAATCTCGATCCCGGGCAGAGGTCCTGAGCTTCAGGGGAGTCACCTTTAGGAAAATGAGAAGGATGATCAAGAACAACATGTCCTTGGTACATGAAAAACTGGAGGCAGAAGAAATCTGGATGATGGTTAAACAGGCCATAGTTGATGCCACAAAACTATGTGTTAGAACAGTGTCAAAATGGAAAAAAACATAAAAGACCCATATGGTTCACTAGCCAAGTCCAGGCAGCAATTAGAGCCAAGTGGTAAGCTTACCACAAACATAAAATAAGCCAGAAGGATAGTGACTAGGATGCCTAGAACCAAAGTAGTAAAGAAGCCAAAAAGGGGGTAAAGCTAGCGAAGGTGTTGACCAAACTTCAGATTGCTACAGATATCAAATCTAGCAACAAACAGTTTTTTGGTACATCAGGGAGAAAAGGGAGGGTAGTCAAACTCTCCGAGGGGGACAGGATCATTGAAGACCCCAAATAAAAATCCAGTGTCCTTAATGACTTCTTCTGCTCGGTATTCACCAAACAGCACAGTGGTCCATTGCCGGAAAGTGGCATTAAAGTGCAAACTTTAGGCTACGCATGAATGGAGTCTCCAAAGATTTCTACCAACAAAGTTAAGGAGGCACTAATGCATCTAAGGATAGACAAAGCACCTGGGCTTGATGGGCTACATCCAACAGTGCTAAAGAAACTTGCTGAACAACTAACAGACCCTTTTGCACATCTGTTCAACCACTCACTTCTGACAAGGATACTCCAGGGGAGAGGGGACTGGAGAAGAGCAGAGGTGGTACCTCTCCACAAGGGAGGGAGCAGAGAGGAGGCTGGCAACTACAGACCGGTCAGCCTCATGTCTGTCATAGAGCAATTGATGGAAACCTTACTGAAGCAGGAAATAGTGGAATACCTGGACAAGTATGATCTACAGGATCACAGACAGTATGGATTCATGGCTGGCAGGTCATGCTAGATAAGCCTTATCACGTTCTTTGACTGGGTGACCAAGGAGCTGGATAGGGGGCACCCTTTGGACCTCCTCTACTTCGATTTTAGTAAGGCATTCAACTCGGTGCTGCAAAATCATCTGTTTAAGAAGATGGAGGACCTAGGCATCACGGAAAGCTTAGTCAAGTGGGTGGGTAATTGGCTTGGGGTAGATGCTAGAAAGTAGTTGTCAGTGGAGTGAGGTCAGACAAAGGTAGTCACCAGTGGTGTGCCCCAGGGCTTGGTCTTGGGACTGGTCCTGTTTAATATGTTCATCTGTATCACAGGTGTAGGCATTCAGGGCAATCTGGAATTCTTTGTGGATGATACCAAGCTGGGGGGGTAGGGCTGACAGTGCAGAGGAATTAGGGAACTTCAGAGTGACTTACAAAGGCTCAAAAGATGGTCTAATGTCTGACAACTGAAGTTCAATGCAAAGAAATGCAAGGTGTTGCATCTGGTGAAGGGGAATCCTAGAACAGAGTACTGGCTCAATGAGGTAAAATTCTGCACCTCCCAAGAAGAAAGGGACTCAGGAGTCATCATATGAGACACCCTTAAACAATCAAGCAGGTGCAACAAAGCTTACGGCAAGGTAAATAGAATGTTGGGGTGCATAGGGAGAGGATTCGACAGCAGAAGAAAGGAAGTGATCCTCCTACTTTACAGGTCACTGGTGAGGCCCCACCTGGAGTACTGCATCCAGTTTTGGAGTTTGCACCTCAAAAAGACAAAGATAGGCTGGGGACTGTCCAGAGAAGAGCAACCAAGATGATTCTGGGTCTCCATGGTCTCTCACACGAGGAATGCCTGAAGGAGCTAAACTTATTCTCACTGGAAACAAGGAGAGGGACACAATCAAGATTTTCAAGTTCTTGAACAGCATAAATAAGGTGCCAAGCAAGGAGCTATTCCAAATGGCCACCTCCTCCAATACCAGGGGCATAAATGGAAACTGCGAGGAGGGAGCTTCAGAAAAGATCTAAGAAAGCATTTTTTCATGGAAAGAGTGGTGGAACCCCGGAACCTCCTGCCGGTGGAGGTGGTGAAGGTGAAGACTGTGGCAACTTTCAAACAAGGGTGGGATAAAGCTAGGGCTCAAAGGGGGACAGCTGGATCAGTAAAAGGTTAAATTCAATGGGGGAGGGGTTAAACCCCGAGGCCTGTAAGAAGTCTTGGAAACGCTTAAACAGCCTAGGTGGACCATGGTCTCTTTCTGCCATCTGTTTTCTATGGTTCTATGTTTCTAAACCTTTGAGCACAAGTGCTCATTTGCAGAGGTTCCACATCAAAAGAGGGGGGACAAACAACTACAATCAGCTCAGCATGAGCCTAGTCAAGCACAGTCAGGCACAACAATAGGTACAAAATAGAAGCAGCAGGGTGTAGAGAAAGGGTAGAGAACAGAAAGTACTGTAGAACCAGTTAATGTATGCAGAAGTCAGGTAAAGCAACAGCATGAGGAGCTGAGGTTGAGCTCTTTCTACAGGGCTCTCTTAAAGAGTGATACTTTTTCAGCCCAGTGAGAGCAACAGGGAGTTCATTGAGCCATTTTGTCACACAACAGGCAAATGATCTCTTACCCAGGCTGGTTTTGCACATGGGGACTGATAGACCCTGCCTTGTCATACGTCATACTCCTCATGGAGTATCGGTTGAGGACAGGGCAAAAAAAGGTCTCCAACAATGGTGGGGAGGGGCGCAGAGATCTAGTAATGCTTTCTTGGCCTGTAGGATGGACTAGTATTTTAGCCTGGCATGCAAGGGAAGCAGCTGGTAAGAGCACATAGTGTGCAGCTATGTGTGCATCTATCAGCCCCAGTAACAAATCAGCAAGCTTTATTGAACAAAACCCTTACCCCATTGAGAACTGTGTCAGTTGCCGCCCCATATACTGGGAGTCCATAATCAATGAGTGTGAGGACATAACTAGCGATTGCCAGGCGTTTGGCCTCAGGGGTAAGATTCAGCCTTTGTTGGTAGAGAGCTCCCAGTTTTCTGCTGGCAAGGCTGATGATGTTGTCAACATGCTCGGCAAAAGAAAGGGTCTCATCTAGGGTGACCCCTAAGTATTTGAAGGATCTCACCTGTTCCAGGGTGGTTTCCAGGACATTACAAATCACCAAGGGAGGTAACCTTGTTCCTGAGGTGTGTTCCAGCAAACAGCATAATTTTAAAGTTAAGAACCAGCTTGTTTCTCTTGAACCAACCCTCTAGTGACTCAAAACTGTTTTGTAACTTGCTGGTGAGAACTCCATGCTGAGGACTGTTATTAAAGATCACCTTGTCATCAGTGTAGAGCATCTGCAAGTGAGGGCAAGCATCTGGGAGGCCATTTACAAAGAGACTAAAGAGGAGAAGGCCAAGAATTGACCCCTGCAGGACTCCAAGTGAGACTTCCTAAACTTCAGGCAGCACCCAATCAATCTTCGCTCTTTGTGAACGTCCCAAGAAGTAGCAGCAGCAGAACCATGACATAGCTTTAGGGGAGAGGCCTAGACAGTGGAGCTTGTTAAGCAAAAGTGAGTGGTTCTTGAGGTCATATGCTTTGGTGAGATCCACATAGGTGGCACCAACCATGTGACCATTGTCCAGAGCCTCATGTAGATAGTTGATGAATTCAACAAGAGCTGTGCCAGTACTGTGAAGTTTTCTGAAGCCATGCTGCTGGTTACACAGTAAGTTTTATTTACTGAAATATGAAACAAGTTGGTCGGAGACTGTCCTTTCCAGTGCTTTGGATAGGGAAGAAAGAATCGAGATGGGCCTGTAGTTGGCCACACAGATACAGTCCCTACTCTTGTGTACTGGCATAAACATTGCAGCTTTCCAGATTTGGGGGAATTGGGAGTACTGCAGGGAGAAACTGAATCTGGGACAGAGAAATTGCTGTTTCCACAAGAGACAGTAGTTTCATATCATTCTTGTCGCTACCAACCCTTGTTTTGCCTATGATCCTTTTCAGATGTTTGATTGTTACCTTGGGTGTAGAATTTGGGGAGGTAATGCTGCCCCGTAACTTCCACATAACTGTCCCCAATACCCATGTCCATGGGGAGAACTGAGCTCAGATCGGTGAATCCTGTGTTGAACGTATTCACAGTGTCAGCAGGAGAGGTGGAAACTTTTATCGTTGGTGATAAGCATAGTTGGTGGGGATCTATCGCTGTTGCACAACAGGTCCTCTAAGAAGCTCCAAAATTTCTTCCCATTGCTCCAGCTCTGTTTTTGTTGGTCTTTGTAGAACTCCGCTTTTGCCTGCCTTGTCACTCTGGTACACTTGTTATGGGCCTTTCTATATCTTTGCAGGTTACTTGGAGACCCAGAGGCCTTGGCTCTGCACCATAGGTTATCCCTGTCTCGCATCAGGGCAAGTAGAGAAGGAGTGATACATCCTATCTTGCGCCTTCTGAGTGGGGTGAATTTGTCACAGGCTTCAGTGAATTTCTCAATGAAGTAATCAAGTGCCAGGTTTATGTCAGGGATGGCATCCAGGAAACTCCAATCAGTCTGTGCTAGATGCACCTTAAAGGCACCAATCGGACCCTTGTGGAGTACCCTACTGGAGATGGCTTAGGGGGAGGATTTTTGGTATTGTGCCGTCCATTCACACAGGACAGTTGAGTGGTCGCTAATAACATCCAGCAACACCTAGACCTTGACAAGTCTTTCAGGGTGTGAGCTAGGGAACCAGTCAGTTAGGGTTTTGGTATCCATTCTGTAGTTCACACGAGTGTGGTCCCTAAGTTAGTAAGAGGCTTGAGACCAGGTCCTTGTGTATGTGCTGGAACTACAGTACCTGCCCCACTGATGTTGAAGTCACCAATGACAATGGTTTCTCCAACAGTGCATGCTTGTGTGTAACATCTGGCAAAGGATTCTACGTCAGATTGCTGATTACCCAGAGGAATATGCATGGCCATTACATTTAGGAATTTAGACTCACTATCCTGCTGGATTTGGACAGCCAGGCACTCACAGTGAATTGAAGGGCTGTCTTAAGACAATTTCGGGACCTGCAATTTTCCACTGAGGTAAATATGACAACCTACCCCTCTCTTACCCTGCCAATCCTGCCGAAAAGTTATTATGGCTGTATAGGGCAACTGACGGATAATTCTGTGTACCTCTATGTTGCACAGATTGTTTGCACTATAAATAGTGGCACACTAGATGGCACCACATCTCTTGAAAAAGCAGTAGTGCATTGCAAAACCTTGAGTTTGTGTTCTGCTGCCTGCTTTCACTGCTGAAAGAAAACAAAATATTGTACCTAACTGTGCCTGGAAATGATCCCTGGGACCAGTGTACTTACCTTGTTACCTAATACATCAATAAAATAAATAACTGCACTTTAAATCAAGTCTGTATGACTTTCTTTGTGCAGGTGTGTGAAGCCTGCCTTTTATTTTTAATTGTATTGACTGTCAGTGCTCTGCAGTCCCCTTGAGCTAGTTTTCTGTGTTCTGTATTGAAGTGTGATCTCCCCTACACCATCCTTCTTTGCAGGCTCATACTTTTGCCCACCATGCTAAAATTTGCTACCAGACCTGTGTACACTGCCAGTCTTCTGTTACTGCAGCCCACCAGCTGATTCCTTTTGGGTACCTTGTTCTGCAGCCAGGGGCCCTGCTGATTTACAGTGGTTTCTAAATGGTAAATAAGAGCTTCAAAGTTATATTTGTTCTGTAACCCTAATTTATATAGCTGCAGTTAAAACAGAAAGTTGTATGTATTTCTCACTGCTTCCAATGTGGGAATAGTGTTGAACTGATTATGCGTCACCAAGGTTTGTGTGCTGTGAAGCTGTAATGGGAACTAACTTGCTTAATAATTTTTTGTTGTTGCCAGGAGGACATTGTGTTGAAATCAGATTAGATATTGAACTAACCTCAGATAAAGTAGTTGCAGTGTGGTAGAGTATAGTGGCTCTGCATACATATGCAGATGACACCTTCTGCTGTGCTTTAGAAGGTTGTTAACAAAAAATGGAGAACAGCAGAGGGCCAGGACTGAGCCTTGAGGATCCCCAAGATCTAGGACAGCAAGGTCTGAATTAATGGCTTGTATGGACAATAGCTGGCTTCAGTTTGGTAGTTTTCAGACCAGCTGGTTAGCTGAGACCTACAGTCTTGAGCCTGAGTAGAAGTACTGTATGATCCACCCATCGAAAGACTCAGAGAGGTCCATGAAGATGGCTCCAGTGAGTCACACCAGAATTTAGGCAAATCTGTGCTAAATATCTAATATGTACTGTATAGAAAAATATGCTCTACTGCCTTAATAAGATGAAATTTTGCATTGGATTAGTTTTTAAAATAGTAATATATAGAGATAGTTTCTCAGTGGTGAAGCCAACACTTTTAGAATGTCATCAGCCAACGTAATGCTTTATTTATTTATTAGGTTTTGTTAACCGGGTATGTGCATTAGGCAAAGAGCCCTGACTATTTTCAAACATGACCCAGGAGAGTACAAAATACATTAGGTCAGACAGTACCATGTAACATGCATACAATAATGATCAGCATACAACAGTTATCCATGCAGGGCTAGGCAAGGATAATTACATGCAACAAACAACCAACCACGCAGGGCTGGGGTGGCAATGAGAAGGCAAAGCAGAGGTGCACAACAGACTCAGAGTTAAAAGTAGACAAATCAATGTGAAGATAGGGGCCAAAAGGCAAGAACAAATTAGGCACAGTCACAAGTATCACATTTCCAACCATTCTTAAAACAATAAGGAAAGACAGGGTGTGCTTCATGCTGGGATAATGCACACACTGTGGGTGGGTTGAAGAATGAGGCTGGGTGCTTTCATCTCCCAAGAAGTGCTACTTCCCCAGCACAAAGCACACCCATAAAAATGACTTATTGCAATTACGAAATGGGTCTATTAAGATTAGAAAATAAATAATAAAAATGAAAACAAAACAGTTTTAATTTAATTTAGTAAAAAGACAAAACAAATTTAAGGTAAAGAAAATTGTTCTATTGATCCGTTACAATTTTGCTGTTTGTTTAGTAGATTGCAATTGCTGCATTTGTTTTGAAAGAGGAGCAGTCAACACTAGCAGCCCCACACCAAACTGTGGGTCTGTCCCCAGTCTGCAATTTGTGTGCACATAAAATGTTTCACTTATTGGTTACTGCAGTATGGTAGATTGTATCAGACTGATTCTGCCGACTGCCCAGATGACATTTCCTGCAGCTAGAAATCCCAGAATCCCCTGCAGATGATATCACAGCTGGGTTGCAGCAGTGGGAGATTCAGTAGCCTATATTGTATGTTAAGGGTTTTTATAATCTCAGATCAGATGTTTGCCAGTCCGTCTTTTTTCCTGGGGCTAAGTAAAGTCCTCTGCATTGATATGAATTGATACATGAAAACTGTATTGATATGTCATGGCTATGTTGACTTTATACTCCAAGTTTGCATTTAAAAAACAATTAGGTTCCAAGCACAAAAATTTCAGTGTTAGCCCTTTCAAATAAATTATCTTTAGAATGTGCTTCCTTTGATGCCAGTAGGAAGAAGAACTTAATATCTTTGTCGAGGATGTATTTTTCATCAGGTCACACCTTTGGAACTATAAGTCGCCAGGCTCAAGGACAACACAGAAACATTTGCAAGCTTGCAAGCAGTCCACCAGGGGCCACCCATGATGACATAAAACTTTGGCTGCTACATAAATGTGGGCAGTCCCTCCTCTCCTCAATTCTTTTCCCACCATCGACCATACTAGTCAGACTGCTGACAGAAATTTTATTATATGTTTTTTGTTTACCAGGTAGGTACACTAGTCAGAAAGACTATTTTCAGGCACGACCCAGAAGAGTACAGAGACAAACTTCAGAAAGGAACATCAGGATACATAATGCAAGTTATATATAAACAGTAGTAATTTTGACAAGGAATTGAGGTAGTAAGACCAAATACACAAAAATGAAATGCCACTGCAACAGCTGCTATTTTATTCTCTCTATAGAAAAGTAATCACTTTTACAAGTGACTTTGAATGACCTGCATATTGTCAAATGAACTATTGAAATTATTTCAGTACTGTGATTGTGGTAAGAAGATCTACACGGGTGACTCCCACAATGTCTGTGTCTCTTTCCATGGCCCAGACCCCAACATGAAAGTCTGCTCAATCTGCAGGGGTTTTAATTCTGCCACCCAGCGATGTCAAAAATGGGCCCTAGAGAAGCATCTCCTGAAGCAACAGGTAGCCCATGTAGAGAAGGAGCTCCAGCAGAACAGTACCTCCGTGTCACCAGCCCACTCTTCCAAGTCCAGGTTCTTGAAATCCTGGGACAAGCCATCTAGGAGCCATAAACTTAAGCACCAGGATAAGGATTGCCTAACCAGGGAAGCAAAAAAGATGATATCTAAGAGTGTATTATTGTCTACCTTATATTATAATTCTTTCTTGTTTACAAATTTGGCATCAAGGGATCTGGAATTGGTCAATAGATCCTTTAATTCCATCTGTAGATTTGTCCTGGCCAAACCGTTTAAAACACATCACTGTGTTTTATATAATGATCTAAGTTGGCTCCCTCATAAATTGGCATATTCTTATAATCTGGGTTGTTTGACTAATAAGATACTTGTTCAGGGCTGTAAATCTCCTTTATATAGCCTAATAAAAGTAAGGGATGATATTAAGTGGTTACGTTCATCTAGTGTGCAATGGTTGTTTATTCCTAAGTCTGTTACCTGTATTGGGGAAAGAGCTTTTTCTTTGCAATGTCTGATCCTATGGAACACATTGCCTGTTAATTGTATTACTATTTCTAAGCATGGCATTTAAAAAAAAGCCCTGTTCTGTTATTTCTGAACTTCTGCTGCGTGTAACTGTTTTTAGGTACATTAATTTTGTATTACAGTCCACGCCACTTATATCGCCCTCGTTTAATGCGGGCAGTCTGATATAATGGGCAGAGAATTAAAGCCATTTGCCAGTTCCTATACTGCACTTGAAAATGCAGACGCTTATTGCAATTTAAGGCAGCCGCCTATTACGAGCAAAATCAGTTGGCCAAGTAGTCGATAATCTCCTTTTCACTGCTCCTCTAATTGATGTCTTGCGTCTACTTGCTCGAGTGAACCACTTAATTGCCTAATTGAACACAGCTGCACGTAATCTTTATTACTCTACTTGCACTCAGGCAGTTAGTTTGACTCGAACTGTGTAGGATAACTATGGCTCCAAAGCGGAAAACATTAACTCTTGTTGAGAAGGTAGAAATGCTTAAACGCATGGATGCTCTACCAAAACTCAGCCAGAGAGAGTTAGCAATGCAGCTTAACATACCCAAATCATCAATCGTGCAAACAAAAATCACCAGCTACTTCACGTAATGTACTGTACATAACTTTGTTTCTTTTGCCGATGCCGTTGATGCTGATGTAGGCACTCATACTGTACAGTACTTCTTTACCAATTGCTATTGCACTCACATGAATGTAATGTGTTTAGTATTGTATACAGTACTTAATTGCTGCACATTAAATAACATATTCACTGCATATTGCCTCACAGTCGTGTTTTTTTTTGCTCAATACGATAAACTGACCATTGCATATAACGGGCATACCTGCGTTTACCAAATGTGCCCGTTATAAGCGGTGCAGACTGTACTTCATATATTTCACATTTGTTAGCAATGCATTTTGTACATATGAAAATATGAAGAAGCCAGCAGAAGAAGGCCATTTGGTCTATCAAGTCTGCTTGCATTGCAGGGTCCACAGCTTGAGCTATTGTCTCTGCCCTCCCTCCCTACTCCTCCCATCCTCCCTACCCATGATTCTTACCTTCCCCCATGCCTATCCCAGCCTCTCTTAAAGCTGCCCACTGTCTTCAACGAGATGACCTCTTCCAGTAGCGCATTCCAATTATGTTGCATAGATTTGTATTAGCTGTAGGTCATCTAAGCTTCCTTGTAAACAAAGCTCTGGGTCGATCCTGAAAAAGGGCCTTGGACCAGTGATCTTACCCAGTAAACAAAGTGAATTGAATTGAACTGAATTGAAGGAGTAAGATAAAAACCTCCCCAGTATGCTCCCGGTTGTCCTTCCACAAAGCAAATACAACTTCCTCTGCATCGTCGACTGCTGTGATGGCAATGCTGCTCACCCCCCCACACACAACCATTGACACAGCTCCAAGGCTGAGGCATAGCACTGGTGCTACCAGGCTTAGTATGGCTGGTACATCACTGTTGAAATCAGGGACACAGCCTCCCCCATCGACTCCTGCCGGAGCACACATTGACCACACAGGTGGGGACGTTCAGGCAGGTTCTGTCTTCAGTCACAGATATGCTCAGATGCCTATCACCTCCTCTCCCTGTTCAAGAGGACCCATCGACGGGAACTTCAACAAACCTGTCACTTTGCAGGGCACCGGCAGCATCACCGGCATAATCTCTAGTGCCTGTCGACCCAGTCAATGATGATTTTTAATATAATCCTGACTTAGTAATGCAGGATAATGAGGAAGAGCCTGAGGACTATGCTGAGAGCCCTTATGAAAGGGGCACCAGCTCAGTGGTGTCCATGTGCAGTGAGGACTCGGTGGTCCACACTCCAGGGTCCCTACCAAAGGACCCATCTGTCCTCACCATGATGCAACAGTTATAGGCTGCCATGGGCTTTGAGCTAGAGGTACAGGACACCACCCAAAAAAATTAAATAGACTTCTTGGAGTTGCCTGATTCTCTTATTGTGGCACCATTTTCCTCCCTGTGCTAGAGGATGCCACCTTTGCTACCTGGTACAGGCCAAATGTAATCTCAGCCATACCAAGGAAGGTGGACAAAATGTACATGGCTCCTTCTGGGAAGCCTTTTTTTGCCATCTGTCCTGAAGCAGACTCTGTGGTTATAAATGCTGCCCATGATGGGTCAAGGGCACCTAAGCACCTGAGCTTCCTCCCTTCTGACAGAGTTCAGGAGGTTGGATATGCTAGGCAAAATTACTTTTTCCTCAGCTTCACTGGGCCTTCAGATTGCTATCAGGCCCACATGATTAAGTACCAGAACACTGTCTGAAGAAAGGCCAAGGCAGCTGTATAAGCCTTACAAGAATGCATCCCCAAACAAGAGTTCCTTAAGGCCCTCACTGCTGGGTCTGATGTGGGCAAGCATTTACTTTGCATGGCCCATGATGTTTCAGATGCTTCTGCCAGGGCTGCTGCCTTGGGCATCTTCTAAGGAGGTACTCATGGCTCAAGGTGGCAGGGTTTGTGAATAATGTGCAAGAATCCATTCTCAGTGCCTCTTTTAGAGGACATAAACTATTTGGTTCTGATGTCCAAGGCATTCTTTTTAACCTTTTGGCCTCAGGCAGAACTCTAAAGTTAGTGCACTCCCTCTACCATACCCAACGAAGGGCTACACAAAAAGGTAACTTTTCATTCAGCTGGTGCCAGACACCATCCAGCCAGCAGACAGCAAGGTAGAGGCATTACTGGTGCATTAACGCAGTGTGTATATATATATATTCTATGCAAAAAACTTTGTTAATGCATCATTTAGGGTTAAAACACAAAAAGTCAGGAAATGAAAAATCTTTAGGGTTGCCCCTCCTCCCCCCCCGGACTCACCCATCATCCCATGGTTGACAGCTGACAGGGTGTGTCATTGGGGTTGTGAGGCCTAAATGTCACCCATTCCATCTGAAATTACATTCACAAGCCACAGTAAATAAGTATGGGGTGACATTTAGGCCTCACAACCCAATGACACACCCAGTCAGCTGTCAATCTTGGAATGACGGGCGGGTCCAGGGGGAGGGGCAACCCTAAAGATTTTTCATTTCCTGACTTTTTGTGTTTTAACCCTAAATGATGCATTAACAAAGTTTTTTGCATAGAATTTCCTTACTTTTTGAGGAAGAATAAAAACCTAAGAACTTGCGGAACGTGGAGGAAGCGTGGGCCCTTTGGGCCCTGTGCTCCCACCAATCTACAGAAGTTTGTGGGACGTTCGCGCTTCAGGCTCTTCACTCCCACCAACCTGTGGAAAGTTGTGGGAGCACAGGCCCTTTGGGCCCTGCATTCCTACCAACTTGTAAACGTGTGTGTACCATCAACACCCTCCAAATTTCAATGGAAAACACCAAACCATGTCCGAGATATAACATGTTAAAGTTTGAGATTTTCAGTTGTCAGAGATGCAGAATTCTGCACCTGTTAATGTTTTACAGGCACAATGACTGAAAACTACATCCATGACACTAAAGCTATGTACCCTATGAATTTCAAGCCACCAGCACAATGGAAAACACTGTCTGCAACACGTAAATTGTGTCATGCAATATCTCTGCAAAAAATGTTTTCCTGTAAACACCATAATTCACATCTACATGACATGCCAACAACACCCTCCAAATCTCAATGCAAAAGACCAAACTGTGTCTGAGATAGAACATTTTAAAGTTTGAGATTTTCATTCATCAGACTGGCACAGTTCTGCACCTCTTGACATATAACAGACACAACAACTGAAAACTACATCCATGACACTAAGTAAGCAATAACCCATGACAAGGTGTGCAGTTATTGGGGATTAATCAACACCCCGGGTGTGTTGTGAGGCACAAGGCCGCAGGCCGAGTGTCCTCACAGCACATAGGGTGTTGATTAATTCCCAATAACCACACACACTGGAGTGGGTTACTGCACTTATAATATGGGCCAAATGTGGAGAGAAATGGACAAAAACTGTTGCAATAAGAGGGAAAACATGTGGGAACTATTTAGTGTTCTTCCACTGTTTATGTCCGCAGCACCACACTTTTCTGTGTTCTGTCACAGTAAAAATAGTTCAAAACAGAGAAGTTTGTGGTGAACAGGCCACAGAGAATAGAATCAAGGGGCAAGTGGAACTTTTTATTGTGCTGACAACGGGGTGCTGTATTGTTCTGTGTGCTCACACTGCAGTCTGTGAGTTTGCAAAGTGTCCTCCCCCCCCGTTCTCTGGTTACACTGAAGTGCTCCCCCAACTCCCAAATTAAGCCAGTACTGTCGCACATACCAGAAAATGTGCAGTGCTGAGTCTGTCTTCCTACACAGTGCCACCCAGACACAAGCCTGCTGATTCCTATTACCTCTGTCCACTCATTTTCTGATTAGTGACACACAGAGAAAGAGAGAAACACAGGCGCTAAACAGCATTGCCACTTTCTGCTATTGTACTGATCACTGTGTTCTCCATGTCTTGCCTGTCAAGCTCCCTCTCTCTTTTGGGGGTCAGCTACCGACATTGCTGCCACTGACACCATCATGCTGTGGTTATCAGAGGTACGCACGGTGGGTGACTTGGACAAGCACAGCTTTACTTACACAGAAAGAGAGAGACTAAGACAGAGAGAGAGATGAAATTGGAGCAGTTTCAGTTCCTGCCCTTTATACAAGGAATGAGGAGTGTTTCTGTCTGGTCCCGGTTTCACAGCAATGGTGACCTGTAAATGGACACTCTCTCTCTATCTCTCTCTCTGTCTCTTTTGCTGTCTCTCTTTCTCTCACACACGCAGGTGTCAGCAGGATGGGTAAGTCGCGACGATTAAGAAGAACTGTTCACTGGCTTCAGGTACTTCCCTGCATCTAGTGACACTGCCAATGATACTATTGTGTGTAGAACAAGTACAACAGGCAATTATAATGATCACCTGGGAGGGTTGATGCCAATACAAAACAAATTGCCCGACACTACTGTGTTCACTGGGTGGGAAGCCTGGGCACAGCTGCAGTCTCCCTAAAAAGTGATCTCAAGATGGCTACCTTTCACAAACTTTTCTCTCATATTAACAAGATCTGGTATGCTTTATAGTTCCTAAACAGACTGATCACCACAACGATCAAAGAATAAAAAATGCTGTAAATCAAACATTTGAAGGAATTGCGGTAAACCACCACCATGGTTCGACAGAATGAAGCCCCCTGAGCAAAACCCACCCTCATTTGACTTCCCAGGGCACCCCTGGGCTGAGAAAATTGATTTTTTAATTTGGCCATCTCGTTCCTCACTCGCAATGCATGATCGCGATCAAAGAATTTGCAGGCTCATGGTCAAAGATCATTAGCGAGCCGCAATCAAAGATTTTAAAACCTTATAACTCTTATTTTTTTACAATTTTGAATGAAACCAAAGGCATGGCTCGATAGATCGGAGCCCCCTGAGTAAAATCCATCCAAGTTTTACTTCAGGAGTGACCCCTGAGCCAAGACATTTGTGTTTTTATGATTGGAAATCTAAAAACAAGATGGCGGACCGCGTGATCAAATAATTCTCGGGGACAAAGATTCTTGAACTGCAAGGCTGCAAATTCTTTGACCGCCAGGCGGAATGAGATGGCCAGTACCCCATTCTTTGTTCGTAAAACATACAGTACATATAAATTTTCCCATTGACTTATAATGGGAACTTAAAAGTGGCATAACTTCTGAATGCCTTAATATTTTTTCACCAAATGAAAAGCGGCACATCTGGCCTCCAAAGCTCTTTCAAACGAGCCATCTCTCAGAGTGGCACACCACACCACAGCCACACAGGCCCACATAACAAATCCCCAAAACTGCCTCCAAAAACATACACCCTGCCCAGGAGTAGCACCCAACAGTGCAGGACACCCCATGCATGCCACCACCCCCACTCTGACAATGCAACCCTGTGCACCATGGAGCCATGCAAGGAAGCCCCACCATGGGCACCCTGCAGTGGGTGGCAGAAGTGATGCAACAGATGCATACACAGTGCCACCTCTGCATGTCCCCCCTGAGGTACAGCTGACAGACCGACCATGCGTCAGCACACGAGGTACCCCACATGCGACAGGGCATGACTCGGACCCCACCTCCAGTGGTACAGCACCCTGCACACCCTCCCAAGGACACATCCCATCCCAGCACTGGCCACAACAGCCAGCACAGACACGCACAGTGTAGCATGGAGGCATGCACCACACAGGATGCAACACAGTGTATGGACAAACACCCACCCATACCCAAGGGCACACCAACACAGGAACACAGTAGCGGGTCAACCAAGCCACTGGTGTGTGGCTACAGCTGATGTGTACACACGGCCAGCACTCCTACATTGCACAGGTGTGACAGCCACCCTGCGCAGGCACCATGAAGCGGTATGCCACCAGCATGCTGCCGAAGCACAAATGACAGACACTGGAGCACATCCCCTGCAACAGACACAAGTGACAGCATGGATGGTAGGCAACAACAGCGGAGGCCACAGTGCCACCAGAGGCAGACGTGCACCATACTGGTGATGGCGGTCAACCTGGCATTGTGCCGGCTACAGTTGTTATCCAGCATGGACAGCCACCACTGACATGCCAGCAGACCGTGCATATCACAGACATGCAAGGGTGTCAGCTGCACAGGCCATGGATGGTCTGACAGGGGTGCCATGCACACAGTTCAGTCCCCGTGGACCACTGCACACAGGCATGCAGTGCACAGAGTACAACACACAAACCCCAGACAGTGACAGATCCCCCTGTCCACACCATAGGTGGTTCAGTTCTGCACACATACACACACACACACACACACACACACACACACACACACACACACACACACACCGTGCACCACCCCTGACGCCATGCACACCACTGCAGCTGAGCACCTGTAGCCCACTACAAATCAGAGACCACCATCACAGTTGTTATAACAAAATGTATATATTAAAACTATGTACAGTAAACCTATATACAAAACTATATACAATAGTGGGGGAAGGGCCACATAACAGGTGGGGGTGGGTAAGGGGCAGGGATGAACATATGGGAGAGTGAAGAAGGGGTGTGAGGGTAGGTCAAAGGGGGGAAGGTGGTATTTGGGGCATGGGGATGTCACTGGCCACCCTGGTCCTCTTCCTCCTGGCGCCGATGTGATCTCCACCTCCTCCTCCTCACCCCGTGGCGGTGGATGTGCCTCAGGAGCTCCAAAATTTCCCTCCCGACCCGCAGCAGCTCCTGGATGTCCCGCTATATCTGCCAGAGAGTCCGGCCACCTAGGATGAGGGAGCAGAGTCAATAGGTGTGACTGTCCATCCCCCTGCAGCCCACCCATTGTGCATGGCATACAGCCATGTGAAACGCCCCTGTGATGGTGTGCAACCACCCACAGTGACTGTGTCCACAAGACCTGCCCACACAGGCAGCTACAGCCATGTGGACCACTGCACACACCCACCGCCCATGTCCTGCACAGCACCGCCATGGCTGTACAGTGACATGGCTATGCGGTGTGAAGGCAGTGCCACAGCCATGTGCCCGGTGCACGCATGGACCACTATTGACACACTCCCAGACATTCAGTGCCACTGGACAGTGCTGACTGTAACAAGTTGCGTGCATGGCAGTGGTGTTACTGCATGGTGGCCATGCCCAGCTGCCCGCCAGTTATACAACATGCAATAGTAATCATGGATGTAAGGCACTCACCATCAGCAGGCTGGTCCATGTGCCGCGGACCACCTTCATCCCTCCGGTCCCTCTCCTCCACCATGCAGCACCTCCCCTCGCGGTTCCACCTACGTTCTTCTGGCCCTAGGTGCAAACATGGAGAGAGGAACATCAGTACAATCTGGTAGCAATATCCCCCCGCCCCATGTGTGTGCAATCCCACACAGCCAGACCCACCCACCCCACACTCCGATACCACCACCACGGCCAACACCGGATGGCAACCCCCATGTGCCGGACACATGCAACCGTGATACCCGTATGGATGATAAAAGTGTATGGATGCTGCACCTACCTGGCCATGGCACTGTGCCCCTCCTGGCATGTGCCCGCAGGTGGGCAAGCAGGTCTGGATCCCTGCACCTCAGGTCCCCATAACGGTGGCGGCACTGCTCCACCATCCGCCCCATACCGGTGGCCTCCTCCAGGGCGTTGGCCACCTCCTGCCATATGTCACTCCTTGCCTTGTCCAGGGGTTCCTCCCCAAACAAAGCCCCAACATGTGGCCCCACTATGGCCACAAGGTTTGCCAGCTCGATCTGGCTCCACTGCACAGCACGCCTCCGCACCAACTCTGCTGCTCAGTTCAATCAAAATGGCGCTCTGCAGCGCAGTCCTGCCATGTGCAGATGCTGCGCAGTACAGCGCTGCCATTCCCTATCACGCTGTCACCAAACAGCGCAATAGTGGTGCACCCATGCCTGACACATGGCGCCTCGGGGGCAAAGGTCGGGCACAGGGTCAAGGGTCTCTGGCGCACGGACAGCCGCAGCGTGATTGGAATCCAATGCATATAGCGTGACTGGGTGCCTGTGTGCCACCTCCTGTAGTGGCCTACCGCGCTGTTGCCCCAGTGTGCCTACGATGCCCCAGTGCCACAGCGCCATATAGGTGAACATCGCTGTAGCGCCACTGGCACAATGGTGGCCATGCCCTGCATTGCCTTCTGGACACAGCACATCAGCAGCATGGCAGGCGCCTGTGTCATCAACCTGGGCATGCGCAGTTAGGTGTGTACTGCGCATGTCGCAGAACTGCGCCCTTGGCTCAACACGTTCAACACAATTGCGCAAAGCGCAACAGCGAGATATTCAGCCGGCATATGCAAATCATCTAATCAGCCATTCAATGGCACAGTCACTGCATTTGCATCCACTTAAAGATGCACCTCACCTCATTTGCATGGGTTGCACTGTAAAAGTGCGACATTGGGCTGCACTGGCCATAGTCGGTCACTGCAGTCTATTGCGGTGAGTTGCATGCTGTTTGGGAGTGTGGACTGTGGTGTTTGGGACGTGCATGGGACTGCACAGTCACAGGTAACACCTGTCATTCTCACAGGATGAATCATGACTGAGCGTGTGGTGGAGGAAGAGGAACAGAGTCGTGGGAGGAAGAGGAGGCTGAATTTCACTAAGGCCGAGACAGATGCCCTATTCGTGGCCTACCTAGACTAGGAGCCGCTTCTCAGCAGACACCAGGGAACACCACAGGCCCATGCTGCTGTATGGGAGGAGGTGGCGCGCGCTGTAAACCTGCATGGCAGCCACCAGCGCTCTGTGCAGGAGTGCAAAAAAAAAGATGGGCACAGACAGGCGGAGGATTAAAGAGAAGGTGGCTGCCATCAGGGCAGCATGGTCTGCGACAGGTGGGGGACAGCCGGAGGTGCTACGCCTGACCCCACAGGAACAGCGGGTTGCTGGCAGCATGCAGCGCTGCGCCATTGAGGGTGTTCCAGGTGGTGGATTCCAGACGGGTGGTAGCCCGTCACTGCATGGTATGTCATGGTCTGTCTGTTGGGGGGGGCAGGGTAGGTCACATGCAGTAACGCTACTTTTTTTTCCCTTACAGCTCCTGAGCGTCTGCATGGGTCAGCAGTGGTGGGCTTCTCCATTGAGGCCAGTCACATGGAGATGGAGGAGAGCCCATCCACCTCCACAGGAATACAAGGGTCAGGGTGAAAGCGGGCCCGCCCAGACGTCCGGACTGATGTTGATGGAGCAGGTGCGGAGGAGGCCCTGCCCATGTCCCAGCATGCCAGCGTCCACGGATGCCAGCATGCTGAGACTCGGGCTGGTGCCGGATCTGTCACCGATGATGATGGAGCTAACGTCATGGGCAGTGACACATGTGTGCCACAGGATGGCCACACAGCAGGTAACATCGCGGCCATGGCTGTGGATGGTGCCGCCGTGGAGGCCTGTGTGTCATCACAGTCCTATCCTGTGCCTGTCAGCACCAGTGGGGCAGCACTGGTGTGTGTCCAGGACAGTGGGACTGTTGTGGCCACTGTGGCAGCACAATTGAGCCCTGGGGAGCGGCAGCCAGAGGGGCAGCATCAGCAGTCGGCCAGTGGCTATGGGGGTACAGTGTCAGGGGACGGCATCAGTGCACTGCCTGTGGACATGCCCAGGCCTGGCCCTGGTGTGCAGCGCCCACCCTCAAGGGGTGATGAGCATCAGGGCCGCGAACACCCTGAGGGACAGCATGCCGATCAGGCAGATAACCTCTTGGATGAGCACACCCGCATACTGCAAGCATCAGTCAATCAGCAGATGTGGCTTGTGACAGCGGTGGATGCACTGAGTGCGGCTCTGCGCCAGGCAGAGGAGCGTCACAGCAGAGACACCGCTCTGCTCCTGGCAGGGATGGACCGGTTGGGAGGATGTGACCACTGCCATTGACAGGAAGACACAGGCATTCACTGCTGTCATGGCCACAATGGGCACACAGTTATTTGCCCATGCGTCGCAGACATCATGCAGTGCAATGTCCACCCCCTGTTCCCAGCGTCGTGCAACACCATCCTTGTCGACACCGGGTTCAGCTGTGGGCATCCCGAGCACACCTGGCGCAGGCATGTTTGGTGTGCTGCAGACCCCTTCGTGAGCACGGTTGCGTTCATGCAGTGGAACCCCTGGGGGACCGTCGGTGCCACTCCATGAGGCCAGTGGTCAGCCTGTCACTGCTGGCAGGGCCGCCCACACATCTGTGGTGGACGTGGCACTGTGGCACGTGACTGACCTGTCTCCCAGCGAGGCTACTGTCTGATGCTGCCCTGTGTGTATTGTGTCATTCAGCAGGCAATGCACACGCACGCACACACACAGTCCATTTGCACACCCTCCCGGCTGCTGTCCATAGTTGTGTGTGCATGATGATGCCTGCATTGTGCTGTATGCCACTGTGCAATGGTGCCCAGTGTCGCACAATGACAGGCAGTGGGTGTGGTGGTCTGTGGACATGTGTGTGGCTAGGGGTGGCAGTCTGGGTCGGCATGCCTCCTACCCTTTGTGCATGTCTGGTGAGGTGTGTGTGTGTGTGTGTGTATGAACATGTGCCATGTTAGGCCTCGCCCATCCCTGGCAGTGTGTGTGGTTCCATGCCAGGCCACTTCCCTTGATGGCAAGCACCCCTGGTGTGTGTCCATGTGTTTTTGCCACTGGTGGTTGCACATGGCCCCATGACTTACCAGGGTTGGCTGAAGTGCTCCTCTGTGATGGTGTCCCAGTGCAGCTGTGCCAGCCGGAGCAGTTGGGGGTCCCATCGCCCAAGGGGGAGGCTGCCCATCACCAGTGTCACCAGCGTCCTCATCGTCCCCATTGCTGTCCCCCTCTTCGACCTGTATGGCTATCCCACATTCGTTGGCCATGTTGTGCAGGATGCAACAGGCCAGGAATAGCCCACAGGCCTTTGAGGGGCTGTACTGTAGGGCACTGCTGGAGGTGTCCAGGCAATGGAAACGTGCCTTCAGCATACCGAACACCCGCTCGATGACACTGCGTGTGGTGGCATGTGCCTCATTGTAGCATTGCTGCAATGGGGTCGCGGGCCACCGGTATGGTGTGAGCAGCCAGGTATGGAGTGGGTATCCATTGTCACCTGTGTGTAGAGGGTGGAGGTTAGTTTGGCGATCAGCATCGCCCTGCCCCAGGCCATGTAGGCCACTACCCATGTCACCTCTGACCATGCCCCTCTCAAGCTCTATGTTTGTCTGTGTGGTTTGCGTACTCACCTACTAAGTAGCCAGTGGGGATGTTCCCACTCTCGAATCTGTGGCACAGTGCTGACTGGTGCCAGATGAAGGCATCGTGTGCTCCCCCAGGGTGCGTGGCACAGACATTGATTATGCACCCCCTGGCATCGCACACCACCTGGCAGTTGATGCTAGCATAGCCCTTCTGATTAATATATGCAGCCCCCTCAGGGCCAGGTGGTGTGCGGATGGCCACATGGGTGCAGTCTATTGCCCCTAGCATGCCAGGCATACGTGCTACCCTGTGGAATTCCTGTATGTTTGCTGTGCGCTCCACTGGTGTGCTGGGGAAATGTATGTACTCCGCAGCATGTGGCAGCAGTGTGCTGAGGAATTGGGTGAGGTGGCATGATGCAGCCGACTGGGTTATGCCTGTGGTGCCCCCTGTTGATCTTTGGAAGGCACCCGTGGTGAGCAAGCACATGCAAGCTGTCACTTTAGTCTCCACTGACAGAGCATGGCTCCGTCGTGTGGGTGCCTGCATCACATCACTGCACAGCTCACAGAGTCGCCTCAGAATTGCCCGATTCAGGCGGTACCAGCCCACAATCTCAGTATCGCTGTACAGCTTGAAGCTGGTGCGGGCTCGGTACTGCCTGTTGGGGGCATACCGCCGACGGGCCCTTCCATGGCCGCGACCCCTGTTGTCCACCTTCTCACCCCCCTCATTACTGCCTCCATCTGGATGGTGGCACTGGCCATGTCCCTGGCTTGTGCTCACCCCCCTGGCAGCTATTTCTGTGTTCCCCCTGCTGTCCTGGCTGCCACTTCTGCACCGGGAACACCTTCCTGTGCTGGCCTCTGTGCTGTGTGGCACTTCCCCCTTCTGCACTGGCTGTGGCTCCCCATACCTTCCCTGTGCCTCTCTGTTCAGGGTGCCCTTTCCCTGGCCTGCCCTGTGTGTCCCTCCTGCCCAGTTTGAGTTGCTATAGTTCAGCCTCATGTGCCTTCCCCGTAGCGTTCTTGCGCTTCTCCCTTGTTCCTTTTTATTTTGGCTCATTTCCGCTATCACGCAACTTCTGCTTGCTCCATATTGCACATGGTGCATGTTGTTGAATATCGCACTGCATCATTTATGCATGGTTCCTCCCCCTTCAGTTGCGCATACATTCATTATCAATGCACTATTGCTCAGCGTGATTTGGGGGGTGCATCTGCCTCCTGCTGAATATCGCAGAATGGCGCATTTTCGGACTTGCGCGGGAGCAACCCTATTGCGCATGGTGCAAACCTTTTGAGTATCTGGGCCTGTGTTCTCAATTGTCCTTAAAACATAACTGTTTGATAAAAATATGTAAAACACAGGAAGCTGAAGCTGTAATAAAATGGTTTTAAAAAGCAGTGTGATGCTAAACCAGCTGAGCTGTGCACTGATGTTGCCTTTAAAATGTGGGCATTTTCATGTTGTCTGCTTTTATTTCCTTATGGAATGGAGTGAGTCTAAGGCCCGAAGACCCCAAGGCAAACCGCGGCACTTGTCAATGTCTGCGAGATAGGGTGAGGTTAAATGGTGTGAGCGATATGGCCGATGACTCAAAGGCACACCCCAATGCCTGCCACTCTTTGCAGGGTGGGGCTGGGGTCAGCGTCAGTTCACTACTTCAGTGTCAATCCTATTGTGCATCTAACTCCTGCACTACCAATGCCAATGCCAATGCCAGCAAGCCAACATTTGGCATTGACAAATGCTTGTTACTAGTGATTGACTGTTTATTCTTTTCGGTGTAACCATTGTCTCCACCAGGACCATACTATGATTACTGTTGCTTGGGGGTTCAATTGTGTCTATACTCCTAATTGATTCTACCCGGTCCATTATTACCAGGTCCAGGATATTTTTATCCCTTGTTGGCTGCATCACTAGTAGTTCTAGTTACATAGAAACATAGATTTTGATGGCAGATAAGGGCCGCTTGGCCCACCCAGTCTGCCCATTTCCCTACCTATTGGATAAGCTGCAGATCCTAGTTAACCAGCAGTCTACTTCTTCCTACCCCCACCCCCTAGAATTGCCTTATGACTGTCCCATGCATGCTTGAATTCCACTACTGTTTTTGACTCCACAACCTCCTCCGGAAGTCCATTCCATGCATCCACAACCCTCTCTGTGAAAAAATACTTCCTTAAATTACCTCTGAGCCGCCCCCTTCTATCTTCAAATTGTGCCCCCTTGTTCTTGCACACCTCTTTTTTTGAAAGATGCTACCCTCTTGGACTTTGTTGATTCCCTTGAGACACTTGAAAGTTTCTGTCATGTCCCCCCTCTCTCTCCTTTCCTCGAGGCTATACATACTCAGCTCCTTAAGTCTCTCTTCATATGTCTTCCGGTGCAGACCCTGCACCATTTTAGTTGCCCTCCTCTGACAGCCTCCATCCTGTCTATGTCCTTGCGGAGATAGGGTCTCCAGAACTGCACGCAGTACTCCAAATGGGGTCTCACCAACTGTCTGTACAGAGGGATAATAACTTCCTGTTTTCTGCCGGTGATGCCTCTCCCTATGTATCCCAGTATCCCCCCAGCCCTCCTTGCTGCCCTCTCACATTGCTTGCCCACCTTTAGATCATCTGATATGACTACCCCAGGTCCCTTTCCATTTGTTGTTGTTAGTATCTCACCCCATTGTGTACTCTTCCCTGGGTTTTGTTTCCCAGGTGCATTACCTTACTTCTTAGCATTGAATCTAAGCTGCCATACATTTGACCATTCCTCTAACCTTGCCAAGTCCCTTCTCATCCTTTCCACCCACCTTGTCATCAACTCTGTTGCAGATCTTTGTGTCATCTGCAAAGAGACATACTTTTCCTTCCAGTCCTCTGCAATATCACTATAAAGACATTGAAGAGGACCGGTCCTAATACTGAACCCTGCGGTATCCCACTAGTAACCCCCCTTTCTTCAGAGTGGACTCCATTTACTATTACTCTCTGTGTCCTATTCTCCAGCCAATTCTTTACCCAGGCTGTCATCTTGGGACCCACTTCCAGGCTGGCTAACTTGTATATTAATCTTTTGTGTGGGACTGTGTCAAATGCCTTGCTAAAGTCTAGGTAGGCCATGTCCACAGCCCCTCCCTGATCTACTACTTTGGTCACCCAGTCAAAAAAATCTATCAGATTTGTCTGGCATGACCTTCCCACTGTGAATCCATGCTGCCTTGGGTCCTGAGCTGCTCTGGCCTCTAGATGCTCAACAATTCTTTCCTTCAGAAGTGATTCCATCATTTTCCCTACCACTGAGGTTAAACTAACAGGTCTGTAGTTTTCTGCTTCTGCCTTGCTCCCACTTTTGTGAAGTGGAATCACATCTGCCCTTCTCCAGTCCTCGGGTACCACCCCATCCTCCCATGATTTGTTAAAGAGGGTAGTCAGTGGTGTCACTAGTTCTACCCTTAGTTCTTTTAGAATTCTGGGATGAATCCCATCAGGCCCCATTGCTTTGTCCACCTTCAGTTTTAAGAGTTCTTTCAGAACCCTTTCTTCTGTAAATGGGCTGGTATCAACTTCTGTATCCAGAGTGTTTCTACTGTTTGTTTTAGGTACCTCCCACTTCCTTTGTAAATACTGAGCAAAATATTTGTTTAGTATCTCTGCCTTTTCACAGTCACCCTCTGCCCACCCTCCTCCTCTTTATTAAGCCTCACTAGCCCTCCTTGGTCTTCCTTCGCTCACTGATGTACCTATAAAAGGTTTTATCCCTCTTCTTAACAGAGTTGGCTATCTTTTCCTCAGTTTGGGCCTTTGCTGTTCTGACTGCCTTCCCAGCTTCCTTTTGCTTTGACTGATACAGCTCCCTGTCCTGCTCCTTCTGTGAGTCCTTGTACTTCCTGAATGCTTTCTTTTTCTCTTGAACCTTAACTGCCACTTTCTTTGAGAACCATGGTGGTTTCTTACATCGTTTCATTTTGTTAATTTGCTTCACACAAAGGCTTGTTACCTCTGTGATGGCAGTTTTTAATTCCCCATTGTTCTTCCACCCTCCTTCCTGCACATTTGCTAGTGCATTCCTTAGACACTCACCCATTTTGGCAAAGTCAGCCCTCCTAAAGTCCAGTACTTTTGCGTTGTATGGCTTGACTCTATTGCTGTGTTTGTGGAACCATACTGTTCGATGGTCGCTAGTTCCCAGATGGCTACCCACTTCTACATCTGTGATCCTCTCTTCATCTCCATTTGAGAGAACCAGGTCTAAGATTGCTCCCTCTCAGTGGGCTCCAATACTAGTTGTCTAAGGCATGCCCTTGTAGGGCATCTAGAATAACCCCACTCTTTGAAGTGGCTGCTGCAACTGCATTCCAGTTAACATCTGGCATATTCAGATCACCCATCAGCAATATCTCCCTTTTTCTGCCATTCTAAGTATTCTTTCTATCATTTCCTTGTCCATTTCCTCCCCCTGAGAAAGTCTGTCTCTAACCCTATGCGGATTGAGGTGCCATTGCGGTCTCCAAATTTACCCACAGTGCTTCTTCTCCTCCCTGTTTTCCCTTTTGTTCTGTTGCCTTGATTCCTTCCTTATGTAAAAAGCTACTCCTCCTCCTCTTTTACCCTCCCTGTCCCTCCTGTAGATAGTGTATCCTGGTATGTTTATGTCCCAGTCATGGTTTTGTGTGTACCATGTTTCTGTGACTGCCACGATATCCAGATGTTCCTCCTCCATCAAGACCACTAATTCAGGAAGCTTGTTACCCAGACTACGCGCATTGGTACTCATTGCTCTTCATTTTTTGATGGCTTTACCTTCTTTTGCAGCATCCCCCACTGACCTGTCTACCTCGGTCTTTTTCTCATTTAGTACCCTGTTTTATAGGGAGAGGCTGGGATTTTCCTGCTGCTTATCAGTGCCTCCCCCCTTGACTAGTTTAAAAGCTTGCCAATGAAGCATTTAAACCGATTGCTTAAAAGACTTGTTCCCTTCCTGGACAGATGCAGACCATCCTGCCAGTATAGGCTGGTGTCCCTCCAGGTGGAACCCCAGTCCCCAATGAAGCCAAACTCTGTGCTCACACTATTTTTCAACCATTCATTAAACTGCATGGTGCAAAGTACCTCGCCTCACTCATGCCATTGACAGGCAGCACCTCAGAGAAGGATATTGTGTGTGCTACTTGTCTTAGGCCCCTCCCAATTCTACAAGAGTCCTTCTGCACTGCTCTAATCTCATGATTAGCCAAGTCATTTGTCCTAGGTGGACAATGACGTCCAGCTCAATTCCGTTGCAGCTGTTCTCGTGATCCTGAGGATGCTCCTGTCTCTCCAAGCCATGGCACCAGGCAGGCACCTTACTTCAGTTTTCCCTGCTACCCCAGTTCTACCCCTAATAATGGAGTCCCCACCAGGAGCTGCTTCCTTTTCTTGTGGTGTCCTCTGCCTCCTTCCTGTGGGCCTCCCTTGTGACAGTTGTCCTCAGCCTCCTTAATCTCCTCGCGGGTGCATCCATAGGGGAGCTATGCTCCCCCAGAATGGTGTATGGATTGTGGTGTGGAACAACTGACTGGGTGTGCCTCTGTTCCACCATCCTCACCCTCCCTGAGCCCACTGTGGTCCAACTGCTGTGCTTTCTTCACAACCTCTGAGGTAGTGGTGGTGGCTCTGGTGCTCCCTGGATGGGGGAGGTTCCCTCCCTACCGTCCAATGTGGCCTGGGGGAAGGTCCCCTTACTACTGTCCAGTGTGGCCTGAAGACGGGCAACTTCCTTCCTCAGGGCAGAGAGTTGTCTGCAAATAGGGCAGCATCTCAGCCTCCAGAAAGACTCCCGGAAGACTGCTGCCCCACAGCCATTACACTACTTATTAGGGTTTCTAGGAACAGTTGTTCTGGTGTATTATTTTTTTATTTTTATTAATTTAGTTTTTGTTGACCAGGTAAGTGTACTAGACAAATCCTGCCTATTTTCAGGCACGACCCGGGGGAGGGGGATACAGATGAATGCCAACTGACCTTGAACCAGATTAAGCTGTTGGTGGTATTTTTAGTGAAAGAGGGAAATTTGGCCAGGACACCGGGGAAATTCCCCTACTCTTTTCGATAAGTGCAATGGGATCTTTAACATCTACCTGAACTGCCACCAATTCAGGCAGATGGGACCTCGGTTTAACGTCTCATCCGAAAGACGGCACCTCAGAAGTGCAGCACCCCTCTCATGCTGCACTACAGTGTCAGTACTGGGATATTAACCCAAGTGCCAGATGTGGGAATTGAACTCACAGCCACAGCGAGTGTGTTACCTACTGAGCCACTGACACTGAATATTAGTTATGCTACTTATCCAGTCAATACTGGGTAAGTCTCTCACTATGATTATGTCACCGTTCTGGCTCATACTGTATATTGTATTTATCAGATCCAGGTGTTCTGTTGCTGATGTGTCTGGTGCTCAGTAACAGATTCCCACTATTAGTTTTTTAAGGCTCTTCCGCAATATTTCAACCCATAGTATCTCATTTTCTATGTTGCCCTGTGGGCATACAGGTAAACTCTTACAGGATATACTATCTTCAATATATAAAGCTACACCACCCCCTTTCCTGATGTTTCTGTCTTGTCTAAAACTTGTGATGTTCCTGTCCCATTTTATTTTCGGACCACCATGTTTTGGTTATTGCCGCCAGATCTACTTGCTTGTCTTCTAGTAATATCTCAAGCTCTGTCTTTTTATTGTGTTTTTGTGTTAGCTAATAATATCTTTAGGCCACCCTTGAGTTTAGTCCTAGTCTCAGGACCTTTTGCTTCAGTTAGGTCTAACCTTCTCCCCTCAGCAATTAGTTTTTTGGGGTAACTTCCATATGGTAGATGCTTTGTAAAAGAGTGTGCCCAACAGCTTACTACCCATTTCACTAAGATGAAATCCATCACAGCAGTATAGGTCATTCTGTCCTTCAAATAATTCCCAGGATATTATGCAGTCTAGCTTGTGCTCCAAGCACCATCTCCTGAGCAAGTTGTCCCTAACTGTTGCCCCCTATAGCTGCATGCAGTAACATTTTCCTTGTCATCTTTTGTAGAGTGTCTATCTGTATATTTGGTAGTAGAATTACCCAAGACAAATATTTGCTTCTGCCCAGCACCATAGTTACTTTGTGGGTTAATATTCCTGTCTGCACCTGCTCCTCCCTGGTTACTTGTATGTTCATTATTGTTTACCAGATCTGTGCTTCCCGATTGGACCATGCCAGCACTAGAGTCGGGGCCTAATGTCTCAGTTTCCCCTTCAAAGAAATTGACTCCTATGACTGAGCTTCCAGAGTTAGAAGATTTATCAAGGGGGCAAATCGATTTTCTGCTAAGAACATCCCCATCCTGTTGGTGGGGGCTTCTTCAGAGTTGGAGGGAGTTGGAACCTTCAAGTTGTTATCCATGTTGGACTGTATGCATATTCCAGCCTGACCTCGACTGTTAGTTATATCTAGGGTGGTGTGCACCTTTGTTGGTCTGTTCCCCGAGTTTGGCTGTGTGGATACTTCTGCCTGGCCTTTGCTGTTAGTAGTGTCTGTGGGAGATAACTGATAAACCTCTGCCTTATGCCCCCTTTTTTAGTTTACGTTTGTTTACCACCATAACCCAGTCAGAATCTGACTCATCCTCCCCTATTTCTCCATTTTCCCTGTCCTTATTTCTTCTCAGCAAGTCGTTATTTGCTGTTTGATTTATCAGCAACTGCAAAAAAGGAGGCTCAGGAATTAAACTGGGTACACGCGCGCCCTTGAATGATAGGGTATTTAGGTCTTTGGCATAGATACCGTCATTACTGAATTGATGTAGTTCATTAGTTTGCATATCTTTGTTATGTGGGGAACAGGTATTCAGTTCCTTAATCCTTGCAGATATTTCCTGTTGACTTCTTTCAGATTTGGGAGTAGTCATCACCAGCGACCTGAAACAGGCTATACCACCTACTGCAGACAGTACGTGCACTCCCATTACAATATGGGGAACATGTGCTCCCTGTCATCGCATATGGCTGACAGCCAAGATGGTGAGAGGGGCAATGTGCCAGTCATCATATGGGCTCCCACAGGACTGGTGATTAAGATAAGGGGGGGGGTGGCAATGTGAGCTGGTCAGTGCCTGCAGTGCTAGAGGCAGCAAGATGCCAGGGAAACCTTCCGAGGTTCATCCAACTCGGGTGGTGTTATGCAGTGCTAGGTCCATTAAAAACAAGCCTGCAGTTATTGCAGATCTTGTTAAATCGGTGGACCTGGCTTGCATCACTGAGACCTGGCTGGATGAGAACTCTGGCCCTGTTTTGGAGGCTGCAATTCCAGCTGGGTACTAAGTGATACACCACCCAAGATTGGATCGCTGGGGGGGGGGGTGTAGCGGTCTGTTTCAAGACGGAACGTAATCTCACGAATGTACCAGTTGGAGAGACCGAGTCATTTGAGTGTACCATTGTAGCAGGTGTAGGGTGTCGGATTGCTCTCATCTACCGTCCACCGGGAGACGAGAAGCGATCCCTAAAGGAAGTTGCAGACTTCATCATGGGCATGGCGTTTGAGTGCCCAGGCTGATGGTCCTGGGAGACTTCAACGCCTGGATTGATGATGAACTCTCGCAATTTGGTTAGCGCTTCCTCCAGTTGATGACATCTCTGGGCCTTACACAGATAGTTACCACTGCTACGCTTAATCACGGTCACTTTCTTGACTTAGTCTTCCTGCTGGGAATTGAGGTCTCCAACTTGGGGGTGGAACTAGTTGGATGGTCTGATCACTACACTGTGGGGTTTAGTTTTAGCACCCCCCATGTAGGCCTACCCCTGTGGAGATGACAAGGTACCGTCCTTTGCGAGATTTAAGCTCTCAAGACCTAGCAGCAGTGCTAGATCTCTCATCCCTCTCAGATGCAAACAGTGACCCAGAGGCCCTCATGATGGCTTATAATTCGGTCATTGTGGTGGCCCTGGATAGCATTGCTCCTGTCCGTGTTCATCCTCTCTCTCTTCACCCTCGATCCCCATGGTTTGATGGGATTCTGAGGGAGATGAGGTGACTAGGACGAAGGTTAGAGCATTGATGCCAACCACCTTAGATTGATGGATCATTACCAAGTCTATCAAACTGTAATCACTCGTAAGAAGGCAGAGTTCCTGTCCGGGGAGATTGCGGCTGCTCAAAATTGACCAGCTCAACTGTTCCAAACTGTGGACAGACTGTGCAACCCAGCCTGTCTATAAGTCCAGAAAGCTTTATCGCAAAGAGAGTGCAATGAGCTTGCTTGATTCTTTGCAACTAAGTTGGTCGACATCAGGGCGGCGCTCCATCTAGCACACTCTGTGGGTGTTGCAGTGGATCATCATGGGGCCACTGTTCCTCGGTTTTGTTGGAGTACCTTTGACTGGCCGGCTTTCATGGATGTCATGCAGATTGTCCAGAGTGTGTGCCCTACATGCTGTAGTTTGGATCCTTGATGTACTTCTCTGATTTTGGGTTGTATTGATTCTATCGGTCCGGTCCTAGCTTGGATAGTCTGGTGCTCCTTGGAGAAAGGTGAGTTTCCAAGCTCACTGAAAGAGGCAGTGGTATCATCACTCTTGAAGAAAGCTTCTTCGGACCCAGACTGCCTTGCAAACTACAGACCAATCTCTAACCTTCCCTTTTTAGGGAAGGTGATTGAGAAAGTAGTGGCCACTCAGCTGGAGGACCATTTGACCATCCATGACATCTATGAACCTCTCCAGTCCGAATTTCGGAAGAGGCATAGTACCGAGATAGTGCTGGTTTGAGTGCTCAATGATCTCCTGATGGCTAGAGATCGGAGGAGCCGTTCTGTTCTGGTTCTCCTAGATGTCTCAACAGTGTTCAACACTATGGACCATGGGGTTCTGCTTGATCATCTGAGGTTCATCTGTGGACTGTCAGGTACAGTCCTCGGGTGGTTTACATCATTCCTCACAGGAAGATCTCAGAGGGTGGTGTCCGGGGTTTATTCCTCGGATCCAGTTTCTCTATCATGTGGGGTTCCTCAGGGCTCAGTGCTGTCCCCATGTTGTTTGCAGTGTATATGCTGCCCCTCAGAGACATTGTAAGAAGGTATGGGCTGAGGTTTCACTGCTATGCTGATGATACCCAGCTTTACCTTTCTTTTGCACCCGACCAGGATGGAAATGTCTCAGTCTTTAATAGCTGCCACACTGAAATCCAGGAGTGGATGGATACCAGTTGGTTGAAGTTGAACTCCGATAAGACTGAGGTATTGGTTGTGGATCCGGGTCACCGGATAGGGTGGTTGGGTGTGGATTCGCCCTCTGGACTTTTTCTTGGGGGTGTACCACTCCAGACCTCCGAACGGGTGCGAAACTTGGGGGTAATTTTTGACGAAGGGCTGACCCTGCATTTGCAGGTGTCAGCCGTCATCAAATCCTCATTTTACCATCTCGGGAATATCTCCAGGATTAAGCACCTTGTTCCGTCCAGCGACCTTCCTATTCTGATCCACGCCTTTGTGACCTCACGTTTAGATTACTGCAACTCCCTGTACGTAGGGCTACCAGGGGTTGAAATCTATCATGTGCAGCTAGTGCAGAATGCGGCAGCCCAGCTTTTGACGGTATCATCTTGGTCCTGTCATATTTCGCTGGTGCTGCGTGGACTGCACTGACTGTAAGTTCAGTGGCAGATCACCTTTAAAGTCGGTCTTCAGACTTTTAAAGCCCTACACAGGCTTGGCCCTGACTACCTGAAAGAGCTTCTGGTTCCTTACTGCCCTGGGCAATTGCTCCACTCAGCCAATGAGGGTTGCTAGAGATTCCAAGGGTGTGTTTGAAATCTTCTGGGGCTAGAGCATTTGGGCACGCCGGCCCTACCCTTTGGAACTCTCTACTTCGTCAGTTACGAGAGTGCACGACCATGGAAGGATGTAAGCAGGCATTAAAAACTTTTTTATGGGACCAAGCTTTTGGTGACTAACTATTGGATGATATTAGTTTGATACACTCCTGCTGTTGAGATGTTTGTTTTGTTTACTTTGTGATTTTAATATTGTTAAGGCACCCTGGTTTTTGAAAGGCACCATACAAATAAAAGTTTTATTATTATTATTATTATTATTCATTCTGCTGGTACAGGGATGGTGATCAGTGGCTGGGGGGGCCACTAGATGTCAGGGAATATGTGATATATTATGGTGCCAGTGATTGAAGGGCGGGGGGGCACTGGACACCAGGAAATTATTTTACTCTACCAAGGCTGGCAACTGGGGGGTGCAGCGGGACTACTAGACACCAGGGACTATTGTAATGTTACCAGCACCAGGAATCAGAGGGTGAGGGAAACCACTAGCACCAGGAAATATTCCACTTTCATCGGGGCCAGGGATCAGAGGGCGGGAGAACCATTAGGTACCAGGGACATTTTTACTTTTACCGGGGATGGGGATAGGATGGGGGGGGGCAACCACTAGGCACCAGGGACATTTTTTACTTTTACTGGAGACAGGGCCTAGAGGACAGTAAGGATCACTGACCACCAAGGCAGAATGTGATTCTAACGGGGATAGGATTTGGAAGGTGGGGAGTGCCACTAGCCACCAGGAAGCAGATGTGCTTCCCCAACCATGGTTGTTGGGTGCAGTGGCTCTGCAGGCCACTAGGGTTGCCTGGAGTAAGTCAGGCTTCTTCTCTTCAGTAATTGCTCAGCGCAAAGTGGCCTGCACTATTCCCTTTGTGGATTGCTACCACACTGTATATTGTGTTGTGCCAGGATTCATATCCATGCCCCTCCCTTTTCCCATTGCATACATTATTTTTTTGGACACGTGCTTACACTTTTAGTGTGTACCACAGCTCCCTTTGAATATTGTGCTTGGGAGAAACCCCAGGCAAACACAACCCAATCACTCTGCACATCAGTCATAGTTTTGAATATCTGACTGGCCCCAGGACTCTACCACAGGTGTCCAATGTGGCAGTGCAATACATTACCAGCTTGTGATGAGGTCTTATGCACAAGTAAATGCTGTGATGATCAGGATCAGATTTAGACCTAATGACACCCCAAGCAGAAACACTTCTGGTGTCCCATCACTGCTCCCACCACTGCTTCTCCTTCCTTCTGCCCCAAACCACCTCAAAATTCTTTGAACACAAGCATGCAAACAACAATTATGTTTTCTTATTGTTTTACATTTTAAATTAATCATTGCTTATACTTTCTACTTTAGTGCACCATTATGTGCTAGCGCCCCAAGTGGCTAGTTGTTCCACTTGTGCCTGACTCTGCCTCTGCTGATGATTTAAGCAATAAGGCACAACAGGGTATGTGTTATCATGTAATAACGTCACTCCTGGGGTGGGTTGAAGCACGAGGTGAAGCTGGGTGCCTCCACCACCACAGGAGTGACGTTATTACACAGTAACACACACCTTGGAGTACCTTATTGCAATTATACAATGGCTCGATGTTATACAAAATAAAAAAATATTTAAAAAAGGTTTTAGTAGATTTTTAGTGTAGCAATATATCTTTGTTTCTGAAGAGAGAATCAAAGAACAATCCAACAAATCAATACAGTGATGTTATTGTGTAATAATATCATTATCTCAGGCACACACTGACCAATCAGAGTCCTGGAAATTTTCTTGCCATTGTATAATTATAATTAGCTCAGCTGTAGTTATTCTCTCCCCCAACCACACCACACTCTATACTCTGTGCTGGACACCGATCCTCTCACGAGTCACTCACCATGCACTTGAAATCACACAGATATGGTTCCTTTTAACTCATCTACTATTCCAGAGGCTTTCTGCTCTTGTGGTTAGATCACAGGCTTGGAAACCAGGAGATCACAGGTTCAAACCACACCAGAACCCCCAAACTCAACCCCCTCCAGGCCTGGCTTGCACAACATTCTCCTGATATTCTGGCCCTGACTGAAACCTGGCTCTCAGAAGATACCCCCGACTCAGCAGTAGCTCCAAATGGCTATTCAATCTTCCAGGTTGATAAGAATGGCAAAGGGGGGGTTGGCTGTGCATTCTACATAAAGGGCTCCATACAATCTATCCCTGTCTCCCTTCCCACCCCTGCCCGTGGTGCCCAAACCTTCATAGTCAAGTTACTACTGGGTAACCCAGGCAAAAGTCTCTGTCTTATGGTAGCTTACAGCCCACTACGCAACCAAAAACCTGCATTTGCAGAAATCATGTGCATTGTCTCGCAACTTCCTTCCAACAGTGAAATCATCGTTGCTGGGGATTTCAATATTAATTGGATGTCCCCCTCTTCCTCCCATTACAAGAACTCTGCTACGGCACTCGACCTCCTCCAGGTTGTCCAGACCCCCAACCGGCTCAGTGATAAAACAGGAACCTCCACACTGCTTGACCTCATTTTTACTAATCACCCCAATAACCTCTCGCAGGTCAAAGTCCTCCCAGACACCCTCAGTGACCACTCTCCCATTACCTGCCAGTGGTCTAACAAGGCCCCTGCTGCTCCCCCAGTAACCTCATACCAAAGGTGCTTCAAAATAGGCTCTCTCTCCAGACACAAGTCCTACTTCAGTGCCTGTGACTGGTCACCCATTGATTCTGCCCATGACAGAGATGCTGCCCTCTACTACTGTATTTCATCAACACTTTTAATACCGCCTGTGACATTTTTGGCCCTTTCTCTAAACAGTACGCAAAAAATGAAGACACCACCTGGATTTCTCAAGTGCTACTTGACCCGATGCACCACCAGGACAATCTCTGATACAAGACACTGGACTCCCAACTTCCCCATGACAGACAACTGTACAGGGAGGCCAGGAATAAATGCACCTGGGCTACGCGCCAAGCCAAGGCATCCCATCACCACCATGCCCTCACATCCACATGGAGCTTGGGTCATGATTTCTGGAAAAATATGAAAGAGCTCAGTGGGAAAATGGTATCCCCGCCCAGCTCACCGTCGATGACTCAACGTCCCGGACCCCCTAGCCATCTCAAACACCTAAACAAAACCTTCTCTGACCTCAGTGGCGTCCTTCCACCCAACTTCTTTGACCCTCCTGGAATGCACACCTGCACACACCCAACGGGATAATATTCCCCCTTTTCATCTCCAGATCATCCCCACATTGATCCAACTTTCTGAGCAAGTCCCAACACAGTGGTGACTCCCTGGACTTAAAAGTCCTTCGCCTCACACTAGACAAGGTGTCCTCCCCACTAACCAAAATTCTAAACATATCACTCTGATTAGGATGGTTACCTATGCCCTGGAAATGCGCAGTCATCACCCCTATCCTAAAAGGAGGTGACCGCACTGCACCCAGCAACTACTGCCCCCTTTCTATTCTCTTCCCCCCCCCAAAGCCTTGGAAAAAATAGTTTTGGATCAACTTACAGACTCTCTCTCCAAACACAACCTGCTGTCCCCCACACAACGTGGTTTCTGTAGGGGGTCACAGTACTGCCACTGCTCTCCTCGAATATACGTCTTTCATACACCACGCCCTTGACAGCGGCCACTTGGTTGAATCAGTCTATATTGATCTAACCAAGGCATTCAACACCGTTAATCACACCTTACTCCTACACTCACTTCTCTTCTTGGGCCTCTCCCCAAGAGTCGGTATCCTGGTTCACAGACTATCTAGCTGGCAGAACTCAACAAGTTAAAATTGGTTCCACTATTTCCTCCAGCCACCCTGTTCTTTCCGGTGTTCCCCAAGGCTCAATACTCGGTTCCCTCCTCCTCAGTCTTTTTCTAAACTCCTTTTCCAATTCCTGCCCCGGTAATCTGCTTCTCTACGCAGATGACACCGTAATTTTCACGAGCCACCCCACCCTCCCACTCTCCAACACTCCCTCCAGGACCTATTTAAAGAGGTAGAATCCTGGTTTGTGGCCCATAGACTAATCCTCAATTACAAAAAAATAACAAATCCATGCTCTTCACCCACTGCCAGAACCCGCACTGCGACTACCGCTTGAACATCCATAATTCCATAAATGCCCCACTTGAGCAAGTCTCAACTTTCAAGTACCTGGGTATTGCCATAAATGCACTCCACAGGCCAGGCCCTCTGCTCCCACAGTGCCAACCTCAGAGTGCAATAGTGTGAACAGGTAACAGACAGGGTAACCCTCCTGTCTGCTTTGGGTCCGAATCACCTTCTAGCTTCGAGTTCTGGAGAGAGTCAAACTGTGAACCTTATGCTAGCATACCCAATTAACATGCTCAGATAATACTCTCTTTGGGGGGATGCAATATAATCTTTCACTCAAGGGCATCCAGCCAGTTTTCCAAAATGAACCCTTACAACTCTATAAGAGACCTAGGTATTTCTTACCTATTAAGCAAGCTCAGTAACACAATCAAGCCTTTAGCAGTTGTCAGCCTTAAATACAGGTTCAGCAAGCACATGTAAAATAACAGAAAAGAGCACAGGCAGTATTTTAAAGAAAATGTTGTTTAGTAAAAAGTTTTAAAACAGGTAAAATAAAATACAGAACAAATTATATTACAAATCTCACAGTCATCTACAAATAAAAAAAGGAAAGTTACAGAATACAAACTCCTATCACAAACAATTAATTCTTCTCTGTTACCTTTCTAAGTGCTTTCCAAGTCAGAGAACTCTCTCTCTCAGAGTCTAGAATCATATACCACCCATTTCCCAGATACAGTGTTTCATTTTAACTCTGTCTTTCCCCATCCCGTTTTGGTGAGTCAGCTAGCTCCTCCCTTAGAGTTAATTCTAACAATTTTCTACCAGGAGGTATTTTAATTAATGTGAACATCAGAAAAAGTCATTTCCTACATATGACAGTCTTTGATCAACCAGTTCCTTTGAGGTTTACAACCCCACAATCTGTCACTAAGGTGTGAGAAAGCCAAGAGAAATCAGCCTAATTATGTCCTTTTCTTGATGTCATAAAACTCATATTTAGTTTCCAACATCAAGGCAGCAGCAGGTGATGAGGGCCATAAACTATCCCTCTGGAAGGAAGTCTTAATTAATGGTTCCTCTGGTCAGTTTAATAACATCCTGTGGTTTCAGCCACTGACGTCTTGAAAGTTAAAGGCCAAGCTGCTAACTTGTGTGAGACAATTACATACATAGACCATTTATTTATAATACCAATATCATACAGATAACTATAAGCAGATGGCAGAGCGTCACAGGTATAACCCTTGACACATCCCTCACCTTCCACGCTCATATTCAGCATCTCTCATCTGCCCTTAATTCCAGAACTGGTCTGTACCATCTCAAGCACTATCTCACCCCCAAAGCTCTCCAAATTGCAATATCTTACTCGGTCCTCTCCCTCCTGGACTACGGTATAGTGATATATGGTACTGCGGACCCGACTACCCTCTGCCATGTCAAAACCACATTAAATAAAGCCTCTCATCTTGTTACAGGTTGTGACATGCTCACGCACACTTGTGAGCTCTACAAATCTACAAACTGGAAAAATTTTGATGGGAGGCTAAAATATCATACTTGCCTCCTTGCTAAAAAAGTATTTTTCAGGCAAGACCCACCTGGACTCCACTCACTCATCAATCCAGCCCCTTCCACAGAGCATCAAGAAGTAACTCCAGGTCCTCCCTCTTCGTGCCTCGCCGCAGGACCTCCTTATGCCAAAGGCATTCCTTCACCAAGTACCTAAATGGCCTCCCTGCCACCATCACCTTGGAACCCAAACTTGGCCCTTTTAAAATGTCCCTCAATAGTTATCTCCTTGAACGTACTTCCTGTGACTGCCCCTAGCTCAGCCCCCATACAGCCTTGAATCCCCCTGGGGCTCTAATACTAGTGTATCGCTAGACCGCTTATGTTAGTGTATCTCTAGAAGGCGCCTCACCTGTTGACGCTAGGTAAATTACTTACACTAGATTGCGTAATACTGAATGACCTACTGTGAATGATGGGTCTACATGACCTAAGATTTATTGTTCTTCTCCATTATATGTTAATGTTACTTTTCTATTGTAATCAATATTTGATTTGATTTTGATTTTATTGATTCGGAAGATACCTTTGAGCCCAAGCTCTTTTACAAAGATTCCACGTTAGTGAATTAGACAAGGTACAAAGTAGTAATAAATAAAAACATAAAAAAACAACATCCTGTTTAGACATATACACATTGTGGATTACAGGTTAGAGTGGTGAGTTACATGAGCACAGTTATAAAGACAGAGAATAGTGCAGCCCCTAGCAGCCTTGTCATCCGGTAGGGGGATGGTCAAGGGAAATGGTATAGTAATAGGTAGATGTTAAGGGTAGGCTGTGGGGACCTTGTCATGACCAAGTGCAGCCAGGAGGGCATGAGCTGAGACAAGTGCTGTATCAATCATAAATTGGCAGAGGATTGATACCCCCAAGATTAGTTACAGGAACATTTAGAGATTGTACTTGGGTGTTTGTTTGAGGTTAGTTTTGAATTTGGCTAGACAGGTGGTGGCAAGAAGGTGCTCAGTTAATTCACTCAACCACAAGGAGGCACAGTAGGCAAATGCCCATTGCCCAAGCAAGGTACGACAGAAGGGGATGGACAGGGCCCCTCTTGTCCTCCCTCTGGTGGCCTGTGGCATGTTTGCAGCCATTAACAGATTGCCAATGCAGGGTGGTGTTTTCCCCATGAGCGCTTTCTTCCCTAGGGTGCACGTCTGATGAATGACCCTGGTTTTTAGGGATAGCCAATTTGTAAGCTTATACAGTGTACAGGTGTGCGTATCATGCTGTAACTCTAGGGCTAGCCTACAGGCCTTGTTGAGAGCCACCTGTACCCGTTTCAATGCAGTATCTGTTGCCGCCCCATATATCACTGTTCCATAGTCGATATGTGATAATATGGAGCTGTGTACTGCAAGGCAGAGGGCTTCGGGAGATAGGTATTTCCTATACCTGTAAAGGATACCAATATTAATGTTGACTGTCTTGACCAGGGAGTCAATATGTTGAGCAAATGTAAGGGCTTCATCTAGTGTGATCCCCAGATACTTGAACGTGCAGGCTTGTTCCAGTGGCTCACTGCAGGAGTTTGTAATGATGAGGGGGTTTTGTTTGATTTTTTTTTTTGTGTGTACTGGTAATAAGCATGGTCTTGGTCTTCTTATGATAAAGTAGCAGCTTATGTCTGCAGAACCAGATCTCCGAAGAGGAGAAGGATGCCTGAAGCTCAATTTGCAGATTAGCAAGGGACGTGCTGCCTCCCAGGAGCACTGCATCATCAGCGTAGAGTATCAGTTTGGTGTCGCAGGCAGTGGGGAGGTCATTTAGGAAGATACTGAAGAGTAGGGGCCCAAGGAGTGATCCCTGAGGCACTCCAGTGATACATCTCTTGCACTAGAAACTGTATGTCCAATTTTGACACATTGAGTTCTGCTTGTAAGGTAGTCTTGGAACCAACATAGGGCACTAGGTGCCACACCCATGTTGGACATTTTGGTCAGTAACAGGAGGTGATTGACTGTATCAAAGGCTTTGGTGAGGTCTATGAAGCTAGACCCCACCAGTTTGCCTTCATCCAAGGCCTTGTGTGCATAGTTCATAAAGTCCAGTAGAGCAGTGGTTGTGCTATGGCTATGTCTGAAACCATGCTGGTTAGGGCACAGCAGGTTATATTTGTTGAGGTAGTCAATGAGCTGACCAGCCACAATCTTTTCCAGTGCTTTGGATAGCGGAGAGAGTACTGAGATGGGCCTATAGTTGGCTACCAAGGATTTGTCATCTCCCTTATGCACAGGTGTGACTAGGGCCTGCTTCCAGACCACCGGGAATTAAGCCTGAGTCAGTGATTTGTTGAACAGCTTGGTGATGGGCACTATGAGGACATCTAGGATGAGGGATAGCAGTTTCATGTTGATCCCATCGCTATCCTGTCTTGCCTTACCCAGTACTTTCCTGACCTTAGTTAGTGTCTCCGCAGTCACCCTTTTAAGGTAGAAGGGTGGGTGAGAGTGTTCAGAGAGTCCATTGTTGGTCAGGCTCTGCTCAGGGTGGAAGTAGGCTGGTGGTAATACTGCTGTGAGATCAGTGAAGGCCTTGTTGAAGGCCTCCCCCATGGCTAGGGGGTCTGTGATGTGATTGTTACTGATGTTAAGTAGACGGGAATGCATCTTGTTCTCCTTGCCAAGGATGCTCTTGATGCTATCCCAGAACCTTTTGCCATCTCCCCAGGAGTTAGCAAGTTGTGCTTTGTGATAATTGGCTTTGGCGAGCTGGATTAGTTTAGTGCAGCGATTTCTGGCTGCTCTGTACCACTGGCAGTCATGCATGTTACCCCTGTTTCTTGCCTTCTCCAAAAGTGAATCCCTTTCATTCATAAGGGAGAGTAGTTCTCCATTAATCCACCCATTAGCCTGCCCTTTAATTTTCCTGTTTGAGAGGGGGGCATAGATATCACAGATGCTGTTAAAGCTGTTTGTGAAGTAGCTGAGGGCCTGATTTAGGGATGATGCCGGACTGATTGGGGTCCATTCATGAAGAACGAGTGCCGATTTGAGGGCTCCAAGCATACCCTTTCTCAGGACCCTGCTTGATATGAGGTTGGGTGGGCTTTTGGCAAATTTGTTAGACCACAGCAATGTGATAGGGGAGTGGTCAGTTAGCATGTTAGGCAGAACCTTGACCTCGGAGATTCGAGACAGTGATCTTGCTAGTACCCAGTCAAGAAGGGTGCTGCTACCAGTCTTATAATTCTGTCTGGTAGGGCGGGTGACTAGAATCATGTCCCTAACTGGTGCAGCCTTCTTCCCATTCCAGTTTATATTAAAATCTCTGGTCATCTTTAGCTCCAATCCATGTGGGAAGATGCTCATGACTTCCATCACTTTGGTAAAACCTGTAGTGGCTCCCTTTGGGGGTAGATATAAGGTGGCAAGGATTAGGGATTTGCCATTCTGCCCGATCTAGATTAGGGATTTGCCATTCTGCCTGATCTGTGCTTTTAGTATTAATATCTTGTGGTCTTCAGCCACCCTGGTTTCAGGGAGAACAGGACACTGTAGAGAGTCCTTAGCATAAATAATGCATCCCCCTCTTTTTTTTTTCCTGTTCTGTCTATTCTGTAGGTTTGGACACCAGTCAGGACAATTTCGCTGTCTGATTCTACCAGTCAGCCAGGTCTCTGTTAGGCAGAGGACATCTGGGGTATGGAGGGCCATCCATGCCTGCAGCTGCACAAATTTTGCAGTTAAGCTGCAGATGTTTAAGGAGGCAATTTTTAGCCCATTGGCCTTATGCACACCAGTATCCATTGGAGTGACTGGGCCTGGGTTTGAATGTATGTTGCCAGACAGCAGCAGAAGCATAAGGATGATCTTCCTAGCTGAGAGGTTTATGCTGTGGTTAGACCTAACCTTCTGTCTCCATTGCTTCAGGTGGTTCAGGCAGTTGGACACTGGTTTGATCTTGAGGGTAAGGCTATGATATTGTGTATCTCACCATACCACTGTGTACTCTTATCACCTCTGTATTATTGAGGTGCAGCCTTTGCAAAGGAGTCTATGCCTCAAAGGTTGTAATTCCGATTATGTATTAAATAAACAAATAAAACTTCACTGTGTGACCATGAGCAAGTCAAGTAACCTCTATGGAAATGGGTAAAAGCAAGACCCTGTGAAAAAAAAAAGCTGCTGGATCTCTGCTGGGCTATCCAGGGCAAACATGCAGCAAAATACAAATAAAAAAATTGCCCTTGGACCACCATCATTCACCAACACATCATTCATTTTAACCCATCCATACCCAACTAGGGATAAGCATGACACCAGACTAGACAGCACAGCAAGGCTGGGTGGGTTCAGTGTGCCATTAAACAAGAAAAAACTTTAATTGCCTTTTGGACTCCCCAACTTCCACCACCAGTAATTCCCACCCATCATTGCACCACCCACCTTCAATATCAGACCTGACCCTTGCTGATCATGTCCAGTAGTTATCAAGTGGGCATTGCTAGCTGTTGGGGTGGAAGCTCTGGTAGGCAATTAAAAGAAAATGGCAGAGCTGGGCATCTCTATGGATATCTCTGCTCCTCTATGAAGGACCACGCCATAAAGGCGATAGTGTAGAATACCGGGTACACCTAGGAAGCTTGCCGTAAAAGCTTCCTGAGTACAGCACTGCTTTGGTCACATGCCTTACTTTGTTGTCAGTTTATTTAAAGGAGAACTAAAGTAAAAATCTGCAAAATAACATGTTGTGTAGAGAGTTTTGATTTGTAGGTATACTCCTAGTAAGGCCTTCCCTTTAACTGCTGACAAGAGTTTTTTCTAAATTTGCTTGCTGTTTTTATGGCCCTGGGGATTTCCATATTAGCATTTCTAATGGCCTTTCTTGTTCCTACAATGCCTCCTGTCCCATGTGACTGTGATGTATCCAGGATCATTGATTCAGAGAGTAATAACTGCTGCAGAGATTCTGGCTTCAGCTAAATAACTATCTAGTCCAAACTTCTGTTTTTTATGTATGTGTCTAGGTCTAGTCAGCAGAAGTGAATGTTTTGTTTTTAGAGCATTTCATTTGATCAAACTACACACAACCATTAGCAATGCACACAAATCACACAAGGTCACAGATTCCACAGATGCTACAATTAGTGAAGACTCTAGCAGTTTCCTTACAGAATAGCCCACTCAATTATTCCTCAGGCGTTTGCCATGTGCTCAGAACTCCCTGGACAGAGAGAGTTATTTTTATTTCATTTTTTTGTTTAACTAGGAGTGGCACATTAAGCTGAAAGTTTGTTTACTGGTGCGACCTGGGAGCACAGGGAAGTTAAGTGACTTGCTCAGGGTCACACAGTATGCAAGTGGGGGCTGTGGGATTCAAACCAGGTCTCCAGATGTGCCATTCAGAGCTTTAAACCACTGTGCTAAACTGCCTCTGTTAATTAACGTAACAGCTCTACTAAAAACACAGCTCTTGTTGAAGTAATGTTCCAGGACACATCACATTTAGATGGGACAGGAGGCATTGTAGGAATAAGAAGAGATATTAGAAATGCTAATATGGAGATCCCCAGGGGGCCATAAAACCAGCAATCAAGTTTAGAAAAAAAACTTCTTTCAGCAAGTAAAGGGAAGGACTTACTAGGAGTATACCTACAAATCAAAACACTGCACAACATATTTTTTTGTAAATGTTGGCTTTAGTTCACCTTTAAGTGGAGGGGTTTAGCCCCCCACACCCCCCCCTTGTTTTTTTTTTTTACAAGGTGGTGGTGGGGGGCAAATCCCAACCCAAATAAACTAATAAAAAGAAAAGGAACGGGCAACTGTACCTAGTGTAACCTGAGCTCTACACTAATAGCGAAGGTCCTATGTGTACCTGATATTCTACACTATCACCGCCATAAAGCCTGACAAAAATAGCAGGAGTTGGGAACTGCACTAGATGAAAATACCTGGGAGACTACTGGCACAGATTCCACACTGCATGTATGGACAGCAGATCCCCGAACAAGCTATTATCCCAATGGTACTTCATCCCAACAGTTCTCTACTCATTAGGATGGATGGGCTGTGATAATTGCTGGCGCTGTAATGCCACAGACATTACCTTAATACACTAAGAGGTACTGGGACAGGCCTTTCACCTCAATGTGCCTCTCCATCTTGGACATGCACCGGAAAGGATTCCCTTGCCTCCACTACACACAAACATCTGGTGGCCATGAGCGTGGAGGCCAAATGCATGATACTTAAAAGATGAGAACTATAGAACCTCCATGACGATATAGTGGATACATGCATTGGGCCAGGTAGCCACTTATGAGTGCATGTATGCTACTGCAGCAGGTGGGGAACTACCAAGAAATCTGGGGCATATATCTAGGCTCCACTATATGTGGGGGCTTCCCTCCAACCAGTGCTGTAGGGTGACATAAAGCCCTTGGTATAGAAATTTCTGATGCTTTCACCTTCATAATTCACCTGCAGGTGCATCCCTTGAAATAACTGCCCCTCTCCACTTTTATCAGCACTTACTCTGGGACCCTAAGGAGCAATGGAAAGTGAAGCAGCAGACCTACTCTCCTCCACTACTTACATTATCAGGTGGACTATTAACACTGGTTGTAAGGGCACTCCTTCCCCCTCCCCTCCAAGATAGAGATCCCTGACTCTCCTCCTGGGCATTTCCCATCCCACAAAGGGCAACTGTGTGTGGGTCACAGTACCAGAAGCATGAGTTCAAGATACATTTATTTATTTAAATTGAAAATTCATGACCAGGAACGGCACACTGAGCCAAGGTTTGTTTCCTGATGCAACCCAGTGGAATGGAACAGGGGAGGAAAATATGTAGCACAGATACAGATGGTACACAGTTAAATGCAATTACATAGCATTGACACTGTTCATAGTCATAGTAAAGAGAAAAGAATACATGATTATAACAGAAGTAGGTACCATAAAGAGCAAGCAGCAAAAGTCAGGCAATTCAGCCCCAGCTATTCCAGGGCAGGAGGCAAATGTAAGGGGGGGGGGGCAGTCAGATAGAGCAAGTGTGTGTGTGTGTGGGGGGAGACTTTCAGTTGGTACCTGAGGACAACAGGGAAGGTAGTAAAATGGAAGGAGGTTCCAGAGTGCAGGGAGATGATAGGAAAAGGCTGATTACCCAGCAGAGACGCAGGGAAAATGAATGGCAAAAATGAGAGGATCCCTAGAGTAGAGGGAGCAGGAGGCAGAGGGAATGAAGGAGAGGTAAGAGGGAAGGAACCCAAACCAATATTTGGATATGAATGAGGCACAGTGGTTCTGGTGATGTGAAGGTAGAGGAAGACTGAATAAAGAGGAGTAGAGTGAGCAATAGTGGGTACAGAGGGGGATTTGATAGCAAAATGACAATGTGTTGCAGACGGTTTCCAGTCTGGCCAAGGAGGTGGAGGGAGCAGTGTGACAGACCACATCTGCATAGTCAAAGACTGGCAGCACCATTTTGGTGATAAGCTCATGGTGTACCTGAGAAAACAGCAATCTTTATTACCGTACAAGGCATACAGTTTAGGGCAGAGCTTAGCGTGGATGGCATCAGTGTGGGCAGAGAAGTCAAGTTTGCTGTGTAATTATACAATGGCAATAACAAATCCTGGACCCTGATTGGCTGTCTGCCCTTTGCAACAGTGAGGTTATCTGAGCACAACCTCACTGTACTGATTTGTTAGATTCCATCCTCCATTGTTATTATCTTCTCTTAAGAAACAAAGATATATGGCCACACTAAAAATCTACTAAAAACATTTTTTAAATGTTGTTTTTATTTTGTATAACAACGAGCCATTGTATAATAGCAATAATGCATTCCAGGGTGTGGGTTGTGCTGGGATAACCTCCCTTCTGGGACATTGGATGCACTCGGCCTGAGGCCTCCTGCCCAGCCACCCAGGCATGAGGTTCTCCCAGTACAACCCACACTCTGTCATGCATTAGTGCTTAATTGCACAGCAAGGTATTTGAATGACTGATCCACTTCAATAGGGGTGCCATCCAAGGCGGAGAAGATATGCAGAGTTGGAAGTCTGGCCAATTTTTGGCTTGAGTTAAAGGTCATGAACACAATGTCTTTCCATGTTGACTGAGAGTTGGTTAGACTGAAACTCACACAGGAAATTGTAGATGTCTTGCTGGAGCAGACCTTCCATGGCTGTAGTGGAGGGACTGGAGCGATAAAGGACTGCGTCATCTGCAAATATACAGATATGTGAGCTGGCACAAGCTGAGGGGAGGTTGTTAAGGAAGATAGAGAACAGGATGGGCCCCAGGATTGAGCCACATGGGACACCAGCCTGGATGGGAAGTGGAGGTGACAGGGCACTATCAACCTGTACTGACAGCAGGCTGCCAGAGAGGTAAGAACGTAACCTGTCAACAGCAGCAGTTGAGAGACCAGTAGCACTTAGCTTATCCAGGAGGAGAGGGTGGGACACCAAGTCAAAAGCCTTGACCAGATCAATGAAAATAGCAGCTGTGATGTGCCCCTGATCCATCCCTGAGAAGATAAAATCAGTTATATGCAGCAGGGAAGAGACAGTGGAGTGATGCCTCCAGAAGCCAGACTGGAATGAGGAAAGAAAATCAGTGGAAGATGGAAAATCGGAGAGTCTAGTGTAGGCAAGCTTCTCTTGCAGTTTAACAAGGGAAGAGAGGAGGGATACTGGCCCAAAGTTACCCAGGGAAGAAGGGTCCCCCCCCCCGTGGAGTGGAAGAACGTTGGTCAACTTCCAGGACTGAGGGGCAGCACTGGAGGGAGAAAGAGAGGTTAAGTAGATGAGTCAGTGGATGTGCTATGGCAGGTGCAGAAATTTGGATTAGTTCAGGATCCAGTCCATCAGGACTGGATTTGTGCAAGCTGAAGAAGTAAAGGGCAATAGAGGTTTGGTTTCCTGGGTAGTAATGGGGAAAAGAGGAAACCAGTGGAAGGGAGATGAAAGGGGAGTGTGAGTTGGAGTGGAGAAGGTTGGAGGGTGATGTCGTTGATTCACAAGTCAGGAAGCATAGGCAAACCAGGAGCAGTTATAAAATCCACAAGTAGTGTTTTATTATCAATAACAATAAAATAAAAGAACATTGTGCAGGATAGCTCTTCAATCAATTTTATTTGTATATTGGAAAAGTACAGGAGCAAAAATGCCCGTTTTCACAAATGTCCAGTGTTGGAAGAAAACAAAAATCATACCAAAGACAATAGAGAATGTATTACATAGACCAAATAGAGCACATAGTGTGAACATCATTTAAACTAAATTGTAAGATTTACAGTAGTATATGATGGTATTTACAGTGTTAAAAGAATCAGATGATACTAACAGGCATAAACTATGGACATACTAATCACAGGTGTATTATAATAAAAATTGGTACAAAACGCAAACCAGAAAGGTAAAAGGAGACAACAAAAAATAGTGTTGAAAAATGGGGCATAGGTGATTCATTGACAGGGAAGGAAAACAGAAACCAAGGCTGGACAGATGGAAGGCGACGAGGGAAAAATAGTTAACAGGAGAGAATGGGGTAATTTGAATCTGCGGTATTTTACTTGAGAGAGTAAAGGAGAGAGCAGGAGGAGGACAGGACGTGCATAGAGCCATCCATTTAAGTGGTGTGGGGGGGGGGAGAGAAGTGCAGGTATTGGGGATGGAAGTAGACCACCGGATATTAATGAGTGGGCCGGGGTGGGGGCCCATCGGGGCAATGGCAGGTGGATGACTCGAGGAAGTACTCTTTAAGGGCGGTATTGAAAGAGTACAATGATCTATAGGCCTGGATTACATGAGGCTGATTGTTGTACAGCTTTGTGCCCCTGAAGCTGATCGAATTCTGTGCCCTTTTTGAGCTCTTATACAGGCAGTTCAAAACAAAATACTTCATCTGAATGTATCGCTAAATCTAAATTTCAATCTCATTCTCTCCCTAACAAAAGATTGTTCTCTTTATATAAAATGTATTTTCCTAGTAATTAACTTCTGAATCCTGAGCTCATTAAGAGACCTCCTGTTTCTTACAAAATGTATCAGAACTTTGTCAGTTTTTTTCATTGCATGTGCAATAAAATAGAACATTGTATCCCATAACTGATTTGCTATTAACAACTCTGCAAATTAGCTTTTGGAGGTCAAACTGCATCTCATGGTTAACCATGAGTTATAAACAGATTTCTGCCATCATTTCAGCAATATACTGTAACAGTATATATTTTAAAACCAGAGATCCAAGTTTCAAACAAAGGTTCACATATATTTTCATAACTGTAGATATGCAAGGGGGAAGAAAAGACAGAAACATCAAGTGATGGCAGCGATATAGAGGGAGGGGGAGAATCATGAGACTATCAATGATCAATTCTCAGGTTACACAAGAAAATTTGATCACCCAGTCAGACAGACGAGACAGAAAAGGAGAGTGTAGAACAGATCCTTGCTTTTAACTCTTTCTACATAAAAAAATGGGACAGAGTCTTATTCAACTGTCACATACCCCCCTCTTTAAGAGGAAACTGTTTTAAGAAGAAGAAAAAAAAAAACGGTTTCCAAAATGTAATTTAATTCTTTTCTCACATTACCTTTGAGTACCAATGCCCGTAGTCTGAGTAACAAGCTTCCTGAATTAGTGGCTTTGATGGAGGAGGAACATCTGGATATCGTGGCAGTCACAGAAACATGGTTCGCACAAAACCATGACTGGGACGTAAACATACCAGAATACACTATCTACAGGAGGGACAGAGAGGGTAAAAGAGGAGGAGGAGGAGTAGCTCTTTACATAGGGAAGGAATCAAGCAACAGAACAAAAGGGAAAACAGGGAGGAGAAGAAGCACTGTGGGTAAATTTGGAGACTGGCAATGGCACCACAACCGCACAGGGTTAGAACAGACCCTCTCAGGGGAGGAAATGGACAAGGAAATGATAGAAAGTATACTTAGTATGGCAGAAAAGGGAGATATTGCTGATGGGTGATCTGAATATGCCAGATGTTAACTGGAGTGCAGTTGCAGCAGCCACTTCAAAGAGTGGGGTTATTCTAGATGCCACAGGGGCATGCCTTAAGACAACTAGTATTGGAGCCCACTCGAGGAGGAGCAATCTTAGACCTGGTTCTCTCAAATGGAGATGAAGAGAGGATCACAGATGTAGAAGTGGGTAGCCATCTGGGAACTAGCGACCATCGAACAGTATGGTTCACAATAAACACAGCAATAGAGCTAGCCATACAAAAGCAAAGGGTACTGGACTTTAGGAGGGCGGACTTTGCCAAAATTGGTGAGTGCCTAAGGAATGCACTAGCAAATGGGCAGGAAGGAGGGTGGAAGAACAATGGGGAATAATAAAAACTGCCATCACAGAGGTAACAAGCCTTTGTGTGAAGCAAATAAACAAACTAAACAACGAAGAAACCACTATGGTTCTCAAAGGAAATGGCAGTGAAGGTTCAAGAGAAAAGAAAGCTTTCAGGAAGTACAAGGAATCACAGAAGGAGCAGGACAGAGAACTGTATCAGTTAAAGCAAAAGGAAGCTGGGAAGGCAATCAGAACAGCAAAGGCCCAAACTGAGAAAAGATAGCCAACTCAGTTAAGAAGGGATAAAACCTTTTATAGGTACATCAGGGAGCAAAGGAAGACCAAGGGAGGGATAGTGAGAGCTAATAAGGGGGGAGAGGGTGGGCAGAGGTGATCTGTGAAAGGCAGAGATACTAAACAAATATTTTGCTCAGTATTTACGAAGGAAGAGGGGAGGCACTCAAAACAAACAGTAGAAACACTCTGGATACAGAAGTTGATACCAGCCCATTTACAGAAGAAAGGGTTCTGAAAGAACTCTTAAAACTGAAGGTGGACAAAGCAATGGGGCCTGATGGGATTCATCCCAGAATTCTAAAGAACTAAGGGTAGAATTAGTGACATCACTGACTACCCTGTTTAACAAATCATGGGAGGATGGGGTGGTACCTGAGAGGTTGGAGGGCAGATGTGATTCCCCTTCACAAAAGTGGGAGCAAGGCAGAAGTAGGAAACTACAGACCTGTTAGTTTAACCTCAGTGGTAGGGAAAATGATGGAATCACTTCTGAAGGAAAGAATTGTCGAGTATCTAGAGGCCAGAGGGGCACAGGACCCAAGGCAGCATGGATTCACAGCAGGAAGGTCATGCCAGACAAATCTGATAGATTTCTTTGACTGGGTGACCAAAGTAGTAGATCAGGGAGGGGCTGTGGACATGGCCTACCTAGACTTTAGCAAGGCATTTGACACAGCCCCACACAAAAGATTAATATACAAGTTAGCTAGCCTGGGAGTGGGTCCCAAGATGATAGCCTGGGTAATAAACTGGCTGGAGAATAGGACACAGAGAGTAATAATAAATGGAGTCCACTCTGAAGAAAGTGGGGTTACTAGTGGGGTACCGCAGGGTTCAGTATTAGGACCGGTCCTCTTCAATGTCTTTATGCGTTTACTGCAGAGGGACTGGAAGGAAAAGTATGTCTCTTTGCAGATGACACAAAGATCTGCAACAGAGTTGATGCACAAGGTGGGCTGGAAAGGATGAAAAGGGACTTGGCAAGGTTAGAGGAATGGTCAAATGTATGGCAGCTTAGATTCAGTGCTAAGAGGTGCAAGGTAATGCACTGGGAAACAAAACCCAGGGGAAGAGTACACAAAATGGAGGGAGATACTAACAACAACAAAATGGAAAGGGACCTGGGGTAGTCATATCAGATGACCTAAAGGTGGGCAAGCAATGTGAGAGGCAGCGAGGAGGGCTGGGGATACTGGGATGCATAGGAGAGGCATCACCAGTAGAAAACAGGAAGTTATTATCCTCTGTACAGACAGCTGGTCAGACCCCATCTGAGTACTCGTGCAGTTCTGGAGACCCAGTCTCAGAAAGACATAGACAGGATGGAAGCTGTCAGAGGAGGGCAATTAAAATGTTGCAGGGTCTGCACTGGAAGACATATGAGAGAGACTTAGGAGCTTAATATGTATAGCCTCGAGGAAAGGAGGAGAGGGGACATGGTATAAACTTTAAAGTACCTCAAGGGAATCAACAAAGTCCAAGAGGGTAGCATCTTTCAAAAAGAGGTGTGCAAGAACAAGGGCACAATTTTAAGATAGAGGTGGCTCAGAGGTAATTTAAGGAAGTATTTTTCACAGAGAGGGTTGTGGATGCATGGAGCGGCCTTCGAGAGGTTGTGGAGTCAAAACAGTGGTGGAATTCAAGCATGCATGGGACAGTCATAAGGCAATTCTAGGGGGTGGGGGTAGGAAGAAGTAGGCTGCTGGTTAACTAGGATCTGCAGCTTATCCAGTAGGCAGGGAAATGGGCAGACTGGGTGGGCCAAGCGGTCCTTATCTGCTGTCAAATTCTATGTTTCTACCTCATAACCTTTACAGTTCTGCACATATGCATTATCCCTTTTTCCATAACTAGTACAGCCAACAGTTAAGTTTAAACCCACATATTTTTTAACCTTCGGAATTCTCAATTCCTGATCCACAGCTTGACAGAAAATCAGCATTTGACATTCTTTTTTCCAGATTCGTGCATCACTTTGAATTTAAATGGCTGCAGTGCCAGGTACCACATTGTGATTCTGGAATTTTTATCCTTCAGTTGGTTAAGTCAACAGAGAGGATTATAAGTATAACATCAGTGCCTAGCAAATAAAACTTAAGGAACTCCATGACCCACATTGCCATAAGATAGTCCTTTTCAATGGTGGAGTACCTTATCTCTCTGTCATGCAATTTTCTACTGATATATAGAATGGGATGTTCCTTCCAATCTATATTCTGACTCAAGACTGCACATAGGCCTACCTCTGATGCATCTGTCTATAACAAAAATTGTTTCTCAAAGTCTGGGCTCCTTACAACATGGGCTGAACATAATGCAGCCCTGATGACCCAAAAAGGCTCATCACACTCTGGGGTCCATTTCACATTATTCAGCCACCATTTCTTCATGAGTTCAGTGAGAAACATAGACAGTGATGGCAGAAGGGGGCCATGCGGCACATCTAGTCTGCCCATAGTCCTATCCCTTCCCTCAACTGCTTTTCAGTGTTATGGCACCCTTGTATTGATCCCACACCTTCCTGAAAGTTTCCACCATTTTTGCCTCCACTACCTCCTGTGGAAGGCAGTTTCATGCTTCAACCACTCTCTCGGTGAAGAAGAACTTGCATGTGTTGCTTCTGAATCTGCCCCCCTCTAGCTGCATGTTGTGCCCTCTGGTTCTTGAGTGATTTTTGATATGGAACAGGTCCTGGAGCTGCACCTTGTATATTCATTTTAGGAATTTCAGGGTCTCGCTCAGGTCTCCTCTGTCCCTCCGCTGCTTCAGGGAGTACTGGTTTAATTCATGCAGCCTCTCCTCATATGACTAGTCATGCAATCCATTAATCATTTTAGTAGCCCTTCTCTGCACTGTTTCCAGTCTGGTAATATCCTTCTTGAGGTGTGGGCTCTAGAATTGTACTGTACTCCAGATGTGGCCTCACCATTGATCTATAGAGTGGAAAGATTACCTCCTTCTTCTTGCTGGTAATCCCCCTACTTATGCATCCCAACATACCATTTGCCCTCAGTGCTTTCTCGCATTGCTTGGTCATTTTTAGGTCATCTGTTATAATTATTCTCAGAACCCTTTCCTGCTTAGAGGCTTGCAGTTTTTCACTCCCTAGGTAGTAATCCACTCCTGGGTTAGTTCTTCCAAGGTGCAAGGGGTAGCTAAGTGGGCAAAGTTGGGAATGAATCTCCAACACTAACCAGCCAGCCCTAAAAATGACATGTTTCTTTGTTTTAGGGACAGGACTGTTAGTTACAGCTTCTATCTTACAAATCTCTGGCTTTACTTCTCCATTTCCCAAAATATATCCCAAATATCTGGTTTCCTGCAGCCCCAACGAGGCACATTCCGCTGATGGGGCAATACAGCCCGTTGACGGGAGACGTTCAGAAGCAAGCTCCATCGACAGGATGAGGACCCTCGAAGAGAAAACAAGCCCAGCAGGCTCAGTCGAGGGGGGGCAGCCCTGATGACGAGGAATGCTCCATTGATGATGGAGGAGCCACCGTTGATGGAGTGTGAATCCCACTCCCTCCTATGCCTGGAACGAATGCCCTTGACCAGAGAACCTTTAAGGTGGCCCCCTGAGGTCTGTTCCAGCCCGGCTGGCTGATCAGCCATGAGCTAGTCCCAAGGCCCAGCAAGACAGCCTGGGCCAGGGAGAAGCAGGGGTGCTGTGAGCAAGGAAGGCCAGTGGCACTGTGAGGAGCACAGGCCTGGCCTAGTGGAAGTAGAAGAGCCAGGGCCTGGGAGTAGTACACATACCCAGGACCAGAGACAGGAGCCAGGGGTACAGCAAGTGGTGCACAGACCCAGGTCCTGGAAGCAGAAGAGCCAGGGCCTGGCAGAGAGAAGCAAAATCAGGTTGGGCTGTTTAAAGCAACCCTAGTGAATCCCCAGACCCAGCAAGAGTGCCTGGGCCAGGGAGCAGCAGGTGTACCGGGAGCTCTAATGGAACACCAGGCCTGCTGTAGAAGAAAAAAGAAATTTATTTATTGGAGATTCAGAAGTACCTTTGAGTCAAGGACTCATTTACAAAGGTTCCACGTCACGAGTATTACATACAAGGAGAGAGGTTACATAGCAGTACAGTAGTACATAGTAAGGTATTACATATACAGTAGTTACAGAGACATTTGTGGGTCTCTCAGAGGAGACCTAGGTCAAGTTAGGGCAGACAGGCAACACAACATGGCATAACAGTGCAGGGCAGCAAGCAACACAATGTGACATAACAGAGCAGAGCTATGCAAAAGGGACACTGTAAGTGGCAGGGTTATGAGGAGGGGGAGCCAGCCGTAGCCTAGGTCTGTCGTTGGATGAGGTATTAGTCAAGGACAGGCATAAAGGTTTGAGGCCTGTAGGTGGGATCTAAGAGCGGTTTTGAATTATCCTAATCTGTTATCATTTGCAATCGGTGGGGGCAGACTATTCATCCAGGATGGGGCTCTGCAGCTGAAAGACCTCTGGTATAGGGAAGTACAGCAGTGGGGGACAGACAGTAGGTGTTTACCATAACTCTGAGTGTGCTTAGGCGATTGGGCTGGTCTTATTATTGGAGCGAGACCTGAAGGGCAGGGACCAAGGGCAAATTTTTTTGCCAAGAGGCATGTGTGGAACTTGAGTCTATTGTCAAGGCTAAGCCAGTTGGTTGCGTTGTACAGTGTGCATGTATGAGTTAGCCGGTCACAGCCTAGAGTGAGGCGGCAAGCTTTATTTAGGGAGACACGTAGTCTGTTGAGTGCCGAGGAGTTAGCCGCCCCATAGATGACTAGGCCATAATCTAGTAGGGAGAGGACTGAGGAGCAGAGAGCTAGCCTTAAGGCATTAGGGGTAAAGCAGTGCTTGAGGTGATACAGGAGCCCGAGCCGTACGTTGAGGGTAGTAGAAAGGAGGTGGATATGCTGGTGGAATGTGAGTGCAGTGTCAAATGTTAGGCCTAGATATTTGAAGGAGTCCACCTGGTCAAGGGTGGTGTGGTTGGCAGTCCTAAGTTGTGGGCATAGTGCCTTTTTTGAATTAGATGGATGGGAGAAGTACATAACCTTAGTCTTGGAATAGTTCAGGACAAGGCGATGGGCCGCAAGCCATAGCTCTGCGGTGCTGAAGGAGGACTGGAGGGATAGGTGGAGCTGTAGAGGGTCAGTGTTGGACGTATAGAGGACGGCATCATCTGCATAGAGGAGAAGGTTCCCGGGGCAGGTCTTAGGGAGGGAGTTTAGAAAGAGGCTGAAAAGTAATGGTCCCAGGACGGACCCTTGCGGGACACCTGAGAGGACAGGTAGACTACTGGGGACAGTGTCACCTATCCTAACCTGCTGGGAGCGGTTTGACAGGTAGTTGGAGAACCAACCCAGGGCATCCGGGGAGAAACCCGTACTAGCCAGAGTGGACAGTAGGAGTGGATGATTGACAGTGTTGAATGCCTTGGTAAGATCTACGAAGACAGCTCCTGCGATATGTCCTCTATCTAGGGCCGAGTAGATGTGCGAGGTGAGTTCCAGAAGGGCAGTGGTGGTGCTGTGGCCCTTCCGGAAGCCATGTTGTTGCGGGCTAAGCAGGTTGTATTTGTCTAGGTGGACTGTTAGTTGGTCAGAGACTATTCTCTCAAGGGCCTTGGATAGGGGAGGGAGAATGGAAATGGGTCGGTAGTTGTTAGTAAGGGCATGGTCACCACTTTTGAAGATGGGCGTGATATGGGCAGATTGCCAGCGGGAGGGGAATTTCCCTTGGCATAAGGAGCGACTTAGAATATGGGTGAGGGGGTCGAGCACCTCGGAGAGGGAGAGTCGAAGTAATTTCAGGGCTAAAGTGTCACTGCTATAATGGGAGTGACTTAGAGCCCTTCTGAGGTGGCTCAGCATCCTTGGGAGAGACTGACACGAGCAGAAGGGTGGGGCAGATGGGTGGGTGGGGGGTGTCAGGGGTAGGGTCAAAGAAGTTGGGAGGAGAACCGACTAAGGTTGGAGAAAAGCGTTAAAGGCATGGCCATTCTGGCTGGGTCAGAGGTGAGGCACCCATTAACCCTGAGCTGGCTGGGGCGGAGTTGGTAGCTTTGCCACGCAGGTCTTTGATGTTGTTCCAGAACTTCGTCCTGAGCCCCAGGAGTTGGTGAGTGAGGTCTGGTAATGCTCCGCTTTGCTGCTTGCACAGGACCATGTACATCTGTTCCTAGCTTCTCTATACTTCTGCCTGTCAGCTGGCAGGCCAGTCTCATTGGAGAGGTGCCATAGGGAGTCTTTATTACGCATGAGATCAAGGAGGTGGTCATTGACCCATGGTACTGGGTTACCTTTGGCCACTCTTTTGGTGATTGGGGCGACTTTGTCATAGATGTTGTTAAAGGCAAGGATGAATTGTTTAGGGCTAGGTCAGTGTCAAAGGTATTCATGACAATGGACCAGTCCATTGACCTGAGATAGGTTTTTAGTTGGGCAAGTTTTCCTGGGCCAAGTTTGTGGTGGTAGATTAGTCTGGGGGGGGGGGTTTGGGTTTTTTTCCCGTCCAATGGCAGAGTACCGGGGAGTGGTCACTAATGGCATTTGGGAGTACAGTTGTACTGACGATTTTCTTGGGGCGGTTGGTGAACACCAAGTCCAGTAGTGAGGAGGACCCAGTGCGCTGGTTTAGTCTGGTGGGGGATGTGACGAGCTGCGTAAGGTCCTGGGCAGTAGCGGCGTCTATGAGTGGTGCGGCAACTTTGTCTATCCAGTTGATGTTAAAGTCCCCTAATACAATTTTCTCGGCTAGAGGCGGAAGTGTAGCCAGGTAGGACAGAACAGAGTGGAAGGTCGGCCTGATCCCAGGGGGGATATAGACTGTGGTGATGAGGAGTGGGGTGGGGGATTTTGTTGTGCCTAGTGTGACTTTTACAGTGATGGCCTGAGGGCCAGGATGGAGTTGGGGGGTGGGGAGTAGTTGTCCACAGAGGACCTCTTTAGTATATACAGCGCAGGCCCCCATTTACCTTGTCGATCTGCCCGGAAAAGGTTGTACCCTGTGAGGTTTATATACGAGTCAGGGGTCAAGGGGGAGAGCCAGATTTCAGTGAGGGCAATAATATCCAGTTGGTGTTGGGAGACCCAGCCCTGGAAGGCTTCCCATTTTTTTAGGAGGCTGCAGACGTTAAGGGCGGTAATACATAGTCCGGTGGTTGAGGGGAGGGTAGGTGCATTCGCTGGGGCAGGGCCAGGGTTAGGGTGAACATTACCTGATGTGAGCAGGAGAAGGAGCAGGAAGATCCTGCAAATAGGGTGCCATTTGGATGTCTTGCGGGGCCGCGAGCTACCACTCGAGGGTCCTGTATGGGTGGGGAGTGAGGGGATGGGGAGGTTGGAGAGGAAGGGTGAGGCCAATAATAGTGGACAAGGCAAGAGAGCAGAAGATGGGAGTTGGGGACATGAGGAGGGCTCAAGAGTTGATTTGGGAAGTGACTCCCAGTCGGGCTCCCACAGCGGGGGTAAAAGAGGTATGGGGCCTTGTAGAGTGGTGGGTACTGATGCCTGGCAAGGTATCTGGAAGTAGATCAAGAGTAGAGTTAACAAGGTATGCATAGCTAGATTCATTGCCATGTGAGACCTGCTGATGTAGTGGTGAGAGCAGCTTATGTCCCTAGTGGTGGAACAATATAAGCTGCAAATGAAGAAATGGGCTGATTGGTTGCTGAGCCCCTATAAAAGGGAGTGCTCACCAAGGGTGGTGGCGGGGGCGGTGGGGGCAGCGCTTGTGGTAGCCGAGGGCCTCACAAGCTCTCCTGAGTCAGCGTGTGAGAGCTTGTCAGTGTACCTGTAGTCAGTAATGGGGGTGGGAGGGCAATCTAGAGACCCTCATGACCTCCAGCGTGGCTTGTCTGTGCTGATTCAGAACCTGAGGAGAGATGAGAAAGGTAGAGGAATTTAAACACTTTGTGGGTGTTTGGGGGCAGGGGTACTGAGGCAGTGGCGTTAAGTTACGACAGCATGCAATCACAGATTAATCAGAATCACTGGTACACCACTGTTCCGAATGTGCGAACTAGTAGGAGGTCCCAAATTAAGTCTTTAAGCAGTATTCAAGTCCAGCGCTGTTCCGTACTGCGAGGGGAGAGATACTGACTTAAATTCTTTTGGCAGAACTCGAGTACAGCACAGTTGCGAACTGCAAGGGGAGAGGTACCAAAGTTAAGTTTTTAAGCAGATTTCAACTAACACACTGTTCTGAACTGCAAGGGGAGAGATACTGACTTAAATTATTTTAGCAGAACTCAAGTACAGCACAGTTCCAAACTGCAAGGGGGAGATACCAGTTCAGTAAAGTATTCACAGTTCTTAGTAGCATTAAGGTGCAGTGTGGCTAGGTTACAAGAGCAGTTTCCAGCACCACAGTAAAGCTGCGATTTGCAGCAGGGACTCAGAACATTGCAGACATGATTAGCATAAAGGTGCAGCGAGGCTTTGCTACCAGGAGCTGATTTAAAAAGCAGAAAGCCAAAACACATTCCAGCATCACAGTAAAATAAGACTAATATTCCTACTTAAAGCTGCGATATGTAGCAGGGACTCTAAATAAGGAGACACTATTTGCATAAAGGTACAGCAAGGCTTTGCTCCCAGGAGCTGATTTTAACAAACAGAAAGCCATAAAAACAGTCTTCACTACTGCGCCGACTGGAAATGCATTTTTAACAATGGCACCGAGCTCTCCTGAGTCCCGCGTGTGTGGAGCTGTGTTGGCGTACCTGTAGTCAGCAATGGGGGGTTGGGGAGGGCAATCCAGGGACCCTCACGACCTCCAGCGTGGCTGTCTGTGCTGATTCAGAACCTGTAGTCAGCAATGGGGGTGGGGAGGGCAATCCAGGGACCCTCCACGACCTCCAGCGTAGCTCATCTGTGCTGATTCAGAACCTGTAGTCAGCAATGGGGGTGGGGAGGGCAATCCAGGGACCCTCACGACCTCCAGCGTGGCTCGTCTGTGCTGATTCAGAACCTGTAGTCAGCAATGGGGGGGGGAGGGCAATCCAGGGACCCTCACGACCTCCAGCGTAGCTCGTCTGTGCTGATTCAGAACCTGTAGTCAGCAATGGGGGTGGGGAGGGCAATCCAGGGACCTCCACGACCTCAGTGTAGCTTCGTCTGTGCTGATTCAGAACCTGTAGTCAGCAATGGGGGTTGGGGAGGGCAATCCAGGGACCCTCACGACCTCCAGCACGGCTCGTCTGTGCTGATTCAGAACCTGAGAAATCTGGCTAGGCCCTAAAGAAGCCCCAGACCCAGCAAGAGAGCCAGAGTCTGGGAGCAGTAGGGGTACTGTGAATGGGTCACAGGCCTGCTATGGAAGTCCGGGGGTGCTGAGAGCAAGTCCCAGCTCCCGGACCCAAAGGTAGGAAATTGGTTCAAGTTCGAGTTGAAGACTGCAACCCAGGAGAGATGAGTGTGCAAGCTGAAGCCGGCAGGAAAATGAACAGAGGGTACTGGGGGACACCCACTCTTATACACATCCACAGGAAGTGATGTCATGTGCGCGGCCCCCACAGAAGACTGCTGGAAGAAGCTGCCGTCTGACAGTGCCACCTGGTGGATACTCCCATAAGTAATGACTTACTGTAAGAGACCAGTCCATAGAAGATTTGCTGTTACAGGTGAATAACCTATATTTCTAGGGCCATGGATATGTTGTTCTATTCACACTTGTTGGCAGACTTCTAGCAGTTCTCTGGGAGGAGGGAAGCAAGGTGCACACTCCATATTTAGGAAACAGAGCCTGGAGAACTGAGGCACCAAAATCAGGATCCCGGTGTGACTCTAGGTCAATGTGATAATGGCAAATGAAGGTGCGTACAGACTTCCAGGTTGTAGCTCTGTAGATTTCCTGGATAGGGATGTACCTAGAAGCAGCCACCGACGTAGCAGTATGAAGAGTGGAATGAGCCCTTAGCCCTCTGAAAGGCTCCCTACCCGCGAACCTACAGCAGAGATCAATGCAGGAAGTGATCCACCTGCCAATCCTCCACTTGGCTGCAGGTCTGGCTTCAGAATAGATGACAAACAGTTGTCACACCTCTCCCTGATCTCCAGCCATGCGCTCTTTGTAGTAAGCAAGCGCTCACCTCAGGTCCAGAGTATTTGTTTTCATTTTGGTCTTTGGTAACCGGGTTAGTATGGAGCCTGTGTTCAGCCTCCAAGGTGTGATTCAGGAAAAATACTGGAGGAGTCATCACCTGATTAAGGTGAAACTCTGACACAACCTTCAGGAGGAACTTCAGGCTGGTGCGCAGGACAACCTTGTCTCTCCAGAAGACCAGGCAAGAACACTTCACTGAAAGCGCCTGGAGCTCACTGATCCTTCTGGCTGACGTGATAGCCACCAAGAAGGCGGTCTTCCACGATAGGCGAGGTATGTCACACCTGTGCATTGGTTTGAATGGCTTGCCTATGAGCTTTGCCAAAACCAGCAATAAGTCCCACCGTGGTGGTGGTTCACGCACCAGAGAGGAAATTAAATCTAAGCCTTTGAAAAAGCAACAGACCACCTTCTCCTGCACCACCAACTGCTGACCAGCCTATGCCCGGTATGCAGAGATGGCTGCCAGGTGCACCTTAAGGGTCATTGACCAAAGTCCCCCTTTGGACAGAAACCACAGGTAGTCCAAAATGCTGGCCACTGGACAGGACAAAGGATCCAGCCCCATGCCCTGACACCAAATGGAGAATCTCTTCCATTTGACGGCATAGCATTTTCTGGTAGATTCCTTTCTAGATGCCTCTACCACGGTGAAGACATCTTCGTAGAGACCCAAAGCCTGGAAGAAAAAATTACTCACCTTAGTAATGTTGTTTCTTCTAATGGAGTCTTGCTATATTATGACATATGCAGTGAGTCCCAACCTTCGTACTGCTCCAGAGGTGAAAGAGTTAACTTTCCATGCCAGGCATGGAACTTTGAGCATGAGCTCAGTTGAAAGCTCTGTCTGTTGTTCTTCAAACTCAAACTGTCAGATCTTTACGAGCAAAACTCACTAAGGTTCTGTGTGGAAGCTGTAAATCTAAACTAGCCAACTGGCTACTAAATATAAGAACACATTTTTTGGTCCCAAAACAAAGACTCAAGTCAGGGGATCCAAAAAATAAAAAACACAACACCCAAACACCCCAAAAGGAGGGTGAAAAACAAGGTGGGCATCTACTAAGTGCCAACACTGCACTGCCCACCCACATCCCAAAAGCAGAGGTTCTGAGAGGGGCAGGCAGGGAGGTCATAATATAGCAAGACTCCATTAGAAGAAACAACATTACTAAGGTGAGTAATTTTTTCTTCAAACAACATGAAGTCTTGCTATATTATGACATATGCAGACTACACAGCAGTACCTCCATGGAGGAGGGACAGAACCTACTTAGGAGATAGGCTCTGAGGCACAGCTGTGCCAAACCGAGCATCACTCCTAGCCTGGATGTCCAGGGAGTAATGCTTGGTAAAAGTGTGAACTGTTTTCCAGGTAGCTGCTTGACATATCTCTAGGATAGGGATGTCCCGGCAGCAGCCAGAAGCAAGCTGTACCTCTGGTAGAGTGAGCCCTCAGGCCTGAGGGAGGAACCTTACCTAGTTTTCATAGCAAAATTGGATACAAGAGACAATCCACCTGGCAATGGATCTTTTAGTGGCAGGTTTCCTTTACCAACCTCACTATAAGTGAGGAACAGTTGGAGGGAGTCAAACCTGTGACCCTTAGTGCGTTCTATGTAGTAACTAAGGGCTCTTTTGACATCTAACTGTGCAGTCTCCTCTCGCCAGAGGAGGAATGGTCAGTGAAGTACACAGGGAGAGACATAGATTGATTAAGGTGGAAGTCTGAAACCACCTTAGGCAAGAACTTTCTGTTAGTCCTGCGGACCACCTTCTCTCTATGAAAGGAGATAAAAATCAGGTTCCACTGACAATGCTTGTAATTCACTTATGCGCCTGGCAGAAGTGATAGCTACCAAAAACACAGTTTTCCAAGTCAAGTACTTAAGCTCTGCTGAAGACAAGGGCTCAAAAGAGGGTTGTATAAGGTGGGCAATACAAATATTAAGATCCCAGGCAGGGGCAGGGTCCCTGAATGGAGGGTTGGTGTGAAGCAACCCCTTGAAAAACCTGGAGAATACAGAATGAGCTGAAAGAGAAGAGGGTTTACCTGCTGATAAGAAAGCAGACACGGCTGCCAGGTGCACCTTTAGGGTAGCTGGTCTCAGCCCCAAAGTATTCAAATGTACCATATAATCCAGGACTGTGGGTAAGTCAGCAGATTCTGGGGAAATGTGCTTGCCAGAGCACCATATGGAAAACCTCTTTCATTTGGAATTATAAGTAGCCCTGGTGGAAGGCTTCCTAGAAGCCTTCAAGATATCCAATACACCTTGGGAAAGGTGTAGGTCAGCAAACTCTAACTCTTCAAGAGCCAGGCCTGAGATTGAGAGATTTGAGATTCGGGTACCAAACTCTCCCCTGAGCACAGGTTAACAGGTTGTGATTCCTGGGAAGACACAGGGGAAGGTGGACTGCTAAGGACATAAGGAGTGGGTACCAGGGCTGTCTGGCCCAATCTGGAGCAATCAGGATCATCTTGCAGGGTTGAGATCTGATTTTGACTAGCACCTTGAACAGAAGAGGGAAGGGGGGAAAAGCATAGAGAAACTTCCCTGTCCAACTGAGAAGGAAGGTATCCAGAGGGACTGAGCCCAACACTGGGGGCCTGCAACAAAAAAGGGGAAGTTGATGATTGTCTGGGGCTGCAAAAAGATCTATCTGCGGGGTGCCCCATCTGGCAAATACTACCTCCAGTACCAGGGGATCCAGTGACCGTTCGTGATGGCCCTGGGAAATCCTGCTGAGAGCATTTGCCAGGACATTGTCCTTGCCTGGGAGGTGAACTGCCGTAAGGGACTTGTTCAGGGAATAAGCCAGAGACCACAACTTCATTGCTTCGGTGCACAAGGCTTTAGACCGAGTGCCTCCTTGCTTGTTGATGTACCACATTGTAGTGGTGTTGTCTGTTCTGACCTGTACAACTTTGTTCTGAACAGATGTGGAAAAACTTGAAGTGCTAGAAAACTACTCTGAGTTCCAACAGGTTGATGTGGGCAGAGATTCCTGAGGACCACAATCCCTAGTGGTAGTAAGCGCCATGTGAGCTCCCCACCCCAAGAGGGGTGCATCTGTAGTAAGGATTAAGGAGGAGACTGAGGGTGAAGGGACCCCTTGTCTCCAGATTGCTGTGGTCCTGCCACCACTGAAGGGCTTGGATCAGGGTTCGAGTCACTGGGATCAATTTGGATAGAGAGTCTCTCCTTTGAGACCAAAAGGCTCTCAAATGGAACTGGATGTCCCTCATCTGAAATCTTGCTCCCTGAACCACTGCTGTAGAAGCAGCCATGTGCCCCAAGAGCTGCAGGAAATGCCTTGCTGGTCGAGAGACCTGTAGGGTGAAGGGGGAGGCCAGAGAGACCAGGGTCCTTGCTTTTTCCAGAGGAAGAAAAGCTCTGGCCTCTTTTGTGTTCAGTTCTGCACCTATGAAGGTGAGAAGCTGGACAAGCTCTAGAACTGACTTTGGAAGATTGAGGAAACCTAGAGATGTGAGCAGTTGCTGAGTTACCTGAAGGTGTAGTCTGACTTGGTCTGGAGACTGGCCTACTATGAGCCAGTCATCCAGGTAAGGAAAGATGGCAATCTTTTGCCTTCTTAAGTGGGCAACTGCTACTGCCAGGTATTTTGTGAATACCCTCGGGGCAGAGGTAAGGCCGAAGGGCATTGCTCTGAACTGGTAATGGCCTGAGGGCAGTTCGAATCTGAGGTACTTTCGATGGGAACTTCTGATAGGAACATGGAAGTAGGCATCCTTGAGGTCCAGGGACGCTAGCCAGTCCCCTGGCCTTAGAGAGGGTAAAATAATTCCCAGAGTCACCATTTTGAATTTTGGTTTTAAAAGGTGCTTGTTTAGGTATCTGAGATCCAGGATGGGCCGCCATTCTCCTGTCTTTTTTGGGGTAAGGAAGTACCTGGAGTACAACCCTTTGCCCTGGTGTATGGTTGGAACCCTTTCCACGGCTCCGTGAGCCAGGAGGGAAGAAACTTCTGTTTCCAGGGCAAGTGCTTCTGATGGGTTTGCAGGTGGAAAAGACCTGGCTCTCATCTTCGGAAATTTTTTGAAGCTGAGAACCAGTCCCTGGCTTACTACTTCCAGGACCCACTTGTCTGATGTTAAAGACTTCTAGTCCTGGACAAAGTAAGCCAGCCTGCCCCCTACCAGTAGTGGAGAATCGACCCTGGCCACCCCATCAGGGAACCTGTTTTGCAGGGGTTTGGGTTGAGGGGTAGAAGCAGGCTTACTAGAACCCCTTCTGCCCCTTCCTCTAAAGAACCCCCTCTGGGCATAAGCAGAAGAGGAGGCCTGGGCTTGGTAAAAAGGCCTATGAAAAGGCCTGCCCCTGCCCCTAACATGCTGCCTTTGAGGAGTGGCTTGCCTTTCTTTGGCCTGTGCACTCCTATAGGTGGTCCTATACTCATCCATTTTCTTCATATAATTCTCTGTCTGCTCCCCAAACAGAGAATTCCCACAACAGGAAAATCCATAGCCTTAGACTGAGTATCCTGTGACAGGGCAGTACATCTGAACCAGGCCATTCTCTGAAGAGACACAGATGTAGCCATGACTCTTGATGAAACATCATTAGAGTCTACTGCAGCATGAAATTGCACCTTGGATGCCTCAATACCATCCGCAGCCACCTGCTCCAGCTCCTGGCAAGCTGGTCAGGGGCCTGTTTTACTAGGGGCCAGGACAGTATCCCATCTGGATTTCTGGTACCTAGCTGCATAAGCCATATAATTTGCCTGTCTGAGTCCCAAAGATGCTGCCATGTACTGTTTCTTTGCCATGGCATCCATCCTCCTGGAATCCTTTTCAGGAGGGTGAGAGGCTAGAGGAATATTAGCCTTGTCACAGGCTGCAGTCTGCACTACCCCCACATGGCTGCATTGCTGGGAGAGGAACTCCATATCAGAGCCTGATAAAGCATACCTCTTGTCCATCCTTTTATCCACAGGAGGATAGAATGAGGAGTTTTCAGAATTTTTACTGTCTGTTTCCTAAAGATTTGTGCAAGAGGTATAGACAGTCTCTAGACTCTGGAATATCCATCATTTCCACAAAATCAGGCTCTTCTTGATCATCAACAGCTTCCTCAACAGGGAGTTGCAGAGTCTCAGCAACTTTCTTGTAAAACAAAAATGAGAAGGGACTCAGATAGCCTGGGAGGAAACCCTGAAGGTCTGTCTGGAGAGATGTCCGGTTCAATAGGCACATCCAGACTTTCAAAATCACACTCACTCTCCTCATACCCCTCCTCCGGTTCATAAAAATCCTCAAAATCATAATCTTGAACCGGAGGAACCGTCCAAACCGACCGCTTCCCTAATGGTGTCGGTTCAGACGGAACCGGGGAAAGAGACTGGACAATTTGAATAGCTTTGGCTATTTCCTCAGCGGTTGGAGAAAGAACTTTTGGCCCCAAACTAGCTGACTTTCTAGTCCTTTTAGTTGGAGCTGGCTCTTCATTTGCCCGAGGAAGTATCGCCCTGGTCAGAGGGCACTCTCTCAGGTTCGGTTGGAACCGAACCGGGCTGGCCATCCGGGTCAACGGACTTTTTGGCCTCCCTTTCCCTGAGCCTACCAACTCTCTTTTCCACGGAGGCAGCAGGAAAATTCTTACAAATCTGGCAGTCTGCATTGAGGTGGTCAAACCCCAGACAATATACACAAGTGGTGTGTGGGTCAGCCTTAGCAAAGGCTTCCCCACAGAGGCCACAGTGCTGAAACCCAGTGGGTCCGGTTTTTCTTTTGGGTTTCTCAGACAGTGCCAGCCTAACCAAAACTTGCCCGTTAATGGCAATCTGCCAAGCAAGACTCTCTTATCGGTTCCCAACCGTGTCACGGGTCGTGGAAAAAAACGTAATAAAATCCGTTTTTTTTAGAACCGATAAGAACCGGGAACCGCACTCTAAAGGACTAGAAAGTAATTTTAAACCCAATCTGATCGGTTCAAACCGAACCGAAAAGATGTTTACAAGTTCCACACAGAAGAAAATAAACAAAAGCCTATCTATTACTTACAATACCACAGACAGAGCTTGAACCGACGATTGCGGTTAAATTTCGGTAAAATAAACTGAGAATTACATTTTAAAACCGACAAACGAACCGAGCAGCAGGAGGAATCTCCGGAGCGACTGTTCAGTGAGGCGGAGTAAAGAATCTGACAGTTTAAGTTTGAGCTACAACAGACAGAGTGTTCAACCGAGCTCGCGCTCAAGATTCCATGCCCTGCATAGAAAGTTAACTCTTTCACCTCGGAGCAGTTTTTTTTTTTTTTTTTTTTTTAAAACACCCTGGCCGGACCACGAGTACATCCTCCGCCCTGGTCACGGCCCCGGAGACCTCTCACCACCGCCTATAGCTGCAGAGGACCTCGGTCACCCCGGCTTGCCCCAGAGGGTGGGGCGGGCCACCCGTGACCCGAAACTGTAACTGGTTGGGGTCCCGCGGCGGCAGTGGCGATAAGACTCTCCAGGGGAGGGCTTCATCTATCGGTGGTCCTTCCCCGCCATCTTTTTCCTCCTTTTTCTCCCCAGAGGAGGCGGGGACATGCAATGACGCCAGCGCCTCGCCCGCCTCCCCCCCCACGTCAAGCATCGGCTACGTGAGAACTCCTGGCCTCCGCCAGAAGTCTCCAATCCACTGAATGCGACCCACACCCTCCCCGGAGGAGAGCTGTCCAGCGGATGCTCGATCCTACTCCCCGGCCGGCCCTCCGACGACTCCAGGTCCGTCCTCAACCCGGGTCGCCGCGCCGCAAGCGGAAATCCCACCGCTGCGCCGACGGGCCGGATCTCCGGAGCAGTTCTAACCTGGGGTTATACTGCATATGTCATAATATAGCAAGACTTCATGTTGTTTGAAACAGAGTGGTGGTAAATGGTATACAGTCAGAAGAGATGCAAGTCACAAGTGGGGTACCTCAGGGATCAATCCTGGGGCCAGTCCTCTTCAATATCTTCATCAGTGACATTGCAGAAGGACTGGAGGGTAAGGTTTGTCTTTTTGCAGATGACACCAAGATCTGCAACAGAGTAAATGATCCAGATGGGGTGGGCAGAATGAGAAGAGATCTGGATAAACTAGCAAAATGGTTGGAAGAGTGGCAACTGGGGATTAATGCAAAGAAGTGCAAGATCATGCACATAGGGAAGAGAAACCCTGAAGCCACCTGTAGGCTGGGAGGGGAGTCGCTGGCAGTCAAGGGAAGAACGAGACTTGGGCATCATCATCACCGATGATCTGAAATCATCCAAGCAGACCAATAAAGCAGTAGTTAAGACTAGGGGGATGTTAGGGTGTAGTAGTAGGGGTATCACAAGTCGGAAGAGGGAGGTAATAATTCCTCTTTACAAGAGGCTGGTTAGGCCCCATCTGGAGTACTGTGTGAGGTACTAGAGGCCACACCTTCACAAGGACATTAACCAAATTGAGGCAGTCCAGAGAAAGACAACCAAAATGGTGCAGGGACTGCATCAAAAAACATATGAGGACAGATTAATGGAGCTCAATATGTATGCCCTAGAGCAAAGCAGGGAGAGGTGATATGATCAAAACATTCAAACACCTTAAGGGCATTAACAAGGTGAAAGAGTCTAAGATGTTTCAATATAAGAAAAATAGCAGGACAAGAGGACACAGTATGATATTACAGGGAGGCCGATAAAGGGGTAATGTGAGGAAGTTCTTTTTCACAGAACAGGTGGTGGATGCATGGAACGGCCTACCTTAGGATATGGTGGATATGAATACAGTGCAGGGCTTCAGACAGGCATGGGATAGGCACAAGGGAGCAATACAGATGAGTATGAATAGATAGGCCATTGACAGAGCCAAGGCTGATAGCACATTTATAAGGTAGAAAACGAAATGGGCAGACTGGATGGGCCTTGCGGTCCTTATCTGCCGTAAACTTCTGTATTTCCAAAGATTGGATTTACTTGGATTTGTAGTGACAGCAGAAGGCTATAGGCCCATGCAAGCTGTGCCTTTTTAGTACAGTGTCATTTTTCACTGAGTAATGCAACATTCTGCATTTCACACTTTTTTCATACAGCATTTCCTATGTTGTCCACATACTGTAATGTAGATAGACGTGCACGTGTGGTAACAAGTAAGCACATACTGTGTGCACACTGTAAGGACTCTATGTGCAGCAATCAGCATGTGTGTATTATACGTGTGCACGTTGCAACGAATGTGTTTACTGTACCAAGTGTAAGCTACTGCTCCTGGAGACCTCTGTTGTAAATGAGATATTGTATCTCAAGAGGTTGACCCACATGCAAGTTTCACTAAAACAAAATCTGGTTGGGGAGGTGGGTGCCAGTGGAAGTGCACTGTCCTCCATGTAAGTGACCAGGATCCAGGAGCAGACTCAGGATGGGAACAATGCTGTCTAAAGTAGTGCATCTCAGTCAGAGTGGGCTTGCACCATCACCTGCAGCAGCAGCAATCCGCTGCTTTCTGATTTGCAGAGAGCTTGCACTGAGCCACTGCTGTCCCTGAGGACAACAGCAGGTCATGCCTGGTTCTAGAAAAGAAAGAGGGACAGGGAATGCACTTCCCACGAGCACTCAATGAGACTATACATGGTGAAACACAGCCAACAAAATGTCAGGATGACAGACTGGCATTCAACACATCACAAACCCTCTTCCCAGCCAGACTGTGCACGTCATGTTGGTGAAAGACGCCGTGCCTCGAAGATCTGGTCATGAGGAGCAAACATGAAGGTCCAGGGAGGAGAGTGGAGTGGAGTGGAGTGGAGATGGGGCTGGGTGGTCACTTGCCTTAAAGAGTGGTGTGGAGGGCTCAGAGTAGAATACATGTATAATTTGCAGAGAATTAAATATTAACCCAATAGTGCATGGAGCAAGGCAAGGAACATCACTACAGAGTTCTTGGTTATATTCAAAAGGTACAGAGCAGCAGCCAAAGTGACCACAATTATCCGACAGATTACTTACAAATGGGGCCCCAGCTAAAGTGTATAAGTAAATCCACCACAGTTCCTTAATCCAGTCTATGGAACCACATTTGGACTAACCAATTTGAGGTTGGCCAGAGACTAAATGGACTCATTCACAGTTACATAGTCCCCAGAGCTGGGATACGATCACAGAACTCATGAAATCGGGGAGGAGGGGGGGAGTAAAGACAGAACACGGTACTCCAAAAATAATCCTTTAATAAATAAGTGTTCTCATACATATATAAAAAAAAAAAAAGGTCTTGCTTTCCTCTTTGATGACATCTGCAGTTACCCTGTGGTTTTACAATGCAGCAATACTGGCGAATGCTTGTATACTATCTTGCTAAAGACTACCATTGTCCAGTAACCCCTTTATTTACAGAAAATCTTTCAGTGAATCACACAAAGTGTCTTTTCTGGGGCTGTTAAATGACTTGCATGACAGAAGCGCTGCTTACAAAGTCCTGTCTGCTCTTACAGAAGTCCTTTCCTATGGAGGTTATACTGTCAGCTGGTGGTCAGACATGTTCTAAAAACGTGAAAAGTATGTGTCCTAATATGGCTTTCATACATACATACATATATATATACACACTTTCTGCTTTTGTTGTTACAAACCCAGATTTTCTTTTCCATCACATTTGTCTTGTCTTATACAACAAAAACCTGCTGTATTTTCAGAGAAATAAAGGAGATTCACCGAGACAGCCAGGATGTAGATGGCCTACAGGACACTGCAGGATTTTAAACACAAGTTGGCGTAAGCATATCGTTTGTTTATTATTTTGGATCAGGAAAGGTGCACTAAGCTGTGATTGCTCGTTTCCGGGCGAGTCCTGGGGGTGGGTTTCATGAATCTGTTTTGGTAGTGGTGGGGTCAGCAGATAGTAATACTTTTCTCCAATATGAGACTATTAACGAAAAGTACAGTTACGTAAGAACTTACCGTAACAGTAGATCTTCGAGAGAAGCTCTTGCAGCAGGTAACATGTAGGACTAACGCCACCTGGCGGCAGATCTCGGCAATTCTTTTTCTCCAGCAGTACCGACGTGGAACTGCCCACCCAACGTCGGCTCCACCCCTGACGTCACCCAGTATAAAGGTAGGTGGCGGTCCCCACGTGCTCCAGTTCTTGCATGCCAATGACAGGCCAAAAGCGGACAGCTGTGGATAGAACAAACTCTAGACAGAAAAACAAAGACAAACAACTAAGCCCACAACTGAAAAACATGCAGGTCGGATCAGAGCAGAGAGACTTTCTCCTGGGGGAAGGAGGGAGGGGAAAATCATACCTGCTGCAAGAGCGTCTCTCGAAGATCTATGTTATGGTAAGTTCTTACGTAACTGTACTATCTTACTTCGAGAGGAAGCTCTTGCAGCAGGTAACACGCTGGACTGATTCCCAAGCAGTTTAAAACTTAAGACAACCCTTGGGAAGGGGAAGTAACAGACACGCTCCCAAGCAGTATAAAGCTTAAGACAACCCTTGGGAAGGGGAAAAGAAAGGCAGACACACATTGGGAGAGAGACCTCTCATAAGATAAGGCCCTGGGGAACCGCAAGGCCAAACCCTGCTCGATGCCTGAAAATTATATCCAGGCTGTAGTGCCTGATGAACATGTGAACAGAGTGCCAAGTGGTGGCAGCACAAATGTCAGCTGCCGACACTCTTGAGTGCTGCGAAAGAAGTACCAACCGCTCTGGTGGAATGCGCCCTGACCACACCCGGAAGGGTTTTCCCACCCTTCTCATAACAGAAGGAAATGCAGTTGACCAACCAACACAAAAGCGTTTGTTTGGTAACCGGGCGCCCCAAGGACCTGGCTGCAAAGGACACAAAGTTGATCAGATTGCCTGGCCTCCTTGGTTCTGGAAAGGTAACAGCACAAGGCTCTATGCACATCTAAGGTGTGCAGAAGCACCTCACCCTGGTTGCAATGTTCCGGGTAATAAACCGGAAGCTGAACCGACTGATTGAAAGTCAGTTCCAAGACTACTTTAGGAAGGAATTTTGGATTGGTGCGGAGATCCACCATATCCCTATGAAAAATCAGATAAGGTTCTCTACACATCAAAGAATGAAGCTCGGAAATGCATCTAGCAGAGGTGACTGCTACCAAAAAGCAACGTCTTCCAGGAGAGGTAACAAAGCTCACAACTCATGGCCAGTTCAAATGGGGAAGCGTAAGCCTTTCTAGAACAAACAATAAGTCCCAAGGAGTGACAGGATCCTGAACAGGAGGACGGAAATGCAGGATCCCCTTAGGGAAGGTAACCTAACTACCTCCAATTGAGCCACTGTCCTGTCATGGATGCAGTGATGAGAGGCAGAAACAGCAGCCAGGTGTACTTTTATGGAGGAGTAACCAAGACCCGACTCCGAAAGGGATAACAGATATTGCAAGATAGAGCTGACCAGACAGACTAGAGGGTCCAATCTCCTGGCTGTGGCCCACAAACACAAGCGTTTCCATTTCATGGCGTAAGTGGCCCTGGTAGTGGCTTCTGCACCTCAAACAAGATTTGAACTACCTTGTCAGATACTCCAAATCAGAGCTTGGCTAAGTCCAGAGGAGCCAAGCATGCAGGTGGAGGGGGTGTAAGTTGGGGTGGACCAAAGCTCCCCGTTGCTGAGAGAGTAGCTGACCTGAGAGTGAAAGAGGCCACGGAGGCTCCACTGTCAGATGCCTGAGTAGAGGGAACCAAATCTGTCTGGGCCACAGAGGGGCTATCAGGATCATGATCACCCTCTCTGATTGGGCTTTGAACAGAACCCGCTGTAAGAGGGGGAAAAGAGGAAATGCGTAAAGGAACCTCCCTCTCCAGGATAGGGACAATGCGTCCTGCCAGAAAGCTCCAGGCTCAGGACCGAGTGAGCAGAAATTGGGCAGTTTTGCGTTGCATTGAGATGCAAACAGGTCTAATTCTGGCATCCCCTATCTCTGGTGAACACGGTGTCTGCTACCAACTGTAGCAGGGACCACTCGTGAGTTAATAGTTTGGCTCGACAGAGAGCGTCTGCAACCACGTTCAGAGAACATGGACTGCCGATGGACTGCGCTGATGCTCCGTCGCCCAGTCCCACACTCTCATAGCTTCCCAACATAGGGGATAAGAGTGTGCCTCCCTACTTGTTGACGTAGAACACCATGGAGGTGGTGTCCATCTGAACCCAAAGGTGGCCGGGAGTTATGAAAGGACTGAGAGCCTGAAGAAAGTACAGGACCGCTTGTAGCTTGAGCACACTGATGTGCAGGTTCTCCTCTAACGGGGACCACAGCCAGAGTCCTGTGGATCCCCAGATGAGCCCACCCCCCATCCGATCCCAGATGCATCTGTAGAGAGTCCGGGTAGGTGTCTGGCTGGAAAGGGAGGCCTCTGCAGAGATTCTGAGGGGACCCCCACCAGCAGAGCTCTCAACGAATTGGCTCTGATCTGGACAGGCAAATCCAAATCGTTCCTGGTTTGGTCCCACTGAACGTGAAGCATCCACTGAATGGTGCGCATGCGCAGCCTGGCGAAGGGGACCGGAACTATGGCAGCTGCCATGTGTCCTAGAAACCGAAGAATGGATCTGGCAGGGACTACAGATGCTGAACAAGCTTGGATTGCTAGTGCCCTGAGGTGCTCTGCTATGTTGGAAGGTACCCCAAGGTGGTATCCAGAAGGGCTCCTATGAATTGTACATGCTGGGAGGGTAGGAGCTGTGACTTCTCTGGGTTCACTGTGATCCCCAGGTGCCGACAGAGGGAAAGAATGTCCAGGATGGTCTCCCACAGATGAGACCTGGACGGTGCCAACAGAAGCCAGTCGTCTAGATAGGGAAACAGGAAATGTCCGTTTCTGAGCAGTGCCGCTGCAACAATGGCAAGGCATTTTATGAAGACCCTGGGGGCAGAGGAAAGACCGAAGGGATGGACCTTGAATTGGTAGGACCGACCTTCGAATCTGAATCTCAGGAATCTGAGATGATTTCTGCAAATGGGTATCTGCAGATATGCATCCTGCATGTCCAGGGAAGCCATCCAATCCCTGACCGAAAGGAAGGGAAGGAGATTTGGAAGCGAGACCATCCGGAATCTCCGATAGGAAACCCACCGATTGAGGCTGCTGAGATCCAGAATGGGTCTTAAGTCCCCCAACTTCCTGGGAACCAGGAAGACACGGGAGTAAAGACAAGGGTCTACCTCTGCCTCTAGGACGCGTTCTATAGCATCCTTGGTCAAGAGAGACTGGACCTCCTGTCTGATAGGAGCTCTGTGGTCTCTTGAATAGTGGGAGGGGCAGTAGTCTGTCTGGGGGTAAAGACCCGAACTCCACGAAGTCGAGGACCCACTGGTCGGAGGTCATTTCTCTCCAGGCCTGGGCGTAGAGAGAAAAACAACATCCCACTGGTTCTCCTGACGACAGGTCTGGGGTGGGGGGGGGTCGCTTAGTCGGGTAGATAGAGGGCGAGGGAAGGCGGTGGCTGAAGGTCTAGCCTGTCTAGAGGAGGTTGAGGCATCACCTCTGGACCCACCTCTTCGACCAAAGCCTCCCTGCTACGTGTGAGACTAAACACGCGGCTGATGTCCCCCTCTGCCACAAAAATGGTGCCAGCGAAAACGCTCCCGTTTCAGGCGATACATAGACTTCACGGAACGGACAGCCTTTCTGGAGTCCTGCAGTTTGACTATGACTTTCTCTGTGTCTTCGCCGAAGAGCACAAAGCCTCTGGAAGGGGCGCGTTCAGAAGGGTAGTTTGCACTTCTGGGTCGAACCCTGAGACCTGGAGCCAGGAATGGCGCCGAAGACAAATTCCGGTAGCAGCCGCCTTACCTGAGGTGTCCACAGAGTCATATGCTGCTCAGAGGACATGAGTACCCACATCCGAGCCCGTCTGCAAAAGTTTAGCAAGCTCTGCCTTTTGAGGGCAGTTAGGCATGCCTTGCAGGATGTCTAGTCTTTGGTCCCAAAGGGCGTTCTGGAACTGGACCATGTGCGTCAAAAAAATTGAGGCTGCGAATGCTGCAGGTGGCAGACGAGTACATCCTATGCCCTAAAGAATACAGCTGCTCAGACTCCGTCGGCTGAGTACTTAGGTGCTTCGGCCTCTGCGAACGATCATGTTCAGTCGATATAACCACGAAATCAGCAGTGGAATGTTCGGCTAGATAAGAGTGGTCCTTGGGGGCCCGGTACAAGCATTTTACCTTTTTGGGCACCGCAGAGGAAGCGTGTGGATGTTTCCAAGTGGCAAAGGGGACATCTTGGAAGGTATCCACTAATGGGGGATAACCACAGACTTGGGGTCCTTCTGGCGCAAATACTTTGCCAGACACAAGCATTCAGGGTCCAGGGCCTCTGTATCCCATCCCATATTCTCCTGTACGTGCCTCACGACCACCATAAAACCTGGGTCATCGGGCAGAGATTTTGGTTGGTCCTCTCAACCACGGTAGGAAGGTTCAGACTCCCCACAGTCTTCTGAAGAAGAGGAGGAGGAATGTTGTCTCTTCTTATGTCTGGGTCTGGGTGAAGGAGAGCGGGAGGAGGAAGGAGATCTGGTCCTCCTGCGCTTATCCTTGTGCTTCCTGGGGCTAGTGGGGGTTTTATCCCCATTTCCAGATGGAACAGGGGTTATCTGAACATCTGGCTCTGGAGTGACGGGAGTAGGCTTAGGTGTGGGAGCAGGAGGTGAAACCAGATCCTGCTTAACAGTCTCCCACCACTAGGTGAAGAGTTCCTTCACCTGAGACATGCCTAGCTTTGGAGACCCAGGTTTTGGGGGCGATGTCGGTCTGCCTTCTCCTGAACTGGCATCAGTCTAATAGGTGATGTCGGTGGTAGCTCAGTAGCACTGTCGGGTTCCAACATTGGATGGACCAGTGTATGGTCCCTTGGAGAGGCGCAGTACGGTCCCTCGGAGAGGCAGCGGGGCTACCGACGGGGGACGCCGGGGGTACTGACGACAGTAGTGGTACGGTGGGCGGCTTATCCAGCGCCAGAGGAGGCACTAAAGAACGCATTTCCGGCATCGGGCCTGAAGCCTTGTCCAACGGATATCACCTGTCCAGAGAAAGGTGGGGACGGTCGGAGTGGGAAGCGGCCTTGGCCGGACTGTCAGCAGACTTTCTGGGCTTGTCCGAGGGGCAGTCGGGGTCCAAGGATGGATGCCGGTCAGACTTGTGCTTTGGGGGCAGGGACGAAGCCCTGGAAGGGAGTGCCCCGCTGTTTGGACTCCCGGGGATCGGCTGAGGCTGACTGGGAGGAGGACTTACCTTTAGCCGCTCTGCAGCCGGTGTCAGAAGGTTTCTTAGGCATCGAAGAGCCGAAGTCCAAGGGCCTTTTCGCCACTACAGAACCGGAGTCTGAGGGCCTTTTTGCCACCACAGAACTGGAGTCTGAGGGTCTTTTTGCCACTGCGGAACCGGAGTCCGGGGGCCTAATCTTAATAGGCTGAAGGGAAGAGCCCTTAGCCAGAGAAGCTGAAGCGGGAGGCTTGAGATAGGTAAGTTGGGCCTCAAGTCTGGAGGATCTGAGCGACCAGCAGACTGGGAGCTGGAAGACCTGGGTCTGGAGGGCGAGCAATCCCGATACCAGTGGTGGCGCTTCTCCTTTGTGTTTCTTCTTTGGAGAGGGGGAAAGAGATTCCCTCCCAGAAGATGTCTCCTGCTCCATCTGGGCCAAATGTTGTTAGGCTAAGTAAGCCTGAAGAGACTTTGGTCTCCGAATCCTGGTCCGGCTGTTGAAGGCCTGACAGTGGGTATAGGCACTGGTGTCGTCTGGGCCCAGGCAAAAAAGGCAGGCTGAATATCTGTCCTTCGAAGGGATCTGCTTCCCACAAGAGCACTTAATACGGTGCCCGGTCAGTGGAGAGGACATACGTCTTAAAGATTGCTGAAACAAGATGGTAGAAAAAAGGTTCCAAGCTGAGGAACTGTTGGAGAGCAGAGAGCTGACTAACACGTTGCCGCAGTGGGAAAGAACTGGAGCACGTGGGGACCACCACCTGCCTTTATACTGGGTGACGTCAGGGGTGGGGCTGACGGGTGGGCGGTCCCACGTCGGTACTGCTGGAGAAAAGAATAGCCGAGATCTGCCACCAGGTGGCATCAGTCCTACATGTGTTACCTGCTGCAAGAGCTTCCTCTTGAAGAAAGATCAAATATTAGAAATGGACCATTCTGATTGGTCAACAGGTATTCCAGGGGTCAAAACCGGTACAGATCCACTAGCCAAATGCTGGTAGATTTTGTATTGGGCTAGTAAACCTTTTTTTAAGTAGCCCTGTGGGCCTGTACTGGAGAAGGTGATATTTCATAAGTACACCAGTTGGCCAGTAGAAAAGTCTTTGGGGCTGGTGGATTTTCTGAGTTCCTGCTGGCTAGTGGCTGCAAAACTTAACTTCAATCCCTGGTATTCTAAAAGGATTAATGGAAGGAAACTCACGTATAATAAGAGACAATATAAACACATTCATTTAAAGAGAAAACATCAAAAAGGGCCCCACACCCAAGTTTGGGGCTGGTCCCAAATGTGCACTTTGTGTGCATAAACATTTTGGTTTACTTTGTTTACTGCAGTATAGTGGTCTGTATCAGACTAATTCTGCTTACTTGTAGGCAGATATCTTCTGTTACTACAAATCCCAGAATCCCCTACAGATGACATCAGAGCAGTAGGCAGCAGTGGGAGATTCAATAGCCTGCAATGCATGTTAGAGCTTTTATAATCTCTAATCAAATGTTTTCCATTTCTGCTCTTCTCCAGGGGCTAAATACTGTCCTCTGTGACTGTAATTAGCCCTTGAAGAACAGCAGGACCAACAAACAAAAGATCAGAGCTGATGCAAACTCTAACATGCAATGCAGGCTACTAAATCTCTCACTGCTGCCCATGCGCTGCCAGCTGCAGGGGATTCTGGGATTTGCAGGAAAAGGTGTCTGCCTACAAGTAAACAAAATTAGTCTGATACAATCTACTATACTACAGTAAACAGAAAGTAAACTAAAACGTTTATGCACACAAGGTGCACACTGGTACTAGCCCCACACTGAATTGTGGGGCCGTTTTTGATTATTGTTTCCCTTTAAAGCAGCAATGCAATGAAAAATGTCTTTCCAAAAAAGTAAGCTTCTACTACAATTAATAAAAATATTACCATGCCTGTCAAATCTAGTTTTCCATGTACTTCCTATGCTGAGCACCAGAAGTTCTCATTTTTTACGATCCCACCACTTACAATGTTTGCAATTATATTTTTTAACCAAATGTGGTGGCCATCTTTTTTCTAGAGAAAAAACTAAATTACAATATTTATAAAATACTCAAATTTTGGTGGAATTAGAAACGACGTTCTACCATCAAATAAAACTTGAAGTTGCTTGGAACCTTTTATAGTGAAAAAAGCTAGAGTCACATTTTTTTGCCCAATTTTGTTGCACTGCTACTTTAAAAAATACAAAACCAGTTGCGTTTCATAATAGCATTAAGGCACTCCAGGGGCTGGGTTTTTCTTTCTTTTTTTTTTTAACCCGGAAAGGGCACTTAAGCCGTTTCAGTTTATTTCCAGATGCATTCTGGAGGGTGGTTTACACGGACTTGTTTTACTGGTAGCGAAAAGTTGGCTAGGGCACCAGAGAAAATCCCCCCTCTTACCATGTGTTATGGGATCTTTAACTTTCTGCTAGACAGCCACCAAAGATAGGCAGGAGGGGCCTCACAGTGTATCTGAACAATGGAAACGTCACAGTTCTGCCCTACAGTGTCAGTACTGGGTGTTAGCCCAAGTTTCTAGTGCATGACTAGAACCCACAACCCCCAATCGTCTGGCCTCAGAGGATAGTGTGCAACCTACTGAGCCACTGACATTACTTACCTTCATTAATCTAACCCCAGGGGCATAAGGCACTGCACTTTATCTCATACCTCATGTTAGAGTAACTGATGGTAATCCAACCCCCGATCATGACCTAATGCTAAAAGTGGCACACACTAATGCTAGAAAAGTGTACACTGAGACCAGCTCAACATGGTTGCATACAAGTGTTCCACTTAAAAACAAATACTCAGAGAAAAGTGACTACAGCAATTTTACATGCTTCAGGAATGTTTTAAGAACATGTAACTCAGAGCCACCACATGGTGTATGTGTGTGTATGTGGGGGGGGGTAGTGTGTTGTGCTTCCACACCAATGACTTTGGGAGTGAACTAGGGAACTGGGTCAGGCGGAACAAGGGCAATGGGTTGGTGATGTTGCATGCCAATGCTCAGCCAGGGTGGCAGGGCACTGTGGTTCCACTGCGGCATTTACCCCTTCAGTAGAACAGGGAGCATACCTCTGCTGCAGGGACACTGCTGCATGCACGTGAGGCCAGAGGTGCACCACCATGCATCAAGGAGGTGTAAGGGCTTATGTGGAATGGGAAGAAAAGGCAGAAAATCCCCATATCTTCCGGGCCACCTGTATGACAGCCATTAATATACTTGGGCTCCACTCAGTGTGGCTCTCACAGCGAGTGAAGTGGCAGATGACACTGGGAAAGCACCGGTACAAGGGTAGGCCAAAGTAGGGTTCAGGTGCAAACTGCTGTATGAAGAAAAAAAACATACTACTCAGATATAATTCAGCTTATATTCAATTCATTTTAGTATCTCTCCTCATGCTTTATTATGGACATTTGGTTGAAAACAGGATTGCCCAGATGAAGTAATAATTCTCCATTTCTGATAATAATATCCACAGCAACAGACAGATATCACAAACAGAGGATTTTGACTTTATTGGAAGGAAAAAATTAAGTTACTGGAGGGGGTGCAGCGCAGGGCAGCAAAGATGAACAAAGGGCTGGGGGACTTACCATACGAGAGGAGGCTGAGGGAGTTGAACATGTACTCACTGAAGGAGAGGAAGGACGGGGGGGACATGATTAAAACCTTTAAGTACATGAAAGAAATAAACATGACAGGTATGGAGGGGCTGTTCAACGTGAGGGAGGGGAGGGACACCCGGGGCCATGATATGAGACTGGAGAGAGGAAGGTTCAGGAGGGAGATGAGGAGACACTTTTTTACAGAGAGGGTGGTATCTGGGTGGAATACATTACCGGCAGAAGTGGTAACCAGTAGAACAGTGGACCGCTGCAAAAGGTGCTGGGACAGGGCAAGGGGGGGGGTCACTAGAAGGAGGGCGGGGCAGCTGCAGAATAAGGGGTGCTAGCTGCACATTCGAGCAGACTTGATAGACCTCTAGGCCTTTATCTGCTGGGCAAATTTCGTACATTCATAAAAATGAGGATGTGATGAAGTCAGAGTCACAAAGATCCACTTTGCGGCTGTCTGTTAGTGTAGTTGTAGGGCTTCTTCCCACTACAGTATGTTGGTGACCTGGGTTCCGGAATAGACTCCAAAAAGAAAAAAGATTCTGTTTTCATACAAATGTCCTCTTTAATACAGAATAAGGGGGAATGAATACAGGCCATTAGGGAAGTATCAGATAAAATATTTCTAAATTATAATTTTTTTTTTTCCTATTGCGCCATCTCCAGGACAGCACCATCAGTGGCTACTGTCCAGCCTCATGCTCTACCTTCTCTAGCCCTTACAACCACCATTTACTCCTCCCCCCCGAAATCCCTCGACTGGGTCCAAGTGTACTGGGAGGGGGGGTCTATTTGCAGGAAACCCGGTTCCGAGCATGCCCAGTCATCCTGATGTCCTGGGGTGTTTTCACTTGTTCAGCTTCCTCCCCTACTGCACAGAAGCCAGCACTCAAAGCAGCAAGAGAGCTTCATGCAGGACACTTAGTCCTCCCTTCCTTCCCTGCTGGCCCTCTGATGGCATGGGATTGTTCCTGAACCCAAATCATAGGTGTTGTGAGCAGTGTACTACCGCTGCCTCAACAGGCAGGCCTGAATGTTATTTATTTATTTATTTTTTTAAGCACAGACAGGTAAAATGGCTTGCCTAAGATCATGCAGGGATCAAGTGGCAAATGAGGTATTCAAGTTCGATTTCCCAGATCTGCACTCTAACCACTAGCCTATACTGCCTCTGGTTTGACTAGTGCTACTGTGCCGTTTTTAGAGAAGGATGTCCTCAATCTCAGATCTGTAACATTGATCAGATTTGTCTACAGGTACCTCTTACAAAGCAAAATCACTGCAATCTTCCATGTCTTTAAAAGAAGCTACCTGAACTCTCTCCAGTTGTTTCACCACACTGATTTAAAGGCAGAAGAACCAGAGTCCATTTTTTCACTCGACCAGATTACTAATGCCACCTGTGTGGTACAGTAGGTTATTAACATAAAAAAAGGCTCTGCTTCAATGGCCAGGGTTCAGGGATAAGCCCACGTCCTTGCAGTTGTATGACCTCAAATCAGAAATGCTGCTAACATCAGTGCTGCCCAGCTGAGGGGAGTTCCCAGGTCCACTTCTTCCATAACTCCAGTGCTGGGCCAGGGGTGGTTCTCCACTGCCACCACAGAGGGTTGCTGCAGATGCGAGTGCCCACCCTCAATGACAGCTACTGGAGTTCTTCTACCACAAGATGTAGCTGTGCTGTGGTGTCTGGCTGCCAGGTTGTGGGTCAGGATGGAAAGAGAACAGCAGCATTAAAATGGGAAGATACACTTGAAAATAAAATGTCTGAAACATAAGATTTCCCTTTTTTGTAATCTACTTTTTGTACCCCGGTTTGTCAGAACTCAAAATAAGGTTATCCCACCCTATTTTGCACATCAGTTCTTTCAACTTATTTACCCAGGGCAGCCTAGCTGAGAAATACAGGTTACTCACCTGTAACAGGAGTTCTAGGAATGGTATATGTTGTTCATCCACACTCATTGGCAGTATCCTTGCCGCTTTAAATCTTGCCGGAAGGTCTTCAAGCTTGCTCCTCCCACCCACCCGGGTGGTATAACTCTCGGCTCCGCCCCATGACGCCAGATCTGGCCCGCTGGAAGCTCAGGTTGTGCGTCGAAGCCGGGGAGGTCGGGTGGGTCGTGGATGAACAACATATACCATTCCTAGAACTCCTGTTACAGGTGAGTAACCTGTATTTCTAGGGACATGGATATGTTGTTCATCCACACTCATTGGCAGACTCTAGCAGTTCTCCGGGAGGAGGAGGCAAGACGCACACCCCATATACTTACTTGGGAAAAGAGACTGGAGGCCGAGGCCCCAAAACCAGCATCCCGGCGTGACTCAAGGTCGATGTGGTAGTGGGTAATGAAGGTGTTTGCTGACTTCCAGGTAGCAGCCCTGCAGATTTCCTGGATAGGGACGTCCCTGGAAGCAGCCACCGTTGCAGCAGTATGGCGGGTAGAATGAGCTCTTATCCCTCTGGGAGGCTCCATGCCCGCTAACTTATAGCAGAGATCTATGCAGGAGGTTACCCACCTGCTTATCGTCCGCTTGGCTGCAGGTCTGCCAGATGCGGCTTCAGCGTAGGTGACAAACAGCTGGCGAACCTCTCCCCGAATTTCAGCCGTGCGCTCCTTATAATAAGCGAGCGCCCTTCTAGGATCCAGAGTATGGAGCCTATATTCGGCCTCCGAGGTGTGATTGGGGTAGAACACCGGCAGAGTCAACACCTGGTTAAGGTGAAACTCCGACACCACCTTCGGAAGGAATTTCGGGTGGGGGCGCAGGACAACCTTGTCCCTGTGGAAGACCAGGTAAGGAGACTCGATGGAGAGCGCCTGGAGCTCTCCCATCCTTCTGGCTGACGTGATAGCCACCAAGAAGGCGGTCTTCCACGACAGGTGAGAGAGAGCACACCTGTGCATAGGTTCGAATGGCTTGCCCATGAGCTTTGCCAGTACCAGCAGTAGATCCCACGGAGGTGGGGGTTCCCGCACTGGAGGGGAAATGTGATCAAGGCCTTTGAAAAAGCGCCAGACCACCTTCTCCTGCGCACCGACTGCTCCTGCCCGCGCTCGGGCAAGCAGAGATGGCTGCCAGGTGCACCCCTTAGGGTCGCCGACCTAAGCCCTTGACTAGAAAGGGACCATAAATAGTCCAAGATGCTTGCCAAGGAACAGGAGGAAGGGTCCAAGCCCTTGCCTGACACCAAATGGAAAACCTTTTCCATTTGAAGGCATAACATTTTCTAGTCGACTCTACGGGACGCCTCAACTACATTGAGGACCTCGTGGAAAGACCCAAAGCCTGGAACTCTAGCCGCTCAGGAACCAGGCGTCAGGTGCAGGATTGAAGGTCCGGATGGAACACCTTCCCCTGATTGACTGAGAGCAGGTCAGGCGAGCTGGAAGCTGCGCGTGAGTCCTGGAGCTGAGACTGAGGAGATCTGGGTACCAGAACTGGCGAGGCCAGTCTGGGGCTATCAGAATCACCTGCGCCTTGTCCCTCCTCGCCTTGAGAAGCACCTTGTGGATCAAGGGAAATGGGAAAGGCGTAAAGAGGCCCGGGTCCATTGCCTCGAGAAGGCATCCCTGCAGCGAGCCCTGCTGAGGCGGGCATGGAACAGACTCAGCCGCGTTCTCCATGGAGGCAAACAGGTCCACCTGAGGTGTGCCCCAAAGGGAGAACAGATGCTGTACTACCTCCGGCAGGAGAGACCACTCGTGGGATGCAGCCCCTATCCGGCTCAGGGCATCGGCCAGGGTGTTGGAGGCTCCTGCCACGTGAATGGCTAGGAGATCCGCCTCCAGGCTGCGCACGAGTGACCAAATGCGGAGAGCTTCCTTGCATAGAAGCATGAGGCGCGTCCCGCCCTGGCGGTTTAGATAGTACATGGTCGTGGTATTGTCCGTCTGGACTCGGACCACTTGACCCCGGAGGAACGGAGCAAAGGCGGTGAGAGCTAGGCGGACCGCTCGGAGCTCCAGCAGGTTGATGTGGCATCGGGACTCCCGCGGGGACCAGAGGCCATGAGCCCGGTGTTCCCCCAGATGGGCACCCCAACCCATCAGAGAGGCATCGGTCGACAGAGAGACCGTCGGCTCGGGGCGGACGAACGGGATGCCCTCCTGCAAATGATCTGGAACGGTCCACCACTGGAGGCATTCCACATCCCCTGTGTCACCGACAAGCTGGTCCAGGGATGCAGCGTTGTGACCACTGGCTGGCCAGTCCCACTGAAGGGACGCATGTTCCAGCGGCCCAACGGACCACACTGGTACAGGCCGCCATGAGACCCAGGAGGCGCAGGAAGTCCCGGGCAGGCGCAGTGCCCAACCAGAAATGATCGGGCAAAGGAGGAAGAACCTCGGCCCTGTCCACGAGGAGCGCTCTGGCTCGAGAGTCGAGCTGCGCCCGATGAATAAAATCACCTGCTTGACTCGAGTTCCGACTTGGCCTCGTTGATAAGGAGGCCCAGTTGAGCACAGACCTGGAGGCCAGATCTCTGGACCACTCCGCCTCCTTCCTGGAGGAGCTGCTATCAGCCAGTCGTCCAGGTAAGGGTACACCCGACCCCTCGGCGCCGCAGAGGAATGCTGTCACCACTGCCACGCATTTGGTGAAGACCCTGGGAGCTGGAGACAAGCCGAAGGGCATGGCTTGGAACTCAGAGAGAGATCCTTCCGCTCGGAGCGAAGGAATCTCTGGTGAGACGGACGGATAGGGACGTGAAAAAGCGCGTCCTGCAAGTCCAGAGAGCAGAACCACACGCCGCGTTCCAAGGATGGTATTATCTGAGCCAGAGTGACCATCCTGAAGGTTCGAGACCTTAGGAACTTGTTTAGGTCGTGTAGGTCGAGAATGGGCGCCAACCCCGTCCGTTGAACCAGGAAGTACCTGGACACAAACCCTGGGTCTGAAGGAGGGCCACCACCTCTCTTACCACCTCCTTCTGGAGGAGAGAGAGTGATGTCGGCTCGGCGAGCCGCCAGTGAGCTGGGATCCCGAAGCCCCCGAGGCGGCGGCTCTGAAGGGTGGTGCCTGCTCGAATTCCAGAGGCAGGCCTCTTCCACCACCTCCAAGACCCACCTGTCCGTGGTAACAGCGGACCAGGCGGAGCGGAAGTGCGGGCCGTCCCCACGAGGGACCCAGGGAATGAGTGACGGGGATGGGGCGACACCCTCAGCCCGTCACTGGGCAGGCTTGGAGGAGGACGGCCGAGGACCTCCTGGGCCCTTTCCTCCCTGCCTCCTGTTAGAGGAAGCCGGCGGCTTGGGTTTGGGATGCCAAGGCCGAGCCTGCTGGCCCTGGCAGCGTTGCTGGGCAGGCGCGCGAGGCACAGAAGGACGAAGGGCTTAGGCTGTGGTTCGGCCTTTGTCCTTCTGGCGGAAGAGACCGAGTCAAGGTGGCATTGGACTTCTCGATCCTCTGCAGGTGACCTTCCACCCCAGGGCGAGAGGTCAGTCCCAAAAGGAACATCCGCCAACTTGTGCTGGGTATCAGTAAAGGTGGATATCCTCAGCCAAGCCACTGACGCATAGCCACTCGGCCAACCGATCTGGCACATGAGTCCCCTACATCCAAAGCAGTCTGGAGCTGCTGTTTGGCCACTGCCCTCGCCTGGTCCGCACCTGTTAACCGTAGTCTGCAGATCGGCGGAAGATGAGGATGACCTCATCCAGGGAGCCCAACAGGGCATGAGAAAAATGTGCCATGAGGCGCCGAACTGGCCTGGCGAAGCCGAGAGAGAGGCATAGCGTGGACTTTTGCCCGACATAGTCCAATTTCTTGGACTCCTTGTCAGGAGGTTTGTCCACATCCCTGGCGTTGCCGGCGCGCCGGAAAACGCTGTCGGTAACCAACCCCTCAGCAGAGGGGTGTTCCGAAAAACCGGACAAGGAACCGGTAGGGACCGCATACTTCCTGGCCATCCTGGCCGAAGGCGCAGGGCAGGAAGCAGGGCGCTGCCAAAGTTCCAGTGCTGGACCCACTATGGCCTCGGCCACCGGAAAGGCCTCCGTCGGAGAATCCCCTCGGTCCAGAATCTCCGTGAGGGGATACCTGGCCCGTTTGGAAACGGGTTCGAGCTCCATCCGGTAGACTCCGAGATGAGCGAAGCAGTCCTAGGAAGAGACGACGGGCTATCGTCCATTGGCTGACCTCCTGAAGACTCCAAGTCCAGTCGCTTGGAAGAAGGAGGAATCATCTTCGGACTCGGAAGAGTCCTCGAAAAGCTGCCTCTGGCCTGAGCCACCCTTCACCTGCCGAGGTCGGTCGGGAGTGAGGGTAACTGACAGCCGATGGGGTAAACCCTTAGCCGACCGAGAATCCTTGGTCGGAGCCCCAATTGGTGGCTGTGGAGGCGGAGGTTCCACCGGAATCGGTGGAGCAGCTGGTTTTGGCCGAACAACCGGCCTGGGTATAGGCTCCTCGGACAAGTCGAGGGGTTGTGTCGGCCGTTCAGTGACAACCATAATGGCGGGAAAGGCGCGGTCGGCTTATTCCCGGCCAGGAGGGCTGTTGCAACATAAGGTCCTCGTGCCGTCGGCGTAATTTATGCGGCCTCCCTCATCCGAGGAGGAGGGGCGAGACGGCAGCGCCGCTTACTGTGATGCGAGACCGGGACCCGCCTATGGTGGGAGCAGCTGGACCCGAAGAGTCGAGACCGAGACCGAGAGTCCCGGAATTTCGGGGTCGGTGCGAGGAGGTGTCGGCGGAACGGCACTCCCTCAGCTCGGAAGGTCCATCCGAGGGCTCCGGAACCGGAGGCACAGGCGAGCCCACGGGATCCTCAACTCCTCCCGGGGGAACCGGGGAGAGGGGAATCTCGGCTGCTAAAGGCGACAGCCCGTCCAATGGGTCGAGAAAAATCTCGACTTCATCAGTGGGAGTCTCGGTCAACTGACCTGACGGGGACACCGTGAGGCCAGTGGCCGAAGCCGAGCGGTCGACCGAAGCCGACGGTCGACGGCCCGGGGAGAGGGACCTTTCCCGCTCCCAAGAGCGTCGACGGAGGGACTTAACCTTGTCCCTCTTTTTGGACCGAGAAAAGGTCCAGCAGGCATGAGCCCTTCTCCTTTAGTGGAGAGGGACAGACAAAGCTCATAAAAAGCCGTGTAGGAAGAACCCAGGAGGCGGGATAAATGCAGCGGCCGAGGAAGATCGGCCAGCGCGCCGCCTCTTAGAAGCCATCGCTCGAGCTGATCCCTTGGCTCCCCCCGCCCTTGAACACGCCAACCGGGCCTCCTTGGACTTCACGGAGGGAACGCTTCTCGGACGGCCCAGTTGCAATCGGGCACGCACGGTCTTCGAGGGCGTAGGCGGAAAAGATGAGCACAGGTCGCAAGCCTGCGGGTCGTGCTCAAGGCCTAAACAGTAGACACACGTGGAGTGTGGATCCGTCCGAGACATCTTCTGCCGCATGGGCATCTCCGAAATCCGAGGTCGATTTATCCATCGCGGCCGCGGGGATCGAAGACTGAAGTCTTTTGCAAAATATTATTTTAAATCCATAGCGGAGAAATAGGAACCAATCGCAAACGCAGAGCGTTAAGGAGGAAACCTGAGCTTCCAAGCGGTAAGGAAGATCTGACGTCATGGGGCGGAGCCGAGAGTTATACCACCCGGGTGGGTGGGAGGAGCAAGCTTGAAGACCTTCCGGCAAGATTTAAAGCGGCAAGGATACTGCCAATGAGTGTGGATGAACAACATATCCATGTCCCTAGAAGCAACATCTTGTCCCCAGAGGAGTTGGGCTTCTAACCATTTTAACAGCTGGATAGACTACAGTACTGAAAATCTGAGGGACTTGCTCAGGGTCACACTGGAGTGTCTGGCTCTGGAGGGGTTTTAACCTGTGATTTCTCAGTTTAAAATATAGACAATGATGGCAGAAAAAGACCAAGGGTCCATCTAGTCTGCCCGTAGTTACCTAGGTTTCTCAGGACCTACTGTTCATACAGGGCTCTATCCCTCTTTGTCCATCCCCCTGCTCCCCTTCGTACTGTTACCAACCCAAGTAACCACCAAAGCCTTCACTCTGCCCCAGCCGTGCTTGAAACCATTTATGGTCTTGGCCTCCACCACATCAGCTGGCAGACTCTTCCAGGGCTTCACCACCCTTTCCATAAAATAGAACTTCATCATATCCCTCTTAAATACCCCTCCCCCCCAACGCCAGATTCCATTTGTGACCGCGAGTTCCTGAATCTTTACTCCTGCTTATAGTTTCCACAGTTAACCTTGTTTATTCCCTTCAGGAACCTGAAGGTCTCCATCATATCTTTCTCTCTCTCACCTGGTCTCCAGCACCTACATGTTCTGTGCCTTGACTTGATCCTTGTAAGATCTGCCCTGTTGGCCCTAAACTATCTTGGTGACCCTGCGTTGAACTGTCACCAGCCTGTCCCAGTCCTTCCTTAGGTGAGGACTCCAGAACTAGGCACAGTATTCCAGGTACAGCTTCACCAGTGATTTGTATAGAGATAGTAATACCCGCTTTTTCCTGCTGTAACTACCCCTTCAATACACCCAGCATCCTATTATCCGTACTAAATACACTGTTATACTGGCTTGTTTGAGGATGTCACTAATGATGATTCTCGGGTCCCTGTCTTCTGCCATAGTGCTCAGTTTTACCCCTCCCATCCAGTACTCTGTCCTGGGGTTTTTGTTCCCTAGTTGCAGAACCTTGCACTTTTTGGCACTAAATATTAACTGCCAAATCTTAGACTACCTAAGCCTTTGCAGAGCCCTCCGCATCTTCACTGATCCCTTCATCACCATCTATCCTACCACAGAGCTTGGTGTCATCTGTGAAGAAACATGCCCCAGATGCCCTCTCCAATGTCGCTGATGAACATATCGAAAAGGACAGAACCCAGGACAGATCCCTGCAGCATTCCTCCCTCCCTTCTGATATGACCCTGTTTACCACCAACTTCTGCCGTCTCTCTTTCAACCAGTTTCCCACCCATCTATATCCCGAGTTGTGTCCAGCTTCCTTAGCAATCTTCTGTGTGGCATGGAGCCGAAAGCCCTTGCTGAAGTCGAAGTAGTGAATCCACAGTGTGGCCCTTATTTATCATCTTTATTACCTAGTCAAAGAAAACTATCAGGCTGGTCTGAGAAAACCTCCCCTCTACAAACCCATGTTGTTTACTATCCTGTAGACAGCTGCTCTCTAGGTGGTCCACAAAGTCCTCTTTGACCAGTGACTTCATCAGTTTATCTGTCACAGAGTTAAGGCTGACAGGTGTATAATGCCCCGGCTGCACACCCCCGTGTAGCAGGACTACATCCGCTAACCTCCAGTTTTTGGTACTAATTCCTTGAACACCCATAGATGCATCCCATCTGGCCCTGGGGCCTTATCTACCTATAGGGTTTTCTGGACCCTTTCTCTGGCAATGACCGTCTCATTTCAGGAATGCCCCTAACAGCCACCTTAATGTCACTTTCTGGCAGGGGCCCACTTGTCTTCCCTTTGAAGACAGAGAAATAATTAAGGAAAGTTGCTTTTTGTTCATCTACTTCTATAACCCTCCCCCCTTCTTATAGCCTAACAATACATAGTCCATGCTTCCTTAATATATGTGAATTATTTTCCCCTATCCTTGACCCCCACTGTAACATACAGCTCAGTGTCTGCCTTTGCCTCCCTAACAGTCCTCTTACTGTTCTTCATTCTTATTTGGTACTCTTCCCATTCCTCCTTCCCCTGCTTTTCCTTATACCTGGTGAAAGTCTTTCTTGGCCCTCACTGCTTCCTTAACCCTTTCTGAAAACCACATTGGTCTCTTACCTGTTTCGTTTTGCAACAATTCTCATGCATGACTTTGCTGCCTCGAGAATGGTCCCCTTTGATTGCCCCGCCCCATCTTTCCTCTATACCTTCAATGCTGTTCACCCTGATCAATTTCGCTTGGACCAGCTCCCTCATCTGGCTGATATCTACTCTTCTGAGATCTAGGACTTCAGTTTTTGATAGGGCATTCTGGTCCAGAGGGCCCGCCAGAACCAAATGGAGTTATGGTCACTGTAACCCAGTGGCTCTTCTACCCTCAATGCAATAAGCCCCTTGTTAGTCGCACAGTGCCCTTGATTAATCACCAAATAGTCACTGTGACACAGAAAAATGTTCATAAAGCTGCCCCCCATAGACTATAATGGAGCTCATCCCCGCGCTCTCCCATGGATCACGTCACAATTTTGCTGAGCGTGGGGACGGCGTGGGGGTGGATCTAAAAACCGGGGAGTGACAGCAGCCTGATAAAATGTTTATGAGTGAAATCACGGCTACAGTACTTGATATTTCTGAGGCAGCTATACATAGCCAGCATTCTGAGTTAAATCCCTGACCCAAAAGGTAGGTTTCCTCTATCGTGTCCGTCCCTTCCTCACCTCTGCCTCTTGCCTTAAAATTGCTTCTTCGTCCCTTCTCCCGCTCCTAACTTCTGGTGCTCCCTTATTACTATTGACTAATGTTACTACCCTGTCTCTACTAATTCAGGCATATCACAAAGTGGGTAGGTTCGCAGTGGGGTTCAACGCCCGTCACCATCACTGTGACATCCTTTCTGCTTTAGGTTGGCTACCATATGAATCTAAACAAAGGTAATACCATCCTGAGCTTCATGCATAAACTGGTCCATACATTTACCCCTTCCTGCCTCAGTGAGATTGTCCACCGTAGGCAAGCTCCTCGAGCTCCAAGATCTGCCTCCCTCCCCCTTCTCATACAGCCTAAACTGCGACTAGCTACTGTCTGTAAGTCCTTCTCTTTTGCAGCAGTGTCTGACTGGAACTCCCTTCCTCCTTCGGTCCCGTCTTGCCTCTCTCTTCCTACGTTCCAATCCAGTTTACTTTCCACTCTCTCTGCAGCTGCTGCTTGCTCCTGCTTCCAGTGATGCCTAATCTACCCCTGCTGTTTTCCCTCCGTCTCTTCCACCCTAACTCCCGACCCATGCTCCACTCCTTGCCCTCTGCCCCCCCTTGTGTTAAACTTGCCTCTCCCATCACCATTTATACCTTTCTGCCCATATTCTTATTGTTTGACATGAAATATGTATAACTGTAATATTAGATGCCAACCTTATTTTATGATGCTACCATTCCTGGATTTTGCTGTGCTTTATGACCATTGTTCTTTTTACTATGATGCGTCTTTGCTTCTGTAAATATCTTTCTGTGAATTTGCACTGTATTGTAATCATCTTTCTGTGAAATCGCTCTGTATTGTACTTCTCTTGTTGCTCTACTGGGTCGTCCCTGAAAAAGGGACTGCTATTGTCTCAGTGGACTTACCCGGTTACCAAAATTCAAATAAAACAAACTGTTATGAGGTAAGACACCAATGAATGTGGTGCAGACACCTATCTTGGTAAATCTGCACTAGTAGGCAGTCCTGCAATGTATCCAATGGCACTTGACTTCTGGTGCACCTGGCCGCTGAAATGTCCCAGTCAGTATCTGGCGGGTTCACACCACCCATCACCACCACTTCCCCCTTCTTCATTTCCCTCGCCAGCTCTTCCCTGAGCTCCCTCTCTCCCCCTTGTCTTGAAGGTCTATAGATCACTCCCACTGGTATTTTCTTGCCTGAGGGTACCGTGAAAGGAACCCATGGCAACTCAGTTTCCCCCAATGTTTCTGTCCTACACAGCCTCTATGCCCTCCTTGACATACAAGGCCTTTCCCTTATCCTGTCTAAACATTGTGTAACCTGGAACTGACGCATCCCAGTGATTATTCTCTGTAGCCAAAGTTTCTGTGATGGCTACTTGGTCCACCTTAGTGTCTACCACCAATGCCTCCAGCTCACTGATTTTATTATCCAGATTCCTGGCATTAAGGTAGACGACCCCGCCCTCTTCCAACTAGCTCCAGATCCCCTTTTTTCTGTTTTGTGATACTGCTCCTGCACTCCTTCCCATTCTCAACTTCTTTTCTTGTTGCTTGCAGACCTTGATATCCTTCCCCCTGTTAGCCTCTTCCACTATTCCCATTTGAACCTCAGCCTTATATTTACCCACTTTACTGCTACCAATGCCCTCTATGGGGGGAGCACTAGCTAAGTTTCCCTCCATCACTCCCCCTACCATGGTTACCCTAGCTACAAGCTACTGCTCTAACCACTAGATCACACTGGCACTAGTTCTCAAGGTCAAATACCACTGTTACGCTGCTACTCCAGTTTGAGTATCACTCCACAATACTGCCGCTCTGCAGTTTAGTCCACAGAGCTACTCTTATGGACAGTCAGAAAACCGGACCCCTGAGGTTAAAAAAAAAACATTTAGTGGCATTTCTCCTTCCATACTGGATTTTTTTTATATATCTATTTTAGATGTACTGTACACAAATCCAATTTCTGGCTCAGGATCAGAAGTCGGCAACCAAATTTCTGAGCAATGAGGAGCACTGCAGTCCCTTGGGCAATATGAGGACTGTTCACAGATGAGCTCCCGATCCTACTATAGAAGAAGGAAGGTTAAGAGACCATGAAAAGGAAATCCCTACCTTCTGTTAGGATTTAGAGTAGATTTAAATTGTTTATCTCAGAGAGTACAAAAGCTAACTGGGAAGGTTCCAACCCCAAGTTGGTAGGTCTCAAACCTAGACTGGTGGGGACAAATCCATACTGGTAGGTTCCAAACTCTGGTTGAAGGGTCCAGGTCAAAGCTGGGAGGAAAAACCAAACCTGTAGGGTCCAAATCCAGGTCAGGAATGTCCAAACTCAAGCTGGGAAGGCCCAAAGCCAGGCTGGGAGGGAACAAACTCAAACAGGTACGGTCCAAATCCAAGTTAGGAGGGGACAACCCCAAATATGAAGGTTTATATAGTCAAAATGAATGTCCCATAGTTAAAAAAAAAAAAAAAAAAGAAGAAAATCGGTCTGACGGAATAATACAACTTGACATGACCCTATTAAGTTCTTGCTCCTGCCTGCTTTAGATGTGCAGTTACTGTGGTCTCTTTACATGAACACTCACTCCAGTGTTAATGTCACCCAAGTCTCTCCTTGCGTGATTCAGCACTCTTGCTTTGTGTATTGAATGGCACATTGCTTAACTAGGTTAATCAGAAGAGTGTTAATGGTGTGATGCCCAGTAGGTCAGATGGCCAGTGTTTGGAGTGGGGGGGTGAGAGGACTAAGCATCTTAGACCATGCTGTCCCCTGCTAGGGAGGGAAGGAGCTTTGCTGCCTCTAATGTAGCACTTCCAACTTAGTGACCAATGGTGGCAGTGCATCAGAGGATACCGACTGGGTTCTCTGTTGCCATGTTTGAGTGCTCTTGGAGCCCCATGTACTATGGATCATACCATGGATGTTTAGGAGCAAGATGATGTTTGCCCACGATAACTCCTGTATACAATTATGTGCTGTAATATTGTGATTTGCCACCTGTTAGGATGTAGTTATCCAACTTGTTTTTGAATTCATTCTTAGTTTTGCTTACAGTGATTTCTACTGGCAAAGCCCCATCTGTGCCGATGTCCTGAGGAAGAAACAAGGCAATGGCTCACACCAGGTCTCACCACAGCAACAATGCCACTGTCAATGGGCATTCTGAGAACAGATGACCCAATGGGCCCCCTTCCCCACCTGCAGGAAGCAAGTCATGGGGACAGGGATAACTGGCATGGACGAATGCTGTGGACGAGCCCGGGAAGTTGCGCCCTTGATTGGGGGTGGGGGGGGGGAGAGATGTGAATTTTAACAAGAAAGTGGTCTGTATGGTGGTACAAAATTAGCATCTTAAAGGTGATCATTAGCCAGCCCAGTGGCACAGAGGGTTGAGGTGCTGATGCCACACCTCACGCCACGCTGGCGACGCGGGATCGGACTCGGGCCACCAGGGATCGGCAGGGTGAGGAAAGGATTAAGCATCCGGAGGACTGCTCTCCCCTCCTGGGGTGGGTTGTGTGGGGAATCCCCACGCTTGGCAGCTCCTAGTGGTGGTGGGGGGAGCGCTTTACAGCAGAGCAGGGCAGCCAATGGGGTAGGCGTTGGCTGGAGACTGTGGGAGGCGGCGGGAGCTTGTCCTCCGCATACTGTCTCCATTTCACAGCCGCACCTCTGGGGAAGTAACCAAAGAAAACCCCGTCTACTGGTAGGCGAAGGCAGGACTAGTGGTCAGCCCCCCGTCCAATGCCGGGCTTTCCAGCCCCCGTGCCCGGTTCTCCCTCAGATTACCTGGTCACTCTGCTAGCTTCTAGATAGAGCGGCAAGAGAAGTTTCAGCGGTCCCACCCCAGGGAGCTCAGAACCAGGTGGTTGGGCGGCTAGGAGTAGAGAAAGGGCCCTACTGGAGTGTTGGGGAGCTGGAGGCTCCAGGCGGATGGGAGAAGCTGCACTGAGCATCCACACTGGAGAAAGTCTGGTAAGGGCATTGAGTCCACACACACACAAAAAAAAAAAGGTGGCCATTAAAATACAACCAGGTCAGATGGTCTTGCATTGTATCACCCAGGTCAGATGGTCTTGCATTGTATCACCCATATGGTTCTTAAAACCAGCACTGACTGTATAAGACTCAGATCATCTAGACAATCTAGACCATTAGATTCAAAATGCAACACTAGTTCAAGGAAGATCCCAGTCTGACTTATTGCTCTTTAGCTGCTGGCTCAGGAGAAGACATCTCTCAAAGAGCGGCTCGCCACTCCAGAGACGGACAGCAAATATGTGGCGACAGGGGAGAAGCATTGAAGCAAAGATGTTACAGCTACAGGAGGTTTGTTCTTTGTTGATTGTGAACTCTGTGATTCCATCACTGAGCAGAAAGCTAGATCCAGTCTCCTGAAGACTGTAGCCCCCGCTCCTGGCAAGACTGATCTCCTCTCCAATAATGCTGACCTTGTCAGAAAGGCAGACCTCTTGGTAGCATGCACACAGCTCATCCTCCTTCAAGTCTGCAACCTCCACTTTTAGTGTCTGGAGGTTGCGGAGGCCTCTAATGTAATCGGCCAGTGTGTGGGAGGAGCTTAGCTCTGCAATGATCTTCTGCTGATGCGGTCTCACAAACCTGTTGAAGGCATGCCCCTTGTTCTGCTCAAAGGCCCAGCACTCTACCCACATCTCCTTTCTGGCATGCCATGTTTCCTGAAAGTACTGAACAAAGTCATTTTGAAACACTGTGTTCATCTCACTCAAGCACTTGACATAAGAAATGGTTGAACAAGAGTTAGCAAGCTTGCACAATAAGTCCCACATATTGTCCTTAAAACCTCCTTCCATATCTATAGCTTTCTTATACAACATTTCCAGAACTTGAGTTCTATAAAACTGAACTTTAGCTTTTGGTAGGATGTCTTTGATCGCACCAAGCTCTTCTGTGTCAGGTCCAACAACCATGCAGTTTATTTTAAACTTGACATCTGGCACACTTTGGACCAGTGACACGAGAATAAAACGGAGTAGGTCAGGTGTCTCCTTCTTTGCCAAGCAGTAGACACACTCCCGACCTCTGCCATTAGAATCTTCACAAAGCATAGTGCACAAGTCAAACTCATCACTCAGGGACAGCCTGTCATAGTAGAGGATCTGAGGGAACCTCTGGCACAGGCTCTGCATGTGTGAGGTAATAAAGAAGATGTACTTCATAACAACGTGGTTCTCCACAAACACCAGCTTGACCTTTGCTCCAGAGTCAAAGCTAAACAGGTCCTCCATCTCCTTCAAGATGTCCTGTATGCCATTGTCTGGGGCTTTGCAGTACCTCAGCAACTTCTTCACTTCCTGCATGGTTACAAACTGTTTGGACATCTTGTTTGTAGTTCGGACTGGGAGGCAAGAGTTGGCAATGAGGTAACCTTTCTTGAAGTAGTAAGCAAACTCAACGGGGCACAGTTTATGGTTATGCTCCAGGATAGCCTCAGTCACAATCAGCCTGTCCTTCTGTGGATTCAGCTTCACTGTAATGGCGGCAGGGCAACCAGGTCTACAACCCCTGACAGTAAAGGAAAATAGACATTATTAATGCAGAACCTGCCTCCAAAACTAATTAAGCTTTAGACCTATGAGAACCACTGAAGTAAAACATTTTGAGATATAGGTCAGCTTAGGTTTTATATATTCTCTAAATTTAGCTTGAATGCTTTCATAAGAGCACTGCCTATTACAATGCATGTGCTCTTATTTTTTTATGAATGCAAAGGGTGGCTGTGTACACTTCAAGATCCATGGCACAATCTAATTACACGCTGTGAAGTTAGCTGCAGGTAAAAAATACACAGCATTAGCCAACTGCGCCATGACCACCCAGCGTCCCTACTTATGAAACTCTCTGACTGTTTCGGGCATGGTCGTGGGGGCTGGTGGTCATACTTGTTATGAAGTGCGTCTTTACAATATTTAATTTGCTTGTGTCATGGACTTCGCGTGTGCACTGTTTTCCTTTGTCTTCATTATTTTTCATCATCTCGGTGACGAATGGCACTAGCTCCTGTCGACCTCAGGCAGCCCTTACTCTCTTATGTGTGCCCTCCATGCTTGTCTGCACCCGACACTATAATCCTCTGCTTATGGCATCATAATCCTTCAGACTGTTGATGCCACAAGCAATGGCCTGTGATGTCAGATGCAGATGTGCAGTAACTGCGGACTGTCTAGGGCACAGCGAACCAGTTTCTTGGCATAGTTATTACAAAGAAGAAAAAAAGGCAGGGGAAACTGAACACCAATGAGCCTGAACTAAAAACTTTAAAGGGATTTTTTTTTAGTTTCCTGCAAAACAAAGACTGTTGGCGTAATGGTACTCAACTCTCAATGTTTGCCCAACAATTTAAATTCAGGATATTTCATTCTTTATCACTGAAGACATTTTCATAAAAGCAGGCTCTGCACTCCTCAGACTTCATCTGTTCTCGCTGCATTTCCTGTTCTGATGTCACAATTATCTGCTTGATCTTTCAGAATATTTCCATGGCCACATTTTAAATGTCACAAGCAGTGGATTAGGACTTCACAGCAGGAATATGCATATATATGAAAATAATATGCAATGGGAAGATGAGGCCTAGGGGAAGAGAGCATGTTTTTGTTTAAATATCTTCAGCAATAAAAATGAAAGGGCCTGCAATTCTAATGTAGAGGTAATTTTGTTCTGCTGATGCAAGCTACAAATTTTATGCAATTAAGATTCCCCAAGATGACAAGCACTCTTTAAAAGGGACACCTGTCAAACTCCCATAGGCTAATTTTGTGTTTGAAACCTCAAAATAAGTTTTTTTCGTTATTCAAATTAATGCAGTGACGGATACAAAGTGCTACTGGTACTGTTTACATGTTCTGCACAACTGAACAGGTGCTGGGTTTTGTGCCAATCACAACAACATGGTGCCCCATTCAGTCTGTAAAACTATTTTTTATAAACAATCTCACAAAGCAGTTTCAAAGACAGAAATAAATATTGCATTTATGATACTGTCTTTCCCCATTATTAGTTAAAAAGGTCAACATTAGCTAGTGTGGGAAACATTTATTTAAGATCCATGGACTGTTTCTTTAATAAGTTACTTCAGCATTTAACAATGGTAACCCAGATGAGATAATGGGCACAGATATATTTCTGTCAGTCAGCAATACTAGAATATCCATTTTTTTTTTTTGAACTATTAACTACCCTGTTTTCATCAGCACTTCTTTAAATTGCCATTTTTTCATTCTGTATTTATCCTCTACTCATGTACCAGCACCTAGATCCTCCGTGCCCCCCCACCAAAACACACACGCACCTCAACCTCATCCCAGCTCTTGGCGCTCTAAGGGTTTCCTCCATGCTGGGGCCACCTACCTGCCACCTAGAAGACAGGAGTTCCAATGGGCTGGGCACAGTCTGAGGTCATGGGGAGCCAGCACTGGAACTGACAGCCCTGGTCCAAGAGCCCTTTTTCTATGTTCCTCCATCCCATCAGCTCCTTAATGGCAGCACTTGCATATGGTCACTGACAAGCACATGCTCTCAGAGTCCCCCCCCCACTGTTTCAGACACACCTGCAGGGAGAGCTCGGACGGGTAATGTATCACACTGCTCTTGGACCATCTGTAAGAGTCACTGCAAGAGCAGAAAACTTCATTCAATGTCTCCCAAAAAAAGCACAATCCAGGCAGCATTCCCCTCTAGCTGTTACAGTTTAGGGTTCCTGGATCCACAGTATGACGCCCCCATACTGGGCAGCAAAAAACAAAAACATTGGTCATTTTAAGTCATCTGATGAATACCTGTATGTCACCCCCCCCCCCCCTTTTAATTTTCTATTTCTCTCCCTTTTTTGCAGCCTGATCCTGGACCTCCATCTATCATCACTAGCCTCTGTCCATCCTAGCAGTCTCTGATATCTTCTCTCCTCATTGGCCATCCTAACCCCTAGCCTCTCCATCAGCTTTCCATCAATGGCTTGCCACCACAAGACAGGGCCCTCGGGAAGGCGGACCCAGGAGAACAAACCTACTCTGGGTTCCACTGAGAAGGAGGACTTGCTTCTTGGGAACACTGCTATCTCTCACCTGTCTGCACCCACCTTAGCTACACGTGCCCCCTTCTCAGCTTTCAGCTGTCTACACTATTTCTTAGCTCTTCACGCCACCTCTCAACTCTCTGTGCCCCCTCTCTCCACTTTTCACAGTACAGCCCCTCATCCATTAGTCCCCCTACCAACTTTCTAAGATTCCTCCACCTCCAACATTCTGGGCCTCGGCACCACCTCCCATCTCTCGATTCTTTGTGCCCCTTTTGTTTCCATGGTCTCTGCTCCACTTCCTATTTCACAGGCCCCTGTTCCACCTTCAGACGCCTATGTCTCTCCACCCCCTACCATATCTCGGGCTTCTGACCTCACTCCTGTTTATCTGTACTCTTCCCATCTCTCAGTTCTCAGCAGCCCTTCTCAGACTCTCAGTGTCCAGTCATCAGTTCTCAGCTCTCCCACTAGTTTCAAAGCTTACTGTGACCCATTTCATCTCTCAGCTCTCTCTGTGCCCTTCCAATCCTGCAGCAAAGTTGGGCCAAAACATTCGCCTTGCTAATACTGCCGTGCTGAGTCTGCCTTCTCAAACGTATTGTGATGCTACTGTCAGACAGTATGCGCTACTTCCATTCTAGAAGTAGAGTTCCTGGGTATGGTGGACGCAGCCAGCTCTAACTGCATAACCAACTGCTCACATTTTGAGCAATGCTCACAATTTGGAGCAATAGTTTCACTACACTCAAGAATCACAAATGTCAGAGACTTTTCTTGGCTTAATGAAAATGCCTTCCTGGAGGACCTCTCTGCATTCAACTGGGAAGAAACAGAGTCTCAAAAATGCCAATACTGCCCCCTTGACTATCTAGTAAACTGTCACCTTAGCACAGTTAATAGGCATACCCTATGATTCAAAGAAGAGTCAAGGGCCTGTGCTCAAAATGACTTTAACCAGTACTTTGCAAGCTCATGAAAAAAGGGACAAAGCCTGGTACACTTAGAGCATCCAGCTTGTATCCCAACTGGCAAAACTATAGAACACTAAGAAACCTCTGTAAGGCCAGTCTTTAGAAAGCAATAGATTTTTATTTAAAGAAACTGCAGTCCCAAAACCTGCAAATCCCCAAACAATTTTGGTTTCAAATTAAGACTTCTCAAAGGCAAGGTCAGTAGCCTTCCCTGGAAATACTGTACAAAGCCAGATCCACCAGTGACCCTGTCCATGTAGCCGATGCATTCAACAGCCTGTTTACAGATCTAACACAGTTTATGGTACCCTTGATGGCCCTTTCTTGGACTCTCCTCCACTGGACCCTGGCACGCCCATGCTAACTCGGCTTGAATTCCACTTAAAATGGTCATCTCGACAGAAGGTGGTAGTCTAACTACTGAGGATAAACATGCCAAGGGTCTCAGGCCATGACATGCTAGAACCCAGGCTGCTTATACTTGGAACCCATATTTTTGCTGCCCCATTGCGGCACCATTTAATATGATCCTCTTGCAGAGCAATCTACTGTGCCTACCATAGTAGGCACAGTAGATTGCTCTGCAAGAGGATCATATACTGTGCCTACCATATGGAAAGTGGCTCACATAGTTCTTGTACATAAAAGGGGGTGCGAAGGAACCTGTGGAGCACAGCCAGCAAATCTCCATTCACTGTGCCCAATCTATAATCAGCTCCAGTCTTACACTGAAACCCACTCCCTGCTCACAGATGCCCAACACAGCTTTCGGAAGAACCATGGCATGGACACAGCCCTAGTACAGCTCACATGGATCTTCTTGGCACCCAGAAGACTGGCAAATCTACTGGTGCTATCTTTATAGACCTACCTAAGGCATCTGACACAGTCAATCATGAATTACTTCTGCATAAACTCAAAGGACTAGGTCTTAATATGTCCTGCTCCTGGTTTGGTAACTACCTAAATGACCGTAAGCAGCTGGTTAAATGGGAAGGTAGCCACTCCACTTTTAGAAATATTACAGATGGGGTTCCCTGGGCCCATTGTTATCTCCATTTAATAATGACTGGCCAAAACACTGTGGCAGTGAGAAGGCTCTGCTCTATGCAGATGATGTGGTGATATACAGGAGCCACTCAGACACTGACTCAATTAAGTCGGTCCTCGAAGCTGACTTCCATCGCCTGGATTCCTGGTTTAAGGCAACTAAGCTATTATTCAAAGCCCCCCCCTATAAAAAAAAAAGTCCGTCCTCTTTGATACTCACCGTCTCAACCCTGACAGGAGTGAGTTGCTAAAAATATGCTCTCTAAACAGTGATCACACAGAGACTGTAAACACTATAAAGTACCTGGGAATTATACTGGGTCAGGAAATTTCATCTGTGCATCATGCTAACTGGGTGACCAAACTGGTAAACCAAAAATTAAGGCTCCTATATCGGTTAAACCCCATCTCACCTTTGAAGTCAGAGTATCCATAACTAACAGTATTTTACTGCCTGCCATCCTATCCGGTGCCCCTGTTCCATCTTCTCTCAAAGATACCCAACTCACTAAGCTTAAAACCTTGTATCACCACTATCCATGTTAAACTGGCCCGCCTTGAAAAGTAGGATTCACCACTCCACACACTGCCTGGTGTACATAATTGTAAACTACCCTCCCCTAAACCCTGCCTCCATTATGGAACTTAAACCCCACAGGAGGGTCTTCTGGGCCTCCTCCTAGTTGCGCCTAACTGTCCCAAGAACTGTAACAGACCAGCAATGGCACCACAATCCGCACAGGGGTTGTAAACAGACCCCCTTCTCAGGGGGAAGAAATGGACAAGGAAATGACAGAAAGTATACTTAGTATGGCAGAAAAAGGGGACATATTGCTGATGGGCGATCTGAATATGCCAGATGTTAACTGGAGTGCAGTTGCAGCAGCCACTTCGAAGAGTGGGGTTATTCTAGATGCCCTACAGGGGGCATGCCTTAGACAACTAGTATTGGAGCCCACTCAAGAGGGAGCAATCTTAGACCTGGTTCTCTCAAATGGAGATGAAGAGAGGATCACAGATGTAGAAGTGGGTAGCCATCTGGGAACTAGCGACCATCGAACAGTATGGTTCACAAACACAGCAACAGAGTCAAGCCATACAAAGGCAAAGGTACTGGACTTTAGGAGGGCTGACTTTGCTAAAATGGGTGAGTGCCTAAGGAATGCACTAGCAAATGGGCAGGAAGGAGGGGTGGAAGAACAATGGGAATAAAAACTGCCATCACAGAGGTAACAAGCCTTTGTGAAGCAAATAAACAAAACTAAACGATGTAAGAAACCACTATGGTTCTCAGAGGAAGTGGCAGTGAAGGTTCAAGAGAAAAGAAAGCTTTCAGGAAGTAAAGGAATCACAGAAGGAGCAGGACAGAGAACTGTATCAGTTAAAGCAAAGGAAGCTGGGAAGGCAGTCAGAACAGCAAAGGCCCAAACCGAGGAAAAGATAGCCAACTCAGTTAAGAAGGGGGATAAAACCTTTATAAGTACATCAGGAGTGAAGGAAGACCAAGGGAGGGATAGTGAGGCTTAATAAAGGGGAGAGGTGGGCAGAGGGTGACTGTGAAAGGCAGAGATACTAAACAAATATTTTGCTCAGTATTTACGAAGGAAGGGGAGGTACCTAAAACAAACAGTAGAAACACTCTGGATACAGAAGTTGATACCAGCCCATTTACAGAAGAAAGGGTTCTGAAAGAACTCTTAAAACTGAAGAAGTGGACAAAGCAATGAGGCCTGATGGGATTCATCCCAGAATTCTAAAAGAACTAAGGGTAGAATTAGTGACACCACTTACTACTCTGTTTAACAAATCATGGGAGGATGGGGTGGTACCCGAGGACTGGAGGAGGGCAGATGTGATTCCCCTTCACAAAAGTGGGAGCAAGGCAGAAGCAGGAAACTACAGACCTGTTAATTTAACCTCAGTGGTAGGGAAAATGATGGAATCACTTCTGAAGGAAAGAATTATTTATTTATTTAATTTTTGTTTACCGGGTAAGTACACTAGACAAGATTTATGCCTATTTTCAGGAACGACCCAGGAGAGTACAAAAGGGGCACAGGACCCAAGGCAGCATGGATTCACAACAGGAAGGTCATGCCAGACAAATCTGATAGATTTCTTTGACTGGGTGACCAAAGTAGTAGATCAGGGAAGGGATGTGGACATGGCCTACCTAGACTTTAGCAAGGCATCTGACACAGTCCCACACAAATGATTAATATACAAGTTAGCTAGCCTGGGTAAAAAATTGGCTGGAGAATAGGACACAGAGAGTAATAGTAAATGGAGTCCACTCTGAAGAAAGGGGGGTTACTAGTGGGGTACCGCAGGGTTCAGTATTAGGACCAGTCCTCTTCAATGTCTTTATAAGCGACATTGCAGAGGGACTGGAAGGAAAAGTATGTCTCTTTGCAGATGACACAAAGATCTGCAACAGAGTTGATGCACAAGGTGGGGTGGAAAGGATGAAAGCGACTTGGCAAGGTTAGAGGAATGGTCAAATGTATGGCAGCTTAGATTCAATGCTATGAAGTGCAGGTAATGCACCTGGGAAACAAAATCCCAGGGAAGAGTACACAATGGGGGTGAGATACCAACAACAACAAAATGGAAAGGGACCTGGGGTAGTCATATCAGATGACCTAAAGGTGGGCAAGCAATGTGAGAGGGCAGCAAGGAGGGCTGGGGGATACTGGGATGCATGGGAGAGGCATCAACAGTAGAAAACAGGAAGTTATTATCCCTCTGTACAGACAGCTGGTCAGACCCCATCTGAGTACTGTGTGCAGTTCTGGAGACCCAGTCTTAGCAAAAACATAGACAGGATGGAAGCTGTCCAGAGGAGGGCAACTAAAATGGTGCAGGGTCTGCACCAGAAGACATATAAAGAGAGACTAAAGGAGCTTCATATGTATAGCCTCGAGGAAAGGAAGGAGAGGGGGGACATGATAGAAACTTTCAAGTACCTCAAAGGAATTAAAGTCCAAGAGGGTAGCATCTTTCAAAAAGAGTGTGCAAGAACAAGGGGCACAATTTGAAGATAGGGCGGCTCAGAGGTAATTTAAGGAAGTATTTTTCACAGAGAGGTTGTGGATGCATGGAGCGCCTTCCGGAGGAGGTCGTGGAGTCAAAAACAGTAGTGGAATTCAAGCATGCATGGGACAGTCATAAAGCAATTCTAGGGGGTGGGGGTAGGAAGAAGTAGGCTGCTGGTTAACTAGGATCTGCAGCTTATCCAGTAGGCAGGGAAATGGGCAGACTGGGTGGGCCAAGCGGTCCTTATCTGCCGTCAAATTCTATGTTTCTAACAGCTGCTGGCAAAAAGTTCTTCGCTTCTGTGGCTCCTAGGCTGTGGAACAACTGCCTGGCTGATGTCCAGATTTGTACCAAATCACAAGCCCTTGAAATCCTCCCTTAGGGGAATACTTATTGCATGCAGCCAGTGTACCTGTTCCAGCTGAGGCCCCCCCGACCTATGTCTTGTCCAGAATACCCATTTGTTGCTGCTATACTTTCTGTACTTAACAGTATTAAAAGTCTATATATCTTAAGCCTGTCAATATGTCTCAACTTGGGCCAGCCCAGTAGCACCGAGGGCTGAGGCCCTGGACACCACACCTTGTACAATGCCGGTGACCCGTGTTCTGGAACGGACTCTGGTCATTGGGTGTCAACAGGGGAAGGGACTGAGCGTCCGGAGGACTGCTCTCCCCTGGGTTCCAGGTATAGCATCGCTCTCTGGCAGCCCTTGACGGAGACTGAGGACCCAGCATGAGCTGTGCCACGAGGGGGGCAGACCGGCAGTGGATGTCGGCACGCTAGCGCTTGGATGTCATGGCATGTCCGTGCTCTGAGGGGGAAACAAACAACGAAATGCCCTGGAAGGTCCACCGGAGATGAAGGAGACCCCGGGGACGTGCCTACATCCCACTGTCGGACCATGCCTACATCGGATCTCCCGTGGCCGACCCGATCTCACGGCTGTCCCTCTAATTTCAGAAAGGCCACCAAGGGAGGACGGGCCCTCTCCGGTGGGGGGTGATCCGGAGGGACTGGACGTGCTGTGGGGTCGGGAGACCGACTTCGGGGGGGGGGGAGGAGGTCAGACTGGGAACAGAGGCAGCTAGTCGAGTGGGTACTCTGGAAGGATGTCTTGGACCTCCAGAGCCAACAGTCTACAAAAAAAAAAAAAAAAGTAAACTTCTCAACTGGTTATTCTACTCTGTTTCAATGTAAAATTCTGTATCTTGCAAGATGGCCACTAAGCTGAGCGTGCTTTCGGCTGCTTAAGCAGCTAGTCTGTGTTTCGTTTATTTTTCGCTCCTTTCGGTCATTTTATTGTTTTTTTGTTTGCTCCGGCTAAGTTTAAACCCCACCCCCCCATGTTGTACTGATACTGACGAGTTAGAGTCGGCTGGTGTGACCACATTCTGGAAAGTGGGAGAGTATTCGGAGTGTTACTGGGGCGACTGGATTAATTCTGTTGCAAATACTTGAATCGTTTTGCTTTTTGCCACTACTGTTAAAAGTGTGCCTTTAGTGTTGGGCCTCTGTTTTGACTTCTGTATCTGTCCGACTAGATTTCATATCATGCCCATCGAGACTGTTTGTGACTTTGGAGTGGGCCTAGAAAGAAGTTGTACTTCCGGGATTCATTTGGATGCCATGAAGACTGTCAGGATTTAAAGTAGCTGGTGGAAGACGAAGACGTGGAAGGACTGGTGTGGTGTGGTGCAGTGAGTTAGTGGTCCCGGCCCTGCTGGGCGTTTATCTACTAGGGCATGCAGCTGCACGGAGGGCTGGGCTCTGGTCTGGTTGGGTAGTCAGACTGGGTCAGTAGTCCTTTGGGTTCTCTGGGGGTATACTGGTGGGTGTGCCCTATGGAGATCTGCAGTGTGGGCCGTGCATGTCTGTGGTAATGCCATATTTGGGTTTTCTGGGATCCTGCCCTGTACACCAGAGACTACTGAGAAGAAAATCTTTAACTTCAATTCTCCTGTTGTCCATTTTGACGGTCAGATCTCTTCATTTTACTTTTTCTGTTTATGGGAGGGCAGTAAGAGTGCCCTGTCATCTGTATAGCTCCCATGGCAGTGAGAGTGTTTGGGAAGCTATTGGAAATTTATTTGACTTTCATCATTATAACTCAGAAAGGCAGTAAGAGTGCCTTATTTGCCCAGCCATCCTGGCAGTGAGTGCACGGTGGCTGGAAAATAAATATCCTGGGACACATTTTATCAGTGGGAGTGAGAGTCCCTGCCTTTATTTGGCCCCTCAGGCTGTAAGAGAGCCTTGAGGGGCTGAAGATTACATATGGTTGGCTGATTTACTTCTTGGATCATACTGACTGTTTTAATTAGTATGAAGTTATTATGTCCCCCTTTAGCTGGTCCTTCTGTGCTTCCTTGGACTTTTAGATAGTTTTATTTTACGTTGTATTGTATTTTTTAAATGACTGTCTTATTTTAGTATATTTGGTGAGTTTTGAAAGTATTATAGGATTATACAGTCGTAGTCTTTATTCTAGTTAATTCATTAGTCTTATGATTTGTTTTATTTTTGAATTATGAGATCTTGAAACCTTATCAGTCTCCTTTTGTAGTGAGTGCCATTAGGGATTGAGAGACTTGGTTTTGAACTGGGATTTCGACAGTTTAAGATTTTTTTAATTATTGTAGTTATTATAAATTTATTAATTTAGTCACCAGAATGTGTTGGAGACCTGCCCCCATGGTTGTGCGTTATTCGTTCTCTGCACTTTGCTCCCCTTTGTCTCCCCTCCCATTACACCCATAAACTTACCAGCGCTGTAGAACATTGGGTATTGTGCGTCGGGGGAAGAGGGGCTTGGGGTGCTGAATGGCGGAGGCTTGAATGAGTGTGACCATCACATCGGGGTTGTTAGGTCCAGAAGATGCCTTGGGGCGAAATGGAACCCGGACTGTGGTCCATCTTGTCTGGTTTCCATACCCAAGGGCACTACCAAGCTCCGGAAGTTCATCCAACTCGAGCGGTGTTATGCAATGCCAGATCCATTAAAAACAAGACTGCAATTATTGCAGATCTTCTAAATTCGGTGGATCTGGCTTGCATCACTGAGACCTGGTTGGATGAGAATTCCGGCCCTATATTAGAGGCCACAATTCCAGCTGGTTACTCGGTGAGTTACCGTTTGAGACAGGATCACGGGGGTAGGGTTGCAGTCTTTTTCAAGATCGAATTGGGCCTCACGAGTGTACCAGTAGGAGAGACAGAGTCATTTGAGCATACCGTGGTAGCAGGTGTAGGTTGTAGAATCGTTCTCATCTACCATACACCCGGGGATGGGAAACAGTTCCTTCTGGAAGTAGCATATTTCATCATTGACACAGTATTCGAGTCCCCCAGGCCGATGGTCATGGGTGACTTCAATGCTTGGGTCGACGAACTCTCGCAATTTGGACAACACTTCCTCCAGTTAATGGGCCTTATGCAGATAGTTACCACTGCTACCCATAAACATGGTCATTCTCTTGGCTTAGTCTTTCTCCTGGGGATCGAAGCCTCAGATCTGGGGGTGGAACCAGTCAGGTGGTCCGATCATTACACCGTGGAGATGGTCAATTATCACCCGTTGCTAGAGGTTAGCTCTGAAGGTCTAATGGCAGTACTTGACCTATTGATTATTCTGGTAGCAAACAGCGACCCAGAGGATCTTGTGATGGCCTATAATATGGCCATCTCGATGGTTCTGGATGTCGTTGCTCCTGTCTGAGTTTGTCCTCTCTCCCTTTGCCCTCAGTCCCCACAGTATGACGGAACTTTGAGGGAGATGCTGCGATTAGGACGAAGGTTGATGCCGACCACCTTAGATTGATGGATCATTATCAAACTTAACAATCCGCAATCACCTGTAAGAAGGCAGAGTTCCTGTCCAGGGAGATTGTGGCTGCTCAGAACTGACCAGCTCAGCTTTTCTGGACTGTGGACAGACTGTGCAACCCAGCCTGTCTGCAAGTCCGGAAAGCGTTTTCGCAAAAGGAGTGCGATAAACATACTCAATTCTTTGCAACTAAGGTGGCTAACATCAGGGCAGCTATCCGACCAGCACACTCTATGGACGTTGTTTCTGATCCGCACTTGGTCACTGGTCTTCAGTTTTCCTGGAGTACCTTTGACCGCCCGGAGTTCATGGATGTCATGAGGATTGTCCAGAGTATGCATCCCACATGCTGTAGTTTGGACACAGGACCAACTTCTCTTATTTTGGGTTGTATTGATTCCATCGGTCCAGTCCTTGCATGGATAGTTTGGTGCTCCTTTGAAACAGGTGATTTTCCTAGCTCCCTGAAGGAGGCTGTGGTAACACCTCTCCTGAAGAAAGCTTCCTTGGACCCGAACTGCCATGCAAACTACAGACCAATCTCTAACCTTCCCTTTTCAGGGAAGGTGGTTGAGAAGGTGGTAGTTGCTCAGTTGGAGAACCATTTAACCAACCATGAACCTCTCCAGTCCGGTTTTTGAAAGAGGCATAGCACTGAGACAGCGCTGGTTTGGGTGCTCAATGATCTCCTGACTGTTAGCAATTGGAAAAACTGTTCTATCTTTGTTGTTCTTGATCTCTCCTCAGTGTGACACCGTGGACCATGGGGTTCTTCTCGATTGTCTGAGGTTCACCTGTGGCCTGTCTGGTACAGTCCTCTGGTGGTTCACATCTTACCTTACTGGAAGAACTTAGAGGGTGGTGTCCGGGCTTTATTCCTCGGACCCAATCCCTCTGTTATGTGGGGTTCCTCAGGGATCAATGTCATCCCCATGTTGTTCGTAGCGTACATGCTGCCCCTCGGAGACATTATAAAGAAGTATTGGCTGAGGTTTCACTGCTATGCTGATGATATTCAGCTATACCTTTCTTTTGCACCCGACCAGGATGGAACTCTCTCAGTCTTTAATAACTGCCTCACAGAAATCCAGGAGTGGATGGATTTGAGCGGGTTGAAGTTGAACTTGGGAAAGACTGAAGTGTTGGTTGTGGACCCAGGTCACCGGATTTTTTGGGGTGGTGGGGTGGGTTCACCCTCTGGTCTTTTTCTTGGGGGTCTCTCTCCTGGCCTCTGAACAGGTGCGAAACCTGGGGATAATCTTTGACGAAGGTCTGACGCTGCATGCGCAGGTGTCGGCCGTCATCAAAACTTCCTTTTACCATCTTAGGAATATCTCCAGGGTTAAGCACCTTGTTCCATCCGATGACCTTCTTACGCTGATCCACATCTTTTTGTCCTTGTTCTTGGATTACTGCAACTCCCTTTACCTAGGGCTTTCTGAGGTAGAAATCCGCCATTTGCAGCTAGTGCAGAATGCGGCAGTGCGGCTTTTGACAGGATCTTCTTGGTCCTGCCATATTTCTCCGGTGCTGCACGGTCTGCACTGGCTGCCGGTTCATGGTGGATCACCTTTAAAGTCGGTCTTCTGACTTACAAAGCCCTACACGGTCAGAACCCTTGCTACCTGAAAGAGCTTCTGATTCCCTACCGCCCCGGGCAATCGCTTCGCTCAGCTGGCGAGGGGTTGCTAGAGATTACTAGAGTTTGTCTAAAATCATCTGGGGCCCAGGCTTTTGCATATGCGGCCCCATCTCTTTGGAATTCTCTACCCCACCAGCTATGAGAGTGTGCAACTGTGGAGGGATTTAAAAAAGGTCTAAACTTATCTTTGGTATCATGCTTTTGGTGACTGATGTGTTTGTTTTATTTTAAATGTTCATTGTTGTTTTAAAATTGTATGTTGATTTGGTGTGTTTTAAATCTCTGAGGCGCCTTGGCTTTGGAAAGGCATCATAAAAATAAAGTTTTATTATTATAATAATTACTTTAAATTGTTTCCCCAATACTGTTTGCACTTTAATTTTATGTTGCAGTCTGTATCATATTATCAAACCCTGTTACTTGCATTTAAAAATGGCAGTTGAATGTAATTAATTCCAGGCTGCTCCTGAAAAAAAGGGACTTTTAGTCTCAGAAAGCCTACCTGATTAACAAAATCCAAAATAAATCAATCAATAAATGTTCTGTCACAAAATGTAAGTTTGAATAAACAAACAGTGAGGAGCAACAACTTTAATATTCTTTGTGGACACATTATCTTGTTTTCAATGGGGACTGCTTCTAAACAATTCTACAGCAGAGGGGACTAACCTGTTCTGTGTCCAAGGCACATACTGAGCACTTGAGTTAGTGGGTGTTACAGAATTCAAAATAAGAGCTTTGGGTTTGCATTTCTTTTTTTCTGCCCTTATTTAGTTTGTTTCTTTTTTCTTTTGACCAGGAAAGGAGGAATAGGAAATAGACAACCCGACTGATAAAGAACCAGGGTAGATCCAAGCTGTTGGTGTTTTTTTTTTTAGTCAACGTAGGAAATTTGGCTTGGGTACCAGGGGAACTCCCCTACTCTTTCAGGTGGTGGCGCTGTTGGCCAACCTGATGGAGGCGTCACACTTACCGGAACAGACAATGGAGCAGAAGGCTGGAGATGAAACCTCTGCTCCAGCCGTAATTGCAAAGGAGGATGGCGAGGTAATGTTTTCGGCAACCAGCAATGTACCATCGGAGATGTCTTCAGGAGAAGAGGAGATGGATGGGGAAGATAAGACTCCTGGAAATAGAGGATGTGGAGAAGTAACCATTGAGACAATGCAAGAGGACATTACACTAGCTGAATCGCAGCTGAAACAGGAGCTGGATGAGCGGTGGATAGTGCTGTTTACGTTCCTGGATGAAAAAAAGATATTCCAAGCAGAAGATGGGATTAAAACAAAAGGCACCCACAGATATGGAACTGGCCAGTAAGACTGCACCGAGAGATACTTCCTGGCTGGAACCAGAGGCACAGAAAGTGGCAGGAGAGTATGGATTAATGACAGAGACTGACTGTGTACCACCATTGACTGCGTCGGAATTAATACAGAAGGCCTTTCACACCATGGAGCTGGCACAGACAACAAAATGGTCACCAGAGCAAGCATTAAAGGATGTAGGGTAGAGCTGGACGGCGCAAGGAAAGTGGCTACCGGAGGAAGACATCCTTTTTAGAATCTCAAGGGCCAAGGGAACCGCTGCCTTATACATCAGGGGTGGCCTGTGATGTCAGACAAGACCAGGTGGAAACGGGACATTCAACGCAGGGCAACAGACCCCTCAGATAGGAGGGGGATCTAAAAGTGCAAAGAAATACAGGAGGGGAAGAGATTTTACAAAGTAGCACTGACTTACAGAAACAAAGACTTGAGCTCTCCGGTACGCTTGAGTGAGACCAAGGCAGAGGTAACAAAGGCTACAATAACAGTCTTAGCAACAAAGTCTAGCCCCATAAGGTGAGTGAATGAACAGGATCTTCAGGTTAATGCACCCAAGTTGCTTGCAGGTGGAGGCAGGACCTCAGGCAAGCCCTAGACATCAGTCTGAGAGTGTCTCCCCAGAGAGATGAACAACATTTTTCAGATTTTTTTACTGGAGCTGCACCTGCACAAACATAGAATGCAGTTCACATCCACTACAAAGGCGGGATGGATGCCCACCCAGATAGATATTTTGTGAGCCATATTCTTAAGAATTCCCTAAGATTCATGGCATCTGAGGTGTATGCCTTAATACATGTGTCTGGGGAGAATACATTCGATCTAAGCTTTAGATTCCCACAGTCTATGAATAGATTTTGGACAAAATATACTCAAGTTAAGTTTTCTCCCTTATGGTTCCCCTTTGTTTGTATTCCCCTATCTAAACCCACCATAAAAATGATTACGATTATGTTTCGAAATGAAGGGGTCCACGTGAGTGACATTATCTACTGGTTGCAAGAAAGACGTGAACTACTGAGTGCCCCTAAACCAGTGCTAGACGCTGAGAATTTTTGGACCGGGGCATGGACCTTTAAGGTGAAACTAAAGCAATCTAATGAGGGGCACCCTGCCAAACAGTTTTCACCTAAGGGTGAGATCAGGGGTCTGTTACTATACAGGTCAACCGAAAGCATGCCATAAATGTGGGGCTAAAACACATTTGGCAAATGTGTGCAATCAAGTGAGATGTGGAACATGTGATGAACTGAAGCAAATTAGCCATTAATGTGTGAATTTTGCAAAATGTTATTTATGTGGGGAATTGGGGCATGTTTTTTCAAGCTGCCCTTGTGCTGCACACAATAAAACTCTCACTATGACTCCAGATGAGCTAATTAGGAAGGCACAGACAAAGCAGCAGCCATCGTCGACAAGAACAGCTCCTGCTGTACAAGGATCTCAGACCTCCCCAATGCACTCAGACTGCAGGCACAGCAAACACCGGTGCCGGCAGTATGTAGAGCATCTGTACGGGCTCCTCCGGGGGCACTGCAGCTCCTTCCTAAAGAAGTGGTATCGGAAGAGATTGGGCTGGACCTGAATAAAGGGACAGCTGAAATGGGCGGTGAACCCCCCCCCCACAGGAAGGGTTCTGAGTACACAGGTCCCCCAAGAGGAGCCAACTACCTTGCAGAGGGAGAAGAGAGTGATACTCCCAGCCTTCACGAATGGAAAGCCTCCCTCACCTAGATGGAGAGGTCTCCGTTCACAAAAACAGTGAGGCAGAAGTAGAATTATCCAACCCCCTTCAAGACTTTAGCTAAGTCAAGCAGTGGAGGGTCAGAGATGGGAGACTTGGACTCAGATGTACCCTCTTCCCAGCACTTTTCCAAGCAAAATGCTGGTGGAGGCCAGGAAGGGAAGGAGGAGGAGAAGAAAAAAAAAAGAAAATGTTAAAAGAGTAACTGTAATGTTAGAACTTACAGCATGTCGTTTTCTATAGCCACACTAAATGTCCACAGTATAGTCACAGGTGTAAAACGAAGGGGTATCTTTTCCTTGCTAAAAAATTCCAAAATGGATATTTTTTTTTTTTTTTTAAACACAAGAAACATGGTTTCACTCAGTATACTTTATCACACAAGCTAAAAGAGTGGGTGTGGGGACCACCATATTGGTCCTTTGGCGAGGACACTGTGGATGGTGTGGGTATACTTTTTGTGAGGAATGGATTTAAATTCCAAATTTAGTAAATATTCTCCCTGGTACAGCTAGTCTCTTAGATGGCATTTGGCAGTGTCAGAGGTGCAGACTAATCGGCATTTATGCACCCCAAATAAAGGCTGCTCATGTTTAGCTAATAGAACAAATACAGCCATATAAATCATTTTTGCAGGCAATTTCAACTTTAGTTTAGAGGTTGCCTGCAAAAGGACACAAGGTTTAAAAATATATTATGATTCGGTGGCCTTGAGATCATGTATTACAACAGCAGACCTACATGAGTGAAGCACTGAAGCAATTCCAAAAATTGAGTATACGTATGTGTGAAGCAAATTTAAGACAAAAATTGATTATACTTTAACTTCTAAAACAATACAGGTTTTGTCTTGCTGGACAACACCAGTGGAATTTACAGATCATGTCCTTTTACATTGTATCTTAACCTACGATCCAAATTATAAGCCCCCCATTTCAAGGTGGAAACTAAAATATGGAGAATTTACATAATCCCGAAATAAAAACAGGGAATCTTAGATGTTTTAATAGCACGGATGTCAGTTTTATGATTATATAACAGTGTTATTCAATGGTGGTCACAAACTAAATCAGACATGGTCATTTGGATACAGAAATATGCGAAAGGGGTGGTAAACAGGAAACAAGTACGTTATTGAACTCCGAGGGAGCAGTAATTTAAATTATCATTGTGACACTCAGACAGCTGGTTCTGATTAATGTATGATTTTTGTAATATAAAATTGTGTTATTGAGTGTCTCTCATCAGACATGCTGAAACAGCCTGTGGAATGACCCCCAGGTTTTAGATACAAGGTGTTACCTGGAAGACCAGGATATAATTACAGGCTAGAAGAGGCCTAAATTAAGCATCCTGTTTATCTAGCTTAATTGTAGCTTGCCAGCTGACAGGATAGAAAATATCCATTTTATGACATTTAGAGGAGGAAAACCAGGTTATGTCACACTGGTGCGAAGTCATAAACATTCCTCTAATGTCTGTAAAAGCAGGATGTTGCTCACGGATGAAAGAAGGACTTAGAAATTAACCTTATTTAATTTACCTTCCGAGTGATGACACCCTGATTGTATAATTTTTAATAAACAAAGGAGGAGCTGGGTGACATCATGGAGAAGGCAGGCTCAAGACAGTGTTTTAATTATGCTGCGAGTGACCTGTAAAGAGAGACATGTTTGGACTCTCAGAAAAGCAACATCAGGCACTGTTAGGAGATAAGTATATGTTAGAAAAGACAATTCTAAGTGTACTGTTGTAAGAGATTTTGTCTGCACTTTTAAACCTGCTTTAAGTGATTTGTATGTTTTGTGATATATGGTTCTGTATTTACATTTCACATTTTTATCTATTTTTTTAGCAAACCTCTACTTTAGAAACTACTTGGTGTGCCTTTGAAATTCTTTTTTTTGACAAGTGAAGCATATATTGTTAAAGCTGATACTGGGCACAGCTTACTGGTTTACCAACCTGGAAAAGGTAAGAATGTATTCTGAGGTCTTTAACAGGGTTTTAAGGGTTCATTTTGTACACCTGGTTAGGTGCCCGTAGGCGAAAGATATCTGCCCCCCCCCCCGAAGAGCAGAATTATCTGAGCCTGTACATTGGGTACACTAGCAAGAGGCTCACAGTTTGAATCCCTCCAGAACTTGAGACCAAAGTCTGATTCGAACTTACAAAACAGACATGAGGGTTACCCTGTTCTGTTAGCTGTTCACAATACTGCATTCGGAGGTTGGCACTGTGGGAGCAGAGGGCCTGACCTGCTGAGTGGGGTTGTGACAATCACCACTGGTGGGCACAGGAGATAATGACTTTGCAGATCAGATTATTAAAATAAAACCGGGAAATGCAGGTACTACAATACGATACAGCTGCTACTTTGCAAGCAGAATTGCAGTATGGGACATAGAAAACTCCATATTCGGACCCAGGCACAGCCTGTAAAGAGTGCAGACAGAGACACACTTTGAGGCTTTACAGGGTCCCAGAGAGGTTTTGTACTCAGATTCTTCTGGAATTCAGAATGTAGCGAATACCCATCTTGCTGACCTAGTGACACCAGTCAAGACTGCTAATGCAACAATGTTAGATTATCTAAAAATTGTGACACCAGGACCCGTATTGCAGGAAAAATAGGGTCTCTAGAGGCAGAGATAACAGCTAGAAATTCTAGAAGTGATACAAAAATTAAAATTGGGCTCTATACCTGGGGAGGATGGCATCCCAAATGAACTGTATAAAATATTCCCAGAGATTTTTACTAAAATTCTGTTAAAAGTATATAGATATTTGGCAACAATGCCAGAATGGCCAGACGACTTTACAAGGGGCTTGGTTACATATTTATATAAAGCTGGAGCTAGACTAATTGGACGCCAGTCCTCCAGTTTAGTTCTATTAAACTCGGAATTTAAAATATTAACTATCTTATTACAAACTAGGTTAAAAAGGGTGCAACAACCCTGATCCATCCTGCCCAGACATGTGCCATACCAGGGCGTAAAATCCAGAAAAATCTGTGTCTCATTCGAGATGTGACAGAATACTGTAAAGGGACAAGGGTTACTATTATCTTTGGATCAACGGAAAGCTTTTGACCTGGTGCATCATGGATTTTTGCTACAGGTTCTGCAACATTATGGAATAACACTAAGATTTATGATATGGATCAAGTTACTGTATAAGAATACGGTTATCTGTTCAGTATTAGAACGAAAAGGAGGGGTACAATATAGGGTGCGTAGAGGAGTTAGACAGGGTTGTCCCCTCAGCCCATTATTGTATATATTGGTGTTCGATCCATTAGTTCGACAAATTTCATCCCTTTCAAATATTCAGGGTATTAAAGTATCACAACAGGGGGATAATAATGAAAATATTAGCATATGTAGATGATGTATGTGTTTTATGGATACACAGGACTCTGTATCGATCATGTTACAAGAAATAAGGAAGTATGGGTCTGTGTCATGGTCACACCTTAATTTAGAGAAATGTAAGGGTATACACCAAGACTCAAGTAAAAGAGTAGCTGGGTAGAAGGGATAGCCTTTGATGAAGGAACAATTAAAATTTTAGGGGTGAGTTATGGAGGGGGAAAACAGTGCGTTGGAAAATTGGGAGAAGGTGATAAGCAAAGGAGAGAAGAAAGTAAGTAGGTGGAAGGGATGGAATTTTCTACATTAAAGAGTGTGCATGTAATAAAGAGTTTTCTTTTGCCGTTATTTTTGTGCATTAGTGCAGTCTTCCCACCCCCGATTAGTATTGAAACAAGATTGTACAGATTGTTTTTTCAAATGTTTTGGAGAAGTAGGTTGAACCCCATTAAATGGGAAATCACTTATTTACCTAAAAATAGGGGAGGAGTAGGTATGGTGAACCCCATAATGTTTTTTCTTTCAATATTTTGGATAAACAATTTAAAACTGCCACTTTTGTTGAGACCAACTGTATCACAAAAATGGCTGAAGCATTCATTCAATGTCTTTAGTATCTGGACTAATTTACCGGTAAGATTACCGAGTAACTGTAGAATTCTGCAGCATTTTAAATGTACTTTTTTGAAACTATGGAAATGAGGAATTTCAAAGCAAATGATTGTGCAGGAGTTTAGAGAGTCTATATCAGACAGCATTAAATGCTGTAGGACCAAGTGAACCCACATTTAAGCACTGCAATATAAGTGATAATTCAACAGTATTTAAACAACTGATGAATACCCAGGTTCCTAAGAAAATGTGGGACATTGTATGGTTGGGAGTTCATGGGAGGATAAACGTTAGGGGAAATCACATGCACAAAGCTGTAGAATAGAGAGCTTGTTTACTGTCAAGGCATAATAGAAACACAAGAGCATTTTCTTTTACAGTGTTCATATATAACAGGCCTTTGTAAATATTTAGCTAAAAGATGGAAAATGCCGTGGCTGGAATATATAACTAATGCAGAACTAGTCCTAGGATGTTTCCCTAAGAACTTGTCTAAATATATGCAAACTGTTTTTTTTGCCATTATTAAATATTATTTATGGCAAAGCAGATGCCAATATGTGTTTCACCAAAAAATAAGAATTTATTCAGCCTTTGGGGATATATGTGAACAGGCTTTAGGACAACTGTATAGAAATGAAGTTAAGTTGCATCCAAGAGCACGGGTGGTGATTTGGTGGAGGGGGTTCACTTTAATAAAATACGCATAGTGTAGTGGTGAAGGGTTAAAAGTGGTGACACGGGTTTGAGAGAGTTGGGGTCTAAAGAAAAGACAGGTGGTTTGGAGTTTTGATTTGGTTTTTCTCTCGGCTAATAACTGTTTTTGTATCATAATTTTCTGTTTCCCGTTTCTTCCTTTGACCAGTGATTTTGTTATGTACTGATATACTAAAATCTCCCCTACTATTTTTGAGAAGGGCCATGTAACTTCCATCTGAACGACCATCAGAACAGACAGATGGGATCTTGGTTTACATTTCCTCCAAAAGACAGCATCGCTGACAGCAGACAGTCCCCCAAACATCATGCTAGGGCATCACTACGGTTCCTTTAAACAAAGAGGAGTGTACATTATGTACTATTTGGGCAGCTCAAACTGCATGATCAAAACAGCCTCGGTGAGAAAGAACTTGTACTGCCTGCAGCATAATGCTGGGACAGTACTCGAGAGCCCCAAAGGCACTCTGAGGGGCCACATGGTTTTTGGGAGAAATTCATGGAAAAGGCTGGGACCAGGTCCTGCAAAAAGAGAAGTTCCCTATCAGGGCTGAACACAAGGCAAGGTTTTAAGAGCCTTCACCCCAAATTATTTCTTTGGTCTGAAAATATGCTAAATGTAATCTATAAATTCAGCATTAGTCTTTCAGCTGTCAGCACATCTTCAGAGTGTATTCACATGATTTCCCATACTAAGCCTAACTGGGGAATTCCCTTACCCTATGACTGCCTCGCTCCACTCTGATGGCAGTCACTAAGTATGCATTTTGATGAACACTCTTGGAATCTCCACTTCAGGACTTGCTACAATCCCTTGACTTCAGCAAATCCCTCTAACCTTGAACTCAGAGTTCAAACTGAAATGAACACCTTCAGAGCCCTGTCTCAGGAGCTGTGCTTACCCCCAGCGAAACTGCACATAACCTCCTGCACCCCGGTAATCTTTGCAGACCAAGCGAACCCTGCTGTACTTGAAAGTCTCCACAAGCTCTGGACTGGGCAGGACATCAGATACCCTATACTTGCTGAGGGGATGGGAGTTCTGCACATAGAACAAGGACTTGTTCTCCTCACACCAGCTATCGAAGAAGATACAGAACTCTTCCCATGATGAGAATGACTTGTCTTTGAGCTTGTCCTCCATCTTCTTGCAGGACTGTGGAAAAGCAATGAGAAAAACAAAAGATTATTTTTCACTCCACCCAACACCACCACCGGTTTATCATACTCCATATTCTAGTGGGGACAGATGAGATGCTCACAGTACTTTCCTCCCTAGGACTCGACATCTAATCTCAGTGTCACAAACTGCTACCAGGGGCCTGGAAGCAGGATTTCTTACCATATTTCACCTCCAAACAAAGCTCAGCCTTCCTCCAGCTTAGGACTGGAGAGTCTGGCCAACACCTGAGCCCCCAACCTCCACTAGCCTTTCACTTTGAAAAGCTTAACCTCAACCTGATTCCACCTCATTGCACAAATTCCTCAAAACATACTGAATATGCTCCTTTACACTCTACATCAGGAAGGGAAGTGGTCAGCTTTCGACATATCTGTGAATAATAAGGGTGCGTCCTTTTCACAGACAGCCCCAACCTCAAGGTAACAACAGACATGCAATAAGACAAGCCTTCTTGCATACCACCAAAATTAAATAACTAACCTGGAGTTCATCTTGGTGGTGCTAGCTTGGCAAACTGAGCCAAAGACGAAGTCCATCAATCAGTGCCGAATCTAGGATTTACAAAAGGGTCTAATGCCAATAATGGAAAGGGCCTAGCAAGGCTACAAGCAAGCAGGCAGAACCCTTTCGTATTTTGTATTAAAGATGATAATTGTGGTTAGTATGCCATAATAAAGTTTTTTCCGTTATGTTAGACTACATCTGATCAAAAAACATTTACAATGTGCAAAAACAGCCAAGTTAGAAAAAAAAAAAAAAAGGGCAGCTGTATAAAGATGTGATGTTAAAACCGATCGTCATGTGTTCCGATGTGTCCTGGTCCACGTGGCCCCCTTCGGGGAATCCTCGATACGGATGCCTGCCACAACCTTGACTTTAAGTCTGCGGGTTCCAGGGCCAGCTGGCAGCCCATCCAGTAGGGGGCAAACCTAGGATCCGGATTGCCATGCAGGTAAATCTTGGTGGGCGATCGGAGTGCTGGGTGGGGCTGATCCTTGGGAAGGTGTGGCAAAAAGAACAGTAGATTGCAAAAAAAAAAAAAAAAAAAGAGGAAATGAGTCAAGTTAGATGAATGGACATTTATCTAAATGGGTGATATCTTAGCAGGAACACAGAAAGCATTTGCTATTGGAGAAGCTTGAACAGCACAGTCAAGGCTGCCTGTCCCTCTTACAAATCCCAAGCCATTTTTTCTCCATGACAGAGAAATGGCTTATAAATCCAAACAAACACCAAACTCAGTGTTTTTTTTTTTTGGGGGGGGGAAGAGAATATGGGTCTTCAACCTACTGGTGGCCAACTCTCACTCAACCCCAGCACATGTGAAGCTCAAAACCTTGAGTGTGGAAATAAATCCAAGCTACACTGTTTAACTCCCTTTCAGTTTGTGCTAAATTAGACTTTTTTTTTTTTTTATTGCACAGTTCAGAAGCATACAGTAGTCAATGATTTTTATGGAATTTTGAAGGCAAACAGTGCTAGCCATATACAATAAATTCAAAGGCCTCTCACCATACCCCCAGCACCTCGATTCCCATGAATCTTCGTCGAGGGGCAAGCTTCCCATAAATCCAAAGAATACCGTACTCCGTGCTAGAGGAGGGAGCTCACACCAAGGGCAGCTAACCCTCACTTGAGCCCATTACACAACAGATGCAGAACTTAAACCTGGAGTGTGGAAATAAATCCAGGTTGCAGACTGGATTCCTTTTAGGTCATGCTAAATCATTTCCCTCCAGTTCTAAAATATGTTCATGCTTCAGACTGAAAAATGGAATTGTTCATGTTAAACATGACAGAACTGATGGTTACTTCCCCCGTGTAGATTTAAGAAGGGAATGGGACTATGGGAGCCAAGTACAATACTCCCCAATTGTGTCCTGTTTAACAGTCATCACGGAATGATATAGTAAAATATAATCAATAACTGTAGCTATCAATATTTTCATATGTTATTACATTGTAAGTTATATTGCTGCATTTACAGTATCACTACTGCCCTGACTCCAAGCTTCTGTTTAAAAATAAATTCTTAGCCCCAAGGGTTACAAAAATAGCACTTTCTGCATTTTAGAACTGGCAGAGCTAGTATCTTATTTTGTTATGAAGGCTTGGAGTAAGGGTAATATTGATCATTTATATCAGTACAGTTAGCAGGTATCAGTATAATAAATTATCAGTACTTTTCTGCAATATATTAAGACTGCCGATCATTTTTAAATATATAATTATATAACTGTAACTTATCAACATATGCCCTGAACCAAATCTGTCCTTTAAAAAGACTGGTAAATTAGGCCATCTCCAAAGGTTCCAAATTTAGCCTTTTCTAAACATTATTTCTTTGAAAGGTAAGAACTCTGGAACCAGTAGGGCTAGGAACTGAATTTTTTTTAAGTTTGTACATTCACTATTTGCTTCCTGTGTGACCCTGTGCAAGTCATTAAACCTCCCTATTTTTTGTCTGTCTGCATTTTCTCTCTGCTCTGTCTTTGTCCTCTTGTGATCTACTTGTGCACCTAGCAAAATGTTCTCCCATTGGTCCCACCGGCACCACAAACTCCACAGTGGGGAAGCTCAGTCCCTGCCACTGTACTCTGGATTGTAGGAACACTGGTCTTCACATGTCTGATGGGGGGGAGGGGCATACTGTACATCACCCACATATGTGCCAGAGACAATCCCCAACAGTACAGGACAGCGTCTGCATGGATTTGCTTATCCTGTGCCAACAAGGCAGGGTACGGTGGCAAGGATGAAGTTTCCCCACTCCAGTATTTGTGGTGCCGGTCCCTAGACCTGCCATCTGCCACACCTTTGTCTGGCACCTGCCTACTGGGGTGCCCTCACACCATGCTGTACCTACACAGGCACCTCTAGCTGCTGTATGCCACCTCTCGGCAGGCTGTGCAGCAGGGGAATGTCGCGCGCTGCCCCAGGCACATCCCCATCCACCAAATGAACAGAGTAGCCTGCAGCCATGGACTATCTTCACATGTCAAAGACTGTGCAAGCTCCAGGAAAGCTGCCAGGGCTGGTGGCACCGAGGGTCTGGGACAGGGTCTGTGCATGAATACCAGGGAGTACCATGTTCGAGGGTCAGTACAACTGTCCAGGGCACATCTGCTTGGTACCACCTGTGTACCTCGTCATGCCCTCCATCCCACACTGCCCACATCGCACCCCCCAGGTCTGTGTTCTGTGTCCCACAACCTCGCAGGCTCCCCCCCAACCCATACTCCGCACCTGCAGCACAGGGCTGATGGACCAGCTAATGCCTAATCTAACCAGGGCCACAACTTACGGCCATTGTATGGCTTCCAAATTCCCAAATAAGGGGATACTGCTGCCTTGCCCATGGCACAAGCCCCTTCTGCCTCAGTGCACCACCGCTTCAGTGCAAGGGTGATGGAGGCTCCTTTTACATGGCTACCTGCTGAATGAAATGGCGTTAAAATTCAGAAGTGCCGCACCTTCAATGCAACATAGAACATATACTTTGACGGCAGATACGGGACCGCTTGGCCCATCTAGTCTGCCCATTTCCCTACCTAGAGGATAGACCGCAGATCCTAGTTAAACCAACAGCCTATTTCTTCCTCCCCCACAAGAATTGCCTTACGCCTGTCCATGCATTCTTGAATTCTCCCCAGTTTTAGACCCCACAACCTCCTCAGGAAGGCTGTTCCATGCATCCACTACCCTCTCTGTGAAATAATACTTCTCACATTGCCCCTGAACCCCCTTCTATCTTTAAATTGTGTCCCCTTGTTCTTGCACGTCTCTTTTTCTGAAAGATGCTACCCTCTTGGACTTTGTTGATTCCACTGAGGTACTTAAAAGTTTCTATCATGTCCCCCCTCTCCCTTCTTTCCTCAAGGGTATACATATTAAGCTCCTTTAGTCTCTTCTCATATGGCTTCTCTTGCAGACCCTGCACCATTTTAGTTGCCCTCCTCTGGACTGCCTCTATCCTGTCTATGTTCTTGCAGAGATGGGGTCTCCAGAACTGGACGCAGTACTCCAGATGGGGTCTCACCAATTGCCTGTACAGAGGGATAACAACTTCCTGTTTTCTGCTGCTGATGCCTCTCCCTATACATCCCAGTATACCCCCAGCCCTCCCTACTGCCTTCTCAAGGTGCTACTTTTGTCAGTTCCCTCTGAAGCTGGCACCTTGTGTCAAAAGCGGGGCTTAGAAAATCAGGACCACTGTTTCTTAGTCTGAACATGCTTGCTGCATCCACCCTGCTGAACCCTTTTATGAAATCTAAAGTTCATGTTCCCTTCTACTCTCCAGTAAACAGATATTGAGACTTTTCAGTCGTTTGTTATAAACCTTGACCTGCTGGCCATGGCTCACCTTTGTTGTACTGTCTCTAATCTATCCCTTTTCTTTTTTAGGTGTAGACTGCAAACCCTAGAACTGGACAAAGTATGCTAGATGCCGTCTCACCAGTGGTCTGTACTATGTTTTTTTTCTCCGCGTAACAGAGGTAAAATAGAGGGGATAGGACAGAACAGATTCACAAAACACCCTGTCCGACTACACCAGAGATGAAACAAAGGACACAGTCTCTCCTTTCTGTATTTCTAATTGCTCTAACAGTAATAAGAAACGAGGACTATCACAAGAATCAATAAATAAGGTCCAGTGTTCAGCCCCCTCGATAATGCCCCAAGTGATCTGTACTAATATGTAAGCACATCTGTGCATAGCACAGTGCCATGCACACCTCACAATCATACCTCTCCCACTTACCCATACCTTTGGCCCACCTGTGTGCCCAGATAAGTAATCCATCATTCCATCCCTTGCTGTTTCCCTGGAAGTCCAGAGACCCCCCAAGCCCTATGCAGCCAAAAACCCTGTCTGTGGTATTAGCCCTCACTGATCTACATCTCCTACTAGTACAGACATGGGTGGGGCTGACCACATGTTCACAAGGCCCTAACCGCCTGCCTGTAATAGTTCTACAGGAAGGGGGCAAAGCAAAAAGAATGCCTGGCTCAATGGAGGTCATCCTACTTCTGTCTAAGGCACAGCATGTCATTAGCATGGCAACCGCAACCCCATCAATGCACTTTGATGTGTAATTAGCACAGAGTCTTTGCAACCCTCTGATCAAAGTTTGGGGAGGGGGTCACAGGCATGGCACTGGCACAGAATCGTAAGTACAATGATTCTGTGCCAATCCCTTGTGACTGAGAATCATATTTTAATAATATAAATGTAACTGACAATTATACCCATTGTGGAAATCAAACTTCTATTCCGAAGCCCAGCTCCTTCTCCACCACATTACAGAAGGTTCACAGATTCGGCCTTGAACTTTCCTCCCAATCTGGGGCATATCACATATATGCATAAAATCAGGAAAAAGTAGCTGCTAAAACTTTTTTTCTAAACAGCTTTACAGTTCAAACGTAGTGCATTGCACAGTTTATGTCAAGATCTACCACCATGCAAATCTGGAGAAAACCGGACTTCTATTTTCTACGTTTTGCTCCTTCAACAAGCTGGAGGAGGATATATTTTTCAGTTTTTGGCTATATCTTTTTTGAAAAGTAGGAAACCTATGGTTGTTAGCACTTGATGTTAGAATGACTACGTCTATACAAAAGCCTGAAAATTTGAGCAACCAGAATTATTTTGGCAGTAACCTAAATTGCACAACAAATGTGGTCCCTATACAGACAGCCACTATGGTAGTGCTTCCAGAATCTTTTTTCAAATTTGGCTGGAGTCAGAACTATGAATCTTATTAAATTATACTGGAATGCATCTGTATGCAAGTTAGCCATCAAAGAAGGGTCTTTAGTATTGTTGGATTCACCACTATTCCCACTTCAACATGGTACCATCGCTGGTGCAACAGGCCAACAGTACATGTAAATCCCAAATCTGAGATTATCACCAAGCCCAAATAACTGGCAGTCGAGCAATACAAGCCTTAAACATGCCAGGAACAGACTGGGAGACTATGACATCTTCTGTGATCAGGGAACAGAGGTTGTTGGATGTCTTTCAAGACGCGTTCCTAACTCAGCAGGTGGGAGCAGCCAGGAGGCCTTGGGTACTGGATAGTCCTGGCAGACAGTGACCAGATTGGGGGCCTGGAGGTAAGGACCCATTGGCGGGGTGACCATGCCACGGTCTGGTTCTGCCTGGACCTAGGAGGGTAGCAGGCTGCACAAAGGCGGAGTAACCGACTTCAGGGGGTGGATTTAGGAAATGGGAAGGATCCTTAAGGAGCATTTGGATGGGATTGAGTCAGACATGGATGCTGATAGTAGGTGGAAATCATCAGGAGAGGGTGCAGGATGCTACCAGCACCTGTGCAAGAGTAAGGCGAAAATGCGGTAGGGCCCAAAAACCCTGCTGGTGGACCAGGGAGGTCCAGGAGGTGTGTCTTGGGAAAGAAGGCAGCCTATAAGCAATTCAAGTGCTCAAGGAGTGAAAGGGATCGAGGAGAGAGATGGGCACAAGACCTGGGGGAGCAGGCTGAGGTACTAAATGAGTACTTCACCTCAGTTTTCACCAAGGAAAATGGGGGTGCTGCATCATACATGGGAGGAGACAGAGATACTGAGGAGGGGGGGACCCTTACCGATTGGTGGGTCTGGGGAGAGGGGGAGGCATCACTGGCTGGAGTGGGGAGGGCTAAGCAAGGAGAAGAGGTACCAGAAGTGGAAATCACAGCAGAGAGAGTGAGGGAAGCCCTCAGCTCCCTTAAGATGGAGAAAGCACCGGGGCCGGATAAATTACATCCCAGAGTGCTGAAGGAACTTGCGGATGTCCTGGCGAAACCCCTGGCGGAGCTTTCACCATCTCTCAGGACAGGGGTGGGTGCCCCAGGACTGGAAGGTGGCCGCATATAGTGCCTATCCACAAGGGGGAATCAAGGGAGGTGGCAGGGAACTACAGGCCTGTCAGCCTGACATCGGTGTGGTGGGCAGGTGATGGAGGGCATTGTCAAGGAGAGGCTGGGGGACCTGAAAAGTCAGGGTGCCTGGACGATGAGACAGCATGGATTCGTCCGGGAAATCATCAGACAAACCTTGTGAGTTCTATGACTGGGTGGAGTGCCTTGGACCTGGGTAGATCAGTGGGCGTCCTCTTTCTAGACTTCAGCAAGGCATTTGACTCTGTTCCTCCATTGGGCCTGTTGGATAAGCTGGGAGAAATGGGGTGGGAACCAGATGATTAGATGGATAGGCAATTGGCTCCAGGACCGGACCCAGAGGGTCGTTGTTGGCGGGATAGTCTCATCCCCAAGGAGGGTCATTAGTGGGGGCCCACAGGGATCAGTCCTTGGGCCCCTTCTGTTCAATGCCTACGTCTCTGACATAAGGACAGGAATCAGGAGTGAGATTAGTCTCTTTGCGGATGACTCAAAACTGGGGGTGGTAGATGGGGAGATGGGAGGGTGGCCCTACAGGGGGACCTGGAGGCTCTGGAAAGTGGAAGCTGAGGTTCAATGCAGGGAAATGCAAGGTACTCCACCTGGGGCCAGAAACCCAGGCCAAGTGTACACCCGGGGGGGAGGAATGCTACAAGTCTCGATGGCTGAGAGGGACCTGGGGGTGGTGGTGGATGTCAAGATGAACAACTCTGAGACTTGTAGGAGGGCAGCAGCCAAGGCCAACAGGATGCTGGGATGCATCGCTTGGGGGATCACCTCCAGAAGGAGTGAAGCGATACTCTCTCTGTATAACTGCTTGGTGAGGCCACACCTTGAGTACTGCATGCAGTTTTGGAGGCCACACTTAAAGAGGGACATTAAACTCGTGGAGAGGGTCCAGAGGAGGGCAACCAAAGTGATTTGGGGCTTGGGGGACAGGACCTATGAGGAGAGGCTCGAAGAGCTAAATATGTACACATTGGAAGAGAGAAGGGACCGGGGGGGATATGATAGCGGTCTTCAGGTACATGAAGAGGGTAAATGGGGAGGAACAGTCAGGGTGCTTCGAAGGAAGGAGGAGGGGGCCACTAGAGGGCATGGGTGGAAGCTGGGGTGGGGGAAGATTCAGGGGAGAGAGGAGGAGGTGCTACTTCACTGAGAGGGTGGTGGAGCCATGGAATGCGCTGCCTATGGGGCTGGTGGAGGCAGAGACAGTGGAGGGGTTCAAGAGGGGGTGGGACAGGTACAGGGGAAGGGTTCTGGAAGCAAAATCCAATGCAGCAAGAATATCCGGAACTGGGAAGGGAGAAGCCAGAGAAGGTGAGGGGGGCAGCAAGGTCAGCACCCAGGGTGGGGGCTGACCAAACGAGCAGACACGAAAGACAGTTAGGCCTATTCTGCTGGCATTTTAGTATGTTAGTATGTAATAGTTAGGAGGCAGCCTACCATGACAGATGTTCTGCCGGAGTGACATGGGATACCAAACAGAGCACCACCAGAGACTTGTACGTACAGAGAAAGGTTAACACAAACACAGAAACAGACTGACGGCAGATAAGGACCGCTTGGCCCACCCAGTCTGCCCATTTCCCTACCTATAAGATAGGCTGTAGATCCTAGTTAACCAACAGTCTACTTCCTCCTACCCACCTCCCCCACTAGAATCATCTTACGTCTGTCCCATGCAATCTTAACAGGCTTTATAACTCATGGGTGTTGAAGAGCATGCTCCCTCCAGCACAGGGTCTAGGACAATACACAATGGAGATCTGGCGTTCTGGCAAAGTGACACAGAAGAATATCACAAACTGTGTGGCATGCATGCACGCACAATAAAATAGTCCTATACCTCAGAGGGCTCAGCCTGCATACCCAAATGGGTTAGGAATCTGAAGGAGCTTTGTCTGAGTAACACAGAATATCCCACACCCAATATCACGTGTAACCACACAGAGAAAGAAAACCTTACAATAGTCACATACGTTGGTTGGATCAGCTGGCTGGCTCTCTAACACAGGAGGGGCTGGAGACATGTTCATGACTGGCATTCACATAAGCCAAAGAAACTCTGTTACAGGAAGACAAAAAACAGAAAGATTATCATTTGCATCTGCATTCTACTGGAAGACAAGTGCATCTCGTACTTCAGAGAGAAGAACCATCAGGCTGTAAGATGGGAACCATTTTCTTTCTTTCTATATAGATTTTTCTGCCTCAGACAGCCCTCTTCAGGAACCAGCCATCATCCAGTCCCATCCACCGCTAACCTGTCACGTCCTGCTGCTGTGTTCACCCACGGCTTCCATGGCTTTGCTACAGTGAATAGCAGTCTCCCCCACCCCTCTGCCAAGAGCAGAAACCAGTGGCAGGCTGGTTATGGTACCAGGCTACACGGTGTGGGGCCAAAGTGTACTGGCACCATCTTTTAGATTGAGGCTGAAGTTCTCCTCCTCATGTGCTTTTCCCTGACCTCCCTTCACCATCCGACCACTAGAGGGTGCCAACAGCCTAGTGTTGGCCTCTGATGCTGTAGACAACTACCTGAGGGAAAATAAAGCTCCCCTAATCTGCCACAGGAGTTGGTGCACTGTAGATTAGGTGCTTCTTCCTTTCAGGACCGAGATGTGCTGCCACTGAAAGCATTATTTCCAAGCCCTGGCACCCATCTGCACAACCGGAATCCAAAGCCGAGAAACCATCACGGCAATGCATCTGTAAATGGGTGGTTTAGATGTAACCCATACTACCTCTCCCCTCTAACATTTTTACCTGCCTCGCCATATTAATGCTAACCTTCTTATCTCTTGAATATGTCCAGGATTTATTCATTAACTTAATAGTTTAATGTCTGAACAGCACCTTTGAGTAATGTCAATCGCTCAATTTCACTAACAGCCTGTACACAAAGAAAGTTTTATAAGAAAGTTTGCAAAGCTAGAACAGGTGAAATAACCTTATTATAATATACCTCAGGACTTCTGCATAACCTTCCAATTGAACCTAACCTGTCTGGTATGCTAGATTTTTATATCAAAAGTGCATGCATATTTGTGAAATCTATCTATGCAATTACTATTTGTAAATCTGAGCGTGTAGCTTGCATTTATAAATCAACTAATTTTTCTAATTATATTATTTTATGCTGTACCCAGCATGCCTGAAAATAGGCTTTCCCAGTCCACTTAGAAACATAAAAACATAGAATATGTTGGCAGATAAGGACCATACAGCCCACCTAGTCTTCCCATTTCCCTACTTGTTCTGGCAATCCCTACTCTTATCTGGACTGCCTTTCCCCTGCTCTGCTGTACAGCAGGGTGCCTTTATGCTTATCCCATGCACTTTTGAATCCCTGTACCGATTTCACTTTCACCACCTCTGCTGGTAGGCTGTTCCACGGCTCCACCACCCTCTCTGTGAAAAAAATACTTCCTAGCATTCACCCCAAGCCTCCCTCCAGCCTCACGTTATGTCCCCTTGTCCTTGTGCACTTTCTTCTCTGAAATATGTTTACCTCCTGTACCGTTTATTCCTCTAAGGTATTGTGAAAGTCTCTATCATATCCCCTCTCTCTTCCAGTGAACAGATGTTTAGTTCCTCGAGTCTTTCCTCATAAGGCTTGTGGTGCAGTCTATGTATCCATCATTTTTGTTGCTCTTCTCTGGATTGCTTCCATTCTGTCTATGTCCTTCCTAAGATGCAGTCTCCAGAACTGGACACAGTATTCCAGATGAGGCCTCACCAGTGATATATACAGTGGCATCACCACTTCACTCCTCCTACTGGTTATGCCCGTTCCTATGCACCCCAGCATTCTGTTTGCCTTCCCCACTACTTTTTTCACATTGTTTGGCTGACTTCAGGTCATCGGACATGAACCCCCAGGTCTCTCTCCTGACTGGTTGCGGCTAGAACCTGCTCCCCCCCCCCATCCTGTACTTCTCTCTTGGGTTTCTGTGCCCCAGGTGCATTGTCTTGCACTTCTTAGCGTTGAAACCCAACTGCCAAACCCTTGACCATTCCTCAAATAGTCTTGGGTCATTTCTCATTTTATCTAGCCCCTACTGTGTGTCGACTGTTACAGATCTTGGTGTCATCTGTGAACAGGCATACTTTCCCCTTCAGTCCCTCTGCACTGTTGCTTATGAAGACACTGAATATAACTGGACCCAGCACCAATCCCCGTGGAACCCCGCTGGTTACCTCCTCCTCTTCTGATTTTATGCCATTTACTACCACCCTCTGGGTCCTGCCTTTTAGCCAGTTTCCAACCCATTTTACCACTTCACAGCCCACACCCAGATTCCCCAATTTGTTAAGCAACCTTCTATGAGGAACAGTGTTGAAGGCCTTACTGAAATCCAGGTAGGTCATATCCACCACCCCTCCCCGATCCACCACCCTGGTCACCCCGTCAAAGAAAATCGATAAAATTAGTCTGACAGGACCTACCCTTAGTGAATCCATGCTGCCTTGGGTCTTTCGCACTGCTTGACTCCAGGAACTGCACTACCCTCTCCTTAAGCAGGGACTCCATCAGCTTCCCCACTACTGAGGTCAGGCTTACAGGTCTGTAATTGCTTGCCTCCTCCCTACTTCTAGTCTTGTGCAGGGGACCACATTTGCCCTTCTCCAGCCTCCAGGTACCTCCCCCATCTCTAGTGCCTGGCTGAAGAGGGTTGTCAGCGGACCAGCTAGGACTTCCCAGAGTTCCTTCAACACTCTATAGTGAATCCTGTCTGACTCCATTGCCTTGTCGATGAGGAACAAGACTGCCATAATGGCAGACTTGATATCCTCGGTCAACCCGGCTTGCATCACAGAGACCTGGCTGGATCAACATGCTGCTCCTGTCTTGGAGGCGGCAATTCCGGCACAGTACTCTGTAATACACACCCTGAGACAGGATCACAGGGGTGGCGGGCCCCCATTTGTTTTAAATCTAGCCTGAACCTCATGGTGCTAACTGCAGGTTTTACAAGGTCCTTTGAATGTGAGGCCACCCGGGGAGGTGTGGATGCGGGTCTCAGGATTCTCCTCCTCTATCATCCCCCAGAAGCAGGTGGGGACTTTTTGAAGGCGGTCGAGGAGCTCGTTTCTGGCCTGGTGTTGGAGCCCCCCAGCTGGTTGATCCTGAGGGACTTCAATGCCTGGGTCAACAACAGGCTCTTGAAATTGGGAAGTGATCTCTTGAGGAGCATGGAGGCCCTGGGCCTGACATTACATGTAACATCGGTAATGCACTCACATGGCCACACATTGGACTTAGTTTCTTCAGTAGGTTTAAACATTACTGACCTCTGTGTTGATCCAGTGGTTTGGTCAGATCACAGCACTGTGGGGTTCACATTTAGGCCCCCCCCCCGACGGTCTGGCACCGCCCGTTGGAGTTTCCTCTATGGGACTATCGGTGGTACTAGATCCATCGAGAGTGGAAGCAGCTCGTGCGATTGGGCTGTGGCTGCGACCTTCGACTCAAATCGCACCAATTCGTGTCCACCCCTTGCCTACTCGCCGGAGGTCCACTTGGTATGATGAGGAACTCTGGATTTTAAAGACTAAGTGGCAGAGGTTAGAGAGATGCTAGAGGAGATCCGGCCTGGAGGAGGACAAATTGGCTCTGAGGTCACATTATGCTGACTATTAGAGGACAATCTCCCAAAAGAAGGCTGAGTTTTTGTCTAGGGAGATTGCTGCGGCAGGGAGCACACCAGCTCAGCCCTTCCGGATGGTAGACAGACTTTTACATCCTGTCTCTGTGCTGGAGGAGCAGGTTCTAGCACTAGCTGCGAGGAATTGGCACTGTTCTCCACTGACAAAGTGTCCTCTTAGGGCAGAGGTCTCCTTTTTCTCGAAAAGGGATGCAGTGTCCGGCCTGAGTTGTGTTGAAACATTTCTCCTGTCTGGGATGAGTTTGTGCTGGCTGGGGTAGAGGAGGTGATGGAGATAATCACAAAGCTGCAGTCTACACATTGTGATCTGGACCCAGGTCCAACCCGCCTGTTGGTTAGATGTTCGGACCTGTGGTTGCTGATGTCGTCTGGAGTGTATTTACGAGTGGGGTCTTGCCACTGTCCTTGAAAGAGGCTCTGGTTAGGCCCCTTTTAAAGAAGCCCACTTTAGACCTAGACTGCCTCAGCAACTACAGTCCATTTTTAGGGAAGGTTATAGAGAAAGTGGTGGCCATTCAGCTTGAGAGACATCTCACATCTTCTTCTACCTATGAGCCCTTTCCAGTCTGGGTTCCAGGCGGGGCACAGTACAGAGACTGCCCTGGTAAGGGTGCTTAATGATTTCCTGATGGCGAGGGACAGGAGCGCTCGTACCATCTTGGTTCTCCTGGACCTCTCTGCGGCGTTTGATACTGTGGACCATGAGGTGCTGCTTGACCGACTGCGGTTGTGGTGTGGCCTGTCCGGCAATGTCATCAGCTGGTTCAGGTCATACCTGATGGACACAGAGTGCAGAAGGTGAAAATGGAACTCGTCTCATCTAGCCCGAAGCCTATGAGCTGTGGGGTGCTGCAAGGGTCGGTCTTGTCGCCCTTATTGTTCACAGTGTACATGCTACTATTGGAGGACATTATCAGGTGGTACAGGTTGGGTTTTCACTGCTATGCAGATGATACCCAACTGTACCTTTCCTGTGCACCTGATGTCCAGGTGTCGGACGCTGTATTTAACAGCTGCCTTGAGGAAATCCAGTCATGGATGACTCAAAACTGGCTTAGACTTGACCCAGACAAGACTGAGGTACTGGTGGTGGAGCCAGGTCATCATGGAGAAGGGGGGATGCGGGGCTGCCCCATAATATAGTGTTGGGGGGTGTTCCCCTTGTCCCTTCTAGACAGGTGAAGGATTTGGGTGCGATCCTAGACAATGGCATGACACTTGATTTTCAGGTGTCGGCCGTAATCAAAAGTGGTTTCTATCATCTTAGGAATATCGCCCAAATCAGAGCCCTGATCCCTCCCGAGGACCTGCCCACACTTTGTGTATGCTTTCGTAACTTCCAGGCTGGATTACTGCAATGCCCTGTACCTTGGGTTATCTGGAGGCAACCTCCGCAGACTGCAGCTGGTGCAGAACATGGCAGCAAGACTTTTGACTGGGACAAGGAGGTGTGAACATATTACCCCAGTCCTCCGCGGACTGCACTGACTGCCAGTCAAGTGGAGGACTGTCTTCAAAACAAACAGGGCTCCTTACCTATAAGCAGGGTGCAAAATTCCTATACCTTAGGTGCTCCAGGGCAGGCACTTTTGTCTCGGGACACCTACTGCTGTGTAGTGCCTGCCCCATGGGGCACCTAAGGTATTCCTGCAGTCAGAGCTCTGTTTTTGTTTAAATCAGTCAGAGCTGCATTTTTTTTTTTTTTTTTTTTTTAATGCTTTCTGTGCTTATGTTTCGTTTAGGATACATTTTTGTTCCCCCTTTGTGAGTCAGAAGCATCACGTGACATTTTCTGGGGGGGGGGGGTGACAGCCATGGGAGAAGAGCACAGGTGCAGGGCTGGCTGGTTCGCAGAGGAGAGAAGCAGGCTGAAGTGGGAGTTTCATCAGCACAGCCAGTATCCAACCACTAGTGAAAAGGGATCCGTCCGTCACTGCTGGAGGCGGGGTTGCAGGCTCAGATACCATGTGCAACTTGAGGACGACTCTGCAAAGCGCAGCATTTTTTCCAAATTTTGGACACATTTAGTTCATACCGCGCTTTCACGGCGTGTACTGTGAATGTTGGAGTGGCCACAGCAGTCGGGATCACCGATCGCGATCAGGTAAAAAAAAAAAAATATAAAAATGCTCTTTTAAGCGCTAATAGTATAGTATTTCAGAGTTGGTCTGCAAACGAGGTAGGGGACTTAGGTGGGAAAGGAGGGTGAAAGTTAAACCGCAAAGGTCTCTGACTGGCAGAATGGAGGAAATAACTCTCCCATCCAGGAAATCGGCAACAGAGAAAATCTGGATCAGACTTTGGTGGAAAAAAAGTGTAACACATATCACTTACTTTAAATCGAGTTCCACAGGGAAAAAAGTAGTCAAGATGTAACTGACTGGTGGTGACTGTTACAGGAGGGGTTCGGGTGAGAGAGACTTGTGGGAAGCACTGAGTGCAAGCTCTTTTTTTCTACAACTAATTACTTTTACTAAAAGTACTGCTGCCCAAGATATTTTATTTCATAGCAGTCTGTGGATTGTACTGCAACAGGCAAAGACAGTACTACCAAAAAGCAGCTAGACTTCAACAAAGAGGGTCTCTGGGGCCATTCTCAGGCACCTTTCAGGCTAAAGCGGTCTTTTTTGTATGTATTCAGCTGCTTACTGGGAAATGGAACCGAATTTCAAAGAAAAATTTCTGTCTCCTTTTTTCCCTGTCAATAAAAAGCACTAAGCAGTGTACTGGAAGCTAACTAAGGCAGCCATCAAATAAAAAAAGCTGTTTATAACTTGGAGCAGAACTAGTATTCTTTTAAAAAGGCTTGAAGACAAAGCTCAGCTACTTAAGCTATTGTACATTAATAGCACCTACCTACCTACCTACCGTACCTAAATAAAGGTTGAGGGTGCCATTCTCGGAGTTTGAAGGCCGCAGCAGTGTAGAAGTTGCTGGCCCTGCTGGAGACTGAGAAATCTCTCAAAAAAGCTCTTTTACCTAACTAGATAAAGTAATTACAAACCATCACCTCTGTGTTCTAAACTACCTACTAGAAGCTAAATTAGGAATAAATAGTATTTTACAAGTTATTCTGTGGACTACATAAAATCTAAATACTGTACTAAGGGGCGGCATGTAAATAGTTTCTTGGGCATGTACATTTGCTTATTATGTGCCCAAGTGGGCATGTACTTTTTTTTCATGAATTTCATACCCTGCCTATAAGACCCTACATGATGGGGGTCCTGCCTATCTGCAAGATCTCCTTGACCCTTACTGTCTGGCCTGGATGCTCTATTCCACCAAGGGGGGCCTCTTTGGGGTTAGGTTGCAGCATTCAGGAGACAAAGCTTTTGCAGTGGCCGTACCAACCCTGTGGAACTCCTTACCCGATTATTTAAGGGGCACCCCCCCTCAGTGGAAGCCTTTAAAAAGGGATTAAAAACGTATTTGTTCCAACTAGCTTTTATAATGAGGTTATTTTAGAATAGATAGATGAGAATCTGTATTTATATTAATTTTATGTGTGTTTTTGTTCTAAAACATTGTGTTTTGTATTATGATTTTATTGTACAGTGCCCAGTCTCAGGAATTGGGCACTTAATAAATACAAATATCTTGTCTGTTTTTACTTTTCCTAGTTCCTCCAAGACTCTATCCACCATAAATGGGCAGGTGTCCACCTCTCCCCCCACCCCCGTACATCTTTCCTCATGAGTCTTGGCTCCTCCCCTGCCTCTTCCTTGGCAAATAGAGCAAAAATATTTGTTCAATATCTCAAGCTTTTTCAAGGTCATCCTCCACCCACCCACTCTCTCCCTTTTTTAGCCTAACAATACCATTTCTGGTCTTCTTCCTCTCACTAATATAACAGAAGAAGGACTTGTCCCCCTTCTTCATCACCTGTGCTATTCCTTCCTCCATTCTTGCCTAGCCCCTCTGACAGCTTTCCCAGCTTCTCTCTACTTCTCCAGATATTTCAGTCTGTCTTCTTTCTGTGTCTCTTTGTATTTCCTGAATGCCCTACTTTTTTCTTGCATTTTCTTGGCTACTGACTAAGAGAACCACAGTGACCGCTTCTTTCTTTTGCTAAGCAATCTGACACATTGACTTGTCACTCCTCCTATGGATCTCTTGAGCCTAAGCCACTGTTCTTCTACCCCTCCCCCTGTATCTTCTGCTGCCAGAGAAATTTTGAGTTGTTCCCCCATCTCCATGAATTTGGCCTTCCAGAAATGTAGGATCTTAATCTTTGAATGGCTTTCTTCTATCAACGTGTTGACTCTAAACCACACAGTTCCGTGGTCAATGGTACCAAGTGGATTGCCCACCTCAACATCCATGATTCTGTTAAAGCTACCAACTTTGAGGTCTAAAACTGGGACAGTTCATCCTGATCATGACCCCACCACCGTGTCACTACCACGGACACCACCGCAGTCAACGCTGCGCACAATCAGTTAAAATGTTGCTGCTTGCTCTGACCATGCCACCCCACAGTAACACCAGTAGCAAACATTTAGATTAAAACAATATGTCATTCTGCTGCCACTTGTTCCAAACCATGGTGTACAGAAAGTTCATTAGAAGCAAACCTGCATTAAATTATGATCAGACATTCGAGATGCATGTATTGCTCCTCCTGACAGTCCCATCCAACCCGCATACACTCACCTTATGTGCTGAGAAAAAACTTCACTTCAGTGTTCCCACCACTACGCCAGATTGTTTTCACACACTTCCTACAGCTGATCAGGATCGAGGTACCTTAGTTCCCTACTGCCGGTCTCTTCTCTGTCTGGAGTCCCTCTAAGCTGCTGGCAGGCAGACGTCTACATGTGCTTGTTTGCACTACTACCCATTCTAAGCTAACAGGAAGGAACATGCTTTACCGTGCTCACAATTACATGCTTGCAGTGCAATACTTGCACAGGGGTTGAAGTTGCAAACTGCTGTACAGCCCGAGCAGTGCCACAGTAGTGCTGAAATAACTGTCACTCATGGATTAGCAGTCAGAAAGATAAAAAAAGGGGGGACAAAACTGGGACAAGTAAGCAAAAACTGGGACAAAAGTGACATTTTGCAAAACTTGTGGGGACACTGGGACATGCTGCCTAAAACAGGGACTGTCCTGGGAAAAGAGGGACAGTTGGTATCTTTAGATTCTGTCCCCGTATGTCAGCACTAAGTCCAGTACAGCCCCCTCCCTGGTGGGCTCAACCACCAGCTGCCTTAGATTTGCCCCATACATGAGGTCCCTGCTCCTTGATGAACTTGATGTCTGGCTATTCCAATCTGCAACCGGCATGTTAAAGTCACACTTCCCCTTTGGCTGCCATATTACGGATGTCTTCCACCAATACTAGATCTATATTCTCCCCCTGCGTGGGAGGCCTGTAAACTACTCCAGCACGGATGGTTGTTTTGTTCCCCGACTCCAGAGTGACCCACAATGCCACTGCTTCTTTCCTGGATCCCTGAGCCTCTGTAGCTTTAATCCCTTCCTTTACATACAAAGCAACCCCTCCTCCCCTCTTCCCTTCCCCATCCTTCTAAAAACTGTATACCCTGGTATGGCTGTATTCCAGTCATGGTTCCCTGTGTACAATGTCTCCATAATAGCCACAATGTCCAGGTTTGTGTCTGCTGTCAGTGCCATTAGGGCTGGAATTTTGTTTCCCAGACTGTGGGCATTTGTGCACATGACCATCCACTCTGTGTACCCCCTTAATGTTCCTTGTTTATTGGTCTTTGCCCTGTACTGCATTATTGATGTACCTTCTGTTCTCTCCCCCACTGTAACCATGGTAGTTTTACAGTTAGATGTTATGCTAGTTAATGGGTCCTCACTGCTTTCAGTTATGTCCTGTGGGGAGGTATGACAATCCTCTTGACTGTCTATGCCTCCCCCTTGGCAAGTTTAAATGATCACCAAGGATGCAGTTAAACTTCTCAGAAAGGATACCTTTGTCTCCCCTGGATAGATGCAGGCCATCTGGAGAATATAGTCCTTTATCCCTCTAGGTGAGGTTCCAGTCCCCAGTGAAGCCATACCTCACCTCTCCGCACCATATCTTCAGCCATTTGTTGAATTCAGTGATGCAGATGTCCCTCCCTTCCCCCTTGCCGTGGACAGGCAGCACCTCCGAGAAGGTGACAGAGTGTGCTACTTCCCCAAGACTCTTCCCCAGCTCCCTGAACTCTTCCTACATCTATCCCCTCTCTAGCCAGGTCATTACTCCCCAGATGAATGACATCCAGCTCCCCCAACCCTTGCTACCACCCTTGCAATCCTTAGGATTCGCTTGCCCTCCTTCCAAACTGTGCCTCCAGGCAGGAACATTACCTCCCTCTCACCACTGCTACCTGACCCCAGCTCAATACCCCGGACAATGGAGTCCCCAGCCAGGATTTGCTTCCTGCTCCTGTGTGTTCTCCTTGCATCTACCCTTGGGGGTTCCATCCTGGATGACCCCCTCAACCCCCATGGTGTTCACTTCTGGAGATGCTGCGCAATCTCTATACTCTGCCAGGATGGCATACGAGTTGTGAAGTGCCACCGGCTGGGGCATATGCCTCTGTGCTGCTTCCCGCACCCTCCCCGAGCCCACCGTAGCCCATCCTTCCCCTCCTTCTTGGCAACCTCTGAGGGAGCGGTGGTGGACATGGTGGTCTCTGTATGGAGGAAAAGGTCGCCTGTATCCTCGCCAACTCTGCTTGGAGTTCAGCTACGTCCTCTCTCAACACAGAGAGGTGCCTGCACATAGGGCAGCACCGCAGTGTCTAGAAGGTCTTTCTGAAGACTGGTGCCCCACATCCGCTGCAAAGCACCACACCTATCATCTTCCTTCTACTATCCTTGCCCTAACTGCCCCTTATGGCCCTGTACCTTCTGCTGCTCTTTTCTTCCTTACATGTCCAGTGCCCAGCTATATGTACTTGTATGGTCAATACGAAAAAATTATTCACCTTAGTAACTGTGTTTCTTCTAATGGGAGTCTTGCTGTATTCTGACATTATGCAGTTAGCCACTGCTCCAGAGAGGAAAGAGTTCACTCTGCCAGAGCACAGAACGTTGAGCTCGAGCTCGGTTCAGACCTCTGTCTGCTGCACTTTCAAGTGTAACCGTCAGATTCTAACGAGCCAATACTAACTAATTACACCTGCTAGGTGGAAATTGTAAATATACTAGCCAAAAGGCAACCAAATGTTTTGGGTCCCCAAAGACTCAAGTCGAGAACTCCAAAACAAAAACTAATTAGTGAACATCATAACTATAAAAAAAACAATATAAACATAACCCACCCCTTCTCTATATTGGGGGTGCTAAGTGCATCCAATGTGCAGCGCTGTACCTGCCAGTCCACTTCCCAAAAAGCAGGTTCTGAGAGGGGAGGCAGGGAGGGAGGTCAGAATACAGTAAGACTCCATTAGAAGAAACACAATTACTAAGGTGAGTAATTTTTTCTTCAAACATGAAGTCTTGCTGTATTCTGACATTATGCAGACTACCAAGCAGTACCTCCATGGAGGAGGGACAAATCTATTTTTGGAATAGGCTCTGCAGTACTGCTGTACCAAACATAGCATCACTCCTAGCCTGGATATCCAGGGAGTATGCTTGGTGAATGTATGGACAGTTTTCCAGGTGGCTGCTTTGCATATTTCTAATAATGGTATATCTCTAGCAGTAGCCAGAGAAGCAGCTGCATTTCTAGTCGAATGAGCCCTCAGGCCTGAAAGGGGTATTTTGCCTAGCTTCTCATAGCAGAATTGTATACAAGAGACAATCCACCTGGCAATAGTCCTCTTAGTAGCCGGTTTGCCCTTTCCCACTTCACCATAAGTGAGAAACAACTGAGGACAGTCAAACCTAAGTGCCTTAGTGCGCTCAATGTAGTAGCTAAGTGCCCTCTTAACATCCAAGCTGTGTAACCTTCTCTCCCCTGAAGAAGAATGATCAGAGAAGAAGACAGGAAGAGACATGGACTGGTTCAGATGAAAATCTGAAACCACTTTGGGTAAGAACCTCCTGTTAGTTCTAAGGACCACCTTATCTCTATGGAATGGAATGGAATGAGATAAAAATCAGGCTCCACTGACAGAGCTTGTAATTCACTGATACGCCTGGCAGAGGTAATAACTACCAGGAACATAGCTTTGCAAGTCAAGTACTTTAGTTCTGCTGAGGCCAAAGGCTCAAAAGGGGGTTGTATAAGCTGAGCAATGCAAATATTAAGATTCCAAGCAGGAGTAGGATCCTTAAAAGGAGGACTGGTATGGAGCAATCCTTTAAAGAATTTACAGAAAACAGGATGAGATGCCAGTGAGGAAGCCTTCCCCACTGACAGAAATGCAGAAACAGCTGCCAAGTGTACTTTCAGGGTAGCTGGTCTGAGGCCTAAGCCATTAAGACGAACCATATAATCCAGAACTGTAGCCATATCAGCAGTATCTGGAGATATCTGCTTATTGGAACATCAAATGCTGAATCTTTTCCACTTGGAATTATAAGTTTTCCTGGTGGCAGGTTTTCGAGAGGCTTTGAGAATATCCAGAACCCCCTGAGACAGATGCAGGCTTGCATATTCTAACTCTTCAAGAGCCACCCCTTGAGGTTGACAGACCAAAGGTTGTGGTACCAAATCCTCCCCTGAGAGGAGGTTAACAGATTGTGATTCTTGGGAAGAGATAGGGGAAGATGGACTGCTAGAGACAGCAACAGAGGATATCAAGGCTGCCTGGCCCAGTCTGGAGCAATCAGGATCACTTTGCAAGATTGTGACCTCATCTTGACCAGAACTTTGAACAACAGAGGAAAGGGAGGAAAGGCATACAGAAATGTCCCCTCCCAATCCAGCAGTAGAGCATCCAGGGGGACTGAGCCCAAGACTGGGGGGTCTGCAACAGAAGAGAGGAAGTTGGTGACTGTCTGGGGCTGCAAAGAGATCCATCTCTAGAGTGCCCAATCTTGAAAAAAATCACTTTTAACACTAGGGGATCCAGGGACCATTCGTGATGGTCCTGAGATATCCTGCTCAGAGAATCTGCTAGCACACTGTCCTTCCCTAGAAGGTGGACTGCTACCAGAGATGCCTGAAGAGAATAAGCCAGGGACCATAATTTCATGGCTTCCGTGCACAAGGCTGTAGACAGAGTGCCTCCCTGCTTGTTGATATACCACATGGTGGTGGTGTTGTTGGTCCTGACCTGAACCACGTCCTGTACAGAGTCCAAAAAAGATTGTAGAGCCAGGTACACTGCCCTGAGCTCCAGAAGATTGATATGAAGTAGAGATTCCTGAGGGGACCACACTCCCTGTGCTGTGAGAACTCCCAAGTGAGCTCCCCATCCCAGGAGAGAAGCATCTGTGGTTAGTACCACAGAATGAGTCTGTGTGATGAATGGGACTCCTTGTCTGAGGTTGTCCTGATCCAACCACCACTGGAGAGCCTGGATCAGAGTCTGAGTCTCTGGAATCAGTCTGGTTAGAGGATCCTTTTTCTGAGACCAAAAAGCCCTCAAGTGAAACTGGATGTCCCTCATCTGAAATCTGGCCCCTTGTACCACTGCAGTGGAAGCTGCCATGTGGCCCAGGAGTTGAAGAAAATGCCTTGCTGGTCGAGACACCAGAAGGCGAAAAGAAGAAGTCAGATCTGTAAGGGCCTTTACCATTGCCAGAGGAAGAAAAGCCTTTGCTTGGACAGTGTCCAACTCTACCCCTATGAAGGTCAGGAGTTGCACTGGTTCGAGAACTGACTTTGGAAGATTGAGGAGGAATCCCAGAGAAGTGAGCAATTGTTGGGTCACTTGCAGGTTTGACTTGACTTGGTCTGGAGACTGCCCCACAATGAGCCAGTCGTCCAGGTATGGAAATGTTTTGTCTCCTTAGAAATGCCACTACTATTGCTAGGCATTTTGTGAACACCCTTGGTGCTGATGTTAGTTCGAAGGCATTGCTCTGAACTGATCATGGCCTGAAGGCAGTATGAACCCGAGGTACTTTCTGTGGGAGCACCTGATGGGAATGTGAAAATATGCATTCTTGAGGTCCAGGGAGGCTAACCAATCCCCTGACCTCAGAGAGGGAAGAATTATTCCCAGAGTCACCATCTTGAATTTTGGCTTGACTAAGTGCTTGTTTAAGTATCTTAGATCTAGGATGGGCCGCCACTCCCCTGACTTTTTCGGGGTAAGGAAGTATCTGGAGTACAGACCCTTGTCCCTGTGTGTAGTAGGAACTCTCTCTATGGCTCTGAGAGCCAGCAGAGAGGAAACCTCTGCCTCTAGAGCAATGGTTTCGGAGATGTTTGCAGGTGGAAAAAGACCTGGCCCTAAACTTTGGAAATTTTTTGAAGCCGAGAGCCAGTCCCTGGCTTACTACCTCCAGGACCCACTTGTCTGAGGTAACACACTTCCAGGCCTGGAAGCAGAGGCCAGCCTGCCTCCTACTGGAAAGAGGCTGACCGGGCTGACACATCAGGGTGTCTGCTTGGCAGGAGCCTTGGACTGAGAGGAGGATGCAGCCCTGCTCATCCCCCTTCTGCCTCTCCCTCTGAAGAACCCCCTCTGTGGAAAAGGAGAGGAGGCCTGTGCCTGGTAGAAAGGCATGTGAAAAGGCCTGCCCCTGCCCCTAGATTACTGCTTCTGAGGAGTTGCCTGCCTTTCCTTGGCATGTGCACTCCTGTAGGTGGTCCTATGCTCATCCATCTTTTTCATGTAATTCTCTGTCTGCTCCCCAAACAAAGAATTACCCACCACAGGGAAATCCATTGTCTTAGCCTGGGTGTCCTGTGAGACGCTAGTACATCTGAGCCAAGCAAATCTCCTAAGAGACACAGATATATCCATGACTCGTGATGAAACATCATTAGAGTCCACAGCAGCATGAAATTGGACTTTAGATGCCTCAATCCCATCAGCAGCCACCTCCTCCAGCTCTTTGGCTAGCTGGGGGGAAGCCTGTTTAGCCAGCTCCAGAACAATGTCCCACCTGGAATTCCGGTATCTGGCTGTGTAGGCCATATAGTTTGCTTTCCTGAGTCCCAAGGAGGATGCCAAGTACTTACTGTTTCTTGGCCAAGCATCCACTTCCTAGAGTCTTTATCTGGGGTGAAGGTATATGAGCTTTGTCACAGGCTGCAGCCTGCACGACCCGATATGGCTGCATTGTTGGAACAAGTACTCTATACCTGAGCCTGACAGCATACACCTCCTGTCCATTCTCTTGTCCACAGGAGATGATGAATTTGATGTCTGAAGGATTGTTTGTGTCCGTTTCCCAAAAGATTTATGAAGGGGAATAGACAGCCTTTTGGACTCTGGGATGTCCATCATCTCTACATAGTCATAGAAACATAGAATTTGACGGCAGATAAGGACTGCTTGGCCCACCTAGTCTGCCCATTTTCCTACCTAACAGATAACCTGCAGATCCTAATTAACCAACAGCTTACTTCCTCCTACCCCCCACTAGGACTGCCTTATGTCTGTCCCATGCATTCTTGAATTCCCCCACTGTTCTTGACTCCACAACCTCCTCAGGAAGGCTGTTCCATGCATCCACAACCCTCTCTGTGAAAAAATACTTCCTCACATTACCTCAGAGCTGCCCCCCATCTTCAAATTGTGCCCCCTTGTTCTTGCACATCTCTTTTTCTGAAAGATGCCACCCTCTTGGACTTTGTTGATTCCTTGAGGTACTTGAAAGTTTCTATCATGTCCCCTTTCTCCCTCCTTTCCTCAAGGGTACACATATTAAGCTCCCTTTAGTCTTTCTTAGGTATGTCTTCTGGTGCAGACCCTGCACCATTTTAGTTGCCTCCTCTGGACAGCCTCCACTCTATGTCTTTTTGAGATGGGGTCTCCAGAACTGCACACAGTACTCCAGATGGGGTCTCACCAACTGTCTGTACAGAGGATAACAACTTCCTGTTTTCTACTGTTGATGCTCTCCCTATGCATCCCAGTATCCCCCAGCCTTCCTTACTGCCTTCTCACATTGCTTGCCCACCTTTAGGTCATCTGATATAATTACCCCCAGGTCCCTTTCCATTTTACTGTTGTCAGTATTTCACCCCCCCATTGTGTACTCTTGCCCTGGGTTTTTGTTTCCCAGGTGCATTACCTTGTACTTTTTTGCACTGCATCTGAGCTGCGCCATACATTTGACCATTCCTCCAACCTTGCCAAGTCCCTTCTCATCCTTTCTACTCCATCTGGTGTATCAACCCTATTGCAGATCTTTGTGTCATCTGCAAAGAGACATACTTTTCCTTCCAGTTCCTCTGCAATGTCACTTATAAAGACATTAAAAGGACCGGTCCCAAGTGCTGAACCCTCCGCGTTGCCCGCTAGTAACCCTCCTTTCTTCACTGTGGACTCCATTTACTACTACCCTTTGCATCCTGTTGTCTAGCCAATTTTTATCCAGGCTATCACCTTGGGACCCACCCAAGGCTGGCTAACTTGTGTATTAATCTTTTGTGTGGGACTGTATCAAATGCCTTGCTAAAATCTAGGTAAGCCATGTCCAGCCCCTCCTGGTCCACTACTTTGGTCCCCAGTCAAAGAAATCTATTAGATTCGTCTGACACGACCTTCCCATCGTGAATCCATGCTGCCTTGGGTCCTGTGCCCCACTGGTCTCTAGGTACTCAACAATTCTTTCCTTCAGAAGTGATTCCATCATTTTCCCTACCACTGATGTCAAACTAACTTGTCTGTAGTTTCCTGCCTCTGTCCTGCTCCCACTTTTGTGAAGAGGAATCACATCTGCCCTCCTCCAGTCCTCAGGTACCACCCCATCCTCCCATGATTTGTTAAAGAGAGTAGTCAGCGGTGTCATTAGTTCTACCCTTAGTTCTTTTAGAATTCTTGGGTGAATCCCATCAGGCCCCATTGCTTGTCCACCTTCAATTTTATTAGTTGTTTCAGAACCCTTTCTTCTGTAAATGGACTGGTATCGACCCCCGTCTTCAGAGTGTTTCTCTTGTTTGGTTTAGGTACCTCCCCCTCCTCTTCCTTTGTGAATGCTGAACAGAAATATTCATTCAGTATCCCTGCTTTTTCATTTTTACCCTCTACCCACATTCCCTTCCCTTTATTAAGCCTCAGTATCCCTCCTTTGGTCTTTCTTCGCTCCCTAATGTACCTATAAAAGTTCTTATCCCCCTTCTTAACACAGCTGGCTATCCTTTCCTCGGTTTGGGCCTTTGCTATTCTGACTGCCTTCCCAGCCTCTTTCTGCTTTAACTGATAAAGTTCTCTGTCCTTCTCCTTCTGTGTTTCCTTATATTTCCTGAATGCTATCCTTTTCTCCTTAACCTTCCCTGCCACCTCTTTTGAGAACCATAGCGTTTTTTCCTTCGTTGTGTTTTGTTGATTTGCTTTACACAAAGGCTTGTTGCCTCTGTGATGGCTGTTTTGATTACTCCCCATTGTTCCTCCACCCCTCCTTCTTGCCTGTTTGCTAGTGCTTTTCTGAGGCGCACTCTCATTTTCCCAAAGTCAGCCCTCCTAAAGTCCAATACTCTTGCTTTTGTATGGCTTGATTGTATGACTGTGTTTATCGTGAACCACACTGTTTGGTGGGCGCTTGTTCCCAGATGGCTACCCATTTCTAAATCTGAGATTCTTTCTCCGTCCCCATTTGAGAGTACCAGGTCTAAGATTGTTCCCTCCCGAGTAGGTTCCAATACTAGCTGTCTGAGGCATGCCCCCTGTAGGGCATCAAGAATGACCCTGCTCTTGGATGTGCCTGCAGCAAAGGTGCTCCAGTTAACATCTGGCATATTCAGGTCCCCCATCAACAATATCTCCCCTTTTTCTGCCATTCTAAGGAAGCCTTCTATCATTTCCGTGTCCATTCCCTCCCCCTGAGATGGGGGTCTGTATACAACTCCCATGCGGATTGTGGTGCCATTTCCTGTCTCCAGGGTGACCCAGAGTGTCTCATCTGCTCCCTGTTTACTCTTTAGTTCTGTTGCTTTGATCCCTTCCTTTACATAAAGAGCTACTCCTCCTCCTCTTTTACCCTCCCTGTCCCTCCTGTAGATTGTGTATCCTGGTATGTTGACATCCCAGTCATGGTTCTCTGTGTACCATGTTTCTGTGACTGCCACAATATCCAGGCAACCCTCTTCCATCAAGGCCACTAGTTCAGGGAGCTTGTTACACAGACTACGGGCATTGGTACTCATCACCCTCCACTTTTTGATGGCCTTACCCCTTTTAGCCCCATTCCTGTCCTTACTGCCTTTGCCTTTTTTTATATTTACTTCTGTCCTGCTCCCTAATGACTTCTCTACCTTGGTGTTTACCTCACTAATTACTGTTGTTTGTTGGGGAGGCTGGGATTTCCCTGCTCCTTTTCAGTGCCTCCCCCCTTGGCTAGTTTAAATGCTTGCCAATGAAGCATTTAAACCTCTCACCTAGGATCCTGGCCCCCGACAGATGCAGACCATCGCACCAGTATAGGTCTGCATCCCTCCAGGTGGCTCCCCAGTCCCCAATGAAGCCAAACCCTGAGCTCCACACCAGTTTTCAACCATTCATTGAATTCCTGGTGAGAAGTACCCTAGCATCACCCTTGCCATAGACAGGCAGCACCTCCAGAAGGTTACTGTATGCACTACTTGTCTAAGGCCCTCCCAACTCTACAAACTCCTTGCACTGCTCTGATCCCATTCTAGCCAGGTCATTTGTCCCTAGGTGGACAATGACATCCAGCTCCCTCCCCTGCAGCTGCTCCCACGATCCTGAGGATTCACTTCCTATCCCTCCAAGTCGTGGCGCCAGGCAGGCACCTTACCTCCCTCTCCCCTTCCTCCCCCATTTCTACCCCCTAATGACTGAGTCCCCCACCAGGAGTTGTTTCCTTCCCCTGTGGGGTCTCATGCCACCCTCCTGTGGGTCTCCTTTGTGAAGGTTCCCAGCATCCTCCTTGGTCTCCACTGCAGGTGCCTCCATAGAGGAACCACTATCCACCAGAAGAGCGAATGAACTGTGGAGAGGTACAGCTGGAGGGATGCAACTCTGTTCCACCACGCTCTCCCTCCCTGAGCCCACCCTGGTCCAGCCTCTCCTCTTTCTTGGCAACCTCTGAGGTAGTGGCATTGGCCCTGGCGGTCCCTGTGTGGGGGAGGAGGTTTCACGAATCCTAGCCAGGTCAGCCTGGAGACGGGCAACCTCCTCCCTCAGACCAGAGAGGTGCCTGCAAATAGGGCAGCATCGCAGCCTCCAGAATGTCTCCCGGAACACTGCCGCCCCACAGCCATTGCACTGCACCACTCCTATCATGTCTTATTTTGTGTCCCCTCTCCTGTTTCTCTGTATGGTTACTCTCTCCTCTCCTTACAACTCTCACCCTTCCTGTTCTGGGACAGTAACTTCCTATTTTCCTCAGTAGCCTCCTTCTTCCTTGCTCAGTGTCAGACCACCACCAGCAGCTGGGGGGGGGGGAACTACTTTTTTCCTTTAGGGTTGACAAAACAAAAGTTTCTCTATGATCCTTCCCTTCCTACTGCAAAACAGGAAGTTCCTGTTGACAGTCAAATCCAGTGGCTATAAAAGTAGAACTGGCTTAGGGTGGGTGGGATGGAGGGCAATTAGTAAGAAAAAAGGCTAGCAACAGGAAGTTGTAATTTGAGTCACCTGCTTTTATAGTGTCTAAGCCACACCCCCAATTAAGCTCTCTCCCCTCCTACTGGTTTAGCAAAGTAGACTGATACAGAACCCTTCCCAGCACAGAACACACACTGACTTTCTTTTCTTTCTTCTTTTTTTTTTTTAAACCCTAAATAATACCCCTTCTACTTCTAATAAAGTATCTGTTAGTCAGGCTCTTCTTGTTCCTCAACAGCTTCGACCAGAGGGAGCTGGAGGGTCTCTGCCACTTTTTTGTAAAACAAATAGTGGGAAGGGGACTCAGAAAGCCTGGGAGGGGAAACACTGGAAGGCCTGCCTGGAGAGATGTCCAGTTCAATGGGCTCATCCAGGCCTTCCACACCATCATCATCATCATTGTTGAATCCTTCTTCCCCCACAAATCCGCTTCATAGTAATCATCTGGAAAATATCTGGGAATTGGAGGAACCGACCGAACCGAGTGCCTACCCGGAGGCGCCGGATCAGCTGGAACTGAACAGAGCGATTCTACTATGCTAATCACTCTGGCAATTTCTTTGGCGGTTGGACGCAACTGTTCTGGATCCGAACTGGCAGATTTCTTTTTTCTTTTTGACAGAACTGACCCCTCAGGATCGGCTCTCCTTTAGCCCGAGGAGGTATCGTCCAGGTCAGTGGGCACTCCCTCAGGTTCGGTCGGAACGGAACAGAACCGGGTTTGCCATCCGGATCAGCGGACTTCTCGGCCTCCTTTTCCCTAAGCCTACCCAATCTCTTGTCCAGGGTGGCCTTCAGGAAATTCTTGCATACTTGGCAGTCTGAATCGAGGTGGTCAAACCCCAGACAATACACATAGGTGGTGTGAGGCTCTGCCTTAACAAAGGCATCCCCACACTCACTACAGTGCTGAAACCAAGTGGGCCTGTTTTTTCTTTTGGGTTTCTCAGACACGGCCATCCTATCCACTTACCCTTTAGCAGCTTTAAGCCAGGCAAGACCCCCTTATCGGTTACCAACTGTGTTATGGGCTGTGGAAAAAAAACATCAAAAAATATGTTTTTTTTTTTAAACCGGTAAGGACCGGTACCTCACACTAATACAAATAACCAAAGACTTTACAGACTAAAGAAAGAAAATTCAATCGGTTTCAGCCGGACCGATTGAAAAACTGTTACAATTTCCACACAGATAAAATAAAACTAATGTCCACTACCTACAACACTTACTGTACCACAGACAGGGATCTGAACTGAAAAAAAACAAAAAACAAAAAAAAACAATAAAATTCATGGTTTAAAACTGGTGTTTTACTGAGACCGAACTGACAAGCGAAGGAGATTTCTCCGGAGCGACTGTTCAGTTAGGCGGAGTAAAGAATCTGATGGTTACACTTGAAAGTGCAGCAGACAGAGGGTTGAACCGAGCTCGAGCTCAACATTCTTTGCTCTGGCATAGAGTTAACTCTTTCCTCTCCGGAGCAGTGTCTAACTGCATAATGTCAAAATTCAGCAAGACTTCATGTTGTTTGAATCTTTAGACTGGGGGACTATGACATCACCAGTGGCCAGACAGCAGAGGCTGCTGGATGTCTTCCAGGATGCGTTTCTGTCACAACAGGTTGGTGAGCCAACTAGGGAGGCCTGGACAGTGATGAGATTAGGGGCCTAGAGGTGAGGGACCCATTGGCTGGGAGTGATCACGACACAGTCTGGTTCTTCCTGGACCTGGGGGGAAAGCTGAACAAGGACGGTAGTAACCGACTTTAGGGGTGCAGACTTCAGGGAGATGGGAAGGATCCTTAAAAATCATCTGGACAGGATAAGGCTGGATACAGATGCTGACAGCAGGTGGGGTATCATTAGGAGGGGAATACAGGAGGTTACCAGATCCTGCGCAAGGGAAAGGTGTAAGTTCGGTAAGGCCAGAAAACTCTGCTGGTGGACCCGGGAGGAACAGGAGGTGGTGAGGGAAAAGAAAGCGGCCTATGGGTGCTTCAAGTGCTCAAGGAGTGAAAGGGATCAGGAGGAATATGAGCTGACAGCCAAAAGAGTCACCAGTGTAGTGAGAGCAGCTAAGGCAAAAAAGGAGCAGTCCTTGGCCAGTGGGATCCGGAGGGGGGACAAGGGGTTCTTTAGATACATAGGGGAAAAAAGGAAAGTAAGGGGGCAGATCAGCAAGATAAGGATAGAGGATGGTTGGGCACAGAAGGCGGGGGAACAGGCAGAAGTCCTAAATGAGTATTCTGCCTCAGTTTTTACCAGGGGGGATGGAGGGTTATGTCTTGGGAGGGTGGGGCAAACCGAGAAAGGGGTGGGACCGGTAGAGACAAGGGGCCCGAATGGGTCTGGGGAAAGGGAGTGGCCACCCCAGACAGGTGGTGGCCCAGCAGTGCAGGGTGAAAAGGGGGAAGACGTGGAGGCTGAAATCCCAGTAGAGAGTGTAAGGGAAGCCCTCGGGTCCCTTCGGACGGAGAAAGCACCTGGGCCAGATGAGATACATCCCAGGGTGCTGAGGGAACTGGTGGATGTCCTGGCAGTCCCTCTAGCGAAGCTTTTCAACATCTCTGTGAGGACTGTGTGGGTGCCCCAAGACTGGAAGGTGGCCCATGTTGTGCCGATCCACAAGGGGGGAATCAAGAGAGGAGGTGGGAAATTACAGGCCTGTTAGCCTGACATCGGTGGTCAGCAAGGTGATGGAGGGTACTCTCAAGTAAAAGCTAGGGGGGTTGCTGGAGCAAACTGGATACTTGGACGATAGGCAGCATGAAAAAATTACTCACCTTAGTAATGTTGTTTCTTCTAATGGAGTCTTGCTATATTATGACAATTGCAGTTTGTCCCACCATTAGAACTGCTCCGGAGGTGAAAGAGTTAACTCCATTCTGAGAATGGAACTTAGAGCACGAGCTCTATTAGAGAAGCTCTGTCTGGGCTATTTCAAACACAAACTGTCAGATCTTTACGAGCAAAAACTCACTAAGGTCTGTGTGGAAGCTGTAACCTACACTAGCCAACTGGCCACCTAAATATTAACACCCAATGCTGGTCCCAACACAAAGACTCAAGTCAGGGGACCAAAAGTAATAGTATAATATAATAATATGAGAAGTAATATAAGATAAAATAAAAACACCACACCCCAAAACCCCAAGAAGGGGTGGAAAACATATAATGGGCATAACTAGTGTCCACACTAGGCTTCCCACCCCATACCCAAGTAGAAGTTCTGAGAGGGGCAGGCAGGGGGGGGAGGTCATAATATAGCAAGATTTCATTAGAAGAAACAACATTACTAAGGTGAGTAATTTTTTCTTCAAACAACATGAAGTCTTGCTATATTATGACAATTGCAGACTACACAGCAGTACCTCCATGGAGGAGGGACAGAACCTACTTAGGGAATAGGCTCTGAAGCACAGCCATGCTAAACCGAGCATCTCTCCTGGCCTGGACATCCAGGGAGTAATGCTTGGTGAAAGTGTGTACCGTTTTCCAGGTAGCAGCTTGACATATCTCTAAGATAGGGATGTCTCTGGCAGCAGCTAGAGACGCGGCTGTACCTCTGGTAGAATGAGCCCTCAGGCCAGAGGGGGGAACTCTCCCTAGTTTCTGATAACAAAATTGGATACAAGAGACAATCCACCTGGCAATTGATCTCTTAGTGGCAGGTCTCCCTTTCCCCACCTCGCCATAAGTGAGAAAAAGTTGAGGATTCAACCTGTGACCCTTGGTACGTCTTATATAGTAACTTAGGGCCCTCTAATGTCTAAACTGTGCAATCCCTCTCACCAGAGGAGGAATGTTCAGTGAAAACACTGAAGGGAAATAGATTGGTTAAGATGGAAATCTGAAACCACCTTAGCAAAACTTCCTGTTAGTCCTGAGGACTACTTATCCCTGTGGAAAGAAATAAAGTCAGTTTCTACTGACAAGCTTACAACTCACTTATGTCTGGCAGAAGTGATAGCCACTAGGAAAACAGTTTTCCAAGTTAAGTACTTAAGCTCTGCAGAAGACAGAGGTTCAAAGAGTTGCATTAACTGGGCAATGCAAACATTAAGGTCCAGGCAGGGCCGGATCCCTAAAAGGTGGATTAGTATGAATAATCCTTTAAAAACTTGGAAAATACAGGGTGAGCGAAAGAGAGGATGGCTTTCCTGTTGAAACAAAAGCAGAGACAGCTGCCAAATGTACTTTCAGGGTAGCTGGTCTCAGGCCCAAGAATTAAGATGGACCATATAGTCCAAAACAATGGGCAAATCAGCAGATTCCGGGAAATATGTTTCCAGAACACCAAATGGAAAACCTTTTCCACTTAGAATTATAAGTAGTTCTAGTGGAAGGCTTCCCAGAAGCCTTCAGGATTTCAAGAACACCCTGAGAAAGGTGTAGGTCAACAAATTCTAACTCCTCAAGAGCCAGGCCTTGAGGTTGAGGGATTTGAGGTTCGGATACCAAACTCTCCCCTGGCCACAGGTTAACAGGTTGTGATTCCTGGGGAGACACAGGGGGAGATGGACTGTTAGGGACAGAAGGAGTGGGTACCAGGGCTGCCTGGCCCAATCTGGGGCAATCAGAATCACCCTGCAAGGCTGGGATCTGATTTTGACTAGCACCTTGAATAGGAGAGGGAAGGGGGGAAAAGCATAAAGAAACTTCCCTTCCCAACCCAGGAGAAAGGCATCCAGGGGGACTGAGCCCAACACTGGGGCCTGCAACAGAACAGTGGAAGTTGGTGATTGTCTGGGGCTGCAAAAAGATCTATCTGAGGGGTGCCCCATCTGGCAAAAACTATCCCCAGTACTTGAGGATCCAGAGACCATTCGTGATGGCCCTGGGAAATCCTGCTGAGAGCATCTACTAGGACATTGTCCTTTCCTGGAAGGTGAACTGCTATGAGAGAAGTCTTCAGGGAATAGGCCAGAGACCACAACTTCATTGCCTCGTGCACAAGGTCAAGACCGAGTGCCCCTGCTTGTTGATGTACCACATTGTTGTGGTGTTGTCTGTTCTGACTTGTACCACTTGTTCTGAACAGATGCAGAAAACACTTGAAGTGCTAAAAACAGCTCTGAGTTCCAGCAAATTGATGTGGAGCAGAGATTCCTGGGGGTACCAAACTCCGAGTGGAGAGGTCGCCCATGTGGGCTCCCCACCCCAGGAGGGAAGCATCCGTAGTGAGGGTCAAAGAGTGAGACAGAGGAATGAAGGGGAACCCCAGTCTTAAATTGCTCTGATCCTACCACCACTGGAGGGCCTGGATCAGGGTTCGGGTCACTGGGACCAACTTGGAAAGGGGGTCTCTTTTCTGAGACCAAAAGGCTCTCAAGTGAAACTGAATGTCCCTCATCTGAAATCTTGCTCCTTGCACTACAGCTGTGGATGCAGCCATGTGCCCCAGGAGCTGCAAAAAGTGTCTTGCTGGTCGAGAGACCTGCAGAGTGAAGGAGGAGGCCAGAGCCACCAAGTTCCTTACCCTGTCTAAGGGTAGAAAGGCTCTGGCCTGCTTTGTGTCCAATTCTGCACCTATGAAGGTGAGCACCTGAACTGGTTCCAGAACTGACTTTGGAAGATTTAGCAAGAAGCCCAGGGAGGTGAGCAGCTGCTGGGTAACTTGCAGGTGAGATTTTACCTGTTCTGGGGACTGGCCTACAATGAGCCAGTCGTCCAGATAGGGAAAAACCACAATCCTCTGCCTCCTTAAATGAGCAACTGCTACTGCCAGACATTTTGTGAATACCCTTGGGGCAGAGGTGAGGCCAAGGGCATTGCTCTGAACTGGTAGTGACCTGAGGGCAGTTCAATCTGAGGTACTTTCGGGAGCTCTGATTAGAATGTGAAAATAGGCATCCTTGAGGTCCAGGGAGGCTAGCCAGTCCCCTGGCCTAGAGAGGGTAAAATCATTGCCAGAGTTACCATTCTGAACTTTGGCTTCAAAAGGTGTTTGTTCAGATATCCGAGGTCTAAAATGGGCCATTCTCCTGTCTTTTGGGGTAAGGAAATATCTGGAGTACAGACCCCTTCCTGGTGTAGGGGAGAAACCCTTTCTACAGCTCTGAGAGCCAGGAGGTTGAGACTTCTGTTTCTAGAGTAAAGGTCTCTAAAGAGTTTGCAGGTGGGCAAGACCTGATTCTCATCTTTGGGAACTTTTGAAGCTGAGAACCAGACCCTGGCTTACTACTTCCAGGACCCACTTGTCTGAAGTTAGAGACACCAGTTCTGAATGAAGTAGCCAACCTGACCCCTCACGGGTAAGGAGAATCGGCCCTGGGCACCCCATCAGGGTGCCTGCTTGGCAGGTGCTTTAGGCTGAGGGTGGGAGCAGGCCTGCCCACACCCCGTCTGCCTCTGCCTCTGAAGAACCCCCTCTAAGCATAAGCAGAGGAGGCCTGGGTTTGGTAAAAAGGCCTATGAAAAGGCCTACCCCTACCCCTGGGGGTCTGCCTCTGAGGAGTGGCTTGCCGCTCCTTGGCCTGGGCACTCTTATAGGTAGTCCTATATTCATCCATTTTCTTCATATAATTTTCTGTCTGCTCCCCAAACAGAGAGAATTTCCCACCACAGGAAAATCCATAGCCTTAGTCTGGGTATCCTGCAAGTTAGTACACCTGAGCCAGGCCAACCTACTAAAAAGCTACAGACGTGCATGACTCTAGAGGAAACATCAATAAAATCCACAGCAGCATGAAACTGCACCTGGATGCCTCAATGCCATCAGCAGCCACCTGCTCCAGCTCATTAGCAAGCTGGCCAGGCCTGTTTGGCCAAAGCCATAACAGTGTCCCATCTAGATTTTTGATACCTTGCTACATAAGCCATGTAATTTGCTTGCCTGAGTCCCAAGGACGCTGCCATGTATTGTTTTTAGCCATGGCATCAATCTTCCTGAATCCTTGTCAGGAGGATGTGAAGCCAGGGAATATTAGCTTTATCACAGGCTGCAGCCTGAACCACACCAACATGACTGCATTGCTGTGAAAAGAATTCTGTGTCAGGACCTGACAGTGTGTACCTCCTGTCCATCTTTTTATCCACAGGAGGCACAGAATTAGGAGTTTTTAAAATTTTTATTGTTTGCTTCCTAAATGATTTATGCAAAGGAATAGACAATCTCCTAGACTCTGATATATCCATCATTTCTACAAAAATCAGGTTCCTCTTGCTCATCCACAACTTCCTCCAAAGGGAGCTGGAGGGTTTCAGCAACTTTTTTGTAAAACATAAAGTGAGAGGGGGACTCAGAAAGCATAGGGGAAGATTCCAAAGGTCTGTCTGGGGAAATGTCCGGTTCAATTGGCACACCCAGACCCTCCAAGTCACATTCATACTGTTCATAATCATCCTTCCCCTCCTCTGGTTCATAAAACTCCTCAACATCATATTCCTGAACCGATGGAACCGACCGAACCGACCTTTTACCAGACGGTGGCGGTTCGGACGGAACCGGAGAAAGTGACTGGACAATCTGAATAGCTCTTGCTATCTCTGCAGCAGTTGGAGAAGGAATTTTGGGCTCCACACCTGCTGATTTTCTTGTTCTCTTTACTGGAACTGGCTCATCCGAGCCAGCTTTGCGTTTGCCTGAGGAAGTCTCGCCCTGGTCAGAGGGCACTCCCTCCGGTTCGGTGCCCATCCAGGTCAGCTGACTTTTTGGCCTCTCGTTCCCTGAGCCTGCCAACTCTCTTTTCCAGGGTGGCTGCAGGGAACATTTTTACAAATCTGGCAGTCTGAATTGAGGTGGTCAAACCCTAGACAAGATACACATGTGGTGTGTGGGTCAGCCTTGGCAAAGACTTCCCCACAGGCATCACAGTGTTGAAACCCAGTGGGCCCGGTTTTTCTTTTGGGTTTCTCAGACATAATGCCAGCCTAACCAAAAACTTGCCCTTTTAAACGGCAGTGCCAGGCAAGAACACCCTTATCGGTTCCTAACCGGTCACGGGTCTTGGAAAACCGTAATGAAATGTTTAGAACCGATAAGAACCGGAACCGCGACACTCAAACCTCCAAATTTGTGTAACTTCAAGTTTCAAGCAAGCTGATTGGTTCAAAACTGAACCGATAACATTTAAAGTTCCACACAGAAATAAAACTGAAATTACTTACGATACCACAGACAGAGCTTGAACGATCGGGTTTTAGGTTAAAATAATATTCTCGGTTGATTTGAACCGAGAAAACACTGTTTGAACCGAGAAATGAACCAAGCAGTAGGAGAAATCTCCGGAGCGACTGTTCAGTGAGGCGGAGTAAAGAATCTGACAGTTTGTGTTTGAAATAGCCCAGACAGAGCTTCTCTAATAGAGCTCGTGCTCTAAGTTCCGTTCTCAGAATGGAGTCAACTCTTTCACCTCCGGAGCAGTTCTAATGGTGGGACAAACTGCAATTGTCATAATATAGCAAGACTTCATGTTGTTTGAAGGCTTTGTCACGGGAAGATCGTGCCAGACAAACCTTGTTGAGTTCTGTGACTGGGTGATGAGGGCCCTGGACCAGGGTAGGCCAGTGGACGTCCTCTTTCTGGACTTTAGCAAGGCGTTTGATTCGGTACCCCACAGTGGCCTGCTGGCTAAGCTGAAGGAAATGGGGGTAGGGAGACAGTTGCTAAGATCGATAGGAAATTGGCTCTCCGAGCATACTCAGAAGGTGGTGGTTGGAGGGTTAGCCTCATTCCCAAGGTGGGTTACTAGTGGGGTTCCCCAGGGATCAGTGCTGGGGCCACTCCTGTTCAACGCCTATATCTCAGACATCAGGAGGGGGATCAGTAGTGAGATGAGTCTCTTTGCAGATGACTCAAAGCTGGGTGCAGTGGTGGATGGGGAGGAGGGGAGGGTGGCCTTGCGGGAGGACCTGGAGGCTCTGGAAAGGTGGTCGGGAAAATGGAAACTAAAATTCAATGCAGGGAAGTGCAAGGTTCTGCACCTGGGAGTCAGAAATCCAGGCCAGGGGTATACCCTGGGAGGAGACACGATTCAAGTCACGGAGGGTGAGAGGGACCTGGGGGTAGTGGTAGATATCAAAATGAACAACTCAGAGACCTGAAGAAGGGCAGCGGCAAGGGACAAATAGGATGCTGGGATGCATCGCCAGGGGGATTACCTCCAGAAAGGCGGAAGTGATCCTTCCACTGTACAACTGCTTGGTTAGGCCACACCTCCAGTACTGTGCACAGTTTTGGAGACCACATTTAAAGAGGGACATTACACTCCTAGAGAGGGTCCAAAGGAGGGCAACCAAAATGATATGGGGCCTGGGGGAGAGGACCTATGAGGAGAGGCTCAAGGAGCTTGACATGTACACCCTGGAGGACAGGTGGGACAGCGGGGACATGATAGAGGTCTTTAAGTACATGAAAGGGATCAATAAAGGAGGCCCAGTCAGGGTGAGCCAAAGGAAGGAGGGTGGGGAAACAAAAGGTCACGGGTGTAAGCTGAAAGGGGGCAGATTCAGAGGGGAGAGGAGGAGATGTTATTTCACTGAAAGGGTGGTGGAGCCATGGAATGTATTGCCCAGGAAGCTGATAGAGATGAAGACTGTGGACGGGTTTAAGAGGGGATGGGACAGGTACAGGGGGAGGGTAAATCTGACCAGGCCCACATTACAGGTGGAACATCTGGGACTGGGGACAGTATAACCCAAGGGGGAGGGGAGGACACCAAAATCGGCCCTCAGTGCAGGTGCTGAAAATCTAGCAGACTCGAGAGACCGATAGCCCTATTCTGCTGGCATTTTAGTATGTTAGTATAATGTATCAAGGAATGTAGATTTATGTCAGGGTGTGGTGTGTGCCGATGTTGTGTACTGAAATAAGATGGCTAACAGTATATGTATGCAGTCAGCTGGTACCGTATGATGTCATAGGTTAACGGTATAAAGGAAGTGACCTCCTGACCATCAGCCACACCAGCAAACCCCCACAGAAACACTCAGCTGCACCTACAAAATCCCCCAAACAGGTAACTTTCCAAATGAATCCAGAAAGCAACCTGGTACCAACCGAAAGCAATAATAGGCTGCAAATGAAATAATAACAACAAAATCAGCAGTCACTTCCCTGAAATGAACCGCTTCCTTCCTCTTGTTTTGTGGCCCCTACCCTGTGGAATTCTCTACCTTGACGGTTAAGAGAATGCCTAACCATCAAGAGAGTCAAATCTGATTTTAAAACGCATCTTTTTAATTTAGCCTTCCAAGACAAATTTTAAGTAAACTGATGCACCCGTTATATTTTACTGTTATTTAAAGTGTTTGCACTGTATTTTAACTGTAAAGCGCCTTTGGTTTTGGAAAGGCGCTATATAAATAGATTTACTTTACTTACTCTTCTAGCCCCTTACGTGAATCCAACAGGTAGGCAGCTACACCACTAGGACTCAGCCCCACCTCCAGGTAGCAGTAGCTCTGCTGAGGAGCCACGCCTGACAAGTAGCACCCCTCCCCCAAGCTACAGGGCTAGATAAAACAGTTCCTTCCCTAGAAAGTTAATGGCTTAAACTAAAACAAAAAATAAAACAAACACATAAGATAAGCAGAACTGTTTCCCAAGTGAAATAAGATGTACAAAATAACTAAAACCAGCAACGTGCAGGTTCTGCACTGAACTGTAACGGAGCATTCCCTCCTGACCACCAAAGACAATCAGCCACACCAATAAACCCCACAGAAACACTCGGCTACACCTACAAAATCTCCCAAACAGGTAACTTTCCAAATGAATCCAGAAAGCAGCCTGGTGCCAACTGAAAGCAATAAGCTGCAAAAGAAACAACAATAAAATCAGCAAAATCAACAGTCACTTCCCTGAAATGAATTGCTTGCTTCCTTCCTCTTCCAGTCCTGGGAAAAGAAAATAACTGAAGATATTTATTAACACTGTATATGTATTAAAACATTATAATGAGAATACTTTTAGTCTAAAATGTACAGTATATACCTTACTTCTACAATGAAGTTTCAATACTTGCTTCCCTAAGGGGGAGCCCAGCCTTCCCACTGGGTTCTTCAGATAGTTGCTTTATGGTATGCCTCCTGGTACAGTTTCCAAAAAACAGAGAATGGCACCCTCCGAGAAGAAAGATGAAGTCCTGCTCTGCCCCCTACATCCACTTCAGGCTTTGTTCTCTTGCCCCCTTGCATGGTCTTAGGCCTAGGAACCCATCCTCTCCCTCATTCCATGACCAGACACGGTTGATGCCTCTTGAGGCTCTGAAAAGAGAGGCTCCCACCTGAGGGAGCAACAGGAGGTTCATGAAGAAGTGTTCTAAGGAGATGTTGGGATAAAATTCCAAGGCTGAGCAGGCGGCAACTGGGTTGGACGAATAGAGGTTCCAATCTAAGGTGGGTAAGGAGAAAAAAAAACAAACAAAAAAAAACTGTTACTCACCTGTAAGAGTAGGTCTAGGAGTGGTATATGATATTCATCCACACTTGTTGGCAACGCCTTTCCCCTTTAAAGGAGAACTAAAGTTAAAATTTGCAATATAACGTGTAGAGTGTTGTGATTTGTAGGTATACTGCTAGTAAGGCTTTCTCTATTTGCTGAAAGGAGTTTTTTTCTAAACTTGCTTACTGCTTTTATGGCCCCTGGGGATCTCCATATTATCATTTCTAATGGCCTTGAAGGTTGAGCTCTGCAGCCAAGCCCTGTGGGGCATGGCCACTGCGGCCACCACAGAACGAGCACAGGAGTCCCCAATGTCCATGGCTGTCTGGAGCTGCTGCTTAGCCATGGCCCAACCCTGATCGCAGACCTGTCTGACCATGGTCTGGAGGTCCGCTGGAAGATGAGGGAGCACCTCATCCAAAGTGCCCAACAGAGCATGAGAAAAGTGGGCCATCAGGTGAGCCGAGCTTGCCTGGTGAAGGCCAAGCGAAGAAGCAGCGTAGACCTATTTCACTGACTGGTGCAATTTCTTGGACTCCTTGTCAGGCAGTTTGTCAATATCCCCCACCTTGCCAGAGTGGCTGAACACAGAATCGGCCACCAAGCCCTCGGCCGAGGGATGTTCTATGAACCCTGAAAGGGAACTGCATACTTGCGGGCCAATCCGAGCCAGCGGCACTGGGCAGGAGGCGGGTCGCTGCCAAAGCTCCAAGGAAGGGCCAAGGATGATCTCTGTAACTGGAAGGCTTCGGTCCAAGATCTTGGGTGAAAGAGTACTGCGCCTCTTTTTTTTTTTTCTTTCTTTTAATGGGTTCCATCTTAAGACCCGTGGATTCCAAGATCAGGCAGAGAAGGCCCATGAAGGAGGTAGGGTCTTCATCCGTCGAAAGACCCCCAGCAGACTAAGTGTCCACCGGACGGGACTGTAAGGAGAAATCCCTCAGACTCCGAGGAGTCGTCCAAGAGGGGTCGACTGCCTGAATCCCTGCTGACCCTCCACGGATAGTCCAGGGTGACAGTGACAGATAGCCTATGGAGAAGACCCAAAGCCGGCCGAGACTCCTTGATGTGCCAGATTTTGCCTGTTTAGGTGGCGGCTCCACCAGGATCGGCGAAGACGTCGTAGAGGCCAAGACAGGACCATTTTGGTCAGCTCCTGAGGTGAAGAAGAGGTCGGCCTCTGTGGCAAAAGCCAGGTGATGGTCGTGGTAGGAATCGAACAGGCTTCATACCGGCGAATATCTGCTGTTGCCACATGCGATCCTGGCAAGGCATTTGACACAGTCCCACACAAAAGATTAATATACAAGTTAGCCAGCCTGGGAGTGGGTCCCAAGATGATAGCCTGGGTAAAGAATTGGCTGGAGAATACGTCACAGAGAGTAATAGTAAATGGAGTCCACTCTGAAGAAAGGGGGGTTACTAGTGGGGTACCGCAGGGTTCAGTATTAGGTTCAGTATTAGGACCGGTCCTCCTCAATGTCTTTATAAGCGGCATTGCAAAGGGACTGGAAGGAAAAGTATGTCTCTTTGCAAATGACACAAAGATCTGCAACAGAGTTGATGCACAAGGTGGGGTGGAAAGGATGAGAAGGGACTTGGCAAGGTTAGAGAATGGTCAAATGTATGGCAGCTTAGATTCTATGCTAAGAAGTGCAAGGTAATGCACCTGGGAAACAAAAACCCAGGGGAAGAGTACACAATGGGGGGAGAGATACAACAAAAACAACACCAAAACAACAACAAAAATGGAAAGGGACCTGGGGGTAGTCATATCAGATGACCTAAAGGTGGGCAAGCAATGTGAGAGGGCAGCAAGGAGGGCTGGGGGGATACTGGGATGCATGGGGAGAGGCATCACCAGTAGAAAACAGGAAGTTATTATCCCTCTGTACAGACAGTTGGTGAGACCCCATCTGGAGTACTGAGTGCAGTTCTAGAGACCTAATCTCCGAAAAGACAGACAGGATGGAAGCTGTCCAGAGGAGGGCAACTAAAATGGTGCAGGGTCTGCACCGGAAGACATACGAAGACAGACTTAAGGATCTTAATATGTATAGTCTCGAGGAAAGGAGAGAGAGGGGGGACATGATAGAAACTTTCAAGGGAATTAAAGTCCAAGAGGGTAGCATCTTTCAAAAAAAGAGGTGTGCAAGAACAAGGGGGCACAATTTGAAGATTGGGGGGGGGTGGCTCAGAGGTAATTTAAGGAAGTATTTTTTCACAGAGAGGGTTGTGGATGCATGGAATGGCCTTCCGGAGGAGGTTGTGGAGTCAAAAACAGTGGTGGAATTCAAGCATGCATGGGACAGTCATAAGGCAATTCTAGGGGGTTGGGGTAGGAAGAAGTAGGCTGCTGGTTAACTAGGATCTGCAGCTTATCCATTAGGTAGGGAAATGGGCAGACTGGGTGGGCCAAGCGGTCCTTATCTGCCGTCAAATTCTATGTTTCTATGGTAGCGCTGACGCAACTTGCGCCACAGCCTCTCCTCATCGGAGGAGGACAAGGATGAAAAATAGCAGCGGCGCTGCTTTCCCAGGCATCGAGAGTGGGAGTGCCGATGTTGGCGTGAGCCACTTGACCCATGGGAATAAGACTGGGACCTCGACCGCCAGGGGGACTGGTGAAGGGCCTCGGAGGGCACCGGCGAGAGCCGGGGCACCTCTGGTTCCTGGTTAATAATGAGAGGAGGCAGGTCAGCAGACTGGTCCATCCCTCCCTGGGTCTCAGTCAGGGCTGGAGTCCTGGACAGAGAAGTATCAGCCTCTTCAGGCGACTACTGGTTGATCAGTTTGAGAAAGATCTCGGCTGGAAGATCGACCCACATCTCGGTGGAGCTGGTGGCCTGGGCTGACAATTTGACTGAAGTTGGATCTGGTGAAGCACGGGAGTTGGAAGCCCGAGAGCGTTCCCGATCCCACAATCAAGAGCAAGCCTGTTTTTCTGGACTCTTTGTTTTAAGACTTGGACTTGTGTGCCAACAAAGGGACCTGGCCATGAGTCGGGAGAGCTGGCACAAGACCTTAAATACCCCTGTGAAGGACGCAGCCAAAGAGAGCGCAAAAGCCGAGGAGGTCTGAGCCCAAAAGCCGCTAGTTGTTCGGCGGACCCCACAGCCATGCAGACCACCCGGTGGGAGTCCTTCGACTTGAGTGGCAGGTAACGTTCATTTGGACGGCCCAAAAGTTGTGGGCATGGCGGTCCTTGAGAATGGATGGAAGGTACGACAACCGTCACAGGCCTAGGTATTGTGCTCGTGGCCCAGGCAGTACATGCAGGTGGTGTGCGAATCCATTCAGGACATCTTCTGCCCACAGAAACATTTCTGAAACCCCGGAGCAGTCTTCTCGTCGTCCATAACATTGGCGAAGAATGAGCCTGAAGACAAGTTTTTAATAACTCAGAAGAAAATCTGAAAATTTTACAGCAAAGGGCCTACTCAGCTGACAGTGGTAAGGAGGGAACCTGTTTCTCCCAGCGGAAAGGAAGATCTGGTGTCATGGGGCAGAGCCAAGGGAGTTACCACCCTGGAGGGTGGGAGAAGCCAGCTTGAAGACGTTCCAGTGAAGTCTTAAAGGGGAAAGGCACTGTGAACAAGTCTGGATAGATCATCGTATCCCAGTCCCTAGAAACTAAGTTATATTAAAAAAAAAAAAAAAAGAAATCTTGGGAGACTGCCAGTTCAATAACCATGGTGGCATGACCCACGTTAAAGATAGGACTCAAGCGTCGGGTCATGCTGCTGTGCGCTAGTGCTTCCAGCCAGACAGCAGTAGTAGCAGTAGATTTTATTTATATAGGTGTCCTTTCCCAAAGGCCCAGGGCACATTACGAAACAGCCCCAGAATGACAGTAACATAAATTACAATACAGCAATAAATAACTCCTGTTTAGCAGTTTCAATAACCCATAAAACCCAGCAGGAATGAAAACTACTGGGAAATAGAATCGTCCCCAAAGGCTTGCTGAAACAAAACGGTTTTCAGACCCCTCTTAAAGGCTTGGGAGGGTAGCAACTGTAGTTCTGTAACCACAGCAACCCCTGTGCAAGCCCAGGGGAGTTTGTCTCCTCTGCAGGGCATCGCTGCATGTGTACATAGACCTGCACAAAGGACTACTGCTTAACATCTGGGGAGGAGGGAGGGTGGGAAAACAAAAAAACATACATGTCCCAGAAAGACCGGTTACTCAAGCCCTACAACCTGGATCCCCACCAGCCTCAAAGATGAGGGGAGTAGCAGATGGGGCTCAGAGGTCACTGGATACAGGGCTGAAAGTCAGGAACAGCTGCAACAGTGGGCAAAGAGCTGGATTGGGGGAAAAAAAAAATGGAGTGAATCACCTTCTTAGCTGGGGACTGAATATTATTCCGGAGGCTGGAAATGTAACTGGATTTAGCTTCCCTGAGGGACAGGTCCTGGGGCGCTTACAAAGTGGACCCCCTCGGCCGAGAACTAGAATACCTATAGGACACTTAGGAACCAATGCAAAAGTAAAGGAGGAGGCTTTGAGGAGTTTTTTGTTTTAAGGATCAACAGGCACAAAACCTTGGCAACCCCCAGCTTCTGGACCTCAGTGAACTCAACAATAAAGTGGGTTCCCATGACCAACATCATACATCTAATCACTGAATCAGGTCTAACAACTGATCCTTCGCAACAGCTGGCATCTTTAATGGCAAATTCTCTGACCTTGACCAGTACTTGCCCTCCCCCGCAGCTAAGAGCACTCAACCCCATGACTAGGAAGTTCGGAGACCTGATAGTCCTTTATTTCACTTTAAGATTACGACACCCACCGAGGTCCGTAGGCTACTACAGGCACTACCAAATACAGGCAGTGCAGGGAGCGATGGTCTACGCCCCCAGTTCCTGAAACTAGCGCCAGATCTTATAGCCAAGCCCCTTACGTACATTGTCAACTCCTCTCTAACCACTTCCACTGTTTCTGCGCCCTAGAAAGAAGCCAGGGTTGTACCTATCCTTAAGTCAGGTGATCCTAACCTCCCTGAGAACTATCGCCCTGTCTCCATCTTATCACACATGAGCAAACTAATGGAGAAGGTGGTATTCCAGCAAATATCTGACTACCTCACAACACATAATAAATTATCCCCACACCAATATGGCTTCAGAAAGGAACTCGGCACCACCACAGCCCTGGCTCAGTTTACTGATCATGTCCTCAGGGAGGCAGATAAGGGGAGCCTCACTGGGGCCATATTCAACAACCCTTCCAAGGCTTTCAACATGGTTGATCATGGCATACCACTCGGAGAACTCTGAGAGTTAGGTTTCTCCCCTCGCTCTTCTTGTTGGATCAGGAATTCTCTCTCAAATGGGACACAGATGGTACAGATTGGTGGATCCTTATCCAGTCCTCTTCGGGTTCTGAGGGGAGTCCCCAAGGGTCCATCCTTGGACCCCTACTTCATTTGATCTTTGTAAACCCTCTACTTTACTGTCGTGACCGTAGATATCTTACTATGTATGTTATGCTTCTGACATCTGTGTATCTGCCCTACTTGCTTCAAATTGTACTCTGTATGTTCTTTGATTTCCTATACTCTCCCAGGTCGTACCTGAAAATAGGCATGTGTTTGTCTAGTGTACTTACCTGGTTAACAAAAGCTAAATAAATAATTAATATTAGAAACAAACTCAAATAGCAGAATCATATATGCAGATGGCCTCATACTATTCAGTAGCAACAGCTCTTCTGATAAGCTATCTCAGACACGCTTCAGCGAGTTCGCCTCTATTGAAAAATCATTCACTCCTACACTCCAACATATAGGCTGTTGGTTAACTAGGATCTGCGGCCTATCCTGTAGGTAGGGAAATGGGCAGACTAGATGGGCCTAGCGGTCCTTATCTGCCGTCAAAGTCTATGTCTATGTTTCTATGTTTCACTCAACACAGGTTAGTCATCAATACGCAGAAAACTAAAGCCATGCTGTTTGGCTCTAACCACAGGCTTGGAAAACACTCAGCTAGTCCCTGGCACTCTCTCAGTATACACTACAAGTCTCAATGGCTGAGAGGGACCTGGGGGCGGTGGTGGATGTCAAGATAAACAACTCGGAGACTTGTAGGAGGGCAGCGGCAAAGGCCAACAGGATGCTGGGATGCATCGCTAGGGGATCACCTCCAGAAGGAGGGAAGCGATACTCCCACTGTATAACTGCCTGGTGAGGCCGCACCTTGAGTACTGCGTGCAGTTTTGGAGGCCACATTTAAAGAGGGACACTGAACTCCTGGAGAAGGTCCAGAGGAGGGCAACCAAAATGATTTGGGGCATGGGGGACAGGACCTATGGGGAGAGGCTCAAAGAGCTAAATATGTACACAATGGAAGAGAGAAGGGACCAGGGAGACATGATAGAGGTCTTCAGGTACATGAAGTGGGTAAATAGGGGAGGAGCAGTCAGGGTGCTCCGAAGGAAGGAGGGGGGACAACTAGAGGACATGGGTGGAAGCTGGGGGATTCAGGGGAGAAAGGAGGAGGTGCTATTTCACTGAGAGGGTGGTGGAGCCATGGAATGCTTGCCCAGGGGGCTGGTGGAGGCAGAGACGGTGGAGGGGTTCAAGAGGGGGTTGGATAGGTACAGGGAAGTGTTCTGGAAGCAAAATCCAATGCAGTGAGAATATCCGGGACTGGGAAGAGAGAAGCCAGACAGGGAGAGGGGGGGTGGCAAGGTCAGCTCCCAGGGTGGGGGCTGACCAAACGAGCAGACATGAAAGACCATTAGGCCTATTCTGCTGGCATTTTAGTATGTTAGTATTCAAACCTTACATGGATCCACTCTGGAAAAGGTCGACAAGTTCATATACCTAGGGGTAAACTTAGACCCCTCACTTAGCTTTGACTCTCACATGGAACAGGTTGTCAAAAGGGTAAACCAGTACTTGGAAGTCTGCTTCTGTCTGAGGCACCTGCTGTCACCGGAGGCGAGGCTGGCAACAGGACAAAGCACCCTTCTTCCAATCCTGGAGTACTGCTCTATCTTGCACCCCATTTCTTCCAAATTATGAAATAGACTAAATGCAGCTTACAACAGCATATGTAGGTTTGTCACCCTGGCTCCTTATAAACACCCACCACTGCACCCTATATCAAACATTAGGGTGGCTAGCCCCGGCACGCAGGGATCTCTTATATGGTACATTCTTTCACCAAGACACATCACGACGACGCCAAATCACCGCTCTTTGGGCATGCTTGCCACTAAATGGGTTTCCCGCCAGCATAGGTCCTCCTTGAGCTAGACGCTTGAATGCCTCAGATTATCTACGGTCATGGGGCAGAGGGCCTTTTCCTGGGCAGCACCCAAGTTCTGGGACACTCTCCCAGTAGAACTTCAGTCCTTGGACTCCTCCCACCAACTTTCAAAAAGCACAAGAATGCTCTAGAGTCCAATGTGAACTGCAACTGCTAGCTAACACCATCAACACTGTTTGCAGGGCATTAACATGTATTTGATATCTTAGTGTTACCTGATCAATGTTGTTTCTCTATTTTTACTGTCATCCCACTGTGTGGGGCTCAATTTCTAAAGGCTGTACTCATCTCAAGTATTCTCCTTGTAATGTATGTGAAACTGTAATTTTATTGTACTGTTTATAATGTCTTTGTACTGGGTGCCATCTAGATGGCCCAGGTTGTACCTGAAAATGGTTCTCTGGACCAGTGTACTTACCCGGTCAGCAAATACATGCATACATAAATAAACAGCTTGGGTGCTGGCATTATGGAATTGTTTGTACCTCAAAAAGGTCCACCAGCGTGAGGGTGCCGGCATTATGGAACTGCTTGTACCTCAAAAAAGTCCACCAGTGAGTGGGTGCTGGCATTATGAAACTGTACAAAATCACACATGCCCCCACAATGCAAAGCATTATGGGCTGCATATGCAAATCACCACAGAATATTACGCTGGTTCAACTTTAAGCAGCAATGCATGGTGCCAAAAGGCCTCTCACAGTTTGCAAAGGGTGCCAACAGAAGACAGAGACACGTGTTTCGTCCTACCAGGACTCATCAGTATGCCTCGTCTGTTTGACATCCCAGTGGAATGAACCAGCTACCCTAAGATGGTCTATCTGGATTATGTTGCGGTGAACCCAATTAAAATAAAAAACTATTTAAAAGACAAAGAACCTCTGTGTGTAAGCACTGAGGCAATGGTTACCCCAAACGGCATTTGGCTGGGAAGCCAAGTTTCAAAGAAGTACAAAATCACACATGCCCCCATTATGAAACTGTTTGTACCTCAAAAAAAGTCCACCAGAGTGGGTGCTGGCATTATGGAACTGCTTGTACCTCAAAAAAGTCCACCAGAGAATGGATGCCGGCATTATGGAACTGCCTGTACCTCAAAAAAGTCCACCAGAGAGTGGGTGCTGGCATTATGGAACTGCCTGTACCTCAAAAAAGTCCACCAGAGAATGGGTACTGGCATTATGAAACTGTTTGTACCTCAAAAAAAAGTCACCCAGAGAGCCTCCCAGATGGAAGATTATTCATGTATATGTGTGTGTGTGTATATATATAATACACACACACACACACACACACACACACACACACACATTTATTTAACTGAGGACACTGTCTAGGAAGTTGCTTTAAAATCTTCCCTAACCAGATAGGACACCTTTTATTTATCATGCCTCATGTCATTTCAACTTAAACCTACTCTCCCACCCCGGCACTCCAACCCTGGATGGTGGATGGCCTTCCCTGGTAGGGCAACAGCTCATACATACCCTGCTGATGTTCAAATTCTCAACTAACACTCTCTGACTAGCTCTACTCCCGTCTCCCACGGACTCCTTCCACCTACACTCTCTGTCATTCGATCCCCTGCTCATTCCTTACTCCTATATGTCACCTGTCTGCTGGACCACCTGCATCTCCTGGAGACTCTGTTCCTCTAGAACTCCCTCCCTTCTCAGGTTCAGGCCTCAGTATTATGGCTTTCACATGCCAGGAAAACAGACCAGACCTTCATGTGGTAGCTTCCCATCCTAGTTGGCATACAACCTTGTGGTTTGTGAATTTATCTTACTGTTTGTTTCTGCATTTCAATATTAATTTCCTACACTGGTGTGCATAAATACCCCTATGTTACTTATTTTCTTTGTTTACCATCTTGTCTGTTAAGCAAATGTACTTATGTATTCTATTCTATTAATCCTACATACCCTTCCAATAGCACACAGACCTGTAAACGTTTGCAGCTCAGTGTGTTCTTTCCAGGACTAAATTTAAAATACTAAATTCAATAACTGCACTCCTTGTAAATAAAACGTCATTCTATCTGTAAAGCTCCAGGAAGCCAAAACCCAGCAAAGGCACTTAATTTCTATCTCATTTGTAAATTGTATTTCAAATATATGCACATCATAATTTCTTGTGAATACAATTATTTAAATTATTTTAAATTTAGTAGCAGTGTCAGTGGTTCACAGGTTGCACATTTACCTCTGAGGCTGGAAGATAGGAAGGCTGTGAGCTCCAAACCCACACCAGGAACTTAGGTTAAATCCCAATACTGACACTGTGGTGCAGCATGAGGGGGGTGCTGCACTCCTACTCCTGAGATGCAGTCTTTGAGATGAGATTTTAAAACTAAGGTCTGTCTGCCTATTGTGGTGGTTGTTCAGCCCAGTCTGGTTCAATGTCAGTTGGTTTCCATCTGTACACCCCCTCCCCCGGGGTGAGGCTGAAAACTGGCAGAATTGCCTAGTCCTGTTTTCCTGGTCAACATAAACTAAATAAATAAAATTGCATTTGCCTATGCATACACTGTTTATTATGACCTTTGGTTAGAGCCACGTCTTGCATAACTTGTATCCCCCCCCCCCCCGGAGAGATTTATACTCCTACAGGCGGTCCTGGGCTCCTTCACCCTCCATGGTTGTCCACCCTGTCACTCACCTTCCCAGGAGCTTGCCTGGACAAACGATTCTCCATGGATCCTCCCCCCTGCGTGGGACAAATCAATTTGTGAGCTGGTGGGCAGTTTGGCCATTAGCTTTTAAAATCTGGTAGCCAAATCAATATTTTAGTGGTCATCATTTTTTAAATATCTCAAAAATGACTTGGGGGTGGCTGGAAGTCAGTTGGCCAGTAGTTCTGAAAATCCGGTAGCCAAAGTAATGTTTTTAGTGGCCACTGACTACCTTATCTGTCCCACCCGGCCCCCCCACCGTGGTGGGGCCTGGAAGGGGAAGGCCCCCAGCCCAACTCTGAGCACAATCCAATTGAGATCCAGGGCCCCGTCGGTGGTGCACAGCCTGTGCTGACTGAGGGCTTTATCCTACCAGCTGCCATGTTTCCCTGCGTTTTCCTTCCCACCAGTCTCAATGCTGGCTGGGCATAGTTCTGACAGGCCTCGACAGGTCACTGGGATTCCTGTGAAGGAGCAAGCACCCTGGCCCACTGAAGGGAGTGCCACTGTAGTGGAACCAGATGCCATTCTTTCCCAGACTAGGAGGGCTGTTGCACCGCAGCTCCAGCTTCCTTCCCCAACCCACAAGCAGCCTGGCCAGCTCTCCCACTCGCTCCTAAACACAGGTCCCCCACACAGGAGCAAGCAGTGCTACCAAGTGAGCCACTGGGCAGGGGGTTACCTTCCAAATATCTTAGCACTTAAAGGGTTGGTTGGCTTCTGTTACCTGTATTTCATATTGTATGTTGTTTCTAGGCAAGGCCCCCATTTCTTAGCAGCAATTCGGGTCTATGTTTGGCTGCAAAAGAAATTCTGTGGCCAAGGCTCGAAATAACCGGCTGTCCGCCCGTCCCGGACAGCCGATTTTCTATGGGCATGGAGCTTTTGTTTGCCTGTCCCTTGGACAGGCAGTTCCTGTTTTAACTTTATACACCTTGTAGGGTGCTAGGACCCAGCCATGGCACACTTTAGAGAGAGGGACTTCAGGACGTGTGACGCTGCTCTTTCACGGCGCCCCGCCACTTTCACTTTCCTGGTTGGCACCTAGCAGCTTTGCTCCCTGTTCAGTGGTCACCTTACTCCTTTCGAGTCCTTGAGGCAGTGGTGGGCGGGAGCAGAGATCGGATGCTCAATGCTGCCTGAAGATTGTTCCAGCGCGAGGATGGTTAGGCGCGGGAGGACAGTGAGCAGATGCCACAAAGAGCGTTTTCACAGTTGCATGCAGCTGGTCATATGTGCAAAGCAGGTTAATGAAAGCGTCCTGTTATTAGCATATTTTTTTTTTTTTTTTTTTTTTACAGAGCAGGACTTTTTAGACAGAGTTGGTTCTGCTTCCAAAAATCAGAGCAAAGAATCGCCGGGAGAAAGACAAGAGTGCAGTGTGTGATGCCCTTTACTTTCACATGGTCTAACAAAGTGTTTAGTAAGTCTCTCACCCATAACTTTCTGCTTAGCAGGCAAGTATGAAAATTGGATAGCATTATCAGTTGGCTGTCATAATGTAGCATGCAGCAGCCTGTGTATTTTGCTATGAAAGCAATGTGCAGCCCTTGTTTAATTTGCAGTGGAAAAATGAAAACAGCCTGTCAAGTGTCAACTGTATAATTTAAAAATTGTGCACCAACATAAATATCTTTACTATTACTAACATACTAAAATGCCAGCAGAATAGGCCTAATGGTCTTTCGTGTCTGCTCGTTTGGTCAGTCCCCAGCCTGGGTGCTGACCTTGCTGTCTCTCTCGCCTTCTCTGGCTTCTCCCTTCCCAGTTCCGGATATTCTTGCTGCATTGGATTTTGCTTCCAGAACCCTTCCCCTGTACCTGTCCCACCCCCTCTTGAACCCCTCCACTGTCTCTGCCTCCACCAGCCCCCTAGACAGTGCATTCCATGGCTCCACCACCCTCTCAGTGAAGTAGCACCTCCTCCTTTCTCCCCTGAATCTTCCCCACTCCAGCTTCCACCCATGCCCTCTAGTGGCCCCTTCCTCCTTCCTTCGAAGCACCCCGACTGTTCCTCCCCTATTTATCCTCTTCATGTACCTAAAGACCTTTATCATGTCCCCCCGGTCCTTTCTCTCTTCCAATGTGTACATATTTAGCTCTTCGAGCCTCTCCTCATAGGTCCTGTCCCCCAAGCCCCAAATCATTTTGGTTGCCCTCCTCTGGACCCTCTCCAGGAGGTTAATGTCCCGCTTTAAGTGTGGCCTCCAAAACTGCACGCAGTACTCAAGGTGCGGCCTCACCAAGCAGTTATACAGAGGGAGTATCACTTCCCTCCTTCTGGAGGTGATCCCCCTAGCGATGCATCCCAGCATCCTGTTGGCCTTGGCTGCTGCCCTCCTACAAGTCTCAGAGTTGTTCATCTTGACATCCACCACCACCCCCAGGTCTCTCTCAGCCATCGAGACTTGTAGCATTCCCCCCAGGGTGTACACTTGGCCTGGGTTTCTGGCCCCCAGGTGGAGTACCTTGCATTTCCCTGCATTGAACCTCAGCTTCCACTTTCTAGACCATCTTTCCATCTATTCTGTTGTGTTAACAGAACCCCTTGTAAAACAGATGTGCCTCAGCCTTACTGTACCAAAAGCTTTATTTTAGAGAGCATAACTTCAAATACTGTACAAATGAATATGATAAAATGAATCATTTCTGGGGAAAAAATAACCTGCAGCTTTAGGCAATTGTTTTGAGCTCTGTTTTATATTAGTGACAATTTAAAGTTGGGTCCCCTCACCTTTCTTTTAACTGTTGCATTTTTGGCAACTGGGCAGTTGCCCTGCTGGGGAGGGAGGGGGCACATGTGGCTAGGTTCTACTGAACCCCCAAGTGATGGTTAATACCCTACTGTATACTTTTGGATTATGTTACTCTCCACAAGTAAGGGGAAAACGTCAACAAATGTGTGGTTGTTTGGGACTGTACACTTGTGTTGTGTGCTTGCTTATTACTAAAGCAATAATCATGATAGTCTGTGTATGTTACAGTTGATTTAACCCATGACTGGTATGGTTTGGACATAGATCGAGTGACTTAACCACACCAGAAGTTAGTAAATCCACCATAACGCACACTGTGTAGTGGATTATTGTAATTATACAATGTCTTGTAAAACAAGGCTAAAAAAAATCTGAATCAATGCAGTGGTGCTGAAATGGGCTTTAAACCGAGAATGAAAAAAAAAATATGTAAAAATAGTGTGGACAGGCAAAAGTTTTGTGGGACAGCCAAAATTTATGTCCCACCTGTCCCTCGGACAGGCAACTCAAAAAAATTATTTCTAGCCCTGTCTGTGGCACTAGTTTACTATTTCTGTGAAACTTCTGCAGTGACAGTTGGGGGCTTCTGCAGCAGACAGGTAGGGGGGAAAGGTTTCCTCTGGGTCTAGGACCCAGGGCGTGTCAGTTAACTCCAGAGTTCTTACACATGCAGTATTAGAAAGGAAAAAACATACTCCATCCATCTCAGCCCCATCACACTCCCCAACCCACCCCCTGGGAGCCCCGAGGATCACCATATTTGAAGTAGCAATATTTTATTATTCACTCCCACACTGCTCAGTGATCCTCATCCTAGTTTCACAGCCAGGCTAGAATTCCATTTTATTGCTCCATTAATGCTTTGTGCAGCTGCATACAAAACACTTCTGAGACAAGAAACCAAAACTCAGGCCCAGTGGTGAAAATACAAGAATGAGGATCGCTGCACAGCATGGGAACCGGAGTACAATATTACTGCTTCATACAAGGTGACTCCAGGAAGCTTTGAGGGTGGGGTAGAGAAGGCAGTATGGACAGGGGTGGGGCAAAAAGGGGTAAGGCCATCACAAAATGGAGGGTAATGAGTACCAATGTCCGTAGTCTAGGTAACAAGCTCCCTGAACTGGTGCCTTGATGGAAGAGGGACGCCTGGATATCATGACAGTCACAGAATCATGGTACACAGAGAACCATGACTAGTATGCCAACATACCAGGGTACACAACCTACAGGAGAAACAGGGAGGGTAGAGGAGGAGGAGGAGAAGGAGAAGTAGCTCTCTACGTAAGGGAAGGGATCAAAGCAATGGAACTAAAGGGTAAACAGGGAGGAGAGGAGGCACTGTGGGTCATCCTGGAGACCAGAAATGGCACCACAATCCGCATGGGGGTTGTATACAGACCCCAGTCTCAGGGGGAGGAAATGGACAAGGAAATAATAGAAGGCAGCCTTTGGATGGCAGAAAAAGGGGAGATATTGTTGATGGGGGACCTGAATGTGTCAGATGTTAACTGGAGCACCTTTGCTGCAGCCACATCCAAGAGCAGGGTCATTCTCAATGCCCTACAGGGAGCATGCCCCAGACAGCTAGTGTTGGAACCCACTCAGGAGGGAGCAATCTTAGACCTGGTAGTCTCAAACTGGGACAGACAGAGGATCTCAGATCCAGAAGTGGGTAGCCATCTGGGAACAAGTGACCACCAAACAGTGTGGTTCACGATAAACACAGATGCAGAATCAAGCCATACAAAAGTGAGGGTACTGGACTTCAGGATGGGTGATTGTCAAAATGGGAGAGTGCCTCAGAAAAGCACTAGCAAACAGGCAAGAAGGAGGGGTGGAGGAACAATGAGGAAACATCAAAACTGCCATCACAGAGGCAACAAGCCTTTGTGTGAAACAAATAAACAAATCAAAATGAAAGAAAAAAAACCCACTATGGTTTTCAAAAGAGGTGGTGGGGAAGGTTAGGGAGAAAAAGATAGCACTCAGGAAGTATAAGGAAACACAGAAGGAGCAGGACAGAGAACTGTACCAGTTAAATCAGAAGGAAGCAGGGAAGGCAGTCAGAATAGCAAAGGCCCAAACTGAGGAAAAGATAGCCAACTCTGTTAAGAAGGGGGATAAAACCTTTTATAGGTGCATTAGGAAGCAAAGACAGACCAAGAGAGGGATAGTGAGGCTTAATAAAGAGGAGGGTGAGTGGGCACAGAGGGACAGTGAAAAAGCAGAGATATACTGAATGAATAATTCTGCTCAGTATTCACAAAAGAAGAGGGGGAGGTACCTAATCCAATCAATAGAAGCACTATGGATTGGGGGTTGATACCAGTCTTTTCACAGAAGAAATGGGGCCTGACAGGATTCACCCCAAATTCTAAAAGAACTAAGGGGAGAACTGGTGACACCACTGACTACCCTTTTTAACAAATCATGGAAGATGGTGTGGTACCAAAGGACTGGAGGAGGGCGGATGTGATTCCCCTTCACAAAAGTGGGAGCAAAGCAGAGGAAGAAAACTACAGACCCGTTAGCTTGACCTCAGTGGTAGGGAAAATGATGGAATCACTTCTGAAAGAAAGAGTTGTTGAGTACCTAGAGGCCAACGGGGCACAGGACCCAAAGCAGCATGGATTCACAGAGGGAAGGGCATGTCAGATGAATCTAATAGATTTTTTTTGACTGGGTGACCAAAGTAGTAAACCAGGGAGGGGCTGTGGACATAGCCTACCTAGACTTTAGCAAGGCATTTGACACAGTCCCACACAAAAGATTAATAAAATTAGCCAGCCTGGGAGTGGGTCCCAGGGTGGTAGCCTGGGTAAAAAATTAGCTGGACAAAAGGACACAGAGGGTACTAGTAAACAGAGCCCACTCCGAAGAAGGGCGGTTACTAGTGGGGCACCGCAGGGTTCAGTACTGGGGCCGGCCCTTTTAAATGTCTTTATAAGTGACATTGCAGAGGGACTGGAAAGAAAAGTATGCCTCTTTGCAGATGACACAGACATCTGCAACAGGGTTGATATACAAGGGGGGTGGAAAGGTTGAGAAGGAACATGGCAAGGTTGGAGGAATGGTCAAAAGTATGGCAGCTTTGATTCAAGGCAAAGAAGTGCAAAGTAATGCACCTGGGAAACGGTACACGGGGAGGGGGAGGAGTATTAACAACAACAAAAATGGAAAGAGACCTGGGGGTAACCATATCAGATGACCCAAATCTAAGCAAGCAATGTGTGAAGGTAGTAAGGATGGCTGGGGGGATACTGGGATGTATAGGGAGAGGCATCACCAGTAGAAAACAAGAAGTTGTTATTCCTCTGTACAGACAGTTGGTCAGACCCTATCTGGAGTACTGTGTGCAGTTCTGGAGACCCCATCTCCGCAAGGACAAAGGATGGAGGCAGTCCAGAGGAGGGCAACTAAAATGGTGCAGGGTCTGCAACAGAAGCCATTCAAAGAGAGACTGAAGGAGCTTAATATGTATACCCTCGAGGAAAGGAGGGAGAGGGGGACATGAGAAAATTTCAAGTACCTCAAGGGATTCAACAAAGTCCAAGAGGGTAGCATCTTTTAGAAAAAGAGATGTGTAAGAACAAGGGGGCGCAATTTGAAGATGGGGTGGGAACAGCTCAGGTGCAATGTGAGAAAGTATTTTTTTCACAGAGAGGGTGGTGGATGCTGTCGCACGATAGGCCTAGATCCATTTATGTGGGTTCATTTTGTACATGCTGTAATGTACTTTAGAATTAAGACACTGTCCCTTTAACATGCAACTACAAAATAACTTGTTTCTATAAAGGCTAGTGTGGACCTGTTATGTCTCAAGATAAGGGAGACAGGTATATAGTCCAGGAAGGCATAAGATATCCCACTGTGGCTTTCCATGACAGGGAAAGGTAATGTACCGACCTAGGGGTCAGGGGTCAAGCCAAATGCATGGACTAGATGTCCCTAGAGTTGACATGAAACCTGACATGGAATCACAGCGACACCTACAGGGAAAGGTAAACTGTTGCACCTCATTACACTGTGGGTGTATCCAAAAAAATGACCATCATTTATATTATCAGACACATTTAGAATGCAGATCAGTTGAATAGTGTTTAGTTGGAAGGCAGATAGTCTGTCCAGACAGCATATACTTGAAGACCATAAGTATATGTGTAGACCTGGAAAAATCTCTAAAACCAGACCTGAGTGTGTGAAGAGGTTGACTTGTCCCATACTGAACAGAAAATTCTGATCTTTAAGTCAGAATTGTGGAAACCAAGACTTTTCACCAAGGACAGCACCTGAAGTTTTTCTTTTTAAAAAAGGACATTCAGAGAAACTGACTTGGAAAACAACCTTGCTACAAGATTGTTGCTTAAGGACTCATCTCTACAAGAACATTTAAAATCTTGTCTGGACTCTATCATCAAAACAAGGTATAGTTTAGAACAACAGTATCTAATGTTTTCTGTGAACCATCCAGTTTTACTTTTGATATTGTCTGCATTTCAAAGTTCTTCCAAACTGTAGACTTTTCTGTATTGCTTTTAAGTAAACTTGTATGAGTTTATTATCAACTCTGCCTGGGGTCCAATTGTGTGATCTAACATTTTAACTCATTACCTCAAATAGCTTCTTCAAAAGTCCGAACTATCCATCGTTTATCTGACACAAAATGGCTGTCCAGGATATAATGACAGAAGGGTTTTGAAGTGTACCTTGAAAGATAGCACTGCTCGGCTACTGTATAAAACTACTTAGGCAAGATGTAGCCAGTGGCTGTGGTGGGATTCAAATACTGAAAGTAGTGCAGAGTCAATGGAACTTGAAATTGCAGAATCCACCCTCCCACTGGGAAAAGGAAGGTCTGGTGGTAAGTCTTCCTGAAGCCCTTACTCCTGCTCATGAGTTCTTAAAAAGGGGGATCCCACTCTGCAAACAGGACGGTCTGCCGGGCTGCCTGGGGTTTGGGGCCAGGGGCTCGTGGCAGACGCATGGAACGGCCTTCCTGAGGAGGTCGTGGGGGAATTCAAGAATGCATGGGACCGACATAATGCAATTCTGGTCGGGGTAGGAAAAAGTAGGCCGTTGGTTAGCTAGGATCTGCAGCTTATCTAAACAGTTAGGGAATGGGCAGTCTAGGTGGGCCAAGGGGTCCTTATCTGCCGTCAAAGTCTATGTGGGGGGGGGGGGAGGAGGATTTACTTGTTTTGGTTTTTAAGGTAAAGTACTTAGCAGGAAAACTAATGTACAGGGGCTGTTCCAAACTTTAGAATTCCCAAAAGCATTCTGCAGAATTTAATATAAACCACGGAATACTTGTCCTCCGGTTTATATGATCCATGGAATAATTTTCCACAGTTTGCATTGAAGGATCAATGTAAACTGCAGATTTTTTTTCATAGTCTACTACAGATTCTTCAGTGTAAAGTGCAAAAAAAAAAAATTAAAAAAGGCAAAAAACTTCTGTGGTTAATGCACACTTCAGAAGAGTTTTCTGCTGTTTACACAGACTGCAGATTATTATTATTATATGGTTTCCATATGCTACACACATTTCCTGAAGTTTACATAAACTGTGGGATAAATATTCTGGGGTTTATGTACACCATGGGATAATATTTCGTAGTTCATGCAAATTGCGGAATAATACTCCACAGTTTTGCAATAACAGTCACAGAAATCTCCGCAGCTGCGGGGAAAAAAATAAATAAATCGGGGGCCTTGTTTTAGGTGTGTGTTCTGATCTTGTACGACAGATATGTTAAAATTAGAGAAAAAGAACCTGCCGAGACATACTTAAGATTATAACTACTGTACATACTGCTAATGCCTCTGGACCCTTCTGAAAAAGTTTTTTCACCCAAATGATCCTATCCTAGTCTGTGAAACCATTACATAAATATGGTTGCTGTTTGCAGAATAACCTCCTGCAAAGTGGAAACACACACACACACACTGGGCCAGCCCAGCAGCATGCCGGTAGAGCTACTGCCTGCTATGCAGGCAATCTGAGGTTTGGGAATGGTCTTGGGTCACTGAGGGGCTGGCCAGGGAAGGAGGATTGAGAGTCTGGACAGCTCTCCTCCTATGGGCAGGGGGTAAGCACATCCCACTAGTCAGCTGCCACCTGGAGGAATATGGGACGGAATCCCACACCCAGACGTGGAAATCTCTGAGAACGTTTTTGCACGTGTGTGGGCCCAGAGAGAAAAATGGAGGAAAAACACCTCTGATCCCAGCTACACGATGGCCTGGTCCCTCACAGGCCTGCACGGGCAACAGGGCACTTCAGTTTGGGGTCTCTGGTGAGAACCCAGGGATGTCAGGTGACAGGACTTTGGGGGAAGGGGGGCGTCGAAGGTGAACAAGGAAAGAAATGCAAACACATAGCTGTTAACCCACAATACCATCAATCAATCATCTTTATTTCTAAAGCACCTTTCAAAACCAAGGCGCTGTACAGAGATCGTACATACATATAAATTTAAAAACAGACATAAATTAATCAACCATAACTAGAATATGCTAAACTAAATAAATGAGTCTTTAGCTCCATTTTACATCTCTCGAAGGTTGGACATTCTCTTAACCAACGAGGTAGAGAATTCCACAGGGTTGGTGCTGAGAAAACAAAAGCACGAGATCTTGATGTTTTTAATCGAACCCTGGGAATCTCCAGCAATCCCTCGTCGGCAGAGCGGAGAGGATGGAGGGGGCAACAGGGTACCAAGAGATCTTTCAGGTAGCCAGGTCCCTGATCATGTAGAGCTTTAAAGGTTAGTAAACCAACCTTATAGGTGCTCCGCCACCTATCAGGCAGCCAGTGCAGTTCGCGGAGCACAGGCGTAATATGGCTGGATCTGGAAGTCCCAGTCAAAAGCCTGGCCGCCATGTTCTGCACCAGCTGCAGGCAGCGGATATCGACCCCAGACAGCCCTACGTAGAGGGAATTGCAGTAATCAAGACGGGTAGTGATAAAAGCATGGACCGATGTTGGTAGATCACCCGGTGGGACCAGGTGTTTCACCCGGGCAAAATTCCTCAGATGACAAAGAGAGGATTTGACAACAGCTGACACCTGAGATTTTAAGGTCAAGCCATCGTCAAAAATAACGCCCAAGTTATGTACTTGATCAGAGGTAGCGAGCAACATACCACCGAGCAATAAGCCCGATGGTTGTCCAGCCCCCAAACCCACCACCGGTTGACCTGGTCCCCTACCAACACCTCAGTCTTATCTGGGTTCACTCTCAGCCAGCTAGAACTCATCCATAATCTGATTTCAGCAAGGCAATTATTTAGCACGGAGAGAGCATCGTCTTGCCCGGTCGGAAAAGACAAATACAGCTGAGTATCATCTGCATAGCAGTGAAAACCCAGACTGTATCGCTTGATGATATCTCCCAATGGCAGTATATACACTGCAAACAACATGGGTGCTAGAATGGAACCCTGTGGTACCCACAAGGCAGGGAGTGAGTGCCAGAGGAATAAATTCCAGTGGCAACTCTCTGAAACCTGTCTGTGAGGTAAGACTGGAACCATTTGAGGACTGTTCCAGACAGCCCACAATAAATCCGCAGGCGCTCCAACAGCACACCATGGTCTACAGTGTCAAATGCCGCAGAGAGATTGAGAAGGACCAGGATGGTACGTGCCTTTCGATCTCTGGCCATTAGGAGATCATTCAAAACCCGGACAAGGGCAGTCTCCGTTCTATGCTTCTTCCTAAAGCCAGATTGGAGAGTATCATAGACATTGTGAGTTGTAAGATGGTCATCCAATTGTAACGCAACCGACTTTTCAATAACCTTACCAACAAAAGGCAGGTTAGAGATAGGCCAGTAGTTAGCTAGACGGTCTGGATCCAAGTCTCAGTGCCCCCTCTTCTGCAATGTAGCTATCGCAACCAAAGTAGCATACAACAGCAGGCTCTGGGCACCAGTTTACTTAGTGTATATCTTCTGATCACCAGCCCTCTCCAAAACAGTGCAGTGGGGGGGCGAAGCCGTGGAGGGTTGCTAACGTGTGGGAGGGGGTCCAGTTACATGGGGGCTCACTGCCTGTGTGTTCGGAGGAGGTGGCAGCAAGGGGTAGCGTGGATGTGGGGTTCCTGCAAAGGGGGGCACACAATCAGTTCTGGGGGCTGCCACAGGGGTATGGCCAGTCAGTGGGAAGGGTGGTTACAGCTGGGGATGCAGTCGGGGGAAATCTAAGCAAAAGGGGTTCCAGCTGTGACTTGTCACTGCCTACTAGCCCTATACTTCCACTCCCTTTACAGCCCACCAAACCCTTTGTGAGAAGGTGGGATTCCAGCTGTGGGGTTGGGGCACACAGCCAGTATGCTCTTTGGGAGAGGGATGTCCAGTTGCAGGGGCATGGCTGGTCCACTGCTCCTCTACCACTGAGTTACCCTCTCTTTACAGCCCATTAACCCCCCATACCCCATGAACTCCTTTCATAGCCCCACGGCATCCCCCAACTCCACAGCACATCCCGACAGAGACATTTTATTTATTTATTTAGGAAATCGGAATTGCAACCCTTTGAGTCACAGACTCATTTACAAAGACTCCATGTCAGAATAAAACAGACATTCATACAGTACATACACAGAATAAATGTGGGTGAGCAATCATACAGAGTACAAGTACAATGAGCACTGGTTAATGCCTATACATTTGGTAGCTAAAACTGGGCAGAGCTATCAACATATGATACGACTTGGTAGTAAGCCGCCTTAGGGAGGCCTTGTCTTATACATAATACAATGCATTCATAGTCCAGTGCAACTATATGGTAACCGAGGGAGGTGAGGAGCCCGTAGGCTAGAAATAGTGAGGGCTCTTCACTGCCAGGCCAAGGGCGGGTGTGTGGCCTAGCAGCATGGTGCAGGATCCACAGGTTGCCGGTTACACTGGCCTTGATGTGAGGAGAGGATACAGGCCCTTAAGGCAGCTTTAAAAGGACCTAGATTGATGATTGATGTGAAGGCCGGTGGGAGGGCATTGTACCAGGACGAAGCTCTACGGGGGAAGGATCACTGGGCCAGAGTGGTCCTGACCCTAGGCACCTTCCAGATAGTTTTTGGGGTGGCCCATGTGGACACAGACGATGGCTGCCTGAAGAGAAGCCATGACACCTGCTGGGGTTAAACCCAGGTGGATTTTTTTGGTGAAGAGACAGGTCTGGTATAATAGTCTTTCCTCAAAGGACAGGATATTGGTGAGCGCATATAGGGTGTAGGTATGTGTATTTACGTCAGCACCAGTGAGGAGCCACCAGGCCTTTTTTTTTTTTTTTTCAAAATTTATTGCATATTTAGGCACTGTTACATGGTTCTTAAAACAATTCATCTTATACAGTTTCTGCTTTAGAGTGGACAGGAATTAGCAAACATTTCATTGCATGTCCTCAAATTACACAATAGCTTAAAATCTAGTGTCCAGGCCCAAGATATTCCCCTCTCCAGTTCTTTTCCCTATTAGACAATATAAATCACAACTGACTCTCTCCAATTGCCATATACTTTCTGATTCCCCTGCTTCCTTCATGAAGTCTTCAGTATTCTCCCTTTAGCCCCATGAGGTGACATTTTAGCCCTCCGATGAGTTTAGATTTCCATTTCCATGTATCATTATCCATGGTGTCCACCTAAGCACAAATGTTGATCTTCTGAAATTTATCTTATGAGTCAGCTCTTCTAAGGTTTGGATCTCCTGAACAATGTTCACCCATTGTTGGGAGGTTGGGGGGAGGGGGTCGTTAAGCCATTTTCTTGTAATTGCTTTATGAGCCGATGTCGTTAATATGTTCCATAAGTAAATCTGGTCACCTCCTTTCACCTCATGGGGTAAAATCCCTAGCACTAAAGTGTTTTGGGCCTATGGGTTCTGTAACTGAGAACATAACTCTCAATTGTTGTGTTTTTCTCCAGAATTGTGCCAGTATCGGGCATAACCAAAATATATGTAGTTGATCCGCCTTAGTCTCCTGGCAGTCCCTCCAGCAAGCTGGTGGGCAATTTTTGTCCCATTTATTTTTAACACTCGGAGTGATGAAATATTACATTCTGATTTTCCACTCAAATTCCATCCAGAAGGGGGGAGTATGTGGTCTTATGTATTTGTGCATAACTGATTTCCCACTCTTTATCTGAGACTTGTTCACCTAGTTCCATCTGCCATTTTAGTTGGGATTTTATGGCTTGATTAACCCCCCCACCCCATCCTTCAGTGATCCATATAGGGCAGAGATGTGACCTGTCTGTCTCCGTGAGTGCATTATGTCCTCCACCACCCTTTGCAGCTCTGATGGGGTCTGTTTCTGGTCCTGATAACCCTTGAAGCCCCGTTTATACGTTCTGACTTTGAGATATCTGTAATTATATATCTGACTAAGGGTGTATCTTTCTTTGAGTTGGGCAAATTCTATTACCTGTGTCCCATCCAAAAACTGACCCAGGGCATACAGGCCCAACCTTTCCCATCTTCGAAATGTGAGGTCTTGTGTTGCAAGGTGGAAACCTCTGTCCCAGGCAAACCACCTCATAGACCATAGCTCTCTGGTTAATTTATGCTTTGACCATAATCTCCGTAGTGCCCATAAGGTGTTTCTCACAGTAAATAATAATCTTGCACAATCTTGATTTAGAATTTCTGGCACTGTTAGTCTAGCTCCTATGGGCATCCCTTCTGTGGAAACTTTCTCCAGCATTTTCCAACGTGCAGAGTAGTCCCGTGTGTGCCAGAGTAGGGCCCATCTTAACTGGGTCACTAGGTAGTAATCCTCCAGACTGGGAACCTGTCTCCCTCCATCCTTTTTACTGGACTGCAGGATTGACATTTTGATTCTGGGTCTCTTATAATTCCAAATAAATTTAGAGATCATCCTTTGCCAAGTTTGAAATTGGTTATGATGGAGTCTGACTGGGAGGCATTGAAAAAGGTAGAGAAAGCGGGGAAGCATAGTCGTAGTCACTGATTGGATTTTCGAATACAATGGTAAGTTCAGCAGTTTCCAGGTCTGTATATCCTGCTTAGTCCATTTTACCAGGGGGTCGAAGTTAAATGCAAAGAGGTTCGTTAGGTGCCTTGGAATTTGAGCCCCCAGGTACCTTATTTTGTGGGCATTCCATTTCAGAGGGAGTATCCGTTTTACTTCAGGAGAGGGATTATAATTAAATTTAAGTAGCTCTGTCTTCTGTTTGTTAAGGGAGTCGCTGTTGTGTTGACCAAACTGGTCTAGGATGGTCCATAGTCGAGGGATAAATTTGTCCGGGTTAGTTATGTACAGGAGGACATCGTCCACGTACAGGGATATTTTGTGTTCCTCTCCCCCTACCACTACTCCCCATATCTCTGGATCCTGTCTCACAGCTCGAGCCAGAGGCTCGATGTAGAAGACAAATAGCAAGGGGGGTAGTGGGCAACCCTGCTCTGTACCCCTGCCCAATTCAAATATCTGCGATCGCCCCCCATTCACTCTTATGCAAGCCTCTGGTTTAGCATATATGGCTTTGACAGCGTCCATAAATGAGTCAGGGAATGCCATTTTATTTAAAACTGCAAGCAGGAAATTCCACCCTACCCTGTAGAACGCTTTTTCGGCATCGAGGCTCATTATGCATTTGGGGATATGATTTTTGCTTACTATGTCTACTATATTAATGGTACGTCTAACCCTCTCTGGGGCCTGCCTGGTTGCTATGAAACCTGTTTGGTCTGGATGGACTAAGTCAGTCAAGATGGGATTAAGTCTGGCCACAATTATTGCTGTGAAAATTTTATAGTCCCCATTCAAGAGGGATATCAGCCTATAAGATTCACACTCCTTCAGATCTTTTCTCTCTTTGGGAATCAGGAAAATGGTAGTATAATTCCACGATGGCAGGACTCTTTCACCCTCTTGCCACACCTGATTATATGTTTTTAAGTAGGGGTGTTTCAGTGGTGAAGGTTTTGTACAGTTCACTTCCGAATCCATCGGGGCCTGGGCATTTACCCACTTTGAGATTTTTAATAGTTTTAATTATCTCAGTTTATGAGATCAGTGCTACCAGCACTTGCCTCTTGTGCTCTGAGAGCCTGGACAGACCTAGTCCTTCTAAAAAAACCGCCAGGCCTTATTGATGACTACTTGTATTTGATGAAAATCCATAGGGTCGGTAGCAGCATAGATTGTGAGGCTATAGTCCACCAGCGATAAGACTGAGGAGATAATGGCTAAGTGAAGGGCTTCAGGTGGCAGGTAGTCTTTATGTCTGTAAAGGACACCAATGCAGATGTTGGTGGCAGAGGTGAGGATTTTTATATGTTCATGGAACGAGAGGGAACAGTCGAATGTAATACCTAGATACTTATACTTTTGGACCTGTTCCAGTGGGATGAGAGAGGTGTAAAGTATTTCCAGGGGGAAATCCTTTGATCTGTTTTGGCAGTGGGTATAGAGCATTGTTTTTTTTTTTTTAATGCTGATCACCAATCTGTGTTCAGCAAACCAGTGTTCAATCTGAGAGAAGGAGTTTTGTAAGGTACGCTGGGGGGGGGAGAGAGAGAGAGGGGGATCAGGATGTGCGGTATAAAGAACAGTGTTGTCCGAGTAGAGGAGAAGGTTGCCGGGGCAGGATCTAGACAGGGCATTGAGGTAGATGCCGAATAGCAGGGGACCCAGGATAGATCCCTGGGGAACTCCTGAGCGCACAGGCAGCATAGTAGATATGGTATTATTAATTATAACACATTGGGTTCTAGATAAAAAATAGCTAGAGAACCATAACAGTGGACAATGAGAGACCCCAATTTGTTGTAATGTGTTAAGGAAGAGGGGGTGAGAAACCGTGTTGAAGGCCTTTGACAGGTCTATAAACACGGCCCCTGCAAGGTGTCCCTTGTCAAGGGTGGAGTGCAGGGAGTTAGCGAATCCTGTGAGGGCGGTCATAGTGCTATGACCAGCTCTGAAACCATGCTGCTCCCTACATAAGAGGTTGTGTGCGAGGAGGTAGTCAGTGAACTGACTGGCCATGATCTTTTCAAGGGCTTTAGAGAGTGGGGGTAGAATCGAGATGGGCCGGTAGTTTGGAAGGGAGCTGTCGCCACATTTCAATATTGGTGTTATTAATGCCATTTTCCATGAGGTTGGGAACTGGCCCAGGCACAGGGACAGATTTAGAAGGTCCGTGAGTGGGGAGATAAGAGAGTCTAGCGCAAGGTATAGGATACACATATCGAAGGCATCTTGGCAGTAACTGGAGCTCTGGAGGGCTTTGGACAGTTAGGCTTTCGCTTCTGTAGGAGTAATGACTGAGTTTGAAGGGTGGGGGTGGAGGAGCTCAGGCAGTGGGGTAGGCTGAACTGGACTGAAAAAGTTGCCAAGGAGGACAAAGCCAAGGTCTGAAATGGTGGAGCTGAGGCACTTAGCTATGTGAAGTGTGTCTGTGGTGGTAGTACCATTAACACTAAGTTGTTTTGGGGTGGGGGGGAAGCAGGATTTACCATTAAGCTCCTTGATGTTATCCCAGAACTTTCTTGTGCTACCCCAGCAGGTGGCGAGGGTGGTTCTGTAGTGCTCCGCCTTGGCCTTGCAGATTGCCCAGGTACACTTATTGCGGGCAGCATTATAGGCCTGCCTATCGCTTAGCAAACCGGAGGCCGTGGCACAATGCCAGAGGTTGTCACGCATTTTGAACTGTTGTAGGAGTTCTGGGGTGATCCAGGGGGCACTATGTTTCTTAGTGGTCACTTTGATGGTCAGTGCAAAAGCATCACAGGCGGTATTAAAGGTGGTGGTGAAGTAATGCAATGCATCATCTATGTGCTGTGCTTGGGTAATAGGGGACCAGTCCCAGGTAATTAGATATTGTCTGAGTTTGACTATGCCTCCTGGGTGTAATCTGGTCGATGAAAGGTGACATTTGGTGGTGGTTTAGGTAGCCTGACAGGACCAGCTGAAGATGACTAGGGAGGGTCGCTTAAGGCGCTTTGTAGGAACAACTGAGGTGGTAATATGGTGGGGACGATTAGTGAGCAGGATATCTAGTAGGGTGTGGTTCCATTAGTGGGGTTGGCCCTGGTAGGCTGGGATACCAGTTGTGTCATATCTAACGCAGCAAAGGTATCTTTGGCATGTGTTTATGAGCTTGCCTGCCAGTTTATGTTGAGATCCCCAACTAGGATTTGTTCCATTTTGGGGGTGGGGGGGCTGGCTAGGTAGTCAGAGAGTGCTTTACAAGAAGGGGATTGGTGAGGGGTGATGCAGGCAACGGGAGAGTAAGGAGCACAGTTTGGGACAGAGGATTTTATTGAGACGGCAGGCACCACGTAAATCATTTACATAGAAGGCGCAGCCACCACCTCTCCCCGTTACGATCAAGCCTAATGAGAGAGTAGCCAGGAATAGAGACAAATGAGTCTGGGGTCTTGGCTGACAGCCAGGTTTCTGTTAAAGCCAGAATGTGTGGTTGGTGCTGTGCTGTCCAGCACTGCAGGGGTACCTTTTTTAGGTAGGCTGCAGATACTCATAGCGGCTATCCGAAGCCCTGTGGGTGACCGCAGTTGGGGGGGGGGCTGCTGTTGGGCCAGGATTGGGGTGAACATTGCCAGATAGTAGAAGAAGCAAGTGGAAGATCCTGACAAGGGCCATGAATTGGTGGCGTTTTGCCGGGCAGCGCGGCTGGCAAGCGTAGAAGGTGATGAGCAGGGAATGGGCAGCTGCGTGAGGGCTGGAATGGCCAGGCGGAGGAACAGACATGGAGGGCTCAAGGCACAGAGAGATGGGGGGAAGGGTGCAGGGGGGCTATGGGGAAAGACAGGGTGACGGAGAGGCTATGAGGGGCGAGGTGCTCCCCCAGCAGCAAAGGTGTGTACATACCAGAGACAACTGGGGGTTTGTTGCTGAGCAGGGTAAACGTGGTTAGCAACAGTAGTATGGTTAGTTTGCATGTGTGGGTGTTGTGAGGGAGTACAGTGGTGGTAGATATGACCATGGGCAGGTATGAGTGGGTCTTGTTGACATCTAACATTGTGGCAGACATCCTTCATCCATAGCACCCTTGACATCCCCCTTCCTGGTCAGCTGAACCACCCTGCGTGTGCGCACACACACATACACCCTCCCCACATGGTCCCCAAGTGACACCACCTCCCAGACCAATTATGCACCAAATCGCCCACCCACTCTATACCATTTGTCCATAGTCTGTAACACTACCCACTCCCTCCACAGCCCCAGACAACAGCCCTCTTTCCTTTTGTTACCCCTGACACTAGCTAACCTCCTTCCACATCCCTAGATACTAGGCCCACCTACTTCCATGGCCCCCTGACAATGTACACCCTTCCTCCTCCACAGAAACCTCCACAGACCCCCCCCGACAGTATCTAGTCCCTCCAAAGCCAGTGACACTACCAACCTCCTTCTACAACCCTTCACTAATTGCCCCCATCACCCCCCTCAGCACACAATTCCCCACCCAACACCCTCATTCCCTCCACAGACTCTTCCAACACCCTCCTCTCTCCACAGTTCCACCAAATCCACACTTGTTCCCTTCAAGGCCCCTCAGACATCTTCCTCCCTGGACTCCCCCTTCCCTCGATAACTCTCATCCCTGGCCAACCAGACACCTCCCTTACCAGCACAATGGACACCCCTCCCACATTAGACATACCTCCCTCCAAGGCCTCCAGATACCTACCGCCCCAGCCTACTAGACACCTTCCTCCATCACTTCCCAGCCACCTGGATGTCCCTCCCTCCCAAGACACCCCTCCTTCCTGGGCCTCAGATATTTCACTCCCTGGGCCCTTGACACTCTGCCTCCCTCCTGGCCCCTCTCCTACCACCTCTCTCCCTCACTCTCTCGCCCCCTCCTTCCTGGGCCTCCTGGACACCTCCTCTGTTTTTGGCCCTGGGCACCACCAGACAATACTCTGTGCCCCCACTTACCGAGCTGCTACAGGTTCAGTTCCCGAATCCACCACCCATCACTGACCTCTAGATACTGAGTTCCCCACCTCAACCACTCTAAGCCCTGGCCTCAGGCTCCTGAGGCCCACACAGCCTGGACAGTATGCCCTCTGACCACCCCCGATGGCAGACTTCACCGTGTCCTACTTCCCCAGCACTTGCTGCTGAATATCGATCTCTCTCAGTCTGGGTTGTTCGAACCCAGTGTCCCATATCCAGCCCCGACATCAGGTTCCCCTTGCCCACGCTTCCAGACCCATCCCCCAGCCAATGCCTAATGACCCGGTGCACTGCCCGCCACATGTGGATGACAATGTGGTCAATTCTAGCTCTCACAAGAGGTAGGATCAACATTCTTCTGTCCGTTTGATGTTCGGTTATTTAGGGCATGGATAAAAATGGTTACATGCATACAAACTGTTTGAAATTCAAGGAGACATCTTATGGCAACAATCGTTTTTGTTTGTTTTTAAAATCCATGCACAATATGTTACATGATCACACATGACAAAGCACCAAGAGGGGGAGGAGCAGCAGATGGCAAGTGTATACAAAACTAAAATTCCTGGATACACTTCTGGCGAGGTACCTCATTTACATTTAAGAAACCCTCTGTTCCACATGGAGATCATATTCCATATTGTCCACGGAGACATAAAAGCAAAAATTCATAATAATCTAAGATACTCAGCTGTAAGTGAACAGCAGCAATGTAAGTGCACTGGTAGCCACTGTCTTCTCAGCTGGCAATGTCATGTTTGACATGTCACACATTTTGCCCATGTCAGCCATTTGGGTGATGAAAGACAGAGGTATGGTGGTGCCCTTTTTGTCCCCATCACCCACCCCAAAGACAGTTGTGCCCATTCTGTTCCTACCACCCATTCATGATAAATGGATTTAAATAGGTACTCGCTGGAAGATACAAGGGAAAGGGGAGACATGATAGAAACATTAAAAATATCTCAAGGATATTAATAAGGTACAGGAGAGTAGCATTTTACAGAGAAAGAAATGCTTAAGGACAAGAGATCATGATTTGAAGCTGGAGGGGGCGTAGGCTCAGAGGGGATGTAAGGAAGTACTTCTTCATGGAAAGGGTGGTTGACATCGAATAGACTCCCAGCAGAGGTGGTGGGTACCAAAATGGTAACAGGATTCAAGCATAGTGTATATGGGATAGAACAGGGCAAAGGGGAATAAGACCGCAGATCGAGTGAGATCTGTGGTAACACATGAGGTAGGGAATTTTAGGGAAAACTAGATGGACAAAGGAGTCCTTTTCTGCTGACATCATTGGAGATCGTGTAGAATATCAGACAGGCATAGGAAGCTTGCTATAAAAGCCTCCTAAATACAGCGTGGTTTTGGTCACGTGTCTCTGTTCCATTACTTTATTAGTTTGGGTTGGGGGGCTTCGCCCTAATATTCCAAATAAAACTAATAAAAAAGTAACTGAATAGCGATTTGCTTAAGCAGTATAACTTGAGCTCTACACTAATAGTGTAGTTCCTGTACCTGTCCCATATTCTACACAATCGCCTCATCATCAATGTTTCTAAAGGTACCCATTCTGTTCCCACCACTCATCCCGCAGACAGAGATGACCATTCTGTCCCTACCTCTCATCCCCAAATATCGTCTGAGCACCACTTGCCATGTCTTCAGACTCCTGAGCCCTACCTGCCATTTCCTCAGGCTCCTGGGCCCCTTCCCAAATTCTGGCGACCAGTGGCAGCTCTACACCAGGGCATGTGACCTGGTTAAAAAAGGCTATGTCCCGGTGGTGTAATATACACTGCAGTGCTTCCCCATATCAAAAACAGATCAGTACCTTGGCTCAGAGACAGCGCTAGATAGGGCAAAAAGGGAAAAAGTTGCAGCTTGCCCAGAAATGACCCACTTTCCACAGGACAGTGGGTCCAAAGTGGTGCACCTGTCTCTAACAATAGCTGAAAGATGGAAAATTAAACAATAGAAAAGTATTTTCACTCAACAAATTTAAGCTTCTGTACTAGTGAAATTTCTAATTACGATTAGGTTTGGACCCAGTTGTTTCTCATTTTGACCCACATTTTTTACACCTATGGGTCTAATTTGACCCATGTTTTAAAACCCCTACGCTGTCACTGCCTTGGCTGTCAGTTGCTGTGCCCTGCCACTGCCCTAAAATAAAAAAAAAACTGCTTGGATTCTACAGAGACAGCAGTCGGCACTTCCTCTGTGCCACCACCCACTCATCACAGCACCCCGGCTTCAGTGGGGTCATACAAAGCTGTCCAGCCCTGATTTCACTGTTCTGGTGCTGGTGGAGAGGCAGGAGATGTGTGCTAGACTAGGAAGAGAGGACTCGTGAGGGAAGAGCTGCTGCTGCTGAGGGGCCATCATACGACTATAGCTGTGACCCGGACTGAACCAACCCTTGCCACTTGCCAACCAAAAGAGAGAGAGAGAGAGAGAGAGACACCAGCCGAGCCAAAAGAACTGGCTTCAACCCTCCAGATAAGCCACTTCTGTTCTCCAATGTTCTCAGTGTGCTGCTCCATCCCCAGCTCAGATCGAACTCTTCAGCTGTCCTCATGAAGACTCGTGGTTCTAACACTCAAACCCAGAGCCCATGAAATAACCGCTGCTTGCAGTCTGCATTTCCCTCCTCATGTGCTATGCAAGAAAAGCTGACCCACATGGGTAGGATACGAGCATGGCAGCAGCAACCATGCGGTTGTAAGCACACGCCTCAGGACTCTGCTGTGTTTGGCCATGCAGAACTGGCAAGATGGCAGAAAAGGGGGAGGTGCTGCTGGTGTAGGACTTCAACCTGCCAGATGTAGACTGGAGACTCCCAGCAGTGGCTTCAGCTAGAAACACAGAGATCCTGGACTCTCTGCAGGGGGTGTTCCTCAGGCAACCAGTCAGTGAACCCACTCATGAGGAGGCAATACTGGAGCTGGTACTAACAGGGACAGTGTTGCAGATGTCAAGGTGGTAGATCACCTGGGGACTAGTGATCACCGTATAGTGTGGTACAATACAAGGACAGCTGTGGAACAGAAACACACAAGGGAGAGGGTCCTGGACTTCATGAGGGCAGATTTTATATTGTTGGGTGAATGCCTCTGGGATGACCTGGCACGGTGGGGTGGAGGAACATAGGGTGAAGATAAAAAGGAGCATAGTAAAGGCAACAAACCTCTGCAACAAACCAAGTGAGCAAAAAGGAAAAAAGACTACTATGGTTCTCAAAAGAGGTGGCTGAGAAAGTAAAGGCTAAAAGGGTAGCACTGGAAGTTATAAAGAGGCAGAGGGAGGGAGAATAGGAGGTGTATCGGGGAAACAGAGCTTAGAGAAAAAGTAGTAAGGAGCGAAAGGTGCAAACTGGATGAGAGAATAGCCCACGAAGTAATGAAAAGAGACAAGACATTTTTTTTTTAGGTATGTAAGTCAAAAGAGGAAGGCAAAGTGTGGAACTGTAAAGGAAGGGAAGGGGGGTGCTGTGTAGAGTGGAACCAGAAAAATGCAGACATCCTCAACAAATACATCTGTTCAGTGTTCAGAGAGGAAGAAGGGGAGAGGCCACAAAAAAGTAACAAAAGTGTTGGAGGGAGGGAGGTGCACACCAGCCCTTTTTTGGACGCGAGGGTCCTGAAGGTGGACAAAGCAATGGGGCCAGATAGGGTGCATCCAAAGGTGCTGAGGGAGCTCAGGGAATTAATGGCTGCACCTCTGACACTTCTACTTAACAGTTCACTAGACACAGGAGTGGTTCCGGGGGACTGACTGGATTAAAGTGGATGCAGTCCCACTACACAAAAGTGATAGCAGGGAGGAGGCTGGCAATTATAGGCCAGTCAGATGGACATCAGTGGTGGTAAAGTTAATGGAATCACTGCTGAAGGAAAAGACTGTGGAATATCTTGAATTCAGTGTGTTACAAGACCTGACACAGCATGGTTTCACAGTGGGGAGGTCATGTCAAATGAACCAGACAGATCTCTTTCACTGGGTGACCAAGGAACTAGATCAGGATGGAGAAGTGGACTTGGTCTACCTAGATTTCAGTAAGGCATTCAACACCATTCACATAGGAGACTAGTAACCAAGCTGGGTAGCTTAGGAGTGGGTCCAAAGGTGGTAAACTGGATAAGAAACTGGTCAGAGGATAGCCAGAGGGTGGTGGTAAAGAGAGTTCACTCCAAGGAAGGGAAGGTGATCAGCGGGATGCCTCAGGGATCACTGCTAGGACGGGTGCTCTTTAATGTCTTTATAAGTGACATTTCATAGGAGCGGGAAGGAAGGTCTGCTTTTTATGGATGACAAAATCTGAAACAGGGTGGACATGGGGAGATGAGTCGAGACCTGAGAAAACTCGAGGAGTGGTCAAGGGTATGGGCAGCTAAGTTTCAATGTGAAAAAGTACAAAAAAATGTACTAAGGACACAGAAACCCAGGGTACTGACAACCACCACGCAGGAAACAGACATGGTATCAGAAGACCTAAAGGTGACCAGGCCATGTGACAAGGTAGTAGGGAAAGCTGTTGCATGCTGGAGTGCTTAGGTAGGGGTATCACCAGCAGAAAGAGGGAGGTGTTGTTACCTCTGTATAGCTCGCTTGTAAGTCTCCACCTAGGGTACAGTGTCTAGTTCTGGGTACATCTCCGGAAGGATATAGACAGAGCAGAGCCAGTCTAGAGGAGGACAACTAAAATGGTGCAGGGTCTGCATCAAAAGCCCTACGAGGAGAGACTAAAGGACCTCAATATGCTGGACTGGGCAACTGGAACAGAAGAGGGAGGGGGGGGATGTGATAAAGACCTTTAAATACCTCACGGGGTAAATAAGGTACAGAAGGAATATTTTTCAGAAGAAAAGCTGCTCAAGACAAAGAGGACATGCTAAAAGCTGGGGGAGAGAGGGGTTGATTCCAGAGAGATGTAAGGAAGTCCTTCTACCAGAAAGAGTGGTGGATTCCTGGACAAGCCTTCCAGCAGAGGTGGTTGGGGCAAAAACAGTGGTGGGAATACAGCATGCATGGGATAAGCACAAGGGAATCATACCGAAATGGAAGGGGGAGGGAAAAAAGCTGTAAATCGGGCACTGTAATACTGTAGGTAGGAAAAAATGGGCAGACTGGATAAGCCAAGCAGTCCCTATCTACAGTCAAATTCTAGGAGTTCCTGGAGTCAGACCACAAGGCATGCTGACACAGGTTGGATGGAACTGGATAGAAGTGGGTTAGATCTTATGGACTGTTACTCTGTGTTGTGCACTTCCCCCCGGCTCATTCTCAGTGTCGGATTATGAATTTCGGAGACTGATCATTCCCCTGGTGCCCCTTTATGTATGTAAGTGCTGACCTCTCTTACATTAGATAGAGCAGGTCTCTGTTCACTAACTAGATCAATGTTTATAATAGCTACTACTGTAAAGCAATCTAGCTGGACTCATTGTTCTCTGAGGGTTTCAGGTTCCATCTGCCTGTGCTGGGATCTTGGGGCCATACCTTGCCCAACACTGGAACATTGTAACTAAGCTTGCTGCATCCCCATCCGCTTCGCCCCATCTGATAATTTTTTCCTAACCCAAGTCAGGCAGCCAACTAGAACAGAGAGCAAGACAATAGTTAATCACTTATGCTTGCCAATTGTGCACAATGACCAGTTACCTCATACCGGTGAGGTACGGCAACTTATTTAGCTCACTTGCAGACTCAGAAATCATGTCAACTCTCTCACTCATCTTTTCCAGAGTGTATGCCGAGATCCCCCAGTCTCTGCTGGTAGGGTTTCCTGTGTAACTCCTGTACCATTTTAGTTGCTCTCCTCTGCACTACCTTCATCTTATACAGGTCCTCTTTGAGATGCGGGTTCCAAAACTAGACATAGTATTCCAGGTGAAGTCTCACCAGTAAGCAATACAGTGATAACAACTCCTCCCTCCTCCTGCTGGAGGCACCTCCCCCTATGCATCCCACTAGCCATCCCCATTGTTTGTCACACTGCCCTGCTACTAAGCAATTCTGGTGGGAAAGCATGAGAGTGGGGCAGAGGAGACAGCAAAGCGAGTGGGCTGGCAGGGAATCAGACAGTCGTACTGACGTTGGGATGTATTAAAACACACACACACTTAACTGCAGAGAACTGTGACTGCCAGAGAATATAAAAAACTGACAAGATTTGAGAGTGGAAAACAGAACTTTCTGTGCTGGTATGGTTAAGATTCTGAGAAACAGAGTACATTATATGAACAATCAAAACTTATTATTGTTTGAAAAATTTAAATTCTGTAAGGCATGTACGTGAATATGTAATGTTCTGCATCTAGAGTGGCAATTACCTATTTTTAGCCACTGATGGTGCTCTCTTAAGGCCATGGCTATAGCCACGTCTCTGCCAATCCGGATGCAGGAATTTCCTCACACATGTACTGGAGACCCTGAATCCACCCAGTCCATGAAGGCATGCTACCTAGCCCACCCACTCGCCAGCCCTGGTGGCAGGCTCCTGAATCCTGCACTCACAAGCCCTGGCAGCAAGCTTGCTAACCCCTTCATCCCTGGTCGCATGCTACTGCCTCCCCACCAGCCGCCTTGTGTTTCTATTATTCCCCGAGCACCAACATTACTAGCCTCAGGCTCCTATGCTACTCTTCCACAGCCACTGTTGCACGCTCACAAGCCTACACTCCATCCCTGGTCTCTGGCTCCTGGGACACCACCCCCTCCGCTCCTCCAGCCCTGACAGCAAGCTCCACAGCCCCTCTGCACAGGACACAGGCTTCTGAGCCCTGCTTGCCATGTCCTCTGGCTCAGGAGCCCATACTGCCAAGTCCTCAGAGGCTCCCGAGACCCTTCCCAGGCAAGTACTGGTGACAGCTCCAGACCACTACTGCCCTGGAAGCCGGCACCCTTGCCTTCCCTAGCAGCAGACTCTTGAGCACATCCTGTCCCACCTTTGCTATGTCTGCTCCTGTCGCCCCCATGAATGGTCTAGTCTCAAAAAGACACACACTCCCTGCTCTGTTTTAGAACTTTTCATTTTGAAAAGCCTTACTCTTCGTTTCCACCCACACAGCACAATGAAGGAACTGCCTCTAACTCACCTACTCCTTACTGTTCGGGTCCACGCACAAATCTGGTAACCTTTCTGATAGGTGTCGCTGCTGAGCGCATGCTTAATGTTTAATAAAACAACTCCAAAGGTCGATACAGTGTGAACGCGCACAGATCTACACGTATCCGATAAGGACGTCCCACATGTATATGCGCGGCTGGAAGTTACCCGGTAAGTCTGTTGTTAGCAGCTAACCACTTACCCGGTAAATTTCTCGAGCGGGCAGGTATACGCAGTTCGTGTTGAGCGCTGTATTCCAACTGAACATCACACTCAGCTCTTTGGCTCTGCTGGCACAATACGGGCAGCAGACTCTGTCTCAAAGTAACCCTGCCCGGTTGTCCCTTCCCTGCCTCGCGTCTTCTCTGACAGGGTCACCAGCACCGTTAAGAAAGAAGAACAAGAAACCGAATTCTGTTGCTCAGTGTTCTCCTCAACTCTCCCATTCACTACATGCTGCCCCTCTCAGGGCCTCTCTCTCAGCGCCTGTTCTTCCGGTAAAAGCCCATCTCCAACAATGCACTGCTGCTGGCTAGGAGCATGCTTCTTAAAGTGCCAGTGCCCTATATTTACATACAGGACACATAAAGAGGTACAGGACGCAGAATTTACCCACAATGATACAGTTTCTAGACATCGGCAACATTTTTCTCAAATTTGAATTTCTGGATGTTTCATTTTTTTTAATCAATGAAAGGTATTATAATGTGCGCTGTTTAGTTGAATTATGTTACTGCTTGCTTTATACTGTAACTGTATTGATAATATGCTAATGTATTTCCATGATCAATGCTGCTGTTTCTAGTGAGAATAAATAACTGCTGTTTCTCAAATTATCCTACTAATTGGTACTATGTCTTGTACTCATCACCTCTTACTAGCTCAAATATTTTTGTTATTTAACGTAAAGGACATGCACCAATAAAAACAAAAACCGAGCACTCCACTGGAAAAATAATTTTACTTATTTAAGTTGATAACTGGGAGATACTTAGCAACAACTCCAGCTTTCTTGAGAGCGTGAAGCAAAAAACTTCTACTCAGAGGTGAGCCTTCCTCAGGGGGCATGGCTTCTACATTGTGAGCTACTTGTTTTTATGGTACTGGATTTAAGGCGCTAGTGTACTGCCTAAATCTAATCTAAGTTTTTAAAAGCAGTCCACCATTACCTTTTATATCTGAGGTATTTCTTCTTTTCCCTTTGGTTAATTAGAAGACTGTTTTCCTGATGTTAGTAGGTGCGGTGGGTGGAACAGCATTCTGCCTGACAGCTGACATATCTGTCTGTAGTCCCTCCCCCCACAGAGCCTTACATCATCAGCATTGTGACCTCACTGACTGTGACATCACTGCTGCTTAGGAACAGCCATTCAGTAGCTGCCAGTTTAGTTACCTGTGATGTCACTGTCAGTGAGATCACAATGCTGATGATGTAGTGGGGGGATATATATGCCAGTTGCCAGGCTGAGAGCTGTTACATACATCCAGCACTATATTATCTGGGCATTGGCTACCCATTGGGTAGGTCGGATATCGGCGATTTTTGGCCGGGTAGGGTAGTTCAGGTAATGTACTATCCTACCTGACATTAACAGTGTACTTCTCGGGTCAGGTAGCTTTGATGCGGGTAACGGGTAATTTGGAAACAGGCATTACAGGCAGCCTGTGGGGTCCTGGGACTCCTGCCAGGACTCCCAGGCTGGAAACAGGCATGAAAGGGCAGCTTGTGGGGTCATTCATGAGCTTATAGCCGTAGAGATCTGTAGGTATTTAAACAGAGGCTAGAGGGCGGACTCACGCTGTCGGCTCATTGGCTCAGTTGAAGCCATCCGTCCGCCATATTACCGGAGGAGCCATATGCCGGGTGTAGGGTAAAACAGCTTTGTGCATGGTGGGAAATTTAATTGTCCTTTTAATTTGTCACTGGGACCAGGCAAATACACATCATGTGTCCTGCACATTGAATAGCAGACTGTTTTCGACAGGAAACAGAAGGCAAGACTTGAACAATCCTGTCATGTATTGGTGGTGTTACCACACTGCATTAGCAAAGCACAGTTCTTCTCACACTGACAGCAAGTTTGTGCTGTACTGCAAAGCGTGACTTTCCGGCAGCATATCCTCCCATAATATGGCAGACGTCGGTGTCAGCTGACAGTGTGAGTCCACCCTCTAGCCTCTCACTATATAACTACAGACCTCTATGCTTACAGCAGAATTAGGAGCATATGACACTGGGCTGACAACCTGATTGGTCAGTGGTGACTGTGCTCTGTCTGCTGAGAGTCCATGTTGTGCAGATAGCAGCCAACCTCTGGAGTGAAAGGAATCAGGCACTTGCTTTTCAGTTTGCAGCTAAATAAATTATGGTGAAAAGTTGAATAATAGAAAAATCATAAAATAAACCTCAACAAAGGAGCAAGGGGAGTGGGGGGGGTCAGGTTTGGGGACAAACAATCTCAGAGAGGGGAATGTGGGGATCAGCCTTAGTCAAGGAGGTGGATTGTGCAGTGCTGGGAAAGAAGGAGCAAGGGATTGGGGGGTGGGGAACATAGGAGGCAAGGCACAGGCAAGCGGGTTTGAAAGCATTACAGTGCCCCAGTCCTGTCATTTACTGTGATTAGTCCCAGCTACACTGTGTGTGTGTGTGTGTCTCACAGCTGTACTGAAGCCATTAGGCTGTACTAACTGTGGAAAGGTGCCTGAGCCATGCAATTTTACTGTGACATAGCTACACTGTGGGTCTCTCTGCAGCATAGTGAAAGCCATTTAGGTAGTATTACACTGTTTGTTAGGTACCCCAAGCCCTGTCATTTATTTACTGTGACACAGCTACACTGTGGGTCTCTCTGCAGGATAGTGAAGCCATTTAACTTTTTGTAAATTTTCAGCATTTCTATCCACATAGATTACATCCATTCCAAACTTCACCCAAGGCTAAGCGTTATGTACAGAAACAGACGCACTCTCGCTTCCCATCTGCCATGAACTGATCACTAAAATGATCCTCCCCATCTTCGACTACTGTGGTGTCATTTTTGGGTCCGCCCCCTCTACTTCCCTGTCAAGGTTGGACTCTCTTTTCAGTGCCTTCTGCCACTTTGCAACTAATGCTTCTCTTCACACCCATCACTGTACCCTATACTCCTCCCTCTCTCTTTTCCTTCCCTCTCCCTTCACCATCAGATCCATGCCACCACTCTCTTCCCCTCTCCTCTCTAATATTGGTTCGGGACTCTCACACCCTACCTCTTCTCTCCCCATCTTTCCCCTCCTCTTACCAGCTTCACTTCAGAGACCCTCGCATCTTCACTCTTCCCCATCCTCACTCCAACTCAGGGCAGACTGCCTTCTCTTACCACTTCCCCAATATTGGGAACTCTCTTCCCAGCTCCCTCCATCTGTCTGCTGTGCTACTTACCCTAAAACATGCCCTTTCCCAATCCCTCCCTAACTCTTTCACTTGCTCACCCTCTCCCTGAAGCTGTCCTCTTCTTGCACACTCCCCTTCCCTGGCTCTCCCCCACCCTTGCCTCTCTCAAAGCACATTCAAAGTGCTCACTCCTGCTAACCCCCCCATTTTCACGTGCTTCTACTCCAGTGTGAGATATTTTATAAACTTTTTACAATGACTTGTTCTTCTTGCCCATTGTTAGTCCTTTTGCATTGTACCATACTGTATTGCATCACACAGTATGTAATTATGTATGCACCAAAGACTATTTTGCAAGGCTTTATGTCTGTATGTAATCTGAGCATGTAATCATTTTATCTATATGATGTATTATCTTGTTATACTAACATACTAATTGCCAGCAGATTAGGCCTTACGGTCTATTGAGTCTGCTCGATCCTCAGATCCCTAGTTGGGTGCCGAGGCCCTCCCCCCCCTTGTGTTCTAGAAACCCCTATCATCCATCCCCACCACCCTGAGCCAGGCCATCATCTGATACATCCGCTCTCTGTGTCTGTCCCACCCTCTCTTGAAGCCCTCCACTGTGGATCTCTGAACCAGCTTGCAAGGCAGGGCATTCCAAGGGTCCACCACCCTCTCAGTGAAAAACCTCCTCCTCTCCCCCCCCACCCTTCCACCTTCCAACTTCAAACCATGCCCTCTGGTGATACCTCCCTGCTTTAGTCTAAAGATCCCCTCCATGTTTACCCTATTTATTCCCTTGAGGTACTTGAAGACCTCAATCATGTACCCTGTCTCTCCTCTCCTCCAGTGAAAACAGGCAGAGCTCCTCAAGTCTGTCCTCATCGTCAAATCCCCTAGTCCCTCATATCATCTTAGTTGCCCTCCTCTGTACCCTCTCAGGAGCTGTATGTCCTCTTCAAGTGTGGTCTCCAGTATTGTACACAGTACTCAAGGTGTGATCTAACCAGTCCATTGTACAGTGGCAGAATCACTTCCCTGATCCTAAGGTGATCCCCCTTACGATGCATCCCAACATCCTGTTTGCCTTGCTAGCCACTCTCCTGCACTGCTCAGGGTTATTCATACATGCATCCACCCTGTTGAGGCCTCCAGTGCCTCCCCTCCCAGGGTGTACCTGTGTTTAGGGTTTCCCCGCCTAAGATGTAACACCTTGCACTTGGTGATATTGAAATTTAATTTCCATGTGTGAGTCCAGCTTTCCAGGGTGTCCAGGTCCCCTTGCAGTGCCAACCTCCCTTTTTCCCCGTCAACTACTGCTCCCATCTTGGAGTCATCAGCGAGGAGACTCATTTCACACCCTATACCCTCCCTGATGTCCGATATGTATGCATTAAACAGGATTGGACCCAGGACTGAGCCTTGCGGTACCCCACTACTGACCTCTCTAGGGTTCAAGAGCTCACCACCGACCACTACTCTCTGGGTGCATCCAGCTAGCCAGTTTTCAATCCATCTGACCATCAAAGGGCCTACTCCCAACCCCGTCAGTTTCTCCACCAGACCATTGTGGGGGACAGAGTCAAACGCCTGCTGAAGTCTAAGAATACACCCACAGGCTTTCCCTGTCCAGTTCTGATGTTACCCATTCAGTAGAACTCCACAAGATTGGTTTGACATGATCTACCTGGCACAAACCCATGTTGCCGATATCCAGACCTCCACCTCCTCCAACTAAACCCCCCATCGTTCCTTTAGTATACTCTCCATTAATTTTCCCACCACTGAGGTCAAACTGATGGGTCTATAGTTACCTGGTACTTCCCCACCCCTTTTATGGATTAGCACCATATGTGCATCTCACCAATCCCTAGGTACCCTTCCTGTCTCAAGCGACCTGTTGAAGAGCTCCGCCAAGGGTGAAGCCAGTATGTCTGCCAATTCCCATAGTACTCTCGGATGAATGCCATCCGGCCCAGGAGATTTATCTTTCTTTAGGGCCTTGAGGGCTAACCACACCCTTTCAGTGGAGATAGCATCATCCGTCCCCTCCACCCTACTGGCCTTTTTTTCCTTATCCTGATGTGACACACCTGGAGTACCTCTCCCTCCCTCTTGCTCCATTTCTGTTGCTCCCCTGATTCCACTCAGTACCGCTTCTATCCCCATTGTGCCTTGCTTTGTACATATCCCATCCCTCTCCCTAGTGAACACAGAGGCGAAGTACTCATTTAATACCTCTTGACTGGTCCCTTGCCTCTTCCACCCACCCTCCTTCTGATCTCAATCTGCCGAGATGCCCCTTAGTTTTTTTACACTCCCCTCTGTACCGGAAGAACCCCTTTTCCCCTCCATGTATCCCCTGTGCTAGCCACTGCTCTTTACTGGACTTTGCCCCCCTCACCATACGGGTGACTTTTCTAGATGCAAGATGGTACATTTCCTTTTCCCTATCCCCTCTTGTTGTTTTACATTTTTTGTAGGCCGACTTCTTTTCTCTGACCACTACCTGAACCTCACTGGACCACCAGCATGGTTTATGTGACCTTGCCCCCTTACGTTTCACCTTAGCGCAGATCCTGACTGCCTCATGAAGTCCCCATTTTATGACCTCCCATCTCTTTTCCACATTTGTCATTGATGTAATCCCCTTCAAGTGATCCTTGAGAAGATTTCCCATGCTCACAAAGTCTGTCCCCTGAAGTCCACTGCCAGTGTCCTAGATCTCTCCTCCCCTCCCCCCATGCTTATTTGAAACCAGACAGTACTGTGGTCGCTCCCAGCCAGGGGATCCTCTACAACCAGGTCCCTTACCAGATCCCCATCTGCTAGAACCACGTCCAAGACATGACCCTTCTTTTGGGCTCCATCACATGCTGTGTTAAGAACACATCCTGGAAGCCATCCAGCAGCCTCTGCTCCTTGGCCACCTTAGAGGACATGGTTCCCCAGTTTGAACCTGGCATATTAAGGTCTCCCATCAACACCACTCCTTCCCCTTTTGGTCCACACTGGGCAATGATGTTGTCCAGCAAACCATCCTCCAGAACATCACCCATCCCAGGGGGTCTATATACTACACCCAGCTTGACCTTACCTCCTGCTGGGGTTCGTAAGGTGGCCCATAAGGCCTCCACATTTCCCTCTGTCTCTTCTACCCTAACAATTTCTATGTCATCTCTAATGAACATAGCCACTCCACCCCCTCTGCCCTCCTTTCTATCCTTCCTAAGCATGGTGTACCCCCGCACATTTAGGTCCCAGTCACGGTTTTTGTTGGCCCATGTTTCCGTGACCGCTGCCACATCTATCCCCCCCCCCCCGAACAGCATGGCCTGGAACTCTGGCAACTTGTTTCCAAGCTCATGGCATTTACTAACACCCCCACCCTTATCCCTGATCCCCTTTGTCAATCCCCACCCAGGTTCCTTATACTCCATCCTCCTCTGCTCCTCCTGAAACCTCCTCCCAGTCTGTTTCCTCTCCCCTTGGGTTTGAAGGCTACTCCTCATCCGGAGGAGAGGGTTTCTGGTCAGCCCCTCCCTTATCCCTCCCCCCTCACAAGTTTAAACCCCACCTTTCTTGAATGTAGTCAGCCACCCCCTGTTTAGGGACTTCCTTCACTAACGGGGCAAGATGAAGACTGTCCTTGGCATACAGTTCCTTATCTTCCCAAACTCCTTTCCAGTTCCCTAACACCCCAACCTACTCTCTTCACTCCACTTCCTGAGCCAGTCATTAACCTCTGTGATCTTCATTTTTTTTCTCCACTGAGGCCTTTGGTACTGGCAATATCTCCAAAAAGAAAATGTTGCATCCATTATCCCGACAGACTCTGGCAAGTTCTTGGAACCTTGCTTGGACTTCCAAAATGCTATTTCCCTCTAGATCGTAAGTTCCCAAATGCACCAAGAAATCTGGTTTCCCTTCACAATCCCTAACCAGTTCGTACACCATGAACTTTGCTCTGTGCACTGTCAGCCTAGACATACTCACTACCTTCACCTGGCTATGGCATCCACCCCCCCGTCCCTCCCACTGGATACCCCTAATCATCGAGTCTCCCAATAACAGAACCTTAACACCGCCATCATCCTTATGGTTACCTCCACTATGTGCTCTCAACCCCCCATCCCCCCTTTATTTGTGATCTCAATTCTATGGGAGTCTTCCTGCATTATTAGAGACCTCCTTGTCATTCTCCCCTTTCTTGTTATTTTGCCCACTTAACTCAGACCCCCCCGAATAGGTGTCCCCTTTAACCCTCTCTTATCCGAACCATTTATCTTGGCCCTGATGGTTTCCCCATCCCCCAGACTGCCATCCTCCCCCTTTGTAATAGTACACCTACCTCCAGAGGTCCTCTGTGGGTCCCCTTTACCTAGGGCCCCATCTTGGTACAGACCCCCCTGCTGAAGGGGGGCCCTCCCCTGTCCCCTTGTCTCCCAGTTTCTCTCCAGTCATGCTTTTCTCCCTCATGTCTGCAATATGTTGCATCTCCCCCATCTGCTTAACATTTACATTTCCCCTTCTCCCTCTGGGACTATTTCTATCCTTTCCATTGCCGGTCTGTGATGCCCTATGGGTATCCGACTCCCTCCCTCCGGCCTCTGTATCAGTTTCCTTATTTCCACCAACCCCTTCCTCCCCCTCTAGGTTGCTTAGTAGCTCAAATTTATTGTAACACTCTATGCCAGCCTCCATCAAGAAATCTAAGTTTCCCCGACTGCCCCTCTAAACTGCTCCTCTTCCTCCCCTCTTGCCCTGTTCTCCTTAGGAGCTCCCTTCTCACAGTCTGCTCTTTTAGGCTTCCCCACAACAGCCCCTCCCTTCTCACTGTCTGTTCTTCTAGGCTTCCCCACAACAGCCCCTCCTGACTCTTCCCCCTCCACTCTCTTTATGGTCAGAATGTTTATCCCGTATGTTTTCCCCTTATCGTCAACATCCCTATCTAAGGGTCCTCTGTCCCTAATATCCCCCCTCCTGCTTGCTGTAATATAACGTCCTGTAATTTCTGAGCGTTGACCCAGCCTCCCCATAGCCCCACCCTTCTGCCGCACATATCCACACCCCTTATCCTTGGACACCCACCCCAACTCCCCCAGCTCCCACAGCTTACTCCTTAACCAATATACCTCACTCCTGATACAAGATAGCTGTCTACAGAGTGGGCAGCCTCCCTCTCTCCAGGCCCAATTGAGAATTATTGCCATCCCACAGCCTGTGCAGCCTACAACCCTTCCGAAGATGCCTGCCATGTTGGAATTTGGCCACCCTGTTTGTCCCTCTCTGTTCATAATGGCACACACCCCTTTTCTCAGTCCCTTCCCCCTGGAACACAGTCTCTCTCTATACTGACTGCAGTTATTTACGAACCCAATTTCAACCCCACCAATAAAGTTTCCAAGTCTCACAAACACATACAGTCCAGTGTGTGTCAAGTCCCACTAACAGTGTGTGTATGCAGACATCAGGTACCATATGATGTCACAGGCCCACCAGTTCCTGTTGCTTCAAATTTCAGTCACAAACAGAAATGCACAGCCTTCAATCCCAACTCCAGTGGCTTTTTCAGTATTTAAGAAAGCCTACAAAACAGGGTGGGTGGGAAGGCTCTACCACCACCAAGCAAACATCACATTTAAATTTCACTCTAATTATCACTGCCAAACAAGTGTTCTCATACCCAGCACACAAGCCCCAATAGTTACAATATCACAGCCCAAGTAACAGTTCTAACTCAAAGTAGTAATTTTTAACACATAGAACTAATTTCAAGTACAAAATTATTCAAATATTTCAATTAAAACAGAAGATAAACCCAACTCTCTTTCCTGAACAACCTCCTACTTCTGTTATGTCATAATGCTTATTCCTTTATGTAATGTACTTGCCCCACATTGTGTTATTGCCTCTATTAATTGTATTGATGGTTCTCTATTTACTGCTTGTATATCTCTGCACCTCCATGCTGCTCTGTATTTATGTTATTCTGTATATTTACCTTTGTAACCTGCTGGGTCATACCTGAAAATAGGCATTTTTTGCCTAGTGTGCTTACCCTGTAAACAAAAGCTAAATAATGAAACATGCTATCTAAACAATGTTATTTTTTGTTATGTTTGTAATTGTACCCTTTCCCTGGGTCACACCTGGAAATGAGCCTTGACTCAGTGTGCCTTTCCTGGCTGCCAAATTTTAAGTAAAATAAATAAATAAATTTAGGCTGTATTACACTGTTTGTTAGCTGCCCCGAGCCCTGTTATTTATTTACTGTGACATAGCTACTCTGTGTGTCTTTGCAATAGTTAGTGAAACACTATCCATTCCTTTCACGGCTGTGTCTACCATATCTCATATTTCCCAGTCTGTCTACTGAAAGGAAGCGCAGTGCTGCTGCACGTGCAACTGTTAATGGCATGGACAATATGAATCCTAGCACTAATGAAGAACATAGCGGCAATAATAATAACATCATCAGAACTGGCACTAAATGTCCTCCTGAACCAATAAAACATGTTAGCAATGACATGATAGTAGAGTTTTGGAAAGAACTGACTGAAGTTTCTCATAGGGGTACTGAACATTTTGCCACATGTGCCAGGATACTTCCAGCTTCCTCCTCAGATATGAGCTCAGATGCTGAGGCAGCGAATGCTGATAGAGATGGTGGTGATAGTGGGGACTGGGAATGGGATAGCCCAGGCTATGTCCCATATGGTGATGACGGCACTTTGAATTCTTCTGAATCTTGTGGCATTGAGGTCTGTAGTTTTGATGAGGGGGTATGAGAGGATGCCGCTGGCAAGGGCAGAAAAAAAGTCATGCTAAACATAAGAATGAGCATGAATGAGAAAAATTAATCTCAACAAAGAAATGGCAGTGTGGGGTTCCTCCAGGTCCCTTGACTGTACAAGAATTAATGACAGGCACCATGGTACAAAGCAAAAAAGGTAAATCTTTAGTGTGGAATTTATTTTATATTGACCCTGCAGACAGCTTTCGAGCTGTATGCAGTCTGTGTAAAAAGAGCGTCAGTCGTGGTGGCAAAGCGGGACGTTTTGGAACATCCATAATGATATGACATGCAAATGCAAAACACCCAATTGAGTGGGGCAGGGCAAGGGGCAGTGTGGTTGGTATGGGCGGTAGTGGTGGTGGTGGTGGCAGTGACCACAGTGAAAGTGAACTGGAAGCAGGAACTGACACTGAATCACTCGATATGTCTTTGCAGTCTTCCCAGACAAACATAGATTGTTTTCTTCTGACACCATCAAGTATTGCAAAATCCCAAAGTAGTACTACACGTGAAAAGGCGTAAAAAATACATTCCCCCCAAAATTAAAATATATTGTGATTCTCTAAGCTAACATTAAAAAAAAGTGTTGCAAGGACATCAGAAGGTTCCAGCATGCTAGCTGTTAAATAGAGCTTTTGCAGAGCTGTTGGCCAATTGTCATTCAACTCCCTTTTGTTGCCCAAAAAGGTTTCCTCAAGTACATGAACTGGATTGAACCATGGTACACTGTTCCCTGTTGAACATATTTCTTGAAAAAGGCTGTTCCACAGTTGTATGGCTTGGTGTGCTCTGCAGTCATTAAGCAGTTGAAACTCTCTGAGGTGAAGCAGGTTCACATAACCACAGATACATGGACCAACAGCCAAAGAATTGACTACATGACTGTTACAGCTCATCGGGCAAGTTTTCGGTCAGAAAGTAATAATCCCTGCTGTACTGTAAATAATAGGAAGCAGGCTGTATTATGTGTCATCACTTTTGAGGAAAACCACACTGCTGTGAATATTTTGCAGGCACTGGAAGAACATAGAAAATACTGGATGGGCAACTATGCATAATCAGTGGGTTCTGCCACAGAGGGGTTCTGATCCCTTCTGATCTTGAGAGTGAAACCGGAGAGGTTCGTGGACATCAGAACACCAAGGTGGCAGAACACACTGGCTGTGCAGAAATCTGCTGATCCCGTATTTTTTATAGTATATAGTATTGTGTGAAATGTGCATGTGTCAGTTATGTGAACATACGAAATTGCCGGCAGAAAAAGGACCACAGGTCTATCAAGTCTGCCCAGTTGTGCAGCTCTTAGTTTCATATCTCTACAGTTGCCTCACCCCCACCTAAACCCCTCTCTTCTCCCTCTTTCCTTCATTTGTGTTCTTGTCTGTACTAACCCTGCCCTTGACTCGATCCCAACCCCACTTAAAGCTATCCACTGTCCTTTGAGTGAGTAACTCCTCCGGCAGTGCGTTCTGACCCACCACCACTCTCTCTGTGAAATAGTGCCTCCTCATCTCCCTCCTAAACCTTCCCCCTTCCAACTTCAGACTGTGCCACCTAGTGACCCTTCCCCTTTAAGTGGAACACTTCTCCCTCCCTGACTTTGTTTATGTTCTTTCACTTTAAAAATGAAACTGACTCATGCAGTCTCTAGAGGTTTCAGAATGCTGTTGTACAACAAAAGGATACAATCATATTCCATGAAATTTGAACTGTGGTACAACAGTATTTTGTGAAATTCTATACAGAACAACACTCTGCTATATAATTCCAGAAATGACTTACTCCGTATTGCTTATCTCCAGGGTTAATAGTGTCGGATAATGGTGCCAGCATAGTCAACGCTGTTAGAGATGGCAACTACCAACACATACTTTGTTTTGCACATTGTTTCACATAGTTCTTAAATAGAAACAGAAATGCTGAAAACCTGTTAGGTCTTGCTAGGAAAATATATGGGCATTTCAGCACAAAAAAATCCTGAAGGGGCTGCAGAGGTCAAACAGCTTACTACTGTATACATTAAAGCAGGGAGTTTGAACCTGCTGGAATTCAACATTTTACATGTTGGAAAGGCTTCTCAAACAGAAAAAGCTGTGCATGACTACACCATGCAGAATCAAATAGGTAAAGTAGGCATCATGCTCAGTTACAGCAGCTGGGCTCTATATGAATCTTTATCACCTTATTGGAGCCATTTGAGGCTGCCACATATGATGTCAGTGCACACAGTGCAACTCTGAGTCAGAATCTTCCTCAAATAAGATTTCTTCACGTTTTCCTTAATGACATAAAGAAAGACTTTCAGTCAAAAGAAGACACCACTGCTGTTGTGCTGGCAGATGACTTGAGTCTCAGACTGTTGAATGATCAGAGAAAAAATGCCATGTTTAAGAAAAACACCTATGTGTTGGCTACATTGCTAGATCCCTGCTTTAAGGGGAACATTGAACCCATCCTTCCTACAGGAGAAGACATTGAGTATTGGAGACATCTTCTGCTAACCAAATATGACATTTCTTCACTAGCACCATTTACTGATGTACAGCAGTCAAACTCTGCTGAACCATCAGTGTGTGCCTCTGGCGCACACAATAGCACATCTATGAATTCTTCACAATCACCAGTGTCATCAGCGAGGAAAAGGACAGCTGCTTCTCAGGCATCCTATGTGTAAGGTCAAAAAGGCAAATCAATTCTGAGGGCACAAGGTCAGGACCGCGTGAACAAAAACAGCATGGTCTAAAACGGCGAAAGTAAAACAGTGCTGTCAATAGCGCCCGCCCAAAACAGTGACCACAACAAAAGTGCCAATGGTAGCAGTCCACAAACACACCAACTGCTACCATGGCAAAACAAAACACACAGAAATTTCTGTTTTCTGTTCACCCCTGAACCCCCCCCCCCACTAAAATTAACCACCGGGGGGGGGAGGCAACTGCCCAATTTGTGTTTACGTGAAACATCCATTATAGTATTTAATCACTCAGTATGTGAACGTATGAGCTATTTATTATGTTGGCTTATAAATGTTGTTTTATTGGATAGTCTTGAACTTCGATATTGTGTTTAATCTATATGTATTTCCTGCATTGTTTTCAATCATATTCACTTAGGGGTGTTTTATATTCACATTTGTTCATGTGGTGATTTTTTTATTAGGGTTTTTCTTACTGTATGAGCTACTATACATGTGTATGTCTCTGTAAATCCTGTATCATAGAAGTAAGTAGTTCACAATGTACAAGCCATGCCCCTGAGGAAGGGTCACATCAGGACATCTACAGCTACTTCTCAGGCACCCTATGTGTAAGGTCAAAAAGGCAAATCACTGCTGAGGGCACAAGATCAGGACCATGTAAATCCATAATCCATATCCATACTCTGGATAGGGGGGTCGATCCCAGTCTTTTCACAGAAGAAAGGGTTCTGAAACAACTTCTAAAACTGAAGGTGGACAAAGCAATGGGGCCTGATGGGATTCACCCCAGAATTCTAAAAGAACTATGGGGAGAACTACTGACACCACTGACTACCCTTTTTAACAAATCATGGAGGATGGTGTGGTACCTGAGGACTGGAGGAGGGCAGATGTGATTCCCCTTCACAAAAGTGGGAGCAAAGCAGAGGCAGGAAAACAACAGACCTGTTAACTTGACCTCAGTGGTAGGGAAAATGATGGAATCACTTCTGAAAGAAAGAATTATTGAGTACCTAGAGGCCAGCAGGGCACAGGACCCAAGGCAGCATGGATTCTCAGCGGGAAGATCATGTCAGACGAATCTAATAGATTTCTATGACTGGGTGACCAAAGTAGTAGACCAGGGAGGGGCTATAGACATGGCCTACCTAGATTTTAGCAAGGCATCTGACACAGTCCCACACAAAAGATTAATAAACAAATTAGCCAGCCTGGGAGTGGGTCCCAGGGTGGTAGCCTGGGTAAAAAATTGGCTGGACAACAGGACACAGAGGGTAATAGTAAACAGAGTTCACTCCAAAGAAAGGGGGGTTACTAGCAGGGTACCGCAGGGTTCAGTACTGGGTCTGATCCTTTTAAATGTCTTTATAAGTGACATTGCAGAGGGACTGGAAGGAAAAGTATGCCTCTTTGCAGATGACACAAAGATCTGCAACAGGGTTGATATACAAGGGGGGGCGGAAAGGATGAGAAGGGACTTGGCAAGGTTGGAGGAATGGTCAAAAGTATGGCAGCTTAAATTCAATACAAAGAAGTGCAAAGTAATGCACCTGGGAAACAAAAACCCAGGGGAAGAGTACGCAATGGGGGGGAGGTATTAACAACAACAAAAATGGAAAGGGTCCTGGGAGTAGTCATATCAGATGACCTAAAGGTAAGCAAGCAATGCGAGAAGGCAGCAAGGATGGCTGGGGGGATACTGGGATGTATAGGGAGAGGCATCACCAGTAGAAAACAGAAAGTTGTTATCCCTTTGTACAGACAGTTGGTGAGATCCCATCTGGAGTACTGCGTGCAGTTCTGGAGACCCTATCTCCAGAAGGACATAGACAGGATGGAGGCAGTTCAGATGAGGGCAACTAGAATGGTGCAGGGTCTGCAACAGAAGCCATATGAAGAGAGACTAAAGGAACTTAATATGTATATACCCTTGGGGAAAGGAGGGAGAGGGGGGACATGATAGAAACTTTTAAGTACCTCAAGGGAATCAACAAAATCCAAGAGGGTAGCATCTTTCAGAAAAAGAGATGTGCAAGAACAAGGGGACACAATTTGAAGATAGAGGTGGGATGGCTCAGGGACAATGTGAGGAAGCATTTTTTCACAGAGAGGTTGGTGGATGCATGGACCGGCCTTCCTGAGGAGGTCTTGGGGTCAAAAACAGTGGGAGAATTCAAGAATGCATGGGACAGACATAAGGCAATTCTGGTGGGGGGTAGGAAGAAGTAGGTTGTTGGTTAACTAGGATCTGCAACTTATCAAATAGGTAGGGAAATGGGCAGACCAGGTGGGCCAAGCGGTCCTCCTTATCTGCCATCAAAGTCTATGTTTCTATGTTTCTAGACCTGAAGCACTGTTTTTTTTTTTTTCACACTCTCAATAAAGCTGGAGTTTATTTTGCAATACACATTTGTTTACTAATAATTTTTCAGAGTGCTTGGGTTTTGTTTTTGTTTGTGCCTGCCCTGCTAGTTTTCAGAGCACCCACTGCTGGACCATGAGCACAGGTTGTTGTTTCCTTCGTTCATTTAACTTATAGCACATTCCAGGAATAAAGATGATCATTTAGATGACTAATCTTCAAAATATCAAACATAAAGTTTCTTTGTTCATTTTTTCCCCTCAGCCTTTATAATCCTGCTATCTGAGAATGTAGAAGTCAACCCCAGGCCTGTTGCCCTGCCAGGCAATTTTGCCAGGAATGATCAAACCCCATGGTTTGAAACATAATCCAAGGGGAACTCCCTGAAACTAGCAGAGGATGGATCATGAAGGATGTCAGGAAGTACTTCTTTATATAAAGAGTGGTGATGGACTGAAACAAGTTTCTGGAGGAGATCATCAGGACTGAAAACTGTGTGCGGTTTCCAGAGCAGATGGGACAGACAATGGGGACATAGGTATAGTGAATAAGGGGCATGCTAAGGGGACAGGTAGTGGGCACATGGGTCTAGTGGGTAAGGGGCAGACTGAGGGGGTCTTATGGAGGACTGACAGGACCTGGTTCAGTCCAAAAATTAGACTCAGGCAGATTGTATAAAGGCCATCAGGTCGTTCTCTGCCTTCTTTTTCTCTGTTTCTTTGTTTCTATGGTTTGAATGGGACGAAGTTAACACATTTAAAAAATAGAAATTGATGGCTAAATAAATTGAACTGGATTACCTTATATGACCCAGATGTGTTAGAACTTAACAAAACCAGTCTGAAAAACAACGTGTCTCCGTGTCTGTGACTGAGATACAGTGCAGTAATGCTTCCCCACCCCACAGTACATCCCCTTCACTGGCAGCAATTTGTAGTCAAAATGTTTACTGCATTTATTTGTCCTTTGTTTTCATTGTTCTCCTCACCATCCATATTGTCACACCAACAGGAATCACAGTACATCTGGAAGTCAGTCGGTGAGACGAGCAACCTGAACATGCAGAGCACAAGGAAAGCAAAGAAATGACAAGGAATGACAGACTTTTAACTAAAATAAAATACTGCACATAAACTGCCGTCAGGTATAGGAAATATCTCAGCCAGAGTGAAGTCGGGCGCCAGGGCAGGTGAACAAAACCGAATGGAAAAGGCAAGATATTTGATTTTGTAGGCTGAACTTCAGTAATGTACTGTATCTAAGTGATCTTTTAACATAAAAATAAAAGCAAAGTTAACATATGATAAAGAATCAGTGCCTTGGGACCTGAGACTAGGGCGGCTGTCAATACAGCAAACAGGCACCAAGTACCTGACTTCTTTTCAGCGTCCCTCGATATAATTAACAAGGAGATATAATGAACACATTTCATGACTCCCCATCTGTTTGTTATAGCGAGGGAGCACTGCACCAGATTCTGCGTGTGAAATTCAAGGATATAGGGTTGTGCATAATTATGATTAAAAGTTTGCTAAAGCGGGGGGACTTATTTATTATAAGGATGGCCTAACCTTGCTTAATACTATTCCCTCTGTAGTCTTTGCATCTCATTCTGATGGAATAATGCTACTTTTGAATTACTCCAATGCCAAAACGTTACATTTTTGTTGTCCTCACAATCCCACACAAAATGGTATACTCAGTCTGGAGGTTCTTATTGATTCCCTGTCAACCAGCATTAGCAGCAATGAGTTCATGCCATTGGGGACCTGTTGATTTTTTTGGAACACAAAGAACTCTAATAAATGTGATTCTATTTTAAGTAAATTAAACTGAAATCAAATAATTCCAGATGAAACTAGACTGGACATGAAACGTTCCAATCATAGTCTTCTACCGGTATATGTGCAACAGACCTGATAGAATTGCTGCTTTGGGTACCCTCCCTGATGTAATCAGTTCACTGACCACAGCCTTATCTGTGTGAATGGAGGGTCAGTCAGTACTCCCCCTCCTAAAATGGTCACTGTTAGAGATATGTTCGAAGTCGACCGTATCACTTTTTGTTGTGAACTCAGCCAGTGTTGGAAATACAGGGAGCTTTCCAGGGCTTGACCCCCATATATCTGAAGAGAGCCCCAGTAGCTCACGCATCAGTGCCTTTGACTTAGAATGGGAAGGGGAGCTCAGTTTGAAGATAGGACCCCCATGGCTCTCAAAGCTCATAAAGTGTATGTCCAAGACCCAATTCTCTCCCAGAACTCAGACTGCACTGCTACAAGTTTTCGCAACCCTTCAGATGCCAGAGTGATTACCTTGGTATTCTGCCACCCCTCAGTTTAATCTGCAGGATGTAAAATTACACCGTGAGCATATTTTGACCTTGATGATCTCCCATTTTATATATTTGATTTGGGGTCCAAATAAGTCAGTTAGGAGCTTGTGGCACTTATATATGAATACAATGTGCAGGATATGAATTTTAAGCATTGAGCATACCTTGACCTTGGTGACCTCCCACTTTTATTGCAGTGTGGTCCAAATTAGTTAAAAAAGGTCATCTGTTTTGATTAACAGCATTATAGTAATGCTATTATGGAAACAGCTCTAATTATTGCAATACCACTTTAAAATTTATGCTGCTTGGAGACTTCTGGTCACGTCATCAGAATTACTGCAAGCTAACTCTAACAGTTCCGCTCCCACCTAGCAAAATTCATCATCTCCCACTAATTAAGCGATCTGTCTTCTTTGAAAAAATGGATCCCTGGATAGCTTACAATGACAGGAAAGCAACAACGTGGGAAAAATCTAAAATCTTTAGCCAATTCAGCCAAATTAAAGCAGCTGGTACTAGACGAAGACATGGATGGGTTTACAGCCCAGTCACATTGCAGAAGAACGCCCTCTGAATTGTCCGGAGAGCACGAACTGCTAGAGGTTGCGGATCCCAAAAATATGCAACGGACCTTACAGCAAATCCTGTCCACAGTCAATAGGATTGATGCATCACTGACAGGCTTAAAAGAAGATGTGCAAACTTTAAATAAAAAAGTATCGATGAACGCTACTAACCTCAACCTAGTTTCAGAGGCCCAGGAGAGCTCCGATAGACTGGTGCTGCTTTTGCTGCAAAGAGACAGAGAAACCCAGCGTTGCTTAGAGGACTTAGAAAACAGGTCCCGAAGAAATAACTTCAGAATCCATGGTATACCGGAGGATGTGGAAGAGGGATTCCCTTCAACAGTCGACTTTGTGCAGCATGTCTTGAGATCAGTCCTCTCTCTGCCCTCGGATATTAAACTAGATATAGACTGAGCGTATCGCTCCCTCGTGGTGAAGCCCCAAGACCCAACTGCAAGGCCACGCTCAATGATCGTGCAGATGGTCTTTTTTCAAAGTAAGGACTGGATTCTACAAGAAGCATGGCGACAGAGAGACCTCAAGTACAAAGACTCCCAAATCTTCTTCGATCAAGATTTTTCGTCAAGCAGTTAAAAACGTTATCAGAAAGTTAAAGCTTAAAAAAGGGATTAAAGCCCAACTGCTGTTCCCAGCCAGAATCAAAATACATTTGGATACCGGCATTAAAACTTTTATCTTACTTGGTGGAAGCCTTACAAGTGCTGCAGAACCTGGATGTATCTCTCCCCGATCTAGAAATGCAGAAGTTGGAAAATAAACTTAAATTGGAGATGTGGTCTAAGGTCCCCACCACTAAAAGTAGGAAAAGAGTGATCCCTGGCTCCCACCCACAAGAGGCCTCTTCGGACATTCGGGAGTTGCTTTCAAGAGCAAAACAACACCTACATGAGGACAGCAGCCAGAAACAATCAACTGCGAAATCGCCTTGCAGCTGAAGGGAGACACGAGGAGATCTGAAATACTTACTGTTGAGGGGAGACCGTTCCAAGGAACAGACTGGACTAAAATTCAGAATGTAAAGTAAAGATATTTGAAATATGTAGAAATATATAGAGAGCTGACCACGAAATCTTAAAGCTGAAAACATCTAAAAGAAATAAAAGTATTTGAGATTCCATGGAGGGGAGATAACAAGTATGGGTAAAAGAATGAAGAATAATAAGAAGGTAAACTAATAAGGTTAAGAAACTTAACTTTGGTCGGCAAAGCAATGAATTTGAGTATGGGAGGGGTGTTTACAAGCATAAGGGAGTAAACAAAGTGAAAAAAGAAACACTCGCTCGTGGGATAGGGTCTGGAACCATACATAACACAGTTTTAGGAGGAATTCTGAGTGAGCAAAGATAATAAGGCCACCCACCAATTACACTCACTCAGGAAACCTCGGTAACACATCCCCTAATCTTAATATAGGGATTGACACACTCGCTGGCAGGGGCTTGCTTTGGGGATAGGGTGCTGACGCCTGTGGGGAGGGAGAGCCGACTGGTAGGTTTAAATCTCAGAAGGGTTTACCATCATGACTAAACTAGATCGGAGGCACTGCCAGACAGACCCATGTAGAGAAAGCTGCAAAACATGTGACCGGAGGGGCTGAAGGAATGGAATTGGGTAACTATGAAGAAGTAGAATCGAGGGCCTATAGGTAGAGATGAAGAATTTATAGAGCTTGCCCCTGCCTCTGTGTCCTCCAGCTGTATCTGGGTTTTGAGGGGTGCTCCAAGTTCAAGGGAGGACTGTTTTGTGGGATGTGTGGGGAGGACGTGGGGGGACTGGATGGGGAGTGTGCCGATGTGAGGTGTTCTAGTAGTGAGACACTGGTGGGGATGGGCTGGGCGAGGGCTTTGGGGATCTGCTGCCTGATTTGCCTTGCTGTTTTTCAGAGAAGTCACCGCCTGGTTCTGCTGGAATGGAAATGGTTCAGGAGCCAGTCTGACTTCTGGATCACTCTCCCCATGGAGGGCTGGAAAAGGAGGAGGAACGGCAGGTAAGGGATAGATGGGTGGTTAAAGAAAATGACACAGAGAAGCAAAATGAAGGGGAGGTTTAGAGGAAATGGACTCCTGAGAAGTAGTCACAACAGATGCCCCAACATAATCTAGGAATGGGGAAGGGGGACAAAGCATAATTGAAAGACTGCAGAGAAATATGGAAGGAGAGATTGCCCTCCGATAAGCAGATGCTAGTAAATAACAATTATCTAATTAATAACAGTACCAAGATGAAAGGATGGCTCTAGGAATGACAGAAACACTACACTAAGACCCTGCCATGCTGAATAAGGGCACAGCTGGGAATATGAGGAACCCATTATGTTAACAGAGGGATGGAGACAATAGAGGGGGGAGGGATGAACATTGTGGGGGATATGCAAAACATATAAAAGAAAGATGGAGCGGGGGGGGGAATCATGGGGAAATCTGTTATCAGAATTAATAGCTTGGAGATCATTCCTTTGGTGACGGTTAAAGAGGGGGTGGTAGGAGTTCCCATTTAGGGGGCTAACCTATACCTCTTGCCCCAAATCTATGGGGCACTTTTTGGGTCAATAAATTGACCCCCCATGGTGTTACCATGGGTTTCACATGGAAGTCATGGGAAATGATATAATGATGTTGTATATAGTTTTAATGTTATCAGTTACTAAGTTCACAGGTTGCTCTTTGCAACTTGAAGTTCAGAAATTTCAAGTTTTTAATTTTTGGGTCTCACAGGTTGGACAAAAGGGGACAGGAAAGGACAAGGTCTGGAAGAGGCTTGGGTTCAGAGATGATGCCCTTCTATATAGATTATGTCTTCATTGAATATTGTTTCATATAATGTGAAGGGTGTTAACTCTCCAGTCAAGCAGTCTAGATTACTAACGGAGCTTCAACATCTGAGATGTGACATCGCCTTCTTGCAGGAAATGCACCTTTCAGAATTGAAGCATACTAATCTCAGGAGGAGGTGGGTGGGTCAGATGGTGGCAGCTTCACACCTTACAAGTAAAAAAGCTGGAGTAGCGATTTTAATTAGATGCAATAGCCCCCTGAAAATACATTCTACAGAGGAGGACTGCCAGGGAAGATATGTTAGGGTAACATGCACTTACAAAATAAAATGCTACATCTGGTAAACGTATATGCTCTTAATGTGGGCACAGAAAGGTTCCTGGGAGAGGTTTTCAATAAGCTATCAGGTCTAACCCAAGGCCAGGTACTACTAGGTGGAGACTTTAACACAGTACCTTCCCCACAGATGGATCGTTTATCAGGCAACCAGCGCACTAATAAGGCGGAGAGTAAGAAACTTAGGGCACTGATGGAAGAGGCTGGGATGGTAGATATATGGAGGTCGCAACACGTGGGGGAGAGAGACTACTCCTTCTTTTCAAGAGCACAGAGTTCCTACTCTCGTATAGATTTTTTCCTTACATTTAAAACAGACCTACATCTATTTGAACACTCTAAAATACACCCAATTACTTTATCAGACCATAGTCTAATCTCTACTAAACTGTCACTTGGACGGGAAGGCAAATCACCCTTATGGAGACTAAACATCTCATTATTAAATGAGGAATAGTTCAGGAAACTTATTATCACAACAATAGAAAATCTTGAGAAAGATTCAGCTATAGAAAATTGCTCGCCAATGATTTGGTGGGATACTTTAAAGGCAGTAGTTAGGGGCCAGATAATTAGTTATGCATCGGCCAAGAAAAAGCAAGCAAGGGCTAATTAAACAATATTAAGAGAGAAGTTGTCCGAGTTAGAGGCCAAACATAAAAAAAACACAGGGTCCAAACAAATTTTAAAAGACTTAACCTAGATCAGATCAGAATTACAAGAAATAGAGAACAGAAGGGTGGAAGCATGTCTCAGGTTCTCCAATCAAAAATACCATGAGGTGGGTGGGAAGGCATTGAGACTTCTGGCCTTTCGCCTCTGGAAAAAACAAGCTGAAAGACATGTCTCAACTGTACGAGACATATCGGACCCTGATAGGTTGTGGTCTAAAGCTGGGGATATTGCCTCTCAATTCAGAGCATTTTACAGGGACCTATATGCTGAAAACAAAGCAGAGCAATGGGTCAGAAAGGAAACTGTAGATTTTCTAGACTCCATTGACCTACCAGTCCTACCTGTAGGTACACAAGAGGCACTTTCAGCCCCAATCTCTACGCAGGAAACCTTGAGAGCTATATGGGATCTCCCGACTGGGAAAACATCTGGCCCAGATGGCCTATTGGCTGAATGGTATAAGAAGCTGAGTAAAACTCTAGCACCTCAATTAGTACATATCTACAACACCAGTCTAGAGGAGGGGACTTTCCCGAAGTCATGGAAAGAAGCCCTGATCACAGTCATCCCGAAATCAGGAAAACCCCGATCTCATTGTGAATCATACAGACCAATTTCTCTCCTTAACCAGGATCTAAAAATCTTAACCTGTATCCGTGCATCTAGATTACAACAATATGTAGACTTATTAGTACACCTAGATCAGTCAGGATTCATCCCATGCAGGCAATTACAAGATAAAATCAGAAAACTTTTAAATATTATCACACACAAACATCTCCCCAATTCTAATCCAATGGCAATATTTTTAGACGCTGAAAAGGCGTTCGATCGGGTGAATTGGGTTTATATGACGGAGGTAATGTCAAAGATGGGAGTAGGGGGCAGTTTTCTCAGATGGGTGACCTTGTGCTATCAAGACCCGATGGCTCGAGTCAGAGTTAATGGCACAAACTCTGACTTTTTTGACATAAAAAGGGGAACAAGACAGGGATGCCCCTTATCCCCACTGCTGTTTGCACTTACAATGGAACCCCCGGCTCAGGCTATCCAGGAGAACCCCAATATAAAGGGGATACAAATCAATGGTATAAAGAACAAAATCTCTCTATATGCAGATAATACTGTAATATACTTAGAAAAGCCAGAGGCCTCTGTTCCAGAGGTACTTCGACTATTAAGTCGATTTGGAGACATATCTGGTTTCAAGGTGAATATAGAAAAAAATGAAATATTAAGTATCAATGGACCCCCACAAAGAGAACTACACAACCTTCTGTCCTTTAAGTGGGTTAAAGACAAAATTAAATATTTGGGGATATCCATACCTACTGACTTGGCAAAACTTCATCTCTACAATTATCAAGTGCTAAAAGAAAAAGTGTTTGAAGACCTGCACAGATGGCAAAATCTTCCTCTTAGCTTCATGAATAGGGTTGAGGTAATAAAGATGATTTTGCCTAGATTTATATTCTTGTTCTCCACCCTTCCTCTCCCAATTCGTAGGACAGAGTGGTGGGAGTTGAGAAAAACTAACTTCATTTGGGCTGGGCATCATCCTGGCAAGAGATGGGATATGCTGATAGAAACTAAGGATAAAGGAGGGCTCGGAGTTCCGGACCTACAAAATACTATCTAGCTGCACAGACAACTCCAATATTAAAATGCTGAGACCAGAGAATGGGGGGCTGGTATGGATTAGAAGAATGGGCTCACCTACAGATACCATTGAGGTTTCTGCCCTGGGTGATTAAATCCTCAGATCTTAAGGACCTAGAAAATGTCTGGACAAAAAACACACTCAAGATCTGGCTCAATACGAGGCAGTGGTGGGAGATATTCTCCCCTACATGGAGGTATATCCTGATGAAATACTTGCCACAATTTCCAGCTAGCCATAATGACCCCTGCTGGCATTGCTGGGCAAATAAAGGGCTTAAATATTTACATCAAATGGTTAACGAAGAGGGTATTAAAACATTTGCAACCCTTCAGGGGGAATTCATGATTCCTTACAAGGATTTCTTCAGATACCTTCAGTGTAGACACTTTATAACTAGTACTGCGGGGGTCTGTGCTATACAAAATAACCCGGCTCCACCGCTGGTGTATATATATCAGAAAAGCTATATGGCTGATACGAGGAAGTTCATTTCATATATATATATATCAAACACTACAGGAAGGCTCAGGCTCCTTATATATTCAATCTATAGAAAATAAATGGCAAGCTGAATACAAGAACCAATTATCAGATAAAGCGTGGAGTCAAATCTGGCAGGGAATACACAAAACAACAAACTCCCCAGTGTGAAGGGAGTTTAGATGGAAAATTTCAACAAGGTACTTTATTACTCCTGATATTTCCTCTACACAACTTCTCAAAATGATAGGTGTTGGAGGGGATGTGAAGACAAAGGCTCCCAGTTTCATAGTTTCTGGAGCTGCCCTAAGATAAGAGGCTATTGGGCCGAAGTAGCCTTGGCTATTAAAAATATATTGCAGCTAGAAAGCTTACCAGAATTTCCACATATGATATTGCACCCCCCCCCCGGGGTGAACTCCAAAGCACAAAAATATCTATTCTTTATTATGATTGAAGCAGCCTCCAAATCAGTTACACAACACTGGTTAACATCAGATGGTTTATCCTACTCTATTTGGTGGTCAAATGTGAATAACATTAAGACAATGGAAGCTTTGACAGCCCAATTTAGACTCCAAACAGATCAATTTAACTCGAGGTGGCTTCCCTTCTTCGAATATGTGGAGACCAAAAAGGGCATACCAATACTAGAACAACTCCTGGTAAAATAAAGGTAGAAAATCCGTTGGCTTTCAGTTGGAGGAAATTCCTGTAACCCCTGTCCTATACCTGTGAGACCCAGCCCCAGGCATAAAGATGGCTGGGAAAATGACCTGTATTGTTAAAATAGTCCACAGTTAAGGGAATTTAATTCATTTTTTCCTTTAGTTATTCTCTATTCAGTGTGTTCCTGAAATTAACTAACCAACTGTAAAGGTACTGTACAAAGTATGACTCTCATAATAAATTGTAATATAAGGTGACGGAAGGAGAATATGGGAAGGAATTAAGAAATACACAAAACAATTGTCTATTTTTGTAAAATTCGGTTTATTGGGTTGGTTCGGGCTGGGAGAGGGACAGAAGTGTTTAGAGGATGAGTTGCTGGGATGTATTCTGTTGCTTTCTGGTTATGTGAGATGGAGGATAATTCTGGTGAATCTCGTCGACCCGGAAGGAGACATAAGCAATCTGCCCAACCTGTAAGATACAAAAGGGAATGATTCTGGTCAATAGTCAAGTATACATGAGAATATGAAATTATATAATGTTCTGTAACCGATATGTTAACAGTGAATTATCTGTGTATTTTCTTGTTAACACCTGTAATAATGTACAATGGAACTGAAAAAGAAAAATTAATAAAAATTAAGTTCCAAAAAAAAAAAAAAATTTATGCTGCTTGGAGGGTGCACCATGTAAAAAATTAACCTATATGTTTTATTTAGGGCCTCTGAAAGAATGTACTTAGACCTCACATACATTGTCTGATGGATTATGGCATTCTGTTTCTTACAAACTGTGTATTGTTACAAGTATTGCCACCTTTTGGTGTGGGGGGTATGTGTTGACAAGTATGTGATTGCACCCAGCTGTGGGTGCCTTTAAATATTTTGATCCACCACATGGCCGGCCTCCTTGAGGAAGCATGCAGATGCAAAACTGGTCGGGGACACAGGGGGAGTGTTTTCACCATTTTAGAAGTGTTGTATGCCAAGTTTACTTTTCTGCAACATGCGGTAAATAAACATTTTTGTCTGTATACCTTGGTGATTGGTGCTCTTTTTCCAGTAGTTATAAATGATGTTTAATGCAGTACGACCTGTACTGGAGCAGCTTCCTTCGCATCTTATACATCCTATGCTATCAAAGGAACTACGGATGGTTCTAGCAGCACCACTGACAGATCTGTTTAGTAAGTCCCTCAATACAGGAGTGGTTCCTGATGACTGGAAGGGGGCACATTTAGTCCCTCTTCACAAGAGTGGAAGCAGGGAGAAGGTGGGAAACTATAGGCCGGTCAGCCTCACCTCAGTAGTGGGCAAGATTATGAAAGTGCTGCTTAAGGAAAGGATTGTGGAACACTTGGAATCCAGTAGAGCACAGGATCTGAGGCAGCATGGATTCACAGCAGGAAGGTCACGTCAAATGAATATGACAGACTTTTTTGACTGGGCGATGAAGGAGGTGGATCAGGGGGTGATGGATATCACCTACCTCGATTTCAGCAAGGCCTTCGACACTGTTCCACAAAAAAGACTGGCAAACAAGTTGGGTAGCCTGGGGGTGGGCCAAAAAAGTGGAGAACTGGGTCAGGAACTGGTTGGGGACAGAAAGCTGAGGTTGGTGGTAAATGAGATCCAATCCTAGGAAAGGGAGGTGACCAGTGGGGTGCCTTAGGGATCAGTCCCAGGGCCAGTCCTATTTAATGTCTTCATTAGTGACATATCTGAGGGGTTGGAGGGGAACGTTCGCCTGTTTGCAAATGACACCAAGATCTGCAACAGGGTAGACATACCAGAGGGGGTCAAGAAAATGAGGGACCTAGAGAAGCTGGAAAGATGTTCCGAAGTGTGGCAATTAAAACTGAATGCAAAGAAGTGCAAAATCATACACCTGGGGTGCAGGAACCCTGAAGTGTGTTACAGGTTAGGAGGGGAGTTAATAATGATTACCAAGGAAGAAAGAGTTTTAGGGATAATCATCTCAGATGACCTAAAGGTGGCCAAGCAGTGCATCAAGGTGGTGGGGAAGGCCAGTGGCATGTTGGAGTGCATAGGAAGGGGTATCACCAGCAGAAAAAGGGAGGTGGTGATGCTACTATACAAAACATTGATGAGGCCTCACCTGGAGTACAGTGTACCGTTCTGGAGGCCACATCTTCGTAAGAACATAGACAGGGTGGAGGCAGTTCAGAGAAGGGCAACTAAGATGGTGCAGGGCTTGCTCCACAACACATATTAGGAGAGATTAAAATACCTCAACATGTACTGTACACATTGAAAAAGAGGTGGGAATGGGGGATATGATAGAAACAATCAAGTATCGTAAGGGAATAAATAAAGTGCAGGTGGGCGATATCTTTAAGTATAGGAGATGTACAAGGACAAGGTACACGATATGAGATTAGAGGGGGGCAGGTAAACATGCAATCAGTGCTCAGACTCTCTGACCTTGTTTCCGCGAATGTTTTTAACACCTTAGCCAAAAAATATCTCAAGGAGGCCTGCCACTGTGAAAAGGGATAGTATTTTCCTCGTAACTTTGCATTTTATTACCTAGCACTTACACCCCTCATCTCCCCGTTCCTCCTTCCAACTTCAGTATCCTCCTCCTCTGGCTGCTGGTGTGGCACTTCAGTGTTGATCCTGACATAATTTGTTATGTTTTCCTGCCTGTTCTTGTTTGTCACATGTTGTTATTGTCTATGAATGCCCTGCATTATTTTTTATGTTCAAGTGTATGCTCAGATTGTCCTCCTGACATAAATTGTCATGTTTCCTGACTGCTCTTGTTTTCTATATATTGTTATTGCCTATGAATGCATGGCATGTTTTTTCCTTTTTTCCTTCAAGTGTACATCCAAATTGTTGCTCTGTATCCAGTTGCACCTTTCTTGATTGCATTGTACCTTGTATTATGAATGCATCAATTACTGTGTAAAACATTGCACTGCTATGTATGTATTGCTTGTGTTGTAATTGTCACCAGGACCTCCTTGCAAATGAGCTTGCTCAACGGAGTATTTCCTGTAATAAACCTGAACTTGAACTAAAGGGAAATGTGAGGAAATTTTTCTACACAGAAAGGTTGGTGGATGCATGGAACAGCCTGCTCCAGGAAGCAGTGGGAGCTAGCACAGTGGGAGGATTCAAAAATGCATGGGATAGGTATAAGGAAATCCTAGAAGTGGGAAGAAGAGGCTAAAGCCACTGACCAAGTAGGGTCAGCGACCACAAATGCAGGCAGGGAATATGGGCAGACTAGGTGGGCCTTGCAGTCCTTACTGTATTTAACGTCAATTACTATGTTACCTTTTTTTTAGATAGCCGAGTAGCCTGACTTTTCAGAAACAAATCACACACTTGCCAGTTACCTCAGGTTGTCTATATCTTTAAAATCTCAGTCACAGAAAGCATGAAGTATATAAAAATAACATGTAATACTCCACAATATTTACATATGTTACAGGATGTTACACGCTAAAGACTATGGGGAACTCTTGCTGTCCACACCCAGCTGCACCTGCAGCCAGCCAATTTGAAAGACTGTAATCTCATTTCCCACATACCTCCCATGTGAAATAAAACATTTTACAAAATATAACAGATAGTAAAATTAAAAAAAATGACCTGGGTGTTACATCTGTCACATCTCCATCCCTCTGATGAATGAAAGGACATATTTTAGTGGTCCTAAAATATTGCTTTCTTGTTAGTAGGTTTACCCTACCTGTTATGCCCCAGTGCTATTTTTTATTTGACAACTTATAAATTCTTTAAGGCACTGCATTTTCTTTACTGAGCCACAGGTTACTGCCTAGACAAACCATCTGCATTGTCATGCTGTGACCTACAGTGGTGCTTAATGTCCATGTTACTGGACTGCAGCACTAGACTCCATATTAATAATGTGGCTTCCCCCCCACTGATCCTGTGGAACCATGTGAGAGGGTTGTGTCAGTGACCTGTGTGAATGCCCAGTAGGCTTCTTTCTGGACATCAGCTTCCTGCTCAGATACATGGCTGGATGTTCCTCTTCTGTGTGTGTTACCTAACTCACAACCACTCCTAGTCTATGGTTGAATGCATCCACGTGTACAGTGAACTTCAGAGAATAGTCAGGACTTGGGAGCACAAGTGCCTGACAAAATGCCTCTTTCAGCTGGTGGAATGTTGTCTCATAGTGATCTGTCAGCTGAACTTTTTCTGGAATTTTCATCCTAGTAAAACTGAGCAGGCGGTTGACTATACTATTGAAGTGTGGCACATACTTTCAAGAGCACCTTACTATCACTAGACAGACTCATACTTTCCTCTTTGTGGTGGGCGTGGCCCATCCATATATGGCCTTAATTTTTACAGGCTTAGGTCAGATGTACCCACTTCTTACCCTGTGCCTAAGGTATAACACCTCTGCCACTCCTATTTGGCATTTCTTCACTTTGACTGTCAACCCTGCAGCCTTCAGTTAGCAGAACACCTCGGTTACATGTCTGACATGCTCGTCCTATGTCTGGCTATGGATGCTGATGTGGTCCATGTTGCCAGAGTGAAGTATTTTTCCACAGACAGAATGTGGGCCACAATTCATTGAAAGGTAGCTGGTGCATTCGTTATCCCGGATGACACTACTTAAAACTCAAAAGGGACAAATATAGTGATGAAAGCCAACCTCCCTCTGGCTTCAGGGGTCAGGGGTACTTTATTCATTTATTTATTTATGTCTTTGGTAACCAGATAAGTGCACAGGTGACTGAGCCACAGGTTACTTCCTAGACAAACCATCTGCATTGCCATGCTGTGACCTACCGTGGTGCTTAATGTCCATTTTACTGGACCGCAGCACTAGACTCCATAGACAGTTTGGTAACCAGGTAAGTGCACTGATCTATTGGACTGTTTTCAGACATGATCTGGGCCACAGATGTGGCTGCAAAATAACATAATCAACAGAGACAATGCACAAAAATAGCAATAGTACAGAGTAATACATATAATGCAATATAATACAAGATTTGGTAACATACCTCCAGACAAGGTAGTTAACATGTGATGGAGACAAAGCAGGTCTGCAAGCATAGTTTCAGTGTTCAAGGTCTATCTAAGATGCCTACCTGCTGTAACAGTGGGCAGTAGGCTAAATTAGTAGGTGCATGGAAGTTTACATAGATCATATGAGATATACAAGCTGACAGTGATCTAGGATAGTTAGGTGCATAGAAGCTCAGGCTTGCTAGAGAAATAGCAAAACAGTGGATCAGTAGTACTGCAAAGAGGTAAGAACAGGGTAGGAGAGCAGAGAGTAATGAGAGGTACGATGCAGGTAGAGAAGGCTGGGGGGCAACAGGGAGGCAAGTTGGAGGAAGGGGAGGGGTCCCAAAAGATGGCAAACCAGGTCCTGGCACCAAGACGGCCCGCACCCACTGGTGTTATCTTGAGGGCAATTGATGCTGGCAGAGAAAGCTAAGGGACAAACAGAGTGAGAAAGGCCAGAAATGTAGGGCGATGGAGTTGTCCCAACAGCTCACCAGGTCCTAGCTTCTTGATAAACCACTCCCTCTGGTATTGTCTTGGTGGCAGTTACAGCCTGACCCAAGTAGAAGCCAGTTGCACAGATTGGTTTTGAAGGACAGATGGGTGGCAGAGGAGTGGATGGTACCCTTTTGTTAGGTCTATGGTCATCAGGTACATGACTCCCCCTGACCTCTCTAGGAGCTCATTTGTGCTGAGCATGTAATATGCATAATTCTTGGGGATCAGTGCTACTGGGGAGGCCCTGGGACTACAGGACTCCTGGAGTACCATAAGAGCCAGTATTTCCTCGATCTCCCCCTCAATGGCATATTTTGCTCCCTCAGTTACTCTGTAGGGTAGCTGCCTAAGCGGGGCCTCAGACTCTGTATCCACATGGTGCTCCACCAGTGTAATACACCCCAGTTTTCCTGTGAACATTTCCCCAAATGTAAGCAGCACCCCACCCATTTCGGCAGCTTAGGCTGGTGTTAGCCACTCCAGGAGTGTGACAGCATCCACTGAAGAGTCTCCCTAAATTTCTCCCAGGAGAGTCACCAGCGAGTCTGCTTCTGTCTCCTCTGGATAGCTGCACACAGCCAGGACAGAATAGTTCCCAACCGTAATAGTAGATCTTTGAAAGAATTTATTTTTCTTAGCCACATCATGGAACTGTAAGCTGTCAGTGTCAGGACCACCCAGAAATGTTTTGCTGGCTGGGCCTCATTATTAGATTGAACTAGAGGTTGTTAGTTTTATTGCAGAATTGATATAATTACTTTATTTCTTGCTGTACATGTCTGATACCTGTATTACAATATATTCCTCCTGGATTGTAGGCAATGTTTTTTCTATATCATTTGTATTAGCTACATCATACCTACTAAATCAATTTCAGTATTTCTAGGTACTATATATATATATACATATATATATATATATAGTACCTAGAAATACTGAAATTGATAGTTTTTTATTTTAATGGGTTCACCACAATATATCCCAGGCACGCTGCCTTAGGGTAGCTGGTCCATTCCACTGGGGTGTCAAACAGACGAGGCATACTGATGAGTCCTGGTAGGATGAAACACGGTTCTATGTCTTCTGTTAGCACCCTTTGCAAACTGTGTGAGAGGCCTTTCGGCACCATGCAATTCTGCTTAAGTTGGACCAGCATAACATTCTGTGGTGATTTGCATATGCAGCCCATGATGCTTTGCATTGTGGGGGCATGTGTGATTTTGTATTTTCTTGAAACTTGGCTTCCCAGCCAAATGCCCTTTGGGGTAACCCTTGCCTCAGTGTTTACGCACAGAGGTTCTTTGTCTTTTAAATAGTTTTTTTATTTTAATGGGTTCACCACAATATATCCCAGGCACGCTGCCTTAGGGGTAGCTGGTCCATTCCACTGGGGTGTCAAACAGACGAGGCATACTGATGAGTCCTGGTAGGATGAAACACGTGTCTATGTCTTCTGTTAGCACCCTTTGCAAACTGTGTGAGAGGCCTTTCGGCACCATGCAATTCTGCTTTAAGTTGGACCAGCATAACATTCTGTGGTGATTTGCATATGCAGCCCATGATGCTTTGCATTGTGGGGGCATGTGTGATTTTGTATTTTCTTGAAACTTGGCTTCCCAGCCAAATGCCCTTTGGGGTAACCCTTGCCTCAGTGTTTATGCACAGAGGTTCTTTGTCTTTTAAATAGTTTTTTATTTTAATGGGTTCACCACAATATATCCCAGGCACGCTGCCTTAGGGGTAGCTGGTCCATTCCACTGGGGTGTCAAACAGACAGAGGCATACTGATGAGTCCTGGTAGGACGAAACGTGTATCTATGTCTTCTGTTAGCACCCTTTGCAAACTGTGTGAGAGGCCTTTCGGCACCATGCAATTCTGCTTTAAGTTGGACCAGCATAACATTCTGTGGTGATTTGCATATGCAGCCCATGATGCTTTGCATTGTGGGGGCATGTGTGATTTTGTATTTTCTTGAAACTTGGCTTCCCAGCCAAATGCCCTTTGGGGTAACCCTTGCCTCAGTGTTTATGCACAGAGGTTCTTTGTCTTTTAAATAGTTTTTTATTTTAATGGGTTCACCACAATATATCCCAGGCACGCTGCCTTAGGGGTAGCTGGTCCATTCCACTGGGGTGTCAAACAGACGAGGCATACTGATGAGTCCTGGTAGGACGAAACACGTGTCTATGTCTTCTGTTAGCACCCTTTGCAAACTGTGTGAGAGGCCTTTCGGCACCATGCAATTCTGCTTTAAGTTGGACCAGCATAACATTCTGTGGTGATTTGCATATGCAGCCCATGATGCTTTGCATTGTGGGGGCATGTGTGATTTTGTATTTTCTTGAAACTTGGCTTTCCAGCCAAATGCCCTTTGGGGTAACCCTTGCCTCAGTGTTTATGCACAGAGGTTCTTTGTCTCTTATATATATATATATATATATATATATATATATATATATACATATTTATGTAGTATTAATGGTAGAATGTAATCTTACTTACTTGCCCTCTGTCCAAATATGAAACAAATCATCAATGTAATGGAAATAAGCGAGTGGTTTATGTGTGCAGTGCCTTAAAAGGTCCTCCTCCAAATTCCCCAGAAACAGATTGGCATATCATAGAGCCATCCTGTTGCCCATTGCTGTTCCCATAGTTTGAACATAATGTTTACCATTGAAACAGCTGCAAACTAGGGGTGCTAGCTGCACACCCGAGCAGACTTAGATAGACTGGGTGGTCTGTTTCTGCTGGCACATTCATATGTTTGTAAGATGACTGAAAAGCCAGTGGGGCAGCACTTTTCCCAGACTGATCACTCAGTCTCAGATATGTCGGTAATGGTCTTAAAAGGACATTTTGAAAATACACAACAGAGACAGGCTTTTGAGGTCAGGCTTATTTTACTTCTCAATATGGTAGAAAATGACATGGACATTGATTTGGGTTTAATGACACATTACCCTACTTGAACCTACACAGACTTTAAGTACAAAGGGTGGACTTCAGTGTTTTTTGTTGTTGTTTTTGTTTAATACTGTATGGTTTAACTGGTTATCTATATTTGATTATCTCTCCATAAACTATTGGGGGGGCAGTGTGTTGGTTGGGGGCTTGTGTGGGGGGTTGGGGTTTTATGAGGTAAGGCTTATATTCAGGTACATGACATTGTGATGTTACAATGTGTTAGGACTCTTGCTTCACATACATAGTGTATGCTTCCTTCCAACTAGTTGTCTTTATTATGGTGTTACCGGGCGGGGTAATTCTATTAGATTTTGATTTCCATTCCTAAGACTGTTTTTGTACTTATAGTAGATTAATTCTATACTGACACATTTTGAACTCTAAACATATTAGGATACATGATCTCATTCCCTAGGTGGTCCTTGGTAGTGGGTTTTTTTTATTGGCACCAATTCTGACATTTGATATTTCTTGTAAAAATCTTGTTACAACACTGAAGGTTTTAATGTTTATGAAATATAGTATCTGGTTGAGTATATAGTTGATAAATTGTCTCCAGATAGGTTAAACAGTTTATGAATGTGTTAAACAGGCTGTTCACTTTAGGGAAACTTCTCTTTATTCCCTCCTATTGCCACATATAGAATATTCTTGTTTTATAGTTTGTAACTTGGAATACTATCTTTTTTAACATGTACTTAAGTGGTTATTATATCTAAAGGTCTTGCGTTTAATTAAGAGTATATTCACATAATAACACAATCACTCATTCCTGATGCCAGTTACTGAAACTGCCTGGCCCCTGAAAGTATTCCTCTTATCTGCCACTGTTGACATTTGACCTTGGAGGGCTTCATAGTTGTCAGCTGACTAAAACTGGTTTCTTGCATTTAAACCTCAGTTATTTTTTAAAGAAGGCATTTTAAACCAATGAGAATTCCTTCTGTTTTTTTAAATGTATGATCTGGGGGTAAAATATTATGTGATTTAGCAAACAATTGCCATAAGCTTCCAAGGAAGGGCTTGGTTGGTCTGAAAGCCTAAGCGCTGTTGTTTTTTGTTACGCCTATGTTGGTCCAATAAAACGTATCAAACCATTTATTTCTGGGTCTGTTCTTACAAGGACCAACACAGCAATTATTTCTGCAGGAATCTTGGGAGACTCAAGGAGTGGTCAAGGGTGGGGCAGTTGTAATTCAATGCCAAAAAGTGCAAAATCATGCACCTTGGGCATAGGAACCCAGGAGCTGAGTATAGGATGGAGGGGCGGTACTAACAGTCACTAAACAGGCAAGGGACCTTGGGGTTATCATATCTGATGATATCAAAGTAGCAGGGGTGTGTGACAAAGAAGTGAGTAGGGCTAGTGGGATGCTGAGGTGCACTTGGAGGGGTATCTGCAACAGGAAGAGGGAAGAGGTGTTGCCACTGTATTGCTCACTGGTGAGAACCACTTAGAGTACTGTGTCCAGTTTTGGAGGCTACACCTCAGACAAAACATAGACAGGGTGGAGGCAGTTCAGAAGTTCAGAGGAGGGCAACTAAAATGGTGCAGGGGTTGTACAAATTGTTACTTTTTTTCTTCCTTTTTGCTAGAAGGAAGCAGGCATGAAAATACTCCCCAGCAATTATATAAAATAACACATTGGTAAGTGTGGAAAAAAACTAGAATTTTATACACACCCTCAGTGTGTAATGCTATTATAATCCCCTCGAGCTTCGCTCTCGGGGTTTGTGAAGCATCACACACCTTGGGTTGTATATAAAATTCAAATTAAGCACACCTACCCATGTAATATTCTGTGTATACCGAGCTATAGCAATACATGAGTTGTGATAGGAAATAAAACTAAGTCTGCATAATGCTGGACTGCACACACCCATGGACTTCCTTTTTATTTCCACCCAATATTTCTTTTATTTATAAATTTGGCATTTTATAACATTTTTGTACCAAAGTTGGGTGATTTTTTTTTTTTATGGCTCTCCCAACTACATAGACGGTGGCCAGTAAACTCTCTCCTAAGACAGATGCTCGGTCCACAAATACAAACACTCATTTTGGGTGGAAGTTACCAGTCACCACTATATTGCAATTACAGTAACTTCTTCTGTGATATTGTAGCAGCTCTTGGCAACCTGTTGTACTAGCTAGATCTTATTTTTCTTCAGTACACCATCCTACCTCCCCGAAGCAGGTTGAGATACGAAGTCTCACTGGGTGGCTGGGAAACACAGACCCTAATCTTGGTTACAGCCATGCCAGGAACATTGTTCGGTTCATAATCAGTCTTGGCAATGGCCATGCTGGGTATGTCATTCAGTTCTATTTTCAATCAAAACAACATGTACTGTAAGTACACTGTTCTGGACTCCAGGAGACCTATGTTAGGTGGCAATACTCTGAACCCAGTCTATTCCTTCCTTCTTTAAGTTTCCACAAGTTAGTCTGCAAGTTCTTTATCCTCCACTCAGAGAGGTAAAAAGGTGTTGACAGCCTTGCCACTTTGTTCGGTTGTTTGGTACTCTACGATGATCAGAAAATAGTTCTGGAATTTGGTGGGTGTAGAGAGGTGTTTTCTCCAGGGTCAGTCTCAGGACAGTTTCTTCCCTTTTCCTCTTCCTGCTCTTTCTTCTCTCTCTCCTCTCAAGTTTAAGTGTGACTCATCTTTTAAACCCTTCTGTCAATTAACCCCTCCCCCTTTAGGGTGTGACTTGCACTGAAAGTCCCAAACAATGTTGTTCAGAGTACAAAAGGAATCTATATGAGAACTCCTGTGGGGCCTAGGAGTTACACAGTACCCCCCAGTAAATTATTGCTGTCTGCAGCAAGGGTATTGGACAACAGCTTACCCTGTTGGGGCTTCTCCAGAGAAAGGTGTGAACCCTCCCTCTACTTGTAGCCTGCACACGCAGAAAGGCAAAGGAGTAATGTTAGCTACTTGGTGATAACCTGCCCAAACAGAGAATGACTTAATGGGTATATCCGCAAGAAAGGTTTGTATAGGGATATGGAGTGGACAACCCTGAACTGAGGCCTTTGTCAGTTGCTAAGGACTTAAGCCAGGCACCCCTTACCCAGGGCATGTGTGGCGTTTGCCTCCCCCAACCCAGTACTGCAACCCCTCACCCATATTCAAAATGTATGTCACTTTTTAGGATGCCTACCAGGTCATGCTCCAAAGGCCTCTCCACATCTGCAAAGAAACAATTCAGTTAATAAAATGTATCCCCCAAAAGTGTGGGGCTTACCTTAAACAACTCTGCAAAGTCCATCTGCCAAACGGCTGCCTCCCAGTTGCTCCTTTTTTGACCCTGAAGGACTTGGACTGTGGCCAGTGGGCCACAGTGTAAGTGTCAGCATCTTCAGCGTGATTGGCACCTTTAAGGACACAGAGCCATTATTGCACAGTCCACCACTGCTGTCAATGAAAGCAAGCATGACTGCACACTCACAGTACCAAGAAGAGCTCCGATTAAACTAGACACTAGTGTTACCATGAACCCATACATTTGGGGCTGCCAAAATTGTTGTGTGGGCAGGGGCCCTTTGTAAATAAAGAAAAAATGTGGGTGCCAATGCCTTACAGCAACTTGGTTGCAGCCATCTTTGTTGTCTGAACCCTTTAGCATTGCACAGGATCACAGGGTAGTTCTCACAACCACTCAGGCCACCTGATGCCTGCTGCAGAAGTGGGAGAACTCATGGACAGCTGGAGGACTTCATTAATTGGCCCATGGGTCTGACAATGTATAGGATACAAAGTGACAACCATACCACACTTTCTGCCTGTCAGTGACAGAGGAACTGCCAACCACAGGGCTGGAAGTCTGAGTGGAAAGTGAGACCTTTGCAGCAGCAGTCTGCATGTGACTGAGCTGAGAGACAGACCTACCATCTTCAGAGCCAGCATGAACTGTACAGATACATTTGAAGACTTGTGCTTTCACAGCTGACAAGCAAAACATTGCTGAACACTAAAAGAGAGACTCAGAAGTGGTTACATTGACTTGAAGAAGACATTCTGTGAAGGTAAGTGGTTCTGTAGTTTATGCTTCAGTGTAAGCTAAGACACTGGGCTTGATTTTCAAAGCCCGTAGGATGACACAAGGTAACTGTGTTATACATATATATATATATATATTTTTTTTTCCAACTCTGTTTATTCTACCTTTACCAGTGGCCTTTCTCTGTCTTGGTCTCTTGGTGTGTCGGCTCTGTCTGTCTGGCCTGAAGCTCTGACATCCAACTCCGGTGAAGTACACCCCCTTTCACATGCGGCCAGCCCCTTAACCCCCCAGATTTAAGTCCCCTGAGGAAGTACTGCCACCACCTATTCTGGCACTCTATCTATAGTACTGGAAGGGTGCCACACATTAGGAGGGACCGGAGTGAACATCCAGGAGCCTGGCGTTGGACATGGGACTGCACCCACTGGACCTGCCTTCACCTACCACTGGCAGGAGGTATTTCCTTGTTTTTGTTCCTGGTGGCATGGATGTGCAGTGATGCACAGAATGGGCATGCTCCAGCACCTGCCTGCAGGATGTCTGCCACACCACCATACCCCTCAGAAACACACTGTTCAGCCAAGCCCCAAATCTTCACTAGGGGCCAACAAAGCTGCGCAGTGCAGACCCACCCTCTCCGGGAAAGGAGAGCTCCCTGCCAGGAGCTTGATCCAAGTCCACACCCTCCCCCCCCTGCCAACCTCTGATGACCAGAGTCTGCTCTTGAACCTGGGTCACCGGCGTGGCACGAGGTGTGGCGTCCAGCGCCTCAACCCTTAGTGCCACTGGGCCAACTCTGCCTGCATCATCATAATTGATGTAAATGGCTCCTTGCATCAAAAGATGCAGCAATTCCTATTTTCAAATGCGGTCTGTGTTGAAAAGGGGAGCCACTGCACCACAGTGGTACTGTGCCATCCTTGTGCCTCACATCGGGGTGCACCAGATCGCAAGAGGACTTGCATGATGGTGAGCTTGCATCATCCCCTTTTCTGCAATTTTGCAAGCCCCACTGTGGACGCAGCAAGGGGCTCAACTTAGACCAGCCGGGAGGTGGTCAAAGGGACCTGTGTGAGTGCCACACTGTGGCAAAGGGGGCTGTGTCTGAAAGTGGTCTGCCAGGGGCAGAAAGGGCACTGGGTACCATATGGGGAGTCAGGGAGACAGTGGGGCATAAGAGGGAGTGATTGCATATGCATACAGCCGATGGGATGGGACCCCATGGGGGGGTCCAGGGACAGAATGTGACATGGCACCAGGTGGGCACAGCCCTGGCAGCTGCCCAATAGGCGGTGCCCACCTGGTGTCATGTCACTTTCTGTCCCTGGAACCTTCCCAGGCAGTCCCATCCCATTGGCTGTATGCATATGCAATGCCACCCCAGTGGGGTGCCATATTACTCCCTCTCATGCCCAGCTGTCTCCCCAACTCCTCCTGTGGAACCTGCATGATTCTTTTGCCACTGGCCCTCTCCTGTCTAGCAGCTTCACCTACTCGACCATCCCAGCCCCTCTAGTGTTGCGCTGGGTGGGGAGAGGCCAGACCCCTGTGGCAATTCCCGCAGGTGCGCCATATGTTTGGAGCTAGCCTGTGGCTACTCCTGGGTTTTTGGTGCAGGGACTCCCCCTTTTTTAAAATTGGTTGCAGGGTCCTAACACACAGACAGAGTTCGCTGCAATCCTAGCGTGACACACCTTTCTGGGTTTATCTAGTGGGGCAATGTATGATACGATGAAGGGTGGGAATGGGCTTTGGCGAAAGCTACAGCCTAGGTGTTTTTTATTATCTGCTGTGTCAACCCTTTTACTCCCCTAGCTCCTTTGTTCTCATTTCTCAATAAAATTAAATTCTTACTTTCCACTCTTTGGCATATCGGGGGGGGGGGTCAAAAGTTATGAGTTCCTTTTTGATGATGGGAAGGGTGGTGAGAGCGCTCAGTGTGCTGCTTGGCTTGCACAGCACTCCTCTGGTATCACACTTGTCTAGCCAAACTCCTGAAAGATTACTACAGCTCATCCCACCAGTTGTTCCTTTAGCTCCACTATGATCCTGAGGTGTATCCGTATCCCTTCTACCCCTTGCAACTTACGTGGCGTGATCTACATCTTGATCTATTTGTATGCAATATACTGTACATTCAATACTGTTAGCATAAATTGTTTTCTTGTTATGTTTCTTAAGTTGTTAACTATTATGATGTACCTGGGTTATTTGTGTAAGCGTGCCTACTCGGTAACCAAAATTTAAAACTAAAATAAACAAATGTGAGTGTCACTAGGTAGGCAGCTACCAGGGTGGTTATGATGTCCATGGGCTGCAACATGGTTACTCCTGATGCCGGAGCCCTCCTAACGAGTACCCTCCTTCCCTCCTGGGGCATTTAGTGTTTACTGCCTTTGTAATAAACTGTTAGAGCTATGGTGCACTACAGTTCCTTTTGTGGTATACCTTCCATCGCAGGTACGTGGGTTGTAAAGATAACACAGGACACAGTTATTGGGTACAACACACCTGCAGTGTGTTTTATTTTACACAAAAGTATCAAAATACAGAAATAATAAACAAATAGAAATACACAGTTCAAACTGAACTAGAAAATAATAGCTCAATGCTATTTTACTTCAGATATCTCTACAAAACAATATTCCGCTTTCCTGTTGTTCGAGATAAACTCCTGTTTCAGACACAGGTCCTTCTCTAACCTTGTCCTCAGGTAAGTGAGACTGGCTGGATAGCTAATCTGACTCTTGGTGTTTGAAGAGGGCTTATATAGCCCTCCCATTTACGGGAAAGTCCCTCTCATAACATCCTATTAGTTCTAGAATGGTCCCTAAATAGGGAAACTCTTCCTCTATTACATAATGAGGTTTTACTTATGGGAAGTTCCTCTATAGGAAATCCCCCTTCCTGTGGTCTTACTTATGGGAAGTCCCTTATTTTATATACAGTATATGCAAACAGTGCAAACATTTATTGTATTTATACATGTGCTGTATTGCTATAGCATGCACACTAGCCCTTTAATTTATATCTCAAGGCTCTATACATAATGGGGTTCCTTTAGAGACCTGCAGTGTTTCTTTATTCTTTAATTTGTTTAATGTATTTATTGTTTTTAGTTTATCTTTCAACCCTCTCCTTATTCTGAGGGCTGTTCTCTCTGTAAAGCTTTTCCATACATAGGTATGTTCCTGTCCCATTAAAACATGTTTTTTCTATGTTGCAGCAGACTGCTAGACAATCATTGTCTAGCTACTCTGCTCTGGGTATCTGGACTTGGTAAGCCTGCCTCTCTAGCATCTTAGACTGGCTCCTCCATGGCTAGCTGGCACCATTCTTCAGCACATTTCATACATAGCCAGCAGCCGGGAGTCCTAATCTTGGTACATATATGTAACAAAAGTAATAAATGTTCCCTGAATGGCACAGATCTCAGGGAATAGGAGGAGCAAAACCTGGGAGTGATAATCAATACCCTTAGCCTGGTGCAAGATTTGGGGGAGTTTTTGGTGAGGGATGGAAATTAGAACCAAAGGCAGTAGTAAAAAGATTTAGTAAGAAATAGAAAAGACTGACATAGGTGGCCAACCTACGCCAGGGGCTGAGAAAGGTAAAGTATGGCATAGGAAGATAGTGTTGTGCAACATATTTCAGTATCATTATTGTTATGTGTTATGTGAATGCAATTTGTACTTTATCAGGCCTGGAACTTCATTGTAAATAAGTTTTACTCAATTTAATGCATTCCTTTATTCTTATGAATAAAAAATGATTCACTACTACTACTTCAGTAGGAAAAAGAAGAAGATAGGAAAGGCATCCCTGCACCAGGGTTATCAGACTGGCAGAACACAGTTCTGCCACAGAGGGGCAGCCTCTTAGGGTACCCACATCCTCCCCGCATCTCCCTTACACTTACTCTAAATACCTCCAGACTCCAAAACCCCTGGAGTCATCACTGCTATCTTGCTATCATCCCTGGAGGCTGCCACGTGACTGGATAGTGAGCTCTGTCATTGCTGACCCTACCATGGTAACATCCCCCCACAACCCTGGTACTCTAATTGACTGGATCTTAACTACTGTGATGGATAGACTAACAGTAATGGGTACTCTGCCAGACATAATAAGTGACCATGCTCCCATTTTCTGCACTTGGTACCCTTACATTACCCCTTTCCTACCACTTCGGTACATTACCTTCCTCAATTTTGCTAAACTTGACCAAGCAAATTTCTGTTTGAAGTCTCCTTGATGGATTGGTCATATGTATATCAGTCAAAGGATACTCAGGATGCACTAGAATTTTTCCTTCACCACTTCTGGGTTCTCCAAGACAGACATATGCCCACTATCACATAACGTGTTCCGGGCAAGCATACCGGATGGCTCCACAAAAAACTCTGTGCCAGGGACAAAAGCTGGGAGTGTTTAAAGAAGTCTGGCCTAGAATCTGATTTTAATTCCTACAGGGCTCTATGAAACTCACGCAAGAGGCTAGTAAGACTAGCCAAGAGCTCTTACTGCAAAGAGCTACTACTGGTTGCTGCAGGCAACTCCAGGAAATTCTGGTGTCATGTTAAATCCTTCCTAGGTTCTAAACGTGAATATAACACTAACGATATAGCGATAAATGGTGTCCACTGCAATGATCCCCTTACTATTACTAATGCCTTCAACAAATATTTTGCTAATATTGATACCTTCACCTCCCAATCTTCTACTACACCACCCACACTGCAACTAACCCCTGAGGATCCCACACTGCCCTACTCACCCTTCCGCTTCGGGGCGATTACCAAATCTGAAGTTCTCAAACTCCTTAACAAAATCTCTGACACTACTAGTGTAGGTTCAGATAACCTAGAGCCCAAGCTCCTGAAATTAGCTGCCCCTTTTATTGCTGTGCCCTTGTCTAAAATCTTCACCCTATCTCTTTGTCATTGTTATATCCCAGATATCTGGAAAACTGCTAGAGTCACTCCAGTTTTTAAGAAAGGAGATAGACAGACTATCTCAAATTACCACCCCATTGCCATACTCTCAGTCTTGAGCAATCTTCTTGAAAAGCTAGTTGCAGCTCAAACTGTTGACTATCTTGCTAAATATAATCTCCTCTCGACCAAGCAACATGGCTTTCATAAGGGTTATAGCACTTCCACTGCCCTACTCCAGCTCATGAAAGATGTTCTGACTGCTATAGGCTCAGGGTGACTAATGGGTGCAATTTTCATTGACCTCTTGAAAGCCTTTGATCTTGTGGACCACCCAGTTCTCCTCTCCTGCCTTAAATCCCTTGGCTTCTAGCTGCCGACTGTTGGCTGGTTTTGCAGCTACTTAACAATTGGGGCCAGGTTATTAAGTTTAACTCGGCCCTGTCTAAGCATGCTGCTATAAACACTGGTGTTGCTCAAGGGTCTATCCTGGGTCTCCTACTTTTCTCAATCTTTATAAATCAGATTGTGGCAATTACCCCCTCCTGTTCATCTATCCTCTACGCTGATGATCTGGTAAACTACTCCAGCTCCAGTACCATATCTGAGGTCAACTTCTCTGTCTCCCCCCTCTGCCTTACTTAGTGTCCAACAGTGGCTCTCCAAACATAAGTTGCTTCTCAATGTGGGCAAAATGCAATCTATGCTTTTTGGATCCATGGCTAAACTAAAAGCATAGTGTGACCAATTCTAGATCTCATACCCTGATGGCACCTTTCTTGAGGTAGTGCCTTCAAGTATCTCAGAGTAGTCCTTGATGAGTCGTTGAACCTTGACCACCATTATCCAGTTCACAACTAACTCTGTTAATACCAAAACTGGCATTGCTTACAGGATGAGCCATTCCATCACTTCCTTGGCTAGACTGGCTATTGCCCATGGCATCCTTCTTCCTGCCCTTACGTATAGTGTTGTCACATATGTAAATGCTACAAACACTGCTCTCAAGAAATGGGATACAGCATATAATAATATATGTCACTTTGCCTCATCGTCCCCATGCCCAAAGCATCACTGCAAGCTTTTCTATGATCTCAACTGGCTCTCCCCTTCAACTCACTGTCTCCTCACTCCCCCATCTTGTCTACTTGCCCTTCCTATACTAGTTCTCTGACTGGGTTTACTCTATAGCACAGGACACAATCACTGTAGCTTGTTGACATCCTGTTTCTAAGTCATGTGGGCACTATTTACCTTTGCACTTTGCTTGATTTATCAGGTATTTTGCCTTTTGCTTTCAGCATACTTTGATTTCTTTGCTCCTGCATAATCTGTAAATTTTGCTCCTGCTTATTCTGTAAACAAGTCATCCACTGTTATTGCTATGACCTTGTATTCTGTATTGTATTCAAAGCTGTTGTCCATTGTTATGTATTCATCTTGTAACCTCCTGGGTCAGGCCCAAAAGTGGTTAGTCTTGTGTCTAGTGTCCCTACCTGGTAAACAAAAACTAAATAACTCAGCTGGCCCGGTGGTGCAGAGGGTTGGGGCGCTGGCGCCTTACCTTGAACCACACCGACGACCCGGGTTCAGGAATGGACTCGGGAGCCGGAGGGTCGGCAGGGGAAGGAGAAGGATCAAGCATCTGGAGGACTGCTCTCCTCTCCTCTCCTGGGGTGGGTTAGGGAGAGGCATTGCTCTGTAGTGGCCCCCAGTGGAGACCAGGGGCAATACAGATGCAGCACAGAGGGAATCAGAGGAGGAAAACACAGAAAATGGTGCCTCTAAACTGCCGGATGATGGCCGCCCAGACCAGTGCCTCCCTGGAACTCCAAGAAGTCGACCCGACCTCAGCAGCACCCAGGGCCAATGCCGTTGGCCACCAGGCTCTTCCTCCTTGGAAGAGGAGGACCCACCCAATGAAGGGTTACTTCAGATTACCCTGAGGTGGCTGGGATGTGGGGTCAGGGATCGGTATCAGAGCCGCGGGGGTGAGTGTCCTTGGCAATTGTCCTGAAGGAGTGGCAGATGGGAGCGCAGGGGAGATAAACAAATAACACACACAAAAGCAACCTAAATAAATAAATCATGCAAGATTTCTTTTTGTTGAATTGCATTACCCTTTCTCTAGCCCAAGCCATACAATGTGCAGTAATTATGCAGGTGCAATTAGAGTTGTTACAATTTTAGCCAATTGATAAGGGAAGGGGGCAGAAGGGTAGGGGCTGTAGACCAAGAAGTATCTGCAGCCTTTTTATTAGGCAGGGAAAAATGGGCAGACTGGATGGGCCAGGCAGTCCTTTTCTGCCATCAACCTCTACGCTCCTATGTTTTATTTAGTCCCTCAATGCTGATGTGTAGTCCTCTCTGGCCAGGAGGCAACCTGTTTCTCTCCAGTAATCACAGACGTTCTTTTTATCAGTTCCCTTAGGTCCTTGGTGAGCCATATGGGCCAGTCCTTCTTGGTCCTCTGTCGCTTATTGCTTGTCTCTGTTGCCTCAAGCAAGCTCTTTAATGAGTCCCACATGTGCTCTGTATTACCAGCATGATGCAGCTGCTCCTGAACCTTGGACTATAATCCTGGCAAAGTGCACCGTTCTGAAGTCTGGGTCCTGGCGCCTGTGCCATGCTAGTCATCCCAATAAAGAGGGAGATGGTTGTGGTTACTGCCTCCCACCACTTCTTGACATTCACACTGGGGATGACCCAATCCCCACTGTCAAGAACAAGGTCAAGAGTGGCCTCAAACCTAGTCCTCTGTTGGACATGGTGCTATAAGAAGTAAACCGTGAAGGTGGACAGGAGCTTGGCCTCAGCTTTGCCATTAGTCCTCCCTAAATGTCAATCTATGCCAGGGAGATTAATATCCCCCAGAATCCCCACTGCATCTGATCTGGCTGTTCTCATAATGTTCCCTACCAGCTAGACATCATGTACCCTACCAGCTAGACATCATGTACCACTAAGTTATTTGGGGGTTAATAGTGTACTGCTAGAGTGACTCTTCTGCCCTCCTTACATAGAAACATAGAATTTGTTGGCAAATAAGGACTGCCTGGCCCATCTATTCTTCCCATTTTTCCTACCTTTTACTTACGCTGCAGACTGCAGATGTTCTGCGGCATTCCCTCTCTTCCCTTTCTCTAGGGTTCCCTTGTGTCTGTCCCATGCATTTTTGAATTTCTCCACCATTTCTGCTCCTACCACCCCTGTGGGGAGGCTGTTCCAAGCATCCACCACCCTTTCTGTAAATAAGTATTTCCTTACATTACCCCTGATTCTACCTCCCTCCAACTTCATATCTTGTCCCCTAGTTCTTGTCTATCCTCTTTTCTAAAATATGCTACCCTACTGTACTTATTTATCCCCTAAAGGTATTTGAACATTTCTATCATGTCCCCCTTCTCTCTCCTCATCTCCAGAGAATACATATTGAGGTCTTTCATCTTCTCCTCATATGACTGCTGGTGCAGCCCCTGTACCATTTTTGTAACCTTTCTTTGGACTGCCTTGTCTCTATGTCCCTCCTGAGATTAGGGCTGTGCAAATACAGTTCTTTGAATATTCAGTTGAATATTTGTTATTCAGTGCTGAAATATTTGGGTATTTGGTATTAGTTATTTGGCGGGGAGGGGTTGTTTGAAAAACAAAAAGCCTATCCCCATTCTGGCCACCATCATAGCCATTTTAAACATGTATCCCCTTTCCCTGTGTCTAATTTAAAAAAACGTCATTAGTGATTATTGACAGCTCCACCAGGAGCTGACACTGACACTGACCATAAGTTCAGTTCAACCTAATTCCCCCACCCTAGCCAACATCCTCACAGTATTACTGAAATGTGTCCCCTCCCCTCCATTTTGCCAAGAATGATGAACTGGGGGAGGTTTGGGGTCTCTTACTTCAACTCCCAGCTAGCTCAGTTGCCCCTCCCATAGCACAGACTCTTCTCTTGCTGCCGCTCACTTCTAGTTCCTTGTGCTATAGCCTATTAGCCAGTGTTATAGAGAGTGAGCTGGAGGTCTGTGATCACAAAGGAGGAGGTGGGGCCGGCTCAGTGGTGCTGAAAGTTTGAGGCACTGGATGCCACACCTCGCACCACATCAGTGACCCAGGTTCAGGAGCAGATATGGGTTGGCAGGGGGAAGAGAGGATTGAGCGTCCAGAGGACTGCTCTCCTTTCCTGGGGAGAGATCCGGGGGGGCTTCCCTGCCTGCAGTGGCTCCCGACGGAGACTGAGGGCACTGCATTAGGCAGGGATGTAAGTTGGGGGAGGCAGCAGCAGACATCTGTGGAGAGGGCATTACTGTTCCTTACCACGCCAATGTCACTGCATGTCCATCATCTCAGGGGCAACCATGTACAGAGAAAAGCCCTGGAACCAGGAGGTAGACAGCAGTCCCCAGAGGCAGCACACACATCCACCACTGGCCCCATCCCAGATAACTCTCCCATATCCTCCCCTCACTCCCAGGCTGGGGGGGACTCTGTCCCCGATATCTTACTGGGAGGGGTTCAGGCAGGGCGGTAGCACTAGCCAAGCGGGTCTTGCCTGAAGGGGCCCTGGATGTCCAGTGATCAGGAGGTAAAAAGAGCTGGAAAAAAACAAAAACAAAGGCAGGGTGGGTCAGTAGCATCATTGTCCCACTCACTCTCTAGAACATGGTATCCCGTGATATGAGCGAAGCAAACTAAGCGATTCAATTGCGCACCCAAAGGAATAGCGACCATGGTAGCTGTGACAGGGTGGAACAAGACCCTGTCCCAGTTGTTAGAGAAAGCGTTTAAAATGCAAGGATCTGTCCTTTCCTGTCTATCTGTCTCTCCAGTTGTGCAACCATATTTTCCTGTGAGACCTTGGACTTGATCAACCTGACAATCGCACAATTATTTGCTTCTCACTGTCTCTCAGTCCTCTCTTGCTGTCTGTCTTTTTCTCCCTTACATATCTGCTAATATAAAAATATGTGCAAATCATTGTATGGAAATGTAACTGCTATTGGAATCCCTTTATTTAGAAAATATTGTATCTAGCATTACTGTTGAAATGTATATAATTATAATTTGAAATGATTGCAGAAAGCTCTTGTAAACTCAAGGGGTTACCTGAGTGCAAATGTTTCAGCCTTTTGCAAGAGCTGTGAAAAAAGGGCCTCAGCTAAGGGACACTCTGTTCCTGCCTTGCACCTGCCTGATTTATACAAGAACAGAACACTGTGGAAGAAACAGGATGCTTGCTAAGAACGGGGGTTGAAAGGGCTTATAAGAGAGCTGAGCTGCAACTGCAAGAAAGATTAGAAGAAAAAGGGACACAAAAACTCAAGGAAAACTACTGTTTTTCACCTTTGTACATAGTTATACTGAGCAAGTTTTTTTTTATGTTACTGCTACTGTAAATAAATATTTTGGTGAATTCTACAACTGCTCCTGGCTTTCCTATGCTTCCTGACCTGCGCTTCAATGACAGTAGCATAGCAAGGGTAGCAAACAGCAGCTGTGGAGGGACAGAATAGCGAGGGGAGATGACTGGGGAGTGTAGTGTTATGTAGGCTAAAATGGAGGACTTCAGCATGCTGCTGCCGAGCTAGCCGCTTAGCTTGGTGGATACGGTCACCACCTGCAAAGGTCATTTACCTGGGTTCAGGATTGCCTGTAGGTAAATGTTTTTTAAACTACTGTAACCGATACAATTTTTTTTGTTTTCTGTGTCCTCCGGTTCTAACTTTGTTACCCCCAGCCATGATATCCCTCTGCATACTGTAGCCCCCTTCCATGTATTCCCCTTCCCTAGTGTCCGCCCCAACCTGGAGGTGATTATTGAAATGTGGGCGATGCGGGGAACATGGCCCCCTACATTTAACGTAAGTGTACATCATCCCCCTGTTGTAATGTGTACTGCCATCACTGTATTGCCGGTTGCTGTGGTATTGATCGCTGTTTTTTGTTTTTGGCGAAATGTATTCGCCATGATGTCAGTCACTGTAAAATATTTACTCATATGACATAAAACCGTATAGCACTGGCTAATAGGCTCTAGCACTAGGGACTGGGAGTGTGCGGCAGACAGCAGCAAGAGAAGAGTCCATGCTATTGGGGGGGGGGCAACTGAGCTAAAAATTAGACACAGGGAAAGGGATACATGTTAAAAACAGCCAAGGTGGTGGCCAGGAGGGAGGGGGGGAGAGGCTTTTTTTTTTTAACACCCCCAGCCAAATACTGAATACCACTCAAATAGAGAGCTATTCAGTCCCGAATATTGGAATAGGCCATTATTTGTGGGACTCAGAAAATAATATTCGGCCCTTGTCCAGCCCTACCTAAGATGTGGCCTCCAAAACTCAATGAACACTGTACTTAAGGTGAGGTATTACTAATGATCCGTATAATGGAATCACTAACTCCATTTTTCTGCTGGTAATGCCTCTCCCTATGGACTCCAACATCCTGCTGGCTCTTCTAACCGCCTTCTTACACCATACAGCCACATTTAGGTCCTCTGATATAATCACCCCTAGAGCCTCCCCTTGTTTGGTGGCCGACAGTAACTCCAACCCCCACCCCCCAACCCCCACTGAATACTCTTTCTTCAGGTTCCCGAGTCCCAAGTGCATAATTTTGCACCTTTTTGCATTGAACCTCGGCTGCCATACTTTTGACCATTCCTCCAGACTGCCCAGCTCCCCTTCATCATCCCCCCATGTGTCGACCCTATTGCAGGTCTTTGTGTCATCTTCAAAGAGGCACACCTTCCCCTCCAGCCCCTCTGCAATGTCACTTATGAGGACTTTAAAGAATTTAAAGATGACTGGGCCTAGCACCGATTCCTGAGGCACCCCGCTGGTCACCTCCCGCTCTAAGGACTGAACTCTTTATTTTATTTGTATTTATTTATTTCAGATTAGGATTAAGACCTCTGAGCCATTGACTCATTTAGAAAGGTTCCACATCAGTTTGACAACACAAAACATAACATGTGACATTGCAGAAAATGTGTTACATATGACATCGCTATACAATAGGTTACTTATTAAGACTACAAGTGAAAGCTGACTTTCAACAGGGAAACAAACATACATCAAAAAGTGTGAATAGTGCCATTGCTCCCAGAGCAAGGTACAAGGCTCCAAGAGGTTACGAGTGCTGTCTAGGAAATAGCTATGGTGGGGGGAGGTGACAATCAGCAGCCAGAGTAGGCATTTTATTTATTTGTTTATTTCTTTATTCACAATTCGGATTTACAACCTTTGAGTCAAAGACTCATTTACAAAGGCACCTCATCACAGGGAGGGTAGACAACATTTTGGTGGAGTACAACAATGGAGAACATTACAGGTGAGATACAAAAAAGAGCATACAATGCAAAGCAAACAGACATTCAAAGCAATTCCAGTGAAGCACACAGATTTCCAATTGAGGTGTATAGGCCTCAATTAAGCTAATCTAACTAAACTAATATACATATAATACTATGGGACCCCTAGAGATACTGAGTACAGTACAGGGGGTGAGGAGGGGTAGTTGCTGGGGAGGGTGGGGACCGGGAGACTTTGTCTGTGGATTAGGTCAGGCCGAGCTTTAGGTATGGCCCCGTCATGGGCATTTGCAGCTCCGAGAGTCAATGAGGTGTTTACGGAGGAGTGATTTTGAAGGGCCGATTTGGGGATGTTTGTGATCTGAGTGGGGAGGGAATTATACCAGAAGGGGGCTCTGGAGTGAAAAGATCTTTGGGCGAGGGAGGTCCTGGCTCTCAGCACCTGGAAGGTGGCTTTGGTTGCATTTTGGGTGGTGACCCAGTGAGTGACCTGTTTTAGGGATGAGGTAACCCCCGGTGGGGAGAGCCCAAGTAGTGTTTTTTTTGGCCAGTATACAGGTGTGGTATCACAGGCGCTCTTCAAAGGTGAGTAGGTTCGAGGTGGAGTAAAGCTGCCATGTGACTCTCGGAGCTGCAAATGCCCATGACGGGGCCATACCTAAAGCTCGGCCTGACCTAATCCACAGACAAAGTCTCCCCGGTCCCCCACCCTCCCCAGCAACTACCCCTCCTACCCACCCCAGGTACTCGTACCCAGTATCTCTAGGGGTCCCATAGGTAGAAGACTTGGTTTGCTGGCCAACGCACCTAGCTTCACCTGAGCTCTTTCCTTCTAAGACTGCTTGAAAGGCAGACTAGAGAAACTTACCAGAGCAAGGGAAAAGGTTTAATACTTAGTTTGGCTAAGCAGATTTACTGTGTGGTGGTGTTTTTATTTTTGACTCACAGGGATTGCTACTGTTTGTTGCTAACATTTCATTGCTTTATTTTTTCTCTGATTCAAATTGTTGTTGCTGGTATACCTTCTTCTGCATTATTACAAGGTGTGTCTACAGGTGTGTGCTAACAGATTACTGCTGTAATCTTCTGATTCAAATTGTCTTTTGCAAGGTATATCTTCTGTTACTGCTTTATTTTCTATGGAGCAAAGTGTTTCTTACAGCGTATATCTTCTCTGAAATTACTGTATTACAGGGAGCTTACATTTTGTGACTTTTTATCATTGGGCTAAGCAAAATTACTGTTTGACACTGTGTTTTATTTTATTCTTGTTTGTTGAAAAGGTTTGTTGTCTCAGAGGTGTTTCAGTCTCCTTCTCACATTGAAGGAGCTAATTGCTTTCCTCCCAGCTCTTCCAAAGGATTAGGTGTGTATGTGGAGATGGAGCTGGCAAACTGTCAGTAATTTCCAACAGAAAGAAGGGTTAAAAAGTCAGGTTAGTTGATATCTTGGAGGTAGAAGACTTGGTTTGCTGGCCAAGGCACCTAGCTTCACCTGAGCTCTTTCCTTCTAAGACTGCTTGAAAGGCAGAGTAGAAACTTACAGAGCAGGGAAAAGGTTTAATACTTAGTTTGGCTAAGCAGATTTACTGTGTGGTGGTGTTTTTTTTTTTACTCACAGGGATTGCTACTGTTTGTTGCTAACATTTCATTGCTTTATTTTTCTCTGATTCAAATTGTTGTTGCTGGTATACCTTCTTCTGCATTATTACAAGGTGTGCCTACAGGTGTGTGCTAACAGATTACTCCTGTAATCTTCTGATTCAAATTGTCTTTTGCAAGGTATATCTTCTGTTTCTGCTTTATTTTTCTATGGAGCAAAGTGTTTCTTACAGCGTATATCTTCTCTGAAATTATTACAGGTGGTGCTTTACAGGTTTTACAGTTTTATCTAACATTAGGATAAGCTTTCAGGGTTACTGCATTTGTTGTTGACTGATTGTTTCTGCTCTTACCTCCTTGTTCTTTCATCCGTGGTTCTTCTTTTTAGGCAGGGGAAGGGCCCAGCCACCCACCCCCATCCCCAACCACCCCACGCTACACTCCTTTTATAGGGTACCACAGTTGTGACATTTCCTGTGGCAGAGCAGGAAGGGGCGGATCAGTGGGGCCTCCACAAGGTGAGCTCATTTACAGGGGCACTAGTAATTTAACTTGTTATAACAAGTTAAACAAAACACAATTAAACCATTACTTGCATTTTTTTTCCTTTTTTCTCCTTCTAATTACTCTGACTAGGTTACAAACCCAGCAACTTATTTGGAATGGATTTCATTAACTGCAGGTACTGTGGAACAATTTCAGAAGGACAGTCTTACAGGATTTAGGACACTGTCCTTCATGCTGGGCCTTGAGATCTTAGGCTCAGCTCCGGGCAGCATGGGCAGAGATTGCATGCCTCAAATTTCATATTGAAGAGGAAATACATTATAAGAACCACCCGCCATTTCCCCAGCATCCAACAGAAAAACCTCGACCGCAGAGGGTAGTTGGTCCAGGAGGTTGGCAGGTGGTTAGGAGGAGCAAATCAGGTGCCCCATCACTCTCTGCTCTCCAACACATTACCTCCAAAAACCATATAAACACTACAAACATGTATCTGCCTCTATCTCTGAAATCAAATAAAGAGGCAGAAGACACTGCAGAGCAGGACACCGCAGTACAGGAGCTAGCACAACAAAACTCACCCAAATCAGGAACCAAAACAAAACAAGCACAAAGGAAATCCAAAAAACTTCTGATCATAGGAGACTCCATGATTCGGGAGTTGATACCCATCTCCAGCCAGGGTGATGGTCAGATGTCTCCAGGTACATCAGCATGGAGAGACACTGACCGCATTACTAAAATTGTTCACAAAGCAGGAGAAAACATTGATGTCCCTAGTACACATAGGGACTAATCGATCTAGCCAGCCCGGTCAGTTGTGGAGACCAAGGAACACCTGACTAGGCTGGGTGACAAACTATCATCTATTTCATCTGGCATCTCCTTCTCTGAGATCCTGCCAGTCTGGGAGAGGGAGCAGATGGACGGAAGGTCAGAGAAGGGAGACAGGAGCTAAACATGTGGCTCAAGGGCTGGTGCAGGAAAAGGACACAGATTTGTAGGGAACTGGCAACAGTTCTGGGAGCCGAAAGTTTAAATTTGATGGACTGCATCTGACTAAAGAGGAGTCAGTGCATTGGGGCAAAGTTTGGCGTCTTTGCAGAATATTTAAACTAGCAAATGGGAGAGGGTGCAGCACCATACGTCGAATGGGAAGAACACCCCTTCCCCCTCAGCCAGTGGTCAAACAGGAATTCAGCATGTTTGCCGTTCATTTGCATCACCAGGTAAGAAAGGTTTGTCTCCCCATATGACGCACAGGGGTAATGCCAAACTTCACCCAACAACTAACACACCAAAATCTGGCCAATGGAAAATCATGTACACAAATGCTCACAGCCTGGGAAATAAGATCCCAGACCTGCAGGCAATAATGTCAGAGGCTAAACTGGACATAGTAGCAATTAGTGAGATGTGGTTTACCAGTAACCACACTTGGGAGACTTCAGTACCTGGCTATGTATTGTTCAGAAGAGACCGAGGTGCAAAAGGGGGAAGTGGCCCTGTATGTTAATGAAAATATCAAAGCTACAGAAATTCAGAATACACATAAGGAGCCAGAAGAACTGTGGGTCACCCTGGAAACAGGAAATGGGACAGCCATAAGAACTGGGGTTGTCTACAGGCCCCCAGACCAGAGGAGGACATAGACACATTACTGTTAGAAGATATACAAAACATGACAGCTAAAGGGAGGTTCTGATAATGGGAGACTTCAACATGCCGGATACAGATTGGTCAATACCAGCAGGAACATCTGCCAGAACTAGACTCATAGTGGATTCCTGCAGGGGAGGGCCTCAAACAACTGGTACAGCAACCCACAAGAGACAGGGCTATCCTAGATCTAGTACTGACTAACAAAGAAGGGATCACAGATCTCCAGGTAGAAGGTCACCTGGGGCCAGTGACCATCACATGGTATGGTTCAATTTGGCTACTACATCTAAATCATATCCCATTCCAAGGCAAAAATATGGGACTTCAGAGGAGCTGACTTTGATAAGATGGCCAACAGAGTTAAGCTAGCCCTGGCAAAAGAAACACAGGTGAGGGAGTACAGGCAAAGTGGGCAAGCATTAAGGATGCAATACTTGAAGCAACATCCCATTGTGTTAGACAGAAAAGGAAGTGCAAAAGAAGAAGGAAACCACTTTGGTTCAAATACAGTAGCAGAAAGGTCAGAGCCAAAGGCTGGCCTTCCAGGAAATATAAGGAACACGAGGATGAAGATAGGAGGCATACCAAACTGCCTAAGGAAGCAGGTAAGGCAGTAAGGCAGGCAAAGTCCCAAACTGAGGAAACACTAGCACGAACAGTAAAAGAAGGTGACAAGACTTTCTATAGATACATTAGTGAAAGGAGAAAGTCCAGGGGGTATTGCTAAGCTTAATGGAGAAAAAGGAGCATGTGAGGAGGAGGACCCTGTAAAGGCATCTATCCTAAATAGATACTTTTGCTCAGTATTTACTGAAGAGAAGGTAGGGCAGGCCCACAGCTCAGCATCATGGACACAGGGGAAGGAGGTGAGCACTACTCCTTCACAAAAGAAAGGGTCCTACAAGAGCTTACTAAGCTCAGGGTGGATAAGGCAATGGGACCTGATGGCATACATCCCAGGGTACTAAGGAGCTAAAGAAGGAACTAGCAGAGCCATTGCAGAATTGTTTAGTGAGTCTCTGAGCACAGGAGAGGTCCCAGAAGACTGGAGAATGGCTCATGTGATCCCGCTCCACAAGAGTGGTAGCAGGGAGGCGGGGAACTACAGACTGGTCAGTCTTACCTCCAGTAGTGGGCAAGATTATGGAGGCACTCCTTAAGGAAAGGATAGTGCAACACCTGGAATCCATAGGGGCACAGGATCCAAGACAGCATGGGTTTACAAAGGAAGGTCCTGTCAAACTAATCTCATAGATTTCTTTGACTGGGTAACCAGAGTGGTGGACCAAGGGGGAGCAGTTGATGTCACCTACCTTGACTTCAGCAAAGCTTTTGACACTGTTCCACATAGAAGATTGATAAATAAGCTGGGTAGGCTCGGGGTGGGTCAGAAATTGGTCAACTGGATGGCAAACTGGTTGACGGGCAGAAAACAGAGAGAGGTGGTAAATGGTATACAGTCAGAAGAGATGCAAGTCACAAGTGGGGTACCTCAGGGATCAGTCCTGGGGCCAGTCCTCTTCAACATCTTCATTAGTGACCTTGCAGATGAACTAGAGGGTAAGGCTTGTCTGTTTGCAGATGACACCAAGATCTGCAACAGAGTAGATGATCCAGATGGGGTGGGCAGAATGAGAAGAGATCTGGATAAACTAGCAGAATGGTCAGAAGAGTGGCAACTGGGATTTAATGCAAGAAGTGCAAAATCATGCACATAGGAAGAGAAACCCTGAAGCCACCTATAGGCTGGGAGAGGAGTTGCTAGCAGTCACAAAGGAAGAAAGAGACTTGGGCATCATCATCACTGATGACCTAAAATCATCAAGCAGACCACTAAAGCAGTAGGTAAGGCTGGGGGGTGTTAGGGTGTATTAGTAGGGTATCACAAGTCAAAAGGAGGTAATAATCCCTCTATACAAGACACTGGTTAGGCCCCATCTGGAGTACTACGTGCAGTATTGGAGCCACACCTTCACAAGGACATTAACCAAATTGAGGCAGTCAGAGAAGGACAACCAAAATGGTGCAGGGACTGCATCAGAAGACATATGAGGACAGATTAACGAGCTCAATATGATACCCTTGAGCAAAGGAGGAGAGGTGATATGATCGAGGCATTCAAACACCTTAAGGGCATAAACAAGGTGAAAGAGTCTAACATGTTTAAATATAAGAAAATAGCAGGACAAGAGGACACAGCATGAGATTAGAGGGAGGCCGATTAAGGGGAATGTGAGGAAATTCTTTTTCACAGAAAGGGTGGTGGATGCATGGAATGGCTTACCACAAGAAGTGGTGGCTATGAATACAGTGCAGGGCTTCAAACAGGCATGGGATAGGCATAAGGGAGCAATACAAATGACTATGAATAGATAGGCCACTGACAGAGCAAAGGCCGATGGCACATTTATAAGGTAGAAAAAGAAATGGGCAGACTGGATGGGTCTTGCGGTCCTTATCTGACGTCAACTTCTATGTTTCTATGTTTCTATGTTTCTATGTGTGCGTTCTCCTGGGGGCACCTGTCAGGAGCCTGCAAGCTTTGTTGACTGAGGTCTGGACTTTGGGGAGGGCGATGGGGTCAGCAGCTGCATAGATTGAGAGCCCATAATCATCCAAAGACAGGATGGAGGAGGTGATAGCCAGCCGGAGGGCATACTCAGGGAGGCAGTCTTTGTGGCGGTAGAGGAGTCCAATCCGGACATTCATGGCAGAGGACAGGGAGTTAAGATGGGAGTGGAAGGAGAGAGCCGAGTCGAAGGTGATGCCCAGGTATTTGTATTCTGATACCTGTTCAAGGGGGTGTAGGGTGCGGGGGAGGATGAGGGGGTATTTCTGGAGTTACTTTGGTGGTGGGCAAAAATCATAGATTTCATTTTCCTGGGGTTCAGAACCAGATGATGATTGAGAAACCATTTTTCAGCTTGGCTGAAGGAGAGTTACAGGGAGCTCTGGAGGGTGAGTGGGTCAGGTGGGAGGTGATGAGGACCACATCGTCGGTGTATAGGAGCATTCTGTCTGAGCAGGAGCTGGGAAGGGTGTTTAGAAAGAGACTGAATAATGTGGGGCCCAGGATGGAGCAGTGAGGGACACCAGAGCATACAGGTCAGGCAGTTGACAGGGTACTGTTGATTTTGACCAGTTGGGATCTGGCCTGGAGGTAGCTGGAGAACTAGGCCAGATGAAAAACCAACTTGACGGAGGGAGTCAAGAAACAGAGGGTGACACACAGTGTCAAAGGCCTTAGATAGGTCAATGAACACTGCCCCGGCGATATCCCCAGTGTCAAGTGCAGAGTGTATTTGTTGGGAGAACTCCAGTAGGGCTGAAGTGGTGCTGTGTTCCAGATGGAAGCCATGCTGTTCGGGGCATAGTATGTTATACTTGGATGGGTAATCCATGAGTTGGATGGATACTATCTTTTCCAGGGTTTTAGAGAGTTGGGGGAGGACGGAGATTGGTCTGTAGTTGTTTGGTAATGTGCGGTCTCCATTTTTATGTATTGGGGTAATTTCAGCTGATTTCCAAGCACTCGGGAATTGGCCGAGGCATAGAGACCAGTTAAAAAGGTCAGTGAGAGGGGCTATACGACATCAAGAGTTAGGGAGAATCCTGGAATCAAGGGGTCACAACTGGGGTTGTGGCTGGAAAACTTTAGTAGGAGGTTTGGCATCGTGGGGGATATGGTGCGGAGGAGAAATGGGGCGATTCATGGCGGGGGTTGGGGGCATGGATAGAAGAAGTGGACAGTAAGGACTGCACTTAGGTCAGAAAAGGCCATGTTGAGGCAGTCGGCAACAAGCGGGGGGGTCAGTGGTAATAGTGCCGTTAACAAGCATCTGAGGGGGGGGAGAGCGACATTTTCCATTAAGCTGTTTGATATTATCCCAAAAAGCTTGTGCAGAGCCCCAGGATGAGGCCAGGGTGGTTTGGTAGTATCTGGCCTTGACTTGCCTTATGGCCCAGGTGCATTGGTTGTGAGCGGCATTATAGGTTTGTCTGTCTACTGTCCTGCCTGACTCAACCGCGATCCACCATAGGTTGTCTCACTGTTTCAGTGCTGGATCGGGGGGAAGAAATCCAGGCGGCATTGTGCCTTTTGGTGTGAGAGCTGGTGACAGGTGCAAAAATGTCACAGGCCTTGCAGAAAGCACTGGTGAGGTAGGCTAGCGCAGTGTCTATATCAGTTGCAAGGGAGTTTGGGGACCAGTCCAGCTGGGCTAGGTACTGCTTTAGCTTATTAAAGTCCCCGGGGTGGAAGCGGCGGTGGTAGGTGACTTTGCATGTGGGTTTGATCGTGGGGGAGAACCAGAAACAGAGGCTAGGGGAGTGGTCGCTAAGGGAGTTGGCTAGGACACTGACAGATTTGATTTTGTGGGGGCAATTGGAGAGTATTATGTCAAGGAGGGAGCTGGTTCCACTGGCCTGGTTAAATCTGGTAGGATGGGTGACTAGTTGAGTTAAGTCAAGAGTAGTGAAGGCGTCCTATATGCATGCTGCAGTGGAGCCAAGCCAGTTGACATTGAGGTCACCTAGGATGAGCTGTTCAGCCTTGTGGGGCAGGGTGGAGAGATAGTCAGTGAGGGAGTGGATAGCTGGACCTTGGGCCCATGGTGGTATGTATGTGGCTGTAAGATAGAGAGGGCCCCTGCCCAGGTCAGGGTAGATTTTTAAGGTGATGGCTTGGGCACCATGATCAAGCTTGGGGGCAGGGAGTGCAAGGCCCAGGAGGGAGTCATGCAAGTAGACTGCACATCCACCACCACGCTTACCCACACGATCCTCTCTGAAAAGGGTGAAACTGGGGAGGGAGACAGCTGAGTCAGGGGTTAATGTGGAGAGCCAGGTCTCCACTATGGCAAGGATGTCAGGCCTCTGTTGGGTGACCCAGCACTGGAGTGCAGCAGTTTTCTTTGGGAGACTGCAGATTTTCATAGAGGCAATGCGGAGGCCATGCCCAGCGGCAGGCGAGGGGGGGGTAGAATGTCCAGGACCAGGATTTGGGTGGACATTCCCAGAGAGCAGAAGAAGTAAGGTGAAAAGTCGGAGTAGTGGGCAACGGTGATTGTGGTAAATGTGCCTGGGCAGATGTGAGGATCTGGGGGCAAAGGTGCAGGGGATGGGTAGGGAGCTAAGGGCAGGTATGGCTAGGATGGGGTGAGCCCACCCTGCTCCAGGGACGGGGGTGGGAGTGGGTGTTGGCGGGGGATGCGGAGGGGAGATAAGGGGGTTGAGTGTGTGAGGTGAGTGAGTGGAGGGAAAGGGGGAAGTGGGATAAAGGGTGGGGGTAGAAGTGATAACAAGCAGTGGTTGCTGTACCCATCCCTGGTGAGAATCCCATATTTTTGTGAGGGTGCAAGTGTTGAGTCTGACAATAGGTAACTTGCTAGTGCAGCATGGCACAGCACAAGTGGTATACAGGTGGGGATACGAGGTGCAGTGGATGGATTGGTGTGTGGAAGCTGCCAATCAGGCAGATGTATGTTTTCAACACTGTTGGGGAGATGCATCCGAGGGATAGTGTGGGGGGGGGTTAGTACAGGGAAGAGCAGAGCGAGTATAGGGATCACTATCAGGGACATGCTGGAGTAAGAGATGGGAGTAAGACCAGAGGAGGGTCCGTGAGGGATAAGGGGTTGCAGGCTGAATCCCCCTAGTGGCCGCCGCATATAATCTGCAGATGGAGAAGTGGGCTGATTGGTTAAACACAGCCGTGCTCTTATTGGTTCTTATCTACCCGATATAAATCCTGTCAACCAAGGGTCTTGGTGGAGGCGGTGGGGAGCCGACTTGCAGCGTCGGCGGGGCCTCACACTGATTAGAACTGCGCCACAGTCTTGCAATTCCTTGCTCTGCCCACATTCCGTACCTGATCTGCTTGGTTTGGGGGGGGGCGCATCTGTACTCAGGCCCTCGTGACTGCCGGGCCACCGAGGGATCCGATCTGAATTTCGGAGCTGGCTGTGGAGAGGAAGCAGGTGAGTGTTATTTATGCTCAGCAAACGGGGGAGGAGACTTAATTTCATGCAGACACAGAACAGCTCTATCGGGACATGCACCACAGAAATCTGTAGTTAATTAAACATGCTGCAGTAATTAGGCTAAACCAGGCTGCAGTAAATACACCTAAACTTGGAATGGCTGTAGTAAATGTAAACTTGAACACTTCCTGACTACCTCCACTGCTATACAGTAATGTTACTTGTTTTTTTTTTCAAATTGTCTGAAGGGTATTTGCGGAGAGGAAGGGGAGGAAGCAGACAATGGGAGGGGTGTACGGAAGGAAGGGGGGAAGTAAGGCTAACTGAGGGTGTACTGGGAGCAGCCAGGGTAGGCTTTGACGACTCTACCACGTTTTGTGTCCTACTGCTCAACAAATCTCTAACCGAGTTTATCACCCTGGATCGACTCCCAGGCTGCTCAACTTGTTTATTGTTCTTTTATGTGGGGCAGTGTCAAGGACCTTGTTAAAATCCATGTGTGCCACATCTACCACCCCTTCCTGATCTAGCTCCCTTGTCACCCAGTTTAAGAAATCTATCATGGTTGTTTGGCAAGACCTGCCTGCTGTGAAATCATGCTCTCTCAGATCCTGCTGTTTGCTGGCTTGAAGGTATGTTACAGTCTTTTCCTTGAGTAATGATTCCGTCAATTTCCCCACCACTAAGGTTAGGCTGACTGGCCTATAGTTACCAGCCTCCTTCCTGCCCCTGCTCTTATAGAGAGTGACAACATTCACCCCCTTCCAGTCTGCCAGAACCAAACCCGTTTCTAATGATTTGTTGAGCAAGGCTGCCAGTGGCGCTGACAGCTCCTTTCTAAGTCCCTTTAGAATTCTGGGATGTATTCCATCCGTCCCCATTGCCTTATCTACTTTTAGTTTTTCTAGTTCCGTTAGGACTCCTTCTACTGTAAACAGACTGGTATTTACACCCCACTCCTTGGTATTTCTTACACCTAAATCAAAAAGAACACCATGAACAGCCACATCCAGTCCACACTGCACTGCCAGAGGTAGCTTGCCTCTACACACAGTCCAGAGTGGTAGTGCATGCACAAGGTTAACAGAAGTCTTCTTGGGAGTTGAGGTGCTAGGGGCATTGAACATACTTGCTTATTCTGTTTAAGGCATTGCAGCATGGAGAAATTCAAGTAAACTACTTTTATTCACAGCTTCTTTGCAAGAGTGATCTTTTTGAATTTTCTTTAATTCATGCTTTCATGGTTAATCTTGTGCGCGCACTACCACTCTGGATGGTGTATTTCTTACACCTAGCTGTCGGCCCTCCCCTTCCCTTTCTACACTGAACAAAAATATTTTTTCAGGATTTCTTTATCCTGTTCACTTTCTGCCAACCCTCCTTCCCTTTTCAGTCTCACAGTTCTACCCCTGGTTTTTCTCTTGACTCTTATGTATCTAAATAGGGTCTTCACTCCTTTCTTAATTGCCTTTGCTATTCTTTTCTCTGTCTGTGCATTGGTTTTTCTGACTGCTTTTACTGCCTCCTTTAGCTTTTCTAGATACAATCTTCTGTCTTCCTCTCTCTGTGTTTCTTCATATTTTCTGAATGTTAACTTTTTTACCTCACCCTCCTTGCTACCTCCTTTAAGAACCAGAATATTTTTTCTTCCTCTTTGTTTTACTTACTTGCTTAATGCAAAGGCTCATGGCTTCAGTTTCGGCTCCCTTAAGACATGCCCACTGCTCCTCTACATCCCTCTTTACAACTCTACCCCCTGGGGCTTTCTTCAAACATACCTCTAGTTTTGCAAAATTGATGCTCCTGAAATCCAGGACCCTTGCCTTTGTGTGTCTGGATTCCTCCACTGTCCTCACATTGAACCACACTGTACACTGATTGCTGGACCCCAGGTGACTCCCCACTTCTACATCCATCACTCTGTCCCCATTGGTGAGCACCGGGTTCAATATTGCCCCTCACGGGTGGGTTTACCACTAGCTGACTCTTGCCCCCCTGAAAAGCTTCCAGGATGTCTCTGCTTCTTGCTGTGGTTGCAGTTTGGGTGCTCCAATTGACATTGGGCAAAATGAAGTTTTCCGTCAGCAGTAGTTCCCCTTTTGCTGCCATTTCATGGATGATTTCTACTACCACGCTGTCCAACTTCTCCCTGTGCCGGAGGTCTGTAGATCATGCCTGCTTGAATGGCAGTACCATTTCCTGTTTCCAGTGTGTCCCAGAGTGCCTCCACTTTCTCCCTTAAGCCCTGTACTTCTGTAGCTTTTATTTCCTCCATTACGTAGATAGCCACTCCTCCTCCCTTTTTTCCTACCCTTAGGGTTACCACCTTTTAAGAAGCCCAAAGTGGGACACTTCTTACCGAAACATGATTTTTCGCAGGACAGTACGTAACCTTGACCCGTGCAACAGACTTGTTTTCTCTATATAATCAGAATTAAGGCTAAGTATTGTAGTTTCTTGGTTGCTTCTATGGTTTCATATCATTTTAATGTATTTTAATTAAGGTACTATAGCTTTCTAGAAGATTTAGTGGAAAGTTAGAAAATATTTTTTCTACTGAAAAGTCAGGACATGTAGTATTTTTCATGTTTTTTTTCAGGACACAGCTGCCCAAATCAGGACTGTCCTGTGAAACTCAGGACAGGTGGTAATCCTACCTACCCTATCTTTTCGGAACAGAGCACACTCTGGCACGGCTATGTCCCAGTCATGGTTCCCTGTGTACCATGTCTCGGTAACAACCTCCAGGTCTGCGTCTGACATCAAGGCCATTAGGTCTGAGATTTTACTTGCCAGGCTGCAAGCGTTCATGCACATGGCTTTCCACGTTCTGTTACCCCTCTTTTTTTACTTTTCCTCCCTTGACCTCATGTTTTTCCTCTTGTTTCTTCCAAGTTGGCATACTACTGTGTTCCGTTTGGGTTTGTTGACCTCCCTTTGAGTTCCTGCTAGACCTACTCTGTATTCTGTGATTAATTCCTGTTTTTTTTTTTTTTTTTTTGGGGGTTACACCTAATTTCCCTTTCCCCTAGCTTGACCTAGTTGGAATCTGTGATGCTGTTTGCCCCCAAGATGTTCTCTTTGTCCTCCTGTGAGTCCTCTCAGTTACAAAGATAGCCACCTACTCCCCTTCCTGCCAAGCCTATTCCTTCCGAATATGCTGTATCCATCTTTCTGGTGTTCCAGTTATTATGTTCTTCCCCATTCCAGGTTCTTCTGAGTGCCATTAAGTCCTGGCCCTTAAACTACATTAGGCTGTCATGCTCACTTATTTTATTGGGTGCAATTTTTTCTTTTAGTGCTCCCCTCTTCTGTTGTTCTTCCATATGTTTCCTGCAGCTGTCTCCTGCAAGTGGTGATCCCTTACACCAGCCCCTCCCCATCTTCTTGTTTAAATTGCCTTTGACTGCCCTACCCATTCTCCTGGCCAGTGCACACACTTCCTCCTGGTGCAGGTGCAGCCCACCCTGGGCAGAAAAAGTAGAGATGCTGGAGACTGAACCTGGGCCCTGATATATGCAAATCATGTGCTCTACCATTGAGCTATATCCCCAGTCATAAATGAGCTGCAGCCTGGATTCAAAGCTTAGCTTTCTAACCCAACACATCTGGTGCACCACCGAGCTGCACTAAATGAGAGGGCAACACCTGGATTCCAACCCATGGTCTCTTGTTTATCAGCCTGTTGGTATTTCTGCTGTGCCACCAAGTCATACTTCTGTGAACCACACTGCCCTGTTGGCTTGGCACTGTATATACAGGAGACATTTAAATTATTAAATACTGTATCTACTTTTATTGTACGTAATTCCAGGTTTTCCCAAGGGGCAGGTGGGATACGCTCCAGGATTACAGTAGAGCTAAAGCAGCAACTGTCTGGGCTGTTTGCAGTAATAATTTATAAGTCCTTCTGGATAGGTGGGGTACAGGATTGGAAAGTGACCAATGTGGTCCCCATCTTCCAGAAAGGGCAAGGTTGAACCCAGGCAACTACAGGTCGGTCAGCCTGACATCAGTGCTGGGAAAGGTCCTTGAAGCCACTGTCAAGGACTAAAAAAGGAACACCAGGTTGAGGCCAAAACCCTTGCTTCTTCTCAAATCACTTTAGAAGGGACTGATTGTGACAAACCCATCACATTTTCAAGGGGGTGAACGGGGCAGGACAGTAGATGTAGTTGTCTGGACTTCAGCAAGGCCTTTGTGACTGACAAGCCTCTGAGCACTGGTTTGGGGGCAGGAGGCAGAGGGCTGTGGTGGTCAAGCGCTACTGTGAGAGGAGAGGGGGAAAAAAAAAACACAAAACAGAGTGTGTCAGGAAAATGCCAACTGGAGCCTCACACCGAAAGCTCAGCACAGCTAGTAACCAAAGACAAGTGAGCTGCCTAATGGCCGTAAAAAGCTGAATCCACAAACTGGGATACTATAAAAACTGATTTCTTTATTTTAAGAAAAAGCATCACGTGTGATGTGAAACATTGACACTGTGGAGGAGTGCTACTTTACTTTTTTGTACTGGCACCACATGTCCCTTTTACTGTTTTTCTTAAAATAAAGAAATCAGTTTCTGTATCCCAGTTAACATCTTTCCGCAAGCTCACTTGTCTTTGAGCTAACAGTAACTGAGAGGGGTACTCAGCAGTGTTCCTTATGGAAATGGTGGAGGGGCCATTGCTGTTCAACACTTTCATCAATGATCTAGAAAGTGGGGTCTCCAAAGTTTGCTCATGATTCTAGACTGCACGCATGGTGGTAGAGTCCCCTGAAGAGTGGGGACAAACTTCAGATAGACATGAACAAGTTGGAAGATTGGCGAGACTCCTGGAGTCTCAGACTGAATGTAGCCAAATGCATGGTTCTATGCAGTGCTGGAAATGAACAGAATTCACCAGGAAACCCATCACCTTTCACGTGGGCTCAAACATGTCTGGGGACACAGCTCCTCATTATAGGCTGTATTTAACACATTATGTATTCAGTTTTATATCTTTTGGAGGATAAAAGTTAAACTAGAGTGGTCCTTTCACATTTTACTCCTGGACCTGAGTCAGGCTCTTAATTTCACTCCTGAAACTGAGTTCCCCTGGCCCTCCTCACCCTTTCTACCACTGGTGCTGCAATTAGGGAGGAAACACAGAACTAGGACCTACACACTGTCAAATTATATTCACATTATGTTAGCATGGCTAAGGGGTCTGGATCTCCTTTTCTTTTTTTATTATTTATTTACTGAAACATATTTTACCAGGTAAACAAACAGAGCTCATAAGGTTTGTTTCCAGTTGCGAGTTGGTTGGGGGGGGTAGGAATGTTATAGGAAAGAATATATTCACCCACAAGGGGTCTTGAGAGTAGCATAAGTACAGGTGACAAAACTACACAAATACTGGAAATTTTATTTTCCCACACAAGATCTTATAAAAAACATCAGCAATACATAATATAAATATAAGATACAATGTGCAATATTTATGCAGGTGCCATTAGAGTTGTTACAATAGAGCCTCACTTTATATATCCAAGGATATGTATGCAGTGTCAGGACTCGACGCTTGCTACCACAGGAGGCGTGACTGGGCCAGTTGAGGCATGAAGTCAAGGAGGCGTGATGAACTATGATTTGCCACTTACATGACAGAAAGGAGCTGACTGAGGTGATTTTTGCCAGGCAAACTATTCCAAATGGTGGGAAATCTATAGGTGTTTGAGGCTTACCCTAGGTTTCCCCTGTGACGTAGGATCTGGAAATGGCAACTGTCCTCAGACCTAAGGGAGTAAAAGCTTTTTGTAGCTGATGGGAAAAGACATAAGAGGTAACTAGGGAGTTTTCTTGCCCACTACCTAGCCCCTACTACAGCAGTGTGCAGAGAGTGCCTTTTCAGGGGCAGCAGCCACCCAAGCTCGTTATACATTATATAATGGTATGTTTTAGGGGGACAGACCAGTACAAATCTGAATTGGGCACGGAATAATGTTGACAATTTGGACAGTGCGAAGGAGATGGTGACTGCATAGATAATCTCCCCACAGTCCAGCGGCATGGGGTCATAATGCCACATGACAAAACAGTGCAACAATACACTGCATTGCCCAGCGGCATTTCTCTATGTTTTGCAGGGGACTCCACAACCCCCATTGGGGGGTTGCACCTGCTGAACCCCCCCAACATAAATAATCAACTCGGGGGGGGGTTGTAAAGTTAAATTGCACAAAGTGCGAAATAAACAAAAATTTCATGCATCTGGGACTGGGATTTGATACTCAGTCCACAGACAAACCACCTCCACTGCTGCCTGTGGCTCATCCTGTTGAGCCACAGTAGCTGCTTGGCGGACCCTCCTCCCAGCAGAGCACTTATCCTCTGCCAGGGAACAGTGACAGGGTGCACAACTGCACAAACCATTTAGCAGTTTTGCACCCTGTCGCTGTTCCCACCCACGCTGTCTGTGTTGTGCAGTTTTGACGTGCGCAATTTTACATGACCCAGTAGGCAGTCCAGCAGGGGGAGGATGGAGCACTCAACCACCAACTTCTTGATGTGCAGCTGAAGGCAGCTTTTCACCCTGTAAAGGGCACCAAGCTTTACATAGCATTTGGTTGTTACTTGGGATATGTGGCCAGAATAATCAAGATGTTGGTCCTAGTGGTTGCCTAGATATTTTTATGAGGACACCGAGTCAAGGCGTTCCCCTTGTAAGGAGCACAACTTTAGTGAGTCAGGAGCTGTAATTAACCAGCAGCTGGATCCGAACAGAAAAGATACTGTTTTCTTCTGGTTCATAACTAGTCAGTTATCCTGAAACCATTTTTGAACAGTGGAGAAGTCCTTTTGCAGGGGCTATTCAATGGAGGGTATAGAATGGTCAGATGTATGGACAACTATATCATCAACATACATATTCTTGTAAGAGGGAAAGACATATATTCAGACAGCAAGAATGTACTGCACAAATGCTCCAGATTATTAAAGAAACAAGAGACAGGTTGAAAAGCTTACACAACAGACCAGAACTGGGTGGGTGCAAACCAGAGCAGCCAGCCCAAGGACAAACACATAGTTCAGAAATGTTGTACTCACCAACAAATGAACAGAGGCACTAGGCAGTAATTGAAAGTAAAAAATTATATATTTACTGTGCCAATGAACAAATATCCAAATGCTGCTGTCACGACAGAAACCCCTTAACATAAATTATACAATGGCAAGAAAACATCCTGGCTTCTGATTGGTTGGTGTGTGCCTGGTACAGTAATGTTATCCCAGTATAACATCGCGGGTCTAGTCTCAGCACTGTGAATCTCTTGACTGATTGATTGTTGCTGCTTAGTTATCATCTTCTCTTAAGAAACAAAAAATATTTTTTCACATCAACAAAAACATCTTTAAAATGATTTTTTTTTATTCTATATAACAACAAGCCATTGTATAATAGCAATAATGCCCTCCAGGGTGTGTGTCATGGAGATAACGTCACTTCTCAGGTGTTGGACGCACTCGGCCTGTGGCCTCGTATCCAACCACCTGAGGCATGACGTTATCCCAGAATGGCACACAGCCTGTTAGGCATATTGCTTAATTTATGGGCACACCACCAGAGTTAATACCATAGAAAATCTGCATATTCCAAAAGTTAATAAAAATGTTGCGAAATCCTTGTTGATATACAGTATAAAGAGACAGTTCTGAATAATGTTCTCCCATCTATTATCCATCACTCACCTACCATCCAATCTCATGGTGTTTTAAAAAATCTCATTACACACTGTTGCTATACAATATCCTCTATGTATTGCCAGTTGCCATACTATAATTGTAGCAGTCTTGTGGGACTGTACCACCAAGTAGAATAGTAAAAAATAGCTAATTTTAGCATATTTTATAAAATAAGGTGTTAAAAACCTGGGTTCTAGTCTAGGGGTAGGTAGGAACTGACAGATAGGTAAAGGGTGGCCCCTTCAGCAGAATAAAAAGCAGTTTCAGTAACTAAAATAGAATAAATAATAAAGCATTTTAATAGATTAGCTGTCAGTGTGAGCATATTATTATAGCTGAAGGAGGATTATAGCATGGGGGGGAGTATGGGAAGGACTATCTGGAAACAGAAGATATCGCAAAAAGTGAGAGAGGTGCAGTGCTGCGTTCTAATAAAGGAGTCCAACAGACCACTCCAATCAGTATGGAGTAACTGCTCCTCTGTGTGAGCATGTTGATCTCTGTTATACCACTTACTTTCTGCAGGCTTGGAATTGTGTCCTGCAATAAATCCCATTGTGACTGACTGAAGTGGTCTGTTGGACTCCTTTATTGGAATGCAGCACTGCACTACTCTGGCTTTTTGTGTATGATATCTACTGTTTTCAGTGTGTTTTGTTTGGGGCTGCTTACCCCATATTTGCGCCACCTCCTTACCAGTGCGCAGTGTCTTTTGGTGTGGTATTGTCTCAAAAGACTACCTGTCCCTGGCTTCCTTACCCACTTACAGTTTTGTGCTCATTTTTTTAGTGATTGGCACATTTTTAGATAAACTGATGGTAATTTAATAGGAACAATGGTAGTTTAAATAATTGGTGGCTAGTGGGCTAGTAACCCAATTGCCCTGGCTACTGTAACATTGCTCTGGTGGTCCAGTGGTTTAATGTGGTCTGCCTGGGTTGCCCTGTAATAATTTAATGTTTTATATTTAAAATATCACTTTCTTTGGTATAAGAAAAAGTAAAGAAGCTGCTCTGTGGTAAATGTAAAAGATGCAGAGTGGCAACTGTGGGCACCGTGCGCACTGAGAAGTGGGACGTGTAAGTAGCTGAGAGTTGGCTCCACACCAGAGCACAGCATGCTCAATTAGGGAATCCCCAGGCTACAGTAGCTTCAGGGTGGCAACTTCTCTACCACGACACTGGTCATGAGTCAGGCTTCGGCATGGTGTTCTGTGGACTGTCTTGCAATGGTGCAAGAGGGAGACGTAGTAAAGGTACTCCTCTTGCACGCAGGATCAACCAGATAATTTCTCTTTTCTCAGCTGGGAGGCAGTAAGCACCAGGGAAATGAACTTAGGGACTGGCTCACATGAATAAAAAAGATAGACACAGTCTGACTTGGGGCTCTGTGGAAGTCCCACTCACACTTTGGAAAATAAGACATTATGAAAAATAAGCTCATAAAGGAGCCATTTTGAAGTCTAAATGTGCAGTCTGTTTTAAGGAACCTATGACTCTTTAAACCACTTAGAGAGCCTCTGACGATATTGCATCAGCCTGTTGTTTTTGCTTCTTCACACTGTGTTAATGCTACTTGCAAGCGTTTTATTTTATAAATGACAGTCTTCTTTAGATACCGCAGGTCCGTTGTCATTGCTTTGATGTTCCTGCCCTTCTGAGGCAGTCATCAGTCAGGAAGGCAGGTAATGTCAAATGTAGTACCGAGTATCTTTCTTACAGCACTGCAACAGCCGCAGGAACAGTTCAGTTACGCAAGAACTTCCGTAACAGTAGATCTTCAAGAAGAGCTCTTGCAGCAGGTAACACCTTTAGAGCTATGCCACAAGCCACTGGGACCCCATGGAAAAATTCTAGCTAGCAGTCTGAGGTGGGGGATTGCACCCCTGACATCGGCCCCTCCCCCGACATCACTCATAGTATAAAGAGGGCGGTCCCCGGCACCACCTCAGTTTTTCTGCCGGAAACCCAGCGAGAACAAGGATGAGGAACCGAGGAGGTTCTCATGTCCCCCAAAGAGAAAACTACAGTTACATAAACCCAAGGGCAGGAGGGAGGGAAAGCATACCTGCTGCAATAGCTCTTCTTGAAGATCTACTGTTATGGTAAGTTCTTACGTAACTGTACTATCTTACTTTGAGATAAAGCTATTGCAGCAGGTAACACCATTATGACTGAATCCCAAACAGTACAAGGATAAAATCCAGGTCAGAAGGGTGGTGGTTCTGCAAAACAGTAAACCACTGGTACTCCTAAGAAAGTAGTCCCTGGAGGACGGCGAGGCCAAAGCCTGCTCTCCTTCTTGAAGCAATGTCCAGACTGTAGTGTTTTATGAAGATATGGACTGGACTCCAAGTAGCAGCTGCACAAAGATCTGCTGCTGAGATGTTCCTTAGGGATGCAAAGGACATGGCAACACCCCTAGTGGAGTGACCTTTAACTGGTCCCAGTAAAGGTTTGTCGTACTTCTGGTAACATAACACTATACAACTGACCAACCATTTGGCCAGAGTCTGTTTGGTCACTGGTGCCCCTAACGTGTTGGGCAAAGGAGACAAACAACTGGTCTGTCTTTCTGGTAAATTGAGTATGATCTATGTAGAAACAAAGTATTCTGTAAACATTCAGTTTGAGTACTCTGGGTAGTAAACTGGAAGTTGAATGTCCTGGTTAAGAGTGAACTCAGACACTACCTTCGGAAGAAACTTAAGATTGATGTGCAGGGATACCCTGTCCCTGTGAAAAATCAAATAAGGCTTTTTACACATCAGAACTTGAAGCTCAGAAATCCTTCAAGCAGAAGTAACTGCAACAAAAAAAATGTTTTTCGTGACAGGAAGCGTAGCTCACAACTTGCAGCTGCTTAAAGGGAGGCAATGCAAGTTTTTCCAACAAAAACAAAAGGTCCCGGGGGAAATGGGGTCCCGCCTTGGAGGTTTGATGTGCATGATACCGTGCAGAAAGGTCTTGGACAAGTCCAACTGTGCCAGGGTCCTACCTCCACAGAAACATAATAAGCTGACCGTATAGAAAGGTGTACCTTTATGGATGAGTAGCTAAGATCCTTGTCAGATAGGAAAGGAGGTACTCCAGTACTGAATTTACTGGGCAGGTAAAAGGATCAAGGAAACAACAGGATGCCCACAGGCAGAATCATGTCCATTTCTTGGCATATGTGGCCCTAGTCAAGGGTTTTCTTGCAGCCACTAGGATCTCTGCTACCCTTGCAGACACCCCGTATCTGTCTTTTACTAAGTCTGCAGGAGCCATGCATGCAGATGCAGTGACTGAAGATTGGGGTGCACCAAGATTCCCTGTTTCTGTGAGAGTAAGCGAGGAGACAGGGGCAAGGGAATTGGAGGTTCCAAAGCCAGTTGTTGAAGCAGCAGGAACCAGATCTGTCAAGGCCAGAATGGTGCAATGAGGATCATGGCCACCCATTCTGCTTGCAGTTTGAGCAGCGTTCTCTGGATCAGTGGGAAGGGAGGGAAGGCATACAGAAATCTCCCTACCCAAGAGAGGGACAACACATCTCGCCAGAAAACACAATGCCCTGGATCTAGCGAACAGAAATTAGGCAGTTTTGCATTGTGTGGGGATGCAAAGAGGTCCAGTTCTGGAAGGCCCCATCTTTCGAAAAGGTCATCTACTACTTCTTGTAGTAGCTCCCATTTGTGAGTCTGAGACCGAGAACAGCTGAGGCTGTCGGCTAGGGTGGTTTGAACCCCTGGAACATGAACCATTGTGAGTTCCTGGTTGTGCTCCACTGCCCAGTACCATATCCTCATGGCCTCCCTGCAAAGGGGATACGAGTGTGTGCTCCCTTGCTTGTTGATGTGGAAGACCACTGGCATGTTGTCTGACTGGATCAGTAGAGGCCCTGGCAGGAGAATCATCTGGAACTCCTGTAAGGTGTAAAGAATGGCTCTCATCTCCAGCATGTTTATGTGGAGACCTCGTTCCAGAGGGATCCAAGTCCCTCTTGTTTGATGGACTCCCAAATGCACCCCCATCCCAGTCCTGAGGCATCCGTTGTTAGGATCTGCTGAGGACTGGGGCTTTAGAAGGGAGCCCCAGATTGTAACCGGGAAAGAGTGAGCCACCATTCCAGAGTCTGACGAACTGCCTTGGAGACTCAGACTGGCTGTTCAAGGTCATCCAAGCACTGGTCCCATTGAACCCTGAGGTTCCACTGCAGAACTCTCATGTGCAGCCGAGCTAAGGGAACAGTGACTATGGCGGCTGCTATATGGCTTAGCAGCTGCAGTACCATCCTGGCTGGAACTTGATTCATGGAGGCAGTTCTCCGAGCTGATCTGCTCTGTCTGAGAGAAAGAATTCCCTCACTTGTTCAGTGTCCAAGATGGCTCCTATGTATTGCAAACTCTGGGTAGGCTGGCGAGATGACTTGATGAGGTTTAAGTTGCCCCCCCCCAATCCTGGAGCAGATGAAAGGTGTCTGACAGAGAGCAACACAGCTGGCCTCTTGTGGGAGCTCTTAGTAGTCAGTCATTGAGGTAGGAGTAGATATAATGTCCCTACCACCTGAGGGCTGCTGCCACCACAGCTAGGCACTTGGTGAACACCCTGGGTGTCGAAGAAAGGCCGAATGGTAGCACTCTGAACTGGTAGTGCTCTCCCTGGAAGGTAAAGTGGAGGTACTTCCTGTTGGATGGCAGGATCTTTATATGCATATATGCATCCTGCATGTCCAGGGAGCAGAGCCAATCCCCCTGGTGAAGCATGGGTAGCAATCCAGGTAGTGTCATCATCCTCTTTTGTATTCAATGAAAGTGTTCAATTGACTGAGGTCCAGGATGGGACGAAGGTTCCCTGTCTTTTTAAGGATGAGGAAGAAGTGGGAGTAATACCCCTTTCCTCTTTGAGACAGTGGCACTGCCTGAATTGCTCTCTTTTCTAGGAGGGCTTGGATTTCTGCCCTGATAAGACCTGTGTGGGAAGGGGAGCAATAGGAGGGCGCAGGTGGGTTGTCTGGAGGGATCTGGCTAAATTCCAGGGCATAACCCCTCTCTATTATCTGGAGTACCCATTGATCCACGGAGATATTGTACCAGCCTTTGAGGTAGAGAGAGACTCTACTGGCTCCCCTTGCAACTCCGCTGGAAGGGGGGCAGCAAGAAGTAATGCCAAGGTTGTTGGAGTAGGCAAGGGAGTTCTGGCCTTCTTAGCACTCTTGAGTCCCTGAGCCCCTGTGGATGGGGGGGTATCCTTTCTTTTGAAACCCTCTCTGTTGTGCTGTCTCCTTCCCTGTTGCATATGAAAGGAGCAGCTTCTGGATGTGGCTGGTTCAGATTTGTACATCTTGCGTACGTCTGAGATAGCCTTCCCCAAGTCCTGTAGGCCTGTAATCAACTTTTCAGCTTCCTGTCCGAAAAGGACCTGGCCCTGAAAAGGGGTCTTCAGTATGGCATCCTTAAGGTCCTGGTGAAAGCCCAAAACTCTGAGCCAGGAGTGATGTTTCAGACATATGCCGGTGGCCACCGTTCTGGCGGCAGTGTCTGCTGAGTCATACGAGCACCTCAAAACGTGCTTACCGATATCAGCGCAGGGTTGAATGACTGTCAGTAACTCTGACTTGTTGGCAGAGTCTAGTTGATTCTTGGCTAGGTCCATGGCCTTCCTCCATATTGATTTTTGATAAATTACCATGTGTGCCAAAACATTTAAGGACCTGAGTGTACAGGTGGCTGAGGAGTACATCTTATGGCCTAAATGATTCAATTTCTTGGTCTCCTTATCCGGTGGCTGGGAGCTCATGTGCTTTGGTTGATGAGCTCTCCCATGGGTGGCCATGAGAATCATGGAGTCCATCTTCAGCTGCTCACTCAAATGTGGTTCTCCCCTGGGAGTCTTATACAGTTGCTGAGCCTCTTAGGGTCTAACTCCTCCATCTCCCATTGGTTAAGGAACTGGATATGTCTCAATGTCAAGAAATGAAGGGTCATCTGGGGTGACCTCGGAGAATCCCTGTTGCAGTCGGGAGATGGCAGGGACAGATCATCTTCTGAGGAGTCGTAGGAGGAGGATCTTCCCAATTAACCTTTTGAAGATGTGTATGACTGACCCCTGGAGAAGGATCTGAATGACAGGTGTTGCTTGCACTTCCGGCATACTGGTGACCCGGAAGCCTTGTCCCCTGATGACAGTCGATCTGGCGTCAGGGGTGGAGGTGTTGGGCACTGAGGGGGAAGGCTGCCTAGGTGAAGCTGGGGCCTGAGTCCTCACAGGATTGGGGGTTGGCTCCAGTGGCCTAGATAACAAATCTTCTTTTATGGTGTTTCACCAGCTTTTAAACAACGCCCAAACCTCTGCCAACAGGACTACTGGTGGTTGGGGTGCTGGTGTCAGAATTGGAGTGCTAGGGGCCCCTGGCATTGGCCCATGTGGTACCTTATCTCCTGGCATCAGGTCTGATGGCAGCTTCTTTTCTGGCATTGGCCCTTCTGGGACTGTATCCTCTGGCGTCAGGTACCCAGACGTCAGGTTGTCAGCTCCCTTGGAGGAGGCGGAGGGGGTGGTGTCTGGTCTCTGATGTCCTCCAAGCCGAGCATCAGGTCCCCTGATGTCTGGTCTACAGTCAGGCTCTCAACTGGGTCCTGCAAAGCGGATGGCAGCTTGGGTGGAGGTGTGCTCTACTAAGGAGTCAGAGGGTGAGGAAGCCTGATGTCGGTCCAAAGCCTCGACTGATGGCCACCTGGAAAGTGAGTGGTGCTTTTTCTGGTGCTCACTATCCTGGTGTCTCCCTGAGCCATCTGACTCTGTCGCCCTGTCAGACAACCCAGTAACTATGCTCTTGTGGACGGCAGGCTCTGACCTGTCGCTGGACACAGACTGCGCTTGTCCCACTGGCTGAGACCCTAGCATATGTTTATGGGGCTAGACAGCCATGGACATGGGGGCTTTGGAAAGCCTGAGCCCCAAAGACTCCCCGCTGTATGCCTGGGAAGAGGTGGGGGGCTTCCTCAACTGTGACCCCAGGAGTGCCAGAGAGACTGGGGGGCAGAGTCGGACCTCACGCTGGAGGTCGAAGACATAGAAGTCTTGTGGGGGGACCTAGGATGGGACTCTGACTTGGAGCTTTCCTTGTCCTGATGATGGTGTTTCCCGCTCGATTTCTTCTCTCTGTGGGAAGAGTCCTTCGCAGAGGAAGAAGATGAGCTGTGCCCTGACTGGGTCTTCTGCATGACAGCCACTTGTTGTTCCAGGAGGTAGGCTTTCAAAGTGCTGAGGTGGCAGATTCTGGTCCTCTGGTTGAAGCTTTGGGAGTGCGGGCAATCGTCCAGCCTGTGGTCAGGGCCTAGGCAGATCAGGCAGGCTGAATGGCCATCTTTTGCCGGGATCTGCTTGCCCCATGCACACTTCGATAGCTGCCACTCTGAAGATGGAGATGGCTGGGTAAATATACACGAAAAACACATAAATTGTAAGAAAAACCCCATTAACTGCATAAAGCATGAAAATGGCAGCTGACTGGAAGCAGGAGGCATCCGTGGAGTCAATATCCACGGGTCAATGGCAGGAAAAGAACTGAATTGGTGCTGGGGGGACTGCCCCCTTTATACCATGAGTGCCATCAGGGGTGGGGTAGACATCAAGGAGGCAGTCCTCCACCTTAGACAGCTAGCTAGAAATGTTTCCGTGGGGTCCTAGTGCCTGGTGCTATAGTCCTAATGGTGTTACCTGCTGCAAGAGCTCTATCTTGAAGTGAAACCTTTAGTTATAGTTACTTATGGTCTCTGTTCCCAGATTTAATGTGTAAATACAACAAATAGAACAGTATGAGTCTGCTCCGTGCTTAATACTATGTCCCAACTTCCATCCCAGGTGCTCGGCTGGGCACCTACAAAGTATGACTGACCCAAGCCTGGGGAGCGACTAAAGAGAATTGAGTGCTGAGATGCTGCCGTAATGGAAATTGGCATTTTTTTTCAGCATTTTTCTACACCCCTCTTGGACTAGCTCCAGCATATGTAAAAGATAAAACATTTGTCCCAGCTGGAGTAATAAAATGTGAAACGAGCTACCAGGAGAGACCACAAGTAACAGTAACTAAAGGCTCCTGCTATCACCCTGCACTGCTGTAAGAAAGACACTCGGTACTACACATGATATCACCTGCCTTTCTGACCGATGGCTGTCTCAGAAGGATGGAAATGTCAAAGTAATGACAACAGACCTGCAGTATCTAAAGAAGACTGTCATTTATAGAATAAAATGTTCGCAAGTACCTTTAACACAGTGTGAAGAAGCAAAAGCAACAGGCTGATACTATATCGTCAGGGACTCTTTAAACACATTAAAATACATATTTTAAGTAAATAAAGCCAAAGAAGGGCTGAGGAAAGTCCTGGGTATTTCATAAAAATACAGTTATTATAAGAAATTGTTCACAAGCAAAAATGGAGCAGTTTAAAGGATAGCTCTGTATCATAAAGTTATTTACAGTTAAAAAGCATTGTCTTAAAACACGTGTTTTTCTAAGTCGTGCTGCCATGCTGTTTTCCAATAGATTTACTCCAAACTTAGCAGACTGTTAGAGGAAAGTGTGCTACATAACAGAAAAGTAGTTTTGTGTGATAAAAATGTAAAATAGAGGAATCGCTAACCTTTGTAGGGGGAGTGGGTACTGGTGAAACATACTCCGTGGAGACAGTTACACAGGAGTTGGAGCCAAGTGTGGGGAAAAATGAATATTCAGTTCCTGACTAAAAAGACTGCTGTGGTCAGTGAAATTAAAGGAGAAACTGCTGTTTTTAAAAGAAAGTAAATAAGTGATTAGGGAAGTGTTACTGAAAGGTTTAATGACAAATACATTTAAGACTTGGTGACTTAGGTTTCCTGTGGGTCATTTTTTGCAGAACAAATTCAGGAGAGAGAGCTAGCGATGTCAGCTTTCCAGCCAAAATAGTGAAAGGATGCTTAGACATAGGGAAAGTGCTTATTTTTTGTCACAAAGTGAATGTGTACATAAATGGGACACAAAGTGATCGAAAGAGGGAGCCTTACAATGTTGAGAGGAGCAGATGGATTTCAAAACGGAGAATTCTATTATGGCTTCTGCAAAAAGAAATGTGATTGGTGCTCAGCCCCTGAACAGGTCAGTGTCCAGAAATTAGCATATGTAAATGAGTTTGGGGTATAAAAGAAGCTGCATAGCCAGTGTGCAGCGAGGCCAAGCAGTGTGTGCAACCAAGAAGGAGGGATCCAAGCCAAGTAGATGTCCATTCAGCAGAGGCCTACTGCAGTGACAGAGCCTAAAGTGGACAGCCTTATTTAATTAAAGTGTTGGATTAAGGGATCACCTATATCCCAGTGTGGGGTCAGCTAGGGTGGTGAGTGACAGCAGGGTGAGAATAGAACGCCTTCTGCTTCAAGTGCCTGATGATCCCGTTGTACCAAGTTTTCCTCATAGAAAAATGCTGCAACCTGAAGAGTTCATTGCTGCTCCAGTTTTCCAACAACAAGACTGCTTACTCCAGGGAGGGCCCCTCAGAAGAATTCTTCAGCATTTCCATTAAATAATTTCTTCAGAAAATCCAAAGGAGTGTGGTATTGTAAAAACGTTTATTGCTATAATTTGGGGACTGTTTTAAAAGTCAAGTGACACTGAAGGAACAGAACATTTAGCTCAATCCTGCATTTTAAAAAGATTGTCATCTGAAGGAGTGAACAGTTCAAGGACCGAGTGGGAAAAATGTCCTAGCTTTTAATATACCAGTATGCAATATGTTTTATGCCACAGTCATTCCTGAATGTTTAAAGTAAACTAATGTGTAGAGATGTTAAGTGATTTGTAATTGTGTAGAGTTATAGAATCAAATAAGTAAAGTAACTGTATGACAGATACCAGGGTAGGTATCTGGTGTAAGGGGTCAGTGGGTTGACTAAGGTGGGGTAAGGCCTGGTAGCCACTGCTCACCCTTAAAGCTTATGTGGGAGCAAACGCAGGGGTGAAGGCCAGAGAGGGCATTTATCCTGGGACTAGCTTGTGTGTTCTGGAGGGCTGGTGGGTGGTGTGTGCCTGTAGTCTCCAGGGGTAAAGTGAATATGCTGGAAGGCTGGTGGGTGGTGAGTGCCTGCAGTCTCCAGGGGTAAAGTGAATGTGATGTGGGGCTGGTGGGTGGTGAGTGCCTGCAGTCTCCAGGGGTAAAGTGAATGTGCTGGAGGGCTGGTGGGTGGTGTGTGCCTGCAGTCTCCAGGGGTAAAGTGAATGTGCTGGAGGGCTGGTGGGTGGTGTGTGCCTGCAGTCTCCAGGGGTAAAGTGAATGTGCTGGAGGGCTGGTGAGTGGCGAGTGCCTGCAGTCTCCAGGGGTAAAGTGAATGTGCTGGAGGGCTGGTGAGTGGCGAGTGCCTGTAGTCTCCAGGGGTAAAGTGAATGTGCTGGAGGGCTGGTGAGTGGTGAGTGCCTGTAGTCTCCAGGGGTAAAGTGAATGTGCTGGAGGGCTGGTGGGTGGTGTGTGTCTGCAGTCTCCAGGGGTAAAGTGAATGTGCTGGAGGGCTGGTGAGTGGTGAGTGCCTATAGTCTCCAGGGGTAAAGTGAATGTGCTGGAGGGCTGGTGAGTGGTGAGTGCCTGCAGTTTCCAGGGAGAAGGTAGTAGGGTGGTGTGCCCTGCAGGGAAAGAAGAGAAGAAAATAAAGTGCCTATACAACTGAAATTTCATATGCATTTCTTTTACAATTTTATGCAAAAGGTGTGTTGTGCCATTTGTGGCTGTACAAGTTATTTTTCTCTCCACCTTTTCAACAAATGTACCTTCTGTTTGCTCCAATTGAAAAGTCAGTGTCTGACATTCCTGCCAGTCTCCAGGTCAGTCCAGTGCAGCATCCCCAACCCTTGACAGCTCTCAGCTACACCAGTTGGGGACCTAAGGTACAGTATTCGGGTAGTACCCAACTGGAGAGTTTTTTTCGCGGGGGAAAAGGATAAAGAATCTTTGATGACACTCACTACTATGTGGGATGGTCCCAGCTGTGGCCAGAGGTTAATACAGTAGTGCAGCAGCATCACAAAAAAGTGGCGCCCAAAGTGGGTCAGTTGCTGTTCACTCGCTCCACTTGGGTGGCCAAGGCATTGCAAGAATGTGTCATCACAAAAGTGGCGCTCAAATGTGTGGCTGCACTGTGCATATTTTTTTATCGCTTTGTGTGAGGTTATCACAATTGCAAGACTGACCTATTCCAGGTTATGTCTAACCATGGAATACTCTAAATTGCTGTTTGTTTTGAAATAGTTGGAGACTCTGACAAAAAATGTCTTGCTCAGGAACCTTAGTGTTGCACTTTAAACTAAAGAGGTGTATTTTTTGGTAAATTGCCTGGGAGTACAAGGGTTGTGCTGAAGTTGGCTCTACTTTACTAGCCCTTGGCTGTTGTAAAGTTTGGGCTGTCACTGGGTTATGAAAAAGACATATGGATTTGAGACTCCTGAGAATGTTGGACGAATGTGAGGGGCATAGAGATTAAGGGGCAGCACATGGTCTAAATCCAGTTGTGGGGGTCAGAGTGAATTTTCATCCCATGGAAGTACCAGAGTTTAAACCAAGAAGTACTGAATCACCTATGGTAGGGATAATGATGACACCTGTAGGACTTGGTAGAGGTTTTGCCAGAGAAATGCCTATGTAAAAGATGTCACTTGATGCCGAATAGAGAAGAGAATGAGTCGCAAGTTAGAGAGCTGTATAGAGCAGAACCTGGAATTATTCTTGGACAAGTTCATGAATAGTCTTCAGAATTTAAATGTCATATGAGAATGAAGACAGAGTACTCCTACTGTCAATGTAACCAGAGGTTGTGAAGTACCAGAAACTCCAAAGAGAAGAAGTGAAAGCCAAGCAACTCTGCAAGGGAGGCAGAATATGTCACAAACCAATGAGAGAGCTATGACACCTGTAATTCCCATAGTTTCACCATGGAATGATGGAAATCTTCCAGTGTACAGTAGAGAGAGAAATGAAGATGTATCTGAATTTCTCAAAACTTTCAAGCATACTTTATGACAAACCCAAGTGCCAGAACATGTGTGGGTACAACAGTTTGAAGGAGCTGTTTGATGTGTTGCAAGTAAATAATGGAGCTAAAAGCAGGGCCAGATATAAGACTGAAGGCAGTGTAAAGCCCAGTTCTTGGAACATTTCGACAAGGCACACAGAAGACAGCACTTACGGAGAGAGCTGGATCGTTCGAAGAGACATGAAGATCAACTCAATATGCTAGTTTTGGATAAGTGGGATATGTATAAGCAATTGTATTCCTTGTGGTCTAAAGAGAGTAACTGTTGAATTTATTGTCAGTCTTCAGCCATATCTAAAGAACTTCTTAATGTGTGCAATGCCGAAAACTATTGAAGAACTTATCAAGAAAGGAAGAACCTTGCAAAAGAATCTGAGTCAAAACCTGTTGAAAGCAACAGTTATGAGAGAGAGGTTCCAGGAGAGAGAAGCTGAATCCCAACTAAATGCAGTACCTGATAGTTGAGTCAAACTGACACAGCAGTTGTATCAGCCTAGAAGAAATAATAAGTTTAAGTTGAGATATTATGGATGTAATAGAATACTGTAGGTCACAAGAGACCAGATTGTCCTAAAAGAATGTCTGAAATGAATGCTAACAAAGCAGCAAGTACACTAGTTAGAGACAAGGAGAAGCTGAAGCCAAAACCGATGGAGATATCAGAAGCAAGGAGAATGCCAGAGATAGTTAACTATAGTCACACATTCAGATTTGCTATATTTGCCAGTCAAGTTGGGAGATATGGTCACCCAAGGTTTAGTGGATACTGAAGCTACTACTTCCATAATCACAAGGCCAATGCTAATGCAGAGCATCGATTTATGGACCCGGTTCCAGTGGAAGCCAGAGATGGAAGTCACATTAGCATCTAAAGAATCATACAGCCCATGGGGACATGAAGAACTAAATCTCAGTATATGAGACATCCTATGGAAAGGGAGAGTACTTATCTTCGACACAGACGTGTTTGAAGTTATCATTGGAACCAATATCCACAAAGATCTGCAAATGGTAATCACCACAGCAAATAAGAAAGTAATAAGTAACCAGATGACTAAAGACAAACCACAAGAAAGGATGGAACAAAAAGAGGAAGAAACAGGAAATGTGCCAGAGTCTACCGAGGAGCTTGTGTCTGACAAGCACCAGATTTCTACTGTGATCAGAATAGAGCCAAAGATATTCTGTAAGACATAAAAAGTGTTCGCTAGCCCATGTTTGGAAGGACTTTTTGAGCTGGAAATCAGTTAAGAAGAGCAACTTGAGAGAGTTATAAATAAATTTCCTGAGGTACTTATGGAAAGGATTGACCCTGCTCACTTGATTTAGCACACAACAGATACTGGAAATGCACAACAGATTCGAAGTAGACCATATGCCTACTCACCTGCAGAAGGAGAGATTATTCGAGAACAGATCTAAGAGATGTTACAAGAAGGAATCATTCAGCCACCTTTGTCAACCTGTACATCACCAGTAGTGTTGGTATTCAAGAAGGATGGAACCATGAAATTCTGTGTGGACTACAGGAAAGTAAACACTGTGACTATAGGAGATGCCCATCCTATGAAGAGTATGAGGTAAGTGCATGATACACTTACTGGAGCTCAGATATTCTCAACGACTGATCTCAGGAGTGGGTACTGGCAAATATGTGTAGAAGATCAAGACTGGTGTAAAACACCCTTTATCATGCATGAAAGTCTGTATGAATTAAATGTGTCACCGTTTGGACTGAAAAATGCAACTTAACTTTTCAAAGGATGATAGATGAAGTATTACTAGGAATTCAATACTGATTCTGCTTTGCGTACATGGACGATGTCATAATTTATTCCAGAATAATAGATGAACATTGGGAGCTTTTGAGTGACGTATTACAAAGGCTCAAAAGTCATGGACTTACCATTAAAAGAGAGAAGTGCAACTTCTTGTTGTCAGAAATAATGTTTTTGGGCCCACAGATGGATGAATGTTACCTGAACTGGCTACTGCACAAGTTATCAGAGATTTTCTGAGACCAAAGAACGTAAAGGATATCCAAATATTTCTAGGACTATGTACTTGGTATGGGCCTTTTATCCAGCAAATGGCAGATATTGTAGAACCTATGAACCAGTTAAAGCAGCAGTGCATTATAAAGGTGAAAATTTTGACCTATGCTTTTTTATTCTGTCTTGGATTGCCCTGTATCTCCTAATTTGTATGATACCTTCCTTTCCTCATTTTGAGACTGCTTTAGTATTCCATTTCACATTTGAAATAATAAAAGGGAGGCAGTATAGTGCAGTGGTTTAAGGCTCTGAGCTGCCAATCTGGTGACATCCAGCAGACCAGACCTGGGTTTGAATCCCACAACTTCCACTTGCATACTGTGTGACCCTGAGCAAGTCATTTAACTTCCCTGTGCTCCCAGGTCGCTCCTGTAAAAAAGCTTTCAGCTTAGTGTGCTGCTCCTGGTTAATCAACTAAATAAAAAAAAAGGAGCACTCCTTTTATTATGGCTTGGACCAGGTTTTTAAATCAGTTTTCACTGTTTTTCTGATACCTATTGTCCCATAAGGCCAGGGAGCACTGTATGCTGTATGATAGTTCATTTATGTCACAACAGAAGTTATTGTTAAACAACTGACTCACCTTATGGGGTGACAGGTGTAGAAAAACAGCTGAGAATACTTATGAAAACCTGGTCCACACCATATTAAAAGGAGCACTCCTTTTATTATTTCAGCTGTGAAAAAAGTACTGAACAGACTCAAATTGTTGAAAGAAAGGTATCATACAAGTCTGGAGATAAGGGGCAATCCAAAACAGAATAAAAAGTGTAGGTCAAAATGTTCACTGCTATCATACACTGTTGCTTTAAGAAGAAAGAGAACTAAATGAGAATAGACATCTGTCTAAGTGAAAGCATTTCAAACTATAAAAGAGAAAATGGAAGATGCCAAGAAATTGTACTTTCCAGTTTTTGACAAATCATTTTATTTAGCTATGGATGCAAGTGACAAAGGAATTGGTGCAGTGTTATATCAAGAGGAACGAGGAGAGAGACAAATGCCGTACGCTAGTAGAACCTTAACTGCAACTGAGAGAAAGTATTACATATCAGAAAAGAGTGCTTAGCAATTGTGTGGTCTATCAAGAAGTACTGAGGATACCTGAATAGTAAACCATTCACGTTGTATGCAGCTCATAATGCCTTAACTTGGTTATTCATAATGAAAGACACCAATAAAAAGTTAGGACAGAGACTCACTACTTTTACAAGAAATGCACTCAAGGTACAACACTGCAAAGGAAGTGCAAATGTAATGGCAGACTATCTATCATGAAGTACTGAGAGTGATGAGGAAGATGTTGAACCAGATGTCACTGACATGGAACAAGTAATTCCTGACTTATGTTGCAGTGTCACAACAACTGCTGCTGAGTTTACAGAAGAAGATGAGTATCTGTTAATGTTCAACCAGAGAGAAGTAGGAAAAACACTGAGAAACGATCCAGAACTGAAGAAGCTAACAGAGATAACCCAGAAAGGAGGGGAAACTGAAAGTTTACTCATCAAATGGAAAGTGCCGAGTCAAGAGCACCACTATGTGCTGGTAGACGACATACTGATACTACACACCAAGAGTCCAGAGAAATGGAATGTAATCCTACCGGAAAGACTGAGAGAAAGCTATGCAACTAATGCATGATTGCACCATATCAGGATATATGGGCAGGAAGAAAACACTGGAAAGGTTAAGAGCACAATTTTATTGGCCAAAAATGCATCAGGATGTGATACAGTATGTACAGTCATGTATTGCATGCTAAGAGACAAAGGCAAGCGACCAGAAATTTATGGGGCAAATGATTGTATATCATCCCAGTGAACTGTGGACAACAATTGCCACAGACTTAGTTGGACCACTGCCAAAGGCAAATAAGGGGAACAAGTACGTCATGGTAATTGTAGATCAATTCCCCAAATGGGTGGAAGCTTTTTCTTTACGCAGAACCAACACAGAGGTCTTAGTGTGAAAGATGGAAATGGAAATATTTTGCCAATGGGGAATTCCTAAACACATTGTAAATGACAATGGACCGCAGTTCAGGTCTGAACAGTGGGAACAATTCTGTAGAGCTTGGGGAGTGAAGCCTTTCTACAGAACACCATACCATCCGAAAAGTAACTGGACTAAGAGAACTAATAGAAATATCAAAACATACTTACGAGCATATGTGCATGGCAAGCAACCAAGATGAAATCAGTATTTACCAAAAACGTTGATAGCCTTACAAGGTGCAGCACAAGGTTCAATGGGATGTAGCCCAGCTTTGTCAATGCATGGACAAGAAGTAAGACTACCCATTGACTGAGAGTTGTCAGGAGAACCAGAGGTAGTAGAAGACATATTGGAATATACAAAGACTTTAACAGACAATATGCAAAAGTGCACGGAAATTACAAAACACAATATGGACAATGCCCAGAGCACCAAAAGCAGTACAGAGATGTAACTATGGACTGTGTGGAAATAGTACTGTTACAAAGTCATCCACAATTGGATAAAACTCACACGTTTTCTACACAGCTTGCAAGAACATGAGAAGGACCATATGTTGTCATCAGAAAATGTTTGGAGGTCATGTACCTTCTGAGAGACCCATCCACTGGTCTAGACGGGGGTACACCATATTAGTAATCTTAAGAAGTTTAGAAGTAGAGATAGGATAAACTACACTGGAATTAATTCTGGGGAGGCACCAGATGTGCAAACGTCTTCGGAACAGCCATAAGAACAAATTCATGCAAGTCAAAGTACACAGAGTTATAGTTTCAGACATAGGACAAGTGTGTACTATACAATCCTACATTCCGAAGGTGCTCAATCCCAGTGGGTTAGCCACACCCACGAAAGTGTTACAAAACAGTACGAGTATAATGTGTAAATAGAAATGTGCTAATAGTCATTTTGTACATGTAGACTTAAAGCAACAAGGCATTCTAAGCAGCTTAGGCCTTGGTCAACATTGTTGCCAGGGTGGGGGTGGGGGTGGGGAACTGTAGCAGCTTTGTAGGACTGTTCCACAAGTAGAAAAGTGAAAAATAGTTTTAGCATATTTTATAAAATAGGGTGTTAAGGACCTGGGTTCAAGTCCTGGGGTAGGTAGGAGCTGCCAGATAGGTAAATGGTGGCTCCTGCAGCAGAATAAAATGACATTTCAGTAACTAAAATAGAATAAATAAGCATTTTAACAAATTAGCTGTCAGTGTGAGCATATCATTAATGGTTGAAGGAGGATGCAGCACAAGGGTAAGTATGGAAACGACTACCTTGCCCTGTCTTCTTTACCCACACACCGATTTATGCAAATGTTTAAATGACTGGCAAATTTTTACATAAAATTATGGTAATTTATTAGGAAAAATGGTAGTTTAAATCAATGGTGGCCAGTGAGCTAATAACTCCTTAGGCCCCTGCTGCCCCCTAATTCACTCTCCCCCCTCCTGCTCACCTCTTTCCCCTTCCTCCTCTAACCACCTGGTCTTCCACTCCCATCACTCTCCTCTCTTACCCTTCCTTCCTACTGCTTACCCTCCCTGTGTTACCCTTGGCCCAAACATTTTTCATTTCCCCAACGATCCTCCTCCATTTGCCACACTCCTCTGCTCCCCCACTCTCCCCTCCCCTTCTCCCTCCATACCTCTCCCTCCCTGCAACATACCACCCGCTTACCCTCACTGCGTTATCCTTGGTTCTCTCCCGCATTCCTTCCCCTTTCCCCTTTCTTTCCCTCCTTGCCACGGCACTTCTGTTGCTTAGCACTTTATGACAATGCCACAATCTTGGCAGCATTTTCTCCTCCTTGTTCTTCCTCTACACTGAAACATAGAAACATAGAATTTGATGGCAGATAAGGACCGCTTGGCCCACCCAGTCTGCCCATTTCCCTACCTAATGGATAAGCTGCAGATCCTAGTTAACCAGCAGCCTACTTCTTCCTACCCCCACCCCCTAGAATTGCCTTATGACTGTCCCATGCATGCTTGAATTCCACCACTGTTGTTGACTCCACAACCTCCTCCGGAAGGCCGTTCCATGCATCCACAACCCTCTCTGTGAAAAAATACTTCCTTAAATTACCTCTGAGCTGCCCCTCTATCTTCAAATTGTGCCCCCTTGTTCTTGCACACCCTTTTTTGAAAGATGCTACCTTCTTGGACTTTGTTGATTCCCTTGAGGTACTTGAAAGTTTCTATCATGTCCCCCCTCTCCCTCCTTTCCTCGATGCTATACATATTAAGCTCCTTAAATTTCTCTTCATATGTCTTCCGGTGCAGACCCTGCACCATTTTAGTTGCCCTCCTCTGGACAGCTTCCATCCTGTCTATGTCTTTGCAGAGATTGGGTCTCCAGAACTGCACGCAGTACTCCAGATGGGGTCTCACCAGCTGTCTGTACAGAGGGATAATAACTTCCTGTTTTCTACTGGTGATGCCTCTCCCTATGCATCCCAGTATCCCCCCAGCCCTCCTTGCTGCTGTCTCACATTGCTTGCCCACTTTTAGGTCATCTGATATGACTACCCCCAGGTCTCTTTCCATTTTTGTTGTAGTTAGTATCTCACCCCCCATTGTGTACTCTTCCCCTGGGTTTTTGTTTCCCAGGTGCTTTACCTTGCACTTCTTAGCACTGAATCTAAGCTGCCATACATTTGACCATTCCTCTAACCTTGACAAGTCCCTTCTCATCCTTTCCACCCCACCTTGTGCATCAACTCTGTTGCAGATCTTTGTGTCATCTGCAAAGAGACATACTTTTCCTTCCAGTCCCTCTTTAATGTTGCTTATAAACTTCATTCACTGCACACCTTTTGTGGTGTTCATCAAACCCTTCGCTTTCTGCTCTCCTCCTCCCACCTTGTTGTACAGCTTCTTATGTTCTCCCTGTAATTTAGGACTATGCTACCTGTACCGATTGACTGTATGTTACTTGGACCACACTGCACAACTTTGGTGGTGTGCATCAAACTCCTCGCTATTCTGCTCCCCTCCTGCCACCTTGTTGTACATTTCTTTGATTATGTTCTCCCTGTAATTTAGGACTATGCTACCTGTACTGTTGGACTATATGTTACTTGGACCTATTGTTTCTACTGTTTTTTATCTATGATGCCAATTTTCTCGATGTTTTCTGTACCCGTTACGTGCACCCGGAACCAACTTTATGTGTAATTGTTGCTGTCAGTGTTTTATGGTGATCAGTTATTAACTGTATGGATTTCTCTTTTATTTGATCTCTATGTTTGTTATACTTCTCATGTTGACGTGGAACCTTTGTAAATTAACCAATGGTTCAAAGGTGTTTATAATCCTAGTACTAATAAATAAAGAAATAAACTAAAACCCAATTACTCTGGCTACAGTAACACTGCCCTGGTGGTCCAGTGGTTTAATTTGGTCTGCCTGGGTTGCCTTGTAATAATTTTATGTTTTATATTTAAAAAGATCACTTTCTGTGGTAAAAGAAAAGTGAAGAAGCTGTTCTGTGGTAAATGTGAAAAACGCAGAGCGGCAGCTGTGGTCGCCATGTGCACCGAGGAGTGGGGAGTGTGAGTGGCTGAGAGCTAGCTCCACAGCAGAGCACATCATGCTCCATAAGGAATCCCCAGGCTAGCTTCAGAGCTGCCATTCCTCTATCACGACACTGGTCATGAGCCAGGCTTCAGCTTGGTGTTCCGAGGATTGCCTTGCGATGGTGTGAGAGGGAGATGCAGTAAAGGCGCTTCTCTCACAGGCAGGATCAACCAGATAATTTCCCTTTTCTCAGGTGGCAAGTGCCAAGGAAATGAACTTGGGGATGGGCTCACATGAATAAAAAAATAAATTAAGATGGGCACAGTCTGATTTGGGGCTCTGTGGAATTCCCACTCACACTTTGGAATATAGAAAACATTTTGAAAAATAAGCTTCCAAAGAAGCCATTTTATGTGCAAACTGTTTTACGGAACCTATGGCTCTTTAAACCGATTAAACAGATAAAAAAAATACATATTTTAAGTAAATAAAGCCATAGAAGGGCAAAGAGAAGTGCTGGACATTTCATAAAAATAGTTATTGTAAGGAATTGTTCACAAGCAAAAATTGAGCAGTTTAAAGGAGAGCTTTGTACCTGAATGTTATTTACAGTTAACAAGTATTGTCGTTAAACATATATTTTTAAGTCATGCTTACATAAAAAAACATAAATAGTTTTGTGTGATAAAAATGTAAAATAGTGGAGTACCTAACCTTTGTGGGGACTGGGTCCTAGTGAGACATACTCCATGCAGACAGTTACACAGGAGGTGAAGCTAAGAGTGGGGAAAATGAATATTAAATTCCTGACTAAAAAAAAAAAACTGTTGTGGTCAGTGTAATTAAAAGAGAAACTGCTGTTTTTGAAAGAAAGTGTTTAGGAGAGTGTTATTTAAAGGCTGAATGACAAATAAGTTTAAGACTTAGCGACTTAGGTTTCCTGTGGGTCATTTTTTGCAGAACAAATTCAGGAGAGAGAGCTAGCAATGTCAGTTATCTAACCAAAATAGTGAAAAGATGCTTAAACATAGGTAAAGTGCTTTTTTTTTTATCACAAAGTGAATGTGTACATAAATGGGACTCAAAGTGATAAAAAAAAAGAGATATATAGAGGCAAAGTCCTGCACTCACCATCACCATACATAAAAGCTGCTTGCTAGTCCAGGTGCCAATTTTTTTTATAAAAGTGCCAGTGTGGCACGTCTTAACATGTTTTGGAATCAACTTCCTTTATCAAAAGATGTGCCAGGGTCAGTGTGATGACGTTTTTTATATACACAACAATGATGTCACTCACATGTGACCATTAAAGTGAGGCACAGGGCCATAATCTTGCACGGCAGAATCACGTTGCGAGATTTCTTTTTATTTATTTTTCTGTGGGGGACTCCATCCCCCCGGAACCCCCCACTAAAGATTCCAACTGCGGGGGGTCCAACTCGGAGTGCACACAGGTCCGGGTTTCGCCATAATGCCATACGCTATTAAATGTATAACATTATGACCCGGTGCGTTAAAGTGAAAACTCACAGTGCAGTGAATACAAACATACAAAACTTATTTAAAATCTATAATCATCTTTGCAATGAATACTTAACAAAAGGTTAAAACAGCACCCTATTGATTAAAAATTGAGTCCTAGATAGAGATTTAATACAGTCTGTCAAGACAGCAATTTCATATGAATGGATATATGAGGACTCCACCTGCTCAATAAGATCAGTAGCTCGTGTATATATCTACAATATATAAAAAAAGACATAAATCTCAAGCCTAATGTAATAAATATCTTGGTTAATTAATAATAGTACCTTCATGCAGGGATTAATATGTTTACCATATATACAGCATCATATATTATTCATTTTTATTTCTGATATTTTATGTATGGGGTAATATCCAATCTGTCGTTTAGTCCAGGTAGTCTGCAAACACCAAGGGTGTAACCTTCCATTTGCAGGACAAGGATACTGAAATCCCCACCTCTCAGTTTAGGGGTCACTTTCTCAATGGCAGTAAAGCTAAATGAATGTCTATCAGAGTCAGTAGTGTTTCTGACATGCAGAGCAGTAGCATATGTAATATCTCGATTTCTGATTGCTCTGCAGTGTTCTCCAACCCTGAGTTTAAAGGCCCTCTCAGTCTTGCCACTGTAGAAGGCCCCACATTTGCATTGTGCCATAAGAAAAAAATACTCACCTTAGTAATATTGTTTCTTCTAAAGGAGTCTTGCTATATTATGACATATGCAGTGAGTCCCAAACTTCAAACTGCTCCGGAGGTGAAAGAGTTCACTTTCCATGCCAGGCATGGAACGCAGAGCTCGAGCTCGGTTGAAACTCTGTCTGTTGTTCTTCAAACTCAAACCGTCAGATCTTTACAAGCTAAACTCACTGAGGTCCTGTGTGGAAACTGTAAATCTACACTAGCCAACTGGTTACAAACATAAAAACACATTTTCTGGTCCCAAAACAAAGACTCAAGTCAGGAGACCCAAAAAATAAAACACAACACCAAGTCACCCCAAAGAAAAAGGGGTGAAAACAACAAGGTGAGCATCTACTAAGTGCCAACACTGCACTGCCCACCCACATCCCAAAAATGGAGATTCTGAGAAGGGCAGGCGGGGGGGGGGAGGTCATAATATAGCAAGACTCCATTAGAAGAAACAACATTACTAAGGTGAGTAATTTGTTCTTCAAACAACATGAAGTCTTGCTATATTATGACATATGCAGACTACACAGCAGTACCTCCATGGAGGAGAGACAGAACCTACTTAGGAAATAGGCTCTGAAGCACAGCTGTCCAAACCGAGCATCACTCCTAGCCTGGATGTCCAGGGAGTAATGCTTGGTAAAAGCGTGAACTGTTTTCCAGGTAGCTGCTTGACATATCTAGAATAGGGATGTCCCTGGCAGCAGCCAGGAAAGCAGCTGTACCTCTGGTAGAGTGAGCCCTCAGGCCTCAGGGAGGAACCTTACCCAGCTTTTCATAACAGAATTGGATACAAGAGACAATCCACCTGGCAATGGATCTTTTAGTGGCAGGTTTCCCTTTACCAACCTCACCATAAGTGAGAAACAGTTGGAGGGAGTCAAACCTGTGACCCTTGGTACGAGCTATGTAGTAACTAAGGGCTCTCTTCACATCTAAGCTGTGCAGCCTCCTCTCGCCAGAGGAGGAATGGTCAGTGAAGTACACTGGAAGAGATACAGATTGATTAAGGTGGAAATCTGAAACCTCCTTAGGCAAGAACTTCCTGTTAGTCCTGAGGACCACCTTATCTCTATGAAAGGAGATAAAGTCAGGCTCCACTGACAAAGCTTGTAATTCACTTATGCGTCTGGCAGAAGTGATGGCTACCAGAAACACAGTCTTCCAAGTCAAGAACTTCAGCTCTGCTGAAGACAAAGGCTCAAAGGGGGGTTGCATAAGCTGAGCAATGCAAACATTAAGATCCCAGGCAGGGGCAGGGTCCCTGAAAGGAGGGTTGGTGTGAAGCAATCCCTAAAAAAACTTGGAGAATACAGGATGAGCTGAAAGAGAAGAGGTTTACCTGCTGAAATAAAAGCAGACATAGCTGCCAAATGTACTTTTAGGGTAGCTGGTCTCAGCCCCAAGGTATTTAAATGGACCACATAATCCAGAACTGTGGGTAAATCAGCAGATTCTGGGGAAATATGCTTCCCAGAGCACCATATGGAAAACCTCTTCCATTTGGAATTATAGGTAGCCCTTTTGGAAGGCTTTCTAGAAGCCTTTAGTATATCCATTACACCTTGGGAGAGGTGTAGATCAGCAAACTCTAACTCTTCAAGAGCCAGGCCTTGAGATTGAGAGATTTGAGGTTCAGGTACCAAACCCTCCCCTGAGCACAGGTTAACAGGTTGTGATTCCTGGGAAGACACAGGGAAGATGGATTGTTAAGGACAGTAGGAGTGGACACTAGGGTTGTCTGGAGCAATCAGGATCATCTTGCAGGATTCAGATCTGATTTTGACTAACACTTTGAACAGGAGAGGGAAGGGGGGAAAGCATAGAGAAACTTCCCTTCCCAATTGAGAATTAAGGCATCCAGAGGGACTGAGCCCAACACTGGGGGCCTGCAGCAAAAAAGGGGAAGTTGGTGATTGTCTGGGGCTGCAAAAAGATTTATCTGCGGGGTGCACCATCTGGCAAATATCCAGTGACCATTCGTGGTGGCCCTGGGAAATCCTGCTGAGAGCATCTGCTAGGACATTGTCCTTGCCTGGGAGGTGAACTGCCATAAGGGAGGTGTTCAGGGAGTAATCCAGAGACCACAACTTCATTGCTTTGGTGCACAAGGCCGTAGACCGAGTGCCCCCTTGCTTGTTAATGTACCACATTGTGGTGGTGTTGTCTGTTCTGACCTGTACAACTTTGTTCTGAACAGATTTGGAAAAAACTTGAAGTGCTAGAAAAACTGCTCTGAGTTCCAACAGATTGATGTGGAGCAGAGATTCCTGAGGGGACCACAATCCCTGGGTAGTGAGGTCGCCCATGTGAGCTCCCCCACCCCAAGAGGGATGCATCTGTAGTAAGGATTAAGGAGTGAGACTGAGTGACAAAGGGAACCCCTTGTCTCAGATTGCTCTGATCCTGCCACCACTGTAAGGCCTGGATCAGGGTTCGAGTTACTGGGATCAATTTGGTTAGAGGGTCTTTTCTTTGAGACCAAAAGGCTCTCAAATGGAACTGGATGTCCCTCATCTGAAATCTTGCTCCCTGCACTACTGCTGTAGAAGCAACCATGTACCCCAGGAGCTGTAGAAAATGCCTTGCTGGTCGAGAGACCTGCAGGGTGAAGGAGGAGGCCAGAGAGACCAGGGTGTCCTTGTCCTGTCCAAAGGAAGGAAGGCTCTGGCTTCCTCTGTGTTCAGCTCTGCGCCTATGAAGGTGAGAAGCTGGACAGGTTCTAGAACTGACTTTGAAAGATTCAGAAGGAAACCTAGAGAGGTGAGCAGTTGCTGAGTTATCTGTAGATGTAACTTGACTTGGTCTGGAGACTGGCCTACTATGAGCCAGTCGTCCAGGTAAGGGAAGATGGCAATTTTTTGCCTTCTTAGGGCAGCAACCGCTACTGCCAGGCATTTTGTGAATACCCTAGGAGCAGAGGTGAGGCCAAAGGGCATTGCTCTGAACTGGTAATGGCCTGAGGGCAGCCTGAGGTACTTTCGATGGGAGCTTCTGATGAGAATATGGTGCTTGTTTAAATATCTGAGATCCAGGATGGACCGCCATTCTCCTGTCTTTTTCCGGGTAAGGAAGTACCTGGAGTACAACCCTTTGCCCTGGTGTAGGGTGGAACCCTTTCCACAGCTCTGAGAGCCAGGAGGGAAGAGATCTCTGCCTCTAGGGCAAGTGCCTCTGGTGGATTTGCAGGTGGAAAGGATCTGGTTCTCATCTTTGGAAATTTTTTGAAGCGGAGAACCAGTCCCTGGCTTACTACTTCCAGGACCCACTTGTCTGATGTCAGAGACTTCCAGTCCTGGACAAAGTAAGCCAGCCTGCACCCTACAGGTAACTGAGAATCAGCCCTGGCAACCCCATCAGGATGCCTGCTTGGCAGGGGCTTTGGGCTGAGGGGTGGAAGCAGGCCTGCTACCCCGTCTGCCTCTCCCTCTAAAGAACCCCCTCTGGGCATAGGCAGAAGAGGAGGCCTGGGCTTGGTAAAAAGGCCTGTGAAAAGGCCTGCCCCTGCCCCTGGAAAGCTGCCTTTGAGGAGTGGCCTGCCTTTCCTTGGCCTGTGCACTCCTATAGGTGGTCCTATACTCGTCCATTTTCTTCCTGTAATTCTCTGTCTGCTCCCCAAACAGAGAATTACCCACAACAGGAAAATCCATGGCCTCAGTCTGGGTACCCTGTGACAGGCTAGTACATCTGAGCCAAGCCATTCTGCGAAGTGCCACAGATGTAGCCATGACTCTTGATGACACATCATTAGAGTCCACTGCAACATGGAATTGCACCTTGGATGCCTCAATATCATCAGCAGCCACCTGCTCCAGCTCCTTGGCAAGCTGGCCAGGGACCTGTTTTGCTAGAGCCATAACAGTATCCCATCTGGATTTCTGATATATAGCAACATAAGCCATATAATTTGCCTGTCTGAGTCCCAAGGATGCTGCCATGTACTGTTTCTTTGCCATGGCATCAATCCTCCTGGAGTCCTTGTCAGGGGTGTGAAGCCAAGGGAATATTTGCCTTGTCACAGGCTGCAGTCTGCACTACCCCAACATGGCTGCATTGTTGTGTAAGGAACTCCATATCCGAGCCTGACAATGTGTACCTCTTGTCCATTCTCTTATCGACAGGAGGTATAGTGTGAGGAGTTTTTAAAATTTTACTGTCTGTTTCCAAAAGGATTTATGCAAAGGAATAGACAGCCTCCTTGACTCTGGGATATCCATCATTTCCACATAGTCAGGCTCCTCTTGATCATCCACAGCTTCCTCCATAGGGAGCTGGAGGGTTTCAGCCACTTTCTTATAAAACATAAAATGAGAAGGGGACTCAGAAAGCCTGGGAGGAGATACTCCTGAAGGTCTGTCTGGGGAGATGTCCGGGTCAATGGGCACATCCAGACTTTCAAATCCAAATTCACTCTCCTCATACTCCTCTTCCCCCTCCTCCGGTTCATAATATTCCTCTACCTCATACTCTTGAACCGGTGGAACCAGCCAACTCGACGCCATTTGATGGTGCCGGGTTCGGTCGGAACCGGGAAAGAGACTGGACAATTTTAATCACTTTGGCTATTTCTTCAGCGGTTGGAGAGGAAAGTTTTGGCTCACACCAGCTGATTTCTAGTCCTTTTTGCTGAAACCGACTCCTCAGAGTTGGATCTCCTTTTGCCCGAGGAAGTCTCGCCTTGGTCAGAGGGCACTCCCTCCAGTTCGGTTGGAACCGAACCGGGCTGGCCATCTGGTTCAGCGGACTTTTTGGCCTCCCTTTCCCTGAGCCTACCAACTCTCTTTTCCAGGGTAGCTGCAGGAAAATTTTTACAAATCTGGCAGTCTGCATTGAGGTGGTCAAACCCCAGACAATAAACACAGGTGGTGTGGGGGTCAGCCTTGGCATAGGCTTTCCCACAGACACTGCAGTGTTGAAACCCAGTGGGCCCGGTTTTTCTTTTGGGTTTCTCAGACATAGTGCCAGTCCTAACCAAACTTACCCGTTTATGGCAATCCGCCAGGTAAGACCTCCTTATTGGTTCCCAACCGTGTCACGGGTCGTGGAAAAAACCATAATAAAATCAGTTTTTTTTAGAACCGATAAGAACCGGTAACCACACTCTAAATGACAGATTAATATATTTTAAACAATCTGATCGGTTCAAACCGAACCGATAACCGTCTACAAGTTCCACACAGAATAGAAATCAATGTAAAACCTATCTAGTACTAAAATACCACAGACAGAGTTCGAACCGACCGGTTGCAGTTTAATTTTGGTCGAAAACCGAGAAAAACAAAACTTTAACCGACAAAATGAACCGAGCAGAAGGAGAAATCTCTGGAGCGACTGTTCAGTGAGGCGGAGTAAAGAATCTGACGGTTTGGGTTTGAAGAACAACAGACAGAGTTTCAACCGAGCTTGAGCTCTGCGTTCCATGCCTGGCATGGAAAGTTAACTCTTTCACCTCCAGAGCAGTTCGAAGGTTGGGACTCACTGCATATGTCATAATATAGCAAGACTTCATGTTGTTTGAAAGATTACCCATGGGCTATCACAAGTAATCAGCTGTTGAATTTCAAATTTTCTGCCTATATGTGGACTAACAAATTCTTCTGTAGCATTCACATGGGGGCAATACACATATTTGTGGCATGGAAAGCAGCCAACATATCTACTCAACAGCCATATGTGTAATCAGAGGGAAGGTTACTGGATCTACACCCTTGGTTCTTGCAGAGTACCTGGACTAAACGATAGATTAGGTATTACCCCATACATATAAAATCAGAAATAAAAGTTAATAATATATGATGCTGTATATATTAACATATTAATCCCTGCATGAAGATATTATTATTAACTAACCAAGATATTACATTAGGCTTGAGATTTATGTCTTTCTTATATATTGTAGATAAATATATACAAGCTACTGATCTTACTGAGCAGGTGGAGTTATTACATATCCATCCATATGAAATTGCTGTCTTGATGGACTGCATTAAATCTCTAACCAGGACTCAATTTTTAATCAATAGGGTATTGTTTTAACCTTCTGTCAAGTATTCATTGCAAAGATGATTATAGATTTTAAATACATTTTGTATGTTTGTATTAACTGCAGTGTGTGTTTTCATTTTAATGGTCACATGTGAGCGACGTCACTGTTGTGTATATAAGATGTCATCACACTGACCTTGGCATGTGTTTTGATAAAGGAAATTGATTCAGAAACATGTTAAGACATGCTACACTGGCACTTTAACAAAGCATTGACACCTGGACAAGCGAGCAGCTTTTATTTATGGTGGCGGTGAGTGCAGGACTTTGCCTCAGTATACTACGATTTGTTTATGCAGCACCCCGGCCTTGTGCCTACTTCTTTCTTGTTTTGATAAAAAAGGGAGCCTTAGAATGTTGAGAAGAGCAGATGGATTTCAAAACTGAGAATTCCACTGTGGCTTATGCTGCTGCAGAAAGAAATGTGATTGGTGCTGAGCCCCTGGACAGGTTAATGTCCACTCAGTGTCCAGAAATGAGTTTGGTGTATGAAAGTAGCTGCACAGCCAGTGTGCAGCAAGTCCAAGAAGGAGGGACCCAAACCAACTAGGTGTCCAGTCAGCAGAGGCCTACTGCAGTGACAGACAGCCTTATTTAATTAAAGTGTAGGATTAGGGGGTCACCTGTATCCCAGTGTAGGGTCTAACAGGGTAGTGAGTGAGAGCAGGGTGAGAATAGAAAGCTGCTACCTTAAGAATTCATCATGTCTCCAGTTTTCCAACAACAAGACTGCTTTCTCCAGAGAGGGCCCTCGTAAGATTTCTTCAGCATTTCCATCAAAGAATTTTTTCAGAAAATCCAAAGGACTGTGGTATTGTAAAAATACTTATTGCTACAATTTGGGGACTATTTTAAAAGTCAAGCGACACTGAAGTAACAGAAAATTTACCTAAATTCTTCTGCATTTTAAAAAGACTGTCGTCTGAAGAACTGAACAGTTCAAGGACCGAGGGGTGGAGGTCGGGGGAAGGTCCTAGCTTTTAATGTACGAGTATGCAATGTGTTTCATGCCACAGCCATTCCTGAATGTTTAAAATAAATTTATGTGTAGAGATGTTCAGTGATTTTTAACTGCGTAGAGTTATAGAATCAAATAAGTAAAGTAACTCTGTGATAGATACCAGGGCAGGTATCTGTTGTAAGGGGTCAGTGGGATAAGGCCTGGTAGCCACTGCTCACCCTTAAAGGGACACTGTAAAACCCCTTTAGGCCTCAAAGTGTCCCTAGTTTAAAAAACACATTTTATGATTGTTCACATTCTATAGAGATGGTTTATGCAGCGGGTAATTTGATTTAGATCACTTTTTTCCTTTAAAAAGTGAAAAATGGACTGCTCACCATACTGGTGTTACCACACCAAAACACACAGGTTACTCACTTGTAACAGTAGTTCTAGGAGTGCTATATGTTGTTTATCCACATTTACTGGCAGTGTCCTTTCTCTTTAAGATGTGCCGGAAAGTCTTCAAGCTGGCTTCTCCTACCCACCTGGGTGGTATATACCTCGGCTCCGCACCATGATGCCAGATCTTGCCCACTGGAAGCAGAGTGTGTGCCTGAGCCTGGAGGGGTTGGGTGGGTCTGTGAGGATGAACAACATATACCACTCCTAGAAAGTACAGTTATGTAAAAACCTACCGTAACAGTAGATCTTTGAGGAGTGTATCTTGCAGTAGGTAATACTTTTGGGTATCCAGCAGAGGTCGCTGTGGTGCACAGCAGCTCTTCTAGCAGTTTTTCACCAGGGACCACACACGACATCAGCTTCCTGTTTCCTATATAAGAGTGGGCAGTCCCTGGTATCCTCAGTTCCCTGCCGGATTCAGCTCGCAAAGCAAGGACAGAGGGGAAGCCGAGGTACCAAAGGAGTCCCAACCCTAGTCATTGGACTAGAATTTGCTGTTTTAGAGAAGGAGGGGGATGGAGGGTGGGAACAAACCTACAGCAAGAGACACTCCTCAAAGATCTACTGTTACGGTAAGTTTTTACGTAACTATCATCTTCCACGGAGTGGTCTCTTGCAGTAGGTAATACTTTTGGGATGAATCCCAAGCAGTAAAGCCCATGTGGGAGGACAGTTATGATAAGAGACCTTGTAGGATTGCATGGCCAAAGGCTGTCCTACATCGTGAGGCAATATCCAGATTGTAGTGCTGTGAATGTATGGATCGTGGACCAGGTAGCTGCACTGCAGATATCTGAAATGGAGGCTCCCTTAAAGCAAGCTGCAGTGGTGGCCATAGCTCTAGTGGAGTGGGCTTGAACAGACCCAGGTAAAGGCTTGTTGTATTAAAAATGAAATACAATGCGCCAACCAGGATGAAAAAGTACATGTTGCAACCGGTAGGCCTTCGCGACCTGGGGCAAAAGAGATGAACAGTTGAAACATCTTTCTAATCGATTGTGTCAGATTAGTATAGTAGTGTAGTATATGGTGGACATCTAAAGTATGTAGATGTTCACCCTTACTGAAGTAGTCTGGATAGTAGACTGGAAACTCCAAGGACTGATTTAAGGTATGTTCAGAGACTACTTTAGGAAGGAAGGAAGGAAGGGTTGGTACAAAGGACCACCCGGTCTTTGTGGAAAATCAAGTAAGGTTTCCAACACATGAGGGCATGGAGCTCGGAAATATGTTGAGCGGAACTGACAGCCACCAGAAATAGGGTTTTCCATGAAAGAAAATGGAGTTCACAAGTGGCAGCTGGCTCAAAAGGCTCAAGGGTAAATTTTTCTATCATAAAATTAAGATCCCATAGAGGAGTGGGTCTTCTAATAGGAGGTTTAATATGTAACATTCCTTTCCAAAACATCTCAGCTAGATGATGTTGGTACAGTAACCTGCCATCCAGAGGCTCATGGAAAGTGGAGATGGCGGACAAGTGGACTTTAATGGAAGAATAACTTAGACTGGACTCAGATAGTGAGGCGAGGTAGTCCAGAACCTTCGTCAAAGGACAGAAGTAAGGGTCCAAAGATCGAGAGACTGGCCATATGGAAAAGCATTTCTATTTGGAATTGTATGTTGCTCTTGTTGCTGGCTTATGGGAGGCCAAGAGAATATTGGCAATAGGAGAGGACACTTGTAAGTGAGTTATAAAAGCATCCTCAGGAGCCAAGCGTGAAGGTGTAGTGCCTTCAGGTTGGGGTGTAGGAGAGACCCATGACACTGAGTCAAGAGGTCTGGTCTGATCGGCAATGGGATGGGGTCCTGTACTGACAGTTGTAGGAAATGGGGAAACCACATCTGAGGAGGCCACATTGGGGCTATGAGAATCATTGTGGATGGTTCTAACTGTAGTTTTAGTACAGTCCATTGCAGGAGAGGGATTGGGTGGGAGGGAAGCATATAAGAAGAGACCTGTCCAGGGTTGGGACAGGGCATCTGTAGATAGTCTTTCTGTTTGGGATAATGGAAAAATACCTGGGAAGACAGTAATTATCTGGGAAGGCAAACAGATCCATCTGTGGAGGGCCCCATAAGTTGAAGATTTCTTGGAGCACTTGCTCGTTAAGTGTCCATTTGTGAGTTGTGTACTGGAGACTCAGCCGGTCTGCTAACTGGTTGCAATGTCCCAGTACATGGACAGCTGTTAACGTCAATTTTTGCCATATGGCTTCTTGCCAAACTGCAAGGGTCTCTCTGCATAGGGTACGAAACTTTGTACCCCCTTGCTTGTTGAGGCAGAACACTACTGCAGTGTTGTCTCATTGGATTAGTAATGATCCTGGCTCAAGGTAGGGCTGGAATGCCTGGAGGGCAAGGCGGACCCCTTTCATCTCTAAGAGATTGATATGAGACAGATGGGGAGAAGCGGGCCATTGGCCTTGAGTTTGATAAGGACTGAAGTGCACTCCCCAGTCTCGCAGGGAAGCATCCAGGGTCAACATTTGCATGGGAGGGGAGACCAGAAAGGCATTCCTTGATTCAGATTGATTTTGATTGGCCACCATGTCAGGGAAGACTTCAGAAAGGGAGTGACCCTGATTTTGTCTTCAAACTGTCCTGTTTTTTGGGACCATTGATTCTGAAGGGTCCATTGGACAGGTCTCATGTGGAGATGGGAGAATGCCACTATAGGTATGGCAGCAGACATGTGACCCAGAAGGCACAGCATTTGTCTGGCTGTGACTATTTTCTGAGTCTGTATATCTAATGCCAGAGCTACAAGCATGTCCTGCTGGGCAGGTGGGAGGCAAGCCCTGGTTGTAACCGTATCTAGAACAGCTCCAATGTATTGGAGAGACTGTTGGATTTGGACTAGACTTTGGCTAGTTGACAGTGATTCCCAGATCTGTGAACATTTCAAGGTAGCATCTAGAAAGGCAAGCAGAGCTACTCTGGAGTCTGCTTTTATTAGCCAATCATCTAGATATGGAAAGATGAAGTGCCCTGCTCTTCATAAGGCTGCTGCTACGACTGCTAGGCACTTGGTGAACACTCTGGGGGCTGATAAGAGGCCAAAAGGGAGTGTTCAAAACTGGTAATTTGACCCAGTAGGTGGAAGCATAAACATTTGTGATGGGCAGGGTGGATGGGAATATGAAGGTAGGCATCCTTCATGTCTAGGGCGCAAAGCCAATTGCCCTGTTTCATGATCGACATGATGACAGGTAGGGTGATCATGTGGAAAAGTTTGTACTAAATGTAAAGATTCAGTTGTCTGAGATCCAGTATTGGTCTGAGGTCTCCCGTATGTTTGGGTGCCAAAAAAGAAGTGGGAATAAAATCCCATTTGATGTTCCAGAAAGGGCACTGGTACAAGGGCCTGTTTTGCCAAGAGGGCCATTAATTCCTCCTATAAGATTGGTATATGATCTGGAGGATAATGAATCTGCCATGGAGGGCAGGGGCGTGGGGTGGACAGAAACTCCAGAGTATAACCCTTCTGTATAATCTGAAGTACCCAATCGTCAGAAGTGATAATTTGCCAGGCCTCCAGATGGAGGGCAAAATGACCCCCCACAGCATCCAAGGCCTGGTCGAGGAGGTGGGGGGAAAGCCCTAGTGTGTCACTGGGAGGCAGGCTGTGCAGCTCCACCTGAAGGGTGGGAGCAGGCACCCCTGGGCAGCAGAGGTGTTGCCTCTGGTGGACTGAGCATGACCTCTGAAGCCACCTTTATTATTACCTCTACATTTTCCACCTCTTTTGGAATACGAGGAGTGCTGAGTACGGTAGGTTGTAGCTGGAGTATGATACCTGCCATGTGTGGCACGTGGACAGCTGGTTCTAATTTCAATATGATATTTTTTCTGCAATATAAAATATGAAGGGGAGTGTCTGTCAGGAGAAACTACTGTCTTGCTGAAATTGACACATCAAACCCCCCAGGTATAAGTTCAAAGGACAGGACATAGGTTAAACTACAGATATCTGAGATGCAATTACCTTGTCAATTTGCTTTGAAGCCAGGAACCAATATATCAATTTTATAATGTCCTCAGGGAAATCCTTTGATTTGCACTAGGTCCCAGACGAAATTGGGAAGTCCAATATGCATCTGCTGGGGTATCCAGTGAATTACATCAAAGAGACTTTGATGTCTGTGTGAAGCAGATCAGACTGGTTTGGGGGAAATCACATAAAGAGAGGAGATTCATTGATGTCAGATATTTTGTTAAAATATCTTATTAGGACTTCCTGTGTTATAAAATATAAATTTTAATTCATCAAGTCGGAGTTAGGAGACCTCAGAGAGAAGGCCGGCTCAAGACTGCTTTTAAGTATACTGAGCGGACCTCACAGAAACACATTCATTTTTTGACTAAGAAAAGAGGAACATCGAAGCACTGAAAGATTAAGAAAGTAAGAATACATTAGCTAAGACCAGTCTGAGTGTATGGGTTGTAGGAATTTGCACTTTTAAACCCGTTTCATTTTTAAGGCTGTATGTGTTGGGTTATCTTGTTCTGTATTTACTGTTTTGCAATTTTTATCTATTTTAAAGTAAAGATATATATTTTAAAAAAGAAACTGCCTGGTGTGCCTTGAAACTTCTTTTTATATAAGTGAAGTTTAGACAGTTATAGTTGACACTGTGCATGAGCTTATTGTATTACCAAACTGGGAAACAGATCAGAGTTCTCTAGGTCTTGCATAGAGTTCTAAGGGTTCATTTTGTAATACCTGGTTAGGTGCCCATAGGCAAAGATATCTGGCCCCCCGAAGACAGAATTATCTCAGCCTGACAATTGGGTATGCTAACAAGAGGTTATCAGTATGAATCCCTCCAGAACTTGGGCCTAAGGTGACTTGAACCCACAAAACAGACAAGAAGGTTACTTTGTTCTGTTAAACTGTTCACAATTCTATGCTCAGAGGTTGGCACTTTGGGAGTAGAGGGCTGACCTGCTGAGTGGGGTTGTGACACCATATACCCTACAGAGGGTTCTGCCTGCTGCCTGTAAGTCATCTAGTAAAGTTTAAGTACCTGGCCCGAACAGCTTGGACCCATTAAAGGAGCATTAGCTACTTTATGTTGTATATCTGGTGCAAAGCCTGAAACACGAAGCCAGGCATGGCGATGCAGAGTGATACCAGTAGCCGATAGTCAGGCTAAGGTATCTACGGTATCATATCCCGATTTGAGAAGGTGATGGGAGACAGAATTACTAGTTGTCACTGTAGCCAATAATTTATCCTTGTCTTGTGAGGGAGGGAGTTTATTAATAAGCTCAATGGCAGAGGACCCAAGAGTACGCTGATATTTAATCATATGACCCATATAATTCAGGATTCTGATGTTCATAGTACCTGAGGAAAATACCTTTTCCCCCAGATAGTCAATTCTTCGGGATTCCTTATCAGGGGGTAAGGAGCGCATGTGCTTGGGTTTTTTGGTATGGTCATGAGCGGCAGTAATGACCACAGAATCTGCCTCTGGAATACTAGACAGAAAGGGGTGGCCCAGAGGAACCTGATATAGATGATCCGCTTTGTGGGGAACAGCTGTAATAGCTGAAGGCTGATGCCAAGCAGCCAGCATGGCATTCTGGTAAGCTGGTAATAGTGGGGGAACCACTAAGACTGGCTCCTCAGGTAAGTCAAGATATTCTGCCATATCCTTACATTGTTTGTCATGTTCAGTAGTGGAGAATCACATGACCTTTTGGATTTGAGCCATCATCTCACTAAAGGTAGGGTTGTCGCGGGAGTGACCCTGCCAAAGGGAGAGGCAGATACTCATCCAGGGAAAAGATTTCAGAATAGGGGGATTCAGGATTAGGAAAATCCACATTTTGAAACTCCTCATCCACAATATCACCGGTGAAATCAGGCAGTAAATCTTGGTCATCTGACAAATAGTCCTCTATGACCAGAGGAGGAGACCAGGGTGGCATGGTATCCCTGTCACTATGAAATCTTTTAGGTGGAGGAGGGAGAGGAGATCGGTTAGGATCACCCAGCTCTTCAGAGGACTGAGAATGACGCATGACATGCAAGATCTATTGGACTACGTTGGTGAGGTCCCTTTCCTGGGAAGGAGGTGGGGTAAGAAGGGGGGCATGTTGGGAAACAAGAGGGGGTGATAGAGGGAATGGGATGCATAGTATGAGCAGGTCTCACCCCCCAGGTGGTAAAGACCAGGGTCCCGATCTCTGTCAGCCTGACCCCTATAAGAAGCCACCTGTGTACAGTAGGTGGGGGGCAGTCAATAAGGCATAAGCCATAAGTTTCCCCTGAGTAATGCAGGATCCCAGCAATGGGCCCACAGGGGAAAATGAGTTATTTTCACTCAAATTGTCAGATGCCATCAATGGGAGAGGAGCCCCGTCGATGAAGCAGCAGTATACTTTGCTGCATGCAAAGCGCTGGACAGTATAGTTGACGAGAGGGTATAAGCCTCCATCAACAGAGCAGTTACTATTTGAACTGCATTCAAAGCACTGGAAAGCACCGTCGACAAGAGGGTATGAGCCCCCATTGATGAAGAAGTGTTTGAATGATGCCCCATCAACAGAGGGACACCAGAAATGGTGGCCATCGACGGGCGACGAGGCAGGGAGTGTGAGGAGGGTTTCTCCTTCTCCTTTTTCTGCCAGGAACGACAACCAGAAGAGGGGGAGCCCTTCGTACGAGCCCCCTGGTTCTCCAAGAGAGACATTTTCTACTCCATCAAAAAGTGTTGAATTTCAAGCAACCATCGTCAACGAGTTGCCTGATTAAATTCCTGACATAAACTACAGGAACTGCTGTTGTGTGTGGGTCCCAGACACCTTACACAAAGTACGTGATTGTCAAAGCAGTATATTTTCCTTCCGCAATGGCAGGAATGAAATAAAGCTTTATTCTTTGAAGAATCAGAAGACATTCATTTAGTTCCACATTTCTTGTCGAGGACTGCTACACAAAAGTTGCACTAGCTGCTGCAGGAGCTGAAGACGGCGGTGAAATGAACTGAAGATACCAGGGACCGCCCACACTTATATAGGAAACAGGAAGCTGATGTCATGTGTGGGCAGGTCCCTGGTGAAAAAACTACTAGAAGAGCTGCTGTGCACCGCAGCGACCTCTGCTGGATACCCAAAAGTATTACCTACTGCAAGAGACCACTCCATGGAAGATTTACTGTTACAGGTGAGTAACCTGTGCTTCTAGGGATGTGGATATGTTGTTCTATTCACACTTACTGGCAAACTCCTAGCAGTTCTCTGGGAGCAAGGAGGCAAAGGTGCACAACCCATACTAAGGGAACAGACATTGGAGAACTGAGGCCTCAAAACCAGCATCCCAGCGTGACTGGAGGTCAATGTGGCAGTAAGAAATGAAGGTGTGTGCTGACTTCCAGGTAGCAGCCCTGCAGATTTCCTGGATAGGGATGTCCCTAGAAGCAGCCACTGATGCAGCTGTATGGTGGGTGGAATAAGCCCTTAGCTCTCTGGGAGGCTCCCTACCCACCAACCTACAGCACAGATCAATGCAGGATGTGATCCACCTACCAACTGTTTGCTTAGCTGCAGGTCTGCCAGGTGAGGCTTCAGCGTAGGTAACAAACAGCTGGCAAACCTCTCCCCGAACTCCAGCCATGTGGTCTTTGTAATAAGCGAGCGCTCACCTCAGGCCCAGTGTATAGGCCTATGTCCAGCCTCTGAGGTATGATTCAGGAAGAACACAACGGAACAGTCATCACCTGATTCAGGTGAAACTCCAAAACATCCTTCGGGAGGAACTTCAGGTTGGGGCGCAGGACAACCTTGTCCCTGTGGAGGACCAGGTAAGAAGACTCCACTGAATGTGCCTGGAGCTCACTGATCCTTCTAGCTGACATGACAGCCACCAAGAATGAGGTCTTCCACAACAGGTGAGACATGTCACACCTGTGCATTGGTTCAAATGTCTTGCCCATGAGCTTTGCCAAAACCAGCAACAAGTTCCATGGTGGTGGTGGTTCATGCACCAGAGGGGAAATGTGATCTAAGCCTTTGGAAAAGCTCCAGACCACCTTCACCTGCACCACCGACTGCTGACCAACCCACACCTGGTAAGCAGAGATGGCTGCCAGGTACACCTTAAGGGTCATCAACTGAAGTTCCCCTTTGGAGAGGGAACACAGGTAGTTCAAAATGCTGGCCACCGGACAGGACAAATGGTCCAGTCCCTTGCCCTGACACCAAATGGAGGATCTCTTCCATTTGAAGGCATAGCATTTTCTAGTTGATTCTTTTCTAGATGCCTCCACCATGGTAAGGACATTTCTGTAGAGACCCAAAGCCTGGAACTCTAGTTGCTCAGGAATCAGGCTGTCAGGTGCAGGGATTGAAGGTCCGGGTGGAGTACCTTCACCTGATTCATGGACAGCAGGTCCAGGTGCACTGGAAGATGCCTCGGGAGCCTGTTGCTGAGGCTGAGGAGATTAGTGTACCAAAACTGGCATGGCCAGTCCGGAGCCACCAGGATCACCTGCACCTTGTCTCTCCTGACCTTGAGCAGCACCTTGTGAATCAAGGGAAGTGGAAAAAAGACATAGAAGAGGCCTGGGGTCCAAGGCCTCGAGAAGGCATCCCCCTGCAGTAAGCCCTGCTGAGGGGGCCAGGCATAGAACAACCTCAGCTCTGCGTTCTCCCTGGAGGTGAACAGGTCCAACTGAGGGGTGCCCCACTGGGAGAACAGACTGTGAACTACCTCTGAATGGTGATACCACTCATGAGACACTTTGCCTACCTGGCTGAGGTCATCCACCAGCTGACTGGAGGCTCCTGCCACATGGATGACTAGGCGATCTGCCTCCAGGCTACACACGAGTCCATACAAGGAGAGCCTCCTTGCACAAAGGCAGGGAGCTTGTCCTGCCCTGCTTGTTGAGGTAGTACATGGTTATGGTGTTGTCCATCTGGACTTGGACCACTTGACCCTGAACGTATGGAATGAATGCAGTCCGCGCCAGCCGAACTGCCCAAAGCTCCAGCAGGTTGGTGTGCCATCACGACTCCTTGGGGGTCCAGAGACTGTGGACTCTGTGTTCCCCCAGATGGGCACCCCAGCCTGTGAGAGAGGAGTCGGTCATCAGGATGACTGTTGGCTCGGGGCAGACAAATGGAATCCCTTCCTGCAGATGCTCTGAGACTAACCACCACTGGAGGGTGTCCCACATCTTCTGGGTCACAGTGATCAGCTGGTCAAAATGACCTTTACGCTGAAACCACTGGCTGGCCAGGTCCCACTGCAGGAAGCACATATTGCAGCAGGCCCATCGGACCACTCTGGTGCAGGCCACCATGTAGCCCAGAATGCGCAGGAAGTCCCGGTCAGGGTGCAATTGCCCAACCCGAAATGATTGGCCAAAGGAGGACAGAACCTCTGCCCTGTCCACCGGAAGTCGGGCTCTGGCTCAGCAAGAGGCAAGCTCTGCCATGATAAAGCTGATCATCTGCGAGGGCATGAGTTCTGACTTGGCCTCATTGACCAGGAGGCCAAGTTTTATGCAGGTCTGGGGGGCCAGGTCCCTGGACCACTCCACCTCCTGCCTGGAGGAACCTGCGATTAGCCAGTTTTCCAGGTAGGGGTACATCTGAGCCCCTCGGTGCCTCAGGTAAGCTGCCACCACTGCTATGCATTTTGTGAAGACCCTGTGGGCCAAGGAGAGGCTGAAAGGAATGGCCCAGAACTCGTAGAGGGTTCCCTAGGCCCGAAAGCAGAGGGACCATCGATGGGACGGATGGGTCGGGACGTGAAAGAACACATCCTGAAGATCCAGGAAGCAAAACCGCATGTCTTGCTCTAGAGATGGAATGATCTGAGACAGAGTTACCATCCTGAAGGTGCGCGACTCGAGGGATTTGTTCAGGTCAAGCAGATCTAGAATGGGGCACCAGCCCCCGATACATGTTGGCAACAGGAAGAACCTGGAGAAAAACCCTGGGTGTTCCAGAGGATCCGATACTCTGACTATGACCTCCTTGCAGAGGAGCTGGGCTATGTCATTTCAAACAGCTGACCAAGTGTCTGTGGACACCAAGTCCTCCTGTGGGGCACGGAGTACTGCCTGAATTCCGAGGCAGACCCCGACCTACCACTTCCAGAACCTACCTGTCCATGGTGATAGCAGACCAGGCGGAAAGAAAGTGTCGAAGTTGGCCCCCATAGGTGGACCCAGGGGAGGCATGACAGGTATGAGGGTCGCACACCCCATCCCATCATCCCATCACCGAGCAGGCTTGGAGGAGGAGGACCTGGGTGAGGAGCCTCCAGGTTTCTTCTCTCTCAGCTTACGGACCACCGAGGTCACTGACTTGGGCCTGGGTCACCAAGACTGAGCCTACTGGCCTGGCGGATGCTGGGCTGGTTTTGCTGCAGGAGTGGAGAAACAAAAAGGCTTTCACTTTTGCTGCTTGCAGCCCTTGGAATCCCTTTGCGCAGATGTTAAGGAGTCTAAGGTGGCATTGGACTTCTTGATATGCTGGAGGTGACCCTCCACACTGAGCCCAAACAGGTCGGTGCCCAGGAATGAAGCATCTGCCAGCTTGTGCTGAGTGTCTGCCAGGAAGGTCGAGCTACACAGCCAAGCCCTATGGCGCATGGCAACTGCAGCCACCACCAAGCGGGAATCCCCCAGATCCACAGCCATCTGAAGTTGCTGCTTGGCTACGGCCCCGTCCTGATCTTGGACCTGCTTGACCATGGTCTGAAGGTCTCCAGGCAGGTGAGGAATCACCTCATCCAAACAGCCCAAGAGACATGGGAGAAGTGTGCCATCCTGATGGCCAAGCTCACCTGGCAGAGGCTGAACGAGGAGGCAGCACAGACTTTTTTAACCACGTGCTCCAATTTCTTGGACTCCTTGTCCGGCGGCTTGTCGATGTCCCCCCTATTGCCCACGTGCCAAAACACGGAGTCGGCCACCAACCCCTTGGTCGAGGGGTGCTCCGTGAAATCAGAGAGGGTGCCGGTGGGCATCGCATATTTGCGGGCCATGCAGGCAGAGGGCACAGGGAAGGATGCGGGGTGCTGACAAAGCTCAGAGGGCTGGGTCGACAATGGCCTCAGCCATGGGGAAAGCCTCCGTCGGAGAGTCCCTTTTTTCCAGAATCTCTGTGAGGGGATGGCAAGCCCACTTCTTGACAGGCTCCAGTTTCATCCCTGTGTACTTGGAGATGAGGCGGGGGATTTCCATGAAGGAAGTGGACCCTTCCTCTGTCTACAGATCCCTCATGGACTCCATGTTGACCGGATGGGAGTGCAATGAGGAATCCTCAGACTCAGAGGAGTCTGCATAAAGTGGCTGACTGCCCGAGTCACCCTCGACCTGCTGCGGACAATCAGGCATGAGGGTGACCAACAGCTGATGGGGAAGTCCCTTGGCTGGCTGAGACTCCTTAGTCGGAGTGCAGGTTGGCGGCTGCTCCACCACGATCAGTGGAGAGGCAGGCTTTGGCAGGGCTAAGATGGACTTGACCGACTCTGCTGGGGGAGAAACAGCATCGACTGATCCCACAGGGGGAGTCGGCGTTGGCCTGTTGGGAGACAGTCAAGTGATGGCCGGTGTGGGAGCAGGGATCTGCATTCAGACCGTCCAGCACCAACTGTTGCCATATGAGGTCTTCGTAGCATTGACGGAACTTGCACTGAAGCCTCCCCTTACCTGAGGAAAACAAAGACTATGAATAGCAGTGGTGCTTCTTCTTGTGGCTTTGAGAGCGGGAGCGCCAGTGACAGCGGAAGCTGCTTGACCCACTGGAGGAAGACCGAGACCTCAACCTCGGCCACTGGAGGGTGCTGCCAGGGGATCTCGGAGGGAGCTGGGGAGTGCCGTGGCTCCTCCTCATCTGGGTAGGTGACTGGAGGGTTCTGCTCAGTGGACTGAGCCTCCCCTTCTGAGGTCATGGGCAGGACCGGAGTCCTGAAAAGAGAACTGTTGGCCTCTTCAGATGACAACCGATCAATAGGGTCGAGAAAAATCTCGGCCACATCATCGGCCGGAATTTCGACCAACTGGCCTGATAGGGTCCCCATGAAGCCAGTTGCCAAGGCTGCGGTTTCGACCTTGGTCAAAATCTGGGAGTCCTGAGACCAAAAATGTTCCTGGTCCCCGGAACGTCAATGGTTGAGTCTTCTCTTTTTCTTTCTTTGACTCCTTGTGAGAGTGGAAACTGTGCAAACTAGAAGGGCCCTGCCCCTTAGTCGGGAGGGACTGGCACAGCTCCTTGAAGGAGCCTGAAAAAGTGGCACCCAACTGGAGTGGAACAAAGGTGGAACCCAAGAAGGACTGCACGGTGGCTCGAGCCACCTCCTCCTCAAAGGATATAAGTTGTTCCAACTGCACGGTGGACCCCACAGCCACAGAGACCACCCAAGGGGCATTTTTAGATTTGACTGCCAGATGTCATTTTTTTCAGGTGGCCCAACTTAAGGTGGGTGAGGTGGTCCTCGAGTACCATTGCATGAAACAACTGGCAAATGTCGCAGGCCTGGGTATTATGACCATGGCCAGGCAGCAGACGCACATGGCATGAGGGTCAGCATGAGACATCTTCTGCTTGCATGGGCACTGGCGAAATCCGGATGCAAACTTATCATCCATTGCAGTTCAATTGAACTGAAGACAGAAACTTGTAAGAGTTTAAAGTTTTTGAAGCAAATCTGAAGAGTCTAGCGCTAGGGCCTACTCAAAATGGGAGCGGTAAGGAGGGAGCCTGCTTCTTCCAGCAGAAAGGAAGATCTAGTATCATGAGGCAGAGCAGAGAGATATACCACCTGGGTGGGTTGGAGGAGCCAGCTTGAAAACGTTCTGGCACATCTTAAAGGGAAACGACAGTGCCAGTAAGTGTAGATAGAACAACATATCCACGTTCCTAGAAATGTTTGTTTACATTTCTTGACCATCTCCTACTGCATCTTTCCTGGACTCAGGAATGCCCCCAACACAATCTAGCCACTCATTATGCAGCGGGAGTAGAGGAGACTATTGTATAGAATTGCCACCTACCATTTTTTTTCAGATCGTCTGGAATTCAAGAGTCTGCTCCAATCACCTGGTTTTCTCCCTCCCTAGTCGAGAAATACAGGATTTTTTTTTTTATTATTCGCAGAGGAGCTGCGCTGACTCCGAAAGTACAGTACAACATTACATTGATTAAAATAATTAATAAAACCATCATGCACCAACACAGGGGCCGCGGACCGACCAGCTCAGCTTTAATTTAAGTTTTGTGACATTTCAATTCATGCCTGCTTGCCCTGCAATCACTCAGTCTCACTTTCTGCCAAAAGGGCCAATATTGCTGCTGCTTTCTTGTCCCTGGCTATGATGGCTAACTAGTAAAAAAAAAAACATAAAAAGATTGGGGAGATCATGATGGGACTCTGTCACTTCTGCATCCCTACACAAACACAACCAAGTTCCCGATAGAACAAAGACTGCCTTGTGCCTTCCTCTAACACAATACACAGACATGCCACAGTGACGATTGGTACATCACACTGACGAGGATGGACTCTTGTCTCTCTCTCTCCCCAAGTCTCTATCAGCCTAAACTGTGGGGAGTGAGTGAGCAAACTGAGTTTGGAAGCTGAGTTTAAAGAAAAAAGAATGGCTTGAGGAAGCAGCCTATCAGGAGCTACATTTGCTGGCTTAGTATTTAGTGGCCAATCAGCAGTAGGTATAGCCAGCGAGTACTGATTGGTGCACTAGTGATTAGCGATTGGTCCGTTAGTGAGGACCATTCAGTTTAATTTGGCGTGGTGTTGCAGCAGGAAAATTAAACAAAGGCATCAAAGAGAGCATTGCCCTATATTAATTCCATACCAGCTAGGTTTGGTACAGCGTTGGAGTCGTGGGCAGAGAGAGACAACAAAGAGAAGACACAGGACACAGTAGCAGGAAATGACATCAGGGACTGGAGGACCTCCAGTGGAGATGGAGTGGAGAGAGAGAGAGAGAGAGAGAGAGAGAGAGAGAGACCCTACCCAAGTAGGGAACCAGGAGGTTGGTCTGATTTGGAGGAAATCACCGGCAGCAATCTGACAGCTACAGTCAGTGCAAAGGCAAGGGGAGATCCTGAGACTTGTCCAACTGAGTTGACTCATTATTCAGCACAGCAACTCTCTGTCATAGCCTGAGACCAGCAACTGTAAGGTAGGCTAAGGCTGACAGTCTTGTTTATTATTAAAATGATTTTTTATGGTCTGAAGTCTCAGAGTCTGATGATCACTCAGGTTAGGAGGTAGAATTTTTTTTTATTCCACCTTCCCTTGCTCCAGACCGGCCACTCCTTCAGCCCACCTAGGTCCCCGCTGGCACCCCTGCCCTGATGTCAGCCACCAACACCTCACATTTGCAGCCCATCGGGTAACCCAGACATAATCCTTTACTGGGTGGGTCTCCCTCCTCTGAGGGTGATAGGTGCCAGTAGGGGCTGGCCAGCACACGCTACTTAGCCTGGGTGCTGCTGAGGAGGATATGGGCTGCATCGGGGGCTCGGCAGCAGCAGGAGCCACCGACCGTCATCTGGTTGGCCATAGAGCACTTTTCCGCTTTGCTCCCCGGGGGCGTGGTGTGCCACAACATCAAGGTGTAAGCCTATGTCCCCCATGCTTCCAATAGTCAGTGGGGCCCCAGCATGTTACCATACCCCAGCCTCCACCAGGAGTCGGCAAGCGCTGGGTCCCCATCCCACCTCCTGACAGAAGGTGAGCAGTCTCGGACGCCTAGCCTTCCCTCCCCAGCTGGCCCTCCAGTGCCCTGAGTCCATTCCTGAACCCAGGTTGCTGGCGTCGCAAGCAGAATTCCAACCTCTGCGCCAATGGGCCAGCACAGGAGGTACAACTGAAACAGCAACTCAGGCAGCCTGGCTTAGCAGCAAGCTAGCAAAAGAGTTGTAACTTGTGAAAAGGTGTTCTGCTATAGTTGAACACTCTGATTTTATTTCTTAATGTTTTTATAATGTGTATCTGACTCTGATTAAGTTAAGTAGTCAGCAACTTGACACAATGTTAGGCTCAGTGGGCTGACAGTCCGATTTTATTAATGTTTTATTATGTGTGTCTGACAGCCTGAGACCAGCAAGTGTAAGGCAGGCTAAGGCTGAACGTCTTATTTATTATTAAAATTATTTTTATGATGTCTGAATTCTCAGAGTCTGTTGATCACTCTGGTTAGGTAGAAGTAGCAACGCAGGCAACCTGGCTTAAGAGGCAAACCAGCAAAAGAGTTGTAACTTGTGAAAAGGTATTCTGCTATAGTCTGACACTCAGATTTTGTTAAAGTTTTTTATAATGTGTGTCTGACTCAGCAAGTTAACACAGCCTTGCTTAGCAGCAACAGAGCTGTAGAAAGGTATGTTAGGCTCAGTGGGCTGACAGTCTGATTTATTTTAATGTTTTTTCATTATCTGTATCAGATTAAGTAGACAGCAAGTAAACACTGACTTAGCAGAAGCAACAGAGCTGTCAGGTATGCCAGACCGACAGTCTGATTTATTACGTCATTTGTTTATGATAATCATGATCCTAGCTGCAATAATTGTTTTTGTCCTCGCTGCATTTAAAAAACATGTCTTTGTGAGACCATGCTGTGATGTGATCTCCTTGATGCACATACCACATTAAGTGAATGCTTTGCTGCATTGTTCAAATATATTCCATTTATTACAATCATTGGAAAAATGGGTGCATTTCTTTTTTTTCTTTATTTTAGTTGTTTGGTCCCCATCACCTCATCCTAGTGACAGGGACACATAGGCATTTTTAGTCCCCCCCCCAAGGCCCCAGCACATGGCCGTGTGAATGTGTGGAAGCACGCTAGGCAACTCGCGACGCCAGCTCAGCCCCTTCCACTTCCTGTAACTTTTTGCGCCCCCTCTCTGCCTACGCTACCCACCAGACCTCCACCCAGTGGGAGCGGAACTACGGGGGATGTCAACCCAACCTCATCACCCTTGATCCTGCTCCACCCTCCCTCCCATGCTGGCTCTCCCGACGACCCATGGTTGTTCTCGAACCTGGGTCACCAGTGTAGCATGAGGTAAGGTGTCCAGCACCTCAACCCTCAGTGCCACCGGGCCAGTCAAATAAATTCATTTCTTTTATGTCCACAGTCTTTAATGTCTGCTTTTTCACAAAAAGGTTCTTGTATTATTATTATGTACTGCACTTACTTGTGCATTGTGCTGTGTGATAAATGCAATTTATTGTGTGCCAGTTGGACCACAGAGGAAGGTGACTTGGCCCCTAAAAACAACTACATGAAAAACTGGTGCATGTGATGAAATCTGCTCTACTCATGAGGCCGACATTATTTATCGATGGAGTCAAAGAACAGCAGTGCATAACAGATAATGCCTATAAGGGCCCCTGGCAAAGCCCTGTCTGAATGATGTGCTGGGGCAGTTGTTGGCATGCCTTTCCAGTTGCTGCACAACAGTGATTAATTATGTGTTCTGCACAGATTTTTTGGACTACCAATGGAGAATAATCTCGGACTGCTGACTGAGCAGATTTCATCATAGTGCTAAGTGGTATGAGTTGTTCTATTTGAGCAGCAGTTCCTGTTTTTCAGCAGGTTGCACCACCTGGAGTACCGTCTACTGTGAGATGCTCATGGTGCAGTATATGCCCTTAACAGACACTGCGTGATAGTAATGTATGTAAACACCTTTTTCAGAATGATACAGAAATACAGCATGTCTTAGTACTGCTCCACCATGCCACAATCCACATACACACTGTAGCTTGGTGTAGCAGTACTAATGATCAAGGTAGAGTATGTATTAAAATCAAAACGGTATTGCAATGTGTAACCTGTAAACTGGTTTGGGCCAGTCAAAAGTCAAAATGCATTAGGAGGTCAACACACCATACAGGGCTTAGGGCTAGGGGAGCGTTTGTGGAAAGCAGTGCCACCAAGGCAAGCTCCTTCCCCATGGACACTGGTTTGTTGCTGAGCTGTTATTACATCACCTTTACAAAGGATGGCAAATAAAGTTTGTTTTTGTGTATTTTTAGTTAACCTGCGATCACACTACTGTCTGTAACATAAACGCCGGTGCCATGATGGGTTTTCTTGCGGTTGCACAGACAATGAATACTTTTGGAAAGACAGCATGTGCTTCAGAGGCAGAAGACAATGCCACCAACGGGAGCCTGGCAAAGAAGGCAAAGTGGTTCTGCAACTATAATAAAGCATGGGAGCAGAAATAATCATGGGAGCAGTCAGTACCAGGCTCTGACAGAGTGGCAAAATGTGCATTCTGCTGCACTGCCTTCACAGTCAAATGGGATGACGAAAACTCATCACAAATCAGAGAAACATCAGCGAACTTTGCAGACACCGAAGGAAAACCTTTTTATGATCAGGTTTATGCAGCCACGGACCATGACAACTAAGAACTTGAAGATTACTGCAGCAGAGGAGACATCAGTGTACCACGGAGTGAAACACAACCACTCCTATTTATCCATGAACTGTGGAAGCAAGCTGGCCCAGACCATTTATTTAGACTCTGCAACTGCATCCTAACTGAGCTGTAGGAAGACCAAAGCAGAGTGCATAGTCACCAATTTGTTGTTACCATATTCAGAGGAACTCCTTTTACATTACCTGGGAACATCATATTTTTCTGTTGCTTTGGGCACTTCTAAGAGCAATAAGATGATGTTCCCTGTAGTTATCCAGTACTTTCATGAAAAGCATGGCATTCAGTAGAAACTTCTAGGAGGACCACAGTGAGACCTCTGAAACCATATTTAAGCAAATTAAGGTCGGTCTTAGTCAGAAAGGATTGCACTGGGGGTGTGGCTAGCTACTGATAATGGCAGACGTGTGTTAGCTGGCTCCTCGGGGCATCTAGTTTAAAATTGCCTACAATGCTGTAATTTTGCCTCTTTTCACTTACAAAATCAATTTCTTAAATCTTGGATGTCCATGGCATCTAGCAAAAATTAAAATTGCCAAGGAAAAATCCATTTTGAAGCCGCAAAACCACCACACTCAGGGAAATCTAGTGAGGTGTCTACAATGCAACAGGCCTTATGTATGGAAGGTGCGAGCTGCTCAGATGGGCCAGACCTAGATGCGCTATCTAAAACTCTTGCTGGAGTTCCCTCAACATTGTTACAGATGCAACAAGAAATGAAGGCAGGCTTTTTAAATCTCACTGCTCAATTAACTCACCTACAGGGTATTGTAACTGCGCTCTCCGAATCGTCTGCTGAGCATGCGACACAGATCGCAGATCTAGAGCAAAGGGTGAGCAACCTGGAAGATACTTCAGCTGAGGTCTCGGCTGACAGGAACAAATTGAAATCCTCCTTGGAGGAACTGTTGGTGAGGATCGATGATCAAGAGAATAGGTCAAGGCATTCAAATATTCATATAATAGGGCTCCCCGGAGGCACGGAGAGCCGAGATGTGGCAAAAGAACTGCAGAAGTGGTTGGTATCTCAGCTGGGTCTTCCAGAAGAATATGGGGGTTTTGAAATCGAACACACTCATCGTGTGGGTTGACCTCCTAAACCTGGTGAGAGAGCCAGGCACTGCCTAAATACCTTCGTTTCACAGATAAAGAAAAAATGCTGCAGAAAGCTAAGCAAGTTGGCCCGATCTTGTATGAAAATACTGAAGTGCATATTTACCAGGATTTTAGTAAGGACTTGCAGAGTAAATGACAGAAATTCTCTCAAATTAAAAATAAACTGCACAATCTTGGATGGTCCTTCACCTTTCATTACCCAGCTTGACTGCAGGTGGATCGCCCAGGGCAGGTCCCTCAATTTTTCCTGTGCCACAGAGAGGCTAATAAATGGGTTGCTGAGGAGGAGACCAGGAGGGACAGGGCACTAGTTGAAGGTACCTGATACTGCTAATTGTATATTATTTGGGTGCTGGTTACTCCCCGGGGGCTCTTATTTCCTCTGCATTATTGCCTGAATTGTTCTATCTCTGTTTTTTATTGTAGTTTACATTACTGAGGGGCCGCCTGGGAGCAAAAAAAATGCTCAAACATTTGGGCCTGTAGTCGACTTTTACACCTTGGAGCATATTTCACCCGACTGTGTCTGGGGACACGGATAACGACGGGTAGGCAAAGTACCTCACTGTGGAGACTGATAGACTGCTCGAGAACTTCTACTGAACATTGGCCTGCTCATACTGTTTGATTTGAACTCTGTGCAGTCCTATGGTTTAGCTCACTCTTTATAATCTAAAGGGACATTTAAATGTGTGGTAAATGTTAACTTCAACTGTTCGTTTTTGTGTTTACAGCTTTGTGTTAACATTAGCTGGATTATCAAATTGCTCCTATATCTCTATGCAATGAGAAATCCAAATTTCTGCCAATTGTTGTTCATGGGGGTGTTGGCGAGCTTCTTCTCGTTCGCTGATCTGGGGGGGAGACAAGGGTTAGTATTGTTTAAAGAGGGTATACTTGGGGTGGGGGGGTGTTTGGAGGACTGTACTGAACTCTGTTTGGGGAACAGGGTATTGTTTGGGAAGTCCAGGGTGGATTTGATTAGTGCGATTTCCACGATAGAAGCTGTGGAGGTGGCAGATGCCAATCTTGGAGAGTTACATATTGCTGTCTCATACTCTCTTTACAGGATGCTGTTAGTGCCCTCTAGTTTTCTTTTGTGCCTTTGCACTTGGGGGTTAAGCGTGGGACAGAAAGGACTAGTGCTAAGTTAGAGCATTCAATTTTATTGGTTAATGCAGGTGCTTACTTTGATGGAGATTGAGGGGGTAAGCTTCTGGCCTGGCAGATTAAGCGTAGAGAGGCTGAGAGGAGAGTGGGAGGGATAGTTGAACCTGGTGGGGGTGTATTACAGAACACTGAAGGTATTGGTAAAGTGTTTGTAGACTTTTATAAAGAATTGTACACATCAGAGTGTCAACCTACCAGTGATGAACTGGCCTATTTTTACAAAAGCGCCCCACTGAATATGTTGGCAGAAGAGGACTCTAAAAGACTGAATCTCCCCTAACTAAGCAAGAAGTGCATACAGTGGTTAAAGCCCTGAAAGGTGGGAAGGCTCCTGGCCCGGACGGCATCCCCATAGATGTTTTCAAAATGTTTGTCCCCTGCTACTAGACCCTCTGTTTGATATGCTAGAGGAGGGATTACAGCAGGGAATCTTGCCCCCCTCCACATGGTTAACAGTGATTACTATCCTGCCCAAGCCTGGGAAAGACTTGACTAAATGTGCTTCCTATAGGCCCAATTCTTTATTAACAGCAGATTACAAAATCATGGCGAAAGTGATGGCCACCTGATTGGAGCCTATGCTACCCAGACTCATACATCAGGACCAAACAGGATTTGTAAAAGGTCATCAGGGAAAGCATAATATTAGATGAACTTTAAATATAATTTACAGATGGGGCCGGAGGAAAAGGGCACATGAAGCAGCGATAGTTGCGTTGGATGCAGAGAAGGCCTTTGACCATGTGCGGTGGGGCTATCTAGAATCTAAGTTCATCTAATATTACGCTTTCCCTGATGACCTTTTACAAACACCTAGACAGTCTATGAAGTGCTAAATGAACTTGAAATGCCTTAATTCAGCCAGAAGCTCCTCCTTCCTACCTACCTGTACTTATAGCAGCCTTTCTTCCCCTGCAGAAGTGCGGTCGAGAGGGCAAGCTGTCCCCAGCCCTCCCCACAGCAACCGAGATCCCCCCCCGCGGACCACGGAACCAGAGCCATCAGGTAGCCATATCAGCTGCTTCTTCACGGAGCTCTAGCCCCGACGCCCCCACCACCACCCTTGGTGAGCTCCTCCTTATATAGCATTGACCTCGTGAGCTCGTAAACCAATCAGCCCACTTTCCCATTAGCTCCTTATATTTTTCAGCCACTAGTGGCCACCGTAAAGCAGTTTCAACCTACTACTGAAAAAACAAAATGCAGTTTCTCACTGTAACCATTACTTTGCTTTGCCTAACCTTGTCCTCCCTTCCACCCTCATCCCATCCGATTCTACCAGACCCTTTGACACCACTCACCATAGCTACTAAGCCACCACTCCACTCCTCTTCGGCACCAGTGGACCACAACCAGTACCGTTGGCACAACTGGTCCCTGGGTGCCTCTATCCTCCCTCCCTCCTTCCATGCTGAGAATCCTGCCCTATATATCCCATTCTACCCAGCCCCTAAGACAAACTTACTAACTCCTAACCATCCCACCTGACAGGGGTCATCAGTAAAGGCCATGCGCGTATTAAGGCACACCCTGGCTCTCGTTCTCCTCATAGCCGGGAATGTTGAACGGAACTCTGGACCCCAGGCCTCCATTGCTGGCCAACCATCCACACCAACTACGCACCTCCCTAAGGGCTTCAAAATTGCACACCTAAACATATGCAGCCTCCTAAATAAAATAGCTGCCCTACAAACAACTGTCCTAGCCCTTCGCCCTGATATTGTAATCATCACAGAATCTTGGCTGAAGCCCCAAAACTGGGATGAAGAATTCTCTATTCCTGGTTTCTTTCTAATCCGCCAAGACAGGCAGGGCAGAAAGAAGGGTGGAGGCACTGCCATGTATATCTCAAATCTCCAGTTTTCCGTAATCTCTCCGATGGCACCCGTACAATCTATAGATTCTCTGCTAATCAAAATCACCCAGCCCCACTCTATCCCAGTACACATAGCTGGGTCATACTGTCCGCCGGACACACCTCTGAGTAGCATCCTTGACCACCTTGGTAACCTGCGGTCCCTCATGGAAGGCGGCGAACTCCATGTCCTTGGAGATTTCAATCAGAACTGGCTAGGCAGCGCTGCCTCTAAATCACGATGTCAAATAAATGTACTAAATTTGCACCAGCAAATAAAGGAACCCACCCGCTTAAACCTCAAATCCAAAAAACACACACTACTGGACTGAGCACTTACTAGCCACCCTCATCGGATATTTAAAGCTGGTCTACTATCGGACTCCCTTAGTGACCACCATATGATTTTTATAGTGTGAAAAATCTTCCGACCAATGGCCCCCCCACCCCGCACGCTTTACAGCAGAGTCTATAAATCACTTGATCTGTCTGCGCTACTAAACAACCTTAACACCATTGACTGGTCTTTCATCCCCAGGGCCACCTCCATGGACGAGGCCCTTAAATATTTTTCCACTAACTTCCTCGCCATCTGGGACCTACATGCCCCGCTCAGGAGATGCAGAGTAAGAGGATCCCACTTAGCATGGGTAACAACAAACATTATGGAAAAACTACGAGCCAGAGACCGGGCCTGGAAATCTTTCAAGGTCACAGGTGGTCAAACGGCTCAGCAACACTACAGGTCACTGAGAAATGCCTGTACAAGACTCATATGCCAGGCCAAATCAAATTACTTTAAAACTACATTCAACAATAACTTCGCTCACCCTACGCAATTCTGGAAGTCTATTAAATCCCATCTCTCCCCACCGGCCCAACCCCTCACGCCCACTCTCAATCTAGAAGGTAAAATCATCATGGATCCTTGCTTGGTTGCCACAGAGTTCAATTCATACTTCTCCACCACTACTTCTTCTCTACTCTCCTCCCATCCCCACCCCCTGCCCTTCGTGCCCCCTAAAACATCCTCCCCGCCTCCTTCTCGCTCCGACCAGTTGCTCCTGGCCAGGTGCTAAAAATACTGCAATCACTAAACCCATCCAAAGGCAAATGTCCATCGGACCTTGATTCCAAAATGCATCCTACTCTCTGCACCGGCCATAGCCCACCCTCTAACCATGCTCTATAACCTATCCTTTAAACTCGGGGCAGTCCCCAATACATGGAAACAAGCCACAGTCATCCCCCTACCCAGCGGAGGGACCTCTCCTCCCATCCAACTATCGCCCATATCTCTGCTCCCATCCTAGCCAAAATTCAAGAGTGCCTTGTATTATCCAGCTCCACCACTACCTAGATACCATATCATTTTTCACCCCCTACCAAGCTGGCTTCAGGAAAAATCACTCCACCACCATCTCCCTCCTTCGCCTCACTAACTCCATCCTCACAGGCATGGACAAAGGGGAAATTACAGCAGCCATATTTATCAACCTGGCAAAAGCCTTCGACACGGTCTCGCATCCCCTGTTGTTGGCTAAACTTGCCCAAGCTGGTCTGTCTGGGAACGCAAATAACTGGTTCCAGTCATACCTGTCAGGTAGGTCCCAATCAGTCCACATTGGCTCGGCTCGATCCACCTCACTTCCTATCACCAGTGGTGTCCCCCAAGGGTCTGTACTCTGCCCCCTGCTGTTCTCCATCTTTCTCAATGACCCGCCTGCTGCCTGCCCACAAACGGCTATCCACATGTACGCAGACGATATGGTGCTGTTCGCCTCTGGCCCATCCGCAACCACCGTGTATGCTTGTCTCCAGGAGGACTTCAACTCCATCCAACGTTGGTTCCTCAGTAACCAACTATTCTTAAACTAAAAAAAAAAAACAGTCTCCCTCACCTTTGGCTCTAGGGCCAAACTAACCCAGCTTACTGCTCCACCCACATTTTACACCCTGGACAGATCTCCACTCGAGGCCTGCACCACATATCGTTATCTGGTTAGATCAGCACCTTAACTTCTCAGCGCATATAGACGCTCTACACAAAAAATTGCATCCCATGCTGGGAGCCCTCTACCGTAAAAAGAATTGCATTCCACTACCAACCAGAATAGCAAGTGTCCAAAAAATGATCCTCCTGATTATGGAATACGGCGATGTTGTATACAGTGCTGCCCCCCAAACTTCCTTAGTCAGGCTTGACCCCCTTTACAACTCCTTCTGCCAGTTCTCCTTGGACCGTCCTACCACTACCCATCACTGTGACCTCTACCAGTCCCTGGACCTCCCCTCACTTCAAAACCCACAATTACTCCATGTTGCTAGAACCGCTGCAAAGTTCTGGTCACAGATGCTCCCTTCTTACCTGTCATCATCCCTAACTGCCCTTTCCCCACCTGCCTACGCTCTCAGAAACATAGACTCTAGGCTCCTGCACATTCCACACAGATCCACCAGATCTGGCTAGGCAGCTTTCAGCTTCAGGTTGCCCAAATTATGGAACTCCCTGACAGCTGATATCAGACACACCGCATGTACTCCTGAACGGAATGCCCTTCTTAAAACGCACTTCGCTACAAATTGCTCCTGCTTTCCCCCTCGCTGAATCCCCATTTCAACTCCTACCTATTCAGCTGCTAGCACCAGTCTGGGTACCATTCTCGGTCTGCACCTAAGATTATTAAATATTAATTGAAATTGAACCTACGCTATTTTTGTATTTAAGAAATGCCTCACCCATTGTCTGTAACAACCACCCTATGTATGCTTTATTTCTCCTGTACTACCGTACCATTGTCGGGTAAATAATCACATAATTGTATGATTTTACCTGTAACAACCACCCTAAGTATGTTTATTTCTTTTGTACTACTGTACCACTGTCTGTGAAAATCACATAAGTTGTATGATTTTGTCTTCTTCTGTACATCTGTTATCATTTGTAAACCCTCTACCCCCAGGGCGCATCGGGAATCGAGCAGTACTCCGCTCAGTATGCCTTCCTGGTAAATCTCTTTAAATAAATAAATCTATCTGAAACTTTGGGGAGGATGGGTTTGGGCTCGAACTTCTGTCAATAGGTGTGCACTCTGTATACAGATCCCTTGGCCCAAGTTGTGATTAATGGTTGTCTTTCCAATCCCTTCATTCTGGAGCGTGGTACATGTCAGGCGTGTTCCTTGTCCCCTCTGCTTTATGTCCTCTCCTTGGAACCTCTGGCAGCAGTCCTGCAGGCTCAATCTAACAAAGAGGGTTTTGGGGGGGCTGAGCACACGATCTCTATGTATGCTGACAACCAACTGTTATATTTACAAAATCCTGCATGGGATCTCCCTGCAGTCCATAAACTCATGAGGAAATTTCGGGCCCTGTCTAGCCACAAAATGAACTGTACAAAAGTGAGTTGCTCCCTATAGGCACCTGTGATAGAGCGCAGCTGATCGCCAACCTGGGGGGACTACAACTAGTCACACAGATAAAATATTTGGGGATATGGCTCTCGGCTTCAGTCAGTCACCTTTATGCCTTTAGCTACAAACCGCTGCTGGCCTGACTCTCTGAGGATTGTGAGCACTGGACTGCTCTTCCCCTTTTTTTGTTGGGCAGGGTAGGCACCATAGAGATGACAATCTTGCCACATTGTCTATACCTGTATCAGTCTCTCCCCATTAGAGTCCCACAACGTCACTTTAGGTGCCTGTACGCAAGACTACACAAATTCTTATGGAAGGGTGGAAATGCAAAAATACGTAGGGCAATAATATTTCAATCCCCTGGTAAGAGTGGTGTGGGACTACCAGACTTTGGGGCCTATTACTGGGCTGCCCAGTTGGCATTTATACCGCAGGGGCCTGGGAGGGGTTCTCTGGCTTGGATGAGGTTGGAGGAAGAGAAGTTAGAGGGCAATTTTAAAAATGATTTACTGAGTGGTGCTCTTACCTCCCAGCCTGTTAGACTACTATTAAATCCTTTCACTAATAACATTGTGGCAATTTGGAAGCGAGTACATCAATACATTAGCTGGGAGGGGTGTACCTCGTCATTTATGAGCCTGATTGGGGCCACAAGACAGAGGGGATCCTACTCTCTGAAACTTATTCAAAGGCTGTGGTATTGGAATAAGTTGGGTCTGTCCTATGTGGCTCAGATTTACGAGGGGGGATTAATTTGTAGCTTTCAGGACCTTTGCACCAAATGGGGACTCCATGCTGGGGATTTTTTTGTATACGTTCGCATCTGGCAGCTTGTTGAGATCTCCATGTCAGTCACGGATGAGTGGGCCTCACCATCACCCTTTGAAGAGGAGTTGTATAGACCACAGCAGGCTGTAAGCCACTTTCTGTATTTTACCATACTATTATGGGATGGGTCGACACAGTTGAGAAGGATAAGGTGAGCCGAGGACCTCTCTCTTCAAATTGACCGGTATACATGGAAGTTGGCATATTCTCACTATGTACACTGCTCATATAGTAATAAATTAAGGCAAATACAACTTAGCTTCCTGCATAGGGCATATATTACTCCTGAAAGGTTGCATATAATGGATAATTCTAAATCTAATTTGTGCCCTAAATGTAATACTGAAGTTGGTGATTTTCTCCATATGGCCCTGACCTGTGCAAAGGTTGCCCCATTTTGGCATAGTATTCATAGAATTATGTCTCAGGTTCTTAGCTATGCCCCTCATATTCGCCTGTTGAACTCCTTTTGGGAGCAGACCCAAAACACCCCAATAGATCTATGAGTAACCCACTCTGGAGTATAGCCTTAATAAATGCTAGAAGGACTGTGGCTCAGGTCTGGATGTCTCTGACTCCTCCAACTGTGAGTAGGTGGCCCAACAACATACTCTCCTGTATGGCCCTTGAAAAAGTGCAAATGGGTGCACTGGGACTGTCATGGATTTCAGGAGATGTAGGGTCCTCTGGTTAAAGTGGTTGAGGAGGGGTGGCTCCCTATCTAATATATTGCCAGATTTTAGGGCCTTCTGCTCCAATGATATGACTTGCTCATTGATTTATACTCCTGGTAATACCTCATAGAGTTCTGTGTTTTTCTTCTTTGTGTTCCATATGTGACAACCTTGGATTCTGTATTGCAACTGCTACTGATTTCCCTTGTGTTTGTGTTATTTATCTGAGCACTGCAATTTTTTTTTCTGTGTACGTACTTTTCAAGGATAGAGCCTCTGTTGCATATTAGATAATTATAACAATGGGTATTGTATCTTCAGTTACTCACCTAACATTGACTGTATATTTAATTTTAATGCATGTAGTAACTATATAACAGTGACTAACTTATATTTTTGTCAATGTTTATTTATGCCTGTACCAAAAATGTCACTCTGTTGCTCTCATGCTTGTGTATCCTGAACCACTCAAACTATTTTTGAAGGAAAAAAAAAAAAGGATTGCACTGCAAATATGTCTAGTTATACACAATGCAGACAATGCGTCAGTTAATTATAGCAAGCATTTTATGCATCATATTCTGCAACTGTTTCACAAGTCCACTGCCAAGCTTGAGAGCAACAGTCTGAGCTTGAGAACAATAGTCTGACTGCTCGAGGGGTGTTGCTCGAGAGATTTATCGTGTCATGTATCATCTGTGCAATGAACTGCAGAAAAGGCTTGATAATATGTTCTGTGGCTTCAAGTCTCATCAGCTTTAAAGGACTTTCCCTCAAGTGTTAGGGAAAGAGTATCAAAAGACTATAGCGGGTTCTATGTCTGTGCACTGGCCTATCTTAATAAATGGTTTGACTTTGAAAACAGCCCCTTCAAGTCAGTGCAGCTATTTTCTCTGCCACAGCAAGTTTCCTGCAATGAGCTGTCTAAATCTGTAGACAACAAAGCTGCAAAAAGAACTTGATATGGATACACTTTATTCAGATTAATAGTTTACTCACTGCAGCATTGTCTTTTTTAATTGAAATGACAGAGGAATCTGTCAGTGACCGATGGGGCGGCCGTTTTTAGTAAAGCACCTGAGTGCAGGACACTTTACACAGCTGTTCAGTTTGTGTTGTCCATCCCTGCCGGTAACAACTTTGTGGAACGTGTGTTATCTATCATTGGCAATGAATGGACTGATCAAAGAAACAGAATGTTGGTGCCCTTGGTGAAAGCTGAATTACAAGTTAAATTATAGCTTTACATGCTCCCAACTTCATGCCTCCATTAAACGAACAGCAAACTTCTGGACACTGCAAAGTGAAATGAAAAGTACCCTTTTTAAATATAAAGTTTGATCCTTCCAGAGATGACAGATGAGAGATGCTGCTAGTGATGTCTATGAATCACATCAATATGAATTGTGCAATAAACTCTTTTTAATCAATGTGTTTCTTTTACCTGTTATGTACTGTAAATACAATGCAATTTGTAGAAACCTTGCACCACTACTTGTGGGTTTACCTAACGTAATTTACACAGTTGTGATTGCTATGTAATAAACAAAGTTTGCACATCTGCATTATCAGGGTGTGCTCGTGTTCTCAAATCATTAGGATTATATGAATTTGAGGTGCCCCACCACAGTAAGAGACCAATTAGGCATTGCTTTTCATAACCAACCACCATCAGTATTCGTGACTGTACCTGAAATTTGAAGGGTCATGTGATATGAACAAGAAAAGGTACGTGGCCAGCAACAAAGGGGTGGGTCATGTGTGGAGCTCATCAGTCAGGTACTGGCCCGATTCAAAGGCGGCAACCCTACTATTGTATAATGAGTGGTTGCACTGTTTGAGGGTGTTTCTAATGTTCAGGACGTTTTCACAAAAAGTAGTTCAATGATCTGAAGCAAAACAAAGCTGGGCATAGCTATACATTACCAGGCATTTTGGTTCTAATAAGCAAGAAGGCAGACAAAACAACCAGCAACATTAATGCATTTTAGAAGAAGTAAGCAATCATAAAATGTGTTTTTTTTACCCAAAAAATAATAAGATTAAAAAAAAAGGTAGACTTTGTCCATTTAAGGATTCAGTGTGAACAAGCTATAGGATCAGGCCAGAGAGGGTGCTTATCCTGGGACTAGCCTATGTGTTCTGGAGGGCTGGTGTGTGGCGTGTGCCTAGTCTCCAGGGGTAAAGTGAATGTGCTGAAGTGCTAGTGGGTGGTGAGTGTCCGCAGTCTCCAGGGAGAAGGGAGCTGTGTGATGTGCCCTGCCAGGAAAGAAGAGAAGAAAAGAGTGAGTCTATTCAACTGCAATTTCATGTGTATTTGTTTTACAAGTTTTATGCAAAAGGTGTGTTGTGCCATTAGTGTTCTGGAGGGCTGTACACGCTAATTTTTTCCTACCTTTTCAGTAAAATTTACCTTCTTTTTCACCAATCCAAGTGTCAGTGTCCTCGCTTACACAGCCAGTGTCTCACATTCCTGCAGGTCTCCAGGTCAGTTCAGTGCAGCATCCCCTACCCTTGGAAGCTCTCAGCTACACCAGTTGGGGAGGTAAGGTACGGTATTCCTTTAGCACCCAACTGGAGAGGTGTTGTTGGGGAGATAGGTCAAAGAATCCTTTTTTTTTTTAAATTTAGTATGCTTTATCTGTGCCGACTCCCCATCAACCCTGTCCAGAGTCTTGTCCCATCATTCATCTGCCACCACTAGCCCTACTGAGGATATACTCTGGATCACCCCCCTCCCAGAGTGGAACCGCAGGAGGGAATCCAGCCACCCGTTGGACAGCAGGATATGGCTCCAGAATGCAACCATCCCAGGGGTATGCCCCTGGCTTACCCCCCCAAGGGTAGGGCCACTGGGAGGGGGGCGGAATATGTTCCCAAATGAGTCGCTGGGAAGCTATGTGGGACCACTGACTTGGGCGGACTGCATTCTGCTCAGCCACATTGTTTTTCCGAAACCGGATGGAGGTAGGACATGCAATGATACAGTGGCATAAATACCACGGTCTGACCTGTCCCTGCAACATCAATGTGCCGGACACTTGTTACACCCTTGGCCTCAGCTAGGGGTCACCCTATGTACCAGACACACACACACCCTTCCCGCGGAGAAGGAAAGCAAGCCACAGGGCACTCAAACCTTCTCTTCCCTCCCCCCCAGCCTTCTGACTCCTGAGTCCATTCCCGAACCTGGGATGTCATCTTTGCAGGCTGAAACCAAATCACTGCACCAGCGGGCTGGCTTGGGACAAAGAATCCTTAATTACACTCACTACTATGTGGAAAAGTCCCAGCTGTGGCCAGAGAGTCATATAACAGTGCAGCAGCATCACAAAAAAGTGTCAACCAACGTAGGGCAGTTGCAGTTCATTCCCTCCACTTGGGTGGCCAAGGCATTACAACAGTAGTCTGTCACCACATAAGGTCTGATGACTAACTTGCTCTTGAACAGGAACCTAAGGAATAACTCATTGAAACAACTTTCACTATATAAATAAGTTAACTGGTGGTAGGAAAGGTCATAGAATTTGAAGAATCAGTACTTCAGTGTGGTTCTGTTAACACATTTTTTTTTGCAAACTTGAATGATTTTTTTTTTCTGACCACATTATCTTCTAGTTTCTTCAGCAGAAGAAACTAGAAGGGAAGGATCAGATCCATGTCAGTGCAGTAGCTGCTCCTTGATGCTTTTAAACTGCTTCTTGCTGATTTCACTTGGTATCAGGTTATATTTTTTCTTCTTACTACTTCTAAGGGGCTAGCAGGGCATTGCTTTGGGGCTGTTGGAATTTTGAAACCTATTTTGGTGTGTTGCAAGTGGTCTAATTTGTCTTGTTGTTTCACTTGGTAGCAGGCCAAATTTTTCTTACTACTTTAAAGGGGCTAGCAGGGAATGGTTTGGGAGCTGTTGAAACTCTAAAACATATTTTGGTGTGCTTTAAGTGGACCTGTCATTTCTTTAAATTGGAGGCCTGTTTCTTCTGATTTCAAACCTGTTTTGGTGTGTGTTTATTGGGTCTAGTCTGGTGGGGCTGTTTCTTTAGATTGGAAACCTATATGTTCTTATTTCAAGCCTGTGTTGGTGAGACTGTTTGAATTGCAGATTTGTTTCTTCTAGTATCAAACCTATTTTTTGTGCTTTTAGTGAAGTTGTGGTTGTTTTTTGCTCTCTTCACTAGCTGCAAAGTTTAGTGCTTAGTGGGGGAGCGCTGCTAATTCTTTGGCCAGGGCCTCAGCTACCTGATTGTTTCTGGAAGGCACAGGCTGTTCCCACCCTCCCTGCCCTACCCCATCCACCCCAGGCACATAATTTCCTTTATATCGGTGGTTCTGACATCATTTCCCCAAAAGGACAAAGGACAAGCACCTGTCATAGCAGAAGCAGACGTCCAGGAAAGGAATAGCAGTGAGTGAAGAGGTGACTGCTATCTCTGTGGAAGGGAAGTAGCTGCAACACAAGGACCTTTCATTTTTACCTGTTTGCATTGTAGAAAGGAGGGGTAGAAGTAAGAAAGAGGCTGTGCAATAGCTGCTTACAGTTTCTTTTTTGGGGTGGACAGGAACTTAAAAGGCAGCTCGATAGCTCTAAATTGTATGACAAAGGGGGTAAGGGAAATTGAGAAAAGGAGAAGAATGTCTCGCAATGATAGAGGGGGAGAGGGGAAACTTTGGGAAGCATTGGGTATCCTTCATCTGGAAGGGTAGGGGGTCACTGGTGGGCAACGAGAGCAATGGGTAGGGTGGTAGTCTGCAACAACTGCGGTGCTCCAATCTTCCTAAAAATTGCATGGGGGATGGGAGGATGTTTAGTGTGCAACCAAACAGAGAAACTTAAAAAGGAGACTGAGGGTCTGCAGGAGGCGCTAAGACAGGCAAGACAGACTGGAGGAGGTTATAGCCCAACACTGGGACGAGGGAGGAGGGGAGATGAAGAGGGAGGGCTGTTTGGGGCAACAGGGGGAGGAGAGGGCCAGAAAAAGGGAAGCAGAGACAGGGGGCCCAGGCCAAGAAGAACAGTGTAGGGGGAAACCAGGTCAAGAGAAAGAAGACAACAAGGAGGAGGAGGAGAAAGGGACTGGTGAGGGGAGTAGGAGAAGTGGCAACAGTCATGGAGTTGAAAGGAGGGAATGGGCTACTATGAGGAGACAGAAAGCGAGCACTGGCAAGGGGTGTTCAGAAAATTGTTTTGCAGTACTATAGGGAAAGGAGGAGGAGGGAGGGAGGTGATGAAATTGGAGGAGTAACTGATAGAAGTCTGGATGAAACTGGAGTTGGGGGGGAGTTCTGCTGAGGAATTACAAAAAGGGCAGAAGGGGGAACTACTGTGCAGGAGGAAGAGGAGGAGCCAGGAGTGAGAGGTGGGGAGGAAGGGAAGCAATCAGTTAGTAAGAGAGGTGGAATCTTAGTGCTGGGGGACTCAATACTAAGAGAAGTCAGGTGGGTAGCAAAGGGGACAGGCATAGTTGCATTTGGGTGGGGGTCACGCCAGGAATGACAGCAGAAAGGGTAGGACAATCTGTTCTAAAATGTGCTAGAAGGGGTAGGGAGAAGCCTCATTTAATTATACATTTTGGGATGAATGACCTGGCTGGTAGGATGGTAGATATAGTCCAGAGTCGGTTTGAGGAACTAGGACAATTATGTGAGGGGGCAGGAAGATCAGTAACTTTCTCAAAGATACTTCCAGTGCCCAGGGCAAGCACAGCAGGAAAGGTGAGAAAATCAGGTTACTCACCTTTAACAGTAGTTCCAGGAGTGGTATATGTTGTTCATCCACACTCTCTGGCATGTCCCTTTCCCCTTTAAGGATCACCAGAAGTCTTCAATCTGGCTCCTCCCACCCACCCGGGTGGTATATACCTTGGCTCTGCCCCATGATGCCAGATCTTAGCCCGCTGAAAGCCAGGTGTTGTGCGTCCACAGCCGGGGAGGTCGGGTGGGTCAGTGTGGATGCACAACATATACCACTCCTAGAACTACTGTTACAGGAGACTAACCTGTTTTCTAGGATCGTGGATATGTTGTTCATCCACACTCTTTGGCAGACTCCTAGCAGTTTTCTGGGAGGTGGGGGAGGCAAGGTGCACACCCCCTACTTAAGGAACAGAGACTGGAGAACTGAGGCCCCAAAACCAGCATCCTGGCGTGACTCAGGGTTGATGTGGTAGTGGATGATGAAGGTGTTTGCTCACTTCCAGGTAGCAGCCCGACAGATTTCCTGGATAGGGATGTCCCTGGAAGCAGCCACCGATGCAGCAGTATGGCGGGTAGCATGAGCTCTTATCCCTCTGGGAGACTCCTTGCCTGCCAACTTATAGCACAGACCTATGCATGATGTAATCCATCTTGTAATAGTCTGCTTTGCTGCACGTCTGCCAGAAGCAGCTTTAGCGTAGGTGACAAACATCTGGCGAACCTCTCCATGAATTTCTGCCGTCCTCTCAATAGGAGAGAGCATATCTCAGGTCCAAAGTATGGAGCCGGTACTCATCCTCCGAGGTGTAATTCGGGTAGTATATGGGCAGAGTCAACACCTGGTTAAGGTTAAATTCAGACACCACCTTCGGAAAGGAATTTCAGGTGGGGGCATAGGACAACTTTGTCCCTGTGGAAGACCAGATAAGGGGAGTCCACTGAAAGCGCCTGGAGCTCTCCTGCCCTTCTGGCTGATGTGATAGTCACCAAGAAGGCCGTCTTTCATGACAAGTGTGACAGCTCACACTTGTGTATGGGCTTGAATGGCTTGCCAATGAGCTTAGCCAGTACCAGTAGTAAATCCCACAGAGGTGGAGGTTCACGCACCGGAGGGGATATGTGATCCAGGCCTTTGAAAAAGTGCCCGACCACTATCTCCTGCACCATCAGCTGACTGACCCATGCCCGGTAAGCAGAGATGGCTGCCAGGTGCACCCTAAGGATCGATGACCGCAGACCCCCTTTGGCGAGAGACCAAAGGTAGTCAAGAATGTTAGCCACGGAGCAGGACAGAGGGCCTAGGCCCTTGTCCTGATGCCAAATGAGCCTCCATTTGAAGGCATAACATTTCCTGGTCAATTCCTTTCTAGACGCCTCCACCACAGTGTAGACATCTTCGGAAAGACCCAAAGCCTGGAACTCTAGCTGCTCAGGTACTAGGCTGTGAGGTGCAGGGACTGAAGGTCCGGATGGAATACCTTCCCCTGACAGAGTGATATCAGGTCTGGGCATGTACAAAGCCACTCCGGGGGCCTGCAGCTGAGGTTGAGGAGATCTGGATACTAGAACTGGCATGGCCAATCTGGGGCTACCAGGATCACCTTTGCCTTGTCCCTCTCACCTTGAGAAGCACCTTGTAGATCAAGGGAAATGGAGGGAAGGCATAGAGGAGGCCTGGGGTCCTCGGCCTCGAGAAGGCATCCCCTGCAGTAAGCCCTGCTGAGGGAGGTGGGCATGAAACAGCCTCAGCTTGGTGTTTTCCCTGGAGGCAAACAGGTCCAACATTGGTTTGCCCCAATGGGAGAACAGGCTGTAAGCTACCTCTGGATGGAGAGACCACTCGTGGGATGTCTGGCCTAAGCAGCTGAGAGCATCCGCCAGATGGTTCGAGGCTCCTGCCACATGGATGGCTAGGAGATCCGCCTCCAATCGGCTCAGGAGGGTCCAGATGCGGAGCGCCTCTTTGTACAGCAAATGAGAGTGCGTGCCGCCCTGTTTGTTGAGGTAGTACATGGTCGTGGTATTGTCTGTCTGGATTTGAACCACTTGACCCCGGAGCTGAAGAGCGAAAGCTGACAATGCCAATCTGACTGCTCTGAGCTCCAACAGGTTGATGTGGCATTGGGACTCCTCAGGGGTCCAAAGGCCGTCAGCCCTTTCGTCCCCCATGTGGGCTCCCCAGCCCATGAGAGAGACATCGGTCATAAGGACGACCATTGGCTCAGGGCGGACAAATGGGGTCCCTTCCTACAACTGGTCTGGGGTGGTCCACCATTGGAGAGCGTCCCACATCTTCCGGGTTACAGTGATCAGCTGGTTGAATTGGCTACTGCGCTGAGTCCACTGGGTGGCCAGCTCCCACTGGAGGGGGCGCATGTGCCACCGGGCCCAACGGACCACCGAGGTGCATGCCGCCATGTAACCCAGAAGGCGCATGTGCCCAACCAGAAATGATTGGACAAAGGAGGAAAGAACCTCCGCCCTGTCCACCAGGAGCCGAGCTCTGGCTTGACAAGAGTCGAGCTCTGCCCTGATAAAGCCCATCACCTGAGAAGACATGAGTTCCAACTTGGCCTCACTGATTAGGAGGCTGAGTTGGGAGCAGGTCTAGAGGGCCAGATCCCTGGCTCTCTCCACCTCCTGTAGAGAGTGACCTGCCAGAAGCCAGTCGTCGAGGTAGGGGTAAATTCTGATCCCCTGATGCCATAGATGGGCCGCCACCAATGCAATGCATTTGGTGAAGAGCTGTGAGGCTGATGACAGGCTGAATGGCATGGCTCGGAACTCGTATAGGGTCCCGTTGACCCTGAAGCAGAGGAACCGCTGATGGGACGGCTGGATTGGGACATGAAAGAACGCGTCCTGCAGATCCAGTGAACAAAACCACGTTTCGCTCCAAGGATGGAATGATCTGGGACAGAGTGACCATCCGAAAGGTGCAAGACCTGAGATATCAATTCAGGTCGTGAAGATATAGAATGGGGAGCCAGCCCCCCGTCCGCTTGGGCACCAGGAAGTACCTGGAGACAAAGCCTGGGTCTGCTGGAGGATCCGCCAGGGGAGCTACTGCCTCCCTGAGGAGGAGCTGAGCAACATCGTCTCGAAGAGCCGACTGGGTGTGAGCAGAAATCCCTTCCTCCCGAGGGGTGCAGGCTCAGCTGGGAGGGTACTGCTCGAACTCAAGAGGCAGTTCCTGGCCGGCCACTTTGAGAACCCACCTGTCTGCAGTTACAGCGGACCAGGCAGAAAGGAAGTGGTGGAGCCGGCCCCCCACAGGAGGACCCAGAGCTGTCAGGACGGGAATAGGGGTGGCAGCCCCCCCCCCCCGTCACTGAGCAGGCTTGCAGGAGGAGGAGGTTCCAGGACCTGAGCCTCAGCCTCCTTTACGGGCCTGTTGGATCCAGGCTTGGGCCGAGGGCACCAAGCTTGAGCCTACTGCTGATGTTGGTGCTGCTGTCTCCCTTGGAAGGAGGACTGCTGAGCCACAGGGGAAGAATGCCGAAAAGGCTTCTTCTTCTTCTGCTGGTTCTTGCCTGAAGAACCCTTGGAAGAAGTGGCGTCCAAGGTGGCACTGGACTGCTCTATGCACCGAAGGTGACCAGCCACTCCTAGGCTGAACAAGTCAGTCCCAAGGAAGGGCATGTCAGCTAATTTGTGCTGAGTATCCACCAGGAAGGAGGAGAGCCTCAGCCAAGCCCTGCGGAGAAAGGCAACTGCGGCAGCCATGGAGCGGGCACAAGAATCCTCAATGTCCAGGGCCATCTGGAGCTGCTGTTTGGCAACAGCTCTGCCCTGGTCTTGGACCTACTTGACATTGGTCTGCATGGCCGTGGGGAAATGTGGGAGGATTTCATCCAAAGACCCCAAGAGGGCATGGGAGAATTGTGCCATGATGACGGCCAAACTTGTCTGACAAGGGCCCAAGGACGAAGCCGCATAGACCTTCCTGGCCGAATGGTCCAAGAGTTTGGACTCTTTCTCGGGAGGTCGGTCAGTGCCACAGAACTGCCAGTATGCCTGAACACAGAGGCGATCACCAGGCTCTCGGCCAAAGGGTGTTCTGTGAACCCCACAAGAGACCCACAGGCACTGTGTACTTGCAGGTCATGCGAGCAGACGAAACTGAACAAGGGGCAGGATGCTGTCAAAGTTCGAATGCCGGACCAACAATGGGCTCGGCCACCAGAAAGGCCTCTGTTGGGGTATCCTCTCTTTTAAGGATATCCGTGAGAGTGTACTCCGCCTTTTTCTGGATGGGTTTCAGGGGCATCCCTGTGGACTCAGAGACAAGGTGAAGGATCCCTTGGAAGAAGGAAGGACCTTCCTCCTTCCCTAGGCCAACAGATGACTCACCATCCCCAGGGTGAGAGTGAAGCCCGGTGATGTCCGAGTCCGAGGATTCAGGAGCTTGCCGCCAAAATCACCCTCAACACGCCGAGGGTGGTCAGGGGTGACCGTGACCGATAAATGCCGGGGAAGCCCATAGTCCAGTCTGTCTTCCTTTGAAGGAACCTCTCCCACGGTCTGCTTAGGCGGCAGTTCCACCACCAGGGGTGGAGAAGCCGGTTTAGGCCAAAGAAGTGGATTTGCCGGCCCTGCAGGCGGTGGAACTGAAGATTTTGGCTCCAGAGGGGTTGGCTGCGGCCTTGGAGGCGAAAGCCAAGTAATGGCCGGGGAGGGAGCCGGTGTCGGCTTGTGCCCGGACAAGATCAGCTGTTGCCACATGATGTCCTCATAGCACCAACGGAGTTTCTGCCGGAGCCTCTCCTCACCTGAGGAGGATGAGGACAACCAATGGCATCGCCTCTTCTTAGGGTGCTTATGGCTCTTCCTCGGCCTGTTGGTCAAGGAGGTTCTAGACCTCGACCGAGATCAGGCGGGCCGACTCAGTCACTCCGGAGACACCGGCGGGACTGGTGACTTCCCGGGGTCCAGAACTGGGTCCTCGATGGGGACATCAGCAGGCTGGATCTCCTCATCGGGGAAGACAAGGACCGGAGTCCTTTCCAAGGAGTCATTGGCTGGAGCCCGCGACAAACGGTCGATGGGATCGATAACAATCTCGACCCCGTCAGCCAGATCTTCAGTTGTCTGGCCCGACGGAAGGTCCAAAAAGCCAGCGGCTGAAGAAGCAATCTTGATCGAGGTCGAGACCACATGCTCCTGGGACTGAGACCTCTCTCTGTCCCAAGACTGTCTTCGCGGAGACCAAGACTTGCTTGGTTCCTTCTCCTGCTTACGGGATCGAGAGGAGTGCAAGCCCGCAGGCACCTCTCCCCGGGTGAGAAGAGACTGGCACAACTCCTGGGAGGAGCCCAAGAAGGTGGAGCCTAGGTTGGGTGGGACTAAGAAGCTCCAAGAGTAGGCTGCATAAGCTGCTATTTCCTCGAATGCCTGCATGCGTTTCAATTGCTCAGCAGAGTCTCCAGCCATGGAAACCGCCCACCTAGCCTCCTTGGACGTCACCGGAGGGTTTCTTTTCTCTGGTCTCCCCAATTTCAAACGTGCCAGGTGGTCATCCAGAACGCTGGGATGGAAGGCCAAGCAAAAGCTGCAGGATGAGGTGTCATGGCCGACACCTAGGCAGTAGATGCATGTGAGGTGGGGATCAGTGCGTGATATCTTCTGGCCACAAGGACACCGGCAAAATCTGGGGGAAGGTTTTTCTTCCATAATCAAAGACGTGAAGGCGTGATTGCTAACTCGAACGAGTTTTAATTTCAGTAAAACCGAGGTTTTGAAAGCCAGGGCCTACAAAATGCGAGAGCATGAGGAAGGCAACCTGAATCTTCCAGTGGAAAGGAAGATCTGGTGTCATGGGGCGGAGCCGAGGTATATACCACCCGGGTGGGTGAGGGGAGCCAGCTTGAAGACTTCCAGTGATCCTTAAAGGGGAAAGGGACATGCCAAACAGTGTGGATGGATGAATAACATATCCACAATCCTAGAATAAAGTATTTTAACGAATGGCTAAGAACCTGGTGTCATGCTAAAGGGTATAGGTTGGTTGGGGGGGGGGGACCTGAGAGGACTGTAGTCTCTATGTCAATGATAGACTACACTTGAGCGAGGAGGGAAAGAAAGTGTTGAAACAGAGGATGGAGGAATACATAAAGGAAGATGGAAATTTAAACTAGGAGTGCGGGTGGCAAATGGGCAAGGGACATGCAGAGACCACAGGTTGGGAAGCCATATGAGCTTAACCCCCAGAACAGTGACGAAGGGCAAGTACTAGTGGCAATACTAGCAAAGGAGGGCAGAAGGGGAAGGGGGTGAAAGGTGGTCACTCTGAATACTAGGAGCCTTGGGAAGAAAACTGCAGAGCTTCAGACTTTCATGGCAGAGGGGGAGGTGGACATTGCAGCCATCACCGAAACATGGGCCACCCAGTACAATGACTGGGACTTGTCGATACCAGGGTACAGGATATTTCATAGGGATAGAATGACTGGAAAAGGATTCCAAGACTAGGACTCTCAGGATGGGAGTGGTGTACAGGCTGCCCTCTCAGACAAAAGAGTTAGACAGAGGATTAGCGGGACAGATCAGGAGGACCTTTGAGAAGGGTAGTGTGGTAACTGTGGTGGACTTTGACATGTCAGGAGTGGACTGGAGTACCCAATAACCAGAAATAGAAGGAAGCAGGTACTGCTGGATGCCTTCCAGGACAGCTTCCTGATGCAAATGGTCAGCGAACCAACCAGATTAGGGAATACTCTTGACCTTGTGCTGGCAAATGGGGAGTTTGTGAGGGAACTTAGGTTGGAAGAACCACTGGTGGGGAGTGACCACCACTCAGTATGGTTCAACTTGGATACGGGTAAGGAAGGAGTGGAATCTGGCACAAGGGTGCTGGACTTCAGGAGGGCTGACTTCGGGAGGATGGGGGAAGTGGTAAAAGCGTACCTGGCTAGAATTCAACCTAGTATGGAGACTAACCAGAAGTGGGAGCTCATAAAGCTAGGGATAGTGGAGGCAACTAGAACCAGCAACAAGGCCAGAGCAAAAAGGCTAGGGCAAAGAAACCTAGCTGGGTGAGCAATGAGGTCCTGGAAAAGGTAAGGAGGAAAAGAACTGCCTTTGGGAGGTACAAATACACGAGGGGAGAGGACAGGGAGAAGTACCTGAAGGAATCAAAGGAGGTGACCAAGGCAGTAAGGGCAGCCAAGGCTTCTACGGTGCTCAGACTGGTGCAGGGCATTAAGAAGGGGGAGAAGGACTTCTTCAGATACATCAGGGAGAAAAGGATCTCTAAGGACCATACAGCAAGGACTTGGGGGTGGTGGAAGCAGGTTGATAATGCAGAAGCACTAAATGATTACTTCTGCTCGGTATTTACTAAGGAGAAGGTGGGGTGATATGCAAGGGGGACGGAGGGCAGAAACAGAGGGGAAAGGGTGACAGATGGGAAAATCACAGAGGGCATGGTTCTGGAGGGTTTGAGGGCACTGAGGGTAGACAAGGCGCCAGGCCCAGATGGCATCCATCCCAGGGTACTGAAGGAGCTGGCGGACGTCCTGGCAGGACCTTTGGCAGACCTATTTAATGCCTCACTACACTCAGGGTGTGTACCTTAGGATTGGAGGATGGCTCATGTGGTGCCCCTCCACAAGAACGGTCCCAAGGATGAAACAGGGAACTACAGACCAGTGAGCCTCACACCCATCGTGGGTAAGCTGATGGAGACTATCCTAAGGGAGATGCTGGCAGTCCTCCTGGAAGCCAAAGGACCACAGGACAACAGACAGCATGGCTTCGTGAGTGGAAGATGTGGCAAACCAACCCGGTGGAGTTCTATGACTAGATAACTAGGCAACTGGATGGGGGCCATGCAGTGGATGTCCTGTACCAGGACTTCAGTAAGGCATTCGACTCAGTGCCAGCCACATGGGAGGCTGGGAAGTACTTTAGAAGGCACAGGGGTGGGTGCAAAACTGGTGAGATGGGTAGTGAACTGGCTTCAGGGAAGGCAAGAGAGGGTGGTTTGGGGGGGGGAGCTCTGACCCCAAGGGTAGTGACAAGTGGTGTTCTGCAGGGCTCAGTGTTGGGACCAGTGTTGTTTGGGATATTCATTACAGATGTATTACTGGGCATAATAAGCAAGATCAGTCTGTTTGCGGATGACACCAAGATGGGAGCAGTGGTGGATGACCTAGGTGGATGGCAGGGGCTGCAGGATGATCTGACAGAGTTGTAAACCTCACTGGACAACTGGCAACTGGGGTTCAAGAGAAAAAAAAGGGCAAGGTGCTGCATTTTGGGGCAAAAAATCCAAAGAGGAGTTACTAGCTTGGGAGGAGTGCAGTTAGCTGAGACAGAGGAGGAGAAGGATCTGGGGGTGCTCATTGCAGGGTCAATGAACAACTTGGCACAATGTAGGAAGGCAGCTGCAAAGGCCAACAAAATGCTGGGTTGCATTGCAAGGGGTATATCCTCGAGGAGGGGAGGAGGTGATTCAGCCACTGTATAGATCATTAGTTAGACTCCACCTGGAGTACTGCGTGCAGTACTGGTGCCCGTATCTGAAGAGGGACATTAAGTTACTGAAGGGGGTGCAGCACAGGGTGACAATGATGATCAAGGGGCTGGGGGACTTACCGTACGAGAGACTGAGGGAGTTGAACATGTACTTGCTGGAGGAGAGGAGGGACAGGGGAGATATGATTGAAACCTTTAAGTACATGAAAGGAATAAACAAGATAGGTACGGAGGGGCTGTTCAAAAAAAGGGAGGGGGAGGGACACCTGGGGCCATGATATCAGACTGGAGAGAGGAAGGTTCAGGAGGGAAATAAGGAGACACTTTTTTACGGAGAGAGTGGTAGCTGTTACCGGCAGAAGTGGTATCCAGTAGGACAGTGGGCTGCTTCAAAAGGGGCTAGGACAGGGCAAGGGGGAGGGTCAAGGGAGGGGGAGGGAAAGACAGCTGCAGAATAAGGGGTGCTAGCTGCACATCTGAGCAGACTTGATAGACCACTTGGTCTTTATCTGCTGGCAAATTTCATATGTTTTGGAAACACAGTATTGTATTTTATGACACATATATAACCAATGAGAAGCCCAGGAGGTATGTCCCATGATTGCAGGTCACTGAACCCATCTGATGCATTCATTTTTGCATATGAAGGTAAACTGTAGAGAAGGACAAAATACTTATAAACCAGGACAGAACTGAGAATCTGAATGACTTGAAAAGGATCACCTTTTTTTACAGTGTAGTTTTCAGGAGAGAGGGATGTCCCTAAATCAGCCATACTGATCATATTAAAATATACAGAACCGCAATTAATCACAGCAACCATTCATGTCCTGAAGAAGTCTTGTCCACACACTACCCCACCTGTTGCTGTACTCCTGTGAAGTTCCCTTTGCTTCTATGAAAGAAAAAAATATATATACCAACTATGCTGGCGCACTGCCTTTAGATTCTTATGCTCCAGCCCAGTTGGCCTGTGAATACTATTCACGCAAATCAGTTAACACGGAATAAATGTTTAGACTCCTCTGTTTTTAACCGAATGCTGATGTCTTATTTCAAACTTATATGTAGCTCTCCCTTTTGCACAAAACTAAGTTGGAAGTCACATTTCTGAGTAACAGCAGTCATAAATGTTGTGCTCCTTAAAACTGCAAACTGTTTGCATGTGAACTGTCACTTTCAGAGATGTATCCTTATAATGGAGACACATGACCAAGACCCTAATAATGTAATGATCTCGCCTCTGCAATTGACCATTCTGGATGCTGGGGGCAATTGTGTCTGTATGCAGTGGTCGGCAGAAGACCACCTCCATGGTAAAAGAATAACTTTTGGTTCACATGCAGACAGTTTTGTACAGCTGTAGATATTAAGTTCTTAAAGGGAACAGTAAGAGTTTCGAGGTGTTCAGATTATAAAATGCATCCCTAAGCTCCAGGTAGCTCTCAGTTATCCCCACAGCTCTCTGGTTGATGTCCTAAGAGGTTTTTGTCAAACAGTGCCTCTCCATTCCAGAGGCGGACAACAAATATGTGTCGACAGGGAAGTAATGTAGAATTATAGAAACTACAGCTACAGGAAGTCTGTTCTTTGTTGACTATAAACTCTAAAATGCCATCATTAAGCAGAAAGCTGGGTTCAGCCTCCCGAATCACATAGCAGCCACTTTTGGCAAGACTAAGCTCCTCTTTAATGAGGTCAGCTAAGTCAGGTGAAAAGGTCTCCTGGTAACGGGCACAAACCTTGCCCTCTTCCAGGTCAGTCAACACCACTTTCAATGTCTGGAGATTGTGAAGGCCCCTAATATACTCAGCCACTGTGCTGGAAGAACGGAGTTCTGAGACAAGTTTCTGCTGGTGCGATCTCACAATGCTGCTGAAGGTATTACCCTTGTTCTTCTCAGAAGCCCAGCACTTTACCCACATCTTCTTGTGGAAATGCCAGGTCTCCTTGAAATACTGAACAAACTCTTCAGGGAACATGCTCTTCATCTTACTCACGTGCTCACTGTAGGCAAGGGGGACTGGTGAATTAGCGAGCTCACAGAGAAAGTCCCAGATATTAATGTGGGAAGCAACATTCATCTCCATAGCTTTGTTATATAAAGTATCTACAACGTGCATCCGACAAAACTGTACTTCAGTTTTTGGGAGAAGGTCCTTGATCACACAAATGTCTTCAGTGTCCGCTGCCATAACCATGCAGTTTACTTTTTCAACTTGATATCTGGCACACTCTGGAGCAGTGATGCCACAATAAAACGGATAATGTCAGGTGTCTCCTTTCTAGCAATGCAGTAGACACACTCCCTTCCTTTGCCATTGGCATCTTCACACAGCACAGTGTACAAGTCCCACTCATCACTCAGATAGGTAATTTTGTCAACACAGAGAACTTGAGGGAACTTCTGACATAACATTTTCATGTGTGAAGTTATAAAGAAAACACACTTCATGATAACACGGTTCTCAACAAACACCATCTTTATCTTTGTCCCCAGATCGGCTCTAAACAGGTTTTCCAACTCTTTCAAGGTATCCTGCACACCACCGTCTGGGGGTCTGCTGTATCTCTGCAGCTTCGGTACTTCGTACATGTCCAGGAACCTTGTGGATAACTCGTTCGTGTAATAAACTGGGATGCAGAAGCTGAGCATCAGGTTACCCTTTTTGAAGGAGTGGGCAAACTCAATAGGGCACAGTTCATGATTGTGCTCCAGGACAGCATTGGTCACAATTAGTCTATCTTCTCGCGGCGCAAGCTTCAGCTCAATGTAGGCAGGACAGCAAGGTCTGGAATCACTGAGAGAAAAGGAAAATAGATGTCATTATAGCACAGACTAACACAAATTCAAATCTTTATATCTCAAGACAGATACTGTTGACTGATTTTTTTTCCATAATTCATTTCAAGTTCAACTGACATAAACTTGAATTTAATAATTTATTTATCTTGGAAAACCCAACTAAGATACAATGTCTCCATCACATTGGGGGTTTATTGCTCCACAACTTTACAACTCAAATGTAGAGGCATATGAAAGGCACTGGATCTGTTCAAGGTCATGCAAAGTGACCATACTGGCACTCAAAGTGGGATATTGACCTACCTGTCAGCAGAGCAATAGGACGAACACTTGTGACACCACTGATCCAGGTTCAATAACAAGACTGGGTCATCAGAGGACAACTAGGGAAGGAGGACTGAGCATCCCACAGGATGCGCTGCTCCTCCAGGAAGGGTGGACAGCCGAGTCCACCATGAAACTGCCACCTGGGTGAGCAGTTGGAGCAGTTTTGTATGGAGGGAGGATGAGGCTAGTGATGTGCTATGCAAGCTTTCATGTGTATACTTGTGCACCCTTACCCTTGAGGAAAGGAGGGGGGGGGGACATGATAGAAACTTTCAAGTACCTCAAGGGACTCAACAAAGTCCAAGAGGCTAGTATCTTTCGGAAAAAGAGACATGCACGAACAAGGGGGCACAATGTGAAGATAGAGGGGAGGGGCGGCTCAGAGGTACTGTGAGGAAGTAATTTTTCATGGAAAGGGTTGTGGATGCATGGAACAGCCTCCCTGAGGAGGTTGTGGAATCAAGAACAGTAGGGGGAATTCCAGAATGCATGGGACAGACATAAGGCAGTCATAGTGGGAGGTAGGAAAAAGTAAGCTGTCGGTTAACTAGGATCTACAGCTTATCTGTTAGGTAGGAGAATGGGCAGACTAGGTGGGCCAAGCGGTCCTTATTTGCCATCAAATTCTATATTTCTAGCCACCAAGGTCATATGAGAGTGGGACCAGAAAGTGGGGAAACCCTCTGGCTAGCACAGGATGATCTACAGTCTCTCACGGGTTCCACAGTGGTAACTCATTCCTCCTCCAGTCCAGCTACATTCTGCAGCATGAGTGGAGGATGCCCACAGCCCCCACCAATGGAGAATTACGGAGTGACATGCAGACAGAGGGAAGCTGGGTGATGGGCCTGGGGAAGTCGGCATGATGGGGGCAGGGCTGGAGACAGGGATAAAATATGCAACAAACAAAAACATTAAAGTTAGATTACAAGGTTCACAGCTCTTTACTTTGAACACAAAACTACATGGTCTTCTCACATATTTTCTCTTAATTTAAAAACAAAACAATTATGCCACACTCAGCTAAAGTTATACAAACACTATGTAATGAGTTTAACAGTTGGAAACCAAATTTGTTACAGAAACTGTAGTGACAAATTCCAAAAACATTTTTTACAGGAATGTCCTTGGAAACATTGAATTTAACGGCAGACAAGGATCGCTTGGCCCATCTAGTCTGCCCAGTTTCCCTACCTAATGGGTAAGCTGCAGATCCTAGTTAATCAACAGCCTACTTCCTCCTATCCCCTACTAGAATTGCCTTATGACTTTATGTCCTAATGACTGTAACTACTGTATTTTCTCCTCACTTACTATTGAGGAATTTCTGCTAACAAAATTTAGTAGCATTGACTATCCATGACAGCTAATAATCAATATTGCAAAGGAGGACTTATATCAACCTTTTAAAGCAGAAATATAAAATCTTCTGAGAATTCCACTCATTCAAGTTGAAGTTCTTTTTTTTTGCCTCTTCATTTGGACACTACTGTGAATTTACAAATACTGCAATGTATTTTACTTTTCCAGAGTTCATACTTTAGAGTTTGCCAACCCAGAGTTCAGGGAGAACATTAAACTAAACACTTTCAGCTGAACAGTTCTAAAATGCTGCCACCTGTGATTTGCGCGATTTTCACTATAATATTTTATTTATTTCGTTTTTGTTAACCGGGTAGGTGCCATTAGCCAAAACATGACTATTTTCAGGCGCGACCCGGGAGAATTACAATAAGCAGGGTGAACAATGGAATACAATTTGATGTGGGATAGAGACGTAATACATACAGAGCTAAACAAGGTTTTACAATCACATAATTAGGTAAAAATAAAAAAATGCTAAAACAAGGTTTTACAATCATGTAAATTAGGTAAAAACAATAGTTGGAGAATCAGTGAGAAAAGTTGCATATGGCTGCTAGATTATCGGGTAAGGGTAACTACGATGCAGACAGGCTGAGACAGTAAGTGAATAGGGTAGTAGACTAGAAAGGTCAGGATAGTTTGAAGCAGGAACAGGAAGTCTGACTGAAGAGGAAGGAGCGTTTTTAATTCCTTATACCTTCCATCTCCAGTTTCTTTGATTGGGTGACCAAAGTAGTAGATCAGGGCGGGGCTGTGGACATGACCTACCTAGACTTTAGCAAGCCATTTGACTCAGTCCCACACAAAAGATTAATATACAAGTTAGCCAGCCTGGGAGTGGGTCCCGAGATGATAGCCTGGGTAAAGAATTGGCTGGAGAATAGGGCACAGAGAGTAATAGTAAATGGAGTCCACTCTGAAGAAAGGGGAGTTACTAGTGGGGTGCACATGCGGTTTAATATTAGGACGGTCCTCTTCAATGTCTTTGTGTTACATTGCAGAGGGACTGGAAGGAAAAGTATGTCTCTTTGCAGATGACACAAAGATCTGCAACAGAGTTGATACACAAGGTGGGGTGGAAAGGATGAGAAGGGACTTGGCAAGGTTAGAGGAATGGTCAAATGTATGGCAGCTTAGATTTAATGCTAAGAAGTGCAAGGTAATGCACCTGGGAAACAAAAACCCAGGGAAGAGTATACAATAGGGGGTGAGATACTAACAGCAACAAAAATGGAAAGGGACCTGGGGTAGTCATAACAGATGACTTAAATTTGGGCAAGCAATGTGAGAGGGCAGTAAGGAGGGCTGGGGGGATACTGGGATGCACAGGGAGAGGCATCACCAGTAGAAAACAGAAGTTGTTATCCCTCTGTACAGACAGATTGTGAGACCCCATCTGGAGTACTGTGTGCAGTTCTGGAGACCCAATATCCACAAGGACATAGATAAGATGGAAGCTGTCCAGAGGAGGAAAACTAAAATGGTGCAGGGTCTGCACCGGAAGATTATGAAGAGAGACTAAAGGAGCTTAATATGTACAGCCTCAAGGAAAGAAGGGAGAGGGGGGACATGATAGAAACTTTCAAGTACCTCAAGGGAATCAACAAAGTCCAAGAGGGTAGCATCTTTCAAAAAAAGAGGTGTGCAAGAACAAAGGGGCACAATTTGAAGATGGGGCGGCTCAGAGGTAATGTAAGGAAGTATTTTTTTTTTTCACAGAGAGGGTTGTGGATGCATGGAATGGCCTTCCGGAGGAGGTTGTGGAGTCAAAAACAGTGGCTGAATTCAAGCATGCATGGGACAGCCATAAGGCAATTCTAGGGGGTGGGGGTAGAAAGAAGTAGGCTGCTGGTTAACTAGGATCTTCAGCTTATCCATTAAGTAGGGAAATGAGCAGACTGGGTGGGCCAAACGGTCCTTATCTGCCGTCAAATTCTATGTTTCTATGTTTGCCATCTACTCACCTGCTGTCCCAGCCCCATCCTCACCATTTCTGGCGCTTAACGTCCTTACACAAGGGTCTCACAGCATGCAGCTCCTGCTGCTGCGGTGGATTCAATCAGGGGTAGAGGCACCCCCTCTCCAGCCTGCAAAGTGTGAGGTGAGGAACAGCCAGTAGAAGAGTCGCGGCCTGGGAGGTGGTGGCATCCTCTGGTTTTGGGGTGTTTCTGCTCTGTTCCTCCTATCCCCTTTGGATGCCAGCATTAAGAGTGCTATGTGGGCAAATGCATACAATTGCATGGCTGCAGACAGCACCAGCCAGTGTCTGCCCTCTTATAGCTGCTTTATCTGCAGCACCACCTATGGACAGGTGAAACTGCTGCAGCTCTGCACTGCCACCTATGGGCAGGTGAAAGTACTGCAGCTCTGCACTGCCACCTAGGGGCAAGTGAAAGTACTGCAACTCTGCATTGCCACCTATGGTCAGCTGAAAGTACTGCAGTGCAGCCTACTGCCCTGTACTGCCACCTATGGTCAGGTGAAAATACCGCAGGGCAGTCTACTATCCTCCCACCCTGTACGAGGATGCTCAATCCTACTCCTACACCAGGCTGGTGCCCAGTGTCCCAGGCTTGTTCCTGAACCTGGGTCACTGGAACTGCAAGTGGTGAACCTCCCACTGCGCCAGCGGACCCGCTGCCATTATCGAAATGGCACTATTCAAACTGGTTCCAAAGAAACATAGATTCAGACACAAGTCCAGATTTATTTATTTAAAGAGATTTTCCAGGAAAGACATACTGAGCCATAGAGCTCGTTTCCAGATGTGTCCTGGGGGGAAGGGGAGGATAAGTAAATAAGTAAAAACCACAGTAATCTGATAAAGCAAAAGGCACAGCAATGTACATTATATACAGTAACGTATTGGCATAATTAAACAAGACAGACTGACTACGTAAGCAATAATACCTGATAGGGTGGGCAGTACTAGTAAATACCATACTGCCCAGGGGTGTAATGAGGCCCAACACTGCAGGCAGAGGGCCTTATAGCCCCTGGAAGGTCTGGTATTTCCCAATACCACCCATTCTGGAGGGTATTATTGAGCTTAGAAAATGGGCACTGTAATTTATGTTTGAAAAAAAATATTATTTTATGTTTAAGCGTTAAAACTCTTAGATAGTTCATTTACTCTGTAGAAAATAGTTCCTCCGTCTCCATTAGAGTACAATTTTTTTTTAGGTGAAGAGTTTTGTTGTAGCAGAGCCAGTGTAGATGTACCTTCGACCTGGTTACCATCACACACACACACACACACACACACACACACACACACACGTTGAGTGAGCCACTCCCACACAAATTACATTAATCCATTTAAAAGAGCTATATTTATGTTTGTTTTAATAGCTTTGCTGTGCATTTTGAAGTGCTGTTACACAGCAGGGGTACAGCTGTAACTGTGAAAGTACCGCAGTGAAACGGAGGTCAAGCAAGGTACCAAGTGAAATGCAGTGCTTTTAAAATGATCTGTTCATATTTATTTAAATGATGTATGTATATTTTGAAGAGGGAGTGCAGAACAGTATAGCGAACGTACCGGGATAATTGGGTCGAGGAACAGCGTCAGCAGTTAAGTGTGTTTCAATGCCCAAGTATAGAGACGCTGCTGCTGGCTCGGACATCCTCCTAGGTCGTCTGCTTTTAAAATGGTCTGGGTTTTTTTTTTTATTTACTTGAATGATACATGTGTAGTTTGAAGTGGGACTGCAGAGCAGTGAATGTACCAAGATAATTGGGCCGAGGAACAGTGCCGGCAGTGAAGTGTGTTTCAATGCCCAGATAGGGAGACGCGCGGCCAGGTCGGACATTCTGGTGGATCCACCGGCATTTGCGGGAGCAGAACACGGGAGTACCTCTCTTGCAGCATGGTACTTTGGTGAGGCTTGTCCCATTTAAAATATGTGTAGTTCTTACTAATTTATAAATTTTTTTTTATAAGGGTGACTAATTGTAAGATCCGCTATACTACATCTGCCGGCCTTTTGGGTTGTTGGGGGGTCATGAGTAGCTCACTAAGCGAGCAGGAAAAAATGGTGGCTGGTCAATTTGAAAATTCAGGGTGCCCAATAACATGCGAAGTAATGAGGCACCCCAAATGGTACTTCTTTTTTGCTGGGCATCTACTGAAAAATAAATGCATGCCTGGCATGGCTTTTCAGCCAATCAGCACGCATTATTTTTTAAGCCCATTTTCTACATCATAAGTGTGGGGTAACCAGGCACTCACAAGCTGTAACATCTAACAGGACATGGTAGCAAGTGGTCATTAAATCAGGAGAAGGCAACAGGGAGAAGCAACTAGAGAGAAATCTGAAGGAGGAAATAGGTGGGGGAGAGAGAAAGGAGAAGATGTGTCAGCAGACCTTTTTTTTTTTTTTTTTTTTTTTAATACTTGCTGCTTTTTCTCCTTGGAGCCCAGCTGAGCAACCACGGACCCAACCTGACCCACGATCCACCAGTGGGACCCTCATGTAGCCTTAGTTGTGCCACCCTGGGGGGTTGGGGTGGAGGGTACCCCCATTCCTCCTTGCTTGTGTTGGTTCCCCATAGTCGCCTTGCTGGTTGATCAGTGAGGGGCACCTCCTCTGCCAGGCTGTGATTTCTCCCGGTTAGCCCCTTGAGTTGTGGCTGCACCATGACGTCTAGGTGCATACCAAAATCTTGCCATGCTTCTCCCCTACTGTGTGACTCCAGGCTGTTGTACCTTTGGCTTCCACCAGAGGCTAGGCCCACTTCGGGACTCCTCCCTCCCCCTTCAGGGGAAGTGAGCTGTCAGTCAGATGCTCGAGCTTTCCCTCTCTGGCCAGCCCTCCCGTTACCCGGGTTCGTTCCTAAACCTGGGTCGCTGGCATCGCAAGTGGCAGTGCTACTACTATGCTGGCGGGCAGGCACTGCAGGCCTTTCTTTTAACAAGACATGTCTAAGTGCCTATTTTGTGCAAAGGTGCACTGTAACAAACTGAGCACTAAGCAGCCGAAATTCAAAGCTAAACTTTTTCTATCAATAGTTCTAATCATAATATACAGGATAAATTACACCCAACTAAACAAAACAAGGGTGTAGAGCTACAGATGGGTTTTGCTGATATTTAAAAACCATGAGGCCAAAGGCGGAGTAGTTTGTATTTGTCTCCAGAACGCTGAGATTGCTTTACACCTGTGTGCAGCTGGGTGTAGTTTATTCATTATACCACACTCAGAATAACACAATGAAAAAAACAACTGCATAAGGGAAAAACTGAACGAAAATACTAGCACTAAAAAAATAAATATAATGGGGATGGGAGTCCTTTACTCCAGCAAAGATGGATATAAAAAGTTGATTAGTTTGTGCCACAGATGGAAACAGGGTGCAGGGCACATCTGTGCGTGCAGAGATCACATTCTGGAACTATGTTTGTACATCTTGATCTGCATGGTGATGAATTAAAAATAAAAACACCATGAAGGGCTTACTGTTCGACATGCTTTACTTGTATTTGTAAGATTGTTTCAATATATAAAAATAGTGTTGAATGTTGTCATTATCGGGGAGGGAAGTGTGTAGTGAGTGCATGAACAGACACTAGGAAAACAGACTGGAGAGATGCTGCCATGAGAGGCTGATTGCTATAATGTGAGGGTAGATGAGTTGTACATGTGGAAAACAGAGGAAAGACACGTACTGACAGTGCACTGAAACATTTTGAGGAAAATCATTTATTTAAATAATTACATAAAGATTTTGAGAGAAGTAACTGAGAATGTGTGAAATGACATGTTACTGCAGAAATGGGCCAACTGACATCACTTGAGGCATCTGAGAGGGAAGTAAGGAAACAGGATAGTGAGCAGATTTGCGAACACATTTTAAGGGATGCGTAGGGATTGCTGTCCACCTTCAAGTTTAAAAAGTCTGTTCGCCATCCGGTAAGCTCCCTTTTCCTACTGTTCTTGCAACACATCTGCAGGCCAGGCCCACTGCAGCCATAGAAAGGAGAGGCTGGTGGATTTCCAGGAGGCAAACAGATTTCAGGATGTCAGACAGCTCTGGTGCACAGGGGAAAGGTTGCGTTTCAAACCTAATTTACTTCTTCCATTGGGTGATTAAAGTGGGTGGGAGAGAGAGTGACATCTATGACCAACCAGGGTCCATGATGATGGAACAGGCAGGGACAAAGGACAGACTGGATGGACCTAAAGGCCTATGTTTCTGACATGGAGCTGGTAGAGGACATACTGTACACCTTAATTTCAGTTACGCCTTTGGTACTGTCCCACATGGGTGGCTACTTAAGTAAGCTAGAGGGACCTGGGGGGACAAAATCACAAGAGTAGGTGATAAACTGGTTAACTGACAAAAACCAGAGTGTAGTTCTAAACAGGGATACTCAGAGGTCAAGGAGATCAACAGTGGATGTGCCGCAGAGACTGGTTTCAGGACTGGTCCTTTTCAACATTTTTATTTGTGATACTGAAGTGGGGATCCAAGGGAACAGCTGCCTCTTTGTAGACAAAACCTCTGTGTCAATCAAGTGCACTACCTGCAATGTATCTGTGGCCTAAATAGGGCCTTCCCATTCCCTGGAAGAAATCCAGTCAGTGGAACAAATTATTGGCAATATTGTGACACTCCAGTCATTTGAGGGAACTGATGACAATAGTTTGCTAATCCAAGACTACACTATATCTGCAGCCCAAATGGGCCCTTCCACCTCCCTGGAAGAGATCCAGGCAATGGAGCAGACTGCTGACAGTGTTTTGACGTTCCAATTACTGGAGCAAACTGCTGACATTAGTTTGCTAATTCAACCATGAGGAGAGGCTATTAGCGATGTTAGACACTCCAACAAACTACTGACAGTACTTTAGGGGAACAGAGCAATACTGATGAACAACCTGTTGAAAACACTTTGGAAGAGTACATGGATGCTAATGAGATATATAATGAGGGACCTAATGGCTATTATATGCAATAGTGCACAGATTGGAGAATAAAAGAGAGTTTAAGATATTTAGCTACAAATAAACTGTATCCTGCTTTCTGTGTTTTTTTGCAGATTCACCACAGCTTATCCATGTTGACCATCACCAAAAAGGCGGTTACAGCCAGGAACAAAGATCCCCAGCGATTCGGGGCTCATCCAGACTCTTCATCAGGAGAAAAAATGCCTTGTTTTTCCCTCCTAGTGAAGAGGATGGGTGAGGAACAGGGTTATTTTGTTCTGCCACAAAACAAATGAGTGGGGTTGGGGTAAAATCCCAACTGTTGACAATTTCCTGTCTTCCTGCGATGAGATTCAGACCCCCCCCCAAAAAAATACCCAGCAACAGCAGTCCTGAATTTTAGCTTCTTTTTAAATTATTTCTCTGATGCAAAGTCTGTCTCAAAATCCCCTTGGCGGAGGGATGAAACACCAACTCAATTTACTTTTTGCTGCTAAGCAATCAAAGTCTTAAATGCCCAGTTTTTAGTTAAAAAAAAAAATCCTTACTTTTAAGACCAGGCTCTCAGTGATCTCCTCTCAACAACACCTTGCCTGCCTAAGTTTAGATACTAATATTAGTAAGAGGACGATGACCACCAGTTCTGCAGAGGAGTCTCCTGTCAAGTGTCTTGACACTACAGCTGCTTCTCTGCAACTGCATTATTCTGAGATCTGCGCATGCCTGTTTTAACAATACCGTACCATGAGGGTGACAGAAAGAGACGCACAGGGTACAGTAATGTTGTGACTACATGTGAAATTAAGTAGTCTGCTGACCCTTGAACTCAATGACACCCGCCACCCCAACAGCCACCACTAATGATAGGCACAGTCACCGGAAAGAAGCTCAGCCCCAATCTCTTCATCACCAGTCACCACCACGGCTTGCAACCTGACAAGCCCGCCTTACTTTTGTTGAGCTCCTCCTGATGTCCCGCATTCTCATGTCCCAACGTCATCAGATGTCAGATTTCAGGCTCCTTCAGCAGTTCAGCTCTAAAGTAGCGTTATCCCAAGTCCCAGTACAGCAAACAACGGTGGCGCTCCAAGGCGAAAGATGAATTCAGTCACACGATGCATCTTCTGTGCCCCTTGTGGCAGCTATTATTATTGCAGTCACAAGAAACCACCTACATCCACTACAGTGCATGCAGGGGGAAAAAACGTCATGCACGAGCCTGTTCCTACTTGCACAGGGAACAGGCTGCGTATGCTAATTTCGACACCTGACCTGTAGCATCATGGAATCTGACGTACTCCTTCGGGTGATCAAGGAATTAGATCAGGATGGAGCAGTGTGGCCATGATCTACTTAGATTTCAGTAAAGCTTTCAGCACTGTTCCACATAGGAGACTAGTAAACAAGCTGGGTAGCTTAGGAATGGCGCATCAGTGATAAACTGGATAGAAAATTGATTAGGGGATGAGTGACAGAGGATGATGGAAAATGGTTCACTTAGAGGAGGTGAGGGAGATCAGCTGGGTGCCTCAGGGTTAGAAACATCGACTTTGATGGCAGATAAGGACTGCTTTGCCCACCTAGTCTGCCCATTTCCCTACCTACTGGATAAACTGCAGATCCTAGTTAACCAACAGCATATTTCTTCCTACCCCCCCACAAGAATTGCCTTATGTCTGTCCCATGCATTCTTGAATTCCCCCACTGTTTTTGACCCCACAACCTCCTCAGGAAGGCCGTTCCATGCATCCACCACCCTCTCTGTGACAAAATACTTCTTCACATCGCCCCTGAGTCGTCCCTCCTCAAATTCTGTCCCCTTGTTCTTGCACATCTCTTTTTCTTAAAGATGCTACCCTCTTGGACTTTGCTGATTCCCTTGAGGTACCTAAAGTCAGTGCTGGGACTGGTTCTCTTTTATGTCTTTATAAATGACACTGTGGAGGAGCTGGGAGGGAAGCTCTGCCTCTCCGTGAATGACACAAAAATCTGAAATAGGGTGAACACTCCAAGGGGGTGGAAAGTATGAGCAGAGACCTGAGAAAACTCGAGGAGTGGTCAAGGGTATGCAGCAGGGTTTCAATGTGAAAAAGTGCAAAACAATGCACTTGGAGCACAGTGATCAATGGTGGAAATAAAAAATGGTGAAATGTTATTGATGACCACAAAGCAGAAGACAGGCTTAGGGAGCTAATCATATCTGATGACCTAAAGATAATCAGGTAGTGTGACAAGGCAGCTGGGAGGGCTGGTGGGCTGCTATGATGCATTTGGAGGGGTATCACCAGCAGAAAAAGAGAGGTGGTGTTGCCTCTGTAGAGACAGCTGGTAAGACCCCACCTTGAATACTGTATACAGTTCTGGACACCACATCTCTGGAAAGACAGAATGAAGGCAGTCCAAAGGAGGGTAATTTACATGGTGCAGGGTCGGCATCAAAAGCCCTATGAAGAGAGACTAAAGGAACTCAGGACTAAAGGAACTCAGCATGCATCCTCTGGAACAAAGGAGAGGGAGAACATGATAGACGATAGGGAGCTTTTAAATACCTCATGGGGTAAATAAGGTACAGGATGAACATATTTTGCTATGAAGCTGGAGGAGGGTACACTGCGGAGAAATATGATGAAGTACTTCTTCACAGTGAGAGTGGTAGATTCCTGGAACAGCCCACAGGCAGATGTGGCAAGATGAAAACAGTAGTACGGTACGAGAGTGCATGGGATAAGCATAAGGGAATCTTAGTGGAAAGGAAGGGAGGATGGAGACTTCTACATCACCACATCGAGACAAACATGTCCACTCAATGTTCCACCAATGGCACTATGTCAGCCGCAACTGCGGTCGGCATTGTGCTGTTGGACAACAAATACAGGTTACTCACCTGTAACAGGAGTTCTAGGAATGGTATATGTTGTTCATCCACACTGTCTGGCAGGTATCCTTGCCGCTTTAAATCTTGCCGGAAGGTCTTCAAGCTGGCTCCTCCCACCCACCAGGGTGGTAAAACTCTCGGCTCCGCCCCATGACGCCAGATCTGGCCCGCTAGAAGCTCAGGTTGTGCGTCGAAGCCGGGGAAGTCGGGTGGGTCGTGTGGATGAACAACATATACCATTCCTAGAACTCCTGTTACAGGTGAGTAACCTGTATTTCTAGGGACATGGATATGTTGTTCATCCACACTGTCTGGCAGACTCCTAGCAGTTCTCCGGGAGGAGGGAGGCAAGGCGCACACCCCCTACTTAAGGAATAGAGACTGGAGAACCGAGGCCCCAAAACCAGCATCCCGGCGTGACTCAAGGTCGATGTGGTAATGGGTGATGAGGGTGTGCTGACTTCCAGGTAGCAGCCCTGCAGATTTCCTGGATAGGGACGTCCCTGGAAGCAGCCACCGATGCAGCAGTATGGCGGGTAGAATGAGCTCTTATCCCTCTGGGAGGCTCCATGCCCACCAACTTATAGCAGAGATCTATGCAGGAGGTGACCCACCTGCCTATCGTCCGCTTGGCTGCAGGTCTGCCAGGTGCGGCTTCAGCGTAGGTGACAAACAGCTGGCGAACCTCTCCCCGAATTTCAGCCGTGCGCTCCTTATAGTAAGCGAGCGCCCTTCTAGGGTCCAGAGTATGGAGCCTATATTCGGCCTCCGAGGTGTGATTGGGGTAGAACACCGGCAGAGTCAACACCTGGTTAAGGTGAAACTCTGACACCACCTTCGGAAGGAATTTCAGGTGGGGGCGCAGGACAACCTTGTCCCTGTGGAAGACCAGGTAAGGAGACTCTATGCAGAGTGCCTGGAGCTCTCCCATCCTTCTGGCTGACGTGACAGCCACCAAGAAGGCGGTCTTCCACGACAGGTGAGAGAGTTCACACCTGTGCATTGGTTCGAATGGCTTGCCCATGAGCTTTGCCAGTACCAGCAGTAGATCCCATGGAGGTGGAGGTTCTCGCACCGGAGGGGAAATGTGATCAAGGCCTTTGGAAAAGCGCCAGACCACCTTCTCCTGCGCCACCGACTGCTTCCCGGCCCGCGCCTGGTAAGCAGAGATGGCTGCCAGGTGCACCTTAAGGGTCGTCGACCTAAGCCCTTGCTGAGAAAGGGACCAAAGATAGTCCAATATGCTCGCCAAGGAACAGGAGGAAAGGTCCAGGCCCTTGCCCTGGCACCAAATGGAAAATCTCTTCCATTTGAAGGTGTAGCATTTTCTGGTCGACTCCTTACGGGACGCCTCAACTACGTTGAGGACCTCGTCGGAAAGACCCAAGGCCTGGAACTCTAGCCGCTCAGGAACCAGGCCGTCAGGTGCAGGGATTGAAGGTCCGGATGGAATACCTTCCCCTGACTGACTGTGAGCAGGTCCGGGTGAGGTGAAAGCTGCCTTGGGAGCCTGGAGCGGAGGCTGAGGAGATCTGGGTACCAGTACTGGCGGGGCCAGTCTGGGGCTATCAGAATCACCTGCGCCTTGTCCCTCCTTGCTTTGAGAAGCACCTTGTGCATCAAGGGGAACAGGGGAAAGGCGTAGAAGGGGCCCGGGGTCCACGGCCTCGAGAAGGCATCCCCCTGCAGCGATCCCTTCTGAGGGGGGCGGGCATGGAACAGCCTCAGCTTCGCATTCTCCCTGGAGGCAAACAGGTCCACCTGAGGTGTGCCCCAATGGGAGAATAGATCTTGTACTACCTCCGGCAGGAGAGACCACCATGGGACGCCAGCCCTATCCGTGCAGGGCATCAGCCAGGGTGTTGGAGGCTCCTGCCACATGAATGGCTAGGAGATCCACCTCCAGGCTGCGCACGAGTGACCAGATGCGGAGAGCTTCCTTGCATAGAAGCATGGAGCGTGTCCCGCCCTGGTGGTTTAGGTAGTACATGGTCGTGGTGTTGTCCGTCTGGACCCGGACCACTTGACCCCAAAGAAACGGTGCAAAGGCAGTGAGAGCTAGGCGGACTGCTCGGAGCTCCAGCAGGTTGATGTGGCATCGGGACTCCCGTGGGGACCAGATGCCGTGCGCTCGGTGTTCCCCCAGATGGGCACCCCAACCCATCAGAGAGGCATTGGTCGATAGAGAGACCGTCGGCTCGGGGCGGACAAACGGGATGCCCTCCTGCAGATGAACTGGAATGGTCCACCACTGGAGAGCGTTCCACATCCCCTGGGTCACCGTCACTAGCTGGTCCAATGGATCGCAGCGTTGGGACCACTGGCTGGCCAGCCCCCACTGAAGGGGGCGCATGTTCCAGCGGGCCCAATGGACCATGCTGGTACAGGCTGCCATGAGACCCAGGAGGCGCAGGAAGTCCCGGGCAGGGCGCAATTGCCCAACCAGAAATGACTGGGCAAAGGAGGAAAGAACCTCTACCCTGTCCGCTGGGAGCCGTGCCCTGGCTCAGAGTCGAGCTCTGCCCGATGAAAGAATCACCTGCTTCGCTCCGAGTTCCGACTTGGCCTCGCTGATGAGGAGGCCGACCTGAGAGCAAACCTGGAGGGCCAGATCTCTGGACTGCTCCACCTCCTGTCTGGAGGGGCTGCTATCAGCCAATCGTCCAGGTAAGGGTAAACCCGGACCCCTCAGCGCCGCAGGAGAATGCATCACCACTCCATGCCATCATTGGTGAAGACCCTGGGAGCTGGAGATAAGCCGAAGGGCATGGCTTGGAACTCGAAAAGGGATCCCTCCGCTCGAAAGCGAAGGAACCTCTGATGTGACGGGACGGATAGGGACGTGAAAGAACGCGTCCTGTAGGTCCAGAGAGCAGAACCACACGCTGTGTTCCAAGGATGGTATTATCTGAGCCAGAGTGACCATCCTGAAGGTTCGAGACCTTAGGAACTTGTTTAGGGCGTGTAGGTTGAGAATGGGGCGCCAGCCCCCCCGTCCGTTTCGGAACCAGGAAGTACCTGGACACGAACCCGGGTTTGAGGGAGGGTCCGCCACCTCTTTTATCACCTCCTTCTCGAGGAGGAGAGCGATGTCTGCTCGGCGAGCTGACAGCAAGGCTTCGGATCCCGAGGCCCCCCGAGGTGCGACGGCTCTGAAGGGTGGGGCCTGCTCGAACTCCAGAGGCAGGCCCTTTCCCACCACCTCCAACACCCACCAGTCTGTGGTGATAACAGACCAGGCAGAAAGAAAGTGGTGGAGCCGCCCCCCCATGGGGGGCACCTGGGGTGAGGCGACGGGGTTGGGGGCGACACCCCTCAACCCGTCACTGGGCAGACTTGGAGGAAGGACCGGCCGAGGGACCTTCAGGGCCTTTACCTCCCTGCTTCCTGGAGGAGGAAGCCGCGGGCTTGGGTTTGGGATGCCAAGCGCGAGCCTGCTGGCCCTGATGCTGCTGGGCCGGATGTGCCGCGGGCGCAGATGGACGAAAGGGCTTGGGTTGCGGTCTGCGGCCCTTGTCCCTCTGAGCGGTTGAGACCGAGTCCAAAGTGGCATTGGACTTTTCGATCCTCTGGAGGTGGCCTTCCACTCCAGGGCCGAAGAGGTCGGTCCCCAGGAAGGGGACATCCGCCAATTTGTGCTGGGTATCCGCTGTGAAGGTGGATATCCTCAGCCATACCCGATGGCGCATAGCCACTGCGGCCGCGACTTGACCTGGCGCATGAGTCTCCAATGTCCAGAGCAGTCTGAAGTTGCTGCCTGGCCACTGCCCTGCCCTGGTCCCGCACCTGCCTAACCGTGGTCTGCAGGTCAGCCGGGAGATGAGGGACTACCTCGTCCAGGGAGCCCAACAGGGCATGGGAGAAATGTGCCATAAGCACGGCCGAGCTGGCCTGACGAAGGCCAAGGGAGGACGCAGTGTAGACTTTTCGCCCGGCATAGTCCAATTTCTTGGACTCCTTGTCGGGAGGTTTGTCCACGTCCCTCGCTTCCGGCACGCCGGAAAACGCTGTCGGTAACTAACCCCTCGGCTGAGGGATGTTCCGAGAAACCGGACAGGGAACCGGTAGGGACCGCATACTTCCTGGCCATCCTGGCCAAAGGCGAGGGCAGGAAGAGAGGCGCCAGAGCTCCAAGGCCGGACACAATGGCTTCGGCCACAGGAAAGGCCTCAGAGGGGAATCCCCTCGGTCCAATATCTCCATGAGGGGATACTTGGCCCGCTTGGATACGGGCTTGAGCTGCATCCTGGTGGACTCCGAGATGAGCCTAAGCAAACCCAGGAAGGACGAAGGGCTGTCGTCCAGCGACTGACCTCCAGAGGACTCCAAGTCCACTCGCCTGGAGAAAAGTGAGGAATCGTCGTCGGACTCAGAAGAGTCCACAAAGAGCTGCCTCGGGCCTGTGCCACCCTCCACCTGCTGAGGGCAATCGGGAGTGAGGGTGACCAACAGCCTATGGGGCAGACCCTGAGCTGACCGAGAGTTCTTGTTCGGAGCCCCAAACAGCGGCTGTGGAGGCGGAGGTTCCACCGGAATCGGTGCAGCAGCTGGTTTTGGCCGAAAAACCGGCCTGGGAACAGGCTCCTCGGGTAAGACGAGGGGTTGTTTCAGCCGCTCCGGTGACAGCCACTTAATGGCCGGGGAAGGCGACAGCGCCGGCTTGTTCGATCAGAAGGAAGCTGTTGCCACGAGGTCCTCGTGTCGCCGACGTAACTCGTGGAAGCCTCCTCGCCTGGAGGAGGAGGACGTAGGGCGCTGCTTACCGCGGTGCCGAGACTGAGACCGCCTATGACGGCGGGATCGGCTGGACCGCGAAGAAGTCCGAGACCGAGAACCTCGGCCTTTCCGAGGATGGTGCGGGGAGGGGACGGGTGGAACTGGCTCCCCCCTCAGCTCGGAGGGTTCACCGAGGGCTCCCGGAACGGAGGCACTGGCAAGCCCACGGGATCCTCAAACTCCCACCGGGGAAACCGTGAGAGAGGATTTTCCGCTTCACCGGTTGATAGCCCGTCCAATGGGTCGAGAAAGATCTCGACTGCGTCAACGGGAGTCTCGGTCAACTGACCTGACGGGGACACCGTGAGACCAGTGGCCGAAGCCGAATGATCGACCGAAGTCGATGGCTGACAACTCGGGGAGAGGGACCTTTCCCGCTCCCAAGAGCGTCGACGGAGGGACTTACCCTTGTCTTTCTTCTTGGACCGAGAAGAAGGTCCAGCAAACATTGGTCCCTCTCCTCTAGTGGAGGGACAGACAAAGCTCTAAAAGGAAGCTGTGTAAGAGGAACCCAGGAGGCGGGATAAATGCCGCGGTCGGGAAGATTTGACCCCGCGCCACTTCTCCTCTTCAAGGCGATCATCTGCTCTAGCTGATCTGCCGAGCCCGCCCGCCCAGGAACCGCGTCGGGGCCTCTTTGACTTCACCGAGGAAAACGCTTCAGGGCGCCCAGTTGTAAACGGGCGGCACGGTCCCGAGGACGAGGGCTGAGAAGGAAGAGCACAGGTCGCAAGCCTGCGGGTCGTGCTCAAGGCCTAAACAGTAGACACACGTGGAGTGCGGATCCGTCCGAGACATCTTCTGCCCGCAAGGGCATCTCCGAAAACCGGGAGTCGATTTGTCCACCGCAGCCGTGAGGGATAGAAGACCGAAGTCTATAATGCAAAAAACTTTTAAATTCGGAAAACCGAAGAATTAGGAACCAGTCTTATACGCAGAGCGTTAAGGAGGGAACCTGAGCTTCCAAGCGGTAAGGAAGATCTGGTGTCATGGGGCGGAGCCGAGAGTTTTACCACCCGGGTGGGTGGGAGGAGCCAGCTTGAAGACCTTCCGGCAAGATTTAAAGTGGCAAGGATACCTGCCAGACAGTGTGGATGAACAACATATCCATGTCCCTAGAAATGTGTTTTTTCAGGGGCTGTACCCCACAACCTCATAGTTTACTATAATTAACTCAGACTCTGAGCTGATTTGGGGGGGGGGGGTGTGCATGACTGACAGACAAAGTGCTGGGGTCTCAGGTGGCCTTTATAGTGATATAGAGAACAGCAGAGAACATCAAGAGGAAGGAGTTGCTGTTATAAATATACTTCTCTACTGGGAATAAAGAACTGGAACTCTACTACTGGGACCTTAAATTTAGGGTCAAAACAAAACAAAAAAATATTACTGTGTTTGTCTGAGTTGGCTGAAGTGAATTGTTATCTGTGCAGTTGTCTGTCTCAGGTGGCTGAAGGGAATTGTTATCTGTGCAATTAACTAAGTGTAGAAAGATCTGTAAAGTAGGGGAAGGGCTAAGCTAGAAAGAATCCAAGTTAAAGCCAGATTTAAAAACTGCCTTAGATAGCTCCTGCCAGAGAACAGGCAGAGAACACCAAGAGGAAGGAGCTGCTGTTATAACTATACTGTACTTCTCTACTGGGACTATATTGCCCTCCTTCCCTCCCACCGTAAGCCAGTTCTATTTTAATAGTAACAGGATTTGACTGACAACAGAACTTCCTGTTTTGGAGCAGGAAGTGAGTGATCACGCAGCCACAAAAGAATCACCATCCTAGAAGGAAAGGAGTAGCTCTCCGTCCCCCCCCCCAGCTGCTGGAGGTCTGACTCTGAGCAAGTAAGGAGACTACTGAGAAATATAGGACCTTCTTGTCTCAGAACAGGAAGATCAGGAGCTTAAAGGGCACAGAGGCAGTAAGTAGGGAGAAACAGGGCTCTTGGGAACGCGGGCACCCACATCCTTTACGCACATTTTGTGCTTCGGGACACTCGCCCACCAGCCCAGAGAGTCCCTGAGACTCTCTGCAGCACAGGCCCCAGGAGTCCTGAGCAGGCCGTGTACTGCACATGCGCAAAATGCGCAACTGGTTTATCCACCCCCCTTGCCGCCTGGTGGTTTTGGCGCCCTGGAGAGTGGCGCACACCACCAGATGAGGTGGGGAGGGGGGAAATGTGGATGAAGACTGTTCAAGCAGCAGTATTTGGGGGGGCGTGCGATCAGTTCCTCCTTCAAGACGCCTGCGCCTTGGTTCTGCCAGGGGAGAGAGAGAGAGAGAGAGCATTAAAAGAGCGCTCAGCGACAGGCTCCCAAGCAATTTTGCCGTCTGTGGGGAGGAAACGTGGCAGGAGAGAGAGAGAAGGCAGAGAAAAGAAAAAGCTTTCTTATTTGTTTAAAAACCAATGTGTGGTCGGACAGAACACCCAGTCACTCAAAGGATTTGTGCGGGTGCAAGCTGCACACATTCCCTGGAGGCACCAGTCAGTACAGAAAATGGTAAATTGTTTTATTTACAATTATTTTTAATCAGTTTAGGGCATTGCGACTATTTCTGGCGATGGTTTAGTGAGCTTAGGGTTTACTGTGTATTTTTTTTTTTTGTGCTTTGTGCAGGGCCAAGTAGCATTGCTCCCAGGAGAGGAGGAGAGTGAAGAAGCTGGGTGGGGAAGCCTCGTGAGCAGCGTGTCTCAACGAAGCCTTACTGATTATTTTGGTGGAGGAGAATCCTCCACACCAAAGGATAAGGAACAAACAACATCATCCTCTAAGTATGACTTCAGCACATCTCAGGAGACAGCTGACATTGTGAACGTTGAAACTGATGATCAATCTGAACAGCCTGCATCTGCTAAAAGCAGCAAGAAATTAAGGTTGTGGAAGGACAGCTGGACAAAGTTATTTCCATGGCTTGTAAAGGAGGAAGCAGAGGGGAATGTCGTTGGGAAGTGCAGCTGGTGCAAAAAAGGTGGCAAAAGCAATCCATTTACCACAACTGGCACAATGAATTTGCAAGTGTCTGCTTTCTACAGACATGAAAGAAACCGAGAATATTTGCTGGTGCAAACTGGAAAGAAAACAGCAGAAAAACAATCTCTGCCAGTGGCATTTGAGAAGCAGATCTCGGGTCCTGAGGCAAAGGATGACAGTAAAGTTGCTCAGTTAATGACAATGTACTATCTTACCAAACAAGGGCAATCACTCAACCAGTTTGAAACACTGATAACTCTGCAGGTGAGGAATGGAATCTTTTGGGCCGGGACACAGGGTCGTGGCAGCTGTTGCTTGAGGAGTGACACTAATGTTGGTGTGTTTGTCAATCCACAGAAGCGAAATGGCTGTCCAGCCTTGCAAGACAGTGGCACAATCTACTCTGGTTGGGATGTAAGATATCACATGCTGGACTCCATAAACAAAGTCCTACAGGAAGAAATCAAAGCTCACTTAGCAGGTTCTCAGTTCCTTGGGGTAATAGTGGATGAAACCACTGATGTAACCATTCACAAAAAACTGAACATTTATGTGAAGTGCGTACACAAAGCACAGGTCAAAATTCATTTTATTGACTGTATTGTAATACCTGATGGGAGGGCAGACACAATTGTGGCAGAACTGTTATGTGTGTGTACTGCTAATGCTGTTGACCCTATCAAGATCAACACATTACCAAGTGACGGTGCCAGCGTCATGACTGGAATGCACAATGGGGTGGGTGCAAAGTTAAGACAGCAAGTTAACCCAAGGCTGATTCAATTAATTGTGTTGCCCACAGACTGGCACTGGCAGCAGGTCAAGCATATTGGGACAACCCTATATTTAATGAACATCAAGTAACCATCAAAAATGTCTACAGATACTACAGCAACTCTGCAGTACGGTACAATGCCTTGCGTTTCATCCAGGAAACTCTCAGTGATGAAAATATCACATATCTGTCCCTAAAAGAACCTGCAAGTTTTCGGTGGCTGTCACTGCATACTGCAGTTCAAGCAATTCATAGATCATACCCTGCACTTTTACAAGCCCTAGAGCATGATGCAGCAAAAAGTGCGGCAGAAGCAAAGGGCCTTCACACAAAACTGAAATCAGTCTGCTTTATCTTATGCACTTATTTTTTCATGGATGTCTTAGATGTGGTGAATAAACTGTCTTTAGTCATGCAATGGGACAGTGTGGACATTTCAGTGGCCAGCAGCATGATAGAAGCCACAGTTACTAGACTGCTGCAGTTTAAAGAGCAGAATGGGGTAGAGCTACAGAACACATTTCATGCACTTGACCAACGTCCTGGCATGTGGCAGGATCAAAAAGTGAATGACAAGCCATCACTGAGAATGCAGTTCCAGACGGCATCTCGGGGATATCTGACGCAACTCATTGAAAACATTCACACAAGATTTGAGACAACTTCAATGCAGCTGCTGCATAACTTAAATGTTCTTTTAAATCAAGTGTCTCCCAGATGACTCCAACATAATGAACCATGGACTGCAGGAACTCAAGGCTGTTTGCACTTATTTCCAAGAAACAACCTTCAAAGAAGAAACACTGCCAGCACTTATTGACCAACACATGGCTGAGAAAGATTACAGACAACTCAAACTTGTTCTGAAATCTAATAAAGGACTGACTTTGCTCAGTAGTGCCTGCCAAGACTTAATTGAGAACTACTCAGATGTTTTCCCAGATTTTGTCACAATGGCCAAGATTTTACTTGTGTCACCTGTTACATCAGTGGCATGTGAAAGAGGGTTTTCTGTACAAAACAAAATAAAAACCAAAGGTAGATGTTCCCTAAAGGCAGACACTGTGAGCAAGCTCATGAGGATTGCCCAAGAAGGAGGAGCTGAACTTGAAGACTATGACCCTCATCCAGCACTTAAGAAATTTAAGGTCATAAGACTGCACAGAAAATAATTATTTTAAATTTTAAAATGCTTTAATAATTGTCTTAATTTTTTTTTTTTTTTAGTTTCAGAGACAATTTGAATGACTGACACTGACCCAGAAACAGGACGATGGAAGAACCTGGGCACAGGAGTAGAAGATAAGTATTAAAATGTTTTGTTCCAACAAGGGTGGGAGGGGATACAATTTTTAAATTTAGCCCCTTAAGGTCAATGCTACTATTAGTGGGGGTCCCATTTAGGGGAACGGATCAAGATTTAAAGTTCCTGGGGATTGGCCCGGTCCCGGGTGGTGGGTGGATGGTCATACCCCATTCTGCTAAATTTAATATCATTTTGATTTTGGTGGTAGAGGATCGCAGTCTAACAAGTTCAGATGGGTGTGTGTGTGGTGGTAAACTATTATGGCCCCAATGCAGTCCCTGTGTTGTTTTTTTTTTTAGTGGGGGACAGTCTGAGATTATTGTCAAATGTAGTTACCTAACCCATTCTGCTCTTTCCACAGTCTGTCTGCAACAGTGGCTTCTTCTACTGTCATCAAAAGTACACTACAGTTAAGAAATGTGCAGAAGGAAGAGGTGCTCGGTTATGGGAGAAGTTATGGGCAGGAAGTGTTAGGAGAAGTTATGGGCAGGAGGGTGTTTTTAGGAGAAGTTATGGGCAGGAGGGTGTTAGGAGAAGATATTGCCACAGAAAACAAGGCATGCCATGAAAAAAGAAGTTCAAACAGAAAAAAGCAGACATATGCACTTGCAGTGTGGCAGCTGTGTGCAGATAATTCCACCAAGGCACCAGCTGATTGTGCCACACACCAGAAAGATTAGGAGACCTGCTGAGACAAGGTAATTGTGGGTGGGTGGGTGGGTGTTTGTAGTCATCCCATGTGCTATCCAGTCATGAACACTGGCACTTGAGTTCTCTTTTAGATGCCACACACACAATTAAGAAATGTGCAGGAGGGTTTTGGAGAAGTTATGGGCAGGAGGGTGTTTAGGAGCAGTTATGGGCTGGAGGTGTTAAGAAACTGCCACAGAAAAAATGGCAATCTAATGCCATGAAAAAAGAAGTTCACTAGAAAAGCAGACTGCGTAGATTTCATGCCACCAACCAGATGAGATTGTGCCACTGTTAAACTGGACAGATCTGGGAGACTTGCTGAGCCAAGGTAGATTGTGGGTGGGGTGGGTAAGAAATGTGCAGGAGGAGAGCCGGAGAAGTTATGGGCAGGAGAGTTGTGTGGAGACGTTAATTGGGCAGGAGGGGTGTTAGAAGAATGCCTGCCAGCAAAGAAGTACCCATGACTCGTACACACAGAAAGCAGACACACTGCAGACTCAGTTGTCATAGCCACCAGACTGTGCCACTGCACTGTCTCTTCTTAACAGCAGATCAGCTGTCAAGGCTAAGAAGGTGGGGTGGGTGGGAATGTGGGGGGGGGAGCTTTCAGTCACCCCAGTCAAATCCAATGTCTCTGGTAGAGCCAGGTTGAGGTATTCTTACAATTTAAGAAGATTTTGTGCAGGAGAGTAGCAGGGAGAAGTTGTGGGCAGGAGGGTGTTTCTACGAGAAGTTGTGGGCAGGAGGGTGTTTTAGGAGAAGTTGTGGGCAGGAGGGTGTTTCTACGAGAAGTTGTGGGCAGGAGGGTGTTTTAGGAGAAGTTGTGGGCAGGAGGGTGTTTCTAGGAGAAGTTGTGGGCAGGAGGGTGTTTCTACGAGGATTGTGGGCAGGAGGGTGTTTTAGGAGAGTTGTGGGCAGGAGGGTGTTTCTACGAGAAGTTGTGGGCAGGAGGGTGTTTCTACGAGAAGTTGTGGGCAGGAGGGTGTTTCTACGAGAAGTTGTGGGCAGGAGGGTGTTTCTACCAGAAGTTGTGGGCAGGAGGGTGTAGGCGAAGAAATAATCAGTTTTATGCCAGGTCAAGATACTGTAGCCAGTCTGGTTTAGCCAGTTAAAAAAACTGCACTAAGCCACAAGGCAGCAACCACACAATCATGTTAGATTGTGTCATCTAAGCCTGAGTCATCATTGGTGGGTGGGAGCTGGGACGGAGGTTTCTGCAATGTTTGGTGGGTGGGCACTGCCAGGGAGTCTGAAATAGAAGGGGCTGATTATAACTGCATCTAAAATGTCAATGTGCAGGACAGAATGAAGGAGAAGTATTTTGGACAGGAGGTGACTGACTGGGAGACATAGGTGACTGTCAGCAATGACTGTTAGTGTCTATTAATGTTTACATCTTCTTACTGTCAGTACCTAATCTAATGGCAAACTTTGTTTGTAGCAGTTTGGCAAATAACTAATTGGGCAACTGCACTGCAGCAGCAGAAATTCCAACTGAGTGTACCAGAACTGCAAAACTGTAAGTACATTTTTCTCACTGTAATTTGTGACAGTCATTGAAGAAATGAACAACAGTCAATTAACAGTCATACAGGTGATTCCTTATTTTTATGTGATCATTTACTGTCGTGGTTACTTAGCAATCACTGGTACCTTGTGGGAATGCAAAACAACACTGTCTGCTGAAACAAAACAAAAAACGACTTTGGCATTATATTAGCAACATAATGATTCAGGAATATAAAAAAACATGGATATATAAATAAAAAACACTGAAATGCACTTTCCAGACTCGTTCCATTCATTTCTATGGGGACCCCCAAAAATTTCACGGGGACTCCCAGATTTTCGGTCAGGACCCCCATATTTTTTTTTCAAGAAAGTCCAGGACACTTCAACAAAAAATCCTACCGAGAGCCCTGAGAAAAATAAATAAATAAATAGAGGAAAGAGTAAGTATTGCAAACAACAGTTAAGGGGCCAGAAATAAGACATGATGGGAGTGGTGTAGTGTAGTGGCTCTGGAGCAGCAGTCTTCCGGGAGACGCTCTAGAGGATGCGGTGTTGTCCCATCTGCAGGAACCTCTCTGGGCTAAGGGAGGAGGTTGCTCATCTCCAGGCTGAGTTGGCCAAGATTTGTGGGACCTCCTCTCCCACCCAGGGACCGCCAGGGCCACTGCTGTTGCCTCAGAAGTTGCCAAGAATGAGGAGCGGTTGGACCACAGTGGGCTCAGGGAGGGTGAGGGTGGTGGAACAGACGCACATCCCTCCAGTTGTACCTCTTCACAATTCATATGCCCATACCTCTCAATTGTCCCCGATTTTCAGAGACGTCCCTGATTTTGCCTCAAAATGTTCCTCTGTCCCTCGTGAAATTTGTGTTTTCATGACAGAACAGTGGGAACAGTAAGCACAAAATAATGTCAAACATTAAAATTACAGGCTTGTTATTCTTCAGAAAATGCAGATTACACTAGTCCCTTTATTCTGTCAGCTTTCTGAATGAATAGTACCAATTTTTTAAGTTGTGTCCCTGATTTGGGTTCTTTGTCCCTGATTTTTTTAAGCTTTGTTCCTTATTTATGAGAAAAGAGGTTGAGAGGTATGCATATACTGTTCTGGCAAAGTGTGGTTCCTCTATGGAGGCATCTGCAGTGGAGACCAAGGAGGATGTTCGGAACCTCCACAAAAGAGAACCACAGGAGGGTGGCATGCGACCCCACATGGGAAGAAAACAACTCCAGGTGGGGGACTCCATTGTTAGGGGGGTAGAACTGGGGGAGGAAGGGGAGAGGGAGGTAAGGTGCCTGCCTGGCGCCATGGCTTGGAGGGACAGGGAGCGAATCCTCATGATCGCCGGAACAGCTGCACAGGGGAGGGAACTGGATGTCACTACCTATCTACACCACTTACTGTACCGTAGACAGAGGCCTGAAACCGAAAATAGAGAAATCGGTTGAAAAACAGACGCATTTTTAAACTTCACCGAACCGAAGCGAAGGAGCAATCTCCGGAGCGACTTCACAGTTAGGCAGAGTAAAGAATCTGATGGTTACACTTTGAAGCACCACAGATAGAGGTTTGAAAACAAAGCTCGAGCTCAACATTCTATGCCTGTGCATAGGGTTAACCCTTTCCTCTCCTGGGCAGCTCAAGTGCTGGGGCTAACTGCATACAGCAAGACTTCATGTTGTTTGAAAAGGGAGATACTGTTGATGGGGGACCTGAATATGCCAGATGTTAACTGGAGCACCTTTGCTGCAGCCACATCCAAGAGCAGGGGCTATTCTCGATGCCCTACAGGTGGCATGCCTCAGACAGCTAGTTCTGGAACCCACTCACGAGGGAGCAACCTTAGACCTCATACTCTCAAATAGGGACAGTGAGAGGATCTCAGATTTAGAAGTGGGTAGCCATCTGGGAACAAGTGACCACCAAACAGTGTGGTTCATGATAAACTCAGCTACAGAGTCAAGCCATACAAAAGTGAGGGTACTGGACTTCAGGAGGGCTGACTTTGGCAAGATGGGAGAGTGCCTTAGAAAAGCACTCGCAAACAGGCTACAAGGAGTGGTGGAGCAACAATGGGGAAACATCAGAACTGCCATCACAGAGGCAACAAGCCTTTGTGTGAAGCAAATAAATCAAAATGAAAGGAAAAGCCACTGTTTCTCAAAAGAGGTGGCGGGGAAGGTTAGGGAAAAAAAGATAGCATTTAAGAAATATAAGGAAACATAGAAGGAGCAGGACAGAGAACTGTACCAGTTAAGGCAGAAGGAAGCAGGGAAGGAAGTCAGAATAGTAAAGGCCCAAACTGAGGAAAAGATAGCCAACTCAGTTAAGAAGGGAGATAAAACCTTTTACAGGTACATCAGGGAGTGTATAAAGACAAAGGGAGGGATAGCGAGGCTAAATAGAATGGACGGTGGGTGGGCAGAGAGGGACAATGAAAAAGTGGGGATGCTGAATGAATACTTCTGCTCAGTATTCACAAAAGAGGAGAAGGGGGAGGAGGTGCCTAATCCAAGTAACAGAAGCAATCTGGATAGAGGGGTCAATCCCAGTCCTTTCACAGAAGAAAGGGTTCTGAAAGAAGTCCTAAAACTGGAGGTAGACAAAGCAATGGGGCCTGATGGAATTCACTCCAGAAATTTAAAAGAATTAAGGGGGAGAACTAGTACACCACTGACTACCCTTTTTAACAAATCATGGGAGGATGGTGTGGCACCTGAGGACTGGAGGAAGGCGGATGTGATTCTCCTTCACAAAAGTGGGAGCAAGACAGAGGCAGGAAACTACAGAGGTTTGACCTCTGTGGTTGGGAAAGTGATGGAATCACTTCTGAAGGAAAGAATTGTTGAGGGGGACGTGTCGGCCGATGAGTCAGAAAGAGAGTTTGATGGTCCACCTGTCTGTTTCTATCCCACTCCTGAAATGGCTAGATTGTTTCACGGAACACCCCTGACACTGGAGACTGTATCGGTAGATGAAGGGCCTGCTACAAGAAAGACTGAGGGAGGGGATTATGATGAATCTGGGAAAGTGGACTCGACTGTGCCTGTGGAACAGGGTGCTGGATGGGAAGCTGCTTTCACTACGCCCCTTGAAGGGACCACTCTGAACTTGAACACTAGTTCGGCTGAGTCTTTTGAGTGGCTCCAGAGCAGCTTCCCCGAAGTCGATGCTTTCTGAAGAGCCCACTTTGAACTTGCATACTGGTCTGACTGGGCTCTCTGAGTGGCCACAAGATAGCACCACTGGGTCGAGTGCAGAAAGTGAGTTGGTATCAGAATACCAGCAGCAGATAAAGGGGGAAACAGGCAAGTAACATTGTTTCCACTTCTGAACAGGAGGTGGCCACCAGGACAGAAGAGCAAGAACCCCAAAGAAGGTCAGTGAGGACTGCGAAACCCTTACTCAAGTTGACCTAGGATACCCAGGGGTCCCCACTAACCTGCCCCTATTTGTAGTGCTTAGAGGTATCTTTGTCACCTCCAGGTCATTACTCAAGGTTTACTTGTGTTCAGCTAATGCTAAACCCTCCAGGCCTGGAGGGAAGGTGGCAAAATGAAGAAGGGCAAGGGAAGGTGAAAGTGGCACCCAAGGGGAATCAAGGAAAAAGTGTGGTTATCAGTGTGTTCAAACTACATGTGGTTCCGAACAACTACAGGGGTGAAAGTATGGGTGCCACACATATCCTGCAGTCCAGAATCTATGCCGTATTAGGTCGTGCTCCACATTGTCACCATGCCTGGAGGGATCCTGCTTGGGGAGGAGTTCCCCAACTTCAAAGTGGACACCACGATCAGTCGCATCAAACTCCATAGCTTTTTGGGGGACTCATAAGTGTTACCTGCCATAAGGTACAGAGACAGAAGACTGGGAGAAACGGGTTTCCTGTGAGGGAGCAGGGTGTTACTGGGACCTGGAGCAAGGAGGCCCTTTGATTGAATTTGGGATAACTGTTTTAATATGAAGGAGGAGGGGTTTCTCTTAGTGGGAGAGACCAGTGTGACCTAGTAAGTCAATATAAAAATCTGGGACCATTTTATTCAGAATGTTTAGCTAATATCTGCTATGATACATAATGTAATTTAAAGCTGTGTGAAGCAAATGCACAAGTAGCTGTGAGTGAAAGCAGATGTGTAGGGAGTGTGTAACAAACCCCTCCGTAGGTGCTTGTTCACAGCTTGGACAGGGCACTGTTTTTCAAAACATAGCAGGGTAGTTGGGGTGGCTTGCATGCCCTCAGGGACTCTCCATCTGCCAGCAGAGTTGAACTAAGGGAGCTTACACAACATTACCCGAGCTACAGAAACTATGGAAACACACTTTACCATAACCTCTACGATTTATTAGTTCTACGCTTCATGTTTAGGTCATATTTACTGCAATGGTAGATAAAAAACCTAGATGGCAAAACACAGCAAAAGGTCTTGGCATGATCATTCAGATAAGTAAGGCTTGAACAGCGTTCCAAGTGCTGGGGTGGGTTATTTCAGATTCAGTGTTTTTTCTCCTGGGCTGTTTACCTGTCTCATGTTATACAGCTGGCTATATCCCAAGCCTTATTTGCCTTCACCCTGGAACCGGGGCTCAGTCTGGCGGGGTGCTGGGGGCCCCCTGAGATACAGTTGCCTTCCTTCTGGGGCCATGCCTGGCCCAGATGGTTGCCTTTTTCATTTTCTTCCCAAGTCCTTTTGCCCATCCTCTCCACTGATGCCATGTAGCCACATTATGGCCTTGTGAAAACGTGGTGTTCCCGATGTGGAAAAGCTAACTGGTTGGCTGTCCTGGCTATGGCTCATATCACCCACCCAACCCTGCAAAAAAAGGCCCCCAAAACTACAACAGTCCCAGATCCCCATCAAACTTTATTAGGGTTCCCAGTTTTAGGTGTTTATTTTTTGTAAAAAAATTAAAATAAATAAATAATAGGTGTTTATTTTCAACCTTTTTCTCCCCCTTTCAAAAGTACCAAAAATCTGTTATTTTCAGTGTAATTGATTTCTCAGACTACAAAAATCTTTATAAATCAGTGTTTATCCACTCAAGTAAAAAAAAAGATATTACACTTTTTAAAACTGTGTACCATGACTAATGCATGATCGCACCATAGATATTGCACCATATTAATATTGCACCATTAGTGTTGCAAAATAAATATTGCACCATAACTGTAGAACTATATACAGTATGTATATACAGTACTTAAATATGTAGATAGTGAGCTAGCAGTAACACAGTTTTAGAGCTCTACCGTGTGTTAAACTGGTAGTTTTCCTACCTCCTCTGTGGTTTCTTGGTGTTCCTCCGACCTCAGAGAGCTTCTGATGGTTGATGGTGTTAAGAGAGGTACCCTTGCAAAGAAAAAATATAAACTCTCTGCATTACCTCCTGCCATGGATGCCGGCATGGGGCCTAGCCCCGATACTCCAGTAGAGAGGGAGTCTGATGGAAGACTCATGGTGAGGGAGTTGAGCGGCAAATGGAGCGAGCTGAATCACATTACTGTCCAGCTCACAGCAGTCTGGGTTTCGGTGGAAGCACTTGGCCACCATACGGAGCATGTAGAGTCCAGAGTTGGTCAGCTGGAAGAGTCGGCGAGACCAATGGAGTGAAGGCTGGGATTAACGGAGAAGGAGATCCCTGTGGGTCACAATGAAATTCAGTTTTTTTGGTTATAACTGACTTCCCGATTTTCACCATGGTGGTGTTTTATCGACCATTATCAGTTACAACCAAAAACTGGGAACCCTAAACATAATCCAGCCCAGAGGTGGAGCCACTGCTTGTGCACCACCCAGGTTTGGGAACAAGCTCAGGTGCCTGGATGGTCAGCGGGGGGTTGGGGGGAATGGATAAAGCGGCAGCAGCACGCTCTCTATATCTGGGCAGGGAGTAAGGGATGTGTCCTCCGATGTAGTGCACCCTGGTGACCACAGAAGCAGCTTAAACATAGAAACATAGACTTTGACAGCAGTTAAAGACCACTTGGCCCACCCAGTCTGCACATTCCCCTACCTCCTGGATAAACTGCAGATCTTAGTTAACCCACAGACTACTTCCTCCTACCCCCCACAAGAATCACCTTATGTCTGTTGCATGCATTCTTTAATTCCCCAGTTTTTTGACCCATGACCTCTTCAGGAATGCCATTCCATGTGTCCACCACACTCTTTGTGAAAAAATACTTCCTCAAGTTGCCCCTGAGCAGTCCCCCCCCTCTATCTTCAAATTGTGCCCCCTTGTTCTTGCACATCTCTTTTTGTGAAATAAGCTACCCTCTTGGACTTTGTTGAATCTCTTGAGGTACTTGAAATTTTCTATCATGTCCCCCTCTCCCTCCTTGCCTCGAGGGTATACAAATTAAGCTCCTTTAGTCTCTCTTCATATGGCTTCTGGTGCAGACCCTGCACCATTTTAGTTGCCCACCTCTGAACTGCCTCCATTCTGTCTATGTCCTTGCAAAGATGGGGTCGCCAGAACTGCACGCAGTCCTCTAGATGGGGTCTCACCAACTGTTTATGCAGAAGGATAACATCTTCCTGTTTTCTACTGGTGATGCCTCTCCCTATGCATCCCAGTATCCTCCCAGCCCCCTTACTGCCTTTTCACATTGCTTGCCTACCTTTAGGTCATCTGATATGACTACCCCAGGTCCCTTTCTTTTTTTGTTGTTGTTAGCATCCCCCCCCCAAATGCGTACTCTTCCCCTGGGTTTTTGTTTCCCAGGTGCATTACTTTGCACTTTTTTGCACTGAATCTAAGCTGCTATACTTTTGACAATTTCTCCAACCTTTCCAAGTCCCTTCTCATCCTTTCCACCTCCCCCCTTGTGTATCAACCCTGTTGCCGATCTCTGTGTCATCTGCAAAGATGCATACTTTTCCTTCTAGTCCCTCCACAATGTCACTTACAAAGACAATAAAGAGGACTGGTCCCAGTACTGAAACCTGTGGTAACCCACTAGTAACTCCTTTCTTCAGAGTGGGCTCCGTTTACCATTACCCTCTGTGTTCTGTTGCCCAGCCAACTGTTACCTAGGTTACCACCCTGGGACCCACTCCTAGACTGGCTAACTTGTTTATTAATCTTTTGTGTAGGACTGTGTCAAATGCCTTGCTAAAGTCTAGGTAGGCCATGTCCACAGTCCCTCCCTGGTCTACTACTTTGGTCACCCAGTCAAAGAAACCTATGAGATTCGTCTGAAATGACCTTCCTACTTTGAAGCCCTGGGTCCTGTGCCCCACTGGCCTCTAGGTACTCGACAATTCTTTCCTTCAGAAGTGATTCTATCATTTTCCCTACCACTGAGATCAAACTAACAGGTCTGTAGTTTCCTGCCTCTGCCTTGCTCCCACTTTTGTGAAGAGGAATCACATTCACCCTCCTCCAGTCCCCAGGTACCACACCATCCTCCCATGATTTGTTAAAAAGGGTAGTCAGTGGTGTCACTAGTTCTGCCCTTGGTTCTTTTAGAATTCTGGGGTGTATCCCGTCAGGCCCCATTGCCTTGTTCACTTTCAGTTTTAGTTCTTTCAGGACCCTTTCTTCTGTGAATGAGCTGGTATCGACCCCCCTATCCAGAGTGGTTTAGGTACCTCCCACTCCTCTTCTTTTGTGAATACTGAGCAGAAGTATTCGTTTAGTACCCCTGCTTTTTCACTGTCACCCTCTGCCCACCCTCCTTTCCCTTTATTAAGCCTTACTATCCCTCCCTTGGTCTTTCTTCGCTCCCTAATGTACCTATAAAATGTTTTATCCCCCTTCCTAACTGAGATGGCTATCTTTTCCTCGGTTTGGGCCTTTGCTATTCTGACTGCCTTTCCCGCTTCTTTCTGCTTTAGCTGGTACTGTTCTCATTTCTGTTCCTTCTACATTTCTTTATGCTTCCTGAATGCTGTCTTTTTCTCCCTAACCATCCCCACCACCTTGTTTGAGATCCATAGTGTTTTTTCCTTCATTTTGATTTGTTTATTTGCTGCACCTAAAGGCTTGTTGACTCTGAGATGGCAGTTTCAATTTTTCCCAATTGTTCATCCACCCCTCCTTCTTACCCATTTGCTAGTGCTCTTCTGAGGCACTCTCCCATTTTGCCAAAGTCAGTCCTCCTAATTTCCAGTACCCTTGCTTTTGTACGTTTTGACTCTATGGCTGTGTTCATCTTGAACCATACTATTTGGTGGTCACTTGTTCCCAGATGGCTACCCACTTCTAAATCTGAGATCCTCTCTCTGTCCCCATTTGAGAGTATCAGGTCTAAGATTGTTCCCTCCAGAGTGGGTTCCAACACTACCTGTCTGAGGCATGCTCTCTGTAGGACACTGAGAATGATTCTGCTCTTGGATGTAGCAGCAGCAAAGGTGCTCCTGTTAACATCTGGCATATTCACGTTGCCCATCAACAATATCTCCCCTTTTTCTGCCATTCTAAGGATGCCTTCTATAATTTCCTTGTCCATTTCCTCCAGAGACAGGGATCTGTATACAACCCCCATGTGGACTGTGGTGCCATTCCCTGTCTCCAGGGTGACCCACAGTGCCTCCTCTCCTCCTCGTTTACCCTTTAGTTCTGTTGCTTTGATCCCTTCCCTTATGTAGAGAGCTCCTCATCCTCTTTTACCCTCCCTGTCCATTCTGTAGGTTGTGTACCCTGGCATGTTGACATCCCAGTCATAGTTCTCTGTGTACCATGTTTTTGTGACTGCCACGATATCCAGGCGTCCCTCTTCCATCAAGGCCACTAGTTCAGAGAGCTTGTTACCCAGACTACGTGCATTGGTACTCATCACACTCCATTTTCCGATGGCCTTAACCCTTTTAGCCCCTCCTGTCCTTACTGCCTTTTTCTCCATTTACCCCAGTCCTGCTCCCTATCGACTTCTCTACCTTGGTGTTTACCTCGTTAACTATCCTGTTTTGTGTGTGTGTGTGTGTGTGTGTGTGTGTATGTGTTATTCTCCTGGTTCTTTTCAGTGCCTCCCCCCTTGCCAATGAAGCATTTAAATCTATCACCTAGGATCCTGGTCTCCCACTTGGACAGATGCAGACCATCGCGTCAGTATAGGCCTGCATCCCTCCAGGTGGACCCCAAGTCCCCAGTGAAGCGAAAACCCTGAGCTCAGAACCAGTTTTTCAACCATTCATTGAATTTCATGGTGCGGACAACCCTAGCTTAACCCATATTATAGACAGGTAGCACCTCCGAAAAGGTTACTGTGCATGCGACTTGTCTAAGGCCCCTCTCCAACTCCACAAATCTCTCCTACACTGCTCTGATCCCATTCCCAACCAGGTAATTTGTCACGAGGTGGACAATGATGTCCAGTTCCTCCTCCCAGGCACCTGCTCCAAAGAGCCTGAGGATTTGCTTCCTGTCCCTTCCAGCCATAGCACCAGGCAGGCACTTTACTACCCTCTCCCCTTCCTCCCCCAGTTCTACCCTTGTAATGACTGAGTCCCCCACCAGGAATTGTTTCCTTCCTCTGTGTGGTTTCATGCCACCCTCCTCTGGGCCTACTTTGCGGAGGTTCCCAGCATCCTCCTTGTTCTTCACTGCCAGTGTCTCCATAGGAACCACACTCTGCCAGAACAAGTGCATGAATTGTGGAGATACAACTAGAGGGATGTGGCTAATGGGAGGGGGTCGGTTGAGGATGAGGTGTGTGACAGCACTAGGCATGGTTACATTGCAGCCTGTGCATGCCAGTCCCTACCAGAAAAAACAACAAACAAATCTCCGCCCTGGCAAGCCTCCAAGCCACCGCCACAGACCCTGCTTGACGACTGAATTGGTGGGGGGAGTAGCCGGCCACCCCCTTATCCCACCAGGGGATAAGCCGAGGCTCCGTGGGGGCAGAAAAGTGGTGGGTGGGCTGGAGCTTTGGCCAGTGATAAGCATAAATAAAAAAACAATCTAGTCCTAGATGAGGATATACCTTTACCCCGGCCAGTCCAAACCATATGGTATTATGGTCAGTGGACTCCAGTGGTTCCCTAACCTGCACTCTACCCACAATGTAATAGTTTGTGAGCACCACATCAAGAATGGTACTGTAGCTTGCCTTGAGGATTCCCTAACCAGCTGCACCTGCAGGCAGTTCTGCAATATTTCTTGCAGGGCCTGACTTCTACAACTCCTAGTTGCTGGAATGCGGATATCCCACAACCAATACCTACCCCTTTACAGACCGCTTCTCATTTTTTCCCCCCTAGCTTTCGATTTCCCTCTTCCCCTGTCCTGGCAGTCTATAGACCACACCTGTGCATGATCTCTTCCCTGATTATGTTGTAAACTGTACCCACACTGATTCCGTCTCCCCATCCACCCTCCTAATGGACCCAGTCTCTACAGCCTCTATGCATTTCCTGATATATAGAGGGCTACCCACCCCCACTCCCTTACCCCATCCCTCCTATACATGGTATACCTCAGTAGTCCCAGGTCCAAATCATTATTCCCAGTGACCCTTGTCTCAGTAATGGCTATGTGGTCCAGTTCCTCATCCTCCACCACTGTCTTGGGCGGGCTAATTTTATTTCCTAGGTTCCTGGCATTGAGGCACACTGCAGTGAAATTAACCAGATACACACATTCCAGAACTGCAAGCTGTAATATTATCAACCAGCCTCACAAAAATGACCTAAAGAAGGTGAGGACCAGACTGAGTAAGTGGGCTTACCCCTTTCGGAATTGAACATATCTGCCCCCAATTCTGTAATATTTACAGGTAAGGTGGACCTTGCTGTATACGAAGGTTTTTACCAGCTCTGGACTAGGGCAAACTAAAGCTGTTCTGTACTTGTGTAGAACACGAGTCTTCTTGCAGAACAAGACCTTCTTCTCCTCACACCAGTTGTCAAAGAAGATACAAAACTCTTCCCACGAGTGGAATTCCTTGTTTTTGAGGGTGTCCTCTATCCTTCTGTGCGGCTGCAAAAGATAAAGCAAGAAACGCTTAGTTTTTCTTTAAAAATACCCCCACCACCCCTGCTCCTCCTTAATCTACTCACCATTTGTTGACCTCAATGCTCTACTTGAGACAGGGTGCACTGTGTTACAGCCAATATCCCTCCCTGGCAATATTCATTAGTTGACCTTTGTGCCATTCACTACCACCACTAGCCCAGGGTCTAACAGACTAAATCATTTTTTGAACCCAAGTCCCCACCTCCACAGCTTAGGACATGGAAGCCCAGTCCCCAGCAAAGCCTGAAGCCTGAACCTTCATGGAACCTAGGATCCAGACCCACATTTATTCATTCATTGCTTTGTGAAGTGCTTTGGTATGCAGTAATATGTGAAAGGTACTTTATGTATGACCCATCTCTCTTTAACATGTCTCATCACTTGGCTGGCTTTAACGCATATTTTAGTACATAACGTTTCTGAAATCAGTTGTAGTTGTGCATGTTGTAGTTGTGCAGAGGGGGGCAACTAAGATGATACGAGGACTAGGGGATTTGACGTATGAGGGCAGACTTGAAGGGCTCTGCCTGTTTTCACTGGAGGAGAGGAGATACAGGGGGAACATGATTGAGGTCTTCAAGTACCTCAAGGGAAAAAAATAGGGTAAACATGGAGGGGATCTTTAGACTAAAGCAGGGAGGTATCACCAGAGGGCATGGTTTGAAGTTGGAAGGTGGAAGGGTGAGGGGGGAAAGAGAAGGAGGAGGTTTTTCACTGAGATGGTGGTGGACCCTTGGAATGCGCTGCCTGGCGAGCTGGTTCAGAGATCCGCAGTGAAGGTCTTCAAGAGAGAGTGGGACAGACACAGAAAGCAAATGTATCAGACGATGGCCTGGCCCACGGGGGTAGGGATGGATGATAGGGGTTTCTGGAACATGGGGGGGGGCTCGGCACCCAATTAGGGATCGGAGGTTCGAGCAGACTCGATAGACCATAAGGCCTAATCTGCTGGCAATTAGTATGTTAGTATGTTTACCTATGTATAGCTTTGGATTTTGTATATGCACTGCAGTTAATTTACATTATGTTCTTTTCCTTTTCCATAATGGACTTGGTTTAAGGCTAACACCTCACCGTCTGTGCAGCAGAGGTAGAATAGCTTCTTTTTCACTGGGTTTTTCCCCTTTTGAAGGGTCCCTGTAAGACATGAATACGGCGAATGGGAGAGTGCAGGGGTGTACAACTCTTTAAATGGACTGCTCATACAGTACAGCGAACAGTGAAGAATTTTAAGAGACAAACTTGTGATTTTAGTGACAGTATTGTCACTTTTTAAAGCCTCACTTCAACTTAAAAAGTAAAATAAAATCTCATCCAGTAATCACACTGATAATTTAACACAACCAACCTTGACTCCCCTTCCTTTTCCATGTTCCTCATTACCTCTATACCCACTGATAACGTGCCACACATCCCGGTCCTGGGGACATACAGAGACCCAGCTGTCAACCTATCTAGTAAAATATGCTTCACTTTTGCAGCTGGCAGCACTGAGAAAGAAGCTGGAGAAAGTCTCTCATGGGTGACAAAAAAAATCAAAAAACAAAACAAAAAACCTGCTGGAATTAATCTCTACAGCTAACTGACTGAACCAGAAAAAATGTCACATTACTTCAGGAGTAGTAGTTTTGTGGTAGCATGCCAATGATACATCAAATCAGATTTGCAGTGAGCCACAACTACAGAACATACAGAATAATTAATCTCTAAGACCGATTCTTAACTCTGAGTGGGTTCTGTGACATTACGTGAGCTCGAGAGCAAAGCTCAAGGCCTCCAGATTTTACAGGCCCCACAAGGTGACAGAATCAGCCCAATCTTAACATTTGTTCTTTTTTTTTTTTTTTGTATAATACAAGGGTTACCTTGCTTTGTCCTTAAGTGTTTTGGAATCTATTGAAAACCGCGCTGAAAAACAGCGGAGGTAAAAATAATTTCAGCTGCAGTTTAAAACAGTAGCTATGTGCACAATTGCAGATTTTGACTAACAGCTTCAACTGGAACATGAAGATCATAATGTCTTGGTTCAGTTGATGGACAAATTTGGTTAAAAAATATCATTCTTAACATTTAGCTGTTTATAACAGCTTTCTAGAACACTGGTAAAATGAGGTAACCATGCATTATATATAGGATAAAGTATGGGGAGCAGTGTGTAACAAGACTTTACACACATCGTGTTGTTGGATGGCACATAAACCCTTTAGGACGGAAGCCCTCAGGGTTTATGCAGCCATCCAACAACGGTGTGTAAAATTCGAGTTTACACACTGCGCCCCATACTTTGTTTTATTTAATTGAGGTGTTTTTTCACCACATTCTCTCACACAAAGAGCTGTGTATTAAATGCCATAATTAAAACTCATGTTGATTTAATACACTGCTATTTGTATGGGAAAATGTGACCCATTAATTAAATAGAGACTAAATAAAGTCAAACTGGAAAAATAAGCTGGTTGACACACCTAGAGGGTGCTGTGACATCTCTGGGCACAAAAGTGAAGCTCAAGTCAAATGCCTCACTGCTGTCACTGTACACATGATGTGCAGGAACCAGTGAGTTTTTCAATTTATTTTTTAAATATTTTGGACAGCATATTTTTAAGCACTTAATTTCTGTAGATAAGCATTGTGAGATCCAGTCCAACAAAGAATGAAACTTCAAACTGAAACTCAGTTTTTCATAACCATTTCAAAAAATTTTCGACTGAGAATCTTACTCAGCCTCAGAGTCCGAGTCTGTGTACGTGACATACCTTCACTTCAGAGGCTGTAGTTGTAGTTCACTACCCAGCCAGTGACACCTCAATATCAAGGACTGAACACATCAGCCTACAGGCAAAAATAAGAGGACTTCACTACACCACACTGGAAGTCTGACAGCACTGAACCAAGACTGACTGAGCTTGCTTATCTGCGGAGGGGACTGGTTGAGCAGTTCCATTCACTCTGCAGTCCACTGACTGTTTTTTATAGCAGCAGTGCAAAGAAATTAGGGGGTTGGGGTTGGATCCTGCCTTTTTTACTGTAAAAGATTCTAGCACCTTCCAATTTTATTCGGTGGTAACAAAAATTTAGTTCCACCAAAATGTAAGTATTTTATAAATATACATATTTTTTTTCTGAAGAAAAAAAGATGGCCACTACATTTGGCTTAGAAATACGACTTGTAAGGATTAGGACTGAGAATATATAAAAATAAAAAAAATAATGGTGTACAGCATATTAGGGGCCAGAAAGTAGATCTGACAGGTATGGTAATATTTTTTATGAACCACAGCTGAAAGTAGCATTTTGGAAAACATATTTTGCATTGCACTGCTTCTTTAAAGGGGAACTGTTGGCAATTAAAGCCTCACACCCAAGTGTGAGGCTGATCCCAATTTGCACTTTGTGGACAAAACCATTTCTTTTACTTACTGTTTACTGCAGCATAGCAGAATCCACTAGGCTCATTTTGCTGCAGTCTAAGATGTCATTTCGTATAACCAGACATCCCAGAATCCCCTGTCACTGACTTCAGAGGAGAACTGCAGAGCTGGGAGATAAACAGCCTTCAATAGCCTACAGTATACATGTTAAAAGATTTCGTAAGCTAACATCAGATGTTTGCTGGTCCTGCTGTGCTCACAGGCTTAGTTCAGTCCTCTGTGATTGTACCTAGCTCCAAGAAAACAGCAGCCCAGCAAACTGAAGATTGCAGCTTACAAAAACTGACATTTACTGCAGGCTATTGAATGCAACTGAATCTCCCAGCTCTGCAGTCCTCCTCTGATGTCAGCAGCAGGGGATTCTCGGATATCTGGTTACATGAAATGGCATCTCACAAGTCAATGAAATGAGCCGGATTGATTTATTACACTGCAGCAATCAGTAAGTAAGTGAAAGTGTTTCTGCACACAAAGGGCCAATTAGGATCAGCCTCACACTTAGGTGTGAGGCTCTTATTGCTGGCAGTTCCCCCTTTAAAGGATGCATCGCTACATTTCTAACAATACACTACCCATGAGCATAGCTGAGCTCACACTGAACATTGGAAGTTGTTCTTAACATTCTCTTAAAGTTTTTATTAATGGTCCTGTGTTACGAAAAACTTTTAAAAACCTCTGAAAAAAACATGCTAGCCATGTATTACAGTGGAGCCCTGTTATAAGCACATCCTAAATACAAAGCAAAAATGTTCTTATGACTGGGAGGGTCTTGTAAGAGGGCTTCACTGAAAATCCATGTAAAACCTATGGTTAGCATAAATAAACTGGGCTCAAACTAACTTTTAGAGAACCCATTTTTAAAAGTGGTAAATTACAGAATTGTTGTGATAAAGCAATATGTGCTGCCTTCTTCATGGGGCATATTTCACACAAGTGTAATTCCAACTTTGCCTCTGGGAAAAAAAAAACGACTTATGTGAAGCACACATTAAGCATGGGGTTTAATATTAGGCTGCTGCCCCTTTAAAAGCACTTAGAACTTGCATGTAACTAATTGTTGCACTGTCTGGCAGTGCCATGTATGCCTGTCAGTCAGAGAATTTGTCAGTCTGGGGCTTGTCCTCATGAAGAGAACATCTACTGTACACAGAATAAATCTGTATTCTTTACTTTATGTGTCCGTCTAGTTATTCATACGGTCCAGATGGGACAAAAGTACACATTTTTGCAGCAAAGTTGATCACTTGATTTCTTAACAAAGAATTCCCACTCAATTCTGTCTGTTATTTAAATAAAGGTTTTGTTGCAAAAATCAGCTATTTGTTGCAGCGTCCATTCATTTCAATAGGACTGCCATTGATTTCAATGGAGTGAGGTCAATTTGTGCCCTTCACAAAATGGCCGGCAAACTGTGACATGAAGTTCCTGTGGGTTTTGACTGCCTGACTGTAACAAAATGGCTGCCAGCAGGGGAGGGTTAAGGTTCACTTCCTGTCTGCCCCTCTGACTCTCGCAGTTCAAACAAAACGCTTCCTCCAACTGCAAACTCTGGCACACTCTCACTTCCGGGGCAAAGGTACCTATCATACAATCACCTCTGCTAGCAAACTATGTACTTGTAACCATCAGAGATGGGTCTGCACATGCCTTGGTCGACACTGGAGCAGACATATCAGTTATCAACAGCAGTATTCTAAACAACCAAGCTATTTGTCACATATCTAATGTATCTCCAGCCGACATAAAGTACATTATCACAGCAAGTACAGCTACAGTATCTATCACAGGCGTAGTCCATCTCAAGCTCCACTTTGGCTCACAGCAAGCTACTGTCAAGTTTTATATAGTGCCTGATCTTCAACCTGCAATAATTCTAGGTCTGGACTTCCTCAAAGCTCACAAAGCCATCCTAGACTTTGCCTCAAACAAACTGTCGCTAGATCTTCGGAGGAAACTCACAGCTATAGACTCAGTCACTGTTCCTCCTCAGTCAGAAATGGTTTTGATTGCCAAGATTCGAGGTGAACCACTTCCAGAAGGTGTTGTTGGCATCATCACAGGATCCCCCATGCTGCATTCGTCAGGTCTCCTGCCAGGAAATACCTTATCGGTGGTATATGATGGCGCAGTCTTCCAAAAATGCTGCAACTTCACAGATGAGCCAGTAGTCATTTCAAAGGGGAGCCAACATCAGAACGTTTGTCTGCTTGTCTTCAGGGGACCAGCTCCATCTCACACAAGAACCTCAGCCTGGTTCCACCAACTCTAATCCTGTCCCTACTATTACGACTACTCCAACTTCAACAGAGTTACCCCTCTGTCAGTGACTATCCTCTTCCAAACTTCCAGCATCTCCAACAGAAAAGCAACAACTTTTGAAATTCCTGGAGAATTACCCAAATGTCTGTTGGTTCAGATAACAAGCTCGCATGCTGTGACATCCTGCAACACACCATCAAAGTACAGCCCAACCAGAAACCAAACTGTCAACGGGCCTACAAAGTGGGACACAAACAGAGACAAGTCCTCGAGGACATAATCAAAGAGATGCTTGACCAAGACATAGTTGAAGAATCTACAAGCCCCTGGGGTGCATCTTGCTTGCTGGTGGTAAAAAAGGACAAAGGGTTTCACTTCGTTGTAGACTACAGAAAACTCAGTGTCTACACGGTGCCGGATGCTCATCCCTTGCCTACAACTGAAGATGCTTTAGAGAGTCTTGGTGCGGTGGCCAATCCTGCTTACTTCACCACTCTAAACCTTCAGAGTGGGTTCTATCAAGTTTCCATTGATCCAGCTTCTCGTCCATACACAGCATGGCACTGTCACTTGGGACTTTTTCAGTTCAAACGTCTGCCTATGGGTCTTTGGAACATTCCAGCCACATTTCAACGTGTGATGGAAGCCGTACTATATGGGTTGTCTTGGAAGTCTTGTCGAGTCCTCCTGGATGATGTGACTGTCTTCAGCAGAACTTTGCCAGAGCACCTCCAACATCTCCAAGAAGTGTTCAAACGTCTCAGACAAGCCAATCTCAAGCTTCGCCCTGAAAAGTGTTGTTTTGCACAGCATCAAATTCATTACCTGGGACTAATGGTTAGTTTTCAAGGTATCTCTCCAGATCCAGACAAGCTCTCAGCAGTCAAAGACAATCTCCAAGACCTTTGAGCTTTCCTGGGCTTGTCTGACTACTACTGTAAGTTAATTTGCAACTACGCCAAGATTGCAGGTCCACTGTATGCCCTCACCAAAAAGAGATGTGACTATATTTGAACTTCTGAATGTAAAGAGTCCTTTGAAACCTTAAAACAAAACCTAATCTCTTCTCCAGTATTGGTCTACCCAAGGTTCGACCAACCCTTCAAGCTCTACTCAGATGCTAGTTCCTTTGCAGCGGGCACTGTGCTCTGTCAAATTCAAGATGGAACAAAATGAGTTGTCTTCTATGCCGGGTGCTCTCTTTCCTCAGCTGAGCAAAACTACGGCACCACAGAAAAAGAACGCCTAGCCATGGTATTTGCCATAAAGAAATTTGACTGCTACCTGCGCTACTCCTCCTTTACAGCTATCGTTGATCACTTGGCCCTCAGATGGTTATTTGAAATGAAGGAGTCAATAGGCAAGTTCACCTGATGCATCGCCATGCTGCAATCCTACAACTCTGAAATTCAATACAGACCAGGTCAAGTTCACTCAAATGCTGATGGTGTAAGCCGGAGAGGATATCCCTCTGCATCCTCCTCAACAGATGAAGAATCCTGCTTACAAGCTCTTCCTTTCCATGCCACGGATGTGCTTCCTGTGGACACTCCTACAGCACCTCAAGTTGCTTTGCTGCTACCAACTGCTTCTACAGAGAGACACACAAATCCTCAGTTACTGCAAGCAGCGGAAGAGCTTCTCATCTCCTCAACATCCGATCTGTTCCTCGCAGCTGTTAAAATGCAACAAAGAACTGACACTCAATTTACGGACATAATTACCTCCTTAGAGTCTGGAACCTTAACACAACGAAAGAAACATTGCCAAGATGTACTTTTCTTTGCTTTGCAGTACTTCTGCAATGACGGTGTGCTTTTTCACATTTGGACCAAGGAAGGCAAGGGTCATCGCATGGACAGAACTCGTGTACAGCTAGTTGTGCCAGCCTCTCTCATCCCTCAAGTTCTTCTCTCCATTTATGCCTCTCCACTTTCTGGAGGTCATATGCGAATACACAGAACTCTTGAAAAATCAAGACTTCACTTCTTCCGGCCACATATAAATAGGGACATTGTCCAATTCATAAAATCTTGTCAGCCCTGCTCCCAAAGAAAGCCTCCTGCCAAACCGACAAAGGCACACATCATTCCAATGCCTGTAGCCACTGAACCATTCCAGTCAACACTGACATTCTTGGGCCCTTACCAACATGCTTTGACTCTGGCAGCAAATGCATCCTTGTTTTTGTGGACTACCTGACGAAGTATTTGGAACTCATCCACCTAGAAGACATTAAAGCTGCCACTGTGGCAAGTGCCTTTCTCAACAGACATTTGTCGTCACAGTACCCCATCGCACCTACATTCAGACAGAGGCACTACCTTTTCACCATTGTCCGAGAAACTTGCAAACTTCTCGACATAAAAAAAGACACATGCCACAAGTTACCATCCACAATGCAACAGACAGCGTGAAAAAATTATGTCTACCATTCTCGGCACACTCTCCAAGTATCTGGATGTGACTCACGACACCTGGGACCATTTTGTTCCCTTTATGCAGTTTGCATACAATACCAGCCCTTGTGTCGACAGCACAGAATACACCCCATTCTTCCTAGTCCATGGACGTCACCCAAGAACTCTACTGGACAGGGATCTCTCACTGCTAGAGGTTCCTAAGTCAGCTTCTTCTTTCATTATCCCTCTGCTGGAACAACTTGAACTTGCCAGATGTGTTGCAATCACCACGTTGGGCCAGAGAAAACTGGCAATGCAAACAATGTCTGCAGCAAAGGCGCTTAAGCCTTCACTCTCTGTTGGCGACTTTGTTTATTTGTACCGACCTGTTCTTGTTCCAGGCGCCACCAAGAAACTGCTTCGCCCCAGGCTGGTCCCTTCTACATTGTAGAAAAGCTTCCTCTGATCCACGTTCATCTGTGATGCAAGTTGGATGGAAAGCTGGTACACAACAAAGTCCATATAAACCGACTAAAGCATGGGTACCTGTGTAACAACCTTCCAGACGACCCCAGTCCTCCCAAAAATGAAGCTGCCCTTGAGTCTGCCATCCTCTCTGAAGCTGAGATCCCTCCAGACAACTTGCAACTAGTTCCTACAGATCTTCCCACTCCTAACACTCTCCAGCCAGATTCTGTTTTACCAGATTATTTGCCTGGGACTGCCTCTTCTTCTCAACCTTCTTCTCAGGACTCTCTTCTGTACACCACAGTATACCAGATCGAGAAGATCTTAAGGAAGAAGTTCACAAATGGATCCTGGACTTACAGAGTCAAATGGTGTGGATTTGATAGTGGGCAGATCTCCTGGGTCACTTTTAATGACCTGACCCCATCCTGTCATGAACTAGTGCAATCAACACATGCCTCCATTCCCACCGACCGGAATCGACTGAGGTCGTGACCTTTTATTACCGGACTCAGTGTGTTTTGTGACTAATTCCTTTTCTGTCTTTAGTTGTTTTGCAGTAAATGTCTTCTTGCACCTATATTATGAAACTTCTGATGGTACTGCATTCCTGCATATAACTCTTTTTTTACCCTTAGAAATGTCTTTATATTGACAGTCCACCTATATTATTATGCAACAGTTAATAAAGTTTGGCCTACGTTCTGGGTAACCTCCTGCTGCTACCCTTCCCTCTCTTCCTTTTTCCTTCCCCCACACTTTAGCACTTGTGGCATGACCAAGTCTCAAGTACTATTGTGTTCCTCCCTCTCTGGTGCTACTCTGACTGGTCTCCAGTGAAGTCCAGGTTCTTTCCTCCTCCCCCTCCCTGCAGTGGAATTCTGTTTTGTGAAAGTAATGCCTTGAAATGCATGAAAATGTTTTTGCCTTACAACCTACTTAAAATTATCTGTTACTTAGAAACTGTTTATAGAACAATGCTTGTTCGAGTAGTGCTCACATTCACTGTTCCAGCAGTGATGTGAAGCACACATTAAGCATGGGGCTTAATGTTAAGCTGCTTCCCCTTTAAGAGCACTTAGAACTTGCATGTAACAAATTGTTGCACTGCTTGGCAGTGCCATGTATGTCTGTCCGTCAGATAATTTGTCAGTCTGGGGCTTGTCCTCATGAAGAGAACATCTGCTTTACAGAGAATAAACCTGTATTCTTTACTTTATGCGTCCATCTAGTTATCTGCACAGTCCAGATGGGGTCCTCAAGAGCAGCAACCGAAGGGTCTGGAAGACCACAGAGAAGGTAAGGGGTCCTTTTAGTGGCAGACCAAATACCAAAATGCCACACTTATAAACAGGCTGACTGTTCCTATTAATGGGCTTTACTGCCACTGAAAGTAATGAGCAAAAATCATGACATCAAAAAATGTTCTTATGAACATGATGTCCTTATAAGTGGTCTCCAGTGTATAAAACAATTCCACAATGATAGTTAGAGGCAGACTATATGACAGCAATTATGCCTGATTAATACAGGACACCACAAACAGGCAACCACCTGGGATCACTCAGAGAGAGAGAGAGAGAGAGACACACACTTTCTAAACTGGATCGGATGTAAAAGTCTGTTTAAAAGGTGATACCTGTTCTTATGAAGTTTTGTTTTGTGCAGAGTTCCCTACACATGATGCCTTGCATTAGGATTGAAGTTCTAGAGGGGTGTGTATTTGGGGGGAGGAGGAAGAGTTGAAGACATGTATAAAAAACAGTTTGGATATCTCTTCTCTCTTAGCATCCTTTTATTATATGGATTGTGTGCACTACCCTTCCTGCAAAACTGCCTGTTTGGTATGCTACCTCTGAGAGTACTCAATGCTCAACTTCTTTGGGGCCCAGCTAACTTGTTACTTTCCTGACATAGCAATTGCACTACAGGGAGGAATCCCAACAAGATGAAACACGTTGCAGTTTGTCCTCAGCCTACACAGGGAAATATATATAAGTTTATATAAAGTGATTTATGGAAGGATGCCAAAGCAAATGGCAGTAGTAATCTGTAGGAGTTGGGAATCAGTCTCCTGCCATTCACACTGCCAGAAAGTATGGTTTTACCATGACAAAAAATCCTTCTGTTTCTGTGCTCCATTCATTTCATAGCCCTGCCCTTTTTTCTTGGTGCACCCCCCAACCTTTACATCATGCAAGGGAGACAAAGTTATATTAAAGGGACAGTGTCGGTTTTTAGCTGACTCTCCGCATTGTTTGTGAGTAGCTGTATTGCATTATAACATGTAGAAAAATTCTTATGATTTGATTGGCTGAAAGCAGCTCAGAGCCGTGTAATTACCGACCCATAATTATACTCCTGAACGAAATTACAGCCATTCGAGTCCTATAACATAAACATAGAAAAGTATCATTACACTTCCACATTCTAACAGAAGCTGTCACTTCAGACCTGTCACTTCACCAGCAGGCAGTAAAAGTGAAGCAACATCTACACAGAATGGCAAATGATCTTTTTGGCCTACCTGCATCACAAAAAAATGTTTTCCAAATGCTTCTAAAGAGGGTACTGCTGTCAACACTACCAGAATTAGATACTGCACTTTGATTACGAAGACAGAAAAATTCTGTACTCACAACAGAACTAGAATACTACATCTCTCAGTAAAGTAATCTTATCAGCTTCATACTGTATGCATCATGCCTTGTTTTAAAAATAAATATATGAGAGCTTATATTGTTGTAGCCACTACAAACTTACCCTACTCTTGATCCACCTCGAAAATAACTGAAAAATTCCGATTTTTCAAACAAACATTGGTCAACGCTCCTTCAGCTACTGTGCCTTCTCACTATGGGATACAATCCCTCCCTCCATTAGAGAATCACTGTCTGCTTTTTCAAGCAATCTGAAATAATTTTATGCATCACTCAGTGTCTGGGACTGCTTTGTTTAAATACCCTTTGTTCATACCCCTGTGCATCTGCACTCAATGTAGTATCTGCACTAATCAGCTGTGCTTTCTATGTGCCGCAAGTATGTTTCATTTTCTGCAATAAGCACCCAAATAACTATGTCCTCAAATGTCTGTGCAATTGCACCCGGGTCATGACTGAAAAAGGCACTTGGTGCTGGTGCACTTACCCGATTACGAAAGTGAAAATAAATAAATAAATAGGAGACTGCACCTCACAGTAATGAAGATGAAAAACAACTTTGTACTGTACCCACAATGCCTTGTTATGTATATTTACATATAAGTGGCTATACTGCAGTCACCACTCCCAAAATAGGAGACTGCACCTCTGAGTAAGGAACATTTAAGTCAACTTTACAATCCACCCAGAATTCCTTACTGTTGTATTTAATTAATATATTAGTATATTATGGGTGGATCGAAAGGAAGGAAATCTGAATAAATAAAAATAAATATTGGCTGTTATATTGCTGTAACCTTTACCAAAATGTCCCTCAGTCCCTCCACAGTAGACTGTGCAGCCAGTGAAAGTGATTGACAGCTCCCTTACAGGACATCATTCTGGGGGTGAGGCCACACGCTAGCACTCAGAGAAAACTGGAGGGCAGTCGGAAGCAAAGTGCTGATAAAACATCATAGAAATGACGATGATAGATTTTTTTTTTATTTTTTTACAAAACAAGTTGCAGTTTCAACATCTGAAGCATGACTGGCAATGGTACACTATGTGAAAAAGGCATTTGGGGAACATCTATAAATCACATTATAAGATGGTATCAGTTCAGGGGAAGCCAACTTTGTCAGCCCGCCTTACACAACAATTTGCATGCTACCCATGATGCCCTGCACTGCGATAAAGGCTTCAGAGTGTATTTGTGTGATCTGAAGAGAAGCATTAAAACCAAACAATGAGATACGTGACTCATGAGGCTAAGACAGCAAGGTCTCAAGAACTGATCTTTCCTGGAGCTAAGGGACCTGGCAGACGCACAATTTCACAGACACAAAATAACCTGCACAGCCATGTACTGTACAAAGCGACACAATAATTCAACCACGTACCTCAGAGGGATCAGTTGGCAGGCTCTCGGGCACAGGTGAGGTTGGAGACCTCTTCAGGAGTGACATTCTTTGGAAATGAAGAAACTCAACACTGCAACACAAAATGGACACACATTTGTCAATGCCGATTGTTCGCCACTTGCATTGATGCTGATGTATCCGGTCCTGCTTGTACGCACGTTTACCAGGATAGACCAGATCAGACGCAATATCTCATTTTCAGTGGTGTACTACTTTTACACATTTTTTAGACTGCATTTATGCAGGATAGGCCAGCTGAGAGGCAATATCTAATTTTCAGGGATATATGACATTGGTTCGACAACAATGTTGTCACCCGACATTACAGTGACAGATTTATGTCGACCGCAAGTTGTGGTCGGCATAAACTCGTCAGGGAAACTGTCTTTTTTTTTTTCCAGAGGGTTTTGTTCCCTGAACCCCGCCATCCTTTAGGATTATGAACTCTGATTCGGGGTGGGTTTGCAATACCCAGTTAAATCAGTGCCGGGGTCCTGCGGGTACATTATAGCGGCAACAGCGAATTGCTGCTGTAATGTCATTTGCTGTGCAATTGTCGCTTTTCAGATGGCATACAAATTTTCAGTGGGCTCACACATTTTTACCCCAAATTACTAACAGTCTTTTTACAACCTGACATTATGATTAAGACAGGTGTCATTTTTTAAATCCCATCTGAAAGGTGACTTTGCAGTACGACTGAAAACAAATTTTGGAGGGAATTTAAAAAATGACACTTGTCATGTTCAGAAGGTGGAGTAACACAAAGGGGGCCAAAATCGGCAACAATCAACTTATGAGGAATGTCTGAATAAATTCAATGTTTCTTCATAACTTGTTTTTTTACACTCTGACTTCACATTTTCAACATAGCCTTTTCATGATCACTCCTTCCCGAACATGACAGGTGTCATTTATAAAACAGTGGCCAAAACTTAATTTCATGCCACAACTGTAAAAATACATTTTGGCCAGGATATGAAAAATGACAACCGTCATGTTCATGACATGGTATGAAAAAATGGCTATGTTGAAAATTTTGAGTCAAAATATTTAAAAATTACTGCAGTTATAAGCATGTGTTGAAAATGTTCAATGTACTGTTGTGTTTTTAGTATTTTTACCCCACATGTTCCGCATAGCCTTCTTATGACCCAACTTCATGACCAAGGGTATAGAAATGTTTCAAATCCTGCCTGAAAAATGATTTTGTGCAATGTATTGAAATTACTTTTCAGAATAGATTTGTATAAGTTCACCATCCTTTTTTTATGTGGTGGGGTCCCAAAATGGCTATGCTGAAAATTTGGGGAAAAACTATTAAAAAATGACCACGTTATCAGGACACATTTAAAACCCACTGAAATACACTGAACTGCACACACCTGATTTTCTCAGTTCCCAGTCCAGCACTGAAGAGTGAAGATATGTCTCCAGTCAGGAGAGGATTATGGTGTTGAAGCCCCAGTAGATAAGTATGGTGTGTGGGGTAGTGGGAGGGTCAGGTGGGGGAAGAGTACTGGCAGCATTGTGCTGGTGGTAGAAATAGGCATCGATGGATGTGTTTTTTTTTTCTTTTTACAGGATGTATTAAGAAAAGACTATGAGAGACAGTTTTCTTTAACTCAGGCACCAATACTGGGGACTGGGCACCCCAGTGTCAGTTTTATGTTTGGCAGTACCAGAGCTGGGCTTCCTGGTGCTGCACAGAGAAAACAGTCAGGGTAGGGGTACTAGCCGACACCAGGGATTGGGCACCTGGTGTCAGAAAATTAAAAGTAAGGGGTGTTCGGGGTGGGGTAGTGGGTACTGAGTGGGAGGGGGTCAAGTAGGGGGAGGGTAATGGTGTCGATGTGCCAGTGACAACAGACACTGACATTTTTTATTTTTTTTATATATATATATATATTTTTTTTTTACAGGGCTTACAACCCCCCCCCCAAAAAAAAAAAACTACAAGGGTCAGTTTTCTTTATTTCAGGCACCGACCAGGGGGATTGGGCACCCAAGTGTCCATGTTATGTTTGGCGGGACTGTGGGGCAGACTCCCCAGTACTGCAGTGAAAATGGGCAGAGAGGGGGGTACTAGCCACCATGAACCAGGAATCGGCACCCCAGTATCAGTAAATTAAGAAGGGAAAAGCAATGGGAGGTAGCAGGGATACTTGGTAGAGGGCAGGAGGGACTTTTTTTTTTTTTTTTAACATGGGGCAACAGTAAGCTGATTATTTATTTATGTCAAAAGTTTCACCAGGAAAGACATACTGAGATGATAACAACTCGTTTCTAGATGTGTCCTGGGGGAAGGATAAGAGGAAAGTAAAATACAGCAAATACAATGTAACAGGAGCATAATCAAAACGCTTGAAAGCAAGCAGTATAAAATATATGTGCATTATAAAGTTACAATGGCTATAATATAGGCAAGGGAAATACAGGTTACTCACCTGTAACAGGAGTCCTAGGAGTGGTATATGTTGTTCATCCACACTTACTGGCAGGTTCCCTGCCGCTTTAAATCTTGCTGGAAGGTCTTCAAGCTGGCTCCTCCCACCCACCCGGGTGGTAAAACTCACGGCTCAGCCCCATGACGCCAGAGCTAGCCCGGTGGAAGCCAGGTTGCGCATTGAAGCCAGGGAGGTCGGGTGGGTTGTGTGGATGAACAACATATACCACTCCCAGAACTCCTGTTACAGGTGAGCAACCTGTATTTCTAGGGACGGGGATATGTTGTTCAATCCACACTTACTGGCAGACTCCTAGCAGTTCTCTGGGAGGAGGGAGGCAAGGCGCACACCCCTACTTGGGAAATAAGGACTGGAGAACTGAGGTCCCAAAACCAGCATCCCGGCATGACTCAACGTTGATGTGGTAGTGGGTAATGAAGGTGTGTGCTGACTTCCAGGTAGCAGCCCTGCAGATTTCCTGGACAGGGACGTCCCTGGAAGCAGCCACCGAAGCAGCGGTATGGTGGGTACAATGAGCTCTTATCCCTTTGGGGGGCTCCATGCCCGCCAACCTATAGCAGAGATCTATGCAGGAGGTGACCCACCTGCCTATTGTCTGCGTGGCTGCAGGTCTGCCAGGTGCGGCTTCAGCCTAGGTGACAAACAGCTGGTGAACCTCTCCCCGAACTTCAGCCGACCGCTCCTTATAATAAGCAAGCGCTCTTCTAGGGTCCAGAGTATGGAGCCTATATTCAGCCTCCAAGGTGCGATTAGGGTAGAACACCGGCAGAGTCAACACCTGGTTAAGGGAAACTCTGACACCACCTTCGGAAGGAATTTCGGGTGGGGGCACAGGACAACCTTGTCCCAGTGGAAGACCAGATAAGGAGACTCGATGGAAAGCGCCTGGAGCTCTCCCATCCTTCTGGCTGACGTGATAGCCACCAAGAAGGAGGTCTTCCACGACAGGTGAGAGGTGACACACCTGTGAATCGGTTCGAATGGCTTGCCCATGAGCTTAGCCAGTACCAGCAGTAGATCCCATGGAGGTGGAGGTTCTCACACCGGAGGGGATATGTGATCAAGGCCTTTGAAAAAGCACCTGACCACCTTCTCCTGCGCCACCGGCTGCTTCCCGGCCCGCGCCTGGCAAGCAGAGATGGCTGCCAGGTGCACCTTAAGGATCGTCGACCGAAGCCCTAGCTGAGAAAGGGACCACAGGTAGTCCAGAATGCTAGCCACAGAACAGGAAGAAGGGTCCAACCCCTTATCCTGACACCAAATGGAGAATCTCTTCCATTTGAAGGCATAGCATTTTCTGGTTGACTCCTTATGGGATGCCTCAACAACGCTGAGGACCTCGTCGGAAAGACCCAATGCCTGGAACTCTAGTCGCTCAGGAACCAGGCCATCAAGTGCATGGATTGATGGTCCGGGGTGGAGTACCTTCCCCCTTGTTGACTGAGATCAGGTCCGGGCGGGCTGGAAGCCGCCTCGGAAGCCTGGAGTTGAGGCTGAGGAGATCTGGATACCAGAACTGGAGGGGCCAGTCTGGGGCTACCAGAATCACCTGCACCTTGTCCCTCTTCACCTTGAGAAGCACCTTGTGGATCAAGGGAAATGGAGAGAAGGCGTAGAAGAGGCCCGGGGTCCACAGCCTCGAGAAGGCATCCCCCTGCAGCAAGCCCTGCTGAAGGGGGCAGGCATGAAACAGCCTCAGATTCACATTCTCCCTGGAGGCAAACAGGTCCACCTGAGGAGTGCCCCAGTGGGAGAACAGATCTTGTACTACGTCCAGCAGGAGAGACCACTCGTGAGATGCAGCACCTATCCGGCTGAGGGCATCGGCCAGAGTGCTGGGAGGCTCCTGCCACATGGATGGCTAGGAGATCCGCCTCCAGTCTGCTCAAAAGAGACCAAGTGCAGAAAGTCTCCTTGCACAGGGGCAAGGAGTGTGTCCCGCCCTGACGGTTTAGGTAGTACATGGTTGTGGTGTTGTCCGTCTGGACCTAGACCACTTGACCCGGTACAAATGGAGCGAAGGCGGTGATGGCTAGTCGGACCACTCGAAGCTCCAGCAGATTGATGCAGCATTGAGACTCCTGAGTGGACCAGAGGCCATGTGCTCTGAGCTTCCCCAGATGGGCACCCCAACCCATCAGAGAGGCATCGGTCGACAGAGTGACCATCTGCTCTGGACGGACAATGGGATACCCTCCTGCAAATGAGCTGGAACGAGCCACCACTGGAGGCCGTTTCACATCTCCTGGGTCACTGTCGCTGGCTGGTCCAAAGGACTGGAGCACTGTGACCACTGGCGGGCCAGCCCCCACTGTAGGGGACGCATGTGCCAGTGGGCCCAATGGACTACGCTGGCGCAGGCCGCCATGAGGCCCAGGAAGTGCAGGAAGTGCCGGGCAGGGCGCAACTGCCCAACCAGAAATGATTGGGCAAAAGAGGAAAGGACCTCGGCCCTGTCTGCCGGGAGCCATGCTCTAGCTCGAAGAGAGTCGAGCTCTGCCCCGATGAACTGAATCACCTGCATTGGTACGAGTTCCGATTTGGCCTCGTTGATGAGAAGGCCAATCTGAGAGGAGACCTGGAGGGCCAGATCCCTGGACTGCTCCACCTCCAACTTGGAGGGGGCTGCAATCAGCCAGTCATCCAGGTAAGGGTACACCCAGACCCTTCGGCGCCGCAGGAATGCTGTCACCACTGCCATGCATTTGGCGAAGACCCTGGAAGCTGGAGAGAGGCTGAAGGGCATGGCCCGGAACTCGTAAAGGGATCCCTCTGCCCTGAAGCAGAGGAATCGCTGGTGAGACGGACGTATTGGGATGTGAAAGAACGCATCCTGGAGGTCCAGAGAACAGCACCACATGCCTTGTTCCAAGGATGGAATGATCTGAGCCAGAGTGACCATCCTGAAGATACGAGACCTTACGAACTTGTTCAGGTTGTGTAGCTCTAGAATGGGGCACCAGCCCCCCGTCCATTTTGGGACCAGGAAGTACCTGGACACAAACCCTGGGTCTGGTGGAGGATCCGCCACCTCCCTGATCACCTCCTTCTGGAGGAGCAGGGCAATGTCGGCTCGACGAGCCAACAGAGAGGCTACGGAATCCGTAGTCCCCAGTGGGGCAACGGCTCGATAGGGTGGGGACCGCTCGAATTCCAGAGGCAGACCCTTTCCTACCACTTCCAGCACCCAGCGGTCCATGGTGATATCGGACTAGGTGGAAAGGAAGTGGCAGGGGACCCGGGGATGAGTGACGAGGTTGGGGGCGACACCCCTCAACCCATCACTGGCACTCTTGGAGGAGGGGCCAGCCGAGGAGCCACCTGGACCTTTTCCTCCCAGCTTCCTGCTGGAGGAAGCAGCAGGCTTGGCTCTGGGATGCCAAGTGTGACCCTGCTTGCCCTGATGCTGGTGTTGCTGGGCCGGACGTGCCGCAGGGGCTGAAGGATGAAAGGGCTTACGCTGCTGCTGGCGGCCTTTGTTCTTCTAGGCAGACGTGACAGAGTCCAAGGTGGCATTGGACTTCTCGATCTGTTGCAGATGACCTTCCACCCCGGGACCGAACAAGTCGGTACCCAAGAAGGGAACGTCTGCCAGCTTGTGCTGGGTATCTGCCGTAAAGGTGGAGATCCGCAGCCAAGCTCTGCGGCGCATGGCCACTGCAGCCACTACCGATCAGGCACTTGAATCAGCGATATCCAAGGAAGTTTGAAGCTGCTGTTTGGCCACTGCCCTTCCCTGATCCCGCACCTGCTTGACCGTCGTTTGAAGGTCAGCCGGGAGATGAAGAATCACCTCATCCAGGGAGCCCACAAGGGCATGTGAAAAGTGTGCCATCAGGACGGCCGAGCTGGCCTGACGAAGGCCTAGGGAGGAAGCAGCATAGACTTTCTGCCCAGAGTAGTCCAATTTCTTGGACTCCTTATCGGGTGGCTTGTCCACATCCCGAACATTCCCGGAACGCTGGAAAACGCTGTCGGTCACTAACCCCTCCGCGGAGGGGTGCTCCGAGAAACCAGAGCGTGAACTGGTGGGAACAGCATACTTCCGACCCATCCTGGCCAAAGGTGTTGGACAAGAAGCTGGCCGCTGCCATAGCTCCAGGGCCAGGCCAACAATGGCTTCAGCCACCGGGAAGGCCTCCGTGGGGGAATCCCCTCAGTCCAGTATCTCTGTGAGGGGATACTTAGCCCATTTTGAAACGGGTTCGAGCTTCATCCCAGTGGACATCGAGATGAACCGAAGCATTCCAAGGAACGAGAATGGGCTCTCGTCCACCGACTGACCCCCAGTGGACTCCAGGCAAGCAGCTTGGAGAACAAGAAGGAGTCGTCGTCAGACTCCGAGGAGTCTGAGAACAACTGCCAAGCGCCTGAGCCACCCTCCACCTGCTGAGGTCGATCAGAAGTGAGGGTGACCGACAACCGGTGGGGCAAGTCCTGACCCGACCGATAATCCTTGGTCGGGGCCCCAGATTTAGGCTGTGGAGGAAGGGGGTTCCACTACAATGGGTGGCATAGCCAGTTTCGGCCGAACAACTGGTGCTGGCTTCGGCTCCTTGATCACTATGAGGGGTTGTTTCGGCCGGTCCAGTGACAGCCACTTAATGGCTGGGGAAGGTGGACGGAGTCCGCTTTATTCCCGACAAAAGCTGAGCTGCTGCCACATTAGATCCTTGTAGCCAACCAATTTGGCGCTGGAGCCTATCCTCGAAGAGGATGACGAGGATGAGCAGCGCCACGCTTCCATGGTGCCAAGACTGAGACTGCCGATGTCGGTGGGACCGGGCTAGACCTGGAAGAGGTCCGAGACCGAGAAAGAGACCTTCAGGGATTTCAAGGGTGGGTCTGAGAGGGGGCGGGGACCCTAACCGGGGACTCCGGCACAGGAGGCACAGGCAAGTCCTCGGTTTACACCAGGGGAACCGGTGAAGAAGGGTTGTCGGCTTCTCCAGTTGACAGACCGTCTGACGGGTCAGGAAAAATCTCAACCGCGTCGACGGGTGTCTCGGCCGGCTGACCTGACGTGGACACCATGAAGCAAATGGCCTTAGCCGCAACCTCAACCGGGTCAAGTGCTCCACTATCTCGAAAGGACCTCTCCCACTCCCACGAACGCGACGGTGGGACTTACCTTTGGAGTCCTTTTTGGACCGAAAGGAATGTCCCGAAGACCCTTCTCCCTTGGCAGAGAGGGATTGGCAAAGCTCCTTAAACTAAGCTGTGTAGGAGGAGCCCAAGTAGAGCGAGATAAATGCTGCGACCGTGGATGATGATGCTGCAGCCTGGGCCGCCTCCTCCTCGAGGGTGATCATCTGTTCGAGCTGTTCAGCTGAGCCCATAGCCACGGACACCGCCCAACGGGCCTCCTTCGACATGACAGGAGGATAACGTTTCTTAGGGCACCCAAGTTGTAATCTGGCAGTGTGATCCTCTAAGACCGTAGCCGAAAACGAGTTGCCCAAGTCGCAGGCCTGCGAATCGTGACCAAGCCCCAGGCAGTAAATGCACGTGGAGTACGGATCGGTCCAGGACATCTTCTGCCCACAGGAGCACTGACAAAACCGGAGTCGATTGTCCATCGCAGCCGCGAGGGAAGATAAAGACCGAAGTCTTGTAAACTTTAAAATTAGTTTCGGGTTAACCGAAGAGTTTGGATCCAGGCCTAAAACGCAGAGCGCTAAGAAGGGAACCTGAGCTTCCAAGCGGTAAGGAACCTCTATTATGACCTCATATTATGATCAAGACAGGTGTCATTTATTTTTAAATTCCATCCAAAAGGATTTTGTAGAGCGACTGCAACAACATGTTTTGGAGGGGATTTGAAAAACGACACGTGTCATGTCCATGAGGGTCTGGATACCCACACCTCTGAGGTGGTGTACCAACAGGGCTATATTGAATATGTGGGACCAATATCTGCATAAATGTCAAAGTTACGCTTGAATGTTGGAAAAATTTAACATTTCTTCATAATTGTGTTTTTTTTTGACATTTTGGCCACAAATTTCCAACATTCTTTTTATGACCTCACGTTATGATCAACACAGGTGGATGTTGGAATTCAGCCCAGGAATTCTCGAGACATTAGAAACACAGACATAGATATACATTTAAGTACATTTCTACTTTTATTAAATCTGATTGTCTTAAATGGCAGATTACCTCCAGATTCCTTAGGAGACTTCACCCGTTTTACTCATAACGGTCACTTTATAATAGATTACATTTTTGTTTCTCTGTACAATTATTATAAATATGCTGACCTTAAAATAATCTCTAGGTCTGAGAGTGATAATTTTCCACCTTGTTTAATGAGGAAGCTCAGAAGTGAGCTGAGTAGAAATCAATCGGACCAGGTGGAAATTTATAACAACAAGAAAATTATCTTTGGAATCAAATTCCAAAAGATAACCTTGAAAACAACATAAAATCTTTCTCCAAGATAATTGATTTGATCTCTATTGACCCCAAACCTGGGAATATTTATCATGCAATAGTTCAGCAGTATGATCACTTATTATTGTTATTATTATTTTTTGTATCGTCTGTTTAACCACCTTATACCACCGGAAGGCGATTGCTGAGCCCCCCTCCTGGACCCATGGATCTGTTCAGCCTCCCGGATTCCCCCTGGGAAGGGCCTGCCTCTTCTACCTGGCAGCCCGTTCTGTCATTAGAGAAACAGTCCTGCTCCGGTTGAGGGGCTCGGGAGAGCCGGGGAAAAGGCTGGTCCAGCTTCAGTATGTGGGTCTTGGTTCCTGAGGCCTCCGTCGCCTCCCTGTGTCCACCAGGGTTTTTCACGGTACGTTTCCCTCAGAATGGAGCATGCAGTGATCCCCATGCAGCTCCCTCCAGTCCTCAGCTGCTGGGATCTGCCGTTGTTACACCCCCTACGATGTCCCTGCTTACTTTGCTTCCTCCAGTCTCAACTACAGGCAGCGACAAAGCTGAGAACTCCCCCTAACCCACCCCGGGAGAGGAGAGGAGAGCAGTCCTACAAATGCTCGATCCTCTCTCTTCCCTGCCAACCCAACAACGACCCAAGTTCGTTCCCGAACCCGGGTCACTAGCATGGGGGCAAGGTGTGGCGTCCAGTGCCTCACCCCTCAGCACCACTGGACTGGTGCAGGATTGTTTATTAGTTGAATACAGATCAACTCATAAGTAAGATAATTTAAGATATCATAACTGATTTTACAGAACATATTATACTCAAAAAAAGCAGCTGTTTAATCAAGTTAGATTTGTAAGAAATCACCCAATATGAGAGAATACTAAGAAGCTAAAAAGATGGCCCATCGGCACAGCGGTTGGATTTCCGCTTGCAACGCCGACAACCCAGGTTCAGGAACGGACCCGGCTCACTGGAGGGCCGGCCCGGGGGAGGATAGAGCCCCTGTGGGCTGCCTCTTCTCCTTCTCCGGGTGGGAGGCTCAAAAGCCAGGCGGACTTGCGGAGGCTAGGAGTCATGCAAGCTACCGCTCTAACAAGCACTGGAGGTGGGGTGGCGCTGGACGTCACTGCACATCCCCGCCTCCCAGAAAACGAAAAAAAGGGTGGGTCCTTCGTCTCTATGAAGCCCTCCCTGGGGCTTCAATTAGCCACTGTCGCTGGATCTCCCAACCAGATACTGGTTCTGCGGTGCTGGGATTAAGGGGAACCAGTACCGCAGCCCCGACCTCCGGGGGGCAAACCAGGGGTGACCAGGAGAATTGCCGGCAGTGGACGGTAGGTGGGAGCCTGGGGGCTGTGACCAGGGCAGAGTTCAATGGAGGACCACGAAAAAGCACAATAAATATAAAAAAAAAAAAAAAAAAAAAGAAGCTAAATAGAAGCAGGAAACTATACAGAGATCATGTTCTAAAACAAAAACAAAATCAGCAGCTAGAATTTTAACAAAATGGGTAGATCATTATAAAAATCTCTTCTATATAACTAGTGAAACATCTATTTATCATACGAGTTTAACTGATGATGAAAGTATCAGGATTACGACTGAAGAAACTTTTTCTGCCATTAATAGCAGCAAGCCAAACAAATCACCAGGTCCAGACCAAATATCAATTGACTTTTACAAAGCTGCTCCTGAGTGGTGGGCGATCACTCTCACAGATTTGTTTAATAAATTTATAATGTATGTTTCACCCCAGAATCATGGAGGGCTAGTTATGTCATTCCAATTTTTAAGAAAGGAGATAGAGGTAATCCTGCTAACTATCACTCAACAAGTTTAATAGATAATATAGCCAAAATGTATTCAAAAATGTTATTAAATCGTTTGCAACTATGGAACTTGCATAATAAAATAATATCTCCTTCACAGGCAGGATGCCCAAAACATAATGGGACAACTAAACACATTTTTATACTTTTCCACATTATCGAAAAATATTGCAAATTAAAAAATACATCCTTTGTTTATTGTCTTTATCGACTTTACGTCGGCTTTGACTCGATCTCTAGAGATCTATTCTGGGTATAGACTGAAACTTAATAAATTTGATAAAAGATGATATGATGAAACTTGGGTAAAGATCAAATATAATAACAATGGTGATTTTTCAGAAAAAATAGCTACTAACGTTGACATTCGTCAAGGATGTGTGCTAGCACTGACACTTTTTAATCTTTACATGAATCATATTTTATTAAGATTAAATAACTCTATATATCTTATGCCCAAAATTCTTGATAATTAAATCCCGGTTCTGGCTTATGCCGATGATCTTGCACTTATTTAAACCTCGAGACTAGGCTTATAAAGAAGTCTTTATAAACTTCAAGAACTTTGCAATACTATACAGGGTTTTATTTAACTCTAAAAATTGATTAGCGTTTTGCTCATAAAAGTGCTAAAACTTTGTGAAAATGCATAGCTCTTGCCTCGCTGTGTTTAACAAATACAGCACTTCTAGAAAATCTATATAAATACTTTCTGTACAGTTAGTATCATCCCAAGAAAAAACTGCTAATCAATTATTTAAAACCCTGCTATGAAAGTAACTATTAATAAAACACAAACTAAAGTTATGGTCATAGGTTCACAAAAGAAGTATAGAAGCTTGTTTAAACAATATACTTATTTAGGGGTCACACTTACAAATACATTATCCTGGAACAAGCATATTAGCATTGTTGTGGCAAAGATGAGAATTACATCCTCTGCCCTTCTTCAACTTAACACAACCTACGAATTAAGATGCATTGTTTTTTCCTTTAAACACGATGCAATAATAGAGCCTGATGGTTCAGCCAGCATGCTGATCCAGAAGTTGAGAATTACATCCTCTGCCCTTCTTCAGTTTAACACAACCTACGTTTTTTCATGTTTTCTGGGAGGCGGGGATGTGCAATGACGTCCAGTGTCCACCCCACCTCCAGTGCTTGTTAGCACTGGTAGCTTGCGTGACTCCCAGCCTCCGCCAGGGGTCCGCCTACAGAGCTTATGATTGGGGCAATAGCAAATTCTCAAATCAAGGACTTTATGCTATTGACTACTGGGGAGTTTCTTGTCTACATAATTTAGACTCCATCATCAATATACTTTATAAGAAAACCTTAGGGTTACCTATTTCAGCAGCTAATGCACTGGTAAGGGCCCATCTTGGCCAAACTACGTTTACGGCAAAAGCTCATATAAAAAAAATAAACTTCTGGATCAGCATGCTGGCTGAACCATCGGGCTCTATTATTGCATCTTGTTTAAAGGAAAAAACAATACATCTTAATTCGATAAGTGACGGGTGGCTGGCAACTGTATACTCCTTACCTGAGAAATATAATCTCACTCACTTACATTTCTGGGCTGAGCATGACATTAAAATTCATAAACATTATGCTAACAGTATCTGTAGTGGTATCAAGATTGACAAAGGAAAATGATCTGCAAAAAAATTGACATCTAAAAGTTTCACACTGGCTAACTAACAACAATCAGGAACACTCCTTCAAAGAGTATCTATTACTGATAACTAATCCAATTCATAGACAAATTTTGACACTTCACAGATTTGAGTTATTTGATTCGATTTTTATTTGTATACGGGTAAGCACACTGGGATACAATCTCTTTTACAGGTATGACCCGTGGTCAATCAAATACATACAAAAACAGCATCAGACAGATTATACTTAATACAAAACATAATTAAATAGGAATACAAATCCCACTTCTAAATAAAATCACAAATAAGTGTAAATTCCCAGTAGTATATTTATAACTGCTAGATATTCCCATCAATCAACTGTTTCTCCAAATTGTCTTTGCCATTTAAAAGAACCCGAAGACCTTTATCATATAGTCATGAGATGTCAATGGTATGAAAAAACAAGGAAGAAATATTTAGCTAAATATTTTTCTTCATACATTATTCCCTCAAGTTACTTTCTTGATCTTCTGTTAAATTTAGAAAATCTATAAATTCTTACAGATCTAGCAGAATTTTTTCTTGCTGCAAAAAGAATAAGATCAAAAATTGTTCAACAGAGATTGTAACAAAGGGACCCTAACTGATCCCTTTGAAGGAACTTCTTTCTCATTCTGAGACTTGTGATTATGGTTTAATTCAGGGGTGTAGGTAGTGAGACCCGAACCAGTTTATTCCGTTTACACTCCTCCTTTTTGGTTAAGGTATTAGGAGTTTGTTAGAGTCTAGCCTTATGTATCTCTCATGTCCAGTGTACTGATGCTGAACACAGTACTATGGCGCATTTATTGCGACATTCAATTGCATAATAATCCAAATATGTACCTAGTTAAGTTTAAGGACAAAGGCAGGGTCTAGGCTTGATGTGCTTTCATGACTATGCACACAGCTATTAACATTATGGAAAGGATGAACTTTATTGCGATTTGCACTGTATAACAGAGCATATGTATATGTCCTGTATTCTACTCTTTGTCCTAAAATATTTACACGAACATACAAAAATCACCAGAAGAAAAAGGCCTCACGGTCTACCAAGTCTGCTTGGTTGTGCAGCTAGCAGTCCTTATTATGCAGCTGCCCCTCCTCCCTCACCCCCTCTCCCTTAACCCTCCCTCTTGCTCTGTCCCATCCCCCATGAAGCCCCACCGTTCTATTGGCTACTACCTCTGCCGGCAGCGCATTCCACCCAGCCACCACCCTCTCCGTAAAAAAGTGTCTCCTCATCTCCCTCCTGAATCTTCCCCCTCCAGTCTCCTATCATGGCTCTGGGTGTCCCTCCCCTATCTTAGTTTGAAAAGGCCCTCCGTACATGACTTGTTTATCCCTGTCGTGTATTTGAAGGTTTCAATCATATCTCACCTCTCCCTCCTCTCTTCCAGCAAGTACAGTACATCTTCAACTCTCTCAGCCTACTCTCGTATGGTAACTCCCTCAGACCTTCTATCATCTTTGTCGCCCTGCGTTGCACCCCCCCCAGTAGCTTAACGTCCCTCTACAGGTACGGGTGCCAGAACTGCATGCAGTACTCCAGGTGTAGCCTAACCAGCATTCTACACAATGGCAGAGTCACCTCCCCCCCCCACCAAGGATATACCCTTAGTGTCGCATATGAAAATGGGCAGACATGCTCATTGTGCTTACAAGTACAAAAAATAAAACAAAAAATAAATAAATGAAATGAAAACCAGCATCCTGTTGACCTTTGCAGCTACTTTTCTATACTGTGCTGAGTTGTTCATTGCCCCCGTAATGAGCACCCCAAGATCCTTCTCCTTCTCAGTCACCACCAACTGTACGCCACCCAGATCGTAGCTCCTCCTCGGGTTTTTAGCCCAAAAATGCAGCACCTTGCACTCGTTGGCACTGAATCCCAGCTGCCAAGTGTCTGACCAGGACTCCAGCCTTGACAGATCCTCCTGCAGCCCCTGCCAACCTCTTGGGTCATCGACCACTGCCCCCATCTTGGTGTCACCAGCAAATGACTGATTTTGCTCTTGATGCCCACCGAAATGTCTGCAATGAATATCCCAAACAGCACCGGTCCCAACACAGAGCCCTGTGGAACTCCATTCATCACCACCCTTGGGGATGATAGCTCCCCACCAACCACCACTCTCTGCTGCCTCCCCTGCAGTCAGTTCACTACCCTTCCCTCCATCTTTGCTACCGCCCCTGTAGCTTGCAACTTACTTCCTAGTCTCCTATGCAGCATGGAGTCAAATGCCTTACTGAAGCTCAGGTACGGGACATCCACGGGCATGATGGGAGTGCTACCAGGATTGTTCCTGGGTTCTATGCCATTGACGGCATCCCCCAAGGTGAAAAATATGGGTGTCATCCTGGACGACAGATTGACACTCGATGCTCAGGAGCCGTCTGTTGTTCAAAGTGGTTTTTAGCACTTAAGGAATGTTGCCTGGATCAGACTCTTGATTTCGCTCGAGGACCTACCATCACTGGTACATGCCTGTGTTACGTCCAGGTAGGATTACTGTAATGCTCCATACTTCGCGGTCAGTGGAGGGAACCTCCACCGGCTGCAGCTGGTGCAGAGCACAGCGGCCAGGTTGCTGACAGGTTTGCCCAGGTCCTGTCATGTAACCCCAATCCTGCGTGACCTGCACTGGATGCCGGTCAGATGGAAGGTCATCTTCAAAGTGGGTATGCTCACTTATAAGGCCCTATACGGCTCAGGCCCTGGCTATCTATCTAAACTCCTTACCCCTGCCATTCCAGTTTACGCCCTCTGTTCCTTCACCAGGGGCCTCCTAGCAGTTCTGAGTGCCAGGCTGAAAACTTAGGGTGATCGTGCATTCGAGGTGGCTGTCCCGGCCCTCTGGAACTCACTTCCAACGTCTCTGAGGGGGGCATTCAAAAGGGGTCCAAAGACTTATCTTTTTAATAAAGCCTTTTCTGAGGAGATTAGTTATTTATTCTGATTTCATTTATATTTATTAACTGAAAATGCATGTTGTTTTATATTGCAGCCTGTCTGCTTACCCCGTCTACTAACTGTAAGGCGCCCAGAAGCTCCGGGATTGGGCGCTGTATAAATAAATTTTACTTACTCATTACAAGTGCCATGTTTAAAATTTGAGGCCAAAATCTGTACAAATAACAAAGGTATGAATAAACGTGGAACAATTCAATGTATAACTCAGTTATTTTTTTACATTTTGACCCCAAATTCTCAAGACTTTTTATGACCCCCACCTTATGATCAAGACAGGTAGAATTTTTTAAACCCTATCCAAAAGGTGCTTTTGTACAGGGACTGTGAAAACATGTTTCGAAGAGGATTTGAAACATGACACCTGTCATGTTCATGAGCCGGGGTACCAAAAGGGCTATGTTGAATATTTGGGGTCAAAATCTGCACAAAAGACAAAGTTATGAGTTAACAATGGAAACATTCGATGTTTTTTCTTAATGTGTTTTTTTGTTGTTTTTTTGTTTTTTTTTTACATTTTGGCCCCAAATATTCAATACAGTCTTCTTATGACCCTACCTTATGAACAAGACTTGTGGAATTTTTTTAAATCCCATCCGAAAGCGATTTTACAGTGTAACTGCAAATACATGTTTTAGAGGGGAATTGATAAATGACAGTCATGTTCATGAGATGAGTAACACAAGGTTATGTTGAGAATCTGGGACTGCAATATGCACTATGACAAAGTTATGAGTAAATGCTGGAAATATTCAATTTGTGTTCATATTACTTAATTGTTTTTTTTTTTCACATTTTGACCCCAAATTCATAATATCCTAACACCACTTTATGATTAACACAGGCGTAATTTTTCAAATCCCACCCGGAAAAGGATTTCATTGGCACGATCGTGAAAACGTGTTTTAGAGGTGACTTGAAAAATGCCACCTTTCATATTCACGAGGTTGTATATTTTATTTATTTAGGAAATCAGAATTACAACCCTTTAAGTCATAGACTCGTTTCCAAAGGCTCCACGTCAGAATAAAACATAGACATCCATACAGTACATACATAGAATAAATGTGGGTGAGCAATCATACAGAGTATAAGTACAGTGAGCACTGGTTAATGCCTATACATTTGGTAGCCAAAACAGGGCAGAGCTAGCGACATATTCACCTAATGAGCGGTTAAGACCTATACAACTGGTAGATAAAGCAATGCATGATATCAGTTGGTAGTAAGCCGCTTCAGGGAGGCCTTGTCTTATACATAATACAATGCATTCATAGTCCACAGCAACTATATGGTAAACGAGGGAGGTGAGGAGCCTGTAGGCTAGAAATAGTGAGGGCTCTCCACTGCCTTGCCAAGGGCAGGTGCATGGCCTAGCGGCGTGGTGCAGGATCCACAGGATACCGGTTACAGTGGCATGGATATGGGCCCTTAAGGCAGCTTTAAAAGGACCTAGGTTGGTGATTGATGTGACAGGTGGAGGGAGGGCACTGTACCAAGATAGAGCTCTAAGTGGGAAGCATCACTGGACCAGGGTGGTCCTGACCCTAGGCACCTTCCAGATAGTTTTTGGGGCAGCCCTTGTGGACACCAAGATGGTGGCTGCCTGAAGAGAAGCCATGACACCTATTGGGGTTAAACCCAGGTGGATTTTTTTGGTGAAGAGACAGGTCTGGTATAATAGTCTTTCCTCAAGGGAGTGGATATTGATGAGTGCGTACAGGGTGCACACATGTGTTTTTCTGTCGGCACCAGAGAGGAGCCGGCAGGTCTTACTGATGAATACTTGTATTTGATGAAGTGCCGTACGGTCAGCGGCAGCACAGATTGTGAGGCCATAGTCCACCAGTGATAAGACTGAGGAGGTAATGGCTAGGTGAAGTGCTTCAGGTGGCAGGCAGTCTTTATGTCTGTAAAGGAGACCAATGCAGGTGTTGGTGGTGGAGGTAAGCACTTTTATATGTTTGTGGAATGAGTGGGAAGAGTCAAATTTAATACCTAGAGACTTACACTTTTGGACCTGTTCCAGTGGGATGAGAGAGGCGGAGAGTATTTCCAGGGGCAAATCCTTTGATCTGTTTTGGCAATGGGCATAGAGCATCATCTTAGTTTTTTTAAAGTTGACCACCAATCTGTGTTCAGCAAACGAGTGTTCAATCTGAGAGAAGGAGTTTTGTAAGGTACACTGGAGAGAGAGAGAGAGATTAGGATGTGTGGCAAAAAGAACAGCATCGTCCGCGTAGAGGAGAAGGTTGCCAGGGCAGGATTTAGGCAGGGCGTTAAAGTAGATGCTGAATAGCAGGGGACCCAGGATAGATCCCTGGGGAACTCCTGAGCGCACAGGCAGCATAGTAGATATGGTATTATTAATTTTAACACATTGGGTTCTAGATGAAAGATAGCTGGAGAACCATGACAGTGGACAATGAGAGACCCCAATTTGTTGTAATGTGTTAAGAAGGAGAGGATGAGAAACCGTGTCAAAGGCCTTTCAGAGGTCTATAAACACGGCCCCCGCAAGGTGCCCCTTGTCAAGCGTGAAGAGCAGGGAGTTAGCAAATTCATTGAGGGTGACCATAATGCTATGATCAGCTCTGAAACCATGCTGCTCCCTACATAAGAGGTTGTGTGTGAGGAGGCAGTCAGTGAGCTGATTGGCCATGATTTTTCAAGGGCTTTAGAGAGTTGGGGGAGAATCAAGATGGGCCGGTAGTTGTTTTGGAGGGAACTGTCACCACATTTCAATATTGGTGTTATCACTGCCATTTTCCATGAAGTAGGGAACTGGCCCAGGTGCATGGACAGATTTAGAAGGTCCGTGAGTGGGAGATAACTGAGTCTAGTGCAAGGAATAGGATACGCATATCGAAGGCATCTTTGCAGTAATTGGAGCTCTAAAGGGCTTTGGACAGGTAGACTTTCGCTTCTGTAGGGGTAATGACTCTGAGTTTGAAGGGAGGTTGGAGGAGCTCAGGCGGTGAGATAGGCTGAACTGGATCAGAAAAGTTACTAGGGAGGATTGAGCTGAGGTCTGAGAAGGTGGAGTTGAGGCAGTTAGCTATGTGAAGTGTGTCTGAGGTGGTAGTACCATTAACACAAAGTTGTTGGGGGGGGGGGGAGAGTGGGATTTACCATTAAGCTCCTTAATGTAATCCCAGAACTTTCTTGTGCTACCCCAGGAAGTGGCTAGGGCCGTTCTATAGTGTTCCGCCTTGGCCTTGTGGATTGCCCAGGTACACTTATGGTGGGCAGCATTATAGGCCTGCCTATTGCTTAGCAAACCAGAGGCAGTGGCACGATACCAGAGGTTGTAGGAGTTCTGGGGCGATACAGGAGGCACTACGTCTCTTAGTGGTCACTTTGGTGCAAAAGCATCACAGGTGGTATTAAAGGTGGTGGTGAAGTAGTGCAATGCATCATCTATGTGCTGGGATTGGGAAATAGGGGACCAGTCCCAGTTAATTAGAAACTGTTTGAGTTTGGCTATGCCTCCTGGGCGTAGTTGATGATGAAAGGTGATATTTGGTGGTGGTTTAGGTAGCTGACAGGATCAGCTGAAGATAATTGGGGAGTGGTCGCTTAAGGCGCTGGGTATGACACCCAGGTCGGTAATATGGTCGGGACGATTAGTAAGCAGGATATCTAGTAGGGTGTGGGTTCCAATAGTGGGGTTGTCCCTGGTAGGCTGGGATACCAGTTGGGTCATATCTAACGCAGCAAATATATCTTTGGCGTGTGTTGGTGAGCTTGCTGGTCAGTTTATGTTGAGATCCCCAACTAGGATTTGTTCCATTTTGTGGGGATGGCTGGCTAGATAGTCAGAGACCACTTTACAGGCAGGGGATTGGCTACAGGATGGGATGTAGGCGACAGTGAGAATAAGAGGAGCACAGTTTGGGTCAGGGGAGAGTTTTATTGAGAGGGCTTGGGCACCACGGTCTAGGGAGGGTGCAGGCAGGGCTTGGTAATGCAGTGAGTCATTTACATAGAGGCACAGCCACTGCCTCTCTTGCCGTTAAGCCTAAAGAGTTAATTAAGCCTAAAGAGAGAGTAGCCAGGAATAGAGACAAATGAGTCTGGGGTCTTGGTTGACAGTCAGGTTTCTGTTAAAGCCAGAATGTCTGGTTGGTGCTGTGCTGTCCAGCATTGCAGAGGTGCCATTTTTTTTTAGGCAGACTGCAGATTTGGGGCAAAAATATGCAAAAATGATAACGTTACAAACAAACTTTGAAAAAATTCAACGTTTCTTTTTAAGTTCGTTATTTTGATCACAAATTTTCAACATTCTCTTTTTATAACCCCACCTTGTGATCAAGACAAGGGGACTTTTTTAAATCCCATCTGAAGCATGATTTTGCTAGGCAAATGTGAAAACACACTTTTAGGGGATTTAACAAATGACACCTACCTGGTTCAAGAGGTGGAATAAAAAAGTTTATGGTGAAAATGTGGGGCAAAAAATATTGAAAAATGACAAAGTTATTAGTAAAAGTTGAAAACGTACTAAAAAGCCTTACTTAGTTTTCAGTCATCAGCTGTTTGGCAACAGAAGCAGGAGGACATTGGCAAGGCATTGCTGAGCCCACCGGCTAGGTAAATGAGGGGTGGAATGGTGGACAGTTGTCAGAGTGGGGGAGTAATGAAGTCATTGAGGGACTTTTTTTTAAACATATTAAAACAAATAAATAAAAGACTATGAGGGACGGTTTTCTTTATTTCAGATACCCGACACTGGGGACTGGGTACCCCTGTGTCAGTGTGTTGCTTGTCAGGGGTAGCCACCCTTGTGTTACATCCTGTTTTGGGGGAGTGCACCGTCGATCAGGCAGGAGGAAAGATGGGAAGAGGATGCTGTTATCTAGTGGTGCAGGGGTGGGTACCCCAGTGTTGCATCCTGAGACGGGAAGGGGGTGCTTTTGTAGCAGGTAGAAGGGAAGATGGGAAAAAGACGTTGTTGTTTGGCAGCACTGTGGGTGGGCACCCCAGTGTCACATCCTGAGATGGGAGGGGACTCTTACTTAGCAAAACTGGGAGTGGGCACTACGGTTTTGTATTCTGTGTGGTGGTGGGGGAATGCAACATGGATTGCCAGCCTTAACTGCATGTTCTCGAGACAGATGCTGCTTGCTTTTTGCCATCTTTCATGCACTGTCCTCCTTGTTTCCAACAGGAAGTTAACATGAGTTACAGACAGCTGCAAGGACAAATAAGGCAAACACTCAGTGACAGACATAAAAAGGTGTATCCAAGTTACCGAATGCATTTTAATGGGACAGTTACAAAGTACTTCCTGACCTTGATCGCAATCTTAAACAAAGCATCATCTGTAACACAGGCAATGATAACAGAAAAAGACAGATGATCCATCTGGTCTGCCACTATTACCCTATCATACCCTGCAACCTAGTATCTCTGTGAGTCTACACATACCCTATCCCCTCTTTTGTTCTCTGTGCTTCTGCCTCCCTCATCCTGTTAAGTAACTACTATACCCTACGCTCTATCCCAGCTATGTTTGAAGCTGTTTATGGTTCTGGCACCCACTACCTCTGCAGCATACCATTCCATGGCTCAACCACTGTCTCTCTAAAATAATACTTCCTCACATCCTTTTAAATTCCCCCACCCCCACCACCAATTATCCTCCACTCGTGACTCTGCCTCCTAGATTCTGTGTTCCTGGTATGTAGCTCTTCACAGTTCACCTTGTTTATTCCTTTCAAGAACCTAAGGTCCCAGTTATATCCCATTTCTCTCATCTGGTTTTGAGTGAATACATCTTCAGTGCCTTTAGTCAATCCTCGTAGGGCCTGCCTTCCTGAACCTGAATCATCTTGGTCACCCTATATTTTACTGTCTCTAGCCAGTCCTTACCCCCTTTTTTAGGTGGTATTCCAGAACCAGACACAGTACTCCAGGTGTGGCCTTACCAGTGACCTATACAGAGGTAACAGTACCTCCTGCTTCCTACTGCCGAACCCTCATCCAATGCAACTTGTAAGCACTGCTAAAGGCCTTGTTACACTGGCTGGTTTGTTTAAGGAGTCACTGGTGATGACTCTGCTGTTTCCTCTGGTGTTGTGTCCAGCTGAACCCTCCATCCAATACTCTGTTCTGGGGGTTTTGTTCCCCAAGTGTGTCACTTTGCCCTTCTTGACACGGAATTTCAGTTACTAGACTTTGGACCAATTTTCCAACCTTTTCAGGTCGGTCTTTCTGCAATACCCTTATCCCCTCCACATTGTCAACTCTAACACAGAATTTAGCATTATCTGCAAATAGACACAACCTACCCTGGATTCCATCTCCCAGGTCCTTGAGGAACATTTTGAAGAGGACTGGACCACGGACAGATCCCTGTGGTACTCTGCTGGTGACCTCTCTTTCTACTGATCTGACCCCATTCACAAAAACTCTCCGACTCCCCTTCAACCAACTCCCTACCAACTTTGCTGTACCCAGATCCCTAATCTTTTTCAGCAGCCTTCAGTGTGGCACTGAGTCAACAGCCTTGCTGAAGTCAAAGTATAATAAGTCTGCTGCATGCCCCATGTCAACTATCCTGGTTATCCAAACATTATTATTAGGCTGGTTTGACAAGATACCCCTACCACAAACCCATGCTGCTTACTATCCTGAAGCCCATTGCTCACCAGTTATTCCACTAAGTCCTCTTTAACTAGTGTTATCACCAGTTTCCCTATCGTGGAGGTTTGGCTGATGGGTCAATAGTTTTCTGGCCACTCCTTGTCCCTCCCTTGTGTAGTGGAACTATTTCCTCCATCTTCAAGCCCTTGGGAAACAACCCTTGCTACAAAAGCTAATGAATAGCTGCGACAGGGTTCTACTAACACCAACCCAGTTCCAATACCTTGATTGCATCCCATCTGGCCCTGGGGCTTGTTTATGTAAGGGCTGCTAACCCCTTTCTGACTCTTTCAAGTGCATACTTCTGCAGCCTTATTTCCAGGGTTCCCCCATCAGCTGCCTTTATGCCACTCTCTTGCAAGGGTCTGCTGTTCTTCATAGTGACTACTGCACAAAGTAGTCACTCAGCATGTTTGATTTCTGTTTCCTCTACTACCCTGCCCCTTCATTAGCCTGACAATTCCACCTCTCGTCCCACTTTTTCCACTATACATCTAAAAGCTCTTTTTCACCTCCCTTGACCCACTCTACGCTATGCAGTCCCATATCTGCCTTTGTGATCTTGAGTGCCCTCTTGACCCTAGTTCTTTTCCTAGTACTCGTCCCATTTCTTATTTTCTTTTGTAGGTCTTCTTTTTGGCCCTCACTGTCTCCCTGACCTTTTCAGAAAACCAAACATGCTTGTTTCTCTTGATAACTGTTATTGCGTATGATTTAACTGTTGTGAGAATGGCACTTTTTATGATTCCCCATATTTCTTCTACTCCCCCAATGCTGTCTACCCCAGACAGAATGCCCAGGACTATTTCCCTTATTTGGTTGAAATCTGCCTTTCTGAAGTCTAGCACCTGAGCCTTAAATAAGGCTTACTAGTGCCCAGGGCAAAGTCAAACCATATATTATTGTGGTTGCTGGACCCCAGTGGCTCCCTACCCACACTTTCCGGTTAGTGAGTACCACATTGGGAATGGTTGATTGTCTAGTGGGCTCAGACCTGCTGCACCAGCATACAGTCCTGCAAAGTGTCAAGCAGGACCTGTCTTTTGGCATTCCTGGCTGTTGGGATTGTCCAGTTGATACCTGGTAGGTTGAGATCTCCTACTATTAAAACCTCCCCTTCTGCCACTATCTTTTTTACTTCTGTTCCTCATTCCTTATCTCTCTCCTTTCCCTGACCTGGTGGCCTGTAAACTATCCCCAAGTGAAGTTTCTGATGGCTCTGTGAGCTGTACCCACAGTGATTCTACTTCCCCTTTCCCTCCAATGGATGCTTCCTCTACTCATTCTATTCCATCCCTGACAAGTAGCATGCACGGTAACCTTCTTGGAGGTGCTGCCTATCTATGGCATGAGTGGGCTAGGGTACTCCGCACCATGGGATTCAATGAATGGTTGAAAACTGGTGTGGAGCACAGGGTTTTGGCTTAATTGGGAACTGGGGTCCACTTGAGGGATACAGTCCTCTACTGGTACAATGGTCTGCATCTGTCCAGGAGGGGAACCAGGGTCTTAGGTGATAGGCTTAAATGTTTCACAGGAAACTTTTTAAACTAGCCAAAGGGGAGGCAATGAAAAGAAGTAGGGAATTCCCAGCCTCCACCATGAAACATAGTAGTTAGAAAAGTAAAAACCAGGTAGAGAAGTCGATGGGAAGCAGGAAAGGGGTCAATGGAGAAAAAGGCAAAGGCAGTAAGGGCAGGGATGAGGCTAAAAGGGGTAAGGCCATCAAAAAATTGAGGGCAATGAGTACCAATGCCCGTAGTCTGGGTAACAAGCTTCCTGAACTAGTGGCCTTGATGGAAGTGGGATGGCTGGATATTATGCCAGTCACAGAAACATGGTACACAGAGAAACATGTCTGGGATGTCAACATACCAGGGTACATAATCTACAGGAGGGACAGGAAGGGTAAAAAGAGGAGAAGGAGGAGTAGCTCTCTACGTAAGTGAAGGGATCAAAGCAATGGAACTAATGGGTAAACAGGGAGGAGAGGAGGCACTGTGGGTCACCTTGGAGACAGGAAATGACACCACAATCCACACAGGTGTTGCTTACAGACCCCTGTCTCAGGGTGAGGAACGGGACAAGGAAATGATAGAAGGCATCCTCAGAATGGCAGAAAAAGGGGAGATATTATTGATGGGGGACCTGAATATGCCAGATGTTAACTGGAGCACATTTACTGCAGCCACATCCAAGAACAGGGTACTTCCCGATGCCCTACAGGGGGCATGCCTCAGACAGCTAGTGCTGGAACCCACTCGGGCAATCTCAGACCCGGTACTCTCAAATGGGCACAAAGAGAGGATACAGATTTAGAACTGGGTAGCCATCTGGGAACAAGCAACCACCAAACAGTGTGGTTCATGATAAACAAAGCCGTAGCGTCAAGCCACATAAAAGCGAGGGTACTGGACCTTAGGAGGGTTGACTCTGGCAAAATGGGAGAGTGCATAAGAAATGCACTAGCCAATGGGCAAGAAGGAGAGGTGGAGGAACAATGGGGAAAAATCAAAACTGCCATCACAGAGGCAACAAGCCTTTGTGTAAAGCAAACAAAACAAAGGAAAAAAAACACTATGGTTCTCAAAAGAAGTGACGGGGAAGGTTAGGGAGAAAAAGATAGCATTCAGGAAGTATAAGGAATCATAGAGGGAGCAGGACAGGGAACTGTATTAGTTAAAGCAGAAAGAAGAAGGGAAGGCAGTCAGAATTGCAAAAGCCCAAACACAGGAAAGATAGTCAACTCAGTTAAGAAGGAGGATAAAACCTTTTAAAGGTACATTAGGGAGCAAAAAAGACAAGGGAGGGATAGTGAGGCTCAATAAAGGGCAGAGAGGTGGGCAGGGGTGATCGAGAAAGGCAGAGATCCTGAATGAATACTTTGCTCAGTATTCACAAAGAGGAGGAGGGAGGTACTTAGACCAAACAATAGAAGCACTCTGGATAGTGGGGTTGATACCAGTCCATTCACAGAAGAAAGGGTCCTAAAAGAACTCCTACAACTCCAGGTGCACAAAGCAATGGGGATTGACAGGATTCACCCCAGACTTCTAAAATAACTAAGAGAAGATTGGAAGAACAAGTGACACCACTGACTACCCTTTTTAACAAATCATGGGAGAATGGTGTGGCATCTGAGGACTGGAGAAAGGCGGATGTTTTTCCCTCCACAAAAGTGGGAGCAAGGTAGAGGCAGGAAACTACAGACCTGTTAGCTTGACCTCAATGGTAGGGAAAATTATGAAATCACTTCTGGAAGAAAGAACTGTTGAGTACCTAGAGGTCAGTGTGGCACAGGACCCAAGGCAGCATGGATTCACAGCAGGAAGGTCATGTCAGACAAATCTAATAGATTTCTTTGATTGCGTGATCAAAGTAGCAGACCAGGGAGGGGCAGTGGATGAGGCCTACCTAGACTTTAGCAAGGCATTTGACACATAGAAACATAGAATCTGATAGTAGATAAGGACCGCTTGGCCCACCTAGTCTGCCCATTTCCCTACCTAATTGATAAGCTGCAGATCCTAGTTAACCAACAGCCTACTTCCTCCCTCGTCCCACTAGAATTGCCTTATGTCTGTCCCATGCATTCTTGAATTCCCCACTGTTTTTGACTCTACAACCTCCTCAGGAAGGCTGTTCCATGCATCTACAACCCTCTCTGTGAATAAATACTTCCTCACATTACCTCTGAGCCGTCCCCAATCTATCTTCAAATTCTGCCCTCTTGTTCTTGCACATCTCTTTTTCTGAAAGATGCTACCCTTTGGACTTTGTTGATTCCCTTGAGGTATTTGAAAGTTTCTATCATCCCCCCCCTTTCCTTGAGGCTATACATCTTGAGCTCCTTTAGTCTTTCTTCATATGTCTTCTTTTTTTTGTATTATCTATTTCCCCCCTCTACATGCTGCCGCTCTCAGCCACTCCTTCAGGCTGTACCAAGGCTACATCCCGATCTGTCCTGTTCCCGGCCCCCATCCCTCACATCGCTGACATCCCCAGGGTAACCCGGACATAACCCTTCGCCGGGCAGGCCCCCCTCCTCCGAGAGGAGAGGCACCCGAGACAGGGTAAGTGCAATTCTTGGCCCAGGGTACTGCTGAGGGATGGATGGCTCAGGACATTGATGGCATCGGACTGCCAGGCAGCCATCATCCGGTTGAGAGCGGAGCCATTTTTCCATTTTCTGGTGATGTTCCCTCCTTGCGCTGCGTCTGCATTACCCCCAGTCTCCACCGGAGGTCTCTGCAGAGCGACGCACTCCCACAGCCCACCCCAGGAGAAAAGAGCAGTCTTACAGATGCTCAGTCCTCTCCTTCCCCTGCCGGCCCCCAGCGTCCCGAGTCCGTGCCCGAACCCAGGTTGCTGGAGTGGTTCAAAGTATGGTGCCAGCACCTCAGCCCTCTGCACCACCGGGCCGGCTTCATATGTCTTCTGGTGCAGACCCTGCACCATTTTGGTTGCCATCCTTTGGACAACCTCCACCCTGTCTATGTCTTTACGGAGATGAGGTCTCCAGAACTGTACTCAGTACTCCAGATGTGGTCTTACCAACTGTCTGTACAGAGGGCCAACAACATCCTGTTTTCTACTGGTGATGCCACTCCCTATGCATCCCAGTACCCCCCCAGCCCTCCTTAATATCTTCTCACATTGCTGGCCCATCGTCTGATATGACTACCCCAGGTCCCTTTCCATTTTTGTTGTTGTCATTATCTCACCCCCCATTGTGTACTCTTCCCCTTGGTTTTTGTTTCCCAGGTGCATTACTTTGCACTTCTTTGCGTTGAATCTAAGCTGCCATACATTTGACCATTCCTCCAACTTTGCCTAGTCCCTTTTCATCCTTTCCAGCCCACCTTGCATAGCAACCCTGTTGCAGATCTTTGTGTCGTCTGCAAAGAGACATACTTTTCCTTCCAGTCCCTCTGCAATGTCACTTATAAAGACATTAGAAAGCACCGGCCCCAGTACTGAACCCTGTTGTACCCCACTAGTAAGCCCCCTTCCTTCACTGTGGACTCCATTTACTATTACCCTCTGTGTCCTGTTGTCCAGCCAGTGTTTTACCCACGCTACCACCCTGGAACCCATTCCCAGGCTGGCTAATTTGTTTATTAATCTTTTGTGCAGGACTGTGTCACATGCCTTGCTAAAGTCTAGGTAGGCCACGTCCACAGCCCCTCCCTGGTCTACTACTTTGGTCACCCAGTCAAAGAAATCAATTAGATTTGTCTGACATGACCTTCCCACTGTGAATCCATGCTGCCTTGGGTCCTGTGCCCCACTGGCCTCTAGGTAATCAACAATTCTTTCCTTCAGAAGTGATTCTATCATTTCCCTACCACTGAGGTCAAACTGAGAGGTCTGTAGTTCCTGCCTCTGTCTTGCTCCCACTTTTGTGAAGGGAATCACATCTGCCCTCCTCCAGTCCTCAGGTACCACACCATCCTCCCATGATTTATTAAATCAAGTGGTGTTACTAGTTCTTCCCTTAGTTCATTAAGGTACTTGTAATTCTAGACTCTAAATAAAGAATAAAGAAAAAGAATTCTGGGGTGAATCCCATCAGGCCCCATTGCTTTATCCACCTTCAGTTTTAAGCGTTCTTTCAGAGCCCTTTCTTATGTGAAAAGACTAATATCAACCCCCATCCAGAGTGCTTCTATTGACTGGATTAGGTATCTCCCCGCTCTTCCACTGTGAATACTGAGCAGAAGTATTCGTTCAGTATCCCTGCTTTTTCACTGTCGCTCTCTGCCCAACCACCTTATTCTTTATTCAGCCTCAGTAACCCTGCCTTAGTCTTTCTTTGCTCCCTAATGTAGCTATAAAAGGTTTTGTCCCCCTTCTTAAACAAGTTTGCTATCTTTTCCTCAGTTGGGTCTTTGCTATTCTGACTGCCTTCCTCGCTTCCTTCTACTTTAACTGGTACAGTTCTCTGTCCTGCTTCTTCTATGTTTCCTTATACTTCCTGAATGCTATCTTTTTCTCCCTAACCTTCTCCACCACTTCTTTTAAGAACCACAGTATTTTCTTCTTTCGTTTTGATTTATTTGCTCCACACAAAGGCTTGTTGCCTCTGTGATGGCGGTTTTGATGTTTCCCCTTTGTTGCTCCACCCCACCTTCTTGCCTGTTTGCGAGTGCTTTTCTGAGGCACGCTCCCATTTTGACAAAATCAGCCCTCCTGAAGTCCAGTACCTTCACTTTTGTATGGCTTGACTCTACAGCTGAGTTTATCATGAACCGCACTGTTTGGTGGTTGCTTGTTCCCAGATGGCTACCCACTTGAAGATCGGAGATCCTGTCTCCGTCCCCAATTGAGAGTACCAGGTCTAAGATTGCTCCCTCCTGAGTGAGTTCCAAAACTAGCTGTCTGAGGCATGCCCCCTGTAGGGCATCGAGAATGGCCCTGATCTTGGATGTGGCTGCAGCAAAGGTGCTCTAGTTAACATCTGGCATATTCAGGTCCCCCATCAGCAATATCTCCCTTTTCTCTGCCATCCTAAGTATGCCTTCTATCATTACCTTGTCTAAGCGCCACCCCTTGAGATGGGGGTCTGTATACAACCCCTGTGTTGTCATTTCCCAGTTCAAGGTGACCCATAGTGCCTCCTCTCCTCCCTATTTACCCTTTAGTTCTATTGCTTTGATCCCTTCCCTTACATAGAGAGCTACTCCTCCTCCTCTTCTTCCCTCCCTGTCCCTCCTGTAGATTGTGTACCCTGGTATGTTGACATCCCAGTCATGGTTCTCTGTGTATGATGTTTCTGTGACTGCCATGATATCCAGGCATCCCTCTTCCATCAAGGCCACCATTTTGGGAGCTTTTTACCTAGACTACGGGCATTGGTACTCATTATCCTCCATTTTTTATGGCTTTATTTATTTTTGCCCCATCCCTGCCCTTACTGCCTTTGTCTTTTTCTCCATTTACTCCTGCCCTTCTCCCTATCGACTGATCTATCTTAGTGTATACCTCACTATCTATCCTGATTTTTTGGGCGCTAGGATTTCCTTCTCCTTTTCAGTGCCTCCCCCCCTTGGCTAGTTTAAATGCTTGCCAATAAAGCATTTAAACCTATCACCTAGGATCCTGGTTCCTCTCCTGGATAGATGCAGACCATTGTACCAGTATAGGCCTGCATCCCTCCAGGTGGAACCCCAGTCCCTAATGAAGCCAAATCCCTGAGCTCTGCACTAGTTTTTCAACCAGTCATTGAATCCCATGGTGCGGAGTGTCCTAGCCTCATCCATGCCATAGACAGGTAGCACTTCCGAGAAAGTTACCCTGTGCGCTACTTGTCTAAGGCCCCTCCCCAACTCCACAAATTCCTGTTGTACTGCTCTGATCCCATGCTCAGCCAGGTCATTTGTCCCTAGGTGGATAACAACATCCAGCTCACTCCCCCTTGCAGCTGCTCCCACGATCCTGAGGATTCATTTCTTGTCCCTCCAAGCCATGGCGCTGGGCAGGCACTGTACCTCTCTTTCCCCTTCCTCCCCCAGTTCTGCCCCCCTAACAATTGAGTCCCCCACCAGGAGTTATTTCCTTCCCCTGTGGGGTCCTGTGTCACCCTCCTGTGGGTCTCCATTGTGCAGGTTCCCAGCATCCTCCTTGGTCTCCACTATGGGTGCCTCCATAGAGGAACCATGCTCCGACAGAGTGGCGAATGAACCTGTACCCTCCAGAAACAATCGACTACAACTCTGACCCTCCACACCCCGGGGAGTGCCTTCCTTCCTTTCAGACATCTATTTCACAGGAGGTTAAGTAACAAGTCTAGGCACAAATGACTGCAAATATCTCCAAGCTACAGTCACAGTCCCAAACAAAAGATTAATAAACAAGTTAGCTAGCCTGGGCATAGGTCCCAGGGTGGTAACCTGGGTTAAAAACTGGCTGGACACAAAGGGTAACAGTAAACAGAGTCCACTCTGAGGAAAGGGTGTTACTATCGGGGTACTGTAGGGTTCAGTACTGGGACTGGTCCTCTTTAATGTCTTTATAGGTGTCATTGCGAGGGGCTGGAAGGAAAAGTATGCCTCTTTGCAGATGACACAAAGATCTGCAACAGGGTTGATACACAAGGGGGGGTGGAAAGGATGAGAAGGGACTTGGCAAGGTTGGAGGAATAGTAGAAAGGATGGCGGCTTAGATTCAGTGCAAAGAAGTGCAAAGTAATGCACCTGAAAAACAAAAACCCAGGGGAAGAGTACACAATTTGGGGGGGGGTTACTAAAAACAAAAATGGAATGGGATCTGGGGGTAGTCATATCAGATGACCTAAAGGTAGGCAAGCATTGTGAGGAGGCAGTAAGGAGGGCTGGGGGGATACTGGGATGCATAGGGAGAGGCATCACCAGTAGAAAACAGGAAGTTGTTATCCCTCTGTACAGACAGTTGGTGAGACCCCATATGGAGTACTGCATGCAGTTCTGGAGACCCCATCTCTGCAAGGACATAGACAGGATGGAGGCAGTCCAGAAGAAAGCAACTAAAATGGTGTGGGGTCTCCACCAGAAGCCATATGAAGACAGACTAAAGGAGCCTAATATGTGTACCGCAGAGGAAAGGAGGGAGAGAAGGGACATGATAGAAACATTCAAGCACCTCAAGGGAATCAATAAAGTCCATGAGGGTAGCATCTTTCAGAAAAAGAGATGTACAAGAACAAGGGGGCATAATTTAAAGACTGAGGGAGGGCGGCTCAGGGGCAACCTGAGGAAGTATTTTTTTACAGAGAGGGTGGTGGGAGATTGGAACAGCCTTCCAAAGGAGGAAGTGGGTTTAAAAAACAGCAGGGGAATTCAGGAATGCACGGGACACACATTAAGCAATTCTAGTAGGGGGTGGGTAGGAGGAAGTAAGCTGTTGGTTAAAGGAGCTGTATTCGGAGAGGTGAAGCCCCGACTGCTGCACAGATCAAGGCTTCACCACTCCAATTCCACCTGCAAACGGCAGATAAAATTAAGAATTTAATTACCTCACTGCTCGTAAACTTGCATAAAAGATCTGGTGGAGCTGGCATTTTGAACACGGTGCTCTGGGAAACCACGGGATCTTGCTGATAGTACCGCAAGATGATGACACGTCATTACCCTAGCCACAATAGTGTCCATATGTACAGAAGTAAAACTATATATATATTTTACAAATGCCCGGCACCATTTATACTGAATTTGCCTGCATACCCATGAAATTTAGGCAAATTCAGTAAAAATGGTGCCGGCATCTGTAAAATATACATAGTTTTGCTTTTGTACACAAGGACACTATTATGGCTGGGGTAATGACGCATCATCATCTCGTGGTACTAACAGTGAGATCCTGTGGCTTCCATGCCATGTTCAAAATGCCAGCTCCACCACAGCTTTTATACAAGTTTACGAGCAATGAGGTCTCTAAATTCTTAATTTTATCTGCCATTTGCAGGGGGGATTTGAAAGGTGAAGCCCCAATCTGTCCAGCGGTCGGGGCTTTACATCTTCATGTAGTTCTCCTTTAATGAAGATCTGCAGCTTCTCCAAAAGGTAGGGGAAATGGGCAGACTGAGTGGGCCAAACAGTTCTTATCTGCTGTCAAAGTCTATGTTTCTATGTTGTATGGCCTCCCCACCATATCTACACATCCCTCCATCACACCTATTTAATGTGCATACAGGGATCGCCAGGTCCCAGTGGTTGTACTTGTTGGTCCAAGTTTCTGTAATGGTCACTAGATCCAGTCCAGAGCCTGCCATCAGTGCATGGAGTTTACTAATTTTATTACACAAACTCCTGGCACTGAGGCACACCACCTTCCATCTTTGCTCCCACCCCCCCTTTTAGTTCTCGAATGGCTTCTCCCATCATAGTTCCTTGATACATAGGCACGTGTGGTGCCTCTCCACAAAAGAGGACTGAGGAATGACTCTGGGGAATCACAGGCCGGACAGTAGGAGTTCAATAGTGGGAAAGCTGATGGAGACCATTCTGAAGAAGGGACTGGTAAGCGTTCTGGAGGATAATGGGCTTCAAGACAAGAGGCAGCATGGGTTCATGTTGGGGAGGTCCTGCCACACTAACCTGACTGGCTTCTTTCACTGGGTAACCAGGACAGTGGACAGAGGCCAAGCAGTTGATATCATGTATCTGTATTTCAGTAAGGCCTTTGACGCATTACCTCATAGTAGATTAATCAGGAAGCTTAAGGACCTGGGGCTAGGAAATAAGCTTGCTAGATGGGTTAAAAACTGGCTGTAGGACAGACGTCTGAGAGTGGTAGTTGGGGGGAGTTCTCCGAGGCTAGATCAGTGACTAGTGGGGTCCCACAGGGCTCAGTGTTTGGTCTGATGTTGTTTAACATCTTCATCAAGGACACTACGGATGGGATTAAAAGTAAAGTGTGCCTGTTTGCAGATGACATAGAACTCTGTGGGAGGGTGGACACGGAGGAGGGAAAAAAGGACCTCCCAGAAGACCTAGCTAAGCTAGAAAAGTGGTTTGGCATGGCAGCCGGGGTTCAGTGCTAAAAGGTGTAAAGTAATGCACTTGGGAGCAAAGAACCTAGAGACCAAATACTGGTTGGGTGGTGTGCAGGTAACCAGGTTATAGGAGGAGGAGGAGAAGGACCCAGGAGTAATGATTAACAGTGACCTAAAGCACTTGGCACACTGCAAGAGAGCAGCAGCCAAAGCAAAACGAAGGCTGGGGAGCATAGCCCAGGGGGATAACAAGTAGAAAGACAGATGTCATTCTGCCACTAAACAGATCATTGGTAAGGCCACTTGGAGTAAGTGGCAGTATTGGTGCCCTTACCTAAAGAAGGATGTTAACTTACTGCAAAACAATCTAGAGAAGGGCAACCAAAATGATTCAGGACCAGCAGAGCAAAACTTATGAGAGACTAAGAGAGGTCAACATATACTCCCTGGAGGACAGAAGGACAGTGGAGACATAAGAGACCTTCAAGTATCTTAAAGCATCAACAGGATGAGAAGTGAGCATCTCTTCAGCCTTAGTGGGAAAAAGTCCAGTAGGGACACAGCTTAAAGCTGATGGGGGAAATTCAGGACAGCTATAAGGATGCTTTTTCACTGAGAGGGTGGCGGCCAAGTGGAACAAGCTGCTACATAAAGGTGGTCTTCCTGAAGACAATAGCTTTCAGGAGAGAATGGGACAGAGTAAAGGGAAAGTTACATGTGGGAGGCAGGGTGTGAGTGAGGAGGGTAGAGAGATGAAGGAGATGGGGCAGGTCCCCCAGTAGACACTGAGGGACCTGCACTTGCGAGCAGACTTGATAGACCGCAAGGCCTTTATCTGCTGGTATGTCTGCATATCCTAGATGTCTTTTTTTGTGCCGGTCTACACTCCCTGGTCCCCTGAACTCTTTCCACTCTGCTACTTCTTGTACACCTTGCCCCCATCCCTGGGGGAGTCCTCTGTCTAAGCTCTCCACTTTACCTACCTCAACTGTGGAATCTCTAGTTCCAAACCCCTCTGCAGTTAGCTTAACTGTTTGTCAGTTTAGATGTCAAACCCTGGCTGCCCTGACACACTAGACCCCTCTCTTGTGAGGTGAAGGCCATCAACTGTGAAAAGCTGTCTTTCCCAGAAGCCCAGCCCCACAAAGTGGTGCCCTGTTCCTGATACCACCTTTTTAACCATCCATTGAACTCCTCGGTCTCCTTCCTCATTCTATCCTCCCTTCCTCCCAACCAAGAGAAGATCTCAGAAAAGCCCAAGGAAGCAGAGTGCTTCTTCAGTCTGTCCCTTTTTTGACCGGGAACGGAGGACTATGTAATTCTGCTTATTTTCAGCCTTGTCCCATGGAAGGGAAAGATACAGCAAACTGACATACAGAACCAGATTAAGCTGTTGGTGGTATTTTTGTAAATGGGGGGAAATTTGGCCAGGGCACTGGGGAAATATCCCTACTCGTTCTTGTTTCCAGAAGTGGGGTCCCGCAGGGATCGGTTCTGGGGCCCTGTTTATTTAATATATACACCTCCACGCTTATATTAAAAGACTAACATTTGGAGATCAACATTTGCTGACGATTGTAGAGTGGGAAGACTGTGACTAATATATCTGAGGCTCTATCCCTGCAACTGGCTATTGAGACATCTATCAGTGGATTAATACTAATAAGCTTGAACTGAATATAGTTGAATGTAACATAATGCATTTGGGCCCCATTACATTAATTGCACGACATCCATAGGAACTAAAACATTATCTGTCACTAGTGAGGAAAGAGATTTGGGAGTAAAAATAACATCTAACCTAAAGTTTAGTTCACACTGTAAGGAGCAGGTTAAAATGGCCAACTAAAATCTGAACTGCATTTTAAGACACATTGCCAGTAGGAGTGAGAAGTTTCTCATGCCTCTGTATGGAGCCTTGGTTAGGCCACATTTGGAGTATTGTGCCCAAGCGTGGTCACTACACAACAGGGAAGATGTAGTAAAGATTGAGGGTGTGCAGCACAGGGCTACAAAATATGTATCGGGGTTGAAAAATACTCCTTACGACAAAAGGTTGGAACATCTAAATCTTTGCTTACTACACTGCAGAAGGTATAGAGGTGATTTGTGTATGATGTTTAAAATCATAGGGGACACTACACTACAAGAAGACTTAGGATTCATTTTTAGATCCAGCTGGACTAGCAGCAGGAGACACAATATTTATTTATTTATTTTATTTATTTTAACAACAGTTTAACAACCTTTGAGCCAGAGGCTCATTTACAAAGGTACCTCGTCACAGAGAGGACAAACAATGGTACAACAGACATCAGATAAACAATTGGTTCTGCCCAGGTGGAACACTAATTTGAGGAAACACTGGTTCACCCCAAGGGTGGTTCCTTATGGAACAACCTACCAACTACAGTGGTTGAGAGCAACAATATAGATATATTTAAAGTCAGACTGGACAATGTTTGTTGTGGCAAAACTGCTAAGTTCTAAACAATGTGGGATCGGCAAGCACTATGAACGAAAGTCCCTCCAGCTTGAATCCACTTATGAAAGTGCTACAGAATCTTTAACGTCCACCCAAACAACCACCAGAACAGGCAGACGGGACTACGGTTTAATGTCTCTTGTGAAAGATGGCACCTCAAGAGTGTAGCACTTGGGGCGTAGGCTAGCTACAGCATGGCTGATGCTCGCCAAGCCCCTCAAGGCATGTCTCTAAAATCATCTTGAAGGTGCCTTTGGAAGAGATGGACTGCATTAACTTACAGAGTCTGTTCCAGGAGGTAAATGGCCTTGGGCAAGCTGAAACATAAACAATCTAAACTAACATTAGAGCCTGTGGAGTCACCTAAAGACAGCTGCCGAGGTCCAGAGGCCCGATGCTACATCACAGGCCCATGAGGCCAAGACTGCAAAGTGCAAAATGGCTGAGCTAGAATATTCTCTGGCCAGGGTCCTGGCTACCTTGGCACAAATGCAAAATAAGATGAAACTGGGCTTCACAAATATAACAACGCAGATTGCTTACTTCCAAAGTGTGGTAACAGGGCTGTCTGAAACCTCCACCACTCACTGAACCCAGATGTTGGAGTTGGAACACTGGGTGAGCAGTCCGAGGACTTCCTACATGTGTTACCACAGAGTGGAACAACATGAAAAGCAACTGGAGGAGTTAGCAAAAGGGTGGATGACCAGAAAAATCACTCTAGACGTTCTAATCTCTGTATTGTGGGACTGCCAGAGGGGCATATAAAAGTGGCTTGTAGAACACCTCGATCTTCCCTCAGAGTCTTTAGGATTTGAAATGAAGAGGGCCCAAAGGATAGGCCCAGTGCTGAAGCTGGGGGAAAAGACCACGGCATTGCCTCCTTAAATATCTGAAGTATGTGGACAAGAAACCTGTCTTAAAGGTGGCTAAAACCAAGGGGCCAATATCAGTGAATAACGCCAAGGTCTACATATTTCAAGATTACAGCCGAGAACTTCAGCTCAAACGACAACAATTCAACAAAGTGAAATCCAAGGTGTTCTCCATGGACTGGTCTTTTGCATTCATGTACCCCACAAATCTCTTTATAGATTGACCAAGCAACCCACCTAAATACTGCACCTTCCCCAACACAGCAGAGAGATGGGTTGAAAAAGAGTCCAATGCTCACAGAGGATGGCCATCCCCCAGGAAAGAGGCCTCACTTACCAGATAAGTACAACGTTTCAAATAAATACTGTTTACCAGACTCAGAGGTGGGTGAGGAGTTCTTCATGTAGTACCAGAAGCCAGATAAGCCACGATCCACAGACCTTGATTTATCCTGGATTAATCCTTGTTATACAACTGGATACGCGGCTGGACCGCGGGACGGGGAAGGGGTATCACAACCCTCCTCAGTATGGCCATCAATTAACCCTGTAACATCCCTAGCTAGTTCCGGCACAATTGCCCACTTATTGAGAGACCCCACAGCACAGCCACCGAGTCCTCTAATATCTTGCAGGGGAAAGGCCACACTGCACCTTACAGCGTGCTGTTACCATTGTAAAACAACTGGCTTTGCGGTGCATTCATAATGGAATTCCCTGCCACCATAACTCTGAAATTCTGACCATCGACCAAACTTATGGGAAGGGAATGGTGTCTTTTTTTTTTTTTTCTCTTGGTCTTTCCCGAACATGTTTGGGGACATGGGTAACATCAGGGAGGACACAGTGCTACTGAATTTATGTTGCCTTTGCCACACTACCCTTGGACGTGCTGAATGATCTGTCGATGTGGGGACTCATGGACTGGTAGCCCCAACTGAAGAGTATCTCCTCAATTAGGAGACGCAATAACAGGGTATAACTGGCTAAAATTAGAGGAGGAGGTATTGAGTGGCACACTAAAGGGAGATTTACTAGCAGTTGTATTCTGACCCGGGCCATGCCCAGAGGTAGACAATCCCTTCACAGTCACTCTGAAGGCCTGGGTGGATGCCCATAAACAAATAGAACATACACTCCTCCCATCCCCATTCACTGGTTTGATCACAGCAATGTGCAGGAGGCGCATGCTCCATCCATCTACTGCACTGGCTCCTAAGTTGGAAATGCAAGGCCTAACGGTAGTAAATCAACTGTATGAAGGGATAAAACTGTTGGACTTTGCCTCAGTATATAGCAGGTGGGTGTACGTGCCGGTGACTTTTTGTATATTTAACCCTAAGGAACCACCTGGAGACTCACTAGACCAGGTAAACAATTGGGCCCGTCCTTCCCTTTTGAGGAAGTGCTATACAGACCACACCCATGCAGGAAACCTCTAACAACATACTATCAAATTATGCCAGGAAGGCTTGCCAAGTTAGCCAGAGATACAGGCTGCTTGAGGAAGGATCTGGCCATCCAAATGAGCACCGCGACATGGAGATTGGTGAGTAAACACCTTCTCTCATGCTCCAGGAGTAATAAGCTAAGGCAAGTCCAGCTAAATTTTGTGTATAGGGCATACATCACCCTCAATGTCTTCATATGTATGATGAACAGAGATCCAGCAAATGCACTAAGTATAACAGTGAAGAGAGTGACTTTTTACATATGGCATTGATGTGCTCTAAAATACCCCCCTTTGGCACAAGGTTCACAGAGTGATGCATGGGGTCTTGGGCTATCAACTATCTAAATCTCCCCTGGAGCTGCTACTGGGAGCGGACCTCCATCGCCCACATTGGACTGGTAACCCTCTGTGGTCACTAGCTTTGGACAATGCCCGGAAAATGGTGGTGCAATCATGGATGTCTTTCTCTCCCCCTACTATACAGCAATGGGCCAATAACCTTCAACAGTGCATGATCCTGAAGAGGATTCAACTCTCAGCTAATGGGAGGAGGGAGGTATCTGTTGATACATGGATGCTTTGATGACCGCCACTGAACAGGGGACATTCCCTGTGTAATGGTTAGGTTGAGTTAAATCAGTTAGCTCATAACAACTTGTCCTCCACAGCACCATTGGTTGCTGTGGGATAAACCCTTGGGATAGCCGACACTTAAAAGTGCCTGTTAGGGGGAGTGTCAGTCCAGTGGGCCTGGGTGTCCAGCTGGAGGATGGGTCAACATCTACCTTTCCGGATAAGGGTTTGATGGCCACATATTGTGCTAGTTGTGTTAATTATTGTGCTAGCTATTGCTATTCACTTAAAACATAAGAATGCCAGGATTGTGGTACAGATGTTAAGTGCCAGTAACTCTCTTAAATTCATTGATTTTTTTTTTTGCACTGTATTGATTTTCAACATAATAATGGACCCAGATCTTTGATTAGATGCCATTTGTTGCAAGATCACATGAAAGACTCTGTGTAATGCCTGATGTTTTTTTTTGTAAGTATGTACTTGACAATATATTATCTTTTCAACAACGAAATTTGACCAAAAAAAAAAAAGTGTAGCACCCCACTCATGATGCACTACAGCATCAGTATTGGGCTTTTATCCCAAGTTCCTGATGTGGGGCCTAGAACCCACAACCTTCTGATTTTTTGGTCTCAGAGGTGAGTGTGCAACCTGCTGAGCTGACACTGCATATATAGGTAGAAGATAAGATAAACAGTATTAGCAGTAATCAGGAACACCCCATCTGAGACACAGCCTGTCTGCTTGCCTGTTTTATACCCTTATCCTGTGTAGGTAGAAGCTAAGATTTAACAGTTTTAGCAGTAGTCAGTAACACTACACATTAGATACAATCTGTGCTTACCAACTGCAGTTGGTCGCCGCACCTTCAGAGTCCCCTGCGGAACTGCTGGGGGTCCACATGCTCCTGGGAGTCCCAGACCTTCAGAGCCTCCTGCAGAACTGCGGACTACCTGTTGTAGATGCCATCCTCTCGCTGCTGTGGTTCTCCAGCTCCTGTGGGTTGCAAGCTCCTGCGGTCACCTGGATATAACCACAGACACTGCGTAATGCATCCCCCTTGCACTTCAAAGGAAGAAACCATCAGGTTGTAGGATGAAGTCTGGTGTTTGCAGCCCTTAGAATAGCTAGCTGCAAACATTCAGGTGTTAATCTACACTACCATGCTGGTAACTGCAGTGTATCAAAGTGCGTGAGGATTTAAAGAGGCAGTTCACAGTCTACCACAGAGCATTAATGCAGTCCACTCTCCCCAGAGCTTCTGTGAACAGGGCAGGGCAGAACTTTTTGAAATATCTGGCTAAGAGCCACTGGCTCCGATATTCAAAGGTAGCCATTTGCGTCATGCAAACAAAAGCCAAGCGCATGAAACAGCGGGTTGTTGCCATGGTGCCACTGTTACACAGGCTGCGCATCATGTCCAGTGCATGCAGACTCTATGAATATTAGACCATGTTAGCACTGCATAAACTGCATATGCACTGCAGTAACACAGCACCATTCTGGCAACAGACTCCCAGGAGCAAAGGAAGATAGTGTGTCCCAAACAGGATACTACCTCTAAAGCTGGTAGCCATATTCAGCAGTTGCCATGCTTATAACCACATATGCTATGGGAGGCACTACAGGGCCATTTGCACAAAATGATGTGGCCAACATAAGCTCTGTTTAATGCATCTACACAAACATGTGTGGAGGCACTGTGCAGAGCCATGGTCGTTGCCACCACCCTCACCCGATCCCTAGCTAAGCAGTCCCTGGTAATCAAGTACTCCCCTCGCTCAATCCCAGAGAGAATGTAATCAGTACAGTATTACTGGTAGTCTGGCAGTTCCTCTTCCTGATCCCTGAGATAATGTCATAAATATCTCTTGTTGTCAAGAGCCCCCTCTCCCCCAAATCCCCAAATGGGTAAAAAATGGTACAACCCTCCCACATGGTTGCATTTGTAATAATTGTACCTCCTTGCCACCTTCCTGGTAAACCCAGTCAGCACCCGCCACTAGCCCCCGACTCACTGCTATTTCTACAGTAGGCGTGCACTCACTGTCAATTCAGGCAGTGGCTAGCAGAGGCGGTGTGTGGAGGGTGTTTGCTAGTCACCATCTGCAGACCTGCTGGTGGACCAGGAAGGGATCTTGATGGGCAAGTCAGGGTGGATGGGGCATGGGGGTACTGCATGGGAGGTCCGGGGAGCAGCGGGGGTATAATTATTATAAAAGGGATCAGACGGGAGGGGTAACCACTGAATTACCAGGAATTAGTTATGTTCAGTCAGGCATCAGGTGGAAGGGGAGTACCTCTAGACTACCATGGAAGGTGGTGATTTACTCAGGGATTGGGCAAGGGGGTATCACTGGACTATTAGGAATGTTTTCTGTTCAAGCAGGGACTGGGTAGGGGGCCACTGGATTATCTGAAATATGTATGACAATCTCTCAAGAGATTAGGAGGAGGACCACTGTACTACCAGGGATACTTATTCTCTCAGGATTGGGGGGGGGCACTAGACTACCCAGAATAATGTTAAAATTCTCTCCAGGACCAGGTGAGGGAAACATTAGACTACCAGGGATACTTATGACATTATCTTAGGGGTTGTGCAAGAGGAAATGGTTTCTGTCAGTGTTTGGCACCAGAGGTGCGGGGTGTCAGGGGATCCCTTATCACTCTGAGATCTGGTAGGGTAGGGTTTGGAAGCTGTAAACTGCACTGACACGGTAACCTTTTACCACTTCCAAAATCTACTGAATATACCAAGGCACCTTCTATGTAAAATGGTTCACTATTTGCATGAGCGCAATGATGTATTCAGCATGATCATGCTAGCCACTAAGCAAGCGCCTTGCACAGAGGCCTTCTGAATATGGCCCAGCCTGTATGGATACACTATGTCCAAATAGCATGGCACTATTTATTTATTTTTTGTTAACCGGGTGGGTGCACTAGACATAAAAAGACTATTTTCAGACATGACATGGGAGGTTACAAACTAGATAATACAACAGTACAATAACAGGATATTGAGACATAAGGAACAGGTTTCACGATAGGTGGCAGAAACAATACCATATCCTAACATCCAGTAATGACCAAACTGTAAAATGCAAACAAAGTCGGTAAAATGCAGGCCCAGATGCAACGTTGAGGACTAAATGGGTTAAACAATACAGAAGTATAGAGCAAGGAAAATCATTCAGAAATTTGAGCAGGAGGGGATGGTGCAGAAGCTAGCCTAAACCACATACGAGTAACTGCAAACACAATACGAATGATACATATAATGTGGAAGAAAACATTTTTCGATGATAGGGAAAATAACTGAGGTCAGAGCACTACTGAGGACATGGCAGAGATTGATAAATGCAACCTGTTAACCTGAATATTGGGGCCATTGTCTTTAATGGCCCTGTAAAAAGAGGATTATGGAGAAGGCATAAAGAAAGTAAAAACCCTTCAAACATTCCTGACCACTGCCCCAGTACTCTGGAATGCAGGCTATTCCCTCTTTGATGTCTCTTAATAAATTCAACTAAGATGTACATATTTCTGAACAAGCCTTTGTTACTAATGCATAACTATGGTGCTGATGTTGCTGCTGTTCTATGTTGATGTTCAATTGCATGTATCTTTATACTGCACAATGAACATTGGAAAGACTATATATCATTGCCTTGCCTTAGGATTATATCTCTCTGAGGAACCTTACTGGCTACTACACGTCACTGTTGTCGCACAGAAGTGTCCGTAGAGCAGGTCCATTCTAGGCAGCCAAAAAAGGTAGCACCTTGACAGTATACCAGATTTGTAGATGGACAACCAAAATTTAAATGTTGCTATTTCACCTTTAACTTCTATTTCTTTTTCTGGCTAGCCAGTGAGACAATACCAATATGACAGCAGCCCTGTTTCTGCAGAACAGCACCCAACAACCAGTCAGGTCACTGCCCAACCACTAGTTCAAGTCCAGCCACTCCTGTCAGAGCTCCTTGGCCTTCAGTCTAGAGGCAACTCTAAGATGATGCTGGTCTGGACAGTAAGGGGAGCAGATCTAGAATCCTCATGTAAAGCAGGGAACAGTTTAGGGTCTAGCGTAGATGTAGCTGGCACACGTGACATGTGGAGACCCTCATCAATCTTTCCCAGAAGATATAGTTTTATTATATGACTTTATTGGTATTCTTGCTAGGGACCTGGATGTCCGGGAGTCAGTATCCCTAGGGAAATTTAAATTCCTGTACATTCTGGGAAAACCTTCTACCAGTGAAGTCCATTTAACACAGCTTGTGTGACACTAGCCAAGAAGGTGTAGAATGTGCAGAGAAAGCTGCTGTCTGCTCAGGCCACAGATAAGAAAGGGGGACGAGAGGCAGACGGTCGCTAAAGCAATTATAAAGCACTAATGCGACTTCAGTCAATCAATGCCCAGAGCCACAGTAACTCTTATTCCAAGTACAATGTGCTCTCATGCTGGAGCTCGAGGAGGAAACACTCCACTTTGAGGCCAGAGGGTAGTATAGCACAATAAAAAAATACAGCACTCCAAACTTACTGTAATTTTATAAGTCACTTGAGCTAAACTCAAGTAATTTATAATACGATAATGGGACCTCCGAGGGATGTCTCTCATAGTACAAGAGACTCCTGTTGTGAGGTCTGGGCAGACAGAACCACTTCATGGTCCCCTCACCGAAACCTCAAGCTTGGTGACTCTTATACCACAGGCGACATTCCCTTGGAGGCCCCATCAGCTTAGAGTAATTGGACTTTCTGTTTCTCTTTATAAATTAGGCATTCCAAAGGAGGACCTAAAGGTAAAAACACTGATTCAAGCTTTATGTTTTAATGTACTCCACTTACCCTACCCCTAGGATGCAGCTGAAAACGAGCTGTTATTAGCTCAGTATATCTTCCATGGTAAAATGTTTTGGTTTAAAGCAGTAGTGCAACAAAAATTAGAAATAGAAACACAATGTGTTGGCAGAAAAAGGACAAGAAGGTCCATCTAGTCTGGAAATTGTTTGTCCAAAACAGCTAGCTTTAGCTACAGTCTAGTTACTCCCTATGCCACGCACCACGAGTCTTTTTTATTTTTATGACCCTAACAATTGCCAAGTCTGCAATGCTATTTCTAAGCCAAATGGGGTGGCCATTTTTTTCTTGAGAATAAACTACATGAAAACATTTATTAAACATTTTGGCAGAACTAAAACGTTTTACCACCAAATGAAACTGGAAGATGCCTGGAAACCTTTAAAAAAAAAAAAAATTAAATAACAGGGTAGGGTACAATTTTTTGCCCAGTCTGGATGTACTGCTGCTTTAAGCCTGCATTTACGTTACAATTGTGTATTATCTGCAACCCACACTGATGCAGCTCCTGCATTTTCTACTTACGTAATTTTTTTTTTTTTTTTTACTTCTTTCTTTCTCACTCCACTCACCTGAACTCTTTCAGGAGTGGTCACACAGGGTCCTTGGTCCTTGTCCCACCCATCTGAAGCCCCTATCGCTCCTTCTATCCGCTGCCACACGCCCACCCCGGCTCTGAGTCTCCGAGGCAGGACCGCCAGGTGAGCTCCTCCTGGTGCTCTATCTATAATCTAGTCTGGCGGAGTGCGGTAGATGGGAGTACACAGGCAGCGAAGAAGGCCCAACTCTGCGTGCAGGACCGACCCCTGCTCCTTCCATCACCTATCAGGAGGTGGAGGGTGTTTCTGTATTTTCCTCGCTCTGCCTTCACACCTGCCCCCCAGGCAGAGCCGTGACATCAGGGAACATCTTGTCGTGGCTTCACAGCCCACTAGCCAAGCCCTGTAGCGTTCGGTGCCTCCAGTCTCCATCGGAGGTCACTGCGGTGGCGGGCACAGTCCCTGGATCCCCCCCCAAGGAAGGAGAGCTGTCCTCCAGATGCTCGATCCTTCCTCTCCCCTGCCGATTCCTGGCGGCCCAGGCTCATTCCCGAACCAGGGTCACCGGCCGGGTGTGAGGTGTGGCATCCAGCGCCTCAACCCTCAGCGCCACCAGGCCGGCTTCTACTTATGTAATGTATTACAAACTCTTAGTGAAATTGTTCTGGTCCTTCATTTTCAGAGATGATAGCCAGCAGAATTGATGTGTTTAAGGGATGCGGCCCAATCATAAACAACCCCTTATAAACTAGAACTGAAATTTGAACAGTCATTAAGCAAAAAATAAATAAATAAATAAAAAGGGGGGTAAAAAAGGGAAGAGGGGTGTTACATATACTGTATTAACATAGTAACATAAGGTCAGTAGGGACTCTAGGCCCATCTTGTCTGCCCTTCTGCTTCATAAGCAGGTATGTGCAAGTGTGTTTTGCAGACACGCATTGATTTAAAGGGGTTCCTGGCACACCGGTAAGCAGAAATGTGTCCAGATTACCGTGATGGCCTACACAATGTCCACTGTCTCTACTAGTAGGCTATTTCACAGTTTTGTACTACCCAGTGCGAGCCGTGACGGTTCAAATAATGCTTGCTTGTGGCTGTAAGATTTAAAACTCTGCAGTTATACCTGTTGACTTACGTTCTAATTCAGAGACTGTGGTCTGGTTGATAATTAAGAAAACAGTGTTTTGGCTTCCGTTCTAGTTTTACCCTTAAAACATTCTCTCGCCTTTGTTCAATGCGCTAGTTCGGTCTTTAAGGCCCTGTTCACTAGGAAGTTTAAACGGTTTAACTGCCTTACACCGCTTTAAGGTCCCGAACATGGTTTGCATTCACACTGTAACACGAAAGAAATCGCGTAAAACCCTGCTAAGAGGTGGTCTTTAGCACGGTTTTAGCTAAACACGGTTGCCTTAATCCATGTTAACAACAGTGTGTGCAAACCGCGCTGCTGCATTATCGCAGTTAAGGCAACTGTTCGCGCGAGAAAATCCATTTCATCAGCCACAGAATAAAAAATTATACATTACAGGCAGTGAAAGAACTCGATTCTGCCCATATATTTTTGTCTCGATTGGTTTTGGTGTGCGTCACGATATCCTGTCATGCACCGCGGCACCAACCAGAACCCATAATGCTTTGAGCTGGTGCCGCAGTCATGCCTGGGAACCCCTTTCACCTGGCACGGTTGTCTGAATTAAGAGTGAATGCTCCAACAACCGTGCTATAGACGGATTTATAAAATGTTTTTGGTAACGTTTTATAAATGGTCCCTAGTGTGAACAGGGCCTTTATGTCTGTATGCCACGGAGCTGAGACAGAAAGCGAAAAGTTTATTGCAGATTTAGAGCGAGGACACAATATATTTTAGGGAATTATTTAATCCAGAGTTACTGGCAGCGATATGTCGGAAGAAGCACAGGTGCCAATAGTAACTAACGGAGCTACAGCTGTAATCAATGCAAGCTTCTGTTTGGAGGACTTGTCTTAGTTGGAATCTAGGACGCAACGTTTAAAAGCTAACTTGGAAGGAGCTGTGATTGTGGGAGAGTCTACACATGCCTTTAGCGAAGGTAACATTAAACAAGCATTTCTAATATTAGAGAGGCTGCTGTTCAAAGAGATTAACACTAGTTATAACATTACTTCATTAGAATCTTATTCTGATAATAATCAAGCACCCAGAGGATTATGTGTAACTAACGCGCCCTTGTGTAGTCTTGAGAAATTTAAACATAAAGCAGCATGGCTTAAAAGGTCTGACGCAGCCTCACTAGCCTATACTCATTTAATTATTGAAGAAGATGTAGAAGATTATGGGGTTCTAATGAATGAGCTTAAGTTGGCTAAAGAGGAGTTGGCTAAATATAAAATGAATCCAGAACTCAGTCGTTTGGATAAACAACTTAAAAGCAAGATAGTTAAGCATGAAAAGGATACCACTGAGAGAAAATAAACTAAGCTGTTAAGAGACCGTCGTGACTATGAACTGGGTACTGCATACATTTCACCTAGAATTTCAGAAACTAGATCTAGAAGTAGAGGGAGGTCCAGAAATAGGAGCAGAAATAAAGACAATGGCCTGAACTCAAGGAGAAGACAAACATCAGAGCAGCCTGCAGACAGAAGTGTTAAATATGTCTCAATTGATCTAACTAAAATACAGAAGCAAGGCATTTTTAGAAGATCGACTGGATCTGTGCACACAAAGCTTAAAACTACCTACTAGACGGGGAAGCTGAGGAGGGGTCGATCCAGGAGCAAAAAGAGGACTCTGAGGGCTCCAAGGAAGCCCAATTACAAATAGTGAACCTAAGCCCATTTAAGCTTAGTCCCCACAGGTTTCTTTATTACAAAAGGGCTTAACTTTGTACCAACCCCACTATTAACTTTTTTCGATCTTTGTGGAAATTTTCAAGCTTTTTCGTAAATCAGGCTTAAATGTTTCTTTGCAAGCAGAGAACTTGGCAAGAGTGGAGAGATGGATTTCACTGAGGCAATACCGAATCTGGAGGCCACTATGGAAGAAGATTTGGACTATTTATTAGTAGCAGCTGAAGATTTAAGAGACATGGGAGAGAATGAAAGAGGATCTAGCAGGGCCATTACTCGAGGAACATACAACATGCAAGTGATAACAGAACTTGATTTTGAACTAATGATAGACTCCATCTTTACATGCCAATCAGACTTCTGCCCCATAGTCATTAACCAAAACATGACATTATTTGAAAATACAGTTTTGCACAAGGTAAGAAATCTGATGCTTAATAAGCAAAACAAACAATATAAGAACCTTAGTGCTATAGAAGTGCTAGCTTTGAAAGAACTTGAAATTAATAGACATTTGGTTATTAAGAAAGCTGACAAGAGAGGTAATATTGTACTAATGGGTATTAAACAATACAAAGAGATAGTGGAGAGATTGATTTTTGATGTAAACAAGTATAAAAAGCTTAAAATTAATCCTACACATCAGTTTAAAAGGAACTTTATAGGTTTTAGATATAACAATGCATGAAGGGCATATCACAGTGAATTTAAATATCTGTTTTGTGAACACGGTAGAACACCCAATAGTCCCAACTCTATATTGCCTTCCTAAAATACACAAAACTTGCAATACCCTCCAGGTAGGCCTGTTGTTTCTGGTGTTGGATCACTAACAGCTAACTTATGTAGTTTTGTTCATTTATTCCTGCAACACAGCACATTGAAATTACCATCCTATTTAAGATATTCTGAGGATACCATAAGAAAATTTCAGAAAATTCCATGGAAGCCAGATTATTTATGGCTCATCAGGATGTGGAGGCACTGTATACCTCCATTAAACATCAGGATGGTATCAGAGCCACCAGATTTTCTTGAAAAGATCAGAGGGAAACAAATGCCCCAGTAGAGTTCCTCACTGAAGCTCTTAAGTTTGATACTTCATCATGGCTACTTTGAATTTGAGAACAGCTACTACATACAAGAGTGAGGTACAGCCATGGGGTCCTCAATGGCCCTGGCCTATGCTGACTTATTTATGGGATTGTGGGAATTTTGCATTTGAATAATCATAATGAGAATCCTTTAAACAACATAATAAGTGGGGACGTTTTACTGATCTACTGCTTGTGCGCTTGGTAAGGTAGCATTGAAAGTGCACAACAATTTATTCTATGGCTGAATGATAATAATTTTAATTTAAAATTCACCTCCAATATTTAGCCAGAGCAAACTGATTTTTTGGACTTGACATTTGTAAGTGTAACCCCCCGTTACCCGGAGTTACTAGAATCCCAGTGAGACCTAGTGGAAGGCAGGGAAGGCAGCTTGTGAAACTCCAGTTAAATGGATTTCACACTGTCTCACTCTGTTCTCAGTCTCAGCTGAGACTGAGGGATGACATCATTTTAGAACTTTCGTAGCTGCATAAGCCAGACTGCAATGTTGCAGTTGGAGGTTAGAGTAGAACATTGGGGAATTTGAAGTCATTCAGTCTGTGTGCAGTCTGAGTCAGAGACAGTAATACAGCTGAGTGTGTGCTGGCTCTCAGAGCTTTAAGCTCTGTTTCAGAGCTACTTTTGGAAGGTGTGTGTTTCCACCTGAAGAGGAACACAGGGACTGGTAATTGAAGTGGTGGAGACCGCTTTCAGTGGTTTAGCAGCCCCATCCCTGAGGGGATGGGGGGAAGGTTTTTGCCCGTTTTCTAGGGGCAACCCTCCTGGGTCCGGCTAAGGGAAAGAAGCTGCCTATTCAAGTTGTGCTGAGGCACCAGAAGCTCTGAGAGAGAAATTCCTTGTGGAGGAAACGCCTGTGGGGCACCTGCAACCAAAGGGTGAGTTCGCTCTGAAAAATTGCCAAATGTTTTATACCTGAATGGAAGAAAACTAAAGGGACTGTCACTGTGGGGTCAGGAAAAGACAGCCAAGTACAGTTCGAAAGTGGGGATTGGACGGCTTAATCTGTGGGAGGTCTAGAGTAATGGACATTGCCACTTACTTCAAGTATGTTCAAGTCCAGCACAAAGAGTGAAGGAAATTGGGGACTGGACTGCTTAATTCAGTGGGGGGTCTACAGTAATAGACAATGCCACTTAAAAGTACATTCAAGTCCAGCACAAATGGGAAGCAAGACAAGTAGATGGAATGTGAAATACATTTAGCAAGAATCTACATTGCAAAGCTTTACAGGATGAGGTGTTTACTGTTCAGAGAAATGGCCGGGTATGAATTGTGGGAGTGAGAGGTGGAGACCCCCCCATCAGTAGTAACCAAATTCACCTCTACGGATTTGCTCTGAGACACCTTTTACTTTCTCTCAGGTACTTGGGCAGTGCCTGAGGAAAGCACCCAGACATGGGATTGAAAGGAAAAATCCGTGATGGAGCCATGGTGCTCTTAGGTGGTTTAGGGAGCCACCAGAAAATGTTTCCATGAAGTATGGAAGGTGTCCGAGTGGCTGGCAAAGGAGCCGAGCCAGGAAAACCCAGAACAGTGTACAAGTTCAGGCTGTGTAACCCAAAGCAGCGTGCAAGTCCGGGCTGTGTGCCCAGTGGGTTCAGAGCCTGAGGGCTCAAGTGTTGAGGAAGTGTTCTAGTCTCTTTTAATCTGCATTACCAGGAGTGTAGCCCCGTGGGGGTCCATCTATGCTTTGTTTATTCTGTTTGGATGTGAATAAAAAGCCACACTTTAGAATCCCACTTCTGGTATTGGACATTACAGTTATTGCTTCCTGTGTTCGGAGTTGCTTGGGTGCCCCTATGCAGAGTAGCCAAACCTAGCCTTTGTGCCACGTGACCTATTCCTCCCCGAACCCAGCCCACCTGGTATTGCTGTCAGAAACAAATGGCATACCAGCCCTGGGTTACAAAAACAATAACAGCATAAAGAAAATAAGTACAAAGAGTTTTAGGAAAGCAACATCTACTAACTCATTGCTTAAAATAACAGTTTTCACCCTAGAAAGTTAAAATAATCTATTCCCTATAGTCAATTAATAAGACTAAAGGAAAACTGTCCACAACAGTGCTGGCAATTACCAGGGCTGCAAAAACACCCGATTAGCATAACCTATATATTGTAACTATACCGCAGCTAACCTTTGCCGAGTTATTTATTGTTTCTTGCCTGTATGGTGCTGTGTTGAACTTTCCTGGCTATGCCATTTCGAAAGTCCCGCTGCACTGGAAGACAGAGCATGACCTTGTAACCCCACCCCGATCATCCTCTTGTGTGTCAGAATGCTTGTTCATGACGAATGAGGCACATTTCCATGGACTTAAACTAAATAGAGTGTTATGTAAAAGGCCTTGAGTTGTACCTCTGAGAAACAATCCCGTTAAAAAGCGGAGCAGTGTAAGTTAGTTAAATTATTAAGTAAAGTTCCAGCTCCGACTTCAGGCATGCACAGCAGCACCCTAGCGCTACTGCGCATGTCCGAACGTGGGAGCTTAGGCGCTCATGAAGTGCCCAAGTCGGAGCTGGAACTTTCCTTAATAATTTAACTAACTTACACTGCTCCGCTTTTTAACGGGATTGTTTCAAAGGTACAACTCAAGGACCTCTGCATAATAGCCCGCTTAGTTTTAGTCCATGGAATGAGCTCACCGGCCATGAACGAGCTGCTCCGACACACAACAGGAACATCAGGGGGTAATCTGCATATCAGTTGCGGCTTTGGCCGCTACCCTCTGTGAGATGGCACCACCCACTCTGGAACATAAAATAAGGATTATTAATGAATGCCATGCCCTACAGCAGAAATGCTGATCTCTCACTGAAAGTTGGCAGGTGAGTACACACTGGGAGGAAAATGGGAATTATGACAGTTTTCCTTTAAGAAGAAATTGTACTGAGGATTGTGCTTTTTCCAACAGGCAGGTGATTTGCTAGAGAGATTTAAAGCAAGAGGCTATCAGGAGTTAGTCCTTAACAAAGCCCTGAACAAGGTTATTAATAAAACTCAGGAACAGCTGTTGGAGGTTGGAGGTACTCAAAAGACAAATGAAAATGACAACACACTGACACTGTCTTTAGAGTTTAATGGAATTGCAGGTCAAGTGGGAAACATTGTTTGGGACCATTGGGACACTTTAAAAAGTGGCCTGGACCTGAAAAAGTTGAAGTCCGACACCCCTAGGGTCACTTTTAGAAAACAACTAATCCAAAAGATAGACTAGCAAGAAGTCAATTTTACCAAAAGGTAGAAGAGCAAACAATGTGGTTACCCTGTAGACCCAACGGTGTGCACAAATGCATGAGATGCAATGTCTGCAAATAGACGAATGCTGGGAGTGAAAATGTTTTGCCTAATAATAGTAAAATTGAGATTAGGGATTTCATCTCCTGTACAACTACTTTTGTAGTGTACATATTGTGGTGTAGTTGTCAATTACACTACATAGGCAAAACAATCCGAACATTAAAAGAGCGCATTCAAGAACATATTAGATCAATAATTAATGGAAAACTGGATAAACCAGTTAGCAGGCATTTTGCAGAAGCACACAATTCTGATCCAGCAAGCTTTAGGTTTATGGGCATAGAATGCATTAAGACTCCTGCAAGAGGAGGTGACAGACAGAATCTTTTACTGAGCAGAGAAAGTTTTTGGATCTTTAGGGCAGAACCTGTTAAACTGAAAGGCCTAAATGAAAGATGGGATCTAATGCATTTCTTAAAATGAGAATTTATTTATTATGATTATGTTAGACTCACAGTCCCCCAAGGTGTTATAGGCCCTTGGATTTTCAGGGCAGACACTGTTAAAACCAAAAGGCCTATATGAAGGATGGTATCTTTAGTTATTTTTCTTTAAGGGATTTGTATAATGATTATGTGGAATTTCACACTGTTTCCTTTTATTTTTAAGACATCATAGGCCTAAATGTGTATGCAACATTTCAGTTTCTGTTGATTAATTATAACGATTTTTGTGTCATAGAAACATAGAATTTGACGGCAGATAAGGACCGCTTGGCCCACCCAGTCTGCCCATTTCCCTACCTAATGGATAAGCTGCAGATCCTAGTTATCCAGCAGCCTACTTCTTTCTACCCCCAACCCCTAGAATTGCCTTATGGCTGTCCCATGCATGCTTGAATTCAGTCACTGTTTTTGACTTCACAACCTCCTCTGAAAGGCTGTTCCATGCATCCACAACACTCTCTGTGAAAAAATACTTTCTTACATTACCTCTGAACCGCCCCCCCATCTTCAAATTGTGCTCCCTTGTTCTTGCACACCTCTTTTTTTGAAAGATGATACCCTCTTGGACTTTGTTGATTCCCTTGAGGTACTTGAAAGTTTCTATCATGTCCCCCTCTCCCTCCTTTCCTCGAGGCTATACATATTAAGCTCCTTTAGTCTGTCTTCATATGTCTTCCAGTGCAGACCTTGCACCATTTTAGTTGCCCTCCTCTGGACAGCTTCCATCTTGTCTATGTCCTTGGCGAGATTGGGTCTCCAGAACTGCACACAGTACTCCAGATGAGGTCTCGCCAGCTGTCTGTACAGAGGGATAACAATTTCCTGTTTTCTACTGGTGATGCCTCTCCCTATGCATCCCAGTATCCCCCCAGCCCTCCTTACTGCCCTCTCACATTGCTTGCCAACCTTTAAGTTATCTGATATGACTACCCCCAGGTCCCTTTCCATTTTTGTTGTTGTTAGTATCTCACCCCCCATTGTGTACTCTTCCCCTGGGTTTTTGTTTCCAGGTGCATCACCTTGCACTTCTTAGCATTAAATCTAAGCTGCCATACATTTGACCATTCCTCCAAACTTGCCAAGTCCCTTCTCATCCTTTCCACCCCACCTTGCGTATCAACCCTTTTGCAGATCTTTGTGTCGTCTGCAAAGAGACATACTTTTCCTTCCAGTGCCTCTGCAATGTCACTTATAAAGACATTGAAAAGGACTGGTCCTAGAACTAAACCCTGTGGTACCCCACTAGTAACCCCCCTTTCTTCAGAGTGGACTCCATTTACTATTACCCTCTGTGTCCTATTCTCCAGCTAATTCTTTACCCAGGCTATCATCTTGGGACCCATTCCCAGGCTGGCTAACTTGTATATTAATCTTTTGTGTGGGACTGAGTCAAATGCCTTGCTAAAGTCTAGGTAGGCCATATCCATAGCCCCTCCCTGATCTACTACTTTGGTCACCCAGTCAAAGAAGTCTATTAGATTCGTCTGGCATGACCTTCCCGCTGTGAATCCATGCTGCCTTGGGTCCTGTGCCCCTCTGGTCTCTAGGTACTAGACAATTCTTTCCTTCAGAAGTGATTCCATCATTTTTCCTATCACTGAGGTTAAACTAACTGGTCTGTAGTTTCCTGCTTCTGCCCTGCTCCCACTTTTGTGAAGGAGAATCACATCGGCCCTTCTCCAGTCCTCAGGTACCACCCCATCCTCCCATGATTTGTTAAAGAGGGTAGTCAGTGGTGTCACTAGTTCTACCCTTAGTTCTTTTAGAATTCTGGAATGAATCCCATCATTGCTTTGTCCACCTTCAGTTTTAAGAGTACTTTCAGAAACCTTTCTTCTGTAAATGGGCTGATATCAACTTCTGTATCCAGAGTGTTTCTATTGTTTGTTTTAGGTACCTCCCCCTCTTCATTTGTAAATACTGAGCAATAATATTTGCTTAGTATCTCTGCCTTTTCACAGTCACCCTCTGCTCACCCCCCTCCCCTTTATTAAGCCTCACTATCCCTCCCTTACTCTTCCTTCGCTCCCTGATGTACCTAAAAAAGGTTTTATCCCACTTCTTAACTGAGTTGGCTATCTTTTCCTCAGTTCAGGCCTTTGCTGTTCTGACTGCCTTCCCAGCTTCCTTTTGCTTTAACTGATACAATTCTCTGTCCTGCTCCTTCTGTGATTCCTTGTACTTTCTGAATGCTTTCTTTTTCTCTTGAACCTTCACTGCCACCTCCTTTGAGAACCATAGTGGTTTCTTACATCATTTTGTTTTGTTCATTTGCTTCACACAAAGGCTTGTTACCTCTGTGATGGCAGTTTTTATTATTCCCATTGTTCTTCCACCCCTCCTTCCTGCCCATTTGCTAGTGCATTCCTTAGGCACTCACCCATTTTGGCAAAGTCAGCCCTCCTGAAGTCCAGTACTTTTGCCTTTGTATGGCTTGACTCTATTGCTGTGTTTACTGTGAACCATACTGTTCGATGGTCACTAGTTCCCAGATGGCTACCCACTTCTACATCTGTGATCCTCTCTCCATCTCCATTTGAGAGGACCAGGTCTAAGATTGCTCCCTCTCGAGTGGGTTCCAATACTAGTTGTCTAAGGCATGCCCCCTGTAGGGCATCTAGAATAACCCCACTCTTAGAAGTGGCTGCTGCAACTGCACTCCAGTTAACATCTGGCATATTCAGATCACCCATCAGCAATATCTCCCCTTTATCTGCCATTCTAAGTATACTTTCTATCATTTCCTTGTCCATTTCCTCCCCCTGAGAGGGGGGTCTGTCTACAACCCTTGTGCGGACTGTGGTGCCATTGCTTGCCTCTAAATTGACCCACAGTGCTTCTTCTCCTCCCTGTTTACCCTTTTGTTCTGTTGCTTTGATTCCTTCTTTTATGTAGAGAGCTACTCCTCCTCCTCTTTTACCCTCCCTGTCCCTCCTGTAGATAGTGTATCCTGGTATGTTTACATCCCAATCATGGTTCTGTGTGTACCATGTTTCTGTGACTGCCACGATATCCAGATGTTCCTCCTCCATCAAGGCCACTAATTCAGGAAGCTTGTTACCCAGACTATGGGCATTGGTACTCACTGCTCTCCATTCTTTGATGGCTTTACCTTCTGTAGCAGCATTCTCCACTGACCTTTCTACCTTGGTCTTTTTCTCATTTAGTACCCTGTTTTGTAGGGGGGAGGCTGGGATTTTCCTGCTGCTTATCAGTGCCTCCCCCCTTGACTAGTTTAAAAGCTTGCCAATGAAGCATTTAAACCGATTGCCCAAAAGACTTGTTCCCTTCAAGGACAGATGCAGACCATCCTGCCAGTATAGGCTGGTGTCCCTCCAGGTGGAACCCCAATCCCCAGTGAAGCCAAACCCCTGTGCTCCACACCAATTTTTCAACCATTCATTAAACTGCATGGTGCAAAGTACCCTCGCCTCACCCATGCCACTGACGGGCAGCACCTCTGAGAAGGATACTGTGTGTGCTACTTGTCTTAAGCTCCTCCCCAACTCTACAAAGTCCTTCTGCACTGCTCTAATCTCATGATGAGCCAAGTCATTTGTCCCTAGGTGGACAATGACGTCCAGCTCAGACTCCCGGGCAACTGTTCTCGTGATCCTAAGGATGCGCTTCCTGTCCCTCCAAGTCATGGCACCAGGCATGCACCTTACTTCAGTTTTCCCTGCTCCCCCCAGTTCTATCCCCCAAATTGATTCCCCCAGCAGGAGCTGCTTTTTTTCCCTGTGGTGCCCTCTGCCTCCTTCCTGAGGGCCTCCCTTGTGACAGTTGTCTGCACCCTCCTTAGTCTCCTCTGTGGGTGCATACATAGGGGAACTATGCTCCCCCAGAATGGTGTATGGATTGTGGAGTGGAACAACTGACTGGGTGTGCCTCTGTTCCACCACCCTTACCCTCCCTGAGCCCACTGTGGTCCAACTGTTGTGCTTTCTTCGCAACCTCTGAGGTAGTGGTGGTGGCTCTGGTGCTCCCTGGATGGGGGAGGTTCCCTTGCTACTGTCCAGTGTGGCCTGAAGACGGGCAACTTCCTCCCTCAGGGCAGATAGTTGTCTACAAACAGGGCAGCATCTCAGATCCAGAAAGACTCCCGGAAGACTGCTGCCCCACAGCTATTACATTGTGCTACTCCCCATATAACTGTCTACCTTGTTTAGTTTTGTGTGTGTGTGTGAGATTGGTGTGTTATATAGAAATATATGTATTTATATAATGTGTATACTTATATTGTCAGTGCAGTGTGCTAGAGAGGATATGACAGTGATATGCACCTTGCCCTCTTGAGGAAATGATGTCAGAACCCCAGGTATAAATGAACTATTTCCAGGGGTTGGAAGGGTTTGGGCTTAAACTGTGCCCTCACGAAACAATCAGCTAAAAGCTCTGACCTACCGCTGCGATGAGTGCCTTCCTGTCAGCAAGATGCCATACACGACAATTTGACAGAGAAAATACCCTGCTAATCAAACAGAGGAAAATCCAAACGTCCAAGTCAGACACAGGTAAACCTCCTCAGCTCCCAAACAGCCTGGTGACTTGTGCTCTGAAAACAGTCAGCCCCAAAACATGTCAGCTGTGCAGAAGGGCAGACACAGAAAACAATATTCAGCCTCTGTGGGTTTAAACTCTTCCTGCACTGAAAATCTTGACAATTGTAACAAAAGTAAAGCAAGCTCCACCTCCCTCTGTTGATTGAAAGACTGCCTTTCTGATAATTCTAAGTTCCTTATTTCACCCTTCAGTAAGAAGTATCCTCCACCTGAAGAATATTAACTTTCCTAAGGAATCTGCTTCAAACCAAAGACAATTGTAAATTGCAAGGTTCACCTCCCTCTGTTGTGAGCACAACTCACTTTCTTGCAAATCTTAAGTCCAGTGTTGCAGCTTCCAGCCAGAGGTAGCTTCGCCTGAAGACTATTAGGTTATCTGATGAGCCTGCTAAAATTAGTACTTTTATCAAGGTCTGTAAGATTCTTCCAGAGCTATTGGCTGTTAAGTAGCTGTGATGTAAGCACTTCCTGACACAGTCTGGCCTGGCCTTTTAAGGCACACAGAGATAAACAAAAGAAAAAACAGTTTCCACCCCCTAGGCACTGTCTGGGTCCAATACACAGCCTGTAACCTGCTCTCAATTCAGGGCTTATGACAAATTCTTAGTCCAGTGAATACTCACAGTATTACAAATACTGCAATGCAAACAGTCAATCACAGTCAGTATTCTTAAGTAGCTAGAAGTTATTTTCCAAAATGTAATGGTATGTTTAGTTGTGTTTTTCCATAGTGTAGCGGGGTTTTTTTTGCGATGTGTAGTGCCTAGTTTTGAGGGACTGTTATTGTTGTGTCCCTGTAGTGTTTCCGTAATGCAGAAGCCTCCTATAAAAGGTGTGGCTCTGATGGTCTTTCCCTTAGTGTGTTCAAGATGAAGAGCGCTGTGATGTCTGGTCAGAAGTGGTGTTTAGACTGTCTTCAGGAGCGGCAGTTCGGAGCACAGCGCAGTTGGTAGCATGACTTGGAGTGGCTGTAGGAGAGGCAAGCTGTTTGTAGTTAGGAGCCTTGTGGGTGTCAAAAGCAGCATGGAGGGACAAGCTGCAGCAGCATGGCATTGGAGGGACATGAGTGTTTGGTGACTGAAGCTGGAGGGAGGTGTGTAAGGAATAGGAATTTGTTTTGTGGGTTTTTTTGAGAGAGGCTGTTGTATATAGTATGGACGATTTTGGGGTGGCAGTTCCATGTGTTAATAAGGTGTTTGTTACATGTCTTACTCAGGATGTAATAGGGTGGTTCATAATGTATTTGTTTGGTATTAAGGTATTAACTTATTAATACAGTATAAATGACAGATGGATGATAGACCGACAGACAGATGTTTTCTTTTAACTGGTGATGAGCAGATTACTGGGAAAAATGACTGCAGAAAAGAATTTTTAAAGGGAAGATAAACCTTGCATTACCTTTTTTTAAATACATATAGAATAAATTATAGGAAAGTGGCAGTGTACAGGTAAAATTGTTCCACTGACAGTATCAGATACACTTTTAGATCATTTGTGCAACAAGATGGAATTATTTTGCAAGTGTATAGCACGTTCATATCTTTTGTTTTATATATTACATTTGCATATAATCCATGTCACCCTATTTTCAGGGAGCCAACCTGGTTTTGCCAATTTCTGTGACACTCACCCTGGTGACATGGGACCATTCTAATTCCCCAAAGCTTTAGGCTCAAAGAACAAACTGTTCCTCTTGTCTTTTAATGGGTCTAGCTCTGCATTTCCACTATTGATTAAGCAGAACATTAGGACCTTATGAAAGCTCCCTGATTTTTAGTGATCAAAAAAAATCAGGCTGATCTTTATTTATTATTTATTTAGTGATTCAGAAAAGACCTTTGAGTGCAAGCTCTTTTACAAAGGTTCCACGTCATAGATTGCAGAACAAAGTACAATAGGAGAAAGCAAAGGTACATCACAACGAATGATACAGCTTGGATTCAGAACTTACAGAATAACTCAAAACATAGGTACAAGTTAAAATAACAAGAAAATCACTTTATGGGGGGGGGGAATAAGCAGCCACAAAGTGCCTTGTCCGTAGTTCAGAGGGATGGGGATAGCTGGCAGTAGGGTGAAGAAAGGAGGTACAAGAGAGAGAGATGTACTGCGGTGGAGGTGAAGGGTGGGTGAAGAAGGGCGATAAGGTATAGGGAGAAATGGTGGGGTGAGGGGAGACTGAGCAGAGAGGACATGCTACAGTAACATGGTGGAGCGTGAGGGCACATGGTCAGGCAGCCTGCATTAGTAGTGACTGTTAGGGAAACTCACAGGACTGTGAGTTGGGGGAGGGGAATGGGTGGTGGGTGCTGAAGAAGCATGATGTAAACTGATTGCTGATCTCCTTCATTTGAAAATATTGACATGGATATTTGGTTAGCCAAAAATGGCTCGATTTTAAAAAGCTAGTGGAGCCAAAACAGGCAGGCAGGAAAATAATATAGATTTTAAGCAGTAGTCAGTTGTAACTTTTATTTCTGGAGTATTTTTCTTTTTCCTTTTTCTCATAAGAAAGTCTTCTATATGATAATATTGTGCTGGATGTGTGGAACAGCTCCTAGCCGGGCAGCTGACACATCCAGCTCTACTGCCCCCATTACATCAGCAGCACTGTGACCTCACTGGCAGTGACATCACAGGTGAATGACCTGGCAGTCACTGAACTGCTGTTCTTAAGCAGCAGTGATATCACAGTCAGTAAAGTCACAGTGCTGGTGATGTGGTGGTGGGTGTTGGGGACAGCAGAGCTAGACATATCAGCTGCCAGGCAGAGCGCCGCTCCACACATCACAACTACTAACATCAAATAAACAATCTTCTAATTAAACAAAGTGAAATGAAAAGTACATTAGATATAAAATGGTAATGGTTGGCTGCTTTTAAAAAGTAATATTAGTTTACAGCAGTACACTAGCTCCTTTAAGTTATTCTTTTCCAGTAGGGCCGGAGTCAAGTTCCCTGCAGGGGATCTGGATACCCTGGGGGGGCAAGGAAGTGGGGGTTGAAGTTCAATGCAGGGAAACGTAGGGTGCTGCATCTGGGGGTCAGAAACTCGGGACATGCATACACTCTGGGCGGGGACCACACTGCAAGTCACATCGGGCAAGCGGGACTTGGGGATAGTGGTGGACAGCAAAATGAATAACATGAATAACATTGAGAATTGTCGAAGAGCTGCAGCAAAAGCAAACATGATACTGGGCTGCATAACCAGGGGGATTACTGGTGATCCTCCCTCTGTATAATGCCCTGGTTAGGCCGCATCTTGAGTACTGTGTGCAGTTCTGGAGACCCCATCTTAAGAGGGACATAGCGCTGCTGAACCAGAGGAGGGCAACCAGGATGATTCAGGGCATGGAGGGTAGGACCTATGAGGAGAGACTGGATGAACTCAATCTGTACGCACTGGAGGAGGGGGGGGACAAAGGGACATGATAGAAACTTTCAAGTACGTAAAGGGAATAAATAAGGGGAGTCAGGGAAGTGTTCAGGCTTAAAAGGGGGAACTACTAGGGGCACGATGAGGAAGCTGGAAGGGAGGAGGAGACGAGGGAGACACTTCTTCACAGAGAGGGTGGTGGCACCATGGAATGCACTGCCCAGGATTATGGTGGAAGAGACCACAGTGGAAGGCTTCAAGAAGGGTTGGGACAGGTACAGGGGAAGCTGAGGCCAGGGAGGGCCACCTCTGGGGCTGGGGGTGGAGGAGCAGTCCCAGTAGGGGCTAGCTTCTGAGCAGACACAATAGACCATGGGCTACTCTGCTGGCTTTCACTATGATAAGAACTTTTGTTAGAGTGCTGATTGCTGCCTGTTAAGTGCTTATGGATGAAACAATGTATTGATTGTTACCAAGTGTGTTGACTGTTGTTTGTTAAACTTGAGGCAGGATACAAATTTAAATGGAAAGGATGAGCTTGTCTTACATGCTGACTTTGAAACAAAGATGGAGACACTATTTGTCTGAAGCTGTTGTTTCAAAATGCTTTGGAATCTGTCAGTTTGGAAGGATTTTTTTCTGCATGTTAGTGAGTTTATATTCTGACAAAACGTGTTTGTGGGGAATCACATCTGCTCTACAGAGTTCAAATGTCTTTTTTTAGTTTTATCACTGTTTTATACTGGAGCAATTAATGGAAAGCCCAGGGCAGTGTGATGCAACACTTTGTGTGGGTTATTGTTTTTCACCTACTTTATTAATCTGTGTAATTCCTGTATTTTTGTGTGTTTTAAACCAAGTGCTGTGAGGGCAAGATGTGTAGCTTCATTATGTATTTTCTTTTTTTTGGGGGGTCAGAATTTGAACTGCTTGTAATGTGTTTCTTTTTTAATATATGATATCCCAGTAGCTGAGATGCAACATCTTATTTTCACTGGAGTCCTGCTTTTAACCTACTGTATTTCTGAAGCTAGGTAGATTGCGGCACTGAGAGATTAGGTGTGTTGTGAAAGATCACATAGTGTGTGTTTGACTCTAACAGGGCTTTCACTAGTACTATTTGTATTTTTAGCTTTGCTGGAGTGTGAAGCAAAATGTCCTTTTTTTTTTATAGAATGGCCAGTCACTTCCGGTTTACAGTGCCTAGGAATTAGTCCCAATAGATGCTGCACACATGGCTGGGAAATGTTCCTCGATCTAGATCTCTCTACGTCTTTGATTGATCTAGTAATACTTTTTTAGGAAAAAGTTTGATGTATAAGCCTGAAGAAATTAATTTGTTTATATTTAGAGAAAGTGCTTGCTACTTAAAACGAATAATCTAAAATATGTGAATTAATTAAGTTCATGGTGCATCCCTTTTCAGGAGATCCCTGTATTAAAATATATAAACTTAAGTGTTGGAGTTCGCTTAAGTATACTGTATATAGCAGTTCTTTGTTTTCACCCCTTTCTTCTTTCTCTTTTTTTCTTTCTCTCTCTCCTAGTTCTCTCCTTCCCTTTTAAGCTTTTTACCTTTGCTTCCCTCCTGAAACTAAATGAGTTAAATTAAGACATGACATGGTCCTTTTTTGAATTATTTAAAGTTTTCTAATTGGTGTTTAATTAATGTGTCATTGTGATGTCATGGTTTTTGGTATAAATTGCACTCTGAACTTTGTATGGTATACGCCCCCCCAAAGGCTTGTAGCCGATGCGCTAGGGGCTCGCACTGGTGTGAATTCTCAATACAACAATTTTAGTTGATGAAACATCCTGGAGTTTGTGGTTATTTAAGGTGCGCTTTGCTTTGGGAACATTATTCTGAGTTTAAAGCTGTCTGCCTGCTTATGCGCACCACCTCGATCCTGAAGCGCAGGATTTGAACTTTGGATCCTTCAGAATTCTATTGGCTGTCTAGGCAGTGGCGCCATGCTGCCTGTCATACTTCGTCCACTTGTCAGTTATGACCCTCACGTACTTTCCTACTCTGGAGAAGGTACTATCTCTGTTGTTCTATGAACACCCAGTGGGGGAGGGTAACGTGGTAGAAAACCAGCCTCAGCAGTAATGCGCTCTTCCCCACCGACTGTTAAACATCTCTTAAGTTTCTTTGATCACAAATATCTGCAGGGGTGGAAAGAGATTCTATAGATACATAGGGGAGAAAAGAAAAGCAAAGGCACACATCAACAGGATTAGGACTAGGGAGGCATGGGCACAGGAAGCTGGGGAACAAGCCGAGGCGCTAAATGAGTACTTTGCCTCGGCCTTTACCAGGAGAGGTGGGGGATCCTTCCAGCCCGATGGGAGGGAAGGGGATCCCACTGAATCAGGAGAGAGCAGTTGGAAAGTGAAGGACTGGATGAGGCTAGGGAAGGGATGGGTCGATCTAGATGGGGAGGAGCAGATGGATGAGGAGGTGGGATGGGAGGGTGAAATCACAGCAGATAGGTGAGAGAGGCCCGTTGCTAAAGACAGAGAAGACGCCAGGGCCAGATGGGCTGCATCTAAGGGTACTGAAGGAACTGGTGTATGTGCTGGCAGCTCCACTGGCCTCACTCTTCAACATCTCTCTGATGACAGGGTGGGTGCCTCAAGATTGAAAGGTGACTCATGTGGTGCCTATCCACAAGGGGGGTCCAGAGAGGAGATGGGGAATTATAGGCCTGTTAGCTTAACGTCAGTAGTAGGCAAGGTTATGGAGGGTATTATCAAGGAGAGGCTGGGTGGGGGGGCAGCTGGAAATGTTGGGGCACCTGGATGACAGGCAGTATGGTTTTGTTTCAGGGAGGTCGTGCCAGACCAACCTGGTGGAGTTTTATGACTGGGTGATGGGTGCCCTGGACTGACAAAGGCCAGTGGATGTCCTCTATCTGGATTTCAGTAAGGCATTCAATTCGTTACCCCTGCCTACTAGCAATGGTGGGGGGCAGCTGCTCAGGTGGGTGGAAAATTGGATTACGGGGTGAATACAGAGAGTGGTGGTTGGAGGGATAGTCTCCTCCCCCAGGAGGGTTATCAGTGGAGTCCCCCAGGGTTTGGTCCTGGGGCCACTCCTGTTCAATTCCTATGTCTCGGACATAGGGAGGGGTGTTAAGAGTAGGCTATCTCTCTTTGTGGATGACTCAAAACTGGGAGCACTGGTGGACGGGCAGGAGGGGAGAGAGAGGCCCTCCAGGGGAATCTGGATACCCTGAGAGGGTGGGCAAGGAAGTGGGGATTGAAGTCCAATGCAGGGAAATGTAGGGTGCTGCATCTGGGGTCAGAAACCCAGGCCATGCATACACCTGGGGTCACACTGCAAGTCACATCGGGAGAGAGGGACCTGGGGTAGTGGTGGACAGCAAAATGAATAACACTGAGAATTGTCAAAGAGCTGCAGCAAAAGAAAAAACAGGATACTGGGCTGCATAACCAGGGGGATTACCTCCAGGAGGAGGGAGGTGATCCTCCCTCTGTAGAATGCCCTGGTTAGGCTGCATCTCGAGTACTGTGTGCAGTTCTGGAGACCCCATCTTAACAGTGACATGGCGCTGCTGTAGAGGGTCCAGAGGAGAGCAACCATGATGATTCAGGGCACGGAGGGTAGGCCCTATGAAGAGAGACTGGAAGAACTCAATCTGTACGCATTGTAGGAGAGGAGGGACATGATAGAGGTTTTCAAGCATGTAAAGGGGATAAAGAAGGGTGAAGCCAGGAAAGTGTTCAGGCTTAAGAAGGGGGGGAACTACCAGGGGACAGGAGTGGAAGCTGGAAGGAGGGGAAGTACAGGGGGAGTGCAGGAGACACTTCTTCACTGAGAGGGTGGTGGAACCATGGAAAGCACTGCCCAGGAGTCTGGTGGAAGAGAATACAGTGGAAGGATTCAAGAACGGTTGGAACAGGTACGGGGGATACTGAAGCCTGGGAAAACCACCTATGGGGCCGGGGGTGGTGGTGGTGGTGGAGAAGCAAGCTCCCAGTAGGGGGATAGCTTTCAAGCAGACACGATAGACCATGGGGCCTATTCTGCTGGCTTTTGCTATGATTTATGATACTATGATACAAACTACCCCTCCCCTTCTTACCAGCCTGACACCAGGTCTCTGAATGCCCAGCTCTGTGACCCTAGATTATCCCACTGCTCTCTAGAAGGACCAGTAGCAATCCTTGCCCCCCTGCATACCACTTGGAATCAGTGCCAGTGCCAGCAATGGGTGAGAACTAAGAACCTGATGAAATTCTGTTTCCAGAGTGATACTAAGAAAATGTGTGGAGAGAGTGCTACAGTCTAAATTGCTCTGGAAAGTGTCTAACTGCAATATTATATGTGGAAACATTGACACACCCCAACCTGGACAGACTGCCTGTTGTACTTCAGTGGGTTCCCCCCAGCAATTTTGGTGTTATTTCCAACAGTGCTGATGACGTCCTTGTCATTCTGAAGTGGCACAGCGAGCTCTGAGGTCCTCCCACCACTGTTGTAATCACCACACCTTTTGAGCTTCAGGACCCTGTTTTACAAAGTGCCCCACTTTCCCTTTACTTTCTAAGTAAGTGGCAGCAATGCATGCACTACGGGGCTCACTTCAGAGCTGTGGGGACTGAGCCCTGATTCCCTTGTAATTCCAACCCTACTTCCATGTCCTCACATTCACTGCTGTCCTACAGTCAGACACAGCTCCTCCCTGTGTCCCTCCAACAAAAAACTGTCAGCTTGCCTTACATACTTCTCTTCTCAGAGGTTCAGCAACACCAAAGGTTATTAAGTTGGAACATGAAAGTGTGACCTGCTGCTCACCTTCTGAGCTCTGAGATTCACTGCAACTCAGTCTTTTATCTCTCTCCGTGCTCCAGCTCTTAGTCTTTCTTCCGGCAAATACAAAACACATATCCCACAATGCACTGTTAACCAAGGTGACAGAAATTTAAAGAGACAGTACACAATATCTACATGCAGTGGAATATATATACCGAGATTTATCTACCGTGCGTGAGGGGGCAGGCAGGGCCATAACTCATGAGTGGTAGAGCCATGAGTGAGTTATAAAAGACCTGCTCCCTCATAAGTGATAATAAATGTCATATTCTGAAGAAGGCCACTGTTTGCCCAATTTATACTGTGGAAAAATAAATAAATAAACAGAGGAAAGAGTAAGTATTCAAAACAACAGTTAAGGGGTCAGAAATAAGACATGATGGGAGTGGTGCAGTGCAGTGGCTGTGGAGCAGCAGTCTTCCAGGAGATGTTCTGGAGGATGCGGTGTTGTCCCATCTGCAGGCATCTCTCTGGCCTGAGGGAGGAGGATGCTCATATCCAGGCTCAATTGACCAGGATTTTGGGGACCTCCTCTCCCACCCAGAGACCACCAGGTCACTGCCGCTGCCTCAGAGGTTGCAAGAAAGAGAGCTGTTGGACCACAGTGGGCTCAGGGAGGGCGAGGGTGGTGAAACAGAGGTGCATCCCTCCAGTTATACCTCTGCACAATTCATATGCCATTCTAGCAAAGTGTGGTTCCTCTATGGAGGCATCTGCAGTGAAGACCAAGGAGGATGCTGGGAACCTCCACAAAGGAGACCCACAGGAGGGTGGCATGAGACCCCACAGGGGAAGGAAACAATTCCTTGTGGGGGACTCCATTGTTAGGAGGGTAGAACCGGGGGAGGAAGGGGAGAGGGAGGTAAGGTGTCTACCTAGCGCCATGGCTTGGAGGGACGGGGAGCGAATCCTCAGGCTCGCCGGAGCAGCTGCACAGGGGAGGGAACTGGATGTCACTGTCCACCTAGGGACAAATGACCTGGCTGAGAAAGGGATCAGAGCAGTGCAGGAAGAGTTTGTGGAGTTGGGGAGGGGCCTTAGACAAGTAGCACGCACGGTAACCTTCTCACAGGTGCTGCCTGTTCATGGCATGGTGAGGCTAGGTGGTCCACACCATGGAATTCAATCACTAGTTGAAAATTGGTGCAGAGCCCAGGGCTTCATTGGGGACTGGGGGTCCACCTGAAGTGATGTAGGCCTGTACTGGCGTGATGGTCTGCATCTGTCCAGGAGGGAACCAGGATCCTAGGTGATAGGTTTAGGTACTTAACTGGCAAGCACTTAAATCCAGCCATGCTGAGGGAGGCACTGTAAAGGAGCAGGGAATCCTAGCACCCCCAAAAAAAATCAGGGTAGTAAGTGAGGTAAACACCAAAACAGAGACATTGATAGGAGAAGGGCAGGGATAAATGGAGAAACAACAAAGGCAATAAGGACAGAATGGGGCCAAAAGGGGTAAGGTCATCAAGAAACTGAGGGTAATGAGTACTAATACCTGTAGTCTGGGCAACAAGCTCAATGAACTGGTGGCCTTGATGGAAAAGGGATGCCTGGATATTGTGACAGTCACAGAAACATGGTACACAGAGAACCATGACTGGGATGTTAAGATACCAGGGTACACAACCTACAGGAGAGACAGGGAAGGGAGAAGAGGGGGAGGAGTAGCACTCTATGTAAGGGAAGGGATAAAAGCAACGGAACAAAAGAGTAAACAGGGAGGAGAGAAGGCACTGTGGGTCACCTTAGAGACTGGAAATGACACCACAATCTGCACAGGGGTTGTATACAGACCCCCATCTCAGGGGGAGGGAATGGATAAGGAAGGATATGATAGAAGGCATCCTTAGAATGGCAGAGAAAGGGGAAAATATTGTTGATGGGGGACCTGAATATGCCAGATGTTAACTGGAGTACCTTTGCTGCAGCCACATCCAAAAGCAGGGCCATTCTCGATGCCCTACAAGAGGCATGCTTCAGACAGCTAGTTTTGAACCCATTCGTGAGGGAGCAATCTTATACCTTGTACTCTCAAATGGGGACAGTGAGAGGATCTCAGATATAGAAGTGGGTAGCCATCTGGAACAAGTGACCACTGAACAGTGTGGTTCACAATAAACTCAGCTACAGAGTCAAGCCATACAAAAGTGAGGGTTCTGGACTTCAGGAGGGCTGACTTTGGCAAGATGGGAGAGTGCCTTAGAAAAGCACTAGCAAACAGGCAAGAAGGAGTGGTGGAGCAACAATGGGGAAACATCAAAACTGCCATCACAAAGGCAACAAGCCTTTGTGTAAAGTAAATAAACAAATCAAAATGAAAGAAAAAGTCATTATGGTTCTCAAAAAGAGGTAGCGGGGAAGGTTAGGGAGAAAAAGATAGCATTTAGGAAGTATAAGGAAACACAGAAGGAGCAAGACAGAGAACTGTACCAGTTAAGGCAGAAGGGAGAAGGGAGGGAAATCAGAATAGCAAAGGCCCAAACTGAGGAAAAGATAGCCAACTCAGTTAAGAAGGGGGATAAAACCTTTTATAGGTACATCAGGGAGTGTAGAAAGACAAAGGGAGGGACAGTGAGGCTGAATAGAATGGACAGTGGGTAGGCAGAGAGGGAGAGTGAAAAAGCAGGGATACTGAATGAATACTTCTGCTCAGTATTCACAAAAAGAGGAGGAGGAGGAGAAGGTACCTAATCCAAGGATGGGGGTTGCGATCCCAGTCCTGTCACAGAAGAAAGGGTTCTGAAAGAACTCCTAAACCTGAAGGTGGACAAAGCAATGGGGCCTGACAGGATTCACCTCAGAATTCAGAAAAGAATTAAGGGGAGAACTAGTGACACCACTGACTACCCTTTTTAACAAATCATGGGAGGATGGTGTGGTACCTAAGGATTGGAGGAAGGTGGATGTGATTCCCCTTCACAAAAGTGGGAGCAAGAAAGAGGCAGAAAACTACAGACCTGTCAGTTTGACTTCTGTGGTAGGGAAAGTGATGGAATCATGTCTGAAGGAAAGAACAGTTGAGTACCTAGAGGCCAGTGGGGCACAGGGCCCAAGGCAGCATGGGTTCACAGTGGGAAGGTCATGTCAGATGAATCTAATCGATTTCTTTGACTGGGTGACCAAAGTAGTAGACGAGGGAGGGGCTCTGGACATGGCCAACCTAGACTTTAGCAAGGCATTTGACACAGTCCCACACAAAAGATTAATAAACAAATGAACCAGCCTGGAAGTGGGTCTCAGGGTGGTAGCCTGGTGAAACATTGACAGAACAACAGAACACAGAAGGTAACTGTAAACGGAGTCCCTCTGAAGAAAGGGGGTTACTAGTGGAGTACCGCGAGGGTTCAGTCCTATTTAATGTCTTTATAAGTGACATTGCAGAGGGATTGAAGGAAAAGTATGCCTCTTTGCAGGTGAGACAAAGATCTGCAACAGGGTTGATACACAAGGGAGGCGGGAAAGGATGAGAAGGGACTTGGCAAGGTTGAGGAATTGTCAGAAGTATGGCAGCTTGATTCCACGCAAAGAAGTGCAAAATAATGCACATGGGAAACAAAAACCCAGGGGAAGAGTACACAATGGGGGGGGATAGGAACAACAAAAAAATGGAAAGGGACCTGGGGGTAATCATATCAGATGACCTTAAGGTTGGCAAGCAACGTGAGAAGGCAGTAGGGAGGGCTGGGGGGATGCTGGGATGTATATGGAGAGGCATCACCCGTAGAAAACAGGAAGTTGTTATCCCTCTGTACAGATACTTGGTGAGACCCCATCTGGAGTACTACGTCCAGTTCTGGGGACCCTATCTCCGCAAGGACATAGACAGGATGGAGGCAGTAAAGAGGAGGTCAACTAAAATGGTGCAGTGTCTGCAAGAGAAGCCATACGAGAAGAGACTAAAGGAGCTTAATGTGTATACCCTTGAGGAAAGGAGGGAGAGGCGGACATGAAAGAAACTTTTAAGTACCTCAGTGGAATCAACAAAATCCAAGAGGGTAACATCATTCAGAAAAAGAGATGTGCAAGAATAAGGGGACACAATTTGAAGATAGAGGGGGGATGGCTCAGGGGCAATGTGAGGAAGTATTTTTTCACAGAGAGGGTGGTGGACGCATGGAGCAGCCTTCCTGAGGATGTTGTGGGGTCTAAAACTGTGGAAGAATTCAAGAATGCATGGGATGGACATAAGGCAATTCTTGTGGGGGGTAGGAAGAAATAGGCTGTTGGCTAACTAGGATCTGCAGCTTATCCTATAGGTAGTGAAATGGGCAGACTAGGTGGGCCAAGCGGTCCTTATCTGCCATCAAAGTCTATGTTTCTATTGTTTAAATTGCAGTCTTTTGAAATGAGTTAACTCACCAATGGGGACAGAGTCACTGATGTAATGGTGGCTAGCCACCTGGAGTCCAGTGATCATCATACAGTGTGGTTCAATGTTAGAGCAGTGGAGGAGACAAGCCACACAAAAGAAAGGGTCCTGGATTTCAGATGTGTTGACTTTGCAAAATTTAGGGAAAGTCTCAAGGAAGCCCTGGCAGGGAAAGAAGGGGGGGTATAGAGAAACACTGGGCTAACCTTAAGGGAACCATAATAGAGGAACAAGCCTCTGAGTTTCACGAACTAAGCAAAAACAAAGTGAAAGAAAAAAAACACTGTAGTTCTCAAAGGACATGGCCAGCAAAGTAAGAGAGAAAAGGCTAGCTTTCAGGAGGTACAAGGAGACAGTGGGTGGGGGACAGGAACGGTATCTGAAATGCACAGGAAGCAGGAAAGCAGTCAGGAGTGCAAAGACACAAACGGAGGAAAAATAGCCTAGACAATTAAGAAAGGAGACAAGACCCTTTTCAGGTACATTAGTGAAAGAAAGAAGACCAGGGTGGGATTGTGAGGTTAAAAAAAAGGAGGAGGTGTGTGTGTGTGTGTGTCTGTGGAGGGGGACCTAGAAAAAACAACAATTCTGAACAAATATTTCTGTTCAGTAATCACAGAAGAAGGGGAAGGAGGAGGACCACTATTGGGTGATGGGGTACCAATGGGAAGGAGGTGGGCACTAGCCTATTTATAGAAGGGGTAGGGACATGCCTCATTTAATGATACATCTTGGGACACACGACCTGGCTGACAAGACAGTAGATACAGTCCAGAGGAGGTTTGAGGAACTAGCACAATTATGTGAGGGGGCAGAAAGATCAGTAACTTTTTCAGAGATACTTTCTGTGCCAAAGGCAAGCACAACAAGAACTCTTACTTAGCAAAACTGGGAGTGGGCACTACGGTTTTGTATTCTGTGTGGTGGTGGGGGAATGCAACATGGATTGCCAGCCTTAACTGCATGTTCTCGAGACAGATGCTGCTTGCTTTTTGCCAGCTTTCATGCACTGTCCTCCTTGTTTCCAACAGGAAGTTAACATGAGTTACAGACAGCTGCAAGGACAAATAAGGCAAACACTCAGTGACAGACATAAAAGGTGTATCCAAGTTACCGAATGCATTTTAATGGGACAGTTACAAAGTACTTCCTGACCTTGATCGCAATCTTAAACAAAGCATCATCTGTAACACAGGCAATGATGACAGAAAAAGACAGATGATCCATCTGGTCTGCCACTATTACCCTATCATACCCTGCAACCTAGTATCTCTGTGAGTCTACACATACCCTATCCCCTCTTTTGTTCTCTGTGCTTCTGCCTCCCTCATCCTGTTAAGTAACTACTATACCCTAAGCTCTATCCCAGCTATGTTTGAAGCTGTTTATGGTTCTGGCACCCACTACCTCTGCAGCACACCATTCCATGGCTCAACCACTGTCTCTCTAAAATAATACTCTCACATCCTTTTAAATTCCCCCACCACCACCAATTATCCTCCACTCGTGACTCTGCCTCCTAGATTCTGTGTTCCTGGTATGTAGCTCTTCACAGTTCACCTTGTTTATTCCTTTCAAGAACCTAAGGTCCCAGTTATATCCCCATTCTCTCATCTGGTTTTGAGTGAATACATCTTCAGTGCCTTTAGTCAATCCTCGTAGGGCCTGCCTTCCTGAACCTGAATCATCTTGGTCACCCTATATTTTACTGTCTCTAGCCAGTCCTTACCCCCTTTTTTAGGTGGTATTCCAGAACCAGACACAGTACTCCAGGTGTGGCCTTACCAGTGACCTATACAGAGGTAACAGTACCTCCTGCTTCCTACTGCCGAACCCTCATCCAATGCAACTTGTAAGCACTGCTAAAGGCCTTGTTACACTGGCTGGTTTGTTTAAGGGAGTCACTGGTGATGACTCTGCTGTTTCCTCTGGTGTTGTGTCCAGCTGAACCCCTCCATCCAATACTTTGTTCTGGGGTTTTGTTCCCCAAGTGTGTCACTTTGCCCTTCTTGACACGGAATTTCAGTTACTAGACTTTGGACCAATTTTCCAACCTTTTCAGGTTGGTCTTTCTGCAATACCCTTATCCCCTCCACATTGTCAACTCTAACACAGAATTTAGCATTATCTGCAAATAGACACAACCTACCCTGGATTCCATCTCCCAGGTCCTTGAGGAACGTTTTGAAGAGGACTGGACCACGGACAGATCCCTGTGGTACTCTGCTGGTGACCTCTCTTTCTACTGATCTGACCCCATTCACAAAAACTCTCCGACTCCCCTTCAACCAACTCCTACCAACTTTGCTGTACCCAGATCCCAATCTTTTCAGCAGCCTTCAGTGTGGCACTGAGTCAACAGCCTTGCTGAAGTCAAAGTATAATAAGTCTGCTGCATGCCCCATGTCAACTATCCTGGTTATCCAAACATTATTATTAGGCTGGTTTGACAAGATACCCCTACCACAAACCCATGCTGCTTACTATCCTGAAGCCCATTGCTCACCAGTTATTCCACTAAGTCCTCTTTAACTAGTGTTATCACCAGTTTCCCTATCGTGGAGGTTTGGCTGATGGGTCAATAGTTTTCTGGCCACTCCTTGTCCCCTCCCTTGTGTAGTGGAACTATTTCCTCCATCTTCAAGCCCTTGGGAAACAACCCTTGCTACAAAGAGCTAATGAATAGCTGCGACAGGGGTTCTACTAACACCCAACTCAGTTCCCTTATTACCTCTCGGTTGCATCCCATCTGGCCCTGGGGCTTGTTTATGCTTAAGGGCTGCTAACCCCTTTCTGACTCTTTCAAGTGCATACTTCTGCAGCCTTATTTCCAGGGTCCCCCCATCAGCTGCCTTTATGCCACTCTCTTGCAAGGGTCTGCTGTTCTTCATAGTGACTACTGCACAAAAGTAGTCACTCAGCATGTTTGATTTCTGTTTTCCTCTACTACCCTGCCCCTTCATTAGCCTGACAATTCCACCTCTCGTCCCACTTTTTCCACTATACATCTAAAAGCTCTTTTTCACCTCCCTTGACCCACTCTACGCTATGCAGTCCCATATCTGCCTTTGTGATCTTGAGTGCCCTCTTGACCCTAGTTCTTTTCCTAGTACTCATCCCATTTCTTATTTTCTTTTGTAGGTCTTCTTTTTGGCCCTCACTGTCTCCCTGACCTTTTCAGAAAACCAAACATGCTTGTTTCTCTTGATAACTGTTATTGAGTATGATTTAACTGTTGTGAGAATGGCACTTTTTATGATTCCCCATATTTCTTCTACTCCCCCAATGCTGTCTACCCCAGACAGAATGCCCAGGACTATTTCCCTTATTTGGTTGAAATCTGCCTTTCTGAAGTCTAGCACCTGAGCCTTAAATAAGGCTTACTAGTGCCCAGGGCAAAGTCAAACCATATATTATTGTGGTTGCTGGACCCCAGTGGCTCCCTACCCACACTTTCCGAGTTAGTGAGTACCACATTGGGAATGGTTGATTGTCTAGTGGGCTCGCCGACCTGCTGCACCAGCATACAGTCCTGCAAAGTGTCAAGCAGGACCTGTCTTTTGGCATTCCTGGCTGTTGGGATTGTCCAGTTGATACCTGGTAGGTTGAGATCTCCTACTATTAAAACCTCCCCTTCTGCCACTATCTTTTTTACTTCTGTTCCTCATTCCTTATCTCTCCTTTCCCTGACCTGGTGGCCTGTAAACTATCCCCAAGTGAAGTTTCTGATGGCTCTGTGAGCTGTACCCACAGTGATTCTACTTCCCCTTTCCCTCCAATGGATGCTTCCTCTACTAATTCTATTCCATCCCTGACAAGTAGCATGCACGGTAACCTTCTTGGAGGTGCTGCCTATCTATGGCATGAGTGAGGCTAGGGTACTCCGCACCATGGGATTCAATGAATGGTTGAAAAACTGGTGTGGAGCACAGGGTTTTGGCTTAATTGGGAACTGGGGGTCCACTTGGAGGGATACAGTCCTCTACTGGTACAATGGTCTGCATCTGTCCAGGAGGGGAACCAGGGTCTTAGGTGATAGGCTTAAATGTTTCACAGGAAACTTTTTAAACTAGCCAAAGGGGAGGCAATGAAAAGAAGTAGGGAATTCCCAGCCTCCACCATGAAACATAGTAGTTAGAAAAGTAAAAACCAGGTAGAGAAGTCGATGGGAAGCAGGAAAGGGGTCAATGGAGAAAAAGGCAAAGGCAGTAAGGGCAGGGATGAGGCTAAAAGGGGTAAGGCCATCAAAAAATTGAGGGCAATGAGTACCAATGCCCGTAGTCTGGGTAACAAGCTTCCTGAACTAGTGGCCTTGATGGAAGTGGGATGGCTGGATATTATGCCAGTCACAGAAACATGGTACACAGAGAAACGTGTCTGGGATGTCAACATACCAGGGTACATAATCTGCAGGAGGGACAGGAAGGGTAAAAAGAGGAGAAGGAGGAGTAGCCTCACGTAAGTGAAGGGATCAAAGCAATGGAACTAATGGGTAAACAGGGAGGAGAGGAGGCACTGTGGGTCACCTTGGAGACAGGAAATGACACCACAATCCACACAGGTGTTGCTTACAGACCCCTGTCTCAGGGTGAGGAATGGACAAGGAAATGATAGAAGGCATCCTCAGAATGGCAGAAAAAGGAGATATTATTGATGGGGACCTGAATATGCCAGATGTTAACTGGAGCACATTTACTGCAGCCACATCCAAGAACAGGGTACTTCCCGATGCCCTACAGGGGCATGCCTCAGACAGCTAGTGCTGGAACCCACTGGGGCAATCCCAGACCCGGTACTCTCAAATGGGCACAAAGAGAGGATACAGATTTAGAACTGGGTAGCCATCTGGGAACAAGCAACCACCAAACAGTGTGGTTCATGATAAACAAAGCCAGAAAGGCCAAGCCACATAAAAGCGAGGGTACTGGACCCAGGGAGGGTTGACTCTGGCAAATGGGAGAGTGCATAAGAAATGCACTAGCCAATGGGCAAGAAGGAGAGGTGGAGGAACAATGGGAAAAATCAAACTGCCATCACAGAGGCAACAAGCCTTTGTGTAAAGCAAACAAAACAAAGGAAAAAAAACACTATGGTTCTCAAAAGAAGTGACGGGGAAGGTTAGGGAGAAAAAGATAGCATTCAGGAAGTATAAGGAATCATAGAGGGAGCAGGACAGGGAACTGTATTAGTTAAAGCAGAAAGAAGAAGGGAAGGCAGTCAGAATTGCAAAAGCCCAAACACAGGAAAGATGGTCAACTCAGTTAAGAAGGAGGATAAAACCTTTTAAAGGTACATTAGGGAGCAAAAAAAGACAAAGGGAGGGATAGTGAGGCTCAATAAAGGGCAAGAGAGGTGGGCAGGGGGTGATCGAGAAAAGGCAGAGATCCTGAATGAATACTTTTGCTCAGTATTCACAAAAGAGGAGGAGGGGGAGGTACTTAGACCAAACAATAGAAGCACTCTGGATAGTGGGGTTGATACCAGTCCATTCACAGAAGAAAGGGTCCTAAAAGAACTCCTACAACTCCAGGTGCACAAAGCAATGGGGATTGACAGGATTCACCCCAGACTTCTAAAATAACTAAGAGAAGATTGGAAGAACAAGTGACACCACTGACTACCCTTTTTAACAAATCATGGGAGAATGGTGTGGCATCTGAGGACTGGAGAAAGGCGGATGTTTTTCCCTCCACAAAAGTGGGAGCAAGGTAGAGGCAGGAAACTACAGACCTGTTAGCTTGACCTCAATGGTAGGGAAAATTATGAAATCACTTCTGGAAGAAAGAACTGTTGAGTACCTAGAGGTCAGTGTGGCACAGGACCCAAGGCAGCATGGATTCACAGCAGGAAGGTCATGTCAGACAAATCTAATAGATTTCTTTGACTGCGTGATCAAAGTAGCAGACCAGGGAGGGGCAGTGGATGAGGCCTACCTAGACTTTAGCAAGGCATTTGACACATAGAAACATAGAATCTGATAGTAGATAAGGACCGCTTGGCCCACCTAGTCTGCCCATTTCCCTACCTAATTGATAAGCTGCAGATCCTAGTTAACCAACAGCCTACTTCCTCCTACGTCCCACTAGAATTGCCTTATGTCTGTCCCATGCATTCTTGAATTCCCCCACTGTTTTTGACTCTACAACCTCCTCAGGAAGGCTGTTCCATGCATCTACAACCCTCTCTGTGAATAAATACTTCCTCACATTACCTCTGAGCCGTCCCCAATCTATCTTCAAATTCTGCCCTCTTGTTCTTGCACATCTCTTTTTCTGAAAGATGCTACCCTCTTGGACTTTGTTGATTCCCTTGAGGTATTTGAAAGTTTCTATCATGTCCCCCCCCCTTTCCTTGAGGCTATACATCTTAAGCTCCTTTAGTCTTTCTTCATATGTCTTCTTTTTTTTGTATTATCTATTTCCCCCCTCTACATGCTGCCGCTCTCAGCCACTCCTTCAGGCTGTACCAAGGCTACATCCCGATCTGTCCTGTTCCCGGCCCCCATCCCTCACATCGCTGACATCCCCAGGGTAACCCGGACATAACCCTTCGCCGGGCAGGCCCCCCTCCTCCGAGAGGAGAGGCACCCGAGACAGGGTAAGTGCAATTCTTGGCCCAGGGTACTGCTGAGGGATGGATGGCTCAGGACATTGATGGCATCGGACTGCCAGGCAGCCATCATCCGGTTGAGAGCGGAGCCATTTTTCCATTTTCTGTGATGTTCCTCCTGCGCTGCGCCTGCATTACCCCGTCTCCACCGGAGGTCTCTGCAGAGCGACGACTCCCACAGCCCACCCCTAGGAGAAAAGAGCAGTCTTACAGATGCTCAGTCCTCTCCTTCCCTGCCGCCCTCAGCGCCCCGCGAGTCCGCGCCCGAACCCAGGTTGCTGGAGTGGTTCAAAGTATGGTGCCAGCACCTCAGCCCTCTGCACCACCGGGCCGGCTTCATATGTCTTCTGGTGCAGACCCTGCACCATTTTGGTTGCCATCCTTTGGACAACCTCCACCCTGTCTATGTCTTTACGGAGATGAGGTCTCCAGAACTGTACTCAGTACTCCAGATGTGGTCTTACCAACTGTCTGTACAGAGGGCCAACAACATCCTGTTTTCTACTGGTGATGCCACTCCCTATGCATCCCAGTACCCCCCCAGCCCTCCTTAATATCTTCTCACATTGCTGGCCCATCGTCTGATATGACTACCCCAGGTCCCTTTCCATTTTTGTTGTTGTCATTATCTCACCCCCATTGTGTACTCTTCCCTTGGTTTTTGTTTCCCAGGTGCATTACTTGCACTTCTTTCGTTGAATCTAAGCTGCCATACATTTGACCATTCCTCCAACTTTGCCTAGTCCCTTTTCATCCTTTCCAGCCCATCTTGCATAGCAACCCTGTTGCAGATCTTTGTGTCGTCTGCAAAGAGACATACTTTTCCTTCCAGTCCCTCTGCAATGTCACTTATAAAGACATTAGAAAGCACCGGCCCCAGTACTGAACCCTGTTGTACCCCACTAGTAAGCCCCCTTCCTTCACTGTGGACTCCATTTACTATTACCCTCTGTGTCCTGTTGTCCAGCCAGTGTTTTACCCACGCTACCACCCTGGAACCCATTCCCAGGCTGGCTAATTTGTTTATTAATCTTTTGTGCGGGACTGTGTCACATGCCTTGCTAAAGTCTAGGTAGGCCACGTCCACAGCCCCTCCCTGGTCTACTACTTTGGTCACCCAGTCAAAGAAATCAATTAGATTTGTCTGACATGACCTTCCCACTGTGAATCCATGCTGCCTTGGGTCCTGTGCCCCACTGGCCTCTAGGTAATCAACAATTCTTTCCTTCAGAAGTGATTCTATCATTTTCCCTACCACTGAGGTCAAACTGAGAGGTCTGTAGTTTCCTGCCTCTGTCTTGCTCCCACTTTTGTGAAGGGGAATCACATCTGCCCTCCTCCAGTCCTCAGGTACCACACCATCCTCCCATGATTTATTAAATCAAGTGGTGTTACTAGTTCTTCCCTTAGTTCATTAAGGTACTTGTAATTCTAGACTCTAAATAAAGAATAAAGAAAAAGAATTCTGGGGTGAATCCCATCAGGCCCCATTGCTTTATCCACCTTCAGTTTTAAGCGTTCTTTCAGAGCCCTTTCTTATGTGAAAAGACTAATATCAACCCCCATCCAGAGTGCTTCTATTGACTGGATTAGGTATCTCCCCCTGCTCTTCCACTGTGAATACTGAGCAGAAGTATTCGTTCAGTATCCCTGCTTTTTCACTGTCGCTCTCTGCCCAACCACCTTATTCTTTATTCAGCCTCAGTAACCCTGCCTTAGTCTTTCTTTGCTCCCTAATGTAGCTATAAAAGGTTTTGTCCCCCCTTCTTAAACAAGTTTGCTATCTTTTCCTCAGTTGGGCTTTTGCTATTCTGACTGCCTTCCTCGCTTCCTTCTACTTTAACTGGTACAGTTCTCTGTCCTGCTTCTTCTATGTTTCCTTATACTTCCTGAATGCTATCTTTTTCTCCCTAACCTTCTCCACCACTTCTTTTAAGAACCACAGTATTTTCTTCTTTCGTTTTGATTTATTTGCTCCACACAAAGGCTTGTTGCCTCTGTGATGGCGGTTTTGATGTTTCCCCTTTGTTGCTCCACCCCACCTTCTTGCCTGTTTGCGAGTGCTTTTCTGAGGCACGCTCCCATTTTGACAAAATCAGCCCTCCTGAAGTCCAGTACCTTCACTTTTGTATGGCTTGACTCTACAGCTGAGTTTATCATGAACCGCACTGTTTGGTGGTCGCTTGTTCCCAGATGGCTACCCACTTGAAGATCGGAGATCCTGTCTCCGTCCCCAATTGAGAGTACCAGGTCTAAGATTGCTCCCTCCTGAGAGGGTTCCAAAACTAGCTGTCTGAGGCATGCCCCCTGTAGGGCATCGAGAATGGCCCTGATCTTGGATGTGGCTGCAGCAAAGGTGCTCTAGTTAACATCTGGCATATTCAGGTCCCCCATCAGCAATATCTCCCTTTTCTCTGCCATCCTAAGTATGCCTTCTATCATTACCTTGTCTAGCGCCACCCCTTGAGATGGGGGGGGTCTGTATACAACCCCTGTGTTGTCATTTCCAGTTTCCAGGGTGACCCATAGTGCCTCCTCTCCTCCCTATTTACCCTTTAGTTCTATTGCTTTGATCCCTTCCCTTACATAGAGAGCTACTCCTCCTCCTCTTCTTCCCTCCCTGTCCCTCCTGTAGATTGTGTACCCTGGTATGTTGACATCCCAGTCATGGTTCTCTGTGTACGATGTTTCTGTGACTGCCATGATATCCAGGCATCCCTCTTCCATCAAGGCCACCATTTTGGGAGCTTTTTACCTAGACTACGGGCATTGGTACTCATTACCCTCCATTTTTTATGGCTTTATTTATTTTTGCCCCATCCCTGCCCTTACTGCCTTTGTCTTTTTCTCCATTTACTCCTGCCCTTCTCCCTATCGACTGATCTATCTTGGTGTATACCTCACTATCTATCCTGATTTTTTTTGGGGGGGGGCGTTAGGATTTCCTTCTCCTTTTCAGTGCCTCCTTTGCTAGTTTAAATGCTTGCCAATAAAGCATTTAAACCTATCACCTAGGATCCTGGTTCCTCTCCTGGATAGATGCAGACCATTGTACCAGTATAGGCCTGCATCCCTCCAGGTGGAACCCCAGTCCCTAATGAAGCCAAATCCCTGAGCTCTGCACCAGTTTTTCAACCAGTCATTGAATCCCATGGTGCGGAGTATCCTAGCCTCATCCATGCCATAGACAGGTAGCACTTCCGAGAAAGTTACCCTGTGCGCTACTTGTCTAAGGCCCCTCCCCAACTCCACAAATTCCTGTTGTACTGCTCTGATCCCATGCTCAGCCAGGTCATTTGTCCCTAGGTGGATAACAACATCCAGCTCACTCCCCCTTGCAGCTGCTCCCACGATCCTGAGGATTCATTTCTTGTCCCTCCAAGCCATGGCGCTGGGCAGGCACTGTACCTCTCTTTCCCTTCCTCCCCAGTTCTGCCCCCTAACAATTGAGTCCCCACCAGGAGTTATTTCCTTCCCCTGTGGGGTCCTGTGTCACCCTCCTGTGGGTCTCCATTGTGCAGGTTCCCAGCATCCTCCTTGGTCTCCACTATGGGTGCCTCCATAGAGGAACCATGCTCCGACAGAGTGGCTAATGAACCTGTACCCTCCAGAAACAATCGACTACAACTCTGACCCTCCACACCCCGGGGAGTGCCTTCCTTCCTTTCAGACATCTATTTCACAGGAGGTTAAGTAACAAGTCTAGGCACAAATGACTGCAAATATCTCCAAGCTACAGTCACAGTCCCAAACAAAAGATTAATAAACAAGTTAGCTAGCCTGGGCATAGGTCCCAGGGTGGTAACCTGGGTAAAAAACTGGCTGGACACAAAGGATAACAGTAAACAGAGTCCACTCTGAGGAAAGGGTGTTACTATCGGGGTACGTAGGGTTCAGTACTGGGACTGGTCCTCTTTAATGTCTTTATAGGTGTCATTGCGGAGGGGCTGGAAGGAAAAGTATGCCTCTTTGCAGATGACACAAAGATCTGCAACAGGGTTGATACACAAGGGGGGGTGGAAAGGATGAGAAGGGACTTGGCAAGGTTGGAGGAATAGTAGAAAGGATGGCGGCTTAGATTCAGTGCAAAGAAGTGCAAAGTAATGCACCTGAAAAACAAAAACCCAGGGGAAGAGTACACAATTTGGGGGGGGTTTACTAAAAACCAAAATGGAATGGGATCTGGGGGTAGTCATATCAGATGACCTAAAGGTAGGCAAGCATTGTGAGGAGGCAGTAAGGAGGGCTTGGGGGATACTGGGATGCATAGGGAGAGGCATCACCAGTAGAAAACAGGAAGTTGTTATCTCTCTGTACAGACAGTTGGTGAGACCCCATATGGAGTACTGCATGCAGTTCTGGAGACCCCATCTCTGCAAGGACATAGACAGGATGGAGGCAGTCCAGAAGAAAGCAACTAAAATGGTGTGGGGTCTCCACCAGGAGCCATATGAAGACAGACTAAAGGAGCCTAATATGTGTACCGCAGAGGAAAGGAGGGAGAGAAGGGACATGATAGAAACATTCAAGCACCTCAAGGGAATCAATAAAGTCCATGAGGGTAGCATCTTTCAGAAAAAGAGATGTACAAGAACAAGGGGGCATAATTTAAAGACTGAGGGAGGGCGGCTCAGGGGCAACCTGAGGAAGTATTTTTTTACAGAGAGGGTGGTGGGAGCTTGGAACAGCCTTCCAAAGGAGGAAGTGGGTTTAAAAAACAGCAGGGGAATTCAGGAATGCACGGGACACACATTAAGCAATTCTACTAGGGGGTGGGTAGGAGGAAGTAAGCTGTTGGTTAAAGGACTGTATTCGGAGAGGTGAAGCCCGACTGCTGCACAGATCAAGGCTTCACCACTCCAATTCCACCTGCAAGCGGCAGATAAAATTAAGAATTTAATTACCTCACTGACAAGTAAACTTGCATAAAGATCTGGTGGAGCTGGCATTTTGAACACGGTGCTCTGGGAAACCACGGGATCTTGCTGATAGTACCGCAAGATGATGACACGTCATTACCCTAGCCACAATAGTGTCCATATGTACAGAAGTAAAACTATATATATATTTTACAAATGCCCGGCACCATTTATACTGAATTTGCCTGCATACCCATGAAATTTAGGCAAATTCAGTAAAAATGGTGCCGGCATCTGTAAAATATACATAGTTTTGCTTTTGTACACAAGGACACTATTATGGCTGGGGTAATGACGCATCATCATCTCGTGGTACTAACAGTGAGATCCTGTGGCTTCCATGCCATGTTCAAAATGCCAGCTCCACCACAGCTTTTATACAAGTTTACGAGCAATGAGGTCTCTAAATTCTTAATTTTATCTGCCATTTGCAGGGGGGATTTGAAAGGTGAAGCCCCAATCTGTCCAGCGGTCAGGGCTTTACATCTTCATGTAGTTCTCCTTTAATGAAGATCTGCAGCTTCTCCAAAAGGTAGGGGAAATGGGCAGACTGGGTGGGCCAAACAGTTCTTATCTGCTGTCAAAGTCTATGTTTCTATGTTGTATGGCCTCCCCACCATATCTACCCATCCCTCCATCACACCTATTTAATGTGCATACAGGGATCGCCAGGTCCCAGTGGTTGTACTTGTTGGTCCAAGTTTCTGTAATGGTCACTAGATCCAGTCCAGAGCCTGCCATCAGTACATGGAGTTTACTAATTTTATTACACAAACTCCTGGCACTGAGGCACACCACCTTCCATTTTTTGCTCCCACCCCCCCTTTTAGTTCTCGAATGGCTTCTCCCATCATAGTTCCTTGATACATAGGCACGTGTGGTGCTCTCCACAAAAGAGGACTGAGGAATGACTCTGGGGAATCACAGGCCGGACAGTAGGAGTTCAATAGTGGGAAAGCTGATGGAGACCATTCTGAAGAAGGGACTGGTAAGCGCTGGAGGATAATGGGCTTCAAGACAAGAGGCAGCATGGGTTCATGTCGGGGAGGTCCTGCCACACTAACCTGACTGGCTTCTTTCACTGGTAACCAGGACAGTGGACAGAGGCCAAGCAGTTGATATCATGTATCTATATTTCAGTAAGGCCTTTGACGCATTACCTCATAGTAGATTAATCAGGAAGCTTAAGGACCCGGGGCTAGGAAATAAGCTTGCTAGATGGGTTAAAAACTGGCTGTAGGACAGACGTCTGAGAGTGGTAGTTGGGGGGAGTTCTCCGAGGCTAGATCAGTGACTAGTGGGGTCCCACAGGGCTCAGTGTTTGGTCTGATGTTGTTTAACATCTTCATCAAGGACACTACGGATGGGATTAAAAGTAAAGTGTGCCTGTTTGCAGATGACATAGAACTCTGTGGGAGGGTGGACACGGAGGAGGAAAAAGGACCTCCCAGAAGACCTAGCTAAGCTAGAAAAGTGGTTTGGCATGGCAGCCGGGTTCAGTGCTAAAAGGTGTAAAGTAATGCGCTTGGGAGCAAAGAACCTAGAGACCAAATACTGGTTGGGTGGTGTGCAGGTAACCAGGTTATAGGAGGAGGAGAAGGACCCAGGAGTAATGATTAACAGTGACCTAAAGCACTTGGCACACTGCAAGAGAGCAGCAGCCAAAGCAAAACGAAGGCTGGGGAGCATAGCCCAGGGGGATAACAAGTAGAAAGACAGATGTCATTCTGCCACTAAACAGATCATTGGTAAGGCCACGCCTGGAGTAAAGTGAGCAGTATTGGTGCCCTTACCTAAAGAAGGATGTTAACTTACTGCAAAACAATCTAGAGAAGGGCAACCAAAATGATTCAGGACCAGCAGAGCAAAACTTATGAGAGACTAAGAGAGGTCAACATATACTCCCTGGAGGACAGAAGGGACAGTGGAGACATAAGAGAAACCTTCAAGTATCTTAAAGCATCAACAGGATGAGAAGTGAGCATCTCTTCAGCCTTAGTGGGAAAAAGTCCAGTAGGGACACAGCTTAAAGCTGATGGGGGAAATTCAGGACAGCTATAAGGATGCGCTTTTCACTGAGAGGGTGGCGCCAAGTGGAACAAGCTGCTACATAAAGGTGGTCTTCCTGAAGACAATAGCTAGTTTCAGGAGAGAATGGGACAGAGTAAAGGGAAAGTTACATGTGGGAGGCAGGGTGTGAGTGAGGAGGGTAGAGGAGATGAAGGAGATGGGCAGGTCCCTCAGTAGACACTGAGGGACCTGCACTTCGAGTAGCAGACTTGATAGACCGCAAGGCCTTTATCTGCTGGTATGTCTGCATATCCTAGATGTCTTTTTGTGCCGGCTACACTCCTGGTCCCCTGAACTCTTTCCACTCTGCTACTTCTTGTACACCTTGCCCCCATCCCTGGGGAGTCCTCTGTCTAAGCTCTCCACTTTACCTACCTCAACTGTGGAATCTCTAGTTCCAAACCCCTCTGCAGTTAGCTTAACTGTTTGTCAGTTTAGATGTCAAACCCTGGCTGCCCTGACACACTAGACCCCTCTCTTGTGAGGTGAAGGCCATCAACTGTGAAAAGCTGTCTTTCCCAGAAGCCCAGCCCCCCACAAAGTGGTGCCCCTGTTCCTGATACCACCTTTTTAACCATCCATTGAACTCCTCGGTCTCCTTCCTCATTCTATCCTCCCCTTCCTCCCAACCAAGAGAAGATCTCAGAAAAGCCCAAGGAAGCAGAGTGCTTCTTCAGTCTGTCCCTTTTTTGACCGGGAACGGAGGACTATGTAATTCTGCTTATTTTCAGCCTTGTCCCATGGAAGGGAAAGATACAGCAAACTGACATACAGAACCAGATTAAGCTGTTGGTGGTATTTTTGTAAATGGGGGGAAATTTGGCCAGGGCACTGGGTAAATATCCCTACTCGTTCTTGTTTCAAGAAGTGGGGTCCCGCAGGGATCGGTTCTGGGGCCCTGTTTATTTAATATATACACCTCCACGCTTAAATTAAAAGACTAACATTTGGAGATCAACATTTGCTGACGATTGTAGAGTGGGTAAGACTGTGACTAATATATCTGAGGCTCTATCCCTGCAACTGGCTATTGACGACATCTATCAGTGGATTAATATTAATAAGCTTGAACTGAATATAGTTGAATGTAACATAATGCATTTCGCCCCATTACATTAATTGCACGAACACCATAGGAACTAAAACATTATCTGTCACTAGTGAGGAAAGAGATTTGGGAGTAAAAATAACATCTAACCTAAAGTTTAGTTCACACTGTAAGGAGCAGGTTAAAATGGCCAACTAAAATCTGAACTGCATTTTAAGATACATTGCCAGTAGGAGTGAGAAGTTTCTCATGCCTCTGTATGGAGCCTTGGTTAGGCCACATTTGGAGTATTGTGCCCAAGCATGGTCACTACACAACAGGGAAGATGTAGTAAAGATTGAGGGTGTGCAGCGCAGGGCTACAAAATATGTATCGGGGTTGAAAAATACTCCTTACGACAAAAGGTTGGAACATCTAAATCTTTACTTACTACACTGCAGAAGGTATAGGGGTGATTTGTGTATGATGTTTAAAATCATAGGGGACACTACACTACAAGAAGACTTAGGATTCATTTTTAGATCCAGCTGGACTAGCAGCAGGAGACACAATATTTATTTATTTATTTTATTTATTTTAACAACAGTTTAACAACCTTTGAGCCAGAGGCTCATTTACAAAGGTACCTCGTCACAGAGAGGACAAACAATGGTACAACAGACATCAGATAAACAATTGGTTCTGCCCAGGTGGAACACTAATTTGAGGAAACACTGGTTCACCCAAAGGGTGGTTCCTTATGGAACAACCTACCAACTACAGTGGTTGAGAGCAACAATATAGATATATTTAAAGTCAGACTGGACAATGTTTGTTGTGGCAAAACTGCTAAGTTCTAAACAATGTGGGATCGGCAAGCACTATGAACGAAAGTCCCTCCAGCTTGAATCCACTTGCTACAGAATCTTTAACGTCCACCCAAACAACCACCAGAACAGGCAGACGGGACTACGGTTTAATGTCTCTTGTGAAAGATGGCACCTCAAGAGTGTAGCACTTGGGGAGGGGGGGGCGTAGCTAGCGATACAGCATGGCTGATGCGTTCTGGCCAAGCCCCTCAAGGCATGTCTCTAAAATCATCTTGAAGGTGCCTTTGGAAGAGATGGACTGCATTAACTTACAGAGTCTGTTCCAGGAGGTAAATGGCCTTGGGCAAGCTGAAACATAAACAATCTAAACTAACATTAGAGCCTGTGGAGTCACCTAAAGACAGCTGCCGAGGTCCAGAGGCCCGCACTACATCACAGGCCCATGAGGCCAAGACTGCAAAGTGCAAAATGGCTGAGCTAGAATATTCTCTGGCCAGGGTCCTGGCTACCTTGGCACAAATGCAAAATAAGATGAAACTGGGCTTCAAATATAACAACGAGATTGCTTACTTCCAAAGTGTGGTAACAGGGCTGTCTGAAACCTCCACCACTCACTGAACCCAGATGTTGGAGTTGGAACACTGGGTGAGCAGTCCGGATGACTTCCTACATGTGGTTACCACAGAGCGGAACAACATGAAAAAGCAACTGGAGGAGTTAGCAAAAAGGGTGGATGACCAGAAAAATCACTCTAGACGTTCTAATCTCTGTATTGTGGGACTGCCAGAGGGGGGCATATAAAAGTGGCTTGTAGAACACCCTCGATCTTCCCTCAGAGTCTTTAGGATTTGAAATGAAGAGGGCCCAAAGGATAGGCCCAGTGCTGAAGCTGGGGAAAAGACCACGGCATTGCCTCCTTAAATATCTGAAGTATGTGGACAAGGAACCTGTCTTAAAGGTGGCTAAAACCAAGGGGCCAATATCAGTGAATAATGCCAAGGTCTACATATTTCAAGATTACAGCGAGAACTTCAGCTCAAACGACAACAATTCAACAAAGTGAAATCCAAGGTGTTCTCCATGGACTGGTCTTTTGCATTCATGTACCCCACAAAGCTCTTTATAGATTTGCCAAGCAACCCACCTAAATACTTCACCTTCCCCAACACAGCAGAGAGATGGGTTGAAAAGAGTCCAATGCTCACAGAGGATGGCCATCCCCAGGAAAGAGGCCTCACTTACCAGATAAGTACAACGCTTCAAATATATACTGTTTACCAGACTCAGAGGTGGGTGAGGAGTTCTTCATGTAGTACCAGAAGCCAGATAAGCCACGATCCACAGACCTTGATTTATCCTGGATTAATCCTGTTATAAACTGGATACGCCGGTGGACCAAGGGACGGGAGGGGGTATCACAACCCTCCTCAGTATGGCCATCAATTAACCCTGTAACATCCCTAGCTAGTTCCGCACAATTGCCCACTTATTGAGAGACCCCACAGCACAGCCACCAGTCCTCTAATATCTTGCAGGAAAGGCCACACTGCACCTTACAGCGCTGTTACCATTGTAAAACAACTGGCTTTATGCGGTGCATTCATAATGGAATTCCCTGCCACCATAACTCTGAAATTCTGACCATCGACCAAACTTATGGGAAGGAATGGTGTCTTTTCTTTTTTTTTCTTGGTCTTTCCAACATGTTTGGGGACATGGGTAACATCAGGAGGACACAGTGCTACTGAATTTATATTGCCTTTGCCACACTACCCTTGGACGTGCTGAATGATCTGTCGATGTGGGGACTCATGGACTGGTAGCCCCAACTGAAGAGTATCTCCTCAATTAGGAGACGCAATAACAGGGTATAACTGGCTAAAATTAGAGGAGGAGGTATTGAGTGGCACACTAAAGGGAGATTTACTAGCAGTTGTATTCTGACCCGGGCCATGCCCAGAGGTAGACAATCCCTTCACAGTCACCACTCTGAAGGCCTGGGTGGATGCCCATAAACAAATAGAACATACACTCCTCCCATCCCCATTCACTGGTTTGATCACAGCAATGTGCAGGAGGGGCGATGCTCCATCCATCTACTGCACTGGCTCCTAAGTTGGAAATGCAAGGCCTAACGGTAGTAAATCAACTGTATGAAGGGATAAACTGTTGGACTTTGCCTCAGTATGTAGCAGGTGTACGTGCCGGTGACTTTTGTATATTTAACCCTAAGGAACCACCTTGGAGACTCACTAGACCAGGTAAACAATTGGGCCCGTCCTTCCCCTTTTGAGGAAGTGCTATACAGACCACACCCATGCAGGAAACCTCTAACAACATACTATCAAATTATGCCAGGGAAGGCTTGCCAAGTTACGTCAGAGATACAGGCTGCTTGAGGAAGGGATCTGGCCATCCAAATGAGCACCGCGACATGGAGATTGGTGAGTAAACACCTTCTCTCATGCTCCAGGAGTAATAAGCTAAGGCAAGTCCAGCTAAATTGTATAGGGCATACATCACCCTCAATGTCTTCATATGTATGATGAACAGAGATCCAGCAAATGCACTAAGTATAACAGTGAAGAGAGTGACTTTTACATATGGCATTGATGTGCTCTAAAATACCCCCTTGGCACAAGGTTCACAGAGTGATGCATGGGTCTTGGGCTATCAACTATCTAAATCTCCCTGGGCTGCTACTGGAGCGGACCTCCATCGCCCACATTGGACTGGTAACCTCTGTGGTCACTAGCTTTGGACAATGCCCGAAAATGGTGGTGCAGTCATGGATGTTCTCTCCCTACTATACAGCAATGGGCCAATAACCTTCAACAGTGCATGACCTTGAAGAGGATTCAACTCTCAGCTAATGGGAGGAGGGAGGTATCTGTTGATACATGGATGCTTTGATGACCGCCACTGAACAGGGGACATTCCCTGTGTAATGGTTAGGTTGAGTTAAATCAGATAGCTCATAACAACTTGTCCTCCACAGCACCATTGGTTGCTGTGGGATAAACCCTTGGGATAACCGACACTTAAAAGTGCCTGTTAGGGGGAGTGTCAGTCCAGTGGGCCTGGGTGTCCAGCTGGAGGATGGGTCAACATCTACCTTTCCGGATAAGGGTTTGATGGCCACATATTGTACTAGTTGTGTTAATTATTGTGCTAGCTATTGCTATTCACTTAAAACATAAGAATGCCAGGATTGTGGTACAGATGTTAAGTGCCAGTAACTCTCTTAAATTCATTGATTTTTTTTTGCACTGTATTGATTTTCAACATAATAATGGACCCAGATCTTTGATTAGATGCCATTTGTTGCAAGATCACATGAAAGACTCTGTGTAATGCCTGATGTTTTTTTTTGTAAGTATGTACTTGACAATATATTATCTTTTCAACAACGAAATTTGACCAAAAAAAAGTGTAGCACCCCACTCATGATGCACTACAGCATCAGTATTGGGATTTTATCCCAAGTTCCTGATGTGGGGCTAGAACCCACAACCTTCTGATTTTTGGTCTCAGAGGTGAGTGTGCAACCTGCTGAGCTGACACTGCATATATGGGTAGAAGATAAGATAAACAGTATTAGCAGTAATCAGGAACACCCCATCTGAGACACAGCCTGTCTGCTTGCCTGTTTTATACCCTTATCCTGTGTAGGTAGAAGCTAAGATTTAACAGTTTTAGCAGTAGTCAGTAACACTACATTAGATACAATCTGTGCTTACCAACTGCAGTTGGTCGCCAGACCTTCAGAGTCCCTCATGAACTGCTGGGGGTCCACATGCTCCTGGAGTCCCAGACCTTCAGAGCCTCCTGCAGAACTCATGGACTACCTGTTGTAGATGCCATCCTCGGCTGCTGTGGTTCTCCAGCTCCTGTGGGTTGCAAGCTCCTCAGTCACCTGGATATAACCACAGACATCTCGTAATGCATCCCCTTGCACTTCAAAGGAAGAAACCATCAGGTTGTAGGATGAAGTCTGGTGTTTGCAGCCCTTAGAATAGCTAGCTGCAAACATTCAGCTGTTAATCTACACTACCATGCTGGTAACTGCAGTGTATCAAGTGCGCGTGAGGATTTAAAGAGGCAGTTCACAGTCTACCACAGAGCATTAATGCAGCCCACTCTCCCAGAGCTTCTGTGAACAGGGCAGGGCAGATCTTTTGAAATATCTGGCTAAGAGCCACTGGCTCCGATATTCAAAGGTAGCCATTTGCGCCATGCAAACAAAAGCCAGCGCATGAAACAGCGGGTTGTTGCCATGGTGCCACTGTTACACAGGCTGCGCATCATGTCCAGTGCATGCAGACTCTATGAATATTAGACCATGTTAGCACTGCATAAACTGCATATGCACTGCAGTAACACAGCACCATTCTGGCAACAGACTCCAGGAGCAAAGGAAGATAGTGTGTCCCAAACAGGATACCACCTCTAAAGCTGGTAGCCATATTCAGCAGTTGCCATGCTTATAACCACATATGCTATGGGAGGCACTACAGGGCCATTTGCACAAAATGATGTGGCCAACATAAGCTCTGTTTAATGCATCTACACAAACATGTGTGGAGGCACTGTGCAGAGCCATGGTCGTTGCCACCAACCTCACCCGATCCCTAGCTAAGCAGTCCCTGGTAATCAAGTACTCCCCTCGCTCAATCCCAGAGAGAATGTAATCAGTACAGTATTACTGGTAGTCTGGCAGTTCCTCTTCCTGATCCCTGAGATAATGTCATAAATATCTCTTGTTGTCAAGAGCCCCCTCTCCCCCAAATCCCCAAATGGGTAAAAAATGGTACAACCCTCCCACATGGTTGCATTTGTAATAATTGTACCTCCTTGCCACCTTCCTGGTCCACCCAGTCAGCACCCGCCACTAGCCACCGACTCACTGCTATTTCTACAGTAGGCGTGCACTCACTGTCAATTCAGGCAGTGGCTAGCAGAGGCGTGTGGAGGGTGTTTGCTAGTCACCATCTGCAGACCTGCTGGTGGACCAGGAAGGATCTTGATGGGCAAGTCAGGTGGATGGGGCATGGGGTACTGCATGGGAGGTCCGGGAGCAGCGGGGTATAATTATTATAAAAGGGATCAGACGGAGGGGTAACCACTGAATTACCAGGAATTAGTTATGTTCAGTCAGGCATCAGGTGGAAGGGGAGTACTCTAGACTACCATGGAAGGTGGTGATTTACTCAGGATTGGGCAAGGGGTATCACTGGACTATAAGGAATGTTTTCTGTTCAAGCAGGGACTGGGTAGGGGCCACTGGATTATCTGAAATATGTATGACAATCTCTCAAGAGATTAGGAGGAGGACCACTGTACTACCAGGGATACTTATTCTCTCAGGATTGGGGGACACTAGACTACCCAGAATAATGTTAAAATTCTCTCCAGGACCAGGTGAGGGAAACATTAGACTACCAGGGATACTTATGACATTATCTTAGGGGTTGTGCAAGAGGAAATGGTTTCTGTCAGTGTTTGGCACCAGAGGTGTGGGGGGTGTCAGGGATCCCTTATCACTCTGAGATCTGGTAAGGGTAGGGTTTTGAAGCTGTAAACTGCACTGACACGGTAACCTTTACCACTTCCAAAATCTACTGAATATACCAAGGCACCTTCTATGTAAAATGGTTCACTATTTGCATGAGCTAATGATGTATTCAGCATGATCATGCTAGCCACTAAGCAAGCGCCTTGCACAGAGGCCTTCTGAATATGGCCCAGCCTGTATGGATACACTATGTCCAAATAGCATGGCACTATTTATTTATTTTTTGTTAACCGGGTGGGTGCACTAGACATAAAAAGACTATTTTCAGACATGACATGGGAGGTTACAAACTAGATAATACAACAGTACAATAACAGGATATTGAGACATAAGGAACAGGTTTCACGATAGGTGGTAGAAACAATACCATATCCTAACATCCAGTAATGACCAAACTGTAAAATGCAAACAAAGTCGGTAAAATGCAGGCCCAGATGCAACGTTGAGGACTAAATGGGTTAAACAATACAGAAGTATAGAGCAGGGAAAATCATTCAGAAATTTGAGCAGGAGGGGATGGTGCAGAAGCTAGCCTAAACCACATACGAGTAACTGCAAACACAATACGAATGATACATATAATGTGGAAGAAAACATTTTTCGATGATAGGGAAAAATAACTGAGGTTAGAGCACTACTGAGGACATGGCAGAGATTGATAAATGCAACCTGTTAACCTGAATATTGGGGCCATTGTCTTTAATGGCCCTGTAAAAGAGGATTATGGAGAAGGCATAAAGAAAGTAAAACCCTTCAAACATTCCTGACCACTGCCCCAGTACTCTGGAATGCAGGCTATTCCTCTTTGATGTCTCTTAATAAATTCAACTAAGATGTACATATTTCTGAACAAGCCTTTGTTACTAATGCATAACTATGGTGCTGATGTTGCTGTTGTTCTATGTTGATGTTCAATTGCATGTATCTCTATACTGCACAATGAACATTGGAAAGACTATATATCATTGCCTTGCCTTAGGATTATATTTCTCTGAGGAACCTTACTGGCTACTACACGCCACTGTTGTCGCACAGAAGTGTCCGTAGAGCAGGTCCATTCTAGGCAGCCAAAAAGGTAGCACCTTGACAGTATACCAGATTTGTAGATGGACAACCAAAATTTAAATGTTGCTATTTCACCTTTAACTTCTATTTCTTTTCTGGCTAGCCAGTGAGACAATACCAATATGACAGCAGCCCTGTTTCTGCAGAACAGCACCCAACAACCAGTCAGGTCACTGCCCAACCACTAGTTCAAGTCCAGCCACTCCTGTCAGAGCTCCTTGGCCTTCAGTCTAGAGGCAACTCTAAGATGATGCTGGTCTGGACAGTAAGGGGAGCAGATCTAGAATCCTCATGTAAAGCAGGGAACAGTTTAGGGTCTAGCGCAGATGTAGCTGGCACACGTGACATGTGGAGACCCTCATCAATCTTTCCCAGAAGATATAGTTTTATTATATGACTTTATTGGTATTCTTGCTAGGGACCTGGATGTCCGGGAGTCAGTATCCCTAGGGAAATTTAAATTCCTGTACATTCTGGGAAAACCTTCTACCAGTGAAGTCCATTTAACACAGCTTGTGTGACACTAGCCAAGAAGGTGTAGAATGTGCAGAGAAAGCTGCTGTCTGCTCAGGCCACAGATAAGAAAGGGGGACGAGAGGCAGACGGTCGCTAAAGCAATTATAAAGCACTAATGCGACTTCAGTCAATCAATGCCCAGAGCCACAGTAACTCTTATTCCAAGTACAATGTGCTCTCATGCTGGAGCTCGAGGAGGAAACACTCCACTTTGAGGCCAGAGGGTAGTATAGCACAATAAAAAAATACAGCACTCCAAACTTACTGTAATTTTTATAAGTCACTTGAGCTAAACTCAAGTAATTTATAATACGATAATGGGACCTCCGAGGGATGTCTCTCATAGTACAAGAGACTCCTGTTGTGAGGTCTGGGCAGACAGAACCACTTCATGGTCCCCTCACCGAAACCTCAAGCTTGGTGACTCTTATACCATAGGCGACATTCCCTCGGAGGCCTTATCAGCTAAGAGTAATTGGACTTTCTGTTTCTCTTTATAAATTAGGCATTCCAAAGGAGGACCTAAAGGTAAAAACACTGATTCAAGCTTTATGTTTTAATGTACTCCACTTACCCTACCCCTAGGATGCATCTGAAACCAGCTGTTATTAGCTCAGTATATCTTCCATGGTAAAATGTTTTAGTTTCAAGCAGTAGTGCAACAAAATTAGTGTAACCCCTAGATGGCGCTATCCCAGGGGCTACTACCCCTGCCTGATTTGCCACTAACAGGTTGAGGGCCTGGATCCAATGGCGGTGCCTCCACCTGAGGTCAGGGTTTTGCAGTAGTTAAACTAACTTGGTCACAGCCCTCTGGGACACTGCAACCCTTTCTTCCCACTAGTGGCCCACACAATATATCAGAATTACCTTCACAGTATACACTTACCCCCAGGTCTGGTTCCGCACTGGGACCTCCTGAGAAATGAGATACAGTGCAACAATCACAGAACAGTACTTTAACATAGACAAATACTCAGGCAGTATAACTTTGCTGAAACAAGCAGCTCTGATTTATTTAGGGGGATATAACAAGGACAGGGAAATCAGGTTAATTAGCTTATCACTCTAATAATTACCTATGGCTCTGTGCACAGGCCTATCCCTATCAGTTACTGTCCCTGGTACCCAAGCCCTAGTGGCTAGTCCAAACCGTGGCAGCTGGAGGGCCCTTTCACACAGAGAAAAGGAGAATTAAACAGTCAGCAGTACAGTAATTCCATTTGGATTTAATGTGGCAATTCAACAGGAAGCGACCCTGAATTAGTACTCACGACCTCCAAATAAGATAGGGTCCTTCAATGTCAGCCGGGTTCACTTGAGGACACAAACCTCTTCACACATCCATATAAAAGAAAGCACTATACCAGGCAGGCTGCATCTGTATCCCGATCGCACTACTGCACAATACCCGGAGAACACACAGCAGATTCAGTTCCTGACAGACCGAGTGTAATTTTCAGCAATTCCTCCAGTCTTCTACAGGGTGAGCCTGGTTTCTACTCTTCAGAGATCCTTGATTCTTTTCACAGGACGGATTCAGTCCTAACAAGCTGCAGACCGAACTCTGGGCCTTACACACGCTTTTTGACTAAAACTGCACACTGAAAAAGTACAGGGCTCCTTCTTCTTCACTGCCAAAGCTCAACTGAACTCCAACCGACAAAACCGGCACTTCCTTTGAGTTCCTCCCAGTTCTTGACTGGATTGGCTGTCACCACAATAGACTGCTGCTGTTGGTCCAAAAAGGCACTGAAGTCTAAACTACATCTCCCAGAGTCACTGCCCATACAATCCTCTTGTGGCTGGCTCAGATTATGAGTCCAAGTTCTGATTCGTCCAAGGCACCATTTTAGAGCTAGCTTACCCCACACTGATTGGTCCAGTTCAGCAGTTCAAAACTAGAATGGGGAACTAGCAGACACAGTTCTGACTGCAAAGAAAGCAGTTAGACAAACTGTAATTTCATTATTACTCTAAATAATTTCTGGCAAACAGTTACATCTTTCAGATAGGTTCCTTTGCACTCCTAGTGACTGCAAAATGAAGTGAATTGGCAGCAGCTCAGTGGTACTCAGAGAAGCACACAGTCCCCCATACAAACTAATTATGTCTGCAAGCAGACAGCTCTTAAAGACAGTACCAGAGGCTCTAAAAACACTCACTGATAAATGGCAACGCCAAACACCATTCAGGCTTGGAGCATTCAAGCAAGCTCCTGAAGTCTTTGGGAACCCCATTTGCGGGGGGTTACACCTTCCTAGTTTGGGAAAGCTTGCGTCGCGTCAAGCAAGTACCCCCATAAGTTTCAACTGCAACCATATACATTTGCATTAGGCTCGGACATGTAATCATCAGTCAATATATCATTTTACCAAGAACATATTTCTGAAACATTGCAGTATCATTACTTTACACAGTATTACATACACATTGTAACCGTAACTCAGCTATTACCCCCTGTACATGAAACCTGAAGAGAGGGGCCTTCCCTATCAGTTACCTTGGGGCTGGATGGGGCAAGGGCACCATACTTAGAGGGCAACACAAGTAACTTGAGTTAGCACTGATGCTCAGTTTGGGCAATGAGCTCGGGGACACATACACTTTATGGACAACATTGAGAGGCAAGTCCACAGGCCTCCAAGTGAATCATAACTGAGGTGCACCACAGGCTTTACAGCTCGACCAGTCTTTCTAGGGGAACTGTTATAGTCTCTGCACTCTGAGCCTCATTTTCAGCATTGTCCTCACTTGTCAGGGAGTCTCCATGGGGTAGAGAGGCTAGAACTTGGGGCACTTTCAGCTCCAGGAGTTACAGTTTCTGAGTCCACAACATTTGGCTCGCATGGAGAGCTTTCGGACACTGGCAGTGGACTGTCAGGCACTCAAAATACTCTTCTTGTTGGGTGTATCACCAGTCTGCCCCAATCTATCATTTTCCTCCTGAAAGCTCAAACAGTTCAACCATGCACAATGATTCCATTTCATCTGATCTGATGCTTTGCACTTCACTTTCTGGGAGCATTGGCTCCAGGGATGAAGCTGGGGCTTAGACAGTCCAGAAGGCCCAGCTTTGTCTCCAGTATTGACTAGGGATTGCCCCAAACAATTGACTCAGTTCGTAAGAAGGATAGTATTCAAAGTCACTCTCACTTTCTTCCGATATGGACTGACAGTCATGCTCAACTGGGACTTGTGGAGGGAACACTTTAACTTTGCTTCTGTAGGTGCAGACTTTCTTGATCTTTTCTTAGCAGCAGCTCTAGTCACTGGTGCAGAGGGGCATCTTCTAGGGCTCAGACTCAATTAAGATTTGTCCAATGGGCAGTAAATGATTTCTATGTATTGTTTTACATCTTTGAATTATTCTCAGGCCTTACTTTGTACACTGGCAGATCATCTAGTTTGCCCACTACAATGTGAGGGAGATGGTGCCATCGGTCAGCAATCTTGTGCTTGCCATGCAGTCCCAGATTTCTTAGCAATACGATCTCCCTCCTGGAGTTCCTAGTGCTTTCACCTTTTATCATGCCTTCTTTGTTGGCCAGATTTCTTTGGCAGCCATGGTTTGAGCCAGTTGGTACGCATGAGTTAGCTGGGCCTTTAACTTTGCACATACTGTAAATAGTTGTCAGCTTGAACCCCATCAGGAGAGACCCCAAACACACATCTACTGGTAGTCGAGCTTCTTCCAAACATCAGGCGGTAGGGGAGAATCCAGTGGCATCACTTTGTGCAGTTATAAGCATGTACCAGGGTGCTAATTTGTTGGCTCCATCTAGGCTTGTCCTTTGGGTGCAGGGTGCCTAGCATATCTAGCAAAGTGCGGTTGAAACGTTCAGGCTGTGGGTCCCCTGGGGGTGGTAAGGAGTGGTTCTGGACTTCGCACTCCCCACAGAGAAAGCATCTCTTTGATCAGACGACTCTCAAAGTCTCTCCCTTGATCAGAATGGATTCTTGTGGAGCCCCATAGTGAACAAAAAGTTTTCTACAAGTACTTTGGCCACAGTGGATGCTTTCTGGTCTTTGTGGGAAAGCTTGGGCATATCTCGTGAAATGGTCAGTGACCACCAGCACATTACTGATATTTCTTTGATCTGACTCCAAACTCAGAAAATCAATACAGACCAGCTCCATGGGTGCACTGGTGGTGATGTTAACAGGGGGCAGCCCTCTGGGACAAAGCTTTCCTCTGTAAGCAGCGACTACAAGTTCGAATGTGTTGCTCCACATCAGCCCCCATCTTAGGCCAATAGAATCTGGATCTCACCAAGTCAAGTGTTCTGTCTATACCAAGGTGCCCCATGTGGTTGTGCAAGGACCTCAGTACTGAGTCTCGAAAGGCAGTGGGCAGCACTAGTTGTTGTTTGTCTACTTGTCCCCTCTGTCTACTGTTTCTCTGTATAACAGTTTATTGATCAGTTTCAACTTAGGACTTTTGTATAACAGTGCAGTTCTCAAATCAGTGGAGCGTAATTTGGACACATCTTTTCCTGCATAGAGGCTTCTAAAGCTGCTTTGATCATGGGATCGCGGATTGAGCCGCCGAATACTGTCATTGTCCAGCTGAGGCAGTGCACCAATGTCTATTGCAGAAAAGTGGCAATAAGCAGCAGGTATGCAATTCTCAGAGGGTCCAAGCAATCCACCATGCAGTCCACTGCGTCCGTGGACATTTGTTCCTCCCTGTCAAACTTCGGCAGAGTGCCCGAATGTCAGGTTCTGCCAATCGGACCCAATCATTCTGGGGAACAGGCCTCCGGAGAGAGCATCAGCATCTATGTGGTTCAGACCTGCTCGGTATTCGAGAGCATAGTCATATGTAGATAATGCAGAAAGCCACCTATGGCCAGTGGCATCCAACTTAGCTGAGGTCTGCACATAGGTCAAAGGATTATTGTCAGTTTTACTAGTATTTTAGCCCCATACAAGTACTCATGGAATTGGTCAACAATAGCCCACTTCAAAGCTAGAACTCTAACTATGTACAGGATAGTTCTTTTCGGATGGGGTCAGGCTTCTACTGGCAAAGGCCACTGGTCTCAGCCATTCTTGTGCTCTTGGTACAACACAGCCCCCAACCCTTGCAAGCTAGCATCAGTGTGCAGGACGAAGGTTTTCTTGATCAGCATAGGCTGTGCACTGGAGCATGGGTAAGTTGATATATGATCTCATGAAAAGCAGTCTCATAATCAGGAGTCCAGCGGGCCCCAAATACTTCACTGGATGAAAATACACTCTTTCAGTCTTGAGGACGCTGACTTTTGGTATTTTTTGTGGGTTGGGGATACCCTTGAGTAAGGTTAAGTAAAGGCGGATCACTCTTGAATAGTCCTTGATGAAGCGCGATAATAACCACAGAATCCAGGAATCTTTGCAGTTCTTTTTAGATTTTGGGCTGTGGCCAGGTGGTCAAGGCCTCAACTTTACTTGGGTCGGCCCCTATTCCTCGGTGGATACTATGTGTCCCACATACTTTACTGATGTTTGAAAGAATTGACACTTATCAATGGACAGTTTAAGGCCAAAGTCCTCCAGTCGGTCCAATACCTTAAATAATCTGCTCTCATGTTCCTCCAGTGAGCTGCCAAACACAATAACATCATCTAGGTATACCAGGCACTCTAGTAAGTTCATGTGTCCCCACTGCACGCTCCATCAATCGTTGAAAAGTGGCTGGGGCACCTGAAATCCTTGAGGCATCCTCATGAATTCATAGAAGCCAAGCGGACAGATAAAAGGCCGTCTTCTCACGGTCCTCTGGGGCCATCGGGATCTGGTAGTACCCACTGCGGAGATCCAGCACAGAGAACCACTTGCTCCCGCTTAGGCAGTCCAAAGCATCCTGAATGCGGGCATTGTGTACTGATCAGGGATAGTCCGCCGGTTTAAGGTGCGATAATCCACACACATCCTTACTGTTCCATTCTTTTCCTCACTACCACAATGGGGAAGCATAAGGGCTTCTGGATTCTTGTATTACACCAGCAGCTAACATCTCTTGCAGATGCCGTCTCACATCATCTATGTCAGCAGGTGCCAGGCGTCGAGACCTCTCCACGAAATGGTCTTTCGTCATGCAGCGGATATTGTGCTCAGCTCCTTGCACGCATCCTACATCCCATTCCTTTAAAGAAAACACCTGGTCTCTGGGCAAGCTTCTCACTGATCCTCACTTTCCATTCAGCTGGCAGCGGGAGTCGCGAAATCAAACAAGTCAGGCGTTACTCTGTCATTCTTCCTTGAACTCTTGCTGCTGGGTAGCACTGCAGTGTCTGCACAATGCACATTAGCCAGGATGCAACCTCTGTTTTACGAATGTCTCTTTCAGACACATTATGAACTTGGACCATTACCCTTCTGGCATAAGCATGGGCTCTAGCGGGCAAAATACTAAACTTGACCAGCAGTCCTCAGCAATTTTCCATCGCCTGGTGCATCCAACATTAATATTTTATTCTTAACATCCTTTCTGATACGGACCTCTCCCTGTAAGGTACACTGGGCATTTGGCGCCAGGATCAGAGACTCAGGATCCTTCTTCCATACAATTCCGACCGGTTCCTCTGGTTCTGTTTTTTCAGCATCTCTCTGTGCCTCATAGGCCTTCTTAATTAAAGCGGAACTCTTAAAGCTCTACTAGTCTTTGACCCTGTTTTCATAACACAACTGTGCCAGCCTTCCAACATATGAGCATTTGTTCCAATCAACAAAGGGACACCATCATACAGTCCAGTGGGGGACACACTAAGGCTAGGGTCTCTACTTGTTCGCCACTCCAGCCACGGAGGTGGGGAAAGACAGCCAAATGGATATACCCGGAATAGGGGTAGGCCTTCTCACTTAACCCCATACATGCAGTCCTTCTAATGGTTGTAAGGGTACTTCTGACAAATGCTTCTGATACCAATCCTGGAACATAATTGTCACTTGGGAGCCACTGTCTAATACAGCTCTTGTAGACACTCCATTCACCTTTACAGTGGTCTCCATGGAGGGACCCACTATTCTGGACCAGTCTGGAGAGGCGGTAGTGGGGGCCTGGGCAACTGACCTTGCCACAAAGGGCGTGAATTAGCATTTTGGTGCCTCACTGGGATCATGTCGGCACCTCTTAACCACTGATTCTTCTCCAAGCTCTCCTTGTAGCCTATATGCAACTTTGTCAGTGTCTTTTGGGGACTGGCATTCCTTTCATGTGCCCATCTTTCCACAATTATAGCAAAACATACTTTCTGGAGTTTGAGCTGGCCGAGGCCCACACTGGGAGCCAGGGGTATTACTAACTGGAAACCTGGTGCCATCTCTGTCTTGGCGTGATAAGCATTTGGAGACATCTCGTCAGTTTCTGCACTTCCATGGTTAAGGAATTGAGTTTGGAGCTGTTATCAGCAGGAGATACATGGTGGGTACCCCACCCCATAGCAGATGCAGTCGGATATAGGTCAGGGCCTGCATTTGCAGGCGTGGCCTTCATAAAGGGACTGTTTTTGAATTCCGGATCTCTCTCAACAGTTCGCCCCATTGTGGCATATCTTTTCCTTGTCAGAGCACTCATTGACTGTCAACCCTGCCCCTGAACTTCACTTGATGGGTCACCTCAGTCACTCGGGTCGTAGCCACAGCTGTTGGTGCAGGTACCTCCCGAGGTCGCCTTTTCTCAACTCCTCGAATTTCTCTCATTAACTCATCATAGGAGGGTGGGGATTCCAGTCGATTTGCCAGCGTAACTGAAGCAACAGCAGTTCTGAGAAGGGGCAGACTTAAGGATTCTGTCCAGTCTGGTTCGGTCTAGTTCAATCGCTGGCAAACTACCCTTTCTGAGGCATTCTTGCAACAATTTTTCCAGCCGAGAGACATACACAGACAACAACTCCCTTGGTACTGTTGTGCATTTCTTACTCTCCACCATAGGTCCTCATCAGAATCTGGGCTCCCATACACATTCTCCAAGGCCTCAAGATAGGCCTGTGTAGTCGCTTCAGGGTTACTGGCCCGTTTAGCACGGATGGTAGCCAGGGCAGGACCTCGGAGGCTCTCACTAACCCTCTTCGCTTCGCCTTCCGAGCATTGCCATTCTAGCACTTGGGGGCAAATAGTTCATCCAGGTCTCCCAGTCATCCTCCCCTTGGGGGTGGGAGGGTGCCAGAGAAGATCCTCAACCTTGGTAAGAGTCGTGACTAATGGCAGGTGCAGAAATAGGAGTCTGCATTGGTTCAGCCACCATTCACGGGCACTGGAGCAGGAGAGGTGTTGGGGAGGAACACCCCAGGTGGCAAGAATAGTTTCTTCAAGTCCTCCAGTTTTCCCTCTCCCAGCAACCATTCAGCAAATTTCTCCTCAAAAGTTTCAGATAGTGGTGGGGCTGATTCCCCAGGTCTTTACTGTCCTTAGTTATCACCTCCAAGCAGTGAGGCTCCCTCTGGGGTAATGGTCTGTGGCACTTTGGAGCTATCTATGGGATCCTTAAACTCTACTAGGGCCAGGAAAGTGTGGGTGAGCAGATTAGCATGCCGACCCACCACCACAGGGTTTTGTAAACCTTCCACCTTGGAAAGTACTCCCTGCACAGTGTCCGTATTGATACCCAGGGGATGTCCAGGATAAGCATAGCATTTTGGGGTCGATCTCCTCCCAGTACACCACTCCACCAGCCGGTGCACAGCCACTTCTGTCGGGTACCCATTTTTTCTTAACAGTGGTTCAGAATATGGCCACTAGAGGACACACAATCCCAGCGGTGAGCCTCCAAGATGTAACCCCTAGATGGCGCTATCCCAGGGCTACTACCCTGCCTGATTTTGCCACTAACAGGTTGAGGGGCCTGGATCCAATGGCGGTGCCTCCACCCAGAGGTCAGGGTTTGCAGTAGTTAAACTAACTTGGTCACAGCCCTCTGGGACACTGCAACCCCTTTCTTCCCACTAGTGGCCCACACAATATATCAGAATTACCTTCACAGTATACACTTACCCCCAGGTCTGGTTCCGCACTGGGACCTCCTGTGAAATGAGATACAGTGCAACAATCACAGAACAGTACTTTAACATAGACAAATACCTCAGGCAGTATAACTTTGCTGAAACAAGCAGCTCTGATTTATTTAGGGGATATAACAAGGACAGGGAAATCAGGTTAATTAGCTTATCACTCTAATAATTACCTATGGCTCTGTGCACAGGCCTATCCCTATCAGTTACTGTCCCTGGGTACCCAAGCCCTAGTGGCTAGTCCAAACCGTGGCAGCTGGTAGGGGCCCTTTCACACAGAGAAAAGGAGAATTAAACAGTCAGCAGTACAGTAATTCCATTTGGATTTAATGTGGCAATTCAACAGGAGCGACCCTGAATTAGTACTCACGACCTCCAAATAAGATAGGGTCCTTCAATGTCAGCCGGGCTCACTTGAGGTACACAAACCTCTTCACACATCCATAAAAGAAAGCACTATACCAGGCAGGCTGCATCTGTATCCCGATCGCAATTACTGCACAATACCCGGAGAACACACAGCAGATTCAGTTCCTGACAGACCGAGTGTAATTTTCAGCAATTCCTCCAGTCTTCTACAGGGTGAGCCTGGTTTCTACTCTTCAGAGATCCTTTGATTCTTTTTCACAGGACAGATTCAGTCCTAACAAGCTGCAGACCGGAACTCTGGGCCTTACACACGTTTTTGACTAAAACTGCACACTGAAAAGTACAGGGCTCCTTCCTTCTTCACTGCCAAAGCTCAACTGAACTCCAACCGACAAAAACGGGCACTTCCTTTGAGTTCCTCCCAGTTCTTGACTGGATTGGCTGTCACTCACAATAGACTGCTGCTGTTGGTCCAAAAGGCACTGAAGTCTAAACTACATCTCCCAGAGTCACTGCCCATACAATCCTCTTGTGGCTGGCTCAGATTATGAGTCCAAGTTCTGATTCAGTCCAAGGCACCATTTTAGAGCTAGCTTACCCACACTGATTGGTCCAGTTCAGCAGTTCAAAACTAGAATGGGGAACTAGCAGACACAGTTCTGACTGCAAAGAAAGCAGGTTAGACAAACTGTAATTTCATTATTACTCTAAATAATTTCTGGCAAACAGTTACATCTTTCAGATAGGTTCCTTTGCACTCCTAGTGACTGCAAAATGAAGTGAATTGGCAGCAGCTCAGTGGTACTCAGAGAAGCACACAGTCCCCCCATACAAACTAATTATGTCTGCAAGCAGACAGCTCTTAAAGACAGTACCAGAGGCTCTAAAAACACTCACTGATAAATGGCTTAAGCATCAAACACCATTCAGGCTTGGAGCATTCAAGCAAGCTCCTGGAAGTCTTTTGGGAACCCCCATTTGCAGGGGGGTTACATTAGAAACAGAAACACTGAATGTGTCGGCAGAAAAAGGACAAGAAGGTCCATCTAGTCTGGAAATTGTTTGTCCAAAACAGCTAGCTTTAGCTACAGTCTAGTTACTCCCTATGCCACGCACCACGAGTCTTTTTTATTTTTATGACCCAAACAATTGCCAAGTCTGCAATGCTATTTCTAAGCCAAATGGGGTGGCCATTTTTTTCTTGAGAATAGACTACATGAAAACATTTATTAAACATTTTGGCAGAACTAAAACGTTTTACCACCAAATGAAACTGGAAGATGCCTGGAAACCTTTAAAAAAAAAAAATTAAATAACAGGGTAGGGTACAATTTTTTGCCCAGTCTGGATGTACTGCTGCTTTAAGCCTGCATTTACGTTACAATTGTGTATTATCTGCAACCCACACTGATGCAGCTCCTGCATTTTCTACTTACGTAATTTTTTTTTTTTTTTACTTCTTTCTTTCTCACTCCACTCACCTGAACTCTTTCAGGAGTGGTCACACAGGGTCCTTGGTCCTTGTCCCGCCCATCTGAAGCCCCTATCGTCCCTTCCATCCGCCGCTGCTATCGCCCCACCCCCGGCTCTGAGTCTCGAGGCAGGACCGCCAGGTGAGCTCCTCCTGGTGCTCTATCTATAATCTAGTCTGGCGGAGTGCGGTAGATGGGAGTACACAGGCAGCGAGAAGAAGGCCCAACTCTGGGCGTGGTGGACCGACCCCCCGTTCCTTCCATCACCTATCAGGAGGTGGAGGGTGTTTCTGTATTTTTCCTCGTTCCGCCTTCACACCTGCCCCGCAGGCAGAGCCGTGACATCAGGGAACATCTTGTCGTGGCTTCACAGCCCACTAGCCAAGCCCTGTAGCGTTGCGGTGCCTCCAGTCTCCATCGGAGGTCGCTGCGGTGGCGGGCACAGTCCCTGGATCCCCCCCAAGGAAGGAGAGCTGTCCTCCAGATGCTCTATCCTTCCTCTCCCCTGCCGATCCCTGGTGGCCCAGGCTCATTCCCGAACCAGGGTCACCGGCGGGGTGTGAGGTGTGGCATCCAGCGCCTCAACCCTCAGCGCCACCAGGCCGGCTTCTACTTATGTAATGTATTACAAACTCTTAGTGAAATTGTTCTGGTCCTTCATTTTCAGAGATGATAGCCAGCAGAATTGATGTGTTTAAGGGATGCGGCCCAATCATAAACAACCCCTTATAAACTAGAACTGAAATTTGAACAGTCATTAAGCAAAAAATAAATAAATAAATAAAAAGGGGGGTAAAAAAGGGAAGAGGGGTGTTACATATACTGTATTAACATAGTAACATAAGGTCAGTAGGGACTCTAGGCCCATCTTGTCTGCCCTTCTGCTTCATAAGCAGGTATGTGCAAGTGTGTTTTGCAGACACGTACTGATTTAAAGGGGGTTCCCAAGTACACCGGGTAAGCAGAAATGTGTCCAGATTACCGTGATGGCCTACACAGTGTCCACTGTCTCTACTAGTAGGCTATTTCACAGTTTTGTACTACCCAGTCGCAGCCGTGCGGTTCAAATAATGCTTGCTTGTGGCTGTAAGATTTAAAACTCTGCAGTTATACCTGTTGACTTACGTTCTAATTCAGAGACTGTGGTCTGGTTGATAATTAAGAAAACAGTGTTTTGGCTTCCGTTCTGGTTTTACCCTTAAAACATTCTCTCGCCTTGTTCAATGCGCTAGTTCGGTCTTTAAGGCCCTGTTCACACTAGGAAGTTTAAAACGGTTTAACTGCCTTACACCGTTTTAAGGTCCCGGAACATGGTTTGCATTCACACTGTAACACGGTTAAAACCGTGCTAAAACCCTGCTAAGAGGTGGTCTTTAGCACGGTTTTAGCTAAACACGGTTGCCTTAATCCATGTTAACAACAGTGTGTATGCAAACCGTGCTGCGACACGAGTTAAGGCAACTGTTCCGGCGAGAAAATCCATTTCGTCAGCCACAGAATAAAAAAAATTATACATTACAGGCAGTGAAAGAATCCCCGATTCTGCCCATATATTTTTGTCTCGATTGGTTTTGGTGTGCGTTCACGGATATCCTGTCATGCACTGCGGCACCAACCAGAACCCATAATGCTTTGAGCTGGTGCCGCAGTCATGCCTGGGAACCCCTTTCACCTGGCACGGTTGTCTGAATTAACAGTGAATGCTCCGACAACCGTGCTATGGACGGATTTATAAAATGTTTTTGGTAACGTTTTATAAATGGTCCCTAGTGTGAACAGGGTCTTTATGTCTGTATGCCACGGGCTGAGACAGAGCGAAAAGTTTATTGCAGATTTAGAGCGAGGACACAATATATTTTAGGGAATTATTTAATCCAGAGTTACTGGCAGCGATATGTCGGAAGAAGCACAGGTGCCAATAGTAACTAACGGAGCTACAGCTGTAATCAATGCAAGCTTCTGTTTGGAGGACTTGTCTTAGTTGGAATCTAGGACGCAACGTTTAAAAGCTAACTTGGAAGGAGCTGTGATTGTGGGAGAGTCTACGCATGCCTTTAGCGAAGGTAACATTAAACAAGCATTTCTAATATTAGAGATGCTGCTGTTCAAAGAGATTAACATTAGTTATAACATTACTTCATTAGAATCTTATTCTGATAATAATTAAGGACCAGAGGATTATGTGTAACTAACGCCTTTGTGTAGTCTTGAGAATTTAAACATAAAGCAGCATGGCCTTAAAAGATCTGAAGCAGCCTCACTAGCCTATACTCATTTAATTATTGAAGAAGATGAAGATTATGGGGTTCTAATGAATGAGCTTAAGTTGGCTAAAGAGGAGTTGGCTAAATATAAAATGCATCCAGAACTCAGTCGTTTGGATAAACAACTTAAAAGCAAGATAGTTAAGCATGAAAGGATACCACTGAGAGAAAATAAACTAAGCTGTAGAGACAGTCGTGACTACGAACTGGGTACTGCATACATTTCACCTAGAATTTCAGAAACTAGATCTAGAAGTAGAGGAGGTCCAGAAATAGGAGCAGAAATAAAGACAATGGCCTGAACTCAAGGAGAAGACAAACATCAGAGCAGCCTGCAGACAGAAGTGTTAAATATGTCTCAATTGATCTAACTAAAATACAGAAGCAAGGCATTTTTAGAAGATCGACTGGATCTGTGCACAAAGCGAAAACTACCTACTAGGCCAGGAAGCGAGGAGGGTCGATCCAGGAGCAAAGAGGACTCTGAGGGCTCCAAGGAAGCCCAATTACAAATAGTGAACCTAAGCCCATTTAAGCTTAGTCCCCCACAGGTTTCTTTATTACAAAAAGGGCTTAACTTTGTACCAACCCCCACTATTAACTTTTTTTCGATCTTTGTGGAAATTTTCAAGCTTTTTCGTAAAATCAGGCTTAAATGTTTCTTTGCAAGCAGAGAACTTGGCAAGAGTGGAGAGATGGATTTCACTGAGGCAATACCGAATCTGGAGGCCACTATGGAAGAAGATTTGGACTATTTATTAGTAGTAGCTGAAGATTTAAGAGACATGGGAGAGAATGAAAGAGGATCTAGCAGGGCGCCATTACTCGAGGAACATACAACATGCAAGTGATAACAGAACTTGATTTTGAACTAATGATAGACTCCATCTTTACATGCCAATCAGACTTGCCCCATAGTCATTAACCAAAACATGACATTATTTGAAAATACAGTTTTGCACAAGGTAAGAAATCTGATGCTTAATAAGCAAAACAAACAATATAAGAACCTTAGTGCTATAGAAGTGCTAGCTTTGAAAGAACTTGAAATTAATAGACATTTGGTTATTAAGAAAGCTGACAAGAGAGGTAGTATTGTGCTGATGGGTATTAAACAATACAAAGAGATAGTGGAGAGATTGATTTTTGATGTAAACAAGTATAAAAAGCTTAAAATTAATCCTACACATCAGTTTAAAAGGAACTTTATAGGTTTTTAGATATAACAATGCATGAAGGGCATATCACAGTGAATTTAAATATCTGTTTTGTGAACACGGTAGAACACCCAATAGTCCCAACTCTATATTGCCTTCCTAAAATACACAAAAACTTGCAATACCCTCCAGGTAGGCCTGTTGTTTCTGGTGTTGGATCACTAACAGCTAACTTAGTAGTTTTGTTCATTTATTCCTGCAACACAGCACATTGAAATTACCATCCTATTTAAGATATTCTGAGGATACCATAAGAAAATTTCAGAAAATTCCATGGAAGCCAGATTATTTATGGCTCACATGGATGACTGTATACCTCCATTAAACATCAGGATGGTATCAGAGCCACCAGATTTTTCTTGAAAAAGATCAGAGGGAAACAAATGCCCCAGTAGAGTTCCTCACTGAAGCTTTAAGTTTGATACTTCATCATGGCTACTTTGAATTTGAGAACAGCTACTACATACAAGAGTGAGGTACAGCCATGGGGTCCTCAATGGCCCTGGCCTATGCTAACTTATTTATGGGATTGTGGGAATTTTTGCATTTGAATAATCATAATGAGAATCCATTTTAAACAACATAATAAAGTGGGGACGTTTTACTGACGACTGCTTGTGCGTTTGGTAAGGTAGCATTGAAAGTGCACAACAATTTATTCTATGGCTGAATGATAATAATTTTAATTTAAAATTCACCTCCAATATTTAGCCAGAGCAAACTGATTTTTTGGACTTGACATTTGTAAGTGTAACCCCCCGTTACCCGGAGTTACTAGAATCCCAGTGAGACCTAGTGGAAGGCAGGGAAGGCAGCTTGTGAAACTCCAGTTAAATGGATTTCACACTGTCTCACTCTGTTCTCAGTCTCAGCTGAGACTGAGGATGACATCATTTTAGAACTTCAGAGCTGCATAAGCCACACTGGAATGTTGCAGTTGGAGGTTAGAGTAGAACGTTGGGGAATCTGAAGTCATTCAGTCTGTGTGCAGTCTGAGTCAGAGACAGTAATACAGCTGAGTGTGTGCTGGCTCTCAGAGCTTTAAGCTCTGTTTCAGAGCTACTTTTGAAGGTGTGTGTTTCCACCTGAAGAGGAACACAGGGACTGGTAATTGAAGTGGTGGAGCCGCTTCAGTGGTTTAGCAGCCCATCCCTGAGGGATGGGGGAATGTTTGCCGTTTTCTAGGCAACCTCCTGGAGTCGGCTAAGGGAAAGAAGCTGCCTATTCAAGTTGTGCTGAGGCACCAGAAGCTCTGAGAGAGAAATTCCTTGTGGAGAAAACGCCTGTGGGGCACCTGCAACCAAAGGGTGAGTTCGCTCTGAAAAATTGCCAAATGTTTTATACCTGAACGGAAGGAAACTAAAGGGACTGTCACTGTGGGGTCAGGAAAAGACAGCCAAGTACAGTTCGAAAGTGGGGATTGGACGGCTTAATCTGTGGGAGGTCTAGAGTAATGGACATTGCCACTTAATTCAAGTATGTTTAAGTCCAGCACAAAGAGTGAAGGAAATTGGGGACTGGACTGCTTAAATCAGTGGGGGGGTCTACAGTAATAGACAATGCCACTTAAAAGTACATTCAAGTCCAGCACAAATGGGAAGCAAGACAAGTAGATGGAATGTGAAATACATTTAGCAAGAATCTACATTGCAAAGCTTTACAGGATGAGGTGTTTACTGTTCAGAGAAATGGCCGGGTATGAATTGTGGGAGTGAGAGGTGGGAGACCCCCCCATCAGTAGTAAACAAATTCACCTCTCTGGTTGCTCTGAGACACCTTTACTTTCTCTCAGGTACTTGGGCAGTGCCTGAGGAAAGCACCCAGACATGGGATTGAAAGGAAAATCCGTGATGGAGCCATGGTGCTCTTAGGTGGTTTAGGGAGCCACCAGAAAATGTTTCCATGAAGTATGGAAGGTGTCCGAGTGGCTGGCAAAGGAGCCGAGCCAGGGAAAACCCAGAACAGTGTACAAGTTCAGGCTGTGTAACCCAAAGCAGCGTGCAAGTCCGGGCTGTGTGCCCAGTGGGTTCAGAGCCTGAGGGCTCAAGTGTTGAGGAAGTGTTCTAGTCTCTTTTAATCTGCATTACCAGGAGTGTAGCCCCGTGGGGGTCCATCTATGCTTTGTTTATTCTGTTTGGATGTGAATAAAAAGCCACACTTTAGAATCCCACTTCTGGTATTGGACATTACAGTTATTGCTTCCTGTGTTCGGAGTTGCTTGGGTGCCCCTATGCAGAGTAGCCAAACCTAGCCTTTGTGCGCGTGACCTATTCCTCCCCGAACCCAGCCCACCTGGTATTGCTGTCAGAAACAAACGGCATACCAGCCCTGGGTTACAAAAACAATAACAGCATGAAGAAAATAAGTACAAAGAGTTTTAGGAAAGCAACATCTACTAACTCATTGCTTAGAAATAACAGTTTTCACCCTAGAAAGTTAAAATAATCTATTCCCTATAGTCAATTAATAAGACTAAAGGAAAACTGTCCAAAACAGTGCTGGCAATTACCAGGGCTGCAAAAACACCGATTAGCATAACCTATATATTGTAACTATACATAGCTAACCTTTGCCGAGTTATTTATTGTGTTCTGTCTGTAGGTGTGAGTGAGGAGGGTAGAGGAGATGAAGGAGATGGGCAGGTCCCCAGTAGACACTGAGGGACCTGCACTTATGAAGCAGACTTGATAGACCGCAAGGCCTTTATCTGCTGGTATGTCTGCATATCCTAGATGTCTTTTTGTGCCGGCTCTACACTCCTGGTCCCCTGAACTCTTTCCACTCTGCTACTTTGTACACCTTGCCCCCATCCCTGGGGGAGTCCTCTGTCTAAGCTCTCCACTTTACCTACCTCAACTGTGGAATCTCTAGTTCCAAACCCCTCTGCAGTTAGCTTAACTGTTTGTCAGTTTAGATGTCAAACCCTGGCTGCCCTGACACACTAGACCCCTCTCTTGTGAGGTGAAGGCCATCAACTGTGAAAAGCTGTCTTTCCCAGAAGCCCACGCCCCCCAAAGTGGTGCCCCTGTTCCTGATACCACCTTTTTAACCATCCATTGAACTCCTCGGTCTCCTTCCTCATTCTATCCTCCCCTTCCTCCCAACCAAGAGAAGATCTCAGAAAAGCCCAAGGAAGCAGAGTGCTTCTTCAGTCTGTCCCTTTTTTGACCGGGAACGGAGGACTATGTAATTCTGCTTATTTTCAGCCTTGTCCCATGGAAGGGAAAGATACAGCAAACTGACATACAGAACCAGATTAAGCTGTTGGTGGTATTTTTGTAAATGGGGGGAAATTTGGCCAGGGCACTGGGTAAATATCCCTACTCGTTCTTGTTTCAAGAAGTGGGGTCCCGCAGGGATCGGTTCTGGGGCCCTGTTTATTTAATATATACACCTCCACGCTTATATTAAAAGACTAACATTTGGAGATCAACATTTGCTGACGATTGTAGAGTGGGTAAGACTGTGACTAATATATCTGAGGCTCTATCCCTGCAACTGGCTATTGACGACATCTATCAGTGGATTAATACTAATAAGCTTGAACTGAATATAGTTGAATGTAACATAATGCATTTCGGCCCCATTACATTAATTGCACGTACACCATAGGAACTAAAACATTATCTGTCACTAGTGAGGAAAGAGATTTGGGAGTAAAAAATAACATCTAACCTAAAGTTTAGTTCACACTGTAAGGAGCAGGTTAAAATGGCCAACTAAAATCTGAACTGCATTTTAAGATACATTGCCAGTAGGAGTGAGAAGTTTCTCATGCCTCTGTATGGAGCCTTGGTTAGGCCACATTTGGAGTATTGTGCCCAAGCATGGTCACTACACAACAGGGAAGATGTAGTAAAGATTGAGGGTGTGCAGCGCAGGGCTACAAAATATGTATCGGGGTTGAAAAATACTCCTTACGACAAAAGGTTGGAACATCTAAATCTTTACTTACTACACTGCAGAAGGTATAGAGGTGATTTGTGTATGATGTTTAAAATCATAGGGACACTACACTACAAGAAGACTTAGGATTCATTTTTAGATCTAGCTGGACTAGCAGCAGGAGACACAATATTTATTTATTTATTTTATTTATTTTAACAACAGTTTATCAACCTTTGAGCCAGAGGCTCATTTACAAAGGTACCTCGTCACAGAGAGGACAAACAATGGTACAACAGACATCAGATAAACAATTGGTTCTGCCCAGGTGGAACACTAATTTGAGGAAACACTGGTTCACCCAAAGGGTGGTTCCTTATGGAACAACCTACCAACTACAGTGGTTGAGAGCAACAATATAGATATATTTAAAGTCAGACTGGACAATGTTTGTTGTGGCAAAACTGCTAAGTTCTAAACAATGTGGGATCGGCAAGCACTATGAACGAAAGTCCCTCCAGCTTGAATCCACTTGCTACAGAATCTTTAACGTCCACCCAAACAACCACCAGAACAGGCAGACGGGACTACGTTTAATGTCTCTTGTGAAAGATGGCACCTCAAGAGTGTAGCACTTGGGGAGGGGGGGCTAGCTACAGCATGGCTGATGCGTTCTGGCCAAGCCCCTCAAGGCATGTCTCTAAAATCATCTTGAAGGTGCCTTTGGAAGAGATGGACTGCATTAACTTACAGAGTCTGTTCCAGGAGGTAAATGGCCTTGGGCAAGCTGAAACATAAACAATCTAAACTAACATTAGAGCCTGTGGAGTCACCTAAAGACAGCTGCCGAGGTCCAGAGGCCCGCACTACATCACAGGCCCATGAGGCCAAGACTGCAAAGTGCAAAATGGCTGAGCTAGAATATTCTCTGGCCAGGGTCCTGGCTACCTTGGCACAAATGCAAAATAAGATGAAACTGGGCTTCACAAATATAACAACGCAGATTGCTTACTTCCAAAGTGTGGTAACAGGGCTGTCTGAAACCTCCACCACTCACTGAACCCAGATGTTGGAGTTGGAACACTGGGTGAGCAGTCCGGATGACTTCCTACATGTGGTTACCACAGAGTGGAACAACATGAAAAAGCAACTGGAGGAGTTAGCAAAAAGGGTGGATGACCAGAAAAATCACTCTAGACGTTCTAATCTCTGTATTGTGGGACTGCCAGAGGGGGCATATAAAAGTGGCTTGTAGAACACCCCGATCTTCCCTCAGAGTCTTTAGGATTTGAAATGAAGAGGCCCAAAGGATAGGCCCAGTGCTGAAGCTGGGGAAAAGACCACGGCATTGCCTCCTTAAATATCTGAAGTATGTGGACAAGGAACCTGTCTTAAAGGTGGCTAAAACCAAGGGGCCAATATCAGTGAATAATGCCAAGGTCTACATATTTCAAGATTACAGCCGAGAACTTCAGCTCAAACGACAACAATTCAACAAAGTGAAATCCAAGGTGTTCTCCATGGACTGGTCTTTTGCATTCATGTACCCCACAAAGCTCTTTATAGATTTACCAAGCAACCCACCTAAATACTTCACCTTCCCCAACACAGCAGAGAGATGGGTTGAAAAAGAGTCCAATGCTCACAGAGGATGGCCATCCCCCAGGAAAGAGGCCTCACTTACCAGATAAGTACAACGCTTCAAATAAATACTGTTTACCAGACTCAGAGGTGGGTGAGGAGTTCTTCATGTAGTACCAGAAGCCAGATAAGCCACGATTCCACAGACCTTGATTTATCCTGGATTAATCCTTGTTATACAACTGGATACTGGCGGCTGGACAGCAGGGGGGGAGGGGGTATCACAACCTCCTCAGTATGGCCATCAATTAACCCTGTAACATCCCTAGCTAGTTCCGCACAATTGCCCACTTATTGAGAGACCCCACAGCACAGCCACCGAGTCCTCTAATATCTTGCAGGAAAGGCCACACTGCACCTTACAGCGCATGTTACCATTGTAAAACAACTGGCTTTATGCGGTGCATTCATAATGGAATTCCCTGCCACCATAACTCTGAAATTCTGACCATCGACCAAACTTATGGGAAGGAATGGTGTCTTTTCTTTTTTTTTCTCTTGGTCTTTCCAACATGTTTGGGGACATGGGTAACATCAGGAGGACACAGTGCTACTGAATTTATATTGCCTTTGCCACACTACCCTTGGACGTGCTGAATGATCTGTCGATGTGGGGACTCATGGACTGGTAGCCCCAACTGAAGAGTATCTCCTCAATTAGGAGACGCAATAACAGGGTATAACTGGCTAAAATTAGAGGAGGAGGTATTGAGTGGCACACTAAAGGGAGATTTACTAGCAGTTGTATTCTGACCCGGGCCATGCCCAGAGGTAGACAATCCCTTCACAGTCACCACTCTGAAGGCCTGGGTGGATGCCCATAAACAAATAGAACATACACTCCTCCCATCCCCATTCACTGGTTTGATCACAGCAATGTGCAGGAGGGGCGCATGCTCCATCCATCTACTGCACTGGCTCCTAAGTTGGAAATGCAAAGGCCTAACGGTAGTAAATCAACTGTATGAAGGGATAAAACTGTTGGACTTTGCCTCAGTATGTAGCAGGTGGGGTGTACGTGCCGGTGACTTTTTTGTATATTTAACCCTAAGGAACCACCTTGGAGACTCACTAGACCAGGTAAACAATTGGGCCGTCCTTCCCTTTTGAGGAAGTGCTATACAGACCACACCCATGCAGGAAACCTCTAACAACATACTATCAAATTATGCCAGGGAAGGCTTGCCAAGTTACGTCAGAGATACAGGCTGCTTGAGGAAGGGATCTGGCCATCCAAATGAGCACCGCGACATGGAGATTGGTGAGTAAACACCTTCTCTCATGCTCCAGGAGTAATAAGCTAAGGCAAGTCCAGCTAAATTTTGTGTATAGGGCATACATCACCCCTCAATGTCTTCATATGTATGATGAACAGAGATCCAGCAAATGCACTAAGTATAACAGTGAAGAGAGTGACTTTTTACATATGGCATTGATGTGCTCTAAAATACCCCCCTTTGGCACAAGGTTCACAGAGTGATGCATGGGGTCTTGGGCTATCAACTATCTAAATCTCCCTGGAGCTGCTACTGAGCGGACCTCCATCGCCACATTGGACTGGTAACCTCTGTGGTCACTAGCTTTGGACAATGCCCGAAAATGGTGGTGCAGTCATGGATGTCTTCTCTCCCTACTACAGCAATGGGCCAATAACCTTCAACAGTGCATGACCTTGAAGAGGATTCAACTCTCAGCTAATGGGAGGAGGGAGGTATCTGTTGATACATGGATGCTTTGATGACCGCCACTGAACAGGGACATTCCTGTGTAATGGTTAGGTTGAGTTAAATCAGTTAGCTCATAACATCTTGTCCTCCACAGCACCATTGGTTGCTGGGATAAACCCTTGGGATAACCGACACTTAAAAGTGCCTGTTAGGGGAGTGTCAGTCCAGTGGGCCTGGGTGTCCAGCTGAGGATGGGTCAACATCTACCTTCCGGATAAGGGTTTGATGGCCACATATTGTACTAGTTGTGTTAATTATTGTGCTAGCTATTGCTATTCACTTAAAACATAAGAATGCCAGGATTGTGGTACAGATGTTAAGTGCCAGTAACTCTCTTAAATTCATTGATTTTTTTTTGCACTGTATTGATTTTCAACATAATAATGGACCCAGATCTTTGATTAAATGCCATTTGTTGCAAGATCACATGAAAGACTCTGTGTAATGCCTGATGTTTTTTTTTGTAAGTATGTACTTGACAATATATTATCTTTTCAACAACGAAATTTGACCAAAAAAAAGTGTAGCACCCCACTCATGATGCACTACAGCATCAGTATTGGGATTTTATCCCAAGTTCCTGATGTGGGGGCTAGAACCCACAACCTTCTGATTTTTTGGTCTCAGAGGTGAGTGTGCAACCTGCTGAGCTGACACTGCATATATAGGTAGAAGATAAGATAAACAGTATTAGCAGTAATCAGGAACACCCCATCTGAGACACAGCCTGTCTGCTTGCCTGTTTTATACCCTTATCCTGTGTAGGTAGAAGCTAAGATTTAACAGTTTTAGCAGTAGTCAGTAACACACACATTAGATACAATCTGTGCTTACTAACTGCAGTTGGTCGCCGACCTTCAGAGTCCCTCATGAACTGCTGGGGTCCACATGCTCCTGGGAGTCCCAGACCTTCAGAGCCTCCTGCAGAACTGCGGACTACCTGTTGTAGATGCCATCCTCGCTGCTGTGGTTCTCCAGCTCCTGTGGGTTGCAAGCTCCTAGTCACCTGGATATAACCACAGACATCGTAATGCATCCCCTTGCACTTCAAAGGAAGAAACCATCACGTTGTAGGATGAAGTCTGGTGTTTGCAGCCCTTAGAATAGCTAGCTGCAAACATTCAGCTGTTAATCTACACTACCATGCTGGTAACTGCAGTGTATCAAAGTGCGTGAGGATTTAAAGAGGCAGTTCACAGTCTACCACAGAGCATTAATGCAGCCCACTCTCCCAGAGCTTCTGTGAACAGGGCAGGGCAGAACTTTTGAAATATCTGGCTAAGAGCCACTGGCTCGATATTCAAAGGTAGCCATTTGCGCCATGCAAACAAAAGCCGCGCATGAAACAGCGGGTTGTTGCCATGGTGCCACTGTTACACAGGCTGCGCATCATGTCCAGTGCATGCAGACTCTATGAATATTAGACCATGTTAGCACTGCATAAACTGCATATGCACTGCAGTAACACAGCACCATTCTGGCAACAGACTCCCAGGAGCAAAGGAAGATAGTGTGTCCCAAACAGGATACCACCTCTAAAGCTGGTAGCCATATTCAGCAGTTGCCATGCTTATAACCACATATGCTATGGGAGGCACTACAGGGCCATTTGCACAAAATGATGTGGCCAACATAAGCTCTGTTTAATGCATCTACACAAACATGTGTGGAGGCACTGTGCAGAGCCATGGTCGCTGCACCACCCTCACCCATCCCTAGCTAAGCAGTCCCTGGTAATCAAGTACTCCCCCGCCTCATCCCAGAGAGAATGTAATCAGTACAGTATTACTGGTAGTCTGGCAGTTCCTCTTCCTGATCCCTGAGATAATGTCATAAATATCTCTTGTTGTCAAGAGCCCCTCTCCCCAAATCCCAAATGGGTAAAATGGTACAACCCTCCCACATGGTTGCATTTGTAATAATTGTACCTCCTGCCACCTTCCTGGTAAACCCAGTCAGCACTGCCACTAGCCCCGACTCACTGCTATTTCTACAGTAGGCGTGCACTCACTGTCAATTCAGGCAGTGACAGCAGAGGCGTGTGTGGAGGGTGTTTGCTAGTCACCATCTGCAGACCTGCTGGTGGACCAGGAAGGATCTTGATGGGCAAGTCAGGTGGATGGGGCATGGGGTACTGCATGGGAGGTCCGGGAGCAGCGGGGTATAATTATTATAAAAGGATCAGACGGGAGGGGTAACCACTGAATTACCAGGAATTAGTTATGTTCAGTCAGGCATCGGGTGGAAGGGGGTACCTCTAGACTACCATGGAAGGTGGTGATTTACTCAGGGATTGGGCAAGGGGTATCACTGGACTATAAGGAATGTTTTCTGTTCAAGCAGGGACTGGGTAGGGGGCCACTGGATTATCTGAAATATGTATGACAATCTCTCAAGAGATTAGGAGGAGGACCACTGTACTACCAGGGATACTTATTCTCTCAGGATTGGGGGGGGCACTAGACTACCCAGAATAATGTTAAAATTCTCTCCAGGACCAGGTGAGGGAAACATTAGACTACCAGGGATACTTATGACATTATCTTAGGAGTTGTGCAAGAGGAAATGATTTCTGTCAGTGTTTGGCACCAGAGGTGTGTGTGGGGGGGGGGTGTCAGGGGATCCCTTATCACTCTGAGATCTGGTAAGGGTAGGGTTTTGGAAGCTGTAAACTGCACTGACACGGTAACCTTTTACCACTTCCAAAATCTACTGAATATACCAAGGCACCTTCTATGTAAAATGGTTCACTATTTGCATGAGCGCAATGATGTATTCAGCATGATCATGCTAGCCACTAAGCAAGCGCCTTGCACAGAGGCCTTCTGAATATGGCCCAGCCTGTATGGATACACTATGTCCAAATAGCATGGCACTATTTATTTATTTTTTGTTAACCGGGTGGGTGCACTAGACATAAAAAGACTATTTTCAGACATGACATGGGAGGTTACAAACTAGATAATACAACAGTACAATAACAGGATATTGAGACATAAGGAACAGGTTTCACGATAGGTGGTAGAAACAATACCATATCCTAACATCCAGTAATGACCAAACTGTAAATGCAAACAAAGTCGTAAAATGCAGGCCCAGATGCAACGTTGAGGACTAAATGGGTTAAACAATACAGAAGTATAGAGCAAGGAAAATCATTCAGAAATTTGAGCAGGAGGGATGGTGCAGAAGCTAGCCTAAACCACATACTAGTAACTGCAAACACAATACAATGATACATATAATGGAAGAAAACATTTTCGATGATAGGGAAACAATAACTGAGGTTAGAGCACTACTGAGGACATGGCAGAGATTGATAAATGCAACCTGTTAACCTGAATATTGGGGCCATTGTCTTAATGGCCCTGTAAAAGAGGATTATGGAGAAGGCATAAAGAAAGTAAAACCCTTCAAACATTCCTGACCACTGCCCCAGTACCTGGAATGCAGGCTATTCCTCTTTGATGTCTCTTAATAAATTCAACTAAGATGTACATATTTCTGAACAAGCCTTTGTTACTAATGCATAACTATGGTGCTGATGTTGCTTGTTCTATGTTGATGTTCAATTGCATGTATCTCTATACTGCACAATGAACATTGGAAAGACTATATATCATTGCCTTGCCTTAGGATTATATTTCTCTGAGGAACCTTACTGGCTACTACACGCCACTGTTGTCGCACAGAAGTGTCCGAGAGCAGGTCCATTCTAGGCAGCCAAAAAGGTAGCACCTTGACAGTATACCAGATTTGTAGATGGACAACCAAAATTTAAATGTTGCTATTTCACCTTTAACTTCTATTTCTTTTTCTGGCTAGCCAGTGAGACAATACCAATATGACAGCAGCCCTGTTTCTGCAGAACAGCACCCCACAACCAGTCAGGTCACTGCCCAACCACCAGTTCAAGTCCAGCCACTCCTGTCAGAGCTCCTTGGCCTTCCGTCTAGAGGCAACTCTAAGATGATGCTGGTCTGGACAGTAAGGGGAGCAGATCTAGAATCCTCATGTAAAGCAGGGAACAGTTTAGGGTCTAGCGCAGATGTAGCTGGCACACGTGACATGTGGAGACCCTCATCAATCTTTCCCAGAAGATATAGTTTTATTATATGACTTTATTGGTATTCTTGCTAGGGACCTGGATGTCCGGGAGTCAGTATCCCTAGGGAAATTTAAATTCCTGTACATTCTGGGAAAACCTTCTACCAGTGAAGTCCATTTAACACAGCTTGTGTGACACTAGCCAAGAAGGTGTAGAATGTGCAGAGAAAGCTGCTGTCTGCTCAGGCCACAGATAAGAAAGGGGGACGAGAGGCAGACGGTCGCTAAAGCAATTATAAAGCACTAATGCGACTTCAGTCAATCAATGCCCAGAGCCACAGTAACTCTTATTCCAAGTACAATGTGCTCTCATGCTGGAGCCTCGAGGAGGAAACACTCCACTTTGAGGCCAGAGGGTAGTATAGCACAATAAAAATACAGCACTCCAAACTTACTGTAATTTTATAAGTCACTTGAGCTAAACTCAAGTAATTTATAATACGATAATGGGACCTCCGAGGATGTCTCTCATAGTACAAGAGACTCCTGTTGTGAGTCTGGGCAGACAGAACCACTTCATGGTCCCTCACCGAAACCCTCAAGCTATGACTCTATACCATAGGCGACATTCCTCGGAGGCCTTATCAGCTAAGAGTAATTGGACTTTCTGTTTCTCTTTATAAATTAGGCATTCCAAAGGAGGACCTAAAGGTAAAAACACTGATTCAAGCTTTATGTTTTAATGTACTCCACTTACCCTACCCCTAGGATGCATCTGAAAACGAGCTGTTATTAGCTCAGTATATCTTCCATGGTAAAATGTTTTAGTTTCAAGCAGTAGTGCAACAAAAATTAGTGTAACCCCTAGATGGCGCTATCCCAGGGGCTACTACCCCTGCCTGATTTGCCACTAACAGGTTGAGGGGCCTGGATCCAATGGCGGGTGCCTCCACCCAGAGGTCAGGGTTTGCAGTAGTTAAACTAACTTGGTCACAGCCCTCTGGGACACTGCAACCCTTTCTTCCCACTAGTGGCCCACACAATATATCAGAATTACCTTCACAGTATACACTTACCCCCAGGTCTGGTTCCGCACTGGGACCTCCTGAGAAATGAGATACAGTGCAACAATCACAGAACAGTACTTTAACATAGACAAATACTCAGGCAGTATAACTTTGCTGAAACAAGCAGCTCTGATTTATTTAGGGGGATATAACAAGGACAGGGGAAATCAGGTTAATTAGCTTATCACTCTAATAATTCACTTATGGCTCTGTGCACAGCCTATCCCTATCAGTTACTGTCCCTGGGTACCCAAGCCCTAGTGGCTAGTCCAAACCGGTGGCAGCTGGTGGGGCCCTTTCACACAGAGAAAAGGAGAATTAAACAGTCAGCAGTACAGTAATTCCATTTGGATTTAATGGCAATTCAACAGGAGCGACCCTGAATTAGTACTCACGACCTCCAAATAAGATAGGGTCCTTCAATGTCAGCCGGGTTCACTTGAGGACACAAACCTCTTCATAACCATATAAAAGAAAGCACTATACCAGGCAGGCTGCATCTGTATCCCGATCGCACTACTGCACAATACCCGGAGAACACACAGCAGATTCAGTTCCTGACAGACCCAGTGTAATTTTCAGCAATTCCTCCAGTCTTCTACAGGGTGAGCCTGGTTTCTACTCTTCAGAGATCCTTTGATTCTTTTCACAGGACGGATTCAGTCCTAACAAGCTGCAGACCGAACTCTGGGCCTTACACACGCTTTTTGACTAAACTGCACACTGAAAAAGTACAGGGCTCCTTCTTCTTCACTGCCAAAGCTCAACTGAACTCCAACCGACAAAAACCGGCACTTCCTTTGAGTTCCTCCCAGTTCTTGACTGGATTGGCTGTCACTCACAATAGACTGCTGCTGTTGGTCCAAAAAGGCACTGAAGTCTAAACTACATCTCCCAGAGTCACTGCCCATACAATCCTCTTGTGGCTGGCTCAGATTATGAGTCCAAGTTCTGATTCGTCTAAGGCACCATTTTAGAGCTAGCTTACTCCCACACTGATTGGTCCAGTTCAGCAGTTCAAAACTAGAATGGGGAACTAGCAGACACAGTTCTGACTGCAAAGAAAGCAGGTTAGACAAACTGTAATTTCATTATTACTCTAAATAATTTCTGGCAAACAGTTACATCTTTCAGATAGGTTCCTTTGCACTCCTAGTGACTGCAAAATGAAGTGAATTGGCAGCAGCTCAGTGGTACTCAGAGAAGCACACAGTCCCCCATACAAACTAATTATGTCTGCAAGCAGACAGCTCTTAAAGACAGTACCAGAGGCTCTAAAACACTCACTGATAAATGGCTACAACGCCAAACACCATTCAGGCTTGGAGCATTCAAGCAAGCTCCTGAAGTCTTTGGAACCCCCATTTGCAGGGGGGTTACACCTTCCTTGTTTGGGAAAGCTTGACGTCCCACAAGCACCCCCATAAGTTTCAACTGCAACCATATACATTTGCATTAGGCTCAGACATGTAATCATCAGTCAATATATCATTTACCAAGAACATATTTCTGAAACATTGCAGTACGTCACTTTACACAGTATTACATACACATTGTACCGTAACTCAAGTATTACCTCTGTACATGAAACCTGAAGAGAGGGGCCTTCCCTATCAGTTACCTTGGGGCTGGATGGGGCAAGGGCACCATACTTAGAGGGCAACACAAGTAACTTGAGTTAGCACTGATGCTCAGTTTGGGCAATGAGCTCGGGACATACACCTTTATGGACAACATTGAGAGGCAAGTCCACAGGCCTCCCAAGTGAATCATAACTGAGGTGCACCACAGGCTTTACAGCTCGACCAGTCTTTCTAGGGGAACTGTTATAGTCTCTGCACTCTGAGCCTCATTTTCAGCATTGTCCTCACTTGTCAGGGAGTCTCCATGGGGGTAGAGAGGCTAGAACTTGGGGCACTTTCAGCTCCAGGAGTTCAGTTTCTGAGTCCACAACATTTGGCTCGCATGGAGAGCTTCGGACACTGGCAGTGGACTGTCAGGGCACTCAAAATACTCTTCTTGTTCGGTATCACCAGTCTGCCCCAATCTATCATTTTCTCCCTGAAAGCTCAAACAGTTCAACCATGCACAATGATTCCATTTCATCTGATCTGATGCTTTGCACTTCACTTTCTGGGAGCATTGGCTCCAGGGATGAAGTTGGGGGCTTAGACAGTCCAGAAGGCCCAGCTTTGTCTCCAGTATTGACTAGGGATTGCCCTCAAACAATTGACTCAGTTCGTAAGAAGGATAGTATTCAAAGTCACTCTCACTTTCTTCCGATATGGACTGACAGTCATGCTCAACTGGGACTTGTGGAGGGAACACTTTAACTTTGCTTCTGTAGGTGCAGACTTTCTTGATCTTTTCTTAGCAGCAGCTCTAGTCACTGGTGCAGAGGGGCATCTTCTAGGGCTCAGACTCAATTAAGATTTGTCCAATGGGCAGTAAATGATTTCTATGTATTGTTTTACATCTTTGAATTATTCTCAGCCTTACTTTGTACACTGGCAGATCATCTAGTTTGCCCACTACAATGTGAGGGAGATGGTGCCATCGGTCAGCAATCTTGTGCTTGCCATGCAGTCCCAGATTTCTTAGCAATACCGATCTCCCTCCTGGAGTTCCTATGCTTTCACCTTTTATCATGCCTTCTTTGTTGGCCAGATTTCTTTTGGCAGCCATGGTTTGAGCCAGTTGGTACGCATGAGTTAGCTGGGCCTTTAACTTTGCACATACTGTAAATAGTTGTCAGCTTGAACCCCATCAGGAGAGACCCCAAACACACATCTACTGGTAGTCGAGCTTCTTCCAAACATCAGGCGTAGGGGAGAATCCAGTGGCATCACTTTGTGCAGTTATAAGCATGTACCAGGGTGCTAATTTGTTGGCTCCATCTAGGCTTGTCCTTTGGGTGCAGGGTGCCTAGCATATCTAGCAAAGTGCGGTTGAAACGCTTCAGGCTGTGGGTCCCCTGGGGGTGGTAAGGAGTGGTTCTGACCTTCGCACTCCCCACAGAGAAAGCATCTCTTTGATCAGACGACTCTCAAAGTCTCTCCCTTGATCAGAATGGATTCTTTGTGGAGCCCCATAGTGAACAAAAAGTTTTCTACAAGTACTTTGGCCACAGTGGATGCTTTCTGGTCTTTGGTGGGAAAGCTTGGGCATATCTGTGGGAAATGGTCAGTGACCACCAGCACATTACTGATATTTCTTTGATCTGACTCCAAACTCAGAAAATCAATACAGACCAGCTCCATGGGTGCACTGGTGGTGATGTTAACAAGGGGGGCAGCCCTCTGGGGAAAAGCTTTCCTCTGTAAGCAGCGACTACAAGTTTGAATGTGTTGCTCCACATCAGCCCCCATCTTAGGCCAATAGAATCTGGATCTCACCAAGTCAAGTGTTCTGTCTATACCAAGGTGCCCCATGTGGTTGTGCAAGGACCTCAGTACTGAGTCTCGAAAGGCAGTGGGCAGCACTAGTTGTTGTTTGTCTACTTGTCCCCCTCTGTCTACTGTTTCTCTGTATAACAGTTTATTGATCAGTTTCAACTTAGGACCTTCTTTGTATAACAGTGCAGTTCTCAAATCAGTGGAGCGTAATTTGGACACATCTTTTCCTGCATAGAGGGCTTCTAAAGCTGCTTTGATCATGGGATCGCGGATTGAGCCCGCGAATACTGTCATTGTCCAGCTGAGGCAGTGCACCAATGTCTATTGCAGAAAAGTGGCAATAAGCAGCAGGTATGCAATTCTCAGAGGGTCCAAGCAATCCACCATGCAGTCCACTGCGTCCGTGGACATTTGTTCCTCCCTGTCAAACTTCGGCAGAGTGCCCGAATGTCAGGTTCTGCCAATCGGACCCAATCATTCTGGGGAACAGGCCTCCGGAGAGAGCATCGCATCTATGTGGTTCAGACCTGCTCGGTATTCGAGAGCATAGTCATATGTAGATAATGCAGAAAGCCACCTATGGCCAGTGGCATCCAACTTAGCTGAGGTCTGCACATAGGTCAAAGTGATTATTGTCAGTTTTACCTAGTATTTTAGCCCCATACAAGTACTCATGGAATTGGTCAACAATAGCCCACTTCAAAGCTAGGAACTCTAACTTATGTACAGGATAGTTCTTTTCGGATGGGGTCAGGCTTCTACTGGCAAAGGCCACTGGTCTCAGGCCATTCTTGTGCTCTTGGTACAACACAGCCCCCAACCCTTGCAAGCTAGCATCAGTGTGCAGGACGAAGGTTTTCTTGGATCAGCATAGGCCAGCACTGGAGCATGGGTAAGTTGATATATGATCTCATGAAAAGCAGTCTCATAATCAGGAGTCCAGCGGCCCAAATACTTCACTGGATGAAAATACACTCTTCAGTCTTGAGGACGCTTGACTTTTGGTATTTTTTGGGGTTGGGGATACCCTTGAGTAAGGTTAAGTAAAGGGCGGATCACTCTTGAATAGTCCTTGATGAAGCGCCCGATAATAACCACAGAATCCCAGGAACTTTGCAGTTCTTTTTAGATTTTGGCTGTGCCAGGTGGTCAAGGCCTCAACTTTACTTGGGTCGGCCCCTATTCCTCGGTGGATACTATGTGTCCCACATACTTTACTGATGTTTGAAAGAATTGACACTTATCAATGGACAGTTTAAGGCCAAAGTCCTCCAGTCGGTCCAATACCTTAAATAATCTGCTCTCATGTTCCTCCAGTGACTGCCAAACACAATAACATCATCTAGGTATACCAGGCACTCTAGTAAGTTCATGTCCCCACTGCACGCTCCATCAATCGTTGAAAAGTGGCTGGGGCACCTGAAATCCTTGAGGCATCCTCATGAATTCATAGAAGCCAAGCGGACAGATAAAGGCCGTCTTCTCACGGTCCTCTGGGGCCATCGGGATCTGGTAGTACCCACTGCGGAGATCCAGCACAGAGAACCACTTTCCCGCTTAGGCAGTCCAAAGCATCCTGAATGCGGGCATTGTGTACTGATCAGGGATAGTCCGCCGTTTAAGGTGCGATAATCCACACACATCCTTACTGTTCCATTCTTTTCCTCACTACCACAATGGGGAAGCATAAGGGCTTCTGGATTCTTGTATTACACCAGCAGCTAACATCTTCTTGCAGATGCCGCCACATCATCTATGTCAGCAGGTGCCAGGCGTCAGACCTCTCAATGAAATGGTCTTTCGTCATGCAGCCGGATATTGTGCTCAGCTCCTTGCACGATCCTACATCCCATTCCTTTAAAGAAAACACCTGGTCTCTCTGGGCAAGCTTCTCACTGATCCTCACTTTCCATTCAGCTGGCAGCGGGAGTCGCAAATCAAACAAGTCAGGCGTTACTCTGTCATTCTTCCTTGAACTCTTGCTGCTGGGTAGCACTGCAGTGTCTGCACAATGCACATTAGCCAGGATGCAACCTCTGTTATTCGAATGTCTCTTTCAGACACATTATGAACTTGGACCATTACCCTTCTGGCATAAGCATGGGCTCTAGCGGGCAAAATACTAGCTTGACCAGCAGTCCTCTGGCAATTTTCCATCGCCTGGTGCATCCAACATTAATATTTTATTCTTAACATCCTTTCTGATCGGACCTCTCCCTGTAAGGTACACTGGGCATTTGGCCAGGATCAGAGACTCAGGATCCTTCTTCCATACAATTCCGACCGGTCCTCTGGTTCTGTTTTTCAGCATCTCTCTGTGCCTCATAGGCCTTCTTAATTAAAGCCGAACTCTTAAAGCTCTACTAGTCTTTGACCCCTGTTTTCATAACACAACTGTGCCAGCCTTCCAACATATGAGCATTTGTTCCAATCAACAAAGGGACACCATCATACAGTCCAGTGGGGGACACACTAAGGCTAGGGTCTCTACTTGTTCGGCCACTCCAGCCACGGAGGTGGGGAAAGACAGCCAAATTGGATATACCCGGAATAGGGTAGGCCTTCACTTAACCCCATACATGCAGTCCTTCTAATGGTTGTAAGGGTACTTCTGACAAATGCTTCTGATACCAATCCTGGAACATAATTGTCACTTGGGAGCCACTGTCTAATACAGCTCTTGTAGACACTCCATTCACCTTTACAGTGGTCTCCATGGAGGGACCCACTATTCTGGACCAGTCTGGAGAGGCGGTAGTGGGGGCCTGGGCAACTGACCTTGCCACAAAAGGACGTGAATTAGCATTTTTGGTGCCCTCACTGGGATCATGTCGGCACCTCTTAACCACTGATTTCTTCTCCCAAGCTCTCCTTGTAGCCTATATGCAACTTTGTCAGTGTCTTTGGGGACTGGCATTCCTTTCATGTGCCCATCTTTCCCACAATTATAGCAAAACATACTTTCTGGAGTTTGAGCTGGCCGAGGCGCCACACTGGGAGCCAGGGCGGGGTATTACTAACTGGAAACCTGGTGCCATCTCTGTCTGCGCGTGATAAGCATTTGGAGACATCTCGTCAGTTTCTGCACTTCCATGGTTAAGGAATTGAGTTTGGAGCTGTTATCAGCAGGAGATACATGGGTGGGTACCCCACCCCATAGCAGATGCAGTCGGATATAGGTCAGGTCTGCATTTGCAGGCGTGGCCTTCATAAAGGGACTGTTTTTGAATTCCGGATCTCTCTCAACAGTTCGCCCCATTGTGGCATATCTTTTCCTTGTCAGAGCACTCATTGACTGTCAACCTCTGCCCTGAACTTCACTTGATGGGTCACCCTCAGTCACTCGGGTCGTAGCCACAGCTGTTGGTGCAGGTACCTCCCGAGGTCGCCTTTTCTCAACTCCTCGAATTTCTCTCATTAACTCATCATAGGAGGGTGGGGATTCCAGTCGATTTGCCAGGCGAACTGAAGCAACAGCAGTTCTGAGAAGGGGCAGACTTAAGGATTCTGTCCAGTCTGGTTCGGTCTAGTTCAATCGCTGGCAACTACCCTTTCTGAGGCATTCTTGCAACAATTTTTCCAGCCGAGAGACATACACAGACAACAACTCCCTTGGTACTGTTGTGCATTTCTTACTCTCCACCATAGGTCCTCATCAGAATCTGGGCTCCCATACATTCTCCAAGGCCTCAAGATAGGCCTGTGTAGTCGCTCCAGGTTACTGGTCCGTTTAGCACGGATGGTAGCCAGGCAGGACCTCGGAGCTCTCACTAACCCTCTTCGCTCGCTTCCGAGCATTGCCATTCTAGCACTTGGGGCAACATAGTCTATCCAGGTCTCCCAGTCATCCTCCCTTGGGGGTGGGAGGGTGCCAGAGAAGATCCTCAACCTTCGGTAAGAGTCGTGACTAATGGCAGGTGCAGAAATAGGAGTCTGCATTGGTTCAGCCACCACACGGGCACTGGAGCAGGAGAGGGTGTTGGGGAGGAACACCCAGGTGGCAAGAATAGTTTCTTCAAGTCCTCCACAGTTTTCCCCTCTCCCAGCAACCATTCAGCAAATTTCTCCTCAAAAGTTTCAGATAGTGGTGGGGGCTGATTCCCCCCCGGGTCTTTACTGTCCTTAGTTATCACTCTCCAAGCAGTGAGGGCTCCCTCTGGGGTAATGGTCTGTGGCACTTTGGAGCTATCTATGGGATCCTTAAACTCTACTAGGGCCAGGAAAGTGTGGGTGAGCAGATTAGCATGCCGACCCACCACCACAGGGTTTTGTAAACCTTCCACCTTGGAAAGTACTCCCTGCACAGTGTCCGTATTGATACCCAGGGGGATGTCCAGGATAAGCATAGCATTTTGGGGGTCGATCTCCTCCCCAGTACACCACTCCACCAGCCGGTGCACAGCCACTTCTGTCGGGGTACCCATTTTTTTCTTAACAGTGGTTCAGAATATGGCCACTAGAGGACACACAATCCCAGCGGTGAGCCTCCAAGATGTAACCCCTAGATGGCGCTATCCCAGGGCTACTACCCTGCCTGATTTGCCACTAACAGGTTGAGGGGCCTGGATCCAATGGCGGTGCCTCCACCCAGAGGTCAGGGTTTGCAGTAGTTAAACTAACTTGGTCACAGCCCTCTGGGACACTGCAACCCCTTCTTCCCACTAGTGGCCCACACAATATATCAGAATTACCTTACAGTATACACTTACCCCAGGTCTGGTTCCGCACTGGGACCTCCTGTGAAATGAGATACAGTGCAACAATCACAGAACAGTACTTTAACATAGACAAATACCTCAGGCAGTATAACTTTGCTGAAACAAGCAGCTCTGATTTATTTAGGGATATACAAGGACAGGGGAAATCAGGTTAATTAGCTTATCACTCTAATAATTATTTATGGCTCTGTGCACAGGCCTATCCTATCAGTTACTGTCCCTGGGTACCCAAGCCCTAGTGGCTAGTCCAAACCGTGGCAGCTGGTAGGGGCCCTTTCACAGAGAAAGGAGAATTAAACAGTCAGCAGTACAGTAATTCCATTTGGATTTAATGTGGCAATTCAACAGGGAGCGACCCTGAATTAGTACTCACGACCTCCAAATAAGATAGGGTCCTTCAATGTCAGCCGGGCTCACTTGAGGTACACAAACCTCTTCACACATCCATATAAAAGAAAGCACTATACCAGGCAGGCTGCATCTGTATCCCGATCGCAATTACTGCACAATCCGGAGAACACACAGCAGATTCAGTTCCTGACAGACCGAGTGTAATTTTCAGCAATTCTCCAGTCTTCTACAGGGTGAGCCTGGTTTCTACTCTTCAGAGATCCTTTGATTCTTTTCACAGGACGGATTCAGTCCTAACAAGCTGCAGACCGGAACTCTGGGCCTTACACACGTTTTTGACTAAAACTGCACACTGAAAAGTACAGGGCCCTTCCTTCTTCACTGCCAAAGCTCAACTGAACTCCAACCGACAAAAACCGGCACTTCCTTTGAGTTCCTCCCAGTTCTTGACTGGATTGGCTGTCACTCACAATAGACTGCTGCTGTTGGTCCAAAAGGCACTGAAGTCTAAACTACATCTCCCAGAGTCACTGCCCATACAATCCTCTTGTGGCTGGCTCAGATTATGAGTCCAAGTTCTGATTCGGCCCAAGGCACCATTTTAGAGCTAGCTTACCCCACACTGATTGGTCCAGTTCAGCAGTTCAAAACTAGAATGGGGAACTAGCAGACACAGTTCTGACTGCAAAGAAAGCAGGTTAGACAAACTGTAATTTCATTATTACTCTAAATAATTTCTGGCAAACAGTTACATCTTTCAGATAGGTTCCCTTTGCACTCCTAGTGACTGCAAAAATGAAGTGAATTGGCAGCAGCTCGAGTGGTACTCAGAGAAGCACACAGTCCCCCCATACAAACTAATTATGTCTGCAAGCAGACAGCTCTTAAAGAGACAGTACCAGAGGCTCTAAAAACACTCACTGATAAATGGCTTAAACGCCAAACACCATTCAGGCTTGGAGCATTCAAGCAAGCTCCTGGAAGTCTTTTGGGAACCCCCATTTGCAGGGGGGTTACATTAGAAACAGAAACACTGAATGTGTCGGCAGAAAAAGGACAAGAAGGTCCATCTAGTCTGGAAATTGTTTGTCCAAAACAGCTAGCTTTAGCTACAGTCTAGTTACTCCTATGCCACGCACTCACGAGTCTTTTTATTTTATGACCCAAACAATTGCCAAGTCTGCAATGCTATTTCTAAGCCAAATGGGGTGGCCATTTTTTCTTGAGAATAGACTACATGAAAACATTTATTAAACATTTTGGCAGAACTAAAACGCTTTACCACCAAATGAAACTGGAAGATGCCTGAAACCTTTAAAAAAAAAAATTAAATAACAGGGTAGGGTACAATTTTTGCCCAGTCTGGATGTACTGCTGCTTTAAGCCTGCATTTATTGCTATAATTGTGTATTATCTGCAACCCACACTGATGCAGCTTCTTCATTTTCTACTTATGTAATTTTTTTTTACTTTTCTTTCTCACTCCACTCACCTGAACTCTTTCAGGAGTGGTCACACAGGGTCCTTGGTCCTTGTCCCACCCATCTGAAGCCCCTATCGCCCCTTCCATCCGCTATCGCCCCCACCCCGGCTCTGAGTCTCCCGAGGCAGGACCGCCAGGTGAGCTCCTCCTGGTGCTCTATCTATAATCTAGTCTGGCGGAGTGCGTAGATGGGAGTACACAGGCAGCGAGAAGAAGGCCCAACTCTGGCTGCAGGACCGACCCCTGCTCCTTCCATCACCTATCAGGAGGTGGAGGGTGTTTCTGTATTTTTCCTCGCTCCTTCACACCTGCCCCCAGGCAGAGCCGTGACATCAGGAACATCTTGTCGTGGCTTCACAGCCCACTCAGCTGCCCCTGTAGCGCTACGGTGCCTCCAGTCTCCATCGGAGGTCGCTGCGGTGGCGGGCACAGTCCCTGATCCCCCAAGGAAGGAGAGCTGTCCTCCAGATGCTCTATCCTTCCTCTCCCCTGCCGATCCCTGGTGGCCCAGGCTCATTCCCGAACCAGGGTCACCGCCGGGGTGTGAGGTGTGGCATCCAGCGCCTCAACCCTCAGCGCCACCAGGCCGGCTTCTACTTATGTAATGTATTACAAACTCTTAGTGAAATTGTTCTGGTCCTTCATTTTCAGAGATGATAGCCAGCAGAATTGATGTGTTTAAGGATGCGCCCAATCATAAACAACCCTTATAAACTAGAACTGAAATTTGAACAGTCATTAGCAAAAATAAATAAATAAATAAAAAGGGGGTAAAAAGGAAGAGGGGTGTTATATATACTGTATTAACATAGTAACATAAGGTCAGTAGGGACTCTAGGCCCATCTTGTCTGCCCTTCTGCTTCATAAGCAGGTATGTGCAAGTGTGTTTTGCAGACACGCATGATTTAAAGGGGTTCCCTGCACACCGGTAAGCAGAAATGTGTCCAGATTACCGTGATGGCCTACACAGTGTCCACTGTCTCTACTAGTAGGCTATTTCAGTTTTTTGTACTACCCAGTGCGAGCCCATGCGTTCAAATAATGCTTGCTTGTGGCTGTAAGATTTAAAACTCTGCAGTTATACCTGTTGACTTACGTTCTAATTCAGAGACTGTGGTCTGGTTGATAATTAAGAAAACAGTGTTTTGGCTTCCGTTCTGGTTTTTACCCTTAAAACATTCTCTCGCCTTTGTTCAATGCGCTAGTTCGGTCTTTAAGGCCCTGTTCACACTAGGAAGTTTAAAACGGTTTAACTGCCTTACACCGTTTTAAGGTCCCGGAACATGGTTTGCATTCACACTGTAACACGGTTAAAACCGTGCTAAAACCCTGCTAAGAGGTGGTCTTTAGCACGGTTTTAGCTAAACACGGTTGCCTTAATCCATGTTAACAACAGTGTGTATGCAAACCGTGCTGCGACACGAGTTAAGGCAACTGTTCCGGCGAGAAAATCCATTTCGTCAGCCACAGAATAAAAAATTATACATTACAGGCAGTGAAAGAACTCGATTCTGCCCATATTTTTGTCCCGATTGGTTTTGGTGTGCTCACGATATCCTGTCATGCACCGCGCACCAACCAGAACCCATAATGCTTTGAGCTGGTGCCGCAGTCATGCCTGGGAACCCTTCACCTGGCACGGTTGTCTGAATTAAGAGTGAATGCTCCGACAACTGCGTTATGGACGGATTTATAAAATGTTTTTGGTAACGCTTTTATAAATGGTCCCTAGTGTGAACAGGGTCTTTATGTCTGTATGCCACGGAGCTGAGACAGAAAGCGAAAAGTTTATTGCAGATTTAGAGCGAGGACACAATATATTTTAGGGAATTATTTAATCCAGAGTTACTGGCAGCGATATGTCGGAAGAAGCACAGGTGCCAATAGTAACTAACGGAGCTACAGCTGTAATCAATGCAAGCTTCTGTTTGGAGGACTTGTCTTAGTTGGAATCTAGGACGCAACGTTTAAAAGCTAACTTGGAAGGAGCTGTGATTGTGGGAGAGTCTACGCATGCCTTTAGCGAAGGTAACATTAAACAAGCATTTCTAATATTAGAGATGCTGCTGTTCAAAGAGATTAACATTAGTTATAACATTACTTCATTAGAATCTTATTCTGATAATAATTAAGGACCCAGAGGATTATGTGTAACTAACGCGCCCTTGTGTAGTCTTGAGAAATTTAAACATAAAGCAGCATGGCTTAAAAGATCTGAAGCAGCCTCACTAGCCTATACTCATTTAATTATTGAAGAAGATGTAGAAGATTATGGGGTTCTAATGAATGAGCTTAAGTTGGCTAAAGAGGAGTTGGCTAAATATAAAATGCATCCAGAACTCAGTCGTTTGGATAAACAACTTAAAAGCAAGATAGTTAAGCATGAAAAGGATACCACTGAGAGAAAATAAACTAAGCTGTTAAGAGACAGTCGTGACTACTGAACTGGGTACTGCATACATTTCACCTAGAATTTCAGAAACTAGATCTAGAAGTAGAGGGAGGTCCAGAAATAGGAGCAGAAATAAAGACAATGGCCTGAACTCAAGGAGAAGACAAACATCAGAGCAGCCTGCAGACAGAAGTGTTAAATATGTCTCAATTGATCTAACTAAAATACAGAAGCAAGGCATTTTTTAGAAGATCGACTGGATCTGTGCACACAAAGCGAAAACTACCTACTAGACGGGGGAAGCGAGGAGGGGCTCGATCCAGGGAGCAAAAAGAGGACTCTGAGGGCTCCAAGGAAGCCCAATTACAAATAGTGAACCTAAGCCCATTTAAGCTTAGTCCCCCACAGGTTTCTTTATTACAAAAAGGGCTTAACTTTGTACCAACCCCCACTATTAACTTTTTTTCGATCTTTGTGGAAATTTTCAAGCTTTTTCGTAAAATCAGGCTTAAATGTTTCTTTGCAAGCAGAGAACTTGGCAAGAGTGGAGAGATGGATTTCACTGAGGCAATACCGAATCTGGAGGCCACTATGGAAGAAGATTTGGACTATTTATTAGTAGCAGCTGAAGATTTAAGAGACATGGGAGAGAATGAAAGAGGATCTAGCAGGGCGTCATTACTCGAGGAACATACAACATGCAAGTGATAACAGAACTTGATTTTGAACTAATGATAGACTCCATCTTTACATGCCAATCAGACTTCTGCCCCATAGTCATTAACCAAAACATGACATTATTTGAAAATACAGTTTTGCACAAGGTAAGAAATCTGATGCTTAATAAGCAAAACAAACAATATAAGAACCTTAGTGCTATAGAAGTGCTAGCTTTGAAAGAACTTGAAATTAATAGACATTTGGTTATTAAGAAAGCTGACAAGAGAGGTAGTATTGTGCTGATGGGTATTAAACAATACAAAGAGATAGTGGAGAGATTGATTTTTGATGTAAACAAGTATAAAAAGCTTAAAATTAATCCTACACATCAGTTTAAAAGGAACTTTATAGGTTTTTAGATATAACAATGCATGAAGGGCATATCACAGTGAATTTAAATATCTGTTTTGTGAACACGGTAGAACACCCAATAGTCCCAACTCTATATTGCCTTCCTAAAATACACAAAACTTGCAATACCCTCCAGGTAGGCCTGTTGTTTCTGGTGTTGGATCACTAACAGCTAACTTATGTAGTTTTGTTCATTTATTCCTGCAACACAGCACATTGAAATTACCATCCTATTTAAGATATTCTGAGGATACCATAAGAAAATTTCAGAAAATTCCATGGAAGCCAGATTATTTATGGCTCACCATGGATGTGGAGGCACTGTATACCTCCATTAAACATCAGGATGGTATCAGAGCCACCAGATTTTTCTTGAAAAAGATCAGAGGGAAACAAATGCCCCAGTAGAGTTCCTCACTGAAGCTTTAAGTTTGATACTTCATCATGGCTACTTTGAATTTGATAACAGCTACTACATACAAGAGTGAGGTACAGCCATGGGGTCCTCAATGGCCCTGGCCTATGCTAACTTATTTATGGGATTGTGGGAATTTTTGCATTTGAATAATCATAATGAGAATCCATTTTTAAACAACATAATAAAGTGGGGACGCTTACTGACGACTGCTTGTAGCGCTTGGTAAGGTAGCATTGAAAGTGCACAACAATTTATTCTATGGCTGAATGATAATAATTTTAATTTAAAATTCACCTCCAATATTTAGCCAGAGCAAACTGATTTTTTGGACTTGACATTTGTAAGTGTAACCCCCCGTTACCCGGAGTTACTAGAATCCCAGTGAGACCTAGTGGAAGGCAGGGAAGGCAGCTTGTGAAACTCCAGTTAAATGGATTTCACACTGTCTCACTCTGTTCTCAGTCTCAGCTGAGACTGAGGGATGACATCATTTTAGAACTTCAGAGCTGCATAAGCTACACTGGAATGTTGCAGTTGGAGGTTAGAGAGAACGTTGGGAATCTGAAGTCATTCAGTCTGTGTGCAGTCTGAGTCAGAGACAGTAATACAGCTGAGTGTGTGCTGGCTCTCAGAGCTTTAAGCTCTGTTTCAGAGCTACTTTTGAAGTGTGTGTTTCCACCTGAAGAGGAACACAGGGACTGGTAATTGAAGTGGTGGAGACCGCTTTCAGTGGTTTAGCAGCCCCATCCCTGAGGGATGGGGGAATGTTTGCCCTGCTCTGGGCAACCCTCCTGGGTCCAGGGAAAGGAAGCTGCCTATTCAAGTTGTGCTGAGGCACCAGAAGCTCTGAGAGAGAAATTCCTTGTGGAGAAAACGCCTGTGGGGCACCTGCAACCAAAGGGTGAGTTCGCTCTGAAAAATTGCCAAATGTTTTATACCTGAATGGAAGAAACTAAAGGGACTGTCACTGGGGTCAGGAAAAGACAGCCAAGTACAGTTCGAAAGTGGGGATTGGACGGCTTAATCTGTGGGAGGTCTAGGAGTAATGGACATTGCCACTTAATTCAAGTATGTTTAAGTCCAGCACAAAGAGTGAAGGAAATTGGGACTGGACTGCTTAATTCAGTGGGGGTCTACAGTAATAGACAATGCCACTTAAAAGTACATTCAAGTCCAGCACAAATGGGAAGCAAGACAAGTAGATGGAATGTGAAATACATTTAGCAAGAATCTACATTGCAAAGCTTTACAGGATGAGGTGTTTACTGTCCAGAGAAATGGCCGGGTATGAATTGTGGGAGTGAGAGGTGGAGACCCCCCCATCAGTAGTAACCAAATTCACCTCTACGGATTTGCTCTGAGACACCTTTTACTTTCTCTCAGGTACTTGGGCAGTGCCTGAGGAAAGCACCCAGACATGGGATTGAAAGGAAAAATCCGTGATGGAGCCATGGTGCTCTTAGGTGGTTTAGGGAGCCACCAGAAAATGTTTCCATGAAGTATGGAAGGTGTCTGAGTGGCTGGCAAAGGAGCCGAGCCAGGGAAAACCCAGAACAGTGTACAAGTTCAGGCTGTGTAACCCAAAGCAGCGTGCAAGTCCGGGCTGTGTGCCCAGTGGGTTCAGAGCCTGAGGGCTAAAGTGTTGAGGAAGTGTTCTAGTCTCTTTTAATCTGCATTACCAGGAGTGTAGCCCCGTGGGGGTCCATCTATGCTTTGTTTATTCTGTTTGGATGTGAATAAAAAGCCACACTTTAGAATCCCACTTCTGGTATTGGACATTACAGTTATTGCTTCCTGTGTTCGGAGTTGCTTGGGTGCCCCTATGCAGAGTAGCCAAACCTAGCCTTTGTGCCGCGTGACCTATTCCTCCCCGAACCCAGCCCACCTGGTATTGCTGTCAGAAACAAACGGCATACCAGCCCTGGGTTACAAAAACAATAACAGCATGAAGAAAATAAGTACAAAGAGTTTTAGGAAAGCAACATCTACTAACTCATTGCTTAGAAATAACAGTTTTCACCCTAGAAAGTTAAAATAATCTATTCCCTATAGTCAATTAATAAGACTAAAGGAAAACTGTCCAAAACAGTGCTGGCAATTACCAGGGCTGCAAAACACCGATTAGCATAACCTATATATTGTAACTATACCGAGCTAACCTTGCCGAGTTATTTATTGTGTTTCTTGCCTGTATGGTGGTGTGTTGAACTTTCCTGGCTATGCCATTTCGAAAGTCCCGCTGCACGGAAGACAGAGCATGACCTTGTAACCCCACCCGATCATCCTCTTGTGTGTCAGAATGCTTGTTCGCAGCGAATGAGGCACATTTCCATGGACTTAAACTAAATAGAGTGTTATATAAGGCCTTGAGTTGTACCTCTAGAAACAATCCCGTTAAAAGCGGAGCAGTGTAAGTTAGTTTAAATTATTAAGTAAAGTTCCAGCTCCGACTTCCAGGCATGCACAGCAGCACCCTGGCGCTACTGCGCGTGTCGAGCGATGGGCTTAGAGCTGCATTATGCCCGAGTCGGAGCTGGAACTTTCCTTAATCAATTTAACTAACTTACACTGCTCCGTTTTTAACGGGGATTGTTTCTAAAGGTACAACTCAAGGACCTCTGCATAATAGCCCGTTTAGTTTTAGTCCATGGAAATGAGCCTCACTCGTCATGAACGAGCGTTCCGACACACAACAGGAACATCAGGGGGTAATCTGCATATCAGTTGCGGCTTTGGCCGCTACCCTCTGTGAGATGGCACCACCCACTCTGGAACATAAAATAAGGATTATTAATGAATGCCATGCCCTACAGCAGAAATGCTGATCTCTCACTGAAAGTTGGCAGGTGAGTACACACTGGGAGGAAAATGGGAATTATGACAGTTTTCCTTTAAGAAGAAATTGTACTGAGGATTGTGCTTTTCCAACAGGCAGGTGATTTGCTAGAGAGATTTAAAGCAAGAGGCTATCAGGAGTTAGTCCTTAACAAAGCCCTGAACAAGGTTATTAATAAAACTCAGGAACAGCTGTTGGAGGTTGGAGGTACTCAAAAGACAAATGAAAATGACAACACACTGACACTGTCTTTAGAGTTTAATGGAATTGCAGGTCAAGTGGGAAACATTGTTTGGGACCATTGGGACACTTTAAAAAGTGACGCGGACCTGAAAAAGATTGCGTCCGACACCCCTAGGGTCACTTTTAGAAAAACAACTAATCCAAAAGATAGACTAGCAAGAAGTCAATTTTACCAAAAGGCAGAAGAGCAAACAATGTGGTTACCCTGTAGACCCAACGGTGTGCACAAATGCATGAGATGCAATGTCTGCAAATAGACGAATGCTGGGAGTGAAAATGTTTTGCCTAATAATAGTAAAATTGAGATTAGGGATTTCATCTCCTGTACAACTACTTTTGTAGTGTATATTGTGGTGTAGTTGTCAATTACACTACATAGGCAAAACATCGAACATTAAAAGAGCGATTCAAGAACATATTAGATCAATAATTAATGGAAAACTGGATAAACCAGTTAGCAGGCATTTTGCAGAAGCACACAATTCTGATCCAGCAAGCTTTAGGTTTATGGGCATAGAATGCATTAAGACTCCTGCAAGAGGAGGTGACAGACAGAATCTTTATCATGCAGAGAAAGTTTTGGATCTTTAGGCAGAACCTGTTAAACTGAAAGGCCTAAATGAAAGATGGGATCTAATGCATTTCTTAAAATGAGAATTTATTTATTATGATTATGTTAGACTCACAGTCCCCCAATGTGTTATAGGCCCTTGGATTTTCAGGGCAGACACTGTTAAAACCAAAAGGCCTATATGAAGGATGGTATCTTTAGTTATTTTTCTTTAAGGGATTTGTATAATGATTATGTGGAATTTCACACTGTTTCCTTTATTTTTAAGACATCATAGGCCTAAATGTGTATGCAACATTTCAGTTTCTGTTGATTAATTATAACGATTTTTGTGTCATAGAAACATAGAATTTGACGGCAGATAAGGACCGCTTGGCCCACCCAGTCTGCCCATTTCCCTACCTAATGGATAAGCTGCAGATCCTAGTTATCCAGCAGCCTACTTCTTTCTACCCCAACCCCCTAGAATTGCCTTATGGCTGTCCCATGCATGCTTGAATTCAGTCACTGTTTTTGACTTCACAACCTCCTCTGAAAGGCTGTTCCATGCATCCACAACACTCTCTGTGAAAAATACTTTTATATTACCTCTGAACCGCCCATCTTCAAATTGTGCTCCTTGTTCTTGCACACCTCTTTTTGAAAGATGATACCCTCTTGGACTTTGTTGATTCCCTTGAGGTACTTGAAAGTTTCTATCATGTCCCCCTCTCCCTCCTTTCCTCGAGGCTATACATATTAAGCTCCTTTAGTCTGTCTTCATATGTCTTCCAGTGCAGACCTTGCACCATTTTAGTTGCCCTCCTCTGGACAGCTTCCATCTTGTCTATGTCCTTGCGGAGATTGGGTCTCCAGAACTGCACACAGTACTCCAGATGAGGTCTCGCCAGCTGTCTGTACAGAGGGATAACAATTTCCTGTTTTCTACTGGTGATGCCTCTCCCTATGCATCCCAGTATCCCCCCAGCCCTCCTTACTGCCCTCTCACATTGCTTGCCAACCTTTAAGTTATCTGATATGACTACCCCCAGGTCCCTTTCCATTTTTGTTGTTGTTAGTATCTCACCCCCCATTGTGTACTCTTCCCCTGGGTTTTTGTTTCCAGGTGCATCACCTTGCACTTCTTAGCATTAAATCTAAGCTGCCATACATTTTACCATTCCTCCAAACTTGCCAAGTCCCTTCTCATCCTTTCCACCCCACCTTGCGTATCAACCCTTTTGCAGATCTTTGTGTCGTCTGCAAAGAGACATACTTTTCCTTCCAGTGCCTCTGCAATGTCACTTATAAAGACATTGAAAAGGACTGGTCCTAGAACTAAACCCTGTGGTACCCCACTAGTAACCCCCCTTTCTTCAGAGTGGACTCCATTTACTATTACCCTCTGTGTCCTATTCTCCAGCTAATTCTTTACCCAGGCTATCATCTTGGGACCCATTCCCAGGCTGGCTAACTTGTATATTAATCTTTTGTGTGGGACTGAGTCAAATGCCTTGCTAAAGTCTAGGTAGGCCATATCCATAGCCCCTCCCTGATCTACTACTTTGGTCACCCAGTCAAAGAAGTCTATTAGATTCGTCTGGCATGACCTTCCCGCTATGAATCCATGCTGCCTTGGGTCCTGTGCCCCTCTGGTCTCTAGGTACTAGACAATTCTTTCCTTCAGAAGTGATTCCATCATTTTTCCTATCACTGAGGTTAAACTAACTGGTCTGTAGTTTCCTGCTTCTGCCCTGCTCCCACTTTTGTGAAGGAGAATCACATCGGCCCTTCTCCAGTCCTCAGGTACCACCCCATCCTCCCATGATTTGTTAAAGAGGGTAGTCAGTGGTGTCACTAGTTCTACCCTTAGTTCTTTTAGAATTCTGGAATGAATCCCATCATTGCTTTGTCCACCTTCAGTTTTAAGAGTACTTTCAGAAACCTTTCTTCTGTAAATGGGCTGATATCAACTTCTGTATCCAGAGTGTTTCTATTGTTTGTTTTAGGTACCTCCCCCTCTTCATTTGTAAATACTGAGCAATACTATTTGCTTAGTATCTCTGCCTTTTCACAGTCACCCTCTGCTCACCCCCCTCCCCTTTATTAAGCCTCACTATCCCTCCCTTACTCTTCCTTCGCTCCCTGATGTACCTAAAAAAGGTTTTATCCCCTTCTTAACTGAGTTGGCTATCTTTTCCTCAGTTCAGGCCTTTGCTGTTCTGACTGCCTTCCCAGCTTCCTTTTGCTTTAACTGATACAATTCTCTGTCCTGCTCCTTCTGTGATTCCTTGTACTTTCTGAATGCTTTCTTTTTCTCTTGAACCTTCACTGCCACCTCCTTTGAGAACCATAGTGGTTTCTTACATCATTTTGTTTTGTTCATTTGCTTCACACAAAGGCTTGTTACCTCTGTGATGGCAGTTTTTATTATTCCCATTGTTCTTCCACCCCTCCTTCCTGCCCATTTGCTAGTGCATTCCTTAGGCACTCACCCATTTTGGCAAAGTCAGCCCTCCTGAAGTCCAGTACTTTTGCCTTTGTATGGCTTGACTCTATTGCTGTGTTTACTGTGAACCATACTGTTCGATGGTCACTAGTTCCCAGATGGCTACCCACTTCTACATCTGTGATCCTCTCTCCATCTCCATTTGAGAGGACCAGGTCTAAGATTGCTCCCTCTCGAGTGGGTTCCAATACTAGTTGTCTAAGGCATGCCCCCTGTAGGGCATCTAGAATAACCCCACTCTTAGAAGTGGCTGCTGCAACTGCACTCCAGTTAACATCTGGCATATTCAGATCACCCATCAGCAATATCTCCCCTTTATCTGCCATTCTAAGTATACTTTCTATCATTTCCTTGTCCATTTCCTCCCTGAGAGGGGGGTCTGTATACAACCCCTGTGCGGACTGTGGTGCCATTGCTTGCCTCTAAATTGACCCACAGTGCTTCTTCTCCTCCTGTTTACCCTTTGTTCTGTTGCTTTGATTCCTTCTTTTATGTAGAGAGCTACTCCTCCTCCTCTTTACCCTCCCTGTCCCTCCTGTAGATAGTGTATCCTGGTATGTTTACATCCCAATCATGGTTCTGTGTACCATGTTTCTGTGACTGCCACGATATCCAGATGTTCCTCCTCCATCAAGGCCACTAATTCAGGAAGCTTGTTACCCAGACTATGGGCATTGGTACTCACTGCTCTCCATTCTTTGATGGCTTTACCTTCTGTAGCAGCATTCTCCACTGACCTTCTACCTTGGTCTTTTTCTCATTTAGTACCCTGTTTTGTAGGGGGAGGCTGGGATTTTCCTGCTGCTTATCAGTGCCTCCCCCCTTGACTAGTTTAAAAGCTTGCCAATGAAGCATTTAAACTGACTGCCCAAAAGACTTGTTCCCTTCCTGGACAGATGCAGACCATCCTGCCAGTATAGGCTGGTGTCCCTCCAGGTGGAACCCCAGTCCCCAGTGAAGACAAACCCCTGTGCTCCACACCAATTTTTCAACCATTCATTAAACTGCATGGTGCAAAGTACCCTTGCCTCACCCATGCCACTGACGGGCAGCACCTCTGAGAAGGATACTGTGTGTGCTACTTGTCTTAAGCTCCTCCCCAACTCTACAAAGTCCTTCTGCACTGCTCTAATCTCATGATGAGCCAAGTCATTTGTCCCTAGGTGGACAATGACGTCCAGCTCAGACTCCCGTGCAATTGTTCTCGTGATCCTAAGGATGCGCTTCCTGTCCCTCCAAGCCATGGCACCAGGCATGCACCTTACTTCAGTTTTCCCTGCTCTCCCCAGTTCTATCCCCCTAATAATTGATTCCCCCAGCAATGCTTCTTTTCCCTGTGGTGCCCTCTGCCTCCTTCCTGAGGGCCTCCCTTGTGACAGTTGTCTGCACCCTCCTTAGTCTCCTCTGTGGGTGCATACATAGGGGAACTATGCTCCCCCAGAATGGTGTATGGATTGTGGAGTGGAACAACTGACTGGGTGTGCCTCTGTTCCACCACCCTTACCCTCCCTGAGCCCACTGTGGTCCAACTGTTGTGCTTTCTTCGCAACCTCTGAGGTAGTGGTGGTGGCTCTGGTGCTCCCTGGATGGGGGAGGTTCCCTTGCTACTGTCCAGTGTGGCCTGAAGACGGGCAACTTCCTCCCTCAGGGCAGATAGTTGTCTACAAACAGGGCAGCATCTCAGATCCAGAAAGACTCCCGGAAGACTGCTGCCCCACAGCTATTACATTGTACTACTCCCCACATAACTGTCTACCTTGTTTAGTTTTGTGTGTGTGTGAGATTGGTGTGTTATATAGAAATATATGTATTTATATAATGTGTATACTTATATTGTCAGTGCAGTGTGCTAGAGAGGATATGACAGTGATATGCACCTTGCCCTCTTGAGGAAATGATGTCAGAACCCCAGGTATAAATGAACTATTTCCAGGGGGGGGAAGGGTTTGGGCCTAAACTGTGCCCTCACGAAACAATCAGCTAAAAGCTCTGACCTACCGCTGCGACGAGTGCCTTCCTGTCAGCAAGATGCCATACACGACAATTTGACAGAGAAAATACCCTGCCAATCAAACAGAGGAAAATCCAAACGTCCAAGTCAGACACAGGTAAACCTCCTCAGCTCCCAAACAGCCTGGTGACTTGTGCTCTGAAAACAGTCAGCCCTAAAACATGTCAGCTGTGCAGAAGGGCAGACACAGAAAACAATATTCAGCCTCTGTGGGTTTAAACTCTTCCTGCACTGAAAATCTTGACAATTGTAACAAAAGTAAAGCAAGCTCCACCTCCCTCTGTTGATTGAAAGACTGCCTTTCTGATAATTCTAAGTTCCTTATTTCACCCTTCAGTAAGAAGTATCCTCCACCTGAAGAATATTAACTTTCCTAAGGAATCTGCTTCAAACCAAAGACAATTGTAAATTGCAAGGTTCACCTCCCTCTGTTGTGAGCACAACTCACTTTCTTGCAAATCTTAAGTCCAGTGTTGCAGCTTCCAGCCAGAGGTAGCTTCGCCTGAAGACTATTAGGTTATCTGATGAGCCTGCTAAAATTAGTACTTTTATCAAGGTCTGTAAGATTCTTCCAGAGCTATTGGCTGTTAAGTAGCTGTGATATAAGCACTTCCTGACACAGTCTGGCCTGGCCTTTTAAGGCACACAGAGATAAACAAAAGAAAAAAAACAGTTTCCACCCCCTAGGCACTGTCTGGGTCCAATACACAGCCTGTAACCTGCTCTCAATTCAGGGCTTATGACAAATTCTTAGCCCAGTGAATACTCACAGTATTACAAATACTGCAATGCAAACAGTCAATCACAGTCAGTATTCTTAAGTAGCTAGAAGTTATTTTCCAAAATGTAATGGTATGTTTAGTTGTCTTTTTCCATAGTGTAGCGGGGTTTTTTTTGCGTTGTGTAGTGCCTAGTTTTGAGGGACTGTTATTGTTGTGTCCCTGTAGTGTTTCCATAATGCAGAAGCCTCCTATAAAAGGTGTGGCTCTGATGGTCTTTCCCTTAGTGTGTTCAAGATGAAGAGCGCTGTGATGTCTGGTCAGAAGTGGTGTTTAGACTGTCTTCAGGAGCGGCAGTTCGGAGCACAGCGCAGTTGGTAGCATGACTTGGAGTGGCTGTAGGAGAGGCAAGCTGTTTGTAGTTAGGAGCCTTGTGGGTGTCAAAAGCAGCATGGAGGGACAAGCTGCAGCAGCATGGCATTGGAGGGACATGAGTGTTTGGTGACTGAAGCTGGAGGGAGGTGTGTATGAGATATGAATTTGTTTTGTGGGTTTTTTTGAGAGAGGCTGTTGTATATAGTATGGACGATTTTGGGGTGGCAGTTCCATGTGTTAATAAAGTGGTTCCTACATGTGTTAATAAGGTGTTTGTTACATGTCTTACTCAGGATGTAATAGGGTGGTTCATAATGTATTTGTTTGGTATTAAGGTATTAACTTATTAATACAGTATAAATGACAGATGGATGATAGACCGACAGACAGATGTTTTCTTTAACTGGTGATGAGCAGATTACTGGGAAAAATGACTGCAGAAAGAATTTTAAAGGAAAGATAAACCTTGCATTACCTTTTTTAAATACATATAGAATAAATTATAGGAAAGTGGCAGTGTACAGGTAAAATTGTTCCACTGACAGTATCAGATACACTTTAGATCATTTGTGCAACAAGATGGAATTATTTTGCAAGTGTATAGCACGTTCATATCTTTTGTTTTATATATTACATTTGCATATATTCCATGTCACCCTATTTTCAGGGAGCCAACCTGGTTTTGCCAATTTCTGTGACACTCACCCTGGTGACATGGGACCATTCTAATTCCCCAAAGCTTTAGGCTCAAAGAACAAACTGTTCCTCTTGTCTTTTAATGGGTCTAGCTCTGCATTTCCACTATTGATTAAGCAGAACATTAGGACCTTATGAAAGCTCCCTGATTTTTAGTGATCAAAAAAAATCAGGTGATCTTTATTTATTATTTATTTAGTGATTCAGAAAAGACCTTTGAGTGCAAGCTCTTTTACAAAGGTTCCACGTCATAGATTGCAGAACAAAGTACAATAGGAGAAAGCAAAGGACAACGAATGATACAGCTTGATTCAGAACTTACAGAATAACTCAAAACATAGGTACAAGTTAAAATAACAAGAAAATCACTTTATAGGGGAATAAGCAGCCACAAAGTGCCTTGTCCGTAGTTCAGAGGGATGGGGATAGCTGGCAGTAGGGTGAAGAAAGGAGGTACAAGAGAGAGATGTACTGCGGTGGAGGTGAAGGGTGGGTGAAGAAGGGCGATAAGGTATAGGGAGAAATGGTGGGGTGAGGGAGACTGAGCAGAGAGGACATGCTACAGTAACATGGTGGGAGCGTGAGGGCACATGGTCAGGCAGCCTGCATTAGTAGTGACTGTTAGGGAAACTCACGGACTGTGAGTTGGGGAGGAATGGGTGGTGGGTGCTGAAGAAGCATGATGTAAACTGATTGCTGATCTCCTTCATTTGAAAATATTGACATGGATATTTGGTTAGCCAAAATGGCTCGATTTTAAAAAGCTAGTGGAGCCAAAACAGGCAGGCAGGAAAATAATATAGATTTTAAGCAGTAGTCAGTTGTAACTTTTATTTCTGGAGTATTTTTCTTTTTCCTTTTTCTCATAAGAAAGTCTTCTATATGATAATATTGTGCTGGATGTGTGGAACAGCTCCTAGCCGGGCAGCTGACACATCCAGCTCTACTGCCCCCATTACATCAGCAGCACTGTGACCTCACTGGCAGTGACATCACAGGTGAATGACCTGGCAGTCACTGAACTGCTGTTCTTAAGCAGCAGTGATATCACAGTCAGTAAAGTCACAGTGCTGGTGATGTGGTGGTGGGTGTTGGGGACAGCAGAGCTAGACATATCAGCTGCCAGGCAGAGCGCCGCTCCACACATCACAACTACTAACATCAAATAAACAATCTTCTAATTAAACAAAGTGAAATGAAAAGTACATTAGATATAAAATGGTAATGGTTGGCTGCTTTTAAAAAGTAATATTAGTTTACAGCAGTACACTAGCTCCTTTAAGTTTTTCTTTTCCAGTAGGGCCGGAGTCAAGTTCCCTGCAGGGGATCTGGATACCCTGGGGGGGCAAGGAAGTGGGGGTTGAAGTTCAATGCAGGGAAACGTAGGGTGCTGCATCTGGGGGTCAGAAACTCGGGACATGCATACACTCTGGGCGGGGACCACACTGCAAGTCACATCGGGCAAGCGGGACTTGGGATAGTGGTGACAGCAAATGAATAACATGAATAACATTGAGAATTGTCAAGAGCTGCAGCAAAAGCAAACATGATACTGGGCTGCATAACCAGGGGGATTACTGGTGATCCTCCCTCTGTATAATGCCCTGGTTAGGCCGCATCTTGAGTACTGTGTGCAGTTCTGGAGACCCCATCTTAAGAGGGACATAGCGCTGCTGAACCAGAGGAGGGCAACCAGGATGATTCAGGGCATGGAGGGTAGGACCGATGAGGAGAGACTGGATGAACTCAATCTGTACGCACTGGAGGAGAGGGGGGGACAAAGGGGACATGATAGAAACTTTCAAGTACGTAGAAGGAATAAATAAGGGGGGAGTCAGGGAAGTGTTCAGGCTTAAAAAGGGGGGAACTACTAGGGGGCACGAGTGGAAGCTGGAAGGGGGGGAGGAGTACAGGGGGGAACGCAGGAGACACTTCTTCACAGAGAGGGTGGTGGCACCATGGAATGCACTGCCCAGGATTATGGTGGAAGAGACCACAGTGGAAGGATTCAAGAAGGGTTGGGACAGGTACAGGGGGAAGCTGAGGCCAGGGAGGGCCACCTCTGGGGCTGGGGGGGTGGAGGAGTGAGCTCCCAGTAGGGGGCTAGCTTCTGAGCAGACACAATAGACCATGGGGCTACTCTGCTGGCTTTCACTATGATAAGAACTTTTGTTAGAGTGCTGATTGCTGCCTGTTAAGTGCTTATGGATGAAACAATGTATTGATTGTTACCAAGTGTGTTGACTGTTTGTTAAACTTGAGGCAGGATACAAATTTAAATGGAAAGGATGAGCTTGTCTTACATGCTGACTTTGAAACAAAGATGGAGACACTATTTGTCTGAAGCTGTTGTTTCAAAATGCTTTGGAATCTGTCAGTTTGGAAGGATTTTTTTCTGCATGTTAATGAGTTTATATTCTGACAAAACGTGTTTGTGGGGAATCACATCTGCTCTACAGAGTTCAAATGTCTTTTTTTAGTTTTATCACTGTTTTATACTGGAGCAATTAATGGAAAGCCCAGGGCAGTGTGATGCAACACTTTGTGTGGGTTATTGTTTTTCACCTACTTTATTAATCTGTGTAATTCCTGTATTTTTGTGTGTTTTAAACCAAGTGCTGTGAGGGCAAGATGTGTAGCTTCATTATGTATTTTTCTTTTTTTTTGGGGGGGTCAGGAATTTGAACTGCTTGTAATGTGTTTCTTTTTTAATATATGATATCCCAGTAGCTGAGATGCAACATCTTATTTTCACTGGAGTCCTGCTTTTAACCTACTGTATTTCTGAAGCTAGGTAGATTGCGGCACTGAGAGATTAGGTGTGTTGTGAAAGATCACATAGTGTGTGTTTGACTCTAACAGGGCTTTCACTAGTACTATTTGTATTTTTAGCTTTGCTGGAGTGTGAAGCAAAATGTCCTTTTTTTTATAGAATGGCCAGTCACTTCCGGTTTACAGTGCCTAGGAATTAGTCCCAATAGATGCTGCACACATGGCTGGGAAATGTTCCTCGATCTAGATCTCCCTACGTCTTTGATTGATCTAGTAATACTTTTTTAGGAAAAAGTTTGATGTATAAGCCTGAAGAAATTAATTTGTTTATATTTAGAGAAAGTGCTTGCTACTTAAAACGAATAATCTAAAATATGTGAATTAATTAAGTTCATGGTGCATCCCTTTTCAGGAGATCCCTGTATTAAAATATATAAACTTAAGTGTTGGAGTTCGCTTAAGTATACTGTATATAGCAGTTCTTTGTTTTCACCCCTTTCTTCTTCTTTTTCTTTCTCTCTCCTAGTTCTCTCCTTCCCTTTAAGCTTTTACCTTTGCTTCCTCCTGAAACTAAATGAGTTAAATTAAGACATGACATGGTCCTTTGAATTATTTAAAGTTTTCTAATTGGTGTTTAATTAATGTGTCATTGTGATGTCATGGTTTTTGGTATAAATTGCACTCTGAACTTTGTATGGTATACGCCCAAAGGCTTGTAGCCGATGCGCTTAGGGGCTCGCGACTGGTGTGAATTCTCAATACAACAATTTTAGTTGATGAACATCCTGGAGTTTGTGGTTATTTAAGGTGCGCTTTGCTTTGGGAACATTATTCTGAGTTTAAAGCTGTCTGCCTGCTTATGTGCCACCTCGATCCTGAAGCGCAGGATTTGAACTTTGGATCCTTCAGAATTCTATTGGCTGTCTAGGCAGTGGCGCCATGCTGCCTGTCATACTGGCCCACTTGTCAATTATGACCCTCACGCATTTTCCTACTCTGGAGAAGGTACTATCTCTGTTGTTCTATGAACACCCAGTGGGGGAGGGTAACGTGGTAGAAAACCAGCCTCAGCAGTACTGCGCTCTTCCCCACCGACTGTTAAACATCTCTTAAGTTTCTTTGATCACAAATATCTGCAGGGGTGGAAAGGGATTCTATAGATACATAGGGGAGAAAAGAAAAGCAAAGGCACACATCAACAGGATTAGGACTAGGGAGGCATGGGCACAGGAAGCTGGGGAACAAGCAGAGGCGCTAAATGAGTACTTTGCCTCGGCCTTTACCAGGAGAGGTGGGGGATCCTTCCAGCCCGATGGGAGGGAAGGGGATCCCACTGAATCAGGAGAGCAGTTGGAAAGTGAAGGACTGGATGAGGCTAGGGAAGGGGATGGGTCGTATCTAGATGGGGAGGAGCAGATGGATGAGGAGGTGGGATGGGAGGGTGAAATCACAGCAGATAGGGTGAGAGAGGCCCTCCGGTTGCTAAAGACAGAGAAGACGCCAGGGCCAGATGGGCTGCATCTAAGGGTACTGAAGGAACTGGTGTATGTGCTGGCAGCTCCACTGGCCTCACTCTTCAACATCTCTCTGATGACAGGGTGGGTGCCTCAAGATTGAAAGGTGACTCATGTGGTGCCTATCCACAAGGGGGGTCCAGAGAGGAGATGGGGAATTATAGGCCTGTTAGCCTAATGTCAGTAGTAGGCAAGGTTATGGAGGGTATTATCAAGGAGAGGCTGGGTGGGGGGCAGCTGGAAATGTTGGGGCACCTGGATGACAGGCAGTATGGTTTTGTTTCAGGGAGGTCGTGCCAGACCAACCTGGTGGAGTTTTATGACTGGGTGATGGGTGCCCTGGACTGACAAAGGCCAGTGGATGTCCTCTATCTGGATTTCAGTAAGGCATTCAATTCGTTACCCCTGCCTACTAGCAATGGTGGGGGGCAGCTGCTCAGGTGGGTGGAAAATTGGATTACGGGGTGAATACAGAGAGTGGTGGTTGGAGGATAGTCTCCTCCCCCAGGAGGGTCATCAGTGGAGTCCCCAAGGGTTTGGTCCTGGGGCCACTCCTGTTCAATTCCTATGTCTCGGACATAGGAGGGGTGTTAAGAGTAGGCTATCTCTTTGTGGATGACTCAAACTGGGGAGCACTGGTGGACGGGCAGGAGGGAGAGAGGCCTCCAGGGAATCTGGATACCCTGAGAGGGTGGGCAAGGAAGTGGGGATTGAAGTCCAATGCAGGGAAATGTAGGGTGCTGCATCTGGGGTCAGAAACCCAGGCCATGCATACACCTGGGGTGTCACACTGCAAGTCACATCGGGAGAGAGGGACCTGGGGTAGTGGTGGACAGCAAAATGAATAACACTGAGAATTGTCAAAGAGCTGCAGCAAAAGAAAAAACAGGATACTGGGCTGCATAACCAGGGGGATTACCTCCAGGAGGAGGGAGGTGATCCTCCCTCTGTAGAATGCCCTGGTTAGGCTGCATCTCGAGTACTGTGTGCAGTTCTGGAGACCCCATCTTAACAGTGACATGGCGCTGCTGTAGAGGGTCCAGAGGAGAGCAACCATGATGATTCAGGGCACGGAGGGTAGGCCCTATGAAGAGAGACTGGAAGAACTCAATCTGTACGCATTGTAGGAGAGGAGGGACATGATAGAGGTTTTCAAGCATGTAAAGGGGATAAAGAAGGGTGAAGCCAGGGAAGTGTTCAGGCTTAAGAAGGGGGGGGGAACTACCAGGGGACAGGAGTGGAAGCTGGAAGGAGGGGAAGTACAGGGGGAGTGCAGGAGACACTTCTTCACTGAGAGGGTGGTGGAACCATGGAAAGCACTGCCCAGGGTCTGGTGGAAGAGAATACAGTGGAAGGATTCAAGAACGGTTGGAACAGGTAATGGGATACTGAAGCCTGGGAAAACCACCTATGGGGCCGGGGTGGTGGTGGTGGAGAAGCAAGCTCCAGTAGGGGATAGCTTTAGCAGACACGATAGACCATGGGGCCTATTCTGCTGGCTTTGCTATGATTTATGATACTATGATACAAACTACCTCCCCTCTTACCAGCCTGACACCAGGTCTCTGAATGCCCAGCTCTGTGACCCTAGATTATCCCACTGCTCTCTAGAAGGACCAGTAGCAATCCTTGCCCCCTGCATACCACTTGGAATCAGTGCCAGTGCCAGCAATGGGTGAGAACTAAGAACCTGATGAAATTCTGTTTCAGAGTGATACTAAGAAAATGTGTGGAGAGAGTGCTACAGTCTAAATTGCTCTGGAAAGTGTCTAACTGCAATATTATATGTGGAACATTGACACACCCCAACCTGACAGACTGCCTGTTGTACTTCAGTGGGTTCCCCAGCAATTTTGGTGTTATTTCCAACAGTGCTGATGACGTCCTTGTCATTCTGAAGTGGCACAGCAGCTCTGAGGTCCTCCCACCACTGTTGTACTCACCAGACCTTTTGAGCTTCAGGACCCTGTTTTACAAAGTGCCCCACTTTCCCTTTACTTTCTAAGTAAGTGGCAGCAATGCATGCACTACGGGCTCACTTCAGGTAGGGGACTGAGCCCTGATTCCTTGTAATTCCAACCCTATTTCCATGTCCTCACATTCATTGCTGTCCTACAGTCAGACACAGCTCCTCCCTGAGTCCCTCCAACAAAAAACTGTCAGCTTGCCTTACATACTTCTCTTCTCAGAGGTTCAGCAACACCAAAGGTTATTAAGTTGGAACATGAACGTGTGACCTGCTGCTCACCTTCTGAGCTCTGAGATTCACTGCAACTCGGTCTTTTATCTCTCTCCCTGCTCCAGCTCTTAGTCTTTCTTCCGGCAAATACAAAACACATATCCCACAATGCACTGTTAACCAAGGTGACAGAAATTTAAAGAGACAGTACACAATATCTACATGCAGTGGAATATATATACCGAGATTTATCTACCGTGCGTGAGGGGGCAGGCAGGGCCATAACTCATGAGTGGTAGAGCCATGAGTGAGTTATAAAAGACCTGCTCCCTCATAAGTGATAATAAATGTCATATTCTGAAGAAGGCCACTGTTTGCCCAATTTATACTGTGGAAAAATTAATAAATAAACAGAGGAAAGAGTAAGTATTCAAAACAACAGTTAAGGGGTCAGAAATAAGACATGATGGGAGTGGTGCAGTGCAGTGGCTGTGGAGCAGCAGTCTTCCAGGAGATGTTCTGGAGGATGCAGTGTTGTCCCATCTGCAGGCATCTCTCTGGCCTGAGGGAGGAGGATGCTCATATCCAGGCTCAATTGACCAGGATTTTGGGGACCTCCTCTCCCACCCAGAGACCACCAGGGTCACTGCCGTTGCCTCAGAGGTTGCAAGAAAGAGGAGCAGTTGGACCACAGTGGGCTCAGGGAGGGCGAGGGTGGTGAAACAGAGGTGCATCCCTCCAGTTATACCTCTGCATAATTCATATGCCATTCTAGCAAAGTGTGGTTCCTCTATGGAGGCATCCACAGTGAAGACCAAGGAGGATGCTGGGAACCTCCACAAAGGAGACCCACAGGAGGGTGGCATGAGACCCCACAGGGGAAGGAAACAATTCCTTGTGGGGGACTCCATTGTTAGGAGGGTAGAACCGGGGGAGGAAGGGGAGAGGGAGGTAAGGTGTCTACCTAGCGCCATGGCTTGAAGGGACGGGGAGCGAATCCTCAGGCTCGCCGGAGCAGCTGCACAGGGGAGGGAACTGGATGTCACTGTCCACCTAGGGACAAATGACCTGGCTGAGAAAGGGATCAGAGCAGTGCAGGAAGAGTTTGTGGAGTTGGGGAGGGGCCTTAGACAAGTAGCATGCACGGTAACCTTCTCACAGGTGCTGCCTGTCTATGGCATGGGTGAGGCTAGGGTGGTCCACACCATGGAATTCAATCACTAGTTGAAAAATTGGTGCAGAGCTCAGGGTTTTGGCTTCATTGGGGACTGGGGGCCCACCTGAAGTGATGTAGGCCTGTACTGGCGTGATGGTCTGCATCTGTCCAGGAGGGGAACCAGGATCCTAGGTGATAGGTTTAAGTACTTAACTGGCAAGCACTTAAACTAGCCAAGGGGGAGGCACTGTAAAGGAGCAGGGAAATCCTAGCACCCCCCCCCCCAAAAAAAAAATCAGGGTAGTAAGTGAGGTAAACACCAAAACAGAGACATTGATAGGGAGAAGGGCAGGGATAAATGGAGAAAACAACAAAGGCAATAAGGACAGAATGGGGCAAAAAGGGGTAAGGTCATCAAGAAACTGAGGGTAATGAGTACTAATACCTGTAGTCTGGGCAACAAGCTCAATGAACTGGTGGCCTTGATGGAAAAGGGATGCCTGGATATTGTGACAGTCACAGAAACATGGTACACAGAGAACCATGACTGGGATGTTAAGATACCAGGGTACACAACCTACAGGAGAGACAGGGAGGGGAGAAGAGGGGGAGGAGTAGCACTCTATGTAAGGGAAGGGATAAAAGCAACAGAACAAAAGAGTAAACAGGGAGGAGAGAAGGCACTGTGGGTCACCTTAGAGACTGGAAATGACACCACAATCTGCACAGGGGTTGTATACAGACCCCCATCTCAGGGGGAGGGAATGGATAAGGAAGGATATGATAGAAGGCATCCTTAGAATGGCAGAGAAAGGGAAAATATTGTTGATGGGGACTGAATATGCCAGATGTTAACTGGAGTACCTTTGCTGCAGCCACATCCAAAGCAGGGCCATTCTCGATGCCCTACAAGAGGCATGCTTCAGACAGCTAGTTTTGAACCCATTCGTGAGGGAGCAATCTTATACCTTGTACTCTCAAATGGGGACAGTGAGAGGATCTCAGATATAGAAGTGGGTAGCCATCTGGAACAAGTGACCACTGAACAGTGTGGTTCACAATAAACTCAGCTACAGAGTCAAGCCATACAAAAGTGAGGGTTCTGGACTTCAGGAGGGCTGACTTTGTCAAGATGGGAGAGTGCCTTAGAAAAGCACTAGCAAACAGGCAAGAAGGAGTGGTGGAGCAACAATGGGGAAACATCAAATCTGCCATCACAAAGGCAACAAGCCTTTGTGTAAAGTAAATAAACAAATCAAAATGAAAGAAAAAGTCATTATGGTTCTCAAAAAGAGGTAGCGGGGAAGGTTAGGGAGAAAAAGATAGCATTTAGGAAGTATAAGGAAACACAGAAGGAGCAAGACAGAGAACTGTACCAGTTAAGGCAGAAGGAAGAAAGGAGGGAAATCAGAATAGCAAAGGCCCAAACTGAGGAAAAGATAGCCAACTCGGTTAAGAAGGGGGATAAAACCTTTTATAGGTACATCAGGGAGTGTAGAAAGACAAAGGGAGGGACAGTGAGGCTGAATAGAATGGACAGTGGGTAGGCAGAGAGGGAGAGTGAAAAGTAGGATACTGAATGAATACTTCTGCTCAGTATTCACAAAAGAGGAGGAGGAGAAGGTACCCAATCCAAGGATGGGGGTGCATCCCAGTCCTGTCACAGAAGAAAGGGTTCTGAAAGAACTCCTAAACCTGAAGGTGGACAAAGCAATGGGGCCTGACAGGATTCACCTCAGAATTCAAAAAGAATTAAGGGAGAACTAGTGACACCACTGACTACCCTTTTAACAAATCATGGAGGATGGTGTGGTACCTATGGATTGGAGGAAGGTGGTGATTCCCTTCACAAAAGTGGGAGCAAGAAAGAGGCAGAAAACTACAGACCTGTCAGTTTGACTTCTGTGGTAGGGAAAGTGATGGAATCATGTCTGAAGGAAAGAACAGTTGAGTACCTAGAGGCCAGTGGGGCACAGGGCCCAAGGCAGCATGGGTTCACAGTGGGAAGGTCATGTCAGATGAATCTAATTGATTTCTTTGACTGGGTGACCAAAGTAGTAGACGAGGGAGGGGCTCTGGACATGGCCAACCTAGACTTTAGCAAGGCATTTGACACAGTCCCACACAAAAGATTAATAAACAAATGAACCAGCCTGGAAGTGGGTCTCAGGGTGGTAGCCTGGGTGAAACATTGACAGAACAACAGAACACAGAAGGTAATTGTAAACGGAGTCCTCTCTGAAGAAAGGGGGGTTACTAGTGGAGTACCGCAGGGTTCAGTCCTATTTAATGTCTTTATAAGTGACATTGCAGAGGGATTGGAAGGAAAAGTATGCCTCTTTGCAGGTGAGACAAAGATCTGCAACAGGGTTGATACACAAGGAGGTGGAAAGGATGAGAAGGGACTTGGCAAGGTTGGAGGAATTGTCAGAAGTATGGCAGCTTGGATTCCACGCAAAGAAGTGCAAAATAATGCACATGGGAAACAAAAACCCAGGGGAAGATTACACAATGGGGGGAGATAGGAACAACAAAAATGGAAAGGGACCTGGGGGTAATCATATCAGATGACCTTAAGGTTGGCAAGCAACGTGAGAAGGCAGTAGGGAGGGCTGGGGGGATGCTGGGATGTATATGGAGAGGCATCACCCGTAGAAAACAGGAAGTTGTTATCCCTCTGTACAGATACTTGGTGAGACCCCATCTGGAGTACTACGTCCAGTTCTGGGGACCCTATCTCCGCAAGGACATAGACAGGATGGAGGCAGTAAAGAGGAGGTCAACTAAAATGGTGCAGTGTCTGCAAGAGAAGCCATACGAGAAGAGACTAAAGGAGCTTAATGTGTATACCCTTGAGGAAAGGAGGGAGAGAGCGGACATGAAAGAAACTTTTAAGTACCTCAGTGGAATCAACAAAATCCAAGAGGGTAACATCATTCAGAAAAAGAGATGTGCAAGAATAAGGGGACACAATTTGAAGATAGAGGGGGGATGGCTCAGGGGCAATGTGAGGAAGTATTTTTTCACAGAGAGGGTGGTGGACGCATGGAGCAGCCTTCCTGAGGATGTTGTGGGGTCTAAAACTGTGGAAGAATTCAAGAATGCATGGGATGGACATAAGGCAATTCTTGTGGGGGGTAGGAAGAAATAGGCTGTTGGCTAACTAGGATCTGCAGCTTATCCTATAGGTAGTGAAATGGGCAGACTAGGTGGGCCAAGCGGTCCTTATCTGCCATCAAAGTCTATGTTTCTATTGTTTAAATTGCAGTCTTTTGAAATGAGTTAACTCACCAATGGGGACAGAGTCACTGATGTAATGGTGGCTAGCCACCTGGGTCCAGTGATCATCATACAGTGTGGTTCAATGTTAGAGCAGTGGAGGAGACAAGCCACACAAAAGAAAGGGTCCTGGATTTCAGATGTGTTGACTTTGCAAAATTTAGGGAAAGTCTCAAGGAAGCCCTGGCAGGGAAAGAAGGGGGGGTATAGAGAAACACTGGGCTAACCTTAAGGGAACCATAATAGAGGAAACAAGCCTCTGAGTTTCGCAACTAAGCAAAACAAAGTGAAAGAAAAAAAAAACACTGTAGTTCTCAAAGGACATGGCCAGCAAAGTAAGAGAGAAAAGGCTAGCTTTCAGGAGGTACAAGGAGACAGTGGGTTGGGGGGGACAGGGAACGGTATCTGGAAATGCACAGGGAAGCAGGGAAAGCAGTCAGGAGTGCAAAGACACAAACGGAGGAAAAAATAGCCTAGACAATTAAGAAAGGAGACAAGACCCTTTTCAGGTACATTAGTGAAAGAAAGAAGACCAGGGTGGGATTGTGAGGTTAAAAAAAGGAGGGAGGTGTGTGTGTGTGTGTGTCTGTGGAGGGGGACCTAGAAAAAACAACAATTCTGAACAAATATTTCTGTTCAGTAATCACAGAAGAAGGGGAAGGAGGAGGACCACTATTGGGTGATGGGGTACCAATGGGAAGGAGGTGGGCACTAGCCTATTTATAGAAGGGGTAGGGACATGCCTCATTTAATGATACATCTTGGGACACACGACCTGGCTGACAAGACAGTAGATACAGTCCAGAGGAGGTTTGAGGAACTAGCACAATTATGTGAGGGGGCAGAAAGATCAGTAACTTTTTCAGAGATACTTTCTGTGCCAAAGGCAAGCACAACAAGAAAGCTGAGAATAGAGGAATTTAACAGATGACTAAGAACCTGGTGCTGTGCTAAAGGGTTTGGGCTGTTGGGGGGGGTGAGGAGGGACCTGGGAGAACAGTAGTCCCTATGCCAAGGACAGACTACACTTGAATGAGGAGGGAAAGAAAGTGTTGAAACAGAGGATGGAGGAGTAATACAGGAAGTTGGAATTTAAACTAGGAGTGGGTGGCAGTTGGGGAAGAGATATGCAGAGACCACAGGTTGGGAAACCATATGAGCTTACCCCCATAACAGTGACAAAGGACAAATGGCAAGTACTGTTGGTGATGCTAGGAAAGGAGGGCAGGATTGGGGGAGGTGTTACCCTTAATGCTAGGAGCCTTGGGAGAAAACTGCAGAGTTACAGGTTCTCATGGCAGAGGGAGAGTGGACATTGCAGTCATCACGGAAACATGGGCCACCCAATACAATGACTGGGGACCTGTACCAGGGTTGTGATTATTTCAGAGGGACAGGGGTGATTGGGAAAGGAGGGGAGGTGGCACTATATGTGAAGGAAGGACTGAAGTGTGTAAGGGAAGAAGGGAGGAGGGTAGAATGGAGTCACTTTGGATGCAAATCCAGGATTCCAAGAATAGGATTCTTAGAATGGGAGTGGTGTACAGGCCACCATCTCAGGACGGAGGAGTTAGACAGGGAACTAGTGGGACAGATCAGGAGGACCTTGGAGAAGGGTAGTGTGGTGATTGTGGGGACTTCAACATGCCAGGAGTGGAATGGAGCACCTCAACAACCAGGAACAGAAGGGAGCAGGTACTGCTGGATGCCTTCCAGGACAGCTTCCTGCTGCAAATGATCAGTGAACCAACCAGGTTAGGGAATACCCTTGACCTTGTGCTGGCAAATGGGGACTTTGTGAGAGAACTTACAGTGGAGGAACTGCTGTCAGGGAGTGACCACCGCTCAGTATGGCTCACATTGGATATGGGCAAGGAAGGAGTGGAATCTGGCACAATAGTGCTGGACTTCAGGAGGGCCGACTTTGGGAGGATGGGGAAGTGGTAAGGGTACCTGGCAGAATTCAGTCTAGTATGGACACTAACCAGAGGTGGGAGCTCATAAAACTGGGGATAGTGGAGGCAACCTAAAACTGCTGCAAAGCCCAGAGCAAGAAGGCTAGGGCTAAGAAACCAATCTGGTTGAGCAAGAAGGTCATGGAAAAGGTAAGGAGGAAAAGAGCTGCCTTTAGGAAGTACAAGAAAACAGGGAGGGGGGAGGACAGGGAGGAGTACTTGACAGAATAGAAGGAGGTGACAAGGGCAGTAAGGGGAGCCAAAGCATCTACGGAACTCAGGCTGGCACAAGGCATTAAGAAGGGGGAGAAGGACTTCTTTAAGTACATCAGGGAGAAAAGGAGCTGTATGGACTACATAGTAAGGATTAGTAAGGATTAGGAAGGAGGGGGGTTGGGTGGAAGCAGGGTGCGATAGGGTGGAAGCAGGGTGTGATAAAGCGGAAGCACTAAATGAGTACTTCTGCTCAGTATTTACTAAAGAGAAGAGGGGTAACACCTAAGGTGGAAGAAATGGCAGAAGCGGGGGAGTGGTGACAGATGGGAAATCATGGAGAGCAGAGTTCGAGAGGGTTTGAAGGCACTGAGGGTGGACAAGGCGCCAGGCCCAGATGGCATCCACCCCAGGGTACTGAAGGAGCTGGCAGGGTCCTTGCAGGACCTTTGGCAGACCTATTTAATGCCCTCACTACATTCGAGGTGTGTACCTCAGGACTGGAGCATGGCTCATGTAAGTTCTCCACAAGAATGGCCCCATGATGAACCGGAACCACGGACCAGTGAGCCTCACATCCATCGTGGGTAAGCTAATGGAGACTATCCTGAAGGAGAGGCTGGTGACCCTCCTAGAGGCCAAAGGACTACAAGACAGCAGACAGCATGGTTTCATATGTGGCAGATCCTGCCAAACCAACCTGGTCGAGTTCTATGACTGGGCAACTAGGCAACTGGACAGGGGCCATGCAGTGGATGTCCTGTATCTGGACTTCAGTGAGGCATTTGACTCCAGTGCCACATGGAGGCTGGGAAGGAGTAGTAGGCACAGGCGGGTGCAAAGCTGGTGAGATGGGTGGGAAACTGGCTGCAGGAAGGCAACAGAGGGTGGTGGCGGGGGAGCTCACACCCAAGGGCAGTGACGAGCGGTGTTCCACAGGGCTCAGTGTTGGGACCAGTGTTGTTTGGGATATTCATTGCAGACATATCATGGGACATCAAGAGCAAGATCAATCTGTTTGCTGATGATACCAAGGTAGGCGCTGTGGTGGATGACCTGGGGATGGCAGGGGTTGCAGGATGATCTGCAAAAGTTTGAAACCTGGTCAGAAACCCGGCAACTGGCTTTAATGCCAAAAGTGCAAGGTGCTACATTTTGGGATGAAGAACCCAAGGAGGAGTTACCAGCTAGGGGGAGTGCAGCTAGCCCAGACAGAGGAGGAGAAGGATCTGGGTGTGCTCATTAGAGGGTCAATTAACAACTCAGCACAATGTACGAAGGCAGCTGCAAAGGCCAACAAAATGCTGGGTTGTATTGCAAGGAGTATATCCTCAAGGAGGGAGGAGGTGATTCTGCCACTGTATAGGTCATTAGTTAGACCACACCTGGAGTACTGTGTGCAGTACTGGCGTACGTATCTGAAGAGGGATACATTCATGAATATTAAAAGAATTGAGAGAGGTGCTGGCAGCACCACCAACAGAACTATTCAACAAATCGATAGCGACAGGGGTGTTCCAGGGGGAATGGAGGAGGAGGAGGATGAATGTAGCCCTTCTCCACAAAAGTGGGAACCAGGAGGAGGCTAGCAACTACAGGCCAGTCAGTCTGATCTCACACCTGTGCTGCGTGGCTTGCATTGGCTACCAGTTCTGTGGTGGATCACCTTCAAGGTTGGTTTACTAACCTACAAGGCCCTACATGGACGGGGACCGAGTTATCTGCAAGAGCTTCTCAGTCTCTAGCACCCTCTCCGTCCATTCCGCTCCGCCAAGCAGGGATTACTAGAGATTCCCAGGGTCCTCTTGAAGACCTCTGGAGCCTGTTCATTTGCTTTTGTGGCTTCTACTCCGTGGAACTCTCTATCTCCTCGGATAAGGGGGTGCCAGACTGTGGGAGAGCTTTAAGTCAGCTTTGAAAACTCATTTGTTTACTCTTATTGATCAGGATAGACAAGTTCAGAATTTGCTGTTTAAGGGGTTTTTGGAACATTTTATGGTTTTAACTGCTGTAAAAGCACTTTGATATGTTTGAATTGTGCTTCATATAAAAATTGTTTTAATATCATCATCATCGTAAAATTAATGGTCACTGCTGAAGGAAAGGATTGTGATACTTCTCATATCCAGCAGAGCAAAGGATCCGAGGCAGTATGAATTCACAGCGGGAAGGTCTTGTCAAACAAATCTGATAGATTTCTTTGACTGGGTGACCAGGGAGGTACACCAGGGAGGGGCGGTGGATGTGGCCTACCTAGATTTCAGCAAAGCCTTTGACACCGTACCACACAGGAGGTGGATAAATAAGTTGGGCAGGCTGGGAGTCGGCTCCAAGGTGATAAACTGGGTCAGAAACTGGTTGAATTAGAGGACACAGAAGGTGGTGGTAAATGGCATTCAATCTGAGGAGAGGGGGCTGACCAGAGGGGTGCCACAGGGATCGGTGCTGGGGCCAGTCATCTCTAATGTCTTCATAAGCAACACTGCAGAGGAGTTAGAGGGGAAGGAAGGCCTCTTTGCAGATGACACTAGGATCTGCAACAGGGTCGACACTCTGGTGGGGGTGGAAAAAAATGAGAAAGGACTTAAACACTCTTGAGGAGTGGTCAAGAGTGTGGCACCTACGATTCAATGCAAAGAAGTGCAAAATCATGCATTTGGGGCACAGAAATCCAAGGGGTGAGTACAAGATGGGGGAGAGGTACTAATGACCACCAATCATGAAAGGGATCTGAGGGAAATCTTTTTTTTTTTTTTTATATTCTTTGTTTATGCCCCCTTACTCACCGCTCCGGACCTTGTCCTCGGGATCATTAGGCTGTACACGCTCCCATAGGTCCTCCCCAGGTATCTCCATTCTGGTTCCTGTTAGCAATGCCCCCATCCTGCCTCAGTCTGCCCCTTGGGCGGGGAGGAGAGGGACCCACCCATAGTCCCCTCCAGTCCATTAGTGTGCGTCGAGTATGCTGCATAGGCCCATCCTGAAGCCTGGTTTTGGATTTCTCTCGGGCAGCTGGGTCCCATCTCCAGGCATCCGTTGCGGGGTTTTTCCATTTTTCTGCTTCTACCCTCTCCTTTCAGGATGCTGACACACTTGGAGAGACAAGGGGCAGGGCACATAGTATTGTGCTGTTGTCCCGCCTCTCGGCTGCCACCCCCCCATCCCTGTTCATGCCACCCCACTGCACCTCAGGACAGGCATCCCCACCCTCCACAGAGAAGGAGAGCAGCCTGTGGGCACTCGATTCTTCTCCCCGGCCGGCCCTCCAGCTGTCCAAGTCCGGTCCTAAACCTGGGTCGCTGGCATCACAAGCCGTAGCCCTTCCACTGCACCAGCGCGTCGGCATTGACGGAAATCATATCTGATGACCTAAAGGTAACTAAAGTTTCCAAACAATGTGAGAAGGCTATGGGGAGAGCCAGTAGGATGCTAGGGTGCTTAGGGAGATGTATCACCAGCAAAAAATAAAGGAGATGGTTATGGCACTGTACAGATCACTAGTGAGATGTTATCTGGATTACTGTGTCCAGTTCCGGAGGCAGCATCTCCAGAAGGACATATTTATTTATTTAGTTAGTTTTTGTTGACTGGGAAAGGAGAACTAGACAATTCTGCCTATTTTCATCCTTGTCCCGGGGAAGAGGGATACAGATTGATGGCAACTGACATTGAACAGATTAAGCTGTTGGTGGCATATTTAGGGAATGGAGGAAATTTGGCCAAGACACCTGGGAAATTTCCCTACTCTTGCACCAGGGGGTGCTTCTTCCTGTGATCAAGGGTGGAGAAGCTGAGTTTGGAGTTGGACAGAGGAGGAGGAGGAGGAAGAGGTGAATGCAGTGGAATAGAGGACAATAAAGAGGTGAATGCTGGTGGAGGAGGTTTGTGAGCTTTGGGCTCTAAGCAAAAAGCTTTTCTGCAGTTCCATGGAGATTCCTGAAAGTTTTGTAGCTGGAGATTTACTGATGGAAATTGCTACAGAAGTGAAGGTACTAGATGCTAATATGGACAGTGACTCACAGCCTAATTTGCAGGTACTTGCTGTCTTGCGAGACACTCCAGATGTGTTGACATTGCTGAGGAAATCTGAAGAGATGGCCACTAAAGTGCAAGAGGCTCGTGGAGCCTCGATAGTCTGTCTGCTGCAGGAAAAGCAACAGAATAATGACCAGACGGAGATACAGAGTAAGGAGAGCCAGGAACATGATGCTCAGACTACAGTAGCAGATCAGGAGCAGAGGATGGATCCGACTGAAACTTGGTCCCAGGAGACAGCTTTACATGATGCAGGGTGGGAATTAGCACCAGATGGAAAGCGCTGGCTTCCAGGTGACTCTCCGACTGCTGCAGAGATCAAATGATTAGCAAAAGAGGGACGATATGTTTTTCTTGGTAAGACGACACAGGGCCCAGACAAACAAGGTGTGGCAGTCAAATTACAGCGGCAGATGACATCTCCTGCTATATCAGAGGCATCTAAACAAGCTACCGAGATGGCACCAGATGCTGCAACAAACTGTACATCTTACAAATGAAAATGTGATTGACTTTAATGTTGTGACAGTGGGAGAAACTACTGATCCCCAAACCCAAACTGAGGCTCCCTCGCAAAAACATCCAGAGTACAGATGGATAAGCCAATTGCTATTGATCAGCAGCCCAAACCTTCTACTTCTTGGGCAGAATTAATGGAGAAAGAGAGAGAACAGCAAGAGAATCATAGTCCCTCATCGGGCACAGGTCGACAAAAGGCTGCAGCCCCCTCCTCACACACACACACACACACACACACACACACACACACACACACTACCGGTACAACTGGGCCTCAGGGCAACCCTAGATTTAGGATGGCCAATTTATTCTCAAACTTGGTCAAACCCAGAACCCAGAGAAATGCTGTCAGGCTTAAACACAAAGGTGGTCTTGACATTCCCCCGATGGTGTATGTGGCCAGAAAATTGTTAAAAGAATCAAGCAATTTCTGGCCTTGACATATTTACATTAATCCACATCTCATGAGATGCAATCTTTGATGTGAGTTTCAACACCCCTGTGCAACTGGATACATTTTGGACAAAATATTCTAGTCTAAAACAAACTACATTATGGTCTCCCTTTATAGTGATTCCTTTGACAAGACCCTTAGTAAAAACGATCACTATTTCAAAATGAGAATGTGCACATCCAAGATATTTTGCTGTGGGTGAAACAGAGGGCAGATGTTTTAGAAAGGCCTGTACCAATACTTGACAGTGAAGACTTATGGACTTCGAGGTAGAAAATTAGAGTGAAACTTCGTATGGCAGAAGACAGGTCTATGCACCTACCAAGTTGCTTTTATCTGGGACTAGACCATGGGTTCTGTTTCTATCCGGGACAGCTCAAGACATGCCACCGGTGTGGTTCCTTCACTCATTTAAGCAATGTATGTGACACCTTAGTTCGCAGTTTCTGCCTCCAAATAGGTCATGCCAACAACTGCTGCAGAAGTCCGCCTAAGTATAACCTATGTGAAGAGATGGGTCATTTATTTTTACGGTGTCCATGGGTCGTACACAATAAGGGGACTTTCTGGAGCCAGGATGATATTGTGCACACTGCACAAGAAAAGCAATCAACCACATATGCAACTTTTACCCATCAGGCTCAATCTTTGAGTGCTCTGCAGCAGGCCCCACCTGAGACAACCCCTGATGATACTCTGACAGATAACTCTAATTGTGCCTGGGAAACTCCACAAGGGGAAGTGGAACAGCAGTCAGTGGCTATGGAAGAACAGGAACAAGAAACTCCCTCTCAGATTCAACAAGAGTCGGTTATGCCACCCCCCTCCAGCAGATGGCTTCCTGATGGTCAAAGGCAAGAGACGGTCATCAAGGAATATTCCTAAATCAAAAGTACCAAAAAACTGGATGAGACAAATACTTCCAACAGATATTCAGCACTGCATGACCATTCTGCAGAAGATGAGGAGGATTCTGAATTGTCCATTGCATCCTCACAGAAAGACACTCCAGATGTGGAAGGAGGCCTGGCAGCAAAACCAAAAGTAAATAAAAAAACAAAGAAAAAAACTTAAGAACTTCACGGAGTCATTTCTCCCAGCTTCCCCATGACTGAGCAATCGGGGAATGTCTTGAATGTCATTTCCTTAAATGTGAACAGCATTAAACATTACAAATGGAGATGCATCACTTTTCAAATTTTACATGAGTCCCAATCGACCATCTGCCAGCTTCAGGATACCAGGCTACGTTCTGAAACAGACATTCACCAAGCTCATAAATCTTGGCCATGGGGATCTACTGTACATTATGGTTCTTAGGGGAAGAACTATGCTCAGGTGTTGGGGTACTGTTTCATAGGCAGGCTAAAGTTCAAAAGGTCATGGATTTAGAACATGGACGGGCTCTGCTTTTAGATCTTCAGTACCAACAACAGGATCTTATAATTGGCGTGATATGTGCCCCTCAGACTAATGGTTTAAAAAGATTCCTACAGGCAACTGAGATCACAAGGGGGTCATACTTATCATAGGGGTAGTCTTGCATCTAGAATGGACTGTGTCTTTATTTCTAAGCACTGGACAGTTTTTATTTATTTATTTATTATACTTTTTGCTCCCGCTAGCTGCGACCCTGCATGTCAGCCTGGTCACAGACCCTTACCTCCACCTCCACATTAGACCCTACCCCTCAGATACCCCTTGGCTTACCCACCAGGGTGGGGTGCATCGCCGGTCCCCTTAATGGCGCTGCACAACGGGACTAGATCTGAGAGTCGGTCCTGGAGGCTGATGAAGGCCAGGGTAGGCTTCATCTAGGGCCGCAGGCAGGAAGTGGTTTTTATGGTGCTATACGTGGGGTGCGGGAATGTGCAATGACATCCAGCATCTGTCCCACCCCTCTGACCACTTTCAGATGCTGGTTGCTGTGGTACCCCCAGCCTCCGCTGGGGTCCATCAAGCACTGGACATACACCCTGCCCTCCCCCTGGAGAAGGAGAGCTGTCTCTGGGACGCTCGATGCTTCTCTCCCACGGCTGGCCCTCCAACGACTCGGGTCTGTTCCTGAACCTGGGTCACTGGTGTCGCAAGCGGAAATCCAACTGCTGTGCCGACGGGCTGGCCGCACTGGACAGTTTCAAAAGCAAATACACTACTTACCGCTTCCTCGGACCATCTAGAACTGCACACTGAATTAGGGCAGTTACATACTAATAACATGGGTCCAGGTCACTGGCACATAAATAATGAATTATTAAAAAATATACAGGACCACACAACAGAATTTTTGAAAACTAGAGCCGCTGTAGCTTAGATGGGGATTGGTGGCTGTATACTAAAATTCTGATTCAGCAACTACACCAAAGTGGAGTAAATAAAAAGGGCATAAGGCTTATTTTCACTTTCTGAATCCTCGAAAACAATTGTTTAAACTTTTATCTTTGCAAAATACTGAAACCTCTGCAAAATACTGAACGTTTGGATGTTTCTATACAGATACAACAAATCAAAGCAGAGATGGGAGACTACCTGTATGACAGTGCTAGATCCTTAAAGATGGAATAAACCGCAGGTACACAGAGCACAAAGAATTCTTTGGATATTTTTAAGGGTTGCCACTCTTGGGTCCAAAGGAAAGTGTGGGATGCCATTAAGGATCACACTGGCACTATACATACTGACTTCAGTACTATTTTAGATTTAATTACACAAAGACGGCTTTCCTACTTTGGTATATCTGTACCAACAGAAGGAAATATACATGGCTTCCTGGCAGAAGTTGACATTAATTCATTGCAACCAGAACAGTTAAATTTAACCACTCCTGTTATGAGGAGGAAGTACTAAGGGCAGTAAATAAACTACAGGGGAATACTGCCCCAGGCCTTGATGGCCTAAGCCCAAACTTTTATAAAATCTTTTGAGATATTTTGACCCCCATACTTGCAGAGACTTTCAATGACATTCTCCTAAATTTAGACATGAACGAACCAATGGCTAAGGCATTTTTGATTCTGTTGTTCAAAACCGGGGATAGGACGAACTTATCAAACTGGAGACCTATCTCTTTGCTCAATCTGGACTTCAAGATACCTTCTATAGTTTTGTGGCACCGATTGGAGCAAGTTGCACAAAAATGAATTTCCCCTTTACGGACCTGTGCCATTTCTGGCAGAAACCGTTTTGTTTGCATGAAGTTTTCTCCAGCGGCCGCATGAAGAAAGCACATGCCTATGTACTGACCTTAGACCAAGAAAAGGCCTTTGATGCTGTCTCTCATGACGCTTTATTTCATTTATTGGGTATTTATGGGATTCCTGAGCCTTTTGTTAAATGGCTAAAATTACTTTATGCACATGCCCATCTTTTTCCACTGATTAATGGTACGATTGGACGGAAAATTATTATATAAAAAGAGGTGAACAGCAGGGGTGCCCACTGAGCCCCCTGATATACACTTTTTATACTGACATCCTAATTAGGAAACTTTTATCGGACAGGAATATACGGAGTATATCACTATCACCCACTATACAGTCTCTAAGGGTCATGGCCTATGCAGACGATCTATGCTTATTTTTAGGACATGAAAGGGAAGACACACCAGCTTTCCATATCATTAAGGAATATTCCAAACTAACTGGTGCACGTATAAACCTGCAAAAAAAGTGTTGCATTAGCAATCGGGAACACAACACTACAGTTGGGGGCTATAGTAGGAAGAATAGCCATTGTCCCCGAGGCAGAAATTTTGGGGGTACATTTTGGCCAAAGGAATATGGATGTTATTAATTGGGAGCATAAGCTGGCGATGTGTGAAAAAGATCCTTTGCATGGGACAAATTACAAGTTTCAAAATTAAAATGGGTATACCTAGTCAAAACCTTTTTTATACCAGTTTTACTTTTTACAGGATCAGTGTTCCTTCCCCGTGTCTCTAGAGACAAAAATATATACTAACATACTAAAAAGCCAGCAGATTAGGCCCAATGGTCTATCGAGTCTGCTCATGGATCAGTGTCCCCCCAGGGAACTGTTATAGCCCCCCTCCACAAGTTCCCTCTCCCAACACCCAGTGAGACTCTGGGATGCACCTTCCCCCTGTACCAATCCCAGCCTCTTTTGAACCCCTCCACAGTTGCAACAGCCACCAACTCTACAGGCAGCGCATTCCAGGGCTCCACAATCCTCTCTGTGAAGTAGTGCCTCCTTGTCTCCCACTGACCAGCCTCATCGAATGCCCCCTGGTGACCCCTACCTCCCTCAGCTGCAGCACCCCCTCAAGGTTGACCCTGTTTATTCCCTTGAGGTACCTGAAGACCTCTATCATATCCCCTTTGTTCCTCGTCTCCTCCAGCGACTACAAGTTGAACTCCTCTAGCCACTCCTCATAGGGCTTTTCCCCTAGACCCTGTATCATCCTAGTCACCTTCCTCTGGACTCTCTCCAGAAGAACAATATCCCTTTTTAAGTAAGGACGCCAAACTGCGTGCAATATTCAAGGTGCAGCCTAACCAGGCAATTACACAGCAGAAGGAGCACCTCTCGGCTCCTTGAGGTTATACCCCTGGCACTGCACCTCAGCATTTTGCTTGCTTAGGCCACAGCCCTTCTACACTGTTCTGAGTTGTCCATTTTGGCATCCACCACCACCCTGAGGTCCTTCTCCCCCCCCCTAGAAACTTGTAGTGTCCCCCCCTCGAAGGTGTACACATAAGCTATGTTTTTGGCCCCTAGGTGGAGCACCCTGCATTTCCCAGTGTTAAGCTTTAGTTTCCAGGCACAGGACCACCTACCCAAGGTCTCCAGGTCTTCCTGAAAAGCCAACTTCCCCTCTCCTGATCCACCACCACACACAGTTCCGAGTCATTGGCAAAGATGCTCATCCCACTTCTGATACCTCTTCTGATGTCTGAGATATAGCCATTAAACAGGAGTGCACCCAGCACTGAACCCTGTGGGACCCTGCTAATGACTCTCCCGGGAGATGAGACTTCCCCCCCCACCATCACATTTTCTACCCACCCCACTAGCTAGTTTCCTATCCACCTGACACTGCCCCCCCCCCACCACCACCATATCCCCCAGCTTCCGGGATGTGGCATCGAGTCAAACATCCTGCTGAAGTCTAGAAAGAGGACATACACTGGCCTGCCCTGATCCAGCTCTCTCATCACCCCTTCATAGAACTCCACCAGGTTGGTCTGACATGATATGCCCCTTATAAAGCCATGCTGGTGAACATCTAGGTGGCCCCATGCCTTTAGAACCCCCTCCAGCCTCTCTTTCAAGATAACCTCCGTCACTTTGCCCACTACCGACGTCAGGCTTACTGGCCTATAATTAACCGGCTCCTCTTGCAAGCCTCCTTGTGTGTAGGCACAATATGGGCCATCCTCCAGTCTTGAGGCACCTCCCCAAATGAAGGGAGGAGTTAAAATGGCCCACCAGAGGTGCAGCTAAGGTATCAGCCAGCTCCTTAAGCACCCTGGGATGGATCCCATCTGGGCCTGGTGCCTCTGCTCTTAGGGCCTTGAGTACTTCCCACACTCTCCCAATGGAGATTTCTTCATCCATTGTCCCTACCATATCTGCCTGCCCCCCTTCCCCCCTCCCCTTGCAGTGCTGCCCCCCCCCATCCTCCTTGGTGAAGACTGAGGCAAAATAATCATTTAGTACCTCCTGCTCCCCTGCCTCCTCCACCCACCCACTCCCAGACCTAAGTCTACTAATCTAAATGTAATATATATAATACAAATAATAAATAATGTATTCTCCTGCACTATTTGGGGAAGTAGATTAAACCCAATATAGCGAAATGTGACATACGGACCTACTGTATATCACAAAGGGGGGCTTGGTATGAGCCACCCAGTTTTATTTTTATACACACTAGTTTGGAATCTAAATATTGTCCCTTTATTAAAAAGATTCCAAATGTATGGACAGCTTGGGGGTTGGAATGCTACCCATTTGGTCTCTTAAGAAGTGGACTTTTAAACTGGCAGCTAATGCTTTTCCAGAATACATTAGGTTTGCAACTCAAAAGCTCAGAATCTGGAAAGTCAAGATTGATGACTTACAATCTTTGCCTAGGCATTTATTATATGAACAGCTTTTATTGATCCACTTTTCAGAACAAATCATTTTTCCCAAAGGTACTTTACAGAACTTCCCACAAACCATAAAACAACTCACAGACCACAGAACTCCTAGATACTTATGGGGCACCTGCTGGCTAACATGTCATGGCAAACTTGGAGTAAAGAATAACCACAAGCATAAACAACTGGAAGAACGTTACTGCCCCAGAGAACTGTGCAACACAATTCTGGAGACCCAGGAACATTTATTCTTTGAATGTTCTTATGCTGTTTCCTTTTGGACTATGTTGGCACAAACAGTGCAGGATGTTAATTTTGCTAAAATATCTTATGAAGTTTTAATATTAGGATTGTACACAGGCCCTTGTGTAAAATATCCTTATAGCACTCTACGTCTTATATATGTGGCATTATCAAATATCACATTTGGCAATCCAGATGCCATTGGACTCTGCAACAACAACACATATCCCAGCAAGAGTTGGTTAGAATAATTATAGACAAACACAACAGATATATAAAAAAGAGAAGAAAACAGAATCTGCACAAACACTGGGAAAATGATGGAAGCACTGTATAGGGTGGATTACTTGGGTGGGAAAAAGGAAAAAAGCGAGAGAGTTATAGAAGGGAAATAGGATATAAGGTTAATTAAGCACTTTTTGAGAAAGTAGATAAGCCACGGCAAGAAGGTTAGACACTTAGTTTCAGCATGTCAAGTATAACTCATAGATCAAATTCCTAGGACGGTAATTAGATCTATAAATAGTGTCCCCTAGTATTGTGTGATTTCCACAACAAAAACTTCCCCTACACTTTTCGAGAAGTGCCATGGGATCTTCAACATCTACCTGAATTGCCACCACAACAGGCGGATGGGACCTCGGTTTAACGACTCATCCGAAAGATGGCACCTCAGGAGTGCAGCAACCCCCCTCACGCTGCACAACAGTGTCAGTACTGGGATTTAACCCAAGTGCCTGGTGTGGGGACAGACAACATAGAGGCAGCACAGAGAAGGGCAACAAAAATGGTGCAAGGACTGCAACAAAAGTCATATGAGGAAAGACTAGAGGACTTCAGTATGCATTCTCTGGAGGAAAGGGGAGAGAGAGGGGGTGTAATACAGACATTCAAGTACCTTAGGGGTAAAACAAAGTACAGGAGGGTAGTATCTTTCAGAAAAGAAGATATACAAGAATAAGGGGGCACAATATGAGGCTGGTGGGGGGGGGTAGGCTCAGGGGCAATGTGAGGAAATACTTTTACACATAAAGAGTAGTGGATGCTTGGAACAGCTTCCCTGCAGAGGTGGTGGGGGCAAGAACAGTAGGGGAATTCAAGAACGTATGGGATAGACATGAGTACTCTGCAATAGGGAAGAAAGGGTAAGCCCCAGATCAGCTAGGGTCTGCAGTATTGCATTAGGTAAGGAAAAGGGGCAGACTGGGTGGGCCAAATGGTCCTTATCTGCTGTCATCTTCTATGTTTCTATGTTTCACTACTGTTCTGTATTTATCTCCCTCATTCTTTATTACTCAGGACAACTGCATGAAAACAGGGTCCGAGTCCCCCATATTTCATCTCATCTCCCTTCTTTTCTCTCATAATGTCATTTCCAATTGTAACCCCTCCGGGTCACATTTGAAAAGGGTCCTTGGGCTCATATTGTTCACCCGGTAAACAAAAGTTAAAACAAAATAAATAAAAATATAAACCTTACTAAGAAGTCCCTAATTCCTGCCCCAGTAGAGTAAAGGGTTAAAGAGCAGCTAGTGTGCTCTTTATCGATCTCTCGAGAAGATTGAAGAACACTGTTTCTCACATCACCTCTAACAGTTTCTTTACTGAGTGCCCCAACTTAGGAAGGAAAAGGAAGGGAAAGTTTTGCTCATGGAGCTCTGCCGCTGATCCTTCCATTTCTTGTACATCTGCCGACTGTGATCCACTCCCGCGCTACTACATTTTGTGATATCACTATATGAGAAGATCGAGGCGTAGATCCACTGACATGAATGGAACTGTTTTTAAAACGCTTAGTAGTTCAGATGGTTAATTAATCAATCATGACCACCGCCTACTAATGAGGACCTTGTTAGTTAAGCGGTGGCCATGATTTATTCTGAATGGCCATTTAAACTACTAAAATTTAACTTTTAAAAACAGTCCCTTTCATGTCAATGGACACTCACCCCTGTGCTCCTTATACAGTGATGTCACAAAATGTAGTAGTGCGGGGGTGGATGAGGGGCGGATCACAGTCGGCAGAAGTACAAGGAAATGGAAGGGATTGGCAAGGCAGAGCTTCACAGAGCAAAAATACGATCCCTTTCCTTCCTAAATTGGGGCACTCAGTAAAGAAACTATTAGAAGAATTTGATTTGGGGGCAAGTAAGGGTTCCTTGTGCTTTTTGGGGGGACTAGGTCAAAGGTTGCACTTTAATGTTTTCAGTTTAAACAGAAATAAAGAAATGTTTCATGTTTATAGCCTGCAAATGTCTCTGTGCACAGAAGCTTTGTAACTTTCAGGTACATCCTGTGCTGTTTAACTCCTGTATGGCTCTGTGCTGTCTGGTTGCTTGCTGTCAAGGGTATAAAAATGGGCAGCCAGGCAGAAAAGTCAAGAGTAGTCAGAGGCTGGAGTCAGCATGCAGATGGACTCCACAAAGGAGTGGCAGAGACCCCCTCCCCGTCGAAACTCTGTATGCAACTGGCCGTAAAGGGCCCGACCAACTCGGGGTGGTGGCAGGGTGAGGAGTAATGGTGTCACAATAATAAAATTTTGATGCTACGATAACTGTGATGAAATTATCATGATAACCTTGTGCAACGTTTACAAAACTATTTAAATTCTATTTTTTTTTACATAATTTACATATTTGACTTTTTCAAGCAATGCTATGCATTTATGAACATTATTTTGAAATCTTTGTTGCAAAATAATGCAGAGTAAAATATTTAAAAAAAACATTTTTTTTCACAATAAAATCTCTGAACTTTATATAGAGAGGGTGGTGAATGCATGGAACGGCCTTCCTGAGGAGGTCGTGGGGTCAAAAACAGTGGCAGAATTCAAGAATGCATGGGACAGACATAAAGCAATTCTGGTGGGGAGTAGGAAGACGTAAGCTGTTGGTTAACTAGGATCTGGGGCTTATCCAACAGGTAGGGAAATGGGCAGACTAGGTGGGCCAAGCGGTCCTTATCTGCCGTCAGAGTCTACTGTATGTTCTAAGTTTCTATTAAATTGCTTGCATTTTCTACATAAAAATTCAAAATACACAATTAATACATGTGGTATACACACAGAGTATAATACATTTTAAAATATGAATGAGCAAATATTTTTACTTGCTTGCTTAAAGAGCGCCTTTCCCAGATTTTTCTCCTTGCCTGCAAAATCATCAGGAAACTCCCTTACCTGACTGGGAGTTTCTCCACAGTAGTTGAAAATTTTTCTTCTTAGCCCCCTAAGGAAGGGATCGTATTTACCCCCTAGGGGGTTAGCCGCTCGATCCCTTCCACTTCCTTATCGCCAATGTCATCGCCGCGCTTCCTTGTTTTGTGGGGTCATTATATGCCTAGTGCGGGGATGAACGTGCTCCATGCAAGTCTAAGGGGTGGCATTTTAAAACTTATTTTTTATGATTTTAACCCGACTTGTAGTACAAATCTGAGTCGGTGTTCAAGTAACACGAGCCTTGTTACTTTTGTTAGATCAGGGTGGTGCCTTGGATGTAGCCTGCCTAGATTTCCATAAGGCCTCCAACACCATTCCACATAGGAGACTCAAACAAGCTGGGCAGCCTGGGAGTGGGTCCAAAGGTAGTAAACTGGGTAAGAAATTGGTTGAGGGATAGATGACAGAGAGTGGTGGTAAACGGAGCTCACTCCGAGGAAGAGAGGGTAACCAGCGGAGTGCAACAAGGATCATAACTGGGACTGGTCCTTTTTCTAATATCTTCTATTAGCAACATTGCATAGGGGCTAGAAGGGAAGGTCAGCCTTTTTGCAGATGACACAAAGATCTGCAGTGGGGTAGACACTCCGGGACAGGTGTGTGTGTGTGTGTGTGTGTGTGTGTGAAAAATGAACAGAGTTCAAAGAAAGCTTGAGGAGTAGTGAAAAATGTGGCAACTAGATTCTATGCTAAGAAGTGCAAAATCATGCGCTTGGGGCAAAGAAACCCAGGGCGGAATACAAGATGGGGGAGGGGGTAGTAGTACTGATGACCACCAAGCAGGAAAGAGACCTGGGGTAATCATATATGACAACCTAAAGGTGGCCAAACAGTGTGACAAGGCAGTGGGGAGAGCCAGTGGGATGCTAGGATGCATAGGGAGGGGTATCACCAGCAGAAAGTGGGAGGTGGTGATGATACTGCAGTATAAATCATTGGTGAGACCTCACCTAGAGTACTGTGTCCAGTTCTGGAGACCACATCTCCCAAAGGACATAGACAAAGTAGAGGCGGTCCAGAGGAAGGCACCTAAAATGGTTCAGGGTCTGCATCAAAAGCCCTATGCCGGGAGGGTAAAGGACCTCAATATATACACCCTGGAGAAGGGGGGGGTTATGATAGAGACTTTCAAATGCCTCACGGATATAAATAGGGTACAGAAGGGAAGCATTTTTCAGAAGAAAAGGTGCTCAAGAAAAAGGGGTCATGCTCTGATGCTGAAGGGGGTAGATTCATGGGAAATGTGAGGAAGTACTTCTTCACAGAAAGAGTGGTGAATACCTGGAAAAGCCTCCCAGTGGAGGTGGTCAGGGCAGAAACTGCAATGGGATTTAAGAACGCATAGGAGAGGCATAAGGGAACCTTACTGGTTAGAAAAGGGAGAGTAAAGCTGGAGATCAAGTAGGGTCTGCAATATCACAATAGGTAGGGGAAAATGAGCAGACTAGATGGGCCAAGAAGTCCTTATCTGCCATTTTTATGTAAGTAAGTCGACTGGTGCGCATACCCTCCACCCCCCCTCATTTCTTTTTCCCATCACTTGGGCTGGCACATGTGCGATGGTGCGAGTATGTGACGTACGTACTCGGCCCCCAAACCCAGTCAGAAGGCTGTTACTACTGCATCATCCATCCTCCCCTAGATTGCTATCAAGCAGTGGCTTGCTCAGTCCCCTCTCCTCAAAGAAAGAGAGCCGTTGCCAGCCCAGTGGTACTGAGGGTTGAGGCGCTGGACGTCACACCTTGCGCCACACCAGCAACCCAGGTTCTGGAACAAGCTCGGATCGTGGGGGTCGACAGGGGTGAGAAAGGATCAAGCATCCAGAGGACTGCTGTCCTCTCTCGGGGGAGGGAGGACATGTCATCCCGCTCATTGACTGCCCTCTGGCGATGGCTGGAGGGCAGTATGGGTCAGGAGGCACATGCCGATGTCATGATGTCAGAGGGAGGGGGGGAACGGGAGAAAACAGGGAAAATGGAGCCCTGGCAGGCTTTAATGATGGCTCCTGCATCCAAGGGAGCAGCCCCGGTGATCTGGATTGGGTCTCTAGGGAGAGGGGGAGGTTGGTCCCCTCTCCTGGCCCCGCTGTGGGGGTAATCCACTGGGAATGCCGGGCCAGCAAACAGGGACGCCAGAGCCGGAGGGAGAATCTTCTTGTGAGGGGAGGCCGTAGCTCCTGCCAAAATAATGCACCTGGGAAGAAGGAACCCTGGAAAAAGATATGGGGGGGGGGGTGCTGACGATCATCAAGGAAAAAGGGACCCGGGCATTATCATTTCAGATGATCTTAAGGTGTCAGAGCAGAGCACAAAGCTGCAGGGAGGGCCAGTGGCATGCTGGGATGCATAGGCAGAGGTATGACTAGCAGAAGGCGGGAGGTGGTGATGCCACTACATAAAGCACCGCTGATGCCTCAACTGGAGCACTGTATGCAATTCTAGACGCCACACCTTTGCGAGGACATCAACAGGGTGGAAGCAGTCCAGAGAAGGGCGACCAAGATGATACAGGGCTTGCACCACAAAACGTATAAGGAGAGATTAAAGGACCTCGAAATGTACTTGCTGGAGAGAAGGAGGGAGCGGGGGAACATGATAAAAATATTTAATTACCTCAAGGGCATAAACAAGGTGCAGGGCGAGACCATCTTCCAATGTAGTAGGAATACAAGAACAAGGGGGTATGAAACTAGAAGGGGACAGGTTACGAGGAAATGTGAGGATGTTTTTCTTCACAGAGTGGGTGGTGGACACATGGAATAGTCTGCCACAAGAGGTGGTGAGAGCAAGCATAGTATGGGATTTTAAACATGCCTGGGAGTGGCCTTGAATGAAGATAAAAAACGGATAACACATGCCATATTCAGTTTATACAATGAGTGTGTTGCCAAATGTGGCCTGATTCATCTCTGGGATTTACAATACTGCGCGTTGTTCAGGTTCGGCACAGAGAGTGGAATTTTTTTTTTTTTTTTAACCATTGTGCCTGAAGCTGCACGTCTGCTCTAGCATGAGTCAGCATCACTGTGACAAACTGGAGTGTAGAGATAGCGGATGTGATGACCCCAATTCATAAGACAAAATTGCTATGTTATGAGTTGGGTTCATCACTGACTCAGATAGCATTTTTATCTCTGCAGTTTAAGTAGCACGCTCATTGTATAAAGCTTGGTTTGCCACCCAGCCTCCACTGGGAGGTAGTTAAGCAGCAGTGCGCACTTTTCCTGCTCCTTCAAGGAGGAGCGCAGTCTCTGGATGCTCAGACCTCCTTCACCCGACTGGCCCTCGCATGACCCTGGTCATTTCCTGAACCTGTGTTGCTAGCATAATTGGAGGTGTGGTGCCCAGTGCCTCAACCCTAAGCACTACTGGGCAGGCCTCTATTGCCAGTATTTTACAGATGGAGCCACCTATCAAAAACTTAAATCTGGTATCTAATGAGAGCCAGTTTAGATCCACATGCATCATTAAAGGACATCCATTTATCTGCAACTTGTAGTAGATGTGCACAATACTTTGACCCCCTCTTAGGTGGTCTAACATATTGGCACAAGAGTCAGCGATGTTGCACAATCCTGCTGCAAGTCCCTGACACAGGGCTGAAAATCAGCCAATTATATTTTGAAAGAGCTAACATGGGGTTACCTGGGAGTCATCTTCCAGGCTGGTAGTGCTTCACTTCTGCTCACCAACCTGACATACAAAAACTGGCAATATCTATATTATCTCTCTCCTAAACCTGAGATTTTTTAACAGATTCAGCTTTCAAAGATTCTTAGTAACACAACTATTGAAACATTATAATGGGGCGTCCAAAGAATGCGCAAGATGGCCCCTTCAAATGAGAGCAACGCCCTCCAGGGACAGCACTGGAAACCACGAGTGGCACTGGGCCTGGCAGTTGATCGGAACCACGGCACCACCTTGGCAGATATTACTGTACTTGAATCAATGCAAGTGATGGATTCTAAGTTGGAGAGGTCACTACAGAAACACGATGCCCATGACACCCAGATCAAAGCTCTCTCATCAAAACTGGCTGATACTGAGACCCACTCGACTTTGACTCTTTTAACAGTGGCTACACTAACGCAGGAAAACTCCCAGCTCCAGGGATGCCTGGAGGCCCTAGAAAATAAAGTCCACGCAGGAAATCTGTGCCTTGTGGGAGTACCAGCGGGGTCAAGGGAACTAATCTGATGCTTTTCCTGTATACTTGGATTCTGGAGCATCTCAACGTACCGGAAGATTTGAATCCATCGACGCTTCGATGAGTTTACAGAGTCAACTCTAGGGTAGCTTCACAGACCACTAATCAACGCCATACTGTCCTATTCTGTACCGCTAGGGTCGAAGTACAGGATGTCATCCTAGCCGCCGCCCGTACAGCCTACCCACTGTTAATTGAGGGCTATGATATAAAAATGTATCCAGACTTATCATTCTGGACCAGGGCCAGAAGAAAGAAGTTTGATGCTGTCTGGTATCGCCTCCAGGCCCTGGGAGAGATTCATTCCTTTTTGCTCCTGGCTCACCTTCATGTAGTCTATGGCAGGAAAACATGGCATTATACCGATTCAAAAGATTTTGGTAGATGGCTGGAGCACTATGACAAGGAATTCTCAGCCAGACAGGATGAAAGTGCAGCCCTTCGGGAAGAAGAGTCTGGGGAAGACTGAATTCTAAAAGATACCGAACTACAGTTTAAAATGTTCCTCGCCCAAGTGACTTTCGCCTAAGTTCCCGGACTAAAGTGTGAGCTTTATTCTCATGTTAAATGTTCACCAATAGCTAAGTTTATTGTTTTCACCATTGCAAAAGATCATACCTCCGGTGCGAGACTTTTTACATTTTCAAAGTGCTGAATGCATTGCATGAGAACATTTCCTATTACAACCTTAAGACTTACCGCATGGCTGATAACTCTGGGAATGAGCTTTGCTTCGATACTCATGCATGCTGAAAGCACAGTTAATCTTAGTAACGCAGCACATGAGCAAATGTAACTTAATCTTTCAAAAGGTACTGCCACTTGATAAATGTTATCCAAGGTATTACAAAGTAGTTCCTTTCTACTGTAATTTACCAGTTCTAAAGTTGTTGGGGGGGGGGAGCATGAAGTGTTGAAGCCATTTTAATGTGTTGACAATTCCTATTTTACAGGTTTAAACAGCAGCTACTAGAGAGCTGTGTATTTCTCCCTTCTTGTTCTACCTAATGATAAATGCCTAGAAAAACAATAAATATGAAGTAAAAAAAAAAAGAAAGCGCTAACATGGAGACAATCACAGAGGAAAGGGGGCTGAGGGGTCTAAGTGTTCTAAAGACTGACAAATGAATGGGCTGTACCAGAGACTGCCAAAAGAAATGCAGTAGGAGCTGGGCTTCCCACTGGCAGACCTCTTCAACTGTTCACCGGAAACAGGGGTGCTGCCAATGGATTGGAGGGCACTGGCAGCTGATGTGGTACCCCTGCACAAGAGTGGGAGCAGGGATGAACTAAGGAAGTATAGATCAGTCAGTCGGACATCTGTAGTGGGCCAGTTGTTTGAGACCATTATTAAGATGGGTGACTTTCCTGGATGCCAATTGATTGCAGAACACAAAACAGCATGGATTCACAATGGGGAGGTCATGTAAGACAAATATGATCGACTTCCTTGGGTAAAGATGGCAGTGGATGTACTGTATCTGGACTTTAACAAAGTTTTGACTCAGTCCTCCATAGAAGAATGATTAAGAAATTAGAGGGTCTGGGGTGGGGACAAGACTATAGACTGGCTCAGGAACTGGCTGAGTGGACAAGTACAAACTGTAAACTTAAATGGGAAATTCCCCTGAGGTAAACAAAGTCACCAGTGCGGTTCCCCAGTTCTTTGGCCCAGTGCTTTTCAACATCTTTATCTGCAACATCGGGAAGGGATCCAAGGGAAGATCAGTCATATTTGCAGATGATACAAAGATCTGTCATAGAGTGGATAGTGATGAGAGTCAGAACACTGAGGGAAGATCTAAAGAGACTGGAGAAATGGTCAAGGGCCAGGCAACTAAAATTTAATGCATATAATTAAAATGTTATGTACACAGGGGTCAGGAACCCAAAGACTACAGAATGGAAGATGTAGTGTTAGAAAAAAGCAACAAAGGAGAAGAATCTTGGGGTCTTAATAGCAGTAAACTTAAAGCAGTCCGCACAGTGCATGACAGCAACAGGTAAGTCAAACTGGATGCTGGTGTGCATAGTCAGGGGGATCAGAGGCAGAACAAAGGAGGTCAATTTTGCCCCTGTACATATCCCTGGTGCGGCTGCACTCGTTGTACTGCATTCAGTTCTGGAATCCACATTCAAAAAAGGACAGGGATAGGGCTGAGGCGGTGTAGAGGAGGGCAACAAAAAATGATTCAAGGGCAGCAAGAGAAGTCCTACATGGAGAAACTTCAGGATTTCAACTTGTATACACACACCAGAAGGGAGAATGGGGACATGGTTGAAACTTTCAAGTTTCTTCATGGGATAAACAAGGAAGACACCAGGGAACTGTTCACTATGGGCTCTATGCGCGAAGCCTATGTGCTGTGGATTTGCGGCACGTAGGCATCCCTACATGTCATTCCCATCCACTGGCAACCTACGGACCCCTGCATGCATGCACGGAAGGGACGCTCATCCTTTCCACACCACAGCCTTCCAGCTGGTCACACAGCTACGTGAGCGGATGGTCCAGAGGTGGTGTCAGAGGCAAGCCCACACGCCACACTATTCACAAAGGTGCAGGTGCTGGGGGCAAAGGCCTCTTGAGGACCCTGCCTAATAGCCCCCAATTGACACCCACCGACAGCAGTGGGAGGAGGACACCATTTGGGCACTCACCCATGGTTTGACATAGAGAGGTGTCACGTCTTCCCAGGATCCCCGGCTCATGTACAGTAGGGGATCCACTTTGGGACCCAGGACAGGCATCCAACTGAATGCCTGCCTGTGTCCCTTGATCTCACCCTGCGCAGCTACGTGCTGGGGGGCAGCAGGGCTGCAGATAGGTGCCTGGCAATTGTGAATGCCAGCCGTTGTGTGCCTATCCACCGGTGCATAGCTATACGGGTTTGGTACTTGCATCTGGTGCGTACCCGACACCCGTTTGTGCATAGAGCTCAATTAGCAGAGAGACAGGCACAAGGGGGAACTCAAAGAAGTTGGTCAGTGGAGATTCAGGAAGGATGTCAGAAAGTATTTCTTTACAAAGAATGTGGCGAATAAGCGACACAGACTGCCAGAGGGGGTAGTCTGCACCAAATCCCACACCACCCCAGAGCTTCTCTCTGTTAGCGCAACACAGGAATTACCAATACCTAGCATGTTAATCACTCTGTGCATTATTGTAATTGTGTCTGACTTGCCTGTGCTACTGTTCTGTATTTGCACTGTACTGTTCTCCTACCATGTATACCTATACTGATGTGGAACATGTTAGTCGTTTTATGCATTATTGTAATTGTGTCTGACTTGCCTGTGCTACTGTTGTTGTATTTGCACTGTACTGTTCTCCTACTGTGTGTACCTACACTGACGTGGAACCTTTGAAAAAGAGTCACTGACTCAAAGGTATTTTCCGAATCCTCAATAAATAAATAAATAAAACCTGTGGAGGGATTCAAACAGAGGGCAGGACAGACATATGGGGCTGGTGAGGATAGCAGGGGAGGATTACATGGGGGAGGGGGAGTAAGCAAAAAAATACTCACCTTAGTAATTGTGTTTCTTCTAATGGAGTCTTGCTGTATTCTGACAATCTGCAGTTAGCTCCAGCCTTTAAACTGCCCCGGAGAGTATAGGGTTAATTTTTTTATGCAGTGCATAGAACGTTGACATCGAGCTCGGTTGAGGTCTCTGTCTGCAGCCCTTTGAAATCCAACCGTCAGATTCTTACGAGCAAAGATTCACTAACTGTACTATGTGGAAATTGTAAAATTTTTAACTAGCCAACTGGCAACAGAAGTTTTGGATTCCCAAAGGAAGACTCAAGTTAGGAAACCCAAAACCAAAAACCAATCCAATAAGGATAATAATACCAAAAAAACACCCAAATAAAAAGGGTGTGCAAGAAGCACCCCTGGGGTGCAGCACTGCACCTGCCCACCCACTTCCCAAAAACCAGGTTCTGAGAGGGGAAGCAGGAAGGGGGGTCAGAATACATCAAGACTCCATTAGAAGAAACACAATTACTAAGGTGAGTATTTTTTTCTTCAAACAACATGAAGTCTTGCTGTATTCTGACAATCTGCAGACTACCAAGCAGTACTTCCATGGAGGAGGGAGAGAACCTACTTTGGGAATAGGCTCTGAAGTACTGCTGTGCCAAACCGAGCATCACTCCTAGCCTGGATATCCAGAGAGTAATGCTTGGTAAAGGTATGGACTGTTTTCCAGGTGGCTGCTTGACAAATTTCTAAGAGAGGAATATCCCTGGCAGCAGCCAGGGAAGCAGCTGTACCTCTTATAGAGTGAGCCCTCAGGCCTGAGGTTGGATCTTTCCCAGTTTCTCACAGCAGAACTGTATACAAGACACAATCCACCTGGCAATAGTTCTCTTGGTGGCAGGCTTGCCCTTTTCCACTTCCCCATAAGTGAGGAACAACTGGAGGGAATCAAACCTGTGACCCTTGGTACGCTCTATGTAGTAGCTAAGGGCTCTTTTAACATCTAAACTGTGTAGCCTCCTCTCTCCTGAGGAAGAATGATCAGTGAAAAAGACAGGAAGAGACACAGACTGATTCAAGTGGAAGTCTGAAACCACTTTGGGCAAGAACCTCCTATTGGTTCTAAGGACCACTTTATCTCTATGAAAGGAGATAAAATCAGGTTCCACTGACAGGGCTTGCAGTTCACTGATACGCCTGGCAGACGTAATGGCTACCAAAACACAGTTTTCCAAGTCAAGTACTTAAGCTCTTCGGAGGACATAGGCTCAAAAGGAGGTTGCATAAGTTGAGCAATGCAAACATTTAAGTCCCAGGCAGGGGCAGGATCCTTAAAGGAAGGATTGGTATGAAGCAATCCCTTGAAAAATTTACAGAACACAGGATGAGATGATAGTGAGGAAGACTTCCCCACTGACAAAAAAGCAGAAACAGCTGACAAGTGTACCTTGAGAGTAGCTGGTCTGAGGCCTAGGTTATTAAGTGGGACCATATAATCCAGAACTGTAGGCAATTCAGCAGTGTCTGGAGAAATATGCTTCTTGGAACACCAAATGCTGAATCTTTTCCATTTGGAGTTATAAGTCTTTCTGGTTGAGGGCTTTCGAGAAGCTTTGAGAATATCCAGAACCCCCTGAGACAGAAGCAAATCTGCATACTCTAACTCTTCAAGAGCCATGCCTTGAGATTGAGAGACTGAAGATTGGGGTACCAAATCCTCCCCTGAGAGGAGGTTAACAGGTTGTAATTCCTGGGAAGAGACAGGGGACGATGGACTGCTAGAGACAGTAACAGGGGATACCAAGGCTGTCTGGCCCAGTCTGGAGCAATCAGAATCACTTTGCAAGGTTGTGACCTTATCTTGACTAGAACTTTGAACTGCAGGGGAAAAGGAGGGAAGGCATACAGAAATTTCCCTTCCCAGTTCAAAATCAGAGCATCCAGAGGGACTGAGCCCAGGACTGGGGGTCTGCAACAAAACAGAGGAAGTTGATGATTGTCTGGGGCTGCAAAGAGATCTATCTCTGGAGTGCCCCACCTTGAGAAAATTACTTTCAACACTAGGGGGTCCAGGGACCATTCGTGATGACTCTGGGAGATCCTGCTCAGTGCATCTGCTAGCACATTGTCCTTTCCTGGAAGGTGGACTGCTATCAGAGAGGTCTGCAGGGAATAAGCCAGAGACCACAATTTCATGGCCTCTGTGCACAAGGCCGTAGACCGAGTGCCTCCCTGCTTGTTGATGTACCACATGGTGGTGGTGTTGTCTGTTATGACCTGAACTACCTTGTTCTGCACAGACTGAGAGAAAGCTTGCAGGGCCAGAAAAACTGCCCTGAGTTCCAGGAGATTGATATGAAGAAGGGACTCCTGAGGGGACCACAGTCCCTGGGCGGTGAGAGCCCCCAAGTGAGCTCCCCACCCCAAAAGGGAAGCATCTGTAGTAAGGACCACCGAATGAGACTGAGTAACAAATCGGACCCCTTGCCTTAACTGTCCTGATCCTGCCACCACTGAAGAGCTTGGATCAGTGTCCGAGTCACTGGAATCAGCTTGGTAAGAGGGTCCTTCTTTTGAGACCAAAAGGCCCTCAGATGGAACTGAATGTCCCTCATCTGGAATCCTGCCCCTTGGACCACTGCTGTAGACGCTGCCATGTGGCCCAAGAGCTGAAGGAAGTGCCTTGCTGGTCGGGACACCTGAAGGTTGAAGAAAGAAGCCAGTTCTATAAGAACTTTTGCCCTTTCCAGGGGAAGAAAGGCTCTTGCTTTGACAGTATCTAGCTCCGCCTCTATAAAGGTAAGAAGCTGTACTGGTTTGAGGACTGACTTGGGGAGGCTGAGAAGAAACCCCAGGGAAGAGAGCAGTTGCTGGCTCACTTGCAGGTCTGACTTGACTTGGTCTGGAGACTGACCCACTATGAGCCAGTCATCCAAATATGGAAAAATGGAAATCTTCTGCCTTCCTAAAAAGGCCACTACTACTGCCAGGCACTTTGTAAAAACCCTTGGAGCTGATGTTAGGCCAAAGGGCATTGCTTTGAACTGGTAATGGCCTGAGGGCAACTTGAACCTGAGGTACTTTCTATGGGAGCACCTGATGGGAATGTGAAAGTAGGCATCTTTGAGGTCCAGGGAGGCTAGCCAGTCCCCTGGCCTTAGAGAGGGAAGAATTATTCCCAGAGTCACGATCTTGAAACTTGGTTTTAAAAGATGTTTGTTCAGGTATCTTAAATCTAGGATGGGTCACCACTCCCCTGTCTTTTTTGGGGTAAGGAAGTACCTGGAGTACAGACCTTTGCCCCAGTGTAGGGTAGGAACTCTCTCAATGGCTCCTAAGGCCAGAAGAGATGAAACCTCTGCCTCTAGGGCAACGGTTTCAGAGAGACTTGCAGGTGGAAAAGATCTGGTTCTCATCTTCGGAAATTTTTTGAAGCCGAGAACCAGTCCCTGGCTTACTACTTCCAGGATCCACTTGTCTGAAGTAACAGACACCCAGTCCTGGATGAAGTAAGCCAGCCTGCCCCCTACTGGGATAAGAGAGTTGACCTGGGCAGGCCCATCAGGGTGTCTGCTTGGCAGGGGTCTTAGGCTGAGGACTGGATGCAGCCCTGCTCATCCCCCTTCTGCCTCTCGCTCTGAAGAACCCCCTCTGTGAAAAGGGAGAAGAGGCCTGTGCTTGGTAGAAAGGCCTATGAAAAGGCCTGCCCCTGCCCCTAGAATGTTGCCTTTTAGGAGTTGCCTACCTCTCCTTAGCCTGTACACTCCTATAAATGGTCCTATATTCCTCCATCTTCTTCATGTAATTCTCTGTCTGCTCCCAAAACAGAGAATTACTTTCCACAGGGAAATCCTGTGTCCTGTGAGAGGCTAGTACATCTGAGCCAAGCCATTCTCCGAAGAGCCACAGATGTAGCCATGACTCTTGATGACACATCATTGGAGTCCACAGCAGCATGGAACTGTACCTTAAATGCCTCAATCCCATCCGCAGCCACCTCCTCCAGCTCCTTGGCCAGCTGGGGGGAGGCCTGTTTAGCCAGTACAGTGTTCCACCTGGACTTCTGATACCTGGCTGTATAGGCCATATAATTAGCCTGCCCGAGTCCCAAAGAGGATGCCATGTATTGCTTCTTTGCCAAGGCATCCATCCTTCTGGAGTCTTTATCTGGGGGGGGGGTGTGAAGCCAAGGGGACATTAGCCCTGTCACAGGCTGCAGCCTGCACAACCCCAACATGGCTGCATTGTTGGTAGAAAAACTCTAAGTGTCTGAGCCTGATAAAGTGTACCTCCTATCCATTCTTCTGTCAACAGGAGGTACTGAATTTGGAGACTTCAACATTTTTTGTGTCTGTTTCCCAAAAGATTTGTGCAAGGGAATAGACAGCCTCCTGGTCTCTGGGATGTCCATCATCTCTACAAAATCAGGCTCCTCTTGATCCTCTGTAGCTTCCTCCATAGGGAGCTGAAGAATTTCAGCCACTTTCCAGTAAAACATATAGTGGGAAGCGGACTCAGAGAGCCTAGATGGGGAAACACCAGAAGGTCTGTCTGGGGAGATGTCCGGTTCAATGGGCACATCCAGACTTTCTGCTCCATCATACTCATCATCTTGCTCATAATCCCCCTCCTCCTCAAATTCCAGTTCATAAAAATCTTCAGGGGCATATTCCTGAACCGGTGGAACTGACCGAACCGAGCCCCTAGCCAACGGAGCTGGATCGGGCGGAACCGGGCGAAGCGATTCAACAATCCGAATCGCTCGGGCAATCTCATCAGCGGTCGGAACATGTACCTCTGGATCCGAACCATCTGATTTGTCTTTCCTTTTCCTTTTTGTAGGAACCGATCCTCAGGATCGCTCTCTCTGCCCAAGAAGTATCGCCTGGTCAGAGGGCACCTTCTGGTTTGGTCGGAAACGAACCGGGCTGGCCATCCGGGTCAGTGGAATTCTCGGCCTCCTTTTCTCTAAGTCTACCTAATCTCTTTTCCCCAGGGTAGACTTAGGAAAATTTTTACAAATTTGGCAGTCTGTATTGAGGTGTTCAAACCCCAGACAATAAACACAGGTGGTGTGGGGATTGGCCTTAGCAAAGACTTCCCCACACTCACTGCAGTGTTGAAACCCAGAGGGCCCGTTTGTTTTCTTGGGTTTCTCAGACATGGCCAACCTACCCAAACTTACCCTTTTTTCGGCAACCGCCAGGAAAGACTCTCTTATCAGTTCCTAAACGTGTCACGGGTATTGGAAAAAAATGTTTAAAAACATGTTTTTTTTAGAACCGATAAGGACCAGAAACCACACAGTAAAGCAAAGTACAAGGATTCAGTATATAGGATTGGTTCAGCCAAACAAATTGAACAAACTTACAATTTCCACAAAGTAATAAAAAATAACTTATCTGGTACTCACGGTACCGCAGACAGAGCCTGAACCAACAATGCGGAACAAATTTGGAATAATTTTGGCTTAAAACCGACACTTTAACCGACTTTTGAACCGAGCTGAAGGAGAAATCTCCAAAGCGACTGTTCAGTGAGGCGGAGTAAAGAATCTGACGGTTGGATTTCAAAGGGCTGCAGACAGAGACCTTGCTCAAGCCCAAGCCCGAGACCGAGCTCGAGCTCAACGTACTATGCACTGCATAGAATAGTAACCCTATACTCTCCTGGGCAGTTTAAAGGCTGGAGCTAACTGCAGATTGTCAGAATACAGCAAGACTTCATGTTGTTTGAAGTGACCATCAGGGAATTTGCATCATAATATAGGTAGGGCCAGGGAGACTATTGAGTCAGTGAGCCTTTTCTGCCATCAGTTTCTCTGTTTCTAACTTTTGAACCATTAGGGATATAAACTTTTTTTTTCCGTCGATGAATGCTTGCATCGTACTTTAGATACAACCATGTTCACTTTCATTATATAGATATACTTGAACTGAAGACACAAAAAAAGTTTTAAAGTTATTTTTTAGACTTTGTTTTTAAGTTTCAGATTTAAGAAGCAAAACAAATAACAATGGTATGATTTATATGTACGGTTAGAGTCTTATGGTTATAAGAGTGACTTGTTGGGATCTTTGGGTGAGAAAACCGTGACGTGAAGCTGAGCAGCTCTGTCACACACAGGACTTAAGGAGGAATTCTTATAACCATGAGAAACAAAGAAACTGTACATATCCACTCACTATCCTATGCCCGTGCCAACCACTGCTCAGTAAATTGCTCCTGCAGCTAACTCTCCAATCTATTCTACCTTAGACACTCCTGTATTTCTTCTCCCAGTAGGCCCAATGGTGCTACTTCCCTAACCACACCCAACTACTGCACTTGATCCCAACTTTTGAGCTAGCTAGCTTACACTTACCCCGATCTCATTATATACCACAACCCAATATAGGGTTTTAAATAATTGATTAGCAGTTTTTTCATTGGACTATACTAACTGTACAGAAAGTATTTATATAGATTTTCTAGAAGTGCTGTGTTTGTTAAACACAGTGAGGCAAGAGCTATGCATTTTCACAAAGATTTATCACTTTTATAAGCAAAACGCTAATCAATTTTTAGAGTTAAAAATATCCCTGTTCAATACCTTACCAGGATTTCCTCATTGTAACTGTTACTCTCGACTATTAGGGTATATGTATTAATTCACACTCACCTATTCCTGTAAAACATATGCAGCTGTATTATCTAATTATATGTTTTCAAGGTATAAAGCATGACTTCTCCATGTAATTGCTACTATACTATAAGTAAGGGTATATTGTCATCTACGCCTAACTACTTCTGTTAAATGTTTTCAACTATATTGTAACTGTATGCATATATGTCAGGACCTGGACTACCCTTGTCCTCTTCCCCACTGTACCCCTCCCCCAAGGTCACACCGGGAGATGAGCAGTTCTTGCTCAGTGTGCTTTTCCTGGTGAAACAATTTCAATAAATAAACATAAACATATTATAAAATCACATAATTTATGGTTGAACATTATTACCTATGGAAACCGGCCTATTTATATTGATGTTATACTATCGACGTGATGTCACGATGTTGTTATGCCATCGTGAGTATGTCATATCGATGGTATAACAACATAGAACACATTTACGCATGCGCATTCTGTATGCTGCAAGTTGTCTGTGCATGTGCGAACAGTGAACAGAACACCAAATGGCCGTGGTGATCAAGAAGCACCACTGAGACTCATACACCTGTAAAATAGTGGACCAGGTAGAAGACTTGGTTTGCTGGCCAAGGCACCTAGCTTCACCTGAGCTCTTTCCTTCTAAGACTGCTTGAAAGGCAGAGTAGAGAAACTTACCAGAGCAAGGGAGAAGGATTAAGACTTAGTTTGGCTAAGCAGATTTACTGTGTGGTGGTGTTTTGATTTTTTACTCACAGGGATTGCTACTGTTTGTGGCTAACATTTCATTGCTTTATTTTTTCTCTGATTCAAATTGTTGTTGCTGGTATACCTTCTTCTGCATTATTACAAGGTGTGCCTACAGGTGTGTGCTAACAGATTACTGCTGTAATCTTCTGATTCAAATTGTCTTTGCAAGGTATATCTTCTGTTACTGCTTTATTTTTCTCTGAGCAAAGTGTTTTTACAGGGTATATCTTCTCTGAAATTATTACAGGTGGTGCTTTACAGGTTTTACAGTTTTATCTAACATTAGGATAAGCTTTCAGGGTTACTCCATTTGTTGTTGACTGATTGTTTCTGCTCTTACCTCCTTGTTCTTTCGTCCGTGGTTCTTCTTTTAGGCAGGGAAGGGCCCAGCCACCCACCCCATCCCCAACCACCCACGCTACACTCCTTTTATAGGGTACCACAGTTGTGACATTTCCTGTGGCAGAGCAGGAAGGGGCGGATCAGTGGGGCTCCACAAGGTGATCTCATTTATAGGGCACTAGTAATTTAACTTGTTATAACAAGTTAAACAAAGCACAATTAAACCATTACTTGCATTTTTTCCTTTTTTTCCTTCTAATTACTCTGACTAGGTTACAAACCCAGCAACTTATTTGGAATGGATTTCATTAACTGCAGGTACTGTGGAACAATTTTCAGAAGGACAGTCTTACAGGATTTAGGACACTGTCCTACATGCTGGGCCTTTGAGATCTTCGGTCTCAGCTCCGGGCAGCATGGGCAGAGATTGCACACCTCAAATTTCATATTGAAGAGGAAATACATTATAAGAACCACCCGCCATTTCTCCAGCATCCAACAGAAAACCTCGACCGCAGAGGGTAGTTGGTCCAGGAGGTTGGCAGGTGGTTAGGAGGAGCAAATCAGGTGCCTCATCACCTCTGCTCTCCAACACATTACCTCCAAAACCATATAAACGCTACAAACAGGTATCTGCCTCTATCTCTGAAATCAAATAAAGAGGCAGAAGACACTGCAGAGCAGGACATCATGGCACAGGAGCTACACAACAATACTCACCCAAATCAGGAACCAAAACTAAACAAGCACAAAGGAAATCCAAAACTTCTGATCATAGAGACTCCATGATTGGGAGTTGATACCCATCTCCAGCTAGGGGTGATGGTCAGATGTCTCCCAGGTACATCAGCATGGAGAGACACTGACCGCATTGCTAAAATTGTTCACAAAGCAGGAGAAAACATTGATGTCCTAGTACACATAGGGACTAATCGATCTCGCCAGCCGGGGTCAGTTGTGGAGAGACCAAGGAACACCTGACTAAGCTGGGTGACAAACTATCATCTATTTCGTCTGGGCATCTCCTTCTCTGAGATCCTGCCAGTCTGGGAGAAGGGAACAGATGGACGGAAGGTCAGAGAAGGAGAGATAGGGGAGCTAAACACGTGGCTCAAGGACTGGTGCCAGGAAAAGGACACAGATTTGTAGGAACTGGCAACAGTTCTGGGAGCGAAAGTTCTTTAAATTTGATGGACTGCATCTGACTAAAGAGGGAGTCAGTGCATTGGGGCAGAAGTTTGACGCTTTGCAGAATATTTAAACTAGCAATGGGAGAGGGTGCACACCCCATACGTCGAATGGGAAGAACACCCTTCCCCCCTCAGCTAGTGGTCAAACAGGAATTCAGCGTGTTTGCCATTCATTTGCATCACCAGGTAAGAAAAAAGGTTTGTCTCCCCATACGATGCACAGGGGTAATGCCAAACTTCACCCAACAACTAACACACCAAAATCTGGCCAATGGAAAATCATGTACACAAATGCTCACAGCCTGGGAAATAAGATCCCAGACCTGCAGGCAATAATGTCAGAGGCTAAACTGGACATAGTAGCAATTAGTGAGACGTGGTTTACCAGTAACCACACTTGGGAGACTTCAGTACCTGGCTATGTATTGTTCAGAAGAGACCGAGGTGCAAAAAGGGGAGGAGTGGCCCTGTATGTTAATGAAAATATCAAAGCTACAGAAATTCAGAATACACATAAGGAGCCAGAAGAACTGTGGGTCACCCTGGAAACAGGAAATGGGACAGCCATAAGAACTGGGGTTGTCTACAGGCCCCAGACCAGAGGGAGGACATAGACACATTACTGTTAGAAGATATACAAAACATGACAGCTAAAGGGAGGTTCTGATAATGGGAGACTTCAACATGCCAGATATAGATTGGTCAATACCAGCAGGAACATCTGCCAGAACTAGACTCATAGTGGATTCCCTCAGGGGAGGGCCTCAAACAACTGGTACAGCAACCCACAAGAGACAGGGCTATCCTAGATCTAGTACTGACTAACAAAGAAGGGATCACAGATCTCCAGGTAGAAGGTCACCTGGGGGCCAGTGACCATCACATGGTATGGTTCAATTTGGCTACTACATCTAAATCATCCCATTCCAAGGGAAAATATGGGACTTCAGAGGAGCTGACTTTGATAAGATGGCCAACAGAGTTAAGCTAGCCCTGGCAAAAGAAACACAGGTGAGGGGTACAGGCAAAGTGGGCAAGCATTAAGGATACAATACTTGAAGCAACATCCCATTGTGTTAGACAGAAAAGGAAGTGCAAAAGAAGAAGGAAACCACTTTGGTTCTCAAATACAGTAGCAGAAAAGGTCAGAGCCAAAAGGCTGGCCTTCAGAAAATATAAGGGAACACAGCGGATGAAGATAGGAGGCATACCAAACTGCCCTAAGGGAAGCAGGTAAGGCAGTAAGGCAGGCAAAGTCCCAAACTGAGGAAACACTAGCACGAACAGTAAAAGAAGGTGACAAGACTTTCTATAGATACATTAGTGAAAGGAGAAAGTCCAGAGGGGTATTGCTAAGCTTAATGGAGAAAAGGGAGCATGAGGAGGAGGACCCTGTAAAGGCATCTATCCTAAATAGATACTTTTGCTCAGTATTTACTGAAGAGAAGGTAGGGCAGGGCCCACAGCTCAGCATCATGGACACAGGGGAGGGAGGTGAGCACTACTCCTCTCAAAAGAAAGGGTCCTACAAGAGCTTGCTAAGCTCAGGGTGGATAAGGCAATGGGACCTGATGGCATACATCCCAGGGTACTTAAGGAGCTAAAGGAGGAACTAGCAGAGCCATTAGCAGAATTGTTTAGTGAGTCTCTGAGCACAGGAGAGGTCCCAGAAGACTGGAGAAGGGCTCATGTGATCCCGCCTCCACAAGAGTGGTAGCAGGGAGGAGGCGGGAACTACAGACCAGTCAGTCTTACCTCAGTAGTGGGCAAGATTATGGAGGCACTCTTAAGGAAAGGATAGTGCAACACCTGGAATCCATAGGGGCACAGGATCCAAGACAGCATGGGTTTACAAAGGAAGGTCCTGTCAAACTAATCTCATAGATTTCTTTGACTGGGTAACCAGAGTGGTGGACCAAGGGGAGCAGTTGATGTCGCTTTTACCTTGACTTCAGCAAAGCTTTGACACTGTTCCACATAGAAGATTGATAAATAAGCTAGGTAGGCTCGGGTGGGTCAGAAGTTGGTCAACTGGGTGGCAAACTGGTTGACTGGCAGAAAACAGAGAGTGGTGGTAAATGGTATACAGTCAGAAGAGATGCAAGTCACAAGTGGGGTAACTCAGGGATCAGTCCTGGGGCCAGTCCTATTCAACATCTTCATTAGTGACCTCGCAGATGGACTAGAGGGAAGGCTTGTCTGTTTGCAGATGACACCAAGATCTGCAACAGAGTAGATGATCCAGATGGGGTGGGCAGAATGAGAAGAGATCTGGATAAACTAGCAAAATGGTCAGAAGAGTGGCAACTGGGATTTAATGCAAAGAAGTGCAAAATCATGCACATAGGGAAGAGAAACCCTGAAGCCACTTATAGGCTGGGAGGGGAGTTGCTAGCAGTCACAAAGGAAGAAAGAGACTTGGGTATCATCATCACTGATGACCTAAAATCATCCAAGCAGACCTCTAAAGCAGTAGGTAAGGCTAGGGGGTGTTAGGGTGTATTAGTAGGGAGTATCACAAGTCGTAGAGGGAGGTAATAATCCTCTGTACAAGACATTGGTTAGGCCCCATCTGAGTACTGCGTGCAGTATTGGAGGCCACACCTTCACAAGGACATTAACCAAATTGAGGCAGTCCAGAGAAGGGCAACCAAATGGTGCAGGGACTGCATCAGAAGACATATGAGGACAGATTAACGGAGCTCAATATGTATACCCTTGAGCAAAGGAGGGAGAGAGGTGATATGATCGAGACATTTAAACACCTTAAGGGCATAAACAAGGTGAAAGAGTCTAACATGTTTAAATATAAGAAAAATTGCAGGACAAGAGGACACAGCATGAGATTAGAGGGGAGGCCGATTAAGGGGGAATGTGAGGAAATCTTTTCACAGAAAGGGTGGTAGATGCATGGAATAGCTTACCACAAGAAGTGGTGGCTATGAATACAGTGCAGGGCTTCAAACAGGCATGGGATAGGCATAAGGGAGCAATACAAATGACTATGAATAGATAGGTCACTGACAGAGCAAAGGCCGATGGCACATTTATAAGGTAGAAAAAGAAATGGGCAGACTGGATGGGCCTTGCGGTCCTTATCTGCCGTCAACTTCTATGTTTCTATGTTTCATACACTATAAAAGATAATGTATTGTTCACTATTGGCAACCAACTTGATTAACCATCTCGAGGTTGCCATGGCAAAATAAATGGTTGCCAAAGCAACCTCTCGATGGTTAACAAGGTGATCACTGACAGTGACCCATACATTATCCTCTATATTAGATATGTGTTAAAAAATTAATTTTAATTTAAAATCAATGTTTTACTTTGCAGAATAGTAGAGAATCCCATTTGTGGAATGGACTGTACCAACTGAACTTAGAACTTCAGAATTTTAGAACTGTTTGCACGAGACACTCCCTTATTGTTATAAGACTACCTGGAATCTTTAGAAATAAATAATTCTGACTTGCTAAGAATAAGGTCATGATTTATAAATGGATTATTACATAGGACTCTATCTGTTAAAGTGCTGTAACATCACTGAAAGATTCCATGACATCATAAACCTTGAGAGCGAATCCCAAGACGGTAATACCAGCACCGTAACATACAGAGCCCCATATGTCATATTTTGTAATACATGGGACTATTTCAATGAAGAGGCAAAATGAGCTGACTCAAGATGACAGCCATGTCCTGGCTCCATGGCAAGGATGTCTGTCCGTGTTACTAATGACTGGCATTTGGAAGAGGCACTGGCTATTCAAGTTAAACTTTTTAAGTTTTTATGAACCGCCAAAACTCTCATTCTCAGTCACATTGCTCCACTTCACAACCTCGCTCATGATTAGGACAATTCCTCGGCTCCAGGGCAACGATGCCCATCCATTTCCTCACATGGTGAAACTTTGGAATTTTAGAGGTGCAGCCTTCCATCGGGATTCTCAGTCATAATACAATCAATTTGATGTCAGATTGACAGTATGCAAGCAATAATACCCGACAGAGTGGGCGATATTGGGCAATACCGGACCGCCCAGGGGCGTAATGACATAGCCCCTGCAAGATCCAGTATTGCCCATACTGCCCACCCTGGAGGGTATTATTGCACTTAGAAAATGGACACTGTGGCATTTTTATTTGGGATTTAAAAAAAAAATTAAGAAAAAAATTTATTAACAATGATGTTTGCCTGGTAAAGTAGTCCCTGTTTCGGTGTCTTCTGCTTCCCCCGCCCAAGCCACTGTCTTGTAGCTATCTCTTCCCTTAGACCACCAACTTCAGACTGAAAGATTGAGATAGTAGTGATTGTCTCGTAAGGATATTATGTTTTGAAAACAAAAGATCTGTCTCATACAATTATTTTCTTAAGGAAGATGCAGTGGTTACTCCCCCCGTGTGCTTGATAACGCTATACCTGGAAGTAGGAACAAAACAGAACAAAAGTCGGAAGCATAAATTAATTTGTTGTTTTTCTGGCTGGCTTTGTGTTGTCGTTGTTTTTCGCTGTTACCTGTTAATCAGTTGGAGGTGAATGTGTCTAGTGGGGTCGAAGAGCAACAGATAAATCTACGTGGTGCCACTGATTGGTTGGGACAGTGGAAATTACTATGGGAGAGACACGGTAAGCCGTCATGCAGGTACAGAGCAGCTGCTTTCATTGTACTGTCGTAGAAACAAATGTGGACTGTTCATTTGGTGTGTGTTTCTGTCGAAACTGGCAGGATGGGGGAAATGTTGGAAGCTGATGTAACTGTGAAGGAAGAGGGTAAAAAAATGTGTTGTTATGGAAGGGATGTCTATGTCTCGGTAAGCGAGAAAACAAATGGTGGCGATACTGTATTTTAAGTAGGTGGGTACAGCCAATAACGAAGCAGGGTGGGCAGCAGCAGGATTTTTACATGAGTGAATGGCCACTACATTGTGGTACTTGTTATTGAGCGGGCTCTCACAGTAAGTCAATGTACGCCAGGGGAGCCAATGAGATTGATGAAATTTTCAAGCCCATTTTCTAACATGACTTAAACACCTCAGAGCAGTAATATTACAAGTTCTGCTTTCCCCAGAGTATATATAGGAAAAAAGGCAAACAAACACAATACCACACACAGATTCAGGTGTGAGGATGCTGGCTAACTGTAGAAATTGCCACTAAGTACCAATAACCACAAAAGAAAGCCGTACTCCAGGGAAGAAAATGAAAGGCTTGAACTCACTTAAAAAGATTAAGTGCAAACAATACTTTAATTCTGGCAAATTTCCAACACAAACGGTGGCACTAAACCCAGGCAGTTTAGGTCTGCACATTACCCTTCATCAGGCTCACATGAAACCTGAAGTGCCGGGGTTTAGTGCCACGTACCTTTTGTGCTGGAATTCTGCCAGAATGAAAGCACTGTTTGTACTTAATCTTGTAAGTGAGTTCAAGCTTTTCTTTTTCTTCCCTGCAGCTTTCTTTTGTTGTTGTTAGGGAAAAAAGGCAAACACATTACAAATTTGTTTTGAAAATGCGTTGCTATACGAGTCTGTGGCAGTGTGTTGTTTTCAGAAGCACGTTCAAGTATATATTTCTGTATGTTAGTTCATTTGCATCCCCTGGGGCCTGTGCACAGCCAGGAAGCTGTTTCTTCCTGGAGGAACTATTTCAATTATTTTCTGTACCTTATATGCAGACTGTTACACTACAGATAGCAGACTCTGTGTTAGAACCTACACTCTGCCCTGTCACATTGGCCCTCTCTGTAAATGAAGCAGTGGAGGAGTAAAACAGCGTGTGCTATGCTGTATGACACAGTCACATAAAACCGTGAGCACAGGATGTGTTTTTTTTCATGGACTCAGTAATTGATATTAAGAATAGTACTAAAATGACGGTACTTACCAAGAAGATGATATTCCTCACCTCTCTGTTTTGTAGAGCATTTCCTGATCTGGAAAAGAGGAAGGAATTTGGAATGGACTCTGGTGTTGCAGTAAAATAAGTCCCCATAGAAACAGACTGCTCCTTCAGCCTATTACTTACTCATTTATTTGAAATTTTTTTTTGGGGTGGGGTGGGGTTGAGAACAAGGGGGCAGGAAATATAACGTAATGGCGAGTGGTAGATTATACAGTCAAAAGAAGAAGGAAGCATAATGACCAAGCACATTAATGCAATATAAAGAATTTAGCAATTAAAATGTTACATATACAATTGCATTTACAAGTTGTGGTTAGCTGTTCCTAGAGACGCCTAACAGATGCCCAGCAAGGGGCCAATGTTCTTAGGCATATTACAAACGCAGAGAGGTACAAGGATAGTATATAATAGTTAGATGAAGAGGAGTTAAGTGGTGTGGGAGGGGTATAGGTCATGGTGATGGAAGAGGAAAGAGGGTAGAAGGGAGAGGGGCATAGGGAAGGAAGACTCAGGAGCAGTTACTGTATATGCAAAAGGGTTGTTTGGAAAGTGGGATTAGAGGCAGGGTTATGCCTCACTATAACATAATAAATGTTCTACACTGGTTTAGAAAAGTGAAGAAATATTTAGCCGGCCTGGTGGTGCAGAGGGTTGTGGCGCTGGACACCACACCTCACACCACGCCAGTGACCCAGGTTTGGGAGTGAGATCGGGCCACCAGGGGTCAGGGGGGAGGGCAAGGAGCCAGGATTGAGCAGCAGCCAGGCAGCTCTCCTCTCCGGAGAAGGTAGTGAGGTTTCCCCAACTCTTGGCTGCCACCCGGTGGTGGATTGGTGGCAATGCCAGGCCGGGGGGAACCTGGGCGCTAGGCCGGGAAGGAGGATGGAGCCATTACTGGAGCTGCAGGGCGCATGCGCAACCACGTACCGGGGTCCTGGGAATAAGGGGAAGAAAATATAAATACCAAGTCTCCCCTGTTGCCAGTAAGGCAGGAGGGTCAACGGGGGAGCACCAGGCTTACTGAAAAAAAAAAAGAAAAAAAGAAAAGGAAAGTAAAGAAATATTTAAAGAAGAAACTTATCAATCCATCAGTCAATTTTATTTGTATACTAGAAGGTATGTGAGCAAAAATGCCCATTTTCATAAACGTCCAGTGTAGGAAATACAACAGATGAACAAATACATAAGTCAATGGAATACATAGGACATACAATGAACTACCTACGACATACAATGAAGTAAATACATTATATATACAGATGTATAGAAGTACATTATATATACAGGTGTATAGAAGTACAAGGAACTAACAAGTGCAACATAAAACTAGCATATTACATGGGTAAAATTGTACAAGAGTCGACCAGTCACCTTACTGTAGATAGATATTAATGTACAGATTGTGCACAATATGTCTATGTATGTTGCAAGTGGCTAAACAATGTCAGGAACCAATTCAGATTCCAAATTCAAATTGGGTTATTTATGCGTGCACGTGCACCTCCCCAGTTAGGTGACTAAGTGGGGCAGATCCAGTGATTAGCTGGACTGGGTATATAAAGGGAGCCAGAAATCCTTGCAGTGTAGTTGTCAGCCAGCCTTGCCAGTGGAAGGGCGGTGAGGTAAGGTAGTAGCAGAGTCAGGCCTGGTCCTGTGAGGTACGGTGGGTAGCAGACCTTACTGAGCTGAATGCTCTGATCCTATCCATTGGATCTTGGAGCCCTTACCGAGATGAATGCTCTGATCCTAGCCATTGGATCTTGGAGCCCTTACCGAGATGAATGCTCTGATCCTAGCCATTGGATCTTGGAGCCCTTACCGAGATGAATGCTCTGATCCTAGCCATTGGATCTTGGAGCCCTTACCGAGATGAATGCTCTGATCCTAGCCATTGGATCTTGGAGCCCTTACGAGATGAATGCTCTGATCCTAGCCATTGGATCTTGGAGCCCCTATCGAGATGAATGCTCTGATCCTAGCCATTGGATCTTGGAGCCCTACCGAGATGAATGCTCTGATCCTAGCCATTGGATCTTGGAGCCCTTACCGAGATGAATGCTTTGATCCTAGCCATTGGATCTTGGAGCCCTTACCGAGATGAATGCTCTGATCCTAGCCATTGGATCTTGGAGCCCTTACTGAGATGAATACTCTGATCCTAGCCATTGGATCTTGGAGCCCTTACTGAGATGAATGCTCTGATCCTATCCATTGGATCTTGGAGCCCTTACTGAGCTGAATGCTCTTGTAACCCCTAGGCAGCGCTACTCCTAGAGTTACTACCCCTGCCTACTGCCCGGGATGTAGGTTGAGGGGCCTGGGTTCCCAAGACTCAACTTAAACTGGTTCTTTCCATGATTTTACATTTGTGCAGTGCCCCCACCCAAAGTTTAGCTTTAAGTGGGCTAGCAGTTACCTGGAACAACCCTCTGGGATATCATACCACCCACTATAACCATTTGCCACCCCAATACACGACCCAATGGACATTTCCCCACATATCAAACATTTTACATTTAATGACTCTCTCTAATAATATGCTCACAACACCATTATTTGCAAACAACAACAATATTTATTTACATGGGGATTAGGGCTTAAGAATGGGGAAACAAAAGGAATAGAGGTTATGCAATCAATATCATTATTATTTACAGTATGTACAGAGGATTTAGAAGTTTGGCGTTTGTGCCGGTGAAAACCCTCCAGCTGGGTGGATACCTGTTAGACAAATCAGACAGAAATCACATTATGCCAACCTAGATGACCAGAGCCCTGGCTATCTAACTAACTGCATTAAATCAGATTGAAACACAATGTAATTTTACCCACAACTGGTACCAGTTCCCCAAAGTTTAGTATGAGACCCCGCAATCCCACACATTTAAACCTGGGTACCAGGTTACCAAGACAGTCCCTTGATGGTTGCAGGCCTGGTGCACAGTACATCTGTTTGTTGGCTGGCTTGATTAGCAGAAATGCAATTAGAAATTTAAACTATTTACAATCTTTCCAGGGATTGCCCTGCATGTTGCAGTTGGACACATTAAGTAGATGTAACTGCCAGTTACACTGGGTTGAGCCCAATTGACATTTTGAACATTCATCACATTTATAGAAGCGGTCAAGCCTTCCACCAGGGGTCAGGATGACCGCCTTGGTCAGTTTACTTAGAAAACAGTCATTTCCAGGTAAAGAAGTCAAATCCAAAAGACTTGAGGTTTCAGTCCATTTGTGGTACATGGCTATAGGTTACAGCTCCACTGGACATCTTGACCGGACAATTCTGAAGACACTGGACCTCCCAGGCAAAGTCAGGATGAGCCCCTATACTGAGTGCTCCCCTTCCAGTCCTGTAGTCTCCAAGGCAGACAATCACATATCAGCACATTTATACAATTAGCTGGACTCACTTGGGTCCCTTAGACCAGTTAGATCCACCTGCGCTGGGCAAGACTGGCACAGCAGATGCAAGGTGCATTCCAACTGACAGTCTCAAACAGCAAAAGTTTCACAAGGGTCCACCTGCACTGGGCTAAGGTTAGGTGCAGCAGGATGCAGGGTGCATACCAAATAAACAAGACAATTCAGACAGTCTCAGGGCATTGGCAGACCCAAGTAAACATTTCTCTTTCGTTCTTGCACTGGGGATACAAGAGTACTCACTTAGGCTCCTTACGGTAGAATCTCTGCAATGAAAGCTCCTGATGTTGTCAGTCCTCTCACAACTGAGGTAGGATCAGCTCTCTCACAGCTGACTTGATGTTATCACGTTGCAGGTCCATGTCTTTCCCCAACATGGAAGGGAGGGCTAGCACATGGGGGACATTCTGGTAACTCCCAGGCTAGCAGGTTTTGCATTAAACTAAATTACTTTAACTTTTACTGCTAAGAAGGCAAACACATACATGTGATATCTCCCTCTTTACGCAGGAGACTCCTGTTTTTTTTGACTGAACTCCCTCCTGGGAAATGAAATCTCCTGCTTAAGTAAAATTCTGTCCACTTTATCCATATTTTTGGGGCAGATAAAGACACATAAAAATTAAATCAGTGATGAACAATGTATCTGATAACTTTATCTAACTAGTTGTTTATTCTTTTTAGTGCTTATTCTTGACAAAATGAAATACATTACATTTTTGTAATTACTTTTTTCTTATTTTTTTAAGCACAAACTCACGATGTTACGGCATCTCCCTACTAGCAGGCCAATCTCCCTCCTAACTTGACCCAAATCTCCCTCTTAAGCAAGTTGGCAGACCAATCTCCCTCCTAATTTGACCCAAATCTCCCTCTTAAGCCAGTTGGACATATCACATGTATGCAAACATCCCCTCCTGAATGGAGGGGTTCACACTGGCTCACCAGGCCCAGTTGCATGGCTGGGAGCCTGAGCCCCAACCCCTGTGGGGGGGCTCCTACTCGGATCTGGAAAATGCCGAAAACACTGTCTTTTATGGGGCTCTCCTGAGGCTCCTGATTGGCTGAAGCTATTGGGTGCTTGGCTTCCGATTGGCTGGAGGGCCTGTCAATCAAGAAAATGAATTATGCATGAACCTCACTTGATGCACAGTTGGTTTACTGTTTTGGTGCCTGAAATTAGATCCCTGTAGTTCCCCATGAGCACTTGGACGTTCCCATGAGCTTTGGCTAATGTCCCACAAGTCCTGGCTTTAAAAATCTAGCTTTCTGATTGGCTGTGGCTGCTTATAATGGCTGCTGAAACACAAAATCCCTGAAGCAGAATCAAGACAGTCCCAAATAAAGTCCTGGTGCAGCCAGAATAAACAAAATAGTTGCCCAAATGCCCCACAGTCTAGTAGCCCTGGGTGTATACTTGCTGTCCCTGCCCAGATCAAGTAAATTTCTCAGTCTGTATGCCTGTCACTGCTGCCAATATTTAAGGATGCCTTGCAGCAGGCAGGCTATCTTTCTGAGTACCAACATTTTACTGGTGCAGCCAGGAGTTAAGGCATCTTGTTTAAACACTGTTCCCCTGCTTAAACAATTTCCCCCAAAAACAGATACAGCAAGTGTAACTATTCATTTTCAGTCAAATTGGCTGGCAGTATAGCCTAGAGGTTAAAATAATGAGCTGTGAATGAGCTTGGTACATCCAGCAGAGACCAGACCTGGGTTTGATTCTCACAACCTCCACTTGCATACTGTGTGACTCTGAGCAAGCCACTTAACCGCCCAGTGCTCCCAGGTCGCCCCTGAAAACAGGCACTTGTGCCTAGTGGGCCTTACCCAGTTACCAAAGACAAAATACATTTCTTTTCCATCTCAGCGATTGCCGAACACAACTTCCCTGAGGGAAAAAACAACCTCATGACTATTCATATGGATCGGGGCTCTGGCTCATTAATATTCTTGAGCCCAGATCGAAAACACTTTGTGGATCTTTTCATTAATTTAAGTAAACGGGAACTTAGGGCCCTCCTCGTGGTCACCGGGTCCCACTCACCACATGGGGACACTGGGACTGTAGAAACGCTCTCCCAAATGACTGTAAAGCAAGTGGTTGGGAGATCAAAGGAGCCGTTCATGCCCACGCAATCCCCGCTTCACCGAAGTGCATGCCTCGAGCAGGGGATCACGGTTTGAATTTTTGGAGCCCCATGGGCTGAATCTTCCATTGGGGCTGCTATTGGGGCATATCGGGGCACAGAAAGGACCAGGGCAACCAGAACAAATTTGGCAGACATTCCTGGAGGCGCTAATGGGAGAGCAGAAACGTGAGCTACGGGGTGCAGGTAAGCCCCCAATTTGGTGGGGGGGGGTTACACTCTGATCTTAGCCATTGCATCTTGGAGCCCTTACTGAGCTGAATGCTCTGATCCTAGCCACTGGATCCTGAAACCCTTACTGTGTTGAATGCTCTGATCCCAGCCACTGGATCTTGGAGCCCTTACTGAGCTGAATACTCTGATCCTGGCCAATGGATCTTGGAGCTCTTACTGAGATGAATGCTGTGATCCTAGCCACTGGATCTTGGAGCCCTTACTAATTCTTGGCATTCACAGCTCATCAAAATTTATCAAAAACAACATACTGCTTACGCAGAATGAACTTGTCATTGTGTATATGCCTGCATTCTTAACAGCACATTCAGTTAGAAGAAATCTTTTTTTTTTTTATATTCAAGTTTATTGCATACTTGGCACATGTAAACATCCATCACAGTTCATTTTCCAGCATATGCACATTATAAAAGTAATACAGATTTGCAAATACTTACTTTCCCCACTTCAGTTTGTCTACTATAATTTTATCCCTAGTATTGTATTTCATTTTGTTTATCATTTTGTAGGTCATCATGTAAGTCATTATGTAGAGGGCGACCTGGAAGATCTGTAATCCATTTATTTATATAATTCTCCACTTCTTGTTTCCCCTCCCTCCCCTTTCATCCTTTCTATTCCTCCTCCCTAGTATCTGTTAACATTAGCCAAGGAGTCCATCTCTCCACCCATATCTGTGTTCTCAAATTTATTCTATATGTTACTTCCTCCATATCCTTGATTTCATTTACAATTGTCTCCCAGTCTTGATTTGTCGGTAGGTTTGGGGTGAACTATTTCCTGGTCAAAGCCTTGTGGGAAGCCATGAGCAGAATGTTCCATAAGTATATTTTATTTGCTCCCCTAATCTCTTCTGGTGCCAACCCCAATATCAAATTCCTTGAACTTAAGTTAGATTGTATGGAGAGTACCCTTTTTATTTTGTGTAGTATGTCCGCCCAGTATTGTGTGAGGGCCTGACAAGACCAGAACACATGTAGGTAGTTTGCTTTATTTGCTCCGCACTCCTGCCAGCATGCCCCCGAGCATTTCTTGTCCCATTTACTCTGTGTTCCTGGGGTATAGAAGAACCTCACCCGTACTTTCCATTCGTACTCCCTCCAGTATGGAGAGGACGTGGTCCGGAGAGCCATGGCCAACGTGGAGGTCCAGGCTTCCGCTTCCAGGTGTTCCCCTGTTTCCCTTTCCCTGCTGCTCCTAATGTGTGTGGTTTGGTTTCCTCTTCTATCTCTCAGGGCTCCATATAGAGCTGAAATTAGACCTTTGATCTTTGTTGAATTTATTATATTGACTATGGTGTCTTTTAGCCTTGTTGGTGAGGTTGGGCATTTGTAAGTATTCTGTAGGGTGTGTATATAGGATCTTATTTGGAGGTATCTAAAATAGTCTGCTTGTCTTAGTGAAAACTCCTCTCTGATTCGGGCAAATTCTGGGACAACATTTCCCAGGAGGAACTGATTTATAGTATATAACCCCAGTCTGCCCCAGTTTTTAAAAGTAAGATCTTGCCTAGATGGGGGAAAGTCCGGGTCCCAAGCAAACCATCTCAGCACCCAAGTCTCCCCCTCCACTTTATGTTTGTCCCATAATCTTTTAAGGGAGCCCAGTGTATTTCTGACTGCCATTAAGACGATGTCCTGATCCCTGTTTTGGATCCCTGACCTCATGACTCTGGCTTCTAATGGCATTCCATCTGTTAGGGCTATCTCAATTGTTTTCCATCTCGCCCTACATGAGCTAGCCGACCATAGCAAGGCCCATTTTAGCTGAGTGGCCAAAAAATAATCTTCCAAATTAGGAACATTTCGGCCTCCCAGCTTTTTATTGGCCTGCATGGCCAAGATTTTAAGTCTTGGTCTTCTATTGTTCCAAATACATCTTGTGAGCATCCTCTGCCATACCTGAAATTGGTTCTTATGTATTTTTATGGGGAGACATTGGAACATATAAAGATATTTGGGGAGTATATTCATGGAAACTGACTGTATCCTTGAGTACAGGGGCAAGTTGAGAGCCTCCCACCTTTTAATATCCTGTTTAGTCTGATTTGTTATGGGTTCAAAATTGCTCGCGTACATCGTTAAGTTTTTGGGAATTTGAATACCCAGATATTTAATTTTCCCCCTATTCCAATGCGTATCCAGGGACTGAAGAACATCGTCGGAGGGACAATAATGAAATTTTAGGACTTCTGTTTTATTTTTATTAAGTGTGTATCCCGAGTATTAACTGAATTTATCAATGAGGTCCCAAATTTTAGGGATGGATCTGTTCGGATTGGTTATATAAAGAAGGACGTCATCCACGTATAAGGATATATTATGTTCTTCCCCACCTATTTCCACCCCTTTGATCTCTCTCGATTCCCTTATTGCTTGGGCGAGAGGCTATATATATAAGTCAAATAAGAGAGGAGACAGAGGACAACCCTGCCTCGTGCCCCGCCCCAGAGTAAATCTCTGTGAGATGCCCCCATTAACCTTTACATAAGCCTGTGGAGAGGCATACAGGGCTTCAATCGCCTCCAGGAACGTTGATGGAAATCCCATTTTCTTAAGAACTAGAAAAAGGAAGTTCCAATCAACTTTATCAAATGCCTTTTCTGCATCCAGGCTCATAAGACAGGCTGATATGTTTCTTTTATTAATTATATCAATAATGTTAATGGTTCTTCTCACTCCCTCTGGGGTCTGTCTACCCTCCACGAATCCCGTTTGATCTGGGTGTATAAAGTCCTTCAGAAAAGATTGTAGGCGCTTAGCTATAATTGCTGTGAAAATTTTATAATCTACATTAAGTAGTGAGATCGGTCTATACGACCCACACTCCCTCGGATCCTTGCCCTCTTTCGGGATCACCGTGATGGAGGTATAATTTCATGATGGGGGGACTACAGCTCCCTCCAGCCACACCTGGTTATAAACTGTGTTCAAAATGGGGTTCAAGTCTACCTGGAATGTTTTATAGAATTCTCCCCCAAATCCATCAGGGCCCAGGCATTTGCCCCCCTTTAGTCTCCCTACCGTGTCTGAGATTTCCTTTTGTGTAATTGGATGCTCCAGAGTCTGTCTGTGGGCCTCAGTAAGTTTGGGTAATTGTAGGGCCTCTAGAAAGTGCGCTGCCTCCTCAGGCCTTGTATTCTGCTGAGGATGGTATAGGTTTTTATAGTATGCGACAAACCTTTCGACTATTTGCTCCCACCCGTGGAGAACGATGCCCATGGCTGGGTGTCTGATTCCTGTGACATTTGCCCTGGCCGACTGTTGTTTAAGTCGGTATGCCAATAGGCATGTGGCTCTTGGGCCCCCCTCATAGTAGGCCTGTTTTGTGCTTAGTAACGCCTTTTCAGTTTCTAAAAGCTGTATCCTTTGAAGTCTTTGTGTAAGATCTCGTATCTCCCCCCTTCTTTCTTCATTGAACTTTATTTTCTGTTGTCTTTCTAAATCTTGCAGTTCCTGTTTAATTTGTTCTCTTTGTTTTTCCCTCTCCCTTTTTTTATAGGTGGTTATTGAGATCAGTTTTTCCCCCTTATCAGAGTCTTAACCGTGTCCCAGAGGATTTGAGACGTGACCCCTGAGGCCTCGTTTGACTGTATAGTGTTTTTTATTATTTCCCGTATTTCCTCCCTGATCTTCTCGTCCCTAAGCAGGCTTATATTAAGCCTCCAATGTGTAGGCTTTTTTGGGAGTTGGAGGTCCAGCCTGGCGTACAGTGGTTTATGGTCTGATATGGTTTCAGTACCTACCCAAACTGAGTCAAACGTTGACATATCTCTGCCATATGTGAAAAACATATCTAATCTCGAGAAGATGTTGTGTCTAGAGGAGTAGTATGTATAATCTCTTGCCCTAGGGTACTTTTCCCTCCAGATATCCGTTATACCCGTGTCTTTCATAAGCCTCTTCAAAAGCCCAGAGACTTTTTGGTTCGGGGACGGGATGTTTGAGGTAGTATCCAGGGCTCTGTCCAATACTACATTCCAATCCCCCCCTGCAATCAACGTCCCTTTTGCCTTTTCAGCCACTAGTTTGAATAAGTCTGCGAAAAAAGTTATATGCGTCCCCGGAGGGGCATATACATTTAGCAAGGATATCTGGAGGTCTTGGACGCGACCTACCACCAGCACGTATCTAGCCCCCTCATCCCTTATTACCTCCTCTTCCACGAATGGAAGCGTGGCCGAGAGCATAATGGCTACACCCCTCTTTCTCCCAGTGGGCAGAGATACATGATATATAGTCGGGAAATCTCGACTTTTAAGTTTGAGAATTTCTTTAGGGGGGAGAGATGCGTCTCCTGTAGAAATTATATTTCACATGCCTGTCTCTTTAAGAATTTCTGGAGACGTTTTCTCTTTATAGGGTTCTTTATCCCATTTATATTCAGTGAAACTATTTTGGTCTTTATCCTATCCATGATCATAATCTCTGGTCTGTTCTAGTGATCTGTATTCTTGAATAGTCTCAGAGAGTACCTGCCTTATTTCTACCTCCCCCCTCCCCCCTCCGACTCCCAGGTCACCCTCCCACTTCAGTTTTTTCCCTTCACTTAGGATGTGCCTTGATTTATTATGAACCTTGTGCCTTTCATATTGTCTGTAAAATACTAAGAACAGAGAGTAGCTGACCCAAAACCGCCAGCCATCCTGTTTATCTTTGACAACTCTCAAAACGGCTGCCCCTTTAAATGAGGCTTCGAACATTCTAACAACATGAACCTCTACAATAACTAGATTCCAAACTAGTAGTCTACAAGTTCTGGAAAACAACGTTATCCAATGCATGTGTAACTCCCCCTCTGCATTCCCATGTTCAGAAGCTTTTCTATTCTGAGATGCAGAGCTCTCTGGGAGTTCTAATAATGTACTTTGAAAAAACCCAACTTCCTAGGTCAGTCCACCTTTCTGTAGGTGGACTGGATCATGCCTCCCTTGTGGCACTATGCCCTGTATGATGTTCCGGGCTAAACCCTTTCAGGGCTTTGTTTGGGGTCTTGGCCCCTTGCCCTGCGGTAAAATCAGCATCAGCAGGACCAAATGGCAGGTAACAATTCCTTTTAGGTCCATATTCCCCTTACAGTCCCTCCAGACCCTTTTTATGTCAGGGAAGGGAAATTGTCCCCCCCCCCACCCCTCACCCATCCGTTAATGGGCTTTCCCTATTAAATTGTTCCATCTGCAGCCTCGGGAGACACCGCACTGAGAAAGAGCGCAACGTCGCCAGTCCGCCTCGGGTCACACGGTCCAAATCGAGGCCGAGGACTCTAACAGGCCAACCAGGGCCTCCTCCCCACCCCCCCCAACCACCTCCCAAACCTTCGTGGCCATCAACTGCTTTTTCCCCCTCCCCACACATCGCCGTAGTGCAAGGAAGGCCTTCTCATGTCTCTTCGATCAACCAGTGATGAGCATTCATGTGTGGGGAAAGGGAGGGGAAGGCTACAACACAACCCAGCCTCAGACTCCCTCTGAACCCTAAGCTTTTGACACTAAAGACTGATACGAGACAGGGGATGCCCCCCCCGACCCCATAAATCCACCTCATTCAGGGCTCCCTTGTGGTCATATTCGGACCATAGTCCTAACAATTGGACGTATATATATATTTTTACATTTTAACATTTCAGTTCTATTTCGACCCCATCCCCTGGCAACAGTATGCTTTCCAGGACTATCTGTCTTACTTCCTTTCCCATGCTTTATGTCCATGTAATGTCCCTTTTACACTTCACCCCAAGGTCCAGCTTTACCGCCTAGGTTTTTTCTGAGCTTTGTACGTTGTCAATCGGTCCGCTAGAATTTTATCCATTGAGGTAACTGGTGATTATGTCTGCGCATCTTCTGAAGCATCATCGTCTGTAATAAGTCCGGTCAGCTGTACCCTTGAAGCATACGGTCTGAGGAGTGCTGCAACATCCGATCTGAGGCTGGTGGAATGTGGTCGCGAATGACTTGTTAACCCTCTACGTGCCACCGACCAGGCCGATCTCCTTAACTCTTTCTCCAGCCTCTCCTTTTCTAGCCCCGAGACTGGTATTCCATTCTCCTCTAGCAAGGATTTAGCCGCAAGTAAGTCTTCAAAGGTTTTTATTCCTTGTCTAGTCTCCACTCTCAATCTAGCCGGAAATAACATTTGCACCTTCAGGTTTCGTGCCCTGAGTTGTTTCACAATGGGCCACATGTTCCGCCTTGCCTCCTGTACCCCATAGTATAGTCATTATCGATTACTATTCTGTGTGCCCCAAACATTAATTTCTTTGATTTCCACGCTTGCTTGAGGATCTCTTCCTTGGAGGTATAATTAGACATCCGCACTACAAATGAATGGGGCCTCGAGTTTGGGCTTGATGGTCTCAGGAGGAGAGAACGGTGGGCCCTATCCATAGAGACATCCAGCTCCGGAGGCAATTTTAGCAGATCAATTAGCAGTTTTTGTATAAAGGCAATCAGATCCGAAGTTCCCTCTTCTGTACCTTCGGGGACGCCATAGATTCTCAAATTCTGTCTCCTGTTTCGTCCCTTGATATCCTCCAGCTTGGCCTGTAACTCCCTTTCCCGGGCCATCAGGTAAAACAGCAGGCGATCATGATGGTCCGTTTGTTCCATTGTTGTTGTAAGCCCCAATTCTAGTTTGTCTGTTCTATGTTCGATTTTTCCAATATCGTGTAACCCCTCACCCCTGCCTTTTTACTAAAATGACAGGTGGCATGCTGTTGGCGTTGGCAGCAATACCTGGTGGGGACCTGGGTTCGGGGAGGATGAGGTTACCTGGCACAGGGGACCTAGGTTTGGCTACTCTGCACAGGGGCACCCAAGTAAATCCAAATACAGGAAGCAATAACTGTAATGTCCAGAACCAGAATTGGGATTTTTCAGTGGCTTTATTCAAAATTAGCTGACACATGACAAAGCATTGATGGTCCCCAAGGGCTACGTTCACTATATGCAGATACAGACTAAAGGCGTCCACTTGAAGAATGAACACATTTTTACTATTGTCTGGCTCTGGACCCACCAGGCACTCAGCCGGACTTGTATGCGCTTTGGATACACAGCTCAACTGGCCTCGGCTCTCCTGCAGCCACTTGATTGACGGTCCATTTAAAGAATGAACCCAAACTTTACTTGGAGAGACTCATCACACAAGGAGTATACTTTCCCAAGCTGTGGCCTCACTACTTAGAGTCTGCGACTCCTAGAGAGATTTGTTTTCTTACTTCCATCGGACTCCCCATCAAACAGGAGTATATCTTCCCATCCTGTGGCTCCCACCACTTAGAGTCTAGAAACTCCTAGAGATTTTCCAAAGTTAGACTCCACGTCTGGGTACCTACCTCATCACTGGCCAGGCGCGATGAGGCAAGTAGCAAATCACAGAAGAAATCCGTAGAGGTGGACCTGGTCACTAAAGATGGGGGGTGTTCCCACCTCCAGCTCCCACAGCCCATACCCGGCCATTTCTCTGGACAAACATAAACTTAAAACTTTGACATGTAGGTTAAACGGTGGATGACCTGAAGCACCCCTCTATAGCATTACCTGAAATCCATTAAAACGTTAGACTTTTTGACTGCTCCATTTGTTTGTCCTAGTAAAATAGTCCTCCCAAATAGCAGTCCACATCCCAACTTTCTTTATATTTCCAAACTGATGAAACAATTGGTTTGCCCCTTCAAATGGAGCAAAACACTCACCCATTTGTTGCAGGTGCCCCACAGGCGAAGTACCACTTCTTTTACTGTTATACAAGAACAGAAACTGTAAACAGGCAGCTTTCTTCCATAGTGGAAATAGGGGATTGCCCCTGGAATCCACAGAGGGACTTTTCTTCCACCCCCCCGGAGGGAGGGGGCACTGAGACCTGGACAGCGGTCTCCACCACTTTCAAAAGGTAAACAGGATCACACCTCCTTCTCCAACAAAAGGTAAACAGAAACTGCCTCCTTCCTGCTTGGAGGTAAACAGACAACTCTTTGAAAACTCCCAAAGTTCTAAACTCACTCCCTGAGCTGCAGATTCCAATGTGGCTTATGCAGCTGCGACAGTTCTATGGTGATGTCATCTCTCAAGTCTCAGCTGTGACTGAGAACAGAGTGAGACAGTGTGAAACCTATTTAACTGGAGTTTCACAAGCTGCCTTCCCTGCCTACCACTAGGTCTTACTGGGATTCTAGTAACCCCAGATAACAAGGGGGTTACACTCTCCCTTGACCAGGAAAATGACTGTCCCCAGTCATTATGCACCCAGCCTTAGGCCATCCCACCCTATGTGCTACCTGCGGAGGGGGGTGATCAGGCCCCCTCCTACCATGTGCAAGTACAGGCAGGCAATACTAAGGGCCTAGATGCCTATAGCTGACATATCAGCCTCTACTCTATCCACTTACTATGGACACCTAGTGGCTCTGGTAGAACCGTCCAGAGCATAGCCCTGATAGATCAGTACTACAGTCCCTATGGCCACTGAGGACCACAGCCTGTCTATCCCCCCTAACCCTCTAGGGAAAACCTATCTGCCTGTAACATAACATCCCAAACAAAAACAAAACCCGGGGACCTCCCCGACCTTGGGCAACCTGCAACTACAACCATTAAAATACCAAGAAATACTTCCTCCCTACCCCCACAATCACACCTGTGGAAGGAAAAGGGTTAATACAGTAACAACCATAGCAATAACAACACAGTACTTTAAATGCTACACAATAAAGCACTGATTATTTAACTCCGATGAGCCCCTCTTCCTCTTCTTGTCTTCTCTTCTGTCTTCCCAGGAACACCTGTAAGAAAAGACAAAACCAAAACACACTCCTAATCTGCATACACAGTCTACCTAAACAACAACAACCCCTACCATACAAAAAAAACACTGAACAATCCCAAAAACTAATTTTTTTTAGAAAAAAGGGTAGAAAAAACAGTATTTACATTAGAGTACAGTAATGACATTATTTACAATACACATTTGGGGGGATGGAGTGCCCTAAAAGTCCCAACTAGTGACCACAAGGCCCGAAGGCTAGTCCAATAAAGAGTCTTTCCTGGGCCGGAGCCCTGTGAAGCACAGTTCTAGGAAAGCCAAAATCCCAAAGGGGAGAGTCTTATGACAGTCTAAGCACATTTTGAAGTCTGTTGGGGTGTGTACTGCAATGTCATAAAGATAGAAAAAGGTTTTTTTTTCGGACTTACCAGCCTCTTGTAGTATAAGACTAGGCACCGACCTGCGCCGCAGCTGAAGACTCTCCCTGGCAGTATTTCTTCTGATACAGCTGGGCGGACATCTTCCGGGAACCACAGGAATGCACATCTGGAAAAAGCTGGATTGATGTCATCTCTGGAGAAGGAACCTTAGAACAGGAACAAAAGGAAAAACAGCTGGTCCGATGTCATCCGATTACCAGGCGATGAACAGGAAACAGCTGGGCTGGTGTCCTCTCTGGATCTGAAGTCATCTGGTGGGCCAGTAGATGGTTGCTGAACAAGACAGTACACTGTAGACTGAAGAATGTGGAGCACCTGAGTCCTTGGTTATTCATGTTGGCGGATCAATAGGGCACTTCACAGTCTAGATGTGGCAGTATTGACTACCACTGCTCAGCTCTCCATTTTGTAGGCATGGGCTTAATTACTGGGAGGTCCTTGCATTGAGGCCAATAGTACCGGGGGTCAGGGGCTTGAATTATTACCCCGTCTGGGCGAACATAATTCACACAGTGGGAGACTTCACGTCCCTCTCCATCCACTATTCTTACTCTGTCCATAAACAGTGTCCTGCCTCTCTTCCACTGTGTATACTTTTCATGGAACAGTCTATTCTTTACATGCTGGTTAGCCCCAGGATGCACATGTTTCATTGCTTCATCCCAGATCCAGGATTTCCTGCAGTTCTCAATCTCCTCCCAGACTCTCCGAGAAAGGTAGGAAAGGTCATACCATAGATTTCATTGGCCTTCTACGAACCAGTCTCTCCTCTTTACTTGCTTTGGTCAATCTGAGACCGCTGGCCTGGCTTGGGGTGGCCAGTCCTGGTTCTGCCAGCTTCGCATCCTTAAAGAAATTAAAAATGGATCCCTGACTTCTTCTTCTTGTAAAGCCAGGGCAGTGACATCACCACCATCTTCAATACATTCTTCCAAGGCAAGATCTTGAGGCTGTGTACCGGTTCCTTTCTCACAAGGCCACATAGGTTCCCCCTCATCTTCCTCTTCACTGAGGATCTGAGCCCAGGAGTGAGCAGTCGTTCTCACCCCGAGACTATCCATTCATCACTAGGAGCGGAGGCCCACACCTCCCATTCAAAGGCCTCCCGATCTCATCTTCACCTCTTAGACTTGGGCTAGGCCCCCACCCAGGGTCTACTGATGCTTTATCCGAACTTCTCTTCTGAGATCCAGCATCCAAAAACTTCAATTTCAGATTCAGTCTCTAATTCTGCACCTCTAGCTTTGTGCCACACTCGAGGGACCTTCCTCCACAGGCTCTGCCTGATGCTGTGCTGCCAACTGCAGATTCCTGAATTTTTGTCCATGTGGGAGCCAAACGAATTGGAGGAGCTTTATACAAGCCATATTTTTGTAGACATCCAGCACAGTGAGGAATCATGAAGACATCCCTTCCAGCACTCAAGCACATCTGGCATACACGCACTGGATAATTAGGAATTGCCACATCAGGAGAGAGAGTTGCCCTCCATAGCACCACTTTTCAATATCTCTCAGTCTATTTACTACTGCTGTTACTGCAACCCGGGCATGATCCAGGTAACGAGCTGGTCCTGAGGCCATAACTGCAGAAAAATAAACAAAAGTTCACTGTAACTGAAAGTCCCACTTTAATGAACACACTCTGTAGCTTTAAAAAGGCTCCTCTGCTGCTGTGTTTACTTTACTACCCCACCCTGTAATGGCGGGCAGCACTCCTGTGCATCAACATTTGGAATCTGGTCAAGCCACTGCGCACCCGATTTACATCAGCTACTGATAACTTTTACTCAAACTGCACAACTTGCTCTGATCTGCTTTTCCACATTTACAGGATTTTCCTTGGACTTTCACTTGCTGGCAACATTCATTTAATTACAGTCCCTTAAAAACTTCAGGTTTCAGCTCAGGATTGCCTGCTTCTACTAGTGTTGCACTTTTTACAACCCACAGTCTCTCTCTGGCTGCAAACTTTAAACTGAGGCTACTTTCATTGCTATGCACACATTCAATGGCTTTACAGACTTGCACTTGCTGGCAGGACATCACACAGTCGCTACTTGCAAAGCGACTATACTGCTGCACACACATTTTATATGGCATTACTGAAAATCACTGATTGAGCAGTTTTAAATTGTTTACTCACTGTTATTTGTAGCAACTTGCTGCAATGGGGTAAAATGGCCTGCAGCCAGATTTTGAAGGCCTCGAAATGCAAACGGGCAGGCAGTCTCCGCGATCGTCGTTTTAACCACAAAATTCACTAATCCCACGATCGATTTGCTGGTTGAGCCCGATTTTAAACTTAAAAGTCACTTTTTGAACTGTTTCACAGCGCTTTGAATCCTTGCGACGCTCCTCCACTGCCAGTACACGCACTACTCTCTGTCTCCCTCTTGAATGCTGAAGCAGTCACAGAAGAGCTGGCTGAGGGGCGGGACTAATGGCAAACTGACCAACCACATGACGCCATGCAAATGAGCCTCTTCTTCCTCGCGAGGGCTCCTCTCCTCATGGCGATCGTCGAGCAGGCAAATTTAAACTGTAAAATGCACTTTTTTTTTTTTCAACTGACTCCACAGCGGGAGCCCATTTCACCCATGTAACATTGCCATTAACTCTGCAGTCTCTTACTTTACACAGAAAGCATTTCCAACGTCCAGGGCACATTTTCTCTGTTGCTACCCCTAGTTTTCCAAACTTTCCTTCACAGAAATTCATTTTAAAACTGACAAAAACGCTGTAAACAATTTTGATGATGCAGGACAAGGGCACACTCTTTGGCTTTACAGCTCCTTGGTAAACAGTTGGCATTTTTTAAACAGCAGCACAAGAGTCACAGCACACAGCAACACACTAGGGAAATTGCTTCAACTTTTTTTTTTTTGGGGCTACCGACTGCCAGATAGCCAAAACGCTAGCCCACTTACCCAAGCACCTTCCTTCCCGAACAAATCCAAAGTGGTGCCTCCATTTTTGTAACCCCTCACCCCTGCCTTTTTACTAAAATGACAGGTGGCATGCTGTTGGCGTTGGCAGCAATACCTGGTGGGGACCGGAGTTCGGGGAGGATGAGGTTACCTGGCACAGGGGACCTAGGTTTGGCTACTATGCACAGGGGCACCCAAGTAAATCCAAATACAGGAAGCAATAACTGTAATGTACAGAACCAGAATTGGGATTTTTCAGTGTGGCTTTATTCAAAACTAGTTGACACATGACAAAGCATTGATGGTCCCCCAAGGGGCTACGTTCACTGTATATGCAGATACAGACTAAAGGCACTTGAAGAATGAACACATTTTTACTATTGTCTGGCTCTGGACCCACCAGGCACTCAGCCCGGACTTGCATGCGCTTTGGATACACAGCCCAACTGGCCCGGCTCCCTGCCGGCCACTTGACTGACGGTCCATTTAAAGAATGAACCCAAACTTTACTTGGAGAGACTCCCATCACACAAGGAGTATACTTTCCCAAGCTGTGGCTCCCCTCATCACTTAGAGTCTGCGACTCCTAGAGAGATTTGTTTTCTTACTTCCATTGGACTCCCATCAAACAGGGAGTATATCTTCCCATCCTGTGGCTCCCCACACCACTTAGAGTCTGCGACTCCTAGAGAGATTTTCCAAAGTTGCGACCCATGTCTGGGTACCTACCTCATCACTGGCCAGGCGCATGAGGCAAGTAGCAAATCACAGAAGAAATCCATAGAGGTGGACCTGGTCACTAAAGATGGGGGGTGTTCCCACCTCCAGCTCCCACAGCCCATACCCGGCCATTTCTCTGGACAAACATAAACTTAAAACTTTGACATGTAGATTAAACGGTGGATGACCTGAAGCACCCCCTCTACAGCATTACCTGAAATCCATTAAAACGTTAGATTTTTTGACTGCTCCATTTGTTTGTCCTAGTAAAATAGTCCTCCCAAATAGCAGTCCACATCCCAACTTTCTTTATATTTCCAAACTGATGAAACAATTGGTTTGCCCCTTCAAATGGAGCAAAACACTCACCCATTCGTTGCAGGTGCCCCACAGGCGAAGTACCACTTTTTTACTGTTATACAAGAACAGAAACTGTAAACAGGCAGCTTTCTTCCATAGTGGAAATAGGGATTGCCCTGGAATCCACAGAGGACTTTTCTTCCTCCCCCGGAGGAGGCACTGAGACCTGGACAGCGGTCTCCACCACTTTCAAAAGGTAAACAGGATCACACTCCTTCTCCAACAAAAGGTAAGCAGAAACTGCCTCCTTCCTGCTTGAGGTAAACAGACAACTCTTGAAAACTCCCAAAGTTCTAAACTCACTCCCTGAGCTGCAGATTCCAATGTGGCTTATGCAGCTGCGACAGTTCTATGGTGATGTCATCTCTCAAGTCTCAGCTGTGACTGAGAACAGAGTGAGACAGTGTGAAACCCATTTAACTGGAGTTTCACAAGCTGCCTTCCCTGCCTACCACTAGGTCTTACTGGGATTCTAGTAACCCCGGATAACAAGGGGGTTACAATCGGTTTTTAGTTCAGATAATGTAAGGTCTATCTTTTGGACCGTTTTCGCAGTTTGGAGGATTGAAGCTATTAACTGAGGATAATCTTCTTGAGGGCGATTCCATTGCGGTAGCGCTGTCGTCTTCAGTAGGCCCTGACATTCTCATGGCTTTTTCTCCTTGTAATAGCAGCTGCAATTTCTGTGCCGGTGTTTGATTATTCTTGGTAATCCCTGCTCTTGATCTAGTGCTTTTAGTCGGCGATTGCATATTTGTTAGTAGGGGATGCCGATTGATTTATCTTCAGGCTGGTAGACTCCTCAAATTATGCTGCCATCTAGCCTGCTGATGTCACCGGAAGTCAGTTAGAAGTATTCTGACACACAGACATATGTAACACCCCTTAAAAGGGGGGCTTACTTTTGGCTCCCAGCCTAGGAGTAATGGTTGTCCTCTTCTTCCCCATACCTGCTCTCTCACCCTCACCACTTACCCCTGCAGCCTGACTTTTCAACACTCCTGGTCCCCTGAGAACTACAACTTGGTCCCAGGTAGCACTCTCCTCCATCCCCAGTGGTTCCTCGAGCATCAGTCTCCCCCTTCTCAGTTTAAATACCCACCTACTTAGATGTCCAGTCTTTGCTCTAGTGCATTCGGCCCCTCCAAGACCATCACCCTCGAAGAACCTTCTTTTCCAGAAATCCCCCAGTCCCCCCAAAAATGGTACTCTTCTCACTGACATCTCCCTTTCAACCAATTATTAAATGCTTCAAATTCTTTTCTCCTCACCCTGTCCTCCCCCTGCCCCACACTGTGCTTTGCTACCAACACCCCCCTTGTACTCACCAGTGCTCCCTCTACTCCTCCCTATCCATCCTCCCCCTACTCCCAGTTCACCAGTCCCACTGCACCTTGTGATCTCCAAATACTGGGTTGGGTCCCTTACCTCCTACCTTTCCTCACTCCTGTCTCCCATCTCCCCTGCATCATGCTCCCTCCACTCCAGGGATTGCTGCACCTTCTCCATTCCACATCACCACTCCTCTGCTGAGCAGTCAGCCTTTGCCTATCACCTTCCCTCAAGCTGCATCCTGCTCCCCTCCTCCCTCCACCCCTCTACCTCCCCATGCCCCCTCAGGCACCAGCTGAAACTCCTCTTCACCACCACATGCTCCTGTCACTCCTCTCCATGACCTGCTCGGGGCCCCTATTGTCCATGTTGTCAGGCCTCCTTTTGGGTTCTACCTCAGTCTGTATCAGGCTCCCTACCTCTCTACTTCTGCACTGCCATCATTCCCCTGTGCATGTCTCTCTTTTGGTACACTACTGCTGCTCTCTGCACCTTGCTGCTTTTATTTGCCCTTGTAACATGTCATACTGTACTTTGACTACACTTTATTTGCACCGCGTGACGTTTACTGTACATGTTTTGATTGTATCTCCTCCTCCCTTTCCCCTGGGTCGCACCTGGAAACAAGCTTCAGTTCAGTGTGCCTTCCCCGATTACCAATTTTTAAATAAATAAATCAGCATTGTAAGGGCCTCCAAAAAAGCCCTTGGATGTTGTGCCTTTTTTCCCGTCTGTCTCCCAGTTATTTGTTGTTGTTGTTTTTTTTTTATTATTATTTTTTGGCCAGGAAAAACACATTAACTCTGTCTCCTAGTTTCTAGAAGCTTAGTTTGACTGCCTTCAGAGACTGGTTAGCCAGATCATTGGCACCCAAATGTACCAGCACTCCAACTTCCCCTTATGTTTTAGCTACCATTGTCCCTATCATATCCACCTCCTAAATGGCTGCTGCACCCGAAATACATGTGACCAGCCCCTTCCCTTAGCTCCCACCATTCTCCAGGCCCCCTTAGCATAGAATCTCCTACCAGCAGGATCTTTTTAGCTGTCTTCTCCCCATGACCCCCACGGGGTGATTCAATGTCAGCCAGCTCTCTCCTCTCACTAGGCTCACAGATCTCGCTGGAGAGTCAGGTACCTGCATCTCCCCCGGTGGTGTGAAATGATTCATAGTCAATATTGACAGTGCTTGATGTATGCCCTCCCACCCACTCTTGCCATTCATCCATTCTCCTACCACCATCTTGTCCACCAAGCCAGTGGACCTCTGATTTGGGAGGGGGTGAAGAGACATCAGGCCAAGAAGTGGGGACAGAACAAAAATATTATTTCAAAAAGAAACAAAGTGGATAGGGCCCCCTGCTGACCCAGCGGGTAACGCTATGCACTCCTGTGCCTATGACCTGAGTTCAGAAGTGGAGCTCAGGATGCTGGCTGAGTGGCCCGAGGGCTGAGGAGGCACTACCGCACAGCAGGACTCCCAGCCCAGGGAGGAAGGGTGTCTGGTTCCACTGCTCTGGTGACCCCCTGCGGTGGATCATGAGACTGCAGGGAGTCAGAGTGTGACAAGGCCAACAAAGGGCAGCTCCAGACATCAGGGGAGGTCACAGGACCAATAACAGGGTTTATAAAATGGGCTAAAAAACCCCAAGGCACTGATTGGCTACAACATCATCTGAGCCGTGTCCTTATCAGATGATATTGTAGCCAACCGGCACTACCACCCAGAAACATGCCGCATGACAACAGCAAATCAGTGAGCTCTGCCAACTGAAAACAAGAACGCTGACTGGCAGAGCTCACAGATGGCACAGCGGGAAACGTATTTGCCTCAGACAGCACTGAATACCACTACTCGGAGGTCCGAAGAAATGTAACACTCATAAAAAAACTAAATACACCTACACAAAGAACGAAAATAGTACAAAATCATAAAAAAATACTAAGAAAAGAAAACCTGTCACTGACGGCAAATGACGCTATTAAAACACACATGAACTGTCATCCTGTTTAAGCGAACCAAGAAATCCTGCACAGCACCCGTCGCGCGATAGCACAGCAGTCCAGCTATTTTCCCGCCGATTTCAAAAGAAATAATTATCAGTTTGAAGAATATCAGCAACAGCGCCGGTCCTGAGTTACAGCGCCACAGACACATCACTGAAGCATCCACCTCGACGACTGGCACAGCTGCAGATTCCGTCACCCCCGCAGCACAGACTGCCACGATCTGTGGCGCTGTAACTTCAGGACTGCACTGTTCCTCATATTCTTCAAAACTGATAATTATTTCTTGAATCCACGTGTAAAATAGCTGGACTGGCATAAGCCATGATGCGACAGGTCCTCTGCAGTTGATTTCTTCGCTCGCTTAAACAGCATGACACTTCCGATTTATGTTTAAATAATGGTCTGTGGCGCTGTAACTCAGAACTGGCTGTTCCTCATATTCTTCAAAACTGATAATTATTTCTTCAAATCCATGTGTAAATAGCTGGACTGGCATAAGCCATGATCGACAGGTCCTCTGCAGTTGATTTCTTTCGTTCACTTTTAAACAGCATGACACTTCCGATTTATGTTTAAATAGCGTCGTTTGCCGTCAGTGACAGGTTTTCTTTTCTTAGTATTTTTTTATCATTCTGAAGTATTTTCATTCTTTCTGTAGGTGTATTTTCCTAAAACAAAGAACTTCTCTGCACCTGACATCTGCAATTAAATCAACAGCAATCACAAGAAAGAAATCAACTGAATTTCTCTGCACCTGACATCTACAATAAAATGAACTGCAATATTTACAATAACACTCTTTCCTGTTTAATCCCAAAATTTTCCTTAATTCAAAATGTTTAAAATTGAATAACAAATAATACATTTAAAAGCTTCAACTACTCATTTTAACCAACTAAGCATATTACTATCCTAATGGCATAATACAATGCAAAAAGGACTATTTTTTCCTACAATCTGTTCTTCTATTATTTATTAAAATATCAATAAAAAACTTTAAAACTACAAATGTCTATTCACTTTACTGTTGCCCATTTTACAAGCAATAACACCTCCGAGTGTGGTTACGTGCTGATAAGAACACGCTGGGGCATAAGGCACTTTCGGCGCCAAAGCGCCTCGTGCATTAGTACACCCTGGGCGAGCTCTTATCAGCACGTAACCCACACCTCGTCGTGTGTTATTACTTACATAAAACCTCAAGGTGAGGCAGGCTTTGTGAAGTCCTGCCTACGTGACCTCCGCCCACACCATCACCACATCACTTGCCAAGAATCTAGATTATGACTCTGAGGAATGGCTCTCCCCCCTCCTGGCCCCACCACATTTATTTTATTTTTATTTAAAAGTTATGAAATTTACAGGATATGTTCCATGAGCACAGGACTCATTTGCAGAACATCCCAAGTCAAAATAATACAAATACATAACAAAAATTATAAACATACATAACACATAAACACTTACACAAAATCAACAACAAATAATCAGAGATAAGTTAGTCATGAAAACAGTTACAAAAAGATTGTTCCTGTAAAAGCATTTTCTTTAGATTTTGATTAAAATTATAAAGTATCTCAGGGGAGAGTTTGTTCCAGCATAGAGAGGCATCAAAAGTGAAACAATTTCTTCCAAATTGAGTTTGGTATCTAGGTAAGAGTAAACCCTGACTGGGAACTTCTCTGAGATTATGGTTATGAGTGGAAACTATCTATCTGGAAATCTATTCAAAGATAAACTGGGGTTTGATGATTTACTGTTTTATAAATCAGTGTAAGCCAATGATGTAAGCATCTTGATGATGGGGATAAACAATTTAATTATGTTATGAGCCACCGGGGCCAAGCTGTGAGGGATTTCTCTCGTCGGATAGTTGGGGAGATGGGTGCCAGCAGGAGGTCAGCAGGAGAGGGCTGAGTAGCTACCTGCTCACGTGAGGATGGTAGAAAAACTTCTAGGGAGAAAAAGAAACAAAATGGATACTAAAATTGAGAATACTGGCCTCAGAGAGCTAAATGAGGATCTAGATTTGAAACCATTTCTGTAGTGTAAAATAAACAATGTACTATACTTTACGAACATATGAATTGCCAGCAGGGCGGTCCTACCAGACTAACCTGACTGATTTCTTTGACTGGGTATCCAGGACAGTGGAAAGGGGCCAAGCAGCAGACATCCCGAATCTGGATTTCAGTAAGGCCTTTGTTCCTCACAAGAGATTAACCAGGAAGCTGGATGGCCTGGGGTAGCAGAGAAACTGGTTATATGGGTTAAAAACTGGCTGCAGGACAGAAGTCAGAGGGTGGAGGTCAGGGGAAATCCTCTGAGGCTAGCCCAGTCACTAGAGGGGTCCCACAGAGCTTGGTGCTCAGTCTGGTGTTGTTTGATATCTTCATCAGTGATACTGCAGATGGGATCAAAGGTAAAATATACCTATTTGTGGATGACACAAAGCTCTGTTGGAGAATAGACACGGAGTAGTGGAGACAGGACCTCAGGAATGACCTGGTCGAGCTTGACACGTGATCAGGTATTTGGCAACTGGGATTCAACACCAAAAAGCATAAGGTAACGCACTTGGGGGCAAAGACCCTGAAGACCAAATACTGGCTGGGTGATATGCAGGTTATCCTATCAGAGGGAGAGAAGGACCTGGGAGTGATCATTATGAGTGACCTGAAGCACTCAGCATACTGCAGGAAAGTAGTAGCTAAATCGAATCAGATGCTGGGATGCACAGCCAGGGATATAACCAGCAGGAAAGCAGAGATCATTCTGACACTGTACAGATCCCTAGTACAGCCATGTCTTGAGTACAGTGTGCAGTATTGATGCCCATACTTAAAGAAAGACATCAACCTGCTGAAAATGGTCCAGAGAAGGGCAACCAAAATGATCCAGGAACTACAAGGCAGAACATATAAAGAGAGCCTGAGATATCTCTAACACCTACTCCATGGAGAACAGAAGGGAGAGGGTGTGACATGATTGAAACTTTCAAGTATCTTAAAGGCTTAAGGTTTAAACAAAGTGAGCTCTGAAGGTCTCTTTAACCTTTGTGGGAACAGGACTACTAGGAGGCAATGCCTCAAGATGGTGGAAGAAAATTCAAGAGGGAATCGAGGAGGCCCTTTATCACTGATAGGGTGGTGGCTAAGTGGAATGAGCCGCCAGAGGAAGAAGTCTCCATGAAGACAAAGGACAGCTTCAAGAGAGGTTAGGAAAAAGTAAAGGGAAAATGCTGCATGTTGGGGAGAGGGGTGGTGGGAGGAGGGTGAAAATTAGTGGGGAGAAAGAAGTAAAGAACAGGGAGAGGGCGGATCCCTCAGTAGACAGTGAGGGGTCTGCAAACTAAAGCAGACATAATAACTACAAGGCCTTTTTTCTGCTAGCTCAATCGTATGTTTCTATATATTTTCTGTGGTACTGGCTAATGATGATTCTTTCTAATGTTGTTAGCAATAAGTTCAATTTATTTTAGTTAAAGCTCATTTATTTAGCTCTTTTCCTTTCTTTCCTCCCCGTGATAATTTTTCTCTACATATGCTGTTGTTTACCTTTTTCTCCCCTTTCCTCCCCATTTTTCTTAATAGAGCACTGTGAGACATGATGAAATACGTGCAGGAATTATTTGCCAATGTGCCTTTTATTTCTTAATTCTAAGCTACTGCACATATGACATGAGGTATGTCCATCAAATGATATTTGGAAGTGGGAAATGAGAGCAAAGCTGTCTGTGTTGCAGAGATCTATGATAAAGTGAGCACTTAACAGGCTTTCAAAATGAAAAGTTAAATCATAAAAAAGTAGTTAAAAATGATGGAACTTAACATGGTCCAATTTCCTAAAAACTGTTAATGAAGTAGAGAGTAGTTGGTCTCCAGCCAAGGGTGGTGGTGGTGGGGGGGTGAACCACCACCTGAGAGGGTCTCCTGGCACTTAGGGTCTCTGCTATTCTTCAACCTTCTATGCCACTGGAGAGCTTCCTACTGCCTCTTTGTAGGCAGTGGTGACACTGCTCTGCAGTGGGGACAATGGTGATGCAATTCTTGATGTAAGACCCCCCACCACATTACAGTATTTAAAAGGAGCATGCAGGGGGCGGGGGCTGCTCCTACAGATACAGGGAGGCAGTGTCAAGCCCGATATCTGTTCTAAGTAAGTGTTTGCTGCAAATTTCTAGGGAAAAAGTTCAAAATAAAAGCAAAGAGCTATATAAATAACTAAGAATCGATTTGTTTTTCAGAATACAGCAGGAAGAGCCCAGTGACTATAAGGGACTATGAGAGATTAGTTCATAAATAGTAGATAAGGTGAGAGAGTCTACAAGTTTTAACCAATCATGTGTTGACAAGTGACAAAGAGAAACTGTGATTCAGATGTGTACATAATGAACTATATATTGCAGAACGAGGATAAAATGGAAGATATTACACTGAAGTGTTGTTTGAGAAGGAGAACAAGACTGTGTTGAAGGAATCTAGAAGAATAATCTCCCTTTCTGCTGGAGCATAAGAATTAAGTGATAGGAACATCACGGTATATAATAGCACCTATGCTGAGTTTTAGTTTTGGATCCCAACAATAAACTATACAGTTGCATAGAAGGGGCAGATAAATGCGAGTGTAATTCGAAATTGATTTCTAAGCAACTGTTTATACATGAATGGTGGGGGCATTTATCATTTACCAGCACAGTACATTTGCTCAGGGGATTAGCGCAGACCGTGGACTTAACTGTTAGAGTTTGAACAGTGGTGCATAAAACCACGATAGTCATATGTAAAAGAACAAAAAACTTCTCTTGGAGGGTCAGTGGGGATTTGTTGTGTTATAGCATGTTTTGAGTTTCTAATGAAATCAATCTGACTAAAATACTATAAAAATTGTTTTAACAGTGCCATCACTGAGGGCCTGAGAAAGTGGCGTGGCCACAAAACCATCGCTCATTAAGTGAGGAATTAATAAAAAGAAAACTCATTAAGAATGTATTTCTGTTGTGGAGTTCATCCTTATTTATTCTCCATAATATTCAAGAAGCCTGACCAATTCCAGGAAAAGGATGCAAGCTCTGATCTCGGAGCTTGTATATGTGCAGTTTTACTGCATCAAGTAAGTACTGAATTTAAATGCTGAACTTAATGAAACAGGCTTCTTGCTGCTTCAGTTTAATCAAAGCCTATGAATGGTTATCTCACTTATCTCAAACTCCGGATAACTATTTAGAACAAATAAGAACTATGTTTCTCATAACTGTACACTTTTTATTTTTACCTTGTAGATATTAGTCTTATCTTGGGTGTCTTCTCTTCTCTTTATTTAGACTGAAATGCTGGTGTTACTATAACATGACTTCTTTAGGGCTCACTTTTTTTTATTTATTTTTCTTTTTTTTTTTAATAATTTTTGGCCAGGAGAGACACACAAAGCCATGGCTTTTTTCCTGGTGCATCCTGGGAGCACAGGGAAGTTAAGTGACTTGTTCATAGTTACACAGTATGCAAACAGTGACTGTGGGATGCAGACTTATTTCTTCAGGTTTGCAGCTCAGTGCTCTTAACAACTATATGTCTTTAAAAAAAATCATACAATGTCGTAGACCACTACACTGTAACAGTATTTAAGAAAGGCTTGTAACAGTATTTAAGAAAGGCAGTGTTAATCTAACCATACCTCCTGACGAAGCTCTTGATAAGTGAAGTGCCGGGGCATAGTGGCAGCTGTCAATCAGGTGTGGTTATCTTTTTTTGTCTGCAATATGTTAAGATTTGCACTTATTTTTTTGCTCTAGATGATGGTGATAAACTTTAGTGGGTCCAGTCTGAAGATATGTTTTATGACTCTAGTAATTGCACTGGTTGGTGCTGCTACAATGGCATAAGAGGGGTCTACACATAGAGCAGGGTTTAAAGACCAGAGAGGCAGAAAACAAATGAGAATCAGTGGTAACAGTGACCACTGTATGGTGTGGTTCAAAATGAAGAAAGGAGCACATGCAAACCACATGAGGACAAGCATTTTGGACTTTAAGAGAGCAGATTTTAAGGAAATGGGAGACTGCCTCAGGAACTGCTGGCAGGAGTAGTGCAAGGGAGGGGTAGACGCACATTACAGAAAATTAAAAGGGGGCAGACCTAAAGCAACTAACTTTTGCATGAAGGAAGTGAGCAAAAGCAGAAGGAAAAAGAGTCCACTATGGTTCTCCAAGGAAGTAGCAAGAGTGGTAAAGGTAAAATGGGCTGCATTCAAAAGGTATCCAGAAACACAGAGACAGGAGAAAAGGGAGGCAATAGTGCAGATAGAGGAAAGGATTGCAAAAGGGCTCACTATAGGGGACAAGACTTTCTTCAGGTATATACATAAGAAGAGGAAGGCAAGCGTAGGAACAGTAAGAATTAGAAGGGGAGACTATGCAAAAGGGGACCAAGAGAGAGCTGCCATCTTAAACTGGTATTTCTGCTCAGTCTTCGCAGTGGAAGGTAGAGAGGACAGACCACCAGGGCGTAGGAGAAATAGGGTGGGGGGGGGAAGATGGACACAGGTCCATTTTCAGAGGAAAGAGTACTAAAAGGATTTGCAGTTCTGAGGGTGGAAAAGTCTATGAGACCAGAGAGTGATTCACCAGAGGGTACTAAAAGAACTCAGGGAGGTGCTAGCAGCCCGACAGAATGTCTTGTTTAACAACTAACTAAAAATTGGAGTGGTTCTGGAGGACTGGAGAAGAGCTGATGTAGTCCCTCTGCATAACACAATATGGGGAAGGAGGGGTATGATAGAGACCTTTAAATACCTCACAGGGATAAATAGGATATAGGAGGAAAGTATTTTTTTTTCAGAAAAAAAGGTACTGAAGAACAAGGGGACATGTTATGAAACTGGAGGGGGTCCATTCAGGAGAGATGTAATTAAGTACTTTACAGAAAGAGTGGTGGATTCCTAGAATAGCCTACCAGCCGAAATGGTGGGGACAAAAACAGTGGTGGGGTTCAAGAAAGCATGGGATAGGCATATGGGAATCTTATTGGAAAGGAATGGAGGGAGGGAGAAAGAGACAGAGATCATGTGGTGTCTATGGTGATACTATAGATAAGAAAAAATAGGAAGACTGTGTATGCCAAGAGGTCCTTATATGCCAACAAAGTCTATGTTTCTATAACAATGGCAGCAGGGAGGAAGCTAGTAGTTATATGCCAGTCAGTCTAACTTCAGAGGTGCAGAAACTAAAGGAAACACTACTGAAAGGATAGAGTATTTTGAATCAAGGTACAAGACAACAGGCAACATGGATTCATGAGGGGGATTCATGAGGAGGAGGTCATGTCAACCCAATCCAATAAATTTCTCTGACTGGGAGATTAGGGAAATTGATCAGGGGAGGACAGTGGATGTGACCTATTTGGATTTTAGCAAGACTAAAATCTCACAAAATTCACCTGGAGTATTGTGTCCAGTTCTGGAGATCACATCTCAAGAAGGACATAGATAGGGTGGAGGCTGTCCAGAGAAGAGCAATTAAAATGGCATTGGGGCTACATCAGAAGCCCTATCAGGAAAAGCTAAGGGATCTGAGTAAATACACCCTGGAAGGGGAAGGGGTGGGATATGATAGAGCCTTATAAATACCTCACGAGGTTGCACAAGGTACAGGAGGGAAGTACTTTTCTGAGGGAAGGTGCATGAGAACAAAGGGACATGCAATGAAGCTGGAGAGGGGCACATTTAGGAGGAATATGAGGAATATGTCTTCACTGAAACAGTGATGGATGCCTGGAATGGTCTTCCGGGAGAGGTAGTGGGGGTGAAAACAGTGGTGCACTTCAAGTATGCATGGGATAGGCACAAGGGAATCTTAGATGGGCAACAGTGGGGGGAGGTGAGATTGCCAGAGATCAGGTGGGTGTGAAGTGGAAGTATAGGTAGGAAAAAAGGGGTGGACTATGTGGCCCAAGCGGTCCTTATCTGCCAATCAATTCTGTGTTTCCATGTTCTATGTTTCTAATGCTTTCGACATTGTACCACACAGAAGGTTGATTAGGAAGCTAACCAATTTAGGAGCGGGATTCAAAGTGGTAAATTGGCTTATAAACTGGTTAAAGGATAGGACACAGAGGGTGGTAGTTAGTGGCACTCATTCCAAAGAAGGGGGTGTGATCAGTGGTGTACCACAGGGTTCAGTGGTACTAGGACCAGCACTCTTTAATATCTTTTTAAGGGACATTGCAGAAGACCAAGAAGGTAAGGTAAGTCTTTTTGCAGGTGACACCAAAATATGTGCAATAAGGCGGACACACAGGAAGGGATGGACAAAATGGAAAGGGATCTTGGAAAACTCAAGGAATGGGTCAAAAACATGGCAGTTGGGGCTCAATGCCAAAAAGAGCAAAATAATGTACCTGGGGCATCAAAACCCCAGTGCTGAGTTTAGGATAGAGGGGAGGTACTTACAGTGGCTAGACCGGAAAGGAACTTCAGGGTTATCATATCTGAGGACCTCAAGGTGGCAGGGAAGTGTAACAAGACAATGGGTAGGACTAGTGGGATGCTGGGTTGCATAGGGAGGTGTATCTCCAGCAGGATGGAAGGAGGGAGGTGCTGTTGCCATTACACCACTTGCTGATGAGGCCACACATGGAGTACTCTGCTTAGTTTTTGAGATCACACATCAGAAAGGACATAGATAGGGTAGAAGCAGTCCAGTGGAGAGCATCTAAAATAGTGTATGGTTGCAGGAAAAGCCATACATGGAAAGAGTTAGGGAACTTAACATGTACACTCTGGCAGAGAGAAGAGAAAGAACTGACATGATGGAGACCTACAAGTACCTCAAAGGGGTGAACAGAGTACAGGTGCAGAGTCTCCTTCAAATGAGAGCAAGCACCAGAACCGGGGTGCAATGAAGTTAGATGGTGGAAAATTAAAAAGTGATGTGAGGAAATACTTCTTCACAGAAAGGGTAATAGATGTCTAGAATAGTCTGCCATCAGAAGTGGTGGATGCTGGGAACAGTGGGGGGCTTCAAGCATGCGTGGGAAAGGCACAGGGGTATATTAATTGCAGGGAGTAGCCCGGGATTATGTGGGGGGAGAGCTCCTCCCCCACAGCCTATTTAAATGAAGCAGCTGACTCTCACGCTGCTTAGAGCAAGTCGCACTCACTGACATGCTGCTGCTGGTTTGTGGTTGCTTGCTTTGTCCCCAACCCCCCACTCCTGCTCCTGTTTCTTGGGTTTCTCTTCCTCCATTTGTCTTTTATTCTCCCCCCCTCCTGCTTCTCCCTGTTGCCCTTTGTTTGTTTTCTTTTACCTTTCTTTTAGGGTTCTCTTCCCGTGGCCGCTTCTTCGGCTGCCACTGCATCCTGCTCCTTGCCCCTGTCAGCTGGCCTGTCCTCGTTCCTTGCTATTACCTTTCTGTTTCTCCAAGCAACCACGTTCCATGCACCACTCAGTTCGCATTTCCGGGAGCCACTCACTACGTGGACTACTGTGCTCTCCTTGCCAGTGCCTCCTCTCCTGCTTGACGTGCAAGCCAACCTCGATTCCCAACAGTTCCAGCATTCTCTCCTGCCCGCTCGACTGCTGGCCATTGACAGGCTGTAGTTCTGTTTTCCATCTCTTGCCTTGCGCCTTCCTGGTACTTCCCTGTCACTACCTCGAGCATTCGTGCAGGGAACTTCTGTTTTATATGGGTCACCACAGGACCGTCATTGGGCATCATCTTCTGGGTTAATCCTCAATGGCGTCATAGCCTGATATGTGGCGGCTACGGCTTCTTATATTTTATTCGGCTGTTCACTTCACCTAGCATGGAGCCAATGGGGATCGGATCCGGAGCCATCTGGTGATTTGCAATCATGACCTACCTGATTAACCTCAGAGGTATCTTGCTCATTTTCCTCATTGGCATTCACTTTACATCCTCATGGGAAACCAGCTAGCTGTTTACATTTATTTAGTATGGTGTCAGCTGGCCAATATGGGTACCCTTTGGTTTGGATACATTTCTTTGCTACTTTGGTTACTTTGCACTGCTGCATTGACCATATGCATGTTTATTAGACATCCACTCAGCTGCAGCCTGAAATGGCTTACGGAAACTCTAGTACAATTCTGAAAGTGCTAGTTATTCATATGTGGAGTTCTACTGTGGCATTGTTCCTCTGTTGCTGCTGCCCTCTTATGTATACCTCAATACAGTATATTCTATGCTGTACGGCATTGGTTCAGGATTATGCTACCATCTATTATACCAATTACAATCTATTCCCTACTGTGTCACTCCTTTTTCTGCATTCCATGCGGCTGGGCAGTACCATTATGTTATCTACTACTTATCCACACCCTGCATCATTCCATGGGGTCGAAGATTCTTCACTACGCATTGCATGCAGCCAGACATTGCTACTACTCTATCTGCCACTTCTCTACCTGCCTCTCACCTGTAGAGACCGAGAGGTTCACCTCATAGCACTTCGAAGTCTTGCGCCCCTACGTGCTCGGAGGTGTCATTCAACTTTATCATTCCATCATATTCGTCTACTTCTATGGCCTGCCTCACCCTTCGGGCAAGGGGGAATTCCTTACTCCTCCTCAACACTTACATCACCCAGTTCGGGTTTGGAGTTAACATTCTGCTCTGCATCTACCTGCAGTCATGTCTACCAACCTAGGAGTTCCTTTACTATGGACTCACATCTGCTTTGTTTCGCCATTCCTCTTCCATTATTCAGATGCTTCTGCTTTGCCATTTCAGTCCTATGCATTCCTACTGCTACTACTCCTACAGGACTTATTTGAGATTATCCAGAAGACGCAATTCCCATTTGTGCCTACGGCTTTGGACCTTGAAGCCATGCCTTTGTCCATCCAGCTGAGAGGGTTTCTGACTGCTTGCCTGCTTCTCTACCTGTCTTCGCCCTTCGGGCTGGGAGGTTTACCTACTGATCACCTGCTTCTACAATTTGCCTTCACCCTTCGGGCTGGGAACATTGCCTACTACTTGCTTGCTTCTATGACCTGCCTTCACCAATTGGGCCGACCTACTCATCATGCTCATCTGCTGCTCTGACCTGCCTTCACCCATCGGGCTGGGAGGATTACCTACTACTTGCCTGCTTCTCTGACCTGCCTTCGCCCTTTGGACTGGGAGGTTCACCTTCTTCTATTCTACTTCTGCCTTGCCCAGTTCGGGGCCTGGAGATTCCCCTTCTACTTTTGCCTACCTGCTTCTGCTACCCCAGCCATGGACTAATGGCTGCTTCATCTTTTCAAGACATTAGTTACTATCTCGACTTTCGCTCCCCTACCTGCCTGGTACCTCTTATTTATACGACTCAGTGGCTGGTCATCCCACTCAAACGCTATCAGTCTGCCTCAGTGCTCATTCAGCAGCTTCCGGGGTTGCTCTCTTGGATATTTGCCCTGTTGCCTCAGCTGTGGAATTGCTGCTGCTTCCTTTCCAGGACTTGGTTGGTGTCTCCTGCAGCCTTTCATTATCATGCTTGTGCTCTACAGAATTCAAGCCTGTGACGCCGCTACTTCATTGGATTCTGCTTCTTCAGTTCACTCCATCTCAGACTCTTCGGGTCTCATCTGCTTTCATGCCTCGAACTTTGTATACCTTCAGTTCTCACTGTTATTCCTCTGGTACAGTTGTCATGTCTCAGCCTCAGTCTCTTCCAAGCGTTTACATACCTCTCCAGCTGATGGATTCCTGTGCATCGTAGAGGGACTACCTCGCTTGATTTCTGTCAGTGGACATTCCTGGATCTAGCTGCGCTTCCCATACTGGAATCAGCTGCCTCTCTCCTATCTCACCAGCTGTCTGTTCAGCTACGCTTTCTTCAGGGGCTGGTTGCCACGTCCTGTTCCTTCTCATTTGCCTACGTTGGTGCATACTGCTCCTACTGCCTTGCTTCGATTGCCAGTCCAACTGACTTATTTCCTTTGGGCTCACCTAATTCTACTACTTGGATGCTTCATAACATTGCACCAGTGTCTCTGATTATCTATACAGCATGTCATTATCCCAGCTCAACTCTACAGCCGTTGCTTCATATCAGTTCCTAAAGATTATTTCTTATCAGAACTGGATTCGTCACTCGATAGCCTGGCCTCAAGCCTTCTCTCATTCCTTGTACTAGACAAGCCCTACTATTAGAAACCTGGAAGTCATACTACTTCTATTTCACCCTGCCTCATTGATGTCAAATCTTGGATGCAACTATCCTCTGGTCTCCTGTATTGACGTTATGAGTCATCAACTTCATATCCACCATCATTCAGTTCCATGGATTATGCCCTCTATCAACTAAAGTACGGAAGATGGTTCTTCAATATATCTACTCTCCATCATTCTGAATTATACATGGATTCTCGGACCCGGACTTTATTAGAAGGAAAGACATTTACAATTCAGTTTTTCTCAAGCTCCGTTCATCTGGATTGAATTCTACAAATTAGAATTCAGATTTAGCTGATTAATTTAGTTTAATTAGAATCTCTTTCTCCTTTAGGATGTCCAGAAGGACAGGCAGGTCAGTAGCCATGGGTTCCTCAGAGGTTCCCCCCAAGGGGGTTTTTCCTCTTCTGAGTGCTACTGGTCACACTCTCCGGAGTTGGAGGAGGTGATCGTCTATTCTTATCATTAAGTTGTTTGCACGACTTCTTCAGCATTCAGTTACTGAACAGTCATTGATATTTATTCTTTTTAGGGCTTTCATAATTCTAAACCAAGCTTCCTTCCTACAGGTGGGATACAGAGAAAGGCCAAAACCTTCAAAAAATTATCAAACGACTCTATTCAAGCATCCAAGTACCTAAGCACAATACATTCTATACTATTACCTACTGAACATTGTCCTCTCTATACTGGCCTCTGTATCCAACAACCATATTCATCATTCAACTATGTTACATAAGCACTGAGCTATGAACCACACATAATAAATAGGAGGCAGAGAGGTGGGAGGTTTGATGGAGACTATAGGGTCTGCAGAGACAGAATAGGTAGGAAACAACTGGCCAGACTAGGTGTGCCAAGCAGTCCATTTCTACAGTCAAATTCTGTTTCTATGAGAAGAGAAAAAAAGAGAGAGAGAGAGAGAGAGAGATAGAAAGACTTCAGGTTATCAGCAAGTATGAACTAGCAATGCTTTTCTTCCTTTTTAATTTTAGGGATAACACACAGACTTCTTGAAATGCTAAATATAAGTACAGTAGGACCACCACATAAGGTTATTCCTGGCAGCAAAACAATTCTGGGTGTCATAACAAAGTGTTGCAATATAGAGGTGACTATTAATGAACATGTATGATTTACTTAGCTACAGTATGTACCTACACTGTGCACTGTAATCATGTAAATCTGTTGTTTTCTGTTTGTAGTGCAGACTGAATCAGCAAAAGGGCCTGGAATACTCTGCCATCAAAAGTGCTGGAGGCTGGAACAGTGGGGGCCTTCAAGCACGCATAGGAAAGGCATGGGCTATATTAAATAGGAAGCAGAGAGGTGGGAAGTTTGACAATTTAAATTTTAGGGATAACATACAGACTTATTGAAATGCTAAATGTAAGTACAATAGGACTTCCTTATAAGGCTGTTCCTGGGAGCAAAACAATGTTGGGTGTCACAGCAAAGTGGCGTTACATAGGGATGTCTACTAATAAACATGTATGATTTACTCGACTATGTAGCTACGCTGTGAACTGTATTCTTGTTAATCTGTTGTTTTCTCTTTGTAGCACAGGTCAGATCAGCAAAAGGGCTTTGGCCCAGCACACTTACCTGGTAACCAGATAAATGCATTAACAAATCAAAAAATGATAATGGACTTCACTAGGAGTAGGAGCTAAGGTCATTCCAATCCATAAGGCTGACAAAAACTGTAATACAGTGTATTTCCAATTACTGACCTGCATCCTTCCTGCCTCTGGTGTCAAAGATTACAAAGAGCCTGATATCAACCCAATTTATTATAAAGTCAACTGAAAATGATTTTTTAAATACATTTCAGTCTGGAGTATACCTGCACACAGCACTAAGAGCACTGATCAAATTTTGCATTACCTACAAATGGCAGCAGATAAAACCTTATATACGGGGGGCCTTTGACCCTGCTGACCATGGAAACTTGGTAATTTTGGCTTTAATCTCATGTATCAAAAATAGATAAAACAGTACCTAACAGGTGACAGCTGGTAGCAGGAGCGGTTGACACTCCAGCCTGTTAATGGTGGGCAGGGGCATTCCACAAGGTTTGGTGTTGGGACCATTATTCTTTGCATTTGTGAATGACCTGGGCAGAGGCATAATTACCCTTTTATGTACATGTATACAGATGACACATTCCTCTATGAATGGGGAATGGAACCAATCCCGCAATGAGGGTTTAATCAACTCCAGCTATGTCTGAGAACTAACAAACTGGTTCTAAACTCTGCTAGAACTCAAACTATGATGTTTGGCACTCCTCACATGTTGAAATCAAATCAGTCACTATCACAGATAAGTACATGTGGTAACACACCTCTAAAATGTAACCCAATATAGCAATCTGGGAGTCTGGATGGACTCCAAGTTGAAATGTGAGTTTCATATTCAATAAAACCCAATACTGAAAAAATTGTGGCCCCAAATAGGATTTCTGTACAAAGTTTAGTAAATCTTTGGAAAAGGTGTAGGCAAAGCTGAGAGAAGTCATGTTACTCCCCTAATGGAATATGGGGATACTATATTTATATAATGGGAAAGATGAATAACAAGTGTTATTTATTTATTTATTTAAAAGTTTTACCAGGAAGGCATACTGAGCAGACTACCACTCGATTCCAGATATGTCCTGGGGACGTATTTAGCCATGTTATTCACCTACTGGGTGAATAACTGTGACAGGGTTGAATACGACCCTCTACCAGTTGTTATGGAGAACAAGTTAAATGCAAGGATCTATTTTATTATCTCCTTTCCTGTCTCTTCTCTGTCTGAGTGTGTAACCAAATTTTCTCGTGAGACCTAGGACTTGATCACCCTGATGGTCTAGCAATTTCTCTGCCTCTTGCTATCTCTCTACCTTCTCTTTCTGTTCTGTCTTTTCTCCCCCCTTGCACATCTGCTGGTATAAAAGTATATGTGAATGCTTATGTGTTAAACTTAATGTAAAAATTGTTCCCTTTGTTTGAAATGTACATGGTTACACTGTTGAAATGATTGCAGAAGGTTATTTGGAATTTAAGGGATTAAACTGAGACTTTGGTGTGCAAACTCTGAGAAGCTGTAAACAAGAGCTTAGTTCTGGGTCATCATGTTCTGTTTTGCTGCACCTGCATGAAACTGACAAGGACATTTTAGGAAAAACAGGATGTCTGTTAATGAGTTCCTACACAGACTTATAAAAAGGAGCTGCAATGTTTTGCAAAGGAAAGACACAGGCCCCGATATTCAAACTGCGCCCAAAAAGTGCGCAATAGCAGGAGCAAGTGCAACTCTATTGCGCCCATGCGCAAGAGACGTGATATTCAAAAACGGAGCAGGGCAAACTGCGCCTACAGCCAACGACTGAATATCGCACTACCTGTGCCATAGTGCAACTAGGGAGGGGAAGCTGAGCAGATCTGATGCACCATAGTGCAACAAGGGATGTTCAGCTTAGCAGTCCAGAGGTGCCATAGTGCAACCAGGGAGCCCCCCCAGCTGCAGAGCAATGTAACTGCACAATCAGGGAGGCAGGGGCCCACCACCCATGCCACAGATGGGCACAGGAACACACAGCAGAACAGACATCGTCCCCCCACACCCCATGCACTGCACAACTGGGGGAGGGCTGGAATAACCACTGGCCCATGGAGACAAGCAAACAACCCACAGCTGGGCCATGGTGCCCCATCACACCTACCGGCAAGCTGTGACTGGCACACAAGAAGGGCTGACCACCCCATGCCACACCGTCCCCCCAATGCAGAGCACACCCTGCACCATGACCCCCAGACACCCCCCCATGAGCAGTGACCACCATTGCAGGAAACCCTATGCTTGCCATCACCCCCACTGTGACACTGCAACCCTGTGCACCACAGAACCATGCAAGCCAGCCCCACCATGAGCACCCATCAGCGGGTGGCAGCACACAGCAATGCAACAATGGCAGACACAGTGCCACCCACGCACAGTCCCCCGAGGTACTGCTGAGAGACCAACCATGCGTCGGCACATGAGGTACCACACACAGGACAGGGCGTGCCCCAGACACCACCACCAGTGGTACAGTACCCTGCACAGTATTCCAATGACACACCCTGACCCATCACTGAACACAACAGCCAGCACAGACACCCACAGAGGTGTGTGGAAGCATACACCTCACCGGATGCCACACAGTGTATGGACAGACACCCACCTATACCCAAGGGCACAACAACACAGGGACGCAGTGGTGGGGCAACCAAGCCCCCAGTGTGGGCCCATGTAAACCGTGTACACACAACCTGGAGTCGTCCATGGCACTGGAGTGCCAGCCACCATACGCAGGCACTGTGGACCCATACACCACCATCAGTCACCCGGAGCACAAGTCACAGACAGTGGGGCACATCCCCTGCAACACACACAAGGCACAGCATGGAGGTGGGACAACAACTGTGGTGCCCACAGTGCCACCCGAGGCAGACATGCAGCACACCAATGACAGGTGGCAACCCCGCAATGTGACAGGTACAGTGGCTGCCCTGCAGGGACTGCCACCACTGACATGCCAGTGGACCGTGCAGGTCAAAGACATGCATGTGTGTCAGCTGCACAGGCCATGGACGGGCCGATGGGTGCGCCATGGACACAGAGCACACACCATGGACTACTGCACACAGTCATCCAGTGCACAGGGCACAACACACACACCACAGACACTGACTGATAGCTACCCCCATACCATAGTCACCTCCACACGGACACACACACACATACCCATGACCGCACCACCCCTGACGCCATGTACACCACTGCAGCTGAGCACCTATAGCCCGCTGCAAATCAGAGACCACCACAGTATTCATATCAAAATTAAATGTATTGAACAAACATAAAATTCAACTATTTACAATATCACATAAACTATATACAAGGTTAGGTGGGCCACAAACAAGGTGGGGTGGGTAGGGGGCAGGGATGGACAAATGGGACGGGAAAGGAGGGGTGTGAGGGTGGGTCCAGGGGGGTAGGGGAATACAGGGACTGAGTGATCCCTAGCGGGAGCACCATTCCCCACTCTGACTCCTCCAGGCTCTGTGCCTTCTCAGGACCCTGGTGTAATCTATCTGCCTGAGGATGTCCAGTGATGCCCTTGCTACCAGTAGTATCTCCAGCAGCGCTTCCCTGATTTCCCGTAGATGGCAGGTACATAGGACAAGGGAGCACAGTCAATAGGTGTGAATGCACAACCCCATACAGCCTGCCCACTGTGCATGGCATACGGCTGTGGGACATACCTCTGTGATGGTGTGTGATCACCCGCAGTGATCACATCCACATGACCTGCCCACCCAGGCGCATACAGCCATGCGGAATGCTGCACACACCCACCGGCCAAGTCACGCACAGCACCACCGTGGCCGTTTAGTGACATGGCTATGTGGTGCAAAGGCAGTGGCACAACCATGTACCTGGTGCACGCATGGACCACCATTGACGCACTCCCAGACATGCATTGCCACTGGACAGTGTTGACTGTAACAAGTTGTGTGCATGGCAGTGGTGTCAATGGATAGTGGCCATGCCCTGCTGCCCACCTTGTCACACAGCATGCAATAGTAATCATGGATGTATGGCACCCACCTTCATCGGGCCAGTCAAGTGGGCAGTGAGGGCCCTCGCCCCGCCTGGCTGCCCCTGCTCTTCCTGCCGCCGCTCTTCATGTGCACGGTGGTGTTACTCCGGGCCTGTGGGGCAAACATGGAGAGAGGAACATCAGTACAATACCGTAGCAAAGTCCCCCTGCCCCCAAGTGTGTGCCCTCCCACCCAGCTAGACCCATCCACCCCACACCCTGTGAATACCACCACAGCCAACCCCGGACAGTCCCTCCCCCATGTGCTGGACACGTACAACACTGTTACCCATATGGAAGACAAAAGTGTGTTGATGTAACCCCTACCTGGCCGTGGCACCGTGCCCCGCCCAGCACGTGACCGCAGGCATGCCAATAGCTCTGGCTCCCTCCGCCGCAGGTCCCCGTATCTGTGGCGGCACTGCTCAGTGCTCCTCCCCCATCCTGTGGCCTCCTCAGGTGTAGTGGCAACCTCCTGCCACACCTGGATCCTGGCTCTGTCCAGGGGCACCTCCCCGAACAGTGGCCCATGGTGTGGCTCCACAATGGCTACTAGGTTGGCCAGCTCGATTGCAGACCACTGGGCTGACCTCCTGCGTGCCATTCTCACTACTCTATTAGGCAATATGGCGCTCTGCAGTGCAACTCCCCATGTGCAGATGTTACGCGGTACAGCGCTGCCATTCCCTATCGCGCTTTCACCGAACAGCGCGATAGAGGTGCACCCATGCCTGACGCATGGCACCTAGGGGACAAAGGTCGGGCACAGGATCAAGGGTGTCTGGCGCATGGACATGCACAGTGCCATTGGAACCCAATGCGTGTAGCGCAATTGGCTGCCTGTGTGCCACCGCCATTAGCGGCCTACCGCGCAGTTGGCCCAGTGCGCCTATGATGGCCCAGTGCTACAGCGTCATGTAGTGACCATCGCTATAGCGCCACTGACATAACGGTGGCCGTGCCCTGCATTGCCTACCATGCACAGCACATCATCAGCGTGGTAGACGCCTGCGTCAGCAACCCGGGCATGAGCAGTGAGGTGTGTACTACACATGTCACAGAACTGCACCATTGGCTCAACACGTTCAACACAATTGCGCAAAGCGCAACAGCGCGATATTCAGCCGCCATATGCAAATCATCTAATCAGCCATTCAATGGCGCAGCACTGCAATTTGCATCTACTTAAAGTTGCAACTCGCCTCATTTGCATGGGTTGCGCTATAAAAGTGCAACAATGGGCTGCAGTGGCCATAGTCGGCTACTGCAGTCTATTGGTGAGTTGCATGCTGTTTGGGAGTGTGGACTGTGGATTTAGGGACATGCATGGGACTGCACAGTCACAGGTAACAACTGCCATTCTTATAGGCTGCATAATGACCGAGCACGTTGTTGGAGAGGAGGAACACAGTGGTGGGAGGAGGAGGAGGCCTAACTTTACCAAGGCCGAAACTGAAGCCCTGTTTGAGGCCTACCTGGATCAGGAGCCACTTCTCAGCGGATGACGGGGAACGCCTCAGGCCCATGCTGCTGCATGGGAAGAGGTGGCACGTGCTGTGAACCTGCATGGCAGCCACCAGCGCTCCGTGCAGGAGTGTAAGAAAAAGATGGGCACGGACAGGAGAAGGATAAAGGAGAAGGTGGTTGCCATCAGGGCAGCACGTGTTGCACAGGTGGGGACAGCTGGAGGTGGTACAGCTGACCCCACAGGAGGAAGGCTTGCTGGGAGCATGCAGCGCAGTGCCATTGAGGGTGTTCCGGGTGGTGGCTTCCAGATGGGTGGTGGCCCATCACTGCATGGTAAGTCATGGTCTGTCTATGGGGGGGCAGGGTAGGTCACATGCAGTAATGCGACTGTGCTTTCCCTTACAGATCCTAAGCATCTGCATGGGTCAGCGGAGGTGGGCCTGTCCATGGAGGACAGTCAGCTGGAGATGGAGGAGGGCCCATACACCTCCATGGGTATACGTGGATCATTGCGACAGTGGGGCCACCTGGCTGTCCACACTGATGTCGTTGTAACAGGTGTGGAGGAAGCCCTGCCTGTGTCCCAGCGTGCCGGCATCCACGGATGTCAGCATGCTGTGACTGGGGCCGGTGCAGAGTCCATCACCGATGATGATGACGCTAACATCATGGGCAGTGACACGTGTATGCCACGGGATGGCCACACAGCAGGGCACGTAGCACCCATGGCTGTGGGTGGTGCTGCTGTGGAGGCCTGTGTGTCAGCACAGTCCCAGCCTGTGCCTGTCAGCACCAGTGGGGCAGCACTGGTGTCTCTTCAGGACAGTGGGACTGTTGTGGCCACTGTGGCAGCACCAATGAGCCCTGGGGAGCGGCAGCCGGAGGGGCAGCATCAGCAGTCGGCCAATGGGCTTGGGGGTACAGGGTTCAGAGGCGGCGTCTGTGCACTGCTTGTGGACATGCCCAGACCTGGTCCAGGTGTGCAGCACCCACCCTCAAGGGGTGCTGATCATCAGAGCTATGCACACCCTGAGGGACAGGATGCCGAGGAGGCAGATGACCTCTTGGACGAGCACACCTACCTACTGCAAGCATCAGTCCAGCAGCAGATGCGGCTTGCGACATCCGTGGATGCACTGTGTGTGGCTCTGGAGCGGGCAGAGGAGCATCGCAGCAGGGATACCACTCTGATCCTGGCAGGGATGGACCGTTTGCGGAAGGATGTGACCGCTGCCATTGACAGGCATGCACAGACATTCACTGCTGTCATGGCCACAATGGGCACACAGTCAGGTGCTGCCCATGCATCGCGGACACCACGCGTGCACCGTCCACCCCCATTTCGGTGCATGCTCCCACCCTGTCAACACGGGATAAGCTGTGGGCATCCCGAGCACTCTGGCACAGGCATGTTCCAGTGTGCTGCAGACCCTGCGGAGTGCGGTCGCGTTCACTGAGTGGAACCCTGGGGACCATCGGTGCCACCCATGAGGCCAGTGGTCCAGCCTGTCAGTGCTGGCGGGTCTCGCAGGGCGCCCACATCCGTGGTGGCGGGGCACTGTTCACGTGATGACCTGTCTCCAGCGTGACTACTGTCGTGCTGCCCTGTGTGCATTGTGTTTCAGTGGGCAGTGCGGGGGTACCCCACCCTGCATGCGGACACACAGTCCACCTGCACACCCTCCGGCACTGTCCGCGTTGCGTGTGCATGATGATGCCTGCATTGCACTGTACACAATGTGCAATGGTGCTCAGCATCTACACACGCATGGACAGGTAGTGGGCGTGGTGGCCTGTGGACATGTGTGTTGCTAGGGTTGGCATACTGGGTCGGTGTGCCTACTGCCCTCTGTGCACGTTTGGTGCAATGTGTGTGTGTGTGTGTGTGTGTGTGTGTGTCCATCCGCGTGGCATGTTAATCCTCACCCATCCCTGGTTGTGTGTGTGCTTCTGTGCCATGCCACTTCCCTTGATGGCATGCACCCCTGTGTGTGTCCATGCGTGTTTGTGGGTTGTGCCTTAGCCACTGGTGGTTGCACATAGGCCCATGACTTACCTCGGTTGGCTGAAGTGCTCCTCTGTGATGGTGTCCCGGTGCAGCTGTGCCAGCCGGATCAGTCGGGGGTCCCGTCGGCCAAGGGGGGGCTGCCCATCACCATCATCACCGGCGTCCTCATCGTCCCCATCGCTGTCCCCCTCTTTGACCTGTATGGCTATCCCACATTCGTTGGCCATGTTGTGCAGGATGCAACAGGCCAGGAATAGCCCACAGGTCTTGAGAGGCTGTATTGTAGGGCACCGCCAGTGGTGTCAGGCAGTAAACGTGCCTTAGCATCCGAACACCTGCTCGATGACATTACATGTGGTGTGTGTGCCTCATTGTAGCGTTGCTGCGATGGGGTCGCGGACCGCCGGTAGGATGTGAGCAGCCAGGGACGGAGTGGGTATCCACTGTCACCTGTGTTTAGAGGGCGGAGGTTAGTATGGTGATCAGCATCGCCCTGCCCTAGGCCATGTAGGCCACTAGCCATGTCACCTCTGGCCATGCCCCCCCAGGCCCTATGATTGTCCCTGTGGTTTGCATACTCACCCACTAAGTGTCCAGTGGGGATGTCCCCACTCTCGAATCTGTGGCACAGTGCTGACTGGTGCCAGATAAAGGCATTGTGTGCTCCCCAAGGGTGCGTGGCACAGACATTGATTATGCGCCCCCTGGCATAGCACACCACCTGGCAGTTGATGCTGGCATAGACCTTGCAATTGATGTATGCGGCCCCCTCGGGGCCAGGTGGTGTGAGTATGGCCACATGGGTGCAGTCTATTGCCCCTAGCACTGCAGGCATACGTGCTACCCTGTGGAACTCCTGTATGTTTGCTGTGCACTCCTCCAGTGTGCTGGGGAAATGGATGTACTCCGCAGCATGTGGCAGCAGTTTGCTGAGGAATTGGGTGAGGTGGCGTGACGTGGCTGACTGGGTTATGCCTGTGGTGTCCCCGGTTGGTCTCTGGAAGGTACCCGTGGTGAGCAAGCACATGCAGACTGTTACTTTAGTCTCCACTGACAGGGCATGGCATCGTCGTGTGGGTGCCTGCATCACATCACTGCACAGCTCACAGAGCCACCTCAGAATTGCCCTATTCAGGCAGTACCGGCCCACAATCTCAGTATCAGTGTACAGCTCAAAGCTGGTGCGGGCTCGGTACTGCCTGTTGAGGGCATACCGCCGACAGGCCCTTCCACGGCCACGCACCCCTGCCGCCCGCCTTCTCACCCCCCCTCATATCGGCCTCCATCTGAAGGTGGCACTAGCCATGTCCCTGGCTTGTGTTCACCCCCCCGGCAGCTGTTACTGTATTCCCCCCGCTGTCCTCCCTGCTACTTCCCCTGCACCGGGAAAACCTGCCTGTGGTGGCCTCTGTGCTGTGTGGCACTTCCCCCTTCTGCACTAGCTGTGGCTCCCCACACCTTCCCTGTGCCTGGGTGTTCAGGGTACCCTTTTCCTGGCCTGCCCTGTTTGTCCTTCCTGCCCTGTCTGTCTGCCTAGAGTTCTGCCTTATGTGGCTTCCCTGTAGCATTCTTGTGCCTCTCCCTTGCTCCTTTTTATTTTGGCTCATTTCCGCTATGGAACAACTTCTGCTTGCTCCCCTATTGTGCATGGCGCAAGTCTTTGAATATCGCACTGCACCATTTATGCATGGTTCCTCCCTCTTCGGTTGCGCATGCCTTCATTATCATTGTGCTGTTGCTCAGCATGTTTTCAGGGGCGCACCTGCCTCCTGCTGAATATCGCAGAATGGCGCAATTTCAGACTTGCGCAGGCGCAACCCTATTGCGCATGGCTCAACTCTTTTGAATATCTGGGCCACAGAGACTAAGATTGGAAATTGAGAAGAAACCTAGATGGACTTTCTCTCTTTATACTGCCTCTGCAAATAGTTATACTGAACAATTTTCTTTTCTCTTATTTTACTGTTATTAATAAAACTCTTGTGCAAATTTTACAACTGCTCCTGGTTTTTCTACAGAAACATAGACATAGACTTTGACGGCAGATAAGGACTGCTTGGCCTACCTAGTCTGCCCATTTCACAACTTACTGGATAAGCTGCAGATCCTAGTTAACAAACAGCCTATTTCTTCCTGCCCTCTACAAGAATTGCCTTATGTCTGTCCCATGCATTCTTGAATTGTCCCACAGTTTTAGACCCCACAACCTCCTCAGGAAGGTGGCTCCATGCATCCACCACCCTCTTTGTGAAAAAATACTTCCTCACATTGCCCCTGCACTGTCCCCCCATCTTAAAATTGTGTCCCCTTGTTCTTGCACATCTCTTTTTCTGAAAGATGCTACCCTCTTGGACTTTGTTGATTCCACTGAGATACTTAAAAGTTTCTATCATGTCCCCCCTCTCCCTCCTTTCCTCAAGGGTATACATCTTAAGCTCATTTAGTCTCTTCTCGTATGGCTTCTCTTGCAGACCCTGCACCATTTTAGTTCCCCTCTTCTGGACTGCCTCCATCCTGTCTATGTCCTTGCGGAGATGGGGTCTCCAGAACTGAATGCAGTACTCCAGATGGGGTCTCACCAACTGTCTGTACAGAGGGATAACAACTTCTTGTTTTCTGCTGGTGATGCCTCGCCCTATAAATCCCAGTGTCCCCCCAGCCCTCCCTACTGCCTTCTCCTATTGCTTGCCAACCTTAAGGTCATCTGATATGATTACCCCCAGGTCCTTTTTCATATTTGTTGTTGTTCCTACCTCACCCCCCCCATTGTGTACTCTTCTCCTTGGTTTTTGTTTCCCAGGTGCATTATTTTGCACTTCTTTGCATTGAATGCAAGCTGCTGTACTTCTGACCATTCCTCCAAACTTGCCAAATCCCCTTCCCATCCTTTCCATAACCCCTTGTGTATCAACCCTGTTGCAGATCTTTGTGTCATCTGGAAAGAAGCATACCTTTCCTTCCAGTCACTCTGCAATGTCACTTATAAAGACATTAAAAAGGACTGGACCCAGTACTGAACCCATTGGTACTCCACTAGTAACCCATCTTTCTTCAGAGTGGACTCCGTTTACTATTACCTTCTGTGTCCTGTTGTCCAGCCATTGTTTTATCCAGGCTACCACCCTGGGACCCACTCCCAGGCTGGCTAATTTGTTTATTAATTTTTTGTTTGGGACTGTGTCAAATGCCTTGCTAAAGTCTAGGTAGGCCTTGTCCACAGCCCCTCCCTGGTCTACTACTTTGGTCACCCAGTCAGAGAAATCGATTAGATTCATCTGACATGACCTTCCTGCTGTGAATCCATGCTACTTTGGGTCCTGTGCCCCACTGGCCTCTAGGTACTCAACAATTCTTTCCTTCAGAAGTGATTCCGTCATTTTCCCTACCACAGAGGTCAAACTGACAGGTCTGTAGTTTCCTGCCTCTGTCTTGCTCCCTGTTTTGTGAAGGGGGATCACATCTGCCCTCCTCCAGTCTACAGGTACCACCCCATCCTCCCATGATTTGTTAAAAAGGCTAGTCAGTGGTGTCACTAGTTCTCCCCTTAATTCTTTTAGAATTCTGGGGTGAATCCCATCAGGCCCCATTGCTTTGTCCACCTTCAGTTTTAGTTCTTTCAGAACCCTTTCTTCTGTGAAAGGACTGTGATCGACCCCCCCATCCAGAGTTCTTCTATTAAATGGATTAGGTCCCCCCCTCCTCTTTTGTGAATACTGAGCAGAAGTATTCGTTCAATATCCCTGCTTTTTCACTGTCCCTCTCTGCCCATGCACCATCCATTCTATTCAGCCTTACTATCCCTCCCTTTGTCTTTCTACGCACCCTAATGTACCTATAAAAGGTTTTATCCCCCTTCTTAACTGAGCTGGCTATCTTTTCCTCAGTTTGGGCCTTTGCTATTCTGGCTGCCTTCCCTGCTTCCTTCTGCCTTAACTGGTACAGTTCTCTGAACTGCTCCTTCTGTGTTTCCTTATACTTCCTAAATGCTATCTTTTTCTCCCTAATCTTCCCCGTCACCTCTTTTGAGAACCATAGTGGCTTTTTCTTTCATTTTTGATTTGTTTATTTGCTTCACACAAAGCCTCTGTGCTTGTTGCCTCTGTGATTGCAGTTTTGATGTTTCCTCATTGTTGCTCTACTCCTCCTTCTTGCCTGTTTGCTAGTGCTTTTCTAAGGCACTCTCCCATTTTGACAAAGTCAGTCCTCCTGAAGTCCAGTACCTTCACTTTTGTATGGCTTGACTCTGCAGCTGAGTTTATCGTGGACCACACTGTTTGGTGGTCACTTGTTCCCAGATGGCTACCCACTTCTAGATCTGAGATCCTCTCACTGTCCCCATTTGAGAGTATGAGGTCTAAGATTGCTCCCTCCTGAGTGGGTTCCAACACTAGCTGTCTGAGACATGTCCCCTGTAGGCATCGAGAATGGCCCTGCTCTTGGATGTTGCCACAGCAAAGGTGCTCCAGTTAACATCTGGCATATTCAGGTCCCCCATCAATAATATCTCCCCTTTCTCTGCCATCCTGAGGATGCCTTCTATCATATCCTTGTCCATTCCCTCCCCCTGAGATGGGGGGTCTGTATACAACCCCTGTGCGGATTGTTGTGCCATTTCCAGTCTCTAAGGTGACCCACAGTGCCTCCTCTCCTCCCTGTTTACTCTTTTGTTCTGTTGCTTTTATCCCTTCCCTTACATAGAGAGTTACTCCTCCCCCCCCATTCTACCCTCCCTGTCTCTCCTGTAATTTGTGTACCTTGGTATATTAACATCCCAGTCATGGTTCTCTGTGTGCCATGTGTCTATGACTGCCATGATATCCAGGCATCCCTCTTCCATCAAGGCCACCATTTCAGGGAGCTTGCTGCCCAGACTACGGGCATTGGTACTTCTTACCCTCAATCTTTTGATGGTCTTACCCCTTTTTTCCCCCATCCCTGTCCTTACTGCCTTTGTGTCATTTTCTCCATTTACCCCTGCCTTTCTCCCTATCGACGTCTCTATCTTGGTGTTTACCTCACTAACTACCCTGATTTTATGGTGGGCAAGGATTTCCCTGCTCCTTTCCAGTGCCTCCCCCCTTAGCTAGATGTACTGAGAACTTGCACCTCACTCGGCAAGCAGTCCATATCGCACGTACTCCCAACTATCTGGAACCAGCTCCAAGGCGTACTGAAGCTTCCAGGTACTGTCCCTGTCAGCCTATTTAAAAGGTTGGCTGCAGCAAAATTAAAAGATACGTGCAGCTGTTTCTAAATCCTAGCCCACTGCTTCCTCTTACTTACCTAGAAATTAGCTGCCTTGACACTCTGAAACAAGCACTTTGTACCTTTTTTCTGTACTTAGATTTTTCTATGTCATTGTCATTTTTATGCAACATGTTAATGCTTGCCCATAATTCTGTACTTGAATTTGTACCGTTTTTTTGATTATGCAATCTGTAACTACCTGTCTGTGACAAAGGACCTCCTTGCGAATGAGCTTGCTCATCAGAGTTTTCCTACAACAAGCTTGAACTTGAACTTGAAATGCTTGCCAATGAAGCATTTAAACCTATCACCTAGGATCCTGGTTCCCCTCCTGGACAGATACAGACAATTGTGCCAGTATAGGCCTGCAGCACTCCAGGTGGACCCCCAGTCCCCAATGAAGCCAAAGCTCTGAGCTCTGATCCAGTTTTTTAACCACTGATTGAATCCCATGGTGTGGCACACCCTAGCCTCACCCATGCCATAGACAGGCTGCATCTCCGAGAAGGTTACCATGCGTGCTACTTGTCTAAGGGCCTTCCCCAACTCCACAAACTCTTCCTGTACTGCTCTGATCCCTTTCCCAGCCAGGTCATTTGTGCCTAGGTGGACAATGATGTCCTGCTCCCTCCCCCATGCAGCTTCTCTCGTAATCCTGAGGATTCGCTCCCTGTTCCTCCTAGCCATGGCGCCAGGCAGGCACCTTACCTCCTTCTCCCCTTCCTCCTCCAGTTCTACCCTCCTAACAATGGAGTCCCCCACCAGGAGTTGTTTCCTTCCCCTGTGGGGTCCCTTGCCACCCTTCTCTGGGTCTCCTTTGTGGAGGTTCCCAGCATCCTCCTTGGTGTCCACTGCGGGTGCCTCCATAGAGGAACCACACTCTGCCAGAATGGCATATGAATTGTGGAGAGGTACAATTGGAGGGATGTGCCTCTGTTCCACCACCCTCACCTTTCCTGAGCCCACTGTGGTCTAACCGCTCCTCTTTCTTGGCAACCTCTGAGGCAACGGTGATGGCCCTGTCGGCCCCTGGGTGGGAGAGGAGGTCCTCCAAATCCTGAACAACTCAGCCAGGAGATGAGCAACCTCCTCCCTCAGCCCAGAGTGGTGCCTGTAGATGGGACAACACTGCATCCTCCAGAATGTGTCCCGGAAGACTGCTGCTCCACAGCCACTGCACTGCACCACTCCCATCATGTCTTATTTCTGGCCCCTTAACTGTTGTTTTCAATATTTACTCTTTCCTCTGTTTATTTATTTTTTATTTTTCTCCCTACTTACCTACTGCCTCTGTTTCCTTAAAGTTTCTGATCTTCCTGGTCTGAGAGAGGAAGTTCCTATATTTCTCAGTAGTCTCCTTATTTGCTCAGAGTCAGACCTCCAGCAGCTGGGGGTGGGGGGGGGAGACAGAGAGCTACTCTTTTCCTTCTAGGATGGTGAGTCTTTTGTGGCTCTGTGATCACTCCCTTCCTGCTCCCAAACAGGAAGTTCCTGTTGTTAGTCAAATCCTGTTCCTATAAAAGTAGAACTGGCTAAGGGTGGGAAGCAGGGCAATTTAGTCCCAGTAGAGAAGTATAGTTCTAATAGCACCTTCTTCCTCTTGCTGTTCTCTGCCTGTTTCCTGACCTGTGCCTCAACGACAGATGGTGTCAGCCTAAGTGGGATTACTCCATGCATACTGTAAGCAAGGAGTTCTGTGTGTGTGTACTAGACCTGGTACCAGGGAATTGTAAAAGAAAGGTATGCATTCTGCAGCAGAGAGAAACATAAATTCAATGTTAAGAAGCGCAGAGAGAAGAAGAAATGCAACAACTCGAGAAGCAGAGAAGAGAAGAGATGCAGCGACAGGAGCAGCAAAGAAGAGAAGAAATGCAGTGATGGATGGATGCCTTGCAAGTTATCAAAGCTAGAAGATCTGGCACTGGTACAGCAGAGCAAAAAGATACAAACAACTTAAAATACATTAAACTTACAAAGTTCTGTCCCTTGGATAATATCGAAGCATACCTGACAACCTTTTTTTTTTATTTCTCCTTTTACTCCCTACTGCCTGCTGGCCCCCGACCCTTCAGGACATTCAGGGAGTCATCCTTCTGCCTCTCACCCACACAGATGTACGTCCTGATCCCCCACAGAGCTTCGGTCCCCCCCCCCGAGCGGGGATGAGGTAGGGTCCCTTCACCCAACATCCTTCATTTTGTCGGGCCGAGGAGGTGGTCCACTGAACGGGGCACATTGGAGGCATGCTCTGGGAAGTCCATCTTCCCAGAGCTGGCCGGTGTTTTTCCTTTTTTCCTCCCTCCCCTACAGCGGCGACCCTTGATGTCATGGCGCGCCATATCCACGCTGGTGGAACGGCCACCCATCCCTCGATGATTGTGGCTTGTAGTACTCTGAGCCTCCACTGGAGTCAGGCAAGTGTGCGGGCAATGACCTCTTCCCTCCCCTGGAGAAGGTGGGCTGTCATAGGTCGCTCAAGCCTGTCTCCCCCCAGCCGACCCACCAGCGACCCAAGTCCACTCACGAACCTGGGTCGCCGGCGTGATGTGAGGTGTGGTGTCTAGCACCTCAACCCTCAGCGCCACCGGGCCAGTTTACCTGATAACTTTTGAAAGGGTTGCCACAGCCTGCCAGTGGCCAAAGCAGCAATAGGCAATCAGACTGGTACCTTACCTGAGAGGTAAAGCCCAACTTGCCTGCAGCAATATGGACACTACACTGTCAGAAAACTATGATCTGGTGAAAAGCGAAATCCTAAAAAGGTATGACATCTCAGGAGAGACATACAGGTGAAGATTCCAGTTCCTGAAGCATAACTCAGTTGACAATCCTTGGGAAGCCTTCACCCGTTTCAGAGAACTCCTTATGAAATGGCTCCAACCAGCGGGCAAAACACTCCATCAAAGCATTGACACATTTGCAATGGAGCAATTCATCAACATCCTGCTTACAGATGTACAGCTTTGGGTAAAAGAACACAGACTAGAAAGTGGGGAAAAGGCTGTTTCTTTGGCTGAAGACTACCACATGGCCAGACAGACACCATAGCAGCGAGGTAGCAGCCAAGCATGGGTAAAACCCTCTCTTTCCCATTTAAACTCCAAGTCTGATAAGAACTCTGGTGGGGGTAACAAATCTGCTCCCAAAGACTTTGTTTGCTATAACTGTAATAAGCCAGGTCATAGTGCAAGAAATTGCCGTAGTAAGAAGAGTGACACTGGAGCAGATTTGTCCTTAGCAAATTGGGGCAAATACTTAACAGATGTGAAGTTGGGAGATAAGACTGTGAAGGGACTTATAGATTCAGGAAGCAGACAGACCCTAGTGCTTACTGAAGTGCTGAGAAAACAATGTTTAAAAGGACCAGGTACTGGTGTCATCTGCATCCACGGGGACACTCGATACTATCCCACCACCCAAGTGACTCTGACTATTAATGGGGTGTCATACCAAATGAAAGTGGGGATCATACCCAAGTTACCTGTACCTGTGATTATTGGAAATTACTTTCAAGGATTTACTGAGTTAATCAAAGAGGGAGTAAATCCTGATGTTTCAACAGCTGTGGTGACAAGAGCTCAGGCAAAGAAAATCTCAGATGGTGGGGACTCTTTTCCTTTCGCTGATTTTGATTCAGACTTGTTTGAGCACAGCTCTAAGATCTGGAAATCCAGGAAAGAAAGACAACGCCTAAAGAAACGGTGGAAACAAAAGACTGATGGACATAAGGGGTTAACATATGAAAATACTGAAACTAAACTGATCACTGATTGTGATTTTCTTTCAGATCAAGCTAACAATGTTTCTCTCCAGGGTTATTTTAAGCAGCTGGGGGCGAAACCTAAACAGGGTGCACCTATGTTTAAAAAATGTAATGGGCTACTGTACAGAGTTTGGGTTAAACCTCTTATCTAATCTATGCCAAGTAGTCTTACCTAATGTAAATGTAATAAAGTATGCAAACACACACACGAAAAGTGTTAAAACATCAACGTGTTCACTGATGTAATGCTCAAGCAATAAAACAAATTTGGATTTACTCTGAAGAACTCTTTAATGCTATGGTCCTAAAGGGGAGGTAGGAAAGGGTTTTGAAAACTCATTACTAACACTCTCTAAAAGAAACAACATTACTATGGTGAATATTTTTTCTACTAGCAGTAGAGTATGTTAGTGGTATCCTACAAAACTGCCAACTCTAAGCAGTCCCTTGGAAACAGTATCTGGAAGCTATTCAGGGAAATTCTTCCAAAGTACTCGAGTACCGAATCTGGTATCCATTCTAGTTTGGATGTCCAGATAATAATAAGAAGTAAATATGTGCACTGTGGACCAGGAAGCTGCCTTACAAACCTATGAGAGCAGTATACCTTTAATACTGCCACAGTGGGTAGTTCAAGTGGAGTGTGCCATAAATCTTTAGGTGGCATTTGCCTGCCTTTTCACAGCAGAATGGTATGCAAGAGAATATCTATCAAGAAACAGTTTTCTTAGCTGTTGACGTAGATTCACCTACCTCACCATATGTGATAAACAGTTGTGTGCTGTCAGTTCTAGCACCTTTGTTCTGTCCATACTGTATACAACTGAAGGCCCTTTTCAAGTCAGTGCTGTGCAGTTTCTCTTCACCTACACCGAAGTGAGGTTTTGGGAAAAAATATAGACCATGTTACAAACTGATTCATGTGAAAAGCCCCAAACACTTTTGTTAATAATTTCACATTTGGACTATGTGCCACTTTATTCCTTATGGAAAACTGCAAAGTTAGGGTCTCTACAGATGGTTTGCAGCTTGCTGATCCTTCTGGCAGAAGTAATATGGTTGCTACTAGAAATATTTTTTTCCGTGTTAACTGTTTGATCTCCAGTACAACAACAATTCCAGCACCCCTCCATTCTATGTGCCAAGGTAAAGGTCCTACTAGGTGTAAAAGTCAAAACCAGGCACCACAGAAGCTCGAGGACTCCAGGAATACAAAAATATTTTATTCCATAAAGAAACTGGGCAGCTCCCCCTGGCCAGTTTCTTACCTTGTACATCATCAGGACCTCCTGATGACGCACAGGGTATGAAAGAGGTCAAGGGGAGCTGCCCAGAGCCATGGGTGGTCCAGTTGCTTTATGGAATAAAATAAAATATTTTTAAATTCCTGGAATCCTCAAGCTTCTGTGGTGCCTGGTTTTGACTTTTGCAACTGTTTGATCTCTGCAGAGAACACATGTGCAAATGTGGGGAGACATTAACTGAAAGACGACCAGGTTCAAGCACCATGGGGCACATGGTTCCTCACAGTAGGATGCAGATGTAGTAGCCCTTTGAAAGATCTCTTGAACACTGTCTATGTGGCAAAGGAGTTTTCTCTGCCTGACCATTTGAAAGTTCAAGTGCTTCCAAATGCAATTTTAAAGTCTTAAAGTGGAAAGTTTTAGGTCCTAGGACTGTAAATGTACCAAGTAGTCTAAAATTGCTGATAAATCCACAGACAACGTAGTGGCATGATGAGAAGTACACCAGATGCTGAATCTTTTCCTTTTTGATATGTAAGTTGGGTAACACTTTCATTTTTCTTAACTATATTGTAGTTGCAGTGTGACTACACTGTAACTGCTCAATTGTAACCAGGTAACTACAGTCTAATTACCCCTGCTGCATGTAATTAATGTTACCTACCCTGCAGTTACATTTGAAACTGACAAAAATAAAGTATGACCTGACTGCAGGCTTTCTGGAAACTTTAATTTTTGGGGAAGATTGTCGAGAAGGTGGTATCGCTTCAGTTGGAGGAACCTCATAACTCACGAGTTATATGATCCTTTCCAGTCGGCCTTTCGGGCCAGACATAGCACCGAAACTGCGTTAGTTTGAGTGCAAAATGACCTCCTCAGGGCTAGAGACTGAGGGGACAAGACAATTCTTGTTCTCCTCGATCTCTCATCAGCATTTGATACTGTGGACCATTGTGTGTTGCTTTTACGCCTAAGGAAGTTGTGCGGACTCACCGGTAATGTCATCAAGTGGTTTGAGTCCTTTCTCACCAATAGGAGACAGTGGGTTGTGATGGGAAATTTCTCATCTACATCCTGCCCCCTTTTGTGTGGAGTCCCTCAGGGTTCGATACTGGCCCCAATGTTGTTCGCAGTATACATGCTGCCCCTGGGGGGGATCATTAGGAAGTATGGTCTAAGTTTTCATTGCTATGCTGATGATACTCAGCTATACGTCTTGATTACTGTAACTCCCTGTACCTAGGGCTTTCTGGGGTTGATATTCGCCGCTTGCAGCTAGTGCAGAGTGCTGCAGCACGTTTGTTGACTGGGGTGTCTAGAAGGTCCCATATTACCCCTGTGCTGCGCACTCTGCACTGGCTGCCAATACAGTGGCGGATCACCTTTAAAGTGGGTCTTCTGACCTACAAAGCCCTACATGGGTTAGGTCCCAACTACCTGAAAGAGCTTCTGGTGCCTTACACCCCTCTGAGACAGCTTCGCTCAGCTGACAAGGGGTTGCTGGAGATTCCGAGGGTGAATTTGAAGTCTTCTGGAGCCCGTGCTTTTGGTTTTGCGGCTCCCACCCTCTGAATTCTCTGCCTCGCCAGCTCCGAGAAGTACAACGGTGGATAGTTTTAAGAAGGCTTTAAAGTCATTTTTATGGAATCAGGCATTTCCTGCTGTATCTTAATTGTTTATTTTAAATATTTTATCGGTAGTATCGTTAGTGTGTGCACGGTTATGTTGAATGTTATGATGTTTTGTACAGTGCCTTGAAATATTTGAAAGGCGCCTAATCAAATAAATTTTATTATTATTATACTTATCCTTTGCCCCAGGAACATCAAACGCAGTGGATGTGTTAAATATCTGTCTGGCTGAGATTAGCGACTGGATGGCCGCTAGCTGGCTACGACTGAACCCCGACAAGACTGAGGTATTGGTAGTGGAGTCGAACAGAGTTTGTGATGGGATGGCCTCTGACTCTGCAACTGGACTTGTGCTAGGAGCTGCGTCATTGATGGCCTCCCCTTGGGTGTGAAATCTTGGGGTGATTCTTGACAGGAATTTGTCCATGGAAGCTCAAATTTCTTCCGTGGTACGTTCCTGTTTTTTCCATCTTAGAAACATTGCCAGGATTAAGCCCCTTGTTCCGTCTCTGGACCTCCCTACCTTGATACATGCCTTAGTCACTTCTAAGCTTGACTACTGTAATGCTCTCTATCTCAGGGTCTCTGGGGGCTCTCTCCGCAGACTGCAGCTAGTGCAAAATGCTGCTGCCCGTTTTGTCTGGGCAAAGTAAATTTTGTCACATTACTCCTGTGTTGCGTGAATTGCACTGGCTGCCTGTCAGGTGGAGAGTGTTCTTCAAGGTGGGTTTTCTCACCTATAAGGCCCTACACGGACAGGGCCCTGGTTACCTGTCAGATCTCCTGGTACCTTCTTCCTCTACCCGGAATCTCCGCTCTTCTAGTGGTGGCCTCCTAAATGTTCCAAGAGTGAGGTTAAAATCTGCAGGCGACCAAGCTTTTAGTGTTGCCGCTCCCGCTTTTTGGAACTTTTTGCCAGTATTAGTTAGGGAGGCCCCCACTATAATTGCCTTCAAGGTTCGCCTGAAGACCTTCTTATTTATGCAAGCTTTTGGGGTGTAATTCTGTTTATTTTGTTTTGGTTTTTTTTTTATATGTTTTTAAATTTGTTGTAAATTTTATGATTATACGGTATGAAATGCTGTTAAGTTTTTGTACGGCGCCCAGAGCCTTCGGGATTGGGCGTCTTTTTAAATAAATGTGACTTGACTTGACTAAAACTTCCAGGACCTGATTTGATAGGTTTAAGCTAAAGTACACCAGCTCTTGAAGAACCATGCTCTCAAATGAAGTAATCTAAGTTCTTGGTGACTCACCCTGTCCTAGGGCAAAGTCAGAAGATCCTACCTGGAGGCGGATAGACTGACCCTGCACTCAGGGGCAATCACTTATAAGAAGTCAGAGTTCCTGTCCAGAGAGATTGCTGCCAGGAAGAATCGACTGACTGCACTTTTTCGGATTGTGGACAGGCTTTAAATCCAGCCTGTCTCCAGCCTAAAAAGACTTTTTCAAATGCCTTGTTGCAAAGAGTTTGCTCAATTCTTCTTGGACAGGGTATCTGCCATCCAACAGGCATGCCACCAGTGAGCCTTACAACAGCCTACAGTGATTGTCTGGATTGTCTGGAGAGTGCTTCACCTGGTTGGGGGGAGTTTAAACCAGTGGAGATGACAGAGGTCATTGTGGTTGCTGCCAGGTTAAAGCACACATATTGAGAGCGGGACCCGGTGCCGACGCATTTCTTAGTGAGATGAGTCAACACTGTTGGCCTGGTGTTGGCCTTGATTTTCCATGCTCTTTGTCAGAGGGAATTTTTCCAGATGCCTTAAAGGAGGCGCTGGTTTGTCCTCTCTTGAAAAAAAACATCATTAGACCTGATGTCAAGGCGAATTACCGTCTGATCTCCAACCTCCCATTTTTGGGAAATGTTGTCAAGAAGTTTGTGGCACAACAACTTGAGGAGCACCTCATGGCCTTTGATCTCTACAAGCTATTCCAGTCTGGTTTCTGTGTGAGGCATAGTACTGAAACCGCACTGCTTCGGGTGCACAATGACTTCCTCAAGGCTAGAGATCAGGGGGAGGGGACAATTCTAATCCTTTTTGATCTCTCCTCATCTTTTGACACGGTAGACCATTATGTGTTGCTCGACCACCTGAGGGGATTTTGTGGGCTCACTGGCTCTGTCATCTGCTGGTCTGAGTCATACTTAACAAACAGGAGGCAACGAATAGTGATGGGGAATTTCTCCTCCTCCTCCTCTAGCCTCCTGTTGTGTGGAGTACCTCAGGGTTCGGTACTGTCACCAATGTTGCTTACCGTGTACATGCTGCCCCTGGGGGAGCTCATTAAAAAGTACGGCTTGGGTTTTTATTGCTATGCCAATGATACCCAGCTGTATCTTTCTTTTGCCCCAGGAACGTCTAGTGCAGTGGAAGTACTAAACAGCTGCTTTGCAGAGATAAATGTCTGGATGTCCTCCAGCTGGTTGTGACTGAACCTCAACAAGATGGAGGTACTGGTGGTGGAGTAGAACAGAAGATGGAACAGGTTATCCTCTGGCGCTGAGACCGGTTTATTCCTGGGATCTGTGCCATTGAGGACTGCCTCTAGGGTGCAAAACCTTGGTGTGACCTTTGACAGTGGATTGTCATTTGATTTTTAGGTGTCATCCATTGTCCGGACCAGCTTTTACCGTCTTAGGAATAACGCCAGGGTTAAGCCCCTAGTTCCGTCTATGGACCTCCCCACCTTGGTACATGCCTTTGCGACATCCAGACTTGATTACTGTAACGTGCTCTACCTCGGGGTCTCTGGAGGGAACCTTCACCGGCTGTAGTTAATGCAGAACGTGGCCACTAGACTGCTTACTGGCCAGCCTAAATTTTGTCATATTACTCTGGTCTTGCATGAGCTGCACTGGCTGCTGGTTAGGTGGAGGAGTCTCTTCAAAGTGGGCTTGCTCACCTTTAAGGCTCTGTGCAGGCTGGGTCCCGGTTACCTGTCAGACCATCTTATACCCACCGCCCGGTCCGCTCCCTCCGGTCCTCTTCTAGGGACCTCCTGATAATTCCCAGGATGAGGCTTAAAACCGCCAGTGACAGAGTGTTCAGTGTCGCCGGCCCTGTCCTGTGGAATTCGCTGCCTCCATCCTGTACCAGAGCTGTCTGGTCCAGTCTGGTACTAATGGAATCATTACTGGTGATTCTTTAATTTCACCAGGACCCTTTGGATCAATGATAATAGTAAGTAACTAAGTAAGCAACTAAAACTGTATTTATATAGCGCCCTATCTCTGGGGCTCTGGGTTCTTTACAGGTATGCAAAAATGAAAATAAATAGCGTATATCAAATATAAAATGTGTAACAACTACAAACAATAGTAATGTCTAAATAATGTCCTTATTTAACATAAATGATTCAGTAGTCAACTATATTGAAAACTTACAAACAGTCTGCAAATGCCTCACTAAAAAGATGTGCCTTCAGACCCCGCCTAAACACCTGCACTGATGAGGCTGCCCTCAAAGATCTTGGAAACGAATTCCACAGGGAGCCACCTCAAATGATTGATCTCAAGAGGTCTTCAGCTGGGCTCTGGGAACCATCAGGAGGCTTTCAGTGGAGGAGCACAGTAAGTGCACAGGGCGAACAGGAGTCAGGAGGTCACTCAGATAGCCAGGGCCTGATCCATATAGGGCCTGATAGGTGACCAATCCCACTTTGAATGTGATTCAACAGCCAGTGCAGGTCACGCAGAACTGGGGTCACATGACATGACTTCAGAAGGCCTGTCAGCAACCTGCCTGCTGTGTTCTCCACTAGCTGCAGGTGCCCGAGAACTCCTCCACTGACCCTGAGTTAAAGAGCATTGCAGAAGTTGAGTCTAGATGTCACAAAAACCATGTACCAGAGAAGGCAGATTACCAGGCGGAATTAAGGCTTTGATTAGGGCAACATTCCTAAGCTGGTAAAAGCTGCTCAGATGATGGATGACACCTGAACCTCAAATGTCAATCCATCATCAAGGATAACGCCCGATGCAGCCAAAGGAGTAGGGCCAAGGAAAAACCCTGTTCCCATCCCAGCAGAATCCACATCCCGTCGACAACCAGACTCGGTCACTAGCACCGCCATCTTGTCAGGATTGAGTTGCAGTCAGCTAGAGGACATCCAATCCTGGGTCTTGGCCAGACATTTATTAAGCACTTCTATGGCATCACCTGTCCCGGGTGCAAATAACAGAGGGAATGCATACATAAACTTGGCCCTCCACTGGAGGGAGATGGTATCCAAAGGAGTTTTCCCATTGGTGGGGTTGGGGGGGGGAGAAGCAACAAAAGTGTGGGAGCTTTCTATTCTTCCATGAGGTAAATAGGTCCACCTCTGGAACTCCTCATCTTTGAAACACTGAGTTCAGAACTCATTGATTCAGAGGCCATTTGTGGGTGACATGACCCAAGCCGCTGAGTGAATTTGCTAATACATTGTCCTTGACTGCTAGGTGCACTCCAGATATCCTTGCATTCAGTGAGTATGCAAGGTTCCGTATCCTCATCGACACTGTACATAGCTTTGGTGATCTGGTACCTCCCTGTTTGTTTATGTACTACATTGTAGTTACATTGTCTGGCTTTATTATGACTGTTTGGTCCTGCAGATAAAAGACAAAATGGACAGAATCACAGCCCTGAGCTCCAACAAGTGTATGTGCTCCTGTCTCTTGTGAGGACCCCAGACACATTTCCTGTTTTGTCCTCCAGATGCCCTTGCCATCCTTAAAGTGATGCATCTGTGTTTAAGATCCTTATGGGTGTGCACTAAAGGAAGGGAATACCCTCTCTGTGGTTGTGTACCTCTTTCTACCATTCTAAGGCTTGTATGAACTTTTGTGAGACTAGGACTTGTGGTGCACTTCTTTGCTGTCAGTACCTTCTTAGGTGGCACTGGACATCTCTCATTTGCAGTCTTGCCCACTGGTAGTGTAGCTACACTGAAACTAAATTGCAACTGCAGACATGTAACTAGAGTGCAATGCTTCCATATTTACGGGGATTCCCGTATTTTATGGATCTTTAAGCCTGAATATGGGTTACAGGGAGGAAAAGTGTATTTTACCAAATCCACGGGGACACTATGGGAGAACAATGAGGAACACTTAAAATGCCTGCTGAGATTACTCTCACAGACTGAGAGACAGAGTGAGTGAGTGAGTGAGACAATCGATTGGTGCCTCTCTCCAACCCACCACACACACTGTGATCACGCATACCTGGTGTCTGCTGGAGCTGTGATCATACATTGGGATGTAGCCCTGATAGGCTGTCGGATAGAGTCACACACACCTCTCTCATGGCTCGGCTGCCTTACCTATAGTGCTCCCCTGATAGGCTAGCCAGGTGAATCCTCTCCCTATAAAACCAGCAGCTCGCAGCCTGGGAAGTTTGATTTTCATTTTTGGGAGAGAGGGTTCAAATGAGTTACTTCGTTTGAATTATTACCGAGAGTCTGAGGATTACCTGCGTTTTGGAGCAGCAATTGGCGCAGCATCACCATCGCAGCACGCAAACAAGCCTGAAGAAGATTGCCAGAGAGTCAGCACTGCAGGGCCTCAACAAGTTTTTCCACTGCCGACACCGGTTCTGAGACATTTCTAGCCAGCATTATTTGTGGCAGGGCAGGCAAGCGGTAGTTTTTTTTTTTTCCAGTCGCGGTAGCAGCAGTCTGACCACCAGAGTCTTCCGAAGCAGGTAAGCTAAGTGTCCCCATGCACTTACCTGGTTACCATTCATTTTGTGTCTTAGTCTGTTAAGGTGTATCACAGTGACTTTGCTAGCTTGCATGCCCCCCCCCCAAATCGAGAGGGCATCATCATAAAACTCATCCTACAAGCAAGCATGATTGTACTTTTAACATGAATTGTGATAAGAGAGAGAGTGAGAGAAATTGTGACCAGGCAAAGGTTTATTGCCTGCACCTCCTCGGGGAAATAAAGTTTACTGAGGTATTCAGAAAGACATTTGAGTCACAGACTCATTTACAAAGGTTCTACATCAAACATATAGAGGAACAGGGATAACATTGGCAGAGTTTCAGGTCATTGTCTTGAACAGCAGCAGAGCAAGACAGTAGTGGCAAACTGGGGGGGATGTCTATATGTCTGACTTTAAATGAGCCCTGTGTGTGTAATGTTTTTTGTTGTACATGTTTGTTACATCCGTCATACTTTCTTCCCTGATATTCCTTGGGTTGCAAATAACTCTGTTGCTTTAGGATATCTGTTTGTTTTGATGGATATAGGGACATCAGTGTAATTACCCATGTTGCATGTAATTAATGATTACCTACCCTGCAGTTAAGTTCAAAATGACACTTAAAGTGTGACCTCACTGCAGGCTTTCTGGCAACTATTAACGTTTCCAGGACCTGATTTGATAGGTTTTAGCTAACGTACATTAGCTCTTCAAGAACCATGTTCTCAAATGAAGTAATCTGAGATCTCGGTGACTTACCCTGTCCTAGGGCAGAGGCAGAAGATCCTGCCTCAGTGGCAGATTTATTGGCATTTTCTGAGACAGTGTCAAGAGAAGGAAGTGCCAGGGCTCCCTGACCCAGTCTGGTGCTAATGGAATCACTGTTGAGGACTCTCTTTTCAGTTTCACCAGGACCCTTTGGATCAGTGATAATTGAGGGAATGCAGACCTAAACTTGCCCCCCCAGTGGAGGGAAAGGGCATCTAATGGAGTTGTCCCCATTTGGGGGGGGGTCAGAAACAAAAGTGTGGGAGTTTTCTGTTCTCCCATGAGGTAAAAAGGTCCACCTCTGGCACTCCTCATCTCTGAAACACAGAAACATAAAAACATAGACTTTGTCGGCAGATAAGGACTGCTTGGCCCGCCACTGTTTTTGATCCCACAACCTCCTCAGAAAGGCCGTTCCATGCATCCAACACCCTCTCTGTGAAAAAAATACCTCCTCACATTGCCTCTGAGCTGTCCCCCTCTATCTTCAAATTGTGTCCCCTTGTTCTTGCACATCTTTTTTTCTGAAAGATGCTATCCTCTTGGACTTTGTTGATTCCCTTGAGGTACTTAAAAGTTTCTATCGTGTCCCCTCCTCCCTCCTTTCCTCAAGGGTTTACATATTAAGCTAATTTAGTCTCTCTTTGTATGGCTTCTGTTGCTAACGCCGCATCATTTTAGTTGCCCTCCTCTGGGCCACCTTCATCCCGTCTATGTCCTTGCAGAGATGGGGTCTCCAGAACTGCACACAGTACTCCAGATGGGGTCTCACCAACTGTCTGTACAGAAGGATAACAACTTCCTGTTTTCTACTGGTGATGCCTCTCCCTATGTATCCCAGTATCTCCCCAGCCATCCTTACTGCCTTCTCACACTGCTTGCTTACCTTTAGATAATCTGATATGACTACCCCCAGGTCCCTTTCCATTTCTGTTGTTGTTACTACCTCCTCCGCCACTGTGTAGTCTTCCCTGGGATTTTGTTTCCCAGTTGCATTACTTTGCACTTCTTTGCATTGAATCTAAGCTGCCATACTTTTGACCATTCCTCCAACCATGCCAAATCCCTTCTCATCCTTTCCACCCCCAGCCCCTTGTGTATTAACCCTGTTGCAGATCTTTGTGTTGTCTGCAAAGAGGCATACATTTCCTTCCAGTCCCTATGCAATGGCACTTATAAAGACATTAAAATGGACTGGACCCAATACTGAACCCTGTGGTACCCCACTAAGAACCTCCCTTTCTTCGGAGTGGACTCCATTTACTATTACCCCCTGTGTCCTGTTGTCCAGCCAATGTCTTACCCAGGTCACCACCCGGGGACCCAATCCCAGGCTGGCTAATGTGTTTATTACTCTTTTGTGTGTGACTGTGCCAAATGCCTTGCTAAAGTCTCAGTAGGCCATGTCCATAGCCCCTCCCTGATCTACTACTTTGGTCACCCAGTCAAAGAAATCTATTAGATTTGTCTGACATGACCTTCCCACTTTGAATCCATGCTGCCTTGGGTCCTGTACCCCGCTGGCCCCTAAGTACTCAACAATTCTTTCTTTCAGAAGTGATTCCATCATTTTCCCTACCACTGAGGTCAAGCTAACAAGTCTGTAGTTTCCTGCCTCTGCTTTGCTCCCACTTTTGTGAAGGGGAATCACATCCGCCCTCCTCCAGTCCTTAGGTACCACATCATCCTCTCATAATTTGTTAAAAAGGGTAGTCAGTGGTGTCACTAGCTCTCCCCTTAGTTCTTTTAGAATTCTGGGGTGAATCCTCTCAGGCCCCGTTGCTTTGTTCACCTTCAGTTTCAGGAGTTGTTTCAGAACCCTTTCTTTTGTGAAAGGACTGGGATCGACCCCCAACCCATCCAGAGTGCTTCTATTGACTGGATTAGGTACCTCCCCCTCTTCTTCTTTTGTGAATACTGAGCAGAAGTATTTGTTCAGTATCCCAGCCTTTTCACTGTCCCTGTCTGCCCACTCACCCTCCCCTTTATTAAGCCTCACTATCCCTCCCTTGGTCTTTCTTTGCTCCCTAATGTATCTATAAAAGTTTTATCCCCCTTCTTAACCGAGTTGGCTATCTTTTCCTCAGTTTGGGCCCTTGCTATTCTGACTGCCTTCGCCACTTCCTTCTGCTTTAAATGATGCAGTTCTCTGTCCTGCTCCTTTTGTGTTTCCGTATACTTTCTGAATGCTATCTTTATCTCCCTAATCTTCCCTGCCACCTCTTTCGAGAACCACAGTATTTTTTTCTTTTGTTTTGATTTGTTTATTTGCTTCACACGAAGGCTTGCTGCCTCTGTGGTGGCAGTTTTGATGTTTCCCCTTTGTTCCTCCACCCCCCTTCTTGCCTGTTTGCTAGTGCTTTTCTGGTGCACTCTCCCATTTTGACAAAGTCAGCCTTCCTAAAGTCCAGTACCATCACTTTTGTATGGCTTGACTGTGGCTGTTTTTATCGTAAATCACCCTGTTTTGTGGTCACTTGTTCCCATATGGCTATCCACTTCTAGTTCTGAGATCCTCTCTCCATCCCCGTTTGAGAGTACCAGGTCTAAGATTGCTCCCTCCAGTGTGGGTTCCAACACCAGCTGACTGAGGCATGCCCCCTGTAGGGCATCAAGAATGACCCTGCTCTTGGATGTGGCTGCAGCAAATGTGCTCCAGGGCATATTCTTGTCCCTTATCAATAATATCTCCCCTTTCTCTGCCATCCTAAGGATGCCTTCCATCATTTCCTTGTCAATTTCCTCCCCCTGAGATAGGGGTCTGTCTACAACCCCTGTGCAGACTGTGGTGCCATTTCCTGTCTCCAGGGTTACCCACAGTGCCTCCTTTCCTCTCTGTTAACCCTTTAGTTCCATTGTTTGATCACTTCCTTTAGGTAGAGAACTACTTCTCTTCCCTTTCTACCCTCCCTATCCCTCCTGTAGATTGTGTACCCTGGTATGTTGACATCCCAGTCATGGTTCTCTGTGTACCATGTTTCTGTGACCGCCACGATATCCAGGCATCCCTCTTCCATCAAGGTCACCAGTTCAGGGAGCTTGTTACTTAGACTATGGGCATTGGTACTCATTACCCTCTGTTTTTTGATGGCCTTACTCCTTTTTGCCCCATCCCTGTCCTTACTGCCTTTTTCTCTATTTATCTGTGCCCTTCTCCTTATTGACTTCTCTATCCTGGTGTTTACCTCACTAACTACCCTGATTTTTGGGGGACTAGGATTTGCCTGCTCCTTTTCAGTGCCTCCCCCCTTGGCTAGTTTAAAGTCTTGCCAATGAAGCATTTAAACCTATCACCTAGGATCCTGGTTCCCCTCCTGGGCAGATGCAGACCATTGCACCAGTATAGGCCTGCATCCCTCCAGGTGGACCCCCAGTCCCCAATGAAGCCAAAACCCTGATCTCTGCACCAGTTTTTTAACCATTGATTGAATCCCATGGTGCAGAGCACCCTAGCCTCACCCGTGCCATAGACAGGCAGCACCTCTGAGAAAGTTACTGTGTGTGCTACTTGTCTAAGGCTCCTCCCCATCCCCACAAACTCCTCCTTTACTGTTCTGATCCCTTTCCCAGCCAGATCATTGGTCCCTAGGTGGATAATGACATCCAGTTCCCTCCCTTGTGTAGCCGCTCCCACGATCTTGAGGATTCGCTCCCTATCCCTTCAAGCCATGGCGCCAGGCAGGCACCTTACCTCCCTCCCCCCCCCCAGTTCTACCCTCCTAACAATGCAGTCCCCCAACAGTAGATGTTTCCTTCCCCTGTCGGGTCCCATGCCACCCTCCCGTGGGGCTTCTTTGTGGAGGTTCCCAGCATCCTCCTTAGTCTCCACTGCAGGTGCTTCCATAGAGGAACCACACTCTGCCAGAACGGTGTACAAAATGTGGAGAGGTGCACCTGGAGGGATGCAACTCTGTTCCCCCACCCTAACCCTCCCTGAGCCCACTGTGGTCCAATCACTCTTCTTTCTGGGCATCTTCTGAGGTAGCAGCGGTAGCCCTGGTAGTCCCTGGGTGGAAGAGGATGTCCCCCCGAATTCTCACCAACTCAGCCTGGAGATGAGCAACCTTCCCTCAGCCCAGAGGAGTGCCTGCAGATGGGACAACACCGCATCCTCCAGAATGTCTCCCAGAAGACTGCCGCTCCACAGCCACTGCACCACTCCCATCATGTCTTATTTGTGACCCCATAACTGTTGTTTTATGTGCTTACTCTTTCCTCTCTCTGTTTATTTATTTACTTTTTTTATATTATATATACATTTTGTTTCTCCCTACTATTGCCTCCGTGCCCTTAAAGCTCCTGCTTTTCCTGTTCTGGGACAGGAAGTTCCTATATTCCTCAGTAGTCTCCTTCTTACTTGCTCAGAGTCAAACATCCAGCAGCTGGGGGACTACTCTTTTCTTTCTAGGATGGTGAGTCCTTTGTGTCTCTGTGATCACCCCCTTCCTGCTCCCAAACAGGAAGTTCCTGTTGTCAGCCAAATCCTGTGCCTATAAAAGTAGAACTGGCTAAGGGGGGAAGGCAATAGAGTTCCACTAGAGTAGTAAAGTTCTACCAGCACCTCCTCCCACACTGAATTCAGAATTTGTTGATTCAGAGACCGTTTGTGGGTGACATGACCCAACCCGCACAGCAAATCTGCTAATACATTTTCCTTGACTGCTAGGTGTACTGCAGATATCCTTGCATTCAATGACTCTGCCAGATTTTGTATCCTCAGCAACACTGTACATATCTTTGGTGATCTGGTACCTCCCTGTTTGTTTATGTAATACATTGTAGTTGCAGTGTCTGTCTTTGTGATGACCATTTGGTCCTGCAAGAGAAAAACATCATGGACAGAATCACAGCCCTGAGCTCCAACAGGTTTATGTGCTCCTGTTTCTTGAAAGGATTCCAGACTTGTTTCCCATTTTGTCCTCCAGATGCCTTCAACATCCTCAAAGGGATGCATCTGTGGTCCAGATCCTTGCAGGTGAGCACTGAAGGAAATGAATACCTTCTCTGTGGTTGCTTACATCTTTCTACCACTCTAAAGGCTTATATAAACTTTTGTGAGATTGTGGTGCACTTATTTGTTGCTAGTACTTTCTGAGGCGGTACTGGACATCTCTCATTTGCAGTTTTGCCCATTTTATCACTGCTGTAGTAGAAACCACATGGACTAGCAATTGCAGAAATTTATGAGCAGTCTTTTTGTGACTTATCAAGAATGTGCTTGCACAGTGAATCATGGCTTCTGCCTCCAGTAGAGGAAGGATAGTCCTTCCCTGCTCTGTGCGCAATTCTGCATCAATGAACTGCAAATGTTGACTAAGTCCCAGGTAGGGCTTTTTTAAGCTGAGGATGAATCTCAGTTTTCGCAGTGTGATTTTTACTATTTGAATTCACTGCTCCCTGTGTTTTCTCTCATATTAGCCAGTTGATTGGGTAAGGACTCATCATCATTCCCTGCCTTTGCAGATGTGCTGCCACTGACAGCATTTTGTGAACACTCTGGGAGCAGAAGTCAGGCCACAGGGCTTAGCTTTGAACTGGCACTGAGCATGTCCTACCATGAACCAGAGAGACATTTTGTGACAGGGTCTAATTGGGATATGCCAGTAAGTGTCTTTCCAATCTAGTAACCCCCGGCCAATTCCCTTTTTTCAGGGATGGAATCAGTCTGCAGTGTTACCATTCTGAACTTCTCTTTCTTCAGATGCCTGTTCAGGAGCCTGAGATCCAGAATGAGTCACCATTCCTCACTTTTATTTTTGTTAGAGTGAGAAAGTACCTTGAAAATAATCATTTCCCAGGCTTGGAAAATGGAACCTTTCCCACTGCACTTTGTGGCAGCAGCTTTGTCTCTTCTAATTCTAGTAGGACTTTGTGCTCTAAATTCTGAGCTGGAAAAACTGATTTTGCTTGACTTTGGAAATTGTAGAAATTGAAGGGTTATGGACTGCCCTACTACATTCAGGACCCCCATTGTCTGTGGTAATCCTGTCTTATTCCTGGAGGTAATAAGACAGGTGTCACCTACTGACAGTGAGTATATGGCAACATGGGCAGAATTGCCAGCAGTTGGGCTCTGCCTGGGATGGAGAAGTCAAGACCAGCTTCTGTCTTGTTCCTCTCCTGCTTCTGCCTCTCCCTGTACCCACCTGCATAAGGTACTTACAGAGCACATAGAGTCTGCTGTAGTAAGCCCTTCCCATACCTGATGATCATACTCCTCTTCATCACTGCCAGCATGTCATTGTACTGTGTCATTCTTATGTCAACCCAACCCAACCACATGCCGGTATGCCATCACTATGGTGAGAATTTTACCATGACCGACAATACAGTGACAACATCAACAGGTCACTGTAGTGTCAGTGCAGGACCCTGGCTCTGCTTACTGGGGGTTTTGCACCCCTTCCCTGAATCAACTCTGGCTTGGAGTTGATTATTTTAGTTATGGGTGTGTGTGTGGGGCAGAGCCCCCTGCATTGGAGGCTTGGGGGTTGAAGCCCCCCAAAGAAAACACAGTCTCAAGTGACCGGCTTTATGCCGACCGCAACTGCAGTCAACATAAAGGTGTCGCTGTAATGTCAGTCGACAACAAATTTGTCGACCAACTGTCATGTGTAACCCCTAGGTGGCGCTATCCCAAGGGCTATTACCCCTGCCTGATTTGCCACTAACAGGTGGAGGGGTCTGGATTCAATGGCGGGTGCCTCCACCCAGAGGTCAGAGTTTGCAATAGTTAAACTAACTTGGTCACAGCCCTCTGGGACACTACGACCCCCCTTTCTTCCCACTAGTGGCCCACACAATATATCAGAAGTACCTTCACAGTATACACTTACCCCCAGGACTGGTTCAGTCAGCATGACTCTGGGGACTCCCTGTAAAACAAGATGATACAATGTAAAAACCACAGTACAATACTTTAACATAGACAAATACCTCAGGCAGTGTAACTTTGCTGAAACAAACAGATCTGATTTATTTAGGGGGATATAACAAGGACAGGGGGAAATCAGGTTAATTAGTTGAAGATGGAAAATGCATGCACAATACCCAAATTGTAATCTGGAGCCGGTAGGCTCAGTTCGTGGAGAAAGAAAGGAAAAGTAATCAGATGGAACACTTGCAATTAGATGATGGCAGGGAGCTACCCTGATTTGTACTCAAATTCAATGCTGAAACTGAATGGAAGGCAGATTGTCCTGGATTGCAAGGTGGAGCAGACCATGTGGACAAGGTCCTTGTAACTGGACCCCAAGGCAGTTCAGAGCAAATGGATGTAGTCTGGATTAAACTGGGGTTTACTTGCAGCTTCATGCACTCAATTCACTGTACAGGGGATTTGAAACTCGAGTCCTCACTAGCACTACACACATTTATATGGAAAAAGAAAGTACTATACCAGGAAGGTTGCTTCTCTATCCTGATCACAATTACTGCACAATACCCGGGAGAACACACAGCAGATTCATTTCCTGACAGACCGTGCGCCATTCAGCAATTTCTCCAGTCTTCTACAGGGTGAGCCTGGTTTCTACTTTCAGATCTCCTTGATTCTCTTCACAGGTCAGATTCAGTCCAAACAAGCACTTGCACAAGCGGCGACCAAACTTGGGGCCTTACATGCGTTTCCCGACTAAAACTGCGCATCGAAGGAGCACAGGGCTCCTTCCCTCTTCACTGCCAGAGCTCAATTGAAACTCCAGTAGACAAAACCAGGCACTTCCTTTGAGTTCCTCCCCGTTCTTGGCTGGATTGGCTGTCACTCACAATAGCCTCCCCCTGTTGGTGCAAAAAGGCGCTGAAGTCCAAACTACATTTCCCAGAGTCACTGCCATTACAATCCTCTTGTGGCTGGCTCAGATTACGAGTCCAAGTTCTGATTCATCCACAGGCACCATTTTAGAGCTCCCTTAACCCACACTGATTGGACCAGTTCAGTAGTTCAAATCTAGAATGGGGAACTAGGCAAACACAGTTCTGATTGCAAAGAAAAGCAGGTTAGACAAACTGTATTTTCATTATTACTCTAAATGATTTCTGGCAAACAGTTAAATCTTTCAGATAGGTTCCCTTTGCACTCCTAGTGACTGCAAAAACAGAGTGAATTGGCAGCAGCTCGAGTGGGACTCAAGCAGAGAAACACACAGTCCCCCCCATAAAAACTAATTATATCTGCAAGCAGACAGCTCTTAAAGAGACAGTACCAAAGGCTCTAAAAGCACTCACAGATAAATGGCTTAAACGCCAAACACCATTCAAGCTCGGAGCATTCAAGCAAGCTCCTGGAAGTCTTTTGGGAACCCCCATTTGCAGGGGGGTTACACCTTTCCTGGCCTGGGAAAGCTTGACGTCTGCGTCAAGCAAGTACCCCCATAAGTTTCAATTGCAACCATATACATTTGCATTAGGCTCACACATGTAATCATCAGTCAATATATCACTTTACCAGGAACACATTTCTGAAACGTTGCAGTACATCACTCTACATAGTATTACACACACATTGTACCATAACTCAGGTTATTACCTCTTGTACCTGAAACCTGAAGAGAGGGGGCCCTTCCCTATCAGCTACCTTGGGAATGGATGAGACAAGGGCACCATACCTAGAGGGCAACACAAGTAACTTGGAGTTAGCACTGATGCTCAGTTTGGGCAATGAGCTCGGGGACACATACACTCTTTTATGGACAACATTGAGAGGCAAGTCCACAGGCTTCCCAAGGGAATCATAACTGAGGTGCACCACAGGCTTTACAGCTCAACCAGTCTTTCTAGGGGGAACTGTTACAGTCTCTGCACTCTGCGCCTCATTTTCAGCATTATCCTCACTTGTCAGGGGAGTCTCCATGGGGGTAGAGAGGCTAGGACTTGGGGCACTTTCAGCTCCAGGAGTTACAGTCTCTGAGTCCACAACATTTGGCTTACATGGAGAGCTTTCGGACACTGGCAGTGGACCATCAGGGCACTCAAAATACTCTTCTTGTTCTGGTGTATCACCAGTCTGTCCCAGTCCATCATTTTCCTCCCCGAAAGCTCAAACAGTTCAACCATACATAATGATTCCATTTCATCTGACTTGATGCTTTGCACTTCACTTTCTGGGAGCATTGGCTCCAGGGATGAAGCTGGGGGCTTAGACAGTCCAGAAGGCCCAGCTTCATCTCCAGTATTGACTAGGGGATTGCCCCAAAACAATTGACTCAGTTCGTAAGAAGGGTAGTATTCAAAGTCACACTTACTTTCTTCTGATATGGACTGACAGTCATGCTCAACTGGTACTTGTGGAGGGGAACACTTTAACTCAGCTTCTGTAGGTGCAGTGTGGAAGAGTTGGGATGGAAGACAAAAATGCAACACCAAAGATGATGGACTGGAACTCAGATGTCCAAAGATTTATTTGCAGTCATCCAATACAAGGCTTGCAGTACAGCGGACTTTAAATGAAAAAAAACAAACAAACATACAGCAGCTCTTATACATGGGGCTCTATGACTTTTAGTTCTAGCATTTTGTCTATTTCTTTCAGCACTTCTTGTCTCAATTTCTCAGGGATCCTATAAGGTTTTATCCGTATTGGGTTTGAATTTAGGACCTCTATGTGATGATAAATCAGGCTGGTACATCCAGGAATATTAGTAAAAACATCCTGATTATGATGTAAAATATGCTCAAGTTCTTGCAATTGAGTCTCAGTCAAATCAGGATTTTTACGAATATTGGGTATAGACGTCTTCCTGTCCAAGAGCTTATAGGCTGTTTCTAATTCACTTTCATTTGGTTCAGGACATACATAACAGGCCTCATTGGTCCTTTCTTGCCAGGCTTTCAACAAACTAACATGGTATACCTTTCTCTTTATTTTTCTATCAGGGGTTTCTAATTCATAAGTTACCGGACCACACTGCTTATTCACTGTATAAGGTCCTTGCCATTTCATCTTGAGCTTATTGTCTGAGGAAGGGAGTAGTAGTAAAACACGATCCCCTGTCTGAAAGGATTTCTGACATACCCCTTGATCATAATATAATTTTTGTTTTGTTTGTTGTTGTAGTTCCTTTTTGTGGGCTAAATCTACATATTTAATTAATTTTTGTCTGAGCTTGGTAACAAATTCAAGTGTTGTAGTGAGACCTATTTCCCTACCTTCCTCCCATTGTTCCTTTATTATATCAAGGGGACCTCTCGGATTTCTGCCGTACAATAGTTCGAATGGCGAATACCCAGTTGAGGCCTGAGGCACCTCTCGATAAGCAAACATCAAGAAAGGTAAATACTGATCCCAGTCCCTTCCTTCCTCTTGAGTATATTTTTTTAACATTTGCTTTAATGTCTGGTTAAACCGTTCCACCAAGCCATCCGTTTGAGGGTGGTAGGGTGTAGTGTGTATGGCCTGTATATTCAGGGACTGATATAACTGTTTCAATATCTGGGAACAGAAATTACTCCCTCTGTTAGTATTTCTTTTGGGATGCCCAGACGGCTGAATATCTTAATAAGTTCTTCAGCTATTTTTGTAGCAGTTACAGTTCGTAGGGGAATGGCTTCTGGGTATTTTGTATGGTAGTCACAAATTACCAAAATGAAACGATTCCCCTTTTTAGTTTTTTGGAGGGGGCCCACTATGTCCATCGCTATCCGCTCAAAAGGGTGATTTATTATTGGCAGGGGTTGTAGTGGAACAGTATCCCTTTTTCCTATCCTGGCTACTAGCTGGCATTCAGGACAAGACAAACAGTACTGTTCCACATCTTTATGGATACCCGGCCAGAAAAATCGGTATAAAATTCGGCGCTGTTGTATGCGGTCTCTCCCTAAGTGACCAGAAAGAGGACTATCATGAGCCAATTGTAACAATTACGTCTGATATTTTTTTGGGACCATTAATTGATCTACCTGTTCCCCTGTTCTAGGGTGAGTACAAATATGATAGAGTAAATTGTGTTTCACCCTATAATAGGGGTGTCCTTCTATCCCTTCCTGAGATACCTGTGAAAACAAGGGTGTTAAAGTTTCATCTGTCTTCTGTTCACTTTCAAAATCAAATTTTTTTATCAAGTCAGCATTCTCAATCTCTTTACTATATAGTCTCTTAAAATGTTCTTTAGTCCACTGTATTTTATCTTGTCTCCGTTCTTTTTTAGTTTTTCTGGTTTTTACTGGAGCTCCAAACACATCATCATCTAACACAGGTAGAGGACTTGCTTCACTTTCCTTTGATTGTGCACGTGTGGCAGCAGCTGCTAAATACACTTCAAAATCAGGATGGTCTTGCCCAAGTAATACAGGGACTGGTAATGGTACTATCCAACATCTAACACCCTTTTTGAGTGAACAGTCTGCAACTCTACAGATGTTGTTGGGTATTGGTGTATGTCTCCATGGATACAAATCATCCCTGTTTGTACAGTGTTCCGGGGTTGTCCTTCAACCAATTCTGGACGAACTAAGGTCTGCTTACTTCCTGAGTCAATAAGTCCCATAACTGTTTGTGTTCCGATCTGTACAGGAATTACATATTCTCCCAAATTAGCTAGTGCTAGATGTACACCCCCAGGCTGTTTTGTTGGGCAAAACCAGGCAATATGACCTTTCTCATGGCAGTCCCGACATATAAGTTCAGAGAGGGGTGGCCTAATTGAACGGATACCACCCCAGGTTATCTGTTTTCTACTAGGGGAACTAATACTTATATTTGGGCCCAGAGGAGAGGGTGAAACAGCAGGAGGTAAAAAAGTAGTAGATCTCACCACAGCAGTTCCAGCTGATGGTGTCTTCTTCCGGTATGGATGAGCTGTTACATAATCCTCAGCTAAAGAAATGGCCTTCTCCGAGGTGTCCGGACGGTGTTCTTTGACCCAGAGCTGTACATCCTGTGGCAACACCCTTATGTATTGTTCCACCACAATGGCCTCCATTATTTGATTTACAGTCTTAGTCCCAGGTTGTAACCATTTGGTGCATAGGTCATTCAGAAGTACATATACTTCTCTGGGATGATCTGTATGTTGAAATCGTAGTGAACGGAACCTTTGTCTGTAAGTTTCAGCACTGATATCATATCTTCTTAATATTTCCTTCTTGACCTCATCATAGTTCCCCACTAATTGGCTATCCATATTTCCATAAGCCCATTGAGCTTTTCCAGTGAGGTAAGGAGCTAGACGAAGGACCCACTGTGCCCTAGGCCATCCACAGGCCCCTGCAATCCTTTCAAAAGTGGTTAGATATGTCTCAATATCGTCTTGCTCAGTCAGTTTAGTGAGTTTAATGTCCCTTGGGGCCTCTGGTGAGGTTGTAGTATTTCTGCTAGTACTGATAGCTTGAATGGCCCTCAATGTCTCTTGCCACCATCTTTCGTTTCTTTCCTGCTCCTTCTCTCTCACTCTCTGTTCCCTTTCTCTCTCCTTGTCTGCAGCCAGCTGTTTTATACAGAGCCACCGTAATAATTCATGTAACTGTTCAGGTGGCTTCTCTCCCGGTAACGATTCAGTAGGTAGGTCCCCGGCAGGGGCCCCTTGAGGAGGTTCAACTTCCACTTGCAACATCTGCTCTGCCTTGAACCTGTCGTGCTTCTGTTCAGGCAGTCCTGTCCATAATGGTTCACCCAATTTATCCACCATTGTCCTGGTCAGGACACCTTTGGGTCGGGTTACTGCTTCCTCATCTCTGGTATCCTTCTCCATCCCTGGGTTGGTCCAATATCATCTTGGAAAGTAGCCAACACTGACCTCAGTATCCCACTTCTGACACCAACTGTGGAAGAGTTGGGATGGAAGACAAAAATGCAACACCAAAGATGATGGACTGGAACTCAGATGTCCAAAGATTTATTTGCAGTCATCCAATACAAGGCTTTCAGTACAGCGGACTTTAAATGAAAAAAAAAACAAAAAAAAACATACAGCAGCTCTTATACATGGGGCTCTAGAAGGCAGCTAGAGCGATGTTACTGTCTAGATGACCAGCACAAGACTGACTTTCTAAAACATTTGAACTCTTTTTATAGGAAGCATTAAACATGTGATCTGAAACTCCCCTCCCACCTTTGAATATTAAAAATATTAACAAGTAAGGGCCGGCCGGCTCTTACACACAAGGAAGTAGAAAGAAGGAGAAGCAGGAAGGAAGGTTTTGCAGGAATGGAAAAAAAAAAGTTCATGTAAGGAGAAAAAAAAAATTACAACATTATATTGTTATATAACTGGGCTAGAAATAATAATTTAAACCCTCTAGTATGCAGTTTTACAATTCAGAGTCACTTCTGTTTAGTACTATTGAATTCATTTAGTTTGGCTCTGGTAAACATATTTGGTTTTCTACCTGTTCCTGTCTCCACTATGAAACTTGTGTTGTGCTTTTACTTTTCTTTCTAGCAAGTCTATTAAATTTGTTAACGTTACTCCAGGCTTTAAACACAGACGCTCTACTGACTGTATAAGGTGGATAGTAAGCGCGGTTTTTCTATAGATAGAATGCACCCCTTACCTCCCAGCATTACAGGCTGACAGAGACTCGCTGGAGGAACAAAAAAAACTAGGTTTGAGAAAAAAAAATTAGAAATACCCTCTTTTATCTCAGTTGCAGAGTGGAGTACATCTTTTCAGTGAGAAGCTAAGTATTTAACCTCGCATCTTGAGAGGTAGGAAAACAGCGGAATCTCTCCGGTTAGAAATTCTTTCGAGCGTGCGACGTTCGAGAGGGAGAAACGCCTACCGCCGGTTGCGGTTAAACTTTAAGATAAAGAAAACCCAGCACAACGTTAGACTATGGAGGCAAAAGGAATTAAGGAAACACATTGCTTTCAGGAGCTGGCATACTGTTTGGGGAAATTTAAACATCAACATGACGTGTAGTTGGCCAGACTACATCCATGCTGGAATTATAATAATAAATAAAAATTATTAATGGGGCAAAAATAATGCTGTTGCGCAACAGACAGGGGGCAAAAATGAAATAATAACAGGTTGCCAGTTCAAGCAAACAACGTGTCAGGGGAAGGGGGGGGTCAACAAAAAAAGAAAAAAATGGCAAAGGAGGCATCCTTGACATGCAGACTTTCTTGATCTTTTCTTAGCAGCAGCTCTAGTCACTGGTCCAGAGGGGGCATCTTCTGGGGGTTCAGACTCAATCAAGATTTGTCCAATGGGCAGTAAATTATTTCTATGCATTGTTTTTACATCTTTTGAATTATTCTCAGGCCTTACTTTGTACACTGGCAGATCATCTAGTTTGCCCACTACAATGTGAGGGAGATGGTGCCATCAGTCAGCAATCTTGTGTTTGCCATGCAGTCCCAGATTTCTTGGCAATACCCGATCTCCCTCCTGGAGTTCCTGTGCTTTCACCTTTTTATCATACCTTTCTTTGTTGGCCAGATTTCTTTTGGCAGCCATGGTTTGAGCCAGTTGGTACACATGACTTAGCTGGGCCTTTAACCTTTGCACATACTGTAAATAGTTGTCAGCTCGCACCCCATCAGGAGAAACTCCAAAACATTCATCTACCGGCAGTCAAGCTTCTCTTCCAAACATCAGGCGGTAGGGGGAGAACCTAGTGGCATCACTTTTGGTGCAATTGTAGGCATGTACCAGGGTGCTAACTTGTTGGCTCCATCTAGGCTTGTCCTTTGGGTGTAGGGTGCCTAGCATATCTAGCAAAGTGCGGTTGAAACGTTCAGGCTGTGGGTCCCCTGGGGGTGGTAAGGAGTGGTTCTGGACTTTCGCACTCCCCACAGAGAAAGCATCTCTTTGATCAGACGACTCTCAAAGTCTCTCCCTTGATCAGAATGGATTCTTTGTGGAGCCCCATAGTGAACAAAAAAGTTTTCTACAAGTACTTTGGCCACAGTGGATGCTTTCTGGTCTTTGGTGGGGAAAGCTTGGGCATATCTCGTAAAATGGTCAGAGACCACCAGCACATTACTAATATTTCTTTCTGACTCTAGACTCAGAAAATCAATACAAACCAGCTCCATGGGTGCACTGGTGGTGATGTTAACAAGGGGGGGCAGCTCTCTGGGGCAAAGCTTTCCTCTGTAAGCAGCAACTACAAGTTTGAATGTTGCTCCACATCAGCCCCCATCTTAGGCCAATAGAATCTGGATCTCACCAAGTCAAGTGTTCTGTCTATACCTAGGTGCCACATGTGGTTGTGCAAGGACCTCAGTACTGAGTCTCAAAAGGCAGTGGGCAGCACTAATTGTTGTTTGTCTACTTGTTCCCCCTTTGTCTACTGTTTCTCTGTATAACAGTTTATTGATCAGTTTCAACTTAGGACCTTCTTTGTATAACAGTGCAGTTCTCAAATCAGTGGAGCATAATTTGGACACATCTTTTCCTGCATAGAGGGCTTCTAAAGCTGATTTGATCATGGGATCGTGGGATTGAGCCCGCCGAATACTGTCATTGTCCAGCTGAGGTAGTGCACCAATGTCTATTGCAGAAAAGTGGCAATAAGCAGCAGGTATGCAATTCTCAGAGGGTCCCAAGCAATCCACCATGCAGTCCACTGCATCCGTGGACATTTGTTCCTCCCTGTCAAACTTCTGGCAGAGTGCCCGAATATCAGGTTCTGACAATCTGACCTAATCATTCTGGGGAACAGGCCTCCGGGAGAGAGCATCAGCATCTATGTGGTTCAGGCCTGCTCGGTATTCAACAGCATAGTCATATGTAGATAATGCAGAAAGCCACCTATGGCCAGTGGCATACAATTTAGCTGAGGTCTGCACATAGGTCAAAGGATTATTGTCAGTTTTTACTAGTATTTTAGCCCCATACAGGTACTCATGGAATTGGTCAACAATAGCCCACTTCAAAGCTAGGAACTCTAACTTATGTACAGGATAGTTCTTTCGGATGGGGTCAGGCTTCTACTGGCAAAGGTCACTGGTCTCAGGCCATTCTCGTGCTCTTGGTACAACACAGCCCCAACCCTTGCAAGCTAGCATCAGTGTGCAGGACATAAGGTTTTCTTGGATCGGCATAGGCCAGCACTGGAGCGTGGGTAAGTTGATATATGATCTCATGAAAAGCAGTCTCACAATCAGGAGTTCAGCGGGCCCCAAATACTTCACTCAGATGAAAAAACACTCTTTCAGTCTCGAGAGACGCTGACTTATTGTATTTTTTGTGGGTTGGGGGATACCCTTGAGTAAGGTTAAGTAAAGGGTGGATCACTCCTGAATAGTCCTTGATGAAACGCCGATAATAACCACAGAATCCCAGGAATCTTTGCAGTTCTTTTAGATTTTTGGGCTGTGGCCAGGTGGTCAAGGCCTCAACTTTACTTGGGTCGGTCTCTATTCCCTCAGTGGATACTATGTGTCCCACATACTTTACTGATGTTTGAAAGAATTGACACTTATCAATGGACAGTTTAAGGGTGAAGTCTTCCAGTCGGTCCAATACCTTAAATAATCTGCTCTCATGTTCCTCCAGTGAGCTGCCAAACACAATAACATCATCTAGGTATACCAGGCACTCTAGTAAGTTCATGTCCCCCACTGCACACTCCATCAATCGTTGAAAAGTGGCTGGGCCACCTGAAATCCCTTGAGGCATCCTTATGAATTCATAGAAGCCAAGCGGACAGATAAAGACTGTCTTCTCACAGTCCTCTGGGGCCATCGGGATCTGGTAGTACCCACTGCGGAGATCCAGCACAGAGAACCACTTGCTCCCGTTTAGGCAGTCCAAAGCATCCTGAATGTGAGGCATTGTGTACTGATCAGGGATAGTCCACCGGTTTAAGGTGCGATAATCCACGCACATCCTTACTGTCCCATTCTTTTTCCTCACTACCACAATGGGGGAAGCATAGGGGGTTCTGGATTCTTGTATTACACCAGCAGCTAACATCTCTTGCAGATGCCGTCTCACATCATCTATGTCAGCAGGTGCCAGGCGTCGAGACCTCTCACGAAATGGTCTTTCGTCATGCAGCCAGATATGGTGCTCAGCTCCTTGAGCGCATCCTACGTCCCATTCCTTTAAAGAAAACACCTGGTCTCTCTGGGCAAGCTTCTCACTGATCCTCACTTTCCATTCAGCTGGCAACGGGGAGTCACCGAAATCAAAGAAGTCAGGCGATACTTTGTCGTTCTTCCCCAAATTCTTGCTGCTGGGTAGCACTGCAGTGTCGGCACAATGCACATTAGCCAGGGTGCAACCTCTATTTACTCAAATCTCTCTGTCAGACACATTATGAAGTTGAACCATACCCTTCTGGCATAAGCATGGGCTCTAGCAGGCAAAATACTAGGCTTGACCAGCAGTCCCTCCGGCAATTTTCCATCGCCTGGTGCATCCAACATTAATATTTTATTCTTGACATCCTTTCTGATATGGACCTCTCCCTGTAAGGTATACTGGGCATTTGACGCCAGGATCAGAGACTCAGGATCCTTCTTCCAGACAATTCCAACCGGTTCCTCTGGTTCTACTGTTTCAACATCTCTCTGTGCTTCATAGGCCTTCTTAATCAAGGCCGGAATTCTTAAAGATCTACCAGCCCTTGACCCCTGTTTTTCATAACACAACTGTGCCAGCCATCCAAACATATGTGCATTAGTCCCAGTTAGTAAAGGAACCCCATCATACAGTCCAGTAGGGGGACCCACTAAGGCCAGGGTCTCTACTTGCTCTGCCATTCCAACCACAGAGGTGGGGAAAGACAGCCAAATTCGGATATACCCAGAGTAGGGGTAGGCTTTCTCACTTAACCCCCATACATGCAGTCCTTCTAATGGTTGTAAGGTACGTCTGATAAATGCTTCTGATACCAATCCTGGAACATAATTGTCACTTGGGAGCCACTGTCTAATACAGCTCTTGTGGACACTCCATTCACCTTTACAGTGGTCTCCATGGAGGGACCCACTATTCTGGACCAGTCTGGAGAGGAGGTAGCGGGGGCCTGGGCAACGGACCTTGCCACAGAGGGATGTGAGTTAGCATTTTTGGGACCCTCGCTGGGACCATTTCGTGCATCTCTTAACCACTGACTTGTTCTCTGAAGCTCTCCTTGTAGTCAGCTCACCGCTCTCTCTAAGTCTTTCTGAGACTGGTATTCCCTCTTCATGTGCCCATCCTTCCCACAATTATGGCAAAATATATCTGCTGAAGTTTGGGGTGACCGAGGCATCACTGTGGGGGCTGCGGTATGGGTACTATCGATAGAAAACCTTGGTGCCACCTCAGCCAGTGGTGGGTTGGACATTTGGAGACATCTCTTCAGTTCTCTCACTTCCATAGTCAATGCATCAAGTTTCGAACTGTTGTCAACATGAAGTGCCTGGGTGGGCACCCCCACCCCCATAGCAGAAGTAGTCGGGCAAGTGTCAGTGTCCGTGCTCATAGGAGTATCCTTCATGATGAGACTGTTACTTTCCTAATCTCCCTCAGCAACTCCTCCCAGTGTGGGGTGTTTACAGCCATCCCCGTTTGGCAGGCACTTAATCCTTGACTTTCATCATGGTTTTTTGGTGATCCCTGGCTGTCAGCAGCCGACCCCGCCCTTGGAGCAGAGGTTGTAGCAGCTACAACTACGCGGGGCTCTGAGAAATCCTCTTCCTCCTCCTCCTCCTCAACTGCCCGGATTTCTTTCATCAAATCACAATGATCCGGTGGGTTATCTCTCCTGTCTTGAAGCCTCACCTGAAGGAGCTGCAATTTTGAGTGCTTTGCATGTTGCAATATGTGCCCCAGCCTCACACGGTTTAAGTCACTGGCGGCCACCCCCCCTTTCTGGTAGGCCCTCTGTAGTGCTCCTTCCAGATGAGTAACATATGAGATAAACTTTCCCCTGGCCATTGTTTTGTACCTTGAAACTTCCACATCAAGCTCTCTCCTGACTCAATACTCCCAAAATTACATTCAAGTGCAGTTAGGTACTTTTGGGCAGATGCCTCGGGGTTTGTGGACCGCAAAGACTTAATGGCTTCCAGAGTGGGACTTCTCAAGCTCTCTAGGATTCTTTTCCATTTCTCAGTCTCTGCACACTGCCACTCAGATACCAAAGGGGCAACACAGTCTATCCAGGTCTCCCAATCATCCTCCCCTTGTGGGTTGGGGAGGGTGCCGGAGAAAATTCTCAACCTGCGGTAAGAGTCATGACTATTGGCAGGTACAGACATGGGGGCTTGTACTGGCACAGAAGGAGGGGCAATAGCAGGTGCTGGAGGGAAGAGGGTGTTGGTGGAGGAACGTTCTCAGGTGGCAATAATAGTTTATTTAAATCCGTCACAGTTTTCCCTTCCCCCAACAGCAATTTAGCAAATTTCTCCTCAAAAGTTTCAGATAATGGGGGAGGCTCATTCTCCTTGGGGTCTTTACTGTCTTTGGTTATCACTCTCCAGACAGTGAGGGTTTCCCCGGGAGTAACAGTCTGTGGCACTTTAGAACTGTCTACAGGGTCCTTACACTCTATTAGGGCCATGAAAGTTTGGGTGAGCAGATCAGCCTGTCACCCCTCTACCACAGGGTCTCGTAAACATTCAACCTTGGAAAGTACTCCCTCTACAGTGTCCGTACTGGTACCCAGCGGGATATCCAAGATAAGTATAGCATTTTGGGGGTCGATCTCCTCCCCAGTACACCACTTCACCAGCTGGTGTACAGCCACTTCTGTTGGGGTACCCATCTATTTTTTTACAGTAATTCGTAAATGTGGCCACTAGAGGATGCTAATCCCAGCGGTGAGCCTCCAAGATGTAATCCCTAGGTGGCGCTATCCCAAGGGCTACTATCCCTGCCTGATTTGCCACTAACAGGTGGAGGGGCCTGGATTCGATGGTGGGTGCCTCCACCCAGAGGTTAGAGTTTGCAATAGTTAAACTAACTTGGTCACAGCCCTCTGGGACACTGCGACCCCCCTTTCTTCCCACTAGTGGCCCACACAATATATCAGAATTACCGTCACAGTATACACTTACCCCTAGGACTGGTTCGGTCAGTGTGACTCCGGGGACTCCCTGTAAAACAAGATGATGCAGTGCAAAAACCACAGTACAATACTTTAACATAGACAAATACCTCAGGCAGTGTAACTTTGCTGAAACAAACAGATCTGATTTATTTAGGGGGATATAACAAGGACGGGGGAAATCAGGTTAATTAGTTTAAACGCATTAATAATCACAGTACTGTGCACATATTTCAGACTCCCAAATGTCCCTAATGTCACTCTTACTGGGTACCCAGGCAATAAGAGGCTAGCCTATTTGGTGCAGCTGGTTGGGGCCCTGAAGATGGAAAATGCATGCACAATACCCAAACTGAAATCGGAAGCCAGTAGGCTCAGTTCGTGGAGAAAGAAAGGAAAAGTAATCAGATGGAACACTTGCAATTAGATGATGGCAGGGAGCTACCCTGATTTGTACTCACAAATTCAATGCTGAAACTGAATGGAAGGCAGATTGTCCTGGATTGCCAGGCGGAGCAGACCATGTGGACAAGGTCCTTGTGACTGGACCCCAAGGCAGTTCAGAGCAAATGGATGTAGTCTGGATTAAGCTAGAGTTTACTTGCAGTTTCATGAACTCAATTCACTGTACAGGGGATTTGAAACGCGAGTCCCCACTAGCACTACACACATTTATATGGAAAAAGAAAGTACTATACCAGGCAGGCTGCTTCTCTATCCCCATCGCAATTACAGCACAATACCTGGGAGAACACACAGTAGATTCAGTTCCTGACAGACAGAGCGCGATTCAGCAATTTCTCCAGTCTTCTACAGGGTGAGCCTGGTTTCTACTTTTCAGATCTCCTTGATTCTCTTCACAGGTCAGATTCAGTCCAAACAAGCACTTGCACAAGCTGCAGACCGAAACTTGGGGCCTTACATGTGTTTCCCGACTAAAACTGCGCACCGAAGGAGCACAGGGCTCCTTCCCTCTTCACTGCCAGAGCTCAACTGAAACTCCAGTAGACAAAACCAGACACTTCCTTTGAGTTCCTCCCAGTTCTTGGCTGGATTGGCTGTCACTCACAATAGCCTCCCCCTGTTGGTGCAAAAAGGCGCCGAAGTCCAAACTACATTTCCCAGAGTCACTGCCATTACAATCCTCTTGTGGCTGGCTCAGATTATGAGTCCAAGTTCTGATTCATCCACAGGCACTATTTTAGAGCTCCCTTAACCCACACTGATTGGACCAGTTCAGCAGTTCAAAACTAGAATGGGGAACTAGGCAAACACAGTTCTGATTGCAAAGAAAAGCAGGTTAGACAAACTGTATTTTCATTATTACTCTAAATGATTTCTGGCAAACAGTTACATCTTTCAGATAGGTTCCCTTTGCACTCCTAGTGACTGCAAAAACAGAGTGAATTGGCAGCAGCTCGAGTGGGACTCAAGCAGAGAAACACACAGCCCCCCCCCATACAAACTAATTATGTCTGCAAGCAGACAGCTCTTAAAGAGGCAGTACCAGAGGCTCTAAAAACACTCACAGATAAATGGCTTAAACGCCAAACACCATTCAGGCTCGGAGCATTCAAGCAAGCTCCTGGAAGTCTTTTGGGAACCCCAATTTGCAGGGGGGTTACACATGGATCTCCCAATGCCTTCCTCTTTCACCGAGAGAAGCTAGGTTGGATTATGGTGGATCTCCTGCTGAACATGGGGTGGCTGAACTTGATATGGGCCTCACACTCTCACCAACCAAGACCCACACAGCGCAGGTACCAACCAAAGTACATACTGCTGCTCCACAACAGTAGAACCACTAGTTGTGGAGGTCATGGTAAAGGAGACTGATGGGGAATCAGCATCCTCCTTCTCAACAAAACCCTGTTCTTGGTAAACATATTTTTTTTGGGGGGTTGCAGCAGGGATTGCCATGTCCTGCACGGGTTAGAAAAATGACTGCATCTGTTTTATGTCCTCCACAGTCCTCGTACTGTTTCCTCTGTTTGCTTTTCATGTTGAAGAGCTGTAAGGTATTTTTTTGTTTTGTTGACCCGTTTTGCCAGCCATTGTGGTCAATGGTAAGAACCTCTTTTTTGTTTCTTACCACTGTAAGCATCATGGCTCCCCCTGCTAGACGCACTGTGCTCTTTAGTGGAATTTGATGATGGCTTGGCAGTCTTATCAGTCTATTTGAACAGGAATGACTGCTTGCAGCATTTTTCAGCCTCCTTTGAAGTCTAAGACCACAGCGGAGAAGAGGGACCATCTGAGCATACTTTCTGCCATCAGAGGAATGATTCACAATTATGTTTTTAGTTTTCACAGAAAGCACTGTTGCAATAGTGATGTGGAAGTTGAAACAGACAACGACTGCTGTTTAGGTGCCCTCTTTGTCTTTGTTTTAGGGCAGAAAACCTTGCAGTGTTTACAGTTTTCAAAATCGTAACCTAGGCCCAAACAATAAAAGCACAGGTCATGGCCATCTACTTTTGTCAACCAGTGCTCATAGAAGTTAAAATGTTTAAATCCTTGTTCCAAAGGCCAGCTGAAAAATAATCTTAGAAAGGGGATGGAAGGTTATCTCTTTCCTTCAATGGCAGAAATACAGATGGAAAATTATAGTTAAATTCTTCCATATGCCTTCTATTACTGCCAACTTTAGACAGGGTCAGTTAGAATTATAGCAAAACAGAAAAAGCAGTGAAGTACACAGGAAAGTGTCTTCGAAAGATGAAAATTATTTTATTTGAACATACAGGTATGGTTCCCTGGCACTTCAAGGGTAACAGTCCTCTTCATCGGGGGGGGTTGAGTCATACATTAAACACACCATTTAAATAGTAAAGTGCAGTTGTGCTGTATTTCAAAAAAGACAAAATAACCAATAACTCAAGTGCTTATATATTGAGATATTGAAAGAGTTGTTACCAAAAATTTCAGGTAGTTAAAAAAGACCGCCGATGTCTATATTTGATAATGCCAAATACTCAGTATATACAATTTTGGGGGGATTTATTCCCCCATTGTTTGCATTTCCTTTCTTTTTAAGCAAAAATGAAAGATACATATTGTATTAATGTACTGTTACCAAAGATTCAATTTTCATTATCTGTCAATATCCTAAAAAAACAGTGGGAGAACAATTTGTACATCATAGTCTCATGACAAGGGCATAGCAAAAACATATTATGTTATTATTCATTTTCACATGTTTGCTAATAAAGCTACAGTTCACTATCATAATCACATTGCTGAAATTGTCTGGAAGTCCTTCGAGAGGGGAGTCTTTCCAGAGCCACTCAAGAAGGCGGTCATTCGACCACGCCTTATGAAATCCTCCTTGGATCTAGATTGTCTAGCTAACTACCGGCCTATCTCTAACCTGCCATTTGTTGGTAAGGTTATTGAAAAGGTAGTTGCACAGCAATTGGATGATCACCTTACAACTCACAATGTCTATGATACTCTCCAATCTGGTTTTAGGAAGAAGCATAGCATGGAGACTGCACTTGTCTGGGTATTGAATGACCTCCTAATGGCTAGAGTTCGACAGGCACGTACGATTCTGGTCCTTCTTGTTCTCTCTGCTGCATTTGACACTGTAGACCATGGTGTGCTTTTGGAGTGCCTGCGACTTTTTTGTGGGCTGTCTGGTACAGTCCTCAAATGGTTTCACTCATTCCTTGTGGGCAGGTCTTGGAGAGTTGCCACCGGAATTTATTCCTCTGGCGCTCATCTCCTGCCTTGCGGGGTACTGCAGGGCTCCATTTTGGCCCCCATGTTGTTTGCAGTGTGCATGCTGCCATTGGAAGATATCATCAGATGATACAGTTTGAATTTTCACTGCTATGCAGATGACACTCAGTTGTATATGTCCTTTCTACCCTGACAGAACGATGCATTCTCTGTGCTAAATAATTGCCTTGCTAAGATCAGAACCTGGATGAGTACCAGCTGGCTGAGACTGAATCCAGATAAGACTGAAGTTTTGGTAGTGGATCCTGGTCGTCGGGGGGCGGGTTTGGGGGCTGGATAGCCATCAGGTTTATTTCTTGATGGCATACCGCTTGTGTTATTTTTGATGATGGTCTGACACTAAAATCCCAGGTGTCAGCCATCGTCAAATCCTCTTTTTACCATCTGAGGAATATCGCCTGGGTGAAACACCTGGTTCCTTCTGATGATCTTCCAATGTTGGCCCATGCGTTTGTCACTGTCCACCTTGATTACTGCAATTCTCTCCTCCTAGGGCTACCAGGGGTTGATATCCGTTGCTTGCAACTGGTGCAGAACACGGTGGCCAGGCTTCTGACTGGGACCTCCAGGTCCAGTCATATTACACCTGTGCTCCGAGAACTGCACTGGCTGCCTGTTCAGTGGCGGATCACCTTTAAAGTTGGCTTGCTAACCTTTAAAGCCCTACATGAGCAGGGACCCAGTTACCTACAAGACCTCCTGGTACCCTACTGCCCCCTCCATCCCCACCGACCACTGACAAGGGATTGCTAGAGATTCCCAGAGTGCGATTGAAGACATCTGGTGCCCGTGCTTTTTCTTTTTCGGCTCCAACCCTGTGGAATTGTCTACCTCATCGGTTAAGAGAATGCCTAACCGTAGATAGATTTAAAATTGAGTTAAAAACTTATTTATTTGGTTTAGCCTTCCCTAATTATGGCTAACCTGTTTTATTGTTTCTGTTTTTAACTTCATATTTATATTTGTTTTATCCATTTTCATGTACAGCGCTTTGCTTTTGAAAAGCACTATAAAAATAAAATATGATTGTTTGATTGATTGATTGATTGATACAGCACATCATTAAAATTATTGATATTATACCATATTTTCTTACTATTCTCACCTCAACCCCTTCTGGATTTTGGGTGGAATAAACAATAGCAGTACAATAAAAATTGTGTTGTAGCAGAGACCAATCATTAAAGTGCATACTTATGAGTGAAACAAAATAACACTATACTAAAAGTAAAAAAAAAAAAAAAACACGACCAGAAACAAGATAATGTAAATCAGTTAGAAATTACATTTAAATCCATTCTTTCAATATTTGCTTTTCATTACTCAAGTTGGCAAGTAAAACAGAATCACTGACACAACAAAATTATTATACTTATTAATCTACTTAAGTATCTGCATTTTTGTGATCACAGTTTAGCCATTTACATCTCATTTGTATGATATTTCATACTGTGGTTATGTGTTAATTAAGCCAGATGGGTTTCACTACATTACAAGTAGCGTGTTGCGTTGGTGGTACAATATCTAGCTTGACTTTTTCAACATCTCAGTAAGTAAGAATTTGAGCGATTGGTTATTTTGTCTTTTTTGAATTACATCACAATTGCACATTACTATTTAAATGGTGTGTTTAATGTATGACTCCACCCCGATGAGGAGGGTTGTTATCCTCAAGGTGCTGGGGAACTGTAAGTTCAAATAAAGAAATTTTTGTCTTTTGAAAAAACTTTTCTATGTGCATCACTGCTTTTTAGGGCTGTGGGCAGATCCTACAGCCCTACTGGGATCATAGCTCTAAAAAAGGCCAATCGTGGAACCTTCGGTTGGACATTTGGAAGTATCCTTCTGAATGCTCAATGGAGCTTGAAACCCTCCACCATGATCAGCCGCTACGGAATAACAGCCACGCTATTTCAGCTGTTACTTCTGCATTCCACTGCATGAAATGCACATGTGTGACTCGCGCACATGCGCAGTTCCACTGGCGCCATCATGTGAATGGCAAAATGCCATTCATTGCAACAGTGTATGCGTGGCTCACGCATGTGCAGTTGCATAATTGCAGCCAGCTCTGTGGCATTCTGTGGCCCACCCAAACTCATGCGGCACACTGGGAGTCCACCCCAGTGTGCCCAAAGGTTTTAGTTTTGTATGCCGACATCAGGGTGCTCAGTCCCCCTGTCAGCTGCCGCCAACTCCGTGGTATTCTGTGCCCCCCCAAACTCACGTGGCACTCTGGGAGCCCACCCCAGTGTGATTAATTTTCTTTTTCTATCCACCACCGCCAACATTGGGGTGCTCAATCCCTGTGTCAGCATTATATACCCCCCCAGTCACGCGGCACACTGGGAGCCCACTCCAGTGTGCCCAAATGTGTTTTCTGTCTGTAAAACAGAAAACGTTCCCTCATCTTAGCTCCAGTTTTTTTTCTTCCTGTAAACAAAAAAGGTCCCTTGTTATCGCTGCAGTCCCCTGCCCCCATTCCCACCTTCCCACTGAGCACCCACCTCCCACACCCCCCCTTACCCCGTACTTACCTCTGGAGGTTGGTGCTGTCATCTTCTCAGGACTGGGACACGTCTGCACTCTTCAAAGCCGAACAGCGAACTGAAGAATCAAAGATAAGCCTGCTATAATGCCATTCAATGGGGTTTTCAACTTATATTGATATCTCAGCCATTTCTCAGGATTTTTTGCCAAAATTTTCAACATGGGGTTCTTGGGACCCCAGCCCATGAAAACTGTCACTCATTTTGTTACTCGGCCCTGAAAGGTGATTTTGCAGTTGCTACATGGAATCACCTTTTGGGACCGATTCATGAAATGACAGTGCCACTGTTCATGAAGTTGGGTCCCAAAGAGCCCATGTTGCAAATTTGGTGAAAAAAATTCAAAAAAATGACTGTATTATGAGCCTGCATTGAACAGTTTCTACGCGCACTCCTAACTTTGCCAATTTTTAATATTTTTACTCCACATTTTCAACATTGCCATTTTTGCACACCTCCTTCACAACAGTACAGCAGTCACTTTCCACAACCTGCCCAAAATATGTTTTCATGCCTGTGGCACAGAACAGCACGTTTGCTCTGTGAAATCACCTTTCAGGACAAGTGAACACAATGACACTGGCACTCTTCATGAGGAGTGGTCCAAAAAAGGCCATGTTGAAAATTTGGTGCAACACCTCCAAAAAATGTTACACGTGGGAGTTGAATAATTTCTATGCACATGTGCAACTTTGGTCATTTGGTAGCTCTTCGCAGTCCCATCGGCTCTGGCTAGAATTTGTTCTGTTTTGCTGTGACTTTGAGCTGTTAGATCCACAGGAGTGACTGCTAATAGCGCGCTAGTTCTGTGTTTTTTTTTCAGTTAGATTTATGCTGGTGTGGGTGTCAAGGCAGAGGCATGCATCATCATATGTTCTTGGGTTGCCCCATATTCAGGGCTTTTTGCAAATGGCACAGTGGTAGCTGGAACAAATATGGGGCTTCCAGATACCTTTTCCCTTTTACTACTGAAACATTGGAATTGTGTCTTCCTGCACCCCACCTAAAAAAGCAGCAGCAAAGAGAGTTGTTGCATTTTTTTTTGCCTTATGTCAGTGAAACATGTTACTTGCCACTGGCTTTCCCCGACGATTCTGATGATTAGCAAGTGGATAGAACAAAATTCAGGGTGTGTCAAATATGGAGAAAATTAAAGCTGAATTGTGGCTGATCAGGAAAAAGTACAGTATCTTGCTAAGTGGGAAAGATGGCTGCCCATCTTTTCAAGTTGTGTAACAGGGTGTGCTTTGAAACAACTAAGAAGCTGCATGGGATATACTATATTGGACTAGAAATCTGCAACAAATCTCTTACTTACATCTGAGGGAAGTTTTCCTTACTTTACAGTCTTACATTGGTATTGCTCTGTGTTCAATTATTTTCGTTTTTAAATCAGGAAGGGGTTTTTCAAAACTGCTTATCTTGTGAGCAACTTCAGAAGGGTTGAAATAACTGCATATTTGATTTTCCTTTGTGGGTAACTGGACTGTCTACTAGTATTCTGTAACAGTTTGCATCAAATTACTTTTAATTAGTTGACAAATCAGTTACTGGAGGTTAGTTGAATTACTATAAAGGGCAGTACTCACCAGGGTGGTGCAGCAGTGGTGTATTTGATTGTTTCTAATAGTCACCAGTGGTTGTGGACTACCCGCCCACCCTTCCCACACCTCACTCCCCAGACATTATAGCAAATGTTCTGACATCACTTCCTCAATAGGTCTTGGGGCAGAACTGTCATATTCTTAATAACCCAGCACAGTGCAAAAAGAGCAAATACACACCACAAAAAGGAAGAAAAAACAACTTTTATATATATTTATTACATATTGTATATTATAAGGGAGAGGGACATGTGGGGAGTGGTGCAATGCACTGGCTGTGGGGCAGCAGTTTTCTGGGAGACATTCTGGAAACTGTGTTGCTGTCCTATTTGCAGACAACTGTCAGCTCTGAGGGAGGAGATTGCCCACCTCCAGGCTGAACTGGCAAGGACTAAGGAGGCCTCCCCCACCCAAAGAGTACCACTGCCACAACCACTGCCACAGAGGCTGCCAAGTATGAACAGCAGTTGGACCACAGTGGGTTCTGGGAGGGTGCAGGTGGTGGAACAGAGGCAAAGCCCCCTAGTTGTACCTCTACACAAACCATACGCCAGTCTGGCAGAGCAAGGTTCCTCTATGATAGCACCCTCAGTGGAGACCAAGAAGAATGCTGAGGACACCTACAAGGGAGACCCACAGAAGGGTGGCAAGGGACACCACAGGGGAAGGAAACAGCTTCTGATATGGGACTCAGTTGTTAGAGGAGTAGACCTGGGGAAGGGAGAGGAGAGGGAAGTAAGGTGCCTGCCTGGTGCCTTGGCTTGGAGGGACAAGAAGCAAATCCTCAGGATTGCAGAAGCAGCATCACAGGAGAGGGAACTAGATATCATTGTCCACCTTGGGACAAATGACCCAGCTAGGCATGGGATCAGTGCAGTGCAGGATGAAATTGTGGAGTTGGGAAGGGGCCTCAGACAGGTAACAAGCACAGTTACCTTCTCAGAGGTGCTGACACTCCATGGCAGCGGTGAGGCTAGGGTACTACACACCATGCAGTTTAATGAATGGTTGCAAAACTGGTGCAGAACACAGGGTTTTGGCTTCATTGGGGACTGGGGGTACACCTAGAAAGATGAAGGTCTATACTGGCACGATGGTCTGCATCTGTCCACAAAGGGAACCAAGATCCTAAGTGACAGGTTTAAATGCTTCCTTGGCAAGCTTTTAAACTAGCCATGGGGGGAGGTGCTAATAAGAGGCAGGAAATGTCAAGCCTCCCCCCACAAAACATGACTGGTAGTAAGGTAAACACTGAGGTACAGTGCTCAACAGAGGGCAGGACAGGGATAAATGGAAAAATAGACAAGGGCAAAAAGAGCAGGCATGGGGGAAAAGGATAAAGCCAACATTAAATGGAGGGCAATGAGTACCAATGCCCGTAATCTGGGAAACACGCTTCCTGAGCTAGTAGCCTTGATGGAAGATGAACAACTGGATATTGTGGCAGTCACAGAAACATGGTACACAGAGAACCATGACTGGGATGTCAACATACCGGGGTATACAGTCTACAGAAGGGACAGGGAGGGGAAAAGAGGAGGTGGAGTAGCTCTATACATAAGGGAAGGGATCAAAGCTACAGAACTAAAAAGTAAAGGGGAGGACAAGAGGTACTCTGGGTCACCTTGGAGACATGGAATGGCATCACAATCCGCACAGGGGTTGTATACAGACCCCCATCTCAAGGGGAGGAAATGGACAACAAAATTATAGAGGACATTCTCAAAATGACTGAAAAAGGGGCGATACTGTTGATGGGGGATCTGAATATGCCAGATGTTAACTGGATGACATGTACTGCAGCCACATCCAAGAGCAGGGTCATTCTCGATGCCCTGCAGGGGGCAGGACTTAGACAGCTAGTGTTGGAACCCAGTCGGGATGGAGCAATACTAGACCTGGTACTCTCAAATGGAGAGAGGATCACAAATTTAGAAGTCAGTAGACATCTGGTAACAAGTGACCACTGCACAGTGTGCTTCACAATAAGCACAACCATGGAGACAAGCCATACAAAAACAAGGATACTGGACTTTAGAAGGGCTGACTTTGGCAAAATGGGTGAATACCTGAGGAATACACTAGCAAATGGCCAAAAAGGAGGGGTGGAAGAACAATGGAGAAAAATCAAAACTGCCATCATAGAGGCAACAAGCCTTTATGTGAAACAGATAAAGAAAACAAAGCGGAGTTAAAAACCACTATGGTTCTCAAAAGAGGTGGCAGGGAAGGTTAAGGAGAAAAAGGCTGCACTCAGAAAGTATAAGGCATCACAGAAGGAGTACGACAGGGAACTGTATCAATTAAAGCAGAAAGAAGTGGGGAAGGCAGTCAGACTAGCAAAAGCCCAAACCGAGGAAAAAATTGACAATTCAGTTAAGAAGGGGGATAAAACATTTTAATGGTACAGTACATTAGGGAGCATAGAAAGGTTGAGGGAGGAATAGTGAAGATTAATAAGGGAGAGGGGAGGTGGGCAGAGGGAGACAGTGAAAAGGCAGAGATACTGAATGAATACTTTTGCTCAGTATCCACAAAAGAAGATGAGGAGGAGTTACCTAAACCAGACAATAGAAGCACTCTGGGTAGGGGGGTTGACACCAGTCCATATACAGAAAAAAAGAGTCCTGAAAGAACTCCCAAAACTCAAGGTGGACAAAGCAATGGGGCCTGATGGGATTCACCCCAGAATCCTAAAAGAACTAAGGGAGGATCTAGTGACACCACTGACCACACTTTTTAACAAATCATGGGAGGATGGGGTGGTACCTGAGGACTGGAAGAGGGCAGATGTGATTCACCTGCACAAAAGTGAGAGCAAGGCAGAAACAGGAAACTACAGACCTGTGAGTTTGACCTTAGTGGTAGGGAAAATGATGGAATCACTTCTGAATGAAAAAATTGTTAAGTACCTAGAGGCCAGCGGGGCACAGGAACCAAAGCAGCATGGATTTACAGCAGGAAGGTCTTGTCAGATGAATCTAACAGATTTCTTTGACTGGGTGACCAAAGTAATAGACCAGGGAGGGGCTGTGGATATGGCCTACCTAGACTTTAGCAAGGCATTTGATACAGTCCCGCACAAAAGATTAATAATCAAGTTAGCCAGCCTGGGAGTGGGTCCCAGGGTGGTAGCCTGGGTAGCAAACTGGCTGCATAACAGGACACAGAAGGTAATAATGAATGGAACACATTCCAAAGAAAGGGGGGGTCACTAGTGGAGTACCTCAGGGCTCAGTACTGGGTCTGGTCCTCTTTAACGTCTTTATAGGTGACATTACAGAGGGTCTGGAGGGAAAGGTATGCCTCTTTGCAGATGACACAAAGAACTGCAACAGAGTTGATACACAAGTGGGGGTAGAAAGGATGAGAAGGGACTTGGCAAGGTTGGAGGAATGGTCAGACATATGGCAACTTAGATTCAATGCAAAGAAGTGCAAAGTAATGCCCCTGGGAAACAAAAACCCAGGAGAAGAGTACACAATAGCAGGGGAGGTACTAACAACAACAAAAATGGAACAGGACCTGGGAGTAGTCATATCAGATGATCTAAAGGTTGGTAAGCAATGTGAGAATTCAGTAGGAGAGCCAGGGGGATATTGGGATGCATAGGAAGGGGCATCACAAGTAGAAAAAGAGAAGTGGTTATCCCTCTGTACAGACAGTTGGTGAGACCCCATCTGGAGTACTTTACGCAGTTTTGGAGACCTCATTTATGCAAGGACATAGACAGGATGGAAGCAGTCCAGAGGAGGGCAACTAAAATGGTGCAGGGTCTGCATCAGATATCATATGAAGAGAGACTGAGAGAGCATAATATGTATACCCTTGATGAAAGGAGGGACAGGGGAGACATGATAGAAACTTTCAAGTACCTCAAGGGAATCAACAAAGTCCAGGAGGGTAGCATCTCTCAGAAAAAGATATGTGTAAGAACAAGGGGGCACAATTTAAAGATAGAGGGGACAGCTCAGGGGTAATGTGAGGAAAATTTTTTTCACTGAGAGAGTGGTGGATGCATGGAACCACCTTCCTGGGGAGGTTGTTGGGTCTAAAACAGTGGAGGAATTCAAACATGCATGGGACAGACATAAGGCAATTGTAGTGGGGGGTGGCAGGAAGTAGGCTGTTGCTTAACTAGAATATGCAGCTTATCCAGTAGGTAGGGAAATGGGCAGACTGGGTGGGCCAAGTGGTCCTTATCTGCTGTCAAAGTCTATGTTTCTATGTTACTTATGCTCAGATAGGAACAGGCTTACAGGAGGGCTGGGCTAGGTATAAATATTCTCCCCCTCTCTCTGCTCTTCCAGAAGGTTCCACCTGGTGTATTGAAAGATATACTGTTTTTCACTTTTTAAACATAGAAACATAGAATCTGATGGCAGATAAGTGCTGCTTGGCCCACCTCAGTCTGCCCATTTAATATTTACTGCAAACCCACTTAATCTATGGCGCTGCCTCCCCCCTTACCCCATGATTCCCTTGTGCCTATGCCAGGCATTTTTTAACCCCACCACTTTTTTCACCCCCACTACTTCAGCTGGAAGGTTGTTCCAGGAATCCAGTACCCTTTCTGTGAAGAAATGCTTCCTCTCATCCCTCCTGAATCTTCCCGTCCAGCTTCATGGTATGTCCCTTTGTACTGGAGCACCTTTTGTTCTAAATAATACTCCTCTCCCTTACCTTATTAACCCCTGTGAGGTATTTAAATGTCTCTAGCATATCCCCACTCCCTTCTCTTCTTCAGGGTGTACATACTGAGCTCCTGTAGCCTGTCCTCCTAGGGCTTTTGTAGCAGACCCTGCACCATTTTGGTAGCCCTCTTCTGGACCACCTGCTCTGTCTATATCCTTCCTGAGATGTGGTCTCCAGAACAGATGGGATCTTACTAGCAGTCTCTATAGGAGTGATACCATCTCCCTCTTTCTGCTGGTGATACCCCTTCCTATGTACCCCAGAATCCCACTAGCCCTTCCTGACTGCATTGTCACACTGCCTGGCACCTTTGGGTCATCCAATATGATTAGTCCCAGGTCTCTTTCCTACTTGGTCATTGTCAGCATGACTCCACCCATTGTGTACTCTGCTTCAGGTCTCTATGGCCTAAGTGCATTATTTTGCAATTTTTTGCATTAAATCCCAGCTGCCATACCCCTGATAACACCTCCACTTTTTTTTTTTAGATCTTTGTTCATCCTTTCCATTGCTCTGGAGTGTCCACCCTGTTGAAGATCTTGGTGTCATCTGCAAAGAGGCAGACCTACCTTCCTGCTCCTCTGCTAATCACTAATACAGACATTAAAGAGGACCAGTCCCAGCACGGAACCCTGAAGTTCCCCACTGGTCACCCTCCCTTCTTTCCTTGGAGTGAACTCCATTCCCAACTATGCATTGTTTCCTTTCCCCTAACTAGCTTCTTCCAAGGCTACCACCTTGTTGCCCATCCCTAAGCTACCCAGCTTGCTTATCAGTCTCCTATGTGGAACAGTGTTGAAAGCCTTGCTGAAATCCAGGTAGGTTATGTCCACCACTCCACCCTGATCTAACTCCTTGGTCATCCAGTCAAAGAAATCTTTCAGATTTGTTTGGCATGACCCCACCCACCCCATGAATCCAAGCTGCCTCAGATCCTGTAATCCACCAGAGTCAAGATATTTCATAATTCTTTCCTTCAGCAGTGTTTCAATTAACTTACCCACCACTGATCTCAGGCTGACAGGCCTATAATTGCCCGCCTCTTCCCTGCTACCACTTTTGTGAAGTGGGGCTACACCTGCCTTTCTCTAGTCCTCCAGGACCAGGTGCAGCTAGTACCTCCCTGAGCTCCATCGGCATCCTTGGATGCAACTGTCTACTCCCATAGCTTTGTCCACCTTCAGGTAAACAAGTGCTTTCTGGACTCTCTCATCAGAAAAAAAGACTAGTGTCCACTTCCCTCCCATCAACGCTCTTGACGCTTTTTTGCAGTCCTTCCCCTTCCCTTTCCACTGTGAACACTGAGCAGGAGTATTTCTTCAAGATGTCTGCCTTTTCTTGGTCTCCCTCTCTACAGTTCCCCTCCTTTAATTGTACAATTCTTCCCTGTGTCTTCATTTGTTCGCTAACATACCTAAAAAGTCTTGTCCCATTTTGATGCTGCCTGAGCTATTATTTCTTCAGTTTGTGCCTTTGCACTCCTTACTGCTTTCCCCACCTCCTTCTGTTTTTCCGATGCAGTTCCCTATCCTCCTCTATCTGAGTCTCCTTATACCTCCTGAATGCTATTCTTTTAGCCTCTACCTCTTCTGCCACCTCTTTCAAGAACTATAGTGGTCTCCTCTTCCTTTTGCTTTCTTGCTTGATGCAGAGGCTTGTTGCCTTCACAATGCCGTCTTTTAGTTTGTCCCACTGTTCCTCTACCCCCAGGTCATTCCATAGGAATTCACCCATCTTTATAAAATCTGCCCTTCTGAAGTCCAGGACTCTCGCTGTTATGTGGTTGGATTCCGTAGCTGTTCATATGTTGAAACACCATATGATGATCACTGGTTCCCAGATGGCTTCCCACCTTAATGTCTGCAACACTGTTCAAGTTAATAAGCACCAGGTCCAGTATCACCTCATCTTGAGTGGGTTCACTGACTAACTGCCTGAGAGGCAGCCCCTGCAGGAAGCCCAGGATGTTCCTGCTTCGTTATGGGGTCAAAATGCCGCAGACAAAAATAGCTTGGCATACAATGACGAAACCCAAAATAAGGTCGGGCAAAACACAGATCAACACAAAATGTCACCCACACAATGCAAAGTAATAGGACAACATGCCAGATTCTTTGTTTTGAGGGGAGCTCCCCCCATGCCCCCCACACCTCCTCAGATTGAAAATAATCAACTCCGAAAGGTTTGGACTTCGGGGAAGGGGAGGAACTCGGGAGGGGAAAAATGTATTTCTTAACAAAAAAAAATGTTGCAAGACCAGGAGACCTGGGGGGAACTGAACCATGGTCCCAGATCTCCAACGCTGCCGTGTGCTGGTGCTTTAGCCACTCCACCACAGGAGCAACTCAACTGTGCACCACACCAATGGCAACTTGATGCCTTCCTCATTCCAGCAGACAGTGACAGGGGGAGCAGTAATTCCCTAACACTATTCTACCCGTCACTGTCAATGTTTTCACTGTTCAGAAGAGACGAGGTGCAAAAAGGGGGGGGGTGGAGTGGCCCTTTATGTCAATGAAAATATCAAAGCTACAGAAATTCAGAATACACATAAGGAGCCAGAAGAACTGTGGGTCACCCTGGAAACAGAAAATGGGACAGCCATATGAACTGGGGTTGTGTACAGGCCTCCAGACCAGGGGGAGGACATAGACATGTTACTGTTAGAAGATATACAAAACATGACAGCTAAAGGGGAGGTTCTGATAATGGGAGACTTCAACTTACCAGATACAGACTGGTCAATACCAGTAGGGACATCTGCCAGAACTAGACACATGGTGGATTCCCTGCAGGGGGAGGGCCTCAAACAACTGGTACGACAACCCACTAGAGACAGGGCTATCCTAGATCTAGTACTGAATAACAGGGAAAGGATCATAGATCTCCAGGTAGAAGGTGACCTGGGGGCCAGTGACCATCACATGGTATGGTTCAGTTTGGCCACTAGAACAAAATCATCCCATTCCAAGGCAAAAATATGGGACTTCAGAGGAGCTGACTTTGATAAGATGGCCAACAGAGTTAAGCTAGCCCTGGCAAAAAGAAATACAGGTGAGGGGGTACAGGCAAAATGGGTAAATATTAAAAATACAATACTTGAAGCAACATCCCATTATGTTAGTGAGAAAAGGAAGTGCAAAAGAAGGAAACCACTTTGGTTCTCAAACACAGTAACAGAAAAGGTCAGAGCCAAAAGGCTGGCCTTCAGGAAATATAAGGGAACGCAGCAGGATGAAGATAGGGAGGCATACCAAACTTTCTTAAGGGAAGCAGGGATGGTAGTAAGGCAGGCAAAGGCCCAAACTGAGGAAACACTAGCACGAACAGTAAAAGAAGGTGACAAGACTTTCTACAGATACATTAGTGAAAGGAGAAAGTCCAGAGGGGGTATTGCTAAGATCAAAGGGGATAAGGGGGCATGCGAGAAGGAGGAGGAACATGTAAAAGCATCTATCCTAAATAGATACTTCTGCTCAGCATTTACTGAAGAGAAGGTAGGGCAGGGCCCATGGCTCTGCACCATGGACACGGGGGGAAGGAGGTGTGCACTAGTCCCTTCACAAAAGAAAGGGTCCTACAAGAGCTCGATAAGCTCAGGGTGGACAAGGCAATGAGACCTGATGGCATACATCCCAGGGTACTAAAGGAGCTAAGGGTGGAACTAGCAGAGCCATTATCAGAACTGTTTAGTGAGTCTCTGAGCACAGGAGAGGTCCCGGAAGACTGGAGAAGGGCTCATGTGATCCCGCTCCACAAGAGTGGTAGCAGGGAGGAGGCAGGGAACTACAGACCAGTCAGTCTTACCTTAGTAGTGGGCAAGATTATGGAGACACTCCTTAAGGAAAGGATAGTACAACACCTGGAATCCATAGGAGCACAGGATCCAAGACAGCATGGGTTTACAAAAGGAAGGTCCTGTCAAACTAATTTCATAGATTTCTTTGACTGGGTAACCAGAGTGGTGGACCAAGGGGAACAGTTGATGTTGCCTACCTTGACTTCAGCAAAGCTTTCGATACTGTTCCACATAGAAGATTGATTAATAAGCTGGGTAGGCTCGGGTGGGTCAGATGTTCGTCAACTGGGTGGCAAACTGGTTGACGGGCAGAAAACAGAGAGTGGTGGTAAACGGTATACAGTCAGAAGAGATGCAAGTCACAAGTGGGGTACCTCAGGGATCAGTCCTGGGGCCAGTCGTCTTCAATATCTTCCTCAGTGACATTGCAGATGGACTGGAGGGTAAGGTTTGTCTGTTTGTAGATGACACCAAGATCTGCAACAGTGTAGATGATCCAGATGGTGTAGGCAGAATGAGAAAAGATCTGGATAAACTAGCAAAATGGTCGGAAGAGTGGCAACTGGGGTTTAACGCAAAGAAGTGCAAGATCACGCACATATGGAAGAGAAACCCTGAAGCCACCTATAGGCTGGGAGGGGAGTTGCTGGCAGTCACAAGGAAAGAAAGAGACTTGGGCGTCATCATCACCGATGACCTGAAACCATCCAAACAGACCTCTAAAGTAGTAGGTAAGGCTAGAGGGATGTTGGGGTGTATTAGTAGGGGTATCACAAGTCTGAAGAGGGAGGTAATAATCCTTCTTTACAAGTCACTGGTTAGGCCCCATCTGGAGTACTGCATGCAGTACTGGAGACCACACCTTCACAAGGACATTAACCAAATTGAGCCAGTCCAGAGAAGGGCAACCAAAATGGTGCAGGGACTGAATCAGAAAACATATGAGGACAGAATAACTGAACTCAATGGCCCAGATATTCAAAAGAGCTAAGCCATGCGCAATAGGGTTGTACCTACGCAAGTCCGAAATGCGCCATTCTGCGATATTCAGCAGGAGGCAGTTGCACCCCCCAAATCATGCTGAGCAACAGCGCAATGCTAATGAAGCCATGCGCAACCGAAGGGGGAGGAACCATGCATAAACTGCACAGCCCGATATTCAGCCGGGCCGTGCAGAGTTATGAAGGCGAACCCTCTACCTGCACCTGCACAACTTTAAGCCAAGAAAAAAAGGATCAAGTCAAGGGCCACCCACAGGTGAGCTGCCGCACTGCAGGGTGCAACACAGTAGCTGCCACCTGTGGGTGGCCCTCCACTTGTTCCCGGTGCCCCCGCAGCCCGGTCGCGGGCATAATGAGCGAACCCTCGTAGCCCGATTGCGGGCAGCAGAGAGTAGTCCCCTGCAGCAGCTCCGATCAAGTGGCGTATAAAAGTAAATACTTCCTCCCACTTCGACTCAGCCCGATCGCGAGTATAAAGTAAATACTTCCCCACTCCCTGACTAGCCCAATCGCGGGCTATAAAGTAATACTTCTCCCCCCCGACTAGCCCAATCAGGGCATAAAGTAAATACTTCTCCCACCCTCGACTAGCCTTGATCGCTGGCAGAAAGTAATTCTTCCCCCACCCCACGCGCCGATCGCAGGCATAACGTCAACCCCCAAAGATCAATATCCTGGTGGTCCAGTGGACCGTAGCCCGATCGCAGGCATAAGGTCAAACCCACCCCAAAGTCCAATATCCCTGGTGATCTAGTGGCCCCCACCCACCCACAGGAGCCCACCACCCTGCTCCCCCGTCAGCGGCGGGCAGCAGCCTCCACCCGCCTGCCGCCCTCATTGTGACAGCTCGGTAGGCTTCACGCCCATTGGTTTAGAGCAGAGCCAATGGGCGTGCAGCCCATTCCCATAAAGGCAGTCCAGATATGAATGAATCCATTCATTCACATATCTAGACTGCCTTGTATGGTTTGAGCTGTACGCCCATTGGCTCTTGCTCTGAACCACGGGCGGCAACCCCACTGAGCTGTCAGTCGGTGGGAGGTGGCAGGCGCGCAGGCGGTGCTGCCGCCTGCCGCTGAGGGGATCGGGTGGTGGAGCCTGTGGGTGGGTGGGTGGGGGCCACTAGATCACCAGGATATTGGACTTGGGGGTGGGTTTGACCTTATGCCCGCATCGAGCTCGGGTCCACTGGACCACCAGGGATATAGGTCTTGGGGATGACGTTATGCCTGGGCGATCGAGGCCGGGGGTGGGAAGTATTTATTTAGGGCCCGCGACCGGGCTAGTTGGGGTGGGGAAGTGACACTTTATGCCCGTGGTCGGGCTACTCGGGGGTGGGGAAGATTTACTTTATGCCCGCGATCGGGCTATTCGAGGGGGAACGTTTGCTTATGCCCGCGATCGGGCTAATGGGGGGAGATAGTTATGCCCGCGATTCGGGCTGCTGGGGGTGCTGGGAAAGTCTACTGTGCTGCCCACGATCGGGCTATGGAGGAGGGGGGAATACTGTTATGCCCGCGATTGGGCTGCAGGGGGCGTCGGTCCCCGATGGCTGCTGCCTGGCAGGGTACCAGGCACAAGTCCTCGGTGATTGGCGCACCTGCATGCTAATGGAATGCAAATGGGGCCATAATTAGATGCAAATAGACCCCCTTGTGCCTTGCATAAATTATGACCCCATTGGCATGTCACATTTTGAATATCGCAGGTTTGTGCATGTCGCAATGGAACTTGCGACCCCGCATCTGAATGCTCCACTCTGACCACTTGTGGTGGTGCAAGTTCCACTGCGCCATGCACAGTGGCTGTGGCCAGGGGCGATATTCAAAGATGTTGCTCAATAGCACAACTCTGTTGAATATCACCCTGGCCACACCCCTGTGCAACTTTTTTGAGCAGCGCTAGGGCTTGCGCCACAGAATGGCGCAGTTTGAATATCTGGGCCAATATGTATACCCTAGAGCAAAAGAGGGAAAGAGGTGATATGATTGAAACATTCAAACATCTTAAGGGCATTAACAAGGTGAAAGAGTCTAACATGTTTCAATATAAAAAAATAGCAGGACAAGAGGACACAGCATGAGATTAGAGGGGGGCCGATTAAGGGGTAATGTGAGGAAGTTCTTTTTCACAGAAAGGGTGGTGGATGTATGGAACGGCCTACCTCAGGAAGTGGTGGATATGAATACAGTGCAGGGCTTCAAACAGGCATGGGATAGGCATAAGGGAGCAATACAGATGAGTATGAATAGATAGGCCATTGACAGAGCAAAGGCCTATGGCACATTCATAAAGTAGAAAAAGAAATGGGCAGACTGGATGGGCCTGGCGGTCATTATCTGCTGTCAACGTCTATGTTTCTATGTTTCTCACAGCATGGTTAATACCGTGCTGTTATTGCAGTGACATATTGACCTGGTACCTCCTGCTTCTAGATGCAGCCATAGCTGGGAGGCTCCAATCCACATCTGGTAGACTGAAGTGCCCCACCATAACACCTCTCTTTTTCAGCCATTTTGCCAACTGTTTCTAATATTTTCTTATCTAACTCCCCTGTATCAGAGACATGTAGATCACACCTGTTTGAATAGTGGCTCCGTTTCCTGACTCAAGGATGACCCACAACACCTCTGCCCCTTCCCCGAATTCCCTGTATCACCACTGCTTTTATGCTTTCCTTCACATAAAGCACTGCACCCCTCCTTTCCTTCCCACCCTGTCCTTTCTGAGCAGCATGTAGTGCGGTATGGCCATGTCCCAGTCATCGCTGTCAGTGCTCCATGACTTGGTAATGGCCACAATATCCATACTGGCCTCTGCCATGATGGCCTCTACATCTGGAATCTTTTATTTCCAGGACTGCTAGCATTAGCACACATGGTCTTCTAGATTTTGGTAGCTGTTTGCTTGGTGCTCCCCCCTTTTTTCCTTGTGCTCCCTCTCCTTCTCCCTTTTCTTTTGATTTATTCTTTTCCCTCCTTCCTCCTTTACTATCACCCTGCTTCTCATACTCATCAAAGAAACATTTAAGCCATCCACTGAGGACTGTAGTTTCCCTCCTGGATGGATGCAGGCCATCACCTCTGTACAGGTTGTATCCTCCAGGTGGGACCCCAGTCCCCAATGTAGCCATACTCCTATTCTCTGCACCATTCCTTCAACCATGAGTTGAATGCCTTGGTGCAATGATCCCTCTCCTTCCCCCCTCCCCATCATAGACAGGCAGCACCTCTGCAAAAGCTACCAAGTGTGCTACCTGCTTAAAACTGCTTCCCAATTCCCTGAACTCGCACTGCGCTATTCCAGCTCTGCCCCTAGCCAGGTCATTTGTCCCGAAGTGGACAATGACATCCAGCTGTCTCTTCCTTCCTGTTGCCCTAGGAATCTGTAAGAAACGTTTCCCATTCCTCTGGGCTGTGGCATTGGGAAGGCACCTGACCTCCCTCTCTGCCCTATTTCCTATTCCCAACTCTATCTCCCTGACAATCGAGTTCTCCACCAGAAGTTGCTTCCTCCTTCTCTCGGGGGTCCTGACTTTCACCTTCTTTGGGGTCTCCACTAGGGAGGGCCCTCACATCCTCTCTGATCACTACCACAGGTGCCTCCTCTTGGCAGTCAGTCTCTGCCAGAGCAGCCTAGAATTATGTAGTGGAACTGATTTAGAAATGTGCCTGTGACCCACCACCACAGCCTTCCAGACCACCACCACCCCTTCTTGAGCCCACTGTAGTCCAGCCACTACTCCTATCTGGAGAAGGTCCCCCGACTCCCAGCCAGCCAGGCCTGAATTCTAGTGATCCACTCCCTCAAGTCAGAGAGGTGCATGCAGATGGGGCAGCACTGCAGTCTCCGGAAAGTCTCCCTGAAGACAGTCGCCCCACAGCCACTGCATGCCATCACTCCCCACATTTCTTATTCCTGCTCTCCCTGCATTTCCTGGCCTCCTCTCCTGGAACCCAGTAAAGGTGAAACTGTAGGAGTATCTAAGGCACAGAAAACAACCCTGTAATTGAAACTACCCCAACTATGTCACAAATAGTGGTATTACTTAACAAAAAGCAACAACAATTATGCGTTACTTAAACAAATAACCCTTTGTTTTCTTCCTTTCTTGCATAGACACACAGATTCAGGTATTACCTAAACCACAAACTACTTCAGCAATTACCTAAACAACACACTTTTTCTTTTTTCCCTTTTCTTTCTTACATAAGTACCAGTGTCAGCTGTGTCTGCAATACCCTTTGCCCAGTTAGATTAGCAGTTTTCTCCCTACACCCCTATCCTCACACAATACAGGTGTACTGGGATTCCGATGGGCAGTCTCCTTGACTGAGTCCTGCTAGACTCTAGTTGCTGTCCTTTGTGCTCATCCTTAGTGCGAGGGATGCAAGTGGGATGGCTGCTTGGCAGGAAGGACTTAAATGGTACATGGCAGGCTTAACTAGCTCTACTCCCCATGATCTGCTGGCCCATCCGATTGCCAGAATGTGCAGCTCTGAAAAAACAGGAGCCGTCCCTTCAGGCTCCCTTAGCAGCTCAGGACCTTGGTGCAGGGGTAGGAATGATTGCAGGTAAAGTTATGGTTAACTGAAAAGTTCTGGATGGTTATGGAGTTTCTGTATATTTGGTACTCATAATACACAGTACTTAATGCACACTGTGGCACCTCATTAAACAGAGGGATTGTATTAAATCTTATAGAGGACTTCATGTAGTTCCACTAGTCTAATAACCTGTTTAAACCATTGTGTAACATTAGATAATGAAGCAGTTGCGATGCCTTACAACGTTTGTTTGTACATGTATTGATTGCACTGCCTCGCAGTACTGTTTCGTAAAGGTTTCTGAATAAACAATAGTACAAAAAAAAGTTTCAATCCTGTGGAACCAATTCTCTTTTTAGGCCTTTTTGTCATGCCAATATGACAGAAAAAGGCACCAAAATCATTTCAGTGTGCTGTACTGAAGAACTAAGTACAACTGTTTTAAAAATAAAGTTAAACTACAAATATTTGTTTTTAGAGAAAACCCAAACCACACACTGCTATAAATGGCAGTTTTACTGGTTCCAGGAGCCATACAGACATGGAGAAAAAATGCTAAAATACAAAAAACTAACTAAATTAATGCAAAATATCAAACAACTAAATAAAGTAAATAAACGCTAGTAGAATTTTTAATAAACTTAGCCACTAGGGCAGGAACAGGACTCTGGGGTGTCTGATCTCTTCAGCGGATAAATAAATCTGCCATTAGAATGCTAGAGGGAGCCTGGCCACAGAGCAATTTCACTTTAACATTTTAAAGTTCTGTCACCAGGGCAACAGCTCAGGACTGAGATGATGCAATTTTATATGGCATCACTAATACACTTGCATTGCTAGAATTGGCTTTTCATTCACTTTGGCATTTTACCAACACTGCTGCCAGAGCACTCGTGCCACCACCTTGCTCTGCTACTCACTGCTAGGCAGCATCGTTGGCAACATTCGAGAGTGAATAAAAAGCTAATTTCTACATGTTCTATGGAATATCCCTTATTTATGAAATGGTAGTATGGAAAAATGTGTGCAAATATTGCATTATTTCTACCTATGGCATTGCAACTGAGTGAATGAACAGGCTATTCTCTCAGTTGCTCTGGGTCATTATCATTTATTCTCTCAGTTGCCTTGTCATCACTTGTAACAAAAATCTAAAACTGCAACTGGATCTTGATTTGGAACCAGCCGGTCACTCACAGACTAACTCTGTACATTGTATCTTAACCCGTAGGCTGCCAAAAGACTTAGAAATTATAGGTTTTCAGGACATTATACACGCCAGTGGCACAGCAAGGGTTAACATTCTGGCAGCAGCATGGCAACCAGGACAAAAAAACAACAAGGGAACATTGTGCAGAACAAAGTGGAAGTATCCTGCTTATGTTGAAGTAGTGCAATACAAAATGTTGTAAAATAAAAAGATGAAGACACCTCTTTCTTTAATAAAACATGCATGTGCAGCAGTATACAGAAAGTGTCAAATAAAGGCCACTGCCTAAATCATATATGAGAAGGCTGCACTAAAAATATCAGATTTATTTTCATCCATGATTTCAGAACCTAATAACCTCACCCTTGGTTATGCCACTCATAAGGCCACTGGGTTCTGAAAGCACTCATAAAGATAAATCTGATATTTTCAGTGCAACCCATTATATATCCCACATACAGTAGCACAAATAAAATCATCCCTGTTAAACTAAACCCCATTTATTATGGCCTGGCCTGCTTCATTCTAAATACCCCAAGGGAAACCCACCATTGTGATCTCCTGAATAGGCACTGATGGATTTCTCTAGAGACTAGACGTAAGGCACGCATGATAAATGTCATGTACCAATGCACTGCCAGCAGTGGCTGGATCAGTGTCCTGATCTTATATCGGCAATAACTTCTGTGAAATATTGGTTCGCAAGTCAATTTAAGGCAGAATGTGATTCTTGTTTAGGTCAGCTCACCTGATAAATGTCCACTCTGAACTGCTACACATGAACGCTGGATGCCATTTGCTGCCAATGTCGATGTGATGGGATGATGTAACTGGGACTGTATTGGGACTAAAATGTTTGTACCATATCATAGTCCACCTTGCATACTCCAGCTTTATTTGGAACTGCTTGCTCACCTGTCCTTGCTGTCAGCCTTAAACTGGAGTGTATGGGGATGTTTTGTAGGAGTTACAGCTGTTATTGTTTGTATTTATTTTTGTTTTTTCATTTAGTGAATAAGTAGGAGGTCTGCGTGGCTAAGAGTGGTGTAGTGGGTAGGTCTATACTCTGAATTTATTGTATTAAGCTTTATAGACAGATAGGTGAGCTTTTAATGCAGTTGTAGGCTTTCAGAATGTATAGTTTTTACTATCAACCCCTTTGCACTCAATGGGACCACTCCACTAGCTGCATCTGTTTCAGACATGGACTTCTCCTGGAGTGGTGGTCAACTGCTGCAGGTAAATGGGATCTTGAGCAGGCAGAGCACAGTGAGTCAGATCAGGAGCATCAAGCAGAATTGACACCCTGGACTGGGGAGGAAAAGCAAGAGGGGTCTGCCCTGTCTCACCCCAGTCCTGAGGTAAGCCCCTAGTAATAGAGGGCAGATTCCCAAGGGGGACCTTGCTTCTTCCTTTTGGGGTATGGTGTGTAATACCAGGTCGTTGAGGGACAAAACAATGGTTGTATCTGGTTTTATTGTCAATTTCTCTAGAGACCAGGTGTGTCTCTTTGAGACTTGGCTTGATGATGACTCTGGGCTAGTCCTGGAGAAGGGAGCCGCAGCTGGGCTGTCAGTGGTACACTGCCTGAGGTGGGAGTGTTGGGGGGGGGGCTTGGGGTGCCATCTGCTTTAGATCTTGCTTGAAGCAGACGGAGTACCCACTGGAGGAAGTGGGATATTGGAATGTGATACTGTGAAGAGTGATGCAGGTGTGAGGTGTAGGGTTCTCTTGGTGTATAGCCTTCCATGGTGGGAACAGGAGCTCCCAAAGGAAACTGCGGATGTTATCGTCCAGCCTTTTATTGGTTCCTGACCAGATTCTGTTGGTATATTTCAATGCTTGCATTAGTGATGAAAGAAACATAGAAACATAGAATTTGATGGGAGATAAGGACCGCTTGGCCCACCCAGTCTGCCCATTTCCCTACCTGATGGATAAGCTGCAGATCCTAGTTAACCAGCAGCCTACTTCTTCCTACCCCCACCCCCTAGAATTGCCTTATGACTGTCCCATGCATGCTTGAATTCCACCACTTTTTGTGACTCCACAACCTTCTGGAAGGCCGTTCCATACATCCACCACCCTCTCTGTGAAAAAATCTTCGTAAATTACCTCTAGGCAGCCCCTTCTATCTTCAAATTGTGCCCCCTTGTTCTTGCACCTCTTTTTGAAAGATGCTACCCTCTTGGACTTTGTTGATTCCCTTGACGTGACTTGAAAGTTTCTATCATGTCCCCTCTCCTCTCCTTCCTCGGGGCTATACATATTCAGCTCCTTAAGTCTCTCTTCATATGTCTTCCGGTGCAGACCCTGCACCATTTTAGTGCCCTCCTCTGGACAGCTTCCATCCTGTCTATGTCTTTGCGGAGATTGGGTCTCCAGAACTGCATGCAGTACTCCAGATGGGGTCTCACTAGCTGTCTGTACAGAGGGATAATAACTTCCTGTTTTCTACTGGTGATGCCTCTCCCTATGCATCCCAGTATCCCCCCAGCCCTCCTTGCTGCCCTCTCACATTGCTTGCCCACCTTTAGGTCATCTGATATGACTACCTCCAGAAAGCCTGCATTTTGCTCTTCCTGCAGCTGACGAAATCACTGGGCTTCACACAAGTGGTTGCCTCTGCAACCTGCGAATATGGCTTGGGATATCAGGGTGGATCCAGTGGGGGTGACCAGACCACCATTTTTTTCTAGCAGGGGCTCTCCATATACATCTTCCCATGGAGATGGTCCAGTATTGTTCTACACAAAATCTGGTGCCTAATGAGCTCTTGGTACTGCTGGACATCTCAGACATGATGTTGGTGTGTGAGGGTGGTTTGGTAGTTGCTATACATGGTTATAGCCTAGCTATCTTGGTATCACTCTACTGTCTCACATCAATTTTTATTTATTTATTTATTTTTTTTATTTAAGTTTTTGTTGACCGGGTAAGTGCACTAGACAAATCCTGCTTATTTTCAGGCACGACCCGGGGGAGAGGGATAGAGATGAATGCCAACTGACCTTGAACCAGATGAAACTGTTGTTGACAATACATGTCCGCTTATTGGTTTGCTGGTGTGGTTTGCCATGGTATGATGGTTAGCTGAGGCAGATGAAGGTGCTAGGGTAGAGGCTGAAGCATTCTTGGAGAAGTTCCAGCTTGGCAGATGACAGACTGTCATGTCCCATTATATAGGGATCATCAGAGGGCAATATCCATGAAAAAGGCATACTGTAATTTTTGTTGTGGGTTATAGCATCAGGTAAAAATAGGCCAGTTCTGCTCTTCTGCACTGTGGACAAGTTAAGAAATCCTCAATGTCTGCAGACCATAAGGGGTTTTATCTCACAAACAGTGTGAGGAGTTCAGTATTTTTTTTTCCTGGTCAGGGCTCTCTCCAGGTGGCCTGTCATGAACCAGCAGCAATAGGCTGCACAGAAACATTCTGGGGGCCTGGAATGCATTTAGGCCAGTTTCTCAGGAGGATGTGCTTGTTAATAGTGTTAGGCTGTGCCCCACCTGCTGTGAATTGGACTAGGGACACTACTGCTGAACTGCTGTGAGGCTCTGTGTCTGGTTTTTGACAGCACCGTCCAGGGTTCCCTTATGAAGCAGTGTTTACCTTCCGCCCTAAAAAAGGCTGTGGTCAAGATCCTCCTAAAAAGGCAAGTTTGGGCTTGGATGTGCAGGCAAAGTTAACGAGAAGATAATGACAGTACAGTTTGAACCTCACCTCAAAAAAGTTTACATCTATGAACCTTTCCAGTTACCTTTCAGGCCATATCACAGAAGAGAGAGGTGTTCGGAACCTATTCCTTATGAGAGATGGGGGGTACTCTATGGTTATCCTTCTTAATCTCTTGTTGGCATTTGACACTGTGGATCATGAGTTTTTTTTTTACAATTTTTTTATGCACCCGGGAGGCAGGACATCCTTCCAGGGTACGCACTCGACGAGGGCCTCTCACTCCCTTGCCTGAACCCTTCCAGGAACTCCCCACCTGAACAGCCCAGTCTAGACCCAGTCCCTTGGGGGAGGGTTCGTCCACCCTTGACGACCTTACAGACTCAAGGGGTCCTTGCCTGGCTGCTCGGGTTGGTGCCTTGGGCGATCCTGTTGTGCGGGCCGGCGCTGGGATGTGGGCCATGTCATCAGAGTCCCCATCATCTCCACAGACCTCTAGGGGAATTTTTATGTTCTTCCCTCACCCCCCCCATGAGTGTGATGTGCAGTGACGTCTTGGCGCATGGCAATCCTGCCAATGTCATCGCTCTCGTCCCACTGTTATGTGCCGGTTGTCTTGCAGTACCCCCGATCTCCATCGGGGGTCACTGGGACACCAGACAACCCTTGGTCCTCCCCCCCAGGAGAGAAGAGGAGAGCTATCCTCCAGATGCTCTATCCTCTCCCTCCCTTGCTGACCCACGGCAAACCAAGTCCACTACCGAACCAGGGTCGTTAGCGTAGCGCGAGGTGTCGTGTCCAGCGCCTCAACCCTCAGTGTCACCAGGCTGACCCAGATCATGAGGTATTGATGAAATGCCTTGAAGAATATATGAGACTTCCTGCAGCAGCCTTCAAACGGTTCAAGTCATAACTGTCTGACAGGATGTGGTGGGTAGTGATTGGATCTTTCTTGTAGTGATCTGCTGCTGTCAGCTATGGGGTTCCTCAGGGATTAGTTCTGTCCCTCATGCTTCTCATGATGTACACCATACCTTTGGGGCAGTTGGTTAGGTGGTATGGCACATATTTCTGCTGCTGTGTAGGTGATACTCAGCTGTATCTGTCATTTACACCTATAAGGCAAAGTGGAATCTCTGTGCTGGAGCATTGCCTGAAAAAAATCCCTGACTGGACAGCATCCAGCTGACTAAAACTCCATCCATAATGAAGCTGTTACTGGGAGAATAAGGCCCCCATGGCTCAGCAGGTCAGAGCTATGCCATAGGGTTACCATCTTTAAATGGCATGGCATGGTCTGCTGTGGACAGGGTAAACAATGTGGAAGTCTCAGTGGACTCATGGCTGACCTGTGAACATCATGTGTCAGCTGTGGTATTCTGTGGATTATCTTTGGAATATCTCCTGGATTATGCCCTATCTTGTGCAAGAGGATCTGGTGACTTTGGCGCATACCTTTGTGACCTTGAGACTCGATTACTGTATGCTCTGTGTTTAAGGCTTTCTGGAGGGTTGTTGTGCCACCTGCAGTTGGTGCAAAATGCTGAGGCCAGGCTGATTACTAGGACATCTTACTCAGAGCATAACCGACCTGTACAGCAGCATTTGCACTGGCTTCCTGTTAGGTGGTACATAAGAAAAATTACTTACCATAGTAATGTTGTTTCTTCCAGGGGATCCCTCAGTATGCTTGACTTATGCAGGTTTGCCATCTGCGTTAAGCTGCCCTGGAGACAGAAGTTATGCTAAAGATGGCATGGCATTAGCTAACCAGGTTGTAGCTAAAGACTGCTGCCTGTCAGTGTTGCTGTTAGTCAGTCAGATTCATTTTGTAGCCCGAGGGGCAAAAATCCCCAATCCCTAACCCTATTCTAGAACTATGGAAAAAGAATAAAAAAGAAAGAAAAAATAAACCGCCTGTCACACATGCTGTAGCCCTCCAGTAAGAAATTGGGCATGTGGCAGGGACTGCAGAATTGATTACTGTAAGGTTATGTGAGGGGAGGTCGGGTGGGAGGACAAGCATACTGAGGGATCCCCTGGAAGAAACATTACTATGGTAAGTCATTTTTTTTTCTCACCCCAGGAATCCCTCATTATGCTTGACTTATGCAGATTACAAAGCAGTGCTATTTGGAGGAGGGAACATAGCATACTTTGGGAACTGGTTCTGCAGATCTGCAGTGCCGAATTTGGCATCTGATCTGGACTGTACATCTAAGTAGTAGTGCTTTGTGAAAGTGTGTAGTCTAGGCCTTGAGGTGGCTGTCTGCCACCCCTACTGTAGCAGAACTGGATGCAAGAAACTATCAAGCGAGAGATAGTTCTCTTAGAGGCTGGTCTGCCTTTGCCCACCTCACCATAGGTAAGGAACAGTTGGGTGTGAAAAGACCTGATCTGCTTAGTTTGCTCTAGGTAGTAGGTCAGTGCCCTTTTACCACCCAGGCTGTGGAACCTGCACTTACCAGGAGTGGATTTGTCTGTAAAAAAGACATGGAGATTTAGGGAGAGTTATAGATTGGTTAAGGTGAAATTCAGACACCACTTTGAGAAGAAATTTCCTGCTGATTCTGAAAACTACTTTATCCCTGTGAGAAATAATGTACTGTAGTTAGGTTCAGTGCAGAGGACTTGCAGCTCTGATATCCTCCTACCTGGTCTGATGGCAACCAGGAATACTTTTTTCCAAGTGACATAGTTTAAGTCTACTGTAGCCATAGGTTCAAATGGGTACTCCATCAGCTTGGCTATGCACAGGTTCAAGTCCTGGGGGAACAAGTTCCCTAAGTAGTCTGGGTAACAAGCTCCCTGAACTAGAGGCCTTGAAGGAAGAGGGATGCCTGGATATTGCGCCAGTCACAGAAACATGGTAAACAGAGAACCATGACACAGATGTCAACATACCAAGGTACACAATCTACAGGAGGGATAAGGATGGTAAAAGAGTAGGAGGAGTAGCTCTCTACGTAAGGGAAGGTATCAAAGCAATGGAACTAAAGGGTAGACAGGAAATGGCACCACAGTCCCCATGGAGGTTGTATACAGACTCCCATCTCAAGGGGAGGAAATGGACAAGGAAATGATAGAAAGCAGCCTTAAAATGGCAGAAAAAGGGGAGATATTGTTGATGAGGATCTGAATATGCCAGGTGTTAACTGGAGCACATTTGATGCAGCCACCTCCAAGAGCAGGGCCATTCTCAATGCCTCAAACAGCTAGTGTTGGAACCCACTCAGGAGGGAGAAATCTTAGACTTGGTACTCTCAAACAGGGATGGAGAGAGGATCTCAGATTTAAAGGTGGATAGTAGGAACAAGTGGCCACCAAACTGTGGTTCACAATAAACACAGCCATAGAGTCAAGCCATACAAAAGTGAGGGTATTGGACTTTAGGAGGCTGACTTTGGCATAATGGGAGAGTACCTCAGAAAAACACTAGCAAATGGGGAAGAAGGAGTGGTGGAGGAACAATGGGGGAAGATCAAAACTGCCATAACAGACTCAACAATCCTTTGTGTGAAGCAAATAAACAAAACTAAATGAAGGAAAAATCACTATGGTTCTCAAATATTGTGTTGGGAAAGGTTAGTGAGAAAAAGATAGCATTCAGGGAGTATAAGGAAACACTGAAGGAGCGGGACAGAGAACTGTACCAGTTAAAGCAGAAGAAAGCGAGGAAGACATTCAGAATAGCAAAGGCCCAAACTGAGGAAAAGATAGCCAACTTGTTAAGAAGGGGGATAAAACCTTTTATAGGTACATTAGGGAGTGAAGAAAGACCAAGGCGGATAATGAGGCTTAATAAGGGGAAGGGGTGGATGAGGGTGACAGGGAAAAAGCAAGGATACTGAATCAATACTTCTGCTCTGTATTCACAAAAAAGGAGGGGGTACTTAAACCAAACAATATAGGCACACTCTTTATAGGGGGGGTCGATACCAGTCCATTCACAGAAGGAAGGGTTCTGAAAGAACTCCTAAAACTGAAGGTGGACAAAGCAATGGGGTCTGAGGGGATTCACCCTAGAATTCTAAAAGAATTAAGGGGAGCTCTAGTGACACTACTGACTACCCTCTTTAACAAATCATGGGAGGATGGTGTGGTACCTGAGGACTGGAGGAGGGCAGATGTGATTCCTCTTCACAAAAGTGGGAGCAAGACAGAGGCAGGTAACTACAGACCTGTTAGTTTGACCTCAGTCACAGGCAAAATGATGGAATCAGTTCTGAAAGAAAGAATTGTTGAGTACCTAGAGACCAGTTGGGCACAGGGCCCAAGGCAGCGTGGATTCACAGTGGGAAGGTCATGTCAGATGATTCTAATGATTTCTTTGATTTGGTGACCAAAGTAGTAGACCAGGAAGGGGCTGTGGACATGATCTACCTTGTCTTTAGCAAGGTGTTTGACCCAGTCCCACACAAAAGATTACTAAACAAGATAGCCAGTCTGGGAGTGGGTCCCAGGGTGGTAACCTGGGTAACAAACTGGCTGGACAACAGGACGCAGAGGTTAATAGTAAATGGAGCCCACTCTGAAGAAAGCATGGTTACTAGCAAGGTACCACAGGATTCAGTACTGGGACTGGCCCTCTTTAATTTCTTTATAGGTGACATTGCAGAGGGACTGGAAGGAAAAGTATGCCTCTTTGCAGATGACATAAAGATCTGCAACAGGGTTGATTAATGAGGAGGGTGGAAAGGATGAGAAGGGACTTGGCAAGGCTGGAGGAATGGTCAAAAGTATGGCAGCTTAGAGTCAATGCAAAGAAGTGCAAAGTAATGCACTTGGGAAACAATAACCCAGCAGAAGAGTACATAATGGGGGGGGAGGTACTAACAACAACAAACATGGAAAGGGACATGGGGGTAGTCATATCAGATGACCTAAAGGTAGGCAAGCAATGTGAGACGGCAGTAAGGAGGGCTGGGGGGATACTGGGATGCATAGGGAGAGGCATCACCAGTAGAAAACAGGAAGTTGTTATCCCTCTATACAGACAGTTGGTGAGACCCCATTTGGAGTATTGTGTGCAGTTCTGGAGATCCCATCTCCGCAAAGACATAGACAGGATGGAGGCAGTCCAGAGGAGGGCAACTAAAATGATGCAGGGTCTGCATCAGAAGCCATACAAAGAGAGACCAAAGGATACACACACACATATGTAACCCCAGGGATCGGGTTGATGGCATTTTTTGTGTTATTAGCGCTGTGCTGTGCCTCCATTATGTAACCCCCTACCTGGGACCTGGGTTTGAGGAGAAAACTATTGCACAGTATTTTGGCTAGGTTTGACTTCTAGTCAGGGGCACCCAAGTAACCCCAGACACAGGAAGCAATAACTGTAATGTCCAAACCAGAAGTGGGATTCTAGAGTGTGGCTTTTATTCACAACACAACTGAACAATAAAGCATAGATTAACCCCAACAGGGCTACACTCCCGGTAATGCAGATTTACAGAGATCACAACACTTCTTCTACACACTGTAACCCTCAGGTTTAGAAACACATTGGGCACTCAGCCTGAACTTGTACTCTTCTCTGGATTTCCTTGGCATGGCAGATCCGACCAGCCTTGGACTACTTCCCTGCATGGCACATCCGGCCAGCAACTGGACCACTTTCCATATGGCATGGAACATTAGTCGGTGGCTCCCTAAATCACCCATGAGCACATACAGGCTCCATAAGGGAAAATCTTCCATCTAATCCCACGTCTAGGTACTTTCTTCGAGCACTGGCCAAGTGCCTGAGAGAAAGCAACAGGTGTCCCAAAAAAAACCCATAGATATGAATCTGGTTACTCCTGATGGGGGGGTCTCCCACCTCTTGCTCCCATAATTCATACCCGGCCATTCTTTTGGACTCTAACACCTCTTCTTCTGAAAACTGATTTGTAGATTATGTATTTCACACTCAATCTACAGTCTCTGAAACTCCAGTGTCCTGACTTGTGATGTACTTTTTTAAATGGCATAGTCCATCCCTGAAGACCCCCACATATTAAAGGCATTCAAGTCACACACTCCTTAAGCACTGTACTTGTCTGTCCTTTCCTGATCCACAGTAGCAGATACTTAAAACAACAGTTTCTGGTGAAACATAGGCCCTTTTTTCAGAGCAGACTCACCCCTGATTGCAGGTGCCCCACAGGCTTCTTTCGCAGGAAAACCATCACAAATCTTCGTGGTGCCTCAGCACAACGTCAGGCAGCTTTCTCTCTCTCTCTCTCTCTCTCTCTCTCTCTCGCCAGGCCATGGGATTGCCCCTGGAAGCTGGCTGTTGGCTTCCCCCATCCCCACAGGGAAGGGGCACTGAACCAACTGGGGGAGCTGTCTCTACCACTTCAATGCTAGTTCTTCTGTATCCTTCTAATGGTGAGAACACACATCCTTACAAACAGTAGCTCTGGTCAGAGCTGAGGGCTCTGAGGAACTACACACTACAGTGCACCTCCTCCCTCTACTGAATCTCCTACTAGACTGATTTCAATACCTCCCAACGTTCTATCTAACTCCCAGCTACAACATTCCAATGTGGCTTATGCTGCTGCGAAAATTCTATATGATGTCATCCCTCAGTCTCGGCTGAGACGGAGAACAGAGTGAGACAGTGTGAAATCCATTTAACTGGAGTTTCACAAGCTGCCTACCCTGCCTGCCACTAGATCTAACTGGGATTCTTGTAAATGTTTACCATTGGTCCAAATTTGGAAGGCAGTATAGTGCAGTGGTTTAAGGCTCTGAGCTGCAAATCTGGTGACATCCAGCAGACCAGACCTGGGTTTGAATACCACAGCTTCCACTTGCATACTGTGTGATCCTGAGCAAGTCACTTAACTTCCCTGTGCTCCCAGGTCGCACCTGTAAAAAAGCTTTCAGCTTAGTGTGCTACAATCCCACAGCCTTCACTTACATACTGTGAGACCCTGAGCAAGTCACTTAGCTTACTTATGCTCCTAGATCACACCTGTAAGCAAGCTTTCAGCTTAGTGTGTCTCTCCTCCTGGTTAATAAAAAACAAATAATAACCATTGCGAGATAGTCCATAGGAATGGTTTACCAGCACTGCTGAACCGCTTGTAAGTGCATGCTCAGATGAACAGGACTGTTCCAGCTGATCATCGGCATGTATACATGTGGCTAGGAGTTACTGGGTAATTCTGTTGTTAGCCGGTAACTACTTAACCGGTAACACTAGCGTGCATGTAAACGTAGTGAATGTGTCCGAATAAGCAGTATCATCCAGTTGAGAGGAGCCCTCAGTTCAACATAACATTACCTTTTGCTCTGAAATACACTGTAAGGTGTCCTCACACCTGTGGGGGTGTTTGCTGCTTATAATGTAATAAGTCATATGACTCCTGCTCAAGTCGCCCAGAGTTGAGACCCCAAAAATTATAGAGACACAACTTCAAAAATGAGGGCTCCATAAGTAGCTGAAACTTTAGTTAAAATGATGCATATAGCTACCTTTTTAGGGTCTTACCCCCAGTGACTCTTCCATCGCCATATCAGTGTCCTTGTGAAGCTTAAGAGATGAGACTAACACAATTAAACTTGCGAAAACCTTGTAACCTGTCATGAAACGGGAATCTAGGAGTCTAAAATCTCTCCTGTGTTTTCTCACAGTCCACCGCATTCTTCTTACTTCAGTTTGGTTTTAAGGTTTTCTTTAACCTGGGACTTTGTCTTTATGACTCCCTTTCCAGCTCCAAAAAGTGACTGCAGCTATACAATATTTTTTCTCAGGCAAAAGCACTAAAAAGTCTTATAATTGGCCAGGGCATCCTATTTTCCTCTCCCAGGCATTCAATTACGATAAATCTTCTTTATGTGCGACAATACTCTCTGAAATCTTATATGTTGTTATGCTGTCATGATGTACCTGCTTTTTGTCTCTGTACCATTATGTTGTACTCTCCCAGGTCGTTCCTGAAAATAGGCATAATACTTGTCTAGTGTACTTACCCGGTAAACAAAAGCTAAATAAATAAATAAATAAACTCTCCAGCACTTAATATGGATCCCGCCTAAGCAGTGGCTTATCTTTCAGCACGCTGACTAGCACCCCGCAACCAGAAAAACACACACAGCTGAGCCTAGAAGCACTGTGGCCTTTTAAACACAACTCCACACTGTCAGGAAACTTAATAAATATGCGGTGCCTGAACAAAACAAAAGCTCCACTCAAGTGGCTCATAACAACAGTGAAGATTAAATACTTACAAAACCGACCCACAGCGTGCTACATAGTGTCCATAAGCGTAGCAGCACTTAACTTCAATATAAGCAGAGTGCAATTTAAACATTTGTTCCATTCACCAGTGTAAAATAAATAAAAAATGTGGCTTTTTTAGCAAAAAAAATTTACAAGCAGCCAGTCCGCTAGCGCAGCGGCATGGCTGCAGTCTTTGGCGCCGACGACCCGGGTTCAGGAATGGATCCGGGTGTAGGCGGGCCAGCCTGGACAGTGGAATTGAGCATCCATAGGACTGCTCTCCTGCTCCGGGGGAGGGGGGCTGAGTGCCTGGTGCAACGTGGACCGCCAGTGGAGGCTAGGGGTACCAAAAGCGATCCAGCACCAAAATGTAAGGAGGCCATCATTGCACGTCCCAACCCCTGGAAAAAAAACTAGGAAAATGCTGGCTCCCCGCTAATGAGCCGGCTCCGGTGCTGACCCCTCTGGCCACCTAACTCCGCTGTTGGCGGCCCTATTCTGGGGGGTCACCCCCGAGCATGTGGGGGGGTTCAGATGCCAGAGCAGGGCGAAAGCCATTCATGGGGTTAGGGGAAGCCGACAAAAAAAAGAATTAAAAAAAAATTTACAAGCAAGCTTCTTCTCAGAGCAGAGCAGGTTGCAGCGATCTTGCTGCTCCAACCCTCGAAAGCAATAAATAGCAGCTTACTGATTTTAATGTGTGCAAGCTGTCACACCCTAAATAAAGGGCCTATACGCAATCATTTTGGGGGCCGTGTTCAACTGAGGATCCCAGTTTTTTTATTTTATCAGATTGCCTGCCTTCCTGATTTGATTTACTGTACATCTGAAAAGCACTTAGATGGAGATCTTCGACCTAAGCTGACTTACATATTTGTCATATAGGCACAGTCTTAATTTTTTCTCCTTCTATGTGTCAAGACCGACTTGCTCATGCCTCACACTGCCACATCAACATAATTAGGCTCTTTGATGGTGCCGGACACTTTACAACTATGGATTAGAGATTTAAAATAAATCTCCCTGGCACATTTTCTTTTACCTGATGCTACAGAGTTCAACTACGATGTCTGGCACTGTTTGATAACTGCTTGCTCCAGACAGTGCGACGTACGTAATGTCGGCTTGAGCATTGTACATTACAAAGCGATGCTCAAGAAATACTCTCCCTTTTTAAAATCCTAACCTCTGCTTTTTTTTTTTAAACTTTATCTATCTGCCTCACACATGATGCTGGACTCTCTCAGATGAGGGCTCTCAGCTTACCTTCATCTTGCCTCGTCATAGACTCAGTCCTGACTCTTGGTCAGCCACGCTTCTCCACAATCAGGCATCCGCTCCCCCAAGACTACCATTCCATGCTATGCAGACATCCCGTGACTCGGGGAAGCTCCGAAGTCAGCTGGCGCACTCGACTGTTGGGCGAGGGAGGTCCCCATTGTCGCCTACCAGGATTGGGTACATTTTTTTTCCTTGTTCAGGTTTCCCCTGGGGCCTTGGATGTGCAATTGACTCCTGCACCCTGCACCCTGAGTGTGCGCTCCTGCACACTCCCATTAGATGTCCTACCGAGGCTCCACCCAACAACACTGCAAGCCATTCTGGTGTTATGCTCCCAGCCTCCGCTAAGAGCCACCAGAGAGTGGTCAGCCGGGATCCCCCTTCCCCAGAAAAGGAGAGCAGTCCTGTGGAAGCTTAATCATTTCCCACCCCTGCCAACCCCTGATGACCTGGGCTCGCTCCTGAACCTGGGTCGCCAGCATGGCACGAGTTGCGGCATCCAGTGCCTTAACCCTCAACGCCACAGTGCCGGTGTGAAACCTCTGCTTTTTGATCCCGCAACACAGTTGGCCTGTTTTTTTTTTTTTTTTTAGTTGTTTAACCAGGAGTAGCACACTAAGCTGAAAGCTTTTTTACAGGTGCGACCTGGGAGCACAGGGAAGTTAAGTGACTTGCTCAGGGTCACACAGTATGCAAGTGGAAGCTGTGGGATTCAAACCCAGGTCTGGTCTGCTGAATGTCACCAGATTTGCAGCTCAGAGCCTTAAACCACTGTGCTAAACTGCCTCCCCTTTAGTTAATTTAATGGACTTTCATTTATAGGGCCTAGTTGGAGGTTTCTATATATGAGTAAAAGTTGCAGCCATGTTTGTGATGGAGATTAGGAAGCTTATAGCTTATGAATTCTGTGAGTTGTCCTAGTTGGCAGGTACTTGTTTCTAGCCATTGGTACTGTAGTGATCTCTTAAGGCAATGATTAGAACCAAGTCTCAGCCAATCAGAAGACAGGAATTTCCTTTCCCATTTTATATAAGTGCAATATAACACTCCAGGGTGTGCGTTATTGTCTGATAAACACAGTTCTATGGGCATGTGGACTCATGCTTCAGTAGGCCCCATGCATGTATTTATCAAAGTATAACCCACAACTTGGAATGTGTTACTGCTTTATAATAACTGGGGAGCGTTTTCTCCCATTGGAAACCCGGGTTATAATTCGTTGTTATAACTCATGGGTTATAACGGCGAACACGTGACGGGTTTCCAATGCTCGACACATACACCTGCCTCCACGTTCTCCACTAACCATGGCACTAGATAATCGCAGCAACTTCAGCACTATGCTGTGCCCTGGACTCTACACCGCCATGAGTCAGCGGTAATTTTTTTTTAAAAGAAACTTGCCTACTTGCCTCCTGTGCTAAACTTTTTTTTAAAAAAGGTTTCAGGACCTGCTCCTCAGGAGCACTGACCGCACTTCCTCCATTCTGGACTTGCTTCTGTCACACCAACCACCACAGTTTTATTTTATATAATTGCTGTGGTGAGAAAAAACTCTTCAGCAATTATATAAATTAAAACATGGGGTTGTGTGTTTAACTTGAGTTTGTACACACACTCCTTGGTGTTGGATGCTTAAATAAACCCCTCAGGCTTCGCTCTCGGGATTTATGTAGCATCCAGCACCTCGGGGTGTATGTATAAACTTAAACACACAACCCCGTGCATTATTTTATATATTATAGGGAATAATAAGGGTTGCCTGCTATTTTATTTTTTTCACAGGAGAAAGTACAATTACGTAAGAACTTACCGTAACAGTAGATCTTTGAGAGGGCCTCTTTCAGTAGGTAATTACATATAGGACTGATGCCGGCAGGCGTCCGGACCCCACCGAAAGATTTCTAGCTAACAATCTCTGGCGGGGGACCGCCCCCACGTCAGGTGATGGACATCAAGCGACGTCAGTATAAAGGGGTGGTCCCCCACACCCACCTTACAGTTCTTTCCCGCCATAGGCCAAAAGGCAAGACGAGAGAGAAGCGTATATTTCCCATCATGGAAAAGGCTGAAAAGCTTATGGGGATGGAGGCGGAAGGTGGTACCTGCAAGAGCCTCTCGCGAAGATCTACTGTTACAGTAAGTTCTTACGTAACTGTACTATCCTACTTGGAGAGGGCTCTTGCAGTAGATAATTACATATAAGACTGAGTCCCAAGCAATCTGGAACAAGGAGAAGCAAACGGGAGGAGGAAAACTACCCAAAAGTAGACCCTCTGGCTGTGAAGGTCTTAGGAAAGGAGACCTTGCAAAACAGCCAACCCGAAGCCCACTCTACGGCGAGGGGCAATGTCCAAACTGTAATGTTTCGTAAAGGTATGGACAGAAGTCCAAGTAGCAGCTGCACAGATGTTGGCCAATGACGCATTCTTGAAACAAGCAGCAGAGGCAGCGACACCTCTGGTGGAGCTGCCTCTGACTTGACCCGGCAGGGTCTTGTTGTACTTGTCATAACAGAAAGTGATACAATGAGCCAACCATTTAGATAGACATTGCTTGGAAACAGCATTGCCTTCTCTTTTATGAGCAAAAGAGACAAACAGTTGATCGGTCTTTCTGAGATCCTTCGTCCTGGTGGTGTAGTATCTCAGAATCCGGTGAACATCCAGAGTATGCAAGAGGTACTCCCCTTGATTGGAGTGTTACGTAAAGAAAGCAGGCAACTCTATGGCTTGATTCAGCACAGATTCTGCTACCACCTTGGGGAGAAACTTAGGGTTGGCATGCAGAGCCACACGTTCCTTGTGAAAAATCAAATACGGGATTTGACACATCAGGGCCTGAAGCTCGGAAATCCTTCGAGCAGAAGTAATAGCCACAAGGAAGAGAGTCTTCCATGAGAGGAACTTCAGATCTGCTGAGGCTGCCAGCTCAAAGGGAGGCAGAGTAAGCTTCTCAAAGATAAAATTCAGATCCCAAGGAGGGTCAGGAACCCAAATAGGGGGTCTCAAGTGGAGGACCCCTCTAAGGAAGGTCTTGGAGACCTCCAGTTGCGCAAACATCCTGTCCCCAAAAGGAACATGGTAGGCCAAGATGGCCACCATGTGAACCTTGAGAGAGGAATGACTGAGACCCAGATCAAAGAGGTGTCGCAAGTAATCCAGAAGCCACCCAACAGAGCACGAGAAAGGCTCGAAATCTTTGGAGGCGGCCCAAATAGGGAACCATTTCCATTTCATGGCATAGGTAGATCTAGTGGATGGCTTCCTGGCCTTCACCACAATCTCAGCCACCCGGGGGGAAACCCCGAATCGGGCCAGAGCTACGTCTGCAGGAGCCACGCATGCAACTGAAGGGACTTGAGGCCTGGATGGACCAAGATCCCCTGATCCTGGGTCAGCAAAGTTCATGACAGAGGAAGAGGATGCAGAGGTTCCTCTGAATACTGTTGCAGAAGAGAGAAACAAACTTGCCTGGGCCAGAAAGGAGCGATGAGAATCATACAAACTCCTTCCGAGCTGAGTTTCCGTAAGGCCCTCGGAATCAAGGGGATTAGGGGGAAGGCATAGATGAATCTCCCTTCCAGTGTAGAGACAGAGCATCACCCCCAAAAATGCCACACCCTGGAGCAAGTGAGATGAATGCGGGAAGTTTTGCGTTGAGAGAAGATGCAACAGGTCTACCTGAGGGGTTCCCCAGCGTAGAAAGATGTTGTCCGCTACCCCCTGATCTAGTTCCCACATGCGTGCCTGAGCAGACGATCAACTGAGGTGGTCTGCCAATGTGTTCTCGACCCCCAGGACATGAATGCCATGAGGTGAAGGTTGTGCTGCACTGCCCATTCCCAAACCTGCATCGCTTGCCTGCAAAGAGGGTAGGAATGAGTTCCTCCCTGTTTGCTGATGTACCAAACTACACACATGTTGTCCGTTTGGACAGCCAGATGCCTGGGAAGCAAAAAAAAAGATGCAGAGCCTTAAGAGCATACAGCACGGCCTGAAGTTCGAGCACATTGATATGGAGAGATTTTTTGAGCTGGGACCAGGAGCCCTGGGTCCTGTGAGGCCTGAGATGGGCTCTTCAACCTTCTCCCAAGGTGTCTGTTGTCAGCATCTGGGAGGGGGGAGAAAGACAGAAGGGAACTCCCTGGCAAAGGTTCTCCTGAACCGCCCACCATTGCAAGTCCTGGGTCATAGGGTTGGAGACCAGAACTAGTTGATCTAGGTCATCCACCAGCTGGATCCCACTGAGACCGAAGTGTCCACTGAGAGATTCTCATGTGGAGCCGAGCACGAGGGGCTGTCGGAATAGCAGCCGCCATGAGCCCAAAGAAGCGAAGAACTGACCTGGTGCTGACCCACCTGCGGCTGGACAACAGGTTGACCTGAGCCCGGATTGAGGCCGCCCTGTCCAGTGCAGAAAAGCCATGCCGGAGGTTGTGTCCAGGATCGTCCCGATAAACTGGAGCCTCTGGAACGGGATCAGGTGGGACTTGGCCTGATTGACGGTAACACCCAGGCAGGCAAAAACCTGCAGGGTAAGGGAAAGGTAGTGCAGAAGTTCCTCCCTGGATGAGGCTGCCAGGAGCCAATCATCCAGGAACGGGAAAACCTGCACCCCCTGGGTACATAGGTATGCTGCTACCAATGAAAAGCATTTGGTAAAAACATGGGGCGCTGAGGAAAGACCAAATGGGACGGCCTTGAACTGGTAGTGGTCCCCCTGAAAAGCAAAACGCAGGTATTTGCGGTGGGAAGGGCAAATAGGGATATGCAGGTAGGCATCCTGCATATCCAGTGAGCACAACCACTGTCCCGGCTGAAGGAGGGGCAGAAGACTCTGTAGAGAGAGTATCCTGAACCTTTTGTACTCCATGAACAAGTTCAGGGAGCTGAGGTCGAAAATTGGCCTCACCTCTCCTGACTTCTTTGTAACCAGGAAGAAATGGGAGTAGTAGCCCGTCCCCTGAAGGTGTGGGGGTATGGGTTTTATTGCCTCTTTCAAAAGAAGAGAGGATATTTCTTCCCAGACCAGAAGAAGATGTTCAGGCTAGTAAGATGACCTGGGGGGGGGGTTCGAGGAGATTTCTGAAGAAACTCTACTGAGTGTCCTTCCGCGATCAGCTGGAGCACCCAAGTGTCCGTAGTTATTCTCTCCCAACCCGGTAGATGGGAGGGAGAATCTCCCTCCTACCGGTTCCTCTGGAAGGTCCAGAGGCAGTGGGAGAGGAAAGGAGTCAGGAGGTATGAGGCAGCATCGCAGCTGAAGCCCCCGCTGCTTTTTTGGGTGGGGGGGGCTTGGCAGCCAGAGGGGCCCGATGTTTGTTGGCCGCTTTCCCTGAGGTTTTGCTTTCTGCCGAGGACGTCTGTGAAAGGGACAATGCTGAGCTGGAGGGGGTTTGTACAGATAGTCGACCGACTTAAGTGCAGTACCCTTCTCCTGCAGATCGGTGATGATGTCCTTGACATCACCACCGAACAGCACTGAACCCCTGAAGGGTGCGTCCTGGATAGTGGACTGCACCTCCATGACCAAACCTGACACCCGGAGCCAGGCGTGACACTGCAACTCTACGGTGAAAGCTGAGCTCCAAGCAGCAGCATCCACTGCGTCGTACATGGCACAAAGCATGTGCCGACTGGCCGAATGTGCAGATCGGACTAGATCCGCCACTTCCTGCTTCGTCTGAGACTCAGGAAGGGAGTCCAATTTAGCCTCCACCTCACTAAGGATCGCCTTCTGGTAATCCCCATATGACCAATGTAATTCAGGGCCCTAATACCCAGAGTGGAAGAAGCATAGACCTTCTTCCCATACTGGTCCAGAAGGTGGGATTCCTTGTTGGGTGGTGACATGCTCAAGTGCTTGGAGTTAGCTGTCCAGCCATGAGCAGTGCTGATCACGACTAAATCAGCTTGAGGGTGCAAATTCAAAGAGTTGACACCCTCGGGAGCCTGATAAAGCCTATCCGACTTCCTAGGAAGGGGGGCTATTGCCGACGGTTGCTTCCAAATGGTGGAAACAAGGTCAGCATGGGTGGCACCAGGGTTGGAGCAGTCTCGGGCAGATCCAGGTGCACAGTGAGTTTCTTACGCTGTGGAACCAGCTCCAAGGAATGCAACTGAAGAACTGCCTGGATTTTGCACAGCAACTCCATAAAAGAAGGATCCTCCGGAGGAGACTTCAGAGGAGTACTTGGCCTGGGCTTATCCAGAGAGTGGGGCTCGTCGTCTAAGTCAGAACGACCATCAGAGTCATCCGAGGTGTCCGAGGAGGATGAAGAGGGAGAAGGCTCCTCCTCTAGATGCGGGGGAGGAATGGACCTCTTGGGAAGCCCCTGGCGAAGCGTATCCTGCCCTGCCTCTGGTATCCGGAGGTGGAGAGGGAGTCTCTCGTCTCTGATGTAGGGGGTCTGAGACCAAGACCGGCATTGGAAGATGGCTCTCTACCTCCCTGGTGAGCTGAACCTTGGCCTCAGCCCACCAGGAGGCTAGAGTCTCCTTCAGATCCACCAGTGACTGAGGGGGCAGTGGAGGAGGGGGATACAGATACTGAGGGTATCCGTACAGCACGTATCCATACCCCGATGGTGAGTAACCCAGTGTCGGGTACTGGGGTGCCGGGTACTGCGGCCCCGGGTATGATGGCATCGGATAGGATGGGGTTGGATATCCAGAAACCAGGGGATCTGCAGGAGCAGAAGGGCGGGACCGGAACAGGAGGCCCGGCGGGTGGCAGGCCCGGCATAGGGATGGCATCCAGGATAGGGATATTGCCTGGTGTCGGCAAGACCAGCATTGACACCGGCATCCAAGGGTCCGATGTCAGGTCATCCGGCCCAGCAGGAGGGAGACCTGACTGGAGCATACCTGCATCCTCAGTATCGCCCGGGGAGGAAGGATTAAAATCCCTGGGGCCTAACTGAGGAGACGCTGGGGCCTCGGAGGGCAGCGAATGCTGCGAGGAGCCATGGACGGCAGACTGAACATCAGGGTCTGGTGTCAGCTCCAATGCCATGCAACTGTCGGAAGGGCCGACGCTCGCTTTACCGTCAGAGTCCGGGCGGACGTTGAAGGAGCCGCCATCTGACTTAGCAGAGCCATCGCCCGAGGGAGGCTGTGAAGGGGGTGCGGCCTGGTCAGGTGACTTACAGGCCCTGGGCTTCCCCCAAAGGGTCAAGCAACTTAGTGGCCTTCTCCGGGTGGACGTCAGAGGAGCCGATGTCCAACTTACCCGAGCCGCTCGCACCAGAAGGCCGCGAGGTGGCGGCCTTGCCTGGAGTGGACATCTCCTTTGACCCGTAGGCACCCAAAGGGCCTGAACATGAGCCAGATGGGTGGGTCGACACTGGCTTGGAAGCCTCCAGGATGGCCGTTGTGGAGCGGTCCCACGGGGGGATGTTACCTTGATCATGGCGACTCCAGCCAAAGTTGCGGTGGCCGAGGAAGAGGAGTCCCTGTCCCGGTGCTTCTCCTTGTCTTTCTTTTTACGGTGACCCTCAGGCAAAGTAGAGGCCTGATGAAGCTTCTTCAACTCCTTTTCCATGGAGGTCATTTTCTTTTTAAGGATGTGGGCCTCTAGGGATTGCTGCCTCCGTATGCGGGTGGCAGCGTTGAACTTTATGCAATGCTGACACTTCTCCATGGGGTGATCCAGGCCTAGACAGAAGAGGCACTGGGAATGTCCATTTTTGTGCAGGATTTGGGCGCCGCACGAGTCGCACTTATTCTTGTGCTCGGAGGGTGTAGGGGCGACATACACCACAGAGAAACTGACGAAAATTCGAGAAATTGAAGAAAAAAATGGCGGTAAAACTTCCAATGACAGACTGATGAGCAGTTGAACTTAATTGTGAGGCACTTACACAAGCTAACGGTGGGAAAGAACTGGGGGCGGGGTGGGGCACAGCCTACATATAAACGATGTCCATCACCTGACGTGGGGCAGTCCCCGCCACAGACTGCTAGCTAGAAATTTTTCCATGGGGTCCTGACGCCTGCCGCATCAGTCCTATATGTAATTACCTACTGCAAGAGCCCTCTTGAAGTAAGTTGTGATGTTAGGGTATTCAAAACTGGCTGAGAACATTAATAATAACTTCTTTTACATTTGTTTTTATTTTCACTTATGCAGAGATTACATCCTCATACAGAGCATATAAATCATATTCAATATACATTCTACTGAACGAGTGTTGCCAGTCCACCATGACGTCAGAATACCTGTTTGGTGGTGCACGCGACTGGTGTCAGTACATCCTGACATCCCAGTACAGAGTCACTGTTCATGCACACCCCCGATCAGGTATATGGAGATCATGGTCACCTGACATCACTCATGCCCCCCCCAACAACCATACTGACATTCTGGTACAATTTGATCACTCACGCATACCCCCACTTAGCCATATGGACAACTGGCAACACTCACCCCACCCCTATTTTAGCATAATGACATCCCAGTACCATTCATGCACATCAAAAATCAGGCATCCTGACATCGTGGTGGATGGGCACTACTTTTATGCCCCCAACCCCACAAATCAGGCACCCAGACATCAGTCAACTGGCACCACTCAAGACATCACGGTACACTGTCAACATGCACAATCCGTCATCCTGTCATCAAGTTCGAACAGGAAGTCAAGGATGCCTGACTGGTGTGCTTCTGTGGTGCAGCATACAGGAGTATTAGAACTGAATGGGGGCATGAGTAGTGCCAGTTGACATTATGTCAGGTTGCCTGTTTGGTGGTGTGTGTGACTGCTGTCAATTCATCCTTACATCCTGGTACACAGTGTCACCATCATGCTAGAATAGTGACTGTACCGGGATGTCAGTATGCTAAGACTGATTAAATCAAAAAATAAAACTCCTGACTGGTTCTCTCCAATCCTGAAGAAAGCACTTAGGGATAGGGACTACTGGTGGAAAAAAGCGAGGAAATCCCACCTGGAGGACGATTGGTTAGCATTCTGTAATACTAGGAATGCTTGTACCAAGCTAATTAGGTCAGAAAAAGCTAGGTACTTCCAAAAAGAACTAGAAGACAATAAAAACAACTCTGCCAAATTTTGGAACATCCTCAAAGAAGTCGAAGGTCAGTCCACTGCAACACCCCTTCCAAACAAAACTGTGTCTGATGGTACCACCTATACGGACAAAGCTGATATACTAGAGAAGTTTAATGATCACTTTGCCACTGCAGGGCTTGCCTTTGACACCTCACCTATCAGCAAACTTAGCCCAGCAAGAGACTACACTGTTGGCTTCATTGATAATCACAACCATAACCAACTGCATCCCACCTCCTTCAGCTTCCTCACAATTACGCTCAAGCAAATGGTGGACCTCCTCCTTTCTCTGGATACAAAAAAGAATGTGGGTGCAGATAATATTGAACCTTACTTCCTAAAACTTGGCCATACCTATCTGACCTCCCCAATTACACACCTATTTAACACTTTTCTGATTCAAGGTGAGCTACCTGTCTCACTTATTTAACACCTCTCTGATTCAAGGTGAGCTACCTGTCTCATGGAAAACTGCCCACATCCTACCATTATTCAAGACTGGGGATCCGAGTGATATGAACAATTACCGGCCTATTTCTATACTATCCGTCCTCTCTAAATTACTTGAAAGAATTGTCAACATCCAACTTAGAGAAAATTTGGATTCACTAAAGTTGCTAAACCCGGCTCAATCCGGCTTCAGAGCCAAACATAGTACAGTATCGGCTCTTGCCAAAGTAACTACAGACTGGCAAATGACCTTGGACTCTAAGAAGCATGTATTTGCCCTCTTCCTTGATCTAAGTAAGACCTTCGATACTGTGGATCATACCATCATGCTTATTGCATTGAGTAACATCGGATTTGATAGTTCTGCCATTAAATGGTTCACCAGCTACCTAACCAATAGGTTACAACAAGTCAAAGCCATAGGAGATCTGTCCCCACAAAAATCCTTGTTACGAGGAGTCCCACAAGGTTCCATCCTGGGCCCTATCCTCTTTGCAATATACATCAATAATCTGGACTCGCATATGGGCACAGCAAATGTGCATTTATTCGCAGATGATACTGTACTCTATACCACAAATTCATCCTTGGATTTGACCCAGGAGTACTTACAGAAAGACTTTGTCACTCTCCAATACAATCTTCTCACTCATAAGCAACTCCTCAATGCCAAAAAGACTAAAGCAATGATTCTCTCACCAAAGTCTACTTCCGGATTTCCACATATCACACAGATCCAAACACTCTTAGATGAACCTCTTGAAGTAGTTGATACCTTTAAATACCTAGGGTTCTGGCTGGATAACAAGCTCAATTTTCTGTGCCACTTAAATGAAACCTTGAAGAAACTAAGACAGCTATTAGGTTTATTCTATCGCATTAAACACCTACTTACATTAGAAGCCAGAATGAGACTAGTACAAACTACATTCCTACCTATACTGGACTACGCTGACTTCCTTTACAGTCATTGCCCATCAACGATGCTAAACAAACTGGACATCCTTTCCCACTGGGCTTTAAGATTTATCCTAAATCTACCCCATGGTACACATCACTGTCGTCTATACCAGATTTCAGGATGGACCTCACTCTCAGCTAGAAGAAAAATGAATGCTCTCCTCTGTTTTTTAGAGCATTATCTGATAACCTCCCTGCACACATCTCGAACCTCTTCAAACAGGCTAAAGGTTCCTATGGCCTGAGACGCTCTCCATAATCTGCTTCCAGATTCCTAGAGTGAAAACTACCCTTGGCTCAGCAGCAATCAACTTCTCACTTCCATCACTTTGGTACACTATGCAAGACTCATTAAAATTATCCTCACTTCCAAGCATTTTCACATTCAGAGCTCTATTAACGGATTATCTGAAGGAATCATGCAACTGTTTCAGACGCCGATGACCCTAAGCCCCGGGTGCCACTCTTAAATCCTTCACCTAAGTATCTCATCCATCCCACATTCCTAACAACAGAAACCTAGGACCTACAAGCCTAGTTCCATTAACCTGAGATGGCCCTGCCTATTCTCTACCTTTTACCTATTCTGGCCTCCATCTTGGCTGCCTACTCTTTCACCTCAATTTCTACCATATTCCTTAATACCTCTGTAACCCCCCTGCAAATGGGGGTTCCCAAAAGTCTTCCAGGAGCTTGCCTGAATTCTCCAAGTCTGGGCGGTGTTCGGTGTCTGAGCTGTTTAAATGTGGTTCCAAGTGAGTGGTATTTGAGCCTCCACGTACTGTCTCTTTAAGAGCTGTTTTCTTGCAGACAATTAGTTTGTATGGGGGGACTGTGTATTCAATGCTCGAATCCTGCCCGAGCTGCTGCCAATTCTCTCCGTTTCTGCCGTCGCTACATGTGCAGAGGGAGCCTTGTTGAAAGCTGTAACTGTTTGCCTGTAATCATTTAAAACATTAGCAAAATTGTAGTTTGTCTAACCTGCCTTTATTGCAGCTGGGATTCTGTGTGTGTTACCCCTACATTTCGGACCTAAGCTGCTGTGCTGGGCCAGTTGGGTTAAGGGAGCCCTAAAATGGAGCCTGTGGACGAATCAGAACTTGGACTCTTAATCTGAGCCAGCCACAAGGGGAGTGTATGGGCAGTGACTCTGGGAAATGTAGTTTTGACCTTGACACCTTTTTCTACCAGCAGAGGGAGTCTTATTGTGACTGACAGCTGAACTAGCCAACAGAATAGTGTGGAGCTAAATGAAATGCCCTGCTTTGTGACTGGAAAGATCAGATCAGTTGTGGCAGTGAAGAGAGAAGGAGCTGCTGTGTTTCTGCGGTGTATAGTTTCACGCGGGAAGCACATGTGAGGCCCTGAGGTTCGGCCTGCAGCCGTTACAAGCGCCAGATCGGACTAAATCAGACTTGTGAAGTAGTTGATACCTTGTGAGGAGAAATAAGGAGATCTGAAGAGTAGAAACCAGGCTCACCCTGTAGAAGACTGGAGAAATTGCTGAATCGCGCTTGGTCTGTCAGGAACTGAAGCTCTGTGTGTTCTCCCGGGTGTCTTGCAGTAATTGCAGTCGGGATCGAGGAGCAGCCTGCCTGGTATAGTACTATCCTTTTACATATAAATGTGCGTAGTGTTTGTGGGAAATCGCTATTTCAAACCCCCTGTACAGTGAATTGTGTGCTGAAGCTGGAAGTAAACCCCAGCTTAATTCGGACTACATCCGTTTGCTATCAACTGCAGTGGGGTCCAGTCACAAGGACCTTGTCCTCATGCCCTGTTCATCTGGCAATCCAGAGGGACATTCTCCATCTGATCCTCAGTTTGGGTGTTGTGAGTACAAATCAGGGTATTCCCCTGCAGCTTGTTTTTCAATCACAAGTGTATCATCTAATTCTTGTTGTTTCACTGTTTCATGGACTGAGCCCTCAGACTCTGGATTACAATTGGGTGTTGTGCATATATTTTCCTTTACAGGGCCCTATCCATCTGCACCTGCCAGCCAACCCCAGACAATGGACCTGGCTGGCCCCCCCCAACCTGGGTACCCAGACTGTGACTTTTCAGACCCTGTATGTGTGCACAGTACTTTGATTTAATGCCACTACTTAACCTGATTTCCCCCTCCCATGTTACTGTCCCTTAAATAAACCAGATTTGTTGTTGTTATACTATATACTGTCTGTGGTGTTGGTACTTATAGAAACAGTATTGTGTTTTGCTGTGTATGTTGTTTAACCTTACTTTACAGGGGGTCCTCAGAGACGTGCTGTAGAATCAGTCTCGAGGCTGAGTGGTATCTATATGAGTGAACAGTGTGTATACGTAGGGTATTGGGGCTGTAACTCCGGTGTACTGTGTGAGCCACTAGAGGGAATAAAAGGGGGTCTCAGTGTCCCAGAGGGCGGTGGCCAAGCTAGTCTAACCACTACAAACCCTGACCTCTGGGTGGAGGCACCCCCCATAGGACGTAGGCCCCTCAATCTGTCTGTAGTCAAACAGTCAAAGGCAGTAGCCCTTGAGATAGTGACACCTAGGGGTTACACCTCCTTATTTTTGATCATTTAGGTATGAGCTCTTACTTAGCGGAGACTATATGGGATTGTTGTCTCTTCTCATTCCAGTAAAGCTTATCATTATGTACCTTTGCATGTTAATTATGTTGACCGGTATGTATAGGCCCATATTGACCGGCACCTTCACAATGTTTTTTTTTTTTTTGCACCACTGTCCACCGTAATTGTAATCTTATGAAGTGTACTGTATTGTATTTATGCCCAGGACCACCTTGAAAATGAGCTTGCTCAATGGTGTTTATGCCTGGTTAAATAAAGTGATTGATCGATTGATTGATGCTCACCACCAATCAGGGATCCAGACATCATGATAATTTGGCACCGCCCATGCCTCCCCTCTCCAACAGGCATCCACACATCCAGCTTACAACTTACGCACACCACCAGTTAGGCATCCTGACAAAACAGTTGACCAGAAACACTCCTGACTTCCTCTCCTGGTGCATGCCATTAATCACACCTGCAGAACACAATCTACAGTCTTCCACACTCCCTATGCTGTGTGTGTGGGACAGTGTACACAACAAAGCAGGTGAACCCCAGTTTGTCAGGGACTGGAGGCCGAAGGAACATGACATTGTGTGATCCCATTCCCTTGTGGAGTTTCCACTGGGCACACGGCAGTCCTTCTCCCATGACAGCATGGGAGGAGTGGGAGGGGCAGGGTCAGTAGCTAAGCTGTGGTTCCTGCAATACAAGCAGACTAGATGGATCAAATGGCCTTCTTCTGGCTTCTTTGTATTTATGTTTCTATCTGATGACCGAAACAGGCTGAAATCTCATCCCGCAGCACATGATTCCTGGATTCTCTCCTACCATCTCATAGCTGCTTACAGACGCGACGCCTCTCCTCACCACTCCAAATGGTTTGATGTGTTCTGGTGAGCTTGACAGTGAGGGTCTGTATGTCACTACCATCCTCTTCCTGGTGCTACCTGGCCATTTGGCTAGGCCTCCTCTGTTCACTCGACATCATCTTGACATCTATACCCCCTGCCTACTTGACCCTGCCCAGACCCCTTGCTGTGCCAAAAATATGAAGGTAATGTCTGGCATGGTACACGTATTTGTATTATTTACACCCTTATGTTCTAGCATAAATATTGCTAAAGTGCACTTACCTGAGTCCTTGGGATTCCTGTATGGGGTTGAGTGACTCGAAGAGAACATGCAGTTGTACGGTACCTGTAATATTAAAAATAGCAACAAGGTCTCAAACACTCTGCAGCTCTTTAGTAGGTAAAAACAAGGCAATATAATAAAACAATACTTATCTGATACACGTGGTCTATGTCCTCCCACACTGTGGTCATTGTTCCATGGCATCCATAGACAATACGGAAAATAGATTAATATTAGTCTGACTCCCGTACCCACCACAAATGCATGTTGTTCTCAGCACATGTAACCAGCTGACTGTATAATATTGTATAACTTGTATCATACTGTATAATTTCATTATCATACTGTGATATTTACCAATGTTATGTAATCCTGGGTCGCCCCTGAAAAAGGGACCTCCGGGGCCCAGTGGGCTTACCCGGTCACCAAAATTTAATAAATAAATAAATAAATTGTGATTAGCCAAGTCGGTTGGGTATAAAGGACTTTTTTGTTTGTTTAAATGGGTTGGTCTGGAGGGTGGATACCAGAACCAAGGTAGCAACCCAAGTTCGTGAAAAGACTCTGGTCACTCACACACACTCAACTCCCCCCACCCACATCACCCAGCTCCTCTCCACCCATGCAAAGCCCTTCCACACACAGTCATGCTCAGTTTCTCCACACTGATACAGCTTCCCCAAAACACACACACATGTATTTCCAGCCATAAAAACTGCTCCATTCTCCCCCAAAAAAACACACTCAGCTCTCCCCATGCACAACCTGCCCCCTATACTGATACACACCAAGCTATACATACAGAGATGCACACCCAAACACAGCCTGCTCCACATACATGCCACACAGACTAGATGGACCATTGGTCTTTTCCTCATTGTCTGTTTCTATACAAACTCAGCCATCTCCCACACACACCAAGCTCTTTCACACCGTCTCTCACATATGTACACACACCCCAGCGCTCAGCCCCCCAACATACATACAGCCAGCTCCTCACCCACATACACACACATGCATGCATATATACACACACACACACACATATGCACACACACACGCCTTGCTCCCCATACATGCCACACAGACTAGATGGACCTTTGCTATCTTCCTCTCCTGTCACTGTCTATTTCTATACAAATTCAGCCATCTCCTACAAGTGCCAAACTCCTCCACATTGTCTCTCATACACGTACACACACCCAGATGCTCAGCCCCCCCCCATACACACAGCCAGCTCCCCACCCACACCCATGCATTCCCAGCCCCATACACTACTAAACTGTTCACTATGTGCCACCTTTTGGAAAACTGAAACAATACATAAACCACTCTTTGTTTTAACGGATTAAGTATTAGCCATGGTGTATTGGGTGAGAATGCCATGGTAACAATTTAAAATAAATTAAGTAGAGCCAACAAAATAGCAGAGCAGCAAAAAGGTAAAGAAATATTTAGTAAATATTTCACCTCAATTGCTATCTCCCTTTCCAGCGTTTCCAATCTATACATGTTAGGCCTATGGCACAAGATCTAAGCAAGAGCCAGGAAAACAGCAGACAGATGGGGGGTGCGAAATTCAACCAAAAAGAGAAAACTACCTATAGGACTAACTGCAGTGCCTGCAAACACTGCAGTGTGCAAAGGAGAAAACAGAACTCACCTTCATCATGGTAGTTGCTCTGGGCTTTTGCGTGTCCGAAGTCTTGCTCTTTGCCACTCCACTGATGTCACTCCCATGACTCCTTCAGTGTCTTCACATCAAATCTGCCCAAAGGGTCACAGAGGAAGAGAAAGAGTAGGAGCCATGGCAACATGTCAGCATAGAGTACGTATAGCGCATCATCACCCTATTGTGGATGTCAAGACCAGGAAGTGTCCCTTTAACATCCACATAGTTTAGGTGGCACTGCGAGTCCGTGCAGCATTTTCAGTTTTTTAAAATAAATTAATATAGTAGAAGCCACCTGGACAGGATTTGCATTGTCAGGGTCCGTATGCACTGCAGTAGCAAGAGGCCCCTTCCACAAAGGCACGTGGTCAAACCTTATAACATAAGCATTCCATACTTACTGCAGTTGCCACTTTCAATACAACAAATAAGCATTGCCACCATACAACAAAACAATAAACATATATTCAGTTGATATGAGTCTCTATACACTAGGCTATGTGTGATTCTCCTCTCAAAGGCTTCAAAATTAAAAGGAAAGTTTCACCCTGACATGATCTTGCTGTAACCCCCCCATGGGGGCTTACCTGTTTTTGCCCTTTAGGTGCCACCCAGTGCCTCCCGTTCCCCCGGACCCCTGGGTCCTGCCTCCGCATTGCCCATATTGTCCCTGAAGTCTCCATCCAGCACCTGGGATGTTGTGTGCATTGAGGCCAGAGGAGCTAAACCACAGAGCTGCCACACTACTTGAAGTTTGAATGAGTAGTGATGGCCCGCACATGCGCAGTACCGCATTCTGCTTTTCTTATTGCAATTGCGGAAAAACAGGTGCCCCTCTAGTGGTCTCTGTCTCAAAAATGTGTTAATTGGGGACCCAAGACCTGGAAAAGATGCATAAGGAGTTGCAGTTTGTTGTGAATAAAGAGTGCCAGTAAGCGCTGTGGGGAATGCTTCATGAATATAGGGAGGCAGTATAGCGCAGTGGTTTAAGGCTCTGAGCTGCAAATCTGGAGACCTGGGTTTGAATCCTGCAGCCCCCACTTGCATACTGCATGACCCTGAGCAAGTCACTTAACTTCCCTGTGCTCCCAGGTTGCACCTGTAAACAAGCTTTCAGCTTAATCTCTCTTTCCTGGTTAAACAATTGGAAAAAATATATATATGTATATATTAATGAGGCATAATACATGTTGATGAGCTGCCTGCCACAGTCCCAGTGCTTCATGGGTGTGCTGTGCACATGGTCAAGTTCAAGGTCTGTGTCCACAGTGTCCTGGGCCCCCATCAACTATTGTGCTACAGCGGGGCTATGCTCCATGGTACACTTCCCTGCTGTCCAGAGTGCAGGGGTCCCAGTGTGTTGTGCGCTCTGCCTACAGGTTGGTGTCCACCTACCTAGGCTGGCGTTTGCACCCCCTGGCATTGGCGTCCCAGAATCTGTAGCTCCCAAACATGCCATCATGAATGCACGTCAGTTCGCTGCCCCAATGCATAATTTTCTGCTGCCCGCCTCTCTTCTCCATGTTCTCCTCAGCTGTAGTTCCCTAACCTGCGACTTCTGTGGTAAATGACTTATTGTAGCCCTCACTGTGCTCTCTCCAAGGGGGCCTGCATTTTCTGCCCCAATGCCGGTTTGTTTGTCGGAGTTCCGGTTCACCTGCTTTGTTGCCTACTCCTGTGGCAGGCTTGCACTCATATAGCAGTGTTGTGCCACATGTCCCAGCATAATGCTGGCTGCTTGTGGACTCTGCCCCTGCATGGAGCTGTGGGTTTTCAGGATTTTGCACCTCCTGTGTGTTGGGTGGCTTTTCCCGACTGTGCTCTGTCTGGACAGTGGCTCTGCCGGTCTGCTGTGGGTCGGGAGTGTGTGCTTGGTATTCCGTGTGTCAGGATACCGAGTTTTGGCACTGCATAACATATCCCCCTACTAACTGACTACCCTGTAAACAGCTGCACCATTCTTTAAGCCCCCATACAAGCCTCCCCAAATCAGAGCACACTCCCTGGATCATTTCACAGCCCCCAACCCTGCCTCTTACCCCAGCTAACTACTTTCCCTGCTGCCAGAATCCCCCAAACCACCCTTATCATCCATGGACCAGCCTCCCCCTCCAACAAATCTCCATGCAGCTAGAACACTCTACCAGACCACCCTCTTCTCCCCTAGCTAGCAACCTTCCCTGCAGCTTAACCAACCTTCCAGCTCTGTCCCCTGACAAACAGTCCCAGGACAAGCCTCTTTCCCAACAACAGCCCGCCCTGCAGCTGACTCCTTCCCCAGATCATACTTCCCACCCACAGAGTAGCTGCTCACCCACACTAACTACTCTCCCTGCATCTGAAACAGGCCCTGCCCAGCCAACCACTCTCTCTCTCTCTGTAGCTGAACCACACTTTCGGCCCCTGGACAAACCTTCCCCAAGGAAAGTATTGTCCATGGACCACTCCACAGTTACAAGGAGGGAGGAAGAGGCCCCCAACTGTGTAGAAAGCAACTGCTGGTGGGGGACTCAATTGGGGGATAGACTTGAGAGCAGGGTGGGGTAAAGGAGAGGGAGGTGAAATACTTGAGAGGTGCTTTGGCTTGGAGGGATGAGAGCAGATACAGTGGATCATTAGGCAGCAGGAGATGAGAGGGAGCTAGATGTCATTGTCCACCTGGGGACAATTGACCTAGCAAGGGACAGGGTAGGGTTAGTGCAGAGAAATTTCAGAAATCGGGTGAGGGTCCTCAAGCATGCATGGTGGCTTTTGCCAAAAGGTTACCTATATACAACTGGGGAGAAGATAGGACTCTCCACATGGCTTTCAACAGTTGGTTAAAGGCATGGTGTGGGGTGGGACTCAGTACTAGGAGTGGGCCTCTTCAATATCTTCATAAGTGAAATTGCACAAGAACTGAATGGGAAGGTATGTCTTTTTGAAAATGCCACCAAAACCTGTTATAGGGTGGACACTCAGGAGGCTGTGGAGAAAGGGTTCACCCATGCTGGTGTGACAACCATGTTGCTGATGTCTATTACAGCACAGGCAACATTACAGTGCCAGGCATCCCAGGAGTTACACCGCCAAAGCACCCTCCCGGGAAACAGTCAGTCTCCAGTGGACCCCCTTCCCCTAATTATCCCAAAGGTCCATGTTCTTAATTTACCTGCTGTCAAGTCCTACCCCATCCTACAATAACCCTGTAGGTATACAGTAGATTGTTACTATCCCTGATGTCCAGTGGTTCCCATTTATTTTTTTATTCATTCATTTGTTTACCGAGTATGTGCACTGGTCCGAGAACCATTCTCAGACATGACCTGGGCCATTGAGGATGGCACAGGAATACAAGCAAGTACAAAGGAGGCTGGGACAAGGCATACAGTAGACAGTAATAAAGCTATACTGGATAATATACAGGATAGTTATATGAAGATATATATAAAGTTGCAGCACAATGGATAAATAACATTTATGACAATGGCAGGTACAGTAGTAGCCAAGTTGTAATACAAATTAGGCATGATTGGAGATAAGTAAAGGAAAAAGTGCATCAGGGCAGTGTAGGTATGGACCAAGAAAGGAAAGGAGGGAAGGGGAGTAGAGGCATGATAATAAGTTGGGAGGGCAGGAGCAAGGGGTGGAGGATAGAAGGTGAGATCCAAGAAGAGAATGGAAGAGTCCTGCAGAGTCAGTGGTGCTAAGTGGAGTGGGCACATTGTTCCAGAGGAAAGGGGCTGCAGATGAGAATGCACATTTACCCATTCAGGTGGAGAATGGGGGCACTCAAGCATGGAACCAGCAGTGAGGCAGAGCTCTTGAACAAACACTTTTGGCCAAAGGAGGTGGGATTGCAGAGAGGCAGCTTAGTTTTGGATGGCCTTATTGACTGTGCTGGCCAGGAGATAGGTCTGTTGGGCTGACAGGGGGAGCCAGCCCAGGGCCTGATAGAGGAAGCAGTGGTGTGTTGAGTGAGAGCCATTGCCCCTGTACAGTATATCCAAAGCCTCCACCATGACCCAGTTAGTTCTTATAGCTAACACTACCCCCTGGTCCCCAGGCTTGCTATATATTTGCCACCGTACCACATTTGACACAGTCACAGACCGTCCTCTCGGCTCATTGATCAGGCACAAAATGGATGATAGTTCACAGTCATGTGCTAACTGTACACAGCTGTTTATACAGTAGGCACATGAGTGCAAAACTGGCATTCTGTCCTCAGTTGGTCACAGAAGTTAGCAGAGTGTCTCTGCCAAATGACACTGTGGGGAGAGTGTGTAAACATATGGTGGGGGCCATGAATGGTGGGAGTGGTGGGACTGGGTGGGCAGGTAGGTACTGGCAGTTTCTGATGTACAGAATGGGCAGGAGAACCACTGAACACCTGGCGATGTTACTGATAGTGGGAGCTCAAAGATGCAGGGGTAGGAGGCGGAGGTGATATGGGGTTTAGGAAGGCAACATCTTTTAGAGCCATTCACCAACCGGTCAGAGATTCACTAATCATGCTATCCAATATATCATTTTGTAATCCTACCCTGTTTTTGGGGTGCAAAGTGTTGTTTGAGAGTCACTAACCCATTTAGAGACTGCAAATGCCCTTTGAATGTTCTGGTCTATGTGAACAATAACAGTCCATTACCAGTAAGATAAAGACAATTGAACAAATAAAAATATGGAATTTATTTATTTATTTAGCTTTTGTTTATTTTGAGAGCTGTCCACCATGAGGCTGATAATGTAATTCATCTTAGCAATGCATTAGAGTATAATGAAATTAATACTGGTACCACTGTCCTACCACATGAGTCTAGGGTTGCTGTGAGAGGTACCAAATACTGAAATGTCAAAATAATGCAGTACCATTGTACTACCAGTGTGCCAGTATTTGGAGGAGCTGACAAAAAATCTCAAAATGTTGTGATACCATTGTATTACCAGTGTATATGTGAGAGACGGAGAAAATGGTAAAAAATGCCATGGTGATACCATTGTGCCAGTGCACTCCCAGTGCACCGAGGAAAATCTGTATATTACCTACCACTGTGATACCAGAGTACCAATGGGTAGTGCCATTGTGGATTTTTCAGCTGACCACAGTATTGCCATTGCTATATCACTGTATTGCCATTGGGACAAATTCGGTAAGGGTAACCAGATTGCTGAGACAATGCAGTGCTAAAGAAGTGTGATAAAAATGATAAAGTGTTGCCAGTACTACTGCAGTATGCAGCAAAAAATTAGTGAAGGAAATACAGTGCTAAAGAAGTGTGCATGAAAATCTAATAATTCTTTGCAGTGCTCTTACAGTCTGCATCAAAACATAAGAAAGATTGAGCAGTGGTACAACAGTATAGCAGAAAGGCAATGCAGTTTATTAACAGTGCACTGACGAAAAGCAGTGCTTTGTCAGTCGGGACCGAAATAACACTGAAATGAGACTCAAGAGAGAGAGAGACTCCACTTCCCTCTGGGTGTATATATATATATATATATATATATATATATATAAATATATATCCTCGAGGAAAGGAGGGAAAGGGGGGACTGGGAATGAAAATGAAATACGTTTGCTGTATGCTAGTCTATTTTAGGGTGTCACATTTAACAATTTAATGAAAACAAAAAGAAAAGATATGATGAGTTACAAGGGTTGGCTGGAGAAAGGAGAAGAGGAGCTTGCCCTCATTCTCCTATTCCCCTTGCAAACCCAGTGGAACCCTCGTGGACTTACTATCTTATAAAAACTATCTTTTAAGATGAAACAAAATGGAAACACAAAACCCAAAACCCCCTTAACATATAACCCCCCTTAACAGAAACTCCCCTTAACCAAGAAAAGAGGAGTTGAGTCTAGACTAGAAAAGATAACATGTATGAACATGTATGTCATAGAAACATAGACGTTGATGGCAGATAAAGACCACAAGGCCCATCCAGTCTGCCCATTTTTTCTACCTTATCAATGTGTCATAGGTCTGTACTCTGTCAATGGCCTATCTATTCATACTCATCTGTATTACTTCCTTATGCCTATCCCATGCCTGTTTGAAGCCCTGCACTGTATTCATATCCACCACTTCCTGAGGTAGGCTGTTCCATGCATCCACCACCATGTCTTTACTATTTGATGGGGAACTCCTGAGGATAAGAGGTTTATACTAGTTTTAGCAAAAAGGGGTGAATCACCTGACAGTGATGTCATCCATAAAAGGTATAAAAACCCACCACTTGGAGTAACAAAGATAGATAGAGGAATCAGTTGAACACTGACTACCAAGTGAAGAGGACCTCAGAAGTGTGAGCTTGTTTCCACATTGTTCTATCTGCAAAGGCTGAAGCTAAACGTCAGGAATTTTCAAAATTAGAAAGTTTGCTGGATACTGGACATTGAATAACCTTTTGTTTTCTGGATGTTTATTTTTTTTATTTTCTGATTCAAGTAAAATAATGCACATTTGCATTTTTATGCATCTGACCTCTGGATTTTGTTGTGTATGTTTCGTCCCACACCTTCACAGTGGTTTCAGAAGTGAGATTTCTGGTACGTCTAGACTGCCTGGGAGATGTTATCAGTGGGTATTGAACCAATACCCAGACAGATGCAAAAAGATCATTGTACTGAGGCAAAAACATATCCATTCACTCGTGTCATGGTGGAGAAGACTGGAGAGAAATCCGGACCAGGATTGGATCTTGGAGCCAGAAGAAAGCCGAAGGATGAGCTGGAGTGTGAGACAAAGGGACAGACAGGTGAAAAGCCTCTTCCAGGATTGGACCTAGGGGCTCTCTGTGGAGCAGTTGCAGGTTATGTTGACAATCGTGCTGCAGTGTGCCAGTACCAGTGATAAGCATCCAGTGAAACAGACAGATGGCCTGACTGTGGTGTTCCAGATGATAGCAGCCTTGATGACGTGGCTGATTCGAAGATAGCTAGAGGCAGAGCGGCTTTGCCTGAAGGCAGAGAACACTGTGTTGGAGGTCGGGAAGAGTTTGAGTACAGGTGCTGCGCATTTTGAGAAGGAACTGGAGGGGACAGAGTCCTGAATCCAACTGCAGGAGCCAGCAGAAAGGTTTGAATTGTGTAATAACTATCCAGAGCTTCCCATATTCCAGGGGTTTTATCTGTGTAATATGGACTCTAAAAGTGAGGGGTGTCTATGTCAGGAAAGCATGGACAGCAGTCTGAATACCACTGAAACCCCAGGTGAGACTGGTCCTTTAAATATTATGCTGGGCAATGAAACTACAGTCAAGCAAGAAGAGGCCTGTAAGTTGTAAGATGAAGGGGCTTCATTTGTAGATGCACTAGACAAAAATTGGGAAAACAGTAGATTGGGGCAAATAGCAATCTGGGTACCTATTATAGAGAAACTAAAACAGTGTATAAAAATGAAAGATGGTGTACCTGTAAACGGTGGGGTGGGTAATTGAATGTATTCATGGTATGAAAGTATTAATGAGATTTTGTACCATATGAGATCCAAACCCAGATCTAACAAGATAGGTATACAAGTGGTGGTGCCAAAGAGATATCAGTAGAGGGTACTAGTGGCTGCTCATTCCAGTACTTGTGGGCACCTCAGTCATGAAAGTACGCTGAATAATCTGGTACCTCATTTCTACTTGTCAGGAATGTACAGACAGGTGTCAGCTTACTTAAAATCCTGTTTGGTCTGCCAGTCAAAGATGTTCCCTGCCTCTAGGAAAGGGCTCATGCAGAACAGTTGTGCTGGTGTGCAGTGGGTGGACGCTCCAACCCTTCCAATGTCCTGGTGGGGTGATTTCCAACAGTAAGGACTGTTACCCTCTTGTGCAGGGGTGTGTGTGACAAGGTGAGCCCTGTTTGGGAGTGGATGCCCATGTGTCGGGTGTCTGGGCCCCTCCATTCCTTTCACTCTCTGTTTCTGTGGGACGGCCACTCACGCTGGGAATGAAAATGAAATACGTTTGCTGTATGCTTGTCTATTTTAGGGTGTCCCATTTAACGATTTAATGAAAATAAAAATAAAAAGGTATGATTAGTTCCAAGGATTAGCAGGAAAAGGGAGAAGAGGAGTGCACCCTCATTCTGCCATTCCCCTTGCAAACCCAGTGGAACCCTCATAGACTTACTATCATATTAAAACTATGTTTTGAGATGAAGCAAAATGGAAACATAAACCCCCCTTAACATATAACCCACTTAACATAAAACCCCCTTAACCAAGAAAAGAGGAGTTGAGTCTAGGCAAGAAAAGATAACATGTATGAACATGTATATCTTTACTGTTTGATGGGGAACTCCTGAGAATAAGAGGTTTATACTGGTTTTAGCAAAAAGGGGTGGATCACCTGACGGTGATGTCATCCATGAAAGGTATAAAAACCCATCACTTGGAGTAACAAAGATAGGGGAATCTGTTGAACACTGACTGCCAAGTGAGGAGGACCTCGGAAGTGTGTGCTTGTTTCCACACTGTTCTATCTGCAAAGGCTGAAGCTAAGCCTCAGGAATTTTTGAAATTAGAAAGTTTGCTGGATGCTGGACATTGAATAACCTTTTGCTTTCTGTATGTTTATTATTTTTATGATTTTTTATTTTCTCATTTGAATAAAATAACAACGCACATTTGTGTTTTCATGCACCTGAATTCTGGATTGCGGTATCTGTTTTATCCCACACCTTCACAGACCTTTCTGACGGGGTTGTGGGGTCGAAAACTCCACTAAGTTAGGGAGGCAGTATAGCACAATGGTTTAAGGTTTTGAGCTGCAAATCTGGTGACATCCAGCAGACCAGACCTGGGTTTGAATCCCACAGCTTCCACTGACATACTGTGTGACCCTGAGCAAGTCACTTAACTTCCCTGTACTCCCAGATTGCCACTGTAAAAAAGCTTTCAGCTTAGTGTGCTAATCCTGTTTAAACAACTAAAAAAAAAAAAAAAAAAAAAAACAGTGGGGGAATTCAAGAATGCATGGGACAGACGTAAGGCAATTCTGTGGGGGGTAGGAGGTAGTAGGCTGTTGGTTAACTAGGATCTGCAGCTTGTCCAATAGGTAGTGAAATGGGCAGACTATGTGGACCAGGTGGTCCTTCTCTGCTGTCAAAGTCTGTTTCTAAGTGGGGGTTGAAGGAGCAGCAAGCCCTTTAAGAATTGTTTGAAAATGGAATGAGAAATTTGTTTTTTCTTTGCCTTCTGAAATGTACAGTAGGTTGAAAGGGCTGCCAGGTGGACTTTCATGGATGAGGCCCTAAGGCCTGATGCTTGTAAGTAAATAGATAGTTTAGTATAGAGGACAGGCTAGGTTGCAGGAGGTCACTCTGTCTTTACACCAGAAAGAGAACCTCTTCCATTTGGAAGCATGGGTCTTTTTGTCACTAGGTTTCTTGGCTAGTATTAGAATCTTCAGGACTCCCTCTGAATATTGTGAGTCTGGGATCACTAGCTCTTCAAGTACCAGGCCTTGAGGCAAAGTGACTCTATGCTGGGAAATGTTATCCCTGTCTGAGACAAGGTCAGGAGACTGTGGCTCGAAGGCAGGTAAATGAGCTGCTTGATAGGGCGAGGAGAATAGAGTACCATGGCTGCCTTGCCCAGTCTGGAGCCACCAGGATGATTGTTGCTGGCTGCATTCTGAGTTTGAGCAGCACTCTGAGTATCAGGGAAAATGGAGGAAATGCATACAGGAACCTTCCTGTCCGGTTGAGGGACAGGGCATCCACTGGCACCGAGTCTAGTACCAGAGGCCTGCAACAGTACAGGGGAATCTGATGATCGTCTTTGGAGGTGAAGAGGCCTATCTCTGGAGTGCCCCACCTCCTGGAGACTTTAGCAAGCACTTCTTTGTTTAGGGTCCACTTGTGGTGGCCATGGCTGATGCAGCCCAGAGAGTCTGTCAGCACATTGTCCTTGCCTGGCAAGTGAACGGCAGTAAGTTGCATGTCCAGGGAGTGAGTCAGTGACCATATCTTCATGGCCTCTGTGCAGAGCTTTGAGGATCTTGTGCCCCCTTGCTTGTTGATGTAGAACATGGTGGTGGTGTTGTCTGTCCTGATTTGGATAGATTAGCCTTTGAGCTGGGGGTAAAGGCTTTTATGGCCAAATACACAGCTCTGAGTTTGAGGATGTTTATGTGACACTTGGACTCCCTGGAGACCATATCCCACTTATGGACTGACTTGCCAGGTGTGCCCCCACCCTAGCAGGGAGTCGTCTGTAGTGAGCACTCTAGAGGGTTCCTTCTGTTGGAAGGGGATTTCTTCCCTGAGGTTGTTCCTGTCGACTCACCAGTCCAAAGCTTGTAGGAAAGTCCTAGTGACAGGAACCAGCTTTGACAGGGAGTCTCTTTTTTGAGACCAATGAACCCTCAAGTGGTACTGAATGTCCTTCATCTGAAACCTGGCACCTGGAACTACTGCTGTAGTGGAGGCCATGTGGCCTAGGAGTTGAGGAAGTGCCTGGCTGGCTTTGGTTGGCTGAGGACAAATGAGTCTGCCAGGCTCTGGAAATTTTCTAACCTGTCTACTGGGAACAAGGCTTTCCCTTGCTGGGTGTGCAGCTCTGCCTCAATGAACTCCAGGAGCTGAACTGGCTCTAGCTGGGACTTTTCTGTTTTGATCAGGAAACCCAGCGATTCCAGGCTAAACAGTGTTAGGTGGAGAGAGTCTCTGAGCTTTTGGGAAGACTTGCCTGTTGTTAGCCAGTTGTCCAGAAAGGGGAAGACAGAGACCTCCTGCCTTCTGAGATGAGCTACAGCGACTGCCAGACACTTTGTGAAAGCTCTGGGGGCTGAGGGAAGGCCGAATGGGAGAACTGCAAACTGGTAGTGGCTAGAGGGCAGTCTGAATCTGAGGTACTTTCTGTGAGAGGGCCTGCTGGGGATGTGAAAGTAGGCATCGCTGAGGTTTACTGAGGCTAGCCAGTCTCCTTGTTGCAAGGAGGGGATCACCACGAATAGGGTGACCATCCTGAATTTGGGATTGTCCAGGTGCTTAATTAGGAACCTGAGGTCTAAAATGGGTCACTAATCCCTGTTTCGTTTTGGGTGCAAAAGTTTCTGGAGTACAGGCCCTTTCCCCACTAGGAGGGGGTGCCCTTACTACTGCATGTGCCAACAGGAGAGACTTGACCTCTGGCTCCAACAGAAATATTTTCTGTGGGAGTCAGATGCTTGAAACTCCAGTGGTCCTGCCGTGTAGGAAACTGTTTGAACTGCAGGGTAAGCCCTTAACCCATCACCTCCAGCACCCACTTGTCTATGGTGATGTGTTGCCACTGATGGAGGTAGTGGGTCAGACTTCCCTCTACTGGCAGAGGGGAGACAACCTGAGCATTCCCATCAGGGATTTTGTTTGAACTGAGCTTTTATTTTATTTATTTGTCATCTTAATGTTACACCTCTGAGCTAGAAGCTCATTTACAAAGGTTCCACGTCAATACGACAGTATAGACAATCAATCAATCAGTCAATCAATCAATCTTTATTTTACCAGGCGAAACATTGAGTGAAACTCATCTACAAGATGGACCTGGGAGATTCACAATTAAACAAAGGATAAGAAGAACAATAACAGTGAATCATAGTCTGAATGGCTTTCATGTGAATGTAACAAGAGAGACATATTATATGTAGCAATCATTGGGCGAAATAAACTATCTGTTGAATTATTAAAACAGCTGCATATATACACTATTATACAATATATACAAAACAAGAGATACACATGCTCGCTAATCAGATATGTACATTCACTGGAAAGGTATAATCATTATTTACATATATTAGTAGTTACAGGGTTATAAAACTGAAAAAAGTCAAGAATAAGTGCAATAAGTACAGGCAATAAAGTACATTTGAGGTTTTAGTAACATTATTTGATAAACATGGAGCACAGAGACACAGGCAATTAGGGTGAGGAGGGGAGAAGAGGGTAAGAAATATAGCAGATAAAAATGCTTTTTGTCATGGGGTTCAAGGAGGGAGTGAGTGGAGGGGGTGGGTTGAGAGGTAAGGGTGGATGGGGAGCAGAGAGCAGGGGATTAATACTAGTGGATAGGATAGGCAGTAAGGAAGGGGGTTCTGGAGTAGGGAAGGATGAGTGTAGGGGTAGGCGGGTATATGTGGGTGGAGGGCGGGGTAGAGAGACAAGAGAAGGGGCAAAAGGTGAGGGGGGAATCATGGCAATGTGGTAGGTAGACATGTGAGGGAGGGTGTGGGGAGGGCTAGGTCCTGCAGTCACAGGTGCCGAGTGCTGTCAGGTGCTTGAGTAGCAATTTCTTAAAGGTTCTGAGCTTTGGCACACTTACTTCTTCCAGAGGGAGTTCACAGAGCCAGAGGGGTGACTTGTAGGCAAAGGATCGCTGTGCCATGGCAGTCTGTCAGAAGGAGATGTGTAAGGTGTTTCTTGCTTTACCTCTAGTCTGGTGTGAGTTAGATGCAGGTTTAAGAATGATTTGTATGGAAGGGTGGTGTTAGACTAAGGAGTGATTTTTTCTCCTGAATAAACAGGCCTGGTACTTAATCCTCCCCAGGAAATTAAGCCATTTGGATTGGGCATATACAGTAAGTCGCAGGTGTGTGTGAGCCTGGATGTACTCAAGACCAGCCTACAAGACTTGTTAAGGGCTGTTCTGAACCTCTTTAGGGCTTTTGGTGAGATGGTGGGATCAGTGCGGTTTTCAGCCCTTCTGCTCCTTCCTCTAAAGTATTGTCTCATCTGAGAATAGTCCATGGGCATGGGCTAGGAAGCCCTGGGGTTAAGAACCCTAACCTCTGCCCCCGCTTCCCTGGGGCCTGTAGGAAGTGGAGGCTTTCTCTTTTGCTGCATTAATCTTGTAGATGGTTTTATATTCTTCCACCTTTTTCATGTACACCTCTGTCTTGTCCCCAAAGAGAGAACTGTTCTCGCAGGGGAAGTCCTAACTTTTGTCTGGGTGTCCTGGGAGAGGTTGGTGTCCTCAACCATGCAGACCTCCTGAGTGATGTGGTTTGAGGCATGGATCTGGAGTCAGTGTCACTGGCATCCATGGCCATATAAAACTGGTACTTTGTGGTATCTAAGCCAGTTTTGACTGCTTCTGCAAGGTCCTGAGAAATGTTATCTGGAGCTTTCTGTTTAATGGCCAGAACTGAGTTCCACAGTGCCTTTTAACATTGTACAGTGTATGCCATACAAGTAGAAAGGCGAAGCAGCAGCGAGGCTGTGGTGTAAGACTTCTTGCCCATGGTGTCCAGTTTTCTAGACTCGTTGTCTGGAGGCTGGGAGGAGAGAGGTACTTTACCATTGTCACAGGCTGCAGTGTGTATCACTCCTTCATGGTCAGGATGAGGGTAAAGGTATCCAGCATTGGTTTTATCCAACTGGTACTTTTTCTCTATTTTTTGTCCACACCTGGAATAGTAGTGGGTTCTGAAGGAGTTTGAAGGTGGCCTTACGGAGGTTTTTGTGTACTGGAAGAAGCAACTTCCTTGGGGGGGGGAGACCAATCATGTAGATGAAGTCTGCCTCTTCATCATCCTCAGTAGTCTCCTGAATGGAGAGATCAAGGGTGTCCACCATCTGCTGGACTAATGTATAATGGTAGGAAAAATCCCCCCGACCATGAGAAGAGGAGTCAAATTCCTGGTATGGAGACACGTCAAGCTCCATGGGTTCAGCCTCTTCCTCCTTATCATTACCTTCTTCATAAATGAAACCCTGCCCTAGGTCAGGGTCAGTGGGGATACAGTAGGTGTGGAAGGTCCAGCTGGGGCTCCAAAAAGATTGCTTATAGCTTGAAAAGTCTGATACAGTTGCCAAGCCTTTGCCATGTCCTCAGGTAAGGGCATTTTTGGTTGTAACATGAAAAAAAAAATTGATGAACATTTTTTGTTTTGCATTGCTTTACTATGTATTTTTTACTGATTCAGGTCACATATATGTTTAACTATGTACCTGGAACATGTTTACCTGTAATTACAGCAATTTGCTTTAACACGTGACCTATGATGTCAGCTTGATTTCTAGTTTAAATATAGTCTCATTTATTTCCAGAGCCGCACCTGAGGAAGACCTAACGGTCAAAGCACAGGGACATCTGCTGGTCATGGAGTTTAATGCTTCTGGACTTTACCAAAATGGAATAAATCAATGTTTTACTTGCAACCATTGTTTTTGCAGTTTCTAATTTGAGTACAACATCGCTTTGTTTTTGTGTTACTGGCTGGCTACCTTTGGTCTGCATCCCACCCATTCTCAGTTGGATCACAAGTGCATTTTGTTTGTGTACATTTTTGGTTGTAACATTGGCATCTCCCTTTACAATTAAGTGGAAGGGGCAGTGGTATGTTTTTCTGTTTCTTTTTAGCAGGAACCGGTTCCACAACCTGCTCTGTGTGTCTCTTTTGCTTGGCATGGTCTGAATTATTTTTGTCAGAAGACTTATTCTATGGGGGGGTCCTTAGAGGAACTATCTTTTGATTTATGATGGGAAGAGGACCTCTCTTCAGAAGATTTATGAGTTGGGGAGACAGACTGAGAGACCATTATTTCTAGCCTTTTGGCTCTTTTCTTTACTGTTTTGGAGCAAAACGTAGTGCAAAGTTCACAGTTAGCAGAAGTGTGACTTGGACATAGACTGCAGCTGAAATTGTGTATATCCAGTGACGTTTGCATTTCCTGGAAGCCATGAGTAATTAAACCCAGTAGCTGTGTATAAGCTGAGGGGAAATGTTTAAAGATATCAATCAAGAAAGGGACCTTGTCAATCATGTGATCTCAAGGTGACAGGGCAGTGTAAAAAGGCAATAGGCAGGGCTAGTAGGATGCTGAGTTTCATAGGGAGGGAGATTTCTAGCAAAAGAAGGGAAGTGGCGTTGCCACTCTATCGCTCACTAGTCAGACCCCATCTAGAGTACTGTGTCCAGTTCTGGAGGCTGCACCTCCACAAGGACATTGACAGGGTGGAGGCAGTCTAGAGGAGGGCTACTAAACTGGTGCAGGGGTTGCATGAGACACCAATCGAAGAGAAACTGAGGGAGCTCAATGTGTACTCACCAAAGGAAAGGAGAGCAAGAGGGGAGACATGATTGAGGCCTAGAAGTACCTCACTAGTGTGAAAAAGGTACAGGAGGGTGTCTTTTTCAGAGGAAGGGGAAGAGCGCCAGAGCATGGGGGGGGGCATGCAATAAAGCTAGAGTGGGGACATTTAAGAGGGATGTGAGCAAATTCTTCACACAAAGTGTGCTGGATGCCTGGAACAGCCTGCCAGAAAAGGTGGTGGGGGGCGCTTGAAGCACATGTGGGATAGGCACATGAGCACAGTAAGTAGAGGAAAGGGAGGAAGGAGGGACACTGGTGACCAAATAGGGTTCAGGGTGTAGTAACAGGCAGGCGAAAAAAGAGCAGACTGGATGGGCCTTTTTTTTTTTTGACTTTCTTTATTGCTCATTCACGGCCTACTAGATCTTTTCTGCTGAAGAATTCTATGTATGTTAAATAGGGCCTTAGTTCTGCACCTACAGCTGTAGTTAGGTTTAGCCAGATTTCATAAAAGACTTTATCTGCAACCAAACCGTTTGCCTTATGCACCCATCCGGCCTGTCTGGGATTACAAATAGGTCCTCCAACATCTGGATACAAACAGTGCACTTCGTAGAAGAGTCTAACACACTGGGGAAGCCAACACATCTCCATTCATGGAACAGAGGTTACTATAGAGGAGTTAAATAAACTGAAAATAGACAAAACAATAGGCCCAGATAGAATCCATCCTAGAATACTGAAAGAACTTAGTAGGGTTACCACCTGTCCCTATTTTCGCAGGACAGTCCTGATTTGGGCAGCTGTGTCCTGCAAAAAAACATGAAAAATACTACATGTCCTGACATTATAGCAGAAAAAATATTTTCTGACTTGCCTCTAAATGCTGCAAAACAACATAATACCTCGACTAAAATACCTTAAAATGATATAAAACACTAAAAACAGCTAAAAAACTAAAACACTTAGTCTTAATTATGATTATTTAGAGAAAACAAGTCTTTTGCATTGGTCGAGATACGTATTGTCCTGTGAAAAATCATGTTTCAATAAGAAATGTCCCACTTTGGGCTTTATAAAAGGTGGTAACCCTAGAACTTAGAGAAGATCTGGCTTCCCCACTGGCTGCCTTCTTCAACAAGTCCCTGGAGACTAGCTCAGTACCTGATGACTGGAAGACAGCCACGGTAGTGGCCTGCACAAAAGTGGAAGCACGAAGGAAGCGGGGAAGTACCGACCGGTGAGCCTTACCTTAATTGTGGAGAAACTAATGGAGTCATTACTGAAGGAAAGAATAGTGGAATACCTGCATTCCAGTGGGCAACAGGACCTGAAGCAGCATGGCTTCACCTTAGGGAGGTCATGCCTAACAAATACAATAGAGTTCTTCAATTGGGTAACAAGAACAATTGACCAGGGAGGTGCTGTGGCGGTTGTATATCTCGACTTGAGTAAGTGCCTTCGACTCCATCCCCCACAGGAGGCTAATTAACAAACTGGAGCACACAGACAAGGTCCTAAGTTTGTCATTTGTGTTAAAAACTGGCTTCAAGGAAGAACACAGAGGGTGGTAGTAAATGGCACACTATCAGGGGAAGGAAGGGTGACCAGTGGGGTGCCGCAGGGATCGATGCTGGGTCCCATCCTCTTCAACATATTCATCAGCGACATCACTGATGGTCTGGAGGGGAAGGTATGCCTGTTTGCAGACATTATCAAGCCTGCAGTTGGGTAGACACACAGGAAGGACTCTCTGGAATGATATCTGTTCTCAGAAAACTAGAGAACTGGTCAAACAAATGGCAACTAAAATTTAATGCGAAGAAATGCAAAGTCATGCACCTGAAAAGGCGAAACCCAAAATATAGATACAATTAGATGGTGAACAGTCAACAGAGACAAAACTAGAAAGGGATCTCACAGTAATCATATCACACGATTTAAAAGTTGGAAAGCAGTGTGAAAAAGCAGCACTAAAGGCCAACAGTATGCTGGGCTGCATTGGCAGAGGTATAGTTAGCAGAGGGCGCGAGGTGTTAATGCAACTGTACAAATCCCTGGTCAGGCCACATTTGGAGTACTGCATGCAGTTCTGGAGGTCGCACCTAAGAAAGAACATAGACCATTTGGTGTCTGTGCAGAGATGGGCTACTGAGATGGTACAGGGGCTCCACCATGAACCATGTGGAGCAAGGCTCCAGTACCTTAAGCTGTACTGCCTAGAACAAAGGTGCAACAGAGGGGACGTAATAGAAACTTTTAAATACTTCAAAGGAATAAACGCAGTACAGGCTCAGAGCCTCTTCCAGGAAACCACGGGTACATGGACAAGAGGTCACAGCATACACCTTATGGGAGGTAGATTCAGAAGAAATCTCAGGAAGTTCTTCTTCATGGAGAGAGTGGTGGAACCCTGGAACAGCCTAACCAAAGAGGTTGTAGCTGCTAAAACAATAGGGGCGTTTAAGTGAGCTTGGGACAGACTCATTGGAAACCCAAAATGAAGTGGGAAGGGGGTAGAAAATCGGGCAGACTAGATGGATGACACAGTCTCCTTCTGCCAACATATTCTTATGTTCTTATGTTCAATTTGGGTTTGTTACTTCTTCACCTGCAAGATCACATGCAGTGCAACTGTTGACTGGTCTACACTGGCTAGAATGCAGAGTCATAGATGTAGGTTTGTTCCTGGAGTGGGAGACAGGGAGGGCAAGATCAGCCATTGGATAAAGAGCCACCCTGGGTCAAAATGGAACTGAGACAGGGTGCCCCCTGCTTTGTTCCTATCCTGAGGGCTCCTGAAATGTTATTGGATGTGATAGTTAAGCCCATCGGTGTGGCTCCTCCCCCAAGGGCAATTCTGTGTAATGTCAGGTCCATCACGAATAAGACCACAATAATAGTGAATTTTATTGTGGAATCCTGAGTGCATCTGACAGACATCACTGAGGCCCGGTTAGGGGACGACTCTGGCCCTGTGCTGGAGGTAGCCATTTTGCTGTTTTATGGTGGTGCACTGCCCTAGGCAGGAGTGCAAAGAGGGAAGGGTGCCTGTCTGCTTTAGATCTGATCTGAGACTAGCAGTGTACCTAGTGGGTCAAACCGGGTCATTTGAATGTGTGGCTGTTAAGAGTGGATTCAGGTGTTGGGGGGGGCAGGATCCTCCTCATCTTCCATCCACCTGGTTATGAGAGTAGATTCCTTCAGGAATTCAGGGAGTTCGTTGCTGGCCTGACGGTGGGGTACCCAAGGTGGCTGGTGTTGGAAGACTTCAATATTTGGGCTGATGACAACTCCAATTCCTTCAACAGATGGCGTTGTTGGGCTTCACACAGGTGGTTACCTCTGCCACCCATCAATGTGGCCACACTGTGGTAGCACTGTGCCCCCCCTACCTCAGCCTGGGAGACATGTCTGTGAGAGAGACCCTGTTCTCTAATTTTTTTTTCTGTCTAAAAGTCTGTTGCGTAACAGCACCCCTTTTTCTACCCTATCCTGTACTATCCTGTAGGTTGGCCACCTACGTTGCCTTTCTTCTTTTCTGATTTTCCCTCTCTCTCTCTCTCTCACGCTCCTCCCTGCCTTGAGAAAGCACAGCGAACTATTGCCTGATTTATCTGCTTTTCCCTGGCTGTCATGCCAGTAATGTGTAAAAAGGAAGATAAAAGCATTAGTAGCAGAGCTGTAGATTCAGCTCTGCTTGAAACCCTTGCGTTTTGCCTATGCGTCTCCTACATGAATGTGTGCATGATTGCATTAGTCCTTGTATTACATAGCACTATTGCGCTTCCTGCTTGACTGTGCACAGGATCACAGCGCTGTGTAGCTACTGTAACATAAGGATCAGCTTAGCACATTGAAACAGCTTCCAGGTATTCCCTTGATTGTGTATGATATATTTATATCTGAGGGACTGCTGTACTTAAGTGTCTGACAGCAAATAAAGCATGTAGGCTGATTTCCCGATCTCGGGACAACTGTAGTAAAAGACAGAAATAGAATACTTTCTGTAAAATTCTTGTACATAACCTCTGTAATGAGAGAGGGAGCTGTCTTTTCATGCTCCTCTCTCTCAGGAGTATTTAGAGGTCTAGCTTTAAGTACCTTCTATGTTCCCATTCTGACAAAACCTGTAAAAAGGGTGACAAAACAAGCATTTCCCTATGTTTCAAGCCTGCTGCTTGCAGCCCAGCTCTGTGAGAGTAAGCTCAGCCCTGAGAGTTATGTCTTAGACAGAAGCTATCACTCGCTATCGAAAATTCTGTCAAAATCCCTCATAAAGCTTAACAAAGGTTTAAAATTATGAATTACAGGTACCAAGCACCTTAACCTGATGTTAAAAATAGCAGGAGTTTAGTTTCTGTTGGGTTTTGTCTCTGTTCCTCCTACCAGTGTTTTCTTGGCACCAAAAACACTCGCAGGGTTTCACTGTTGCAGAACAAATTAAAATAATTCCCTTAGCAAACAGGGCCATGGACGGGTTTATTTTATGCTAAAACTACAGTAAGCATGATAAAACTCCTCCATGTTCCCTCAGCTTGCTCTGCCTATTCTAGAATGTGTAGAATATTCCAGCACTACAGAATAGCCCAGCTTTTAAACAGTTTTGCAGCAGTTGTTTTCTTCTCTGTTCTGAATTAATAAAGGTTTCTGAAACCATATCAGGAACTTTAGATGCTTAGAATTAATGATGCTGCTGGCATCCTGACATAAATAAATGTTCCTTTTATTTCTTAGTCCCCAGCCATTGTAGCTTACCTGAATGTTCTCCTTGTAGGTTTTCCTGTCATCCTGCCCAAAAGGAAACCAGGGGTACAGCATACTGGTTTCCTAATTTAAGGAATAGAGAATTCCCCCGAGAACAACCCAAGGGGGTTGTTGGGACTTCTGACCACCGCTCTCTAGAAGTCCCACCCCCAAGGCACCCTTATACAAAAGGTGTCATGACACCATTACAGCTCATGGTTACATAGCCACGAGCACCAGATATACACAACAGTCAATTGCCCTGGAGTGTGTAGAATTTTCCAGGATATTTATCTACCCTTTTTGGCTAATAACAGAACTTACCCTTAAGTCCTATCCCCTCATCTCATACTCTTTTTTTTTTCTTTATCTATTTATCTCCCCTGCAACCTTCACCTACCTCTCCTTCAGGCCAATTGCCACAAGGACTCTCACTGCTCCCGTCACCGCCACCAATCTCAACCCTACATCACAGCCACGTCAGGGTAACCCAACGTAACCCTTTATCAGGTGGGTCCTCCTCTTCCGAGGAGAAACAGCTTAATGGCCTAGGCATTAGCCCTGGCTGCTGCTGCAGCCATGTTGGATGTCACGGAGCTCGGGGAAGCACTAGTCCAGGCGACCATCATCCGGTAGAAGGAGACACCATTTTCTAGTTTTTCCTCCGATTCATCTACTCGTGTTGCAACTGAACTTCCCCTGGTCTCCACCGGGGGCCGCTACAGAGCGACACCATTCCCCAACCCACCCCAGGAGAGGAGAGCAGCCTTCTGGACGTTCAATCCTACTCCTTCCCCTGCCGAACCGCTGGTGCCCGAGTCCGTTCCCGAACCCGGGTTGCCAGCGTGGTGTGAGATAAGGTGCCAGTGCCTCAGCCCTCTGCACCACTGGGCCGTACACCACATACTCTTAAACATAAAGCAATACATAAACAATATCTACTTTCTATATCTATTTTAATCCTATTCCCTTATACCAGAAAACCCAAGACCTATCTTCCTATTCCTATATACATATACATATACATATACATATACATATACATATACATATTTACAGGGTCAGTGTGGATCAGATCAACTGAATCTGTTTCTATACCTGCAGCATATCGGGACATAAAGTCTGCATTTTTATGCTGGGAGCCAGGCCTGTGCTTTACCTGGAATTTGTATGGCTGCAGTGCTAGGCACCATCTGAGGATTCTTGCGTTCTTATCCTTCATTTGGTTCATCCAACAAAGGGGATTGTGGTCTGTAACAAAAAGGAATTCTGTTCCCCACAGATGGAAATGCAAGGCCTCTATTGTCCATTTGATAGCAAGGCACTCTTTCTTGATTGGCAAGTAGCGCTGCTCCCTATCATGCAGTTTCCTGGAGATATAAAGGATAGGGTGTTCTTCCTCGGCAATGGTCTGGCTAAGAACAGCCCGATAACTATATTAGAAGCATCCGTACGTACTTCGAAAGGCATATTAAAGTCAGAGCATCTCAGTACGGGAGAAGAACATAAAGGGCATTTAATGGACTGGAAGACCTGGTCACATTCAGATGTCCATTTAACAACTGTTCCACATCTCTTCTTAATGAGATCTGTAAGAGGAGCTGCTACAGTGGCAAAGTTGGGCAAAAAACCTTCTATAATAGCTAGCAAGCCCTAAAAATGACCTTTCTTGCTTTTTTGTTTGAGGTACCAGGCAGTTAGGTACTGCTTCTACTTTGGTTATTTCGGGTTTTACCTGACCATTACCTAAAACAAAACCTTAATATCGGGTCTCATTCATGGCCACTGCACATTTACCAGGATTAATGGTCAGCCTTGCCCCACTGATAGTTTTAAGTACGGCTGTTAAATGTGACATATGGGTCTGCCAATCTGGGCTAAAGATGGCCACATAATCCAGATAAGCAGCCACATATGCAGTATTGGGGGGGGGGGTCAAAAGCTGATCCATATACCACTGGAAAGTTGCTGGGGCTCCATGAAGACCGAAAGGCATGGTCACAAATTAAAATAAACCTGCGGGGGTACTGAATGCTGTTTTCTGTCAAGATGATTGGCCCAGAGGAATCTACCAGAACCATTTGGTTAAGTCTAAAGTTGTAATATAACTGACATTACCTATGTGGTCAATCAAGTCGTCTATCCTGGGCATGGGTTACCCAACAAATTGTGATACCTGGTTTACCTTCCTGAAGTCCAGGCACAGACAGATACCACCCCCCCTTTTTAGGAACTACAACAATAGGTGATGCCCAGTGACTCTTTGAGGGTTCAGTAATGCCCAGCTTCCTCATATTCTGTATTTCGCACTGTACATCTACTCTCACCTTTTCAGGAAGTCGGTAGGACTTCTGTCTGATAGGAAAGGAAGAGGTGTAAATATGGTGTTCTACCCCATTGCCTTTCCAGGTACCTTAGTTATGGCTGATACAAAATGTGTAAGGAGCTGCCTCAGTTCTTTTTCTTTCTGCTCCCCTAAAGCAGGGTTTATACACAAGCCTTCAGTTCCTGTCTGGCCTTGGTTATCTAATCAGCTGTATGCCACATCCATGTCAGTTTCCCCCGTCTTTGGCAGGATGAGTATACTAGCACATGGCTTTGGACTTTCCTGCCACTTTTTTAGGAGATTTGCCTGGTATATTTTTTTGCCAGGATGTTTATTGGGCATTTCAACTTCATACGTGACCTTGCCCACACGTCTAAGGATCTTATAGGGCCCTTGCCACTTCATGAGAAGCTTGTTCCCCATAGTTGGTAACAATAGCAACACCCTGTCTCCCTCCTGAAACTCTTTTCCTGACACTTTCATGTCATAATATTGTTTCTGTTGGGACTGATAAGCATTTTTATGCACTTCTTCAGTGTACTTTATCAGTTGCTTTCTTAAGTGATCCATATATTCTGCAGTACTGGTAGTACCTACTCCCTGCCCTTCCTCCCAATACTCTTTGACAATGTCGAGAGGACCCCGAGGATTTTGGCCATAAAACAACTCTAATGGGGAGTACCCCGTTGAAGCTTGGGGAACCTCTCTGTAGGCAAAGGGTAGGAATGGAAGGTATTGGTCCCATTTCTTCCCTTCGTCCAGTACAAATTTACGTAACATTCGTTTGAGAGTTTGATTGAATCTCTCCACTAGACCATCTGTTTGGGGATGACAGGGTGATGTTCAGACAGCTGCCACTCCCAACAGGCAGTATAGTTCCTGAAGCAAAGCTGAATTTAAATTGCTGCCCCTATCAGTGAGAATTTCTTTCGGAATGCCCAGCCTACTAAAACTTTTCACCAGTTCTTCCACAATTCTTTCTGTGGTTATGGAATATAAGGGTATGGCTTCTGGATATCAGGTTGCATAGTCACAAACCACCAGGATGAACCTGTTCCCTTTCGTACTTTTTTCAGTGGGACCCACTATATCCATAGCCATACGTTCAAATGGGTTGGTTACTAGTGGTAGGGGCTCTAGTGGTACCAGGTCACATTTTCCTGTTTGGGCTACCATTTGAAACTCTGGACATGCTTTGCAATACTCAGCCACCTGGTCATGGATAGACGGCCAATAAAAGTGCTGTAATAAATGTGCCAGAGTCCTATTCCTGCCAGCGTGGCCTGTGCAAGGCAAATTATGTGCCAAGTACAAAAGTTGTTCTCTGTACTTTGTTGGAACTAATAACTGGTCCACGGTTTCCCCTGTTTTTGGATGGATACATCTCCTATACAGGATATCATTTTTTAAAACCATTTCTGGGGCCCCTCCTTTGGGTACTTTGCCCACCTGCTGAAAGAAAACAATTAGTGAAGCATCACATTTCGGATCAGCAACAATGACATATTTGTCCACATTTATTTTCAATGGTATTTCTTTCAGTCCTTTTTCTTTCCACAATGTTTTTAAAGTGTTTTTCTCTCTTTTGGTCTTCCTGTTTCTTCCTAGGGTACCCATGATGTCTTCGTCAAAGGGGAACATATCCGCTAACAGTTTCTCCTGCTGGCTTTGGGTCCTGGTAGTGACAGCTGCCAGTTGTTGTTTGGTACCGAGTAGCGAATCAATGCCAGGGGAGTCATACCCCAGAACCAGATACAGGCAGGTTGGACACTACTCCTGCCCACACGAGTCTTTTGATTTTTAATAGTAATGTCAATATCTGCGGTTGGGTATCTGTGCATATCTCCATGAATGCAGACTACATCCACAGGTGTTTTGGAGATATAGTTAGCACTTAACAATTCAGGGCGTACTAAGGTATATCTGCTTCCAGTATCAAGGAGACCTAACACAGATGTATCATTTATTGTTACTTCAGTCACTGCATATCCTGTAGTTAATAAGGCCGGGTGTGCTGGAGTTGGCCTCTTTTTGGGGCAAAACCTGGCGATATGCCCCTTTTCACAACAGTTATGACATATGACATCTTGAGAATAGGTCCTCCCACCTCTCCCAGCTCACTTTATAATGGTTGTTACTCTGTCCCACAGAGGAAGGGGAGGGAGGATGTGGTGATTTAACTGTAGAGGTGCTCCTTTTTATGGATGGCCTTGCGGCCAGAAAGTCTTCTGCTAATGTAATGGCCACCTCGGTTGACTCTGGGTTATGTTCTCATACCCAGAGTTGCACTTGTTTGGGAAGAATTTGCAAGAACTGTTCCACCACCAGTGTCTCTATTATTTCTGTGTTAGATTTAGTTTCAGGTTGTAACCATTACATACACAGGTCCCACAACCTAATAACAGTTTCTCTGGGGGTGTATGATGACTGGTAACATAACAACCAAAACCTTTGCCTATAGGTTTCAGCATTAATATCATAATATCTTAATATTTCCTTTTTTACCAAGCCATAGTTCTCAGCATGATGGGGGTCCATGTTACTATAAGCAAGCTGCGCTTTCCCAGTTAAATATGGGGCAAATCTCACTACCCACTGGGTCTGGGACCATCCACACGCTCTGGCTACCCTTTCAAATGTGATGAGGTATGCCTCAATTTCATCAGTGGGGGTCATTTTAGTAAGTTTAATATTTTTGGGGTTGGTGTCAGGCCCTCTATTACCTGTTCCGATGTTCTATATGGCTCTCAGTGTCTTGGCCCACCTCTGGTCCTGATGCCGCATCTCTTGTTCTCTCTGCCATTCCATCTCATGTTAGCGGACAGCCAACCATCTCAATAGATTCGCTATGTCAGTTGAAGATACTTCCACAGGAGGGTCTTCCACCGGATCCTCATCACTCTGGTCCAAAAGACCTGCCATTGCAGCAGCTTCTGGTCTCCGATTGGAGGTGTGGGTTCGAATCCCACTTCTGACACCAGTGTGGTAGTGGAGTGTAGAGTAAAGCACAGACACAATGGATAAGGTGCAGCAATCATAGAGCAGTGTGAATTTATTGAAACAAAACAAAAATAAAATAATAACTTTTAAAGAAATCAAAAAGTCAAACAAACATGACACAGTCAAGACCTGGTGTCCGTCCACTCTCTGTGTGTCTTCAAGTTGCTTCTTGGCTGAACTAATCTGCCTCTAGACTGGAGAGAGGACCTTATAAACAGCTTAATCTGGTTCAAAGTCAGTTGACATTCATCTGTATCCCCCTCCCCTGGGTCGTGCCTGAAAATAGGCAGAATTTGTCTAGTGCACTTACCCAGTCAACAAAAGCTAAATAAATAAATAAATAAATAAATAAATATACAAAATAAATCACATGATATGTGAGGCTCCGCCTCCTAATCTAATACATTGTGTTACTAACTAATAACAATAGAATTTAATCATAATACCATAAATAACATCAAAGTAATTTCATAATGGTGGCATTCTATAAGAAAAAGAAGCAAGAATACCAATTTTAGTGGCATTTTTAGATTGTAGCTCCACCCACCTACTGCGAGTGACAGTTCACCACAGATAAAAACAGAAGCACACATGGGCACTGGCCCCTAAGAGAAAACCTGCAAGGAGAACATTCAGGTAAGCTACAATGGCTGGAGACTAAGAAATAAAAGGAAAATTTATTTATGTCAGGATGCTAGCAGCACCAGTAATTCCAAATATTTACAGTTCCTGATATGATTTCAGAAACCTTTATTAATTCACTGTTAAATGTTCCTTTTACTGCACTTGTAATGTTATCGTCTGTTTTATTTTGCACTGTAATAACTGACTTGATATCTGTCTGCCCCCCCCCACGAGGAGGTGTCTTTGTAAATGAGTCTCTGACTCAAAGGTTGTAAACCCGATTTGTAATGAATAAATGAATAAAATCACTGCAGCTCTTGACTCTGTCGCACCTTACTGTGTACACCCCAAAGTCTCCCCACAAAGATACCACTGGTTTAATGGTGGGCTTAGATGACTGAAGACCAAAGGGTGGAGACTGGAGTGTTCTTGGCAGAGATAAGGTTCATTGGAGGATAAACAATCCCTGAGAGCTCACTATGAGGATTAGCAGGGGGCAATCACTTGAGAAAGGCAGAGTTCCTGTCATGGGTATTTGCTGCAGGGATAAATAGACTGGCTCAACTCTTCCGCACTGTGGACAGGCTGCTAAATCTTGCCTGCATACAGCCCAGGAGAGTACTGACATGTGAGTGTTGTGAGGAGTGTGGCTTTTTTTTTCCACTTGATAGGGTATCCTCTATCCATTCCTTGATCTCCTCAAGTGGGCTGTTATGGCCTAACTTGGTACAGCCTATGATGAAGGGAAGCTCTCGGTCTGCCTGGGATGAATTTTAACCAAAAAAACACAAAGCTTCACCGCACTTCTGCGTGAATATTGATGCTGCACCACAAAGTGAGGTGGCTAACCTCTACAATGTTAGAATCCAATGGGCAGTAGTGCGCAAAGAACCACAGTGCACTGCTGCTGCTAATTTAAAACAAGACTTTACTTAATGTTCAGAAAGTGCACATATAAAGAATAACCAGGCAGGAATTCAGTAGGATTACCCCTAGCGCCTCGACCAAATAAGTCTTCAAGGGGGTGGTACTACAAGGACAAACCACTCCTTAAATATACACGTCACTTCCACATCATTATGCCTGTATCATAACATTCCTATTTAAAGTGACAAAGCACTTAAAGAATTTATTTATTTAACCACTGTGTTTTTAGTAAGTATTTAAGACAATATGAAGTAAAATGTATCATAATATCATCATAACAATAATTTCCTTACAAAATTGTTACAAAAAAAAGCGTGAACACAAAGAAAGAAAGAAAGAAAAGAGAAGAGAAGACTGTGACGCGATCACATCCTAATGATATTTGTATCCTGGGACTATCAAGCAGTAAGGCTGCCATTCTCCATTTAGGCAATTGCCAACCGTGTAGGTAGGAGCCCAGATAGGATGGGTTAGTGACACCTAAAAAAGAGAGAATATAAGAGAACAAATTATTTTAAAGCAGGTAAATATAGCGTACCATCCATTATTGTTTCAAATTGCACAATTCAAAATGACTGAAACAGAAAACAAAGGCAATTAATTTCATTTCTTATTATGCAGAAATGGCTTACTATCCCAATTATTGTTTAATCCCTTTGGTTTTACTGTATCCAATTATAAGATCCACATACTTTCTTTTTGCTTTTTTTGTAACAATTTTATGTGCACTTTCTGAACATTAAGTAAAGTTTTGCTTTGAATTAGCAGCAACAGTGCACTGTGGTTCTTTGTGCGCTACTGCCCATGGGATGAATTTTACCCTGTGTTGGTTCAGGAGGTTCTCTGGGTAATCACAAAGCTGTGTTCCACCTTCTGTTCACTGATTTCTAGGATTGTCCAGTGCTACGAACATACGAAATTTGCCAGCAGATAAAGGCCTAGAGGTCTAGCAAGTCTGCTCAAATGTGCAGCTAACACCCCTTATTCTGCAGCTGCCTCTCCCTTCCACCCTTCCCCTTCATTAACCCTTCTCCTTGTCCTGTCCCATCCCCTTTTGAAACAGTCCACTGTTCTACTGGATACCACTTCTGCAGGTAACGCATTCCACCCAGCAACCACCCTCTCTGTAAAAGTGTCTCCTCGTCTCCCTCCTGAACCTTCCTCCCTCCAGTCTCATATCATGGCCCCTGGTGTCCCTCCCCTCCCTTACTTTGAACAACCTCTCTGTACCTGTCTTGTTTATTTCCTTCATGTACTTAAAGGTTTCAATCATGTCCCCCCGTCCCTCCTCTCCTCCATTGAGTACATGTTCAACCCCCTCAGCATCCTCTCATATGATAAGTCCCCCAAGCCCCTTGATCATCTTTGTCGCCCTGTGCTGCACCCCTTTCAGTAACTTAATGTCCCTCTTCAGATATAGGCACCAGTACTGCATGCAGTACTCCAGGTGCAGTCTAACTAATGACCTATACAGTGGCAGAATCACCTCTTCCCTCCTTGAGGATATACAGTACCCCTTGCAATATAGCCCAGCATTTTGTTGGCCTTTGCAGCTGCCTTCCTACGTTGTGCCGAGTTGTTCATCGACCCTGTAATGAGTACCCCCAGATCCTTCTCCTCCTCTGTCTGGGCTAGCTGCACTGCCCCCAGCTGGTAACTCCTCTTTGGGTTCTTCATCCCAAAATGCAGTACCTTGCACTTTTTGGCATTAAACCGCAGTTGCCAGGTGTCTGACCAGGTTTCAAGCTTTGCCAGATCATCCTGCAACCCCTGCCATCCCCCTAGGTCATCCACCACCGTTCCTACCTTGGTATAATCAGCAAACAGACTGATCTTGCTCTTGATGTCCCATGATATGTCTGCAATGAATATCCCAAACAACACTGGTCCCAACACCGAGCCCTGTGGAACACTGCTCGTCACTACCCTTGGGTGTGAGAGCTCCCCACCCACCACCACCCTCTGTTGCCTTCCCTGAAGCCAGTTTCCTACCCATCTCACCAGCCTTGCACCCGTCCCTGTGCCTACTAACTTACTTCCCAGCCTTCCATGCGGCACCGAGTCAAATGCCTTACTGAAGTCCAGATACAGGACATCCACTGCATGGCCCGTCCAGTTGCCTAGTTACCCAGTCATAGAACTCCACCAGGTTGGTTTGGCAGGATCTGCCCCATATGAAGCCATGCTGTCTGCTGTCCTGTAGTTCTTTGGCCTCTAGGAGGGCCACCAGCCTCTCCTTCAGGATAGTCTCCATTAGCTTACCCACGATGGATGTGAGGCTCACTGGTCTGTACGTTCCTGGTTCATCCGTGGGGCCACTCTTGTGGAGGGGCACCACATGAGCCATCCTCCAGTCCTGAGGTACACACCCCGAATGTAGTGAGGCATTAAATAGGTCTGCCAAAGGTCCTGCAAGGACCTCTGCCAGCTCCTTCAGTACCCTGGGGTGGATGCCATCTGGGCCTGGTGCCTTGTCCACCCTCAGTGCCTTCAAACCCTCCCGAACTCTGCCCTCCATGATTTCCCCATCTGTCACCCCTTCCACCCTGTTTCTGCCATTTGTCCCCCCTTGGGTGTCACCCCCCTCTTCTCTTTAGTAAATACTGAGCAGAAGTACTCATTTAGTGCTTCTGCCTTATTGCACCCTGCTTCCACCCAACCCCCTCCTTCCTAATCCTTACTATGTGGTCCTTACAGCTCCTTTTATCCCTGATGTACCTAAAGAAGTCCTTCTCCCCCTTCTTAATGCCTTGTGCCAGCCTGAGTTCTGTAGATGCTTTGGCTCCCCTTACTGCCCTTGTCACCTCCTTCGATTTTGTCAAGTACTCCTCCCTGTCCTCCCCCCTCCCTGTTTCCTTGTACTTCCTAAAGGCAGCTCTTTTCCTCCTTACCTTTTCCATGACCTCCTTGCTCAACCAGCTTGGTTTCTTAGCCCTAGCCTTCTTGCTGTGGGCCTTGCAGCAGGTTTTGGTTGCCTCCAGTATCCCCAGCTTTATGAGCTTCCACCTCTGGTTAGTGTCCATACTAGACTGAGTTCTGGCCAGGTACCCTTTTACCACTTCCCCCATCCTCCCAAAGTCGGCCCTCCTGAAGTCCAGCACTCTTGTGCCAGATTCCACTCCTTCCTTGCCCATATCCAATGTGAGCCATACTGAGTGGTGGTCACTCCCTGACAGCGGTTCCTCCACTGTAAGTTCTCTCACAAAGTCCCCATTTGCCAGCACAAGGTCAAGGGTATTCCCTATCCTGGTTGGTTCACTGACCATTTGCAGCAGGAAGCTGTTCAGTTAAGAAGGGTGTATTTCCAAAGGTCTTGAGACCACTTCTCAAGAAACCCTCTTGACATCTTGGCAAACTACAGACCTGTCTCTACCCTCCCCTTTTTGGGAGAGGTTTAATTTATTTATTTATTGAAATTGTTTCACTTGGAAAAGCACACTGAGCAAGAACTGCTCATTCCCAGTGCGACCTGGGGGAAGGGGTACAGTGGGGAGGAGGACAAGGGTAGTCCAGTTCCTGACATATATACTTACAATTTACAATACAGTTGAAAACATTTGACAGAACTAGTTGGTCGTAGATAACAATTTACCCTTACATATAGTATAGTAGCAGTTACAATGGGGAAGGCCTGCTTTATACCTGAAAACATATAATTACATAATACAGCTGCATATATTTGACAGGAACAGGTGAGCATGGATAATACATATATCCTAATAGTCAAGAGTTATTAACAGAGTTATTGCAATGCAGCTGGAGATGCACTTGGAAACTTTCTCTATTTATGAACCATTTCAATTGGTTTCAGAGGGCATCATTAGCACAGAGACTACACTCATCATGATGCAGAATGCTTTGCTTCTGGCTAGAGATAGAAAGCAGTATTCCACTCTACTTCTCCTTGATCTCTATTCAGTGCTTGACACTGTAAAGCACTGAATCTTGATAGATTATTTCAGGGACTTGGTGGACCTCGATGGGGTTGTGCTGAGGTGGTTCAAGTCCTAAAATTCCAGTAGGATGCAGCAGGTTGCATGGGGGAATTTCCTCTCTAAACCAGTTACCCTGACCTCTGGAGTCCCTCAAGGGTTGATTCTGTTGCCCATGTTATTTGTGGGGTGCATTTTGTTGTTGGGAGAAGTGATATGAAGCACAGTCTGCAGTTTCATTGTTATGCCAATGATACTCTGCTGTACCTCTCATTTGCCCTGGGTGAGAAAAATGCAGTGGGCGTGATAAAGGACTGCCTATCTGTGATCAGTGGCTGGATGGCTTCCAGTTGGCTGAGGTTAAACTCAGATGAGACCGAAGTGCTACTGGTGGACTCGGGTATCGGGGAGGCACTGGCTTGAGCGAAGGTGTGGCAGGCTTACATCTTGGACCTACTCAGCTTATAGCCAGAGGCAGGGTGAAGAATCTGGTTGCCATTATGAATCACAAGCTGACTATGGAACATCACATGTCTGCTGTGGTCCGTACTGGTTTCTATTACCTTAGGAATGCCACAGGATCAATCCCTTTTTTAGCCCTCAAGACCAGAGGTCTATGGTACATGCCTTCGTGACATCTAGAAAAGCAATAATACCCAACAGGGTGGGTGGTATTGGGCAATACCAGACCGCCCAGGGGTATAATGAGGCATGACACTGCAGGCAGAGGGTCTTATAGCCCCTGGAAGATCCAGTATTGCCCATACCGCCCACCCTGGACAGTATTATTGTGCTTAGAAAATGGGCTGTAGGTAATAGTTTTATTTACTATTTAAAAATTACATTAAAAAATTAAAAACTCAATTAAAAACCAAAGAAAAGTCAGTTTTGCTGTAAATTAATTCCTCTACTAGTATAAAAAAATAGCCAGTAGAGGGCACCAATGCTTTTCAGAGTCAGGTTGTTTGCTGTCCCTCTTCTCCAGTCGCTGACCCTCGCAGCAGTTGTTTGGGGAAATGGTTTAAGTTTCTAGTATTTATGGCTGGCTGCTGATTTTTGCGATTGGAAGTAACCAGTTTTATAGAGGGCCCAGTGGCACTGAAGGTTGAGGCGCTGGACACCACACTTCGCACCATGCCGGTGACCCAGGTTCAGTGACAGACTCGGGTAGCCGGGGGGGTTGGCAGGGGAGGGAGAGGATGGAGCATCTGGATGACAGTTCTCCTCTCCCTGGGGTGGGGTCTAGGGATGCTTAGTGTCCCGACGACCCCCGATGGAGATCAGGGGTACTGCAGGTACACCAGCCGACGTAAGGGAAGAAATTCAGCAGATGCTAGCAGGGCATCCATGCGCAGGTGTCACTGCATGCTGTACTCCGAGGGGGGAACCAAAGCAAAGAAAACCCCTGGCAGCCAGGTGTGAGGGTATTGTTGGTCTCCTGGTGAAACCCCACATGCTCAGTGCGGCCACAATCTGACCTTCTCTTGTGTGGGCTGGCAGGAGAAAGGATCCTGATTCCAAAGCTTCAGTCAAGGGTGGTTCAGGTGGGCGGTTGGGGTGGATGCAGAGTGAGCCCGCCCGAGAGATACCCCAGACTGTCAGGCGAGAAAGAGTTGATAAAAAAAAAGAAGTAACCAGTGAGCAGAGCTTGATGGATGTTTAAACTAGTGTGAGTGTTGCAGTGCTGTTGTGATAAGGACAAGTTCTGCTGCTAGGTCAACTATAATGTAGCAGTCATTAGTGACAGTAGCTGTTCTGATTTTTTTTGCCAGTATGGGACTGAAAAACACACACACGCACACACACACACACAAAAAAGCAGTGGACGAGAAAACTGCTTCTCCCTCCCTACCCAGGGCTGAATTTGTTGTCAGCATTTTGTTAGGCAGTACATGAATTGTGACTGCGATCCTGAAAAGAATGTGACTTAGAAAAGCAGCCCCTTGAAGTACCAGTGCTAAGGATTTAAAATTACATTTTATTGTGGTGGTGATTGTGACAAGAGAAGTCTTACCAAAGAAAAAAAATCAGTTTATGATTCCGGCTTGCCCCTACGTTTGTAGTCTGTGTTTTGTAGTCAATCCCTACAAATCACAAGCAGCTTCTTTTTTGGGAGCAAGTGGCTGCTGGAGGAGGGAGGACTGAGAGCACGGTTGGCTCGCGTAGATTCGTCATACCAAAAAACAAAACAAAAAAAAAACAGGCCATGGGACAAGAAGGTAGTGTAAAAAAAAACACAAAAAAAAAATGTAGTGTTAAATGAGCACAGAATAGGTTGGTGATAGTGTGGAGTATCATCGGGCAGTTGACAGTGAACGTGTGTAGGGAGTATCTCCCATTAAGCGAGAGAAATAAAATGGCAGCATTTTCAAATTGAATAGGGTGCTTTCAGCCAATGGGCAGGCAGTGCGGGCACAAAGATACTTGCATGGGTGAAGGGGCACTTGTGCCAGAACTTTTTATTTGTTGGGCGTCTAATGAAAGTTAATGTACCCCCCCTGGCAGGGGTACCAGCCAGTCAAAGCCCAGCAAATAAAAAGCCCATTTTCTAAACTGGACTATTGCAATGCTCTGTATCTTGGGCTATGTGGAGGTTTGATGAGCTGCTTGCAGTTGGTGCAGAACGCCATGGCCAAACTGATTGCTGAGGGTTGCTATACTCGGTCCCCACACCTATTTTGGAAGTCCCATGGTACACCGCTGACAGCTTCTACAGTATTATCTAATCACGGCTCAATGAACCATCATCAGTGCTAACCTATTAGGGCGTAGGTACCTACCATATAAGAGTGAGGTATTAGGGACGATATGATTACTGACATGATTGTATGTAATGCACCAATAATGCATTTTGTATTCTTTGCACAACACTATGTGAGATATCTTCTGAGAAGTCGTGCTGTATTACACAGACTGCACTGCCATCATGCGGGATTTATGTAACACCGCACTTATTTGTCTTATCTCTCTGTAAGTTGTGAGAATCCTTTGTATTCACACTTTTTAGCTGACTTTATGAAAATTGTATATCTTTCATACGGTGGAGTTACCTAAACTTTTGGTTAATAGGGCATATTTTGTATATCTAATACACGCACAACATACAGACATAGACTTTGATGGCAGATAAGGACCACTTGGCCCACCCAGTCTGCCCATTTCCCTACCTATTGGATAAGCTGCAGATCCTAGTTAACCAACAGCCTACTTCCTCCTACCCCCCCCCACAAGAATTGCTTTATGTTGGTCCCATGCATTCTTGAATTCCCTCACTGTTTTGGACCCCACAACCTCCTCAGGAAGGCCGTCCCATGCATGCACTACCCTCTCTGTGAAAAAATACTTCCTTACTTTGCCCCTGAGCCATTCCCCCTTTGTCTTCAAATTGTGCACCCTTGTTCTTGCACATCTCTTTTTCTGAAAGATGCTACTCTCTTGGACTTTATTGATTCCCTTGAGGTACTTAAATGTTTCTATCATGCCTCCCCTTCCCTCCTTTCCTCGATGGTATACATATTAGGTAAAGTAACTATGGTGATTATCTTACTATATAAGCGACTGTACGATGTATTTTCTCAGAGACCATCTTCATATCCTGGGGTATAGGGGAACTCTGGCTCCCAGTGTCTAACTTTGGTAAGGCTGTGATTAGGGCATATGTATGATTTTGTGTAATAAACAAGTCTATTACTGCTTATGCCATTTGTCTGTTTTTTCAGTTGGTTTATTACCACCACAAACCTGAGAGGGGATTCACCTTTACATTTTTGGTGACCATATGCAGGTGGTCTAAACTAACAGGGATTCACTCCTTGACTGACATTCTAACAGGTAGTAAACAGGTGTACACCACCATACCGCCTCACCCATTTCTTTTACATCATAGCACCCTGCAAAGTCTGACTGCACACTGGGCAAGAACAATGCCATCTCGCCTTGCTCCACAGCAGTTTTGAGTTGTAGGATTGCTTGAGTACAGACGCCCGACCATGCTTTGGTTTAACCACTGTGGATCGATACACAGGCGAAGCACCACTGATGGATTAATTTAAATTCCCTAACATGTCCAACATCTGCGCAGATCTGAGACTTGATGTCTCTAACTTTCTTTTTTCCCATGGAGGCTGGAGCGACTTCAAGCTAGAAGCAAAATCCTCCAATAACCCCATTCTTGGGACTTCAACCTAGTACTCAGAGACGAGGCAAACAGCCAAGAAGCAAACGCTGAAAGAGCTGCTAGTCGTGGCTCTCTATGCTGCTCTTGAAGCCTCCGAATCAAGATTTTATTCCCTCAAACTGCAAAACTTAGCTCTAAAAAAGGAGTTGGGCTTGCAGGCAACTGAAATGCTTAGGAAAGAGCAGAGACTGGACGAGGAACTTTAGTCTCTGCGCAATAAGAACGAGACACTTTTGCATCGTGCTGTACAGAATAATGAACGAGAGTTATGTATGTTGAGAGATATTTATTTATTTATTTAGTTTTTGTTGACTGGGTAAGTGCACTAGACAAATCCTGCCTATTTTCAGGCACGATCCAGGGAAGGGGGATACAGATGAATGCCAACTGACCTTGAACCAGATTAAGCTGTTGGTGATATTTTTAGTTTAGATTGTGACAGGCTGAAGCAGGATAAGAGGCAGATATTGCAAATGAATGATTTGTTGAGTGAAACAAATGAGACATTATGAGATGAGAATGATGAGTTACGAGAGGATCTGAAATGGCTAAGTGGTGAGTTGGATAGGGAGCTTAGGGAACAATTGCAAACTCAGCTACGCATATAGTGTTACAGAAAGGTTACAAGAGATGTTGGGCTGAACAGTGCAAAAGTTTGCTCACTGAAGAGCAAAGATGGTGAAACTGCATCATCAGCGAGAGGTGTTGGCTGGTCATGTCAAAGCGATGGGCGGAGTTCACTACACCCCCATCAACATTGTGTCATCAAGTGATGATGACTCAAACAAAGAAACCATCCAAAAGGGTGGTGCCCAGCCACATACTCAAAATGGCGCTTCCCATGCAAGCCACTCACAAGATGGTGTTCCCCTGCGCTATGATAGTGCAAGCAAAAACAAATCTTCCGAGAAAACTTGGAACAAATGTTGAAAGAAGCTGCTACTCATGAGCTGATGTGCTGCACTATGGCCAATGCCACAGTGGAGGCCACCCTTTGCGGTGCACGCTCCAATCCCTTCCCCGATCTGTGTCTAGCAGTTCCCAATAATCCCCTCCAGGCAATTTACTCTGTTTAGCAGATCGCTAACAGTAAAAGTCGCATGGGCCCTAGTGACAATCTCAGTTGTTATTTGGAAAAGGTCTGTTCTAAGTGTGAAATGCTTAGCCTCCCAGCAGACTACCAAGTGCAGGTCCTTAGACAGACTGTCGACCCAGACTTCTGGGCAAAACTGCCAGAGATAATCCGCCAAGCTGCGGATGCAACTTTTGATGATATCGCCACAGAAATCATTGCCGCTCACTTCCCAGGTGTGGTTGGCATCATGCTGGCCTACCCTGTCAAACAGTACGCTACTGAAAGCCTGGTGTCATACCATCAGCAGTTATGGTTAGCCTACCATACTGGTAAGTCTCTCTCACAAGAGGGAGCAGATAGCAACCAGATCGAGTACAAGTCCTTGTTCATTTGGAACATGCTTCCGGCAGTATGTGACAAGGTCAAACCTGCGATTTTCCCCAGAACTGACAAGTTCAGAGACACTCTTGCGAGAATGGAATGAGTTTACCAACCCTACCTCTGAGAGCTCAGTTCTGGCTTGAAAGTCCAGGTGGCCACAGTACAACCTGCTAGTGAGATCACAACCCACTACACAGTGGAAGGCAAGGCCCAGAACAGCAAGGCCACATCCCCCCCCATGACAAACAACCCTATTGGGGGGGGGATCGCAACAAGAACAGGAACAGACAAAAGAAATGTAACAATTCCAACCAAAATGGCAATTAGGGCAATTGGCATTACTGACTGGGCCCTTCCTGCACTCAGGTAATAGAGGAAAATAAAAACCTCTGAAAGATTCTTGGGAAAGTCCAGTCAGTGGACGAGTATATTCCAAAACAAGCCGTAGCTGTACTTGCACCTGTGGCCCTGCTTCCATCAGGCCAAGGAGACAACGGAACCTCCTCTGGCCAGGCTGCAACAGGCCCAAACTCCAGTCCCCTGTCTGTTGCTGCTACTACTACCCAGGAGCACCTGCATTCCATTCAGGACCTGGAAGAGGCCCAGCGGGACACCTGACAATGCCATTGACATTTATTTATTTATTTTTATGTAGTTTTTGTTTACCGGGTAAGTACACTAGCTAGAAAGACTATTTTCAGGCACAACCTGGAACATGATAGTTCAGAATGACTATTACAATCCCCAGTCCATATTGTAAACAATATCATCATTGATACAAATAGGACAGTCTTGTACTAAGGCCATGATCGGGGACCACCAACTCATTATACTCCTAGATACGGGTGCAGCCATGTCTGTACTACATGATTAGGACCCATCCTCCTCTTCCTAGTCCACCAGATGGAGGACCAATGCGTATGGCGTAGATGGCACTACACTACTCACCTATCATTCCATTGTACTTCCTGTGGTGTTGCAGACCCTTACCACAGATTTCACTTTTGACCTCATGGTATTACATCGTCATCCCAGCATCCTAGGTATTGACTTCCTAGCACTACATGGCTGTGCAGTAGACCTAGCCAATTGGCTTTTGATCCAAATCAAAGGAAAATATCATGCTGTCATGATCCCTGATTCTCATGTTGTGGCTGCCATCTCAGCCAACAACAAGGAATATAACATCATAGCTCTGTTCCAAACCCATGAGTTCTTCAAGGAACTATACCCATTCTGCAGAAACACCTAGACATTTTTGCAAAACACAGACATGATTGTGGGAGAATGCAAACCAGCATTGAAGTCCCATGCCCTGAGCCTATCAGTATCCTTTTCCTGCAGAGGCCTTGCCATCACTCATAGAAACCATTCAGTCACTCCTTCAGTAAGGCGTTATCAGACCTTGTGTGTCAACCCTCAACTTGCCAGTCTGGCCTGTAAAGAAACCCAATAACTCATGGAGACTCACTATTTTTTTTTTTTGTTGATGCGTTTTCTCCCCGGGGTCCTCTGCCAGTTGCCTTCTGATGTCCCCCCCTGCACTGAACACCAGGTATCAGACCCCTTCCCCTTTCAACCCCCATGACTTACCCTTCATGGCAGGGGTGGGGAGACCTCTCGACCCACCAGACCAAATCCATTTTATCGGGGAGGCTTCTTCCCGGGTGGCACTGTAGGGGGCAATCATAATCCTTCTGTGGCACAGGACTCCCTTGTTTTGTTTTCTCCCTTTTTTGGGGGGGAGTGGAGCATGCAATGACACCAATGGCGACAGTGCTCACACTCCTGTGTTTGCTCCTCCAGGCATTTGATCCATCACTCACCACATTTTCAGTGTCAGTGGCTGGCTCCCCAGCCTCTACTAGGTGGCAAGCATTTGCTGACTGCTGGCATCCCCCCTCCCCAGAGAAGGAGAGCAGTCCTTAGGATGCTCGATCCTTCTCTGCCCCTGCTGACCCCCGGCAGTCTGCGCTTGCCGGCATGGCATAAGGTGTGGCATTCAGCACTTCAACCCTCAGCACCACCGGGCTGGCCCGTGGAGACTCGTTATTGATTGTAGGAGACTTAATCAAGTCACTCCTAGCTGCTCCCCTACAGTAGCATCAGCACCAGATGTGCTTAAATTGCTAACACCAGACCGTACCTGGTTTAGAGCCCTTGACATCTCCAATGGGTTTTGGTCACTTCCTCTTGACCATAAAAGCTAATGAAAGTTCACTTTCACCTTTGAGGGTCATCAGTACACATGCACATGCCTCCACAGGGCTTTCACAACAGCCCTCCCTTTTCCATCTACACATTATGGATGCCTTGTAGGGTTTCTCTACCCCTCAGTGCCTTCTACAATATGTGGATGACTTTCTTTTAGCTACCACTACTAAGGAGGAGCATTTTGAGCTCCTTGATGAACTACTGACTCTCTTGCAGAGAGAAGGCCTCAAGCGCAACCCTGCAAAGGCACAACTTTGTAAGAAAGAGGTTATCTTCTTTGGTCTGCACATCACTGAACAAGGCAGAAGCCCAGCCTGGAACAAGATCCAAGCCCTACAAGATTTGCCACTACCTACAAGTGGGGCCACACTCAGATGTTTCCTGGGAATGGTTGATTATTCCAGGGATTTCATCTGTGGCTTTGCACAACAGGCGGCCCCTCTGTATGAGCTTCTCAAAAAGGATGTCCCATGGACATGGGGTCCTGTTCACAACAATGCAGTGACCCTACTGAAACAGTCTTTGGCCTCTGCCCCAGCTTTGGTCAATCCAAATCTAACATTGCCTTTCCATCTAGAAATTGCTACCTCTGACATTGCCATGTCAGCAGTGCTGGCTCAAAAGGTTACTGGGACTCTTAGGCCCATTGCTTACACTTCCCAGATGTTCTCGCCAGTAGAACTGAAGTACAACCTTTGTGAAAGAAGCCTTCTGTCTACCTACGGGCTGTGAAGCATTTTCTGTACATTATAGGATAATCACCCATTGTGTTCCACATAAATCACACACCCACCAACTTTTTATTATCAGACAGAGTGAAGGATGGTTCTGTGTTGAATATCAAACTAAACCATTGGTCTCTACTCCTACAGGATTATGACGTATAGGTCCACACTGCCAAAATGCCTTCAGTCCTGGCCCATGGTCTCCTGTATACAGGAACCCCACATGATTGTGACTCCAGCCTCCTGACCTGCCTGATCCAGGGCCATTTCTTCCCACCACCCCAAAACTCCTGGCTGACGTGTCCCTGTGTCACATTTTTACTGATGGTTCTACTTCATATCACTAAGGGGAACAGGTAGCTGGATTTGGAGTGCTGATTCTCTGTCTTAATGGTAACACAGTCCATACATCCAAATGTTGCAGTATTACATCCTCCCAGTATGCAGAATTGGCAACTGTGGCCTGTGCTCTCGAACTTGTACACCATGGTACAACAGACACCATAATTTTCACAGACTCTGTTTCGGTCTGTTGCTCTTTGACAGAAATTTTACCCTTCCGGCAGAAAAACTTGTTTGCCTCTTCTGATGGCACCCCTGTCAAATACAAAGATCTCTTTATATACACTAACAAACTGGCTCAACAGTTTAAATATAAAATATTCCTGCACAAGGTGAAGGCCCTCTCAGTCAAACCCATACCACACTTTCAATGACCAAGCCAACACCCTTGCCAAGGAGGGTGCTCAAGGTGGGGACACGTGGGACATGGCTCATCCAGTTGCTCTTGCAGCAGTATACATAGCAGCTGCAAAGAAGAAGAAGACGACTGAAATCTTTGTGCCATCGGATTTATCCACAGCACAAAAAGCTGATCTACAGCTAAAGGAAGTGTTCTGATTCCTAGACAAAAGGACTCAACAAGAACTGCCGATCAACAACCCCTATAAAAGGCATGCAGACAAACTGTATCTATCACATGATAACAAGCTGGTATAGTACCAGCCTGATGACCTAAACTACAGGTTGTGGGAGGTTCCTACATTGCTGTGATCTGAGTTTATTCATCAGGTTCATGACACCCTGACTGGTGGACATCAGGGGTGGACAACACAGTCAAGAGACTGAAAACTCTGGGTTGGTGACCCGGTGTCAAGTACTACATTAACAATTGTCTGATCCATGCACAAAATAATCCATCCACAATTGAAAGAAACACCAAACTGCTTCCACAGAGGTGATCTGGCCCTTGGCATGTGATTCAAATTGATTTCATTCAATCATTGACTACCACCAGCAAAAACAACAAATATGCCCTCGTAGTCACTGATCTATTCTCAAAATGGATTGTGGGTTTTCCTACCTGCCAAAACACAGCTAAGGCAATTGCAAAAATCCTTGTAGTGCAATTGTTTTCCAGGTGGGGCCCACCTCTTAAGGCAGACTCTGATCAAGGAACCAGCTTTCAGGTGAGTTGATGCAAGAAACACTCAAACTTCTTGGGGAACACCGGAGGTTTCACATACCCTACCACCCTCAATCTTCAGGTCAGGTAGAAAGAGCCAACAGATGGATAAAATGTATGTTAACCAGATTCACAGAGGATAATCCCAAGGATTACGATTCCCTTTTGCCTTTATGCTTTTACTCCTTATGGCAATTAGGGGTACTCCTGTAGCTACTACCCAGTGTACACCCTTCAAGGTTATGACTGGTACAACCATAAGATTACCTGAACACCTGCTGATTGATTTGAACACACCCACTGCAGACAGAGTGTACATGGACACATATGTCACTAAACATAGGGATAACATTATCAAAACCCACTTGTATGCAGCACTCCACATGGGTAAAGCCCAACAACAATCCAGGTTTCACTTTGACAAGTACACACAAGAAGTGGAGTGGCAAGTTGGAGACCAGGTAATGGTACTCAAATTTGCACACCCTACACATTCCTTTGCTAATAAATGGGAAGGACCCTTCCCCCATTGTTAAACTCAGTCCAGCCATCTACCAAGTTAGACTCATTCACATGAAGAAACCTACTGATAAATGGCTACATGCTAATCAGCTCAAGTTATATAAAGAAGAATAATTACTTTTCCTAACCCCATTGTGCAGAATAGTACCTACTGACCTTTTCTTTCTTCCTTACAGGTATACCCACAAGATGGCTATCTTGCTTCTATTTCTCATTGTAGGAATACGTCCCATTTTCCATTCCAAGGATAGAACTACAATATCTGACACCAACCAATGTCTAAGGCAACACCTTCCACTTCTCCAGCCTGCAGAAGAATGATACCTAACCCCACGCAACAAACCTACCACCATCCCAGAAGAAGTCAGCATAGCTGTTCCAAGCAAATTAATCACTGTTCAGGAAAACATAGATGACTACCTGAATGCCATGGTTGTGGCACCAGATAAATCATCACTCCAAATTGAATGGCAGACTGACAGTAATGGACAACAAATTCCAGTTGCCTGCCTCTCCCAAGGCACTTTCCAAGGCTGGCCCAATACTAGAATTGCCCCCAAATGGCACACTGTCTATTCGACAAGCTAATTACAAACATACTGGTTTATATAACCTCACTACTTTGATTAATCCCACCTTTTGTGATAACTATCCAGAAGGCTCTGCTAGAGACTTTTGCACACAACACTACATGGCTACAGCAGCTATGTTTTTATCAGTAGTTCCCCCTACTGAAGCAGAACTCACAGACTGCCCCATACAGGAACCAGGACCAGTTAGTGGCCTGGCTGCCACATCACTTCCAGGCACACTTGTCAACAATGTGCAGTTCATGCACATCCCTGTTGTCTTTTTTTTAACTGAATTTTAGTGTGTTTTTATATAAATACAGACATATTCAAAACAAAAGAGAAAACCCATGTCAAACATTAGAAGATACACTGAATGTATTTGAATTAATAAATCCAAACAACATATCTACCCCCATCCTGTTCCCTCCCAAATAAAGTATATTGAATAAAAAGAACATATTATATACTATATACTGTTGAATACTATATACTATTAATACTGGTTTGCAAGGCATTAGGGCAAGACAAGTCTTCATGACTTGAAGTATAATAAGGTACTTTAAAAGTTATTTATTCACCTCAAAGATACCTAATCTTAATACAAATGATTAAATCAAAATATAAATTATTAACTCAAATTCAGGGTAGATTAAATTAAGAGATCGTAAATCTTTCCCATCTGTTGTAAAAGGTGGCAACGTTACTATGAAATATATAAATGAATCTGGTAATCTGTAAATTAAACACAGTGTTCAAGGTCCATTCTTTTAAACTTAGATCCTCCTTATCAATCCAATGTTTAATTATTAGTTGTTTTGCAGAGATGGTAATTAAAGATATTGGATTTAACGGACAGCACAATATGTGAAATCATATGGGTTGAAATATTGGGAGACAACTTACCAAAATTGCTCATCAGTCTATGTTACAGGCCGCTTGATTCAAATTTAACAGTAAATCAAGAAATTATGAAAAGCATAAATGAAAAGTCTAATTACAATGAAACAATACTAATGGGGGACTTCAATTTTCCAGGGATAAACTGGAAAGATAATATAGGTAGCAACAATAGTGAGAATTTGTTTATGGATACATGTATAACAAATGGACTATATCAAGTAATACATAAACCCACTCAAAATGATAATATACTGGACTTAGTATTAACAGACATGCCTGACAAAATAACTAATATAATGGTTAAACCTCCACTAATACACAGTGACCATATGATAATCACTTTTAGTAATTCTACATTTTTAAAACCAGTAGTAGGCAAAACAATTGTCAAAAACTATAACAACGCAAACTTTGTTAAAATAAAACAAGATTTATCAAATTGGAAATGGGATAACAAATTCAACTCTTGTAATGCTCTATGGATTAAAATCAAAATAAAATTTTAGAGTTAGAAAATAAATATATACCAAATCGAACTGTGTATAATAAAAGAGGTAAAATTCCATCATGGATAACCCCAGCTATTATAAAGTTAATTAAACAAAACAAAGATTTTTCAGAGCTATGAAAAGAGATGGAAGTGAATATAATATTTGGAAATATAAGACCTCATTAAAAAATGTAAAACCAAAATTAAAATTAGAAAAAAAAGTTTGAAACAAAAGTAGCTTATATTAAAGATGGTGGGAAAAGTTTTGATTCACATATAAATAATAAAAAACCCAACTCAAGAAATATAGGTCCACTAGTCATAGACAATAATGAAATAACACTTCAGGACACTACAGAAGAATTTAATAAATACTTTCGTTCAGTTTTTAACACCAAGCCAAAATTATCGAATCAATCAACAATTATTACAAAATCAAAGGACTTAATAAATGAGATAACTAAAGAAGAGATCATGGCTAATTTAAATAAATTAAATATAAATAAATCACCTGGACCAGATGGGTTTCATTCAAAGGCTATAGAAGGAAATCAAAGAGTGAAGCTTGAAACCCCTTTAAAACTTTAAACATGTCATTAAATACTGGGGATGTTCCAAGTGATTGGAAGACAGCAATTGTGACACCTATTTTCAAAAAGGGAAATTGATCATATATTCAAAATTACAGATCTATCAGTCTAACTAGTATAGTTGGTAAAATCTTTGAATCGATATTAAAAACCAGGATTGAAAGTGATTTACGAGATAGTGGATTAGAGGATAAATCACAGCATGGTTTTCAAAAAAATAGGTCCTGTTTACAAGTAATATGGTATTTTATGAATATGTAAGTGATAGTATGGAGAATAACAAAGCTTCGGATGTAATATTTCTTGATCTCTGTAAGGCATTTGATAACGTGCCACATGGACTCCTAAAAGAGAAAATGAGAAAGCTTGGAATTAAGAACCCAATTATAAAATGGGTGGAAGAGTGGTTAAATGATTGTACCCAATGTGTACGTATAAGAGGACACGTATCAGGAATGAGAGCAGTGACAAGTGGGGTTCCTCAGGGATCAGTTCTGGGACCAATCCTTTTTGATATATTTATATCAGATATGACATCCGATCTAAATAGCTTTGGTATAAAATTTGCTGATGATACCAAATTAACAGCTCAGGTTGATACCCTGACAGACTATCAAAAACTTGTCAATGATCTAAAAAAAAATTGAAATATGGGCTGATAAAAATCAAATGACCTTCACTACTGATAAGTGTGTTGTTATGCATTTGGGGAAAAATAATTTGCTTCATGAATACACATTAAAAGGTCAAGTGATAAGAACTGTAACACAGCAAAAAGATCTAGGTGTGACAATAGATTCTGATCTTACATTCCAAGCTCATTATAACAACATTATAAACAAGACTAATAGGCTAATAGGTTGCATAAAAAGAAGCTTTGCCTCTAGAGATAAAAAATGCATTATGCCACTGTATTGGGTCTATGTGAGGCCACACTTGGACTATTGTTCCCCTTTGTGGAACCCATACCTTAGGAGGGATATAAATAGGATGGAGGGGGTCCAGCGGAGAGTAACTAAACTGGTGGATGATATATCCAATATGAGTTATGACAAAAGACTGGAAGAGCTAAAGATGTACTCCCTGGAGGAGAGAAGAAAAAGAGGGGACGTACTTTTTATGCATAAAATACACAAGGATGGAGAGTTACTTACACAATGAAATATATCCTACAATAAACACAACTGTAATTTAAGAAGACATGGATATCAGTTATCCCTTACTTATCCTAAAACTAACAAAAGCAGATTTTACTATACACAAAGAATAATTCCATTGTGGAACTCACTACCTAGTTCGTTAGTTGAAAACATTGATCATGTAATCTTTAAACACAAACTTGATTCATTATTGTTATGATAAACATGGAATATACCAGCTTGGCTAGAGACATACTTATATGGGCCTTGGCTTTTTGTATGTCTATATTTCCTAGTATAAAAAAAATTTGCTATATTAGCTGTCCCTCTAACATCTTCCAGCTTTCCCAGAATACAAAATTAAAAGTTGAATGCATCCCTTAGTGACAATTTTGTTCCGACATCATTTTTAACCAGACTTCAAATCTGTTGAGCCTTAGGGCAAAACCAAAGAATATGGCTAATTGATCCCTTTGCTAGGCCACATTTGAGACAAATGTTTGAGTCTGACAGCCAAAACCAGAACAGCTTTTGTGGAGTAAAATATGCATTATGTAAAATTTAAAATTGAATCAATCATAAATTGCCCAGTGGAATGAAATTGTATATATTACGCCATAAACTAGTCCAGTCTTGTAAGGAATCTTTAAGTTCTTTATTCTAATAGGAGGAGATTAATGGATCTAGTGAGTATTTTAATTTTAACAATAACAGATAGAGGTTAGCTATAGGATGGGGTCTAGAACTTTCTTCTAATAATTAATTCACTACATCCTGTGTATCCAAAGTCCACAGCTTGGGTCCTAAATAAGCTTTTATAGCTATCTTAACTAATAACAACCTAGGTATATTTTATTCATAATTTCTTTCTTTACTACTTCTTTAAGGGGGATAAAGTCCCCTTCATCTATAAATGAGGATAGTTTGAGATGCGTAGACCTTGTAAACCAATCAGAAGAGATAGTCTTACCATTTATTCTAAAATTTAAATTGTCCAAAATAGGTTGGTTTCAATTCTTTTGAAGCTTTAGTCCTATATATGAGTCAATCTGCTGATCAATTTTCAGTGATGTTCCTATAACCGGGTATTTTATTTTAGAGGGGAGAAGGTTAGGTTTAGTATATAGGATAGCTTCAGGTGATAATTTAAATTATTGTAACACGTTAAGCTCTAAGTCTAACCAGATAGGGTAATAACTTCCATGTTTCTTTGGAGGGCTAAGCCACTTTATATACTTGTTAATGTGGGTGGCCATACAGTATAAAAAGCAGTTAGCAGTCTAACCCTACCTTGTGTCTTAGGAAGGAATAGCATATCTCTTGCTATTCTTGGGGTGTTTCCATGCCATATAAAGATAGAGATTATTGTATGTAGTTTGTTAAACCAAATTAAAGGAATATAAGAGTTCAGCATATTAATCGGGTGAAATATCCTCAGGAAAATATTCATTTTTACTATACTTATTTTCCCCCAGAAAGAAATTGGGAGGTTTTGCCAACATTTGATATCCTGCTTAATCATTGGGAGCAAATCTTCTAAATTTAGTTTTATAAGTTGCAATTGATTCAGGGTTAAATATATACCCACATATTTTAACTTATGAGGCGACCATACGAAACCTAAGTCAATTACCTCTTTTCTAATACTGTAACAATTTAAAGGTAAAACTTCTATTTATTTTTTCTATATTTAATTTATAGTTAGAAAGAATACTGAAATCCTTTATAGTTTTTAAAGCAGCCTGTGTAGATGAGACAAGATTGAAAACATGTAATAGGATATTGTTCGCAAAAGTCAAAATTTTTAGATGATATTTACCTACTCTGATGCCAGATATTGATGGATTTGAATTAAGATTAAACAGTAAAGGCTCTAAATACAAATTAAAAAGCAGCAGGGAATCCCTGTTATCTTTAACTTTACACATTGGAACATAGCCGAATGCCATGTGCTCAAAAACAAACACTTTTAAGTTTCATAGTACCATGTTACTAGACATTCTTGCAGCATACCAGACATGTAGGCAAGACCCAGTAGCTGGCTACATGCTACTGAACACTTAGGTGTATTTCGACAAAGACCAGACCCCAACACTAAGCATCTAAAATGCACTAGGTGTGCTACTGCTGATGTCACTGGTGCAACTAGCACCATTTCTGGTCTCTTCAGAACCGGCATGTCCATCTGGAACAGGGCAGATATTGCTGCCATTAAAAGCCAAACGGTAAAATTCCAGACTGGCATGAAGAATGATGTTCTACCCTTTTATTGCATGGTGTAGATGGGCTTAGTCTGGAAGAGAGATATACCATGTATAACATGCATGATATTGGTAAGAGTTTCAATTACACTAGAAATAAAATCAATAAACTCGTGTTCCAGAATACAGAATAACAAGGAGGCAGAGAACCAATATATTGCCAGAGAACTTTTATGTTCCGACTATGGCTGTTATGTAATAACTACTTTGAACAATCTCTTCCGGAATTTGGAATCAGGATGCATTCCAGACATTATCCATGACAGGAGATTAGCCAAATGGTATTGTTCTCACTGTAGATCCATTTCATGTATTACACTATGCATGTCTAGGTCTGTTTCCATACCCTTATCAACTGTTAGAAATCTAGGCTATGTAACACATCATCCCAACCAGGGCCCATGTTATTCCTCTCGTTAACGTACTATTCATGACACCATGTTTGTCACCTTCAATGTCTTACTGCCATGTTTGAGCCACAAACTGCCATCTTCAACAAGCTAGCCTCCTTCCACTCTATAGGACATCTCAATGACATCTTCAGGGAGAGAATCGACCTCCCACCTCTACTGGTCTTTCACCCCCACCCTGGAAGCTTGAGTGGCACCTCATACTGACTGTTGCACCACAAAGGGTTACCACTGTCTCTGTCACTGTGACATATTTGGTGTCATCAAGCCTGTCTGTGTTTACTCACCAGAAAGCATTGACTGGTCCTTTACTTTGGACTCTGACCTTTCTTTGACTGGAACTTTTAATCCTAGGGCAACAATGTCTACCTCTTTACCAGCTGGCAACACTGGGCATCTCTACAAGGACTACACAGAGGAAGTTTCTCGCTTCACTACCAGGCTAACAAATCAATCTTTCACCTGTCCTATTCAACTGCATAAATGGTGGATCCCAACAGTGAGAGTGTCATACAATTCTGATGGACAATATTGTGTCATTACTAATCATAAATCTTTTGCCTATGATTCAAAAACATGTGACATCTTACAACCTCATTTTTATTTTATTCTTCATCAAACTACTGTTATTGGTCATACTGTTATTACTCCTGTTTCCATCCCAGCACCAGCTATTATTGATACCGACCCTGAATATTTGCTTGCACTGTTTTAGTCTTGGCACTTAAGACCCTTTTAGATAGAAAGGACATCTATCTCATCTGCATCAGCAATAACATCTCCAAAGCTGGAGATGTTCTCAGTACTCTTATCCATGATGGTGATTTAAGCACCTCACTCTGCAGTACCTGGTTGGAATTAACTTTCAAAGATTTTGTGATTCTACAAATATTTTTGATATTTATTCATGATACTAACCCTATGTTGTCTGAGGCATACTCTAAAACAACACCATGAACAACTACAATTCCTTACAAGGCTTGTGCCTCGGGTCTGTAAATGATGCTATACCCACAGCTTACCTATTAGTGTTGCCTTTTCAGTAAGGAAACAAGGGGGAATGTTGCACTCGGTCCCCTAACCTATACTGGAAGCTCCATGGTACACCGTTGACACCATCTACAGTATTATCTAAACGCAACTCAAATGAGCCATAATCAGTATTAACCTATTAGAGCGTAGGTACCTACAATATAAGAGTGAGGTATTAGGGTCAATATAATGATTATTGCCATGATTCTATGTAATGCACCAATAATGCATTTTATATTCTTTATATAACACTATGTAAGCTATCTTCTGAGAAGTTGTTCTGTATAACACAGACTGCACTGCCATCATGCGGATTTATGTAGCACCACACTTATCTGTCTTATCTCTCTGTAATTTGTGAGAATCCTTTGTATTCACACTTTTTAGCTGACTTTACGAAAACTGTATATCTTTCACACACTGGAGCCACCTAAAGTTTGTCCAGTAGGGCCTATTTTGTATATCTCATACATGCACGAAGGCAAAGTAACTATGGTGATTATCTTACTATATAAACTACTGCACAATGTATTTTCTCTGAGACCGTCTTCATATCCTTGGGGTATAGGGGGAACTCAGGCTTCCAGTGTCTACTTTGGTAAGGCTCTGATTAGGGCATATGTCTGATTTTGTGTAATATACTAGTTGATTACCACTTACGCCATTTGTCTGTTGTTTCTTCAGTTGATTTATTACCACCAAGAACCAGAGAGGTGATTTACCTTTACAGGTTCCTTACTCCGAGCATATCTCCCCAGTTTTTTTCAGATGTTGCACTGGCTGCATGTGAGGTGGCACATTTCCTTCAAAATAGTTTTTTTTTATTCCCTTTTTTTTTTTATGTCCCCATCTAACCGATGCCTCTGGTATCCTCAGGCTCCACAGTTAACATACAAAGTTCTGCACAATCTGAGTCATGATTACCCAAAAGATCTCCTGTATCCATATGCTCCTGGGCACCCTCTCTGCTCTTCTGAGGTGTGCCTCTTAAGGGTCCCCAGATCATGTTTAAAGTTATCTGGGGATCGCGCAGTAGCTGCCCAACATTTCTGTAACCAGCTGCCGCAAGAGTTTTGGGATGCCCCCTCAGTTGAAAGCTTTAAACTAGGATCCAAGCATTGTCTGATGCTTGTTCATTTAAATGTATATATACTATCTGCTACTGTTTATGAATAGTAATTTTTGGTTACATAAGGTGCCCAAAGCCTGCAGGACAGGGTGCCTAAGAAATAAATATACTACTACTAGTACTACTATACTGATGTAACCCACTTGTTACCCGGGGTTACTAGAATCCCAGTAAGACCTAGTGGTAGGCAGGGAAGGCAGCTTATGAAACTCCAGTTAAATGGGGTTCACACTGTCTCACTCTGTTCTCAGTCTCAGCTGAGACTGAGGGATGACATCACCAATAGAACTATTGCAGCTGCATGAGCCACATTGGAATCTGCAGCAAAGGGAGTTGGTATAGAACGTTGGGAGGTTTTGAAGCCAGTCAGTCAGTGTGAGTCAGTGAAGTGTGAAGTTGGGAGCTTGCTGGAAAAAGCAGCTCAGTGAAGGTTCTAGGAGCCTCAGCCCTGACAGAGGGCTACTTTTAGGTAAAAAGGGTGTGTGTCTCCACCTTAAAGAGAGACACAGAAGATAATTGAAGTGGTGGAGACCACTGTTTTTGGGTCTCAGTGCCCCCTCCCTTCGGGGGGGCAGGAAAGGGTTCCCTGCAGATTCCTAGGGCAACCCCCTAGTTCTGCTTGTAAAGGAAAAGCTGCCTACGTGTTCCAGAGTTTATTTGGGAGAACAACAAGATTTGTGAGTCACCTGTGGGGCACCTGCAACATGAGGGTGAGTGTCTGCTCTTGCTAAAAGGGCCTATGTTTTTCACCCTGGGACTTGTGTGACAATGTGGGGATTGAACTACTAAAATAGTGGAAGCCTAGAGTAATGGGCTAAGCAAATTAAAAGTAGGTTCAAGTCCAGAACTTATTGGGATGCAATTGATATGTAGAGGAGATGTGACAGACATCTACCCAGAATCTACATTTGAAAGTTTTCAGTAAAGGAATTGTTCAGTTTCCAGAGAAATGGCCGGGTAATGGCTGTGGGAGCTGGAGGTGGGTGGCCCCCCATCTTTAGTGACCAGGTACACAGCTACTACGGATTTCGTCTGTGGATTTTTACTTTACCTCAGGCACTTGGCCAGTGATGAGGGAAGTACCCAGATGTGGGATTGTAAGGAAAATTCTCTCTAGGAGTCGAAGGCTCTAGTGTGGTTTGGAGAGCCACAACAGGATAATTGGTTCATTCCTCAGATGGACCGCGGATCAAGTGGCTGGCAGGGGAGCTGGGCCAGTGGAGAAAACCCAAGTAGTGCACAAGTTGGGCTGTGTATCCAAAGCTGCGTGCAAGTCTGGGCTATGTGCCTGGTGGGTTTAGAGCCTGAGGGCTGGAAATAGTGATAAAGTGTTCTGTTGTCTCTAATCTGCATTACCAGGAATGTAGCCCCGTGGGGGCCCATCTATGCTTTGTTTGTTCAGCTTGGATGTGAATAAAAGCCACACTAGAGAATCCCATTCCTGGTTCTGGACATTACAGTTATTGTTTCCTGTGTTCGGATTTACTTGGGTGCCCCTGTGCAGAGTAGCCAAACCTAGGCCCCCTGTGCTGAGTAACCTCATCCTCCCCGAACCCAGTCCCCACCAGGTACTGCTGTCAGCTTCAACAGCATGCCACCTGTCATTTTGCTAAAAATGCAGGGGTGAGGGGTTACAGAAATGGAGGCACCGCTTTGGATTTTGTTCTGGGAGGAAGGTTCTTGGGCAAGGGGGCTAACGTTTTGGCTATCTGGCAGTGGGTAGCCCAAAAGCTGAAGCAAGTAATTAGTGTGTTGCTGTGTGCTGTGGATCTTGTGCTGCTGTTTTAAAATTGCCAACTGTTTACCAAGGAGCAGTAAAGCCAAAGAGTGTGCCCTTGTCCTGCATCAAATTGTTTACAGCGTTTTGCCTGTTTTTAAAAAGAACTGTGGTAAAGAAAAGTGTGGAAGACTAGGGATAGCAACAGGAAAATTGTGCCCTGGACATTTGAAATGCTTTTAAAATGAACTGTGGTAAAGAAAAGTGTGGAAGACTAGGGGTAGCAATAGGAAAATTGTGCCCTGGATGTTGGAAATGCTTTTTGAAATGAATGAGAGACTTACAGGTGTAATGGCTATGTTAAATGGCTGAAATGGGCTTCCGCCGTGGAGTCAGTTGGTAAAGAAAAAAGTTGCATTTTGCAGTTAAAATCTGCCTGCTGGACGATCGCCGTGAGGAGAAGAGCCCTCGCGAGGAGGAAGAGGCTAATTTGCATGGCGTCATGTGATTAGTCAGGCTGAGATCAGTCCCACCCCTCCGCCAGCTCTACAGTGACTGCCCCAGCATTCGAGAGGGAGTGTGAGTGGAGTGCATGTACTGGCTAGTAGAGGAGCATTGCGGAGTGTTAAAATTGCTGTAAACCCTGTAAAAATAGACTTTCTAGTTTAAAATCGGGCTCAACCCGCTAATCGATCATCAGAATTGCAAGTTTGGTGGTCGAAAAGATGATCGGCAGGATTGCTCGCCCGTTTCTGTTCTGAGGCCTCCAAGAACTGGCTGTAGGCCATTTTTCCCCATCGCAGCAAACTGCTACTGATAACAGTAAGTAAACAACCTAAAAACTGCTCAAACAGTGATTTTCTGCCCTATGCCATATAAATGTGTGTGCAGCAGTGTAGTCGCTTTGCAAGTAACGACTGTGTCAAGTCCTGCCAGCAAGTGCAAGTCTGTTAAGCCATTGACTGTGTGCATAGTAATGAATTCAGCCTCTGTTTAAAGTTTAAAGCCAGAGAGAGACTGTGGGTTGTAGCCAATGTGCAGCACTAGTTATACAGGCAATCCTGTGCTTACAAACCTGAAGCTTTAAGGGACTGGTAATCAAAGAAATGTTTCCAGCATGTAAAAAGTCAGTGGAAAATCCTGTAAATGTGTTTAATACAAGAACAGAGCAAGCTGTGCAGTTTGAGCAAAAGTTATCAGTAGTTTGTGTAAATCGGGTGCGCAGTGGCTTGACCCAGATTCTGAATGTTGATGCACAGGAGTGCTGCCACCGCCATTACAGGGTGGGGTAGTAAAGTAAACACAGCAGCAGAGGAGCCTTTTTACAACTAAAGAGTGTGTTCAATAAACTGGGACTTTCAGTTACAATGAACTTTTGTTTGTTTTTCTGCAGTTATGACCTCAGGACCAGCTCGTTACCTGGATCATGCCCGGGTTGCAGTAACAGCAGCAGTAAATAGACTGAGGGATATTGAAAAGTGGTGCTATGGAGGACAACTGCCTCCTCATGTGGCGGTTCCTGGATATCCAGTGCATGTATGTCAAATATGCTTGAGAGCTGGAAGGGACACCTTCATGATTCCTCACTGTGCTGGATGCCTAGAAAAATATGGCTTGTATAAAGTGCCTCAAATCTGGTTGGCTCCCACATGGACAAAGGTTCAGGAATCTGCAGTTGGCAGCACACAGCACCAGGCGGAGCCTGTGGAGGAAGGCCCCTCAGGGGAGTGTGGCACAAAGCTAGAGGGTGCAGAGTTGGAGACAGAACCAGAAGTTGAAGTTTCGGATGCTGGATCCCAGAAGGAAAGTTCGGATAAAGCATCAATAGACCCCTGGGGGGCTAGCCAAGTCTCTTAGGCGAAGATGAGATGCGGAGAGGCCTTTGAGTGGGAGGTGTCGACCTCCGCACTAGTGATGAGTGGATAGTCTCAGAAGTGAGAACGACTGCTCACTCCTGGGCTCAGATCCTCAGTGAAGAGGAAGATGAGGGGGAACCTATGTGGCCTTGTGAAAAAGGAACGGGTACACAGCCTCAAGATCTTGCCTCGGAGGAATGCATAGAAGAAAGTGGTGATGCCACTGCCCTGGCTTTGCAAGAGGAAGAAGTCAGGGATCCGTTTCTAATTTCTTTAAGGATGCGTAGCTGGCAGAACCAGGACTGGCCACCCCCAAGCCAGGCCAGCGGTCTCAGAATGACCAAAGCAAGTAAAGAGGAGAGACTGGTTCGTAGGAAGGCAAATGAGATCTATGGTATGACCTTTCCTACCTTTCCTCGGAAAGTCTGGGAGGAGATTGAGAACAGCAGGAAATCCTGGATCTGGGACGAAGCAATGAAAAGTGTGCATCCTGGGGCCAACAAGCATGTAAAGAACAGACTGTTTCACAGAAGTATATCCAGTGGAAGAGAGGCAGGACACTGTTCATAGACAGAGTGCGAATAGTGGACGGAGAGGGACATGAAATCTCCCACTGTGTGAATTATGTGTGCCCAGATGGGGTAATAATTCAAGCTCCTGATCCCCGGTACTGTTGACCTCAGTGCAAGGACCTCCCAGCAAATGTGCCCGAGCCTACAAAATGGAAAGCCGAGCAGTGGTAGTCAATACTGCCACACCAGACTGTGAAGTGCCTTTATTGATTCATCATTATGGACATCCAGGACTCAGGTGCCCCACATTCATCAGTCTACAGTGTACTGGCCTTTCCAGAATCCATCGACTGGCCCACCAGATGACTTCAGATCCAAAGAGGACACTAGCCCAGTTGTATCCTGAGCCATCGCTTGGTAATCGGTTGACGTCGGACCAGCTGTTTTCTTTTTGTTCCTGTTCTAAGGTTCCATCTCCAGAGATGACATCATCCCAGCAGTTCCCAGTTGTGCCCTCCTGTGGTTCCCAGAAGATGTCCGCCCAGCTGTATCGGAAGAAATGATGCCAGGGAGAGTCTTCGTCAGAGGTGCAGGTCGGTCCAAGAATTTTCCATTCTACAAGGGACTGGTAAGTCCGAACTTTTCTATCTTTATGACATTGCAGTACACACCCTACACTAGCAGACTTCCAAATGTGTGAACTGTCTGCAAAGACTCTCCCCTTCGGGACTTTGGCCTGTTAGAACTGTGCTTCACCGGGGTCCGGCCTAGGAGAGACTCTTTATTGGACTAGCCTTCGGGCATTGTGGTCACTAGTTGGGACTTTTAGGGCACTCCATCCCCCCAAATGTGTACTGTAAATAATGTTGTTGTTTTCTAATGTATATACTGTTTTTCTACCTTTTCTAAAAATATCTTCTTGGGATTCTTCAGTGTTTTGATGGTAGGGGTCTAGGTAGACTGTGTATGCAGATTAGGAGTGTGTGTTGTCTTTCTTTTTCTTACAGGTGTTCCTGGGAAGACAGAAGAGAAGACAACAAGAGGAGAAGGGGCTCATCAGAGTTCCTCATCAGTGCTTTAGTGTGTAGAAATTTAAAGTACTGTGGTGTTATTGTTGTTGTTACTGTATTAACCCTTTCCTTCCACAGGTGTGGTTGTGGGGGTAGGGAGGAGACAGTAAAATGGCATAAAATTTGGTATTTTAACGGTGTGTGGTTGCAGGTTGCCCAAGGTTGGGGAGGTCCCCGGGTTGTTTTTGTTTTGGGGGTATTAGGTTAAAAGCAGATAGGGTTTTCCTAGAGGGTTAGGGGGGATAGACAGGCTGTGGTCCTGAATGGCCATTGGGATTGCAGTGCTGATCTATCAGGGCTATTCTCTGGATAGTTCTACCAAAGCCACTGGGTGTCCATAGTAAGTGGATAGTGTAGAGGCTGATATGTCAGTTAAAGGCCTCTAGACTCTTAGTGTTGCCTGCCTGTGCTTGCACATGGTAGGAGGGGGACTGATCACCCCCTTCCGCAGGTAGCACATAGGGTGGGATGGCCTAAGTTCAAGTTCAAGTTTATTGCAGGAAAACTCCATTGAGCAAGCTCATTCACAAGGAGGTCCTGTGACATAAACACTTAAAGTACAAACACAGATAGGTAATAACAGTATATACATGAAATACACGTTACATGATGCAGGCTGGATATACATACAAGGGTACCACATAGGGTGACCGCAGGTGGTAAACATTGATATGAGACAGGGAAGCGACTTATAGGTCGCATACTGATAAATGAAACATGATGACTGGTGTGATTTGATTTAATCAAATCAAATCAAATCAAATATACAGTATTTTGGCAGCTAGGACAAACAACAGTCTACAACTGATATGGGAGGAAGGAGAGATTTGATGGCCGGGTAAATAATGACTACGGACAGTCATTTTCCTGGTCAAGGGCGAGTGTAACCCCCTTGTTACCTGGAGTTACCAGAATCCCAGTAAGACCTAGTGGTAGGCAGGGAAGGCAGCTTGTGAAACTCCAGTTAAATGGGTTTCACACTGTCTCACTCTGTTCTCAGTCTCAGCTGAGACTGAGGGATGACATCACCAATAGAACTATCGCAGCTGCATGAGCCACATTGAAATCTGCAGCAAGGGAGTTGGTATAGAACGTTGGGAGGTTTTGAAGCCAGTCAGTCAGTGTGAGTCAGTGAAGTGTGAAGTTGGGAGCTTGCTGAGAAAGCAGCTCAGTGAAGGTTCTAGGAGCCTCAGCCCTGACAGAGGGCTACTTTAAAGTAAAAAGGGTGTGTGTCTCCACCTTAAAGAGAGACGCAGAAGATAATTGAAGTGGTGGAGACCGCTGTTTTTGGGTCTCAGTGCCCCCTCCCTTTGGGGGGGCAGGAAAGGGTTCCCTGTAGATTCCTGGGGCAACCCCCTAGTTCTGCTAGTAAAGGAAAAGCTGCCTATGTGTTCCAGAGTTTATTTGGGAGAACAAGAAGATTGGTGAGTTACCTGTGGGGCACCTGCAACATGAGGGTGAGTGTCTGCTCTTGCTAAAAGGGCCTATGTTTTTCACCCTGGGACTTGTGTGACAATGTGGGGATTGAACTACTAAAATAGTGGAAGCCTAGAGTAATGGGCTAAGCAAATTAAAAGTAGGTTCAAGTCCAGAACTTATTGGGATGCAATTGATATGTAGAGGAGATGTGACAGACATCTACCCAGAATCTACATTTGAAAGTTTTCAGTAAAGGAATTGTTCAGTTTCCAGAGAAATGGCCGGGTAATGGCTGTGGGAGCTGGAGATGGGTGGCCCCCCATCTTTAGTGACCAGGTCCACCTCTACGGATTTCGTCTGTGGATTTTTACTTTACCTCAGGCACTTGGCCAGTGATGAGGGAAGTACCCAGATGTGGGATTGTAAGGAAAATTCTCTCTAGGAGTCGAAGGCTCTAGTGTGGTTTGGGGAGCCACAACAGGATAATTGGTTCACTCCTCAGATGGACCGCGGATCAAGTAACTGGCAGGGGAGCTGGGCCAGTGGAGAAAACCCAAGTAGTGCACAAGTTGGGCTGTGTATCCAAAGCTGCGTGCAAGTCTGGGCTATGTGCCTGGTGGGTTTAGAGCCTGAGGGCTGGAAATAGTGATAAAGTGTTCTGTTGTCTCTAATCTGCATTACCAGGAATGTAGCCCCGTGGGGGTCCATCTATGCTTTGTTTGTTCAGCTTGGATGTGAATAAAAGCCACACTAGAGAATCCCATTCCTGGTTCTGGACATTACAGTTATTGCTTCCTGTGTTCAGATTTACTTGGGTGCCCCTGTGCAGAGTAGCCAAACCTAGGCCCCCTGTGCCGAGTAACCTCATCCTCCCCGAACCCAGTCCCCACCAGGTACTGCTGTCAGCTTCAACAGCATGCCACCTATCATTTTGCTAAAAAGGCAGGGGTGAGGGGTTACACTGACTCTATTGCTGGATGCCCAGCAATGTTACAGGGAGCTCCCTAAGGGACTTGGGGTTTTGCATTGGCACCAGAGAGGGAGAGGAGATTGGTGCCAGGTGGGTTTATATAGTGGGAGAATGTATCATATGATGAAGGGTGGGAGTGGGCTTTGGTAAAAGCTACTGCCAAGGTGTTTATTATCAGGCCTGTGCTAACCCTTTTACTCCCCAGCTCCTTTGTTTTCATTCCTCAACAACATTAAATTCTGAATGTCCACCCTTCTGCATACGTGTGGGGGGGGGGTCAAAGTTATGAGCTGCTGTTTGATGATGGGGAGGGGAGTGAGAGCGCTCAGTGTGCTGCTCAGTTTGCGCAGCACTCCTCTGGCATCACACGTCTAGACAAACTCCTGAAAGATTACTACAGCTCATCCCATCAGCTGTTCACTTAGCTTCACTATGATCCTGGGGTGTATCCCATCCAACCTTGGGACTCACTTGGCTTGGTCTCCTTCTTGATCTATTTGTATAAAATGTACTGTAAATTCAATACTGTGTGCATAAACTGCTTCGTTTTAGGTTTTTTAAATTGTTAACTATTATGATGTACCTGGGTCATTTCTGCAAGTGTATCTACTTGGCAACCAAAATTTTAAACTAAACTTAAATAAATAACTAAATGTGATCCTCAACAGGTAGGCACCTTCTTCACAGAACGGGTGGTGGACAAGTGGAACACCCTGCCAGAGGAAGTAGTGGGGACTGAAACAATTAAGGCGTGTAAGAATGCATGGGATAGACATGAGGGAATTCTGGAAGTCATTGGTAAGGAGCAACAGACTTCTAGGAAAACATAATGTGAACTTACAAGCTCAAATGGGCAGACTGGGTGGGGCCGTAGGCCCTTATCTGCTGACACTGTCTGTGTATCTATGTACCAGGGTGGTTATGATGTCCATGGGCTGCAACATGGTTACTCCTGATGCCCGAGCCCTCCTAACGAGTACCCTCCCTCCTTCCTGAGACATTTAGTGTTTACTGCCTTTGTAATAAACTGTTAGAGCTATGGTGAACTACAGTTCCTTTTGTGGTATACCCTCCCTCCTCGGGACCCCTTAGTGACCACCAGACTTAAGTACTCATTCAAAATTGTGGCCTTTGCCCCAGGCTCTCTCACATATCCCTACACCATACTAGTTTTCAGAGGTCCAATCCCATCCTTCAACTTCGTGCCTATAATTTATATATAGGAAGGCAGCATTGGACTGGTCTGCAGCTCCTATTGCTATTTTGACCTCCAGGCCCCTCCCTGGCTTTCTTAATTCTAGCCATGCATTCCCTAAGTGCTGCTATGTACTCTTCCTGGCCAGGAGGCAATCTGTCTCTTTCCAGTGATCACAGCCTTTTTTTATCAGTTCCCTTGGGTCCTTGTTGAGCCATATGGTCCACTTCTTGGTCCTCTTTCCCTTATTACTTACCTCTGCTGCTTCAAGCAATCTCTTTAACGTGTCCCGCATGTACTCTCCATTATCAGCATGATGCAGCTGCTCCAGAACCTTGGACACCAGGTCTATAATCTTGGCAAAGTGCACATTTCTGAAGCTGGGGTCCTGGTGCCTGTGCCACATTGGTCATCCCAATCACTAGAGAGAAGGTTGTGGTGACTGCTTCCCATCATTTCTTGACATTCACATTGGGGATTACCCAATCCCCATTGCCGAGAACAAGGTCAAAGGTGGCCTCAAGCCTAGTCCTCTGTAGGACATGATGCTATCAGATGTAAACCCCGAAGGTGGACAGGAGCTTGGTCTCAGCTTTGCCATTTGTCCGCCCTAAATGACAGTCTATGCCAGGGAGATTAATGTCCCCCAGAAAACCCACTGCATCTGATTTGGCTGTAATAGGACCAATATGCTTGATAAAAAATGAACGTTTCTGGATATTTACACTGAAAGGTGTCAGACCAGGCGGGTCTGAATGAACATTGGGATTTCAAACCCTCTTAGTGGAATAAAAACATCTATAACATTTACATGAACCTTTCTACCCCCCCCCCCCAACTTCCCCTAGTTCATGGACCTCAAAGATACCTTTGGAATAACCATGGCTAACTCACGATCATATGCACAGCATGTTGAGAATGTTGCCAGGTCTGTCACTACTAAGTTAGAGTTACTCCATAGACATAAACATAATCTAACGCCTGACGCCCTTAGACTAACGATCTATAGCTCCATAGTATCCACTGTTGACTGTGGTGTGGTTATCTATGGCTCAGCTTCCACCACTATCCTCCGCAGAATATCAGTGGCACTCAATAAAGCATGCTGACTTCTTACTGGAGCAGCATGCCTTACCCACATATGTGAACTGTATGTGCAAACAGGTTGGCTTCAGCTAAATGGGAGGATTCACTATCAAGCCTGCTTGCTAACTAAAAAGGCACTTCTTGGGCTCCTGCCTTCTGGTGTTACAAACTTACTCATCCTCTCTTGCAGTGCCCAGCTCACACATAGCTCAGTCAATTAACTCTTCTTTGTCCCAAGATGCCAGACTACACAAAGGCAAAGATTGTTTGCATATAGAGCACCACTATGGTTTAATGTGCTGCCCAGAGATATCACTTCCTTTCCAAAATTGGGACCATTTAAAGGCACTCTTCGTCAGCATATTACAACTAACAGTTCCTGTGACTGTTTCAACTGACATGGCACTACCTCAGCAGTACTGACACATCCTTGTGTACCTACTTCTCCCCCTTTCTCTGCGAATGACCACTTTCACCCTAATCGCTCTATCCTATTTCCTGCCTCCTTTCCTAATCCTTCTTTCACCTCACCCCTCTCATCCTCCACCTTCTTTCCATTGTTTATCTTCACTTACCTGAACTTTTGTTCACTCAAATCTACCTATACTTAATTGACAAAGTGCCTTGGGCTGCCTCCTTTTATTAGGTTATTTTTGATTTCCTACCAATTCATAGTTTTAATTCTAGTTGCAATGTGCCACATTATTGTCATTTTAAATACTTTGTTGTCAAACATTTATGTAATACCATCCAGTGTATGTCTTGTCACCCTTCCCACTGACGTGGAACCTTAGAAAAGAGCTGTTATGTGCTCAAAAGTATTGTAATCTAAGACTGAATAAATAAATGACTTCCTTATAATTTTGCATGTTGATTCATTTATTTTATGGACAAAAATGGTGTCACTTTAATTGTATGTGCCTTGTAGAATTAAAAATAAGAAAAATGTTGTGATTAAATGTCTAAATCTCACTGGCCCGATGGGTCTGAGGGCTCAGGCATCTGCCTTACCTCATGCCACACTGGTGACCTGAGTTCAGGAGCAAGCTCAGGGCACCAGGGGTTGGACACAGAGGAGAGGATCAAGCATCCGGCAGAAGGCTCTTCTCTCCTGGGAGGAAGGGGGGACTTGGACCCGTGGTGTCAGTGGCTCCTAGCGGAGGCTGGGAACATGACAACCAGGTCTAGTAGTGTGGGAAGGCATTGGTGGATGTCCTCCGTGTGGGTGTGAGGGCACACATGTAACAGGCTGGATGCCATTGCATGTCCAAGCCTTGGGGAGAAAACGAGCAAAGGAAAAACCCCAGTACACAGGACGATGGTGGCGGACCTTGAGGGACCATGGCTACATGCCTATCACCGGACTCAACCTGACCCGCTCTCCTGGACCCTCTCTCCACTCCTAGGCTTTAGTAGTTTAGATTCTGAGAAAGGGCACCCAGGTAGGAGTTGTGGGTTGGCCCCTCCCCAGGGGGTGTGGAAGCTAGGGGGTCGGCCGGGAGCTCAGTGGAGTTGGAGAAGGGGGATCCTGCCCCTGATTCTCTGGTTGGGGGGTCTCTGGCTGGGCAGTAGATCCTAGGTTGAGTGAGGTCAGGCCAAAGGTAGGTCCTGTGAGCCGGCGACCAGGGGGAAAAAGAATTGAAAAAAAAATGTCTAAATCTCAAAATGAAGAATTTTACATACTTGTACCATGTATATTGATATAAAATGAAATTCATGACAGACAGGTTACTCACCTGTAACAGTAGTTCTAGGAGAGGCATATGTTGTTCATCCACACTATCCAGCAGAGTTCTTTCCCCTTTAAGAAGTGCCAGAAAATCTTCAAGCTGGCTCCTCCCACCAACCCAGGTGGTATATCCTCGGCTCCACCCCATGACACCAGATCTTGACCTCTGGAAGCAGAGGTTGTGCGCCTAAGCCAGAGGAGGTTGGGTGGGTCCCTCTGGATGAACAACATATACCACTCCTAGAACTAGTGTTACAGGTGAGTAACCCGTGTTCCCAGGGGCATGGATATGTTGTTCTATCTACACTGTCTGGCAGACTCCTAGCAGTTCTCTGGGAGGAGGGAGGCAAGGCACACACCCCTGTTTAAGGAACAGAGATCGGAGAACTGAGGCCCCAAAACCAGCATCCGGGCATGACTTGAGATCAATGTGGTAATGGGAAATGAAGGTGTGTGCCGACTTCCAGGTGGCAGCCCTGCAGATTTCCTGGACAGGGATGTCTCTAGAAGCAGCCACTGATGCAGCGGTATGACAGATGAAATGAGCCCTTAGCACTCCGGAAGGCTCCCTACCCACCAACTTATAGCAGAGATCAATGCAGGAAGTGATCCACCTGCCAATTATCCAGTTGGCTGCAGGTCTGCCAGGTGTGGCTTCAGAGTGGGTGACAAACAGCTGGAGAACCTCTCCCCGAACTCCAGCCATGCACTCCTTGTAATAAGCATGTGCTCACCTCAGGCCCAGAGTATGGAGCTTGTGTTCGGCCTCCGAGGTGTGATTCGGGTAGAACACTGGAAGAGTCATCACCTGATTAAGGTGACACTCCAACACAACCTTCAGAAGGAACTTCGGATTGGGGTGCAGGACAACCTTGTCCCTGTGGAAGACCAAATAAGGAGACTCCACTGAAAGCACCTGGAGCTCCCCAATCTTTCTGGTTGATGTGACAGCCACCAAGAAGGCGGTCTTCCATGACAGGTGAGACATCTCACACCTGTGCATCGGTTTGAATGGCTTGCCCATCAGCTTTGCCAAAATCAGCAACAAGTTCTACGGTGGTGGTGATTCACACTCTGGAGCGGAAATGTGATCTAAGCCTTTGAAAAAACATCAGATCACCTTCTCCTGTGCCACTGACTGTTGACCAGCCTGCACCTGATAAGCAGAGATGGCTGCCAGGGCACTCTAAGGGTCATCGACCAAAGGCCCCATTTGGACATGGACCACAGGCAGTCTAAAATGCTGGCCACTGGACAGGCCAAATGGTCCAGCCTCTTACCCTGACACCAAATGGAGAATATCTTCTGTTGGAAGGTGTAGCATTTTCTACTAGATTCCTGTCTAGATGCCTCCGCTACAGTGGGCACATCTTTGGAGAGACCCAAAGCTTGGAACTTTAGCTGCTCAGGACCAGGCTGTCAGGTGCAGGGATTGAAGATCCAGGTGGAGTACCTTCCCTTGATTGATGGATAAGCAGTCCAGGTATAGGGGAAGACGCCTCAGGAGTCTATTGTGGAGGCTGAAAAGATCGGGGTACCAAAACTGCCGTGGTCAGTCCGGAGTCACCAAGCTCACCCATGCCTTGTCCCTCCTGACCTTGAGCAGCATTTTGTGAATCAAGGGAATGGGAGGGAAGGCATAAAAAAGGCATCCCCCTGCAGCGTTCCCTGCTGAAGGGGGTGGGCACAAAACAGCCTCAGCTTTGTGTTCTCCCAGGAGCCGAACAGGTCAGCTTGAGGGGTGCCCCACTGGAAGAACAAGCTGTGTACTACCTGTAGGTGGAAAGACCACTCATGCAACGCCTCACCCACCTGGTTGAGGGCATCCACCAGCTGACTGGAGGCTCCTGCCACATGGATGGCTAGGAGATCCACCTCGAGGCTGCACATGAGGGTCCATATGTGGACAGCTTCCTTGCACAGTGGCAGGGAGTGTGTCCCGCCCTGTTTGTTGAGGTAGTACATGGTCATGGTGTGGTCTGTCTGGACTTGGACCACCTGACCCTGAATGTGCACAGCAAAGGCAGTCAGCGCCAGCCTAAATGCTCAGAACTCCAGCAGGTTCATGTAACATTGGGACACCTCGGGGTCCAGAGCCAGTGGACTTTGAGTACTCTCAGATGGGTTCCCCAGCCCATAAGGGATGCATTGGTCATCAGGATGACCATCAGCTATGGGCGGATGAACAGGATCCCTTCCTGCAGATATTCTGGGACCAACCACCCCTGGAAGGCGTTCCATATCTGCTGGGTCACAGTGACCAGCTGGTCAAAGTGATGCTTGTGCTGAGACCACTGGCTGGCCAGCTCCCACTGCAGGCAGCACATTGTCCAGTGGGCCCAATGGACCATGCTGGTGCAGGCTGCCATGTAACCTAGCAGGCACAGGAAATCCTGGGCAGGGCGCAATTGCCCAACCAGAAATGATCAGGCAAAGGAGGAAAGATCCTCTGTCCTGTTCACCGGGAGTCAAGCTCTGACTCTGCAAGAGTCGAGCTCTGCCCTGATGAAGATGATCACCTGCGAGGGTATGAGTTCTGACTTGGCCTCATTGACCAGGAGGCAAAGGGAGGTGCAGGTCTGGAGGGCCAGATCCCTGGGCTGCTCCACCATTAGCCTGGAGGGACCCTCAATCAGCCAGTCATCCAGGTAGGAGTACATCCGGACCCCACAATGCCTCAGGAAGGCTGCCACCACTGCAATGCATTTGGTGAAAAACCTGGGGGCTGAGGACTGGCCTAAGGGCATGGCCTAGAACTCGTAGAAGGTCTCTTCTGCCCAAAAGCAGAGGAATCTTTGATGGGATGGATGGATTGAGATGTGGAAGAAGCATCCTGAAGATCCAGGGAGTAAAACCACATGCCTTGCACCAGAGATGGTATTATATGAGACAGAGCAACCATCCTGAAGGTGCATGACTTAAGGAACTGGTTCAGGTTGTGCAGATCTAGAGCGGGGCACCAGCACCCCCCATCTGCTTTGGCACCAGGAAATACCTGGCAACAAGCCCTGGGTGTTCTAGAGGATCTGCGACTGATACCACAATCTCCTTGCAGAGGAGCTGGGCTATGTCATCTCGGAGAGATGACTAGGTGTCTGCGGATACCAAGTCCTCCCATGGGGCATGGGCTTGGCTTGGAGGGTACTGCTTGAATTCCAGAGGCAGACCCTGACCCACCACTTCAAGAACCTACCTGTCTGTGGTGACAGCAGACCAGGCAGAAGCAAAGCAGTAGAGCCGGCCCCCCACAGGAGGACCCAGGGGAGGCATGGCAGGTATGGGGGAGGCACCCCATCCCATCACTGGGCAGGCTTGGAGGAGGAGGGCCTGGCTGAGGCTCCAGTAGGTCCCTTCCCTCTGGGCTTACAGGCCATTAAGGCCACTGACTTGGGCCGAGGTCACCAGGTTTGAGCCTGCTGGTCATCCTGATGTTGGACAGGTTTTGCCACAGGAGTGGAGGACTGAAAGGGCTTCTGCTTCTGTTGCTTAGAACCCTTGGGGTCCTTCTGGGCAGATGTTACAGAGTCCAAGGTTGCACTGGACTTTTCAATGTGTTGGAGGTGACCCTCCATACCGGGCCCAAACAGGTCAGTGCCCAAGAAAGGAACATCCACAAGCTTGTGCCGAGTGTGTGCTGTGAAGGTCAAGATCCCCAGCCAAGCCCTATGGTGCATGGCTACTGCGTCAACCACCGAGTGGGCACATGACTCTCCCGGATCCAGAGCTGTCTGGAGCTGCTGCTTAGCCACAGCTTGGCCCTGATCATGGACCTGTTTGACTGTAGTCTGGCGGTCTGCAGGCAGGTGAGGAATCACCTCATCTAGGGAGCCTAAGAAGGCATGGGATAAGTGTGCCATCAGGACAGCCAATCTCACCTGCTGGAGGCCAAGCGAGGAGGCAGCATAGACTTTTTTAGCTGCATGGCCCAATATCTTGGGACTCTCTGTCCGGTGGCATGTCGACGTCCCCAGTATTGCTCGAGTGTCAAAACATCGAGTCGACCACCAACCCTTTTGCTGAGGGGTGCTCTGTAAAATCCGACAGGGTGCCGGCAGGTACTGCATACTTGCAGGACATCCAGGTAGAGGGTGCAGGGCAGGATGCAGGGTGCTGCCACAGCTCCAGGGCTGGGTCAACAATGGCCTCAGCCACTGGAAAAGCCTCCATCGTAGAGTCCCCTTTGTCCAGAATCACTGTAAGGGGATTGTGACAGGGCTGAATAGGACCCTATCCCAGTTATGGAGAGTTTGAATGCAGGGATCTGCTCTGTTCTTTCCTTTCCTGTCTCTTTTCTGTCTGGTTGTGTAACCAAATTTTCCTGTGAGACCTAGGATTTGATCACCTTGACAGTCTCGCAATTCGCTGCCTCTCACTGTCTCTCAACCTTCCCTTACTGTTTCTGTCTTTTCCTCCCTTGCATATCTACTGGTTTAAAAATATATGTAAATCATTATGTGGAAATTTAACTGTTATTGGGATCCCTTTGTTTAGTAATTATATAGTGTTACTGTTGAAATGTATATAATTATTGTTTGAGATGATTGAAAAAAAAACTACTGGGAACTCAAAGGGTTAACCTGAAATGCAATTTTTAAGCCATTTTTCAGAAGCCGTGGAAAAGGGGCCTCAGTTTTGGGATATTGTGTTCTAGTTGCACCTGCCTGATATTTACAAGAACATTTTAGAAAAAAAACAGGATATTTGTGAAGAAGGGGGTTGCAAAGACTTATAAGAGACAGAGAGAGCTACAATGCTTTGGGAGACACATAGACTGAAGGAAAACTCAGATGGATCTTCTCTGTTTATTCTGCCTTTGTAAATAGTTATTCTGAACAATTTTATTTAATTTTTTTACTGTTATTCATAACAAAACTCTTGTTGCAAGTTTTACAACTGCTCCTGGTTTTCATATATTCCTCAGGGGCTTTCAGCCCACGGAGCAGCTGTAGGCCCTCCAGCGGAGTCACTTCACCAGCTCTCCAATTCCCCAGGGGCTTTCAGCCCATGGAGCAGCTGTGGGACCTCCCGTGGAGTCACTTCACCAAATCTCCAATTCCCAAGGGGCTTTCAGCCCACGGAACAGCTGTGGGACCTCCTTGGAGTCACTTCACCAGGTACTGAAACAGACAGGCCTCTGCACAGATTTGAATTTGGTGCCTTTTTGCTCGGCTCTTGTGTTGAGCTAGAACTGTAAACTCAAGCAGTTTTGTCTGCTTGGGAGCCAACTAGCCTTGAAAAGAATCTTTCTTTGAGACTGCAAGTGGTACCTACTGTTAAAGCTGGCTAGTTAATTGAGTTCTCAAACCCCTGTGGTGGCTTCTCAGTCTCCTAGCAGGACATTACCTGAATGCTGCATTCTCAGCTTCTGTAGGATTCAGTGCCTGCGTCTGGAACAAGCGGCAGATTGTAGAGCTCAATTTTAATTTAGTGCTGCGTTACCGCTACAGCGGAACAACACTCGGGTCGTTCGGCGACCGGCTCTTGCAGCTGCATCTGCTCAGAATTGCTGCCAGTGGGTAATTTGCAACTCCGGGTGACGAGCAACTACTATTTAGCTCGGGTATCTCAGCAAACTTATAAAAGCAATCACCGGTGTGGATGTTAAAACAGATGCTGGGCTCTGGGCTTATGTTGTTATTGCTTGCATTTCTTTTGGTTATAGGCTCATACGAATGTGGGGAGTAAACCTGTTGGGCTCAGTCTCTAAAGGCAACCTGTGTTTCTAATGTAAAATCCCTGAGATGTATGTTACTTTTGCATTGCTCACTCTATTGGAATTTGTTTTGCAAATGAGAGGGAGGTATTCTGCAGTTGTATTGTTGCTCTGTATTTTACTAACCTCCCACTGACTCAACATAACCTTCCCTATTCACCCATTCCCTTTTCCTCATTGCTCGAATTTCTCTCTCCTCCCCTCTCTTGTCACTTGACCTACCAGACCCTCCCTCTGTAACCTTCCACTTATCTCTCTTTATTTCTTTCCACAGCTCTCCAATTCCCCAGGGGCTTTCAGCCCACGGAGCAGCTGTGGGACCTCCCGTGGAGTCACTTCACCAGGTACTGAAACGGACAGGCCTCTGCACAGATTTGAATTTGGCGCCTTTTTGCCTGGCTCTTGTATTGAGCTAGAACTGTAAACTCAAGCAGTTTTGTCTGCTTGGGAGCCCAGCACAACGCCTTGAAAAGAATCTTTCTTTGAGACTGCAAGTGGCACCTACTGTTAAAGCTGGCTAGTTAATTGAGTTCTCAAACCCCTGTGGTGGCTTCTCAGTCTCCTAGCAGGACATTACCTGAATGCTGCATTCTCAGCTCCTGTAGGATTCAGTGCCTGCGTCTGGAACAAGCGGCAGATCGTAGAGCTCAATTTTAATTTAGTGCTGCATTACCGCTACAACGGAACAACGTTCGGGTCATTCGGTGACCGGCTCTCACAGCTGCATCTGCTTGGGATTGCTGTCTACCTCGCAGCCGCTGCACGGCTGCTCCCCACACAATACTCTCCCACCCTTAGCTGTGTTTACTTATATAGGGAAGGGTCATCATGTGAGAGGTCATTGTTCTGTCGTTTTTTTTTTTTTTAACCGTCTACTTTCTCATTTGTAGGTTATAGCTTCTCACCACTAGGTGTCAGCCTTACTCTAAAGCCAAACAAGCTCTACTACATTGGTTTAGTTACAGTCACTCTTCATTGACCTCTGCCAGAACCCTACTGCCTACCTAATGATCTCCTTCTCTACACCAATACTGATTACCTCTCTTCACCCAACGGTTTCCCTCTGGTTCATTTTTGATATATCTTTGGTGCCTATACCTGCCAACATGCTACAAACAGGCCTGTTCCTCCTTGTGCCTCTTCTTATTGCCCTACTAGCCCTAAACTCTCTCTCCCTTTTTGCTGACCCCCCACCACCTTCTGTGGAGTCTCCTGGTAACTTTACCTACTCTAACATGATAGCAGAATATCCCTTCTCATCGCTCCCACTAAGTCACAGTTATAAACTCCTTGGGGCACTGCTTCGGCACATAGTGAGTAGGAGGCTTACCTCCACAACCTCAGTCTCATGTGCTATTGCACTCGCTTTTCTCTGGGTCATTTCATTAACTCTCACTCTAGCTGGGGATATCGAAACAAACCCTGGCCCCTTGACCTCTCCTATCCCCTCCAACCCCTCCACCTCCAATCTCCTTCTCCATGTTCTGGGCCTGTCTTTTGCGCACCTTAACATCCGAAGTCTATTTGCCAATCTCCCGGAGCTGGAAGCCTGGGTTATGGTGAATAACCCTGACATTCTTGTGATATCTGAAACTTGGTTAAGACCCTCTGTCCCGGACAATACCTGTGTCCTACCTAGATATAACATGTATAGAGCCGACCAGGCTTCCTCCAAAAAAGGGGGCGGCCTGGCTCTGTATTATAAGTCTCACCTCAATGTCACTCTAATGCCATCTCTCTGCATTAACTACAGTGAGGTGCTACACTCTACCTTGCTCCTTGGGGGAGCCAAGAAAGTGCACATATTTGGGGTTTATTCCCCCCCCATAATAGTAAACTGGGTCTCGAGGAGCTCACCGGACTAATACCCGCCCTAACTAAAAACAATGAGGTAATCTGTCTGGGTGATTTTAATCTGGATTGGCTTGGTCCCAACTCCTTGTCCCTTGCTACTATTGTCAGTAAGGCCAACCCTGAGCAACTCATCTCTACCACTCTAGGATAACCAAGAACAACCTCAATCGCTCTCTGATTGATTGGATCCCTTACCAATCATGAAGGAATGCTACTCCACTACGGGTCCTCCTGACACTCTCAGTGACCACTGCCCTGTTTTCTGTATTAGGGGCCCCTCTTCTGCCACCCCTCCTCCAAAAGTACTGTCCTTTGCAAATTTTTCCAATCTGGACATCAACGCATTCCTTCATGACCTAAACCTGGCCGACTGGTCCCCACTATTCCATACTAATGACATCAACTTGGCTACTGATCACTTCAATGCCACTCTACTAGCATTACAGGCTAAACACATCCCAGTTTCCACGCATAGGGTCAGAGGGAAAGCAACTAAGTGGCTGAAGCGGCCCCTCCTGCAACTGCTCAAGGAACGTGATAGACCGTGGACCAAATGGAAAACGTCATCCGTTCAGACTGAACTTGTGGCTTGCAGGACACTATGGAATTCCTGCAAGAAGGAGATTTGGGCTGCCAAGAGTAGCTACTACCGAAAGCTCCTTCAGTCCTCAGCCTCTGATACCAAGAAATATTGGAGCCAGATAAAGGAAATCCTGGGGAATACCAAACCATTGGCCTCAAGCGATATGCTAGTAAATAGTGCTCTGTGCAACAACCCCTGTACTATTGCCAATGTTTTTAACTCCCTTTTTACTGAATCTCCTAACATCTCCCCTCAGGCATCCCATGGCCCTTTCTCCCCCTCCTCAGCTCCTCCATCTCTTGTCCTCTCTCATACTGCTTGGCTGGACATGCTTAGGCTACTTCAGTCCATTCCTCCGTGTGGGAGTCCCAGCCCTGACAGAATGGAACCTCGGATTCTTCAAATTGGAGCCCATCTCCTTGCAACCCCAATCACCAGGCTATTCAATCTGTCCATCAGTACCTCAACTGTGCCTGCCACCTGGAAGGCTGCCAGGGTTATTCCAGTCTTTAAAAAAGGTGACCCTAAAGTCCTCACTAACTATCGGCCCATAGCATTACTACCAACCCTTAGTAAGATCTTAGAGAAACTTATCCATCACCAGGTCTCATCCCATCTATTAAACTTTAAAATCTACAGTCACTGTCTCAACATGGTTTCAGGACAGGACAGAGCACCACCACGGCCCTCACCTTACTTACCAGCGAGGTCAAATCCAATATGGACAACGGTTTACTCACTGGTGCCATGTTCATAGATCTCACCAAGGCACTTGACCTGGTAAACCATTCTCTTCTCCTATATAAACTTAATTCTTTAGGCGCCTCTGGACCCACCCTATCATGGTTTTGTAGCTATCTTACGAATTACTCCCAATTCATCTCCTTTGGCAAAGCTCTGTCATCCCATGCTACCATCCCCTGTGGTGTACCGCAGGGCTCCATACAGGGATCTCTACTCTTTTCCATTTTTGTTAATGATACCCCCTCATCCTCTCCCCACTGTCATACCATCATGTATGCTGTCGACCTTGTACTCTATACTGCATCTTGTTCAGTCCCTGACATTAACTCCCACCTGTCTTCAGCATTCCAACAGATTCAACTCTGGCTCTCCTCCAACTCACTCTTACTCAACCTACCGAAGACCCAGGCCATGCTTTTCGGGTCTACTACGAAAGTCTCTGCTGCGGCCGCCGAGCTCTGAGTGGTTAGCTGCGATGGATCTGGGATCAGGACTACTAGCTCCTTCAAATACCTAGGTGTTACTCTTGATCCTGCCCTTGATTTCTCTTTGCACATTTAGTGAGGTTTGTAGGTCAGTTAACATCAAGGTAGGAGCCTCCTACCAAGTGCGGCATTCCCTAACCCCCTCTGCCAGAATCTCTGTTGCGCGGGGTGTACTGCTTCCTAAGCTTCTGTACACTGTCCCTATTCTCTCACATGCCAATGTGGGTATACTCCATCACTGGGACACCACATATAACAACATCTGCAGATTTGCACTCTCCGTCCCTCGCCTTACCCACCACTGGTTACTATACTCTTCACTGAACTGGCTATCCCCTAAGGCCCGGCGCTCCTTCTCCCTGGGTTGCTTTATTGATGCCATGAACCGAACCCCCGCCCTGACTGTATTGGTGCTATGTTTGCCCCTTTGATACCGGCCCATACTCTGAGGTCATCGAACTTGCATCTGCTCTCGGTTCCCCACTGCTCAACCAAAATGGGGGAACAAGCTTTCTCCCATTTCGCCTCTAAATTCTGGAACACTCTACTGGACACCTTAAAGGGTTCCTCATCTCATCTTGCCTTTAAATCTGCACTTTTCTCCCACCTCCAAGCACTTGACTCTTGTGTATGTGTCTAACCCCCTTACTCTCTGCTTCCTGCCATTCCTCCCTAGACCCCCTTGGCTCCCCTACTGTATTTTACTGTCTAACAGCATCAAATGTATCACTTTTCCATCCTTGCGTGGATGGTCACTGCCTGTTGTTTCACTGTCGACTCCCTATGAGGTGGTCACTACTGTAATTTTCTGACCATTTGGAATGTATCACTTTTCCATCCTTGTGCGGATGGTCACTGCCTGTTGTTTCACTGTCGACTCCCTATGAGGTGGTCACTACTGTAATTTTCTGACCATTTGTATTGTCTTAATCTTAAGAATGTATTTAGTCACCTGGCTAAAAGCTGGCCTGTACTGATAATTGATCTGTATGTTTTCTTGTTGATTGTCATTGATTGTTACTGTACCCTCCCGGGTCGTGCTTGAAAATAGGCAGGACTATTGCTTAATGCACTTACCCGGTTACCAAAAGTTAATAAATAAATAAATAAGCTTCCTGACCTGTGCCTCAATGACAGATGGTGTTAGCAGTGGGATTTATGCCATGCATACTCTAAGCCAGGAGTTTTGTGCGTGGTTTCGAGACATAGTACCAGGGAAGCATAGAGAAAGGTATGGATCCTGCAGCAGCAAGTCCAGGAGTGGTTACCAGGAGAATGGCAGCCAAACTAGCAGAGACAGAAGTCCAAGCTGAGATTGTACAGCCAGCACAAGTTAGGGAAAAAGAACAGGCAGTGACAGAACCTGAAAGCCTGATGGACTTTTTCATATGGCGGGCTATACAACAAAAAGAGGTGGAGGAACAGAGGAGAGAAGAGAAGCAGCAGATGAGAGAAGAGATGCAGCGACAGGAGCAGCGATGGCTGAATGCCTTGCAAGCTATCAAAGGCAGAGGATCTGGCACATATCCAGTCCAGCGACAAAACACAAGCAACTTAAAAGCCATTAAACCTACAAAGTTGTGTCCCTTGGATGTATGCCTGACAACTTTTGAAAGGGCTGCCACAGCCTGCCAGTGGCCAAAGCAGCAATGGGCAATCAGACTGGTACCTTACCTGACAGGTAAAGCCCAACTTGTCTACAGCAATATGGACATTGCACAGCCAGAAAACTATGACTTGGTAAAAAGTTAAATCCTGAAATGGTATGACATCTCAGGAGAGACCTACAGGCAGAGATTTTGATCTCTGAAGTGCAACTCAGTCGACAGTCCTCGAGAAGCCTTCACCTGACTTGGGAAAACTCCTAATAAAATGGCTCCAACCAGAGAGAGAAAAACAGTCACACAGATCATCGACACATTTGCAATGGAGCAATTCATCAACATCCTGCCTAGAGATGTATAGCTTTGGGTAAAGGATCACCAACCAGAAAGTGGGGGAAACTGCTGTTTCTTTGGCAGAGGACTACCAAATGGCCAGACAGACGCTACAGCAGCGAGGTAACAGACAAGCACTGGTAAGACACTCTTTTTCCCAATTAAACTCCAAGTCTGATAAGAACTCTGGTGTGGGTAACCAATCTGTGCCCAAAGACGTTATTTGTTATACCTGTAATAAGCCAGGTCATAGTGCAAGAAATTGCCATAAGAAGAGTGACACTAGAGCAGATTTGTCCTTGGCAAATTGGGGCAAGTACTTAATAGATGTGAAGGTTAGGGATAAGACTGTGAAGGGACTCACTGATTTGGGAAACAAACAGACCCTAGTGCATGTTGAAGTGCTAGGAAAACACTGTGTAAAAGGATCAGGTACTGGTCTCATCTGCATCCACGGGGACACTTGATACTATCCCACCACCCAAGTGACTCTGACCATTAAGGGTGTGTTGCACCAAATGAAAGTGGGGGTAGTACCTAAGTTATCTGTACTCATGATTATTGGAAATGACTGTCCAAGATTTACTGAGTTAATCTCAGAGGAACTGAACCCTGCAGTTTTAGAAGCAGTGGTAACAAGAGCTCAGGCAAAGAAAATCTCAAATGGTTGGGACACTCTTCCTTTCAGTGACTTTGATTTGGACTTGTTTGAGCACAGCTCCAAGGTCTGGAAATCCAGGAAAGAAAGACAATGCCTGAAGAAACTGTAGCAACAAATGACTGATGGACATAAGGGGTTAACATATGAAAATGCTGAAACTAAACTGATCACTGACTGTGTTATTTATTTTTCAGAACAAGTGAACAATGTTTCTTTCCAGGGTTATTTTAAGCAGCTGGGGTGACATTCTGGAGACTACATTGCTGCCCTATTTGCAGGTACCTCTCTGGTCTGAGGAAGGAGATTGTTAGTCTCCATGCTGACCTGGCAAGGATTTGGGAAACCTGCTCCCCCACCCAGGGACCACCCAGGCCACCGCCACTACCTAAGAGGTTGCCAAGAAAGAGGAGTGGTTGGACCACAGTGGGCTCAAGGAGGGGTGAGGGTGGTGGAACAGAGGTGCATCCCTCCAGTTGTGCCTCTCCACAATTCATTCGCCAGTCTGGTGGAGCATGGTTCCTCTATGGAGGCACCCACAGTGGAGACCAAGAAGGATGCTGGGAACCTCCACAATGGAGACCCACAGGAGAATGGCACAGGACCCCACAGGGGAAGGAAACAACTCCTGGTGGGGGACTCAATTGTTAGGGGGGTAGAACTGGGGGAGGGAAGGGAAAGGGAGGTAAGGTGCCTGCCCGGTGCCGTGGCTTGGAGGGAAAGGAAACAAATCCTCGGATCGTGGGAGCAGCTGCAAGGGGGAGGGAGCTGGATGTCATTATCCACCTAGGGACGAATGACCTGGCTGAAAATGGGATCAGAGCAGTGCAACAGGAGTTTGTGGAGCTGGGGAGGGGCCTCACACAAGTAGCACACATGGTAACTTTCTCAGAAGTGCTACCTGTCCATGGCATGGATGAGGCAAGGGTACTCTGCACTATGGGATTCAATAACTGGTTGAAAAACTGGTGCAGAGCTCAGGAATTTGGCTTCATTGGGGGCTGGGGCTCCACTTGAGGGATGCAGGCCTATACAGGTGCGATGGTCTGCATCTATCCAGGAGGGGAACCAGGATCCTAGGTGATTAGTTTAAATGCTAGCCAATGAAGCATTTAAACCTTACACACAAGAAACTCCAGTACCACTCAGTGTAGAGATGAATAAATATCACCCAAATAATCAAATCAACCAGCAAATTGCAGGCTGAAATACATTTGATTTAATATAGTACTTCCACATATAAAAACCAGTCAAAACACCATATACCTTACAAACAGTGACTCAGGTGGAAGCCACAAGCCTCCTACTGGTTTCAATTCAGAGCATCATCAGGGAGTGTTCAAACAGGTGTTGCACTCTACTTTTAAAGGTAAAACCTTAAAGTGACAGTGTATTACAAAAATAGCTTTACTCTAGAGTGACACACATACATAATAAAATATTCATATGAAAAATGGATATATTTATATCTAAATATGAATATAAATGAATGAACAATAGCACACTACAGGACAGATGAAAACACATGCAATCACATATAATCATGAAACATCATGACTATTATGTAGAATTGTATATCAACTACACCTGAAAACTATGTGTTTTAAGATATATTCATATATATACACCTATGCTAATATATTCCGAAAACACAGTCGAACAGTTAGCTGGAAAGTCCAAGTGATATTCCAAAACATACACTTATAATGAATTGTTTATGCCTTAAAACTCAACTACTTTCTTTTTTATTCTTCATTATTAATTATTTATCTTTTTAAAAAATGGTATCAAGTCAAAAATATCGTTTAACCCTGGAAGGTTAAGTGCATTTAATTTATAAAACCAAAATTGCTCTCTCTGGGAAAATAGCAACTCAAGGTCACCTCTCCTGGGGCCAAGTCTTACCTTCTTTATCCCACAGAATGAAAACTGATGTAATAAAACCACTCCTTCATAAGATTTAACATGGCAAAATAGGGGTTTGCATAATCCTTGTCCCTGATATCACTGAGATGTTCTCCCACTCTTACCTTAAATGCCCTAGACATTTTTCCCACATAAAATTATTCAGCAACATGTAGTTGCAATGCATTTGCAAAGATATTTTTGAATTGATACCATTTTTGAAAAAGTTAAATAAATAATAATGAAGAATAAAAAAGTAGTAGTTGAGTTTTAAGGTATAAACAATTCATTATAAGTGTATGTTTTGGAATATCACTTGGACTTTGCAGCTAATTCTATGGTTTTTAATTGTAGTTTATATCACAAATTAATTATTCGACTGTGTTTTCAGAGTATATTAGCATAGGTGTATATATATATATATATATATATATATATATATATATATATATATATATATGAATATATTTTAAAACACATAATTTTCAGGTGTAGTTGATATATAATTCTACGTAATTGTCATGATGTTTCATGATTATATGTGATTGTATGTGTTTTCATCTGTTCTGTAGTATGCTATTATTCATTCATTTATATTCATATTTAGACATAAATATATCCATTTTTCATATGAATATTTTATTATGTATGTGTGTCACTCTAGAGTAAAGCTATTTTAGTAATACACTGTCACTTTGAGGTTTTAACTTTAAAAGTAGAGTGCATCACCTGTTTGAACACTCCCTGATGATGCTCTGAAGAGAAACCGGTAGGAGGCTTGTGGCTCCGAACCGAGTCCCTGTTTGTAAGGTATATGGTGGTTTTGACTGTTTTTTTTATATGTGGAAGTACTGTATTAAATCAAATGTATTTCAACCTGCAATTTGCTTGTTGATTTGATTATTTGGTTGATATTTATTCATCTCTGCAGTGAGTGGTGCTGGAGTTTCTTGTGTGTATGTTTAATTTTTACTCATATTAGCACACTCGGCCATTTGGGGTGGCTTTCTTCCTTGCGGTTTAAGCATTTAAACTAGCCAAGGGGGGGGCACTGAAAAGGAGAAGGGAAATCCTAGCCCCCCAAAAAAGAATCAGGGTAGTTAGTGAGGTAAACACCAAGATAGAGCCGTTGATAGGGAGAAGGGCAGGGGTAAATGGAGAAAAAGTCATAGGCAGTAAGGACAAGGATGGGGCAAAAAGAAATAATGCCATAAAAAAAATGGAGGGTAATGAGTACCAATGCCCGTAGTCTAAGTAAAAAGCTCCCCGAAATGGTGGCCTTGATGGAAGAGGGATGCCTGGATACTGTGACAGTCACAGAAACATGGCACATGGAGAACCATGACTGGGATGTCAACATACCAGGGTACACAATCTACAAGAGGGACAGGGAGGGAAAAAGAGGAGGAGGAGTAGTAGCTCTCTATGTAAAGGAAGGGATCAAAGCAACAGAACTAAAGGGTAAACAGGGAGGAAAGGAGGCACTGTGGGTCACCCTGGAGACAGGAAATGGCTCCACAATCCGCACAGGGGTTGTATACAGACCCCCATCTCAGGGGAAGGAAACAGACAAGGAAATGATAGAAGGCATCCTTGGGATGGCAGAGAAAGGGGAGATATTGCTGATGGGGGACCTGAATATGCCAGATGTTAACTGGGGCACCATTGCTGCAGCCACATCCAAGAGCAGGGCCATTCTCAATACCCTACAGGGGGCATGCCTCAGACAGCTAGTTTTGGAACCCACTCAGGAGGGAGCAATCCTAGACCTGGTACTCTCAAATGGAGATGGAGAGAGGATCCCTGATCTTGATGTGGGTAGCCATCTGGGAACAAGGAACCATCAAACAGTGTGGTTCATGATAAACTTAGCTGTAGAGTCAAGCCACACAAAAGTGAAGGTACTGGAGTTCAGGAGGGCTGATTTTGTCAAAATGGGAGTGTGCCTCAGAAAAGCACTAGCAAACAGACAAGAAGGTGGGGTGAAGCAACAGTGGGGAAACATCAAAACCACCATCACAGAGGCAACAAGCCTTTGTGTGAAGCAAATAAACAAATCAAAAAGAAAGAAAAAACACTATGGTTCTCAAAAGAAGTGGCCAGGAAGGTAAGAGAGAAAAAGATAGCATTCAGGAAGTTTAAGGAAATACAGAAGGAGCAGGACAGACAACTGTACCAGTTAAAGCAGAAAGAAGTGGGGAAGGCAGTCAGAATAGCAAAGGCCCAAACCGAGGAAAAGATAGCCAACTCGGTTAAGAAGGGGGATAAAACCTTTTATAGGTATATTAGGGAGCAAAGAAAGACTACGGCAGGGATACTGAGGCTGAATAAAGAGGAAGGTGGTTGGGCAGAGAGTGACAGTGAAAAAGCAGGGATACTGAACAAATACTTCTGCTCAGTATTCACAATGGAAAAGCAGGGGGAGATACCTAATCCAGTTAATAGAAGCACTTTGGATAGGGAGGATGATATTAGTCCTTTCACAGAAGAAAGGGTTCTGAAAGAACTCTTAAAACTGAAGGTGGATAAAGCAATGGGGCTTGATGGGATTCACCCCAGAATTCTAAAAGAACTAAGGGAAGAACTAGTAACACCACTGACTACCCTTTTAATAAATCATGGGAAGATGGTGTGGTACCTGAGGACTGGAGGAGGGCAGATGTGATTCCCCTTCACAAAAGTGGGAGCAAGACAGAGGCAGGAAACTGCAGACCTGTCAGTTTGACCTCAGTGGTATGGAAAATTATGGAATCACTTCTGAAGGAAAGAATTGTTGAGTACCTAGAGGCCAGTGGGGCTGGGACCCAGGCAGCATGGATTCACAGCAGGAAGGTAATGTCAGACAAATCTAATTGATTTCTTTGACTGGGTGACCAAAGTAGTAGACCAGGGAGGGCTGTGGACATGGCCTACCTAGACTTTAGCAAGGCATTTGACACAGTCCACACAAAGATTAATAAAGAAATTAGCCAGCCTGGGAGTGGGTCCCAGGGTAAAACACTGGCTGGACAACAGGACACAGCGGGTAATAGTAAATGGAGTCCACAGTGAAGAAAGGAAGGTTACTAGTGGGGTACCGCAGGGTTCAGTACTGGGGCCGGTCCTTTTTAATGTCTTTATAAGTGACATTGCAGAGGGACTGAAAGGTAAAGTATGTCTCTTAGCAGATGACACAAAGATCTGCAACAGGGTTGATTTGCAAGGTGGGGTGGAAAGGATGAAAAGGGACTTGGCAAGGTTGGAAGAATGGTCAAATGTATGGCAGCTTAGTTTCAATGCAAAGAAGTGCAAAGTAATGCTCCTGGAAAACAAAAACCAAGGGGAAGAGTACACAATGGGTGGGAGGTGAGATACTGACAACAACAAAAATGGAAAGGGACCTGGGGTAGTCATATCAGATTACCTAAAGGTGGGCCAGCAATGTGAGAAGGCAGTAAGGAGGGCTGGGGGCATACTGGGATGCATAGGGAGAGGCATCACCAGTAGAAAACAAGAAGTTGTTGGCCCTCTGTACAGACAGTTGGTAAGACCACATCTAGGGTACTGTGTACAGTTCTGGAGACCCCATCTCTGCAAAGACACAGGGTGGAGGCTGTCCAGAGGAGGGCAACCAAAATGGTGCAGGGTCTGCACCAGAAGACATATAAAGAAAGACTAAAGGAGCTTAAGATGTATAGCCTCGAGGAAGGGGGACATGACAAAACTTTCAAATACCTCCAACAGAATCAACAAAGTCCAAGAGAGTAGCATCTTTCAGAAAAGAGATGTGCAAGAACAAGGGGGCACAATTTGAAGATAGAGGGGACGGCTCAGAGGTAATGTGAGGAAGTATTTCTTCACAGAGAGGGTTGCAGATGCATGGAACAGCCTTCCTGAGGAGGTCGTAGAGTCAAAAACAGTGGGGGAATTCAAGAATGCATAGGACAGACATAAAGCAATTCTAGTGGGGGGTAGGAGGAAGTAGGCTGTTGGTTAACTAGGATCTGCAGCTTATCTGTTAGGTAGGGAAATGGGCAGACTAGGTGGGCCAAGCGGTCCTTATCCACCGGCAAATTCTATGTCTCTATAACCAAAACAGGGTGGACCAATGTTTAAAAAATTTAATGAGTTACTGTACAGAGATTGGGTTAAACCTCAGACACAGGAACAGCGAGAACAACTGGTTATACCACAGAAGTATAGAACAGAGTTGATAGTACTATGGCTGGTCACTCAGGGAGGGAGGGATCGCACCCTTGCCAGATTGCTGTATAGATTTTACTGGCCTGGAATTCATGACGATGTTGCTACTTACTGTAATTCTTGTGCTGAGTGTCAGAAAGTAGCCCCAGTCACTAGAAAAGACAAGATGCCCCTACCCTTGATAGATGTGCCTTTTGAGAGAATTGCAATGGATGTGGTTGGTCCTTTAGACATAAATAAAAAGGGTAATAGATTTATCCTGGTAGTAAGCGACTATGCTACTCAATACCCAGAAGCAGTTCCAATGCGCACTGTCATAGCTTCAAAAGTGGCAGCAGAGCTTGCAAAAATTTTCAGCAGAGTGGGCATACCTAAAGAAATTACTACTGATCAGGGTAGTAATTTTGGTGTTGCATTACTTGAGGAGCTGTACAGACTACTAGGTATCACTGCCATAATAATCTCCCCCTATCACCCTCAGACAGATGGACTTGCTGAGCGTTTTAACCAAACCCTAAAACGCATGTTAAAAAGGTTTGTAAAAGGGGAAGGGAAAGATTGGGACCAATACTTGCCTTACCTACTTTTTGCTTACAGAGACATGCCACAGGCATCAACAGGGTTTTCACCATTTGAAATGCTGTATTGTAGGCAGCCAAGAGGGCCACTGGATGTGATAAAAGAAACGTGGGAAGATAACCCCACTCAGAAACAATCTATAATGTCTTACATGTGTGCCCTAATAAAGAAGCTGGCAACTTACACTACCGGTCAAAAGTTTTAGAACACACCCATTTTTCCAGCTTTTATTGAAATTTAAGCAATTCCAGTCCAGTGAATAACCTGAAATGGTACAAAGGTAAGTGGTAAACTGCTAGAGGTTAAAAAAAATTTACGTTAGCAAAAACTGCTTTAGAGAAATTGCAAAGAAAGCCAAGGTGTCAGTGAGTACAGTTTCCTACACCATCAAAAGGCACTTGGAAACTGGAGGAAACTCTGACAGGAAGAGGTCGGGCAGACCCAAAGCCACAACAGAATCAGAAGACAAGTTTCTGAGAGTTAACAGCTTGTGTGATAGGTGGCTCACAGGACAACAGCACAGAGTGACTGGCACCCTGAACCAAATGGGCTACCACAGCATTTTGCAGCACCATGCAATACCCTCTGGTCTATGTGTAGTTGGTCAGGGGTTCATCCTACAGCAAGATAATGACCCAAAACATACCACCAGGCTATGTCAGAACAACCTTCGAGGAAAAGAACAAGACAGTAGGCTTCAAATCATGGAATGGCCAGCACAGTCTCCAGACTTAAACCCCCATCGAGCTGGTTTGGGATGAACTGGACAGAAGGGTGAAAGCAAAGCAACCTACAAGTGCCACACATTTGTGGGAACTTCTGCAACAGTGTTGGGAAGAACTTCCTGAACAATATTTGATGTCCATTGTAGGAAGAATGCCACGAGTGTGTTCAGCGGTTACAGTATATCTGCAAAAGGTGGCTACTTTGATGAGTCAAAAATTTAGATTAAATTTTGTTAAACAAAATGATTCTATGATTTCTTTTTTATCTCCGATTGTTTATTTATTCTATGCTTTAATTTCAGAGTACATTGAGACATTAACCTGCATAAATTTCAATAAAAACTGGTAAAATGGGGGTGTTCTAAAACTTTTGAGCGGTAGTGTATGTTGAAATTGCCCATAGTAATCAGGAAGAGGCCCCAAACCAGCAGAAGGTATACTATGACTGTGGGTGAAAGAAAAGGTTTTTGAGTCAGGTGAAAAGGTTTTGCTGCTGTTACCCACAACAGAAAATAAACTGTTAATGAAGTGGCAAGGGCCTTATAGACTGCTTAGATTTACTGGCACTGTTAACTACGAGATTGAGACCCGACAGGAAAAATCCTACTAAGATATACCATGCTAATCTCCTCAAGAAATGGGTTGAAAAAATATGCCAAAAGCTGCTTTGCTAGTTTTACCAGAAACTGATAAACAAGATATTGATGTAACTTATGATAGACTAGAACAAACTATAACTGTGGATGCTGTAAAGGTGAATGTTTCCTTAACCTCAGAGCAAACTGCAGAAATTCGTAATGTGCTGACATTTAACAGTACTTTTACCATAGTACCAGGCCAAGCAAAAGGGGTCGAACACGTAATAGTGCCAAGGAATGCTCGCCCTGTTAGGCAAAAGATATACAGGTTACCAGAGCAGTTAAGAGCTGATGTGGTTAAGAAAATACAAAACATGAAAGAACTGGGTATCCTAGAGGAGTCGAGGAGTGCTTGGTCATCTCCAATGGTAACTGTAAACAAAAAAGAAGGGGGGGTTGTTAGAATCTGCCTTGATTTTAGGAAACTTAATCAAGTGTCAGAATTTGACAGTTATCCTATGCCCAGAACAGATGATTTGGTGGACAGACTGGGAAGTGCAAAGTATATCAGTACCCTCAATCTCAACAAGGGTTACTGGCAAATTCTTTTAGCTAAAGAATTGAGAGTCAGAACTGCATTTGCCACTCCTGTTGGATTCTATCAGTTCCCCACCATGCCATTTGGTTTACATGGTGTGCCAGCTACATTTCTGTGGTACATGGATGTAATTTTATCACCTCACATTGGTTATTGTGCTGCATACCTGGATGATGTCGTGGTGTACAGTCCAGATTGGAAAAGCCACCTGGAACACCTACAAGCAGTTGTCCAAGCTATCAAAAATGCAGGTCTGACTATTAATCCTACCAAACGTGCAATGGGCATGCAGAAAACCAATTATTTGGGCTACGTGTTGGGAAATGGAGACGTTAAGCTAGACATTTTTAAATAGAAGCTGTAGCTAACAGCCCTGTCCCTAAAACAAAGAAGCATGTCAGGTCATTTTTTAGGCTGGCTGGTTATTATCGGAGATTTATTACCAACTTTGCCAAGTTAGCTACTCCCCTCACTGAACTCATGAAAAATGGTACTCAAATAATGTGAAATGGACCCCAGAGTGTGATGAAGTTTTTTCAAGCTGTTAAGGCTGCATTATGTTCAGCTCCTGTTTTAAGAAGCCCAGATTTTGAGAAACCATTTATTTACAAACATATGCACCAGAGGTAGGCCTAGGTGCAGTCCTGAGTCAAAATATAGATGGGCTGGAACATCCTATTCTATATATAAGTAGGAAATTGCATGACAGAGAGAAAAGGTACTCCACCATTGAAAAGGAATGTTTAGCAACAAAGTGGGCCATAGAGTCCCTTAAGTTTTATTTGCTAGGAACTGACTTTGTACTTTTTAACAGATCACAATCCTCTCTTATGACTTAACCAAATGAAATACAAAAATTCCAGAGTCATAGGGTGGTACCTGGCACAACAGCCATTTAAATTCAAGGTGATACACAAATCTGGTAAAGAGAATAGTAATGCTGATTTTCTGTCAAGATATGGATCAGGAATTGAGGGTTCTGAAGGTTGAAAAACGAATGTACGAGTTTAAACTTTACTGTTTGCTGTACTGTTATAGAAAAAGGATACTGCACATGTGCTTAATTTCTGAATGTTAGATGCTAATGTTAGTACAGAATTAATAGAAAGTTTTGGAAACATGTTTGATAAAACAGGTTCCTTCTTAAGGAGGGGGTGTATGAGACAGGGTTGAATGGGGCCCTTTCACAGTTGTTATAGAGAGTTTGAATGCAGGGCTCTCCTTTCCTGTCTCTTGTCTGTCTGGTTGCAGAACCAAATTTTCCTGTGAGACCTGGGATTTGATCACCCCGACAGTTTCGCAGTTCTCTGCCTCTCACCATCTCTCAACCTTCCCTTGCTGTTTCTGTCTTTTCCTCCCTTGCATATTTGCTGGTATAAAAATATATGTAAATCATTATGTGGAAATGTGACTGATATTGGGATCTTTTTGTTTAGAAATTATATAGTGTTACTGTTGAAATGTATATAATTATAGTTTGAGAAGATTGCAAAAAGCTATTGGGAACTCAAGGGGTTACCCTGAAATGCAATTTTTAAGCCATTTTCCAGAAGTCTCAGTTTTGGGACATTGGGTGGGATATTCAAAAGGGTTGCGCCATGCGCAAGTCCAAAAGTGTGCCATTCTGCGATATTCAGCAGGAGGCAGTTGCGCCACGGAAAACATGCTGAGCAACAGCGCAATGCAAATGACGGCACGCACAACTGAAGGGGGTGGATCCATGCATAAAGAGCACAATGCGATATCCAAAGACTTGCACAATGCGCAACAGTGGACCAGCCGGAAGTTGCGCCCCAGTGGAAATGAGCCAAAATAAAAAGGCTCAAGGAAGCGGCGCAAGAACACCACAGGGATGCCAAGTGGGAAGAGAGAGAAAGACAGACAGTGACAGGCCAGGGCAGGCAAGGGAAGCAGTGTGGGCCATAGGCTGCAGAGGCCAGCGGGGGGTGCCCGGTGCAGTGGAAGTAGCAGTCAGGACAGCGGGGTAACAGAGCAACATCAGCCGGGGGCACAAGCCAGGGAGATGGACAGTGCCAGCTTCCACATGGAAGCTGTAATGAGGGGGGTGAGAATGCAAGGTGCAGGGGGACGTGGCCGTGGAGGGGCCCGTCAGCGGTATGCCCCCAACAGGCAGTACTGTGCCCGCATCAGCTTTGAGTTGTACACAGATGTACAGATCGTGGGCCGGTACCACCTGAACAGGGCAATACTGAGGCGGCTCTGTGAGCTGTGCAGTGATGTGATGCAGGCACCCTCACGACGGAGCCATGCTCTGTCAGTGGAGACCAAGGTGACAGCCTGCATGTGCCTGCTCACCACAGGCACCTTCCAGAGGCCAACAGGGGACACCACAGGCATCACACAGTCGGCCACGTCACGCATCCTCACCCAATTCCTCAGCGCACTGCTGCCACATACTCCAGAGCACATCCATTTCCCCAGCACCGCGGCAGAGCGTACAGCAAACATGCAGGCGTTCCACAGGGTAGCACGTATGCCTGGCATGCTAGGGGCCGTAGACTGCACCCATGTGGCCATTCGCACGCCACCTGGCCCCGATGGGGCCTCCTATGTGAATCGGAAGGGCTTCCCCAGTGTCAACTGCCAGGTGGTGTGTGATGCCACTGGGCGTATAATCAATTTCTGTGCCACACACCCTGGCGGAGCACATGATGCCTTCATATGGCATCAGTCCGCACTGTGCCATCGATTCAAGAGTGGGGACATCCCCACAGGCCATCTAGTGGGTGAGTACGCATGTAGGGAATGCAAACTCGGGGCAAGGGTGGGAATGCCACAGGTGCCATGGTAGTGGCACACAGGGATATGGGCAATATGGACCTGAACATGAGACTGATCTCACTATCTCCACACAGGTGACAGCGGATCCCACTCCATCCCTGGCTGCTCACACTGTACGGCGCCCCATGACCCCATCGCAGCAATGCTATAATGAGGCACATGCCGCCACACGCAACATCATTGAGTGGGTGTTTGGGATGCTCAAGGCACACTTCTGATGCCTAGACACCTCCAGCGGTGCCCTACAGTACAGCCCCTCAAAGGCTTGTGGGATATTCCTGGCCTGTTGTATCCTGCACAACATGGCCAATGACTGTGGGATAGTTGTACAGGTTGAAGAGGGGGACAGCGATGGGGACGCCAGTGGAGCTGGTGTTGATGGTGATGTGCAGCCCCCCCTTGGACAGCGGGACCCCCGACTGATCCGGCAGGCCCAGCTGCACCGGGACACCATCATGGAGGAGCATTATGCACAACACAGGTAAGTCAAGGGGCCATGTGCAAACAACACTGTCCTGGCGCAACCCACAGGCACACAGAGTAACACACCAGGGGTGCATGACGCAAGGAGGTGGAAGGCACACAAACACACCATCGAGGGGCGAACAGTCATATGGACACACACACACACGCACACACAAACACACCAGGCACAAAGCATACATGGGCAGGTGCACAGCAGAGCAGGAACAGACATGGCAAACACACAGATCCACAGGCCACACTCACCACCTGTACTGTCAAAGCACGTGTGTCAGATGCTGGGCACCCTTGCACCTTGGTGTACAGTACAATGCAGGCATCATCATGCACATGCACCTGTGGACAGCAGTCGGGATGGTGTGCAGGTGGTCCGTATGTCAGCGTGATGGGCAGGGCACCCACCAGTGCACTGCCCACCATGACGCACAGTGCACACAGGGCAGCAGCAGACAGGGCCCACACTGGGAAACAGGTCAGTCATGTTGCACCATTCCACGGCCACCGCAGATGCGTGGCCAGCCCCGCCGTGATCCAACAGCACTGGCAGGCTGAGCAGGAGCCACATGGGGTGGCACCGATGGACCACCAGGGGTCCCACTGCGCGATCGCGACCTTGTCCGCACTGGGGTCTGTAGGATGCCAAACATACCTGCACCAGGGGTGCTTGGGATGCCCACAGCAGAACCCGCGTCGACAGGCCTGGGGTGCGCGCGGCGCTGGGAACGGGGTGGGCGTGCTGTGTGGGGTGCGTGGTACGGGCACCTGCGTGTGCCCAGTGCAGCCCGACAGCGACCAATGCCTGGGTCTGCCTGTCAATGGCGGGTCACATCCATCCGCATCTGGACCATCTCTGCATGGTCCAGAGCACACTCCCTGCTGTGCCGCTCCACAGCCACACACAGTGCCTCCCAGACGTTGCAACCCGCCTTTGCTGCTGTACTGATTCCCACAGCAGGTGGGTGTGCTCGTCAATGGGTACTCTGCCTGGCGCATCCTGTCCCCCAGGGTGTGGAAGGTCCTGATGCACAACACCCTTGAGGGTGGGCGCTGTTCGCCAGGGACCAGGAATAGGCGTATCAAAGGGCGGCTGGCATGTGCCACCGCTGGACACTCACCCCCCAGACCTGGTGGGTGACTGCTGCTGCTGCCCCTCCAACTGCTGTGCCCCAGGGACCACTTGTTCCACCGCTGTGGCCGCAACAGTGCCAGACACCTGCATAGCCACCGGTGCTGCCCCACCGGTGCTGACAGGCACAGCCTGGGACTGTGCCGACATGCTGGCACTGACAGTCAGAACCAGCAAGGCCAGGGGCACATGCTGGCCTGCTGTGTGTCCATCATGGGACACACACATGTCACTGCCCATTGCAGTCCTTGCATCATCAATGGTGCAGTGCGAGCTACAGCCACAGTCACAGCGTGCTGGCATGCTTGATGCAGACTGCTGAGACACAGGCTGTGCACCCCCCACCAGTCACGACGACACCAGAGTTGGCAGCCCAGCGTGCATGCTGGTGCAGTGCATGCTGGCTGGTGACAGAGGTGGATGGACCCTCCTCCATGTCAGCAGGTCATCCTCACTGCTGGACCCACCACCACTGTCCCTGAGGCAGAACAGGATCTGTAACAGAAAGAGAGGACATGTGAGTGCATGTGAACAACCTCCTCCCCAACACCACCACCATGTCATACGTGCAGTGATGGTTTCCACCTGTCTGGAATCCACCTCCTGGTATGCCCTCAATAACACTGCGCTGCATTGATGCAGCCAGTCGGGTCCTCAGCCGGGTCAGCTCCACCACCACTGGCTGGCCCCGCCAGTGCCAGCCAGCGCACGCCCTGAGGGCTGCCACCTTCTCCTTCACCCTCCTGCGGTCTGTCCCAATCTTCTTTTGCATTCCTGCATGGGCGCTAGTGGCTTCGGTGCAGGTTCACTGCCAGACTACCCATCCCATGCAGCCCTTGCGGCGTGAGGGTGGCCCACCATCCCTCAGTAGTGCCTCCTCCTCCAGGTAGGCCTGGAAGAGGGCCTCAGTCTCTGCCGTGGTGAAGTTGGGCCTCCTCCTCCTTCGCCCACCATCCTCACCCTCACCTTGGCTCTGCTCGGTCATGGCATTCTGTATGGGTGGAAGTGGACACCTGTCACTGTGCAGTCTACAGGCGTTATCCCATGCCCATTGTCAGAACACATCCCAGACATGCAACTCACCTCTCTCACCTGCAGTAACCGAATCTGGCCAAGCGCGAGCGCCACCGCTGCATTTTATAGCGCAATGCATGCAAAATGAGGGTGGAGCAACTGTAATGAGATGCAAATCGCGCCACTGCGCCTTTCAGATGGCTGATCAGATGATTTGCATGTCGGCTGAATATAAACCATTAGCACCACTCTGAGGTTGAGCCGGCTGAGCCAATAAGCCCAGATCTGTGACTGTCGCGGTACACTGCGTGCGCATGCCCAGGTAGCTTCGCAGGTGTCTGCCGGCTGATGGCGTGCTGTGCGCGATCGGCAATTCAGGCCATGGCCACCATTGTGCCAGTGGCGCTACAGCACTGGGCTACATGGTGGCTGTGGCACTACTGCGCAATGGTCCACTGTGGCACTGTCACGCGGGTGGTTGGTCGCGCGGGATGCGTGGGCGTCAGATGGCGCTGTGCGTGGCTGCGTCATAGACCCTGACCTGGTGTCCAACCTTTGCCCCTGGCGCTGTTCGGCTGCCATGTATGCGGCCCTGTTGCACTGTCTGGTGACAGTGCTGGCAGACCGACGGTGCTGTGAACAGCGCGATTGGAACTATGGTGGTCTATCTTAACATTTCCACGTGGGGTTGCCGCGCTGCGGCGCCATATTGCCTGCTGTAAACTTGGAAGCATAGCGCGGGAGGCAGTGCAATGGAGCCGGTGGAGGTGGCCAACCTGGTGGCCTAGTGAGAGCCCACTATGGGGCACTGTATGTGAGGCCCCTCACCATGGCTAGAAGCTAAGTCTGGCTGCAAGTGGCCAATGACCTGGTGGGGTCACTAGGCGGCGCTGGTCTTGCTGAGCAGTGCCGGCACAAGCTACAGTGACCTCCGCGGGAGAGCCTGACCTGCATGGCCGGCTCGGTCACGTGCCAGGAGGGGCGTGGTGCCTGAGCCAGGTGGGTGTACCATCTATGCACCTGTATTCTCTGTAGGGGTGTGAGTGTGTTTTGATGGCTGTGCATTTTATTTTATTTATTTTTTTTTTTATTTTATTTAAACAGCAGTTTGGAAAACCTTTGAGCCATAGGCTCATTTACAAAATACATTGTCACAGTAAGACAAACCAAAATACACAGTATAGCAGTACAACACATAGGTATAACAGTAAATTAAGACATAGATACAAACAAGCTGGTACAGGTAGGATGGATGCAAACAATACCAGAGTTATGTTGTCCTTAGCAGCTTAGTAATAAGCTTTGTCATAAGTATTGAGTACGGCTTTGACTAGCGGCAGTTACAGTATCGGGTGTTAATAAGGTGGTTACGTAAGGAAGTTTTGAAGCACGATATAGTTGGAGCTTCGGAGATGGAGGGGGGCAGTGTGTTGAACCAGGAGGGCCCTAAAGCTGAAGGCTCTTTGGCCGTGAGAGGTCCTAGCTCTAGGGATAACAAGAGAGGTTTTTCCCAGAGGTCGAGTATGAACTAGTGGGACAGAAGCGGTATGGTGGTGGTCAATCCTGGTGAGGAAAGCCAAGGAGGGGTCTTTTGTGAGGGTACAGGTAAGATATTTGAAACTCGTTGAGGATCAAGTACCAAGCGCTAGCATACAGTGAACAGGTGTGTGTCATCCTAGGTGCTCCAGTAAGTAACCTGCAGGCCTTATTCAGAGTAGTGCAAATTTTATGGAGTGCAGCCTGATCAGCAGCACCATACACGCACGTCCATAGTCCACTAGGGACAGGATAGAGGAGGTGACTCATGGTCGAAGAGCCTCCGGGGAGGCAGTGTTTATCACCGATGTAAGATGCCCAATCGGATATTAGTGGCAGTGGCTAGGGGCGCGATGTCCCATGGAAGGAGAGGAGGGGTCAAATGGATCCCTAGGTATTTATAGACAAACTTGTTCGAGTGGGAATAGGGACCCAGAGTGAATGAGGAGTTTGGAGTTGCAGGACTTGTTTTGGGGATGAGAGAAGAACATGGTTTTTGTTTTTTTAAGATTTATCACCAATCTATGTTCCTTGAACCAGCCCTCAGCTTCAGTGAAGGACATCTGCAGCGAGTCATGAAGGGCAATAGAGTTACGACTTGAGGCAAAGATGACTGCATCATCAGCGTACAATAGAATGTTCCCCGAGCAAGAGCGTGGAAGGGTGTTAAGGTAAAGGGAGAATAGTAAGGGACCCAGAATGGAGCCCTGGGGAACCCCAGAAAAGATGGGACAGATGTCTGAGTAGGTCCCATTAATTTTACACGCTGTGAGTGGATCAGACAGATAACTGGTGCACCAGGAGATGAGCCCAGCAGCAAAACTAGAGACTAAGGGCATCAAGAAGGAGGGGGTGGGAGACAGTGTCAAAAGCTTTCGAGAGGTCAATGAAGACAGCACCAGCCAGAGAACCAGTGTCTAAGGAGGAGTGGAGAAAGTTGGAGAACTCTAGGAGGGCTGTGTTGGTACTGTGGCCCGCTTGGAAGCCATGCTGCTCAGGACAAAGGACATTGTAGGTGGAGAGGTAGTCAGAGATTTGAGAGGCCACCACTTTTTCCAAGGCCTTGGAGAGAGGAGAGAGAATGGAGATCGGTCGATAGTTTCCAGCCACAGTCCTATCACCACCTTTAAAGATAGGGGGTGACAGTGGCGACTTTCAGGCATTTGGAACCTTCCCAGGCAAAAGAGTGGTTGATGAGGCATGTGATCGGGGTAAGGCACTGTGTCTAAGACCAGCCCGTGGGATACGGATCAGGGTGTCACTGCCTGTACTATTGCTCTTGAGGGGCAGTGACAAAGTCGCCCTAAGTTCTTGGAGGAAAGCTGGAGGAGGAGAAAATAAGGGCCAGAAAGATTCCTGACGGGTGCTGCAGGGGAGGAGGGTCAAAAAAATTTGTAGGGAGGATAGGGCTAGGTCAGTGAATGAGGTGTTGGGTGGTTGGCTATGAGGCTGGGTCTGAGGAGATCACACCATTAATGTTGATCTGGGGGAGGAGTGTGCACTCCATTTAACTGTTTAATGTTATCCAGAAGGTTCTGGGATTCCCCCATGAGCAGTGAGTGAGGACCGATAGTGCTCAGACTTGGCCTTTCTGATGGCCGAGTGCACTTGTTTCGGGCAGCATATAACCGCCTGTCATTGGGCGGCCAGTCTCAATGCCGCGGTGCCATAGGTTGTCCTATGTTTGAGCTGGTGGATCAAAGCTGGGGTAACCCAGGGGCATTCTTCCTTTTAGAATGGCGGGTCAACTCTGGGGCAAAGATATCATAGAGCATTATTAAAAGTTTGGGTAAAGAAGGAAGGCTGTGTCGATGTCAGGAGTTGCCAGTATGGGAGACCAGTCAATTTGGGACAGAAGTTCCTTAAGTTTATCAGTCCACCAGGTATTAGGCGCCGCCGGCATGTGGACTGTGCTATGGGTTGGGGACTGAGGTTGACCAGTGGAATAGAATGGGGAGTGATCGCTGAGAGAGTCTGGGAGGACTTGTACATTGGGGATCGATTAGAGCGAGTTGGTGGAGTACCACATCAAGCAGGGTACTGGAGCCTCTCTTGGGGTTAGTCCTGGTAGGATGGGTAACTAGTTGCGTTAGATCTATTGCAGAAAAGGAGTCTTGGGTAGAGGAGGAGGAGGGGCTGGAGCCAGTTGACATTTAAGTCACCCACCAGATTTGATCAGCGGAAGGAGGTAGAAGTGGGTATTCTGTAAGAGGGCAATGGCCTGCGTTTGGTCCTAGGGAGACACGTATGCAGTAGTCAGATAAAGGGTCCCTTTAAAGGGTCAGGGGTTAGTTTCAGGCGTAGCGCCTGGGCCCTAGAGTCAAGGATGGGAGGCGGGCAGGGCTAATGCAGGGAGAGATTCCTTGACATAAATAAGCGCAGCCGCGCCCGTCTCCAACACGGTCCGGACCGGAAAAGTTGAAACCAGGAGGGAGACTAGGAGTCAGGGGAGGATTTCACAGCCAAGTCTCAACCAGGGTGATGACATCAGGGTTAATTGATGTGACCAGGCATTGTAGTGAGTCAAACTTTTAGGAGGCTACAGATATTCATGGAGACCATGCATAGGCCTGTGGTGCGAGTTGGGGAGCTCCTGGGAACCGGGCCAGGGTTTGGATGAATGTTCCCTGACAGGAGTAGTAGCATGACTAACACCCTGGCTGGGAGATGGTGAGAAGGTTTCCTACGATTGACATGAGAGGGGAGGGAGGCTAAGGGATCAGGGGTGGGCAGGAGGTACAGGAGGAAAGCAAGAATAAGAAGACACCCAGATGTGCCTGAGGTGAAGAAAGCTATGGGGAGGCAGGAGGAAGGGGACACACAGAGGTCCCAAGGGGCAGGAGAGGAGGTTCAGGAGCAAGGGAGGGAGGGTGCCAGGGCACAGTGTGGACCAACAGATGGGTAGTGGGTAAGTGCACTGCTAGTGGGGATAGGCACAGGAAGAGCATGATGCAGGGCCAATACATTGTGGTGAGCAAGATCCAGGAAGTAGTGCTGTACAGGTAGGAGTAGGAAGTAGTGAGGGAGCATAGGTCCCTCTAGTAGCCAACAGGTATAACCTGCAAATGGGAAAGAGTGGGGAGATAGGTTCTGGGCAACAGGATGTGATGTCACAGGGATGGATCCTTAAATTGACAGCACGCCCCTGGGTGGGAGGGTGGTTGAGGCGGGTGGGGCAGGCAGGCGCAAAGCATGGTGATGGCTCTGACATGGTTGGCTGTGTCAGTGTGTGCAGGTGTGAGATGCATGGGTCTGGCTGTGTGGGCAGGCACTCTCACTGGGGCAGGGGCAGTCTGCTTGGAGTCACACTGATGTTTTTCTCAACATTTGTCTCCCACAGGCCGGGCAGAGAGGATGCAGGCAGGGGTGAGGAGGGCCGTGCGCAGGGGCCCGGTGGTGGTCGGTGGTGCTGCGAGGGGTGGGCCACAGCAGCAGCAGCAGCAGCCACAGCTGCTTGCGGAGTGTGAGTATCATTACATCATGGATGCTATTGCATGCTGGAGGGGGTGGGCATGACCACCAGCCATGCACAACACAACCATGCACGACACAGGCGACATTCATCACTGTCCAGTGTCACTGCACGTCTGTGTGTGCGTCACTGGTGGTCCATGCATGCACTGGGCACATGGCTGTGGAACTGGCATCGCACCACATTGCCACGTCACTTGACAGCCTTGTTTGTGCTGTGATGGACATGGGCAGTGTGTGTGCAGTGGTGCACATAGCTGGTGCCGCCTGGTTGGGCTGGCCATGTGCATGTTCACTGTGGGTGGGTGCATACCATCACAGGTGCGGGACATTGGGCTATATGGCTTGCAGGTTGGGTGGTGTTCAGGGTTGTGGTCAGTCACAGCCATTGACTGTGTTCCCATTTTCCTGAAGCCTCATTGTGCTCCGGAGGATAGGCGGGCACTGCAGCAGCTCACCCAGGTGTCCATGGACAACAGGACCATCCTCACCAACATCCAGCGCCATGGCCTCCGGAAGAGGCATGGCCAGACATGACCAGCACCAGAAGCGGAAGGGACCAGTCTACTAGGCCTTAGGCCAGATTCCCTTCCACTTCACCCATCCTCCCACCCTGCCTTCCTCTCCAAGTTGTCTCATCCTACCCTTGCCCACCCCTACCTTGTACCCCTACCCCTTGTAAATAGTTATCTTGTTGTTGATTTTGTAATTTACATTTTTCTAATACATTATATTTTGATATGAATACTGTGTTGGTCTCTGATTTGCAGCTGGCTATGGTTGCTCAGTTGCAGTGGTGTGCATGCCATCTGGGATGGTATGGTCCTGGGTATGTGTGTGTGTGTGTGTGTGTGTGTGTGTGCGCGTGTGTGTGCATGGGGAGGTGTCTCCCATGTGGCAGTGACTTTCTGTTGGTCTTGACATCTGCTGCCACCCACTGCTGGGTGCACAGGGTGGGTCTGGCTTGTATGCTTCTCTGCTACATGGGGTTGACGTGTGCCGGGGAGGATGCATGGTGTTTCCTGCAATGCCAGTCACTGCAAATGGGTGGTGTCTTGGGGTCATGGTGCAGGGTGTGCTGTGCGTATGGGGGACTGATGTGCACTGTGGTTGTCAACCCCCTGTGTGTGGCAGTCTCAGCCTGCCAGTGGTTGTGCTGGGGCGTCATGGCCCTGCTGTGCTTTGTTGGCTTGTCCCCATGGGCCAGTGGATCATCCGTCCCACCCCCAGTGATGCTGTGCTTGGGGTGTGCAGGTGTCTTGTTGGTTCTGCAGTGTGTTCCTGTGCCCATGTGTGGCATGACTGGCGGTGGGCCCCAGCCTGCATCCCTGGTTGTGCAGTTCCATTGCTTTGCTGGGGGGGGAGGGCTCTGCTTGCGCTATGGCACCTCTGGACTGCTCAGCTGTGCTGCCCTTGTTGCACTATGGCGCAACCTTTCTGCTCAGCTTCCCCTTCCTGGTTGCTATAAGCGCGGTTATGCGATATTCAGACGTTGGCTGCTTTCGCAATTTGTTCTGCTCCATGTTTGAATATCGCGTCTGTTGCGCATATGCGCAATTGAATTGTGCTTGCTCCTGCTGTTGCGCACATTTTGGGAGCAGTTTCAATATCTGGGCCCTTGTGTTCTAGCTGCACCAGTCTGATATTTACAAGAACATTTTTGAAAAATAAAAGGATGCTTGTTAAGAAGGGGGACTGCAAAGACTTATAAGAGAGAGCTACAATGTTTTGGGAAACACACAGATTGAAGGAAAACTCAGATGGATCTTTTCTGTTTATTCTGCCTTTGTAAATAGTTATTCTGAACAATTTTATTTTTTTTATTTTATTATTATTCATAATAAAACTCTTGTTGCAAATTTTACAACTGCTCCTGGTTTTCCTATGCTTCCTGACCTGTACCTCGACCAACAGGGATAGCGAGCCCGCATCTGAACAGGCTCCATTTTCATCCCCGTGGACTCGGAGATGAGACAGAGGATGCCCATGAAGGAGAAGGGCCCTCTGTCTGCATAAAGCATAAAGCAGTCTGCATAAAGCAGCTGATCACCTGAATCACTTTCAACTGTTCACAGATGGGCAGGTAAAGATGCTGATTGACAGCCTATGGGGAAGTTCCTTGACCATCTGTGATTCCTTGGTCTGAACACCAGTTGATCGCTGCTTGGGTAGTGGCTCCACCAATACTGGCGAAGAGACCAGCTTCAGCCAAACCGGAATGGTTTTGACTGTTACTGGCTCAGCGGGGGGGCATCTCAAGTGACTCCACAGGGGGAGTCAGAGTTGGCCTTTCGAGCAACAGCCAAGTAATGGCCGGTGTGGAAACCAGAGTCAGTTTAGTACCAGCCAACACCAACTGTTGACACAAAAGATCTTCTTAGCACCAGCACAACTTGCACCAGAGCCTCTCCTCACCTGTGGAAGACAAAGATGAGTAGTGTCGGTGCTGATTCCCATGGTGCTGAGAGTGGGACCACCAATAATGGCAGGAACTTCTCAACCCACTGGATGATGGCCAGGATCTTAACCTCAGCCACCGGTGGGGGGGGCCAGTAGGGGATCTCAGAAGGGGCTGGCAACTGCCGGGCTCAACCTGGTCTGGGTCAGTGACTGAAGGGTTCTGGTCAGTGGGCTGATCAGCCCCTTCCATGGTCACAGGCAGGACTGGAGTCCTGAAGAGAGAGATTTCGGATTCCTTAGATGACAACCGGTTGATGGGTTTGAGAAAGATCTCGACCACATCATCGGCTGGCATCTCGGCCAGCTGGTCCAACAGGGTCTCCATGAAGCCAGTGGCCAAAACCACAGTCAAAACCAGAGAGTAGTTAGACTCTGAAGCTGTCAACTGAGAGCGCTCCCAGTCCCATGATGATGATGTCTTCTCCTTTTTTGACTCCTTCTTTTCCTTTTGAGATCTAGAGCTATGTTTTTCGGAAGGTCCCAGGCCCTTTATCAGCAGGGACTGGCACAGTTCCTTTAAGAAGCCTGTAAAAGTGGAGCCCAAATGGAGCGGCACAAAAGCAGAAGCTGAAGAGGATTGAGCGGCAGCCTGAGCTGCCTTCTCCTTGAAGGCCATGAGCTGTTCTAACTGTTCGGTGGACGCCACGGCCACAGAGTTCCCCATCAGGCATCCTTAGATTTGATCAGTGGATAACGTTTCTCTGGGAGGCCCAACTGAAGGCAGGCAAGATGGTCATGAAGGACTGTCGGGTGGAACAACTGACAGAAATCGCAGGCCTGGGTGTCATGCTTGAGGCCCAAGCAGTATACACATGTGGCATGGGGATCAGTACGTGACATCTTCTGCCTGCACAAGCACCAGCAGAATCCGGGCATGGACTTGTCGTCCATCACGGTTGCTGAGAAAATCTAACTCAAAGACGCAAAACCAACAGGTTTTGAAAAAGGTCTAGAAAGCACTAGGGCCTACCACGCAGGAACATGAAGTAGAGAACCTGCTTCTTCCAGCAGAAAGGAAGATCTGATGTCATGGGGCGGAGCCGAGGGATATACCACCTAGATGGGTGGGAGGAGCCAGCTTGAAGACTTTCTGGCACTTCTTAAAAGGGAAAGGGCTCTGCCAGATAGTGTGGGTAGAACAACATATCTACATCCCTAGAAATGTTGTTCTTTGTCCTCAGATGCTTTTCCACCTCTCTCCTATATCTTTCTCTATCCAGGAGGCTTTTGAGACACTGCTGATCACTGGATGTGTGTGGCATGATCGCAGACTATCAAGACTCCTCTGATTTCTACCCTAGCAACCCATTTACTCATGGTCTCCTAACATTGTTTAAAATAAAATAAATACAATAAGGTATATAGAACAAATAAACTCATGTGGCTACAGACTGTGAATGGGCAATTAATTGTAAATATAAGCAATTTTTATCATTTTTTTTAAGAACAATTTATAAGCACTTTTTATCATGTGTTTTTTAAGAACAATTTATTAATTTATTAGCTAATTGTTGTTAGCTTGTTGGCTAACTGGGTATCTGGGTATTTAAATGTCATGATTTCTCCTTACATCCACGCCCCCTGACGAAGGGTTTGTTGACCTGAAGCACTGGGGCATTGTGGCAGTGTATTGATCTGTACACACTCACGAAATTGCTTAATAAAGCATTTGAAAGGTGAAGAACTTGTGAGTGTGACTTTTGTTCGACCAGCTCTTTTGGAGTGCATGCTTTGCTGGAAATGTGTGTTGTGTGGGCTGGCAGTCCTTACCTGCACCCCTACCAACCTGGGCTACTCGTGGGTTCTGTCCTTTGGAACTGGACATATATATCTGAACTTCAGCAAGGCCTTTGACACTGGCAAACCTCTGAGCAAAATACACCAGTGTGGTGCACACAATGTGAATTGATAACTGGTTTGGGGAGAAGAAGCAGAGGGTTGTGGTGGGCAGGCACTAGTACAAGAGGAGGGTACCAGGTCAATAAGTCATGTAAATAATGCCACAGGCAAAACCACGTGGCAGAAAGAGTGTGCGATAAAACAGCTACAGGGTACAAAATACCGTATGGATCATGCATGAAGTGGTGAAGGAGTGGTAGTGTACCCCTGTAGGTGTTGGCTAGGAGGCAGTGATGCAGAGGACAAGACCTCTGCTGTGCGGCAATCCACTGAGCAGCTGCCATGACTCAGAGGGCTGAGCTGCTGGCAGTGGAGGGCATGGGAGCATCAGTGGACCAGGGTTCAAGTCCTGGTCCCAGATTACCTGTGTGTTTTTTTTTTTAAAGTGTTGTGCAGTTCACGATTCTCCACCCCCACTCGTGTTTCTCCCCATCCCAGAGTTGCTTTCCCCCCCACGGGGGGTGGTTATTTTAATATTGGAGAGTTCGTGGAGCATGGGGGGGTGTAGCACCCTGAAAAAAAGCAATGTTTTATGTTTTGTGTGTGCTACTATTACGTCTCAGTGTTTTAACAGAGCGATAAATGAGTCTACTGTATTGACAGTGTGGTATGTTGCCGCCCTGTTTCTGACCATGGCATATTGACCCTGTACCCAAGTGGAGAGGGGTGCTCAGCAGCGTTCCTTAGTGAACTGCTGCTGGAGCCACTGCTGTTCAACATTTTCATCAATAATCTAGAAGGTGGGGTCTGTAGGAGGGTGCTTAAATTCACTTATGATTCTAAGCTGGGCAAGGTGGTAGACCAACCTGTTGAATGGGGACAAACTTCAGGAGAATATGGACAAGAAGGACTGGTCAGACTCCTGGAGTCTCAGACTGAACGTAGCCAAATGCATGATTCTATATAGTGCTTGAAATGGACAAAATTCACTGGGAAACCCACCACTTTTGATGTAGGATCAAACATACCTGGCAAGGGTCTGGGGACACTGCTCCTCAGTGTATGTTGCATTTTAACACATTATTTATTCAGTTTAGTATCTTTTTTTAAATGATATTTTAGTGAGTTATGCAATAGTACATTACATAACATATCCATCAGGCAGGCACTCCCACAAGTACATTCACTTATCAAGCAAGGCAAGCTATACATTTTATCAGTAAATAATATCGAAGCACCCCTGCTAATGTTACTCACTTGGGAGTTCGCTATATTATTCCTAGGTATTAACATTCAGTAAACGCATCTATTCATTTAAAGTTGGCTGTTAAAAACAGTTAGCAGTCCATATAAAAGTCTCCAGTTGGCCACTGCAGCCATGAGCCAGGATATCACAAACTGACCCACCAGTATTGTGCACCCAATCAAAGGGTTAACATCCCTCAACCTAAACATCGGGATACGACAAACTCGCATAATCCTCCTGCACATATAAGAGCAAAACGCAGTAGATACTAATAAGTAGAAAGAAAAAAAAAACTTAGTATGTTACTAATAAGTGAATACTTATATTTACAGTTCTATATAAAACATCACTGCATGCACTAATGTCCCTAAATTAATTGTATTTCCCCTCCATTAACTACCACTCTTTAGTAGCCAATCTAATGAATGTTAGCGAGGGAAGGGAAGGGAAGCTGGGGCAAGAGAGGGGGAAGGGAAGAAGATAGACACATCACACCTACCCTATGGTACCTAAATCCCCAACACATAGCTCAGTCAAGAAAATCCCCAAAAGGGAGAAATCTACATGGCACCTGTTGTCAGGGTTAAAGCTACTTTCCCCCTAATGAAATACATTTTTTAGCCAAAGTCTTAAAATCAGTCCCCTTACTCTCCTTTTTCCTTTGAGTTGTAATGTCCCATATTTTAATTAATCCGATTCAATTTTCTGTTCACCTTCCGAGCCAGAAGAGTCCCCTCGAGCTGAGAAGTTTTTCTATCTTTTCCAGCAGTTTCACCACTTCTTTTTTTTCTTTTTTAACCAGGAGAGACACACTAAGCTGAAGCTTGTTTACAGGTTTGACCTGGGACACAAGGAAGTTAAATGACTAGCTCAGGGTCACACAGTATGCAAGTGGGGGCTGTGGGATTCAAACCCAGGTCTCCAGGTTTGCAGCTCAGAGCCTTAAACCACTGCACTATACTGCCTGCTTCTGTCACCTCTGAAAACTGGTAGGCCTTGCCGCCATAGAGAATGCATAGGCTTGCAGGTATTAACAGAACATGGTGCACCCCCAACACGCCCAGACTCCATCAAAACTTTTTCTCCTTAACCTCGTGGTATAACTTAAGCCTGGAAACAAATGCCCCCCTATCTCTTGCCAAGTAATGGGACTTAAGTTCTTAGTTTTTTGTAGAATTCTATCCCTCTGAGCCGATGTCTGAAGCTCCACCATGAACGTGCGAGGGGCAAAATCTCTGGCTGCAGTCTTAGGCCTACCACTGCGTGGCGTGACCCGGTAGGCTTTCAATATAGTGAAAGTGTCCTCCAAATGAAGCAAGTCCTGTAACCAATCTTGCAAAAAAGGTATTGGGCTCTCACCCTCCGTCTTCTCTGGCAATCTCAGCACCCTGATATGCGTAGATCTTATGGCATTTTCTACATTCTCCAGGCGCCGCTGAAGTAGACTGCTTTCTTTAGTCAGACTAGATGCCAGGATAAGAGCCCTGTCACACATTTTGGCCATTTCTTTCTATCCCTCTGCCTGCATCTCTGTTTTATTAAGCACAAGTTTTAGCTCCATTTAGAAGTCTTCCATTTTGCAATCCAGTCCTTGGGTCGCATGTAACAAAGCAGTGTTTGTTGATTGAGATCCCTCCTGATCTCCTCTTCCGGAATGGCTTTCCTTACTGCTGCCCATGTTTGAGTCTTTTGGCCGGGCGCCCTCCACGCTGGCAACCGCCTTGTTGCTGCAGACCATCGTAGACAATCTCTTTTCTGTCCCGATACAAATTTAGGATTTTTCAACAGCTGAGGAACTACTCTTTCTGGTAGTATTCAAGAGTAAATGTTTTTTAATAAAAAATTAGAGGTTTTTCTGTTCACTGCTTGGCTGCTGGCCATGCCCCTGTTTTTTTAAACTAGCCAAGGGGGGAGGTGCTGATAGGAAACAGGAAAGTTCAAGCCTCCCCCCACAAAACATAGCAGGTAGTAGGGTATACACTGAGGTACAGAGCTTGACAGAGGGCAGGACAGGGGTAAATGGAAAAATGGACAAGGGCAATAAGAGCAGGGATGGGGTGAAAAAAAGGATAAAGCCAACATTAAATGGAGGGCAATGAGTACCAATTCCTGTAGTCTGGGAAACAAGCTTCCAGAGCTAGTAGCCCTGATGGAAGAGGAACACTTGGATATTGTGGCAGTCACAGAAACATGGTACACAGAGAACCATGACTGGGATGTCAACATACCAGGGTACACAATCTACAGAAGGGACAGGGAGGGTAAAAGGAGGTGGAGTAGCTCTCTACATAAGGGAAGGGATCAAAGTACAGAAAGTACAGTTACGTAAGAACTTACCGTAACAGTAGATCTTCGAGAGAGGCTCTTGCAGTAGGTAATTACATATAGGACTGACATCGGTAGGCGGCAGGACCCCACGGAAAAATTTCTAGCTAGCAGTCCCTGGCGGGGACCGCCCCCACGTCAGGTGACCGGCGTCAGACGACGTCGGTATAAAGGGGCAGTCCCAGACGCCCACCTTCCAGTTCTTTCCCGCCACAGGCCCGGAAGACCCAGACGAGAGAGAAGCAGACATTTTCCTCAATGGAAAAGGAGCTGAAAAAGCCTAGGGGGATGGAGGGCAGGAAGGTACTATCTACTGCAAGAGCCTCTCTCGAAGATCTACTGTTACGGTAAGTTCTTACGTAACTGTACTATCTTACTTCGAGAGGGCTCTTGCAGTAGGTAATTACATATAGGACAGAATCCCAAGCAGTCTGGAACAAATAAAAGGCACCGGGAGGAGGGACTACTCCAAGAAGTAGCAAACAACCTTGCAAACTTCAAGATAGGAGGCCTTGCAAGACTGCTAACCCGAAGCCTGCTCTACGGCGAGAGGCAATGTCCAAACTGTAATGTTTCGTAAAGGCAGGGATGGAAGTCCAGGTGGCGGCAGCACAGATGTCTGCAGCGGACACATTCTTGAAACAAGCCGCAGAGCCTGCTACTCCCCGAGTGGAGTGACCTCTGACTTGACCCGGTAGGGTCTTGTTGTACTTGTCATAACAGAAAGTGATGCAATGAGCCAACCACTTTGACAGGCATTGCTTGGAAACAGCATTGCCTTCCCTTTTGTGAGCAAAAGAGACGAACAACTGATCAGTCTTTCTGAGATCCTTCATCCTATCGGTGAAGTATCTCAGAATCCTGTGGACATCCATGGTATGGAGCAAGTATTCTCCCTGGTTGGAGTACTGCGTGAAGAAGGCAGGTAACTCAATAGACTCGTTTAAGGTAGACTCCGCTACCACTTTTGGAAGAAACTTAGGGTGCGTGCGAAGAGCTACTGTTCTTTGTGGAAAATCAGATAGGGGACTTTACACATAAGGGCCTGGAGCTTGGAAATTCTTTGAGCCGAAGTAATGGCCACTAATAAGAGCTGCTTCCACGATAGAAACTTAGTTCCGGAAGCCGAGGCTCAAAAGGAGTGAAGGGTAATTCTAGAACAAAGTTCAAGTCCCAAGGGGAGCCGAGTCCGAACGGGGTCTGAGATGAAGGACCCCTCTGAGAAAGGTCTTGGATACCTCCAATTGGGCAAATGCCTTATCAGTGAAAGGTACATGGTAGGCTGAAATAGCAGCCATGTGGACTTTCAAAGAGGAGTGACTGAGACCCAGGTCAAAAAGATGACGCAAATAATCCAGCAGAATGGCCACGGGACAGGAGAAAGGCTCCATATTCCTGGAGGCAGCCCAAATGGAAAATCTCTTCCATTTCATGGCGTAGGTGGACCTAGTGGAGGGTTTTCTAGCCTCCACCAGAATCTCGGCCACCTTAGGAGAGACACCAAAACGAGATCAGGCTAGGTCTGCAGGAGCCATGCATGAAGTTGAAGAGACTTGAGTCCGGGATGGACCAGGGTCCCCTGATCCTGGGTCAGCAATCCTCGAGATAAAGGAAGAGGAAGAGGAGGAACCTCTGAATATTGTTGTAGAAGAGAGAACCAGATTTGCCTGGGCCAGAAAGGAGTGATCAGAATCATTCTCGCTCCTTCCAATGCAAGTTTCTGCAGCACACCAGGGACCAGAGGAATTGGGGGAAAAGCATAGACGAATCTGTCCTTCCAGCTTAGAGACAGAGCGTCGCTCCAAAAAGCGCCTCACTCTGGAGCGAGCGAGCAAAAGGTTGGAAGCTTTGCATTTTGGGAGTCCCCCAAAGCTGGAAGATGCTTTTTAGAACCTTTTGGTCCAGTTCCCACTCGTGTGGCAGAGCCGAAGAATGACTTAGCTTATCTGCCAGGACATTGTCGACTCCCGGAACATGGATCGCCGTGAGGTGAAGGTTGTGAAGCGCTGCCCATTCCCAAACCCTCATTGCTTCCCTGCACAGCGGGTAGGACCGAGTCCTCCCTGCTTGTTGATGTACCACACCACGCACATGTTGTCCATTTGGACAGCTAGGTGACCGGAAGGATGTATTGGTGAAGGGCCTGGAGAGCATACATCACTGCTCAAGCTCGAGCACATTGATGTGGAGAGCTAACTCCATCTGGACCATAATGCTTGGTTCGTGAGGACCCAGATGGGCTCCCCAACCTTCGCCTGATGCATCCGTGGTCAGAGTCTGGGCGGGGGGAGGATGAAAGAAGGGGACCCCCCGGAACAGGTTCTCTCGAACCATCCACCATTGCAAGTCTCTTGTCATCGGTGAGGAGATCAGCACCAGATGATCTAGGTCATCTACAAGTTGATCCCACTGAGAGCGGAGAGTCCACTGAGAGATCCTCATGTGGAGGCGTGCACACAGAACTGTTGGGATGGCAGCTGCCATAAGCCCCAGAAGACGGAGCACCGACCTCGCTGGAACCCTCCTGCATTCCGAAAGAAGGGAAATCTGGGATTGGAGGGAGGCCCCCCTGTCCGAAGGCAGGAAGGCCCTGCATACTGTCGTATCGAGGATTGCCCCGATGAACTGGAGTCTCTGGGAGGGGTCCAGATGAGACTTGGAATGGTTGATGGTGATACCCAGACCAGTGAAAACCTGCTGGGTAAGGGAGAGAAAATGCAGGAGTTCCTTCCTGGACGAGGCTGCCAGGAGCCAGTCGTACAGGTAGGGAAATCCCTGAACTCCCAAAGTACGGAGGTGGGTCGCTACTCACCGCCACAGGTATTTGCAAAACCGGGGATGAAAGACCAAAAGAGAGCACCTGGAATTGGTACTGTCCCCTGAACGTTAAAACCTGAGGTATCAAAAGTAGGGTTAATGGGGATGTGGCATGCATCCTGGCTATCCAGTGCACAAAGCCATTGGTCCGGCCGGAGAAGGCATGAGGGTTTGAAGAGAGAATCTTGAACTTTTTTTGTATTCCACATAGAAGTTCAGGAGCTGAGATCGAGAATGGGTCTGAGATCTTCCTGCCTTCTTTGGTACAAGGAAGAAAAGGGAATAGCAACCAGTCCCGTGAAGGTGAGGGGACGGTTCTATGGCTCGCTTCATGAGGAGAACAGATATTTCTTCCTGACCAAAGGAAGATGGTCCTTGAGTAAGAGGGAGTTCAGAAGGTGGCGGAGGTTTCTGCAGAAACTCTATAGAGTGCGCCCTCTGCTATGATCTGAAGCACCCATGAATCCGATGTTATCCCTCCCAACCTGAAGGTGGAGGGAAAACCTCCTTCTACCGGTTCCTCCGGAGCGTCCAGAGGCGGTGGGAGAGGGAAGGAGTCAGGTGGTGTGAGGCAGCGCCGCAGCTGGGGCACCCACTGCTTTTTTGGGTGGCGGGGGCCTGGCAGCTGTGGGGGCCCGACGTTTAGTGGCCCGCCTCTGGGTTTTCACTTGAGGCCGGCCATGCTCATGGAAAGGACGGCGCCAGGGTAAGGGACGTGCACATGAATCCATAGATTTGAGGGCTATCCTCTTCTCCTACAAGTCGCTGATGATGTCCTTGACATCACCACTGAAAAGCACTGAACCCCTGAAAGGTGCTTCTTGAATTGCTGACTGCACCTCCGGGACCAAACCTGACACTCGGAGCCAGGCATGATGCCGAAGACTTACGGTGAACGCGGAGCTGCGTCCTGTGGTGTCCACTGCATCGTAGGTTGTCCTTAGAATGTGACGACTGGCCGAACGAGCAGAACGGTCAAGGTCAGCTAACTCCTGCTTGACTTGGGAGTCAGCAAGAGTCAATCTTAGATTCCGCCTGGTAAGTGACAGCTCTGGTAATCCCCCATATGTGCTATGCTAAGCATAATTTAGGGCTCCGATCCTGCAGTGTGAAGAAGCTATGATCTTCCTTCCATACTGATCCAGGTTGTGAGATTCCTTATCCGGGGAGACGAGCTCAACTGTTTCGGTGTGCTGACCGGGCCGTGAGCGGCGCTTAATCACAACCTTCTAGTCTGCACTGGGTGAGAGTCTAGAAAGTCTACACCTCCAGAGCCTGGTATAGCCTGTTGACTTCGGAGTAGGTGCGGGCTATATTGCACGGTTGTTTCCAAATAGGAAACAATGTGGGCATGAGGGTCGATCCAGGGTGGTACTAGAGTAGGGGCTTACAGGGGCAAGTCCAGATGTTCAGCAGTTTAACCTGCTGAGGATCTGGTTCTAAGGAACCACTGATGTACTTTCCTGGATCTTCCTGAGCAATCCGAAGGAAGGCGATCCTGATGAGACTGGAGGAGTCCTTGGTCGGAGATTGACGGAGAGCTAGGTTCGGCATCTTCTCGGAGCAACCACAGAGGAATGCGAGGAGTCCGAGACAGAAGAAGAATTTGAGCAGAGAAAGACTTAACTCGCCTAGGAGGAGGAGGAACGGTTCCTTAGGGGGATCCTGGATGCGTGATCCTGCCTTCTCTCTGGATCCCGAGGGAGAGCTCGGGAACTGAGGTGAGGGAGGTGCCGCCTGGGGCGACGTGAGCTTGAAGGTGGCACTGTCGCCGTGAGGTGGCCTCGACTTCCTTGGTGAGCTGAGCTTGGCCTCAGCCCACCAGGAGGCCAGAGTCTCTGAAGATCCACCATCGGCCTGGGGGCAGGTGGAGGAGGAGGAGGAGGAGGGGGTAGTTGTACAGATTATATCCGTAAGGTGAGTATCCATAACCCGGCTGCAGGAATACCGGAGCTGGGTATTGCGGCGTCGGGTACTGCAGCGTCAGTGGAGTCAGCGCCAGGTACTGTGGTGCAGGATACCGCGGACCTGCAAACCGGGCGCCGGATAGGACAGTGATACCCAGGTACTGGAGGAGCTGCCTGAGCAGACGGCCCAGTAGGGAACTCCCACGGTGGATCAACCGTGATAGGTCCGTGGGGTGAGGCCCGGGAGAGGAATATCTCCGCCGGCGCCGGAGGGGCCACTCGCCGAACCGCCGGTGGGGCCTGTGCTGAGCCTGCTTGGGCCTGTGTCAGATCCGTTTGTAGGAGGAGGGTCTGATGGCGGAAAAAGCATCCTGAGCATCGGCTGGGACAGAGGAGAGAAGTCCCTGGGTCAGGCAGGGGGGACTCGGCTCCCGGATGGCAGCGAAGGCTGCGGAAACCTGGGACAACAGACGATGAAGGGTCTCGTAGGTTCGCAGTTGCGTGTATCGCCGGAGAAGCCGACGTACACTTAGTTGGCCCTGGCGGACGCCAGAGAGCTGGCGTCCGACTGAAGTCTTTGTTGGAGGCGGCCGAGGTGGAAGCAGCCCTGTCCGAGGGAGACACTGCAGCGCCACCCCAAAGGGTCGGGCGCCTTAGTGGCCTTCTCCCGGCGGACATCGGAGTAGCCGACGTCCTGCTTGTGGGAGGCACCGGCACCAGTAGGCTGCAAGCCTGCGGCAGTCTCGGGGGCAGAAGCCTCTTTGCCCGGAGGCATCCGGGCGGTCAACGCCAACCCGACGGATGGGCTGATGCCTCCAAAGCCTTGAGGCTTGCCGGGCTTATCTCTCGAGGGACGTTATTTACCGCGGCTCCAGCCGAGTCGCGAAGAGGAGGCCTCCCGGTGCCTTTCTTTGCCCGCTTGTGTCCTTCTGGGGAGGTTGATTGCCTAAGCTTCTTCAACCTTCTCCATTGCAGACATCTTCTTTTTAGGAGATGGGCTTCAAAGACTGCTGGCGCTGTTTGCAGGTGGCCGGATTGAAATGCAGGCAATGGGCACTTGTCGACCGCATGGTCGGGCCCAAACAAAAAGGCAGAGGGAGGACCGCTCTGTGAGGCAGTTACGCTTTTCGCAATGTCGCACTTATTTTTTGAAGGGGACATAAACTGACGCTCACCTGATGAAAAGATTGCAAATACTGATACTTTCGTAAAAAACGACGTAGCAACAGGGCTGAGCACTAACTTCACCGCGAGGCGCTGCATGAGCTGATGGCGGAAAGAACTGAAGGTGGGCGCCTGGGGACCGCTTTATACTGACATCGCCTGACGCCGTCACCTGATGTGGGGTGGTCTCATTAGGGACTGCTAGCTGGAAATTTTTCCGTAGTCCTGTTGCTCGCCGACGCCAGTCCTATATGTAATTACGTGACTGCAAGAGCCTCTCAAAGTAAGATCTAAAAGTAAAGGGGAGGACAAGAGAACTCTGGGTCACCTTGAGACAGGGAATGGCATCACAATCCGCACAGGGGTTATATACAGACCCCGTCTCAAGGGAGGAAATGGACAAGAAAATGATAGAGGGCATTCTCAAAATGGCTGAGAAAGGGAGATACTGTTGATGGGGGACCCGAATATGCCAGATGTTAATTAGCGACATGGACTGCAGCCACATCCAAGAGCAGGGTCATTCTCGATGCCCTACAGGGAGCATGCCTTAGACAGCTAGTGGTGGAATCCAGTCAGGAGGGAGCAATATTAGACGTGGTACTCTCAAATGGAGAGAGGATCACAAATTTAGAAGTCAGTAGACATCTGGGAACAAGCGACCACTGCACAATGTGCTTCACAATAAACACAACAATGGAAACAAGCCATACAAAGACAAGGATACTGGACTTTAGAAGGGCTGACTTTGGCATAATGGGTGAATACCTGAGAAATGCATTAGCAAATGGCCAGAAAGGAGGGGTGGAAGAACAATGGAGAAAAATCAAAACTGCCATCATGGAGGCAACAAGCCTTTGTGTGAAACAAATAAAGAAAACAAAGCGGAATAAAAAAACACTATGGTTCTCAAAAGAGGTGTCAGGGAAGGTTAAGGAGAAAAAGGCTGCATTCAAAAAGTATAAGGAATCACAGACGGAGCACGACAGGGAACTGTATCAATTAAAGCAGAAAGAAGTGGGGAAAGAAGTGGGGAAAGCAAAGGCTCAAACTGAGGAAATGATAGCCAACTCAGTTAAGAAGGGGGATAAAACCTTTTATAGATACATTAGGGAGCATAGAAAGGTTAAGGGAGGGATAGTGAAGATTAATAAAGGAGAGGGGAGGTGGGCAGAGGGAGACAGGGAAAAGGCAGAGATACTGAATGAATACTTTTGCTCAGTATTCACAAAAGAAGAAGAGGAGGAGTTACCTAAACCAAACAGTAGAAGCACTCTGGAGAGTGGGGTTGACGCTAGTACATTTACAGAAGAAAGAGTACTGAAAGAACTCCTAAACTCAAGGTGGACAAAGCAATGGCCTGACGGGATTCACCCAGAATCCTAAAAAGAGCTAAGGGAGGACCTAGTGTGACACCACTAACCACACTTTTTAACAAATCATGGGAAGATGGGGTAGTACTGAGGGCTGGAGGAGGGCAGATGATTCCTCTTCAAAAGTGGAGCAAGACAGAAGCAGGAAACTACAGACCTGTTAGTTTGACCTCAGTGGTGGGGAAATGATGGAATCACTCTGAAAGAAAGAATTGTTGAGTACCTAGAGGCAGCGAGGCACAGGACCCAAAGCAGCATGGATTCACAGCAGGAAGGTCATGTCAGACGAATCTAATCGATTTCTTTGACTGGGTGACCAAAGTAATTGACCAGGGAGGGCAGTGGATATGGCTACCTAGACTTTAGCAAGGCATTTGACACAGTCCCGCACAAAAGATTAATAATCAGTTAGCCAGCCTGGGAGTGGGTCCCAGGGTGGTAGCCTGTAGCAAACTGGCTGCACAACAGGACACAGAAGGCAATAGTGAATGGAACACATTCTGAAAGAAAGGGGTTATTAGTGAGTACCTCTGGGCTCAGTACTGGGTCCAGTCCCTTAACATCTTTTATAGGTGATATTGCAGAGGGTCTGAAGGAAATGTATGCCTCTGCAGATGACACAAAGATCTGTAACAGAGTTGGATACACAAGGGGGTGGAAGGATGAGAAGGGACTTGGCAAGGTTTTGGAATGGTCAGACATATGGCAACTTAGATTCAATGCAAAGAAGTGCAAAGTAATGCACCTGGGAAATAAAATCAGGAGAAAAGTACACAATAGCAGGGAAGGTACTAACGACAACAATAAGGGAAAGGGATTCTGGTGTAGTCATATCAGATGACCTAAAGGTGTAAGCAATGAGAAGTCAGTAAGGAGAGCCGGGGATACTGGGATGCATAGGAGGGGCATCACAAGTAGAAAAAGGGAAGTGGTTATCCCTCTATACAGACAGTTGGAGAGACCCCATCTGGAGTACTGCTTGAAGTTTTGGAGACCTCATCTACGGAAGGACATAGACAGGATGGAAGCAGTCCAGAGGAGGGCAACTAAAATGGTGCAGGGTCTACATCAGAAACCATATGAAGAGAGACTGAGAGAGCTTAATATGTATACCCGTGATGAAAGGAGGGACAGAGGGGACATTATAGAAACTTTTAAGTACCTCAAGGGAATCAACAAAGTCCAGGAGGGTAGCATCTTTCAGAAAAAGAGATGTGTAAGAACAAGGGGGCACAATTTAAAGATAGAGGGGGGACGTGCTCAGGGGTAATGTGGAGGAAATTTTTTTCACGGAGAGAGTGGTGGACGATGGAACTGCCTTCCTGGAGAGGTTGTGGGGTCTAAAACAGTGGGGGAATTCAAACATGCATGGGACAGACATAAGGCAATTATAGTGGGGGGTTACGGGAAGTAGGCTTTTGGTTAACTAGAATCTGCAGCTTATCCAATAGGTAGGGAAATGGGCAGACTGGGTGGGCCAAGTGGTCCTTATCTGCCATCAAAGTCTATGTTTCTATATCTTTTGGTGGACAAGAGTTAAAATGGAGCAGTCCTTCCACCTTTTACTCCTGGAATGGAATCAGGCTCTTAATTTTACTTCTGGAACTAAGTTTCCCTGTGCCCCCTTCCCACCACTGGTGCTACAATTAGGGAGGAAAAACAGAAATAGGACGTACACACTGTGAATCATGTTCACATTATATCAGCATGACTAAAGGGCCTGGGTCTCCTTTTCTTTCTTTATTACTTATTTATTTAAACATATTTTACCAGGTAAACAAACAACGCAAAGAAGGCTAACTTCCTGTTCTGACCTGGGAGTGGAGGGGTAGAGCGTAGGAAGGTTATAGGTAAGAATATATTCTCCCACAAGGAATCTTGAGAATAGCATAAGTACAGGTAATAAAAACTGCAAAATACAGGAATATATTTTCCTACATGGGATCTTATAACAAAAAAAGCAGCAATACATAATACTATATAAGATATAACGCGATATAACACAAACACACAATGTGCAATAATCAAGCAGGTGTCATTACAGTCGTTACAATAGAGTCACTTTATCCGTGGAGCATGTTACAAACATGACAAACACCAGGCAGAGTGCCAAATATGCTGATGTTGCAGAACAGAACAGTTGCCGGCCCAGTGATCCCTCTATGTAGTGTCAGACCTATGACAGTTGCTAGCAGAGGAGGCATGATTGGGGTGGTTGGGTCACGAAGTCAAGGAGGCATGATGAACTTTGATTTGCCACTGACATGATGGAAAGGTGTTGTCTGAGGTGATTTTGGCAAGCAAACTATTCCAATGGAGGGCAGTTTATAGGTAACTGAGGTTTGCCCGAGGTTTGTGCTGTTATATGGGATCTGGAAATGGCAACGTCCTCAGGCCTAAGGGAGAAAGAGCGATTTGTAGCTAGTGTGAAAAGACACAAGAGGTAACTGGGGAGTTTTCCTGCTGAGTACCTAGCCCCACTAAAGCAGTGTGCAAAGAGTGCTTTTTCAGGGGCAGTAGCCACCTAAGCTCATTGTACTTTATACAGTGGTGTGTTTTAGGGGACAGGCCAGTACAAATCTGCACAGGGCAGTGAATAATGTTGACAATTTGGATAGGGTGAAGGAGTTGGCACCTGCATAGATAGTGTCCCCGTAGTCCAGGAGAGGGAAGATGGAGCATTCGACCACCAGCTTCTTAGTGTGTGGCTGGAGGCAGCTTTTCACCCTGTAAAGGGCACCAAGCTTTGAGTAGCATTTGGCTGTTACTTGGGATATGTGGCCAGAATAATCAAGATGTTGGTCCTAGTGCTTGCCTAGATATTTTTATGAGGACACTGAGTCAAGGTGTTCCCCTTGTAAGGAGCACAGCTTTAGTGAGTCAGAAGCTGTAATTACCAGAAGCTGGATCTGAACAGCATAGATTGTACTATACACATGCTCCAGACTATCAAAGAAAGAAGGTCTGCTATATACAAGACTGGATGAATCAGCATGTAGAGGCAAGCTGGGTGGACTAGGAGGAGGATGGTTGCCCTGGCCAGCTGTCAGCCTATTTAACCAGGTGGGGCTGTAGGGCATATATGAACACAAAGCAGGTAAACCCCCTGGTGGTGACGGTGTTGGACAGCTGGGCGCACATTCTCCACACTAGGGGTTTAGCAGAAGAAGAGACTTTGTTACTTCCGGTGGCTAGAAACCCTTTCTTTCTGCCAGGTCTAGAGGACCCTGGTTTCTGTGAATGGGAAATTAAAGGGATAAAATGCCTAGGGGACCTGTTTACTGGGGATGGTCTGTGCCATTTGAGGTCCTGCAGGGGAGATTGGACTTAGATCGATCCCATTTTTCCAGATATTTACAGTTAAGAGTGTATATTTGGGAGTTAGAAAGAGCTCAGGGTGGGGCTTCCCCAGTGGGACAGGTGGAACATTTAATATATGGTGCTAGACAAGATGCCAGGGGTCTCATTCGCAAGTCGGCCCAGTTGGGAAAACAATTCTTCCCTGACTTTACGAAAAAACTAAATCTCTCTGGGAACGAGATCTAGGTATACAGATTGTTGAAGGTAACTGGAGGCTACTGCTGACACTGCATATCGAGATTCTAATCTGTAATAGGTTTAAAGAATCTTACTTCAAATTTGTACATTGGCTGTATTGTCCAACCTAGATTGTACATAAATTTCACCCAGCTGTGTCCCCGGTTTACGGGAGATGTGGACTGGATGTGGTCTCCTATTTTCACTGTTTTTGGTCCTGCCTGACCCTCCAACTTTCCTGGTGGGCTGTACTGAGGGAGGTAGGGAAGATGATGGGTCATCAGCTCCTGGTGGTACCCCTCCTGTGCTTGTTTGAGGTTGAAGATCTTGGGGGGGGATGACTGGGCTCCCTTTCCGCAGTGATCCAGGGTCCTTCTAATTTTGGTCAGTCACTGTATTCAGAACAAATGGGTGTCGGGCATAGCACCATCGGTGACCCAGTGGCATACCCTGGCCATTCAGACTTTGGCACTGGAGCAACTCTCACTCAAGGTTAAGGGTTGAGGAGAAAGCTTTTTCAGGTATTTAATTTATTTTATTGGACTCTTGGACTGAATACCTTTGAGCGAAAGCTCTTTACATGGGTTCAACGTCAGAAGATAGGACATTCAGGATAACAATAACAGATTACATAGGATACAATGCATGTGTCAGCAGGCCTAGATACATGTAATTACAAGAGAGAAATAATTTGTCAGAGTGACACCTGTAGAAACTAATAAAGATACAGATGGAGACTGAGCCAGTACTTGGCACAAGCAAGATAGATGAATATCAGAGTAAGAAACAGGGTTCACATATCTGAGGCACCGAACAATGTATGCCCGAGTCAGGTATTAGTTAGCTCACTACAGTAAGATAGGCATAATGGGGAGTAGGGAGGGAAGGAGGAGGAAAGGGGTAAAATGTAATGGGGGAGTAGCACGAGAAGGGGTGGCGAGAGAGAGAGAGAGGGAGGGGAATTAGTTAACTATAACCAATTACACTGAAAACCCAGTTGGGGTTGGTGGGAGGGAGGGGGAGGGTTGGTAGCAATGTGGGCTGGGCTTGTGAAAGGGAAATCAATTAGGGGTAGCAATCGCAGGTAGCCTTAGCTATCAGGTGCTGCCACAGCAGGTACTTGAAGTTATCCAGCGTAGCTGCACTGGATATATCAGGGTGCAGTGAGCTGATCCAGTATGGAGCTCTGTAGGCGAATGCTCGTTGTCCAAGTGCAGTTCAGCATCATAGGGCTCTGAAGATCTAACTGCTGGAACTTCTGGTAGTGCGCTGGATTATTGGTTGATTTAGGAGGGCTTGAACACCAGGTGGCTTCATGTCAAGGCTGATCTTTTAGCAGTTAGGCAAGTCTGGTATTAAAGCTTGCTGTCGAATTGTAACCAGTTAGCCTGGGAATACAAGTCACATGTGTGGGTCTTTTGCATGGCACCAGTGAGAAGCCGTCAGGCTTTGTTTAATGCTGTTTTGATTCGCCGCAGGGCAGTGTCAGTGGCTGAACCGTCGATAACCATGCCATAGTTGGTGAGTGAGGTTGCAGAGCTATGGATGGCTAGGGTATGGGAACCTTTTTTTAGCAACATTATCCCCAGAAGAGGTGCAGATTATGCCTGAGGGGTTGGGGAGGGGTAGTCAAACCTGACAGTTTTTCTGTACCTGGTAGTCTGGGAGTGGCTCAGATTATAAATAGGGGCCCACTCTTCTGAATGCTCTGTCCCATTCTCCTGTTTGCTGAATCAGTTTGCTAACAATGCAGAGATTTTCAGCCAATATCTAGTATATCAAGGTAACAGAAATGAAATAACCCATGTGCACATTTATTTGTTGATTTGATTTGTAGATTAACTTGTTAAACTGAGTCTAGTAGTTGTAACTTTATGATTGTATATGTGGTATTGCCAGAAAATTTCAATAAAAAGATTATACAAAAAAAAAAGAAAGTAAGGTCCGCATATTAACCTAAACTCATGAACACACTACCAGAGTTAATACCATAGAAAATCTGCATATTCCGAAAGTTAATAAAAACCTTGCAAAATCATTGTTGATATATAGTATACAAAGACAGTTCTGAATAATGTTCTCCCATCTGTTATCAATCGCTCACTTACCATTCAGTGTCATGGTTATGTGGTACCACACACCTGGAGTGTGTGAACAATCTTGTTACACACTGTTGCCATACATTATCCTCTATATAATAACTGGTTCTTGTTTTTTTTTTCCTTAGGGAAACCGGGTTATTATTTTACTGTTATAATCAGCTGGTTAAAACAACAAACACGTGCTCAGTTTCCCTATCTCGGCACATGTGCTAGCTGCGCTCTTCCTCAGCTCTGCACGTCCTCTGCTATCCCACTCCTCAACTCTCTGCAGTTCGCCAACAATAGGAGTCAGCGGTAAGTTCTTTTTTAAAAAAAATATATGACTGGGCACATAAAATGTTTTCATTTTGTTTGGTTGGATATATAAAAAAAATAAATAAACAGTGGTTTAGGTCAGGAGCCGAGCCGCTGTCGACCGCACTGAAACCCTAAAGGTCCGTGACTCGCCTCCATAGAGATGCACATTTATTTTATATAATTGCTGTGGCGAAAAACCAGTCCCCAGCAATTATACAAAATAAAGAATGGGTAGGTGTGTAAAATACAGGTTACTAACCTGTAACAGGAGTTCTAGAAATGGTATATGTTGTTCATCCACACTTACTGGCAGGTTCCTTGACACTTTAGATCTTGCCAGAAGGTCTTCAAGCTGTCTCCTCCTACCCACCGGGATGATAAATCTCTCGGCTCCGCCCCATGATGCCAGATCTAGCCTGCTGGAAGCCAGGTTGTGCGTCGAAGCCGGGGAGGTCAGGTGGGTTGTGTGGATGAACAACATATACCATTCCTAGAACTCCTGTTACAGGTGAGAAACCTGTATTTCTAGGGACATGGATATGTTGTTCCATCCACACTTACTGGCAGACTCCTAGCAGTTCTCCGGGAGGAGGGAGGCAAGGCGCAAACCCCCTATTTAGGAAACAAGGACTGGAGAGCCAAGGTCCCAAAACCAGCATCCCGGCATGACTCAAGGTCAATGTGGTAATGGGTAATGAAGGTGTGTGCTGACTACCAGGTAGCAGCCCTGCAGATTTCCTGGATAGGGACATCCCTGGAAGCATCCACCGAAGCAGCGGTATGGCGGGTAGAATGAGCTCTTATCCCTTTGGGAGGCTCCATGCCCACCAACCTATAGCGCAGATCTATGCAGGAGGTGGCCCACCTGCCTATCATCCACCTGGCTGCAGGTCTGCCAGGTGTGACTTCAGCATAGGTGACAAACAGCTGGTGAACCTCTCCCTGAACTTCAGCCGTCCACTCCTTGTAAAAAGAGAGCGCCCTTCTAGGGTTCAAAGTATGGAGCCTATATTCAGCCTCCGAGGTGTGATTGGGGTAGAACACCGGCAGAGTCAACACCTGATTATGGTGAAACTCCAACACCACCTTCAGAAGGAATTTAGGGTGGGGGCGCAGGACAACCTTGTCCCTGTGGAAGACCAGATAGGGAGACTCGATGGAAAGCGCCTGGAACTCTCCCATCCTTCTGACTGACATTATAGCCACCAAGAAGGCGGTCTTCCATGACAGTTGAGAGATGTCACACCTGTGCATCAGTTTGAATGGCTTGCCTATGAGCTTAGCCAATACCAGCAGTAGATCCCACGGAGGTGGAGGTTCTCGCACCGGAGGGGATATATGATCAAGGCCTTTGATAAAGCACCCAGGACCACCTTCTCTTGCACTACTGACTGGAGCCCCTGCCCACGCCCGGTAAGCAGAGATGGCTGCCAAGTACACCTTAAGGGTCATCGACCGAAGCCCCTGCTGAGGAAGGGACCACGGATAGTCCAGAATGCTGGCCAAGGAACAGGAGGAAGGGTCCAACCCCTTATCCTTACACCAAATGGAGAATCTCTTCCATTTGAAGGCATAGCATTTTCTGGTCGACTCCTTATGGGAAGCCTCAACAACGTTGAGGACCTCATCAGAAAGACCCAAGGCCTGGAACTCTAGCCACTCAGGAACCAGGCCATCAGGTGCAGGGATTGAAGGTCTGTGTGGAGTACCTTCTCCTGATTGACTGAGATCAGGTCCAGGAAGCTGGAAGCCGCCTCAGGAGCCTGGAGCTGAGGCTGAGGAGATCTGGGTACCAGAACTGGCGGGGCCAGTCTGGGGCTACCAGAATCACCTGCGTCTTGTCCCTCCTCCCTTGAGAAGCACCTTGTGGATCAAGGGAATGTGGGAAAGGCATAGAAGAGGCCCAGGGTCCACGGCCTCGAGAAGGCATCCCCTTGCAGCGAGCCATGCTGAGGTGGGTGGGCATGAAACAGCCTCAGCTTCACATTCTCTCTGGAGGCAAACAGGTCCACCTGAGGTGTGCCCCAGTGGGAGAACAGATCGTGTACCACCTCTGGTAGGAGAGACCACTCGTGAGATGCAGCCCCTATCCAGCTTAGGGCATCGGCCAGAGTGTTGGAGGCTCCTGCCACATGGATGGCTAGGAGATCTGCCTCCAGACTGCTCATGAGGGACCAAGTGCAGAGAGCTTCCTTGCACAGGGGCAAGAAGCACATCCCATCCTGGTGGTTTAGGTAGTACATGGTTGTGGTATTGTCCATCTAGACCTGGACCACTTGACCCTGTACAAATGGAGCGAAGGCGGTGAGGGCTAGTCAGACCGCTCATAGCTCCAGCAGGTTGATGTGGCATCGAGACTCCTGAGGGGACCAGAGGCTGTGTGCTCTGTGCTCCCCCAGATGGGCACCCCAACCCATCAGAGAGGCGTTCGTTAGAGTGACCGTCGGCTCGGGGCGGACAAACGGAATGCCCTCCTGCAGATGAGCTGGAACTATCCACCACTGGAGAGCATTCCCCCATCTCCTGGGTCCTGCCACTGGCTGGTTCAAAGGACCGGATCACTGTGACCATTGGCTGGCCAGTCCCCATTGTAGGGGTCGCATGTGCCAACGGGCCCAACGGACCACACTGGTGCAGGCTGCCATGAAGCCCAGAAAGTCCCGGGCAGGGCACAATTGACCAACCAGAAATGATTGGGCAAAGAAGGAAAGAACCTCGGCCCTGTCCGCCGGGAGCCAGGCTCTGGCTCAAAGACAGTCGAGCTCTGCCCCGATGAATTGAATCACATGCGTTGGCACCAGTTCCGATTTGGCCTCGTTAATGAGAAGGCCAACCTGAGAGCAGACTTGGAGGGCCAGATCCCTGGACCGCTCCACCTCCGGTCTGGAGGGGGCCGCAATCAACCAGTCGTCCAGGTAAGGGTACACCTGGACCTTTCAGCGCTGCAGGAATGCTGTCACCACTGCCATGCATTTGGTGAAAACCCTGGGAGCTGGAGAGAGGCCGAAGGGCATGGCCCGGAACTCGTAAAGGAACCCCTCCGCTCTGAAGCAGAGGAATCACTGGTGGGATGGACGGATTGGGATGTGAAAGAATGCATCCTGGAGGTCCTTAGAACAGAACCACATGCCTCGTTCCAAGGATGGAATGATCTGAGCCAGAGTGACCATCCTGAAGGTTCGAGACCTTAGGAACCTGTTCAGGTCATGTAGGTCTAGAATGGGACACCAGACCCCCATCTGTTTTGGGACCAGGAAATACCTGGACACAAACTCTGGGTCTGGTGGAGGATCCACCACCTCCCTGATCACCTCCTTTTGGAGGAGCAGAGCAATGTCAGCTCGATGGGCCGACAGAGAGGCCACGGACCCCATAGCCCCCTGTGGGGTGACGGCTCGGAAGGGCGGGGCCTGCTTGAATTCCAGAGGTAGACCCTTTCCTACCACTTCCAACACCCAGCGGTCCATGGTGATAGCGGACCAGGCGGAAAGGAAGTGGCGGAGCCATCCCCCCTCGGGGGGAACCCAGGAGGGAGTGACGAGGTTAGGGGCGATACCCCTCAACCTGTCACTGGGCAGGCTTGGAGGAAGGACCGGCTGAGGGACCTCCTGGGCCTTTCCCTCCTGGCTTCCTGCTGGAGGAAGCTGCAGGCTTGGCTTTGGGGTGCCAAGTGCGAGCCTGCTGGCCCTGATGCTGGTGTTGCTGGGCCAGACATGCCACAGGGGCAGAAGGCCGAAAGGGCTTACGCTGCTGCTGGCGGCCTTTGTCCTTCTGGGCAGACGTGACCGAGTCCAAGGTGGCATTGGACTTCTCGATCCTCTGCAAATGACCCCCCACCCTAGGACCAAACAAGTCGGTACCCAGGAAGGGGACGTCTGCCAGCTTGTGCTGGGTATCCGCTGTGAAGGTGGAGATCTGCAGCCAAGCTATGTGGTGCATGGCCACTGCGGCCACTACTGACCGGACACAAGAGTCTCCAATGTCAAGAGCAGTTTGGAGCTGCTGCTTTGCCACCGCCCTTCCCTAATCCCGCACCTGCTTGACCGTAGTCTGGAGGTCAGCTGGGAGATGATGAATCACCTCATCCAGGGAGCCCATAAGGGCATGGGAAAAGTGTGCCATCAGTATGGCCGAACTGGCCTGACGAAGGCCTAGGGAGGATGCAGCATAGACTTTATGCCCGGCATAGTCCAGCTTCTTGGAAGCTTTATCAGGAGGCTTGTCCACGTCTCTAGTGTTCCCGGAATGCCGGAAAACACTGTCGGTCACAAGCCCCTCCACAGAGGGGTGCTCTGAAAATCTGGAGAGTGAGCCGGTGGGGACCGCATACTTCCTGGCCATCCTGGCCAAAGGAGCAGGACAAGAAGCCAGCCGCTGTCATAACTCCAGAGCTGAGCCAACAATGGCTTCAGCTACTAGAAAGGCCTCCGTGAGAGAATCCCCTCAGTCCAGTATCTCCGTGAGGGGATACTTGGCCCGCTTTGACATGAGTTCGAGCTTCATCCCAGTAGATTCTAAGATGAGCCAAAGCATACCCATGAACGAGGATGGGCTTTCATCCACTGACTGTCCCCCAGTGGACTCCAGGTTGAGGGGCCTGGAGAACAGGGAAGAGTCATCATCAGACTCCGAGGAGTCTGCAAACAGCTGCCGAGTGCCTCAGCCACCCTCCACCTGCCGAGGCTGATCGGGAGTGAGGGTGACCGACAACCAATGGGGCAACCCCTGACCCGACCGAGAATCCTTGGTCTGAGCCCCAGATTTAGGTTGTGGAGGTGGGTGTTCCACCACAATGGGAGGTGCAGCTGGTTTTGGCCGAACAACCGGTGCCGACTTTGGCTCCTCGATAACCATGAGAGGTTGTTTCAGCCGCTCCGCTGACAGCCACTTAATGGCCGGGGAAGGCGCCGGGGTCGGCTTGTTCCCAGTCAGAAGGAGCTGCTGCCACATCAAGTCATTGTAGCGCCGATGCAATTTGCGCTGAAGGCTTTCCTTCAAGGAAGAAGAAGACGAGGATGAGCAGCGCCGCCGCTTTCCTCGGTGCCGAGACCGAGACCGCCAATGTCAGCAGGATTGGCTGGACTGAGAAGAGGTCCGAGACAGAGACCTTCGCTGTTTCTGAGGGTGGGTCTGGGTCTGGGTCTGGGAGGGGGGGGGAACCCCGTTCCTCCTTCGGCTCGGGAACCTTAACTGGGGACTCTGGCACAGGAGGCACAGGCAAGTCCTCGGTTTCCATTGGGAGAACCGGTGAAGAAGGGTTGTCGGTTTCTCCAGTCAACAGCCCGTCCGACGGGTCGAGAAAAATCTCGACCGCGTCGACGGATGTCTCGGTTGGTTGACCTGATGGAGACACCGTGAAGCCAGCGGCCTTAGCCACAACCTCTACCGAAGTCGAGTGTCGACTATCTGGGGAAGGGGACCACTTCCACTACCACGAACGCCGGTGGTGGGACTTACCCTTCGAGTCCTTCTTCTTGGACTGAGAGGAATGTCCTGATGGAGCCTCACTTTTGCAGAGGGGGACTGACAAAGTTCCTTAAAAGAAGCCGTGTAGGAGGAGCCTAAGGAGAGTGGGATAAATGCCTCGACCGAGGAAGACGAAGATGTGACCTGGGCCGCCTCCTCCTCGACAGCGATCATCTGCTCAAGTTGCTCAGCCAAGCCCTGCCACCGCGGACACTGCCCAATGGGCCTCCTTTGATTTCACCGGAGGAATACGCCCCTCGGGGCACCCAAGCTGAAGTCTGGCAGCACAGTCTTGGAGGACGTTGACTGAGAAGGACTTGCACACTTCGCAGGCCTGCGGATCATGATCAAGCCCAAGGCAGTAAACGCATATGGAATGCGGATCGGTCCGAGACATCTTCTGCCCACATGGGCACCGCCAAAATCCAGGAGTCGACTTAACCATCACAGCTGCGAAGGAAGAAACAGACCGAAGTCTAGAAAATTTAAGAATAAGTTTGGATCCAGGCCTAAAACGCAGAGCACTAAGGAGGGAACCTGAGCTTCCAAGCGGTAAGGAAGATCTGGCATCATGGGTGGAGCTGAACGATTTATCACCCGGGTGGGTGGGAGAAGCCAGCTTGAAGACCTTCCAGCAAGATTTAAAGCCAGTAAGTGTGGATTGAACAATTTATCCATGTCCCTAGAAACATGGATTTTACACACTCCCTTGGGGTGGGATGCCCCAATAAACCCCGGGAGCATTTATGTGGCATCCCACCCCTCAAGGGGGTGTAAAATCCTTGTTATAACCACCTACCCATCCATTATTCTCTACTGTATTACCAACTGTTATACTGTAATGCCTGATGACTAACCTGCTTTTGAATAGGAACATACTGTACAACTCAATGAAACATTTTTCACTATATAAATAAGTTATCTGGTGGTAAGAAAGATCTAAGAATTTGAAGAAGCAGTACTGCAATGTGGCTCTGTGATTTATTTTTAACACATTTTTTGCAAACTTGAATGCTTTTTCTGACCACATTATCCTTGTTTTGGAAACATAGTCTTGAATTTTATGACACATATATAACCAATGAGAGAAACAAAGGATGCATGTCCCATGATGGCAGGTCACTGAAGGGAATAAGATCCTTGTGAAGGAAGTATATTGCCAAGGGAAAAAGTTAAGACACTAATGAACATACTGTATCTCATCCGATGCATTCATTTTTGCACCTGAAGGTAAACTGAAGTGAAAGACAAAATATTGCCAGTCCGGTGGTGCTGAGGGTTGAGGCGCTGGAGGCCACACCTCATGCCACACTGGCGACCCAGGTTTGGGAATGAGCTTGGGCTGGCAGGGGAGGGACAGGATCGAGCATCCAGAGGACTGCTCTCCTGTCCTGGGGAGCTGGGGACTCCTATCATCGGCTGGGAGCACAGCAACCAGAGACCAGGAAGTTACAGGGGACTGGCTGCAGCAGCGACCCTGTAGGTACGCACGGGAGCATGTGTGCCTGCGTGAGGATGTACTGAGCCAATGGGGTGGGACCTAAGTAGAAAATCCTTGTCCCCGGGGATAGGCGACAGCACCACTTTCCTCAGCCACACTCCACCGACCGGACCCGCTATCCTCTTGGGTCCAGCCCAGCCCAGCCCAGCCTGAATTGTAGATAGAGCACCCTGGGCAGATAGGGCGGCCCTACCTTAGGGGGCTCAGAGCCGGGGGGATAGCCAGGCTGGTGCCAGGAGACAGAAGGGGTTCAAGTCTGGAGGTAGAGCTACAGAGACAGTCGATGTCTGAGAGAGAGTTCACTGGGTGCTGGTGCAAGAAAATAGAGTTTGGGGGGGAAAAAAAGACAAAATATTTCTCATTGGGGCAGAAGTAAAAATCTGAATGGTTTGAGAAGATCAACTTCATTTACAGTGTAATTTTCAGGGGAGAGGAATGTCCCCAAATCAGCCATGCTGATCAGATTATAATCTACAGAACTTCAATTACAAAGTAAATCACAGCCACCATCCATGTCCTAAAGAGGTGCTGCCTTCCCACTACCCCTTCTTTGCTGTACTCCTATGAAGTCCCTTTTGCTTCTATGAAAGAAAAAACAGATGCCAACTTTGGTGGCTCACTGCCTTCAGATTGTTATGCTCTAGTCCAGCTGGTCTGTGAATGCTACTTATGCAATTCAGTTAATACTGAATTTGAGACTCCTTTATTTTTAACCCAATGCTGATGTCTTATTTCAAACATATATATATATATATATATATATATATATATATATATATATATATATATTTGCTCTCCTTTGCACAAAACTAAGAAGTTGGAAGTCAAAGTTCTGAGTGACAGAACACTAGATACCAAAAAGGCAATGCACCCTACTACTGAGGTACATCCTCAGTCATAGGAGCTCGGCATCCAGCGGCCCCTGGTGGAGACTGGGAGGTGCTGCAGTAGTGCAGAGCGGCACATAATAGCATGCCTGATGCTGGCAGGGTAGCCGTGCGCCACTGCGTCAGTGAGTGCACACAGGAACAGAACACAGGAATATCCCAGTTCTAGGGGTAGATGATGGCACCAATCCCCATGCCCATGACTGCGTCCAACTCGGCCAGCCTTCATAGATCCTCCGCCCAGGGCCCACATCTGCAGCTGGAGTCTACAAATTAAGAGCGCCCAAGGTAGGAGGGGGCGGCCCCACCCCAGAGGGGTTAAGCTGGGGGTGCCAGCTGTGAGGTGGGGTGGAGAAGAGGAAGGTTCGGTCAGGGGGACTTCAGACACGGTAGGATAAGATTGGATGCCTGAGGGAGGCTCCTAGAACCGTGACCGGAGGGAAAAAGAATCGTAAATTAAAAAAATTAAAAAAAAATGCAAACTGTTTGCATATGAACTGTCACTTTCAGAGATGTACCCTTATAAAGGAGACACATGACCAAGAGACACAGAAAGGGACATCCCTAATAATGTAATGATCATGCCTCTGCATTGGACCTTCTGGATACTGGCAACAACTGTGTCTCTCTTGAGTGGTCAGTGGAAGACCATCTCCATGGTAACAGAATAACTTCTGGTTCACATGCAGACAGTTTTGCACAGCTGTAGTTATTAAGTTCTTAAAGGAAGCAGTCACACTTTCAATCTGTTCAGATTATAAAATGCATCCCTAAATTCCAAGAAGCTCTCAGTTTGCCCCACTCCTCTCTGGTTGATGTCCTAAGAGGAGTTTTTTGTCAAAGACTGCCTCTCCATTCCAGAGGCGGACAACAAATATGTGTCGACAGGGAAGTAATGTAGAATTATAGAAACTACAGCTACAGGAAGTCTGTTCTTTGTTGACCATAAACTCTAAGATGCCATCATTAAGCAGGAAGCTGGATTCAGCATCCCGAATCTCATAGCAGTCACTTTTGGTAAGATTGATCTCCTCTTCAATGAGGTCAGCTAAGTCAGGTGAACAGGTCTCCTGGTAACGGGCACAAACCTTGCCTTCTTCCAGGTCAGTCAACACCACTTTCAATGTCTGGAGGTTGCGAAGACCCCTAATGTACTCAGCCACTGTGCTGGAAGAACTAAGTTCTGAGACAAGCTTCTGCTGATGACATCTCACAATGCTGCTGAAGGTATTCCCCTTGTTCTTCTCAAAAGCCCAGCACTTCACCCACATCTTCTTGTGGAAATGCCAGGTCTCCTTGAAGTACTGAACAAACTCTTCAGGGAACATGCTTTTCATGTCACTCCAGTGCTCACTGTAGGCAAGGGGGAATTGTGAGTTAGCAAGTTCACAGAGGAAGTCCCAGATATTAACATGGGAAACAACATTCATCTCCATAGCTTTATTATATAAAGTCTCCAGAACGTGCATCCGACAAAACTGTACTTCAGCTTTTGGGAGAAGGTCCTTGATCACATAGATGTCTTCAGTGTCCGCTGCCACAATCACGCAGTTTACTTTAAACTTGATATCTGGCACACTCTGGAGCAGTGATGCCACAATAAAACGGATAATGTCAGGTGTCTCCTTTCTAGCAATGCAGTAGACACACTCCCTTCCTTTACCATTGGCGTCTTCACACAGCACAGTGTACAAGTCCCACTCATCACTCAGATAGGTAATTTTGTCAACACAGAGAACTCGAGGGAACTTCTGACACAGCATTTCATGTGTGAAGTTATAAAGAAGACAGACTTCACAATGACATGGTTCTCCACAAACACCATCTTTACCTTTGCCCCCAAATCAGCTCTAAACAGGTCTTCCAACTCTTTCAAGGTATCCTGCACACCATAGTCTGGGGGCTTGCAGTAACTCAGCAGCTTTTTTATATCTGACATGTCCAGGAACTTTGTCGATATCTTGTTCATGATTTTAATCGGGATGCAGACGTTGGACATCAGGTTGCCCTTTTTGAAATAGTGGGCAAACTCAATAGGGCACAGTTCATGATTGTGCTCCAGGACAGCATTGGTCACAGTTAGCCTATCTTCTTGTGGAGCAAGCTTCAGCTCAATGTAGGCAGGACAGCCAGGTCTGGAATCACTGAGAGAAAAGAAAATAGATGTCATTATAGCACAGACTACCAAAAATCCAACTGTCTTTATACCTCAAGACAGATATTGTTGACTGTATTTTTTCATAATTTATTTACCTTGGAAAACCCAACTAAGATGCAATGTCTCCATCACAGTGGGATTGCTCCACAATTTTACAACTCAAATGAAGAAGCATTTGAAAGGCACACTATCTGCTCAAGGTCATTCAACGAGTCAGTGACCATACTGCCATTCAAAGTGGGATACTGGCCCGCCTCTCAGCACAGCAATGGGACTACACTCATGACATCACTGACCCAGGTTCAATAATAAGCCTGCGTCATCAGAGGCCAACTGGGGAAGGAGGACTGAGCATCCCAGAGGATGCACTGCTCTTCTGGGGGGGGGCAGCTTAGTCCGCTGTGATACTGCCACCTGGGTGAGCAGTTGGAGCAGCTTTGCATGGGGGGAGAATGTGGCTCGGGATGGGCTATGCACACTTTTGTGTGTATACAGGATACATTTCTGTTCACATCTCTTTATGGGGAAAAAAGGTGCTATTCCATAAGATCATAGGCAAAGGCAAAGGCAAATTTATTTAAAAAGACGCCCAATCCCAGAGGCTCTGGGCACCACACAAAACTTTACAGCATTTCATACCGCATAAATATATGAATTAAAATTAATACATACAGATAATCAGCATTACACTCCAAATGCTTGCAAAAATAGGAACGTCTTCAGGCGGGCCTTAAAGGCAGTTATAGTGGGGGCCTCCCTGACTACAGTTGGTAAGGAGTTCCAAAGAGCAGGAGCGGCAACACTAAAAGTTCAGTCACCCGCAGATTTTAATCTCTCTTTTACAACAGTTAGGAAGCCGCCACTAGAACAGCGGAGATTACGGGTAGAGGAAGAAGGTACCAGGAGAGCTGACAGGTAACCAGGGCCCTGCCCATGTAGGGCCTTATAGGTGAGAAAACCCACCTTGAAGAGTATTCTCCATCTGACAGGCAGCCAGTGCAATTCGCTCAATACAGGTGTAATATGACAAAATTTACTTTGCCTGGTCAAAGCCGGCAGCAGCATTTTGCACTAGCTGCAGTCTACGAAGAGAACCCCCAGAGACCCCGAGATAGAGGGCATTACAGTAGTCAGCTTAGAAGTGACTAAGGCATGTATCAAGGTAGGAGGTCCAGAGACGGAACAAGGGCTTAATTCTGGCAATGTTTCTAAGATGAAAAACAGGAACCGAACCACGGAAGATATTTGAACCTCCATGGACAGGTTCCTGTCAAGAATCACACCAAGATTTCGCGACTCAAGGGGAGGCCATCAATGACGCAGCTCCTAGCACAAGTCCAGTTGCAGAGTCAGAGGCCATCCCATCACTTAACTCTGTTCGACTCCACTACCAATACCTCAGTCTTGTCAAGGTTCAGTCGTAGCCAGCTGGAGGCCATCCAGTCATTAATTTCAGCCAGACAGATATTTAACACATCCACTGCGTTTGATGTTCCTGGGGCAAAGGATAAGTATAGCTGAGTGTCATCAGCATAGCAATGAAAACTCAGACCATACTTCCTAATGATCCCCTCCAGGGGCAGCATATATACTGCGAACAACATTGGGGCCAATACCGAACCCTGAGGGACTCCACACAAAAGGAGGCAGGGTGTAGATGAGAAATTTCCCATCACAACCCGTTGCCTCCTATTGGTGAGAAAGGACTCAAACCAATTGATGACAATACCGGTGAGTCCACATAACTCCCTCAGGTGGAGAAGCAACACACAATGGTCCACAGTATCAAATGCTGAAGAGAGATCGAGGAGAGCAAGAATTGTCCTGTCCCCTTGGTCTCTAGCCCTGAGGAGGTCATTCTGCACCTGAACTAACGCAGTTTCAGTGCTATGTCTGGCCCGAAAAGCCGACTGGAAGGGATCATACAACTCGTGAGTCATGAGATGTTCCTCCAACTGAAGCAATACCACCTTTTCAACAATCTTCCCCAGAAATGGGAGATTGGAGATGGATGCACTTGGCCCTAATCTCCGGTCCAAAGAAGATTTCTTTAAAGGGTCTTACCAGGGCCTCCTTCAAGGCATCTGGAAAGACACCCTGACCCAAGGAGCACCGGACAATCAGGGCAAACACCGGGCCAACAGAGTCAATGCATCTCATTAAGAAATGCGTTGGCACTGGGTCCAGTTCACAAAAAGGTATGCTTCAGATTGACTGCCACCTCAATAACCTCATGAACCTCCACTGGCCTAAACTCTCCCCAACTAGGCGGAGTGCACTCAGAACACAACTGGCAACCACTGTCAGCAATGGTATTGCTGGCTGAAGAAACCTCCCGCCGGATCAAAGACACCCTGTCTGAGAAAAACTGAGCAAAATCCTCACAATCCTCATTTGAGGAAATTCTTCCAGGCTGCAGACAGACAGGATGAAGAAGTCTATCAACAGTCCAGAAGAGTGAGGCTGGTCGATTTCCCCTGGCAGCAATCTCCCTAGACAAAAATACTGTCTTCTTTCGGTTGACTGCCTCCTGATATGCGCAAATAATGCGCACGCAGGACCAGTTTGTCCGTCTCCAGACGGGACTTCCTCCAGCAGCGCTCTAATCTCCGACCCATCTTCTTCATTTCCCTAAGATCTCCATCATACCAAGGAGACCTCAGGTATGAAGTTCTGGGTCGTACACGGATAGGTGCGAGGGAGTTGATGGTGTCAGATAACACCTTATTATAGGTGTCTACCCCGACATCAACAGCTCCGACGCATGCATCACCCACACTAGATACATCAACTGCCGCCACAAAGTCCTCAGGGGTGAGATCACGTAAAGGGCAGCAGTGAATCATCTCAGCAGGGGAAGAACTTAAGGTGGGAGCCCCAAGCGTGAACTTCACTGTGCAATGATCAGACCAAAATACCTGATCAATCGCAAGATCTGCAATCTCGAGCCCCAGTGAGAACACCAGGTCCAGTGTGTGGCCATCCCGATGAGTTGGTGCACCAACAAACTGCGTCAGCCCCAGCAAGGACATACTTTGCAGAAATTCGCTGGTGCACTTTTGGACTTTATCATCGGCCCAAACATTGAAAGCCCCCAGAAAAACACATCTGGGGGAATCCAATGTTTCACCGGCAACAAACTCGGCAAATTCCTGCAGGAAACTCCCCATCGGGTCGGGAGGGCGATAGATGAGGAGGATCCTGCAGCCCATGCCGAGTCCTCCACAAATGGCCACACACTCAAATGAACCTGGGACTCCCACCGGGTGCACGGTGAAGGTCAGGCTAGATCTAAAGCAAATGGCTACACCGCCATCCCTGCAATTTTCTCTGGGGCAGTGCACCACGGTATACCCTGGGGAGACTGCAGCCTCAAAAACAGGGCCAGCATCATCTCCCACCCAGGTCTCTGTGATGCAAGCCAGGTCGACCGATGAAATCAAGGCAGCAATAATTGCCGTCTTGTTTCTGATCGACCTGGCATTGCACAGCACTGCCGTCAGAGACATAGAGGGTGGTGCAGCCCCTCAGGTTACCTGACCACTCAGTCTGGTGGTCTCCCTGGAAATGGGCACCAACCACGTCTGGCTTCTCCTAGATGCCCTAAATAATCCAGGGCATCTCCTGGACCTAACCACCTCTATCCTTCCATCAGCCAGCTCCTGGTCATCCCACAGCCCACAGGCAGAACAATCCCTTACAATCCCCACTTCCCTACAGCGTCTGATAGTAGTATCAGACACTGGGAGAGGGACAAAGGGACACAGAGCATGTAGCTGTGAGTTCCCATAGATGATCCTAGCCCCCACAAGTCCCCCTGCAGACCCCCTACACATTTCCAGTTACGTAAACTAACAAGCAACTAAATAATTTATACAAAACTCAGAACAATTTAAAACATTCCTATCCTAAACAACCTAAAGTTAAAACCTTCAATGAACAAGCCCGCTTCCCTCCTCTCGTCCCAAACAGGAATTCCAACACTGAGTGGCGCTTATGCCACTCACAATGCCTCCCTTGCAGTGGCGCTACATTTGTGGAATCTCCCCACCCTCCACAACAACGCTTACTCCCCCACTCACTCCTCCAGCTCCAGCTGGACTCGATCAAGTTCGACACGGCCTCTCATGCCGTGTGCTTCAGCTGGCTAGTGGGGCTAGTGAGCAGATAGCCCATGGGGAGGGCAGCAGACACCAGGAGGGAAAAAAGCAAGCCCAAGGCTCGAAGTCCGAACACAGTTCCAGCCACTAACGAGCGGCGTCCCACAGATGCACAGCAGTCCAGAGAGTACAAAGCTACCGCTTGCGAGCGGCGCTTACATTTATGTGAAATCCTCCCCGACCCCTCCACAACAACGTTTACTCCCCCCACTCACTCCTCCAGCTCCAGCTGGAATCGATCAAGTTCGACACGGCCTCTCATGCCGTGTGCTTCAGCCGGCTAGGGGGGGCTAGTGAGCAGGTAGCCCACGGGGAGGACAGCAGACACCAGGAGGGAAAAAAGCAAGCCCAAGGCTCGAAGTCTGATCACAGTTCCAGCTGCTAACGAGTGGCATCCCACAGATGCACAGCAGTCCAGACAGTACAAAGCTGCCGCTTGCGAGCGGCACTTACATTTATATGAAATCCTCCCTGCCCCCTCCACAACAACGTTTACTCCCCCCTCACTCCCTCCAGCTCCAGCTGGAATCGATCAAGTTCGACATGGCCCTCTCAATACTGCAGCCCAGCCGGCTAGGGGGCTAGGTGAGCAGGTAGCCCACGGGGAGGGCAGCAGACACCAGGAGTGAAAAAAGCAAGCCCAAGGCTTGAAGTCCGAACACAGTTCCAGCCGCTAATGAGCAGCGTCCCACAGATGCACAGCAGTCCAGAGAGTACCTTAACAATTAAAAAACAGTAAAAACATTCAAATAATATTCCAACCAGATGACATCACTAAAATGAGTCACAAAAAGCAAGTTCAAACAAGTTTGTTTTCAGAGCAGCTTTAAAGCTCTCCACAGTCAGGCACTCTCGCATCCAACGAGGTAGAGAATTCCACAGGGTGGGGGCTGCAGACATAAAAGCCCGGGGTCCAGATGACTTCAACGGAAGCCTGGGAACCTCTAGCAATCCCTCATTGGCAAAACAGAGTGGTCAGGAGGGGCATTAAGGAAACAGAAGCTCTTGCAGGTAGCCCAGTCCCTGACTGTGTAGGGTCTTATAGGTCAGCAAACCAGCCTTGAAGGTGATCTGCCACTGAATTGGCAGCCAGTGCAGTTTGTGCAGCACAGGAGCAATATGACTGGATCAAGATGACCCAGTCAAAAACCTGGCCATAGTGTTCTGCACCAGTTGCAGGCAGCGGATATCAACCCCCCAGAAGCCATAGGTAAACGGAGTTACAGTAGTCAAGGTGGGAGGTCACAAAGGTGTGGATCAGTGTTGGAAGGTCATCGGATGGAACAAGGTGCTTAATCCAGGCAATATTCCTCAGATGGCAAAATCAGGATTTGACAACAGCTGACACCTGTGAATGAAGTGTCAGCTCATTGTCAAAGATTATACCCAGATTTCGCGCATGTTCAGAGGTTAGCAGCTGGCTACCCCTGAGCCAAGGCCTGGAGGCACTGCCAACTGCCAATCCCCGAGTCTGACTACATGTGCACACTAGCCACTGAGATCCTAAGACAGAGTGCGATCAGAAGGTGGGGAAACCCTCTGGTTAGCACAGGACGATTTCCGGCCACTCATAGGTCCCACACTGTTGACTCAGCCCTCCACCGAGTCCTATACATTCTGTGGCAGGAGCTGGGGATGCCCACAGCCCCCACCAATGGGAAATTACAGAGTGACATGAAGACATAGGGAAGCTGGGTGATGGGACTGGGAATGTCGGCATGACGGGGGCATGGCTGGAGACAGGGATAAAATCTGAAACAAACAAAAACATCAAAGTGAGATCACAGGCCGGCCCAGTGGCGCTGAGGGTTGAGACGCTGGATGCCACACCTCATGCCACGCTGGCGACCCGGGTTCGGGAATGAGCCGGAGTCACCGGGGTCATGGGGAGAGATTGAGCGCCCAGAGGACTGCTCTCTTCCTGGGGTGGAGGGGGGATTGCTCGCTCAATGAGCCACCCCTGGCAGTAGCTGGGGTTGCCGACTGAGCAGCACGGTACATGCCAGGGGAGGGTGGAGCTACGGTGTTATGTTGCCGTGCTTAGCCGAGCTCTGCGAGGGTGGGGAAAAAGCAAGGGAATAAAGCCTCCTACCCGCCGGTGAGATGACGGTGGACCCTCCCACATCCCAAATACTGGCCCAGACGCACCCAAGAACCCCTCTGGAGGACCCGACGAACTCACGGTAAGACCCTTCACACTTAGGAGCAGCCGCCAAGGGGAGGGCGGAATCAGCCCCGGAGATGGTACCGGGGCTCGGGTCTGCCAGTGGTCGTTCGGGGGAGGGAGTCAAGGAGATGTGAGGGGTTCAGGTTGGGAGTAGGGTGGAGATCCGTGTGGGCACTCCTGAAGGATTAAAAAAAAAAAAAAAGTGAGATCACAGGGGTCACAGCTCTGTACTTTAAACACAAAATTGCATGGTCTTCTCACATTTTCTATGAATTTAAAAACAACACAATCATACCACGGTCTGCTAAAGCTAAAGTTAAACAGACACTATGCAATGAGTTTAACAGCTGGATACCAAATATGTTACAGAAACTGTAGCGACAAATTCTAAAAACAACATTTTACAGGAATGTCCTCATAACTCTAACTGTGGTATTTTATCCTCACTTATTATTGGGGAATTTCTGCTGACAAAATTTAGTAGCCTTGCCTATCCATGAAACCTAGTAATCAATATTGCAAAGGGGGACTTATACCGACCCTTCAGGCAGAAATACCATAAAATCTTCTGAAAACTCCATACTCCTTTAAGTTGAGGTTCTTTTTTTTGCCTCTTCATTTTGAACACTATCGTGCATTTAAAAGTAATGTATTTTACTTTTCCAGAGTTCATATGTTAGCACTTGCAAACCCTAAATTCAGGCAGAACATTAAACCAATCACTTTGGGCTGAACAATTCTAAAATGCTACCACCTGTGATATGTGCCATTTTCACTATTATACTGTATTTTAATTCCTTATTTCCCCCACCTTCAGTGCTGCCGCCATCTACTCACACCCATCCCAGCCCCATCCTCGCCATTTCTGTTGCTTATGTCCTCACACAAGAGTTTCACAGCATGCAGCTCCTACTGCTGCAGTGGATTCCATTAGGGGTGGGAGCAGCCCCTCTCCAGTCTGCAAAGTGTGAGGTGAGGAACAACCAAGTAGGAGAGTCAGGGCCTGGGAGGCAGTGGTTTCCTCTAGTTTGCGTTTTGCTCTGTTCCTCCTATCCCCATCGGATGCCAGCATCAAGAGCGCCATAAGAGCATGCACATACAACTGCGTGACTGCACACAGCACCAACTAGCGTCCACCCGCTCACAGCTGCTCTGTCTGCATTGCCACCTATGGTCAGGTGAAAGTGCTGCAGCACAGCTTACTGCCCTCCCTCCCTCCCTGGAGGAGAGCAGCCTCTGGGATGTTCAGTCCTACTCCTATACCAGGCTGGTGCCCAGTGTCTCAGACTCTTTCCTGAACCTTGGTCGCTGGCACCGCAAGCGGTGGACCTCCTGCTGCGCCAGTGGGCCTGCTACTATTATGATCATGATGGGCACCATTCAAACTGGTTCCAGAGAAATCTGGATTTAGACACAAGTCCAGTTTTCTGGTCAAGAAGGCTCTACAGGTTGATTTGTACAACAAAGGGCAGCGATGGCCTCTGAGATCAGAACAGGGATGGATTTCTGGATGACAGTGCTGCTTGGTGCTACATAGAGAGGAAGGGACTGTGGAGAGAGCAGCTACAGTACAGTATGAGACAGGAGGCCAGGCTTTCTTTTTACTGTGTATCCGCACGTGTCAGCAGGCCTTTCCTTATACAGGAAATGTCCATGTGCCTGTTTTGTACAAAGCTTCACTGCAACAAACTCAGCACTCAGTAGCAGAAGTTCGAAGCCAGACTTTGTTTCTATTGGCCATAATATTCAGGATAAACTACACCCAACTAAACATAACAAGGGTGTAGAGTTACTGATGGGTTCTGCTGATACTTAAAAACCATGAGACCAAAGGCCAAGTGGTTTGTATTTGTCATCAGAACGCTGAGATTGCTTTACACCTGTGTGCAGCTGGGTATAGTTCATTCATTATGCCACATTTAGAATAGCAACACAATGAAAAACTACATAAAGGAAAAAACTGCATGAAAATACTAGCACTAAAAAAAAAAAAAAAAATATAACAGGGGTGGGAGTCCTTCACTCCAGCAAAGACGGATATAAAAGGTTGATTACTTTGTGCTACAGATGGAGACAGGGTGCAGGGCACATCTGTGCATGCAGAATCACATTCTGGAAATATGTTTAAACATCTTGATCTGCATGGTGATCAATTAAAAACAAAAACACCATAAAGGGCTTACTTTTCTTGTTTTTGATATGAAACTTGTGTTGTCACTGTCGGGGAAGGAAGTGCATAGTGAGTGCATGAACAGACACTAGGAAAATAGACTGGACAGATGCAGCGATGAGAGGCTGATTGCTGTAATTTGAGGGTAGATGAGTTGTACATGTGGAAAACCGAGGAAAGACATGTATTGACAGTGCACTGAAACATTTTGTTGAGAATCATTTATTTAAATAATTACTTAAAGAGTTCAAATTTTGTGAAAAGCAACTGAGAGTGTGTGAAATGGCATGTTACTGCAGAAATGGGCCAGCTTTGTCATTCACTCGAGGCATCCGAGAGGAATGTAAGGAAACAGGATGGTGTGCAGATCTGCCAACATGTTTTAGGTGAGCGAAGGCTCTAGGAAATATGTTTTGTGTGAGAGTGTTACATTTATAAATTTTGGATGGAGAACCAAGTGAGTCGAGAAGGAAGAATATAATGAAAGCTATATGGCATTTGTAAATTGGAACCATGAGGGGTTACAAGTGTTAGATATGGAACAACAATGCAGCTTAATTTTAAATTGTATCGAGTACCTATTTATATGTACATTTTTTTTTTTTAGAAATGAAGTATGTGATGATAAAAACAAAATGTTACCTGTTTTTGTTTTGTTTGGTGCAGGTGGAAAGTCACTGTAGGGCATTCTGCGGCTGAGCATTACTTTTTGCTGTAGATACAATGGTATCTGTGTGCAGGCTGTAGTTAATAGATTATAATTTTTCTCATTGGAGAGGGTGCTGATGGGACCGAGTACACTGAAGGTAGACAAATTCATGAGCCTGGGTGGGCTGTATCCCTGGGTACTACAGCAGATAGGGCAGGTCCTAGCTACACCACTGTCTACGCTCATTAACTGCTCACTGGAGATGGGGTTGGGGGGGCTAGCTAGGGACTGGAGGATGACAGATGCAGTTCCCCTGCACAAGGGTGAAAGTAGGGATGATCCTGGGAACTACAAACCTGTCGGTTTAACATCCATAGTGCTGAAGATGCTATAACCACTGAAAAAGGAGAGGCTGGTGGATTTTCTGGAGGCAAACAGATTTCAGGATGTCAGACAGAATTGGTGCATGGGGAGAGGTCACGTCTCAGACCTAATTTACTTCTTCAATTGGGTGATTAAGGTGGTGGGGGCCGGGTGTGACACCTTTGACCAACCAAGGTCCATGATAATGGAACAGGCAGCGACAAAGGACAGACTGGATGGACCTAAAGGTCCTTTTCTGTCAACAAAATCTATGTTTCTATGACATGGGGCAGGTGGTGGACATACTTAAGCAATAATGCATAACAGGGTGTGTGTTGTGCTGGGATAACGTCACGCCTGGGGTGGTTGGGCACGAGACCACAGGCCGAGTGCATCCAACGAACCCAGGCATGACATTATCCAAGCACAGCACACACCCTGTTGTGCATTATTGCTATTATACAATGGCTCGTTTGTAAATAAAATAAAACAATTTGTAAAATATAATTTATTTTTAATTTTTTATTTGATTTTTGTATGTGGATGTGTACATATGGAAAAAAAATACAGTTTACTCACCTGTAACAGGAGTTCTAGGAATGGTATATGTTGTTCATCCACACTTACTGGCAGTTTCCTTGACGCTTTAAATCTTGCCGGAAGGTCTTCAAGCTGGCTCCTCCCACCCACCCGGGTGATAAAACTCTCGGATCCACCCCATGACACTAGATTTAGCCCGCTGGAAGCCAGGTTGTGCGTCGAAGCCGGGGAGGTCGGGTGGATTGTGTGGATGAACAACATATACCATTCCTAGAACTCCTGTTACAGGTGAGTAACTTGTATTTATAGGGACATGGATATGTTGTTCAATCCACACCTACTGGCAGACTCCTAGCAGTTCTCCGGGAGGAGGGGGGCAAGGCGCACACCCCCTACTTGGGAAATAAGGACAGGAGAACCGAGGTCCCAAAACCAGCATCCCGGCGTGACTCAAGGTCGATGTGGTAGTGGGTAATGAAGGTGTGTGCTAACTTCCAGGTAGCAGCCCTGCAGATTTCCTGGATAGGGATGTCCCTGGAAGCAGCCACTGATGTAGCGGTATGGCGGGTAGAATGAGCCCTTATCCCTTTAGGAGGCTCCATGCCCGCCAACCTATAGCAGAGATCTATGCAGGAGGTGACCCACCTGCCTATCGTCTGCTTGGCTGCAGGTCTGCCAGGTGTGGCTTCAGCGTAGGTGACAAACAACTGGCGACCCTCTCCCCGAACTTCAGCCGTCCGCTCTTTATAATAAGAGAGTACTTCTTCTAGGGTCCAGAGTATGCAGCCTATATTCGGCCTCCGAGGTGTGACTGGCGTAGAACACCGGCAGAGTCAACACCTGATTATGGTGAAACTCCAACACCACCTTCGGAAGGAATTTTGGGTGGGGGCGCAGGACAACCTTGTCCCTGTGGAAGACCAAATAGGGAGACTCTATGGAAAGCACCTGGAGCTCTCCCATCCTTCTGGCTGACATGATAGCTATCAAGAAGGCGGTATTCCATGACAGGTGAGAGATGTCACACCTGTGCATCGGTTCAAATGGCTTGCCCATGAGCTTAGCCAGCACCAGTAGTAGATCCCATGGAGGTGAAGGTTCTCGCACCGAAGGGGATATGATGACCAAGGGCTTTGAAAAGCTGCTCCTACCACCTTCTCTGCAGCACCGACTGCTTACCAGCCCGCGCACGGTAAGCAGAGATGGCTGCCAGGTGCACCTTAAGGGTCGTCGACTGAAGCCCTAGCTGAGAAAGGGACCACAGGTAGTCCAGGATGCTAGCCAAGGAACAGGAAGAAGGGTCCATCCCCTTGTTCTGACACCAAATGGAGAATCTTTTCCATTTGAAGGCATAGCAGCTTCTGGCTGACTCCTTACGGGATGCCTCAACAAAACTGAGGACTTCGCCGGAAAGACCCAAGGCCTGGATCTCTAGCCACTCAGGAACCAGCCTGTCAGGTGAAGGGGTTGAAGGTCCGGGTGGAGAACCTTCCCCTGGTTGACTGAGATCAGGCCTGGTCGGGCTGGAAGCCTCCTCGGGAACCTGGAGCTGAGGCTGAGGAGATCTGGATACCAGAACTGGGGGCAAGTCTGTGGCTACCAGAATCACCTGTGCCTTGTCCCTCCTCGCCTTGAGAAGCACCTTGTGGATCAAGGGAAATGGGAGGGAAGGCATAGAAGATGCCCGGGGTCCACGGCCTTGAGAAGGCATCCCCCTGCAGCGAGCCCTGCTGAGGGGGGTGGGCATGAAACAGCCTCAGCTTCGCATTCTCCCAGGAGGCAAACAGGTCCACCTGAGGTGTGCCCCAGTGGGAGAACAGATTGTGTACTACCTCCGGCAGGAGAGACCACTGGTGAGATGCAGCACCTATCCGGCTTAGGGCATCGGCCAGAGTGTTGGAGGCTCCTGCCACATGGATGGCTAGGAGATCCGCCTCCAGTCTGCTCACGAGAGACCAAGTGTGGAGAGCTTCCTTGCACAGAGGCAAGGAGCGCGTCCCGCCCTGGCGGTTTAGGTAGTACATGGTCGTGGTATTGTCCGTCTGGACCTGGACCACTTGACCCCATACAAACGGAACGAAGGCGGTGAGGGCTAGTCGGACTGCTTGAAGCTCCAGCAGGTTGATGTGGCATCGAGACTCCTGAGGGGACCAGAGGCCATGCACTCTAAGCTCACCCAGATGGGTACCCCAACCCATCAGAGAGGACTTGGTCATTAGAGTGACCGTTGGCTCTGGGCAGACAAACGGGATACCCTCCTGCAGATGAGCTGGAATGATCCACCACTGGAGAGCGTTCCCCATCTCCTGGGTCACTATCACTGGCTGTTCCAGAGGACAGGAGCACTATAACCAATTACGGGCCAGCCCCCACTGAAGGGGATGCATGTGCCAGTGGGCCCAATGGACCACACTGGTGCAGGCTGCCATGAGGCCCAGGAGGCACAGGAAGTCCTGTGCAGGGCACAATTGCCCAACCAGAAATGATTGGGCAAAGGAGGAAAGAACCTCAGCCCTGTCCGCCGGGAGCCGTGCAGTGGCTCGAAGAGAGTTGAGCTCTGCCCCAATGAATTGAAATCACCTGCATTAGCACGAGTTCCGACTTGGCCTCATTGATGAGGAGGCCAATCTGAGAGCAAACCTGGAGGGCCAGATCCCTGGACCACTCCACCTCTAGTCTGAAGCAGGGCGCAATCAGTCAGTCTTCCAGGTAAGGGTACACCTGGACCCTTCTGCGCCACAGGAATGCTGTCACCATGGCCATGCATTTGGTGAAGACCCTGGGAGCTGGAGAGAGGCCGAAGGGCATGGCCCGGAACTCATAAAGGGACCCCTCTGCCCGAAGCAGAGGAATTGCTGGTGGGACGGACGGATTGGGATGTGAAAGAATGCATCCTGGAGGTCCAGAGAACAGAACCACATGCCTCATTCCAAGGATGGAATGATCTGAGCCAGAGTGACCATCCTGATGGTTCGAGACCTTAGGAACTTGTTCAGGTCATGTAGGTCTAGAATGGGGCACCAGCACCCCCCGTCTGTTTTGGGACCATGCAATACCTGGACACAAACCCTGGGTCTGGTGGAGGATCCGCCACCTCCCTGATCACCTCCTTCTGGAGGAGCAGGGCAATGTCGGCTCGATGAGCTGACAGAGAGGCTGCGGACCCCGTAGCCCCCCATCGGGCAACAGCTCGATAGGGTGGAACCTGTTCGAATTCCAGAGACAGACCCTTTCCTACCACTTCCAGCACCCAGCGGTCCATGGTGATATTGGACCAGGTGGAAAGGAGGTGACAGAGCCATCCCCCATGGGGGGAACCCAGGGAGGAGTGATGAGGTTGGGGGAGACACCCCTCAACCCGTCACTGGGCAGGCTTGGGGGAAGAACTGGCAGAGGGGCCTGCTGGACCTTTCCCTCCTGGCTTCCTGCTGGGGGAAGCTGCAGGCTTGGCTTTGGGGTGCTAAGTGCAAGCCTGCTGGCCCTGATGCTGGTGTTGCTGGGCCGGACGTGCCGCAGGGGCAGAAGGCCAAAAGGGCTTACGCTGCTGCTGGCAGCCTTTGTCCTTCTGGGCAGACGTGACCGAGTCCAAGGTGGCATTGGACTTCTCAATCCTCTGCAGATGACCCTCCACCCCGGGACCGAACAGGTCAGTACACAGGAAGGGAACATCTGCGAGCTTGTGCTGGGTATCCGTTATGAAAGTGGAGATCTGCAGCCAAGCTCTGCGCTGCATGGCCACTGCGGCCGCTACTGACTGGGCACAAGAGTCTCCAATATCTAAGGCAGTTTTGAGCTGTTGCTTAGCCACCACCCTTCCCTGATCCTGCACCTGCTTGACCGTAGTCTGGAGGTTAGCTGGGAGATGAGGAACCACCTCATCCAGGGAGCCCAAAAGGGTGTGGGAAAAGTGTGCCATCAGAATGGACGAACTGGCCTGACGAAGGCCTAAGGAGGACGCAGCATAGACTTTACACCCAGAATAGTCCAGTTTCTTGGACTCTTTATCAGGTGGCTTGTCCATGTCCCGAGCGTTTCCAGAGCACTGGAAAACACTGTCTGTCACAAGCCCCTCTGCAGAGCGGTGCTCCGAGAATCCAGAGAGTGAACCAGTGGGAACGGCATACTTTCGGGCCATCCTGGCCGAAGGTGCTGGACAAGAAGCTGGCCACTGCCATAGCTCCAGAGCTGGGCCAACAATGGCTTTGTCCACCGGAAAGGCCTCCGTGGGGGAATCCCCTCGGACCAGTATCTCCGTGAGGGGATACTTGGCCCACTTTGAAATGGGTTTGAGCTTCATCCCAGTAGACTCTGAGATGAGCTGAAGCATTCCCAGGAATGAGGATGGGCCCTCATCCACTGACCCCCAGTGGACTCCAGGTCGAGGGGCCTGGAGAACAATGAGGAATAATCGTCAGACTCCTAGGAGTCTGCAAACAGCTGCCGAGGGCCTGAGCCACCCTCCACTTGCCAAGGTCGATCGGGAGTGAGGGTGACCGACAACCGATGGTGCAAACCCTGACCCGACCGAGAATCCTTGGTCGGAGCCCCAGTTTTAGGTTGTGGAGACGGGGGTTCCACCACAATGGGTGGCGCAGCTGGTTTTGGCCGAACAACCGGTGCCAGCTTCGGCTCCTCGATTACAATGAGAGGTTGTTTCGGCCACACTGGTAACAGCCACTTAATGGCCGGGGAAGGCAACAGAGTCAGCTTGTTCCCAGTCAAAAGGAGCTGCTGCCATGTCAGATCCTTGTAGCACCAACACAATTTGTGCCGGAGCCTATTCTCTGAAGATGACGAAGACGAGGATGAGCGGTGCCGCCACTTTCCTCGATGCTGAGACCGCTGGTGTCGGCGGGATCGGCTGGACCGAGAAGAGGTCCAAGACCAAGACCGAGACCTTTGGTGTTTCCGAGGGTGGGTCTGAGAGGGAGCGGGGGAAACCCACTCCTCCCTCTGTTCAGGGACCTTAACCAGCGACCCCGGCACAGGAGGCACAGGCAAGTCCTCGGTTTCCACCGGTGAAACTGGTGAAGAAGGGCTGTCGGCTTCTCTAGTTGACAGCCCATCCGATGGCTCAAGAAAAATCTCAACTGCGTCGATGGGCGTCTCAGCCAGCTGACCTGACGGGGACACCATGAAGCCAACGGCCTTAGCCGCAACTTCGAGCGAAGTCGAGTGCTGACTATCCGGGGAAGGGGACTTCTCCCGCTCCCACGAAGATTGACAGTGGGACTCACCCTTGGAGTCCTTCTTCTTGGACCAAGAGGAATGTCCTGAAGGCCCCTCCCCTTTGGTGGAGAGAGACTGACAAAGCTCCTTCAACTAAGCCGTGTAGGAGGAACCCAAAGAGAGCAGGATAAATTCCGCGACCAAAGAAGTTGATGCGGCTTGGGTCGCCTCCTCCTCGAGGACGATCATTTGTTCGAGCTGTTTGAGCCACCGCGGACACCGCCCAACGGGTCTCCTTCGACTTTACTGGAGGATAGCGTTTCTTGGGGTGCCCAAGTTGCAATCTGGCAGCGCGATCCTCAAGAACCGTGTCTGAGAAGGACTTGCACAAGTTGCGGCCCTGCGAATCGTGTTCGAGCCCAAGGCAGTAAACGCATGTGGAGTGTGGATCAGTCCGGGACATCTTCTACCCACAGGGGCATCACCAAAATCCAGGAGTCGACTTGTCCATCACAGCCATGAAGGAAGAAAAAGACCGAAGTCTTGTAAACTTTAAGATAAGTTTCGGTTTAACTGAAGAGTTAGGATCCAGGCCTAAAACGCAGAACGCAAAGGAGGGAACCTGAGCTTCTAAGCGGTAAGAAAGATCTGGTGTCGTGGGGCGGAGCTGAGAATTTTATCACCCGGGTGAGTGGGAGGAGCCAGCTTGAAGACCTTCCGGCAAGATTTAAAGCGGAAAGGAACCTGCCAGTAAGTGTGGATTGAACAACATATCCATGTCCCTAAAAAGTCCAGTTTTTCTCTTTGCCACTAGGTGGAACTCTGTGAACGATGCCATCTGAGGTGCACAACTGTTGCTCTTTCCTGAGTCTTTCCTATGTGAAGAAACTCTCTAAACCCACCCAATGTGGCTGCTAAGTTTATGTTTTTTTTCTTTATTTTGTGTCCTGCAGTTTCACTTTAAACGTATGAGCCCTTTGTTTACTGTGGCCAGCGAGGTGTTTGCGGACTGCAGGTAGCGTAGTGCTGAAATGGGTAGCCTAGGTGGTGTTACAGGAGTCAGAGCAGATGGACGTACTCTCCGTAGCTGTACTTACCTGAGAGAAAACAGGCTGCTTGGATCACAGAAAAAGGCGAGGGGCTTGCTTCCGCTCTGAAGTTTGCGGGTGGCAAGTTTACACCACGGCGGTTACATGGGCACGCGCTGTATACAGCATGCCTCAGAAAAGCCAATTAGAGTTATGGCTTTCTTCTGTTGTAAATACTGTTCAAGTTGGGGACTTAAAAAATAAAGAAATAGCTTCTTGAGCAGAGTTGTGGACTGGGAGCCGAGCGACTGCACATGCTCTATAGGGTGAAGCTGCTCGTGGCTGCATTTAAAAAAATGCGATCTGGCAGAGAAGCACTTTTCCTCTTCTTGTAGCCATGTGTTGCTACATGTGTTTTCTTTTTAAACAGTAAAAAGGGGGGAGGATGCTGTCACCCTCAGTTCATACGCATGTTGAGGAAAAAGGAGATGCGCTGGATTGTAAAGGCAGCGGTCTTGCCTGGTCAGTTTCAGTAAGTAACGGGGAAAAATGACACGGAGTTGCAAAGCGTACCGAGTGAACCACAGTGAAATATTTTGGGTTGGGGAGAGGGATTTTGTTTGTTAAGATACAGTCTTGGCTGGTGGGGTCTGTGACTTGAATGAGCATTGAGAAGCTGATCTCAAATGTTGCTTTCAGTTGAGGTTATAGATAGGACGGATACTGATTTTTTCCCCTGTGACTGGGTCAATTTGTGCTGGGACTACATCCGCAATGTTGTACTGGGATAACATCACAGGTCTAGCTCTACACTGACCAATCACAGCCAATGATTGTTTCTTGCCATTGTATAATGTACCTTAATTTCAGTTATGCCTTTGGCGCTGTCCCACATGGGTGACTGTTTAAGTAGCTAGAGGACCTGAGGAGGGGGCCAAAAATCACAAGAGCGGGTGATAAATTGGTTAACTGACAGAAACCAGAGGGTAGTTCTAAACAGGGATACTCAGAGATCAAGGAGGTCACCAGTGGGGGTGCCACAGAAACTGGTTTTGGGACTGGTTCTTTTCAACATTTTTATTTGTGATACTGGAGCACAGATCCAAGGGAACAGCTGCCTCTTTGTAGACAAAACCTCTGCATCAAACCAGTAAGCAAAAGCAAGAGGAAAGGGAGACTGCTACGGTTCTCGGAAGATTCAAGAGGTGGTTGAAAATGTAAAGGCTAAAAGGGTAGCATTCAGAAGGTACAATGACATGCAGAGAGAGGATGATAGGGAGGTGTATTGGGGAAACAGAGAGGCAGGGAAAGCAGAGGGTGTGTGAAGGCCCGAACTGAAGAAAGAACATCCCAAGTGGTAATGAAAGGGGACAAGACATTTTTTAGGTATATAAGTGAAAAGAGGAAGACCAGGGCAGGGACTATAAGGTTAAAAAGGGAAGGGGGGATTGTGCAGAGGGGAACCAGGAAAAGGCAGACATCCTGAACAAATAGTTCTGTTCAGTGTTCACAGAGGAAAGAGAAGGGAAGGGGGCCACAAAAAAATTGTCATGAGCCCTAGAGGCAGGGAGGTGGACTCTAGTCCTTTTTCAGAGGAGACCGTCCTGAAGGGACTCGCTAATCTGAAAGTGGACAAAGCAACAGGACCAGACAGGGTGCATCCATGGGTACTGAGGGAAATCAGAGAAGTACTGGCTGCAACTCTGATAGTCCTAATTCATACTAAGGCTGTATAGGAGTTAAAAGGTGCAAATCCATGCTTACTCCTTTTCTAATCAAAGTATTAATATTGCCCTCCATTTAGGATGTACATTTCCAGTTTGTGTCTGAATTCCAATTTTGTTTTGCTTATGATAATATCAGTGGGAGGGGCATTCCATGGATTTATAGTTCTGTATATGAAAAATAACTTTTTATTGTGCTGAATTTACTGCCAACTGTCTGTAAGGGGTGGCCACTAGTGACTAAGTGGTTTGGTTGGGTCATTTATGACATTATACATAGTGAGTAGGTCTCCTCCTAGACGTCACCATTCAAGGGTCATTAGATTTAAATTAGATAATCTTTCAGGACATGTCTGGTCTTTTAAGTCATATATTAACATTGTCGTCCTTCTTTGGATTTTTCCAGTTGGCTGAAGTACTCATTTTTATACAGGCACCAGAAGAGGTTTGCATAATCAAGGTGGGGTCTGACACAGGCTCTATAGAAGGGGAATATGATGTTCTTATTGTGTTATCTTATATTTCTCTTTCTTGCCCATATTATTTGATTTGCTCTGGCTATGGTGGCATTGCACTGTTTAGTAAGTAAAACATCTTCAGTGACTATCACCCCAAGATCCTTTTCATCTAGTGTTGCTTACATAGTGTTACCACATAATCTGTACATCTGATTTTGTGCTGTTTGCTCCCAGATACAATACCCTGCATTTTATAATGAAGCACATCTCCCACTTCATTGACCAGGTCAGTCTTTATTGAAAACATTGTTCCTCTGTCTCACAGGATCCCCCAAGCCTGGAGTTTTCTGCATATTCTGTTGTCCAGCAGTTTAGATTCTTAGCAAGATCAGAGATGAACATTTTGAATATTAAGGGACCTAAAACTGAACCCTGTGGAACACCGCACATAACTTTTCCACTGTTAACAGCTCACTGGAAACAGGAGTGGTTCCAGAGGACTGAAGGAGGGCAGGTGTAGTCACACTTCAGAAAAGTAGTAACAGAGAGAAAGCTGGCAATTATAGGGATTCAGCCTGACATCGGTGGTGGTGGGAAAGTTAATGGAATCACTTCTGAAAGACAGGATAGTGGAGTATCTTGAATATCATGGGATTAAAATCCCTCCCAGAGCAGCATGGATTCATGAAGGGAAGGTCATGTTCAAACGAATATGATGTATCCCTTTGATTGGGTGACCGAGGAATTAGATTAGGATGGAGCAGTGTGGCCCAGATCAGCCTAGATTTCAGTAAAGCTTTCAACACTGTTCTACATAGGAGACTAGTACACAAGCTGGGTAGCTTAGGAAGGGCACATCAGTGATAAACTGGCTAGGAAATTGATTAGGTAATGGGTGACAGAGGGTGATCGTAAACAGAGTTCACTCAGAGGAGGGGAGGTTGATCAGCGGGGTGCCTCAGGGATTAGTTCTGAGACTGGTGCTCTTAAATGTCTTTATAAGTGACATTGCAGAGGAGCAGGAGGGGAAGCTCTGCATCTTTGTGGATCACACAAAAATTTGAAATAGAGTGGACATTTCAGAAAGGAAGAAAGGATGAGCAGAGACCTGAGAAAACTCGAGGAGTGGTCAAGGGTATGGCAGCAGGGTTTCAATGTGAAAAACTGCAAAACAATGCACTTGGGGCACAGAAATTAAGGGTGGAGCACAAAATGGGTGACATGTTATTGATGACCACCATGCAGGAGACAGACTTTGGGGGGGTTAATCATATGCGATGACTTCAAGCTGGCCAGGCAGTGTGAAAAAGGCAGCAGGGAGAGCTAGTGGGATGCTGTGATGCATTGGGAGGGAGGGTATCACCAGTAGAAAGAGGGAAGTGGTGTTGCCTCTGTGTAGACAGCTGGTAAAACCCCAGTTAGAATACTGTGTCCAGTTCTGGATACCACATCTCCGGAAAGACACAAGACAGCGTGGAGACAGTCCGGAGGAGGGCAATTAAAATGGCGTAGTGTCTGCATCAAAAGACCTATGAAGAGAGACTAAAGGAACTGAGTGTGTCTACCCTGGAACAAACGAGAGAGAGAGAGAGAGAGAGAGAATATGATAGATGATAGAGCCCTTTAAATACCTCACGGTTTAAAGAAAGGTACAGGAGGAAAGTATGCTTTGGGAAAAAGATCCCCAACAACAAGGGGACCAGCTATGAAGCTGGAGGGGGTTAAACTGAGGAGAGATGTGAGGAAGTACTTCTTCACAGAAAGAGTGGTAGATTCCTGGAACAGCCTACCAGCAGATGTGGTGAGATGAAAACTGGTGGTGTACAAGAATGCATGGGATAGGCATAAGGGAACCTTAGTTGAAAGGAAGGGAGGATGGAGAGTGAGTCAGAGATCAAGTAGGGTCTGCAATGATACTGTAGGTAGGAAAGAACAGGCAGACTGGTTGGGCCAAGTGGTCCCTATCTGCTGACTAATTCTATGTTTTTATCAAGCAATGGTATCCAGAAGAGTGGACAGTGAGGAAGAGGTATGAAGTATGAAAGAGGATCTAAAAAGGCTGTAGATTTGGACAAGACTTTGGCAGTTGAAATTCAATGACAATGAGTGCAAGGTAATGCACAACAGGGCTACAATTCAAAGGAATGAATACAAAATGAGGGGATGGGGTTGCTGTGCAGATTATGACAGAAGAAAGGGACAAGGGGGTAATACCACTGGACAATTTGTTGAGAACAGCACAGTGCAACAGGGCAGTGACAAGTACAAACAGTGTGTTGGGATAGATAGCAAGTGGAATTAGCAGCTGGAGGGCGAAGTGACTGTGCCACTCTAGAGGACCCATTTCATCCTCACTCAGAGTACTGTACACAGTTCTGAAACCTGCACTTAAGAAAAGATAGGGAATGGGTGAAGTGGTGCAGAGGAGGGTAACCAGAATGATCCAGGGCCAGTGGGATAAGATTTGTATAGAGAGGTTATCCAATCTCAACCTTTACCCACTGGAGGCAAAATCGGGGGGGGGGTAATACAGAGACATATAAATATCTCTCATGGGATTAACAGAGTAGACAGTGAAGAGTTCCTTAAAGAGCTGGTGACACGTTCAGGGCAACTTTAACAAAACATAATATTTAGGCACTGTCCAGCTTGTATTTCCCATTAGTTCTGTATTCCTCCTCCTCCCCATTATATAGTAGTGAGGTCATCTGTGCGAAAAGAGGATCTTTGATCCTGAAGAGTTCATCTATTCCTACTGCTTTCACCCTACCTGAAGTCATAGAGCACTACTTGTAATCTCACAATTACTCCCATGGCAACAGAATGTGATGTCACAACAGAGGATTATGACTTGAAGTAGGGAGTAAGCTATAGAGGCAGATGAACTCAAAATGAACTTTAAGATCATATATTCATACACATCTCTTTAGTAATAAATTATGGGGAGGAGAAATTTATAAAATGTAAATGGAATGCAAGCATAATTGTACCTAATTATGATATATTTTTTTACGTTTTCTTTGAGGTGTCAGCAGCTCTTTGAGTGGAAATACCAGCACCAGGGAGAACTCAATGAGACTCACAAGGAAGAAATTTGCAAGGGACATAAGAAAATATTTCTTAATGGAAAATATGGTGGAGAGGTAGAAAAGGCTGTCAAGGGAGACAGCCTCTGTGAAACGGTGGCAGGTTTAAGCATGGGTGGGATACGCATACAGGGCTAGTGAAGACAGTGGTAAGAGAGAGGGAGCTACTAGGGCCCTCTCAACATCAACATAAGATAGGTGGGGCTGGGCAAAATCTACATGCCGCAGACCCTTTTTCTGTATATTCTTCTACAATGCTAGGACTCTCAAGCACCACTGGTGATTTTTTTCCAAACTTTCTAGATAAACATTGTTACTGCAACTAAACTCCTGAGATAACAAGTCCCTACCCTTAATGATACTGCATCTTCTACCCCTAGGATGCAACTGCAAATGGACTGTTAGCAGCTCAGTCTTTCCTGGTAAAACTTTTGAAATCAATCAATCAGTCACAAAGTTTGGATTCTCTGCTATGGGGTTGGGTGGGCGTGGTGATCCCAACACTAAAGATGAGCCCCTGGTAATTACTTTCATGTTGGGGGGGGGATTCTTTCCTCCTCCCGGGAAGGGTAGAAGCACAATTACAAAACAAAAAAATACAGACAGTCAGGTGATGTGGGTACAATGAAGGTGACATTAAAACAAAACGTAAGAAAAACATCTAAACTGTCTGCTCCTAACCTCCTCACCTTTAATGTACATGAAGTTGACAAGTGAACTCAAAGTATGCATTTATGGACCACATTTTTGGGCTGCTACTGCACAGGGTGTACAAATTTATTTAAAACTTGTTTCTGTTTGTTCTTGTCACACTTTTGAAAGATCTGCCCATCAGTCCCTTGATAGCACACGTGTAAATAGTTAAAATACACTTAAATGAATTTGCAGGCTCCTCTGAGGCCACAGCAATGGGGATAATGGAAGGATAATTAAACATTAAACAACCAAACAAACACACAGGCGTTGCAGCACATAATGGTATGGTGAATATACAGTATGTGGGGGGTGGATACAGCTGGTAGTTGGTGTATGCACTGGAGGGACTTTTTCTATATCTATATTATATACTCTGAGCCTCTGTGTTTCTAAAAAGTGTATATATCTGGGTGTAAGATTTTTCTGGGCCAAATAATATCACCACTGCAAGTGTTCACCATCCAAGTTACAAATAAATGTTTATTTGACTCTCGGCTACATCACTTATATTTATTTGTAGTTTGGATGCGCTAGAGTAGAAAAGTCTGCCAGATCTATAAGCATTTAGAACTCCACCTGGAGCTGTAGCAGGCTTCAGTTTACTCAGCAGTTTAAATGAAGCCAGCTGCTGTGTACCACTAGTGCTATGGCAGAGCGGTGAAAGTGAAAGCCACTAGTGACAGCAGTGAAAGTAATAGCAGAGGTTGCCATGAAGAAGCAGCAGTTGGACTACGGTGGGCTCCGGGAGGGTGTGGGTGGTGGAACAGAGGCACATCCTTCCAGCTGTACCTCTCCACAATTCATATGCTGTTTGGAGGCACCTGCAGTTGAGACCAAGGAAGAAGCTGGGAACTTCCACAAAGGAGACCCACAGGAAGGTGGCACGGGACCCCACAGGGGAAGGAAACGACTTTTGGTGGGGGGACTCAATTGTTAGGGGGGTAGAACTGGGGTGGGAGGGGAGAGGGAGGTAAGGTGCTTGCCCGGTGCCATGGCTTGGAGGGACAGGGAGCAAATCCTTAGGATCACAAGGGCAACTGCACAGGGGAGGGAGCTGAACATCACTGTCCACCTAAGGACAAATGACCTGTCTGGGAATGGGATCAGAGCAGTGCAGGGGGAGTTTGTGGAGTTGGAGAGGAGCCTCAGACAAGTAACATGCATGGTAGCCTTCTCGGAGGTGCTGCCTGTCTATGGCATGGGTGAGGCTAGGGTGCTCCGCACCATGGAATTCAATCAATGGTTAAAAAACTGATGCAAAGCTCAGGGTTTTGGCTTCACTGAGGACTGGGGGCCACCAGGAGGGATACAGGCCTATCCTGGTATGATGGTCTGCAACTGTCCAGGAGGGGAACCAGGATCCAAGGTGATAGCTAGTCACAGAAACATGGTACAAAGAGACCCATGACTGGGATGTCAACATACCAGGGTACACAATCTACAGGAGAGACAGGGAGAGTAGAGGAGGAGGAGTAGCTCTCTATGTAAGGGAAGGGATCAACGCAATGGAACTAAAGGGCAAACAGGGAGGAGGCACTGTGGGTCACCCAGGAGACAGGAAACAGCACCACAGTCCACACGGGGTTGTATACAGACCCCCATCTCAGGGGGAGGAAATGGACAAAGAAATGATAGAAGGCATCCTTAGGATGACAAAAAAAGGGAGATATTGTTGATGGGGGACCTGACTATGCCAGATGTTAACTGTAGCACATTTGCTGCAGCCACATCCAAGATCAGGGTCAGTCTTGATGCCCTACAGGGGGCATGCCTCGGACAGCTAGTGCTGGAACCCACTCAGGAGGGAGCAATCTTAGACCTGGTACTCTCAAATGGGGATGGAGAGAGGATCTCAGATTTAGAAGTGGGTAACCATCTGGGAACAAGCGACCACCAAACAGTGTGGTTCACGATAAACACAGCCAAAGAGTCAAGCCATACAAATGTGAGGGAACTGGACTTTAGGAAAGCTGACTTTGGCAAAATTGGAGAGTGCCTCAGAAAAGCACTAGCAAACGGGCAAGAAAGAGGGGTGGATGAACAATGAAGAAACATCAAAACTGCCATCACAGAGGTAACAAGCCTTTGTGTGAAGCAAATAAATCAAAACGAAGGAAAAAAGATAACATTCAGGAGGAGCAAGACAGAGAACTGTACCAGTTAAAGCAGAAGGAAGTGGGGAAGGCAGTCAGAATAGCAAAGGCCCAAACCAAGGAAACGATAGCCAACTCTATTAAGAAGGGGGATAAAATCTTTTATAGGTACATTAAAGAGCAAAGAAAGACCAAGGAGGGATAGTGAGGCTTAGTAAAGGGAGGGAGGTAGGCAGAGGGTGACAGTGAAAATAGGATATTGAATGAATACTTCTACTCAGTATTCATAAAAGAAGAGGAGGGGAGGTACCTTATCCAATCAATAAAAGCACTCTGGGTTGGGGGATCAATACCAGTCCATGCACAGAATAAAAAGTTCTGAAAGAACTCCAGAAACTGAAGGTGGACAAAGCAATTGGACCCGATGAGATTCACTCCAGAATTCTAAAAGAACTAAGAGGAGAACTAGTGATGCTACTGACTACCCTTTTTAACAAATCATGGGAGGATGGTGTGGTACCTGAGGACTGGAGGAGGTCGGATGTGATTCTCCTTCACAAAAGTGGGAGCAAAGCAGAGGCAGGAAACTACAGACCTGTTAGTTTGACCTCGATGTTAGGGAAAATGATGGAATCACTTCTGAAAGTAAGAATTGTTGTGTACCTAGAGGCCAGTGGGTCACAGAACCCAAGGCAGCATGGATTCACAGTGGGAAGGTCATGTCAGCTGAATCTAATAGATTTCTTTGACTGGGTGACCAAAATAGTAGACCAGGGAGGGGCTGTGGACATGGCCTACCTAGACTTCAGCAAAGCATTTGACACAGTCCCACACAAAAGATTAATAAACAAGTTAGCCAGCCTGGGAATGGGTCCCAGGGTGGTAGCCTGGGTAACAAGCTGGCTGGACAACAGGACACAGAGGGTAATAGTAAACGGAGTCCACTCCGAAGAAGGGGGTTAGCAGCGGCGTACCGCAGGGTTCAGTACTGGGACTGATCCTTTTTAATGCCTCTGTAAGTGACATTGCAGAGGGACTGGAAGGAAAAGTATGCCTCTTTGCAGATGACACAAAGATCTGCAACAGGGTTGATACACAAGTGGGGGAATGGAAAGGATGAGAAGGGACTTGGCAAGGTTGGTGGAATGGTCAAAAGCATGGCAGCTTAAATTCAATGCAAAGAAGTGCAAAGTAATGCACCTGGGAAACAAAAACACAGGGGAAGAGTACAAAATGGGGGTACTAACAACAAAAATGGAAAGGGACCTGAGGTAGTCATATCAGATTACCTAAAAGTAATCAAGCAATGTGAGAAAGCAGTAAGGAGGGCTGTGGGGATACTGGGAAGTATAGGGAGCGTCACCAGTAGGAAACATAGAATTTGCATTTGACGGCAGATAAGGACCGCTTGGCCCACCCAGTCTGCCCATTTCCCTGCCTACTGGATAAGCTGCAGATCCTAGTTAACCGGCAGCCTACTTCTTTCTACCCCCACCCCCTAGAATCGCCTTATACTGTCCCATGCATGCTTGAATTCCACCACTGTTTTTGACTCCACGACCTCCTCTGGAAGGCCGTTCCATGCATCCACAACCCTCTCTGTAAAAAAATACTTCCTTAAATTACCTCTGAGCCGCCCCACCATCTTCAAATTGTGCCCCTTGTTCTTGCACACCTCTTTTTTTGAAAGATGCTACCCTCTTGGACTTTGTTGATTCCCTTGAGGTACTTGAAAGTTTCTATCATGTCTCCCCTCTCCCTCCTTTCCTCGAGGCTATACATATTAAGCTCCTTAAGTCTCTCTTCATATGTCTTCCGGTGCAGACCCTGCACCATTTTAGTTGCCCTCCTCTGGACAGCTTCCATCCTGTCTATGTCTTTGCGAAGACTGGGTCTCCAGAACTGCACACAGTACTCCAGATGGGGTCTGACCAGCTGTCTGTACAGAGGGATAATAACTTCCTGTTTTCTACTGGTGATGCCTCTCCTATGCATCCCAGTATCCCCCAACCCTCCTTGCTGCCCTCTCACATTGCTTGCCCACCTTTAGGTCATCTGATATGACTACCCCAGGTCCCTTTCCATTTTGTTGTTGTTAGTATCTCACCCCCCATTGTGTACTCTTCCCTGGGTTTTTGTTTCCCAGGTGCATTATTTTGCACTTCTTAGCATTGAATCTAAGCTGCCATACATTTGACCATTCCTCTAACCTTGCCAAGTCCCTTTTCATCCTTTCCACCCCACCTTGTGCATCAACTCTGTTGCAGATCTTTGTGTCATCTGCAAAGAAACATACTTTTCCTTCCAGTCCCTCTGCAGTGTTGCTTATAAAGACATTGAAGAGGACCGGTCCTAATACTGAACCCTGTGGTACCCCACTAGTAACCCCCCTTTCTTCAGAGTGGACTCCATTTACTATTACTCTCTGTGTCCTATTCTCCAGCCAACTTTTTACCCAGGCTGTCATCTTGGGACCCACTTCAGGCTAGCTAACTTGTATATTAATCTTTTGTGTGGGACTGTGTCAAATGCCTTGCTAAAGTCTAGGTAGGCCATGTCCACAGCCCCTCCTGATCTACTACTTTGGTCACCCAGTCAAAGAAATCTATCAGATTTGTCTGGCATGACCTTCCCGCTGTGAATCCATGCTGCCTTGGGTCCTGTGCCCTCTGGCCTCTAGATACTAGACAATTCTTTCCTTCAGAAGTGATTCCATCATTTTCCTACCACTGAGGTTAAACTAACAGGTCTGTGGTTCCTGCTTCTGCCTGCTCCCACTTTTGTGAAGGGAATCACATCTCTGCCTCCCTCCAGTCCTCGGGTACCACCCCATCCTCCCATGATTTGTTAAACAGGGTAGTCAGTGGTGTCACTAATTCCACCCTTAGTTCTTTTTAGAATTCTGGGATGAATTCCATCAGGCCCCATTGCTTTGTCCACCTTCAGTTTTAAGAGTTCTTTCAGAACCCTTTCTTCTGTAAATGGGCTGGTATCAACTTCTGTAACCAGAGTGTTTCTACTATTTGTTTTAGGAACCGCCCCCTTTTCCTTTGTAAATACAGAGCAAAAATATTTGTTTAGTATCTCTGCCTTTTCACAGTCACCCTCTGCCTCCCCCCCCCCCTTATTAAGCCTCACTATCCCTCCCTTGGTCTTCCTTCGCTCCCTAATGTACCTATAAAAGGTTTTATCCCCCCTTCTTAACTGAGTTGGCTATCTTTTCCTCAGGTTGGGCCTTTGCTGTTCTGACTGCCTTCCCAGCTTCCTTTTGCTTTAACTAACACAGTTCTCTGTCCTGCTCCTTCTGTGATTCCTTGTACTTCCTGAAAGCTTTCTTTTTCTCTTGAACCTTCACTGCCACTTCCTTCTAGAACCATAGTGGTTTCTTACATCGTTTAGTTTTGTTTATTTTCTTCACACAAAGGCTAGTTACCTCTGTGACTAGGATGTTAACATACCAGGGTACATAACCTACAGGAGAGACAGGCAGGGGAGAAGAGGGGGAGAAGTAGCTCTCTATGTAAAGGAAGGGATAAAAGCAACTGAACAAAAGAGTAAACAGGGAGGAGAGGAGGCACTGTGGGTCACCTTGGAGACTGGAAAGGGGCACCACAATCCGCACAGGGGTTGTGTACAGACCCCCATGTCAGGGGGAAGGAATGGACAAGGATATGATAGAAGGCATTCTTAGAATGGCAGAGAAAGGGGAGATACTGTTGATGGGAGACCTGAATATGCCAGATGTTAACTGGAGCACATTTGCTGCAGCCACATCCAAGAGCAGGGCCATTCTTGATGCCCTACAGGTGGCAGGCATTAGACAGCTAGTTTCGGAACCCACTCATGAGGGAGCAATCTTAGACCTCATACTCTCAAACGGGGGCAGTGAGAGGATCTCAGATCTAGAAGTGGGTTGCCATCTGGGGACAAGTGACCATCAAACAGTGTGGTTCACGTTAAACTCAGCTACAGAGTCAAGCCATACAAAAGTGAGGGTACTGGACTTTAGGAGGGCTGACTTTGGCAAGATGGGAGAGTGCCTCAGAAAAGCACTAGCAAACAGGCTAGAAGGAGGTGTGGAGCAACAATGGGGAATTATCAAACTGCCATCACAGAGGCAGCAAGCCTTTGTGTGAAGCAAATGAACAAATCAAATGAAAGAAAAAGCCACTATGGTTCTCAAAAGAGGTGGCTGTGAAAGTCAGGAAGAAAAGATAGCATTCTGGAAGTATAAGGAAACACAGAAGGAGCAGGACAGAGAGCTGTACCAGTTAAGGCAGAAGGTAGCAGGGAGGGAAGTCAGAATAGCAAAGGCCCAAACTGAGGAAAAGATAGCCAACTCAGTTAAGAAGGGGGATAAAACCTTTTATAGGTACATCAGCGAGCATAGAAAGACAAAGGGAGGGATAGTGAGGCTGAATAGAATGAACAGTGGGTGGGCAGAGGGGGACAGTGAAAAGCAGGAATACTGAATGAATATTTTGCTCAGTATTCACAAAGAGGAGGGGAAGTGCCTAATCCAATTAATAGAAGCACTCTTGATAGGGGGTCGATCCCAGTCCTTTCACAGAAGAAAGGGTTCTGCAAGAACTCCTAAAACTGAAGGTGGACAAAGCAATGGGTCCTGATGGAATTCACCCCAGAATTCTAAAAGAATTAAGAGAAGAACTAGTGAAACCACTGGCTACTTTTTTTAATAAATCATGGGAGGATGGTGTGGTACCGAGGACTGGAGGAAGGCGGATGATTCCCCTTCACAAAAGTGGGTCCAAGACAAAGGCAGGAAACTACAGACCTGTCAGTTTGACCTCTGTGGTAGGGAAAGTGATGGAGTCACTTTGAAGGAAAGAATAGTCGAGTACCTAGAGGCCAGTGGAGCACAGGACCCAAGGCAGCATGGGTTCACAGCGGGAAGGTCATGTCAGATGAATCTAATAGATTTCTTTGACTGGGTGACCAAAGTAGTAGACCAGGGACTGGCTGTGGACATGGCCTACCTAGACTTTAGCAAGGCATTTGACACAGTCCCACACAAAAGATTAATAGTCAAATTAACCAGCCTGGGAGTGGGACCCAGGGTGGCAGCCTGGGTAAAACATTGGCTGGACAACAGGACACAGAAGGTAATTGTAAATGGAGTCCATTCTGAAGAAGGGTTACTAGTGGTGTACCGCAGGGTTCAGTATTGGGTCCAGTCCTTTTTAATGTCTTCATCAGTGACATTGCAGAGGGACTGGAAGGAAAAGTATGTCTTTTTGCAGATGACACAAAAATCTGCAACAGGGTTGATACACAAGGAGGCGTGGAAAGGAGGAAAAGGGACTTGGCAAGGTTGGAGGAATGGTCAGAAGTATGGCAGCTAGGATTCAATGCAAAGAAGTGCAAAATAATGCACCTGGGAAATAAGAACCCAGGGGAAGAATACACAATGGGTGGGGAGGTAGTAACAACAACAAAAAAGGAAAGGGACCTAGGGGTAATCATATCAGATGACCTTAAGGTTAGCAAGCAATGTGAGAAGGCAGTAGGGAGGGCTGGGGGTATACTGGGATGTATAGGGAGCGGCATCAGCAGCAGAAAACAGGAAGTTGTTATCCCTCTGTACAGACAGTTGGTGAGACCCCATCTGGAGTACTGTGTCCAGTTCTGGAGACCCCATCTCCGCAAGGACATAGACAGGATAGAGGCAGTCCAGAGGAGGGCAACTAAAATGGTGCAGGGTCTGCAAGAGAAGCCGTATGAGGAGAGACTAAAGGAGCTTAATATGTACACCCTTGAGGAAAGAAGGGAGAGGGGGGACATGATAGAAACTTTAAGTACCCTCAGTGGAATCAACAAAGTCCAAGAGGGTAGCATTTTCAGAAAAGAGACTTGCAAGAACAAGGGGACACAATTTAAAGATAGAAGGAGGGCGGTTCAGGGGCAATGGAGGAAGTATTATTTCACAGAGAGGGTAGTGGATGCATGGAACAGCCTTCCTGAGGAGGTTGTGGAGTCTAAAACTGTGGGAGAATTCAAGAATGCATGGGACAGACATAAGGCAATTTTGTGGGGGGTAGGAAGAAATAGGCTGTTGGTTAACTAGGATCTGCGGCCTATCCTGTAGGTAGGGAAATGGGCAGACTAGATGGGCCTAGCGGTCCTTATCTGCCATCAAAGTCTATGTTTCTGTGATGGCAGTTTTTATTATTCCCCATTGTTCTTCCACCCCTCCTTCCTGCCCATTTGCTAGTGCATTCCTTAGGCACTCACCCATTTTGGCAAAGTCAGCCCTCCTAAAGTCCAGTACCTTTGCCTTTGTATGGCTTGACTCTATTGCTGTGTTTATTGTGAACCATACTGTTCGATAGTCGCTAGTTCCCAGATGGCTACCCACTTCTACATCTGTGATCCTCTCTTCATCTCCATTTGAGAGAACCAGGTCTAAGATTGCTCCCTCTCAAGTGGGCTCCAATACTAGTTGTCTAAGGCATGCCCCCTGTAGGGCATCTAGAATTACCCCACTCTTCGAAGTGGCTGCTGCAACTTTTTATCTCTCTGTACAGAGTTGGTAAGACCCCATCTGGAGTACTGCATGCAGTTCTGGAGACCGCATGTCCACAAGGACACAGACAGGATGGAGGCAGTTCTGATGAGGGCAATTAAATGGTGCAGGGTTTGCACTAGAAGCCATATGAAGACAGACTAAAGGAGCTTAACATGTATACCCTCGAGAAAAGGAGGAAGGGGGGGGGACATGATAGAAATTTTTAAGCACCTCAAGAGAATCAGCAAAGTCCAAAAGGGTATCACTTTTCAGAAAGCGATGTGCAAGAACAAGGGGGAACAATCTGAAGATAGAAGGGGATGGCTCAAGGGTAACACGAGGAAGCATTTTTTCACAGAGAGGGTGGTGGTGACACAGGGAACGGCCTTCCTGAGGAGGTCGTAGGGTAAAAAACAGTGGCAGAATTCAGCCAGCCCGTTGGCGCAGCAGTTGGATTTCCGCTTGTGACGCCGGCGACTGGAGTTTGGGAATGGACCCGGCTCGTCGGACCGGCCGGGGGGGTAGGATTGAGCGTCCCTAGGACCACTCTTCTTCTCCAGGGTGGGGGGTCTGTGATCGCACAGGAGGGACACCTGGGGGAGGCCGGGTTGCCGCCCTGTGTCAATGCATAATCAAAAGCTCTCTGGGGCGGGGCAGAACAGACGCTGGCATTATTGTACATCTTCGCCCCAGCTTATAGGAGGAAAAAGCAAGTTGGGGCCTCTGTCTCTATGAAGCCCTCACCAGTCTTCAATTAGCCTCCGTCGCTGGCTCTCCCACCCAGATATTGGTTCTGCGGCACTGGAAATAGTGGGACCAGTGCCGTGGCCCAGCCCTCCGGGGGGTAAGCCGGGGGTGACTGGGAGAGCGACGGCAATGTGACGGTAGGTGGAAGTCTGGGGGCCATGACCAGGGCGGGAGCTGACAGGAGGCCCTACCAGAAAAAGCAAAATAAATTAAAAAAACAGTGGCAGAATTCAAGAATGCATGGCACAGACATAAAGCAATTCTAGTGGGGGGTAGGAGAAAGTAGGCTGTTCGTTAACTAGGATCTGCAGCGTATTCAATAGGTAGGGAAATGGGCAGACTGGGTGTGCCAAGCAGTCATCCGACATCAATGTCTATGTTTCAGAAGAAAGTGAACTATTTGGTTTTTAAACAAAATAAATAAACTATTGCCTCTTTCTTGTTCGTATTATGACCATTTACTGATTTCAGCCCTTCATTCACAAGACTGGATAAAATGTATACATAGGATCAGACCTCATTTGCCTCTCTTCAGTATGGAATGACCTAAAAGTCTCTACTCATTAGCTTGATCACTACACAGAGCTGATATGAACAGAAATGAAGCTAGCATCCTGCACAACTATTCTGACTTTGATGCCTTCAGTTCCTTGTGACTCCTTTAAAAAAAAAAAAAAATTAAACTTCCATCTAATTGTCACCCTGACATCTTCTAACCAGCCCCACCTTGTAATCGACCCCTTCATCACCACTAGACTAGTACTCAACTCTCTCCCTTGGCTAATGCTACTAGAGGTTACCTAGTGTTGCAGTCATTGCCCCATGTCTTACCAGAGTACGCAATTCTCGTACCCTGAGCAATTCATAACTGAAGTGTGCATGACTGACTGAGGAATAGAGTGCTGTCTACACTGATTGCAAAGTCAATCACCAGCTACCAGCACAATATGCAATGAATCATTGCAAACAAAAATCAAACCAATCAAAACAAGATATAATTAACCAATGAGAACAATGAAAACATCCTCAGTCAAAAGATAGCAAACAGAAAAACAGATGCATGCGGAGGGCCCAGATGGTTTGCTTTTTATTCAGAAATTCTTACAAAAAATAGCAGGCCCATCACCCTATGGCCCTAGTTATATTATAGAGTGGGCTCACTGTTCTCTCCAGCTCTGTCCTGCTGAAGGTGAGAAGTCTCACTCCATTATCAATCAATCAAGTCTTTATTATACTTCGCTTTTTGAATTTTCTGGAGTGGCAACATGTTCTTTCAAACATTTGAACTATTCAGGAGCTGCAGTGGGAAGGGCGCTGGATTTCAATATTTCAAGGTCTATGCCCTTCAGTAAGTTTGAAGCACAAATTATATGCAGATCTCCACCCCAAGCTTCAGGCTGCACAGTTACATTATCAATTGCTTTATCCTGCTAGATTGTCCATATTTTTACCAGATGACTAGCGCTTATTCCAATCGGCTGACCAAGCTGAATGAGAGCTTCCACAGCTGCTCCCTGATCGCTTTGCTGAGGGTCCTCACTGACGAAGTTCTACTCTTGAAATGGGTGTCACATCTGAGGAGACATGAATATCAGCGGTTTAATATGCCTTTATCTGAACTGGCCTCCTGTATTGGATCTTAAGACTGTTCTTTGGACTTTTTCTACTTTATCTGTTGCATGTTATATTAAAGTAACATGTTAAAGTGCTGTTTATGGTTTAATCTATATAACTGTTTCACCTGATGATGGTTCTTATATAGTATGGGGAGGGAGTAGCCAAATACTTCTACAATGAGGAGTCTGTGTTCACTTTTAGGAATGTAGGTTTTTGTTCTTTAGTTCTGAGTTACCTCTGAGGTTATGCCAGTATGCATTTGTCAGGCTTCTTTACGTGGATTCATACATCCCATAGCACTTGGCTATGGATTTTGAGCTTCTTTGAGTTTTACTTTGTCTTTGTTTTCAGTACTGTGCAATCCACAGGGCCATGCCAACACATTTTTATGTTAATGTGTTTGAACCTGCAATTACTCCATCGGTTGCTAGACTGTACTGTGTGCGAGATTTGTGTGGTAGGTGTTTCACTCCAGTCCTCTCTTTTCTTTCTTCTATTCTTATTGCCTGATCTTTATTTTTTCTTATGCAAAACCAAATATCCTTTTGTTGCTGGTACCCCCTGCCTCGTGGGGGTGGGGGTGGTAGCTGGTAGACTGGTATGATATTAGTGATCCCATCAGTTTCCGGTTTAGTTTTCCTGGGCTTCATCTACAGACATAACATGCTCCCTCTAGTTGAGCTGCTTCCCTTCGATTGGCATTGCTGGGTTTCTTACTTGTGCTTGGGATGCCCCTTTGTTTATGGAGCCCAGCGATTTATCATAATATAGCCTTGGTGGGATTAGTAGTCACCCTCACTTTTCTTCCTGGCCTTTACTTTTCAGGCTAGCAATATTTATTACTACTTAGATTTTATTTGTCTGTTAAATCTCGGAGAACTAACAGCTCTGCTTTTGATGCTAATTTTCTTAAACCGGCCATATGCTCTTTTACAATGTAACTGAAGAACATGACTTGGGCTGACAATGTTGTTATAGTTTAACTTGGGATTTTTTTTCTTTTGCAGGACCTTCCAGCTTTGTCTTCCCCCTTCCCAGTCTTTTTCTGGCTAATTATATAGCTGCTCTCAACACTTATTGGACTGGTGAGGGGCTTACACACTTTACCATCGCGGACTGTGAGGTATGGAGAACGGTCATTTGGACCAGAGTACTTTGGTAATATTATTTATGTTCTGTGAGTGTCACAGTGTTATATTCCTGTTCTATTTTTACTCTTTTTCTTGTTCACTGGGTTTTGTGTGTGTGTGTGTGTGTGGTCTCTTTCTTCGTTGTTTTTGGGACCTTTATGGGATTTGGGTAGAGGTGTGTGTGTGGGGGGGGTTGTGTGGCTTGCACCCAGTTGTTGGTCAAATACTGGGTGGCAGCTTATCTAGGGTTTTTAGATAGCTTGATGTGTTTCAGTTTTCCACTTTATTAATATGACTAGTTTGCTTGAATTGGTTTCCTGGAATATTAAAGGAGGCCAGGTGAGAGGGAAACGTCTTTGTATACTGAAACACCTGCGTAGTTTAGGTTGTAATATTGCCTGTCTACATGAGACTCATCATTTGACAAATCAGTTAATTGGGTTCAGATGGGAATGGGTGGGCCAAGTATTTGGTACTGGCAATAATTCTTGACAGAGCGATGTCACCATTTTAATAGCCCGCCAGGTACCTTTTACTTTGATTCAAGAAATCAGTGATCTAGAAGGTCGCTTTCTTTTTTTGCGAGGAAGATTATCCCAATCAGAGGTAGTGTTGGGGTCAGTTTATGGTCCTAATATTGACTCCCCTGCATTTTTTATGTCCATTGCGACAGCCTTGGCTCCCTTCACATCTCTTCCTCTTATTACTGGAGGTGACTGGAACCTGGTTCAAGCCTCAGATCTTGATAGATCAGAGCACGACCATCATCAGGGGCCTTCCCCAAGCCAAAGAGCATTCAGAGATATGATGGACACCTTGGATCTGTTGGAACCCTGGAGAGTTTTGCACCACATGGTAGGTCCTTTTGCTTTTTACTCCCATGACCACCGAACCTTTTCCCGTATTGACTATTTTTGCTCAGTAGGGAGCACTTAGCCACTGTCCAAACTTATGAGATTAAGGAGATGGTCCTTTCGGACCATCATCCGGTTAGTGTTCAACTGGATGCTGGACTTGGAAGAAAACTACACCCTCATATCTTCTAAATTTTATTTTTTTCCTTGTCAACAGACAATTCTTTTCATGTAGCTGTTAAAGATGCATGCAACTTCCTTAGTCTGTTTTCACATTTCATACTAGGCCCTGTAACTGTCCTGGGAGGTTCCATTTGGTGGTTGTTGAAATCTCATTGTCCCTGAGAGCTGCATTAGCATATGAGAGCATGATACGTAATCAACCTTTAAACTTCCCAGTTTGCCTGTCTGCTTAATTAGTCTTCAAAGAAACAAGCTGCAAGAAGGTATGAAATACCACTTTTACATTCAGTGAACTGTGCAAACTATCTGAGTTGTAATGCAGGGTTTTTCCCTTTAAACGTCATTCAGTTTATGTGTTTCCAGAGAGTTTTGGAGGAGTATCTGTTCTTTCAGCACAGAGATACATGATACAAATGGTTGATCTGACATCATGTTCTCATATGCTAATGCAGTTCTCATGGTACCCTGTGATGATGGCGACAGCGATTAGGCGCTTTAAAAGGCGGCTCAATCACTGTTGCCTGCAAGACTGCGTTAGGTAGGGTGACAGGATGGGGAGTCAGTGAATATAGCTGACAGGATGTTGCTATATATATATACACACACACACACACACACACACACACACACACACTCGCATGCAGAAAGGGAGGAGGGTCAGGGTAGGAAGTGGTAAGAGTCATTAGGCCATTGCACGGGCGCAGTGGCCGTGCAGGCTAGGCTGGGAGGTGCCAGGTTCAGTTCTGCATGTGCTCATTTTTGCACCCGCCTGGAATTTTTTTGTCTTTTGTACCCCTCCCCAACATGCACCCCTGAGCTGAGAATCCTTTAGTAGGGCAAAGCCCCACATAAAAAAAAATATCCAAGTCTCCAGCACCGTTTTCCTGTGTGCCGGGAGTGTACATCGCCGAAATTGATTTTCGGTGATGTACACTTGTCCTAACGGACAATGAGATTTCAACAACCATGAAATGGAGACCCAACTGGGCAGTCACAGGGGCTACCATTAGCAGCGAAAACAAACTAAAGGTAATGCATATAGCCCTAACAGCTACACGAAAGTTGTCTGTTGGCATGGAAACAATAACATTTAAATGATATGAGGGTGTAGTTTTCCTTTAACACTCAATTGTTGTCTGACCCACTTATAGTTAAAACACTTAATCTAATTCAACAATTTTTTGATACTAACCTTGGTTCTGTCTCAAGAAATGATACGTTATGGTGCGCTGCTAAAAGTATGTGGAGGGGTGAACCTATTTGGTTGGCCTCCAAATGGAAACGACAGAAAAAGGCTACAGAATGTACTCTTTTGGTAGACATTTATATGATAGAAGCCAAACTCACTCTGTCTATGCCTGAAGTCACTTGGTGTCACCTTAACTCACTGCACCCTCAATATGGGGCCCTCTTGCAGGAGAAGGCGAAGTTAGCTGTTACCCGAACTCAGGTTACTTATATTAAGTTGGGTGATGAAGCTGGTAAACTTTTAGCCTTATGGCATTGGCACCAGGAAGCGCAAAGAGTAATAAGAGGTATCAGACAGCACCCTGACCAACCTCTGCAGGTCTCATCAAGGGGTTTGGCTGAGCTCTTCAGGGATTTTTACCAGGAGCTCTACACTTCTGATCCTGTCCCAGTAGATATTGAGGAGGTCCTCAATACATTTCCAGGTACTATTTAACTACCTCATCTTAGTCCACAACAATCCTCCCAACTGGAAGGCCCGATTCAACCTGATGAGGTTTTGGTAGCTATTTGGCATCTGCCACTTGAAAAAGCCTCTGGCCCAGATAGTTTTCCTGCTGATTTTTACAAGACCTTCTTGGCTGAACTTACTCTGTATTTAACTCACAAATATAATCATTTCTTTGAAGATGGGATTTTGGATCCTTCTTTTTTGAAGGCAAGGATCTTTCCGATTCCTAAATCAGGCCGCGATTATACCCTTCCTGAAAATTACTGACCTAATTCCTTATGAATATGGACCTTAAGATACTGGCAAAAATGTTATCTTGTCACTTGGAAAGGGTCTGGCAATTTTTGATTGGTCCAGAACAGGCTGGTTTCATGGCCAGGTGCCTTTCAAGCAATCATCTTTGTAAAGTGCTTTATCTCATCTCTGTGTCTGGGTATACTGTTTCACCTGCAGTTTTGGTCTCCCTCAACGTGGAGAAAGCATTTGATCAAGTGGTCTGGGCTTATCTTTCCTCTGTTATGTGCAGGTTCGGTCTTCCAGATGATTTTCTTAAATGGGTCCAATTGTTATACTCTTCTTTCTCGGCTTATATTGTTTATAATGTAACCCCCCTGCAAATGGGGGTTCCCAAAAGTCTTCCAGGAGCTTGTCTGAATGCTCCAAGTCTGGGCGGTGTTCGGCGTCTGAGGTGTTTAAATGTGGTTCCAAGTGAGTGCTATTTGAGCCTCCACGTACTGTCTCTTTAAGAGCTGTCTGCTTGCAGACTTAATTAATTTGTATGGGGGGGGACTGTGTATTTAATGCTCAAATCCAGCCCGAGCTGCTGTCAATTCGCTCCGCCTCTGCCACTGCTACATGTGCAGAGGGAGCCCTGTTGAAAGATATAACTGTTTGCCAGAAATCATTTAGAGTGACTGAGAAAATGTAGTTTGTCTAACCTGTCTTCATTTCAGCACGAACTGTTTCAGTGTAGCTCTTTCATTTTGGTCCTGAATTGCTGACTTGGACCAATCAGGATGATAGGGAGACCTTAAGATGGAGCCTGTGGACAAATCGGAACTTGGACTCTCAATTTTGAGCCAGCCACAAGGGAATTGTATGGACAGAGACTCTGGGAAATGTAGTTTTGACCTTGGCGCCTTTTTCCACCAACGGGGTGAGTATCATTGTGAGTGACCACTGAACGAACAAGCAGAGTGATGTGGAGCTAAAGGAAATGCCCTGCTCTGTGACTGGAAAGCTCAGATCAGTTGTGACTGTGAAGAGAGAAGGAGCTCTGTGCTTCTGCGGTATATAGTTTCGCACGGGAAGCACGTGTGAGGCCTTGTGGTTCAGCCTGCAGCCGTTGGAAGCACCAGTAGTTCAGACTGATTCCGACTTGTGAGGAGAAAGAAGGAGATCTGAAGAGTAGAAACCAGGCTCACCCTGTAGAAGACTGGAGAAATTGCTGAATCACGCTCGGCCTGTCGGGAACTGAAGCTGCTGTGTGTGCTCCTGGGTATCTTGCAGTAATTGTGATCGGGATCGAGGAGCAGCCTGCCTGGTATAGTACTTTCCTTTTACATGTGAGTGTGCGTAGTGCTTGTGGGGAATCGCTATTTCCAATCCCCTGTGCTGTGTGCTGTGTGTTGAAGCTGGAAGCAAACCCCAGCTTGTCTCGAACTATATCCGTTTGCTATAAACTGCAGTGGGGTCCAGTCACAAGGACCTTGTCTCCATGCACTGCTGTTTCTGACAATCCAGAAGAACATCCACCATCCAGTTCTCAGCTTGGGTATTGTGAGTACGAATCAGGGTATTCCCCTGCAGCCTGTTTTCAATCACAAGTGTGTCATCTAATTCTTGTTGTTTCTTTGCTTCACGGACTGAGCCATCAGGTTCCAGATTACAATTGGGTGTTGTGCATATATTTTCTTCTACAGGGCCCTATCCATCTACACCTGCCAGCCAACCCCGGGCAATGGACCTGGCTAGCCCCCACCAACCTGGGTACCCAGAGTGTGACTTTTCAGACCCTGTATGTGTGCACAGTACTGTGATTTAATGCCACTAATTAACCTGATTTCCCCCTCCCGTGTCACTGTTCCCTAAATAAATCAGATTTGTTGTTGTTAAACTTTAAACTGTCTGAAGTGTCAGTACCTTCATGCCAAGCACTGTATTGGTTTGTGTATGCTGCTTAACCTTATTTTTCAAGGGGTCCTCAGAGACGAACCTGTGAATCAGTCTTGAGGGTAAGTGGTACCTTATGATTGAACAGTGTGTACATGTGGTGTTGGTACTGTAACTCCTACGCATTGTGTGGGCCATTAGATGGATTAGAAGGGGGTCTCAGTGTGTCAGAGGGCTGTGACCAAACTAGACCAACCATTACAAACCCTGACCTCTGGGTGGAGGCACCTGCCACAGAACCTAGGCCCCTCAACCTGTCAGTAGTCAAGCAGGCAGGGGTAGTAGCCCTTGGAATAGTGCCACCTGGGGGTTACAGTAACAGTGCTCCTTCTCTCCATATTTTGTTAAAGGGAGGTACCTGCCAGGGTTGTCCATTTTCCCCTTTCTTATTTAATGTATATTTAGAGCCCCTTATCCTGAAACGTAAGAAATCTTATGCCCATAAACTGGATATGTACTGCTGTGGTCACTGGGATTTCTGTGGGTTCCCTAAGGTACTCTAGTTCTACATATGTGGATGACATTTTACTGCACCTTGTCAACCCCCCCGTGTAAGTGGATGACATTTTACTGCACCTTATCAACCCCCCCATGTACGTGGATGACATTTAATTGCACCTTATCAGCTCCCCCATGTATGTGGATGACATTTAATTGCACCTTATCAACCCCCCCACGTACATGGATGACATTTTGCTGCACCTTATCAGCCCCCCATGTACGTGGATGACATTTAATTGCACCTTATCAGCCCCCCCGTGTACGTGGATGACATTTTACTGCACCTTATCAACCCCCCCGGGTACATGGATGACATTTTACTGCACCTTATCAGCCCTCCTTGTACGTGGATGACATTTTACTGCACCTTATCAGCCCTCCGTGTACGTGGATGACATTTTACTGCACCTTATCAACCCCCATATTTTGGCTCCCAAGGCTATGTCTATCATTGAGGAATTTAGCAGTTTCTCCTCTTATAAAATTAACATCCACAATTCTGCAGTGTTTCCCCTTAATTCTCAGGTAGACAAACAGGCTCTGATTCAACTGGGTTTTAAATGGCAGCCTGCTTTCTTGACTTATTTGGGTATTAACATTTCTAGGAACTGTTCAGAATTGATCTCCCTTAACTTAGCCCCTTTGTATAAACTTATAGAACAAGATCTTACATAGTGGACAGCCTTACCTCTTTCCCACCTAGGCCATATTAGTGTAATCAAAAATTATTTTTTTTATTTAAACTTTTGTTAACCAGGTAAGTGCAATGAGCCAAGGCCCCTTTTTCATGCATGACCCGGGACCGTAGATAGCCAAGTTGTTGTGTTGTTTACAAAAATTAATACAATCAATACAAGATACACAGACATACAATAAATACAGAATTTCAACATAAACTGACATCACATGAAACATTCACATGTAATTGACTAAAAAGATATAGCTCCAACTGTAGTTTATGCCAGTTTGCTGTGAGTGTCATATCTGTTAAGCATGTCTAACTTGGTTCTGCCTGTAAGTTTGTTTATTAAGTTGCATAGTTTGATTTTGTGGTTTCTGTGGCATGGTAAAAGGGCTTGACGCACCTATAAACGTCTTAATGCACCAAAATTTTAAGGGGGTTTGAGTCTCCCTAATTTTCTGTTTTCTATCTTGTTTCTCACAGCAGCATGCATTTTTGATGGTTTAATCCCCAATACTTGACGCCCAGCACCTATAAATCTCAATGGTATTGAGGAACAACTAACGTGTAGCTGTGGGGTGCAACTCCATTCCCTCTTGTACATGCCTTTAACTCAGGTACCTGGGGTGCTCTGGTCCACCCCTATTATTTGGTCTCTGCGGGCCCATATTCAACTGTGTAGGCATCTGGACCTGTGACAGTATACAGACAGCTCTCAACCATTATTTTTCAACCTCAGCTTTAAAGTGGGTGGTACATGTTTGCACATAATTGCATAATTTGGATATCCCCTCTGCAGAACATTTTATGGTCCAGGGTTCTTTCATCACCTACCAATCATTTATGGAACATTGGACGGTTTCTACTCCCTTTGCTTTTAAGTTTTCAAAACTGAAACATTGCCTTCTTTGATACAATATATGCGTCCTCCACCTTAGCCTGATGCTGGAGGCTTATACCAGTCTTATTTCGATTGGTACTCAACCGCATCCTATTTCCGGTCTACATACAACCTTTCAAGATATGGAACCATCTTTACCCACCTCTATCTGTTATTTCTGGTCCAATACTTAGGAGTGAGACATGGATAAGGAGCACTGGCTGCAGCTTTGGGTAGATTTGTATAGATACAGTATACTGCGCAGGATCGCTTTAGGTTACAACAGTTTAAAATACTACACAATCTTTGTCATACTCCACAAAGACTTTTCCAAATGCACAAGTTGGACTCTGCTACCTGTACCACATGTAGATGAGAAGTCGGCATCCTATACCACATTTTATGGACCTGTGATAAGGCTCGACCCTTGTGGTCTGAAATTCAGTCTAGACTGGATTCCCTTCTTGGGCCCCAAAATTTGTTTACCCCTAAAATGTGTTTGTTGGGCCTTTATAACGACACAGTCTCTGGACCCTGAAGATGATATTTCTCCCTGTTAGCTTCAGCAGCTAAACTTTTATCACTCAGACACTGGATAGATGAAGAGGTCCCGACCTATGCTGAATGGCACTGGGAGCTCATGTTTGCTCTTAATGTTGAGTGTTCAACAACGATTCTTTGCCAAAGATACCCGTCTTTCTATTAAAAGTTGAGAAGCAATGCTGACCTCCACAGTTGACTCCCCCGAAGATTTGGAGGGCATGAGGGCTTTTGCAGCTGCCCTCCCCCACAGCAAGGAGCCATCTTTAAGCCTGCCCAGCCGACTCCCCCGAAGTGTTGGAGGTCATGAGGGCTTTTGCAGCTGCCCTCCCACACAGCAAGGAGCCGTCTTTAAGCATGCCTAGCCGACTCCCGCGAAGATTATGAAGTCATGAGGGCTTTTGCAGCTGCCCTCCCCTACAGCAAGGAGCCATCTTTAAGCCTGCCCAGCCAACTCCCCCGAAGATTATGAGGTCATGAGGGCTTTTGCAGCTGCCCTCCCCCACGGCAAGGAACCGTCTTTAAGCCTGCCCAGGTACAGATTTCCAAATGCCGGATCGCAACCGCTGCTGCTGCTTGCAGATCACAGCAGAGCCCCACCGCCCCCACCACCACCCTTGGTCGACACGCTGGTTTATAGGGACGATTGCATCACGTGACGAAGGAAAAAACCAATCAGCCCATTTCTCCACCAGCAGCTTATATTAATCCACCACTAGTGGCCACTAGCTATAAACCTATACATAATCACTCACACTTAAAGACGTTCTCACATTTCTTGATCCCTGTCCTCTTCATTTCCTGAACTCCCCGACTGGCTCTGTCACCCATCACCATTGAAATACCACAACTCTGGTACACCACTGTCAGTCACCTTCCATGCCCCAGCATAACGCCCTGCTGGGACCCCTCAATTATCGCTGGCACACACACCCACCCTCCTTTGTTACTCCGACTAAAGTGCTCATACTACCTCCCTCCGCTTCTAACTACCCATATGCCCACAATTACTGCTGTACTGCCATACTGACTCCCTTCAGGTTGCATCCCCCTACTACTGTTGGTAGCTACCATCATGGCTCCCATATAACTAAATCCCCCACCATGATAACCCACCTCCTACGCACCCTCCCAGTCCCGGTCATACTCACAAAAAATCTCACTACTTCACAATCACAACGTGCCTCACCTAAACTACGCTGACTAGCATTGCTTCGCCATGCTCTCCTCCTCCTGCTCCAATCAGGAAATGTGCACCTTAACCCAGGGCCACCCACCCCTGCTGTCTCATCGGGGGTCAAGCACGGAAGCCTGCGTCTGGCCACACTCAATATCTGCAGCCTTCAAAGTAAGTTCACCCCCCTCCAGGGCTGGATTGCCCAGCACTCACCTGATGTCTTAGCACTATCTGAGACCTGGCTGTCAAAAAAAATACTTAACGGGTCAGTCTCCCTCAGTGACTGCAACATTTATTGAGCTGACAGGATTAGTAAGCGGGAAGGAGGCTCTGTCATCTACGTTAGACCCTCCTTTCGCTCCCTCGAGGTCCCCATTCCGCCACCCACACATGGTGCCCAGACCCTAGCAGACAAGCTTAGCCTTGGCAATCCGGGCAAAAGCCTCTACATTGTGGCGGTGTACATTCCCACTTGCAACCAAAAGCTTGCTTTTGATTCAGTCCTGGACAGTATCACCCACCTCCCACCCAAGAGCGAAGTCATTTTTCTGGGAGATTTCAATGTAAACTGGTTATCGACTGCATCGTCCCCAAACAAAAACTCAGCCCTAGCTTGTGACCTCATCCAGGTTGTCCAATCTCCTACCAGATTGGACTCAAGGACTGGGACCTCAACCCTAATAGACCTAATCCTCAGCAACAAGTCTAATAATCTCTTCCAAATCAAAGTGCTCCCAGACTCAATAAGCGATCATTCACCAGTGACCTGCCTGTGGTCCACAAAAATTCCCACTACCCCCTCTAAAGTCTTTATCCAAAGACACCTAAAAAAAGGTACCCTTGCACGGCTCAAGTCACATCTTGCCTCCTGTGACTGGTCCCCTATTCACACTGCCCAGTCAGTAGACGCTGCCCTTACCTACTTTATTGCCATCTTCAACTCGGCCTGTGACATATTTGCACCTTTCTCCAAACAACTTGTAAAACACAGAAACACTCCCTGGATCACCCAAGCACTACTAGACCTAATGCACCAGAGGGATAACCTATGGCATAAGACCCTTGACTTCCAACTCTTGCAGAACAGACAACTGTACAGAGAGGCTAGAAACAGATGCACATGGGCTACCCGGCAAGCCAAAGCTGCATACTATAAACAAACCCTCACTGCCTCTTGGAGCTCTGGGATAAATTTCTGGAGCAATATCAAGGAGCTCTGTGGGAAAACTGTATCCCCTACCCCAGTCCAGCTTCCAGTTGATGGTGCTACCACCCAGGACCCTAATCTTATTGCCGATGCACTTAATACCTCCTTCTCCGGCCTCACGCACATCCTCCCACCCAACTTCTTTGATCCTATCACCAACCACCCCTCTGACATTCCTGACATTACCATCCCTACCCTCTTCAGGCTAAGAGTCATCTTCTGTAACGAGGCTAAACGCTATCTCACCAAACCTCTGGCGAACTCCCACTATAGTAGTGATTCCCTGGACCTCAAACTCATTCGACTTACACTGGTTGTGACACTACCACATCTCACCAAGATTCTCAATCTGTCCTTATGCCTCAGCCAATTTCCCACAATTTGGAAAAGAGCATTAATAACCCCTATACTAAAGAGTGGCGACCCCACCTCCACTAGCAATTATAGACCAATATCAATCATGCCCCCTCTCTCAAAGGCCCCTAAAATAATAGTGTCGGACCAACTAACAGACTGTCTGTCCAAACACAACCTGCTCTGCCATGAACAACATGGATTCTAGAAGGGCCACAGCACCTTCACAGCCTTCACTGAATTTACAACACATATACATGAAGCACTGGAACAGAGCTCTGTGGCAGGGGCTCTCTACGTTGATCTGACCAAAGCATTTGATACCGTCAGTCACGCTCTACTTCTCCAGACCTTCAATCCCTAAATTTGGTACCAGAGGTTACCACCTGGTTCAAAGACTATCTTTCAGGTTGGACACAACAAGTCAAAATCAATACAACTATCTCCTCAAGCAGACTGGTCCAAGCTGGTGTACAGCAAGGGTCAATACTAGGCCCATTACTCTTCACCCTCTTTCTGAACTCCCTCCCTAAATCCTGCAGCAGTAAGATGCTGCTTTATGCTGATGATGCGATAGTCTTCTGGAAACATCCCCATCCCAATTCATTACAAACTGCTCTACAGGGCTTCTTTAGAGAGCTGGAAACCTGGTTCGCTGGACACCGCCTAATAATTAACTACAAGAAAACCAAAACCATGATGTTTGCCCACCGCCAGAACCCTCTCTGTCACGCACCCTTAATTGTCTTAAACTCCCAAGGCTATGTGCTTGAACAGGTCCCATACTTCAAAAACCTTGGACTCACGTTGGACACTTCCCTCTCCTACCACTCACACATACAACAAGTCTCCTCCTCTATCAGCACTAGACTAGGGATCCTGTACAGACATAAGACCTGCCTACCCCCACAGGCCATGTACCTGGCAGTATCATCATCTATTCTAACCTTGGTGGACTATGGAATAGTGATTTATGGGTCCACTGATCAAACTGCCCTCCGCAGCATCAATCTTGTCCTCAATAAAGCCTGCCGATTGGTCTCTGGATGTGACAGGTTAACCCACACTTGCAAGCTTTATAGGCACGCTGGCTGGCTAAACTTCCAAGGCAGGCTTAAGTACCATACCTGCATACATGCAAAAAAGATACAACTTAAGCAGGCCCCAGTCGGCCTACACCCACTTATACACGCAGCCCCACATAGGAGGGCCCACAGGCACTCTGCAAACTCCGCTCTCCTAGTCCCTCACTGTAGAACATCCCTTGGACAAAGATCCTTCCGATATCATGCTCCATTATGGCTCAACAGCCTCCCATCTTCCATCTCCCAGGCCCACAGCCTCAACCTATTTAAGTCAAGTCTCAAAACCCTACTCCTTGACTCCACAACCTGTGACTGTAAATAATCTCCCTCTCTTGTCCCTCTGGACCTGTATCATGTCTTAACTCGGACCCAGGACCTTCTTTATGCTCCCTGATGACATAACCCTCCAATCTGTAAAATAATGTGATATGCAAGCAATAACACACGACGAGGTGTGGTTTATCGCCTGATAAGAGCATGCCCAGGGGTGTACTAAGGCACGAGGCGCTTGCGCCGAGTGCCTTATGCCACTGGGCGTGCTCTTATCAGGCGATAAACCACACTTCAGAGTGTGTTATTGCGCTTATAAAATGGGCATCCAAGTAATTATTTTATGGATAAAACAAAAAAACATGAAGTAGTAAAAAATATAATAAAAGGAGATTTTAGTACTGGTGAAAAAAATAGTTTGTCTAGTAAGTGTGTGTTAAACTGTTTCATTGGCAGTATAGGGTCTGTATGTGTTTGTCTTTGAGAGTCTCCACTCCCCCCCTCCCATAGCCAGAGTGAGAAATAAATAGTTGTTGAATTAGATAATGTTTTTTTTTAAATATCAGGAGAGAAATCGGCAGCAGTATCGGGATTATTTTTATTTCCGGTAGCCGTTCCAGCCCGCCTCGCTCCAGTCAAGATTTTTGTGGCAAACTGTTTCATTGGCAGTATAGGGTCTGTATGTGTTTGTCTTTGAGAGTCTCCACTCCCCCCCTCCCATAGCCAGAGTGAGAAATAAATAGTTGTTGAATTAGATAATGTTTTTTTTTAAATATCAGGAGAGAAATTGGCAGCAGTATCGGGATTATTTTTATTTCCAGTAGCCGTTCCAGCCCGCTCCCGCCCCAGTCAAGATTTCATTTATTTTTAAGCATGAGGTTGTGTATCAGGTTGCATTTTGTGCTGCTTAACTATTTTATTTTGTTTCTTTTGCTTTTAGAGAATGACTATTTTTATTTGTGACCACAGGATGGAGATGAGCATTAGTGATTTACTTCTGGTTGTCCGCTGAAGTGTGGAGATTGCGGTCGGTACTGTGGCAAGTTTTCAGATGTCACTTTTTTGTATTTATTAGTTCCCTTCTGTCTACTGGATTTTGAATTTGTTGCTCAGTAGAAAATATGGAGACAGGACATGTAGGGCACGTTGCGAGATACTGGAGGTTTTTAATTGCAGAGCTGAAAGTGAGAGCGAGAGTTCACCTGTCAGGAAGAGACAAGATAGGGACAGAAAAAAAAACAACTATTCGAGGTACTCACTTTTTTTACTTTTTTTTGTTTTTGTATAATACAGATTGCGCAATGTGTGTTTGGGGGGGGCGGCAAACCGCAAGCTCGGTGAGAAAGACGTTACGTTATGAGCTGTGCCAGTCTGTGTTTCTATTTTCAGTTGGCACAGCTCACTGATTTGTTGGTGTTATGAGGCTGAGGAGTGTAGGGTAGTTCCAGTTGGCTACTATATCATCTGATAAGGACATGGCTCAGATGATGTAGTAGCCAATCAGAATGCTGGATTTCTTTAGCCCATTTTATAAATGACTATATATTACTTGATATTAGTTATGTATGTGTACTATATGTTTTTCCTCTGTATTTGTATTTTACTTTTAACAGACGTGGAGCCTTTGCAAATGAGTCTATAACTCAAAGGGTTGTAATTCCGATTCTATAAATAAATAAAAATACATAATATCCACTTAAGTTTATCTGACTCTCGTGGCTTTTCTCTTTGTGATCTATTATTTTAACCACACTTTTTCCTTGACCCCCATATTTGCATATATTTGAGTGCTTTAATGTATGGTGTTTACTATTTAGTACATTATTTGATTAGTTTGTTCTTACTGTATTCTTATGAATTTTTTTTATCTTGTCTCAATATTGTTGACTGCACCTGTAGTCGGTTTAGCTTTGCTATGTAATGTGAGGGTGCAGGCCACAGGGGGAGGCAGGGATTGTTTTGTTCCTGCATTGTATGTTCGTTACTCTTTCCTCATGTTTGTTATCATAATTCTTCTCCTTTTTTTAGTTGACTCTGGTGGTATAGAAACATTTTCAATAAAGTATATTCCTGGCCCAGTGGTGCTGAGGGTTGAGGCGCTGGATGCCACACCTCATGCCATGCCGGTGACCTGAGTTCGGGAGTGAATCGCGGGTACCGGGGGTCGGCAGGGAGGGAATGAATTGAGCATCCTCAGGACAGCTCTCCTTTCCCAGCGGGAGGGTATTGGAGGTGACTGGTGTCCCTGCAACCCCCGGTGGAGACCGGGGGCACTGCAGGATAGCGTTCCAGACAGTTGCGTGGGTTGAGCATGGCAGACGCCAGCAGGGTTGCCATGCGCCATGGCATCATTGTATGCCACGTTCAGGAGGGTGGGGAAGTACCTGTTCCCCCCCGCCAGCTTGATAGGTGTGGCTCCACAGTGCCTGACCGCCACATGTCCGTAACGGGACCTCCGCCTCTGCCCCTTGAACTCCCCACAGACCTAGGGTCCGAGGCCCCATGGGGAGAGCCAACGACTTTGAGGAGGTTGAGGTCTCAGTGGGTGACAGAGCAGCAGGTGAGCTGGTAGCCTGAGAGAGTCCAGTAAGGTGGGGCGCCATAAAGAGAATAGAAAAAAATAATTAAAGTATATTCAATCATAAAAAAAATGCACAGACACACAAGAAAGGTAAAGAAGTACAACACCTTTTCACCTTTTTCTTTCAAAACCACTGAAAATCAAATCAACTTAACTGTATTTGCCAGAAATCTTATGCCCATAAACTGGATATGCAACAGGCATACATTATCTTAAAAATTTATTATTTTCACTCATGGCTGATGAATGCTTTGCCACTCATGATATCCCTACGTTCATCAGCCAGTTGTAAAAATAATTAAGTTATAGTTAGGATGCCTGTTACATATCCCCTAAAATATATATTTCCCAATTATTGGCAGATTGTATAGCCAGCATAAAATAAAATGATTACCTTCTAGTAAAATGCCTCCTGTGTTACTGTTATCATTGCACAGTGTATTCTGAATATACACTCTTGTTTATCCGAACCCCAGTTTATCTGAATTGATTGGATGTCCCCACGTGGTTCAGATAAACATGGTATTTATATATAGTAAATGTTGGCAAAATGTGGTGTACAAATAAATCATACCATTGAGGGGGTCGAGAAAATTATAAAACCATGAGCCCGAAGTTCAAGTAACTTTTATGAACTTGTTGGCCCCCAAGATGGTATTATTTCATGAGTGTACCAGACTTCATAATTTTTTTATTTTGTATAAATATACTGTAGTAGGTTGGTCACTGTTTTCTAGGTTCTGTGTTTTTTCCTGTAACATAGAAACATAGAATTTGACGGCAGATAAGGACCGCTTGGCCCACCCAGTCTGCCCATATTCCTACCTAATGGATAAGCTGCAGATCCTAGTTATCCAGCAGCCTACTTCTTTCTACCTCCACCCCTAGAATTGCCTTATGACTGTCCCATGCATGCTTGAATTCAGTCACTGTTTTTGACTTCACAACCTCCTCCGAAAGGCTGCTCCATGCATCCACAACCCTCTCTGTGAAAAAATACTTCCTTAGATTACCTCTGAACCGCCTCCCCCATCTTCAAATTGTGCTCCCTTGTTCTTGCACACCTCTTTTTGAAAGATGCTACCCTCTTGGACTTTGTTGATTCCCTTGAGGTACTTGAAAGTTTCTATCATGTCCCCCCTCTCCCTCCTTTCCTTGAGGCTATACATATTAAGGTCCTTTAGTCTGTCTTCATATGTCTTCCGGTGCAGACCCTGCACCATTTTAGTTGCCCTCCTCTGGACAGCTTCCATCTTGTCTATGTCTTTGTGGAGATTGGGTCTCCAGAACTGCACACAGTACTCCAGATGTGGTCTCACCAGCTGTCTGTACAGAGGGATAACAACTTCCTGTTTTCTACTGGTGATGCCTCTCCCTATGCATCCCAGTATCCCCCCAACCCTCCTTACTGCCATCTCACATTGCTTGCCAACCTTTAAGTTATCTGATATGACTACCCCAGGTCCCTTTCCATTTTTGTTGTTGTTAGTATCTCACCCCCCATTGTGTACTCTTCCCTTGGGTTTTTGTTTCCCAGGTGCATCACCTTGCACTTCTTAGCATTAAATCTAAGCTGCCATACATTTGACCATTCTTCCAAACTTGCCAAGTCCCTTTTCATCCTTTCCACCCCACCTTGCGTATCAACCCTTTTGCAGATCTTTGTGTCGTCTGCAAAGAGACATACTTTTCCTTCCAGTGCCTCTGCAATGTCACTTATAAAGATATTGAAAAGGACTGGTCCTAGAACTAAACCCTGTGGTACCCCACTAGTAACTCCCCTTTCTTCAGAGTGGACTCCATTTACTATTACCCTGTGTGTCCTATTCTCCAGCTAATTCTTTACCCAGGCTATCATCTTGGGACCCGCTCCCAGGCTGGCTAACTTGTATATTAATCTTTTGTGTGGGACTGAGTCAAATGCCTTGCTAAACTCTAGGTAGGCCATGTCCACAGCTCCTCCCTGATCTTCTACTTTGGTCACCCAGTCAAAGAAGTCTATTAGATTTGTCTGGCATGACCTTCCCGCTGTGAATCCATGCTGCCTTGGGTCCTGTGCCCCTCTGGTCTCTAGGTACTAGACAATTCTTTCCTTCAGAAGTGATTCCATCATTTTTCCTGTCACTGAGGTTAAACTAACTGGTCTGTAGTTTCCCGCTTCTGCCCTGCTCCCACTTTTGTGAAGGGGAACCACATCTGCCCTCCTCCAGTCCTCGGGTACCACCCCATCCTCCCATGATTTGTTAAAGAGGGTAGTCAGTGGTGTCACCAGTTCTACCCTTAGTTCTTTTAGAATTCTGGATGAATCCCATCAGGCCCCATTGCTTTGTCCACCTTCAGTTTTAAGAGTACTTTCAGAACCCTTTCTTCTGTAAATGGGCTGATATCAACTTCTATATCCAGAGTGTTTCTATTGTTTGTTTTAGGTACCTCCCCCTCTTCATTTGTAAATACTGAGCAATAATATTTGTTTAGTATCTCTGCCTTTTCACAGTCACCCTCTGCTCACCCCCCCTCCCCTTTATTAAGCCTCACTATCCCTCCCTTACTCTTCCTTCGCTCCCTGATGTACCTAAAAAAGGTTTTATCCCCCTTCTTAACTGAGTTGGCCATCTTTTCCTCAGTTCAGGCCTTTGCTGTTCTGACTGCCTTCCAAGCTTCCTTTGCTTTAACTGTACAATGCTCTGTCCTGCTCCTTCTGTGATTCCTTGTACTTTCTGAATGCTTTCTTTTCTCTTGAACCTTCACTGCCACCTCCTTTGAGAACCATAGTGGTTTCTTACATAATTTTGTTTTGTTTATTTGCTTCACAAAGGCTTGTTACCTCTGTGATGGCAGTTTTTATTATTCCCCATTGTTCTTCCACCCCTCCTTCCTGCCCATTTGCTAGCGCATTCCTTAGGCACTCACCCATTTTGGCGCAGTCAGCCCTCCTGAAGTCCAGTACTTTTGCCTTTGTATGGCTTGACTCTATTGCTGTGTTTACTGTGAACCATACTGTTCGATGGTCGCTAGTTCCCAGATGGCTACCCACTTCTACATCTGTGATCCTCTCTCCATCTCCATTTGAGAGGACCAGGTCTAAGATTGCTCCCTCTCGAGTGGGTTCCAATACTAGTTGTCTAAGGCATGCCCCCTGTAGGGCATCTAGAATAACCCCACTCTTAGAAGTGGCTGCTGCAACTGCACTCCAGTTAACATCTGGCATATTCAGATCACCCATCAGCAATATCAGGGTTTTAAATAACTGATTAGCAATTTTTTTCCTGGGACAATACTAACTGTACAGAAAGTATTTATATAGGTTTTCTAGAAGTGTGATGTTTGTAAAACACAATGAGGCAAGTGCTATGCATTTTTACAATGTTTTAGCACTTTTAGGAGCAAAACGCTAATCAATTTTTAGTTAAATAAAACCCTGAATATCTCCCCGTTATCTGCCATTCTCAGTATACTTTCTATCATTTCCTTGTCCATTTCCTCCCTCTGAGAGGGGGGTCTATATACAACCCCTGTGCGGATTGTGGTGCCATTGCCTGCCTCTAAATTGACCCACAGTGCTTCTTCTCCTCCCTGTTTACCCTTTTGTTCTGTTGCTTTGATTCCTTCTTTTATGTAGAGAGCTATTCCTCCTCCTCTTTTACCCTCCCTGTCCCTCCTGTAGATAGTGTATCCTGGTATGTTTACATCCCAATCATGGTTCTGTGTGTACCATGTTTCTGTGACTGCCACAATATCCAGATGTTCCTCCTCCATCAAGGCCACTAATTCAGGAAGCTTGTTACCCAGACTACGGGCATTGGTACTCATTGCTCTCCATTTTTTGATGGCTTTACCTTCTGCAGCAGCATCCCCCACTGACCTTTCTACCTTGGTCTTTTTCTCATTTAGTACCCTGTTTTGTAGGGGGAGGCTGGGATTTTCCTGCTGCTTATCAATGCCTCCCCCCTTGACTAGTTTAAAAGCTTGCCAATGAAGCATTTAAACTGATTGCCCAAAAGACTTGTTCCCTTCCTGGACAGATGCAGACCATCCTGCCAGTATAGGCTGGTGTCCCTCCAGGTGGAACCCCAGTCCCCAATGAAGCCAAACCCCTGTGCTCCACACCATTTTTTCAACCATTCATTAAACTGCATGGTGCAAAGTACCCTCGCCTCACCCATGCCACTGACGGGCAGCACCTCTGAGAAGGATACTGTGTGTGCTACTTGTCTTAAGCTCCTCCCCAACTCTACAAAGTCCTTCTGCACTGCTCTAATCTCATGATGAGCCAAGTCATTTGTCCCTAGGTGGACAATGACGTCCAGCTCAGACTCCCTGCAACTGTTCTCGTGATCCCAAGGATGCGCTCTTCCCCTCCAACAAGCCATGGCACTAGGCATGCACCTTACTTCAGTTTTCCCTGCTCCCCAGTTCTATCCCCCAATAATTGAGTCCCCAGCAGCAGCTGCTTTTTTCCTGTGGTGCCTCTGCCTCCTTCCTGAGGGCTCCCTTGTGACAGTTGTCTGCACCCTCCTTAGTCTCCTCTGTGGTGCATACATAGGGGAACTATGCTCCCCAGAAGTGGTATGGATTGTGGAGTGGAACAACTGACTGGGTGTGCCTCTGTTCCACCACCCTTACCCTCCCTGAGCCCACTGTGGTCCAACTGCTGTGCTTTCTTGCAACCTCTGAGGTAGTGGTGGTGGCTCTGGTGCTCCCTGGATGGGGAGGTTCCCTGCTACTGTCCAGTGCGGCTTGAAGACGGGCAACTTCTCCTCAGGGCAGATAGTTGTCTCAAACAGGGCAGCATCTCAGATCCAGAAAGACTCCCGGAAGACTGCTGCCCCACAGCTATTACATTGTACTACTCCCCACATAACTGTCTACCTTGTTTTTTTTTTTGTGTGTGTGTGATTGGTGTGTTATATAGAAATATATGTATTTATATAATGTGTATGCTTATATTGTCAGTGCAGTGTGCTAGAGGGGATATGACAGTGATATGCACCTTGCCTTCTTGAGGAAATGATGTCAGAACCCCAGGTATAAATGAACTATTTCCAGGGGTGGGGTGAGGGGGAAAGGTTTGAGTCTAAACTGTGCACTCACAAAACAATCAGCTAAAAGCTCTGACCTACCGCTGCGATGAGTGCCTTCCTGTTAGCAAGATGCCATACACGACAATTTGACAGAGAAAATACCCTGCTAATCAAACAGAGAAAAATCCGAACGTCCAAGTCAGACACAGGTAAACCTCCTCAGCTCCCAAACAGCCTGGCGACTTGTGCTCTGAAAACAGTCAGCCCCAAAACATGTCAGCTGTGCAGAAGGGCAGACACAGAAAACAGTATTCAGCCTCTGTGGGTTTAAACTCTTCCTGCACTGAAAATCTTAACAATTGTAACAAAAGCAAAGCAAGCTCCACCTCCCTCTGTTGATTGAAAGACTGCCTTTCTGATAATTCTACGTTCCTTATTTCACCCTTCAGTAAGAAGTATCCTCCACCTGAAGAATATTAACTTTCCTAAGGAATCTGCTTCAAACCAAAGACAATTGTAAATTGCTAGGTTCACCTCCCTCTGTTGTGAGCACAACTCGCTTTCTTGCAAATCTTAAAGTCCAGTGTTGCAGCTTCCAGCCAGAGGTAGCTTCACCTGAAGACTATTAGGTTATCCGATGAGCCTACCAAAATTAGTACTTTTATCAAGGTCTGTAAGATTCTTCCAGAGCTATTGGCTGTTAAGTAGCTGTGATATAAGCACTTCCTGACACAGTCTGGCCTGGCCTTTTAAGGCACACAGAGATAAACAAAAGAAAAACCAGTTTCCACCCCCTAGGCACTGTCTGGGTCCAATACACAGCCTGTAACCTGCTCTCAATTCAGGGCTTATGACAAATTCTTAGCCCAGTGAATACTCACAGTATTACAAATACTGCAATGCAAACAGTCAATCACAGTCAGTATTCTTAAGTAGCTAGAAGGTATTTTCCAAAGTGTAATGGTATGTTTAGTTGTGTTTTTCCATAGTGTAGCGGGTTTTTTTTTGCGTTGTGTAGTGCCTTTTGAGGAACTGTTATTGTTGTGTCCCTGTAGTGTTTCCGTAGTGCAGAAGCTTCCTATAAAAGGTGTGGCTCTGATGGTCTTCCCCTTAGTGTGTTCAAGATGAAGAGCGCTGTGACGTCTGGTCAGAAGTGGTGTTTAGACTGTCTTCAGGAGCAGCAGTTCGGAGCACAGCGCAGTTGGTAGCATGACTTGGAGTGGCAGTAGGAGAGGCAAGCTGTTTGTAGTTAGGAGCCTTGTGGGTGTCAAAAGCAGCATGGAGGGACAAGCTGCAGCAGCATGGCATTGGAGGGACATGAGTGTTTGGTGACTGAAGCTGGAGGGAGGTGTGTATGAGATAGGAATTTGTTTTGTGGGTTTTTTTTGAGAGAGGCTGTTGTATATAGTATGGACGATTTTGGGGTGGCAGTTCCATGTGTTAATAAAGTGGCTCCTACATGTGTTATTAAGGTGTTTGTTACATGTCTTACTCAGGATGTAACAGGGTGGTTCATAATGTATTTGTTTGGTATTAAGGTATTAACTTATTAATACAGTATAAATGACAGATGGATGATAGACCGACAGACAGATGTTTTCTTTTAACTGGTGATGAGCAGATTACTGGGAAAAATGACTGCAGGAAAGAATTTTTAAAGGGAAGATAAACCTTGCGTTACCTTTTTTTAAATACATATAGAATAAATTATAGGAAAGTGGCAGTCTACAGGTAAAATCGTTCCACTGACAGTGTCAGATACACTTTTAGATCATTTGTGCAACAAGATGGAATTATTTTGCAAATGTATAGCACGTTCATATCTTTTGTTTTATGTATTATATTTGCATATATTCCATGTCACCCTATTTTCAGGGAGCCAACCTAGTTTTGCCCATTTCTGTGACACTCACCCTGGTCACATGGGACCATTCTAATTCCTCAAAGCTTTAGGCTCAAAGAACAAACTGTTCCTCTTGTCTTTCAGTGGGTCTAGCTCTGCATTTCCACTATTGGTTAAGCAGAACATTAGGACCTTATGAAAACTGCCTGATTTTTAGTGGTCAAAAAAATCAGGCGATCTTTATTATTTATTTATTTATTTAGTGATTCAGAAAAGACCTTTGAGTGCAAGCTCTTTTACAAAGGTTCCACGTCATAGATTGCAGAACAAAGTACAATAGGAGAAAGCAAAGGTACATCACAATGATACAGCTTGGATTCAGAACTTACAGAATAACTCAAAACATAGGTACAAGTTAAAATAACAAGAAAATCACTCTATGAGGGTGGGGGAATAAGCAGCCACAAAGTGCCTTGTCCGTAGTTCAGAGGGATGGGGATAGCTGGCAGTGGGGTGAAGAAAGGAGGTACAAGAGAGAGAGATGTACTGCAGTGGAGGTGAAGGGTGGGTGAAGAAGGGCGATAAGGTATAGGGAGAAATGGTGGGGTGAGGGGAAACTGAGGAGAGAGGACATGCTAGAGTAACATGGTGGAGCGTGAGGGCACATGGTCAGGCAGCCTGCATTAGTAGTGACTGTTAGGGAAACTCACAGGACTGTGAGTTGGGGGAGGGGAAGGGGTGGTGGGCGCGGAAGGAGCATGATGTAAACTGATTGCTGATGTCCTTCATTTGAAAATATTGCCATGGATATTTGGTTAGCTAAAAATGGCTTGATTTTAAAAAGCTAGTGGAGCCAAAACAGGCAGGCAGGAAAATAATATAGATTTTAAGCAGTAGTCAGTTGTAACTTTTATTTCTGGAGTATTTTTCTCTTTCCTTTTGCTCATAAGAAAGTCTTCTATATGATAATATTGTGCTGGATGTGTGGAACAGCTCTTAGCCGGGCAGCTGACATATCTAGCTCTACTTCCCCCCATTACATCATTAGCATTGTGACCTCACTGGCAGTGACATCACAGGTGAATGACCTGGCAGTCACTGAACTGCTGTTCTTAAGCAGCAGTGATGTCACAGTCAGTAAAGTCACAGTGCTGGTGATATGGTGGTGGGTGTTGGGGACAGCAGAGCTAGATATATCAGTTGCCAGGCAGAGTGCCGTTCCACACATCACAACTACTGACATCAAATAAACAATCTTCTAATTAAACAAAGCGAAATGAAAAAGTACATTAGATATAAAATGGTAATGGTTGGCTGCTTTTAAAAAGTAATATTAGTTTTCAGCAGTACACTAGCTCCTTTAAGTTTTTCTTTTCCAGTAGGGCCGGAGTCAAGTTCCCTGCAGGGGATCTGGATACCCTGGGGGGGGCAAGGAAGTGGGGGTTGAAGTTCAATGCAGGGAAACGCAGGGTGCTGCATCTGGGGGTCAGAAACTTGGGACATGCATACACCCTGGGCGGGGACCACACTGCAAGTCACATCGGGCAAGCGGGACTTGGGGATAGTGGTGGACAGCAAAATGAATAACATGAATAACATTGAGAATTGTCGAAGAGCTGCAGCAAAAGCAAACATGATACTGGGCTGCATAACCAGGGGGATTACTGGTGATCCTCCCTCTGTATAATGCCCTGATTAGGCCGCATCTTGAGTACTGTGTGCAGTTCTGGAGACCCCATCTTAACAGTGACATGGCGCTGCTGAACCACAGGAGGGCAACCAGGATGATTCAGGGCATGGAGGGTAGGACCTATGAGGAGAGACTGGATGAACTCAATCTGTACGCACTGGAGGAGAGGGGGGACAAAGGGGACATGGTAGAAACTTTCAAGTACGTAAAGGGGATAAATAAGGGGGGAGTCAGGGAAGTGTTCAGGCTTAAAAAGGGAGGAACTACCAGGTGGCACGAGTGGAAGCTGGAAGGGGGGGAGTACAGGAGGAACGCAGGAGACACTTCTTCACAGAGAGGGTGGTGGCACCATGGAATGCATTGCCCAGGATTATGGTGGAAGAGACCACAGTGGAAGGATTCAAGAAGGGTTGGGACAGGTACAGGGGGAAGCTGAGGCCAGGGAGGGCCACCTCTGGGGCTGGGGGGTAGAGGAGCGAGCTCCCACTAGGGGGCTAGCTTCTGAGCAGACACAATAGACCATGGGGCCTATTCTGCTGGCTTTCACTATGATACTATGATAAGAACTTTTGTTAGAGTGCTGATTGCTGCCTGTTAAGTGTTTATGGATGAAACAATGTGTTGATTGTTACCAAGTGTGTTGACTGTTGTTTGTTAAACTTGAGGCAGGATACAAATTTAAATGGAAAGAATGAGCTTGTCTTACATGCTGACTTTGAAACAAAGATGGAGACACTATTTGTCTGAAGCTGTTGTTTCAAAATGCTTTGGGATCTGTCAGTTTGGAATTATTTTTTTCTGCATGTTAGTGAGTTTATATTCTGACAAAATGTGTTTGTGGGGAATCACATCTGCTCTACAGTGTTCAAATGTCTTTTTTTAGTTTTATACTGGAGCAATTAATGGAAAGCCCAGGGCAGTGTGATGCAACACTTTGTGTGAGTTATTGTTTTTCACCTACTTTATTAAGCTGTGTAATTCCTGTATTTTTGTGTGTTTTAAACCAAGTGCTGTGAGGGCAAGATGTGTAGCTTCATTGTGTATTTTTCTTTTTTTTTAGGAATTTGAACTGCTTGTAATGTGTTTCTTTTTAATATATGATATCTCAGTAGCTGAGATGCAATATCTTATTTTCACTGGAGTCCTGCTTTTAACCTACTGTATTTCTGAAGCTAGGTAGATTGCGGCACTGAGAGATTAGGTGTGTTGTGAAAGATCACATAGTGTGTGTTTGACTCTAACAGGGCTTTCACTGGTACTATTTGTATTTTTAGCTTTGCTGGAGTGTGAAGCAAAATGTTGAGACAGCCTGTTTATGAAAATATTGTTTTAAAACTGAGGTAGGGAAGTTTAAAGAAGACACAAAAGGTAAAAATGTGATTTTAGCAAATTTGTAGTACATGCCAGTTTATTTTCAGAGCTGGGTATGCTTTATCACAATAGCATTCTCACTTGTTATATATATAGGAAAAAAATACAAAATTGCTTTTTGCACTGTAAGTCAATGGTGGATATTTCTATAGGCTTATAAGCCTTGCTGTATTTACTTTCTGTGGCAGATAAAATGTGCAGCTTGTCTCAGACTGATGCTGTTTCAGTATGTTAACCTGCAGATGTCACACACACACTGCAGACACCTTAATTTATTTCAAAAGTTTTACCAGGAAAGACATACTAAGCTGATAACAGTTTGTTTCCAGATGCACCCTCAGTGGGAAGGAAAAGCGGAGTATGATAAAACTTGACAGCAAAATGTAATAAATAAAAGAAATCCAAAAAATACACACTAGTAAGATTCTGAACACCGATATATAATAACAATGCAATCGCTATAATAAAACTGACAGATGTACTGAATAGAATTAGCATGGGTCATGTACAAAAGCCCTGATAAGATGATGCGTAGAGGGGAGATTGTAGGGTGTGAGGATGCCTAAACCCGGTGCAGTCAAGCATATTTACAGAAGTGAGAAGAAAAGTCATGAAGATAGGATCTGAAGGAGAAGAGGGAGGAGGCAGAGTGCACAGCAGGACGAAAGAAAGACCACATCTTAGGAAACCTGAAGGACAAAACAGATTGACCTGCAAAAGATTTCATGTAAGGAAGGGTGAGACATCTAGGATCGGAGTTACAGAGGCCTCTGTACAGATCACTGGTGAGGCCACATCTGGAGTACTGTGCTAAGTTCTAGAGTCCTCTCCTAAGGAAAGATAAAACAGGCTGGAGATGGTGTAATGTAGGGTGACCAGAATGATTCAGAGCCAGCAGGGCAGGTCTTATAATGATCAGCTCAAGGCACTGAACATATGCTTGCTGGAGACCAGACGAGAGAGGGGAGATATTACAGAGGTCTTCAAGTTCCTGAAAATAACAAATAAGGTAAACGGCAAGGAATTATTTAGCATAAGTAATGATTCAAGAACACACGGGCATGAGTGTAAACTAGTGGGGTGGGGGTTCAACAGGGAAATGAGAATGTTTTATTTTATAGAAAGGGTAGTTGAGCTGTTGAACAGTCTGCCAGCTGATGTGGTGGGTGCCTAAACCATTAATGGTTTCAAGCAAGGCTGGGAGAGAGGGAAAGGTCAAGTGGTTGCTCAGGGCAGTAGCAGCAGGGTAGGGAGCATGCGTTTGGATAGTGAGGGCTAGAACCCTGTATAGCAATAGGTCCTAGGGTGCTACATGGATCTTGAATGGACTATTTGGTCATTTTTTTGCCATCCATATCTATTTTTCTAGGGAGTAAATGAGGGCACAAGGAGAAGAAAGGAGGGAGGTTTAGATGGAAGGGCACAGAACCAAGCCAGAGAGAGATGCCTGGCTTCGAGGGAGGGATGGGAGAGTGATGAATAGAGGGAACAGGAGGGGGCGAGGGACGCAGTCTAGTGCAGAATGACAGAAGGAGTGAAATAGGAGGTACAGTGTGACGAGAATGGACTTAGGAACAGTGTTACAGACAATGTCACTATATTGTGAAACTAGGAGGATAATTTTTACAAGGATTTCCCTTTCAGTGGAAAGCGTAATGCATGCTTTATTCATGTAAAGAGCTTCCAAGTTTGGGATGCAGCTTCTAGCTGATGGCATCTATGTGTACAGGGAAGTCCTGGTGATGTCCCAACCAAACCACAATGTTTTTGAAGAAGGAGACATCCTCTATCAGCACACCATCTAGGGACTGGAAGGTGGGAGGAGGGTAAGTCTGACCAGCCTTTACCTGGTGCCAAAGGACAAAGAGAGGGGTTTTTGTTTGACATTAAGGGGCACGTTATTATCCTGGAACCAGTGTTGGATATTGGAAAGATCCAGTTTTAACCAGGTACCCAGGTCAGAAGTAGAGCTGCCAGAGGAATAGATAACTGTACCGTCAGCAAAGCATACATGAGAATGGCCACAGAGGTACAGGCATTAGGGAGGGCATTTAGGAAAATAGAGAAAAGGATCCAGCTCAAGGCAGAACTCTGGAGAACACCTGTGAAGACTGAAGCGGAAAGGAAACTGATCTCCAATATGAACAGCTTGGGACATACCCTCAAGGTAGGATCAGAACCAAGTAACTGCAAGGTCCAAGAGACCCACCCATTTAAGATTTTCCAGGAGACTGGGGTATGTAACAGTGTCAAAAATTTTGGTTAGGCTGATAAAGACTGTTTATGTATTTAGGCCCTGATCCATGCCAGACAGGATGGAATCAATGAGCCTGAGGAGGGAGGAGGAGGAAATGGAATGGGAGTTACAGAAACCAGACTTGAAAGGGGTGGAGAAAGATGAGGAGTCCGGTAAAGGGGAGTAGGAAGATGGATCACGTCATTTGGGAAGGGTAATGGTCATAGCACATTTCCAGACATCAGGAATGGTGGACATACTGTAGTGAAAGAGAGATTGAGGATAGACGTGATACAGAAAGCAATAGCAGGAGCAGACAGAGGGAGGTTAAGGGTCAAGTTCATCAGGGCAAAGACATATGACGGGGTTAAGAGCAAGACAAGCTTTAAGAAAGGCAGAAGGAGTGATGGAAGAGAGGGGGAGGGGAGGTGTAGAGGAGGGACATAGAAACAGACTATGATGGCAGATAAGGACTGCTTGGCCAACCTAGTCTGCCCATTTCACTACCTACAGGATAAGCTGCAGATCCTAGTTAACCAACAGCCTATTTCTTCCTAACCCCCACAAGAATTGCTTATGTCTGTCCCATACATTCTTGAATTCTCCCACAGTTTTAGACTCCTCAACCTCCTCAGGAAGGCTACTGGTGGTGGCACTTTCAATAATGAGTGTTACTCCTCCTCATCTGTCAAATCATGGAAAAGGGTATGTTTAAAATTAGTAACAATATGGGACAAACGGGAAAAACAAGGAATGGGGTACTTATTTTCAAAAAATGTAAACAAGCATGGGTACCACTTTATATTTTGAGTGCCACCACCGGGGGAAGACTGTTCCATGCATCCACCACCCTCTCTGTGAAAAAATACTTCATCACATTGTCCCTGAGCCGTCCCCCTCTATCTTCAAATTGTGTCCCCTTGTTCTTGCACCTCTCTTTTTCTGAAAGATGCGACCCTCTTGGACTTTGTTGATTCCACTGAGGTACTTAAAAGTTTCTATCATGTCCCCCCTCTCCCTCCTTTCCTCAAGGGTATACATATTAAGCTCCTTTAGTCTCTCCTCATATGGCTTCTCTTGCAGACCCTGCACCATTTTAGTTGCCCTCCTCTGGACTGCCTCCATCCTGTCTATGTCCTTGTGGAGATGGGGTCTCCAGAATTGGACGCAGCACTCAAGATGGGGTCTCACCAACTGTCTGTACAGAGGGATAACAACTTCCTGTTTTCTGCTGGTGACGCCTCTCCCTATACATCCCAGTATCTCCCCAGCCCTCCGTACTGCCTTCTCACATTGCTTGCCAATCTTAAAGACATCTGATATGATTACCCCCAGGTCCCTTTCCATTTTTGTTGTTATTACTACCTCCCTCCAATTGTGTACTCTTCCCCTGGGTTTTTGTTTCCCAGGCACATTATTTTGCACTTATTTGCACTGAATCCAAGCTGCCATACTTCTGACCATTGTTTCAACCTTGCCAAGTCCCTTCTCATCCTTTCCACCCCGCCCCCCGTATCAACCCTGTTGCAGATCTTTGTGTCATCTGCAAAGAGGCACACTTTTCATTCCAGTCCCTCTGCAATGTCATTTATAAAGACATTAAAAGGGACTGGACCCAGTACTGAACCCTGCAGTACCCCACTAGTAATCCCCCTTTCTTCAGAGTGGACTCTGTTTACAATTACCTTCTGTGTCCTGTTGTCCAGCCAAAGTTTTACCCAGGCAGGGAGGAGGAGAAGAGAGGGAAGAGAGAGGAGAAGAGGAGATGAGGGGGAAAAAAGCATATATCCTAAATAAATACTTCTGCTCAGTATTTACTGAAGAGAAGGTAGAGCAGGGCCCACAGCTGAGCACCATGGACACAGCAGGGAGGGAGGTCTGCACTAGTCCCTTCACAAAAGAAGAGAGTCCTACAAGAGCTCGATAAGCTCAGGGTGGACAAGGCAATGGGACATGAGGGAATATACCCCAGGGTACTAAAGGAGATAAGGGTGGAATTAGCAGAGCCATTATCAGAACTGTTTAGTGAGTCTCTGAACACAGGAGAAGGGCTTATGTGATCCCGCTCCACAAGAGTGGTAGCAGGGAGGAGGCAGGGAACTACAGACCAGTCAGTCTTACCTCAGTAGTGGGCAAGATTATGGAGGCACTCCTTAGGAAAGGATAGTGCAACACCTGGAATCCATAGGAGCACAGGATCCAAGACAGCATGGGTTTACAACAGGAAGATCCTGTCAAACTAATCACATTGATTTCTTTGACTGGGTAACCAGAGTGGTGGACCAAGGGGGAGCAGCTGATGTCACCTACCTTGACTTCAGCAAAGCTTTCAATACTTTTCCACATAGAAGATTTATTAATAAGCTCGGTAGGCTTGGGGTGGGTCAGAAGTTGGTCAACTGGGAGGCAAACTGGTTGACTGGCAGAAAACAGAGAGTGGTGGTAAATGGTATACAGTCAGAAGAGATGCAAGTCACAAGTGGGGTATCTCAGGGTTCAGTCCTGGGGCCAGTACTCTCCAATATCTTTATCAGTGACATTGCAGATGGACTGGAGAGTAAGGTTTGTCTGTTTGCAGATGACACCAAGATCTGCAACAGAGTAGATGATCCAGATGGGGTGGGTAGAATGAGAAGAGATCTGGATAAACTGTCAAAATGGTCAGAAGAGTAGTAACTGGGGTTTAACGCAAAGAAGTGCAAGATCATGCACATAGGGAAGAGAAACACTGAAGCCACCTATAGGCTGGGAGGGGAGTTGCTGGCAGTCACAAGGGAAGAAAGAGACTTGGGCATCATCATCACAGATGACATGAAATCATCCAAGCAGACCACTAAAGCAGTAGGTAAGGCTAGGGGATGTTGGGGTGTATTAGTAGGGGTATCACAAGTCGTAAGAGGGAGGTAATAATCTCTCTTTACAAGACACTGGTTATGCCCCGTCTGGAGTACTGAGTGCAGTACTGGAGGCCACACCTTTACAAGGACATTAACCAAGCTGAGGCAGTTCAGAGAAGGACAACAAAAATGGTGCAGGGACTGCATCAGAAAATATATGAGGACAGATTAATGGAGCTCAATATGTATACCCTAGAGCAAAGGCAGGAGAGAGGTGATATGACTGAAACATTCAAACACCTTAAGAGCATTAACAAGGTGAAAGAGTCTAACATGTTTCAATATAAGAAAAATAGCAGGACAAGAGGACACAGCATGAGATTAGAGGGAGGCCAATTAAGGGGTAATGTGGGGAAATTCTTTTTCACAGAAAGGGTGGTGGATGCATGGAACGGCCTACCTCAGGAAGTGGTGGATATGAATACAGTGCAGGGCTTCAAACAGACATGGGATAGGCATAAGGGAGCAATACAGATGAGTATGAATAGATAGGCCATTGACAGAGCAGAGGCCGATAGCACATTCATAAGGTAGAAAAAGAAATGGGCAGACTGGATAGGGCTTGCGGTTCTTATCTGCCATCAACTTCTGTTTCTATGAATCTAACACAGGATGAGAAAGTCGGTGACCAGCATTTCCACAACTGCTATTGCTTTTTGGCCTTAGGTCTGTAGGTTTTCTACTTGTTCCTCATTTCCAGGGACTCCACCAGAGAAAGTTAAGAAATGTTATGAGGGTTCAGCCAGATGGCTGGCTCCCACTTTTGCTACCCCTGATATATGTAATATACTCACTTAGAGGTGAAGGAGTAATTGGGCTAAGGAACCTATGAATGGAAGATAACGGAGTTGCCCCTTGAGATAGTTTCTTCCTCTTCCTCTCTACACTCAACATTCTCTTCCCGCTGCCCATAATTATCTTCATAGTAGAAGCATAACATAGAATTTGTCAGCAGATAAGGACCACTTGGCCCACCCAGTCTGCCCATTTTTCCCTACCTACAGTATCCCATAGACCCTCTTATTTCAACTCCCCTAATTCCTTTCCACTAAGATTCTCTTATGCCTATCCCATGCATTCTTAAAACCCACCACTGTTTTCACCCCAGTACCTTGGCTGGTAAACTGTTTAGGAACCCACCACTCTTTCTGTAAAGGAGTACTTCCTCAGATCCCTTCTGAATCTTCCCCAGCATGTCCCCTTGTTCTTGAGAACACCTTTTCTGAAAAAATAGTTCCATCCTGTCCTTATTTACCTCTGTGATGTATCTGAAGGTCTCTATCATATCCCCTCTCTCTACTCTCTTCTAAGGTGAACATACTGAGTTCCTTTAGTCTCTCCTCGTGAGGCTTTTAATGCAGATCCTTTAGTATTTTCATTACCCTCCTCTGGACTGTCTCCACTCTGTCTACGTCCAACTGAAGATTGTGGTCTCCAGAACTGTACATAGTATTCTAAGTGAGATTTTACCAGCAATCTATACAGAGGTAGCACCACCTCCCTTCATCTGCTGGTGATACCTCTCCCTATGTACCTCATCATCCCACTAACCCTCCCAATTGCCTTTGTGCACTGCCTGGACACCCTTTCGGTCATCAGAGATTACTAGAAACATAGAATCTGATTGCAGATAAGGACCGCTTGGCCCACCCAGTCTGCCCATTTACCTACCTAATGGATAAGCTGCAGATCCTAGTTGACCAACACCCTACTACTTCTTACCCCACCCCCTAAAATTGCCTTATGACTGTCCCATGCATTCTTGAATTCCACCACTGTTTTTGACTCTGCAACCTCCTCCGGAAGGCTGTTCCATGCATCCACAGCCCTCTCTGTGAAAAAATACTTCCTCACATTACCTCTGAGCCACCCCCACCATCTTCAAATTGTGCCCCTTTGTTCTTGCACACCTCTTTTTCTGAAAGATGCTACCCTCTTGGACTTTGTTGTTTCCCTTGAGGTACTTGAAAGTTTCTATCATGTCCCTCCTTTCCTCGAGGCTATACACATTAAGCTCCTTAAGTCTCTTTTCATATGTCTTCTGGTACAGACCCTGCACCATTTTAGTTGCCCTTCTCTGGACTGCCTCCATCCTGTTTATGTCTTTGCAGAGACTGGGTCTCCAGAACTGCACGCAGTACTCCAGATGGGGTCTCACCAGCTGTCTGTACAGAGGGATAACTTCCTGTTTTCTATTGGTGATGCCTCTCCCTATGCATCCCAGTATCTCCCCAGCCCTCCTTACTGCCCCCTCACATTGCTTGCCCAACTTTAGGTCATCTGGTATGACTACCTCCAGGTCCTTTTCCATTTTTGTTGTTGTCAGTATCTCACCGCCCATTGTGTACTCTTCCCCTGGTTTCCCAGGTGCATTACCTTGCACCTCTTAGCACTGAATCTTAGCTGCCATACATCTGACCATTCCTCCAACCTTGCCAAGTCCCTTCTCATCCTTTCCACCCCACCTTGTGTATCAACTCTGTTGCAGATCTTTGTGTAGTCTGCAAAGAGACATACTTTTCCTTCCAGACCCTCTGCAATGTCACTTATAAAGACATTGAAGAGGATCGGTCCTAGTACTGAACCTTGCAGTACACCACTAGTAACCCCTCTTTCTTCAGAGTGGACTCAGTTTACTGTTACCCTCTGTGTCCTGTTCTCCAGCCAATTCTTTACCCAGGCTACCATCTTGGGACCCACTCCCAGGCTGGCCAACTTGTATATTAATCTTTGTGTGCGACTGTATCAAATGCCTTGCTAATGTCTAGGTAAGCCATGTCCACAGTCCCTCCCTAATCTACTGATTTGGTCACCCAGTCAAAGAAATTTATTAGATTCATCTAACATGACTCCATGGTCTCTCTACTGCTTGGTGGTTATCAACACAGCATGCCATTTTATGTCATGTGTGATACTCCACTGAGTGTTTTGGTTATTAGAAGACCTCCCCTAACCAGGCCTCAGCACCAGGAGGTCATCAGGTCATTTCATGAAAAAATACAAGTTAATGTTGCAAACAAGCCAACGGGGCTATTAACTTCTGTACAAACAATGTTAAACCAAAAAACATCTCCAAGGTTGCAGAATCTGAATTTATATTCTCTAGGGCCTTCTGGAAGCCCCCTCTCCCTCCTTCCTGTTTCGAGACATGGGAAAGTAGTGGTCTCATCTCCTCTTAGCCACAGGACCACCACATGAGCTACTGTATTGTTCAGAGAGCTGAAAAATACAAAAATATAAAGGAAAACTGTCAAGTGTCCTCAGCTGTATGTTCATTCTCCCTCCTCTCCTTATTGTGTGGCACTCAATTAAACTGTTGGTCCCAGCCTTCCTGTTACACTGAATGGGCCCAAAGGATCGGAGACAGAGTGTACTGTGCAGCTCAAAGGTCCCTCCTGCACTCTCCCCAACCTTCTAATTTTCTTCAGGTTGAGGGTTCTTTGAACTTATGCCCCCAGACATATTGTTATTCTGGAGTTGCAGATGTATACAAACATCCCCATACGATCTTCACCCATCCAAGTTATTTAGAAGGCCCCAGGAGTTATTGGGCTCCAGTCCCTCTGTAGTTCTCCTAGAAGGGGAGTACTATATGCATTTATACCCTTGGGGGAGGTAAGGTTCCCTTCCCCCATTTTGGTATTATCTACAGGTATGGAAAATGTGCATCTGTGAAATTAGGAACTGTTCTTGGTAAAACAGTAAAATCTACCTCACCCCGCAAGAGGTGGGGTAGTCCCAGAAGGGGTGTTCTTTTAAACTCTGCTGCAGGTGTTGAATTAATGTACTGCATTACCAGTCACTGGGATATGCCTCATTCACCCCCCCCCCAGCCCACCAGCCTGGGCTAGCATCTGCAAAGGCAACCAGAAACTTCCACGCAGGCCCCAAGCAGGACAGGCACAAACAGGCTGAGGTGAAATCTTCCCTGTATAAGGGTTGCCAATAGCGGGCATGTGGCTCGATATTGCTCAAGACACCCTTGGGATTCCTGCCACCATGCCACTCCATGTACCCAGTGTGCAACATAGAGGACACTCTCACTAGTAGAAAGCCATCACCAGCATTAGTCTAGTCCCCCACCATTCATTGCAGTTCCCATACTACTGCGTGTAATTTACAGGGAGCGCATTACTAGAGCGGTACAGAAAAAGTTAATTACTGTATATTTTTAAACAATTTATAATACTTGTGACCCCTGTTAACAGTGCAAACTTCTGGCTGATGTTCAGAGTCTTAGAAGGTCACCTCTTGTGAAAGCCGAATAAGAGAACAATAGTTCATCAAGAACCAGCTAATGATGTACAGTTCCACTTATTTTTTATGTTGACTGTGCACAGCACAAGAAACATTTTGGGACAGCTTTCTCACAAGCAGGCTGTGGAGGTGCTGCACTGTTGTGGCCAATGCCCCCACAGCCTGCAAAGGCTTGTCCTGCTTCCCCCAATGCCGTTGCACGCTGCTGGTGACACGGGTTTGGAACCTTGCCACCAACTTGTGACAATTTCGCCACTGCAATCAGGGGCCGCCTTGTCATTGCAGCATCAGTCATCTACTGCAATGAAGGATCGACCCGTCATTGCAGGGTGGAACTCCCAAACCCTGATATTGTTTGTGAACATGGTGGCGGCTTGCCACCATGTTCACAAACAATATAACCCCCCACCATGTTTATTTGCTGATGGGGGCCCCAATCCCCATCGGCTTCAGTGCCCCACTGTTGATTTTGCCGACGACGGAGCCCACTCCCCATCGGCATTCTGTAAACCCCCCCACTTTCATTGTCTGCTGATGGGGTGCCCAATCCCCATTGGCATCATCTGGACCCACCCTTTTGTTGTGTGACAACGGGGGTGCCCATTCCTCCGTCGGCTACAGCTGCCCCCCCAAAAAAAAGACTCCCTTGGCATGTTGGGAGCCCACCCCAATGTGCCAAATGCCCCTGTAAATAAAAAAAAACATCCAGCGATGTCTTTTGTTTTGTTTTTTTACCTGAAAACAAGAAAACGGTCCCTCGTGGTCTCCGGGGCCCCCCTCCCACAACCCGTGTCCACCCACTGCACACCCTGCCTCCCCACACCCTCCTCACCCCATACTTACCTCCGGAGTCTGGCGCGACGATCTTTGGTGGATCGGGAAGACGTCTGCACTCTTCAAAGCCGACCGTGAACTGAGGAAATGCCGGTAAGCTGTATAATGGAATAAATAGTTTTTTTTCAACTTTAATGCATTTCTCAGTCATTTTTGGGAATTTTAGCACCAAATTTTCAACATGGAGTTTTTGGGACCTCTTCATGAATTCTTGAACTGTCATAGTAATTATTTTCTCCCGAAGGTGATTTCGCTTGTCACCGCGCCGAATCACCTCTAGGGCCAATTAACAAAACGAGTGCCAGCATTCATGAGGTGGGTTTGAAAAAGCCTATGTTGCAAATTTGGTGGGAAAAAAATCCCAAACATTACTGTTTTACGAGCATGCGCTGCGCAGTTGCTACGCATGTTCGTAACTTCATGAATTTGCAATATTTACACGCCAGATTTTCAACACTGGCATTTTGTCACGCCTCCTTGTGAATAGTATAGCTGTCATTGTTCACATTCTGGCGGAAATGCGTTTACACACTTCCGGTGCAGATTTTGTTTATTTAAAAGTTTTACCAGGAAGGCATACTGAGCAGACTACCACTCGATTCCAGATGTGTCCTGGGGGGTGTCGAGGGTGGGAGGATACATAATACAGAAATTAACACAGAATATATACAGGATATATACAGTATGTACACAGCAAGTGTAGTGATAGTGCAGTTGCTGTGGGAAATCAGTGTTTGGGACATATTACGAAAATGACAGTGACACTGTTCATGAGTAGAGGTCCTAAAATGCCTATGTTGAAAATTTGGCAACGATACTCCATAAAATGACTGTGTTATGAGCGTGCATTGTGCAGTTTGCACGCATGCTCGTAACTTCGCGAAATTATATTTTCACTCCAAATTTCCAACATTGCCATTTTCCCACACCTACTTATGAACAGTACAGCTATCATTTTTTCTATCCTGGTCGAAATGTGTTTTTGCACTTCCGGTGCAGGATAGAGCAGTTGCTGTGGGAAATCACTGTCCGGGACAGATTAAGAAAATGACAGTGATACTGTCCATAAGCAGAGGTCCTAAAATGCCTATGTTGAAAATTTGGTGATGATAGCCCATCAGATGACTGTGTTACAAGTGTGTGTTGCACACTTTCCACATACCCTTGTAAATTCGCAGATTTGTAATATTGTCATGCCAGATTTTCAACAGTGGCATTTTGTCACACCTCCTTATGAGCAGTACAGCTGTCATTTTTCACATCCTGACTGAAATGTGGTTTTTCGGTTGCGGGACAGAATAACACGGTCGCTGTGGGAAATCAGTGTTTGGGACAGATTAAAAAAATGACAGTGGCACTGTTCATGAGCAGAGGTCCTAAAATCCCTATGTTGAAAATTTGGTGATGAAACTCCATAACATGACTGTGTTACATGCGTGCGTTGAACTTTTTCCACGCACCCTTGTAACTTTGCAAATTTGCAATATTTTCACGTCACATTTTCAACAGTGGCATTTTTTCACACAGCCTTATGAACAGTACAGCTATCATTTTTCACATCCTGGCTAAAAAATGTTTCTGCACTCCTACCAGAGAATAGCATGGTCGCTGTGGGAAATCAGTGTTTGGGACAGATTAAGATCGAATGAATGAGAGGAGGGAGTGACCGAGCTCAACTGAGCTCTGTCGGGACTGCTGCGGATTTATTTGTGGGCAGGAAAAGGCCCTAACATAAGAGCCCAGTACAAAAGGGCAGCCTGCAGCACTGGGAGAAACAGAACAAGAGAGCGAGTGAGGAAGGGGGAGTGAGCGAACTCCCCAGAGCACTGTCAGGACTGCTGCGGATTTCTTTGTGGGCAGAAAAAGGCATCAATGCAGGCAGGGGCCCAGTAGAAAAGGCCAGCCTGCAGCAGTGGGAGAAACAGTATGAGTGAGTGAGACAGGGGGACTGATTGAGCTCAACGGAGTTGTATCAGGACTGCTGCGGATTTCTTTGTGGGCAGGAAAAGGCACCAATGCAGGCAGGAGCCCCGTACAAAAAGGCCGCTTGCTGACCAGGACAAACAGAATGAGCGCGTGACAGAGGGAGACTTAGCAACCTCAACGGAGCACTGTTGGGACAGCTGCAGATTTCTTTGTGGACAGACAAAGGAGCCAACACAGCCAGGAGCCCTGTACAAAAGTGCAGCCTGCAGCACCAAGAGAAACAGAATAAGTGAGTGACAGAGTGGTAGTGAGCGAGCTCAACGGAGCTCTATTGTGACTGCTGCAGATTTCTTTGTGGGCAGAAAATAAGGCACTGCAGGCAGGAGCCCAGTACTAAAGACCAGCTTGCAGCGCCGGCAGAAACGGAGTCAGTGAGTGAGAGAGGGGGAGTGAGCGAGCTCAATGGAGCTGTGTTGGGACTGCTTCAGATTTCTTTCTGGCCAGAACAAGCCACCAATGCAGGCAGGAGCCCAGTACAAAAGGGCAGCCTGAGGCAGTAGGAGACACAGAAAAAGTGAGTGAGGGAGGGGGAGTGAGTGAACTTAACGGAGGACTGTTGGGACTGCTGCAAATTTGTTTGTGGGCAGAAAAAGGCAGCAATGCATGCAGGGGCCCAGTACAAAAGGGCAGCCTGCAGTGGCGGGAAAACCAGAATGAGCGAGTGAGAGAAGGGGAGTGAGCAAGCTCAATGGAGCTTTGTCAGGACTGCTGCAGATTTCTTAGTGGGCAGAACAAGGTGCCAATGCAGGCAGGAGCCCAGTACAAAAGAGCAGCCTGCAGTACCGGGAGAAACAGACTGAGCAAGTGACAGAGGGGCACTGAGCGAGCTCAACACACCAACGCAATCAACATTCTGCATTGACAAATGGCTTGTTTATTATGGGCTGTTGTAATCCAGTTCACAGTAATTTTTGAAAAATTGTGTCTTGCAGTACTAGCAGGGGGAGTGAGTGGCTCCATCTCAGCCCCCTGCTTCAAATGCATTTTATAAAGGACACCAGTTTACATTCAGTCCTCAGGTGCCTCTGCCATCTCTCTGCTGACTGTCCTTTCATTATGTGCAACAGGTCTCTGATCTCGGACATTGTTCTGGAGGCTGCCTTTTGCCCCAAGGAGCAGCTCTGCTGCCTATGGAGGATGTTCCATGCGCTCCTCTGGGGCTCGGCTCTGTAATCTTCCTGTGCATTTCCACTGGTATCCTCCTGTCTTTCAGTGCCATCATCGCATTTGCAAGAAAGTGGTAGAGCTGGGTGCCATCTCCCCAAAGTACATTCAGTCTGGCAGGATATGGAGTTTAGATCTTGATCTGTTTGCCCCGCAGTGCCCTGAGTATGTTAGTATATTGTAGGTGTTTCCTCTGGATTTCAGGAGGGTAGTCCTAGTTCAAAAACAGACATGTGCCATTATATGTAATCTTTTTTTGCCAAGCCGATTTTAGCACTTTCTTCTTTGTCCTGTAACTGGCAGACTTCATTAATATGGAATGTGGGTGAGCCTGGAGATCTGCTGGCGTTGGCATTAGGGCTTGGTGAATCTACTCTATTCACAAGGACATAGTGGGTGGAAGAGTAAGTAGATCAACTAAGAAGTCACACACATGGCCCATTCCTGTCCCTCCGGAAGGCCAGTCAATCACAAGTTGTCCCTGTGTGACCTGGCTTCCAGGTGGTTGCATTTTTCTTGCAATGCCTCTATGTATTGCAGTCCTATAGCTACCCCAGCTGTATTGCGCCATCCTCTACCACGGTGACTCGGTGCTTTACCTCCTCAACCCTCCTCTCAACCCTGGTAAGTCTCTAATTTAACTAATGGAACCTGTTTGTTTTCCCATCAAGGTGCATTTACAGTATGTCTTTAAGAAACAGCTTGAATCTGGTGCAGGTTAGCCTTTCAGTTTCTCATTGGTATCATATCCTGGGCCTCATGAACTCGTTGGGGAGAAGCTACAACTCCTGTCAGCACTGTTATCTCGATTTCTGCCTCCATCCTTGGATATTTGCAATTTCTGTGTCCTGGACAACATTGTTCTGTTATCTCACTTTTGTCTGGAAAGCATTGAGTTATTTTGGCCAGTTTTGACCAGTGAGGTAGATTATTTTGTTTGGGAGGGAAGAAAGCTCCTGATCTAGGCTGTTAGCTGGTCTGCAACACCACCAGAAGTTTCACCCCTTTATTCTTCATTACTGAATTAATTTGCATGTAAACTGGATCCTTGCCCCTGAATCCATCTACGTGCGCTGCTTAATCCTTTGAAAAAGATAATCCTTAGCTTTAATATCACAGATTGTTGATATGAAAATGACGTATAATAAAGAGATAGGATTACTTCTTTATTTCTTTATTTGTGTGTTTATTTAAACTGTGGTGATCAGGACAAGCACCTTATTTATTTATTTATTTATCTGTTTATTTAAAATTTGGTGATCGGGATAGGCACACGGAGCTAAAGCTCATTTCCAGGTGTGACACGTGAAAGGGGATATAGCAGGAAGTGATGCAGCAATAGTAAATATGGTGACAACAATGGGTGCATGTACACGAACAATAAAAGCAAAGTACTAAATTCCAGAAAGAGAAAAAACTACAGTGCTCCCCCGCTATAACGAACAGAATGGGTGCCATAACAAGGGTTTGTTATAGCTCCCTGTTCGTCACTTCAAGGAATGTCATGTACTAAGTCCATCTGCCACTAGCACAGGCAAAGCACAAAGCATTACAAAGCGAACATGTCACCTGGAGATATGAAGTATCTCACTCACTGCTGCTGCTCACATCACCACTACCGGAGATTCCACTGCAAGCTGGAACTGCACTAACTAGTCACGTCACCACACTAACCCTGAACTACAGAGCAGCCCACCACTGGTTCTGAAGAAACAGGCTCCTAATATAGGCAAACAAAACTAAGGCCATGCTTCTGGGGTCTAAACTCAAGATCTCTAAGCTGACCAATACTCAAATCACCCTGACTGTTCTATCTCCAGATGGCTCCCCCCTTGAAAATGCCCTTCTGGCCATCAGGGCGCCCATTGGCGTGCGCCGTCATTAGGGTGTCGCAAGGCAAAATTTGCTGTCCCTTCCCTGAGGTCCAACTCCCCCCCGGAGTTAGAATAATAAGAAAGGGTGTGGGGGGGGCACAGCCCCTGCAAAAAGAGGGGACAACATTGGGACTTGGCACCCTAATGATTGGGTGTGTCCCGATGGGCACATTCCAAGAGAGGAACCTTGAAAATGTACCCTGCTTCAAATACTTGGGTGTAACCCTTGACCCCACCTTAAACTGCTCCATGTGTATCAATAACATCTTGCAGCGTATCAACCAGAAACTGGGTTTGGGCTTACAACTAAAACACTGTATGACCCCTGAGGCCCATCTTGCCACTACACAAGGCAATCTCCTTTCCCTATTGGATTATTGTGCCCCCATCTATACACATACCTCCTCCCAACTTCTCACTAGACTTACTACCACCAACAATAACATCTGTAGATTTGCACTGATGGTGCCCCTACTCCACACACCATTGCTCCGTATACCAGGCCCTGGACTGGCTCCCACCCAAGATGAACAGCTACTTCCTCAGCTGCACCACAGATAATGCCATCAGAAGTGGTAACGTGTACCCCTTTTTCTCCTCGTCAAACAAAAAACGTACCGCCGCAACCTTTAGAACTCAAGCATTGTGCCTTTAGAGGTTTTCCAGGTATCCACCTGCCTGTGTAATAAAGCCTTCACCTTTGTCGCACCCAAACTGTAGAACAATTTACCTGCCTCCCTCTGCTCCCTAGACTTGTACCTTGCATTCAAATCAGACTATAAAGCAGTCTTGATGGCTGTTGCCATGTATGCCTGCCCCGCTGGGTGAAAAAATGCTGTTTCACATTTCTGCTGTGGATCTTCAAATTACTGTACCTGCGTCTGATTGATCCTGATGTACTGCACTGAACATTTATTGCTGTTATCTTGCGTTCTGTATTTATTGCTCCGTTAACGTTGTTGCATTTTGCACTTGCACTTTATATTCCTATTCCAATTGTCCTATTTTCTGTACCACCTGTACCTGAATAATAGTGTTTGCTAGCCGTATTACCTATGTGCCATTTTTATGGCCCATGTCGCACCTGAAAATGGTCCATTGGATCAGTGCAGCCAACTGGTAAACAAATATGTACTAAATAAATAAATGACTATATCAAGAGGGTCTTGCAGATGGGCCAGAATTCATCTTTTACGTCTAGTGTACTTTTAATGTACCTGTATTGTGCGGCACAATGCACCGCTGCTGCTCATGTCATCACTATCAAAGATACCACTGCAAGCTGGAACTGCAAAATGGGACTGAAGAAACCAAACTTCCTGGCTCCCAATAGTATGTACACACTCCTTGCCCCTCCAATATTTCCCCCAAGTTAGTTTAAAAAACAAAGTTCATCTAGAAACGTACAGTGCACTCACTACATTGATACTCACTGCTACCGCTAGCCTGGACTGCTCACACTCACATTCACTCATGATCAAGGAGATACCGCTGATACTGCTGAAACTGTAGCCTGTGATCCAAAGGGACTCCTGGCTCCATCTCATCACTATACACACACTCCTAAACTAGGCTCCCACTGTTTCATAAAACACTGGGGACCAGATATTCAAAACTTTGCCCCAGGGCTAAATTAGCACTGCCTGGCGGGCAAACTTAGCCCAGAGTACAAAGCAAGCTATATTCAAAAGGAAATGGTCCAGTGCTAATCCTGCTGAATATAGCAGCCTAAGGAAGCAAGGCAAACTGGTCTGGGAGTGCAGGGCAAAAACAGCCCGGGAATAAGACAGCACTGAATATAGCAACAGGGAAGTGCAAACTGCAACTGCAGGTCATTAGACACTGAAGCAAGCCAGTGTTGTAGGTGGAGAACATTGTGTGTGATTGCACAGAGATGTCTCACAGCTACTGCTAACATTCCTCTCAACCTCCTGACTCATAAATCAGGGACAAGGCTTAAAACAATCAGGGACAAAGGTTTAAAATCAGGGACACACCTTAAAAATTGGTGATATCCACTCAGGAAGCTGGTAGAGTAAGTGGTGTAGTGTAAAATGCATTTTTTTTTTATTCTCATGTTTATTCCTCCTCTCTGCCCCCTCAGCTCTGGTCTCCTTGGGAGACACCAAGGAGTCTTCTCTCTGTGGTTTGCCCTGCCATTGCCCATGTAGCCTTGGTTGTACCCCCCCAGGCAGGGACAAGGTGGGCCCCTAACACCCCGAGCAGTCAGTAGTGTCGGTCGGGAGGCTACCAGGCAGGTGGCCGCAGATCGAGGGCAAGCTCCATCTCTACCAGAGCTGAAGGGTGTTTTTTTTTTTCCCCCTGTTTCTTGGGGAGTGGCTGGTGCCCTGACGTCAAGGCATGTTACTGACATCTGCCACTCCCGCGCTCCTTCTCTGCATCGTCAGCGCTTGCTGTATCTCTGGCCTCCGCCAGAGGACAACCAAGCACCGACTCAGGACCCCTGTCCCTCTCAGGAGAGGAGAGCAGTCTTCCAGATGCTTAATCCTCTCCTCCCCTCACGACTTTCAGCAACCCGGGCTCGTTCTCAAACCCAGGTCGCCGGCGTGGCGCGAGGTGTGGCGTCCAGCGCCTCAACCCTCAGTGCCACTGGGCCGGCCTAAAATGCATTGTTTAAGGAAGAACACATCTGTAACATTAATGTCTGACATTATGTTATGCTTACAACCCCCACTGTTTGGTCATGGAAAAACAATTTGTAGGAGGGACAGAGTAAAAGTTTGAGGGAACTTCAGGGACATTCCTGAAAATTAGGGATAGTTGAGAGGTATGACTGCAAACAACAATGTAAGCCACACACTGCAGAACTGTGCTTAGTGTGCTATGCTGGAGTGAGGTTTGCCCAGGGCTAACCTGATTGCATAGTGCTAACACATTAGCCCGGCACAAACTGGTTAGCCCAGGGCAAACGGGAGCTACATTCAAAGCTCCCATGCAAATGAGCCTTCTTAGGTAATCCATGGGCAAACAAGTACATTTGCATCTCATTAAGTGCTGTTTAGCATACACTACCATGCAGTTTGCCCAGTACCACTGCATGGAGCAAAAAGCTCCCCCTTTTGGTCGGAACGGAAGTACAGGCTGGATGCTGCAGGCCAAGGCATGCCCACAGCATCCCCTGTTGGTTGGAATGGAAGTACAAGCTGGAAGCAGCAGGAACTGTGTGCTGGCAGGTACAAGCAGTGCATACAACATAGCTATGTAGCACAGCAAGCAGTACATAATGAGATATAGAGATCCGTAGCGCTCTATAACTATAGATCGATACAGAGGCACATGCACATATATATAGATAGATAGATATATAGATAGCTATATGCACGCACACACACACACACATATACACACACACTACCAGTGGCCACACATGCCCTGGATGATGCCCCACCCCACACCAACGGAGGCAGCCCACAGCAGGTGTGGGTGGAATACAAGTATGCATTGGGCAGGCATAAGGCAAACCTGCTGGTGATGGTCGGGGGAGATGTCAGCTGTAGGGTCACTTGGCTGTGCAGCGCAGCCATCCAACATATAGGGACCTGGTCAGACAGGCTGGGCCAGGCAGCCCTTCTCAGCCATCATGGTCCCTGTTCCCACCTGTGTTGGTTCCACTCCCTGGTAGTCCAGCAGCAGTCCCTCCACCCCCCTCCAGCACGAATCCCGACCCCTGGTACATGTATATCACATCAGTATCCTTGGTAGTCTATTGGTCCCCCCACCTCTTACACAATCCCTACCCCCCATTTGATATAATAATAACTCCATTTCCTAGCGTGTAGTGGTCCCCCACCCACCAGCACGTATCCCAACCCCGTTTAGCATAATAATAACTCAGTTTCCCTGGTAGTCTAGTGGTTCCCCACCTCCGAGCACTATCTCAACCCCGTTTGACATAGTAACTAATTTTCCCTGGTAGTCTAGTGGTTCCCCTTCCCCCAAGCATGGCTCCCGACCCTGGTTTGAAACAAAATAAATCAGTTTCCCTGGTAGTCTAGTGGTCCCACAACCCCAGCACTATCCCAACCCCCATTTGAAATAACACTAACTCCATTTCCCTGGTAGTCTAGTGCCCCCCCCCCCAGTGACAACCCGCCCATCCAAATAGATTCCCAGAACGAGCCAGCGACTGGCTCAGCCCTCTTCTCACCACCACAGCCAGCTGCCGACTGAGGTAGGAAGAAGTGCTTCCACCACTTCCCACCTGTGTTGGTTCCACTCCCTGGTAGTCCAGAGGTCCGCCCACCCCCCTCCAGCATACAGGTAATCAAACAAGCAAGATCAAACGTGAGGAATGCAGTATTTCAGTTGTCTGTGGTCGATCAAATACAGCACCAAAGAGCTAACTGGACATTTATTTGTTGGTCCTGTTGGTTCACGATCTCGCTTGTGCTTGTGCATATTAAGCTGCTAGTAATAATCTCATTGGTCATCTTCATGGTGGAATACCTGATGCTGAGGAAGTTCTCTCGGTACTCTCATTTTGCCTCATCTGCACTGAATATTCCATGGACTGATTGTGGTGAGAAGGACAGCTAATTATATTAAAGTACAGGTACATAATGTTTATTTCTTTTTTATTTGATATTGAAGCTTAATTTTTTTTAGTTAATATATGAGGCTGACAAATGTCACTTACTGCAGTTATTTCCGTCTCTGGAGTTTTCCTCTGACTTCATCAACGAGGTGAAAAATCTCGAAGCAGGTAATGTTAGAACTTGGATGGTGGTGGTGGGTGTTCACTAGTGAGATTGTGTGGTGTTTTATATTTTAAACTAATTTTATTGATTTGGTGCTCCGGTGCATGGATTCTGTCACTTGTTCACTTGGTGTGCATTATGAAGTGGGGATTGTGAAGTGGGTGGTGGTGGTGGTGGGGGGGGGGTTCACTGTTGTGGTGGTGTTTTTACTATTTGTACATTTCATGGCTTTTATGGTGGTTTATGTTATTTATTTTATAAATTTAGTGTTACACATTGGTGTGGTTCTTGGGGGGCCACTGATGTGGTGTTTTATATTTTATAAAGCAGATGGTAATGCACATGCTAATTTTCATGTGTCGCAGGATTTTACAGAAGTGAATACCATAGAATGGACAGCTGCAAGAAAAGAAAGTATGAGGATGAATACAGAAGTGCCCTATCGTATGATATAATTGATTTAGTTACTAAAGCAATTATATCACAGGATAGGGTGCTTTGCCTCCAGAACTGCTCTCCCAGCAGCATTACTGCATTGTAATAACGTCTCTGGGTTGGCTGCAACTGGAAATACAGGTTACTCACCTGTAACAGGAGTTCTAGGAATGGTATATGTTGTTCATCCACACTTAGCGGCAGGTTTCTTGCCGGAAGGTCTTCAAGCTTCAAAACCAATTTCGGACGAACCGAAGAGTTAGGATCCAGTCTAAAACACAGAGAGCTAAGGAGGGAACCTGAGCTTCCAAGCGGTAAGGAAGATCTGGCGTCATGGGGCGGAGCCAAGAGTTTTACCACCCGGGTGGGTGGGAGGAGCCAGCTTGAAGACCTTCCAGCAAGATTTAAAGCGGCAAGAAACCTGCCAATAAGTGTGGATTGAACAACATATCCATGTCCCTAGAACATAAATTCCAGTACTCCTCCCTTTGCCTTATCTACAAGCTCACACACCTATACGCTCCTCTGAGTCTATCTATCACTGTTGTAAGAAAATCTGCTAGCCAGACCCTCTGCTCCTCCTCCCTCCCACTGTTATCAGTGCCGTCGACGTACCTAGCTGCAAGCAGTTGATCCTTTGCCTATGCAGCACCCTGGGCTTGGAACTCCCTCCCTCCATCTGTCCTCTCGTCCTTCCCTCCCTAGTTTCAAATGTGCTCTCCACAACTACCTATATGACTTAGGAACTCGTTCCTGTCTTTCTTAAATAACCCCTTCTATTGCTGTGCTTTTGTCTGTTCATCCCGATGAGCCTACCCCAACTATACCTGGCTTCTTATAATGAAAAACTGTCCTGCACTATCTGGATTACCTGCTGTACATAATTTGGTCCTAATTGCAAGTGACTGCACTGTACATTACCAACTATTTACTCTTTTTTTATGACATTCACCGTTTTATTTTGTGCGCATTGTGTGGCACTGATTTCTAATGTACGTGGCTTTGTCTTATATAGTCTATATTCCTTTTACATCAGTGCTTATTACTGTGTGTATATGGCTTTGTTTTATACTTTATACTTCTGTATTCATTTATCCTTTGTATCTCCCACTGGGACACCCCTGAAAAAGGGACTGCACGGTCTCAGTGGGCTTACCCGGTTACCAAAATTCAAATAAATACTGGTAAATAAATTCAATATGGGGCAGCAGAAACAATAATATCTATTGGACACAAGTAGCATGTTGTGGACAGTCACTCAGTTACAATTAATAGCAAACAATAAAGGTAGAGTACAGCATTATTAGCAGAAATGGAGAAAATGTTGAACAAATGGATTGGGAGGTCCTAGGAACAACAGAGGCAACACACAGAACTGGGCATGGTGTGGGGGGGGGGAGTAGACTAGAAGGTTGCAGTGGGTATGCAGAGCTCTGAAGGAATTACCAGCCTGTGAGAAGAATTACTTGTGTACTTGAAGGCAGGTGAGTTGGGGGCAGGCACATGGTGTGTAGAACACATCTGAAATTGTCATGTGGTGAGACTTAAGAGTACCTGAAGGAGTGGAGGGGTATAAGAGGTTAGCTTGAGAGGGGATTGGATCTGGGCTTGGTGGAAGGACAGAGTTAGGGGCAGGCACTGGCAGGGGAGGTATAGTTATGTAGGGTATGAACTCCAAACAATGGAACTTCTACAGCAAACACGTTGATGCCAACAACATCAAAAGTTAGCTGTAAAGTTCCCAGTCCAGCACCCCCTCCCCGAATCAACTCTGACTTGGAGTTGATTATCCTTAAGGCAGGGGAAGTGCGGGTTGGGGCAGTGTAGTTCAAGGGGCGAAGCCCCTGATAGACAGTAAGTTTTTCGATGGATGTATATCTCCACTACAAATTGTGGCTCATATAAATCCATTTCTGTAACGCTGGCTGATAAATATTCTTCAAGCCATTATGTAGTAGAGAGGAAGGGGATGTGGGGGAGGGAGCATTTTGGGTTGGGGGGGAGGGTGTTCCACAGCTTAGGACAATGATATGAGAAAGTGGATTGGCTTGCAGTGATGGACCCATGGGGAGAGCCAGGGTTTTGAGACCAGTGTTGTGGAGGGAGTGGAGGGGGAAGGATGAGGGTAGAGACAGAAGAAGTGAGGTAGGAGAGTAGTGACCCGAACCAGAATTTGGCTATAAAGCTAGCAGAGTGGATGAGGCATTTGAATTCACAGGATGGGAGGGTGAGGGCTTTGTAGAGATTGCAGTGATGGGTCCCTGGTGAACAGGATGGAGTGAATCAACAAGAGTCAAAGAGGATGTTCAGTTTGGCAAGGATTGACTTGGGAGCGGCACTGTAGACTATATCAGCATAGTCAAAAGTGGGGAGGATCATTTGCTGTACAATTGCATGGGGACTAGGTAGTGGAATGCATTCACGGTTTCTGTATAAAGAATTAAGTTTGGGGTGCAGTTTCTTTTGTATTGCATTCACATGTACAGAAAAGTCCAGGTGCTGGTCTAGCCAGACTCCAAGGTACCTAAGGGACCAAGGGAGATTGTATTCTATTGAAACAAAATTGTAATTGAACTGTAACTTTTTTGTTTGTAAGTACTGTGTCCCTTGTACTACTGTTCTGATGTCCTCTTTGTGACGAGGTACCTTTGTAAATGAGCCTCTGGCTCAAAGGTTTCTAAACTGATGTTTAACTAAATAAATAAATAAATAAAGGAGGTGACATTCTCTAAAGGTGTCCCAGCATGGATGTGGAAAATAGTGGGAGTGTGGGATCTCGAAAGTCTCTGCCTGGTGCCAAAGGTCATAGAGACAGTCTTTTTGGCATTTAGGAACAGCTGATTGGATTGGAACCAGTGCTGAACCTTGTTAAAGTCCTGCTGCAGTCTTGCTACCACATATGATTGGGAAACACTAGAGATGTAAAGGACAGTGTCGTCCACATACATGTGTATTGCTGCTGAAGAAGAGATGGCAGGTAGGTCATTCAAGAAGACTGAAAATAGGATTGGGCTGAGTACTGAGCCCTGTGGGACTCCAGTATTGATGGCGGGGGTGGGGGGAGCAATCTTGACTGATTGCGACCTGTCTTGTAGGTAGGACCAGAACCAGGCGGTGGTTGAAATGGATAGACCGGCGCCTGTTAGTTTGTGAAGGAGGAGGGAGTGTGATACTGTGTCAAAGGCCTTAGCCAAGTCAACAGATATTGTGGAAGCGATCTGCCCGATTTCATAATGGTGGGTATGGAGTCAGTAAGCCAAATGAAAGAGGTGGTGGTGGAGTGGGACTTTTGGAAGCCAGACTGGAAAGGAGTGAAAAAGAATGAAAGATGAATAGGAAAAAAGGGAGGTTGTTCCAGTTTTGGAAGGCAAACAGGAAAAAAGAAGACTGGCCTGTTAGAAATTTGCAGTGAGGGATATAAAAAGAAAGAGCATCGGATGATTGGAGGGAATAGGTGGATCAGGTGGCAGGGTTAAGGAGAGAGAGGTGATAAGTGAGAAGAATGTCAAGCCAGTATTTTGCCAGAGACTCTGGACCTCTAGGAAGGGGGGAGGGAGGGAGAGAGAGATTTGCATAGACAGAGTAGTGATGGGCAAGAGATGGAATGCTACGGGTAAGGTGTAATAAAACAAATGAAAAACGGGGTCCAGCCAAATGTAAACTTTAGGACAGTGCTTCTGAATGGCATCACTATGGGTGGAAAAGCTGAGGTTCTGGTACAGCCACATCCTTAAGTACTTGAAGTGGGGTACCTCTTCAAGTAGGCTGCCATCTGGAGTCTTGAAAACAGGTACAGTGGATCCTTACCTGTTTCTGTCTAGAGCCAGAAGTCAGGGAGACAAGTCTTTTTGGCATTTAGTGAGAGCTGGTTGAGCAGAACAAATGTTGGATGTTGTCAAAACCACACTAGAGTGATGATTCCCGTTCAAGGACCGTAGTGGCAGAAGTAAATGGATCTGTGTTGTCTGTATACATGTGGAAGTGTGAAGATAACACAGGTGGAAGGGAGGTCATTTAAAAAGAAAGAGAAAATAATTATGATGAGGATGAAGGCCAGAGGGCTGTTACACCAGTAAAGAATCAAAAAAGCTGGAGCAAATCAACTCTAGAGGAAATCATAATGGGATCTATGCACGAAGGCGCGGGATACGCGGCATGCAGCTGCGCACAGCGCAGGACCCACACAGCATGTGGCATGCACTATCAGAACCATGGCCTGCGCAGAGGCAGTGGGTGGCACCACGGAATGGGATGTGCAGGCAACAGAGGAGGGGACAGGGTACGCGGCCCCATCCTTTGAACCCGCCATAAAAGGAGATCCGTGCCTGCCAAGCTGCACACGGGAACATGATTCCTGAATGCAGTGGAGTTCATGCACGGATGACGGATCTAAGGGAGGGCATGGAGGAAGCCACACACTGCAACAGGGAGGGAGAGCAGGAGTGGCACATGCTGGTCCCGGGACTCAGAGTTCCCTGTATTGGTGGGACCAGGTGGTCCCAATCATCGAATTTCACTGGGACTCAGGTGGCCATGATGGTGAGTGAGATAAGTGCCAACCACGACAGGCTATATGGTGTGTTCAGCCTGTCCACCCCTGCAGACGTGAAGGCGTTCCTGTGGTTGGGGCTGCAGACCACCGTCAATGCCACCACACCGAATGCCAGGATGATATCGGCGATCAAGCACAAGTGGCAGGACCTACAGATCACCGTGAAGAGGTGACTGGTGGCAGCAGCATGTGAACAGCAGGGTACGGGGGGAGGATCACCCGCAGAGGACCCCGAGCTCACACCAGTCGAGCGGATGGTGGAGGGCATGATTACAGTGGTAAGCATCCATGGGGTGGACAAGGGAGTGGACAGGTCAGCAGGTAGGCATGGCAGAGATGCACTCCACACCCATACACAGGACGCACAGAACCCCCAAAGACTAACATACCTCCTATGTGCCAACAGACCCAGCCAGAGGTGGCAGACGTGGGAGGGGAGCAGACAACGCAAACAGCACAGACCACAGATGCACGGCATGACCATCCAATGGAGGACAACACCACAGGCAAGCTAGGGTTTGCACGGGTGGGGACATAGGTCATGCAGTGTGAGCAGTGCATGTAACACAGCCTACCATCTACATCCCACAGGGTGAAGACAGGCAGCAGTGTCCATGGTGCTGGTCACAGCCCCCCCAACACTGGTGCAGAAACCAACAGTGAGACGGAAATGGCTGCCATGGACACGGCAGAGGTCAACAGAGAAGAAGGGACACAGGGTGGTACACAGGGCAGCTGCACACCACAGGACACACAGGTGCCATGGACATCCAGCCAACAGAGCGCACACGGTCATTCAGTGCCATGCCGTGGCATGGGTGCACACATTGTGGGTGTAGTGGACCCCGACAGTGGTGACGAGGGCCTGTTCACCCGGCTGGTGGGGCACAGCCAGGTGGCACGGCCCCCAGTGATTGCCAAACACCAGTACAGTGAGCTGCATCAGCTGGAGCAAGAACGCCTGGAGGCACAGCAGCGGCACATGGAGGCATTGATGGTGCTGACCGGTGCCATAACCGCCACAAAGGGTGACACAGCACAGATCGCAGCATCCCAGGAATGTTTGGAGACAACCATCATGGGCTGGGGTATGCCACCATGGGCAACAGGTGGTGGACCATGCCCAGAGCAGGGTGGCATCACCCATGCGGCACCTGCAGACGTGGGGCACCCACGGGAGGACAAGGACATGGGCACAGGAGGGCCAACATTGCCTGACATGGTGCCATCGGGCACAGTTGGTGACATGGACATGCCTGCGGGGACACTGGCAGACGCACACCTGAAGTCGGACATGGGGTGGGGGCAGTCGACAGCAGAGGAGGCAGTCCAGGCATGGAAGGCGGCACCGACCAGTGCTGTCTGGCCTCCTCCGACTCTCAGGAAGCACCACAGTGCAGGGGCCACAGCAGCAGGGCACTGGGGAAGACACACAGGTGGGAGACCTGGCCAGATGGATGGGAACATACCGTTACACAGGGTGCACAATGGCCGTGAAATGCCGGGTCCATGCATCACCTGGCTGTGCCACGGACATGGCCCTACGCTGGCACACACAGCAGCATGCACACGTACTGGCATGGGACACAGGGCAGCACAGTGTGATGGTGGCATCACACTCGGCAGGACCATGGCAACATGGAGGGGAGACCCCTGTGTGGCTGGCTACCTTGCTGTGGTACAAAGGCTTGTCGCAGGGACCATGGGACCCTGCCACCAAATGCCAGCCACACCGGTGGGTGCCTTGGGCACACTGGGGCCCATGCATGCCCTCAGATAAGTCTCATCATTGGGCATGCAATGGCAACACCCGGCGCAGCTGGCAAGTGCCCAGACGGAATGGACACTGGGCTGCAGGGCCACACCGAAATGTGTGGTGCCGTGCCTAGCGGCAGAATGTGCCATTGACGACTGCTGTACATGCCACACAGCCTGCTGCAGTCTTCTGGCCTCGTGCAGGACCATCGGCCTCGTGCTCCAGTGGCATGTTGGGGGGGCTCATAGTGAGGCAGTGGTACAACACAATGCACGACCATGTTGTGCAGCATCACACAGACCGTGAAGACACAGCAGGTGCACCTCAGGCACAGCATCATGGTACCCCCAGTGTGGTCCAGACACTGGAAATGCATCTTCAGCTGGCCGATGCTCCTCTCCACGATGGCCCTTGGCAACCGGTGCACCGTGTTGTGTGTGATCTCCACTGCATCTCCAGGCACTAGGTAGGGCATCAGAAGGTATTGGCGCAATGGATAACCACTGTCACGTATAAGAGAGAGGGGGAAAACATTAGCCATGGCACGTGCTTGAGATATGGTCACACAGGAGCACTGACAATTACCCAGCAACCATCCATTGACACCTCCGGCATGGAGCCAGGCACCGAGCCTCGATGCATCCAGGATGTAGGCATCATGGCACGACCCAGGAAACTGTGCGCACACATTGGTGAACAGGAGCCTCGCATCACAGACGGCTGTGCAATTGATGCTGTGGAAGCCTTTCAGGTTGCGATACACTGCCTCATCGATCATAGGTGGCTGGATTGCAAGGTGTATACAGTCCATAACACCGAGCACGTTTGGCATTCCATGCATCACATGGAATGCTTGTTTTGTGGCATGGGCCTCACTGATCATCTGCAGGAGTTGTACACGGTCCCCGCCAATGTGGCAGCAGAGTGTCCATGACCTGGGCCAGCGCCCTGGAAATGGACGACTAGCTCACACTAATCACACTGCCCGCAGCAAGCTGGAAGGACCCCCATCACGTAGTACGACAGTGCACACATGACCTTGGTCTTGACAGTCATGGCCATGGACTGGCGTGTCCGTGAGCCCACACTGTCATGGACCATGTCACACAGTTCTGCGGCCATGGTAGCCAGAAGCAATCTATGCAGTGGGTGTCCCATAGCCCCCACCCATCCATATGGGGCCGGAACACACGCTCCTGGGGCCATCGGCTGCCACCCCTACTTCACCTTGAATTCAGCAGATACACGATCATGAGCATTCCTGGGCACATGTCGCCGTCTGTCAGTAACCGGCCTGTACTGGGAACAGCACACTGCACAGCCTTCCCATCGCCTATGTAGTGGCCGTTACGGCAAGTGTATGGCCATAATGCACATATGCCATGTGCCTGCTGAGGGCTGCCCTTCACGTGCATGTGGCGTTGGCCACGAGCATGGACTTTTACACGGGGCATGTGCCATGCTGTGCCTGCAGCCGGGTGTGCATGCACTATGCCATGGGGTGCATTTCGGTGGCCATGCCCCTCCTGCGGTGTGCACGGTGCGTCCTGGGGGGGCACATGTACCCTGTCACACCTTCCATGGGTGAGGTGCATGCAAGGTGCCACATGCACACCTGGCACTGGCGGGCTACATAAGGGGACTCCCGTGCCTCTGCACATCGCACTGACGATGGAGCGGTACCCGGTGAATCTGTGGTGTGTGTCTCCAAGTCTGACTTTTCAGACAGTGGTGGATACGGTATGCTTTGGGCTACCACAGCCATGCCACAGGTAGAGGTGCTGTGTGCATGCTGGTGGGGGATGGCAGCAGCCTGCCTTGACTTGTGCATGTGTGCTGACCTCTCCTGTGTGTTGTTAACCCCCTGCAGGGCTCTACAGGCATTCCATGGTGCATGGAGCTTCGGCGCCAGAAGTAACCGGATGGGGCCGCCATCATGGTGGAGATGCCCAGGACACAGTACCACAGGTGGTGGGTATGCAAGATGCCACATCACCTTCTCTGGACCATCATCGGGGGCATATCACACTATGAGGGTGAGCAGGTCGATGCTGAGCCATGGACCTTGTGGAGGGTCATTGTGCCGTCGCAGGTAGGTGCACCACACTCATGGGTTACCTGTCATCCACTTGTCTGGGGACACCTCCCCTTGCTCAGCTACATAGTGGGAGCCATGTGTAGATGCATACCCATTGCAGTGTCACACCTGGTTCGTGTCCGTATGCCCCCCTACCTGGGACCACCCTGCGGGTGGGGCTGGGATGGCAGCGGAGACGGTGCTCCGGTGTACACGAGACCAGGCTGCATGCATCGTCTAGGATGGGGATATTGCGGACAGGGTACAGGGCTCTGGCACCACCTCCCGGGGCCAGGGTGGGGACAGGGGATGAGGCGCTTGCTGTGGGTGGGTGGGTCCAGTCAGTACGTGCATTGCACAGTGTTGGGCCTGGCTGTCTGTCCGGATCGGTGCGGGGGGGCTGTGGTGGTGGCAGGGGTGGTGTGTGCCATACCTGGTGTACACTATGCTGTCTGCTTCTCTCCACAGTGATACTGTGACCCCATACGGCGCCTGGTGCTATACCGTGTGCAGTGGCTTGTGATGGCAGAGGAAGGGACCAGCAGAAGTGGCGATGAGATGGACAGGCAGGCCATGATGGGGCCAGTGTGGAGGATGCAGTGTGCCATGTGAGAGGACAACAGGGCTGGCTGTGCTGTCGCACTGGACTGTGTGGGTTCTTGGGCTGGTGGGGGGGGGCTGTGGGATTCCATTCTCCTGTGTCATGATTACTTATGCATTAAACATTTGTCAGTCTACCATGTCTCTTCCTTGCCTCGTGTGTGTGTGTGTGTGTGTGTGTGTGTGTGTGTTGGGGGGGCATTGCCTTGGTCAGCCGCAGGACCATTGTCATCTGCCAGGGGAGTCACAGCTGGTGACAGGGTGGGTCATGGGCCACTGTGCTGGCGGCACATCCCAATGCATGATGTCATGGGCACAGGGCACAGTCGTGTCCATGTGGGTTTCGTATTGCCGTGGTGTCTTCCTGTCTCTTGCTTCTGCTCTGCAGGTACGGGCTGTGCACAGTCACTGTGCCCTGGGCCTTTTCCACGTGTGCTGTCTGTGGACCTGGGCAGTTTCCCCAGGACCACCGGGGGCAATCCTGTGTTCCCAGGGGCACTTGTGTGGTCTGTTGATGGTGTCGGGGAAGGGGTCATTGGCATGTGTTGTGGGCGACACCACATTGTGAGCTGGTCCCTCCTGCTGGGCAGCTGGCACTGCCTTATGTGGGTTGCTGTCCTGAAGAGCACGCTGCTGGGGGTGCCACTCCCACCACTGCGGGTTGGTTGTCCGCTCGACATACCTGTGCAGTGCACCGCCATGGCGGTCACTGTGTGTCAAGGACCCTGGTGGGTGGGTTCGCTGTCCGCTGGCTTGTGGATGCATAGTCACTGCCCACCTATTCCAAGGGTACCTGTGCACTGCTGTGGCATCCCATGCAATGCCAGCTGTCAATGCCACTGGTGTGTGCCACAGGGATGCTGTTGCTGGTGGCATGTTGCCACACCTTTGCATTCCAGTGCCATGCTGCCATGACTGCCCACCTCTGCTGGGTGCCATTTTTTTCTTTTCAAGTCAAATCTGGATAGAAAGAGCAATATATTTTCAGAATCATAACACATGCTCAGATTGTTCTTACTGTCTTTGTCCAAGAAAGACACACAGCTACAGCTTGTTCCTAGTTGTGCTTTGGGAGCACAGGGAGGTTAAGTGACTTGCTCTGGTTACACAATATACAAGTAGAGCATGGTGGAATCAAAACCCATTCTGCTGGATGAACGAAGCTTGTTCACAGCTCTTTGCTTTAACTTCTAGGCTGTAATGCCAGCTGGTAATCAAAAACGTCACATTTCAAGGCTGGCCTCATGATGCCAGGCCAGTAGGTACACAGCCACATTTGCACCTTGTAGATCTGAGTTTACACCTGAAATTGTGAGAAAAAAGGCTGTAAGAGAGAGAATGGAAAAAGACAGAAGTTGGTGCTGTGGCAGCCCCAGAAATCTGTTCTGACATGAACACAGACAGGGTTTAGAAATCCTGATATGGGGCCCCAATACCTGTTGGCACTACAGAGCCAGCCTTGAGATGTGCAGTATTTTTTTTTTGTATCAGACTTTTATTGAAATTTTGTTGTTTCATACAGACAAAACACAACACAGAACAACAATACAAATTCATCAAGCTATATACCTAGGGTCCAGTCCATTACAGAAAACTTAAAATTCCACTCGGCTAATCTTTAGAAAACAATGAAAATCCAGTATTACATGTTTCATAAATTCATTATTAACTTAATTTCCCGCCAAAGGAGGACAGGCATTTCTATGGTGTCCCTCTCTCCCCTCACCTCATAGCCATCCCTCACTTAGTATCTGATTCTCTCCTATGGAGAGTGAGGCTAGAAAAGGTTGCCAGGTGCCATGAAAAAGTTCTCCCTTCTCATTCAAGATAAAGGTGAGCCTCTCCATGACTAAAGTCTGCAGGGTCAAGGCTTTCCAATGCTGTATTGTGGGCACATCTCCCATAACCCAGGTATTCAATATACAGAGTCTGGCCATTATAAGCAAGACTCTTGCCCATCTCAGCAAGAGGCTCTATTCCTCTTCCCCCATGTCCTCCACTCCAAAGAGTAGGAGCAGTGGAGAGACCGGCACCATCCTCCCCAGCATTTCCTCCAGTTCTTTTGCCACATCTCCCCAGAATGTCTGCAGTACTGGGCAGGTCCAGAAATAGTGGTGCTAGGATCCCAAGTTACTATTGCAGTGTATACACATTGGTGAAGCAGTAGGGTTAAACTTGAGGAGTATTAGTGGGGGACAATATAGCCTATGTATGAATTTTTAAAAAAAAGTCTTTGTATTTATTACATATTAAGTTCCCCATACGCAGCTGCAATAGCATTTTCAAGTTCTCTTCTGAGATCACTAGTCCCAAGTCTCGTTCCCACAGCTACTTAGTCTTACTCATGGTGTCAGGGAGGTATGCCCTCCCCTCACTGGCCACTCGTCAGATACTCCCCTTAGGATTTCTATGGCTAGATTGTACTAACTGTTCCATCTGTCCCAAGGGAAGTCCTCCATCCGCTCTCTTCCAGTCCCCGACAGTATGCTCTGATCTGCAGGAACTGGAAAAAGTGCCGGTGTCCCAGATCTGTCCTTGCCTGTATACCCGCAAAAAGAGTCAAAGCCTTCCCTGAAATCTAGGTCACCCAGACACCATATTGCTCTCTCCTCCCATTCTTTAAATCCACTGTCCCCTACCCCAGGAAGGAAGAAGGGGTTCCCGGCCACTGGGAGTAGTAATGTTTCCTCCTGCCCGACCCCTCTAGGTCTGCCTATACTTTCCCAGCTCTCAAATACTGACAGTACCGGGGTTGGCCTGCCCATGCCGATGTAGGCCCTCCAGTCTCTTTTGGACAAATAGGCTGACAGCCTTCCCAGGCAACCCTGTTCCTCCAGATCCAGCCAGACCCCCTCTTTAGGGCTGTTGATCCAGTCTTGGAAATATCTATGCTGAATAGCCATGTAGTAATTATTTAGGTCCGGGAAGTTGCTTCCTCCCTTCTCCACTGGTGCCTTCAGCCATGCTAGGCCCACCCTAGGATGCTTACCTTACCATATAAAGGCCACAAAGGCTTTTTCTATCTTTTTAATGTCAACTCTGGGGAGGCCTCTGTGCACCATTTGCATCACATGTAAGATTCTAGGTAGAATGTTCGTTTTTATTAGATTTATTCTTCCTAGCTATGAAATAGGTAAGGTTCTCTATCGAGATAAGTCTGCCACCACCGTTTTTATTAGTGGTGTATAGTTTAAATCATATGAAGAGCCCACCTCCTTCCCTACCTTGATGCGCCCAGGTATACAAATGGGTCCTGAACCATTCTTAGGCCCCATTCCCCCTCAGTGTCCCCCCCCCGTGGCCCCTCCCAATTTCAGCATTTCTGACTTCCCTATGTTTATTTTATAGCCAGTGAATTTAGAGAATCTGTCTATTAGCTTTAACAAGTGTGGCACAGAGTGCTGTGGCCTAGTCACATATATCAGCATGTCATCTGCATACAGTGTGACCTTATATTCCCTGCCCAACTTTCCTTGGATCCCAGCACTATTAGAGTAATTTCTGATGGCCACCGCCAAAGGTTCAGGGCCAACGCAAACAACAAAAGTGACAATGGACTCCCTTGCCTCGTCCCTCTTCCCAGCTTAAATGTGCCTGACAGCACTCCATTCACCAATACCTGCGCCACTGGCTCCTTATACATTAGCCAGACCATCCCTACAAATACCTCACCCAGGCCAGACTGGGAGAGAACCTCCAATAGGTAGTTCCGCTCTATATGGTTGAGTGCTTTTTCAGTGTCCATCGATATGACATGTGTAGCTCTCCCACCATGGGAAGCACCCCATATCACATTCAACAAACTCCGCACATTGTAGTGTGAAAATCGTAACAGATGACCATCCCACCACTGAGTATAAGGTTGACGCGTCGACTAAGGGAGACCAGTGATTACCCTTAGTGCTCTGTGGTAAAGAGTATCCAGGTTTGCGAGTGTGGCAGTGGGGTCCTGACAGTACAGAAAGTCTGCATAGTCGAGAAGGGAAAGAAAAGTAGACTGGACCAATCCCATCTTGGCCTCCCTTGTCAAAAAATGGTTAATTCTGTAAAAAAGACCTAGTCTCTGTTTGAGCTTTTTAAACAGCTCTTCTATGTGGTCAATAAAGGACAGCCTATGATCAACCCAGACCCTCAGGTATTTGAACTTTGTAACGTATTCCAAGGGTTCTCCTAGAAGCGTAACAATCTGAGGGGTCATTATAGGGGTGGCTGTATCTTACTGTTAAGGTGCATCATCAATAGATATATATTATGGGGCCCGGTTACGCCCTTATAGTTAGGGTTGAGCGGGCACTTCAATGTTATCTCATTGCTTCCACAGGAGCTCTCTGAAGTTGCAGCACTTGTGTCCTGTATACTGTTAACAGTGAATCGTGGGTCTTTCTAAGCAAGATCAAGCCATAATCAGCATGCCGCAAACAAATGCTAATAGCACAAAAACCGTAAGTGCTGGACACAAAGTATGAGTGGCAAACTTGTTTAACATAAAATTACCTTTCCAATGGTGGTATGCAAGTAATAATAGATAATTTAGTTTTTTTTCTATGCTGGTTGAAACAGCAAAAAAATTATTTTTTCCACTACAAAATGCACCATAAGCCTTTTTTTGTTGGGAAATATGTAACGTATCAACACCAAATTAAGTATCCAGACATTAGATGTAGTTTTAATAATTTGTTTGTAAAAAAAAAAAAAACAGCTATTTCTGTAGTATTAAACATATTTTTTCCCCAATTTACTCAAGGTGCGTTGGTGAGGTTTGAGGGACAAATCAGAACCATACACACCATACCATAAACAACTGCATATAACTCCTAAAGTATACAGGATACACACAACGTATCAGTGGCAAAGTTTTTCCACACAAAATTGCTTTTCCAATGGTGCTATTCAATCAATTGTGCTCAATTCGGTTTTTGATTTATACTGGTTGAGATACCCAGAATGTGTGTTTTCTTCAAAATGCTTAGGTGGCTCTTGATGGACAAAATGTTTGCCATACACACCATGTCAAAAACAAATGTGAATAACTCCTAAAGTGAATATGATACACACAAAGTGTCAGTGGCAAAGTTGTTCAATACAACATTACCTTTCTAATGGTGCTGTGCAATCAATTCTAATCAATTCTGGCTGGCAAGTAATATTAAAACATGTGAGTGTCATTTCAAGACATTACTAGGGCACACAGGAAGTCTGTAGGTGACTTCTGTAGTCATTCTGGGACACACTGCAGTACATTTGTTGCCGTCTACAGGTGTAGTCTAGGAGGCAATGAGAAACTCAAAATTTTGCACTTTAATAACTTTGCAACCGTTCGGATTAATAACTTTGCAACTGTTCCTTGGATTTGCACAAAATTTGGTATATGCTGTCTTGTGAGGTAGATCTCTTGATGTGGCAAGTTATGTTCCGGTCAAATGTGTGGTTTCCGAGTTACAGAGAGGTGAAAAAAACATGTTGTCGCTCATTGACTTAGCTGGGATTTTTCTTTGAACTTGCCTACAGCCCAGACGGTTTTTTTTTTTTTTTGGTCTGAAATTTTCAGGACAGAAAGGGACTACTCCACAGACTTTTGCTAGTCTGGTGAAAAAATAACAAGCCGTTTTAGTTACTGCAAATGAAAAAAATTGAACAAAATTGTTTCTGAGCATGCTCAGTAAGCAATAAAAGATAGCTGTATGAAACAAAAAAGGAAACCTGTTTCGTATGGGAGAATTCCTTTTCTGTTTGGCCACCATCTTGTTTTAAGTTTTGCAGGAAAAATTCAAATTTGGAAACCCCCAAAATGATATTCTGGGGAGGAACCAACGCATGTAGCTTGCTTACTGGCACCCCTTAGGTGCATTCTGCACTGTGCTGCCCAAAAAATGCCCTTAAAATGTGTTTTATTTAACAGTGAAATTCTTTTTTGTATTGGCATCATACAAAATAAGATCTTGTTTTGTATGACTCATCTTTTTTCGTATTGAAAATCAATGTATTTCAATGGGATTTTCAACTTTGGTGCATAACTTTGCCATTTTTGCATATTTTGACACCAAATATTCAACACATCCTTTTGGGGACCCCACCTATGAACAATATGACTGTTGCTACACAACCCCCACCCGAAAGTTGATTTTGCGGTTGCTTGGTGAATTCACCTTATAGGTGGAATTTGCATAATGACAGCTATATTGTTCATGAGGTGGGGTCATAAGAAGCCTATGTTGAAAATATGGGGTCAAAATATGTAAAAATGGCAAAGTTATGACCATTCATTAGCAATTTCGCTAGGCACACTTATGACTTTGGAAATTTTAAAGACCTTGACCCCAAATTTTCAACATAGACTTGTTATTACCACCACCTCATGTATTTCACAGCTGTCATTTTTCAAATCCTAGTCAAAATGTGTTTTAGCACCTGTGGCGTGGCCGCAGAATGGCATTCTAGTTACACGGAATTACATTTTGGTGGGGTTTTGACAATTTTCTGTACCAGGCACATGAGGTGGGGTAATAAGATGGCTATGCTGGCAATTCAGTCACTGTTGTCCTATTAATTGGAGTGCAGGGCCCTTCCACAGTGACATACATACATGCATCAATGGATGGATGGGAGCGCAGGGCCTAAAGGGCACTGTACTCACTCAGGCAGATAAGGCTATGATTACACTATCTCAAAAAGTAAGGAAATTCTTCGCAAAAAACTATGTTAATGCATCAGTTAGGGTTGATATCAAACTGTAAAAAGGAGGGAAATAAAACAGTAGGGTTTTAACCCTAACACCCAACCCCCTCCCTGCACACACCAATTGGCGTTAGGGGTGTACCTTCAGGTCGTCAGCCCTAATGCTCACCCCATTCTCCTATACTGTACCCACCTCAGCTTATGTACTTTATGGAATGAGGTAATTGTTAGAGCCGATGACCCCACAGCACACCACCGATGCTGGTTGGCATGTGCAGGGAGGGAGTGGGGTGTTAGGGGCGAAACACTAATGTTGTATTTCCCTCTTTTTCATGGTTTGATAGCAATCCTAACTGATGCATTAGTGTAGTTTTTTGCAAAGAATATAGGTCTTTTTTTTTTTTTTTTACTTTGTATAGGTCAGGAATTAACACTTAACCATTGAGAGAGCAGCTTAGACAATGCGTGATGACATCACAATGGCCTCACAATACAATACAATACTGCAGTGCTCCCACCTGGGTGGCCACTGGTGGTGGTATGGTGGAAGGCTGAGTAGAAGGGTGGATGTCAACTTGGCTGGTGGTTGTCGAACTGTTGTGCATGCCACTGCATTGGGCCTCTTTCAAGCTGCCATCCAAGTGGTGGGGAGAAAACCAAGATAAAGGCCCCAGCATGGCAGACTGTGTACCATGGTACATCCAGACCCCACACCATCACCAGTGACTGTGGATTTCCCTACTATTTCCACTATCTAATTCCTCCCAAAAATTCATAAGGACCAGGTCATCCCTCAGGTCGGCTGATTATTTCAGGACAGGGCTCATTAACTGACAAAATATCCACCTTTGTGGATCACTTTTTTTTTTTTTTTTTAAACGAATGGGACCTATACCCCTTCTTGTCCTCTGGTCTCCAAGGCATTCTGCCCCTGGCAAGGTTCCCTAAATCCTGGTGGTGCAAACTCTTAGCTCATCCCCATTTTCCCAATCCACATCCCCAACCCCCCCGCCTGCTTCCTTACCCTTCAGCACTGCAATAGGTATTAGTTCACTCGAATCTAAATATTTGCACTTCTTGCCCTGATGGGACAGAGCATATTACTGTATGTATAAATTCTTAGTCATGTTAAATGCTAGTCTGTAAGCCTCCTGGCAAATGTAATTGAATGTCTCATTTTTAAATGCAAATGTATTGCGTTTTCCTCAGTAATGTTAAATGTTCACTATATTTCTACTATCATATCCTACTGTATGGGCCTCCCCCCCCCGGGTCGCACTGGGAGATGAGCAACTTGTTGTTCAGGTGCCTTCCTGGTGAAACGTTTCAATAAATAAATAAATTGAAACAGAAGCACAAGCTCAGCGCAAATATTTGCTTTGCGTTTGTGCCTGACCTGTCAGCTGCTGTATTCATTCGGATAACTGACCAGTGCTATCGGACTGAATATCATACTGTGTTGGGGCAGTGCTAAGTAAAACTGCACTACCCCAACACAGACCTGGGCTGTATATAGCTCACAGGGAAAAGCGCTACCCAAAACACATAGCGCCAAGACCCCTGTGGGCTATATTCAGCCACAACATGCAGATGAGCCCGCTAGGCATGCATGGCACTAAGGGGTAATTTACATGCCCGTTATGGGCTTATTTGCATGTGCACAGTAGCCCATTAGCACCCATCCTGCTGTGTATCTTTTGAATTCCATGGTGTCTAGTGGCATTGCCCACCCGCTGAACACCGTTCTGTCTAAGCACATCTATCCCTGGTGTCTAGTGGCACCTCCCACCCCCTGAAAACCCTTTCTGTCTAAGCATACCTAGCCCTGGTGTCTAGATACACCCCCACTCTCGAACACCCATTCTGTCTAAGCATACCTATCCCTGCTGTCTACTGACACACCCCGATTGCCTGCTCATTGTGATTTACTACATACCCTGGCATCTAGTGGCACCCCCTCACCCTCCGACTGTCCATTCATTGTGATTTACTGCATTCCCTGGTATCTAACGGCACCCCCCACCCTCTGATTGCCCATTCATTGTGAGTTATTGCTTTCCCTGGTGTCTACTGGCATCCCCACCTCCGATCGGTTGTTCCATAATACCTTATCAATGCCTGGTGTCCAGTCATTCTCCTGCCCCGCTGTCACTGATGAATGTAAATGTATTCCATAGTGATCCAGTGTCCCCCAATCCATCTCACCCATTCACAGTCCACCACCTCTCATACCCACCACTTACTGGTGTGACCCGCGGCGATCTGCGATGTCCAATACAGCGACCTGCACAGCACTCCAGTCCCCTCCTCAGCCAGTCACCGTATGAGCTGTCAGTGAGTGCACATAGAGGAGGGCTGTGCTGGCCCCCATATTGGGCATCACTGGTCACACTGGTAAGAGGAGTGTGTGTAGGGTGGTGGTGGTGGTCTGTGAGCAGGTGGGACGTGTGCGGGTACACTGGACCACAACTGAACACTTTTACATTCATCAACAAGCAACTGGGGGGCACTGGACACCATGGATTGATAAGATAGTACTGAATGGGAGATCAGGGGGTGCAGGGGATGCCACTAGACATGAGGGAATGCAGTAAATCCCAATGACGGGGTGATCGGGGGTAGGGGGCTGCCACTAGGTACAAGGAAATGTGGTAAATCTCAATGAACATGTGACTGGGCATGGGAAGTGCCACCAGACACCAGGGATAGGTATGCTTAGACAGAATGGTTGTTTTGTGGGTGAAGGTGCCACTAGACAGCAGGGATAGGTATGTTTAGACAGAACGAGTGTTCAGGGGTGGGGTGGGAGATGCCACTAGGGAATGCAGTAAATCACAATGAATGGGTGATCAGGGTTGGGAGGTGCCACTAGATACCAGGGAATGTAGTGAATCACAATGAACAGACGATCGGGGGGGGTGCCACTAGACAACAGGGAATGCAGTAAATACCAATGAATGGGTGACTGAGGGTGGGGGGAGGTGCCACTAGGCACCAGGGATAGGTATGCTTAGACAGAATAGGTGTTCGGGGAGGTGAGGGTGCCACTAGATACCAAAGATAGGTTTGCTTAGACAGATCAGGTGTTCGGGGTGGGATGGGAGGTGCCACTAGGCTCCTGGGAACGCAGTGAACGCCAATGAACAGGTGATCGAGGGTGGGGGGGTGCCACTGGTCACCAGGAATACCATAACTTACAAGGAATGGGTGTTCAGGGGTGGGGAGACACCAGGGGTGACTATACATATCTAGAATGGGGGATCCGGGCAGGCTGATGCAGTACAGTCACTCTGCCTACAAGAAGGTGGGGGTGCACCAGTAAGACAGTGCTACATCGCACCACTTTGGGAGCTGTTTACCACTACTGCAAACCTTTGAAGATACCATAATCATGGGGAACCCCTCCTTTGCACAGGAGCAGTGGTATTACTGTGCTTTGGCACTGCAGGATTATGCTGGCGCTCCCTGGGCTTCTGAATACAGCTGTCTGGGAGTACCAGTGCAATTCCAGATTACTGCACCCGCAAATCCTATTTGTGGGTGCGCTAATCTTTGAGTCTCAGACCCACAGTCACCATCTAGTGCTAATACATTAGGGATTCTACGGACAGTTTGTCCAAACTGGAGGGTCTGACTTGGTCCTCTGAGTTTGAATAACTTGCCATTAATGTTAGTAGTTTGCACACTAGTACAGTATACGTCATGGCCTGGGACAATTGTCCCTGGAACATCAGTTTAGATATTGTCCTGAGGGCAGAAATTTTCCCTCAGAATTTATTTTTGAGGTAGTGAGACTCATACTTATCAGCAACTGCTTCATTTTTTACTGCAAATTTTATTTGCAAACAAGAGGTACTGCCATGGGAGCACAATGGCCCCTTCCTATCTGAATCTTTTTTTTTGGCTTGGTGGGAGGAGGCCGTCGTGTTTAACCATGGCAGAAACCAATATCTGCCCCACATATTTATGTGGGGAAGATATATAGATGATATTCTGGTAGTTTGGTATGGTCACTTTCTATCAGTCTCCTCCTTTGTGGACTTTCTGAACATCAATTAATTGGGCCAGAGTTTTACCTAGACGTGTAATGCTAACACCATAAATGTTTCCTGACCTTCACTTTAGTGATATTGATGGGCAGCTAATGCAGGCTGAAACTTTCAGGGAAGGCATGTCTGGCAACACTTTACTGCATCCTTGGAGTGTCCACCCCTACCACTTAAAGCAGGGGATTCCATTTGACAAATTTGTCCAGCTGAGGCATAATTGCTCTAGCCTCAACAGCTTCGAAGTACAAACTCAAGAACTTAAGGAAAGATTTTCTGGCCTGAGGCTGCAAAGAAGCTGTCCTAGAAGAGGCTTTGAATGACGTGAGATACCTGAACTGCAGATTTACTCCTAGAAATAAGATTCACACTGCAGACCAACCAGTAACCTTTGTTACTGAGTTTAACCATTTGGCCCCTGAAATTGCAAATGTAATTAAGAAATGTTGGCCTGTACTGGATGCTGATCAGGACCTCATAGGGCAGAGGGAAACTGCCATTACATCTTCTATTGGAGAGGGAGTAATATTGGTGACATCATCACTCAAAGTCTATATACCAAGTCCACCAAACAATCACACCTTAACTGGTTTCTGCTTCAACCCATGGGGTCATTTTGTTAGGCCACTGTACACTATGCTGCTTATTCATGCAAGGCAATGTTTTCAGCACCTCACTTGTTCATTTTCTGTCGCTGTGAAACAATTTATCAATTGTACTATGAACCATGTAGTTTATGTTCTTGTATGTCCACATCTGAAGAGTTACGCTGGGCATAAAATTCGTACATTCAAGGAAAGGACACAAGAACATGTTCATTCTATTAACAAAGCTGTTCCACATACTCCCATGGGTGCTCACTTTGTTCAGTGCCACAACAGTCACTCTAACCAACTTCAGTTTATGGGGCTTGAAGACATCCCACCACACCCTCATGGCAGTAATCGTTAGAAGAAGCTGCTGCAGTGTGAAGCCATATGAATTTAAACATTAAGGGTGTTACTTCCTCTAGGCCTGAATGACTATTCATTTACTGCCATTTATTTAATGTTATTTTCTTTTTCCAGAACTCATTGGCCCTGCATTAATCCACTGGAACTGTATCTCCAGCTTTTCAGCAAGGTTTTTCTGTAAGGACATTAATCAACGGATCTTACTTCCACCTTAGTGCTATCATTTCCATCAGTTTTTTTAATATTATTTTTCATTTATTTAAATCCTCTTCTACCTTGGTTTCTCCATTTCTCCTTCACCCATCCCGGTTTTGCCCACACTTTATTTCCCAACCCCTTGTCTTCTTTTTCCCTTCATACACATCGTCCCTTCCTTTCCTTCCCCTTTTCCTCAATTCCTTCTACTAATCCCTTCCCTTCCCCTCCCTTCCGCTTCCCATTTCTTTCTTTCCTTCCTTCACTCCATTTTTTCACGCCTGTCATTTCTCTTTCTCTTCTCTGGCTGCTCCCTACTCGTTTATCTCTTCTCGGGTTCTGTTTTGTCCTCAGCTGCATTTTTTAACATTTATTTGGCTGGCCCTCCAATGCAGTGGTAGTGCTACCACTTGTGAGACCGATGGCTGGGGTTGGGAGGCGAGCCTAGGCATCAGAGGCCCAGCAGGGGGGAGAAGGACTGAGCATCCCATGGACTGCTCTCCTCCTCTGGAGGGGGTGGATGGGAGAAGCTCCTGGCACTCGCATGACCTTGGTTGAGACCAGTGGTCCGACAGCCGGTGCTAGTATCTTCGGGGAGGTGGGGCAGATCTTGGTGTGCATGTCCCTGATGTCATTTCACATCCCGCCTCCCAGGGGACTGAAAATGGAAAACTTGGGCCACGCAGGATGCTGCCCGCCTAGCACCACAGGTCCCACACCACTGACCCATGACACCCCCGGGAACCGCATCCCTCTGACTGACGGGAGGAAGAACCCCCTCCTGAAGGCCACACCCTGGGGGGGGCAAGCCAGGGCTGTTAAACAGGTAAGGTAAGTCCCGGGGTCAGTGGATGATGGGGCTGGGTGTGGGGTGGGGCCGGTCTGTTGGCAGGAGATAAAGTGCAGCAAAAAAATAAAAAATGTATTTACTCTGTCGTCTTCAGTTTTTTATGTTTATATTTATATCTATAGCTAATCTTGATTCTGCAATATTGTGTAACTATAAAAACTGTAACCTTTAGCTCCCATTCTATGTCTATATGTATTAAATGTTCATGTTTGTTTTTTCTGACACGGAGTCTTTGTAAATGAGTCCCTGACTCAAAAGTTGTAATCCTAAAGTCTGTTAAATAAATAACATAATATTTGGGGTATATGTAATTATGTATGGTTGAAGCATTTACTGTGTCCTAAGTGATGTGCTAGTAGTTTCAGCCTCTAGGATCTTGTTTGCTGAATTTGTAATCACAAGCATGTACCTTTAAATTGGAGGCTGTACCTTTTGTAGCCATGCCACCATATGGTGCGTCACGCCTATGATGTGAAGTACCTGGGCTTAGTGGCGTGGTTCTCACACTGGATAAACTTTTTTGTTCTGGCAACTTACTTACGAGTTTATGTAAATATTTTTCCACTTATATTGGTTGGAGTGCTGCCTGTACATCTAGTAACCCACACCATTGCCAGCCTTGCCTCCTGATGATGCACAAAGACTCAGGGGGAATCCCTTCCCCCACTTCCTGTACCTGCCTGGGGGGGGGTAGAGCGAAGATACAATGGAGGATGCATACATGTGATATGTTCAACTTGCTTAAGAGGGAGATTTGGGTCAAATTAGGAGGAAGATTGGCCTGCTAGCACGGAGATGCCGTAACGTCGTGAGTTTGTCCTTAAATGGCGTAAAAAAAATAAGAAAAAAAGTAATTAAAAAAATTTAATTTATTTCATTTTGTCAAGAATAAGCACTAAAAAGAATAAACAACTAGTTATATAAAGTTATCAGATACATTGTTCATCACTGATTTAATTTTTATATGTCTTTATCTGCCCAAAAAACATGGCTATTTTGGACAGAATTTTACTTAAGCAGGAGATTTTGTTTCCCAGGTGAGAGGGAGGGAGTTCAGTCAAAAAAAAAACCAACAGGAGTCTCCTGCGAAAAGAGGGAGATATCACATGTATGAGGATGTGGCCAGCAGGAAAGAGAGTGTCGTGGTTGGGTGGTACTAGTGCACTCCTGAGGGAATTAGGTGCTGGAGATCAGAAGGAGGCATAAATAGCAAGTTAAAAAAAAATACAGCTCAGTGTTTGGGGAATCCAGACCACAAGTCACACAGGCAGTGTCTGGCTTCCGCAGCACATTTAGGAGTTGTGGGAACAGTTATGTTAGTCAGGTTGGTGGGTGCCCCAGAGTCAAAGTTGCATACATGCTGGAGGTGGAGGAGAGACTGAGCGAGACTTCCCAATGACTAAAGCAAATACTGCCCTTGCACTTTATTCAGGCCAGTGACCAAGTACAAGACAGATGACTTCAATAAGAGGCGAGGACTGTGCTATGGCAACCTTCACTGGAGTGGTAACACCGAGCATAGCAACAGGACCTATGGGTCCTGCTACACCCATAGATAGAAGGACAGACAGACTGGGCCCCTGTTGGGCATTTTATGGACTTGGCCACTGAACCCAGTACAGAACATTTGAAGTCTTTACAAATAATAAAGTGTCATTGCCTGCTATCATGTGAAACCATGAGGCCTACCAGGGGTGTCGACAAGCATGCACACTGTACTCAGCAGAGTAAAAAAAAATATCAGGCAGGGGCAACAAAATCAGGCAGGAGTAACAAAAAGAGGAAAGCAAGGACATTGTGAGTCACACTGTGTGTGGGGTACTAAGCCCTTTTGTCTTTGTTGTTCACTTTGGGGCACTGATGCCACCAGCCAAATACACAAAAAAGAGCAACTTACCAGGCAGGCAGAAAAACAAGGGAAGGAGGATTAGAAGAAGAAACTGATTACTTGAACTCAGATATTGCAAATGGGGGGGGATTATTGTTGGTGTGACATGGCAGTGCATATTTTAATTTATGCTTAGTAATGGGGGGTGGGGGGGGCAACAGTGCATCAGTTTTGAGCACAAGTTTAGGATTCCTGGCTACACCCCTGGGCCATACCAGGCATGACAATGGAAATGGTGGGTCAATCTGTTCTGAAGTATGCTAGAAGGGGTAGGGAGAAACCTTGTAGTGCTGCATTTGGGAACAAATGACCTGGCAGGAAATACAGCATGGACTCCAGGCTCCTCCACATCCCTTTCATGAGCACAGCCAAAGGTCAAGCTGCTTTCAAGTACCGCATACCCAAGCCCTGGAACGCCTTGCCTGCCGACATTAGACACTCCACAAACTCCCATCACCTCAACCTCCTCCTCAATGTCCACTTCTCTACCAACTGCACCTGCTTTAGCTAGCTTACACTTGTACCTACTAATGCTGGTTTTTGGGTGTTTTGCACACTTAGTCACTGTGTTAGTAGACCAGTTTTTATTGTCCTCAGGCCATCTTGTTGTCACCTGCCTCAACCATGTATGTGTATCACTTTTGCACTTCTGCTTAGCGGCCCAAGTTTGCCTTCATATGTACTGTATTGTATGTAATTGTCGGGTCTTATCCCTCAGGACACATCTGGAATCAAGCAACCCCTGCTCAGTATGCTTTCCTGGTTAAACGCTTAAATAAATAAATGTAGTCCAGAGGAGGTTTGTGGAGCTGGGGCTGATTTATGAGGAGGCAGGAAGATCAGTAACTTTCTCTGAGGTGCTTCCATTATCCAGGGCGAGCACGGCAATGAAGCTGAGGATAGAGGGATTTAACACATGGCTAAGAGAATGGTGTCAGTCCAAAGGGTATGGACAGGTGGGGGGTGGGAAGGGACCTGGGGCAGTGATCTCTGCTAGGACAGAGTACACTTATGTGAGGAGGGAAGAAGGGTATTAAAACAGAAACTGGGGGAATACTTAGTAAACAATGAGAATTTAAACTAGAAGAGTGGGTGGCAAGTGGGCAGAAGTCAAGCAGGATACACAGGTAGGGAAGCCGAATGAGTTTACCCCCATACCAGCAGCAAGGGACTTCCAGAGAGGTCAGGAGGGGATGCTAGAAAGGGTGAACAAGTAGGGAGAGGGGGGAAGAAAGCAGGGTGGAGGGTGGTAACCTAGAATGCTAGGAGTCTAGGGAACAAAACAGCAGTGTTACAGGCTCTCATGGCAGATGGGGAGGTGGACATGGTGGCCATCACCGAGACATGGGCCACCCATTATCATGACTGGGACCAGGAAGTACCAGGGTATAGGATATCTTTGAGGGATGGGGTAAAAGTGAAAGGAGAGGAGGTGGCACTGTATGTGAGGGAAGGACTGAAGTGTGTCAGGGAGGAAGGGGAGCGGGGCAGCACAGAGTCATTATGGGTGCAACTCCAGTACTCCAAAAAAAAGGACCCTCAGGATGGGAGTGGTGTACAGGCCACCCTCTCAGACTGAGGAGTTAAGACAGGGAACTAGCGGGACAGATCAGAAGGGCCTGTGGGAGGGGCAGCACAGTGATTGTGGGGGACTTCAACCTACCAGAAGTAGACTGAGGTACACCAGCCACCACGAATATGAGGGAGCAGGTAATTCTGGATGCCTTCCAGGACAGCTTCCTATTGCAGATGGTCAATGACACAGCCAGGTTAGGGAACACCCTAGACCTCATGCTGGTGAATGGTAAGTTTGTGAGGGAGCTGCGGGTGGAGAAACCACTGGCAGGGAGTGACCACCACTCGGTGTGGTTCATGATAAACATGGGGAAAGGGGGAGTAGGAACGGGCACAAGGGTGTTAGACTTCAGGAGGGCCGACTTCGGGAGGATAAGGGAAATAGTACAGAGGTATCTAGCCAGGATCCATCCAAACATGGACATTAACCAGAAGTGGGAGGTCATTAAACTGGGAATTGATGAGGCAACCATAACAAGTACAAGGGTCCAGAGTAAGAGGGCTAGGGCCAAGAAGCCTAGCTGGATGAGTGTGTGGGGGGGGGCCGGTCATGGAAAAAGTAAGGAAGAAAAAAGCCGCCTTTAGAAGGTACAAAAAAAAAACAGGGAGGGGGAGGACAGAGAGGAATACCTGAAGGAGTCAAGGGAGGTGACAGGGGCAGTCAGGTCAGCCAGGGTATCCAGGGAACTCAGGCTAGCACAGGGCATCAAAGAGGGGGAGAAGGACTTCTTCAGGTACATCAAGGAGAAAAGGAGTTGTAAGAACCAAATAGTAAGGAAATAGAGGGATGGGAGGTGGGTGGAAACAGGGGGAGAACAGTCATAAGCATTAAACAAGCACTTCAGCACAGTATTTTCTGGAGAGAAAGGGGGAGCTGTACCCAAGGGGTGGGCACCGGGGGTGTGTGACAGATAGGGAAATCCCAGTGGGCAGAGTACTGGAGGGTTTGAGGGCACTGAGTGTGGACAAGGCGCCAGGGCCAGATAGCATACACCCCAGGGTGCTGAAGGAGCTGGCAGAAGTCCTGGCAGAACCCTTGTTAGACCCGTTCAATGCCTCTCTGAACTCAGGGAAATGTACTTCAGGACTGGAGGATGGGGCATGTGGTACCCCTCCACAAGAGTGGCCCCAAGGATGAGCCAGGGAACTACAGACCAGTAAGCCTCACATCTATCGTGGGAAAGCTGATGGAGACAATCCTGAAGGAGAGGCTGGTTTCCTTCCTAGAGGCTAATGAGCTGCAGGACAGCAGACAGCATGAGTTTGTTTCAGGCAGATCCTGTCAGACCAACCTGGTGGAGTACTATGACTGGGTAACCAGGCAATTAAACAGGGGCCATGCAGTGGATGTCCTGTACCTGGACTTCAGTAAGGCATTCGATTCAGTCCTGCATGGAAGGCTAGGAAGTAAGCTGGAAGGCATAAGGGTGGGGGCGAAGATGGTGAGATGGGTAGTGAACTGACTGCAAGGGAGATAGCCTAGGGTGGTGGTGGGAAGGGAGCTCTTATCTCCTAGGGTGGTGACAAGCAGGGTGCCACAGGGCTCTGTACTGGGGCCGGTGTTGTTTAGGATCTACATAGCTGACATCTCAATAGGCATCAAGAGCAAGATCAGTCTGTTTGCAGATGATACCAATATGGGAGCAGTAGTGGATAACTTAGAAGGTGGCAGGGGTTGCAAGATGATCTGGCAAAATTGGAGGCCTGGTCAGACACTTGGTAGCTGGGGTTCAATGCCAAGAAATGCAAGGTGCTACATTTCTGTGCAAAAACCCCAAGAAGGAGCTACCAGCTAGGGGGATTCAACTAGCCAAGATGGAAAAGGAAAAGGATCTTGGGGTGATAATAATGGGAGCAATGAACAACTCAGCACAGTGTAGAAAGGCAGCTGCAAAGGTCAGCAGAATGCTGGGTTGTATTACCAGAGGCATATCCTTCAGGAAGGGAGAGATGATCCTGCCGCTATACAGGTCACTGGTTAGACCACACCTGGAGAACTGTGTGCAGTTGACGATACCTGAAAAAGGACATTAGGTTACTGGAGGGGGTACAGCGCAGGGCAACAAAAATGATCCAGGGGCTAGGGGGCTTTACCGATGAAAGCAGGCTGAGGGAGTGGAACATGTACGCCCTGGAGGAGAGGAGGGATAGTGGGGACATGATTGAAACATTCAAGTACATGTAGGGAATAAATAAGATGGGCACAGAGGGGCTTTTCAAATTAATGAGGGGAAGGGACACTCCAGGGCACGATCTGAGATTGGAAGGGGGAAGGTTCAGGAGGGAAATGAGGAAGCACTTTTTTATGGAGAGGGTGTTGTCTGGCTGGAACGCATTGCCAGAGGAAATGGTATCCTGCAGAATAGTGGGCTGCTTCAAAAGGGGATAGGACAGGGTAAGGTGGAAGGTCACTGAAGGGGGAAGGGGCAGCTGCAGTATAAGGGCTGCTAGTTGCACAATTGAGCAGACTTGATAGACTACAAGGCCTTTATCTGCTGGCAAGTCTGAATGTTCGTATGAAACATGAATGGGTGTTTGGCCTACAACAATTCAACACTTGGGTACCCAGTGAACAGTGCATAAGGGGCTCCCAAAGGGCAGTAGGGGCTAATGATTGTTGGTACCAGAGGGTAGTGGGGCCTGCAAAGTGCAGTCTGGCAAGGCACAATGTGATGGTGGGTAGTGATTGCCGATTAAGCAATAATACATGAAAGGTGTGGTACATCATAAGATATTGTCATGCCTTGAGTGCACTGTGAGGTATGAGGCAACACCGAATGCCTTCAACAACCCAAGAAGTGACAATATGCCGTGATATACCATTCCCTGGAGTGTATTACTGCAATTATAAAATGGTCCTAAGGTTTTAGGAAACGACTGGTCATGGTAATAAGTTTCAAACCATGACAATATACGGAGATATCGTCATGAGTCAAAGACTGTTTCGGCCAATCAGCTTTTAGGATTTCTTCACTCCATTTTATAATAAGTCATACAGCCATATAGTAATTATGATTTATACCTTTATCCTTCCCTTCCAGAGCTTGATCTGGTTCCCCTCACTAAGACCCCTCGTTAATTTGTAACTTCTGCATGTGAGCATTTTTTCTCATAGAGCATTAATAATTATATTTAAGTGTTACTGCACTGTGTGGGTCACAGGTGTGGTGACCTGTGGGGACTGTGGGAAGGTACTACATTCCAGGGGGTGAAACACTGTGAGCAGGAAAAGACCAACGGTCCATCCAGTTTGCCCCATTTTGTTACCCTACCATACCCTGTGACCTACTGTCTATATAGGGTTTATGCCTTTGTCTCCCCCCTTGTTTCCGACGTGCTGCTATCCCCCACCATGTAACTATCAGATTTCTCACTCTGTCCCAGCCATGCTTGAACCCATTTATGTTTTTGCACCCACCACCTCAGCTAGTAGGCTGCTTTACGGTTCAACCACTCTACGTCAAATAAAAATTTCTCACATTCCTCCTGAATTCCACCCTGCCAGCTTCCATTAATTCCCCCTTGTTATAAACCTGATATTCCTGTTTAATGCCTCGGCACAGTTTACCTTGTTTATTCCTTTCAGGAACTTGAAGATCTCTGTCATGTTCCCCTTCTCACTTCTGGACTCCAAAGAGTATACCTTCAGTGCCCTTAGCCTTAGTCATTCTTCATAGGATCTGCCTTGCTGGCCCTTGGTCATCTTGGTTACCCTTCGTTGCACTGTCTCCAGTCTGTCTCTGTCTTTCCTCAGATGGGGACTCTAGAACCAGGTATAGTAATACAGATGGCGCCCACCAGCGATCTATATAAAAGGTAGCATTATCCCTTTCCTCCTACTATCCAAATCCTTTCCAATAATCCCCAACATTCTGGTTCCCTTGCTGTATTCCTCATTAAAGTGACTAGTTTTTTTGAGGGAGTCGCCTATGATAACTCCCAGGTATCTTTCTTCTGAAGTAGTGGCCAACATAACCCTCCCATTCGATATTCTGTTCTAGGATTCCTGCTCCCTGTGTGCATCACCTTGCACTTTTTGGCAATGTATCTCAACTGTCAAACCTCAGACCATCTCTCAGACCTTTGCAGATATCTCTAGAACTCCCTCACCCCCTATTTATAGTCTACCCTGCCACAAAGCTTAGTGTTGTCTGCAGAGAGACACATCTTGCCCTGTATACCTTCCCATATGTCGCTGCTGAACATACTGAGAAGGACAACTCCCAGGAATGACCCCTGCAGCACCCCACTCGTGATTTCCATCTCCCACGATTTGACCCCATTAACTACACCCTCTGCTGCCTTCCCTATAGCTAACCTACACACAGATTTAAGCCAGGTCTCTTACTGCTCCTAGAACCTCTAACTTCTTCAGCAGCCTTCTGAGTGGCACTGAGTCGAATACCTTGCTGAAGGTGAAGTAGATTATATCTACTGCTTTTCCTTTATCCACTGCTCTTGCACCCTAGTCAAAGAATATTATCAGGTTGATCTGGCAAGACCTCCCTGCCACAAAACCATGCTGTTCACTATCCAGGAACAAATGGCTTTTCAAGTAGGTAATCAAGCCCTCTTTCACTGGTGCCACCATCCGTTCACCCACAATGGAGGCAAGACTGACTGGTCTGTAATTTCAAGATCCTAGCAATCCCCTCCCTTGTACAGCTGAACTATGTCTGCTGTCATTCAATCTCTCAGAATCCCTCCTGACTACAGCAAGCTACTGAATAGCCCTTCCAGAGGCTCAAGTCATTTCTGATACCAGTTCCTTGGCATCCCTGGCTGCATCTCATCTGGTCCCAGTGTCTTATCTACTTTCACAGCTGCAAGTCTTTTGCTTACTCTTTCTACTGTTCTTCTTACTCTTTCTACTGTTAGCTGCATCTGCCCCATTTCTTGAAACACCCTTGCTGTTGCCATTACGCCACTTTCTGACACAGGCCCATTGTCCTCCATTGTAAATACTGTAGTAAGCAGAAGTAGAGCTCAAAATGTCCGCCTTCTGCTCATTATGCTGTATAACCCCCCTCCCCCAGCCAGCCTTACAATTCCCCCTCTGGACTTCCTTTTTTCCCCCTGATGTGCCAGAAAAACTATTTTTCTAACTCTGTTGACCCTCTCTGCATTTCACAGCTCTGTGTCTGCCTGTGTGACCCTGACTGCTTTCTTGGCCTCTTCATCTTAACCTGGTACTCAGTCCACTCCTTATCCCCCTATTTCTTCTTGCAGCTAATGAAGGCCTTTTTTGGCCTGGATAGCCAGAGCAATCTCTTGTGTTTGCCACTTTTGGTAACTGTTCTCAAGCTTGATTTACACTAGCTTCTTCACAAACAGCCCTTTAGTTTCTCCCACCTTCTCCACTACCCTGATCTAATCCACACCTACCAGCTTTTCCCTGACCAATTGCCTCATCTGATCAAAATCTGCTCATTTGAAATTCAGACCTACTGCCTTTCACCAGGGTATACCTTTACCCCTGGCCAGTCCAAACCATATGGTATTATGGTCACTGGACCCCAGTGGTTGTCCAACCTGCATTCTAGCCATCATTTAAGAGTTGGTGAGCACCTCATTGAGAATGGTGGCCTGCTATGTGGGCTCCCTGTCCAGCTGTACCAGTAGGTAGTTCTGCAACTTTACTTGCAGGACCTGCCTTCTACTGTTCTTAGCTGCTGGGATGTCCCAGTCTGTGTCTGGTAGCTTGAGATCTCCCACAACCACTACTTCCCCCTTTGAGGACCTCTCCTCATTTTTTTTCTCCTAGTTCTCAATCTCCCCCTTTCCCTGTCCCAGCAGTTTACAGACCACACCGATGCATAATCTTTTTCCCTGGTGTCACTGTACTCTGTACCCACAGTGATTCTGTCTCCCCATCCATTCTCTTGATGGAACTATCCTCTACAGCCTCTATGCATTCCCTGACATAGAGGGCTACCCCTCCCCACTGCCCTTACCACATCCCTCCTATACATGGTATACTCCACTAGTGCGAGGTCCAAATCATTATTCCTAGTGGCCCATGTCTCCATAATGGCCTTGTGGTCTAATCCCATATCCTCCTCCATTGCCTGGAGCACACTTTTTTTTATTTCCCAGGCTCCTGGCATTGTGGCACACTGCAGTGAAATTAACCAGGTACACAGATTCCAGTACTGCAGGCTGTGACATCATCAACCAATCTCAAAAAATGACCCAAAGAAGCTGAGAAATCAGACTTACCTCTTTCTTAACTGTACATAACTGCTTCCAAATCTGTAATATTTACAGAGAAGGAGGACCCTACTGTACTTAAAGGTCTCCACCAGCTCTGGACTGGGTGGTCCAAAAGCTGTTCTGTATTTGCTGAGTGCAACAACAGTCTTCTTGTAGAACACGGCCTTCTTCTCCTCACACCAGTTGTCAAAGAAGATACAAAACTCCTCCCACGAGCGGAATTCCTTATCTTTCATGGTGTCCTCCATCCTTCTGTGTGGCTGTGAAGGATAAAGCAAGAAAAGTTTAATATTTCTTTAAAGACTCCCACCTCTCCTTGCTCCTCCTTAACCTATCCAGCATTGATTGACCGCCATACTTTAGTTATGACGGGGTGCACTCTGATACAACTAGTGCTCCTCCCTGCCAATATTGATCAGGTGATCTTTGTGGCATTCACTACCACCACTAGCCCAAGGTCTTAGAGACTAAATGATTGCTTGAACCCGAGTCTTCACCTCTATCAGCTTAGGACATGGAAGTTCAGTCACCAGCAAAGCCAGAATCCCAAACCTCCACAGAACCTAGGGTCTGAATCCATATCAATTCATTCACTGCTTTATGTAGTGCTTTGGAATACAGGGTATGTGAAAGGCACTTTCAGTGTCCTCCATCTCTCTTTAACATGTCTCATCTCATCACTTGGCTGACTTTAATGCATATTTTAGCATACAAAGTTTCTGAAATCAGTTGTACCCATGCAAGTTTAGCCACGTACAACTTTGGATTTTATATAATAAGGTCTGCACTGCAATTAATCCAAAGAATGTTCTTTTCCTTTTCCTTAACAGTCTTTGTTCACCTCATCTTCTGTGCAGTACAGGATTTGCTGACTTTCTTTTTCATGGGGTTTTTCCCTTCTGTATACCCTTGTAAGACATAAATATGGATAAGACGTTAAACCAAGGTCCCATCTGCCTGCCTGTTCTGGTGGTAGTTCAGGTGGATGTTAAAGATCCCATGGCATGTCTCGAAAAGAGCAGGGGAATTTCCACGGTGCAATGGCCAAATTCTTCCATTCATGAAAAATACCACCAACAGCTTAATCTGGTTCAAGGTAAGTTGGCATTCATCTGTATCCCCCTCCCCTGGGTCATGCCTGAAAATAGGCAGAATCTGTCTAGTGCACTTACATGGTTAACAAAAATGAAATAAAAAAACTAAATAAAATAAAAGAAATAAATATGGCAAATGGGAGCATGCAGGGGTGTACAACTCTTTAAATGGCCTGCTCATACAGTACAGCGAATAGTGAAGAATTTTAAGAGACAAACTTGTGATTTTGGTGACAGCATTGTCACTTTTTAAAGTTTCAATTCAACTTAAAAAAATCTCAGTTCTGGTAATTACATTGTTAATTTAGCAGCAGCAGCTTTGATTACCCTTCCTTTTCCATGTTTCTCATTACTGCTATACCTACTGATAATGTACTGTACATCCCAGTCCTGGGGACATACAGTGACACAGTTGTCAACTTATCTAGTAAAATAAGCTTCACTTTTGCAGCTGACAGCACTGAGAAGGAAACTGAAGAAAGTCTCTTATGGTTGTCAATAAACAAACAAAAAAAAACTGTGTTGGAATGTATGAGTACAGCTAGCTAACTGAACCAGCAAAAATGCCACTTTACTCGAAGAATAAAGTATTGAGATAGAAGGCCAATGTTACTTCAAATCTGAGGTTCATAGCAAGCCACAACTGCAGTTCCGATCATACAGAATAACTAACCTTCAAAGCTGATTCTTAACACCAAGTGGGTTCTGTGACATCATTTGAGCTTGAGGGCAAAGCTCAACAGTTCTGGATGTTACAGACCCGATGAGGCGAAAGAATCAGCCCAATCTTAACATTTGTTCTTTTGTTTTTTATTTGGTATATTACAAGGGTTACCTTTTTATAAAAATGAATTTTGGAATCTAAATGAAAACAGTGCTGAAAAACAGTTGAGGCAAAAATAGTTTCGGCTGCAGTTTACAACAGTAGCTGTGTGCTCAGCTGCATTTTTTTGACTGCCAGCTTCAATTGGAAAATGCTGTTCATAATGTCTTGGTTCAGTTAACTGACAGATTTGGATAAAAAAGTCATTCTTAACATTTAGCTGTTTATAACAGCTTCCTGAGACACTGGCAAAATGAGGTAACCATGCATTATATAGAGAATAAATTAAAACCAAACTGAAGAACAAGCTAGTTGACACACCTAGTGGGTGCTGTGACATCACTGGACACAAGAGTGAAGCTCAGGTCATGTGCTTCACAGGTGTCACTGCACACATGAGGCATGTGAACCAGAGAGTTTTAAACAATTTTTAATTTTTTAATAATATGTCGGACATCAGGTTTTTAAGCACTTTACTTCTATAGATTGGTGCTGTGAGGTGCAGTCCAACAAAAAATGAAAGTTCAAATGGAAACTAAAAATGTTTCGACTGTGAGTCTTACTGAGACACACAGTCTGAGTACAGGATATCTTCAGAGGCTGTAGTTGCAGTTCACTACCCAGCCAAGTGACAGCTCAGTATCAAGGATCAAACTCATAGATTCAAAGACGCTGTCAGCAGATAAGGACCGCTTGGCCCGCCCAGTCTGCCCTAAAAAACCTCATCACCCTATAGGCAAGATTGGAAATCTGACAGCACTGAACCAAATAAGACTGAGCTCACTTATCTGAGGAGGGGATTAGTCAAGCAGGTCTGTTCACTCTGTAGTCCAGTGACTTGTGTGTGTGTGTGTGTGTGTGTGTGTGTGTGTGTGTGTGTGTTTTTGTTAAACAGCAGTGCAGTGAAATTGGGCAAACAACTGGATCCTAATTTTTTTTATTGTACAAGATTCCATGCATCTTCCAGTTTTATTTGGTGCTAAAAAAAATTAGTTACACCAAAATTTGTGTATTTTATAAATGTTTTGATTGTTTTTTTCTCAAGAAAAAAAGATGGCCACCACATTTGGCTCAGAAATACCATTGTAGACCTGATAATGATTAGGACAGAGAATATAAAATGAAGCAGGGGTGTAGCAATAAAGTGTGCAGGTGAATGCTGAGGTGCACTGGGGCCCCGCGAGCTGAGGGCCCAGGCGTGGCTGTGGATCATGCCGGCACTGCGGCAGGCCACACCACCACCCAACCATCCTGACTGAGGCGTGTCTTCCATGTCCCCTGTCCTGAGTGACACCACATGACGGGACTCAGAGCTGGCGAAAACACACCATGCGGGGGGAGCGGGGACTCGGCAGCTGAGCCGAGGAGATGCCAACAATTTCCAAATATGCCCGATGTGTGCTTTGCATTCCTGAGTGACCAGTCAGAACTGACAAGTGAGGCAGCGAATAGGACACTGCTTGACTGTCAGTCCTGACCAATGGCCATGGCGGTAAGTTGGGGAGGGCAGGAGGTGGATCAGAAAGAGGACATGTCACACGTAGGTGCTTTTTATTTATTTTATTTATTCATTCAGGTCTAGGATTACAAATACCTTTGAGCCAGAGCTCTTTTACAAAGGTTCCACGTCAAGGATTACAACAAGACAGTACATAATAACAGTTTGTAACAAATATTTTACACGACATGGTTCTAAACAATAACTATTGCTAGCAGGGGCATTATAGAGGTAGGGGGAATAAGGAGGAAGAAATAGAAGGAGAGGAGTAGGAAATAGGCATCAGAAAGGCAGGGGAGTGGTAGAGGAAGGGTGTAAAGGGAGGCAGGTGGAGGAGGAACAGGTGGAAAGGAAGGCAGAAGTAGTGGGATAAAGGAAGGGAGAGGAAAAGAGAGAGGGAGGGAGGGGCTGCAGCCAGGAGGCAGTGTCAGAGGACACGAAGTGCCAGGGTTGGGCAGGGCAGTGGGGGCAAATGCTAGGATGCTGATGTCACCAATGAATCCTAGTGCCAAGGAGCAGCAAGCAAAGGATATGTCTATGGTCTAGGGAGTCCAGAAGAAGGGTGGTACGGTTAGAGATAGCAGTCACAGGTGCTAGAGGCAGTCAGTGAGTGGCGGAGCCTAGTTTTAAGGGCCCCGAGCATTGAGACGGTGGTGATGTCATTGGGGAGACCATTTAGCCAGCTGGCGGCTCGGTAAGAAAAAGCTCTTTAACCTTGGGTCGTGCAACAGTGAGGGATTTGAAGCTTCAATGATTTGGATCCCCTGGTGGTTCTGCAGCAATTATGTTGTTGTAGGAAAGTAGGGATTCTGGGGGGGGAGGGGGGCAAGACCCATCAGAATTTTCTTTGCGACTATGCAGGTTTGGTATTTTATACGTTTGTCGAGTTGCAGCCAGTTGGTTTGGGAGCAGAGGTCACAAGTGTGTGTAAGGCGTTGGGCACCAGTAATCAGCCGACAAGCCTTGTTGAGGGAGATGGTTACTCGTTTGAGTGCAGTGGCAGTAGCAGAGCCATATATGATGAGGCCATAGTCGATGGTGGCAATGATGGAGCACTGGACGGAAACTGCCAGGGCTTCGGGGGAAAGGTGACTCCTGTGGCAGACCAGCAGGCCTAGTCTGGCATTGGCAGTTTTGGCGACATTATTAATGTGGTCACTGTATGAGAGGTGGGAGTCGAGTGTGATCCCAAGGTATTTAAAAGTTTGGACCTGTTCCAGTGGGCCATCATGACTGGTGTTAATGGATAGGTGGTGGTGCTTATGTTTATTGTGGGAACTACTGAAAATCATGGACTTAATTTTTTTTCTGGTTAAGAATCAGTTTATGCTGAATGAACCAATTCTCAACAGTGGAGAAACAATGCTGGAGTTTTTATTGCAGCTGGTAAGGGCCATGGTGTGTGACAAGGATTACTGCAGCATCGACGTAGAGTATAAGTGGTTCAGGGCAGGCATCCGGTAAGGTGTTGAGAAACACACTGAAACGGAGTTGTCCCAGAATGGATCCCTGTGGGACACCAGACCGAACAGGTTTGGCATCAGAGAGCACTTCTGTGATTTTTACACATTGTGACCTGTTCTCAAGGTAGCTTTTGAACCATGTAATAGAATTTAGGGAGAGCTCAGCTTTATGTAGTTGGGCAAGTAGAAGGCAGTGGTGGACAGTATTGAAGGCTTTGGTTAAGTTGAAGTAAATGGCACTAGTGAGTTGCCCATTGTCCAGTGAGCTGTGGATTACTCTGGTGACTTCAAGTAGTGCTGACACAGTGCTGTGGCCTTTCCTGAAGCCATGTTGTTGCATACAAAGGATGTTATATTTGTCCAGACATTCAGTGAGCTGGTCTGATACTATGCGTTCCAGGGCCTTTGAAAGGGGAGACAGGATTGAGATAGGACGGTAGTTCCCGTGGGCAGTCTTATCACCACTTTTGTGGATAGGGGTAACAGTGGCTAACTTCCATTTTTCTGGGAACTGGCTGAGTGTAAGGGAGAGATTAAAAATCCTGGTGAGAGGTCCCAGCACCTCTTCTAAGGTAAGGGACTAGATCTTGATTTGCTTATGGCTTTTGTGACGTACTTTCGGACATCATTCCTGTTTACTACTTTAAAGTGGAAAGGAGGGTGACTGTTGAGAGGCATGGAGTTAGGGGTTTTGGAGGCCTCGTCATCACTGAAGAAATTAAGGGGAAGAACGCTACTGAGATCCGTGAAAGTGGTGTTGAAAGCATCAGCAATGATTTTAGGGTAAAGCGTGGCATTTCCATTAATCTTGAGCATAGCCGGCGTAGGTTTGGGTTGTTTCCCAGTGATTTCTTTTAGGTTGTTCCAGAAATCTCTCCCATTTCCCCAAGTGTCAGTGAGAACTTTTCTGTAGTAGTCAGATTTCTGTTTCCGAATGGTTTTAGTGCAGTTATTACGTGCTTGCTTATAATTTTGGATGTCGACTGGTTTCCCAGTGGATCTAGCCAAAGCCCATAACTGGTCCCTAGATTTTAGCATTTTTAGGAGGTCACCTGTTAGCCAAGGGTTACATAGAGTTTTAACTTTGCACTTCTTGGCGGGAGCGAAGAGGTCACAGGCTTTGTTAAAGATGTGGATGAACTGATCCAGTGCAAAGTTTGTGCCAGTCGCCAGGAAGATTGGAGACCAGTCCTGATGGAGGAGGTAGGATTTGAGGTGGGTTAGCTGACCATGCTGGAGAATTGTACTGTGGATGATTTTAGGAGGTGGTTTGTGGAATTTATTGGACCAGGTACAGCTGATGGGGGAGTGGTCACTGAGAGAGTCAGGAAGGACAGAGGAGTTTGAGATTCGTGAGGGGTGGCTGGTCAGGATCCAATCCAGTAGGGTGCTGGTACCTGTTTTATAGTTTTGTCTAGTAGGGGAGTCCAGCATCTGGGTTAGATTAGCTGATAGGACAGAGTCCTTAAGAGCACCCGCCTCAGCCAAGAGCCAATTTATATTGAAGTCCCCAAGCAGGATGGTTTCGGAGTCAGGTGGTTGCGACCTGACAAGGTCCAGAACAGCGGTGAGACCTAGTCCTTGTTCCTTGGGAGGAATATATACAGTAACAACTGTAAGCGCCTTTTCATGAGCACCTAGTAGAATTCTGATGGGGAGAATCTGTGCAGTGGAGGTCACGGGGGCAAGTTGTAATATATGGCCCATGAACGTGTCTTTCAGGTACAATGCACAACCTCCACCTCTTTTTGTTTTACGATCGAGCCTGAAGACGTTGTAGCCTGGGATGGTGATTGCCTAGTCAGGGACCAGAGGGGTGAGCCAGGTTTCAACAACTGCCAGAACATCAGGAGTATGTTGGATTGCGAGGGCCTGCAGAGAATCAAGCTTAGGAAGCAGACTGCAGATATTCAAGCATAGGCTTTGGAAGAAGAACATGAAGCGCCATTACCAGGATAGCTATGCAGACTTTTTCAGAGTTCTCAGTTATTCTCTGAATCAAACCGTTACTGCTCGCATCACCGAAACAGCCTCACCCACCACCGCATACTGTGTGGGCTTTAGGGGGGTTTGTGGGGGAAAAGGAAAATGTCAGGTTTTTCATTTTGCAAAAAAAAAAAACAGTGAAAAGGGAGAGAGGAGAAGGAGATCATCATCCTGGGAAAAAGGCACAGCCAGGGCTGAGGGCTGCACTTGAACTAGTAGTGAGTCAGGGTCAGAGATGACGGCCCAAAATAGCACAGCATTTTTGTTTTAAAAGAGAAAAAAAAACAAAGCAAAAACTAAAAAGAATAAAGACTGGGAGATACTGAGAGGAGCTAGATCTTGGGGAAAAGCAGGGTAGGGCTGGCGTGCATTGCCACTGTCTGTCACTGAGTCTGACTGCAGCTGCTGGGTCAGAGGGCCCAGAAAGAAACAACAGTCATCACTGACATCTTTAAAAGAAAAAAAAGAAACAAGGCAAAAAACATGGAAAAGGCCACTCATTTATTTATTTATTCAAATCTGGTAGCCAGGTAGGTCTACTGAGCCCCCGAAGGTCCCTTTTTCAGGGGTGAACTGGAGTTAGTTACACATAGTAAAAACATCTTACATAAGCAGTACAAGGACAAATTGCATATACAGTACATGAGAGGGCACAGGATACAATCAAGACAGTTACACAGCAGGGGATCAGACAGTCACCAGCAGACAGTTTGTTATACAATCACATTAGGACACAGCTTATAACCTGGTGTGGGGGGAGAGAATACAGAGCAACAACTGACAGCACACTTTCAACACTGTGGCTGGAGAGCTTCCAGCAAGGCTGGTAAGGATTAGGGTGACTGAGAGTGTACCCATTTTTTAACCATACACTGGGGAGGGGGGGGGCATTTCATCCCTTGCACTAGGGCCCATGCCAACCATGCTATGCCACTGAAACAAAGTTATGAACTATAGCTGAAACTAGCATTTTGGAAAACATTTTTCATTGCACTGCTGCTTTAAACAATGAATCACTGTATTTCTAACAATGCCGAACAGAAGTTTTTTTTATTAATGGTCCTGTGTTAAGAAAGACTTTGAAAAACAACTGAAAAAACATGCTAGCCATGTATTACAGTGGAGCCCTGCTATGAGCACATCCTAACTGCAAAGCAAGCAAAAATGTTCTTTTAACTGGGAGGTTCTTATAAGAGGGCTTCATTGAAAAAAGTGAAAATCCATGTAAAATCTATGGTTAGCATAATGAAATTGAGCTCAGACTAGCTTTTAGAGAACCCATTATTAAAAGTGGTATATTAGAGAATTGTTGAAAAGTTTATTCAGTGTCATAATTTATCTTGAAGAAATACATAGTATATGGTTAGGGCTTACTCTGTACAGAAAACAGTGACTTTCAAAATGATGTTGTAGAACAGTTCAAAGGTCACTGAAAGTTGTTGTATTATTGTTCTGACATCACAATGGTACTACAACAACTTCCCTTGACCTGCTACCTGATTGGAGGAAACAGTGCTCTTCAAAAAAAAAAAAAAACATCGTAAAATGGCGGCGCCACTTAGTAAGCGGTCCAGCGAGTGGTTTGCTGAGATAGTTTGGACACTGACTGCCATAGTCAGCTCTGTGTTTTCAAATTGTATCAATTTGTCAGTTTCTTTTTTTTTTAAATCACTGCCTCTGTGAATCTTCAGTGGGTCATGAGCAGAGCAGGACTGCAGCGAGCAACCTCGGAGCAGACTGAGCTGCCAGGAGCAAGTGGGAGCATAAACACAAGGTATGAAACCTTGTGAGAGTAAACTTTTTAAAAATTTTGGGGAACCACATACTATATAAAACAGTGTATGAGTGGCCATACACAACAAGGTTATGTTTCCATCTAGAGGATATGATGTCGTCATACAAACCTTTCGCGCTTTGCTCTTGAGGTCTGTATGATGTCATCACATCCCCTCGATGGAAACACAGCCTTGTTGTGTATGGTCACCCATTCACTATTCTGTATGTGCTACCTTCTTCATAGGGCATCTTTCACATGCCCATTCACTACTTAAGGGACAGTTACGAGCTAAAGCCCATGAAGTGTAATTCCAACACTGCCTCTGGGATAAAACTGTGCTTATAAACAGGCTGACTGTGTCTATTAATGGGCTTTACTGCCACTGAAAGTATTGAGCAAAAATCAAGACATCGAAAAAAAATGTTCTTATAAATGGGATGTCCTTAGAAGTGGACTCCAGTGTTTAACACAATTCCAGAATGACAGTTACAGTAGTTAGAGGCAGACTATATGACAGCAATTCTGCCTCAGTAATACAGGATACCACAAACAGGCAACCACCTGGGATCACTCACACATACACACACACACACACACACACTCTAAACTGGATCGGATGTACAAGCCTGTTTAAAAGGTGATACCTGTTCTGATGAAGTTTTATTTTGCACAAGGAGTTCCCTACCCAAGATGCCTAGCATGGGATTGTGTGTGTGTGTGTGTGTGGGTGTGGATGTGTGTGTGTGTGGGCATGTGTTCTGAAGAGATGCACAAAAAAACTAACAATTTGGACATCTCTTCTCTCTTAGGATCCTTTTACTGTATGTATCATATGCAGTATTCTTCCTGCAAACTGCCTCTCTGGTATGCTACCTCTGAAAGTACTCAATGCTCAGCTTCTTTGGAGCCCAGCTGACTTGTAACTAGGCTGAGACAGCAACTGCACTACGGTGAGGAATCCCAAGAAAATGAAACAGATGTTGCAGTTTGTCCTCAGCCTACACAGGGAAAGATGTATAAGCTTGTTTAAAAGATGGCATCAGTTCTGGTGAAGTCAAGCTCTGTCAGCATACCTTGCACAACAATTTGCATACTGCCCATGTTGCCCTGCACTGGGTTTAAGGCTTTAAAGTGCATGTGTGTGGTTTGAAGAGAATCATTAAGATTAAACAATAAGATACATAACTCATGAGGCTAAGACAGCAAGGTCTCAAGAACTGATGTTCCCTGGACCTGAGCGACCTGGCAGTGACACACAATATAACAAGCAAAATAACCTGCACAGCCACATACTGTACATAAGGACACAATAATACAACCACATACCTCAGAGGGATCAGCTGGCAGGCTCTCGGGCACTCGTGAGGGTGGAGACCTCTTCAGGACTGACATTCTTTTGGCACTGAAGAAACTCTGACACTGTGACACAAAATAAACAAGCATTTGTCAATGCCAAATGTTGGACGTTTGCATTGTTGCTGATGTACCAGGTCTTGCTTGTACACACTTTTACCCAGGATAGACCAGATTAGATGCAATATCTAATTTTTAGTGGTGTATTACTTTTACACATTTTTAGATTGCGTTTACCCAGGGTAGGCCAGCTAAGAGGCAGCATCTAATTTTCAGTGGGCTCCCACATTTTCACCCCAAATGCCCTATTTGCAGGCACCTCTCTGGTCTGAGGGAGGAGGTTGCCCATCTCCAGGCTGACCTGGCTAGGATTCGTGAAACCTCCTCCCCCACCCAGGGACCATCAGGGCCACTGACGCTAGCTCGGAGGTTGCCAAGAAAGAGGAGTGGTTGGACCAAGGTGGACTCAGGGAGGGAGATGGTTGTGGAACAGAGGCGCATCCCTCCAGCTGTACCTCTCCACAATTCATACGCTGTTCTGGCGGAGAGTGGCTCCTCCATGGAGGCACCTGCAGTGGAGACCAAGAAGGATGCTGGGAACCTCCACAAAGAAAACCAACAGGAGGGTGGCACGGGACCCCACAGAGGAAGCAAACAACTCTTGGTGGGGGACTTGATAATTGGGGGGGTAGAACTGGGGGAGGCAGGGAAGATGGCGGTAAGGTGCCTGCCTGGCGCCATGGCTTGGAGGGACAGGAAGTGAATCCTCAGGATCATGGGAGCAGCTGCACAAGGGAGGGAGCTGGATGTCATTGTCCACCTACGCACAAATGATCTGGCTGAGAATGGAATCAGATCAGTGCAAGAGGAGTTTGTAGCATTGGGGAGGGGCCTTAGACAAGTAGCACGTACTGTAACCTTCTCAGAGGTGCTGCCTGTCTATGGCCAGGGTGATGCTAGGGTACTCCACACCATGGGATTCAATGAATGGTTGAAAAACTGGTGCGGAGCTCAGGGTTTTGGCTTCATTGGGGACTGGAGATCCACCTGGAGGGATACAGGCCTATACTGGTGCAATGGTCTACATCTGTCCAGAAGGGGAACCAGGATCCTAGGTGATAAGTTTAAATGCTTCATTGGCAAGCATTTAAACTAGCCAAGGGGGGAAGCACTGAAAAAGAGCGGGGAAATCTCAGGCTCTCCCCACAAAACACGGTAGTTAGCAAGGTAAACACCAAGGCAGAGAAGGCAATAGGGAGCAGGACAGGGGTAAATGCAGAAAAAGGCAAAGGCAGTAAGGACAGAGATGGGGCTAAAAGGGGTAAGACCATCAAAAAATGGAGGGTGATGAGTACCAGTGCCCATAGTCTGTGTAACAAGCTCCCTGAACTAGTGGCCTTGATGGAAGAGGGATGCCTGGATATCGTGGCAGTCACAGAAACATGGTACACAGGGAACCATGACTGGGATGTCAACATACCAGGATACACAATCTACAGGAGGGACAGGGAGAGTAAAAGAGGAGAAGGAGGAATAGCTCTCTATGTAAGGGAAGGGATCAAAGCAATGGAACTGAAGAGTAAACAGGGAGTAGAGGAGGTACTGTGGGTCACCCTGGAGACAGGAAATGGCACCACAATCTGCATGGGGGTTGTATACAAACCTCCATCTCAGGGAGAGGCAATGGATAAGGAAATGATAGAAGGCATCCTTAGAATGGCAGAAAAAGGGGAGATATTGTTGATGGGAGACCTGAATATGCCAGATGTTAACTGGAGCACCTTTGCTGCAGTCATATCCAAAAGCAGGGTCATTCTTGATGCCCTACAGGGGGCATGCTTCAGACAGCGAGTGCTGGAACCCACTCAGGAGGGAGCAATCTTAGACCTGGTACTCTCAAACGGGGACGGAGAAAGGAGCTCAGATTTAGAAGTGGGAAGCCATCTGGGAGCAAGCGACCTCCAAACAATGTGGTTCACAATAAACACAGCCATAGAGTCAAGCCATACAAAAGCAAGAGTACTGGACTTTAGGAGGGCTGACTTTGGGAAAATGGGAGAGTGCCTCAGAAAAGCTCAAGCAAATGGGCAAGAAGGAGGGGTGGAGGGACAATGGGGAAAAATCAAAACAGCCATTACAGAGGCAACAAGCCTTTGTGTGAAGCAAATCTACAAAATGAAGGAAAAAACCTCTATGGTTCTCAAGAGGTGGCGGAGAAGGTTAAGGAGAAAAAGGTAGCATTCAGGAAGTATAAGGAAACACAGAAGGAGCAGGACAGAGAACTGTACCAGTTAAAACAGAAGGAAGCGGGGAAGGTGGTCAGAGTAGCAAAGGCCCAAACTGAGGAAAAGATAGCCAACTCAGTTAAGAAGGGGGATAAACCTTTATAGGTGCATTAGGAGTGAAGAAAGATCAAGGGAGGGACAGGAGGCTTAATAAAGGGAAGGGAGGGTGGGCAGAGGGTGACAGTGAAAAAGCAGGGATACTGAATGAATACTTCTGCTCAGTATTCACAAAAGAAGAGGAGGGGAAGGTACCTAAATCAAAGAACAGAAGCACTCCGGATAGTGGGGTCGGTACTAGTCCATTAACAGAAGAAAGGGTCCTGAAAGAACTCCTAAAACTGAAGGTGGACAAAGCAATGAGGCCTGACGGGATCCACCCTAGAATTCAAAAAGAACTAAGGGGAGAACTAGTGACACTACTGACTACCCTTTTTAACAAATCATGGGAGGATGGTGTGGTACCTGAGGACTGGAGGAGGGCAGGTATGATTTCCCTTCACAAAGTGTGAGCAAGACAGAGGCAGGAAACTACAGACCCGTTAGTTTGACCTCAGTGATAGGGAAAATGATGGAATCACTTCTGAAGGAAAGAATTGTTGAGTACCTAGAGGCCAGAGGGGCACAGGACCCAAGGCAGCATGGATTCACAGCGGGAAGGTTGTGTCAGATGAATCTAATAGATTTTTTTGACTGGGTTACCAAAGTAGAAGATCAGGGAGGGGTTGTGGACATGGCCTACCTAGTCTTTAGCAAGGCATCTGACACAGTCCCACACAAAAGATTAATATACAAGTTAGCCAGCCTGGGAGTGGGTCCCAAGATGGTAGCCTGGGTAAAAAATTGGCTGGAGAACAGGACACAGAGGGTAACAGTAAACTGAGTCCACTCTGAAGAAAGGGGGGGTTACTAGTGGGATATCACAGGGTTCAGTTCTAGGACCAGTCCTCTTCAATGTCTTTATAAGTGACATTGCAAAGGCACTGGAAGGAAAAGTATGTCTCTCTGCAGACGACACAAAGATCTGCAACAGGGTTGATATGCAAGGTGGGGTGGAAAGGATGAGAAGGGACTTGGCAAGTTTGGAGGAATGGTCAAATGTATATCAGCTTACATTCAGTGCTAACAAGTGCAAAGTAATGCACCTGGGAAACAAAAATCCAGGGGAAGAGTACACTATGGGGGGTGAGATACTTAAAACAATAAAAATGGAAAGGGACCTGGAGGTAGTCATATCAAATGACATAAAGGTGGGCAAACAATGTGAGAGGGCAGTGAGGAGGGCTGGGGGGATACTGGGATGCATAGGGAGAGGTGTCACTAGTAGAAAACAGGAAGTTATTATTCCTCTGTACAGACAGCTGGTCACACCCCATCTGGAGCACTGCATGCAGTTCTGGAGATCCCATCTCCACAAGGACATAGACAGGATGGAGGCAGTCCAGAGGAGGGCAACTAAAATGGTGGGTCTGCACCAGAAGCCATATGAAGAGAGACTAAAGGAGCTTAATATGTATACCCTCGAGGAAAGGAGGGGGAGGGACATGATAGAAACATTTAAGTACCTCAAGGGAATCAATAAGTTCCAAGTGGGTAGCATCTTTCAGAAAAAGAGATATGCAAGAACAAGGGGGTACAATTTGAAGATGGGGGAGGGATGGCTCAGGGGCAATGTAAGGAAGTATTTTCACAGAGAAGGTAGCGGATGCATGGAACAGCCTTCCTGAGGAGGTTGTGGGGTCAAAAACAGTGGGGGAATTCAAGAATGTATGGGACAGACATAAAGCAATTCTTGTAGGGGGTAGGAGGAAGTAGGCTATTGGTTAACAAGGATCTGCTGCTTATCCAAAAGGTAGGGAAATGGGCAGACTGGGTGGACCAAGCGGTCCTTATCTGCCGTCAAATTCTAGGTTTCTATGTTTCTAAATTTCCAACAGTTTTTTTTGTTGACCAGGAAAGGAGCACTAGACAATTCTGCCTATTTTCAGCCTCAACCAGGGGGAGGGTGGTGCCAACTGACATTGAACCATATTAAGCTGTTGGTGGTATTTTTAGTGAATTGTGGAAATTTGGCCAGTACACTGGAGAAATTCCCCTACTCTCTTCGAGAACTGCCATACTCTTTTCGAGAAGTGCCATGGGATCTTTAACATCCACCAGAACAGGCAGATGGGACCTTGGTTTAACGTCTCTTTCGAAAACGGCACCTCAGGTGTGCAGCACCTCCCTCATGCTGCACTGCAGTGTCAGCATTGAGATCTAACCCAAGTGCCTGGTGCAAGGACAGAACCCACAGCCTTCTGATCTTTTGGCCTCAGAGGCGAGTGTGCAACCTAGGCCATTGACACTAATAATTTTTTTGATCTCACATTACGATCAAGACAGGTGCAATTTTTTAAATCCTGTCCAAAAGGTGATTTTGCGGTGCAAGTGTGAAAACAAGTTTCAGAGGGGATTTGAAAAATGACACCTGTCATGTTCAGGAGGTGGGGTAACACATGGACTACGTTGAACATTAGGGGCCAAAATCTGCAAAAAATAAAATTAAGAGGAAATGTTGGAACAATTCAATGTTTCTTCATCACTTAGCTGTTTTTCACATTTTTTTTTTTTTAACTCTGTTTATACGCCGTCTTCTCGGGGAACTCTCTTGGGCAACCCCCACTTCACAGCTCTACCTCATAGCCTGCAACTCCTCCGTCTGCCTGGCACCAGCCCGGCTATCCCCCTGGCTCTGAGTCCCCCCCTCCTGAGGTAGGGCCACCCTATCCACCCACAGCGCTCTATCTACAATTCGGGCCAGGCTGGGCTCGGCCCAGGAAAGGAGAGAGTCTGGCTATTGGAGTGTGGCTGATGGTGGTGGTGCCGTCGCCTGTTTCTGAGTACGGGGATTTTCTACTTGGGTTCCTCCCCATTGGCAGTGCCTACAGGGTTGCTGCTGCAGCCAATCCCCATGCACTTCTTGGTCTCAGGCTGCTGTGCTCCCAGCCATTGCAGAGTCCCCAGAGCCTGAGATGAGATCTCCCCCTCCCTCCCGGGACAGGAGATCAATCCTCCGAACGCTCAATCCTATCCTTCCCCTTCCAGCCCGACGACCCAAGCTCATTCCCGAACCTGGGTCACCGGTGTGGTGCAAGGTCCAGCACCTCAACCCTCAGCGTCACTCGGCCGGCCCTGTTTTTCACATTTTAACTACATATTTTCAACATAGTATTTTTATGACTACTCCTTCAGAACATGACAAGTATAATTTAAAATATAGTAGCCGAACATCATTTCGTGCCACAAGTGTGAAAACATATTTTTGCCGGATTTGAAAAATGCCAACTGTCATGTTCATGACATGGTGTGAAAAAAATGGCTATGCTGAAAATTTAAGGTCAAAATATTGAAAATGACCACACTTACTGGCGTGTGTTGAAAACTCTCAATGTACATGCACAATGTTGTTGTTTTTTAGTATTTGTTTCCCAAATTTTCCACATAGTCTTCTTATGACCCCACCTCATAAAGAAGGGTGATGAAAGTGTTCAAATTCGGCCTGAAAGGTGATTTTGTGCAGCAAATCAAAATCACCTTTTGCAATGGATTTGTATAATTTCACCATCCTTGTTCATAAGGTGGGGTCCCAGAAAGGCCATGCTGAAAATGTTGGGGAAAAACTATTAAAAAATGACCAAGTTATGAGGACAAGCTCAAAACCCACTGAAATGCATTGAACCGAACACCTGATTTCCTCAGTTCCCAGTCTGGCACCAAAGAGTGAAGATGTGTCTCCAGTCCAAAGAGGATTACAGCGTTGGACCCCGGTAGATAAGTAAGGGATGTAAAGGTGTGGGGTGGTGAGTGCTGAGTGGGAGGGTAACGGCAGCAGTGTGCGAGCCGTGGCAACAGACATCAATGGACGTTTTCCTTTTTTATGGGGTGTATAAAATAAAAAAAGACTACAAGGGACAGTTTTCTTTCAGATATTGACATTTAGGATTGGGCAGCCCAGCGTCAGTGCTATGTTTGGTGGGTGGACTCCCCCGTGTCGCACAATGAAAACAGGTGGGGTGAAGGTACTAGGGATGCAGGTTGAAACTGGATGCCAAACATAGCCTGAGGTGAGGGTAATTGTCTTCACAAGTCAGAGCTCAGCATCATAGCCATTTGTCTAGCTAGACCATTTGTCAGCATTATTCAATTACTATAAACTAGTGGTGTGCTCCTGTATGAGCCAGAAGTCCATCTTCTTCCAGGTTGTGTACAGGAGTGCTGGGAACAACTAGGAAGCTGCGTGGAATATACTATTTTGGACAATTATCTGTAACTAAACTCTCTCTCTGGATGTTCGATTTTTCTCTGTTTGATTAGCAGGGTACTTTCTCTGTCAAATTGTTGTGTAGGGTATCTTGTTGACAGGAAGGCACTCATCGCAGCGGTGGGTGAGAGCTTAGTCGATTGTTTTGTGAGGACACAGTTTAGCCTCCAACCCTTCCCACCCTCACCCCACCCATCCCTGGAAATAGTTCCTTTATACCTGAGGTTCTGACATCATTTCCTCGAGTGCAAGGTGCATTTCACTGTCATATCTCTCTAGCACACTGCACTGATAATATAAGCATACCGTTGTATAATATATATATATATTTCTATATAATCAAATCCTGCATACTCACATACAAATACAATAAAAAAAACTAGATAAACATGTGGGAATAGTGCAATGTAATGGCTGTGGGCAGCAGTCTCCGGAGTCTTTCTGAGGCTGAGATGTTGTCCTATTTGCAGACAACTATCTGCCCTGAGGAGGAAGTTGTCTGCCTCAGGCCACACTGGACAGTAGTAAGGAAACCTTCCCCCAGGCCACACTGGACAGTAGAAAGGGAACCTCCCCCATCCAGGGAGCACTAGCGCCACCACCACTACCTCAGAGGTTGCGAAGAAAGCACAGCAGTTGGACCACAGTGGGCTCAGGGAGGGTGAGGAGGGTGGAACAGAGGCACACCCAGTCAATTGTTCCACTCCACAATCCATACACCATTCTGGGGGAGCATAGCTCCCCTATGGGTGTACCCGCAGAGAAGACTGATGATAACTGTCACAAGGGAGGCCCACAGAAAGGAGGCAGAGGACACCAAAGAGAAAGGAAGCAGCTCCTGGTGGGGGACTCAATTATTAGGGGTATAGAACTGGGGGGAGATGAGAAAAATGAAGTAAGGTGCCTGCCTGGTGCCATGGCTTGGAGGGACAGGAAGCGCATCCTCAGGATCACGAGAACAGCTGCAAGGGATTCCGAGCTGGACGTAATTGTCCACCTAGGGACAAATGACTTGGCTCATCATGAGATTAGAGCAGTGCAGGAGGACATTGCAGAGCTGAGGAGGACCTAAGACAGATATAGCACACACAGTTTCCTTCTCAGAGGTGCTGCCTGTCAAAAGCATGGGGGAGGCGAGGTAATTGGCACCAAGCAGTTTAATGAATGGTTGAAAAATGGTGTGGAGCACAGGGGTTTGGCTTCATTGGGGACTGGGGTTCCACCTGGAGGACACCAGCCTATACTGGCAGGATGGTCTGCATCTGTCTAGGAAGGAACAAGTCTTTGAGCAATCGGTTTAAATGCTTCATTGACAAGATTTTAAACTAGTCAAAGGGGAGGCACTGACAAGCAGCAGGAAAATCCCAGCCTCTCCTACAAAACAGGGTACTAAATGAGAAAGACAGAGGTAGAACGGTCAGTGGGGATGCTGCACTGGAAGGTAAAGCCATCAAAAATGGAGAGCAATGAGTACTAATGCCCGTAGTCTGGGTAACAAGCTTCTTGAATTAGTGGCCTTGATGGAGGAAGAACATCTGGATATCGTGGCAGTCACAGAAACATGGTACACACAGAACCATGACTAGGACATAAACATACCAGGATACACTATCAACAGGAGGGACAGGAGGGTAAAGAGGAGGAGGGAGTTCTTTACATAAGGGAAGGAATAAAAGCAACAGAACAAAAAGGTACACAGGGAGGAAGAAGCACTGTGGGTAAATTTGGAGACAGGCAATGGCACCACAATACGCAGCAGGGGTTGTATACAGACCTTCTCAGGGGAGGAAATGGACAGGAAATGATAGAAAGTATACTTAGAATGGCAGAAAAAGGAGATATTGCTGATGGGTGATCTGAATATGCCAGATGTTAACTGGAGTGCAGTTGCAGCTGCCACTCAAGAGTGCAGTTATTCTAGATGCCTACAGGGGCATGCCTTAGACAACTAGTACTGGAGCCCACTCGAGAGGAGCAATATTAGACTTGATTCTCTCAAATGGAGATGGTGAGAGGATTACAGATGTAGAAGTGGGTAGCCATCTGGGAACTAGCGACCATCGAACAGTATGGTTCACAATAACACAGCAATAGAGTCAAGCACACAAAGACAAAAGTACTGGACTTTAGGAGGGCTGACTTTGCTAAATGGGTGAGTGCCTAAGGAATGCAATTAGCAAATGGGCAGGAAGGAGGTGAAGAACAATGGGGAATAATAAAACTGCCATCACAGAGGTAACGAGCCTTGTGTGAAGCAAATAAACAAAACAAGACGATGTAAGAAACCACTATGGTTCTCAAAGGAAGTGGCAGTGAAGGTTCAAGAGAAAAGAAAGCATTCAGGAAGTACAAGGAATCACAGAAGGAGCAGGACAGAGAACTGTATCAGTTAAAGCAAAAGGAGGCTGGGAAGGCAGTCAGAACAGCAAAGGCCCAAACCGAGGAAAAGATAGCCAACTCAGTTAAGAAGGGGATAAAACCTTTTATAGGTACATCAAGGAGCAAAGGAAGACCAAGGGAGGGATAGTGAGGCTTAATAAAGGGGAGGGAGGGTGGGCAGAGGGTGACTGTGAAAAGGCAGAGATACTAAACAAATATTTTTGCTCAGTATTTACAAAGGAAGAGGGGAGGTACATAAAACAAACAGTAGTAACACTCTGGATACAGAAGTTGATACCGCCCATTTACAGAACAAAGGGTTCTGAAAGAACTCTAAAACTGAAGGTGGACAAAGCAATGGGGCCTGATGGGATTATCCCAGAATTCTAAAAGAACTAAGGGTAGAACTAGTGACACCACTGACTACCCTTTTAACAAATCATGGGAGGATGGGGTGGTACCCGAGGACTGGAGGAGGGGCAGATGTGATCTCTTCACAAAAGTGGAGCAAGGCAGAAGCAGGAAACTATAGACCTGTTAGTTTAACCTCAGTGATAGGGAAAATGATGGAATCACTTCTAAAGGAAAGAATTGTCGAGTATCTAGAGGCCAGAGGGGCACAGGACCCTAGGCAGCATGGATTCACAGCGGAAGGTCATGCCAGACGAATCTGATAGATTTCTTTGACTGGGTGACCAAAGTAGTAGATCAGGAGGGGCTGTGGACATGGCCTACCTAGACTTTAGCAAGGCATTTGACACAGTCCCACACAAAAGATTAATATGCAAGTTAGCCAGCCTGGGAGTGGGTCCCAAGATGACAGCCTGGGTAAAGAATTGGCTGGAGAATAGGACACAGAGAGTAATAGTAAATGGAGTCCACTCAGAAGAAAGGAGGGTTACTAGTGGGGTACCGCAGGGTTCAGTATTAGGACCGGTCCTCTTCAATGTCTTTATAAGCGACATTGCAGAAGGACTGGAAGGAAAAGTATCTCTCTTTGCAGATGACACAAAGATCTGCAACAGAGTTGATGCACAAGGTGGGGTGGAAAGGATGAGAAGGGACTTGGCAAGGTTAGAGGAATGGTCAAATGTATGGCAGCTTAGATTCAATGCTAAGAAGTGCAAGGTAATGCACCTGGAAACAAAACCCAGGGAAGAGTACACAATGGGGGTGAGATACTAACAACAACAAAATGGAAAGGACCTGGGGTAGTCATATCAGATGACCTAAAGACGGCAAGCAATGTGAGAGGCAGCAAGGAGGGCTGGGGGATACTGGGATGCATAGGGAGAGGCATCACCAGTAGAAAAACAGGAAGTTATTATCCTCTGTACAGACAGCTGGTGAGACCCCATCTGGAGTATTGTGTGCAGTTCTGAGACCCAATCTCCGCAAAGACATAGACAGAGTGGAAGCTGTCCAGAGGAGGGCAACTAAAATGGTGCAGGGTCTGCACCGGAAGACATACGAAGAGAGACATCAAGGAGCTTAATATGTATAGCCTCGAGGAAAGAAGAAGGGAGAGGGGGACATGATAGAAACGCTCAAGTACCTCAAGGAATCAACAAAGTCCAAGAGGGTAGCATCTTTCAAAAAAGAGGTGCAAGAACAAGAGGCACAATTTGAAAATAGAGGGGCGGCTCAGAGGTAATTTAAGGAAGTATTTTTTACAGAGAGGGTTGTGGATGCATGGAACGCCTTCAAGGAGGTTGTGGAGTCAAAATCAGTGGTGGAATTCAAGCATGCATGGGATAGTCATAAGGCAGTTCTGGGGGATGGGGGTAGGAAGAAGTAGGCTGCTGGTTAACTAGGATCTGCAGCTTATCCAGTAGGTAGGGAAATGGGCAGACTGGGTGGGCCAAGCGGTCCTTATCTGCCGTCAAATTCTATGTTTCTATGTTTCTATGTAAAATTAAAAGTAAGGCGTGTGGGGGTGTGGGTGGTGGGTGCCGAGTGGAAGGTTCAGGTGGTGGGAAGAGTAACAGAGCATCAGCAACAGACATTGATGAATGTTTTTTTTTTTTACATTGTGTACAAAAAAAGTCTATGAGGGATGGTTTTCATTATTTTAAGTATCGACACTGGGGTCTGGGGGTTGTGCACCCCTGTGTCAGTGTTATGTTTGGCAGAATCAGGGACTGGGCACCTCAATATCAGAAAATTAAGGAGGAGGAGGCAATGGGAGGTGGGAAGGATACTTGGCAGAGGGTGGGAAGGATTGTTTTTATGTTGGGGGAGGGCCACAGTAGGTTGATAATGGCGTTGATCAGCTCTGCTTGCTGTGTAGCTTCAAGCTTTTGGTGTTTAACTTTTGTATTTTAACTGTACTAGTTGTTTTATATATTTTTAAGATTCTGAAATGTTTGATGTGCTTTTAAATTTTGTAAGGCGCCTTGGTTTTTGAAAGGTGCCATAGAAATAAAGACTATTATTATTATTATTATTCTGCAGATTGAAGGAAAGAGATGCCCTATGGTTCGGGCAGCTCCTTTCTTTTGAACTATATGAAGTATCTGCCCAGCAAGACCAGAAAAGTGTCATGATCAGCCTGACTGAAGATTGGTCTGACACTGTTGAGCCCCTTGCACAGCCACTGTCCTGCACTGGACTGACAGTGGCACACACATCTCAAAACCCAGTATCATACCAATATGTTCACTTTGCTCAAGGGCAAGGGTGAACATAAAAACAAGATTTGTCTGGTGCCAATAAGGCTTGCCTTGTTTTATGTGGTTATGTATATTAATCTTTGTGGCTTTTTTTTTTTTTTGCTTGGCCCCATCTGTGCCACAGGGCTGTCAAAAATGTATTTTATTCTGACTAAAGTCATTCTGCATAGACAACTAATTGAAGCTTTTTTGTTATTTCTTTTAGTACTGTAGCAGTTATTATGCCACTTCTACATTTTTTTTTAATTTTAAGATCACATCTGTCCTCCACTTTACATACTAACATACTAAAATGCCAGCAGAATAGGCCTTATGGTCTTTCGTGTCTGCTTGTTTGGTCAGCCCCCACCCTGGGAGCTGACCTTGCCGCCCCCTCACCCTCTCTGGCTTCTCCCTTCCCAGTCCTGGATATTCTTGCTGCACAGTACTTTGCTTCCAGAAGCCTTCTCCTGTATCTGTCCCACCCCCTCTTGAACCCCTCCACCGTCTCTGCCTCCACTAGTCCCTTGGGCAGCACATTCTATGGCTCCACCACCCTCTCAGTGAAGTAGCACCTCCTCCTCCTTTCTCCCCTGAATCCCCCCCAGCTTCTACCCATGCCCTCTAGTTGCCTCCACCTCCTTCCTTCAGACCACCCTGACTGCTCCTCCCCTATTTACCCCCTTCATGTACCTGAAGACCTCTATCATGTCCCCCCAGTCCCTCCTCTCTTCCAATGTGTACATATTTAGCTCTTTGAGCCTCTCCCCATAGGTCCTGTCCCCCAAGTCCCAGATCATTTTGGTTGCCCTCCTCTGGACCCTCTCCAGGAGTTCAATGTCCCTCTTTAAGTGTGGCCTCCAAAACTGCATGTAGTACTCAAGGTGTGGACTCACCAAGCAGTTATACAGAGGGAGTATCACTTCCCTCCTTCTGGAGGTGATCCCCCTAGCAATGCATCCCAGCATCCTGTTGGCCTTGGCCGCTGCCCTGCTACAAGTCTCAGAGTTGTTACAATTGTACTTTATGCAGCACTGTATTGGAGTCCAGCTTGTAAACATTTTTACTATATATTTGCACAGGGTAGACCAGATGAGATTCACTACCGTATATCATTTTCAGTGGGTGTAATAATCACGCAGACACCAATGTGGAGTACGCTGGTAATTTTATTGTACTGTACTGTAGAGCACTAAGATCAAACTGCAAAAGCATAGGATACTGCCCACCAGATAAGGGCTTTTATATAAATATTAACGCATGTGCAGAAACAAAGCATATGCTAATCGCGTTTGCTAATTCACTTCCTTACATCTTACCTCTCAAATTGAACCCCCCAAACATAAAATCTTTAAAATTCTATGTAGCTCAAAGTTTTTGTGAGTCTATGTAGTCACAATGCCAGGCGGGCCTTCGGATCTCCCATCCACTGACTCGACTGCTCGACTGATTCTTGGGCTGGAGCAGGTACCAGTTAACTAGTCTGACTGCTCATGGGGCATGGCCAACCCCACAGGCTTGTTTTGTGACTGCCCCAGCGCCACCTGTAGTGGGTCCTCCATTGCAGGCACCCCGGGGATCCCATCGTCTTCCATCATGTCATCCTGCTCTCTCCTCTCTTCTTCTCCTTGGATGTGCAAGTTTTGTGGGCCACAAGCGCGGTGCATCTCAAGGATTAACAAAAGATCTTTCCTGTATCTTCAATACAATTTCCCATTTGATAGGCACAAAGGAGCCCTCACACAAAACAAATAGTAGGCGGCTAGCGAAATTCTAAGCAGGGCTCCTACAGAGCAAACTAGATGGACCAAAAGGTCTCCTTCTGCAGTCACGTTCTATGTTTCTATGTCTATGTTTCTAGTTGCTTGGAGTACATAAGAATGTGGCTCTTCAGCATGGTGTTCCACAGCCGCAGGGGTCTAGGTATTCTCAGGTGTTCACAAATAAACAGGCTGTCCCAGCTGTAAGGCTGGAAGTGGTCAGGCGTGCAAACTGTAATAAGATTTTTGTCTTTCTTGAGTCCCTCACAGTGTAGCTCACACATCAACTTCTGGCACTTTTGGTTTAAGTAGCTCAGATCTGGTAGGCATCAAAGTTCTGATTCTGTGGTCCATAAGCAAATGTGCTGGGCATCCTAGCCCCTCCAGTGGGATATTTCTCAACTCTAAGAGGGCTAAGTAAGGGTCTTGGTGGTCCACTTGTGCTTTCTTTAACAGTCTCTTTATTGTTTGAATGGCTCACTCTATTATACCATTACTCTGGGGGTATCTTGATGAAGAGGTTACATGTTTAAACTCATGTGTACTTTGAAAGTTTCTGAATTCAGTGCAGGTGTAACCCCCCCTACAAATAGGGATTCCTAAAAGCCTCCTAGGAGCTTGCCTAAGTGTTTCCCCTGCCTGCTGGTGTTCGGCGTCTGAGCTGTTTAAATGTGGTTCCAAGTGAGTGATATTTGCGCCTCCATGTACTGTCTCTTTAAGAGCTGTCTGCTTGCTGGCATAATTAATACTTTTCCAGGGGGGCTGGTGTTTCCTTGTTTCGATTCCCCGCCCAGCTATGGAGGAATCCAGTTTGCGGTCTCTGGAAGCGCAAAAGGAGCCCATCTGAAAGCTGTAACTGTTTGCTGGTAATCATTTAAAGCATTAGCAAAATTGTAGTTTGTCTAACCTGATTTTGTTACAGCTGGGATTCTGTGAGTGTGTTGCTCCTTCATTTTAGACCTGAATCCACCAACTGGACCTGTTGGAACCTAAGGGAAATGCTCGGTACTGAAGCTGGAGAGTCAGATCAGTTGTGACAGTGAAGAGAGAAGGAGCTCTGTGCTTCTGTGGAGTATATTTTCTCGCGGGAAGCGCCTGTGAGGCCCTGAGGTTCGGCCTGCAGCCATTGTAAGCACTAGTTCAGACTGAATCCGACTTGTGAGGAGAAAGAAGGAAGTCTGAAAGGTAGAAATCAGGCTAACCCTGTAGAAGACTGGAGTAATTGCTGAATTGCACTTGGTCTGTCAGGAACTGAAGCTGCTGTGTGTGCTCCCGGGTATTTTGCAGTAATTGCGATCGGGATCTAGGAGCAGCCTGCCTGGTATAGTACTTTCCTTTTACATATGAATGTGCGTAGCGCTTGTGGGGAGTCGCTATTTCCAATCCCCTGTGCTGTGGGCTGTGTGTTGAAGCTGGAAGCAAACCCTAGCTTGTCTCGGACTAAATCCATTTGCTATCTACTGCCTACTGCAGTGGGGTCCAGTCACAAGGACCTTGTCTCCATGCCCTGTTGTTCTGGCAACCCAGAAGAACATCCACTATCCAGTTCTCAGCTTGGGTATTGTGAGTACAAATCAGAGTATTCCCCTGCAGCCTGTTTTCAATTACAAGTGTGTCATTTAATTATTGTTGTTTTACTTCTTCATGGACTGAGCCATCCGGCTCCAGATTACAATTGGGTGTTGTGCATATATTTTCTTCTACAGAGCCCTGTCCATCTGCACCTGCCAGCCAACCCCGGGCAACGGATCTGGCTAGCCCCCTCCCCCCAACCTGGGTACCCAGAGTGTGACTTTTCAGACCCTGTATGTGTGCACAGTACTGTGATTTAATTCTGCCAATTAACCTGATCTCCCCCTCCCATGTTTTATTCCCCCTAAATAAACCAGATTTGATGTTTTTAAACTTTAAACTGTCTGAAGTGTCAGTACCTACATATCAAGCATTGCATTGGTTTGTGTATGTTGATTAACCTTATTTTACAGGGGTCCCAGAGGCGAACCTCAGAAACAGTCTAGGGGTAAGTGGTACTTTATGAATGAACAGTGTGTACATGTGGGGTATTGGGACTGTAACTTCTGTGCATTGTGTGAGCCACTAGAGGGAATAAAAAGGGGGTCTCAGTGTTCCAGAGGGCTGTGACCAAGCAAGTCTAACCACTACAAACCCTGACCTCTGGGTGGAGGCACCCGCTATAGAACCTAGGCCCCTCAACCTGTCAGTAGTTAAGTAGGCAGGGGTAGTAGCCCTTGGGATAGCGCCACCTGGGGGTTACACAGGCAAATTGCAGGCCAATATCTGTCACAAGTATTTCTGGAATACCATGTCTTGCACATTGTGATTTAACATAGTTAATCACCTTTTTGCTTGTTGTATTTTGCAACCTGGATATCAAAATGTGTTTGGAGTAGTAATCAACCATTACTAGGCAAGTTTCCCCTTCAAATTCAAACAAATCAGCCCCACCCTTCTGCCAAGGCCTGTCTTGTATCCCACGTGGCTGCAGTGGCTCTCTAGAGTGTGCTCTCCCAAATTGGTTGCAAATACCACACACGGCCTCCACGTCTCTAATCCGACTGTTAATCCTTGACCAGAATAAGAGATCTCTGGCCCTTTACTTGCATTTTTCAATTCCCAAGTGGCTGTTGTGTAATCTGGTTAACATGTCTGGTCTCAGTGATGTGGGAACTATCAGTCTCTTCCCCCTAAAGCAAAAGACCATTTTCTGTCGAGATCTCATCTCTGAACAGCCAGTACTGCCTTATCTTGGGGTACACTGATGTTTTCTCATGGGGCCACCCATTCAAAACAGTATCTCTCAACTTAACCAATGCTAAATCTTTGACAGGCTCTTGCTGAAACAATTTCAGTTTTTCATCAATGATAGGCATATAGTCCACCGTGTGAACCTTATACTTGTCTAGCTCAGTTTCTGGCACAGAATTTTCTCCCAAAGCCCAACTCAGGGCATCTGCTATGTGAAGTTCTTTACCCACTTTGTACTGTAGTCGCAAATCATACCTTTCCAGTTTTAGCATCATGTTTTGAATTCTTGGTAGGGCTGTGGCCAGTGTTTTTTGAAAAGGCTTTCTAGGGGCTTGTGGTCCAGTTCAAACCCTTGGTCTGCCATAGATATATTGGTGGAATTTTGAACAGCCAAACACAATAGCTAGTGTTTCTTTCTCAATTTGTGCAGAATTTCTCTCAGCTTTATTAAGTGATCTGGAAGCAAAGGCAACAGGCTTGCCTTCCTGCAGCAAACATGCACCCAGCCCTTCTGAAGATGTGTCAACGGGTTATCTCAGGTCATAGTAGGCCAGCACCAGTGGGTTTGTGACAACTGTTTTTAGCTCTTGAAAGGCCTGTTGGTGGCGCCTCTCCCAGTGCCATGCTGTTTCTTTCTCTAGTAACTCTCAACAGCTTATTTACATTTGATAGGTTTGGAATGAACTTTGCCAGGTAGTTTACCATGCCCATAAATCTCTGTAAGTCAGTCTTATTTTGGGGAACAGGCATCTGGGTAATTGTTTTTATCTTCTCAGGGTCTGCCAAAAGCCCATCTTTACTTAATTTGTGTCCGATATATTGGACCGCTAACATTTTGATTTTAGATTTGTTTTAGGATTAAAGACAAATGCTTATCTCTGGCTCTTTGTAAAAGATTATGTAACCTCTCATTGTGCTCTTACACATTTGCTCCCCATATTACAATGTCATCCATAACGACCTCTGTGCCCTCGAGCCCCTAGAAAATGTGTGAAATCGTCTTTTGGAAGACCTCTGGTGCTAAGCAAATCCCTAAGGGGAGACGCTTGAACTTGTACCTCCCAAAGAGTGTATTAAAAGTCACTAGATCAGAGCTGGGCCCATCTAGTTTAATCTGCCAGAAGGCATGCCTAGCATCTAACACTGTAAATACTTTAGCCCCTGCTAGCCTGTCTGCAATCTCTTTGCCTGTTTTCATCGGGTGATGTTCCCTTTTAATTGCTCTATTACGATCTCTGGGATCTATGCAAATTCGTACTTTGCGTGGTTTCTCTACAACCACCATTGAATTGACCTAGTTCTTGGGTTTCTCCAACTTTTCAATAACCCCATTCTGTCCATATTCTCTAGTTCAATTTTCACTTTGTCTTGTAATGCGAAAGGTATTTACCTAGGAGGAGTGGATCACAGGACTGAAAGTCTTTATCTATTTTAATGTGGTATTCACCCTCTAAGCATCCCATTTCCTCCAATACATCAGCAAATTCAGCCAGTATTCCTTCCGTGGTTTCCCCTGCACTTCCACTTACAGCATCTACTGAAAATAGATTATTTATCAGCTTCACTTCCAAACAAGTAGACGGGCACAATACTGGGGTCACGTTTGCATTAACCATTTGAAATGGCAACAAGTAAATACCTTTGCTTAAAACATGTTAGCAACATCACTTTGCCTTTTACATCAAGTTTATGCCCAGAATAGGAAACCAATCTAGCAGATGGCCTTCCGAATATCTTCCTCAGACAGTGTCTTATACATCCGAAAAGGCATCACATTACACTGTGCTCCAGTGTCTAATTTGAATGTCACCATTTTCACATTTATGCTCAGATTTACATTCCAATCAGTCTCTGGCTTATAGGTAGTCATAGTCTCAATGCTAAAAGTACTTTCATCTGCCGGCCCAGTGGCGCTGAGGGTTGAGGTGCTGGACACCACATCTCGCGCCACACCAGCGACCCGGGTTCAGGAACAACCTTGGGTCACCTCGAGTCAACTGGGGGGGGCTGGAGTGGAATTTCCCCTCCAGGGGTGGATGCCTGCTCCTCCATAGTCCCACACCCATCGGGGGGGAGGTCTGATGGGTGCCTAGGTGGCAAGAGCAGTGACGTAAGTCTGGGGTGAGGTGGAAGGGGTCACCGGATCTTAGCGTGCACGCGTGTATGCATGTGTACGCCATGACCCCAAGAAGGGGAGAAAAGGCAAAGAGAGAAAAACTGTGTGTATATATCAAAAAAATAAAAAAAGTACTTTCATCCTCCTGGGCATCTTCTCTAATAACATGGATCTTACTGTGTTTGCCCACACAACATTCCCTAACAAAGTGATTTTTCCTGTGGCACAATCTACAAAACTGTCCACATGCTGGGCATTCATTTATCTCATGCTCACGACCACACTTTTCACATCTGACTTTATTCGTTCAAGATACATTACTCCCTTTGCTCATATTGGCACCTGCTTTTACTCTTCCTGCACAGCTGCTACTTGCACTGATCTTTCATCCAGAGCATTTTAGCGTTTGATCTACGTTTCTCTCAGTTTGGCAGCTCTGCATATATCTATGGCCTTATCAACATGTTAAGTCCACTTCTCTCAACAGTTTGCATCTCACATGCTCACTCTGTATACCGCATACAATTCTAGACCATCTCTGATCAATGATTTGGTGAAATCTCCAAATTCACAAGATTTAGCCTTTATCCTCAGTTCAGTTACAGATGAATGAATGGACTCATCCATAGTCTGGCTCCTAGTATTGAACAAGTGTCTCTTATAAGTCACATTCTTTCTCGGGTTACAATACCTCTCAAATTGTTCCATACTTTTGTCTAGTTGCTCCTTCTCTTCCTCTCTTTCCCAAACAAAAGTGTTGTATACCTCCAATGCATCAGGGCCTGCCACATGCAAGAGGGTCATAGCCTGCATTTTCTGGGACTTTTCGTCGATTCCACTGGTAACCAAGAAAATGTCAAATTGCTGCTTGAACCTTCTCCAATTTTCAGCAACATTTCCTTACAGACAGAGCGGTGGGAGGCTACAGGCGTTTGATTCTGATGCCATGTAATAATCACGCAGACACCAACTTGGCGTACTCTGGTAACTTTACTGTATAGCACTAAGATCAAACTGCAAAAGTGCAGGCTACTGCCTGCCAGATAAGAGCTTTTATATAAATGTTAATGCATGCACAGTAACAAAGCATATGCTAATCACGTATACTAATTCATTTCCTTACAATGGTATCCTGCTTTGACACATTTTTACGCTATTTTTACCCTGGATCACACAGCTTAGATACAATATCTCATTTTCAGTAGGGTCCTGCTTTTTATCCACTTTTACACTGTATTTTCCCCGGATAGTACAGCAGTGATACAATATCTCATTTTTGATGGGGCTCTTCTTTTATCCATTTTTATAAAAAAGTATCAACAAAGGATAGCTCAGCTGAGAGTCAGTTTCTCGTCTTCAGTGGGGTCCAGTATTTTTTCTAGGACTGAGCTGTACAGATGCACATTTCAGTGAAGTTCTGCTGTACTGGGGTCCTGCTTTTACACGTTTTTACCATATACTTACCCAGGGTGGATCAGATAAGATGCAGCCTCATTTACAATGGGATACTAGTTTTACACATTTTTTTTGCGATATATTTAGCCAGGACAGCCCAGCACACATGCAATTATCTCACTTTTAATTATGTCTTGCTTTTATGTAATTTTAGACTGTACATACCCAGGACAGCCAAGTGGGCATGCAATATCTCATTTTCAGTGAGGGTCCTGTTTTTATCTATTTTTACAATGTATGTACTCATGATAGTCCAACTGAGAGGCAATATATCATTTTCAGTAGGCTTTGACATTTTGACCCCACATCACCAACACAATCTTTTAGGACCTCATGTTGTGATTAAGACAGGGGGAATTTTTAGAATCCCGTCCAAAAGGTGATTTCATGGTGAGTGTGCAAAATGCATGTTTCAGCGAGGAACTTGAAACTTACACCTGTCATGTTTATGAGGTAGAGTAACACAAGTGCTGTGTTGGCAAGTTAGGGTCAAAACCTGCAGACATTTCAAAGTAATGAGTAAACGCTGGGAAAAGTAAAAGTGCATTCATAAGATTTAGTTTTTTTTCATGTTGACCCCAGATTCTCAACATAGTCTTTTTATGACCTGTCTTTATGCTCACAAAAGGTGTAATTTTTTAAATCCCATCCAAAAGGTGATTTGGCAGAGTAACTGTGAAAACATGTTTTGGAGGGGATTTGAAAAATGACACCTGTCATGCTTATGAGGTAGGGCACCAAAAGGGCTATGATAAATATTTGGAACAAAAATCTGTATAGATGGCAAAGTTATGATTAAATGTTGGAAAAATTCAACATTTCTTCATAGACTTTGTTGTTTTTGGACATTTTGACCACACATTTCCAGCGATCTTTTTACAACCTCATGTTATGATCAATTCATGACAGCTGGATTTTTTACAATCTGGTCAAAAAGGTGATTTCATGGTGCAACTGCAAAAACATGTTTTGTAGGGTAACTGAAAAATTATGCCTGTCATGTTCATGAGGTGGGGTAACACAAGGGCTATGCTGAAAATTTTGAGCCAAAATCTGCACAAATGACAATCGTTATGAGTAAACATGGAAGGTTTCAATGTTTTGTCATAACTTTTTTTTTTTACATTCTGAACCCAAATTTTTAACATAGTCTTTTCATGACCCTACCTTATAATCAACACATGTAGAATTTTTTTAAATCCCATCCGAAAGGCAATTCTGTGGTGTGACAGCAAATACACGTTTTGGAGGGGAGTTAAAAAATGACAGTCATGTTCATGAAGTGAGTAACTTGAGGCTATGTTGAGAATCTGGGGCCACAATTTGCACCATGACGAAGTTATGAGTACACGCTGGAAACATTTAATGTGTGTTCCTACAACTTAATTGTTTTTTATTCACATTTGACCCCAAATTCATAACACAGTCTTTTTAAACCCCCCACCTTATGATTAAGATGCATGTAATTTCTTAAATCGTGCCTGAAAGGGGATTTTGTTGGAACGACTGTGAAAACACGTTTTGGAGGGAATCTGAAAATTGCTACTTGTCACATTCATGAGGTGGGGTACCAGAAAGTCTAGATTAAATATTTGGAGCCAAAATCTACACAATTGATAAAGTTAATGAGTAAATTTTGGAAAAATTCAATGCTTTTTCATAACTGTGAAAGCGTGCTGTGTACCCCTCCCGAAATCCTGCCTATTTAAAGTGTATTAAACCTACTGCAGTAGCACCTTTTGTCTCTCATTTCTATCCTTTCCTTTCTACATACTTTCATTTCCCCTTTTTCCAGGCAGGCCACCTGGGAAATAGGTCTCCACTATCCCTTTATTCTTATTTCCATACCTTGGGCAGGCACTCAGAGATCCAATATCGACCCCCCCCTCCCCAAAGAGGATACTGTTTGTAAGCTGGTACAGAGAAGCTAGAATCTCTGTTAGCTTGAGTCTGCCTTTGCGCTTGAATACAGGGGTCGAAATAAGGATTTGGCAGGTAAGGCCCATGAATAGCTCCTGGGTATCGACATTTTCCAGCTGACCAGGAGCTACGCTGGCAAAGCCAGGAGCTGATGGTAAAATATATTAAAAACATGACAAGACACACAGTGGTCAGCCAGGAGGCAGTGAGGCTACTAGGTACTGGTCTAGTGAACACCAGCTTGGGAGCAGAGAGATTGCAAGTTTAATCCCCATTAGAACCAGATACTCACTGTGTGACCCAAGACACTTATCCACCCCCCTCCTCCAGTCCCCAAGCTATGAAAATGGGTAGAATCAGGACACCACTGGAAACAAGATGTGGCATCTCAGCTGGACTATCCTAAATAAAATTTGTGGTGAAAAAAAAGAGCTCAAAACACACTGCCAGAAGGGGTAATCTTATTGAAGACAGTAGGCAGCTTTAAGAGAGGCTGGGACAGGTATAGGGGGAGGGTAAGGGTCATTGGTAGGGAGGGAGGATGGGAGGAGTGGGGGGAGGGGCAGGGACAGTAGCTCAAGCTGTTAACCCTGCAACATGAGCAGACTTAATAGACCAAATGGTCTTCTTCATATGTTCATATGAGTATTGTAATCTGCATTTTATTTTCCTTGATAATCTGGTTGCCATAAGGCATATGGGAACAATACAGAGGAGTATGAATAGATAGGCCATTGACAGAGCAAAGGCACATGGCACATTCATAAGGTAGAAAAATAAATGTGCAGACTGGATGGGCCTTGCGGTCCTTATCTGCTGTCAACTTCTATGTTTCTATGTCATGTGGGATGCGTTTGTGACTCTCATGACTTCTGTGTTCCCACTGGTATCCTAAATAGCTGAAAGTGTTTTTTTTTTGTAGGTTTTGTGGGGAGGGAGTTAAGAGGTAAACATATCCTATTCTTTTTAGCAGTTCAAGTAACTGTTTCACTGCTGCTTGGGGTACTTTGCTGGGACAGTTCTTTCAAATACGATTAACATCTGCCACCTCCAGCATTCTGTTTCAAATGTGAAAAAACACATACTATTGCAAGTGTAAGGAAGCTTTACCTTTAAGACTACTTCTTTACTTAATAAAAGCAAAGCTCCTTTCATCTCTTTCTTGTCCTTCCTGAGGTACCTGTTCATATGTTAACCCTCCTCCCCACTCTAGTTATATTTGTAAATATTTCCTCCATTCTGATCCAACCAAGTCTGTGGCTTGCTATGTTTCAGCACTCTTTCTAGGAACAAAACGGCTCCCAGTCTGTGCAGAACAGGTTTCCCTGCTGTGCGTTTCTGTGCAGCATAAGAAGGAGGGGAGTAGCTGAGCTCTGCTTAGTGACATGCAGGCTTGAAATCAAAGCCGAGTCAGAGCAAGCACAAGAGCAGAACGGGGTGTGGATATGCAGAATCAGAGGAACAAACCCTCCGATTCTGCATATCAACGGCTCCTTCTCCTCTTGTGCTTTCTCTGACTCAGTTCAGACTGAAGTCATCCGATAATCAAGCTCAGCTACGCTACTCTACACTGCAAGAGAAAACCTGTTCTGCACAGACTGGGAGCTGTTCATTGCGCTACAGACTTGCCATTTCTTAAAGCAGAAGGCACAGAATATCAAAATACAAGCACAGATTGGCGCTCAGCACCCCCTTATTTCGAGCCTTGTTGAATAGGTTTGTAAAAGCAGGGGCATCAGAATCGCACTAGCAAGAGGCAGAAAACCCTTGCAGTGCATTTTTACAAACATATAATGTTGTTTAAGCAGTTTTCGGGTATTGCCAAAACATAGGAAAAAGTATAAACACTATGGAAACTGTGGTCCAATCCAGGACCGTCTTATTTAGAGACAAAGACCTGCAAACACACCCAGTTATCGTGTTTGACTAACAGTTATATTTGTTTTATAGTTTATAAAAAAGCTTCTTTTTTCATGCCCCAAAATGGTGCTGCAATAGTGTTTAGCGTTTTTCCTTAGTGTTCCCTCACAGTAGCACAGAAGAATTGTAGTAGCTTGCTATGCCATGCTGAGCATTGAGCAGAAAGGTTACAAAGCAGGAAATACTAAAATAAAACTCATAAGGAACTGCTAGACAAAGTGTACACAATTTTTGAATTTCTACCAGTTCCATTCAGTGTTTCATTTCCTTTTGGTATTCCTGTGTCTCAGTTACAATAGAAAGCCGGGAATGCTGTAAAGGCCAAAGGTTTACCTTAACTGTTCCCCATTCTGGAAAGTTCTCTGTGGTGCTCAGTGTTCCTGCTGCTCCAACTATGTCCTTAGGAGGCAGCCGGCCCACTCTTCACCCTAGAAATACTATAGACAGGTAAGGGGAGGGGCTAACTCAGGCAATAAGCTGTTTTTGTGTTAATATTGGGAATTATTGCATTTCAGGGATATGTATGTACTTGAATAAATATATATGGACCTTCCCCTGTATGTAAAAGTAAATAAATGTGTGTTGTAAAGGTTTTCCGTATGCAGGGTGTTTAGGGGTGGAGCTAAAGGTGGTCACCTGATGGTTCCCTGGTATAAAATGGAGCTCATTGTGGTAACTCCTGCAGATTTGTGTGGGATCAGCTATGTACTGACCCAAAGTAAGAAGGTCTGCACCTTTTCAGACCTGGAATTTATTTGGTTCTAAGGTGGCTTCTGCTTGTATTGTCTTTGGAAACATCAGTGCTTAGTGTATTTTGTTTATACATTTTTGATTTCTTTCTCATTTAAAGTCCACTGTAAAGCTACTTATTTTGTTTTGATTTGATGAATAAACTTCTTGGCTTGGCAGTCTAAAGCCTTGCTTCCTCATCACTGTGTCCATGTCCATCAATACACCCACAGCCTATGGCACTGGTGTCAGAAGTGGGATGTGCTGGTGACACTGGTACCTTCCAGATGGTGGACACCAAATGCAGTTGGAGACAACGGACAACACCCTCACCAAACCTAGTGGTGTCCTCATGAGGACCATGGCTGGTAAATATGGAGAGACCCCATTGCCTGGCCTGGGGCCGGATGTCTGTAGAAAGACAATCAAAGACGAGAAAGAGGAAGAGTTGGAGGAGAGGGATGAGGATGTGGATGTGACAGCCACAGAGCAAGTGGTTGAAGAACCTCCGGAAGATATACATAGCTTGTTACGCTGGCTGTGCGTAAAATGGCTAGCTATGGACAAACAAAGGGAGGCTGACCTTCAAAAAGCCGAGGCTCAGTGGACTGACACTTTACGAGCCATCCGGGACATAGGGGCATGTAACCCACCACCTGTAGATACCCCAAGGACATAAAATTGACTAGACTTGGTGTCACTGATGATATAGAAGCATATATATGACTACATTCAAGCGGATAGCCCAAGCTTGTGGGTGGCCCAGAACCCAATGGGTCATACACCTGGTACCCTATCTATCCAGGAAGGTGCAACTTGCATATAGTCATATGAACAGTACCCAGTCAGAGAATTATGATGCTGTCAAGCAAGCCATCCTGCAGAGGTACGACATTAGTCCTGAAACATACAGACAGCTCTTTCGGACATTTAAATTCCATACTGTGGACACTCCCTGAGAGGCATTCGCAAGATTGAAGGACTTATGTTACAAATGGTTACAGCTGGGGGTGACATCTGCAGACCAAATGCTTGAGATGGTAATTCTGGAACAGTTTATTCGTATCCTGCTTTCAGATGTACAAGTGTGGGTGAGGGAGCACTGGCCAGACACCGCTGAAAAAGCCATTACACTGGCCGAGGGCTACCGAACGGCTCATCCTAATCACCAATGAGGACATCTTGGATCTGGTGCGACCACACCCACAGTAAGGACTACATCTTCTTCTTCTTCCTCTGCCATTACATTCACAGATAGTAATGGGGGCTTTAAGACAGTTCAAGCCAACAGACCTTACAACCCCAACATCATCTGTAGAGAATGTCAAGGGAAGGGACATATAGCCAGGTATTGCCCCAAAAGAAAGACCAGGTCCACAGCTGCCCAATTGGCCTTGGCAAACTGGGAACATTACATCACAACCGTTAAGATTGGAAACAGGTAGGTCACTGGGCTAATTGACTCAGGCAGTTTATTTATTTATTTACTGAAGCTATCGGATAACACACCTTTGAGTCAAAGACTGCTTTACAAACACAGAATTTGAATTTGACGGCACATAAGGACTGCTTGGCCCACCTAGTCTGCCCATTTCCCTACCTAACGGATAAGCTGCAGATCCTAGTTAACCAACAGCCTACTTCGTCCTACCCCCCCCACTAGAATTGCCTTATGTCTGTCCCATGCATTCTTGAATTCCCCCACTGTTTTTGACTCTACGACCTCCTCAGGAAGGCTGTTCCATGTATCCACAACCCTCTCTGTGAAGAAATACTTCCTCACATTACCTCTAAGCCGTCCCCCCTCTATCTTCAAATTGTGCCCCCTTGTTTTTGCACATCTTTTTTTCTGAAAGATGCCACCCTCTTGGACTTTGTTGATTCCCTTGAGGTGTTTGAAAGTTTCCATCAAGTCCCCCCTTCTCCCTCCTTTCCTCGAGGCTATACATCTTTAGTTCCTTTAGTCTTTCTTCATATGTCTTCAGATGCAGTCCCTGCATCATTTTGGTTGCCCTCCTCTGGACAGCCTCCACCCTGTCTATGTCTTTGCGGAGATGGGATCTCCAGAACTGTACACAGTACTCTAGATGTGGTCTTACCAACTGTCTGTACACAGGGCCAACAACTTCCTGTTTTCTACTGGTGATGCCTCTCCCTATGCATCTCAGTATCCCCCCAGCCCTCCTTACTGCCTTTTTACATTGCTGGCCCACCTTTAGGTCCTCTGATATGACTACCTCCAGGTCCCTTTCCATTTTTGTTGCTGTCAGTATCTCACCCCCCATTGTGCACTCTTCCCCTGGGTTTTTGTTTCCCAGGTGCATTGTCTTGCACTTCTTTGCATTGAATCTAAGCTGCCATACATTTGACCATTCCTCCAACCTTGCCAAGTCCTTTTTCATCCTTTCCACCCCACCTTGTGAATCAACCCTGTTGCAGATCTTTGTGTCATCTGCAAAGAGTCATACTTTCCCTTCCAGTCCCTCTGCAATGCCACTTATAAAGACATTAAAAAGGACCAGCCCCAGTACTGAACCCTGTGGTACCCCCACTAGTAACCCTCCTTTCGTCACTGTGGACTCCATTTGCTATTACCCGCTGTGTCCTGCTGTCCAACCAGTGTTTTACCCAGGCTACCACCATAGGACCCACTCCCAGGCTGGCTAATTTGTTTATTAATCTTTTGTGCAGGACTGTGTCAAATGCCTTGCTAAAGTCTAAGTAGGCCATGTCCACAGCCCCTCCCTGGTCTACTGCTTTGGTCACCCAGTCAAAGAAATCAATTAGATTTGTATGACATGACATTCCCGCTGTGAATCCATGTTGCCTTGGGTCCTGCACCCCACTGGCCTCTAGATACTCAACAGTTGTTTTCTTCAGAAGTGATTCCATCATTTTCCCTACCACTGAGGCCAAACTGACAGGTCTGTAGTTCCCTGCCTCTGTCTTGCTCCCACTTTTGTGAAGGGGAATCACATCCACCCTCCTCCAGTCCTCAGGTACCACATCATTGAAAACAGACGCATCAGGGACAATAGCAACAACTAGACACAACAGTTACAGAAATGGTTACAAAATGGTTACAGATAACACAGTAAAGCAGCTGGAGATACAAAGTTACAGAGTGCTGCCAAGCATAGGTACATTGTGCAGATGGTAGCAGGTAACAAAACATATACTGCAGGGCAGTGGCGCTAGCCATGCCCTGGTGGTTATTTGCAGGCCTAGGCTGGACTGAGGTGTCCGTTGGGAAAAATATAGGCATGCCCAGGGGCGGCTTGACCAGAGTTAAGTCCATAGTCGTGGGGGGGGGGCTAAATCAAGGGCAGTCACAGACTGAGTCATGAGTGATTAGGTCTCTTAGTTGGGACTTGAACTGACCAAGTTTGGCTTCTGTGAGGAGGGAGTTTGGAAGTGAGTTAAGCCAGCTAGGGGGCAAGGTACCTAAAAGTTCTTTAACCCAAAGTGGTCTTGCAGCAAGGTACCCTGCAGTGGGTTTTCGTCGATTGCAGAGTGAGGTGGGTGGACAATGGTATCTGGAGTAGGGGGGAGAGAGCAGGGGGGAGTAGCTGTGCTGTTATTTTTTTAGCAAAGAAGCAGGTCTGATGTTGGAGCCTCCCGTCAAAGTTTAGCCAGTTGGTTGAGGCGTAAAGGGTGCAGGTATCTGTGAGTCTGGCGGAGCTAGTAGCAAGTCTACAGGCCTTATTAAGGGCCAGCCTAATTTTGTTTGGGTATGTGTTGTCGGCTGCCCAATAGATGGTGACTCCATAGTCTATAAGTGACAGTATTGATGCAGAGACAGCTAGGTGGAGAGCTTCTGGTGTGAGGCAGTGTTTGTACCGGTGAAGTAGGCCAATATGCACATTGACAGCGGTGCTCAGAATTCAGATGTGGTCCTGGTAGGTGAGTCCAGAGTCTAGGGTGATACCTAGGTATTTGAATGAGGTAACCTGCTCAGGGGGGTCATTTAGGGAGTTCAATATGAGCAGGGGTTGTCATATGTTCTTGTTTTGGGGGTGTGCAAACACCATGGATTTTGTTTTTTTGCAATTTAAGAATAGTCTATGTTGAACGAACCAGGATGCAGCTTCCATGAAAGATTTTTGGAGCGCCGAACAGAGGGCTGTGGGATTAGTGTGGGAGTTGTAGAGGACGGCATTATCCGCATACAGGAGCAGTTTCCCAGAGCAATCCTTGGGCAAGAAGTTGAGGAACAGGGAGAAAAGTAGGGGGCCAAGAACAGAGCCCTGTGGGACCCCCAACCTGAATTGGAGGGGAGGGGACAGGGTATGGGCAATCCTGACTGTTTGGGTTCTCTCAGACAGATAGCTGGCAAACCAGCCAGTGGTTTCTGGGGACAGGCCTATTTGTGTGAGGGAATCCAGGAGTAGTGTGTGGTGCACCATATCAAACACCTTGGAAAGGTCTATAAAAACAGCACCAGCAGTGTGGCTAGTGTCAAGAGATGTGTGGAGGGCATTTGTAAATTCCAAAAGGGCTGTGGCGGTACTGTGGTTATGGTGGAAGCCATGCTGCTCAGGACACAGGAGGCTATATTTGGAGAGGTAGTCCGTAAGCTGGGTGGTCACAATTTTCTCCAAGGTTTTGGAGAGGGGAGGCAGGATTGAGATGGGGTGGTAGTTTCCAGGCAGGGTGCAGTCACCGCTTTTAAGGATGGGTGTGATGAGGGCAGATTTACATTTAGAGGGAAACTGGCACAGCGATAGAGAGCGGTTCAGAAGCATGGTGAGAGGGTGGAGAACTTTGTTAAAGGTGAGCCTAAGCAGGTTAAGATCTAGTGTGTCACTGCTGAAACGTGATTTGCTGAGGGCCTTGAGTAGAAGAGGGGCAGCTTCACTCTGAAATATTGCTTTAAAGCGGAATGGGGGGAGGAGAGGGAGCAAGGTGGTGGTGGGGGAGAAGAAACTTGGGGGGAACACCAGTAAGGTCAGAGAAGGAGGCATTAAATGTATTTGCAATCAGGGCAGGGTCTGTGGTGATAGACCCATTGGCCCTGAGTTGGGAGGGAGGTGCAGTGGAGGCTGTGCCACTGAGCTGTTTGAGGGAGTCCCAGAACTTGCGGCCCAAGCCCCATGTAGCAGTCAGCAAGGTTTAGTAGTACTCAGCCTTTGTCTTACGAATACTCCAAGTAGATTTATTGTGCGCTTCTTGGTAGTGCTGCCTATCAGTGGGTTTACCAATATCCAGCGCAATGTGCCATAGATTGTCACGTTCGCGGATCTGGTCCAGCAGGGCTTGTGATATCCAAGGTGTGTCAACCCTTTTAACTCTTTGTTTGCTTAGGGGTGCATACCAGTTGCAGACAAAGTTGAAGGTGTCGAAGTGGTCGAGGGCAGAGTCAATGTTCAATGCGGTTTGATGGGGGACCAGTCACTAGCTAAGAGGCACTGTCTAAGGGATCAAAATTTGCTGGGTTTGAGGCAGCGTTGGAGGATAGTTTGGGGGCCTTTTTAACACTATACAACCAGTGACAGAGCACCGGGGAGTGGTCACTCAGGGCACTGGGTAGTACCCTGACCTGGGTCACTTTGTGGGGTGCATTGGTGAGCACTAGATCAAGGAGGATGGCAGTACCAGTCTTCTGGTTGATTCTAGTGGCAGTGGTCACAAGTTGAGACAGGTTTTGAGAAGCTGCAGCATCCCTAATGGGAGCCGATGCATCAGCTAGCCAGTTTATATTAAAGTCCCCAAGGGCATGATGTCAGCACTGTCAGGGAGTGTCTGGAGATGGGTGAGGACAGAGTGGAAGGCACTCTTCTGATTTCGAGGAGGAATGTATATGGTGGAGAGGAACAGCGGGGCTCTGTTTGGGGCAAGAGTGATCTTCAGAGTGAGAGCCTGGGCCCCATGCTCGAGGGTTGAGGATGGAAGGGCGAGACACTGTAATGAGTCCAGGACATACAGTGCACATCCACCCCCCTCTTTTAGAGGTTCTGTTGGCATGGTATAGCGAAAAAACACGGGAAGTGAGACTGCAGAGTTTGGGGTGAGGTAGTTGAGCCAAGTTTCAACCACTTAGATGACATCACAGAGATTCTGGGCAACCCAGCCCTGAAAAGAATCAAATTTCTTGAGGAGGCTACATATATTAAGGGAGACAACTATTAGATCCTTAGGAGCAGTAACTTTGGGGGGGGGGTTGGTGGGTCCCGGGTTGGAGTGGACATCTCCCGAGAGGAGGAGGAGGAGGAGGATGTGTAAGGAAGCCAGTTTTAGTCGCTTCTTCATCAGCTTAGGGACCAGTTGAGAGGGGGAACAGCTGCGTATGGAGAGGGGGATGGGTGGATTCCGTACAGAAGGAGAGGCAAGACAGAGTAGCGTCCACTGCTGTACCATGGCAGCTCCAATAGGGGGAGATGTGGGTGGGAGGAGCATGGTCCACCAGAACAATGAATGGGGTGGAACACTGGTAGAGGTGGTTGGGGGGGGCTAAGGTGAGAAGCCAGATAAGGGGTAGTTCTGGCTCACCATGTTGGGAGATATGTGGAGCATCCCCTAGCAAAATGAGGAGGGCTAGCATTAGCAGTACAAGCCACATGGCAGAGCTAGTAGTAGAAAGCAGTGTCATAATGAGCACAAGGTAGTTGTGGGGGAGCCAAAAGATTTAAGAGTTTTAAAAAACTGAAAAACATTAGCCTGACCCCTTGGCTTAGTAGTAGAGCTGCTGACTTTGGTGTCAAGAATCCAGGGTTTGAGACCTACAAGGGGACAGTAGCAAAATATGAGGAAAATGGGGCTAAGGTAGGGGTATAGTAATAGGAAAGTGAGGAGGAGTGGAGATTAGGAGGGTAAACAGAGTGGTGTGAGGAAGGCAAAAAGAGGGGCTAGGAAGGGCACTGTAGTGACTCCTAGTAGTCAGAAAAATATTAGCTGTAAATGGGAAGTGGAGATTAGGAGAGTGAACAGAGTGGTGCCAGGAAGGGCACTGCAGCAACTCCTAGTGGTCAGAAAATATAAGCTGCAAATGGGAAAGTGGACACTTGGAATACAGAAGGTGTGCTCGTGTGACGTGACCACTAAGCAGCAATAAAGGTAGAGCTGAGCTTGGGTGGTAGAGCATGTGGGGCAGTCGGCGCACAGTGCCGACGGACTAACACCCCTTAAGAAATCAAGCTGGAAGGAGAAAGGCTTTATCTCTTACAGCCCCTCTGTGAATCCTGCAGTCCCCTGGTGTGTGCTCTTCAGCCAGGCAGTGTGTCTTGTCACCCTTGTGAGAACTGACCTGCTGCAGCAGGAAAGAGAAAAGGGGACATTCACCATTATCCTGTAACTAACCTTGATTTACAGATACAAGGGAAAATAAATAATATGACTCTTGGCTTGGTTCCCCATTTACCTATCCCAGTCATTATTGGACATGACCACCCTGAGTTCCATTGTTTAATTAATCCCAGTGAGGGTGTTTGTGCCATGACTACCCGTGCCCAAGCCAAACAAGAAAATCAGTGGGCCCAATTGTTCCCACTTGATGAGGAAGTGTACAGGGAACCTGGCAAAACACCTAAGTCCCGGCAAGTAAAGAAGGAGGAAAAGAAACAATAGACTGAAAAACATATTGATATTAACAGTACTGATGTAATTGTGAATGTTAAGAATGACGATGATTTGTTTGACGTTGTTAAAGAAAGTAGTTTTGGTACTGAACAGCAGGATGACGTTACTCTGAAACTTTTCTTCCAGATGGTAGAAACAAGGGATAAAAAAAGTGAGCCATCCTGTATTATTAAAGATGGCTTATTATATAGGAGATGTAAATACCCCACTACAGGTGAACAAATAGACTAATCGTTAGTACCCACCAAATATAGAGAAAAACTACTACATTTGGCCCATGAAATTCCTATAGCAGGTCATTTGGGTAGGGACCGCACCTTGCAGAGGTTGCTGGTAAGGTTTTATGGGGTAGGTAAACACGCCCAGGTAGCTGACTTCTGCTGGAGCTGTCAGGAGTGCCAGAAGGTAACCTCTGTGACACGAAAAGATACAGTTCCCCTCCAAGCTTTACCTCCTATCACAACACCCTTTAGTCGAATCGCAATGGATGTGGTGGGACCACTACCAAAGAGCTCAAAGGGAAACCGATTAATTTTAGTTATCTGTGACTATTGGACAAAGTATGCGGAGGCTATCCCACTCCGAACAGTGACTGCTGAGAAAATCGCAGATGAATTACTCAAACTGTTCAGACGAGTTGGGATACTGAAGGAAATACTGGTGGATAGGGGGAGTAATTTCTGCTCCAGAATGTTGGCTCGCCTGTATGCAACCCCAGGAATAGAGGCAATTCATACCACACCCTATCGTCCTCAAACAGATGGGCTGGTTGAACGGTTCAACCAGACCCTAAAGAAGATGTTAAGAAAATATATGGCAGATGAGGGCAAGTCATGGGATGTTTACCTCCCTCTACTCTTCTCTTATTTGCATACAGGGAGGTCCCTCAGGCCTCAACAGGGTTTGCCCCTTTTGAGCAACTTTATGGGAGAAATCCAAGAGAGCCCCTGGATGTCATCAAAGAGGAATGGGAAGAGAAAAAGGGGGGAAATCCTAACACCACCCTTGATTATATGGTGGCCTTGTGTAAAAGACTACTCACATACACCCAGATGGCCCATCAACATAATCTGGACAAACAGGGTATTCAAAAGGGGTACAATGACCAAGGAGTAGGGACTAAGTCTTTTCAGGAAGGGGACAATGTTTTATTGTTACTTCCCTCTACCTCAGATAAGTTATTAATGAAATGGCAGGGCCCCTATACCATCCCGAGACAGAGAGGCCCAGTTACTTATGAAATCGAACTGCCTGATAGATGTCAGAAAAGGGGAATATATCATGTGAACCTTTTTAAAAAATGCGCTGACAGACCAAGTCCCGGTTATTTTATCTGTCCTGAGAATAATACTAGTGAGATGGAGGTAGCATATGAACGGTTAGAAAAACAGGATGAGATGAGTGATCTCACTGTTAACCCTTCCCTGGATGTACAGCAGAGATCAGAGTTGGACAAACTCCTGGTTAAATACCAGCAGACCTTTTCTTCCATTCCTGGTTTGGTGCATGGTATCAAACACCATATAAAAGTTACCACAGACAGTCCTATCAGACAGAAACCATACCGTCTGCCTGAGAAAGTCAGAGGAGAGGTGATAAAAGAAGTGCAGAAAATGCATAAGTTAGGGGTAATAGAGCCTTCATGTAGTGAATGGGCATTCTCGATTGTTGTAGTGGACAAAAAAGAAGGCGGTATACGTCTTTGTCTAGATTTCAGATGCCTCAATGCTGTCTCTTAGTTTGATGCCTATCCTATGCCTAGGATAGATGATATTATAGACAGATTGGGCAATGCAAGGTTCATCACCACGTTCGATCTTACAAAAGGGTATTGGCAAATCCCTTTGGATGATACATCCAAAGAAAAGACAGCCTTTAGCACCCCCATTGAGCTGTACCACTTTGTTACCATGCCCTTTGGGCTGCATGGGGTCTCGGCCACGTTCCAGTGCTTTATGGGTCAGACTGTAAAACAACATGCGTCCTATTGCGCCGCGTATTTAGATGACGTGGTGGTGTATAGTCCTACTTGGGATGCTCATTTGAAACATCTGGCTGCTGCTGTCTTAGATGCCCTGACTAAGGCAGGTCTTACTATAAATCCCTTGAAATGTTCCCATGCCATGCAGGAAACTCAATACCTGTGATTTCTCATAGGAAATGTGTAAGCTAAACCGGAGATAAAGCTGATGCGGTAGCCCAATGCCCACGACCAATAACAAAAAGATACGTCAGGTCTTTTTTGGGTTTGTCAGGATATTACCGCAGGTTCGTGCCAAACTTTGCCATGATATCCACCCCTCTTACTGACCTCACAAAGAAACACAACCCCACCAATATAAAATGGACCCCTGAGTGCGAGAAAGCCTTCTGTACTATCAAGGCACATCTTTACGCAGCATCTGTACTGAGAAGCCCAGATTTTTCTCAGCCTTTTATGGTACAGACAGATGCCTCGGACTCTGGCATAGGGGCTGTTTCATCCTAAGTGATAAAAGGAGAGGAGCATCCGATTATTTATTTGAGCCGTAAACTCCATGGAAGAGAGACACACCATTCAGCTATAGAAGAGGAATGTCTTGCTATCAAGTGGGCCATCAAAGCCCTTAAGTTTTATTTATCGGGATCTGAATTCAAAGTTTTAACTGACCATAACCCACTTTGCTAGCTCCATGTAATCAAAGACAAAAAACCCAGGATAATGAGGTGGTATTTGGCTTTACAGCCCTATAGATTTACAATGCATCATTGTACTGGTACTGCAAACAGGAACATGGACTTTATGTCTCGTTATGGTGCAAACTTAAATGTTAATGTACAGTCAGACCTTGGGGAAAGTATACATAGTGACATAGTGTGAAGGGTTGGTTTTAACCCTTCATGTCTTTTTCTGTTAGTAAGGATCCCCGAGGTGGAGCTTTGGGAGTGGGTGGGCTAAAGCTCCATCTCTCCCTCTTTGGCGAGTGAGAGATCTGACGAATGTGCATGTTGCCTTTCAGCTTGAGTGTTAGAAAGCTATAGTAGATAGACAGGATGAGGTTACCCCGATAGTTTCCACTTAGGCGGGGAGGAGTATGAAAGAGTGCTGTGTACCCCTCTCTGAAATCCTGCCTATTTAACAGCTAATATTCTTCAGGTGAAGCTACCTCTGGCTAGAAGCTGCAATACTGAACATAGGATTTGCAAGAAAGTGAGTTGTGCTCACAACAGAGGGAGGTGAATCATACAATTGTCTTTAGTTTGTAGCAGATATTCTGCAGGTGGAGGCTACTTCTAACTGAAAGGTGAAATAAGGAACTTAGAATTATCAGGAAAGACAGTCTTTCAAGCAACAGAGGGAGGTGGATCTAGCTTTACTTTTGTTCCAATTCTTAAGATTTTCAGTGCAGGAAGAGTTTAAACCCTGGGCTAAGAATTTGTCATAAGTCCTGAAGTAAGTGCAGGTACAGGCTGTGTATTTGACTCAGACAAGTGCCCCAGGGGGTGGAAACTGTTTTTTGTGTTTATCTGTGTGTGCCTTAAAAGGCCAGGCCAGACTGTGTCAGGAAGTGCTTACATCATAGCTACTTATCAGCCAATAGCTTTGGAAGAGTCTTACAGACCTGAGAACAACAGTATTATAAGCTAGTGTTTTATAGCAAACTCATCAGAACAGCTAATATTCTTCAGGTGAAGCTACCTCTGGCTGGAAGCTGCAATACTAAGCATAGGATTTGCAAGAAAGTGAGTTGTGCTCACAACAGAGGGAGGTGAATCTTACAATTGTCTTTGGTTTGTAGCACATATTCTGCAGTTAGATATTCTAACTGAAAGGTGAAATAAGGAACTTAGAATTATCAGGAAAGACAGTCTTTCAAGCAACAGAGGGAGGTGGATCTAGCTTTACTTTTGTTACAATTCTTAAGATTTTCAGTGCAGGAAGAGTTTAAAGCACAGCTGACCTATTTTGGGGCTGAGTGCTTTCAGAGCACAAACCACCAGGCTGTTTTGGGGCTGGGGAGGTTTACCTGTGTCTGACTTGGATGTTTGGATTTTTCTCTGTTTGATTAGCAGGGTATTTTCTCTGTCAAATTGTTGTGTAGGGCATCTTGCTGACAGGAAGGCACTCATCGCAGCAGTGGGTCAGAGCTTTTAGCTGATTGTTTCGTGAGGGCACAGTTTAGGCCCAACCCTGCCCACCCTCACCCACCCCTGGAAATAGTTCCTTTATACCTGGGGTTCTGACATCATTTTCTCAAGAGTACAAGGTGCATATCACTGTCATATCCTCTCTAGCACACTGCACTGAGAATATAAGCATACACATTGTATAATATATATATTTCTATATAACAAACCAATCACACACACACACACACACAATAGTAGATAAACATGTGGGGAGTAGTGGAATGTAATGGCTGTGGGGCAGCAGTCTTCCGGGAGTCTTTCTGGAGGCTGAGATGCTGCTCTATTTGCAGACAACTCTCTGCCCTGAGGGAGGAAGTTGCCCGTCTTCAGGCCACACTGGACAGTAGTAAGGGAACCTTCCCCCAGGCCACATTGGACAGTAGGAAGGGAACTTCCCCCATCCAGGGAGCACCACAGCCACCACCACTACCTCAGAGGTTGCGAAGAAAGCACAGCAGTTGGACCACAGTGGGCTCAGGGAGGGTGAGGATGGTGGAACAGAGGCACACCCAGTCAGTTGTTCCACTCCACAATCCATACACCATTCTGGGGGAGCATAGCTCCCCTATGGATGCACCTGCAGAGGAGACTAAGGAGGCTGAGGACAACTGTCACAAGGGAGGCCCACAGGAAGGAGGCAGAGGACACCACAGGGAAAGGAAGCAGCTCCTGGTGGGGACTCAATTATTAGGGGATAGAACTGGGGGAGCAGGGAAAACTGAAGTAAGGTGCCTGCCTGGTGCCATGGCTTGAGGACAGGAAGCACATCCTCAGGATCACAAGAACAGCTGCACGGAGTCTGAGCTGGACATCATTGTCCACCTAGGGACAAATGACTGGCTCATCATGAGATTAGAGCAGTGCAGGAGGACTTTAGAGCTGGGAGGGCCTAAGACAAGTAGCACACAGTATCCTTCTCAGAGGTGCTGCCTGTCAATGGCATGGGTGAGGCGAGGGTACTTTGCACCATGCAGTTTAATGAATGGTTGAAAAAATGGTGTGGAGCACAGGGTTTGGCTTTCAATGGACTGGGTTTCCACCTGAGGGACACCAGCCTATACTGGCAGGATGGTCTGCATCTGTCTAGGAAGGAACAAGTCTTTGAGCAATCGGTTTAAATGCTTCATTGGCAAGCTTTTTAACTAGTCAAGGGGAGGCACTGATAAGCAGCAGGAAAATCACAGCCTCTCTACAAAAACAGGGTACTAAATGAGAAAAAGACTGAGGTAGAAAGGTCAGTGGGGGATGCTGCAACAGAAGGTAAAGCCATCAAAAATGGAGAGCAATGAGTACCAATGCCGTAGTCTGGGAGACAAGCTTCGGAATTAATGGCCTTGATGGAGGAGGAACATCTGGATATCGTAGTCACAGAAACATGGTACACTAAAAAACCATGACTGGAACGTAAAACATACCAGGATACACTATCTACAGGAGGGACAGGGAGGGTCAAAGAGGAGGAGGAGGTTTTTTACATAAGGGAAGGAATCAAAGCAACAGAACAAAAGGGTAAACAGGGAGGAGAAGAAGCACTGTGGGTAAATTTGGAGACAGGTAATGGCACCACATCCCGACAGGGGTTAGTATACAGACTCTCTCAGGGGAGGAAATGGACAAGGAAATGATAGAAAGTATACTTAGAATGGCAGAAAAGGGCGATATTGCTGATGGGTGATCTGAATATGCCAGATGTTAACTGGAGTGCAGTTGCAGCAGCCACTGAAGAGTGGGGTTATTCTAGATGCCCTACAGGGCATGCCTTAGACAACTAGTATTGAGCCCACTCGAGAGGGAGCAATCTTAGACCTGGTTCTCTCAAATGGAGATGGAGAGAGGATCACAGATGTAGAAGTGGGTAGCTATCTAGGAACTTACGACTTCTACAATATGGTTCACACTAAACACAGCAATAGAGTCAAGCCATACAAAGGCAAAGTACTGGACTTAGGAGGGCTGACTTTGCTAAAATGGGTGAGTGCTAAGGAATGCACTAGCAAATGGGCAGGAAGGAGGGGTGGAAGATCAATGGGGAATAATAAAACTGCCATCACAGAGGTAACAAGCCTTGTGTGAAGCAAATAAACAAAACAAAACGATGTAAGAAACCACTATGGTTCTCAAAGGAAGTGCAGTGAAGGTTCAAGAGAAAAAGAGCATTCAGGAAGTACAAGAATCACAGAAGGAGCAGGACAGAGAACTGTATCAGTTAAAGCAAAAGGAAGCTGGGAAGGCAGTCAGAACAGCAAAGGCCCAAACCGAGAGAAAAGATAGCCAACCTAGTTAAGAAGGTTAAACCTTTTATAGGTGCATCAGGAGTGAAGGAAGATCAATGGAGGGATAGTGAGGCTTAATAAAGGGAGGGAGGGTGGGCAGAGGGTGACTGTGAAAGGCAGAGATACTAAACAAATATTTTTGCTCAGTATTTACAAATGAAGAGGGGAAAGTTCCTAAAACAAACAGTATAAACACTCTGGATACAGAAGTTGATACCGGCCCATTTACAGAAGAAAGGGTTATAAAAGAACTCTTAAAACTGAAGGTGGACAAAGCAATGGGGCCTGATGGGATTCATCTCAGAATTCTAAAAGAACTGAGGGTAGAACTAGTGACACCACTGACTACCCTCTTTAACAAATCATGGGAGGATGGGGTGGTGCCCGAGAACTGGAGGAGGGCAGATGTGATTCCCCTTCACAAAAGTGGGAGCAAGGCAGAAGTAGGAAACTACAGACCTGTTAGTTTAACCTCAGTGATAGGGAAAATGATGGAATCACTTCTGAAGGAAAGAACTGTCGAGTATCTAGATGCCAGAGGGGCACAGGACCCAAGGCAGCATGGATTCACAGTGGGAAGGTCATGGCAGAAGAATCTGATAGATTTCTTTGACTGGGTGACCAAAGTAGTAGATCAGGAAGGGACTGTGGACATGGCCTACCTAGACTTTAGCAAGGCATTTGACTCAGTCCCACACAAAGATTAATATACAGTTACCCAGCCTGGGAGTGGGTCCCAAGATGACAGCCTGGGTAAAGAATTGGCTGAAGAATAGGACACAGAGAGTAATAGTAAATGGAGTCCACTCTGAAGAAGGGGTTACTAGTGGGTACCACAGGTTCAGTATTAGATCGGTCCTCTTCAATGTCTTTATAAGCAACATTGCAGAGGAACTGAAGGAAAAGTATGTCTCTTTGCAGATGACACAAAGATCTGCAACAGAGTTGATGCACAAGGTGGGTGGAAAGGATGAGAAGGACTTTGCAAGGTTAGAGGAATGGTCAAATGTATGGCAGCTAGATTCAATGCTAAGAAGTGCAAGGTAATGCACCTGGGAAACAAAAACCCAGGGGAAGAATACACTGGGGGTGAGATATTAAAGACAACAAAAATGGAAAGGGACCTGGGGTAGTCATATCAGATGACCTAAAGGTGGGCAAGCAAGTGTGAGAGGAGCAAGGAGGGTTGGGGATACTGGGATGCATAGGGAGAGGCATCACCAGTAGAAAATAGGAAGTTATTATCCCTGTGTACAGACAGCTGGTCAGACCCCATCTGAGTACTGCGGCAGTTCTGGAGACCCAACTCCCAAAGACACAGACAGGATGGAAGCTGTCCAGAGGAGGGCAACCAAATGGTGCAGGGTCTACACCAGAAGATATATGAAGAGAGACTTAAGGAGCTTAATATGTATAGCCTCGAGGAAAGGAGGGAGAGGGGGACATGATAGAAATTTTCAAGCACCTCAAGGAATCAACAAAGTCCAAGAGGGTAGCATCTTTCAAAAAAGAGGTGTGCAAGAACAAGGGGGCACAATTTGAAGATGGGGGCGGCTCAGAGGTAATTTAAGGAAGTATTTTTTCACAGAGGGTTGTGGATGCATGGAACGGCTTCCGGAGGAGGTTGTGGAGTCAAAAACAGTGGTGGAATTCAAGCATGCGTGGGACAGTCATAAGGCAATTCTAGGGGTTGGGGGTAGGAAGAAGTAGGCTGCTGGTTAACTAGGATCTGCAGCTTATCCAGTAGGTAGCGAAATGGGCAGACTGGGTGGGCCAAGCGGTCCTTATCTGCCATCAAATTCTATGTTTCTATGTAAGTGTATTAAGCCTGCTGCAGTAGCACCTTTTGTCTCTCATTTCTATCCTTTCCTTTCTCCATACTTTCACTTCCCCTTTTTCCAGGCAGGCCACCTGGGAAATAGGTCTCCGCTATCCCTTTATTCTCATTTCCATGCTCTGGGCAGGCACTCAGAGATCCAATACTCGACAGCCCCCTCAAAGAGGATACTGTTTGTAAGCTGGTACAAAGAAGCTAGAATCGCTGTTAGCGTGAGTGTGCCTTTGTGCTTGAATAGGTCTATAAAGGCAGGGACATCAGAATCGCACTAGTGAGAGATAGAAAACCCGCACAGTGCATTTTTACAAACAAACAATGTTGTTTAAACAGTTTTCAGGCATTGCCAAAACGTAGGAAAAAGAATAAACACTACGGAAACTGTGGTCCAATCCTGGACCATCTTATTTAGAGACTAACACCTGCAAACACACCCAGTTATCGTGTTTGACTAAAGTTATATTTGTTTTATAGTTTATAAAAAAGTTTCTTTTTTTATGCCCCAAAATGGTGCTGCAATAGAGTTTTGCATTTTTCCTTAGTGTTCCTCGCAGTAGCACAGAAGAATTGTAGTAGCTTGCTATGCTGAGCATTGAGCAGAAAGGGTACAAAGCAGGAAACACTGAAATAAAACTCAGGAGGAACTACTAGACAAAGTGTACAAAATTTTCGAATTTCTATCAGTTCCATACAGTGTTTCATTTCCTCTCGGTATTCCTGTGTCTCAGTTACAATAGAAAGCCGGGAATGTTGTAAAGGCCAAAGGTTTACCTTAACTGTTCCCCATTCTGGAAAGTTCTCTGTGGTGCTCAGTGTTCCTGCTGCTCCAACTATGTCCTTAGGAGGCAGCCGGCCCACTCTTCACCCTAGAAATACTACAGACAGGTAAGGGAAGGGGCTAACTCAGGCAATAAGCTGTTTTTGTGTTAATATTGGGAATTATTGCATTTCAGGGATATGTATGTACTTGAATAAAGATAGGTGGACTTTCCCTGTATGTAAAAGTAAATAAATGTGTGTTGTAAAGGTTTTGCGTATGCAAGGTGTTTAGGGGCGGAGCTAAAGGTGGTCACCTGATGGTTCCTTGGAATAAAATGGAGCACATCGTGGTAACCCCTTCAGATTCGTGTGGGATCAGCTATGTACTGACCCAAAGTAAGGAGGTCTACACCTTTTCAGACCTGGACTCTATTTGGTTCCAGGGCAGCTTTTGCTTCTATTGCCTTTGGAAACAAGAGTCCTTAGTGTATTTTGTTTATACATTTTTGATTTCTTTCTCATTTAAAGTCCAATGTAAAGCTACTTATTTTGTTTTGATTTGGTGAATAAATTTCTTGGCTTGTCAGTTTAAAGCCTTGCTTCCTCATCACTGTGTCCATGTACATCAATACACCCACAGCCTATGACAATAACTTTGCTGTTTTTTTGACATTCTGACCCCAGCTTTTAACACAGTTTTTTTATGACTCCACCATATGATCAACACAGATCCTATTTGAAAGGCGATTTTGATGTGGAACTTTGAAAACATTTTTCAGAGAGGATTTGAAAAATGACACCTGTCATGTTAATGAGGTGGGGTAACAAAAGGGCTATGTTGAAAATTTGGAGCCAGAATCTGCACTAATCACAAAGTTACGAGTAAACGTTGAACAAAAAAAATCAAACATTTCTTCATAACTTTGTTGTTTTTTTTTTTTAACATGTTTTTCCATATACAGTTATTCTGCCTCATCTCCTCTTGTTTCCCCCTTCCATCCATTCCTCCCAGCCCCATCACCCGGCTTCGCCAGGACTTACCTTCCCTCTGGCATCCTCTTGCTTGCTGGACTGTGAGGGGGTGCCAGGTTGCCAGTGCAGGGCATGCAAGACACTGGACGTCATCATTCCTGCAACCAGAGATGTTTTTCTACCTATTTTTGACCCCAAATCTACACACATGCAACGAGTGCGACGTGTAAGCTCTGCCTCCGTAGAGACACCTTCAGTGACCCGTGCATCGTCCTTCCCCTCTATTTTGCGCGCTCAGACTGCACAGCCACCTGGACACCTCCAGGTGGCAGAACAGCAGTGAGTCGTGCTAACCCTCCCACCACCCAAGGGAAGACAGCAGTTTTGGGGACGCTCAATCCTCCGTCTTCCACTGGCCCCCAAGCAACCCTTGTCCATTTCTGAACCCAGGTCGCCGGTTTGGCTGGAGGAAAGGCACTAGTACCTTAGCCCTCCATGCCACTGGGCTGGCCCTCATTGTTTTTTTTTAACATCTTAACTCCAAATTTTCAGCAATCTTTTAAGGACTCCACCTTATGTTCAACGCAGGTGAGATTTTTTTAAAGCCCATCCGAAACATGATTTTGCACAGCGAATGCAAAAGCATTTTGTGGGGATTTGAAAAATGTCACCTACGTGGTTCATGACGTAGGAAAAAAAAAAAGACAATGTTGAAAATGTGGGGCAAAAATATTAAAAAAATGACAACGTTATTAGTAAAAGTTGAAAACACATGGAAAAGCCTTACCTAGTTTTCAGTCAGTTGCACTTCAGCAATGGAAGTAGGAGGATGTTCGTGAGGCAGTGCTGGACCCACCGGCTAGGTAAATGAGGGGTGAGAGGGTGGAATGGTGGGTGCTGAGGGGGAGGGAGTCAGAGGGGTGCGCATAGAAGTAATTGAGGGACCTTTTTGTTTTGTTTCTTTTTTTTGTTGTAGGTTTAAAAACTTATATAAAAAAAAAGGACTGCAAGGGACTGTTTCCTTTATTTCAGGTGCCCAATACTGGGGATTGGGTACCCCTGTGTCTTTGTGTTGTTTGTCAGCACCAGGGGTGGGCTCGCTGGTGTTGCATCCTGTTTGGGGGTCACTAAGTGGATCAGGCAGGAAGGAAGATGGGAGGAGGATGATGTTATTTGGTAGCATCAGGCGGTGGGTACCCCTTGGTCGCATCTTGAGATTGGTGGGGGGGATGCTTTTGCAGCAGGCAGAAGGGAAGAAGGGAGAAGGATGCTGTGTGGCAGCACTGTGGGTGGGCACACCACTGTTGCATCCTGAGATGGGAGGGTACTCTGTTTGGCAGTACTGGGAGTGGCACCCTGGTGTTGCATCCTGTTTGGGGGGCCACGTAACATGGATTGCCAGCCCTAACTAAAGGTTCTGGAGACACACAGGCCAATGTCCAAAATTATAAAAAGGCTCACAACGACTGTACTAGGGCAATACGTGTTGCTAAAAACCAGTACTACCAGGAAGCTCTCACCCGGACATGGAATGACGGTAGAAAATTCTGGGCTAACCTTAAGGAAGTCAGGGAAATGAAAGTAAGTCTGCATCTACGATGCTCAGTATAGAAGGCGTACCCACAACTAACCAGGAAACAATTGCTAACACATTCAATAAAGCGTTCATAGATCTCTCTGGAGTGCTACCCTCGGACTTCTTCCCCCCTACTCACCCCGCTGCCCATTTGCAATCCGAGGCCCAGTCATCCGTGAACCCTCGGTTTCACTTCAGAACTATCTCTTTAAAGGAAGTCAGGGAATACCTCCTAAAGGTCTTGGGAAAATCATGATACAGCGGGGACTCACTGGACCTAAAATTCATTGCCCTCACCCTGGAAGATATTCTGGTGCCCCTTACCTTCATAATCAATACCTCGCTGAGACTCTCACAGTTCCCACAGTCTTGGAAAGTGGCTTTAGTGACATCAGTCTTCAAAAGTGGTGATTGATCCTCACTGGGTAACTACAGACGCATTTCAGTTCTCCCGCCCCTAGCTAAGGCCCTCAAGAGGATTGTCACGGATCAACTTATGAAATACCTGGATAAATATGACATACAGTGTATTAAACAGCATGGCTTCTGCAAAGGTCATAACACCAACATGGCTCTACTCCGTCCAGAATTCCCTAACAGCTTCACCTATTACTACCCCGATTGGCTTCTGTTTTGCCCTCGGCTCTCATTCATGAGAAGTCATTCAGGATCCTGGAAGGAATGTGGGGGCGCGTGCACCCTCAATATTTACAGAGTGGGATGATACTGGATTCATTGGACACTCCCTGATATATGAATTCTGTTCAACTGTTACACCAGTGCTACACCGCTTGCATACGGTACTGTGCCTTCATGATCACCTCACCACATCTGTCTTCCCATGTTCCCCAGTTTTTTACCCCATCTGTGCTCCAAAGCATTTCCTATCCACTAATTCTCCCAAGGTCTACTATGCCTCTTATGGTATGTGTCTCTCACTCCTGCTACTTAGTGTTCTTATTCATACATGTTGACCGCAATCCTCTATTCATGTCCTAAACATGGTCCATTTCCTACTTCTCCCCCTTTCCTTGCAGCAGCATTGTGCCTTAGCCAGCCCATACCAACAGTACTCCGGACTCCGTTCTGAGGTGAGGAGTGAAGGTAGTCTTGCCTTGTCCATTGGGGATGAGATTCCGTTACAACTCTTACCTCCTGCTACTTACCAGCTGACATCCTCCGTCCCTAACTCTGCTTGCCAACATTGAGTGAAGGTTAGCTCGCCCCGACTACCAGGTATGGGAGCCATGTCTTCAATCTACTGTGTCATATCATGACTTCTCTGCCTCATACCAGCTGCCACTTCCCTTCGGGAACAGAACTCTTACACTCCACATACCTTTTTCATTCCAACTATGCCCAGCTGCCTCAAGTCGTCATCATCTATCTCTGCCATCCCTGTCAGGCACCTGTGTCTATAGTCCACTGCTTCAATGCCGGAGTTCTCAGCCTATTGTCAGGATCCGACTTCCCTCCTGGAACATGACTTTGCCCGATTTACCTCCAGCCTTGATCCATTGTCCTATTTGCCAACTTCCATGGCTGGGAGCCTGACTCTGACATCCACTGTTCTGCCATTTGCATCCTAAACCTGATGCGGGTCGCCACTTCCATTTGGGAACAGGCCTTCTTCACCATGGACTTTCATTATCCTACCTTCACAAGAGCTACATTCAGTCAGGATCATTTCGCTTCAAATGTCCCACCTGAACGCAAGTCCTTCCATTCGCTGCTTCTCACGTTTCTTCCCCACCTGCTATTCAATGCCACAACCCTTCCGGAAATGGACCTCCTAATGCTAGCAGTCTCCATTTCTCCATTTCTTCCAGCCTCACCACACTACCTTGCCTAGTCCTTAGCCAGAGTGCGCATCGCTGTGTTCACCATCTGCTTCCTCTACCCAATACAGGTCACCACTTCCCTTCGGAAACAGGGTCTTTCCACTCCACCTGCCTTTCAGCTCTCAGCTCTGCCTGCAACTTCGACCGTGGAACCAGGACCACATCAACTAATTTGCCTCCATCCTGCTAGTTTGCCACTTCTCTTCAAATCACAGGACCCCTCTGCATTAAATGACTCCACTTGACATGCTGCTCTTCTATGGTCCTTCATTCTCTAACTCCTTTGGCCTCCTTTCCCTCATGATACAGATCCTGCCAGCTTGTTCAGTCCCTCTCTCATTCCAGATTGACTTACTCATGGACTTCCTTGCTGCTGGTTCCCATCTGGATGCTGCATGAACTTGTTTTCTTTTGCAGATTTGGGAGCCTCATCCTTCCAGCGCCTTCCATCCTTTTCTCTAGTCGTTTCCAGTCTTCATCGGATGTTGGACTCCTGTATCTCACCTCAGTTGCTCATGGTACTTGGCTTGGCTCCTTGGCCTTCTGTGGATCATCCTTCAATGCCTTGCTTCAACTTTCCTGCATTTCGCTGCTGTTCGCCATAGAGTTGACCTGATACTGTACCTTCCTGCTCTGGATGTCATCCTGCTTCAAATAGCCCTTAGCATCCCCAGATTATTCCTTCAGTGCCTCAGAATCCACTCCAGACTTACTTTCCGTTTTGGATGGCTGCCTTTTCATCTTCTCCTTGAAGGTTCGGGGCATTGTACTGGTTGCTGTGGCTCTTTTGGGCCTTGTACTCTATCTCCGACCAATACTCCTACCCAGTGATTTGCTCTTCCATATGATCCATCTCATACTCCTTCTCTGGACATTCTATCAGTACCCTTTTACTACTCATTGGATCACTCGTTCATTACTCCATAGAAATACTCCTGTCAGCCGACATCCCTTAGCTAACAAGCCTCATAGACTATTACGCCATCATAGAGTTTTTATACTGCCCAGTCAGCTACTCACGATCATTCATTGAATCCCATTCACCTGGACAATAGGAAGATCTTCTCCGTCTCTATTGGATTTACCCTCCGAATCCCACCATTCAAATCACATTGACTTCCCAGTCTGCCTCGTTTCACTGGCTATCCTCATATATGGAAATACTTAAATCCTTCTGCTATGCTCTGACTTCGTAACCAGCATCACTTTGACGGATACCAGGAATCGCAAAATAACCCATTCAACTAAGGACGTCATCTATTTTACCTTCTCAGCTTCATCTTCTAACACCGTCTCTGTTCACCAAGTTACTCGACTACTACATCTCAACAGTCATTGCTTTGTTTTACGAATTTCATAGATATCTCCCAGAATGTTCATCATGGGATTTCCACCGCATAGCTGATTACTAACTCCATGCCATCCAAACCATCATTTTCGCTCCTGGACGTCGCTATTCCGTACTACAATCATTCGCACCTTTTCACCTACTACCTTAAGCCGGGTTAACCACTCTTCCAGATGACCCAGAAGCCGCTTCTTCTCGAATTGCCTTTGTTAACCTCTGCAGTAAAGACCATCACAGACAACTGGCTCTCCTGAATTCTAACTAGCAATTCGTAACAGTCAAGACAAATTCACCAACTCAGCACTGCTTCCCACTCAGCATTAATCAACCGTAGCACTAAGATCCTCTAACATCCTGCACTAATCGATCTCTCTGCCAATCCTGCCTACAGACTTTCTTATATCTGCCTCCAAGCTTCTCGCAAATATTTCGGCATCAGGATTACCTGTACACTTAACCAACCTTTGCCACTACAGTGCATCTCCTAGACAATCACACGACAGAAATATCCACACTTCCTTCAGGCAGCATACTAGCAGAGTATTTACATATAAAGTCACGAATATCGTGACCAAAGAAGCCATCCATCCCTCATACCAAATTTCCAATCGTTTCCTATATACATTAGGCTACCATCTGAACTGCTTCGCAACTCTTCTTCTATTCATTTACTAGTCACCTATGGCATTACTCTCATCAGTAACTCAACCTCTTCGCTACTCATTTTACTTCGGGATGCTTACTTAGCGACTTATCGCTCACTAATCGATTCTTTGCTTCCAGACTACCTTGAACATCAAACCTTGGATGAATTGGATCAGTCACACATAACTTTACAAATCATCGTAATTCCACAGTGTACCGTCTTGTTTTATATTAATCAAATTATGCTCTCCCGACTCATTTAGCTCCTTACAATCCCTTTGGACATGCATCTTTCATCACCTTGGAAATGTGAACTATATTAGCACTTCTTTATCTGGATCTGCTCCACACATAGAACTCTATCATACCTATGGAAAAGAAGTACCCTTCATCCTCAGGATCATCATTCAGTCTGTATCGTCCTTGGATTGAGAATGAACCATTACCTCCCGGGCACTCAAAGACTCTCTTCTACTCATTTTTACTTCATGGATGCTTCCTTAGTGACTCCTCGTTCATCACTGAGTTCCTTGCCTCCAGACCATACCTTGACATTCAAACCTTTCATAAGTTGGATCATTCATCATGACTTCTTGTACCATTGCATTTCCGCCATTCCCAGTTTAGTACCTTATCAATCCAGTTATGCTCCCGCTGTTCGTTACACCCTTGCAATTCCATGGGACAAGCATCATTCCTCTTCTTGGAAACTTGGACTTCCTTCGCCCTCCTTCACCTGGATTTACTTCATACTTCGGATTCTATTGCTCATTCCAAAAGAACTACTCTTCAGCCTCAGGATCATCGTGCAATCAGCATCACACATGGATCGAGGATGGATTATCATCTCTCCAAGCAGCTCACCAACCTCAAATTAGCTATGGTTACTAGAACCTAGGTCCTTCTCCTCTTAGTATGCCCAGAGGATGGGCAGACCTCTGGCCATGGGTCCTCAGAGGTTTCCTCCACCTGGGGTTTTTTCCTCTCGAGTGCCAGGGGGTCATACTCTCCGTGAGTTGGAGGAGGTATCTTTTTGAGCCTTCTATTCCCTACAGATTACTACCTACATACCTACTACTCAAGGGTGGGAATAGAGTTAAGCCACAAAAAGTACTACAAGTTACACAATCATTATATACCCCACTGCTATTCCCCAAACATTGAATGGGAGGGCTAGTCCGTGGTTCAATGTGGGGAATAGTTCCTCCCACAACCTCTACTTAAACCTTCCATTAAGCGCTCCTCTCTTGCTTAGGGAGTGTTTTTTCGTCCACCACCATCCCCTCCTCCTCATTCTCCAGTGCTCTTATCACCCTTGCTCCTGAGCCTTCTATTCCCTGCAAATTACTACCTACATGCCTACTACTCAAGTGTGGGAATAGAGTTAAGCCACAAAAAGTACTAAAAGTTACACTAGCACTATATACCCCTTTGCTATTCCCCAGACCCTGAACTAATAGGAAGTTAGCACTAGTTACAGACAGCTGCAAGGACCAATAACAAGGCACTCACTCAGTAACAAGGCACACACTCAGTGACAGTCATAAAAAGGTGCATCCAAGTTCCAGAATACATTTTAATGGGACAGATACAAAACACTTCCTGACACTGATTGCAATAGGAACTGATCTGCTAAGCATACAAAGCCCTATAAATCCTATAAATAGAGCATCACCTGTAACGCAGATGATCATGTCAGAAAAAGATAGATGATCACTCTGTTCTGCCCATATTACCCTACCATACACTGGGACCTATTGTCTCTGTCGGGTTTTGCATACCCTATTCCCTTTTGTTCTCCATGTTTCCATCTCCCTCATCCTGCTGAGTAACTACACTATACCCATTAGCTCTAAACCAGCTTACTTGAGACGTTTATGGTCCAGGCACCCATCACCTCTGCTGGCAGACCATGCCATGGCTCAACCACTGTCTCTGTAAAATAATACTTCCTTACATCCTTTTTAAATCTCCAAAAAATTATCCTCCACTCATGAACCTGTGTCCTAGCTTCTCTGTTCAGGTATTTAGCTCTTCACAGTTCATCTTGTTTATTCCTTTCAGGAACTTGAAGATCTCAGTCATATCTCCCCTCTCGTCTGGTTTCGAATGAATATATGTTCAATATCTTCAGCCAGTCCTCATAGGATCTGCCTTCCAGTCCCCAAACCATCTTGATCACCCTGCGGTTTACCATGTCTAGTCTATCCCTGTCTTTTTTTAGGTGGGGATTCCAGAACTGGGCACAGTACTCCAGGTTTGGCCTTACCAGTAACCCATACAGAGATAACAGTACCTCCTGCTTCTTACTGTTGAACCCTCTCTCAATGCACCCTAGCATCCTGTAAGCCTTGCTGAAGGCCTTGTTACACATGCTGATTTGTTTAAGGGAGTCACTGGTAATGACTCCTAGGTACCTTTCTTCTGCTGTTGTGTCCAACTGAACCCCACCCCCATCCAATACTCTGTTCTGAGGTGTTCGTTCCCTAAGTGTATCACTTTGCCCTTCTTGGCACTGCATTTCAGTTGTAGACTTTGGATCAATATTCCAGCCTTTCAGATCTCTCTGCAATTCCCTTATCCCCTCCATGTTATCAGCTCTACCACAGAATTGTGTGTCATCTGCAAATAGACACAACCTGCCCTGGATTCCTTCTCCTATGTCGCTGATGAACATACTAAAGAGGACAGGGCCCCGGACAGATACTTGTCATACTCCATTGGTGACCTCTCTCTTTTCACTGATCTGACCCTATTCACCACAACTCTCTGCTGCCTCCCTTACAACCAACTCCCCACCACTTTGCTGTACCCAGATCCCCAGTCTTGTTCAGCAGCTTTTGGTGTGGCACCAAGTCAACAGCCTTGCTGAAGTCAAAGTATAATAGGTCTACTGCGTGCCCCTTGTCAACTACCCTGGTTACCTAGTCCAAGAATATGATTAGGTTGGTATGACAAGACACCACTGCCATAAACCCAGATTACTTACTATCCTGAAGCCCACCATTCTCCAGGTATTCCACTAGATCCTCTTTAACCACCCTAACCCCTGCAATCACTACATGCCCTTGCGGGCATGTACCGTGTACCTCTCCTTACTCACCCTCTTGCGTCCCCCTCCCCACCCCTCCCATGCCCCCACCAAGCTCCTTCAATCAATAATTATGTTCAAGGATACTTCAAATACACACTGTAATTATAGTTGTATATGTTTAACCTGTATATATTGTACTTCAGTTGCTATATGTTTTAGCTGCATACTCTTCATGGTCTTAGCTTAATGGCTCTTTTTAATACTCTATTTCGTGTGTGTATTATAAACTTCCTGTGTATAATTACTACTCTATGTAAATACTATGTAAGTGTGAATTCATTTTGTATATATTGTTTACCCAATGATGATGAAACTGAGTATTCCTTTGTATGTATTGTTAACCTCTCCTTTCCAGGTCCATCTTGAAAATGAGCTTGCTCAACAATGTTCGCCTGGTTAAATAAAGATTGTGATTGACTGATTGACTAGTGTCTCCATCAGTTTCCCTACCATGGAGGTAAGACTGATGGTTCTATAGTTTTCTGGATGATCCTTGTCCCCTTCCTCGTGTAGCTTCTGTAGCAGAACTACATCCTCCCTCATCAAGTGCTTACGAACCACCCCTTGCTACAAAGAGCTACTGAATAGCTTTGCCAGGGGTTCAGGTAATATCTATGTCAGTTCTCTTATTACCTTCAGATGCATTCCATCTGGCCCTGGGGCCTTGTTTGACTTCAGGGCTACTAACCCTTTGCTGACTCTTTTGCTAGTATACTTCTACAGCCTCATTTCCGGGACCATCCTACCAGGTGCCTCCATGCCACTCTCTGGCAAGGGCCCACTGTTCTCTGTAGTGACTACTGAGCAGAAGTGGTCATTCAGCATGTTTGCTTTCTGATCATCTTCCTCTATTACCCTTCCTCCCTCCTTTAGTCTGACAATCCCTCCTCTTGTCTTTCTTCTCTCCATTATAAATCTAAAAGCACCTTTTCACCTCCTTTGACCCCCTTTCTTTTTTCCATTATAAATCTAAAAACACTTTTTGACTTCCCTTGACCCCCTCTGCACTATGCAAATCTATGTCTGCTTTTGTGATTTTGACTACTCTCTTGGCCTCTCTAGTTTTTTTTCCTGAAACTCGTCCCATTCCTTATTCCCCTGTTTTTCTTAGTACCTTATAATGGCCTTCTTTTTGGCCCTCACTGCCTCCCTGAACTTTCAGAGAACCAAACTGGTCTCTTATACTTGTTTGTCTTGATAACTGTTCTTGTGCATGTTTTAATTGCCATGAGAAAGGGGCAGACTAGGTGGGCCAAGCGGTCCTTATTTACCATCAAAGTCTATGTTTCTATGTTCTATGTTTCTAGAATGGCACCTTTTATGACTCACCATCTTTCTGCTACTCCACAGAGCTGTCTACCCCAGCTAAAATGTCCAGGACTAGTTTCCTCATTTGGCTGAACTCCACCTTTCTGAAGTCTAGCACCTCAGCCTTAGATGAAGGCCTACTGGTGCCCAAGGTCTTCTCAAACCATATAGTATTGTGGTTGTTTGACCCCAGTGGTTCTCCACTTACATTCCATCTACTCTTTCTGAGTTAGTCAGCACAGCATTGAGAATGGTTGATTGTCTAGTGGGTGCCCTAATCTGCAGAACCAGCATGCAGTCCTGCAAAGTATCAAGCAGGACCTGGTTTCTGGCATTCCTAGCTGCTGGCACAAGGTTTTATTTAACTCTAAAAATTGATTAGCATTTTGCTCATAAAAGGGCTAAAACATTGTGAAAATGCATAGCACTTGCCTCACTGTGTTTAAAAAATATAGCACTTCTAGAAATCCTATATAAATACTTTCTGAACAGTTAGTATTATCCCAAGGAAAAAACTGCCAATCAGTTATTTGAAACCCTGTGGGATGGTCCAGTCGATATCTGTCAGGTTGAGATCTCCTACTACTACAACCTAAACGTTTGCCTCTCCCTTTTCTACTTTCATTCCTCATTCATAATCTCTCTCCTCTCCCTGCCCTGGTGGCCTGTAAACTACCCCCAAGCAAAGTATTCTACCTGATAATTCTGTGAGCTGTACCAACAGTTGTTGTGCATCCCCCTTCCCTCCAATGAATGCATTCTCTACTGGTTCTGTTCCTTCCATGATGTAAATGGCCATCCCTCCACCTCTACCTATCCCTCTATCACATAGGCCCAAGTTTCTGTAATGGCCACTAGATCCAGCCGAAAGTCTGCCATCATTGCATGGAGTTTGCTAATTTTATAACCCAGACTCCTGGCATTGAGGCACACCACCCTCCATCTTATGCTCCCGCCATTCTTGGTTCTTGAATGGCTTCACTCATCACAATTCCTTGATACCACATAGACACATGTTGTACCTCTCCATAAAAGTGGACTGAGGGATGACCCTGAGAATTACAGGCTAGTCAGTCTGACCTCCTTAGTAGGAAAGCTGATGGAGACCATTCTGAAGGAGAGACTGGTAAGCTCTCTGGAGGATAATGGACTTCAAGACAAGAGGCAGCGTGGGTTTGTGTCAGGGAGGCCCTGCCAGACTAACCTAACTTCTTTGACTGGGTAACCAGGACAGTGGACAGGGGCCAAGCAGTTGATATCCTGTACCTGGATTTCAGGAAGGCCTTTGACTCAGTACCTCATAACAGATTAGATTAATCAGGAAGCTGGAGGACCTGTGTGTAAGGGGTAAGCTTACTAGATGGGTTAAAAACTGGCTGCAGGACAGAATTCAGAGGGTGGTAGTCGGGGGGGGGGAGTCCTCTGAAGCTAGGATAGTGACCGGTGGGGGGCTCGGCGCTCAGCCCGGTGTTGTTTAACATCTTCATCAGTGACACTGCAGACAGGATTAAAGGTAAAATCTGCCTGTTTGCAGATGACATGAAACTTGTGGGAGGGCAGACACAGAGGAGGGCAAAAAGGACGTCAGGGGAGACCTAGCTAAGCTAGAGAAGTGGTTTGGCATTTGGCAACTGGGGTTCAATGCTAAAAAGTGCAAAGTAATGCACTTGGGGCAAAGAATCCAGAGACCAAATACTGGCTGGGTGGTGTGCAAGTAAACAGGTTAGAGTAGGACATGAAGGACTTAGGAATAATAATCAAGAGTGACCTAAAGCACTCAGCACACTGCATGAGCGAAGCAGCCAAAGCAAACTGGAGAGTGGAGTGCATAGCCAAGGGGATAACAAGTAGAAGGTGATAACAAGTAGAAAAGCAGAGATCATTGTGCCACTGTACAGATCGCTGGTGAGGGGTATCTATAGTACAGTGCAGTATTGGTGCCCTTACCTAAAGAAGGATATCAACCTAATGGAAACGATCCAGAGAAGGGCAACAAAAATGATTCAGGGCCAGCAGAGCAAAACTTATGAGTAGAGACTCAGAGAGTTAAATGTGTACTCCCTGGAGTACTTAGTGGAGAAAAGGAACATGATCGACACCTGCAAGTGCCATAAAGATATCAGCATGGTGAGCAATGAGAGTCTCTTCAGCCACAGTGGGAGCAAGTCCACTAGGGGGCATAGCCTAAAGTTGATGGGGGGGGGAATTCAGGGGAGAGAGATAAGGAGGCACTTTTTCACTGAGAGGGTGGTGGTCAAGTGGAACAAGTTGCTAGCGGTAGTCTGCCTGTAGGCTATGGCTGGCTTCAAGAGAGGGTGGGACAGTGTAAAGTGAACTTACATGTTGGGGGGGGGAATGTTAGGCTGGAGGGTTGAGGGGAGGGAGGCAGGGTCCCTCAGTAAACACTGAGGGACCTGCACTCATGAGCAGACTTGACAGACCGTGAGGCCTTTATCTGCTGGTATGTTCATATGTTTGTACATCCTAGGTGTCTTGTTTTTTCTTTTCCTTTTTTGCTGGTCTATTTTTTTGCCTACATTCCCTGGTCCCCTGAACTCTTTCCATTCTGCTACTACTTCTTGTACATCTTGCCCCATCAATGGGGGAGTCCTGTCTAGGTTCCCCACTTCACCTACATTAACTGTGGATTCTCTAGTCCTAGCCTCCACCGCTGTTAGTTTAACTGTCAGTTTAAATGTCAAACCTCTGCCCTAACACACTAGTCCCTCTCTTGTGAGGTGAAGGCCATCACCTGAGAAGAGCCTTCTTTCCCAGAATCCTCCAGTCCCCCACAAAGTAGTACCCCTGTTTCTGATACCAACTTTTTAATTACCCAAATGAACTCCTCAATCTCCTTCTTCCTCATTCTATCCTCCCTCTTTTTCCTACCCCAGACAGGGAGGATCCCAGAAAAGGCCAAGGAAGCCGAGCATTTCTTCAGTCTATCCCCAGCCTCTAGAAGTTCTGCTTCAATGTCTGCACAGGCCAGTTCACCAAACTGTTGGTACCATGGTGTACCAGCTCTCCCTCTCCTCCTCCACTATCCTCCCTAGCCTCTCCCAATCCTGGACGGCTGATGCTCCAGGCAGGTATCTGGTCACCCCTTCCCCTTTCCTGTGCTGCCTACCACCCTTTCTACACCTCTAACCATAGAGTCTCCTATCACCAGAATCCTCCTTACTAATTTCTGCCCAGTCTTGTCCCTGGGTGTCACTGTGTCTTCTTTCCCCTCACCACTAACCGGCTCGAGGTCCCCCATTAGTGTCAAGTATCTCTACCTCTTCCAGGGGTGGAAAGAGATTTACCATTGGTATCTCTTGGGTATGGTCGACTGCTGTGTGACTGCCCCTGCCGCCTGATCTCCTCCCCCACCACCCTCCATCCCCCGAGCCAGTTGGTCTCTGGGGTAGTGGGAGTGTGTGCGTGGGGGGGCACCAGCGTAGTTGGGAGTCGCAGCTGGGATATTTCCTCCTTTGCTGCTGTCAGCTGAGCATGGAACTCCCAGAAAGTCTAACATATTGTGCAATGACCCCTTCTCCAAAGCATAGCCTTGGAGATGAGTGGCCTACAATCCTCACAGCTGACTACATCCCCACTCACCTTGTGCTCTATTCTAGCCTGCTAAGTGCTTATAAAACTGCTTGAGTTACTTAGTTATGTGTGCATAACAACTGTCTGTCTTGTAACCTTATCCTATATAGGTAGAAGATAAGATTAACAGTATTAGCAATAATCAGAAACACCCCACCTGAGACACAGCCTAACTGTCATTCTGCCTGTTTTATAACCTTACCCTATATAGGTAGAAACTAGGATTTAACAGTTTTAGCAGTAGTCAGTAACACTACACATTAGATACAGTTTGCGCTTACCAACTGCAGTTAGACAGTCGCCGCTCCTTCAAAGTTCTCTGCGGAACTGTTGGGGGTTCACATGCTCCGGGGGGGGTCACAGACCTTCAGAGTCTCCTGCAGAACTGTGGACTGCGTGTGGCAGATGCATCCTCTCGTTACTGTGGTCTTCCAGCTCCTGTGGTCACCTAGACATAACAACAGGCACTGCGTAATGCATCCCCTTGCATCTCAAAACAAGCAACCGTCAGGTTGTAGGATGAAGTCTGGTGTTTGCAGCCCTTAGAATAACTAGCAGCAAACATTCAGCTGTTAATCTACACTACCATGCTAGTAACTGCAGTGTCTAAAAGTGTGTGAGGATTTAAAGAGGCAGTTCACAGTCTACCACAGAGCATTAGTGCAGCCTACTCTCCCCAGAGCTTCTGTGAACAGGGCAGGGCAGATCTTTTTGAAATAGCTGGCTAAGAGCCACTGGCTCCGATATTCAAAGGTAGCCATTTGCGGCACCCAAACATGAGCTAAGCATGTGAAACAGTGGGTTGCCTTCAAGAAGTCATAGTTATACAGGCTGTAGATCCTGTCCAGCATGTGTGGACTCTGTGAATATTAGGCTACGTTAGCTCCACATAAACTGCATATGCACAGCAGTAACACAGCACCCTTCTGGCAACAGACTCCCAAGAGCAAAGGAAGATAGTGTGTCCCAAACAGGATACCACCTCTGCTCCTGGTAGCCATATTCAGCAGCTGGAATATTCTTATAACCACATATGCTATGAGAGACACTACAGGGACATTTGCATGAAATTATGTGGCCAATATAAGCTCTGTTTATTGCATCAATGCAAAAATATGTCGAGGCATTGCGCAAAGTCATGGTTGTTGCCACCACCCTCACCTGATCCCTAGCTAAGCAGTCCCTGGTAATCAAGTACTCCCCTCGCTCAATCCCAGAGAGAATGTCATGAGTACAGTATTACTGGCAATCTAGCAGTTCCCTTTCCTGATCCCTGAGATAATGTCATAAATATCTCTTGTAGTCAAGAGCCCCCCTCCCCCACCCAATCCCCAAATGAATTGAAAACAGCTCTGGTATTCCAGTGGTCCAACCAAGGCCCCATTTTTTTCTTCGGCACTTTGGGACCAATTTATGCAGCAGGATTACCATTTGTTGCAGAATTTCTGCAGTGATTTGTAATTTCTGCAGACATTCTGCGGCACCAATGAAATGCCACATCACAGTGTCACCTTGTCATCCTGACAACATGTCCATGGCAATGACAAATGGGATGGGGGAACACTCAATACCACTAGTTAAAAAAAAAATACAGACTTTTAGAAATAATATTTTCTGTCATTTAAGGGCCTATCCTATTGCATAAATGAAATATGCAAAGGAGACCTTGTGTGATAAATGATTTATCTATACTCATGCTGTTTACACCACTCGTGAGGCCCCCACTGCATATCACATATATTTATAAGCAAGCTGTAACATAGTTTTTAAACATAAATTTACCATTTTTGTGATAGTGAAAACTGTATCCTTATTCATACAGGTCCCTTTGGAAATGGAATAAGCAGAATAGTAGAGATATTTCAAGACTCATTTTTCATTCCAACCCACTACTCCAGATGCACTATGTCGCCCCATCAGGCTAGGACACTCGCATGAACCCCTTGTGAGGGAAGGCTCCCTGGCTTGTCACAGGTTGTCACCTGTGGGACAGAACATTGCGCCATACCTTCCCAGGCTCAGAATGGTGGTGTACAACAGTGTTGATTCCTCCCTAATCCTTGTGCTGCCCAGCCAGCTCTCCAAGCTCTTCCCTGAACCTGAGTCACCGGAACGAGAACACAACCCGTTACCCGTTGGCCCAACAACCTGCCTGCACACAATGTTTCTTCATAACTTTTATGTAATGCCATCAACCCATAATAATATGTAATCAATAACTGTAAAAGATTTGCACAGCACGATTATTCACTTAACAACTCTGATCTTTCAACTGGTCTTTACATCTTTATATTTCGTCTTTCTGGGTATCATTTATTTTTTTTTTAAAGACAGGTTAATTCAGTTTACCAGTTATTGATTTCAGAGGGCTTCTATATACACACTAAAGGATCAAATAAATCTGTATAAAGTAAGGTATTCAGTTAACACGTCTGTGCTATTGTTAAGTATTTGTTTAAGTTGGCCCCAGTATAATAACCGAAGACTGAAATTTTATTAGGCTGTAGTACGTGTTGAGCAAATATCACAGTACCCGATATGTTGATCAGTGTTAGATAAATGACTATTCATTCTTGTGGAAGAATACAGCCCTGTCATTACCTAATGTATGATGTGGTGTCACTAATAACATCACATGCTGTGCACAGAGGGGTTTGGGATATAAAGGAGGGCAAGGGAGCCAGATGCTGTGGAAAAACCGCCAATTTAATAAAGAATCACCAAGAAGAGTGAATTCAGAGGCACTGCAAATATTTTGCAGTAGACTGTAAGTTCTGCGCAAAATTCTGTGGCTCCAGAATTCTAGGGGTCTTGGGTTCAACACTCCCACGTGATTGCTATCATAATAATTATACTCACTTGTCATCCTCCTGGTCCACCCACTAAATACCCGCCACTAGCTCCCGACTCACTGCTATTTCTACAGTAGGTGCGCACTCACTCAATCATTCAGACCATGACCGGCAGAGATGGTGTGTGGAGGATGTGTGCCAGTCGCCATCTGCAGATCTGCTGGTGGACCAGGAAGGGATTTTGATGGGTGAGTCAGGGCGGATGTTATATGGGGGTGTTGCTTCCCATCCAACAAGCATACTACACCCCTGAGAGCCTCTCCAGATTCTCCCCTCTACACTCAGGCCAATGCCCTACATGTAAGCAGACACTGGGGGACCTAACCTATAAGATGTTTTCCTGCCCCAAACTACAAATCTACTGCAAACATTAAAGGGATTCGAATAATAATAGCGAGGATCCAAATTAAGTTGGAACCTCAGGTGTTGTATGGGACGTCTTGGGAGGAATGGGGGTATGATTATTATAAAAGGGATCAGACGGGAGGGGTAACCACTGAATTATCAGGGATTACTACTATTCAGTCGGGGATCAGGTGGAAAGGAAGTACCTCTAGACTACCATGGAACGTGGTGATTTACTCAGAGATCGGGCAGGGGGTATCACTGGACTACTTGGGATGTTTTCTGTTCAATCTGGGACACGGTGCAAGGAACACTGAACTATCTGAAATATGCATGACAATCTCCAGGAGCAGGTGAGGGGAACATTAGACTACCAGGTGTACTCAGCATGATCATGCTAGCACGCTAAATGCCTTGCCCCAGCCCCATCCCTCAATGTCCACCAGCTGATACCGACCAGCTACCCCAGATCTTACCCCCCTGGCAGGGTCAGCGGGGGGGGTCCACCCCCACCAAGACCGGATCTAGTACAGAGGTCAATGCCATGGCTATCTGGGACGGGACCTGCAAGTTCCCTCCATCATCCGCCATGAGCAGGGGCGGAGCATGCAAGGACGCCAATGATGGTGCCCCGCCTCTGACCCGATGTCTGCAGCATCAATGTGCTAGCCCCTAGCCAATGCTATGGGCCAGGCATGCACAGACAACTGGTTGCCCCCCTCTCCAGAGAAGGAAAGCTGTCCCTGGAACGCTTGATACTTCTCTTCCCCTGCTGACCCCCGGTGGCTTGCACTCGCTCCAAAACACGGGTCACTGGCATGTCGTGAGGTATGGCATCCAGTGCTTCAACCCTCAGTGCCACCGGGCCAGCAATGCACCCCACATTTTCAACATAGTCTTCTTATTAACTGAGCTTCTGTATTCAGATGCTGTCCAAAATATGACAGCTTGTCAAAGCATACTTCAGGTAGGCTTTTCCTCCCACCAGACGTTCAACTGACACAATACACCCCTGCCACATAAACCATGCAAGGAAACATTCTACATTGACCAATGCTTGTTTATTTTCATGACCCTAACCCTTGCCAAGTCTGCAGTGCTATTTCTAAGCCAAACGGGGTGGTCATCTTTTTTCTTGAGAAAAAACTACATGAAAACATTTATGAAACATTTAAATTTTGGCAGGACTAGAACATTTTACCACCAATGAAACTGGAAGATGCCTGGAAACCTTTACAGTAAAAAAAAAAAAAAACACGCTGGCCAGAGTCAATAGGGCTGCAGCTGAGGAGTTTGGGATAAAAATATTGAATATTTGTTTTGTAATATTTTTACGCCATATGTTCAACTGAGCCTTGTCATGACCCTGCCTCATGAAAAAGGGCAGAGAAAATGTTCAACTCCTGGCCTAAAGCTGATTTTGCACAGGGACTGCAAAATCAACTTTCAGGACGCAAAAACACATTTTGGGCAGGAGTTGAAAAATGACAGTCATCACATTCATGAGGTGCTAACTTTTAAATAATTATATTGCTCTCTGTTTTTATATTTGTTGTTGTAATTTGTGCAGCACCTTTATATTGAAAGGCGCTATATAAATAAAGAGTGATTTGATGTAAAGAAATGGCACTGTTGTAAATTTTGGGTAAAAATATTGAAAATTACCAAAGTTATGAGCCTACGTTCGCACAATTCAATGTAGCCTCATAACTTTGTTTTTTTTAAATGTTTTTACACCAAATTTTCAACACAGCTTTCTTATTACCCCACCTCATGAACAAGAGCAGAGAAAATGTTCAATCCCTGCCTGAAAGGCGATTACGCACAGGGGCTGTGAAATCACCTTTCATGATGTAAAAAAAACAAAAAACATTTTGGCAGGATTTGAAAAATGACAGCTGTCACACTTATGAGGTGCTATAAAGATATGGCAATGTTGTAAATTTGGCATAAAAATATTGAAAATTACCAAAGTTACGAGCCTGCATGCACAAAATTCAACTTAGACTCATAACTTGATTTTTAATAGTTTTACACCAAATTTTCAACATAGCCTTCTTATGACACCACTTCATGAACAAGAACAGACAACATTTTCAGCTCCTGCCTGAAAAGTGATTTTGCACAGGGATTGTGAAATCATCTTTTGGGACAGATTTGCCTAATGTCAGTGCGGTTGCTCATGACGTGGGGTCCCAAGAAAGGCATGTTAAAAATGTGGGCCAAAAATATCAAAAATGCCCAAGTTATGCCACTAAGTTCAAAACCCCACTGAAATACATTGAACTGCATACCTGTTTCTTCAGTTCATGGTCCGGCTTTGAAGAGTGAAGACTGGTCTGTGGTCCAGAGAGGATTATGGCATTGGACCCCTGATGGGTAAGTAAGGGCTTGGGGTAAAGTGGTGGGTGCTGAGTGGAGGGGAGGGTGGGGGGTCAGGAACGGCCGCAAAATACATAAAACATTGATGGATGGTTTTCTTTTTACAGGTGAGAAAAAAACCAAAACAAACAAAAAAAAACGATACAGGATTCCCGACTGTGACACTGGAGGACTGGGAACACCCAGTGTCACTGCTGTGGTTTGGGGGGGTGCTGAGAGGGAGGGTTGGTGGGGTGAAGAAATGGAAAAAAGGTCACGCGGAACACGATCGTGACACTGAGGGATTGGCCACCCCCAGTGTCACTGCTATGTTTCTGGAGGGGTGGGGTGGTGATGAGAGGGAGAGTCAGGTGGGGGGAGAAATGGAAAGAACATGATCGCCACACTGAGGAGTGGGCACCCCCAGTGTCACTATGTTTCTGGGGCAGTTGCTGAGAGGGAGGGGTGGTGGGATGAAATCAGTGGTCACGGCAGAACACAGCACAGTCTGCTGTGACCAAGATGGCTGCCACACTTCATTGCACATGTGCAGTATGTTTGGTGGCCATCTTGGACACGGCGGAGTGTGACAAGTTCCACCGTGGCTACTGACAGAAAAAAAATTAATACAGAGTGACTGCCAATTCAGACAGCGAGCAGCGTGCTTCATGGGCATGGAGGTGACTGTGTTGCAACTCTAACAGGTTGTTCGGCGGAAAGGAATGCACTGACTGCTTTTTTCATAGCAAGAGGTCTGCAGGACTATGCCCACTGCAGCTCTAAAAAGGGTAGGGTACTATTTTTGCCCAGTTTGGCTGCACTGCTGCTTTAAGCCTGCATTTACGTTAACAATGTTGCATTATCTGCAGCCCACACTGATGCAGCCCCTTCTTTATGTAATGTATTACAAAATCTTACTGAAATTGTTCTGGTCCTTCATTTTTCAGGGATGACAAATAGCAGAATTGATATGTTTGTAAGACCCCACCCCATTTGGGGTGCTTATTAAATAAGCCCTCCTTGCCTTTTTTCCCTTTTTAGACAAGGGACCTGGTTTGCCTGCTGGCTGAGTGGAACCCGAGTCCCAGTGGGCATTTAAGCTGCAGTTTGGCACCATTGGGGGGAGGCCAGCAGGAAAGCATGATCGGTAGTAAGTGCAGGGCTGGGGCAGTGGCTCTGCCCCAGCCCTAGCCCCTTGGGGTCTCAGTGGGCGTCGTGGGTTGGGAAATTGTGGGAGTCTATCCTGTTGAGATAAGCTGTGCGGCCACTTTCTGGACCTCTAGGTGCTATGGGAGCCATGGCCTGGGGAGATTAGGTAAGCCCTACCTTCGTGCACCACAGCACCCGGATAGGGTGCCTTGAAGTCTGGTGAATAGGTAACAGGTGGTGGGGTGACGCAATGGTGGCAGCCTGTATCAGAGGGGTGTGTAGTGGTGACAGCCCGCACCCTCTTTCCATGTAGCATTCCTCTCATTTGGTTGGTGACCTGCAGGGAGTGCAATAGTGTGGTCGATGCATCTCCTGGATTGCCTGGGAGGGGTATGCCTGGAGCTCGGCTGCAGATGGGCCCTGTACATAGCAGGAATGGGTGACTGTGTAAAGACTGCAGCTGCAGTTGGGGACAGCACCAGAGGGTCGAGGGAGAACGGTCGGAGCCCTGTGCTTGAGATTTGAGGCCTGGAGAGGAGAGAAAAGGAAAGGGCTCTGTGAGCGAGAGAAAAGTGTTGCCGCCATCAGCTGGGGGTTCTATTGGCCCCAAGAGACCCTGAAATCTTGGCCTTTTTGGCCACAAGGATGTGCCGTGGTTCTGTGCTACAGTAAATGTTAGCTGGCTCACCATACTGCTATGTCCTCTGCTCCTAGAAGCAGTGTTTTTGCTGTTATGAGTTTTAAAGTTGGACATTAAATATTGCCTTTTAAATTTATTTGACCATGTGGTCCTTAGCCTCCTTAAATGAACTGTTTTGCCACTTAATCTTGATTGCCTCTTCTAGCCCACCAGTTTGAAATCGGCACCCCTCGTGGCTGTCAGACCTTCAATCAACAAGATGTCAAGCCAGGTAAAGTCCAACTAAATTGTTCTCCTGGGGCTTAGTGTCTGCGTAGCCAGGCCCCCATGGACTTTTTCCATCAGGACCCTAGATAGCGGGAAGGGGGGCTTACAATGTGGGGCCTTGTCTGGGACCCGATTTTGGAGTGCTGTAAGTTACCTGGATTGCTGGAGGGCTTGCTGATATGTGGAGGTGGCCTGAGACCTGGTTTTCTTGGTCGTAGTGCTCCTAAGTCCCACCATCTCGGATTGTTGCTTCGCACTTTTGTGCTTGGTGCCATGATTGGGAGATTCCATGCATAAGCAATTTTAGGAAAATGAACTGTTTTCTGGATGCTGATTGGCTAGCAGTGGACGGCGAGAGCGTGGGGCTGGTGGAAGCTGGGACTGCCGGTGTCATTTTGAAGTGCTGTGCAAGACGCGAGTAGAAAATGTGGTAACAGCTTGGTAGCAGGATGGCTGAAGCACCTAAGGATATGGGCAAACCTGTGACTGTACCAGCATCGGTGCTCTTCTGGCTTTGGAGCACAGTGCAGAAAACTGCTACACTTGATAAGTGCTCCATGTGCAGTTACCAGGGGGTAGGTGGGATCAGACTGCCTTTGTGGTCATCCTGTGCTCGTCGAGTTTTGCTGGTGGCGAATGCGTATTCTACGCCCCCATACTTGCCATCTTGGACCTGGCCCATGCCTATGCCTCTGCCGAGCCAATCTACCATGCCATACAATTTGGAGAACTGGGAGGAGATGCGATTAGTAGTTGTCACATTGGAGCAGCCTGTTTCTGAAGTTCGCCCCAAAGCACCCCCAGCAGAGATTGGGCAAAGACATCTGCCCAGCCTGTCTCCACCTAAGACCTCTGGGACTCCCTGTGGCAGAGGGAGAGGGCATGGTGGGGTTGTGAAATCTTCTGGCTCCCATGCACTTGGAATTGTCTGTTTTGTGATGTAACCACACAGTCCGAGGTAGAAATGAGCCCACAAGTCTTACAGGGGCGCTGATTGTAGGGTCGTGTGCCATGGTATTCTATTCCGGTGAAAGTTTGCTCCTAATAATTAGGCTGGATAAATTTGGTGGTTGTTTAAAAGATAGTAGTGGGAGTTCCTTAAAAATACAATTAAGGGTTTTATCCTCACTAAATATTGGGTGGAGGTCTTTAATAATCTTACGCAGACGTTCACGGTCTGGATGACATGTGACTACCAAGGGTATTCTGTCTGTAGCTCTTTATATTGAAGTAGTTGTTGTCTTGGTACTTGCATTGCCCATTCTGTTATCCTGTCAATTTCCCTGGAAGAGTGTCCGTGCTCAATAAAAGTGTTTTTCAACATAGCCAATAGTCTTTATTGAGCAGGGACACTCTTCCAGGGAAATTGACAGGGTAACAGAATGGGCAACGCAAGTACCAAGACAACAACTACTTCAATATGAAGAAAAGACAGCTACAGACAGAATACCCTTGGTAGTCACATATCATCCAGACCTTGAACGTCTGCGTAAGATTATTAAAGACCTCCACCCAATATTTGGTGAGGATGAAACCCTTAATTATATTTTTAAGGAACTCCCACTACTATCTTTTAAACAACCACCAAATTTATCCAGCCTAATTATTAGGAGCAAACTTTCACCAGAACAGAATACCATGTCACACAATGGCACACGACCCTGCAATCAGCGCCCCTGTAAGACTTGTGGGCTCATTTTTACCTCGGACTGTGTGGTTACATCATAAAACAGACAATTCCAGGTGCATAGGAGTTATACATGCATGTCACGACATGTTGTTTATTTCATTCAGTGCAAGAGATGTCCATAAACAGGTTATGTTGGAGAGACACGCCAACAGCTCAGCACTAGGATAAACTTGCACAGACATACTATTACAGCAAAGAAGACTGAAAACCCAGTGGGGCACCACTTCTCCCAGGCTGACCACTCAATTTCAGATATGTCAGTAATGGTTTTAAAAGGAAATCTCAAAAACACACAACAGAGACAGAGCTTTTGAGATTAAACTTATTTTACATCTCAATATGGTAGCAGATGGGATGAACGTTGATCTTGGTTTTATGGGAGACTATAGAAACTAACATCCACAGACCTCTTCTTCTTCAGACTGACATATTATAGGACTTATGCATGTGTGTATGTATGTGTGTGGGTATGTGTTGTGAGGTATGTGATATAACAGCTGTGGGGCTTGCTGTCACATTGAGGTAGGTCTCTATTTAGATATATGGAGTTATAATGTGTTACTATTCTTACTTCACGCACATAATGAATATTAATTCCTCCTTACTTTTCATCTTTGCCTGGGGCTGGGATTCATTCCATTGCACCATATTCAGATTACCTAGCCTGCTACTGTACATACAGGAGTCTTATCATATACTGTCACATATAATTTTTGTAACTCTGTACATATTGGGGTGTGTGATCTCATTTGCATGGGGGTCCTGCACAGATCTTTTTACATTAGGCTAATATTGTAGTAATTTGTGGATATGTAGTTATGTTAGACCTCTGGTCTTACACACATACTTTATATTTACTTCTACAGTAGTTACCTTATCCTGGGGAGGGTGGCAGGTTTATTTCATGGTAGTTCTATCCAGAACCCTTGGAAATGTTACTATGCAGATAGTAGTACGGTTAAATAGTGTCACATTTTTGCTCTGTAGGTATTAGGGGACATAAGCCTTTTACTCAGGATTTCATGACAAGTTGAATTCCTTTGGGGAACAACTGCAGTGACTGAAGTGAATAAAGGTTCACTAGGAGAATGTGTGTGTGTGTGTGTCTGTGGGAGAGAGAGAGAGGGAAAAAAAAGGGAGGGGGGGAGAGAGAGAGACAACACCTCCTTAAAGCTATGTATCTCCCCCACCCACATTATGGTGATGTGGGGTGGGTTAGGGTGTTTTGTTTGTATTAAGAGGAGGAGAGAAATTACATTTTTATCTCTTTTCCAGATTCCTTAGACACTTGTGGAACATCAAGTTGTTACATTCTCAGTGTATATTGACATCAGTACACATCAGGCTACATGGTCTTAATTCCTTGAGGTTTCTCGACTAGAGTTTTTTGTTTGACACTAATATTGTCAATTTATATTTATATTATCATTTATATAGTCCTGAGGTTTTTGAAATTTCTTGGGCCTTATATCTAGCTTGAGAGTACAGCTGGGTGACAGGTCCAGCTAGGTTTTACACATCACACAGTGTGCACTGATGTTTTTTAGACAACTTTACTGGTAAATTCTTGTCTATAATGCAGACATTGAAACTTCATGAGCCCTATAACAATCTTAGTTTGTCTTTAATCTGGGTGGGGGTTGCCTTTCAGTAATTACATCCTTATGCAAACTGTGACACTCATAGTTTAATTTAGGAGTCATCTGCTTCAGCAGTGTTATCTTATGTCAATTAAATTTATATGCAGTAGGATTCTTTTTATGTGTGTTCCACCAAGCACTTTTGACCCAGGGTTCCTCCTGGCTGAAGGCAGTATGGTACTGTTAAACTTCTCTGACATCATCTTCTGTTTTTTTGGTTTTTTTTAAATGAGTATTTTAAACCAATGGGAATTTTTTTTTCTGTTTTTCTCTGCCTTATCTAGCTGTTATAAGTATTGTATTTTCTAAACAACTGCCATGAGCATCTGAAGAAGAACTGGTTGGTCCGAAAGCTAGAGCACTTTGTTCTTGTCCTTCCATGCTGTTCACTCCTCTTTTGCTGCACCTCAGAATTCTACTGACTGTCTTGGCAGCGGCAGCACACTGCTGGCCATGCTTCATCCACTTGTTAGTTATGACCCTCAGGCACTTTCCTACTCGGGAGACGGTCCTATCTCTGTTGTTCTATGAACACCCAGTGGTGGAGGGTAACATGTGGTAGAAAACCAGCCTTAGAAGTAACATGCTGTTCACCACTGACTGTTAAAACATCTTTTAAATTTCTTTGATCACAAACTACCCCTCTCCTCCTTGTCAGCCTGACTCCAGGTCTTTGAATGCCCAGCTCTGTGACCCGTAGATTATCCCACTGCTCTCTAGAAGGACCAGTAGCAATCCTTGCCCCCTAGCATACCAGTTGAAATCAGTGCCAGCGATAGCAATGGCTGAGAACTAAGGACGTGATAAAATTCTGTTTCCAGAGCGATATTAGGAAAATGTGTGGAGACATTGCTACAGCGTAAAATGCACTGAAAAGTGTCTAAATGCAATATAATTACTGGTGTTCACTTTTTCCCCATTGGGGAAACCCGGTTATTATTTGCCATAATAACTGGCTGGTTATTATGAAAAACATACGCTGGGTTTCCCTGACTCCATGTGTGCTCCAGCCACTCTCGCCACCTCCTCACTAGATGAACGGATGCCGCAAACGCTGCTCGCAGACACCAAAACCGTCACTCGGTGGTAAATAAAACTTTTAAAAAAATTATTTTTTTTCCCCTTCATCAGGTGTTTATCCTCCACGGCGGGCGGCAGCTTGTGTCAGCCGCCCGACACCGGACTTCTGCGGTCATTCAGACACCTCCTCCTCCTCTGTCCTGCGGAACCACTGGATCCAGTACGAGGGGGCTTCATCCAGCCGCGGCCCTCAATTATCCGCATTTCTCCCCATTTCCCCAGTCAAGGTTCGGCATACGGCGTGGGCGTGCCGCCTTGGCCCAGTCAGCTCGGCTCTGCCCACCCCTGGCCTAGCGCCTGTCTCCACCCCTGCCCACACTACCACCACGCCTCCACGTGGTGGCAGTCAAAGGCCAGAAGAGACAACCTCCTCTATCCGGGAGAGAAGAGCTGCCAGCAGCTGTTCAATCCTCGTCCACTCCCCCTCCGGCTGACCCCAGGCATCCCATGCTTGTTCCCGAATACGGGTCGCCGGCGTGGTGAGAGGTAAGGTGTCCAGCACCTCAGCCCTCTGCGCCACTGGGCCGGCTACAAAAAAGAATTATTTACAAAAAACAAACAGCGGTGGTCTTCTTTCTGGGGCACAAACTAACGGAATATGTAAAGCTGGCAGACTGCGGACCATACTGAATCTCTACCAGTCCACGGCCACCAGACACCGATCTCTGCTTATTTTATATAATTGTGGCAAAAAAGTACACCAGCAATTATATAAAATAAAATAATTAGTGTGTATAACTGGAATTTAAACACACCGGGTGTTGATGCTCAGATAAACCCCGAGCGAAGGGAGCCTTTATGTGTTTATGTGGCATCCAGCTCTCCGGGTGTGTGTGAAATTCTTTTAACTAATGGGCATTTTTTATCCACAGGTAACTGTGGTTTCATTCTCGATTACAATCTCCCGGTTGATATTTTCTCTTACAATACAGGAAGTTGTAATCAGTGCCTGCCACTCAAACAAGAGCTATGCAGCTCATTGGCTGCAACTCTCTGACTGGGTGGGACGATCATCTCTCCAAACATGGTGGCTCTGTTCCTCACTAACCGAGTTTTTGTGGAGACTTATTAGTTCTGTTTTACTTAAGACCAGGTAATTTTTTCACACACTGTTCAATATATCTGGTTGTCCTGCCTTCAAAGAGAAAAAATGTATCTGGTTGATCCTGCCATTCTTACCTCTTGAGTGGGTCTCCGCGGCTGCATTCCTGACAGACTGCGACTGGTGAGTGAGTGAGAGACAGGGTGTGTATGTGTGCGTGTGTGTTTCTGACAGAACTGCTGCACTAACTCAACTGTGGTAAAGAAAAAAAAAATGGTGACCATTAATTAAATAAAATAACATATGGGTGGGTGGATGTGTGTAAAACCAGAATTTTATACACACCCTTGGTGTGGGATGCTTTATAAACCCTGAGGGTGTAGCATCCCACACCTCGGGTGTGTGTAAAATTCTGGTTACACACACCCACCCATATATTATTCTATATATGTGGAAACAGTGACACACCCCAACCTGGAGAGACTGCCTGTTGTACTCCAGTGGGTTCCCCCCAGTGATTTTGCCACTTCCACCACTGATCAGTGCTGATGACATCCTTATAGCTCTTTTAAGTGGCACAGAGAGCTTTGAGGTCATCCCACAGTGTTGTAATCATCCCTCGTGTCAGTGGCTCAGTAGGTAGCAAACTTGCCTCTGAGCCGGGAGATCAGAGGGCTGTGGGTTCAGTTCCCACATCTGGCAGTTGGGTTAATATCCCAATACTGACACTGTAGTGCAGCATGAGAGGGGTGCTGCACTTCTGAGGTACCGTCTTTCGGATGAGACGTTAAACCGTGGTCCCATCTTCCTGGATTGGTGGTAGTTCAGGTGGATGTTAAAGATCCCATGGCACTTATTGAAAAGAGTAGGGGAATTTCCCCGGTGTCCTGGCCAAATTACCCTCATTCACTAAAAAAAATATACCACCAACAGCTTAATCTGGTTCAAGGTCAGTTCATTCATCTGTATCCCCTCCCGCGGGTTGTGCCTGAAAATAGGCAGGATCTGTCTAGTGCACTTACCCGGTCAACAATAAATAAAATAAAAATAATCACCACACATGTTGAGCTTTGAGACCCTGTTTTACAAAGTGCCCCACTTTTCCTTCATAAGTAAATGGTAGTGGATGCATGTACTTTAGAGACTAACTTCAGAGCTATAGGGACTGAGCCCTGATAACCCCCCCCCCAATTCAAATCCTGCTCCCATGTCCCATCTTCATTGCTGTCCTACAGTCAGACACAGCTACTTCCTGTGTCCCTCCAACAACAAACTGTAAGCTTGCCATACATACTTCTCTTTTCAGAGAATCAACAACACCAGAGGTTAGTAAACTGGAACATTAAGCAGTGACCTGCGACTCACCTTCTCAGCTCTGCCATTCACTGCAACTCCATCTCTCAGTCTCTTATCTCTCTCCCAGCTCCAGCTCCTGGTCTCCTGGTCTTTCTTCCGGTAAGCACAAAGCACATATCCCACAATGCATTGCTGACCATGGTGCCAGGAATTTAAAGAGACAGTGCACAATAGTTACATGCAGTGGAACACAGACAGACATTTGGACACAGAGCATACCTCTCAAGTGTCCCTCATTACGAGGGACATCCCTCATTTAACCCCTTAGAATTGCTCCGTCCCACATGGAAAAGGTGCTACCCACAAAAAGAATGTGATGTAAATTCAGACTTTAAAGAAGAAATTCATAATATTCTAAAATACTAAATCAAAATTAAATTTTGCACAAGTAAACACTATGGTTTTCAGTGTTCTGAGCTTCTATCTCCATGTTTGAGGATGTGTCCCTCATTCTGAGGGTCTGTGTCCCCCATCGTCCCTCATTTTGAGTGTCCAGAAATATCCATTTCCCTCATTTCAGTGACAAAAGGTTGAGAGGTATGACACAGAGGTCTCCATCCCTGCCTCCGTTCATGCCCTATTGTGAAAGAAATGCACCACGTGCCATTTTTCTGGGTGAAAAGACAGCAGCACAACTTTACTCAAGCTGAAGATTTCATTACGATCGTGTATCAAGTTCATATACATTTCACACATTCTTTACAATATATTTACATCATATTTATTTCACATATTAGAAACCACAATCCCAAATTAATAATACATCCGTCGCCCTTTTGTGGGCCCCAGGGGGCCTCGGGTCCCGGCCCCAGATGTCATACACTCCATGACAGGGTGGAGACCCCCCCACCTGTCTCTGCCTCTCTGGCCCTCCACCACACAGCTTTGCGCTAGCAGGGAATGGGGGTACCGCACTCACCAGACCTCACTGGGGTTTCCCCCAACCCGCCACAGTGGGAACACGGCAAACTCTTGCCTGTGCCCCCCCCCATCACTACCACCTGCTCTCCTTTAGGCACAGATGTGTCACATTTTATAAACTGCGGTTTCATACACAATCTAAATAGTTTCATTAAAAAGGTCAACCCTCACATCCGATAAGTGTACCCCATCTGTGTGATACAACTCGGTACAGGATGTTTCAATTTCTTCATGGGCAATTGTCAGGCCGCCAGTCCAGACGACAAACTTGCTATTTCATTATTCAACTTTACCCTGGCCTGGTAGATGGCCTTGGGCAAGCGGGCATGGTGCCAGACCAGGCGAGGCAGCATCGCTGACCATACCAGCTGGCACCCAGGAAGCAGTGTCCACAGAGTGGCCCAATCCCACTTTATCCACAAGATAAACTCCACTGTGGCCTACATCCCCAGGTTATTCCCCCCTCACATGAACCACCCTGCCACTCTCCACCCCTCTGGACCAGTGGGTCCCTGGTACATAGTACTTGATGCGGCACTAGGTCTAAACAATGACTGCATGGACAGCACTGTCAGTAACAACGCCATCCAAACAGCGCTAATCAGATAAGTGGCAGGAACAAATGCCACCAACAAAGACAGCATCACTAGTAGCGATCGCAAGTCTGGTTTGTGATCGCTACCACTCCTAAATTGTACCATCTTAGATAAACTAACCCATTTACTATGGCCTGGCCTGCTTCACTCTAAATACCCCAAGGGAAACCCACCATAATGATCTCCTGAATAGGCACTGATGGATTTCTCCAGAGACTAGGCGTAAGGCACACATGATAAATGTCATGTACTAATGCACTGCCAGCAGTGGCTGGATCAGTGTCCTGATCTTATATCGGCAATAACTTCTGTGAAATATTGGTTCCCAAGTCAATTTAAGGCAGAATGTGATTCTTGTTGAGGTCAGATCACCTGATAAATGTCCACTCTGAACTGCTACACATGAACGCTGGATGCCATTTGCTGCCAATGTTGATGTGATGTGATGATGTAACTCGGACTGTATTGGACTAAAATGTTTGTACCATATCATAGTCCGCCTTGCATACTCCAGCTTTATTTGGAACTGCTTGCTCACCTGTCCTTGCTGTCAGCCTTAAATTGGAGTGTATGGGGATGTTTTGTAGGAGTTACAGTAGTTATTGTTTGTATTTATTTTGGTTTTTTTATTTAGTGAATAAGTAGGGGGTCTGCATGGCTAAGAGTGGTATAGTGGGGAGGTCTAGACTCTGAATTTATTGTACTAAGCTTTTTAGATGGATAGGTTAGCTTTTAAAGCAGTTTTAGGCTTTTAGAATGCATTGTTTACTATCAATTCCTTTGCACATCTACTCAACAGGACCACTCCGCTAGCTGCATCTGTTTTAGACACGGACTTCGCCTGGAGAGGTCATCAGCTGCTGCAGGTCACTGGGATCTTGAGCAGGTGGAGCAATGGTTTGAAGCATGTCGCATATGTAGACATCACGGTGAGACAGAGCAGGAGCATCAGGCAGATTTGACACCCTGGACTGGGGAGAATAAGAGCAAGGGGTCTGCCCTGTCTCACCCAAGTCCTGAGGTAAGCCCCTAGAAATAATGGGCAGATACCCAAGGGGACAACTGATCCTGCTCCTCCCTTTCAGGGTGTGTTGTGTAATACCAGGTCCCTGAAGGGCAAAACAATAGTTGTATCTGATTTTATTGCCAACTTCTCTAGAGACCACGTGTGTCTCTCTGAGACCTGGCTTGTTGACGACTCTGGGCCAGTCCTGGAGGAGACAGTCCCAGCTGGGTTGTCAGTGGTACACTACCTGAAGCGGAAGCATGGGAGGGGGCTGGGAGGCCATCTGCTTTAGATCTTGCTTGAAACAGATGGCATACCCACGGGAGGAAGCTGAGATATTTGAATGAGTGACAGCGAAGGGTGATGCAGGTGTGAGGTGTAGGATTCTCTTGGCGTACAGCCTGCCGGTTGGGAACAGGAGTTCCCAAAGGAAATTGTGGATTTTATCATCGACCTTTATTGGTTCCCGACCTGATTCTGTTGGTGTATTTCAATGCTTGAGTTAGCGATGAAAGATTGCATTTTGCTCTTCCTCCTGCTGATGAAATCACTGAGCCTCACATACGAACTTGCCAGCAGATAAAGGCCTTTTGGTCTATCGAGTCTACTTGACTATGCAGCTAGCAGCCCTTATACTGCAGCTGCCCCTCCTGCCCCTCCTTCCAGTGAACCTCCCCCCTACCTTATCCCATCTCTTTTTGAAGCAGCTCACTGTACTATAGGATACCACTTCCTCTGGTAATGCGTTCCACCCTGACACCACCCTCTCCATAAAGAAGTATCTCCTCATTTCCCTCCTGAACCACACAGGTGGTTGCCTCCACAACTCATGAACACAGCCTGGGATATCAGGGTGGATCCAGTAGGGTGACCAGATCACCATTTCTCTACAGGGGTTCCCCGTTTACATCTTCCCACAGAGATGGTCCAGTACTGCCCTAAACAAAATCTGGAGCCTAATAGGATATTTTGGACATGATGTCAGTGTGTGAGGCTGGTTGGATAGTTGCCCTTTATGGTTATAACTAGCCATCTTGGTATCACTGGACTCCCTCACACCAGTACATGTCCACTCATTGGTCTCTTGGTGTGGTTCGCCATGGTATGATGGTGAGCTGATGTAGCTGAAGGTGCTAGGGCACAAGTTGGAGCATTCTTGGAGAAGTTCCAGCTCAGCAAATGACAGACTCTCTCAAGTCCCATTATATAGGGATCATCAGAGTGCAATATCCATGAAAAAGGCAGAATTTCTGTCATGGATTATTGCATCAGGTTAAAATAGGCCAGCTCCGCTCTTCTGGAATGTGGACAAGTTAAGAAATCCTCCCTGTTTGCAGGCCAGAGGGGTTTTATCTCACAAACAGTGTGAGGAGTTCATCAATTGTTTTTCCTGGTCAGGGCTCTCTCCAGGTGGTCTGTCATGAGCCAGCAGCAATGGGTTACACTGAAACACTCTGGTGGCCTGGAATGCATTTAGATCAGTTTCTCAGGAGGATGTGCTTGGCATTATTGCTGTGCTGTGCCCCACCTGCTGTGAACTGGACCAGGGAACAAAACGACTGCTGGTGGACTGCTGTGAGGCTCTGTGTCTGTTTCTTGCCAGCACCGTCCAGTGTTCCCTTATGGAGTAGTGTTTACCTTCAGCCCTCAAAAATACTGTGGTGAAGACCCTCCTAAAAAGGCAACTTTGGACTTGGATGTGCTGGCAAAGTTATGGAGAAGATGAAGACAGTACAGTTTGAGGCTCACCTCGAAAAATTTAACATCTATGAACCTATCCAGTTAGCTTTCAGGTCATATCACAGTATAGAAAGAGGCATTAGTAACCTACTCCTTGTGAAAGATGGGGGAAGCACTCTAATATTATCCTCCTCAGTTTCTCATTGGCATTTGACATTGTGGCTAGCAACACAGAAACTGACGGAAGATAAGGACCGCTTGGCCCACCGAGTCTGCCCATTTTCCCTACCTACAGCCCAAATGCAGATCCTACTTGATCTCCAGCTTTACCCGCTCTTTCCTTTTGCTAGGGTTCTCCTATGCCTATTCAATGCATTCTTGAATTGTCTTACTGTTTTGGCCCCCACCACCTCCGCTGGGAGGCTGTTCTATGCATCCACCACCCTTTATGTGAAAAAATACTTCCTCATGTTATCCCTGAATCTAACCCCTCCTGCCTCATGTCATGCCTCCTTGTTCTTGAACACATTTTTTTCTGAAAGATGTTACCCTTTTGTACTTTATTTATATACTTGAGGTATTTGAAGGTATCTATTATACTCCCCCCCCTTCCAGGGTATATATACTGAAGTCCTCTAGTCTTCCCTCATATGACTTTTGGTGTAGACCCTGCACCATTTTTGTCGCCCTTCTCTGACCTGCCTCCATGCTGTCTACATCTTTCCAGAGATGCGGCCTCCAGAACTGGACACAGTACTCCAGATGAGGTCTCAGCAATGTTCTGTACAGTGGTATTATCACCTCTTTTTTTCTGCTGCTAATACCGCTTCCTATGCACCCCAGCATCCCTCTGACTCTCCCCACATCCTTGCCACATTGTTTGGTCACCATTAGGTCATCAAATATGATTACCCCCAGGTCCCTTTCCTGTTTGGTGGCCATCAGTATCTCTCCCCCCAAAGCATGTACTTCTTCTCTGGGTTTCTGTACCCCAAATGCATGATTTTGCACTTCTATGCATTGAGTCTTAGCTGCCACTCTTGACTACTCCTCAAGCTTACTTAGGTCCCTACTCATTTTTTCCACCCCTCCAGAGTGTCTACCCTATTGCAGATCTCCGTGTCATCTGCAAAGAGGCATATCTTCCCTTCCAGCCCTCTCCGTAATGTCACTTATGAAGACATTAAAGAGGACTGGCCCTAGAACTTTTCCTTGTGGTACCCCACTGGTCACCCTCCTCTCCTCGGATTGAACTCTGTTTACCAGCACTCTCTGCGTTCTATCCCTTAACCAATTTCTAACCCAGTTTATCGCCTTGGGACCCACTCCCAGGTTGCCCAGCTTGTTTACAAACCTCCTATGTGGAACAGTGTCAAAAGCCTTGCTGAAATTCTGGTAGGCCACATTCACCACTCCTCTCTGATCTAATTCCCTGATCACCCAGTCAAAGAAATCTATCAGATTTGTTTGACATGACCTTCACATTGTGAATCCATGCTGCCTTGGATCCTGTGATCTGCTGGATTCAACATACTCCACAATCCTTTCTTTTAGCAGTGATTACATTAATTTCTCCACCACTGAGGTCAGGCTGACTGGCCTGTAGTTTCTAGCCTCCTCCCTGCTCCCACTTTTGTGAAGAGGGACTACATGTGCCCTCCTCCAATCCTCCTGAACCACTCCTGTTTCTAGCGACTGGTTGCAGGGTATTAAATAACTGATTAGCAGTTTTTTTCTTGGGACTACACTAACTGTACAGAAAGTATTTATATAGATTTTCTAGAAGTGCTGTGTTTGTTAAACACAGTGAGGCAAGAGCTATGCATTTTCACAATGATTTAGCATTTTTATGAGCAAAACGCTAATCAATTTTTAGAGTTAAATAAATCCCTTGGTTGAACAGGGCTGTCAGTGGTGCTGCCAGCACCTTTCTAAGCTCCTTTAACATTCTTGGATGTATCCCATCTCACCCCCATTGCCTTGTTTACTTTCAGTTTTGTGAGTTCATTTAGGACTCTCTCCTTCGTAAATGGACTGGTGTCCACGTCCCCTCCATGAATGCTTCTGTTGCTTAACTGTGGTCCCTCACCCTCCCCTTCTTCTGTGAATACTGAACAAAAATATTTATTCAGGATTACTGCTTTTTCCAGGTTCCCCCGGCACATTCCCCTCCTTCCCTCTTTAACCTTAAAATCCCACCCCTGGTCTTTCTCCTTTCACTAACATACCTATAAAAAGTGTTTTCTCCTTCTTTACTGCCTGGGCTGTTTTTTCCTCCGTTTGTGCCTTTGTGCTCCTGACTGCTTTCCCTACCTCCCTCTGCTTTTCCAGATACACTACCCTGTCCTTCTCCTTCAGTGTTTTATTGTACTTCCTGAATGCCAACCTTTTCACTCTTACCTTCCCAGCCCCTTCTTTTGAGAACCACAGTGATCCAAATGGTATTGATGAAATGCCTTGAGTAATATATGGGACTTGCTGGAGCAGCCTTGAAATGGTTCAAGTCATAACTGTCCGACAGGATGTGGTGGGTAGGGATGGGATCTTTCTTGTCATGATCTGCTGCTGTCAGCTATGGGGGTTCTCAGGGATTAGTGCTGTCCTCCATGTTTCTCATGGTATACATGTTGCCTTTGAGGCCAGTCATTAGGTAGTGTGGGATGAGTTCCCACTGCTATACAGATAATGCTCAGCTGTATCTGTTATTTACATCTGTCAGGCAAAGTGGAGTCTCTGTGCTAGAGCACTGCCTGCAAGTAATTCCTGACTGGATAGCCTCCAGCTAGCTAAAACTCAAACTTGCCAAAATGTAGTTGTTACTGGGAGAGCCAGGCCCTCGTGGCTCAGCAGGTCAGAGCTACGCCATAGGGTTACCACCTTTAAACGGCATAACATAGTCTGCTGTGGACATAAAAATGTGGGAGTCACTGTGGACTCATGACTGACCCGTGAACATCATGCATCAGCTGTGGTAACCAGTGGATTATCTTTTGAATATCTCCTGGATTCACCTTATCTTGTATAAGAGGATCTGGTGATTTTGGCAGATGTCTTTGTGACCTCGAGACTCGATTACTGTAATGCTCTGTGTTTAGGGATTTCTCAAGGGTTGTTGTGTCACCTTCAGCTGGTGCAAAATGCTGAGGTCAGGCTGATTACTGGGACATCTTACTCACAGCATAACCTACCTGTACTGCATAATGTGCTCTGTCTACCTGCTAGCTGGTGCATAACCTTTAATATTTCATTAGTAACAAAACCCCACACAGTCTGGGTATTAGCTGTCTAAAAGATCTGCTGGTATGGTATTCTCCTGGTCACTGACTCTGACCCACCAAGGGGCTGATGGCAGATTCTGGTTAAAGCAGTCCAGTGATAGGGATTTCTTGGTGGTGGCCCCATCTGTCTGGAACTCCTTAATGTTACATTTTAGAGGTTCCCCCTCTGTGGAAGCATGCAAGAAGAGGTTGAAACTGTATTTGTTTATACAAACATTCAGCACTATTTAATTTATTTACTTATTTACATTTTATCTTGTTATGTATTTATCTCATGTTACCTGACTATATTAATTGTGTTTTTCCGTCTGATTTTACTTGTACAGTACTCTGAGCCTGGGACAGGGTGCGATAAAATAAAATTACTTGTCTTATATATTATGGGTATCGTGCACCCTTTATAACTATTTTATAGGAAAGGAACTGTTGCATTTGAGCATGCGGCTCCACAGCTGTGGAATTCCCTTCCCCTCGACATTAGACTTTCTAGCTCCCACGCACGCTTTAAGAGAAAACTGCGCTCGAATCTGCTGATTGCTGATACCTGTTCCTGCTTTCACTCTACCTAATGACTGATGTCTCTGGCCATACAATAGTATTTCTTCACCTCTATATAACCCTCTTACTGCCTCAGCCTGTCCCAGCTCCCTTTCTCTGCCCATATACAATCTTGCACTGCAGGCATCTCCCTTACACTTACATACACTCATATAATCTAATTTCATGGCTTGCTCCCCTCTTCCTCACTTACCGACCTTTTCCTTAATGACACCCCCTGCTGTCAATGGTTATTTCTTCGTTTTGTATTCCCTGTTTTTGTTTTTGTGTACCTTGTTCTGTTCATATGATATGTCACCTGATAATTTATTGTCCAAGGTCTTCTCTATTGATTGCATAGGTAGGCACCTTTGAACTTATGAATAGTCTAATCTATATGTCTCTGATATATTATATCCACTTTAACTCATTGTATGTAAAGCGTTTTACTTTGTATGTTCTGATATATTGTATCCTCTTTAACTCATTGTGTGTAAAGCACTTATAATTTGTTATCCTGTTAAGTTCCTGCATGTCTGTACTCTCCCGGGTCGTGCCTGAAAATAGTCATTTTATGGCTAGTGCACTTACCCGGTTAACAAAAGCCAAATAAATAAAATAAGCATTCTGTAACCTCTTGTACCTAAATACCTAAATTCTTGCAAAGAACACCACTGAAAATGAGTCTCATCGCAGTGGTCTGTAACGTACTTCCTGGATTTTTAACAAGCATAATTGATTATGATGGTATAACTGCCATATATCAGAGGTAGCCCTAAAACAGAAAGGGACAGATATTCGAAATTAGCACCTGCACTAACATGCTTAGCGCAGGTGCTAACCCTTGTTTGCGCGAGTTCTCTTGGAGTGGCAATATTTAGATGTCTCAGGAGCACTCACAAACCCAGCAGTGCCAAGGTGCCAAAATACCACTGTACCTATGCAAATGAGGGGGTCCCTCCATACCTACCGATGCAGCTGGATAGTCAAAGGTTTTTGTCAGTGGTAAAAAGCCTCCTAAGTAGCACTTTTACCACAGCTGAAACCACCTAATTTGGCACAGATATATCAAGCTAAAATAATTTGGCACAGATGTATCATTCTAAAAAAATCTGGCACAGATATATCAAGCTAAAATAATTTGGCACAGATGTATCGTTCTAAAATAATTTGGCACAGATGTATCAAGCTAAAATAATTTGGCACAGATGTATCAAGCTAAAATAATTTGGCACAGATGTATCATTCTAAAATAATCTGGCAGAGATGTATCATTCTAAAATAATCTGGCACAGATATATCAAGCTAAATAATTTGGCAGAGATGTATCATTCTAAAATAATTTGGCACAGATGTATCAAGCTAAAATAATTTGGCATAGATGTATCATTCTAAAATAATTTGACACAGATATATAAAGCTAAAATAATTTGGCACAGATGTATCATTCTAAAATAATCTGGCACAGATGTATCATTCTAAAATAATGTGGCACAGATGTATCTTTCTAAAATAATTTGGCACAGATGTATCAAGCTAAAATAATTTGGCACAGATGTATCAAGCTAAAATAATTTGGCACAGATGTATCATTCTAAAATAATCTAGCACAGATGTATCATTCTAAAATAATTTGGCACAGATGTATTATTCTAAAATAATCTGGCACAGATGTATCGTTCTAAAATAATTTGGCACAGCTATATCAAGCTAAAATAATCTGGCAGAGATGTCTCATTCTAAAATAATCTGGCACAGATGTATCAAGCTAAAATAATTTGGCACAGATGTATCATTCTAAAATAATTTGACACAGATATATAAAGCTAAAATAATCTGGCACAGATGTATCATTCTAAAATAATCTGGCACAGATGTATCATTCTAAAATAATGTGGCACAGATGTATCTTTCTAAATAATTTGGCACAGATGTATCAAGCTAAAATAATCTGGCACAGATGTATCATTCTAAAATAATTTGGCACAGATGTATCAAGCTAAAATAATTTGGCACAGATGTATCATTCTAAAATAATCTAGCACAGATGTATCATTCTAAAATAATTTGGCACAGATGTATTATTCTAAAATAATCTGGCACAGATGTATCGTTCTAAAATAATTTGGCACAGCTATATCAAGCTAAAATAATTTGGCAGAGATGTATCATTCTAAAATAATTTGGCACAGATGTATCAAGCTAAAATAATTTGGCACAGATGTATCATTCTAAAATAATTTGACACAGATATATAAAGCTAAAATAATTTGGCACAGATGTATCAAGCTAAAATAATCTGGCACAGATGTATCATTCTAAAATAATTTGCACAGATGTATCATTCTAAAATAATTTGGCACAAATATATCAAGCTAATTATGGTAGACTTAAACAAGAAATTTACTCAGACCTTAAACAATAGCAAGTTTTGGCTTTCTTTTATAAATAGAGTGGAAATCATTAAAATTAATGTTTTACCAAGGTTTTTACTTTTGTAACAGACATTGCCTCTGAATATTCCATGTAAGGACTGGCAGGAATTTGGTTTAGCAATTAAAAAATGTATATGGAAGGAGAAGGTTCTAAGGGTCATATGGGACTTATTACAAAGGCGTCAAGATGCAGCAAGGATGGGGCTTCATCACTTCAAGCATTATTATGAAGTGGCGCAGATTATACCCATAATACCTATACTGCGAAACACAGGTGACGTGGCCTGGATACAGGCAGAGAGTAATCAGGCGAGGAGTGCTTCTTTACGCATTCAACTGTGGTTAATCAGTGGCCCAAGAGAAATGTCCTGATTCACCAATAGATAGACATGCCACACCATTTTATTTTGGCTAAAATGAAAAAAAAAGATTACAAACCCAACGGAGACAGTTGGCATTGATCCCATTGTCCTGGCAACTGGAGTTTTTTCTGGGTAAGATCAATGGGGCAGTTTAGAATATGGGAAATGGTCTGATCTATCTTATTGAGGTTTTACAGGGAGACACAATAGTTTCCTTTGCTTCGACATGAAACAAATATAGCTTAGAAATTTCTGACCACTATAGGTAGTTACAGGTGCGTTTCCTGATACGGGCAAATCAGCTGTAAACAGAGCTTGTACAACTACTACCAGCACTGCTCAGCTTAGTAAGGGAAGTAGCAGAGCAGCCCAACCCTAAACAACTTATTTCCAGATTATACTCTGGGATCAATAAGGGGACAGGGAGGGAAGTGCTCAGTACCTACAAGAAAAATCAATGGTGGAAGCGGACCTTACTGTGACAGACAAACAATGGGGAAATATTTAGTGATCCATACATAAAACAACCTCATGTGGTAGTTAGTGGGAATTCCATTGGAAAATTGTTGCGCAGTACTTTCTCACACCAGCTAGATCCAAACATCTAGGGACAGGATCCTCTGATTGGTGCTGGACAGCTTGTAACACAAAAGGTACACCCTTTCACATATTCTGAGATTACCCAAGTATACACAGCTTTTGGAATGAAGTGGGTTGATTAAAAAAAAAAAAAAAAAAAAAACACCTGCAAATCAGTATAGATCTGTGCTTCGTACACCTTGTCTTGGGACTCCCACCTAGAGGGGCATGTAGAAAAAACTCTGTGTATCTTTATAATATCTTTATTGCAGCCACCCTTAAGGCAATTACACAAAAATGGCTTTCAGAGACCAGTCCTAGAGTAGAGAATTGAATTAAGAATGTAAAAAAACATTAAATTGATGTTACAGATTTCAAATCAACTGCAGTTGAAACAGGATACATTTATTGCTACGTGACTCCCATATGAATGCAATATAGAGGAAGTAGAAGACATATCAGTCTTGGATCAGCAGGCTCCGATTTAGGTATTCCCGTTAGGATAAACCCCACCTCCGCCAATGGAAATAGGTTTTAGCACCACTGGCACCTTTTATTTGTTGTTAGTTTTTAAGGTTTTTATTTTTTGTTTGCCCATGTTAGGAAGGTATCGTTTACTGGTGGGGTTAGATACTGTTAGGCTAGGTGGGGAGGATGGTTTTCTTTTTTTTTCCTCCTACCCCCCCCCAGTAAAAATACATTCACAGGGTACTTGAAAGGAAATGGCAGACAGATGTGGCAAGAGATAATGACAGAGGAATTGCTTATGGCAGTATTTGAAGGAGGGACTCTGACAGATGCTGATTTAGCTCTGAAATATTGGTATTTCTCAGCAATAACTGGAGAAACAGACAAGTGGAGACAGCGATCAGTACCCATCATCTGAGTAAGGGGCAAATAGGATGGCAAATTGGTTATAATGCTAGGATATTGGAGGTATACCATATAAATTGTACAGTATGTTTATACATCACCACTAAATGGAAGTAGGTAGAATGGGAAGAGGAATATGCATATGGGATAATGGGCATACTGTAGCTCAAACAAGGGGTATTATATACATATCACGCAGCAGCTGAAAAGTATTTGTACATATGGGTCATAATGAACCAAAAATATGCACTTGTGAGATCTAAGGGAAGGTAACCTCCTACACCTCCTTACATTCAGAGGTGCACTGGAATTACTTCTTTAAGAGGAGACATTCACGGGAACCCACCCCAGGGAGAGAAAGAGACCCTTGTGAACAAATGCTACTTCCTCTGAAAGTTGATCTGCGACTGGGACTATGTTTAGAGTACCTTTCATTTCAAGGATGGGACTGAATTAAGTTGGTAAATGGACTAGATGCAGTCATTGTAAGTCAGTTGTACCATCTGTATTGCAGTGTGTATATGTTATTGTGTAAACAAGCAGAATGGCTAATAAAATATCAGTTTGAAAAAAAAAAATAATGTGGTGCTAAGTCCACACCACCCACAACCACAAGGCGACTGTATTGTAGCCACGTGTCCTCAATTTCCCATTCCTATGCTGAATTGTTTCCCTGGTGGTCCAGTGTGTCCCCACACCTCCTTATCACCCATTCCCTGATACTGTAATGTTACCCTGATGGTCCAGTGTGCCCCCACACCTCCTTATCACCCATTCTCTGATACTGTAATGTTACCCTGGTGGTCCAGTGTGTCCCCACACCTCCTTATCACCCATTCCCTGATACTGTAATGTTACCCTGATGGTCCAGTGTGCCCCACCACCCCTTGATTGCCCACTCCCTCATTCTGTAATGTTAACCTGGTGGTCCAGTGTGCCCCTCACACCTGATCATCCATTCCTTCATTCTGTAATGTTACCCTGATGGTCCAGAGTGTTCCCCTACCCCCGGATCACCGATTCCTTCATTTTATAATGTTTCCCCAATCGCCCCCTACATGACCCCTGGCTGACATCCCACCTCCCTGCTATCCAGCGCTCCTACCAGCGACATACAGGGAGTGGCACAGCTCTCCTCACACCTCTACAGCTGGCCACCATATGAGCTATTAGAGAGTGCATGTACTGTTTCTACAGTATGTGCACTCACTGACAGCTCATACCATGGAAAGCAGCGGAGGTGACAGGTGGGTTGTGTTGGACACCATATGCCACTGGTAGGAGTGCTAGAAACCAGGGTAGGGGGTATGCAGGGAAGTAGGATGTCAGTGGGTGGGTCTGGTGAAGGGCTATTGGTGGGGGGGGTCACTGAACCACCAGGCCTTACCGTAATAATGTATACTGGGGGACTGGGGGTGGAGGGAACCACTAAGTCACCAGGGAAACATTACAAAATGAGTGGATGGGTGATCGGGGGGGCACCAGAGAAAAATTACAGAATGAAAGAAGGGTGATCAGGGTATGGGGGGACACACTGGACCACAAGGGTAATATAATACAATAAGGGAATTGGTGACTGGGAAGCATACAGCAATACCAAATAACTGGAGGATACTGGAGGATATGTACAGCCCAGGTCAATGTCAGGGCAGTACAGTTTCACTTAGCCCCGAGCCAACATGATCTAATTTTCAGTCAGACAGCACTGCTTACTATCTGTCTGAATATCGCAGCAGCCAGGGGAAGCACAAGGGCAATGGCAGCACAAATATTCGGGCTGTGCGTGTCCCATTTTATGAATATGGGGCCCAAAGCTTTATATGAAGGGTTTGCTGTATTTGGGTAAAGTAAATGAGGTTATAACAATAATAATAATGTTAACAGTATTGGTTTTTGGACTATCCACATGCTACTAACTGGATTGAGAAAATAAAGAAAAACAAAAACTGGGAATAGTTCACATCAACCTCAAAGTAAATGTGTGTGTTCATTACTTTCTGAAAATATAATATGTAATTCCACCTAACTCAAGGGCAGGCTGGGTACCCTAAGAGCCGTTTGGCACCATTTCTTAGTTTGAATTTAGTTGCACTCACCCTACACTGCCTAGCTAGTGAATCTCCTTGTTATATTTGTAATAGTCTCAGCATTTCAGTAGCCAATTTAAATTGCTTACAAGCAGGTGCATTAGGGTCCGTTTTGGTGCTATTTCTCAGTTTGAATTTAGTTGCTCTCAAAATACGCTGCCTAGCTAGAAATCTCCTTGTTTTATTTTGTAACATTGTCAGCGTCTTAGTGGCCATTTAAATTGACTACCAGTGGGTGCCTTAAGAGCTGTTTTGACACTATTTCACAGTTCGGCTTGCTCTCTCCCTATACTGCCTAGCAAGTGCCTTCTGTTGAAAACAAAAGATAAGAGGAAAACAAAACAAAAAAAAATATATAACAACAAGTCTGCGCAAAGCCAGTGTCTAAATCTGCTTGGTTTAAATGCTAGTGCTTCCCAATGCTGCAGCATGTGGTAGTGCTTTTAGCAAAGTGGATTTAACTTGGAACACTGGCCACACTCAAAACTGTAGCCTGCTGGATCTCAGTGTTACTTAACTGCAGACATAGCATAAGACTGCCATTGTAATTCGAATTCATCCCCCCGCCCCCTCCCCCTACCTGCGTCTCTGAAATCTTGCCTATATAATCTCCTCTTTCTTCTTCCCTTACAGCACATAAAGGCTCCCCTCGTGGGTGCAGGTTGTAAGGGTTCGACACCTTCCCCCGAGCTTAAGGACCCTGCAGCATTTTGGCCAGGTAATTTCAGCATTTCAAAGCAGCCTTCCAGCGTGCACTACTCCAGACACACACCCCTGAATTTCTTGGAACTCAGAGTAGGGGCCCCGCTGATGCTATGCGTCAGCTCCGCACTGCCCCCACCACCACCCTTGGTCGGCTTGGTGATTTACAGGGAGACAAGACTCAGGTGATTTGTCAAAAACCAATCAGGCAACTCTCCCATTTGCAGGTTATCATTACGTGCCACTAGTGGCTGCTATTCAGCCCATACATTCCTTAAACTGCCTGGTATGTGTAGTATAAGAGTACCCATAACCTGCTCAAAACCCTTGCCTTGCATCTCTTCACGTAGCAGAACTTAACTTTCACTTCTTTAAGGATCCATAACATAAACAATTATGGATTCTATACATAACATTTCTATAGAATTTAAATGCAGGTCCATCCCATATCTACAAGGCAGCAATGCTATCTCTTCTCTCTCTCTCTCTCTCTCTCGTACAAAATGTTGATATGGCTAACTCTCCTCTTGACAACTCTCCCTCCCAGTGTACCACCCCTCTGCTTCTTCCCTACTCCACCACTCACTACCCCATCTCCTGCCTGCCACACATTCTTTCTGCTGCCCACCCTGGTGATAACTCCCCCCTCAGTAACCATGTCCCACCCCCGCTACCTCCCACTTGCTCCAAACCACCTGCTCCCTGAAGCCATGATCACCTCCTTTCTATATAGCGCAGAATTATTGCACTTCACCTGCTCTCATGTTACCAATAATCTAACCCAACATGCAGGCCCAGTACTGTGCAATCACAAAAAGATTCTAATAACTGCCCTATCCAGTGTCTCCATTATCCTGCTGCTCCTTATGGGCAATATTCACCCCAATCCTGGCCCTACTATCTCCACCCCTTGCCTGTCAGCACATTCCAAAGGACTACATCTGGCCGCTGTAAATATATGTAGCCTCCAAAAGAATCTTGCCCCGCTCCAAGCCTGGGTCTGCCTACACAACCCCGATGCACTAGCTGTAACTGAAACATGGCTATCCCAGAACACCCTAGACTTGGCTGTTTACATACAGGGCTACTCACTGTTTAGATCTGACTGGCTGAACAGGCAGGGTGAAGGGAGTGCACTGTACCCTTGGGACCACCTGCAAGGTATTAAAATTACTACGAGGAGCCCTATGGCTGGTGCCCAGTCCCTCACCATTAGGGTGGCTGTTGGCAACTCGGGTAACTCCCTCTATTTTATGTCAGTCTACATTCCCCTCACAACCAGAAGAAGGCTTCCACATCCATCCTAAATATCATTGCCCAGCTACCAAATAGCTCTGAAATTATTGCCCTAGGTGACTTTAATACAAACTGGCTTGCCCTCCAAAATTTCCTCCCTCAGGGGATGCAGCCACTGCCCAAAGTCTTTCTCAAATGGTTCATACCCCTACTACAGTAAACCAACTCAGGGGCACTAGTTCCCTCATTGATCTCATCCTCACGAACCACTCTGAGTGCATACAAGATGTCCAGGTCCTCCCAGACTCATTCAGTGATCACTCCCTAGTTACCTGCCACTGGACAAATAGAAGGAAGCTCCCCCTCCGAGGATCTCCATGTACCACCAGCTAAACAAAGGGTCCCTAGCACAACTCTGTAACCATCTCCTTCACCTTGACTGGTCCCCACTTGATCACCAGTTGTCAGTGGATACCGCCCTGTCCTTCTTCATTAGTTCATTCCAAGCTGTCTGTGATATCTTCGCCCCCTTTGTTAAGCGGATAGAAAAAACGAAATCCTCACCATAGGTAAATCGGTTATTGCTCGATCTAATGAAGGCCCGTAATAACCTATGGCACCGTGCCCTTGAATCTGGCCGCCCTTCTGACTGCCAACTGTATCGCGCTGTCCAAAACTCGTGCACCTGAGCTATCTGCCAGGCAAAGGCTGCTCTTTATCAGGCAAACCTTACTGTCACCTGGGGAAATGGAAAGAGGTTCTGGGAAAATATGAAAGAACTTAGTGGCAAGTCTGCCCCCCCCCCACAGTGCTTATAATTGATGGTGTCTCCACGAAAGACCCCAGCAGGATAGCAGATGCATTCAATGCTTCATTCTCCGACCTCAGTTCTATACTTTCTTGACGTCTTTACTGCATCTACTGGACTTCTCACCACCCCCCTGCGCTCCACCTTTTCATTTCAAAACTATCTCCCCTAGTGCTGCCCGCCCGTATCTCGCCATGTTCCTTGGAAGGACAAGGCAGAGTGGTGACTCTCTTGATGTAAAGCTGCTCTCCCTAACCCTTGATGCAGTTCTAATACCCCCTAACAAAAATACTCAACATGTCTCTGTGCCTAGGGCAGTTCCCTTCACAATGGAAAAGGGTGGTCATTACCCCAGTTCATAAAAGCATAGACAGTACCTCTTGTAATAACTATAGGCCCATCTCCATATTTCCTGCCCTCTCAAAAGCATTGGAAAAAATTGTTGCAGATCAACTTTCCAATTATCTAGACTCATACCACCTACTATGCCAGCAGCAGCATGGTTTCAGGAAAGGGCACAGCACTACCACCGCCCTGCTTGAGTTTACCTCCTTTATCCATGATGCCCTTAATCAGGGAGCCCTGGCTGGATCTGTCTATATTGACCTCTCCAAGGCTTTTGATACTGTCAATCACAGTATGCTGATAAATTCCCTCCACTCTGTTGGTGTCTCTCAAGAGACAGCTGACTGGCTTTCCAACTATCTCCATGGCTGTACCCAGCAAGTAAAAATAAATAGCATCCTTTCTACAACCCGTCCTGTCTGCTCAGGTGTCCCAAAGAGGTCTATCCTAGGCCAGCTCCTTTTCTCTTTATACTTAAACTCCCTCCCCTTGGCCTCCAATGGGCATCTGCTCCTTTATGCTGACGATGCCGTGATCTTTAGTCAACACTCTGACACTACTCAGCTCCAAAAATCCTTGCAGGGCTCCTTCACTAAAATAGAATCATGGTTTACCTCCCACAAGCTTATTCTAAACTACAAAAAAACGAAGGTCATGCTATTCGCCCACCCCCAACATAAGCATAACGTGGCCAAATTATTCATATTAAATTCCCAAGGTAATGTGCTGAAATCAGTCACCAGCTTTAAATATCTAGGGGTCACCCTTGACTCGGCCCTTACCTTCTGCGATCATATAGCTTTGACATGCTCTGCTATTAACGTCACAATTGGACTCCTGTATAAATTTAGGCCCTATCTCCCACTTGATGCCCCCTGTCTAGCCATTTCCAGCTCCATCCTTTCCCTAGTGGACTATGGGATAATCATATATGGCGCCGCCTCCGACATTGCCCTAACCAGTATAAAATGCACCCTAAACAAAGCCTGCCAGCTTGCCACAGGCTCCAATCGGCACACGCGTACCTGTGACCTCTATCGATGCTCATCATGGCTAAACTTTCAGGGTCGTCTACGCTATCAGACCTGCTTATATGCCACAAAAGTCCAACTAGGGCTAGCCCCCTCTGGCTGTCTCTCGCTCCTCTGAACAGGCTTGCCGACACGGGCTACAAGACACTCTGGCCTACTACTCTGACTCTTTCATATCCCTTTCGCAAGGAACACAACTGGCCAAAGGTCCTTTCGCTACAGGGCTCCACTCTGGATGAAAACTCTCTCTGATCCTACCCTATCTATTCCCAGGTTGGGGCCCTTTAAAACTGAGCTATGTGGACACATTATGTCCAGCTCTATATGTGATACCAGTTAAACCACTCAAACAAGTGCAATGTTTCCATCTGTACCTGATCCTAATATAATATATGATTTGCTGTTTCACACCATTGGTGTTGCTCTATGTATGTATTAACCATTACTGTCTCTGTACTTAGTCACTGTAATATAGTCTACTCTGTATCTGTCTTCATTCTATGTATGATGTGGAGCCTTTGCAAATGAGTCCCTGACTCAAAGGGTTGTAATTCCAAGACTTGATATGAATAAAAATTAAAAAAAAATACCTACAAGGGCAACCAAGTCTGATTTTCTTTTCATTACATAAGAGTGCTCTGTACTCAGACTGGGAAAGACCACTCTCCAGAAGTCTGGGCTGTCTTAATTATGTCAGTGCTTCACCAGCTTCCATTTCTGACAACATGGGAATAGGGGCTAGTGAGACAGTCTGACATCGGCATCTTAGGCCACATCCAGACTTTCTCAAAATGGCGCTGCCCAACCTAAGTATGGTGCACTTCTACTTATAAACAAAGGAGATTGGGCTGCCTGCTCTCATAAGGTAAATATTTAAGTACAGTTTTTAAACCAAGCAATTGGATAGTGCAGAGGAGAGACTGTACTAAATATGAGAGCATATTAATTAGGGAAGGTACCATAAGAGAGACATTAAGAAATATTAAATCTAATAAGGTGCCAGGACCTGATGATTTGTATCCACCTATACTGAACAAATTGGCGCAAGAGTCGGCAGCTCCGGTGACTACAGTATTTCAAACCTCATTGGATAATGGGGAGGTTATACCCATTTGGAGGGAAGCAATATATATATCAATTTATAATAAACAGAGCAAAATACAGTATAGTAATTACAGACCAGTGAGCTGGACTTCTGTCCTGGTCAAGGAGTTGGAGAAGACAGTGAAAGAAGAACTGGAGGAATGTGTGGGTACAAACTCACTGCAAGATGGAACACAGTATGGATTCATGAGGGAAAGGTCATATTTAACAAATTTGCCAAGCTTTTATGACAAGGTCAGTAGAGCACTAGACAGGGGGATTCCAGTTGATGTGTTTTTTTTTTGATTACAGACAGGACTTTGATACAGTTGATCACTATGAACTGTTAAGTAAATTGGAGAATATGGGAGTAAATGGAAGGCTGGTTAAGTGGATTGACTCATGGCTGAATGGAAGAGTACAAAGGATCTCAGTAAGGGCTGAGCTATCTTAACTGGACAGAAGTAACGAGTGGTGTGTCGCAGAGATCGGTGTTGGGTCCATGTGTAGTCAAGATGTATGTATCTTCAATGAGCTGTGATGACACACTATGGCTAACTAAGTTCGCAGATTACTCTAAATTGGGCTCAGTAGTCAGAAATCAGGATGAGATAGAAAATATAAGAAGAGAATTATATAGATTGGAGGTCTGGGCAGAGAGGCATGGGTTGGAATTCAACACAGAAAGTGCAAGGTTATGCACTTGGGCAGAACTAATATTAAAGCAAAATATGTACTAAATGGTAGAGCTTGCAGAAGCAAGGCAAGAAAGGGATTTGGGCATAGTAATTACAGACAATCTCTCCTTTAAAAGACAGTGCAGTGAAATATCAGAGAAATATTAGCATTTGAAGACACATACATAGCAGAGATAGGAAGGTTTTGATGCCATTGTATGGAGAAGATGGAAGGTTTGATACCTTTTGATGCCATTGTATGCATCACTGGTAAGACCACATGTTTTATTTATTTATTGAAAAGTTTCACCAGGAAGAGCACACTGAACAACAAGTTGCTCATCTCACGGTGTGTCCTGGGGGAAGGGGTGATGGTTGAGATACAATTAATGAAAATACAAACATAAACCATCTTACATCATTTGACGACCATAAGGTATTTAACAATAGTGAAAAAATCAGATATGTAGCTAGAGAACCTAAGGAAAATAAGTTATTATGAACATACATTTGTCAGAATACACATGTGGACTACGTGCAGTCAGTTTTGGCTGCCATATATGAAGGAGGGGATAGGAGCATTGGAGGGGGTACAGAGAAGAGCTACAATGAGAATATCAGGAATGAAGGTATTGAGCTGTGAGGACAGAATGAATAAGCTGGGACTGTACTGATTGGAATACAGGAGGACATGGGGAGATTTATGTTTGGTGTACAGGGCATTTGAAAATAGTGACCTATGGGACTGTATTGGCTTGGAAATGACATATGGCGAGTTCATAACTAGATCATACAGTCTAAAGCTGCATAGGGAAATCAACAACACAAAAAGGAGGGGAATGTGGTTCTCAGAGTGGTAAGAGTTTGGAATGGCCTTTCTCTGAAAATTGTAGGAAGTGTGAATACAGTGGAGTTCAAGATAAACTGGATAAATACTGGCTTGATATTGGTAAGAGGGGTTATAACCACTAAGCAAAATGAGCAGTAAAAGGCAAATTGCCCAACTATGCTCCAAGATAACCTATTAAACCTATGAAAAAGTTTGAGAAGGGTAGAACTGAAGCATCAAGCATAGTCTATTTTCAATTTAGTAGCACACATTCCCTTGAAGACGTCAAATGGTGTCCACCCTGTTTGAAGGCAACCATTTACTGACTGATGCCCTGTATCAGGTTCCTTCTTGTCTAGTCATGTCAACCAGGATCTTCAATGAAGAACTGGCAGAATAGACAGAGGCATCACTTGCTAACTGCTTAGTTGCCTACAATTGCCTAGTGCATCCAAACATTGGACCCCATGCACTATGGCAACATGCTGTGGAAACCGGGTGCATAGGCATACATACGCAGGAATGCCACGCAGCAGGGGTCCCATGGATCCCCAGCGGCATTCAAAAAAGGCGCACAGGCCAGGTGCATACCGGATTCCCCAGTCATGTGGGCAGCTACACAACAGGGCGGTCCAGGGGCCGGGATGGGGGCATGCCCACACTAAGCGCCATGCACAAAGGCGCATAGTGCAGCATACGGGGGGGAATAGAAGGGTGCAGGTTATGCCATGGGGACCCTGCCACAACCACTATACATGCAGTGCCACGCACACACAGGACCCCACCCGGACCTGGCAGCAGGGAGTTAACCCACCGATAATTGGTTCCCCTCCCCAGTCCCATATGGCAGCCCACCCCCAACACACAGCTGAGACCTGGCCCCAGTCAGTCCTACGAGTACAACTCTCCACATCTGTGCCCGTAACCATTGATCTACATGCATCCTCCCCCCAACACACAGGGCAGCCCTGTTTTCTGCCTGCATGTTAGTGTCCCACCCCCCCAAACTCGGAACCCCCAGCCCATTATTGATGGCTAGTGCCCTCCTCAACCCCCACAGCACTGATATCACCCCCGCCTCTCATACCTGACAGTCTTGTACTGTACGATTCTGTGAGGGCTGTATTCAACACACTCACATAAAACATTACCAATAATGCTAAATGTCACAGTTTCATTTGCCAGTTTGAGACATGGTAAGGAACCATTGCCAGATACTGAAAGTTGTTTCCCCCTTGTACCAGTGCTAGTATCAACATAAATCACTAAACCCCCAGATGCCCTGCCACAGAAACATAGACTTTGATGGCAGATAAGGACCACTTGGCCCACCCAGTCTGCCCATTTCCCTACCTATTGGATAAGCTGCAGATTCAAGTTAACCAACAGCCTACTTCCTCCTACCCCCCACTATAATTGCCTTATGTCTGTCCCATGCATGTTTGAATTCCCCCACTGTTTTAAACCCCACAACCTCCCCAGGAAGATGGTTCCATGCGTCCTCCATTCTCTCCATAAAAAAATATTTCCCCACGTTGCCCGGAGTCATCCCCCCCATCTTTGAATTGTGCCCCCCTTGTTCTTGCACATCTCTTTTTCTGAAAGATGCTACCCTCCTGGACTTTGTAACTTGCAGTGTCTTCTGTTTTGATTATCCAGTTGTGATATCCCTCACAAAAACTGACCTGAATATCCTGTAACCATGTGTCCTGGAGTAAACTAATAATGACATATGTTAAGAATGCTATACATCATGCAGCACTAAACATTCCATGTAGGCCAGCAACATTACAGACCAAAACCTCTAGTTCACTTAAAGCTGTTAGTGGGCTTTCAGGAAACTACTCACTATGTACCACACATTGGTTTGACTCCTCTAGTATTACTACACTAAACTCTTGCATGTACTTATGTTACAACATACTGAATGTACAGTAGTATCTGCTAGAGAGACTCCATCTGCACCCCCTTACCGTATTCCCTCTCCATGTCTTCTACTGCTAGTACAATACTGTTGTTGCATATTGAGCCTCTTTGCAGTTTCCCTCTGATGATTGTATGGTTTGTCTTACTCATACAACATCATCAGAGTTCAATACATGCACAGCCTCTACTGAGAGTAGAACACTGGCAATTATGTTTGTCGTACTGACTGAGTGTGCATGTTATGTATCCCTTTTTCCATCCCTTTCATGTAGACACATGACAGACATCATATGGTGTATCTACATGGCCCTTACTCAGTTCTATGTTGAAGTGGGATGGGGGATGGTGTTACCATTACCACGGGGGGTGCATGCACTGGTCACGATGATGGGGCAGGGGTTGTGGGTTCAGGGGTGTGTGACACTAACATGTGGGCAGGGAACAGGACACCCCTTGTGTTGGGGGTGTTGCATTTACAGCAACAGGGATGGGGCAGGTGTGTGTGGGTGTGTGTGTGTGTGCTGGCACCCTGGCCTGGGGCGGGGATCCTGCTGGTGGTGGTTTGGATGTGCAACAAGAGGCCGCAGTGCAAAATGGGCTCAGGCAAGGGGTCCTCCGGCCAACGAGGCATGGCTGTGCAGGTCTGGGTACCTGTGTTATCTATTCATGTATCCAAACTCATGCCTTCATGTGCAGGTGATCCAGTATGGGACTCAGGACGGGCATCCAATTGGATGCCTGATTGGGTCTCCTACTCTGTCCCGGCCACCCTGCACAGTCCTGTGTGCTGGGGGGATGGGGGCCGCAGACAAGTGCCCAGCGGGTGCGTGTGGTAGTGAATACCATGCACCCTGTGCCTGTCCAGGGCAGCAGAGCTACACGGGCAGGGTATGCACCTTTGGCGCGTACCTTCCGCCCCATTCATTCATTGCCTCCATTATAATTAGTCATCACTAAAGACGTTGTGACAGTAATGTTGCAAGATCTTGTGATATTTGGCAACCTGACAGTAGGCACCACTGAAGTTACTTTGTTTAACTTTTTAGACATAGTCAGTGTTCAGGCAGTAGGCACAAATGTGAGACTACCATACATGTTCCAACATTTTCTCTATTGTTTCTGAACACTGTTCAAAGTACTATGAAACCAGGGATAGACAAATTAAAATGTTTCGTACTTGTCCAGGAAAGTGACTACAGTAGATCTACTTGTCCCACTACAAAACATGGTAGTTTGCTACTGCACAGCCTGTTTTCAGTAAGATAGTGATCCAAAGTTGTCCATTTTGCTTGCTGTAAAAGTAGACGTAGTAGTCAGATTAAAAAAAAAAATAATAATGATTGCCCCAAGCAGGCTTACTTTTACAGTCCCTCTACACCAAAAATACTGACTGTAGGAGTTTGAATGTGTTATGAAGTATTAGTACCTATGTTGTTGCATGGGGTCTGTAAAAAGTACAACCTTAACAGCAGGCTTAAAATAGAAGAGTGTTTCTCCACTCCAGAGGCGACTGGCAAATATATGTCGACAGTGAAGAAGTGTTGAAGCATAGATGGTGCAACTGCAGGAAGTCTGTTCTTTATTTACAGTATACTCTGACGTTCCATCATGGAGTATAAAGCAGTGTCCAACATCCTGGATCTTGAAGCGCCCACTCTTAGCATGACTGATCTCCTCATCAATTACGTCAGCCAGTTCAGAGGGGGCAGGCCTCGTGATAACTTTCAGAAACCCTTCCTTCATCCAGGTCTGCTGTCTCAACCTTCAGAGTCTGAAGCCTATGGAGATTCTTGATATATTCTGCCATTGTGTGGGATGACTTAAGCTCAGAGGCAAGCATCTGCTGATGTGATCTCACAAGGCTGTTAAAGGCATTCCCCTTGTTCGGCTCACAGGCCCAGCTCTCTACCCACATTTCTTTATGGGAATGCCAGTTGTCCTGGAAGTACTGGACAAACTCTTTGCAGAACATAGTCTTCATCTTACACAAGCACTCACTGTATGAACTAGGTGACCATGAGTTAGCAAGCTTGCAAAGGAAGTCCCAGATATTTTCCTGGAAAAAGCCCTCCATCTCAATAGCTTTGTTATACAAAGTCTCTAGGACCCAAGTTCGACAAAAACTGTACTTTAGCTTTAGGAAGGATGTTCTTAATAACACCTAGATCTTCAGTGTTACTTCCCACTATCAGGCAATTTACATTGAACTTGATTTCTGGCACACTTTGGACCAGTGATACAAGAATAAAGCGGAGAGGGTCAGGCATCCCCTTCTTTGCAATGCAGTAGACACATTCCCGTCCTCTGCTATTGGTGTCTTCACACAGCACAGTATAAAAATCAAATTCATCACTCAGATGGGTCATCTTGTCAAAATAGAGAATGCGAGAGAACTTCTGACACAAGCTCTTCATATTTGAGGTAATAAGGACAGCACATTTCACAATGAAATGGTTCTCCACAAATGCAAGCTTGACCTTTGCCCTAGGATCTGCACCAAGCAGTTCCTCCATTGCCTTCAAAATGTTCTGGACACCAGTGTCTTGGGTTTTACAGTAACTCAGCAACTTACGTACATCCTGTATTCCCAGGAACTGCCTTTCCATCCTGTTTGTGACACGGGTGATAAAGCGAATGTCACCTAGAAATCTGCCCTTCTTGAAGCAACTGGCAAACTCAATGGGGCACAGCTTGTGGTTGTGTACCAAGACTGCCTTAGTCACAATAAGCTTCTCTTGTTGTGAATCCAGCTTCAGCACAATGTAGGCGGGACATCCAGGTCTGCAGTCCCTACAAGAAAAACAAATCAGACCTCATTAGAGCAAAGTCTACACCTAAAAACAAACCAGCTTGACACCTGAATATTCATGCCATGTCTTTTTTGTAAATTTTCTTTTCTTTTTTTTTTAAGTTCTTTACCAAGGCTATCCAAACTAGAATTCAACAACTCAGTATGCAGTGCATTTCTTCTGCTGCCCTATTAAACAAAGAAAGAGAAGGTTAAGTAATCTGCTACAGATGACAGAGTGAGTCAGTGGCTTCTACTGGGATTTACAGCTCTTTAGTCACTAGACCGCACTGCCTCCTCTAAGGAAATTAAAAGACTGAGTCCATCATGTTCATCTCCTGCCATCATAGATTCTGTTGACAGATAAGGACCGCCAGGCCCATCCAGTCTGCCCATTTACGTTAGCTCACAAAGGGACCAGTGATCCTTATTGGTCATTGGCTTAGTTTTTTCTTCCTATCTCTATTATTCCTTTGTGGATATTCCATCCAGGCAGCTACAACAGGCAATATTAAATAGGGCCTCCACTGGGTGTCTTTTATGCTGAGAGAGACTCTAAGTATGAGGTTTGTGTAAGAAGCCCAAAAAGAGAAGCTGAGTAGTTCTGGCTGCCCAACTCTCTCAAAAGGAGTCTCTTATACCATAACAGATGCCCTGCACAGGCTCTACTAACATTATAAATTGCTTGAGTTAGCCATAGTGATTTATAATGCTTCAAGTCTAGTTCAGAAGATAATTATAAGTCTAATTAAATGTTAACAGATCTAGAGAGGCTCCTAATTGGCTAGTGGATCAGTTAATAACAGATTAGAAATGACAGCTCCAGCTGCGTGTGGCACGCACGGCTCACGCTACTCTGCTCTCAACCTAAAAAGTAAATAAAAATATTATTGGTAAAACCAAAAGTTGTTATTGTGATTAGATTTATAATCATAATAACAACCTTGAAGCCAGTCATTTCCTTGAATTAAAGACTTAATGGAGGGAGGTGGCCCTCAGCTACGCCTCAGACCAACTATCATCCAGCTGGTTATTAATCCCTCAGAAATGACTGGTTTCTGGTTATAAGACCTGAGGCAGCACAGGGGGAAGGTCACGTCAGATGAATCTGACAGATTTCTTTGACTGAGTGACAAAGGAATTTGATCAGGGTCAAGTGATGGACAGGGTGGTAGAAAGGATGAGCAGAAACCTGAGAAAACTAGAGGAGTAGCCAAAGGTATGGCAGCTGGGTTGCAATGCAAAAACAGTGCAAAATAATGCACTTAGGGTACAGAAACCCAGAGGCGGTGTACAAACTGGGTAGAGTGGTATTGGTGACCACCAAGCAGGAAAAAGACCAGGGAGAAACCATATTGGATGATCTAAAGGTGGCTAGGCAGTGCAACAAGGCAGTCGGGAGAGCTAGTGGGACGCTGGGGTGGTGTAATTTGCACTTTTTATTGCTTTCTGTACATGTTCTGCAAGATGATTCATTGTATTGCATTGCACTGCATTGTTGATTGGTACTGTATATTGATTTGTATACTCCCTCTCCCCCTTCCCCCTTGGATGCATCTGGAAACTAGCAGCCCTGCTCAGTATGCCTTTCACAGTGAAACCTTTAAATTAATAAATAAATAAATAGGAAGGGGTATCATCAGTAGAAAAAGGGAGGTGGTGTTTTAAATAAATAAATAAATAGGAAGGGGTATCACCAGCAGAAAAAGGGAGGTGGTGTTGCCTCTGTATAGATCACTGGTAAGATCCTACCTAGAGTACACTGTCCTGTTCTGGAGACCACATCTCCACAAGGACATGGAGTGGAGGCAGTCCAGAGTAGGGCAACTAAAATGACCCAGGGTCTGCATCAAAATCCCTATTCAATATGTACACCCTGGAGGGGGGGGGGATATGATGGGGACCTTTAAATGCATCATGAGAAGCCAGCCCAGTGCTGTAGAGGGCTGAGGCACCTTGGGAACCTAACCTTTTCCCACACTGGTGACCTGGGTTTCGGAGCAGACTCGATTCACTTGGGGGAGCAGCCGGGAAGAGGAGGACTGAGCATCCAGAGGACTGCTCTTCTCCTCCTCTGGGTAGGGAGGGTTGCTGGATCTTAGCACTGGTCTGACCCCTAGTGGAGGCTAGGGGCAATCCAGTGCAATTTTGGGGCTGGAGGGCTCTTGGTCAGCAATGCCTCACGCCCAGTAGCATGTGTGGTGTGTCTTGTTGACATTGTATGTCCATCCCTCCCTTCCAGAAAAAGTGGAAAATGGCCAGGCACAGCAGGGATGATGCTTACTTCTCCTGGGTTGGGCTCTACGCTGGACCTTGGGACCCCTCTCCTGCACCAGATCCATGTTGTTGGTGGGTGGCACCCACTGTGGGACCCACCCATGGGGGGGCTAAGCCATTAAGAATTCAGGGCCAAAGTGGGGACCTCACTGGATCCATTTTGTTGCTGGTATGGCGCCCGCTGTCGCACCCCACCATGGGGGGTAAGCTATGGAGGATGCTGGGTGAGGTAAGTCCCTGGGGGCTCTGTTGGCAGGGGCAGGTTCAACTGATTGAATGTGAAAAGACTGACACACCTGCACAGTAAAGGATTTGATAAAGAAGCACTTTGTTAATGTTATTTTAATATTTAATTAATAAGGTCCCCATATATGCTATATTAACACTCCACAGCACTGTTGTTCCACTGATGTCATTGTGTAAATATGTAGCGGCCATTTTAGGAAGCTACTGGGGCAGCATGTTCGAATACTGAGCGGGGGGGGTTTGTTTACATTTTGCAGATACCTTTGGATCCTAGCAACTATGGATTAAAAGCATTTTGAGACAAAAAGAGTGCTGCGTTTTGCAGGTAAGCCACTGACATACACTGCTGTGGTTTTTGTTGGCCAGATTCTGATACCCCTATTTATGAGTCCTTTAAAGGATGTTCAAGTGATGTGCTTAGACCAGTGACGGTGCTAGGATTCCAGAGACTATTTTATAATATTCAATAACCTCTTATGCCCGCTGAATTAAAGGAAACCTGCATTTAACAGGTAAGCCGGTGTTTTCTGAAGAAGCTGATTTTCAAATTCTGGTTCACATTATGTTATTGCTCCATCTTTATTGGCCTTTTAGTAAACCCTAGTGGATGTTTCTGATTGACACACTGCTGATAAGGATAATTTTAGAACTGTGCAGTATAGCTTGGGCCCTTGCTCAGCTCTTCCATTGTTGACACAATGCATCCATGTTCTAAAATTCTGTGACTGAAAGGGAAATGACTACCATGTACATCATGCTATTCTAACATTTTACTAACTGCCACTAGGTGTCAGTCAGAAACACCCACTGAGTTTACTAACAGGAATGTAAAGACAGAACAATAACAGAAAGGGAACCAGTATTTAAACCAGCTCATTAGGAAGAAGTGACCTACAGGTTCCCCACAGTTCTTTAAATGATGTATTCAGCAATTTTATTATTCATAATGAACAGATCCAACTTAAGTCTAAATTATAAAACTGGTAAAGAAAATCCCGGTTTCTGATGGGCTGAGGCAAGCTGGCACCCATATATTTACCACAGCCTAATGCCTGGGTAAAAAAAAGTACAGGTACCAGCCTACCAACATCAGAGTGCACTCAGACTGTTCAACATTTTTGCAGCCTCCACCTTGTTTTCTCACTTAGTGAGACTCTCTGTCACCACCTGCCCCATCCCCCAAAAGCTCCCACAGTCATTACTTTGACTCCTCCCAACACAAACACACAAGTTTGTTTTTAAACAGTTTTGTTTTCCTTAGATATGGTATGAGAGAGACACTCATTCAAGTACTCACCCAAACAGCCACCCCACATATCCCCACTGGCTCGCAACCACCCCAGCTGATTACTAACACTGCTCGGGCACACAAACAGTGCGACCACACTCCCCCTACCTTCCCTGCCTGCTCTCATCTTCCTTGACATAGTCTGCAAAATAAACAAGAAAAAATACTTTAAAGGAAAAACAAGGCAAACAAAATAAAATACAAAAACACCACAAGTGTATAGATGGGAAAACAGGAAACTAGGAAAGCAGCTGCCACTACAGCTCGAACCAGTTGTACGACAGCCCTTTCTACTGATACTGGACTAAGGTCTACCAGTGGAAAGACAATTGCTTATAAATGTATTCAATTCTACATTTAAAAAGATATATTTTTTCTGTTATTTTATTTCTTTACAATCCATTTTATAAGTGCAGTAAGACTCTCCAGGTTGGGTTTTAAACTGAGACACCTGCTATTACAGAGGTTGTAAGGCCCGCCATCCACGGCATCGGGCCTCACTACACCACTAGGAAGGCCCTTTTATCAGCCTCAAACCCACCCTGTTATGTCTAATGGTTTAAAGATTCAGCATTCCCCAGCTGCACTTCTGCCTTTGGGACCTTGTTCTCATTTGCTCAGTGAAAAAATGCTTCCCTCATATCACCCTTAATTTTAACCCCCAAGCATGGGGTATGTCCTCTAATTTTATTGCCATCACCAATCTGAACGTTTCCCTGGCCTGCCCTTTCCAATCCCTTTAGCATGTTAACAACTGCTCTCATATCTCCTTATTTCCCTCTGTGTGCCAGGGAAAACATGCCTAGCCTCTTCAACCATTTTCCATAGCTTATCCTCGCCATCGACTTTATCAGTGTCATTGCTCTCCGCTGCACCTGCTCAACTGTTCAAATGTCCTTTTGTACTTTAGTGACCAGTATGCATACAGTAATACGAGTGAGGCCATACTAGTGCCCTAAAATGGGGCAGCAGAAAAAAATGAATCAGTGTAGTATAATGTTTCTTCTAAATGGTGTATTACTCAGTCATACAAATTGCAGCATCTTAGCCCTTTCCTCAGTTTCAGTCCTCAGCCCGGCTCCCCCCAAGGTAGAACTTTAGAATATTAAAATTAAAAAACTGGATTTACAAATTAATAGAACCAAGACACAAATAACTGCTTTTGGTAAAGGCAAAATAAAAGGAAATAGGAGATTAGGAGGAGAAAAATTGGATACAGTTAAGGCTTATGTTTATTTAGGCATTATGATGGTTTCATCTGGTTCTTGAAATAAACATGTGGCAAGAGTACTTGCCCAAGCAAAGAAAACAGCCCTAGCACTGGGAAAATTTAATTCAAAGTATGGGGGATATTCCATTAAACCATTGTTGAGTGCTGTTAAGGCAAAATACATAGCACAGATCTCTCATGGAGTTGATATCTGGGACTTGAAGAAGGGGGAACAACTTGTGATCCCTATACACAAGATTCTGAGGAAAACACTTGCTGTGCCCAGCTCATTTCCCTCACCATACATTAGGGCAGAGCTTGGGATATCTAATATTGAGGCTATTATAGATACAAAAAACATAATTTTTTGCTAAGGTTAACAAAGCAAACAACAGACTAACAAAATTATGTCTAATTGAAAAATGAAAATTGGTACCATAGAGATTGCTACAGGTCCAAATGGCTGGAGGCAGTATATAAAATGCTGGATAAATATAGGTTAAACAGGCTTAAAACATATGTGGAAACTAATATTATACTGAGTGATCAGTATAAAAAATATATAAATAAGAGAGCTGGAAAATATTGTGAGTGTGTAGATAGAGAGAACATTAGACAAACAAAATTTTTGCCATGGTTTGCAAATAGTAACCAAAATAAATTTGAAATCTGATATTATATGGAAGTCCTAACAGAACCAAAAATGAGAACTGTCTCTGTAACCTACAAGTCTGAGACTTCTGATAGCAACATCTTGAAAAGCAGATATACCAAAGACAAAGAAATTTCAAGTAATTGTGATTGTGGCCATGGAGGGTGCTGAAAATTTGGAACATGTGGTTTGTTTATGTCCTTGGTATGCCTTACCTAGATCTATTTTGGTTAAAACTACATTTCATGTTGACAATATCGAACAATTGCAAATAGATAACTTATTATTTTTAGAAATATTATTATATAATGAAGATCCTCTGGCAATTAAAGCTGCAGCCATATTCTTTACTACTATAATACAAATTAGAAAAAGAATAGTGGCTGGCATGAGGATTGAATAAGATACTAAAATGTACTGGTATGATTGTATTGTTGATTAATTTAACTGGCTTTGGCTATATTATAATCTGTTTATTATGTGATTGTGTGTTTTCTATTACATCGCTATTTATTGTTATTATTTTCCATTTTTATAATGATAAACGTTGAACAATAAACTACTACTATATCAAAATTAAAATTCTGCAGTGTAGTCATGCTCCCCCTAGCATTCCAAAAGCAGATTTATAGCTGAAGACCCGAAGACGACAGTGACCACCTGAATAGCCTGTATATTCTTACCACAAGCAGTACTACAAAATACAATCACTATATTATGAACTGTAAAAGCAGTAAAGTTTGAATTTGTAAAAATGCTTAAGCAATAAATACAATGTTTTGAAAAAAATCTATGCTTTGACTGGTTGTGAAGAACACTTTTATGTGAACATTCCAGAAGGGGAGGCAGGAACGGTTTTTATAAATCACTAATGCACCCTCTGGATGAAATATACAGGTTACTCACCTGTAACAGGAGTTCTAGGAATGGTATATGTTGTTCATCCACACTCATTGGCAGGTATCCTTGCCGCTTTAAATCTTGCCGGAAGGTCTTCAAGCTTGCTCCTCCCACCCACCCGGGTGGTATAACTCTCGGCTCCGCCCCATGACGCCAGATCTGGCCCGCTGGAAGCTCAGGTTGTGCGTCGAAGCCGGGGAGGTCGGGTGGGTGGTGTGGATGAACAACATATACCATTCCTAGAACTCCTGTTACAGGTGAGTAACCTGTATTTCTAGGGACATGGATATGTTGTTCATCCACACTCATTGGCAGACTCCTAGCAGTTCTCCGGGAGGAGGGAGGCAAGACGACACCCCAATACTTACTTGGGAAAGAGACTGAGAACCGAGGCCCCAAAACCAGCATCCAGGCGTGACTCAAGGTCGATGTGGTAGTGGGTAATGAAGGTGTTTGCTGACTTCCAGGTAGCAGCCCTGCAGATTTCCTGGATAGGGACGCCCTGAAGCAGCCACTGCTGAACAGTATGGCGGGTAGAATGAGCTCTATCCTCTGGGAGGCTCCATGCCCGCCAACTTATAGCAGAGATCTATGCAGGAGGTTACCCACCTGCTTATCGTCCGCTTGGCTGCAGGTCTGCCAGATGCGGCTTCAGCGTAGGTGACAAACAGCTGGCGAACCTCCCGACTTTCAGCCTGCGGCGCCTTATAATAAGCTTAGCCTTCTAGGGTCCAGGAGTATGAGCCTATATCTCGCCTCCGAGGTGTGATTGGGGTAGAACACCGGCAGAGTCAACACCTGGTTAAGGTGAAACTCCGACACCACCTTCGGAAGGAATTTCGGGTGGGGGCGCAGGACAACCTTGTCCCTGTGGAAGAGCAGGTAAGGAGACTCGATGGAAAGCGCCTGGAGCTCTCCCATCCTTCTGGCTGACGTGATAGCCACCAAGAAGGCGGTCTTCCACGACAGGTGAGAGAGATCACACCTGTGCATAGGTTCGAATGGCTTGCCCATGAGCTTTGCCAGTACCAGCAGTAGATCCCACGGAGGTGGGGTTCCCGTGACTGGAGGGAAATGTGATCAAGGCCTTGAAAAGCGCCAGACCACCTTCTCTCATGCGCCATCGACCGCTTCCCCGGCCCGCGCCCGTAAGCAGAGATGGCTGCCAGGTGCACCCCTTAGGTCGCTCGACTCAAGCCCTTGACTAGAAAGGGACCATAAATAGTCCAAGATGCTTGCCAAGGAACAGGAGGAAGGGTCCAAGCCCTTGTTTCTGACACCAAATGGAAAACCTTTTCCATTTGAAGGCATAGCATTTTCTGGTCGACTCTACGGGACGCCTCAACTACATTGAGGACCTCGTCCGGAAAGACCCAAGGCCTGAACTCTAGCCGCCAGGAACCAGGCCGTCAGGTGCAGGGATTGAAGGTCCGATGGAACACCTTCCCTGACTGACTGAGAGCAGGTCCGGCGAGCTGGAAGCTGCCGGAGTCCTGGAGCTGAGACTGAGGAGATCTGGGTACCAGAACTGGCGAGGCCAGTCTGGGGCTATCAGAATCACCTGCGCCTTGTCCCTCCTCGCCTTGAGAAGCACCTTGTGGATCAAGGGAAATGGGGGAAAGGCGTAAAAGAGGCCCGGGGTCCACTGCCTTGAGAAGGCATCCCCCTGCAGCGAGCCCTGCTGAGGGGGGCGGGCATGGAACAGACTCAGCTTCGCGTTCTCCCTGGAGGCAAACAGGTCCACCTGAGGTGTGCCCCAATGGGAGAACAGATGCTGTACTACCTCCGGCAGGAGAGACCACTTGTGGGATGCAGCCCCTATCCGGCTCAGGGCATCGGCCAGGGTGTTGGAGGCTCCTGCCACATGAATGGCTAGGAGATCCGCCTCCAGGCTGCGCACGAGTGACCAAATGCGGAGAGCTTCCTTGCATAGAAGCATGGAGCGCGCCCGCCTCTGGCGGTTTAGATAGTACATGGTCGTGGTATTGTCCGCCTGACTCGGACCACTTGACCCCGGAGGAACGGAGCAAAGGCGTGAGAGCTAGGCGGACCGCCGAGCTCCAGCAGGTTGATGTGGCATCGACTCCGCTGGGACCAGAGGCCATGAGCCCGTGTTCCCCAGATGGGCACCCCAACCCATCAGAGAGGCATCGGTCGACAGAGACCGCTCCTCGGGCGGACGAACGGAAGCCTCCTGCAAATGATCTGGAACGGTCCACCACTGAGAGCTGCCCACATCCCCTGTGTCACCGGCACAAGCTGGTCCAAGGATCGCAGCCAGACCACTGGCTGGCCAGTCCCCACTGAAGGGACGATGTTCCAGCGGGCCCAACGGACCACGCTGGTGCAGGCCGCCATGAGACCCAGGAGGCGAGGAAGTCCCGGGCAGGGCGCAATTGCCCAACCAGAAATGATCGGGCAAAGGAGGAAAGAACCTCGGCCCTGTCCGCCGGGAGCCGCGCTCTGGCTCGAAGAGAGTCGAGCTGCGCCCCGATGAATAGAATCACCTGCTTCGCTCGAGTCTGACTTGGCCTCTTGATAAGGAGGCCCAGTTGAGAGCAGACCTGGAGGGCCAGATCTCTGACCACTCCGCCTCCTTCCTGGAGGAGCTGCTATCAGCCAGTCGTCCAGGTAAGGGTACACCCGACCCCTGGCGCAGAGGAATGCTGTCACCACAGCCATGCATTTGGTGAAGACCTGGGAGCTGGACGAGCCAAGGGCATGGCTTGAATCAAGAGGGATCCTTCCGCCGAAGCGAAGGAATCTCTGGTGAGACGGACGGATAAGGACATGAAAAACGCTGCCCTGCAAGTCCAGAGAGCAGAACCACACGCTGCGCTCCAAGGATGGTATTATCTGAGCCAGAGTGACCATCCTGAAGGTTCGAGACCTAGGAACTTGTTTAGGTCGTAGGTCAGAATGGGGCGCCAGCCCCGTCTGCTTCGGAACCAGGAAGTACCTGGACACAAACCCTGGGTCTGAAGGAGGGTCCACCACCTCTCTACCACCTCCTTCTGGAGGAGGAGAGCTGTGCGGCTCGATGAGCCGCCAGTGAGGCTGGGATCCTAAGCTCTCCCGAGGGGCGACGCCTGAAGGGTGGTGCCTGCTCAATTCCAGAGGCAGGCCTCTTCCCACCACCTTCCAAGACCCACCTGTCCCGGTAACAGCGGACCAGGCGGAACGGAAGTGCTGGAGCTGCCTCCATGGGGACCCAGGGTAAGGTGACGGGAATGGGGTCACCCCTCAGCCCGCCTCACTGGGCAGGCTTGAGGTGAGGACCGCCGAGGGACCTCCTGGGCCCTTTCTCCCTGCCTCCTGTTAGAGGAAGCCGGGCTTGGGTTTGGGATGCTAAGGTCGAGCCTGCTGGCCCTGACGTTGTTGGGCCGGGCGCGCCGGGGGCACAGAAGGACGAAAGGGCTTAGGCTGTGGTTTGCGGCCTTTGTCCTTCTGAGCGGAAGAGACCGAGTCCAAGGTGGCATTGGACTTCTCGATCCTCTGCAGGTGACCTTCCACCCCAGGGCCGAAGAGGTCAGTCCCCAAAAAGGGAACATCCGCCAACTTGTGCTGGGTATCCGAAGTAAAGGTGGATATCCTCAGCCAAGCCCGCCGACGCATAGCCACTGCGGCCGCCACCGATCTGGCACATGAGTCCCCTATATCCAAAGCAGTCTGGAGCTGCTGTTTGGCCACTGCTCTGCCCTGGTCCCGCACCTGCTTAACCGTAGTCTGCAGATCGCGGGAAGATGAGGGATGACTCATCCAGGGAGCCCAACAGGGCATGAGAAAAATGTGCCATGAGGACGGCCGAACTGGCCTGACGAAGGCCGAGGAGAGGACGCAGCGAGACTTTTCGCCCGACATAGTCCATTTCTTGGACTCCTTGTCAGGAGGTTTGTCCACATCCTGGCGTTGCCGGGCGCGAAAACGCTGTCGGTAACCAACCCCTCAGCAGAGGGGTGTTCCAAAACCGACAAGGAACCGTAGGGACCGGTGATACTTCCTGGCCATCCTGGCCGGGCGAGGGCAGGAAGCAGGGCGCTGCCAAAGCTCCAGTGCCGACCCACTCATGGCCTCGGCCACCGGAAAGGCCTCCGCCGAGAATCCCTCGGTCCAGAATCTCCGTGAGGGGATACCTGGCCCGTTTGGAAACGGGTTCGAGCTCCATCCCGGTGGACTCCGAGATGAGCCGAAGCAGTCCTAGGAAGGACGACGGGCTATTGTCCATTGACTGACCTCCTGAAGACTCCAAGTCCAGTCGCTTGAGAAAAGGAGGAATCATCTTCGACTCGGAAGAGTCCTCGAAGGCTGCCTCTGGCCTGAGCCACCCTTCACCTGCCGAGGTCGGTCGGGAGTGAGGGTAACTGACAGCCGATGGGGTAGACCCTTAGCCGACCGAGAATCCTTGGTCGGAGCCCCAATTGGTGGCTGTGGAGGCGGAGGTTCCACCGGAATCGGTGGAGCAGCTGGATTTGGCCGAACAACCGGCCTGGGTATAGGCTCCTCGGATAAGTCGAGGGGTTGTGTCGGCCGTTCCGGTGACAGCCACTTAATGGCCGGGGAAGGCGGCGGAGTCGGCTTATTCCCGGCCAGGAGGAGCTGTTGCAACATAAAGTCCTCGTACCGTCGACGTAATTTACGCCGAAGCCTCCCCTCATCCGAGGAGGAGGACGAGGACGAGCGGCGACGCCGCTTACCGCGGTGCCGAGACCGAGACCGCCTATGACGGTGGGATCGGCTGGACCGCGAAGAGGTCCGAGACCGAGACCGAGAGTCCCGGAATTTCCGAGGTCGGTGCGGGGAGGTGTCGGCCGGAACCGGCACTCCCTTTGGCTCAGATGGTCCATCCGAGGGCTCCGGAACCGGAGGCACAGGCGAGCCCACGGGATCCTCAACTCCTCCCGGGGGAACCGGGGAGAGGGGAATCTCGGCTGCTAAAGGCGACAGCCAGTCCAATGGGTCAAGAAAAATCTCGACTTCATCGGTGGGAGTCTTGGTCAACTGACCTGACGGGGACACCGTGAGGCCAGTGGCCGAAGCCGAGCGGTCGACCGAAGCCGACGGTCGACGGCCCGGGGAGAGGGACCTTTCCCGCTCCCAAGAGCGTCGACGGAGGGACTTACCCCTGTCCCTCTTTTTGGACCGAGAATAAGGTCCAGCAGACGCAGACCCTTCTCCTTTAGTGGAGAGGGACAGACAAAGCTCCTTAAAAGAAGCCGTGTAGGAAGAACCCAGAGAGAGCGGGATAAATGCCGCGGCCGAGGAAGATACGGCCCGCGCCGCCTCCTCTTCGAGGGCGACCATCCGCTCGAGCTGATCCGCCGAGCCCGCCGCCGCGGACACCGCCAACCGGGCCTCCTTGGACTTCACCGGAGGGAAACGCTTCTCGGGACGGCCCAGTTGCAATCGGGCAGCACGGTCTTCGAGGACGAAGGCCGAGAAAGATGAGCACAGGTCGCAAGCCTGCGGGTCGTGCTCAAGGCCTAACAGTAGACACACGTGGAGTGTGGATCCGTCTCGAGACATCTTCACCCGCATGGGCATCTCCGAAATCCGGGAGTCGATTTGTCCATCGCAGCTGCGAGGGATAGAAGACTGAAGTCTTTTTCGCAAAATTTATTTTTAAATCCGCAAACGGAGAAATAGGAACCAGTCACAAACGCAGAGCGTTAAGGAGGGAACCTGAGCTTCCAAGCGGTAAGGAAGATCTGGCGTCATGGGGCGGAGCCGAGAGTTATACCACCCGGGTGGGTGGGAGGAGCAAGCTTGAAGACCTTCCGGCAAGATTTAAAGCGGCAAGGATACCTGCCAATGAGTGTGGATGAACAACATATCCATGTCCCTAGAAATGATTATCACAGTAATTTTTCTTCTAGCAAAGAGAGTACATTAGTGATGTCATACAAACTGCAGATTCTAAGTAGTACCCTTTGGTGACAGGTTCTAACTTATTTAGCGTGAGTAACATGACCCATCCTGCTCATATGAGAGCCCCAGCTGCCCCGAACAATTTTTGCAACACTTCTTTGTATTGCCTCCAGCTGTTTGATGTCCTTTTTTGTGACAGGGGTTCCAAAACAGTATGTAATTCTCCAGGTGCATTCACACCATGGATCTGCAAAGAAGTAGTATGACCTTTTTTTCTGCTATTGATACCACCCAGCATCTTGTTAGCCCTTTCCATTGTCTTACTGCATTGTATAGAGGGCTTCAGTATGTTAGTTATAAACACCAGGTTAGGAATGCTGCATAGACACAAGCATTGCCAAACCAATGAGGGCCTTACACTTGCTATGACCAGCTCAGTCCTGTCGATCATCGACTACAGACTAGTTGTCTACGGGGCAGCTTCTGATACAGCACTACAAAGAATAAAGGTAGCTCTCAATAAGTCCTGCAGACTGGTCCTAGGAGCCCACAGACTTGTACACTCCTGCAAGCTCTACTCCTGCACTGGGTGGCTTAATCTGGAAAACAGAATACAGTACCAAGTTTGCCTATTAGCCAAGAAGTCCACATTAGGCCTTTCTACCCCGGGGTGTTCTGCCTCCTTTAGTCTAACAATAGCGTCAGGAACACAAGAAGCACAGGTGATCAAACACTAAAAATACCTTTCAGAAGGACCTCCCAAGGGCAATGATCTTTCACCTTCAGGGCACCGAAATGGATGAACTCCATCAGCCCTGACCTTTTGTCACATACCATAACTGTTCAATTTAAAGCCTGGCCTTCTTATTCCCCCTGTCGGCCAGCATTCCTTTTTAGTGTGACTACCCCCCCAGCTCCCTCCCTCCTTCCTGTGGCAACTCCTGGGGCTCTCTACCAGCAGGGCTGCCCCTGCTCCCCTCATGTGTCTTTGCCCTCCTCTCCTCTCTCTGTTCTCCACTGTGTCTTTGCCATCCTCTCCTCCCTTTGTCCTCCACTGTCTCTTAACCCATATACGATGAATTGCCTGTATATGTATATGGCCCTCATTATCCAAGTCTTGCTCCCGTTACCTAATGTTCTGGTACTTAAAAATAGTCTGTTTCAGTGTCTGCCGCGTTATGAAAGGATGTTGAATACTGTAAATGAATGTGTCCTCTGTGCCCAGGACCATCTTGCAAATGAGCATGCTCAGCGACGTAACTGCCTGGTTAAATAAAATTTGATTGATTGATTGACTGATTGATTGAACCGAGAGCCTACCTAGCAGCTAACAACAAAAAGTGCAACTGTGGGCTCTAATCTATCCCCCCCCACTCCCATGGCTTTCATGGTCCTACCTCTGAAATTCTTGCTGTACCCTCATCCTAACGACTAATGCCTGACCTCTCTATACCGCAAATCTGTTTCAACCCCCCACCCTCCCTTGCAAACTTTACCATTAACAAGGCGCATCTAGCTGCTTCTCACTCACAACCTCCCCTCGTTCCAACCTCCTACCTCCTCCTCTACTGAGCACCCCTCCTGTCAGACTCCCCACACCTATGTTACTGTGAAATGTTTTCAGCATCCATTGTTTTGCTTACTACTAGTCTGTTCTTACCCACTTGCCTTTATTATGTATACCTTTATGTACTCCATGCAAACACCATGCTTACTGTTTGTTTCATTGTAACTGTACATTGTTCTATTAACTGTAACTGTACACTGTCTATTGTTGTCTATGTCGCGGAACCTATGTAAATGAACTTCTAGCTCATAGGTATTTTCAATCCTACTATCAATAAATAAGATAAACTGCAATTCCCAGGTCTTTCTCCTCTGTGGACACCACAGAAACATAGAAACATAGAAGTTGACGGCAGATAAGGACCGCAAGGCCCATCCAGTCTGCCCATTTCTTTTTCTACCTTATAAATGTGCAATCGGCCTTTGCTCTGTCAGTGGCCTATCTATTCATAGTCATTTGTATTGCTCCCTTATGCCTATCCCATGCCTGTTTGAAGCCCTGCACTGTATTCATAGCCACCACTTCTTGTGGTAAGCCATTCCATGCATCCACCACCCTTTCTGTCAAAAAGAATTTCCTCACATTCCCCCTTAATCGGCCTCCCTCTAATCTCATGCTGTGTCCTCTTGTCCTGCTATTTTTCTTATATTTAAACATGTTAGACTCTTTCACCTTGTTTATGCCCTTAAGGTGTTTGAATGCCTGGATCATATCACCTCTCCCTCCTTTGCTCAAGGGTATACATATTGAGCTCGTTAATCTGTCCTCATATGTCTTCTGATGCAGTCCCTGCACCATTTTGGTTGCCCTTCTCTGGACTGCCTCAATTTGGTTAATGTCCTTGTGAAGGTGTGGCCTCCAATACTGCATGCAGTACTCCGGATGGGGCCTAACCAGTGTCTTGTACAGAGGGATTATTACCTCCCTCTTACGACTTGTGATACCCCTACTAATACACCCTAACACCCCCCTAGCCTTACCTACTGCTTTAGAGGTCTGCTTGGATGATTTTAGGTCATCAGTGATGATGATGCCCAAGTCTCTTTCTTCCTTTGTGACTGCTAGCAACTCCCCTCCCAGCCTATAGGTGGCTTCAGGGTTTCTCTTCCTATGTGCATGATTTTGCACTTCTTTGCATCAAATCCCAGTTGCCACTCTTCTGACCATTCTGCTAGTTTATCCAGATCTCTTCTCATTCTGCCCACCCCATCTGGATCATCTACTCTGTTGCAGATCTTGGTGTCATCTGCAAACAGACAAGCCTTACCTCTAGTCCATCTGCAAGGTCACTAATGAAGATGTTGAAGAGGACTGGCCCCAGGACTGATCCCTGAGGTACCCCACTTGTGACTTGCATCTCTTCTGACTGTATTCCATTTACCACCACTCTCTGTTTTCTGCCCACAACCAGTTTGCCACCCAGTTGACCAACTTCTGACCCACCCGAGCCTACCCAGCTTATTTATCAATCTTCTATGTGGAACAGTGTCAAAAGCTTTGCTGAAGTCAAGGTGGGCGATATCAACTGCTCCCCTTGGTCCACCACTCTGGTTACCCAGTCAAAGAAATCTATGAGAATAGTTTGACAGGACCTTCCTTTGTAAACCCATGCTGTCTTGGATCCTGTGCCCTATGGATTCCAGATGTTGCACTATCCTTTCCTTAAGGAGTGCCCATAATCTTGCCCACTACTGAGGTAAGACTGACCAGTCTGTAGTTCCCCGCCTCCTCCTGCTACCACTCTTGTGGAGTGGGATCACATGAGCCCTTCTCCAGTCTTCTGGGACCTCTCCTGTGCTCAGAGACTCACTAAACAATTCTGCTAATGGCTCTGCTAGTTCCTCCTTTAGCCCTTAAGTACCCTGGGATGTGGCCATCAGGTCCCATTGCCTTATCCACCCTGGAGCTTAGCAAGCTCTTGTAGGACCCTTTCTTTTGTGAAGGGAGTAGTGCTCACCTCCCTCCCCTGTGTCCATGATGCTGAGCTGTGGGCCCTGCCCTGCCTTCTCTTCAGTAAATACTGAGCAAAAGTATCTATTTAGGATAGATGCCTTTACAGGTCCTCCTCCTCACATGCTCCCTTTTCTCCATTAAGCTTAGCACACCCTCTGGACTTTCTCCTTTCACTAATGTATCTATAGAAAGTCTTGTCACCTTCTTTTACCGTCTCGTGCTAGTGTTTCCTCAGTTTGGGACTTTGCCTGCCTTACTGCCTTACCTGCTTCCCTAGGCAGTTTCAGTATGCCTCCTATCTTCATCCCGCTGTGTTCCCTTATATTTCCTGAAGGCCAGCCTTTTGGCTGTGACCTTTTCTGCTACTGTATTTGAGAACCAAAGTGGTTTCCTTCTTCTTTGCACTTCCTTTTCTGTCTAACACAATGGGATGTTGCTTCAAGTATTGCATCCTTAATGCTTGCCCACTTTGCCTGTACCCTCACCTGTGTTTCTTTTGCCAGGGCTAGCTTAACTCTGTTGGCCATCTTATCAAAGTCAGCTCCTTTGAAGTCCCATATTTTTGCCTTGGAATGGGATGATTTAGATGTAGTAGCCAAATTGAACCATACCATGTGATGGTCACTGGCCCCAGGTGACCTTCTACCTGGAGATCTGTGATCCCTTCTTTGTTAGTCAATACTAGATCTAGGATAGCACTGTCTCTTGTGGGTTGCTGTACCAGTTGTTTGAGGCCCCTCCTGCAGGGAATCCACTATGAGTCTAGTTCTGCAGATGTTCCTGCTGGTATTGACCAATCTGTATCCGCATGTTGAAGTCTCCCATTATCAGAACCTCCCTTTAGCTGTCATGTTTTGTATATCTTCTAACAGTAATGTGTCTATGTCCTCCTCTGGTCTGGGGCCTGTAGACAACCCCAGTTCTTATGGCTGTCCCATTTCTGTTTCCAGGGTGACCCACAGTTCTTCTGGCTCCTTATGTGTATTCTGAATTTCTGTAGCTTTGATATTTTCATTAACATACAGGGCCACTCCTCCCCCCCTTTTTGCACCTCGGTCTCTTCTGAACAATACATAGCCAGGTACTGAAGTCTCCCAAGTGTGGTTACTGGTAAACCACGTCTCACTAAGTGCTACTATGTCCAGTTTAGCCTCTGACATTATTGCCAGGGACCTGAAACTCAAAGCCTGTAGAATGATGCCAGGTGGCTGCGTCAAATATATATATTTTTTTTATTTAGTTGTTTAACCCAGGTATAGCACACTAAGCCGAAAGCTTTTTTACAGGCGCGACCTGGGAGCACAAGGAGGTTAAGTGACTTGCTCAGGGTCACACAGTATGCAAGCGGAAGCTGTGGGATTCAAACCCAGGTCTGGTCTGCTGGATGTCACCAAATTTGCAGCTCAGAGCCTTAGACCACTGCGCTATACTGCCTCCAATATAAATGATGCTAGTGGCACCTTGCATCAAAAATTATGCCGTGAGCTATTCTGAAAAGGAGCCTTCATCAAATGCAGGTTGCATGTGTAAAAGGGCTTGCACCACAAAATGAGCTGCAGCATGGTGCTAGGCGGCTTACGGCAGATGCAGACTGTCATATCCCCTAATTTGGCATTCATACAACCCTCCCAAAGGGCAAAGGTCTAAGTACAGTTAGACCAGCCAAGCCTGGTCTAAGGGTACTTAGAAATCCTGTGGGAGGGCTGTGAACTGTGCACCAATAAACTGCACTCCAGCCCCAATCCCACTGTATGACAATAACCTTCGGTCCCTTGAAGTCTAATGGCTCCCCCAAGCCCCAGTCCCCAGTTATTATAAAGTTCCCTGGTGATCTATCAGCTCCCCCCCAAGCCCCAGTTATTAATAGTTAAACCTCCATGGTGATCTAGCAGCCCCCCAAGCCCCGATCCCCTGTTATTATCAATAAAGATCCTTGGAGATCTAGTAGCCCCCACAAACCCTGATCCCCCACTACTGTAAATAAAGATCCCTGGTAATCTAACAGCCCCCAAACCCCAATCCCCTATTATAAAGATCCCTGATGATCTAGTGGTCTCTCAGCCCCAATCCCCCATTATTATAATAAAGATCCCTGGTGATCTAGTGCCTTCGAGTTTCAGCTTTCATCATGAAATATGACACATTATTGGTGGTCTAGTGGACCACCATTCACTCCTGGCAGGCAGTGTCCCATCAACCCACCCCACCCCATCCCCAAACCAAGACAGCGACTGGCACAGCCCATTGCTCATCACCATGGCTGGCCACCGACTGAGCTCTCAGTGAGCCCTGTACTGTATTCAGTACATGCTCAGTGAGCTATCAATCAATGAGCGCATACTGAAAACAGTACAGTGCTCACTGAGAGCTCAGTCATCGGGTGGCCATGGTGGTGATCAGTGGGCTGTGTCAGTCGCTGCCTCAGTTTGGGGATGCGGGGAGCGGGGTGGTGGGAGACTGCCAGCTGGGTTGGGGTCCACTAGACCACCAGTGATGTTGTCATATTTCATAACGGGGGATTGGGGCTTGGGGGGTACTAGATCATCAGGGCTCTTTATAATAATGGGCGATCGAGGCTTGGGTGGGCCACTAGATTACCAGGAATCTTTATAATGAAGGGGGAGTGGGGCTTGGGGGGGTGCTACTAAATCACCAGGGAGGTTTAACTATTAATAACAGGGTATCGGGGCTTCGGGGGTGCTGCTAGATCACCAGGGGTCTTTATCTGCAATAACAGGGGATCGGGGCATGGCAGGACTGCTAGACCACCAGAGATGTTTCATTTTTAATAATGGGGGATTGGGAGGTCTGCTAGGCCACAGGTGTTCCCTCTGTTTGGCGCACTGCTATAGTTGACGCAAGCTGCAGAACTTTGCCTTGAGGACCCTACCCGATTGAGAATAGGGCGAAGGGTCCCTGGAGCACCAGCAACTGGTGCAAGCCACCTTTGGCACTTTTTTTCCCCCCCACTTGTTTAACGAGGTGAGACACACTAAACTGAAAGCTTGTTTACAAGTGCAACCTGGGAGCACAGGGAAGTTAAGTGACTTGCTCAGGGTCACACAGTATGCAAGTGGGGGCTGTGGGATTCAAACCCAGGTCTCCAGATTTGCAGCTCAGAGCCTTAAACCACTGCGCTAGACTTGTACTGACTTTTGAGAATCAAGCCCCAGGTCTTTCTTGTCTTTCTGTTCTCCCATTAGTTGAACAGATCCACTGCTGTTACTACCCATTTCTGTAACATCAAGTTCAGCACTTCTTGGTGTACAGCCCATTCATGAGTAACATGATCCATTCTGTAGATAAAGACTGCCAGTACATTCTCCTTGACTACTAGGTGTTCCACAGATAAGCTTGCATTCAGTGTATATGCCGGGTTCCATATCCTCATCACCTATGCACAGAATTTTTAAGATCCAGTGCTTCCTTGTTTGTTATGTAATACAGTACATCATAGCTGTATTGTTGGTCTGTTTTAATATTTATGTTTTATTATGCAGAAAAGCAGAGAATAGGTTGCAATACATATATTAACCTGAGCTATGTGAACTGTGGGTAGAGACTCAAATATAAAATATTATATTATATTATATTATATTATATTATATTATATTATATTATATTATATTAGGGAGGCAGTATAGCGCAGTGGTTAAAGGCTCTGAGCTGCAAATCTGGTGACATCCAGCAGACCAGACCTGGGTTTGAATCCCACAGCTTCCACTTGCATACTGTGTGACCCTGAGCAAGTCACTTAACTTCCCTGTGCTCCCAGGTTGCACCTGTAAAAAAGCTTTCAGCTTAGTGCGCTACTCCTGGTTAAACAACTAAATAGAAAAATAAAATAAAAAAATATATATGAAGCGGTTCAATAATTGTTTCAATCCTACAGTATATGGTATCCTGAAGTGTTCAGAAGATAACAAAGTCCCCCACTGCAACTAGTGTCAGAAGATAGCAGCACAGCCTGGGGGGTACAGAGTTTCTCACAAGTCCAGATGTAACAGCTGAAAGAAAAATAAATTACTACAAAAGACAGAAACAAACGATTACTCTGATCTAACACACAGTATAATTAGAGAGATAGTACTGGGCTATTTTACTCACCATTTTTTTATTGTGCTTTATCTCCTGCTACTGGCTGGCCCACATTCGTCCTGCCCCTTCACCCAGCTCCATCACCCGCCTTCTCCAGGAATTTCCTCTTTCTCCCCACCAAGTGCACTCTGGCTTGTCCCCCCCAGGACAGGGCCACTGAGGGGGTGGCTACCCCCGGATGGAGACTCAGTCAGTGATCCAGGAGTGAGACAGTGCCATGATCGACCATGTGGAACCTGTGATGAGAGGTGGACAACCTCCTGCTGAAGCAAGCAATTCTCCATTCTTCTCCCTTCCCCTTGGATGCCAAGGAAATTTCCCAATGCATTCACATGCTGTGCGTGCACTAATGCCAGAGCGTGCTGGCATCCTCCTTCCAATCTCATTGACTCTGATGTACCACCACCTGTTGTCCCCCAGGTGGTGACAGGGCAGTGGAGACCAAGCATCCTCCTTCCCCTAGACAGAGAGTCTCTAATGGGTGCTCATCTCACCTCCTCAAGCCAGCCCTCTGATGACTCAGGTTCATTTCCAAACCCAGGTTGCAGGCATCATGAGTGAAAGCACTACTTCTGCACTGGTGGGCCAGCATTCCACAAATTCTAAGAAATACTCTTTGCATTTTTTTGGTGACTACTGATACTCATCTCAACCCTTGGAAATACTCCAAAGTTACTTCAAAAGGAGCTGTTTTCCCAAGTGTAAAGCACTTATACTCATCAAAACTATATTTTACTCACCTAATGTCAAAAATGATGAGTATCTTACTCTTGAATGTCAGTGCTACATGAAGCACTGCATATATCTAATGACCAAAAGAATCATTGATAGACATAACATGTAATACCCCAGGGTTGCCATTTAGTTTGTTGAGATGACATATTTCTGAGAGAAAAATTTAATGTTTCCATAACTTAATATTCATAATTCCCCACCAGCGCTCCACAGTTGGAGCAATGATTATAGCCACTTTCAAGGAACAGCCTTTTTGCCAGTCAGAGTGTACAAGGGAGCCAGAGATGAAGGACCCATTCGGACATCACTCCGATAGATAGACATAAGTACCATTGCTGGGTACATTATCTTGTTCCAGCTAGTGACCTATGGCCTGCCTGAAATCCCATAGGGCTGGACAAAACCAAAATATATGAGATTGGTCCACTGGGCTATGCCTACAGTTACACCAGCAGGACTCCATGGAATGTGTAGTATACTCAGCAACAACAGCTGGTCTATGAAAATAATGAGACATGCACTTCCATGCAAATTCCCTCCAGTACATGGAAGATGTTATCTTAAGTGCCAGAACTGTAAATGTAGTTCACAATGCAATGAAGTATATGTTCTCTAGTTCCTTGTTCCAGTGATCTAATATTGTTTGCATACTATCGCCCAGTAAAGCCTAAAGTCCCCTGTACAAGTTACCAGTTGAATGCAGTCAGGAATCCCCCTTGAGGGATCCCATAAAAATCTGCAGAAGCATTGGGGTGGGGTTCAGCAGGTGTGTCATTCACCTGTTTCATGTAATAAATAAGTTCTAATTTGTAAGTATCAGTAATGCTCCCTCCCTGTAGGACCCTATTTCCACTGTAGCTCTACAAGTGGAAGTATGCCTTGTCCATTCATAAACTAGAATATGTGAGAAAGATCAAGTTGCCTCCATCAGGAAAAAATGTGGTCTATATGGGAGGGAAATAATTTGGCATCCATTGCCAAAGCCATACAAAAATAGAATACTTGACTGAATTTGGAGGAGGCTTGTAGTTTACATCACAATGCCAGTGCTGGATCTATAAATATTGTAAAATGAGCCAGACAGAGGGAGCCCATGGGATAAGAAAAAAAGGAGCCCACCAATATCAAACATACTATATCATTAAGAATCAATTCAATTTCCAAGGGGACTCGCAGGACTGAAAAAGCCAATGATATACAATGCAGAAGTAGGCAGCTAAAGAATACATTTTCAGATTTGTTAGGTTTACTCTTCCCTGATCAGTGGGCAGTTGTAGTATGGGATACCTGATTCAAGGGCATTGCCCACCCCAGAGAAAATGGGGAAAAAAGTTTGACCCAGACAATGAAGTAACATTGAGAGGGGACATGAGGCAAAGTCTGGAGTAAATAGAGCACATGGTGCAGGATATTCATTCGGATTGTCATAATCCTAGAGAAAAGGCTTGAAAAGCAACTGACTCATTTCAGGCAGGCAACTCATACTAAGGAGCTGCCTGCCCGAGGAACTAATTAAACCTACTTCGGAACTTTTTTGTTAAGTAATAAAACAACTTGAGGGTGACCTATCAGCAAGTGGGTATCCCCCCAATTCCCTGCACCGAAACCAATGCATGGGGTAAGAGGCGCCGTCTCATTGTTGCTGGGTCGCGTGGACCTCCCCCTCATACAGAAGTGCTCTTCCCCTGCTTTATAGCAGATGTCTGAGCCGCAGATCTCCCAGGACAACTGGAATCGAACTGAAGTTCTGTACCTGGGACTCGCCGTGCATCTTTTTCTGGCAGCAGAAGCAGAGCTCGGGATTTTAAAACATAGGACATTGTGCTTGGGGACAGTTCTTACCTCCTCCACTCGCTGCAGAATTCCTGACCTCGGAGCTGTTCTCTAGCATAGCTGACGACTATTTTGAAATGAGTCAACAGCACCCACAATTTGACTCGCTTGCCAGGGCACAGCAATTGGAGAAAAAGGAACGACTGAATTTTCAGGTGCCAATTTCAAACAGTGCATTGCGGCGTCTGACTGGTCTCTACCCTAGCGGTGACGCATCTCCCAAGGCCACTCAAAAGCCTGGACCTGAGCCCCGCTGCTCTCTACTACTTGGGAATGTAGTCCAGGAGGGTAGCATCTTTCAGAAAAAGAGATGTGTAAGAACAAGGGGGCACAATTTAAAGTTAGAGGGGGGACGGCTCTGGGGTAATGTGAGGAAATTCTTTTTCACGGAGAGAGTGGTGGACACATGGAACCGCCTTCCTGGAGAGGTTGTGGGGTCTAAAACAGTGGAGGAATTCAAACATGCATGGGACAGACATAAGGCAATTATAGTGGGGGTTGCAGGAAATAGGCTGTTGGTTAAGTAGAATCTGCAGCTTATCCAGTAGGTAGGGAAATGGGCAGACTGGGTGGGCCAAGTGGTCCTTATCTGCCGTCAAAGTCTATGTTTCTATGTTACTGTCTGGGGTGGAGAGGGTGACCTCTCAGCAAGTGGGTACTCCCCCATTCCCTGTACCGAAACCAACGTGTGGGGTAAGAGGTGCCGTTGCATTGTTGCTGGGCCAGGTGGACATCCCCCTCATACAGAAGTGCTCTTCCCCTGCTTTATAGCAGGCGTCCGAGCCGCAGATCTCTGGGACAACTGGAATCAAGCTGAAGTTCTGTATCTGGGACTCGCCCTGCATCTTTTTCTGGTGGCAGAAGCAGAGCTTGGGATTTTAAAATATGGGAGCCGACCTCGGGATTTTAAAATGTAGGATATTGTGCTTGGGGACAGTTTTTTCCCACCCAACCGACCCCGTTCCCTCCTCCCCTTAAATGCTGGGGTTGCCCCGCCCATATGAATCTCTGGGCCAATCACTTGGCTTGTAACCTTTCTTGCCACAGGGTACTGGCATCTCCACAAGAGTTACTCATGCTATGTCTTCTCAAAAGTGCATAGTTGCAGCAAATGACTAACCTTTTTTTTTTCTCTCTTCCCTCCCTGTCCTGAATGTATCAACGCCTCATATTCCTGGGTAATTTCTAATTTAAATTGTATACTGACTGGGACTACTCTGCTAATGAAAGTTAATAACCTGTTTTTAGGTTAAGGCTTGCAAATGTTAATAGCTGCAGAAATCGCAGGGAGGACGAATGTGGAAAGAACGATCATCTCCTGCACATTTCTCTAGACTGTACATTAGATCAGCTAACCTATTCTCCAAGTCATAGACCCTGCCCAGGGCAGAGTTTACCTAAATCTGTCCCCTTCAGTGCCTTCACTAAGCATTACGTAGCACTGACCAGGCATACTCAGGAAATTACCTCTGCTCCTGCTGTTTACTAACTAAGGGACTGTCTCTGCTCTGCTAACTACAGCATCCTCACAAGGGATACCTGAAATCTGCTCTCCCCCATTCCCTGAGGGACAATGGTTTCCCCTACTGACTCCCTAGTTCTCTGAAATCTAATATAGTATATAGTTTCATTTGATATCTCAGCAGTGACCGAATAGCTGTTCTCCCCTGACAATTGTGCCCCTATTGTCTGAATATAACCGTTGGATTGTGTTTACCACCTGACTCTTCCTCCACAGTCAGTGTACCTATCCTGTGCCTGAAAAGCTACCCAAGACAGGGCAATAGAGGTGGTTACTGGGCACCCTTTCCAGCTCAGCATGCCTCACCAGAAGCTGAACTCAGATCATGTGCTGCGTAGGGCACAAAACCCATGGGCCCCTCTCTCCAATAGGGGGTACTCCTGGCAACAGTCTATATCTTGTCCCTTCTCTGGGTGGACAGGCTCATAGGCTCAGGGCACCCAGAAATCAGGGGACAAAGGTACAACGATACACCTCCCATCAGCTTCTACAATGGAGTGTCTCGCTCGAGCTTATTAGCCCTCTCCTCAGCCCACGAGCTCATGAGAAAGGGGATATGCTACGATATTTTCCACTTTGCAAGCAGAACGGGCCGAGGCATTTGAATCTCACTGGTTAGCCCTAAATTACTCGGCCTTCTGGCAGTGTTACTACTCTTGGCTGGGGACATACAACCTAACCCTGGCCCTAACACCATCAACTGCTCAATATTGTCCCTTCATGACCCCCACTGGGTGTCCACAAAGGGGCTAAAGATAGTGCATATGAACATATGCAGCCTCAGATCAAAAATGCAGGAGGTACAAGCCTGGCTTGATCTCTAAAAGCCAGATATCCTTGTCGTCTCAGAGACATGGCTTAAGGCCTACATCCCCGATCACGAAGTATTGGCCCAAGGATACAGTATCTATCGGAGGGACAGGGTTACCAAAAGAGGAGGCAGTGTACTCATCTACGCCAATGAAGCCCTAGCCATAATGCCCCTCTTCCTACAGCAAAGGACCTACACTGATGGTGAATCTATATTCATACAAGTCACCCTAGGGCACTCCAAGCAACTCACTATTGGCTGCGTCTACAGCCCACCAAAGTCAGCTCTTCAATCCCTAGAACAAATAACTAAAACCACAGCCCAAGGAGTTACTTCGGAACTCCTTATTCTGGGTGAATTCAATCTTAACTGGGCCTGGGACCCAAACAACGCCTTCTTGGTATTGACCCAAGGAGCGAACCTGTACAGGTCATCTCAGAGCCAACCAGACTGAACTACAAATCGGGTAACTATACAACCCTCAACTGGGCTCTTGTGTCCAACCTGGCCAATATTCAGAAAGCTGGAATAATGGCGGACTCCTTAAGTGACCACTCCCCCATATTCTGCATATGGAAAAATAGAGCACCTATGATTCAACCTAGAATACTCACTGCTTGGGACTATATCAACTTCTCAGTAGGGATTTGTCAACACATCAACTTGAAGATTGGAACCGCTTACAGGGTTCATCACTCACTTACTGCTTCTGCCCGTGTCTCTGTAGCCCAGGGGGTCTTACTTCCGGAGCTGATGTATGCTCTTCCTGTCTTCTCTCAGGCCAAAGTAGTAGACTTACATAAATGGGACACCACATACAATAACATTTGCAGATTCGCTCTGGCTGCTCCCCGGCTTACCCATCACTGTCATCTCTACTCCACATTAAACTGGTTGTCTCCTGGTGGCATGCGCTCCTATGCTCTGGGTAACCTCATTGATTCCCTATCACGTCCACCGTGTCCTGACGTACTTGCAGCTATGCTTCTACCCATTACCCCAGCTCGTCCCCTCAGGTCGTCGACTGCTCCCCTGCTCACCATTCCTCCCTGCTCTACAAAAATGGGCGAGCGAGCTTTCTCTCACTTTGCTCCCAAATACTGGAACTCGCTTCCTCATGTTATTAAGCATTCCTCATCTCACCACTTTTTCAAAAAAGCATTTTTTTCATACTTGAGCTCTACTGGTGCCTGCAGTTGCCTCTAACTTCCTTTCGGCTTCCCCTGCTCACCCTAAGTCTAACTTTCTTTATGTACTTATACGTATCTCTATGTAATCTCCTGGATGTTTTGTTGTTTTCCCACCCATACATGGTTGTTTTTACTCTGTATCATTGTTAGTCTGCCCTTCGCGGTGGTCCTGGATGTCTTGTTACCCACCCATACATGAGTGTTTTTCTCTGTATCAATGTTAGTCTGCCCTGCGTGGCGGTCCTGTGCTTTTGTGTTTATGCCTGACTTGCCTCTGTATTTTTGTCTACTGCATGTTGTACACTCCTGGGTCGTGCTTGAAAATAGGCAGGTTTTTTGCCTAATGTACTTACCTGGTAATCAAAAGCTAATAAATAAATAATGACTATCTACACAGCCTGGACTGGAGCCCAATTAGGCTCCTCCCTACCTTGGCTGAGGCGCTGGAGCATCTTCACAATGCAGTATGTACAGCAGCCGACCTCTTCGCCCCTTTGAAAAAACATAGAGCAAAAGGAAGCTGCTACAGGTGGATCTCTCCATCCTTAAAAACCCTTATGGTCAGTCGGGACGAGGCCTGGAAGAAGTTCAGGCTCTCCTCCCTTCCTGCTGACCTCATATCACACAAAGCCCTAAGAACTAAATGCAAGAGAGCCATCAAACTTGTGAAAAGGGAGTATGTCACTCATCTACAAAAAACTAACCTGAGCAACCCCAAACAATTCTGGTGACACGTCAACAACCTGATCAGGGCTAACATTAAGACTGAACCTAGCCCCATGGAGGTCAATGGTCAGCCTGTGAGCGACTCCCTTGAAATTGCTACTGCCCTTAACAATCACTTCACAAACCTTGAGACCTACAAGGTCGGCCTGTCCTTGCCAACCATGACTCCCAATGTATTCGAGACTACGTGCCTAGACCGTCCCTCCTTCCATCTAAGACTTGTCAAGAGAAAAGAGGTCCTAACCCTCCTTAGGACTCTGAAGGACAGTGGCACAGGAGGACCTGATGGGATTAACCCTCGGCTACTTGAGGAGGGAGCCCCATCCCTCTCCAAACCCCTGACCTGGCTCCTAAACAGATCCCTACTTGAAGGGACTATTCCAGACCAGTGGAAACTTGCTGACGTGATCCCTATCCACAAGGGTGGCTCCAGGACAAACTTAAGCAATTACAGGACTATTTCTGTGCTCAGTACACTTGCAAAGCTACAAGAAAGGGTAGTTTATGGCCAACTCTATGACTATCTGGAGTCACATCAGCTACTAGCCTCCTCTCAACATGGTTTTAGAACTAACCATGGAACAGACATAGCCCTAATCCAGTTCTCGAATGACGTGCTCAGAGCAATGGATAATGGTACACCTACAGGCACCATCTTTATTGACCTGTCCAAGGCATTTGACCTTGTAGATCACAAACTACTGCCACTAAAACTGGTTAAAATTGGTTTAGACCCCCTGCACCCTCAAGTGGTTTGGGAGTTACCTATTGGGCCGATCCCAGAGAGTCATCTCGAAGGGTGCTACATCAGGTACCCTACCCCTAACAGAGGGAGTACCACAGGGCTAGATTCTCGGCCCACTTCTTTTCTCCATATTTACTAATGACCAAAACCTCCACTGTGGGGGTAGCTCGGTCATTCAGTATGCGGATGACACCGTCATCCACCGACCCCTGGGTGACACAGCAGCTCTCGGTCCCCTTCTCCAAGCTGACCTCGCATCTCTTGAGGCCTGGCTGAGAGCAAATAGGATGATCCTAAGTGCAAGCAAAACTAAGGTGATGCTATTCGGACACAAAGCCCTTGGTCATGACAGGTCAAAAGCTTTGAATCTCACATCTCTCTCAGGAAGTGTCATTTAGGTTGTGCCCTCCTTAAAATACTTAGGACTGACACTGGGCCATTGTCTTACCTTCAGGCCCCAGGTGGATCAGGTTACCAAGACCATACATCATAAACTTGGTTCCTTGTGCCAACTAAAGGACCAGCTCATCCCTAGTTCCAACAAAAGGTAATTATACTCAGCTTGCAGTTGCAGGCCATAACATAAATCTTGGATGGTACAGAAGGGTTTGCATGTGGTAAACAAATAGTCTAGTCTAGAATAGCTGCCATGCCTAAAGGAGAAATGGGTAAATGTTTTATCAGAGATGAACAGTTTATGCCACAACTCTACATCCCTAAATGTGTCAGATTATTGTGAAAGTACTTAGAAACATAGACACAGAGAATTTGATGGCAGACAAGGACTGCCAGGCCCACAAAGTCTGCCTTTTTTCCCTAATTACTAAAAATACTGCAAATCCTGTTTGATCTCTGGCTTCACTTCTGTGAGGGATATACATGAAATTTGTTAGGGTAGGATGTGTTAAGGTCTAATGACGCAGTCATGCTAATATCTCCTCCCATAATAAGTTGCCCATCCAAAGATCGATGAGTTTACCTAGAAATGATGAAAGACCTTTTTGTAGGAATTAAGAAGGAAATATATGCTAGCTAGAGTAACATCCGCAGAAGAAAGACAACCTGTCACTATAACATAACGGCCCATGGGGTCACAGTATACCTCCTGCAGTGCAAAGGGGGTATCGAATACTTTCTTTGGTTGTCATATTTTTAAATTGGTATTTTCTTCCACTCCATAAGCACTCTCAGATTTATTATTATTATTAAGGTAATTGTTAACAAGTCTTAGATCAGCAAACAGAGTTTTTGTTCATACCAAACTTAAATCTAAAGCAGGCCTCTGTGCTTTTTCAGCTGCTACTTCCTGTTATTTGAGCAGTCTGCCTGAATCACTATGTCCTGTATGTTCACTATCTGTTTTTAAAAATAATTTTAAACAGTACTTGTTTAAGCAATAAACCACAACAGGGTGTGGGTTATGCTCGGATTTACCCATGCCTGGTGTGGCTCAGTCATGAGGCTGCAAGCCGAGTGACCAAATCCACACCAGAAGTGGGTAAATCCCAGAATAACACATACCCTGGAGTAGTTTATTGTGAATATACAATGCCTCCCTTTTTTCATTACAAAAAAAAATATTGTTTATTAGTACTTTAAATAATTTTTATTAAAATTATTGTTGCACCTGGCCCAGTGGCGTTGAGGGTTGAGGCGCTGGATGTCACACCTTGTGCCACACCAGTGACCCATGTTCAGGAATGAGCACAGACCGCAGGTGGTCGGCAGGGGCAGAGAAGGATCGAGCGTTCCAAGGACTGCTCTCCTTCTCCGGGAAGGGGGGTACCAGTAGTCAGCAAATGCCTGGCACCTTGAGGAGGCTGGGGGGTAGCATGCCGATGATGCAGATGTGGGCAGGGATGGAGTAGATGCCTGGAGGAGTGTGCACGCTGCCACCACTGGCGTCACTGCACACCCCATCCCTAAGGGGAGTAAATGGAAAATAAGCGAGTCCTCTCCCACAGAAGGACGATGATTGTTCCCCCCCCCCCGCAGCACCACCCAGGAAGATGCCTCTCCGAAAACTGGATCCGGTCTGGTGGGTCAAGAGGTTTCCCCACCCCCTGCCATGAAGGGTAAGTCATTGAGGTTAAAGGGAAGGGGGTGTGATACTCAGAACTTGGTGCGTGGAAGGGGGGATGTCAGAAGCAACCAGCAGAGGACCTTGGGAGAAAAAAAATTATTGTTGCACCAGATAAAACAGTTCCTTGTTGCTAGGTAGAATAAGTCCCAAGTGCCATATGTTTACAGGATGACAGACCATGCTACCACTCACTTGTTTTTATTCCCCCCTCCCCCCAGAGTCCTGCAACTGAGTCACTCATAAGTTTAAAGCAACAGAAAGCGTGGTTTTAGTTGCTTTTTGATTTTTTAAAACAGAGAGCTTGACAGTTTCTATTGTATGTGTGGAGACCGTGGTGTTTGTGGTGACGTTCCCTTATGTATGTTGTGAGAATGGTGAGGCTCCCTTATGTACTTCTGTGTTTGCTTTGCGTTTATTGGTTCTGGTTTTATCTGTCTTTGACTTATGCTTTCTGCAAAGTTTTTCTCCCCCCACAGGATAAAGACTAGCGTGGAAGTCAACACGACCAGCTGGCAGACTGAAAGTTGGACATTGTAGGGTGAGGGACAGCATGTTACCAGCAGTGTGGTTCTGGGTTGGCTTTTGAGGGAAACGATGGCCCGCCATATGTCTGTTTATTTTTTTGTCTTTGAATGAAATTGGGAGATTGTTTTCAGTTGTGATGGACTAAAGTGTACAACTTCAGGTGAGTGGCAGATGGTGTGGATGGCCATCTACTGGTATTGGGGTTGGGAGGACTGTAGTTTTGGTGGGGGGATGCTTGTTTGTTGGGTGCACTGGGGAGAGAGCCATGGTGTAAAGTTATCGAGTCTTACCAGAAAGGAGTAGCAGGGACACATAGCAAGGATTTCTTTGCCGTTTTCTGTTTGGTGCTCTAGAAAGTGGTTTGGGGACTGTTGGGGTGTGTGATAGGTATTCAGCCCTGTCCCAGTTGTTATGGAGAATCTGAATGCAGGGATCTGTTCTGTTCTTTCCTTTCCTGTTTCTTGTCTGTCTGGTTGCCCAACCAAATTTTCCTGTGAGACCTAGGATTTGATCACCCTGACAGTCTCACAATTCTTTGCCTCTCAGTGTCCCTCAATCTTCCCTTACTTTTTCTGTCTTTTCCTCCCTTGCATATCTGCTGGTATAACAATATGTGCAAATCCTTATGTGGAAATGTAACTGACATTGGGATCCCTTTGTTTAGAAATTATATAGTGTTACTGTTGAAATGTATATAATTATAATTTAGGGTGATTGCAAAAAGCTGCTGGGAACTCAAGGGGTTACCCTGAGAGCAGTTTTTAAGCCTTTTTTCAGAAGAGCTGTGGAGAAGGGGCCTCCGTTCTGGGACACTGTGTTCTTGCTGCACCTGCCTGAAATTTACAAGAACATTTTAGAAAAAAAAAACAGTATGCTTATTAAGGAGGGGGGTTGAAAAGACTTATAAGTGAGACAGAGTTACAGTGTTTTCAGAGACACACACAGAGAGATTGAAGGAAAACTCAGATGGATCTTCTCTGTTTATTTGACCTTTGTAAACAGTTATGCTGAACAAGTTTTTTTTTGTTACTGCTAGTACTAATAAACACTTTTTGTGAATTCTACAACTGTTGCTGTTTTTTCCTATGCTTTCTGACCTATGTCTCGATGACAGGGTGTGTCTGTTAACTACGGACATGCTTTTTTTAAAAGCCCCACTTTTTCATCGTGATTTACCGGGGATCCAACATGGCAGCCTGGATGTTTCTGATTTTAGGGGTTGGACTGATTTTAGTTGGACATGTGGCAGACTGGCACCTTTTCTGTTGGTAATGTCAGCATTTGCCACAGATGAGAGATGCAAGTCAGTCAATCACAGTTCAGCATTTTGGGATCCTACTGTATAAATAAGCAGAGTACCTGTGACTGTCTATAACTGTAATTTATTTATGTTATTATTGTACTGATTGTTCACTTGGGTCGAGCCTGAAAAGGGACTGTTGGTTCAGTGCCCCTAACCAGATAATACATTAAAAAATAATACAAAAATAGTGGAGGGAATCAAAATGGCTGTGACACGACATTTGCTCTTTTTATATAAAGAGGCAAAGACCTGATAGCGACCACCCCAGTAAAGTTTTAAATGTTCCTTTGGGGTAAGATGTGTCTCTTGCAAATAAATTAAATCTAGATGCTATCTATGCATTTGGCGGAATAGTTCTGGCTGTATTACCAGTTCACTTAACCCATTAATGTTTTGAGAGAACAACACTGGAGACACTGCCATAAGTGAAAAGGGTAGGAACCATGATTACCATTAATAATATATAAGGGATATGCAATGGAAGCAAGTGTAATAAATGATTTATCTGCACAAGAGCAGTTTGACCTTGGGTAATCTCACGAGTGGCATAAGCCACAAGTGTGGTGTCCGAGGTCAAACTGCTTTAGTGCAGATAAATCATTTATTACACAAGTTTCCTGTTCCATATTCCATTTATGCAATTCTTTTATTTTTGCTTTTGTAGGGGGCACTTGTTAGTCAAAAAAGTGAATAAAAATGGAATTGTCTGCCATTTTTTTGCTTATTATAGATAATCTAAAAGGAATCTAGAAATAAAACACATCTCATTTTGTAGATATTTTTTATGCTGAACAACTTTTGTTGTGAAAGTACCATACTGTCTTTTTTGTTTTTATGTTATTTGCATTTGTTTGATGAAACAGTGCACAAAAATGGAATTTTTTGCTGTTTTTCGCTAATTCTGAAAAAACTAAAAAGTATCTATAAATGAAACACCACTCAATTTGTAGATATTTCTGTGCTGAATAAACTTTGTGTTCACAGTACCATGCTATCATTTTTCATTTTAAAGTTATTTACATTTGTTTGCGGACAAAATGAAAAAAAAAATGAATTTCTGCTGTGTTTTTGCTAATTATCAAAAAATCTATAAGGTATCTATAAATGAAATACCACTCATTTTGTAGATACTTTTGTGCTGCACAACTTTCATGCTCATAGCACTGTGCTATCTTTATTCATTTTAAAGTTATTTGCATTTGAATATAGTTAGTACTGGACTGGTACTGAGGCTGAACATTCTAAATGAGTTCCGGAGTGATTGTGACATATCTACTATGTATATAAATCTGTGATGATGCGTCTACTATGTGGATAAATGTACAATTTTGAATTTATCCCATAGTAGCTCAGATTTATCTCATAGGATTTATGTTCACGCCTATTGCATAAATGTGATTTGAGCGCCCCTAGATGTAAACAACATAAAAGAAACATCAAAGTTCCTTGGATAAATGAAAAAATTTAAAAATGATTAGAATTAAAAACAGACTTTGGCATATAGCTAAAAGAACTAAACAGCTAAAACATTGGGAAAACTTTAAAAGTAAGAGAAATGGATGAAAGGAACAGATAAAAGAAGCAAAAGCTAGATACTCTAAATGTAAACTGGAAAATAATAAAGACCCAAAAATGTTTTGGCAAACTGTAAATAAATTAACAAGCCCTGGCAAAGAGGGAACTCAAAAGATTTTGCAGATGTTCCATGAAGGTAAACTTATAAAAGACCCTAAAGAAATATCTAACATGTTAAACAAATATTTTGTTAAAGGAGATCTACTGGGAAGGGAGCTTGAGCCACTGTTGCACAGATTTTGGCTTGAGCTTCCCTTTCCCCCTTGAGTCCCAATATTTATTAACAAATAGAAATACCTGACCACTCGTAAAAATACTTTTCCCGAGGGCTGCAGCAGGCATATTGACAACCACAGTGCAGTCCCCTGGGAGATCGCTCTGGCAAATACCGCAAGATGATGACGCAGTGTTGCCTCTTCCTCCCCACTGCCCATATATACAGAGATATTAAAATCTCCATTTATACTATGCCATGTGTTATTTTTACAAAAGGGGCATATATGCCATGTGGGTGCAGCACCTTTTGTATGTTTTTTCTTTTCTGCTTTGTGATTGTTGGGGTGGGGGGGTGCACTTCCAGAATGCAAAATGTTACTCCCTGAAGTGATGCTAGTTTCATTTAATGATGTGGATACTAATGGGGTGAATCTGTATGTTGTTTGAATTGTGTTACTCAATGAGCTAGGTGTGGCTCCTTTGGATCCTTTGCGTTTGGTGACTAACTGCCACTGTCCTGGCCTGTTAGTCCTTTGGGGTAGGGGCGCTTTCGCAATGTGACTGTGTTACAACTCGGAGACTTGTAGGAGGGCAGCAGCCAAGGCCAACAGGATGCTGGGATGCATCGCTAGGGGGATCACCTCCAGAAGGAGGGAAGTGATGCTCCCTCTGTATAACTGCTTGGTGAGGCCACACCTTGAGTACTGCGTGCAGTTTTGGAGGCCACACTTAAAGAGGGACATTAAACTTCTGGAGAGGGTCCAGAGGAGGGCAACCAAAATGATTTGGGGCTTGGGGGACAGGACCTATGAGGAGAGAGCTTGAAGAGCTAAATATGTACACACTGGAAGAGAGAAGGACCGGGGGGACATGATAGAGGTCTTCAAGTACATGAAGAGGGTAAATAGGGGAGGAACAGTCAGGGTGCTTCGAAGGAAGGAGGAGAGGGCCACTAGAGAGCATGGGTGGAAGCTGGAGGGGGGGAAGATTCAGGGGAGAAAGGAGGAGGTGCTACTTCACTGAGAGGGTGGTGGAGCCATGGAATGCACTGCCTAGGGGGCTGGTGGAGGGGTTCAAGAGGGGCTGGGACAGGTACAGGGGAAGGGTTCTGGAAGCAAAATCCAATGCAGCAAGAATATCCAGAACTGGGAAGGGAGAAGCCAGAGAAGGCGAGGGGGGCAGCAAGGTCAGCACCCAGGGTGGGGGCTCACCAATCAAGCAGACTCGAAAGACCGTTAGGCCTATTCTGCTGGTATTTTAGTATGTTAGTATGTTTAGGAGGCATAGTATTAGATTGCTGTGTGGTGTGGTGTAGTTGTGATCTAAGGGTGGAAGCATGGTAGAGGCAGGAAAACACAGACCTGTTAGTTTGAACTCAGTGATAGAGAAAATGATGGAATCACTTCTGAAGTAAAGAACTGTTGAGTACCTAGAGGCCAGAGGGGCACAGGACCCAAGGCAGCATGGATTCACAGTAGGAAGGTCATGTCAGATTAATCTAATATATTTCTTTGACTGGGTGACCAAGGTAGTAGATCAGGGAGGGGCTGTGGACATAGCCCACCTAGACTTTAGCAAGGAATTTGACACAGTCCCACACAAAATATTAATATACACGTTAGCCAGCCTGGGATTGGGTCCCAAGATGGTAGTCTGGGTAAAAAAATGTCTGGAGAACAGGACACAGAGGGTAATAGTAAACGGAGTCCACTCTGAAGAAAGGGGGTGTTACTAGTGGGGTACCGCAGGGTTCAGTTCTAGGACTGGTCCTCTTCAATGTCTTTATAAGTGACATTGCAGAGGGACTGGAAGGAAAATGTCTCTTTGCAGATGACACAAAGATCTGCAACAGGGTTGATACACAAGGTTGGGTGGAAAGGATAAGAAGGGACTTGGCAAGGTTGGAGGAATGGTCAAATGTATGGCAGCTTAGATTCAATGCCAAGAAGTCCAAAGTAATGCACCTGGGAAACAAAAATCCAGGGGAAGAGTACACAATGGGGGGTGAGATGCTAACAACAACAAAAATGGAAAGGGACCTAGGGGTAGTCATGTAAGATGACCTGAAGGTGGGCAAGCAATGTGAGAGGGCAGTAAGGAGGGCTGGGGGGATACTGGGATGTATAGGAAGAGGCATCACCAGTAGAAAACAGAAAGTTGTTGGCCCTCTTTACAGACAGTTGGTAAGACCACAACTGGAGTACTGCGTGCAGTTCTGGAGACCCAATCTCTGCAAGGACATAGGATGGAGGCAGTCCAGAGGAGGGCACCTTAAATGGTGCAGGGTCTGCACCAGAAAACATATGAAGAGAGACTTAAGGTGCTTAACATGTATACCCTCGAGGAAAGGAGGGATGGGGGACATGATAGAAACTTTCAAGTACCTTAAGGGAATCAACAAAGTCCAAGAGGGTAGCATCTTTCAGAAAAAGAGATGTGCAAGAACAAGGGGGCACAATTTGAAGATAGAAGGGGGACAGCTCAGAGGTAATGTGAGGAAGTATTTTTTCACAGAGAGGGTTGTGGATGCATGGAACAGCCTTCCTGTGGAGGTTGTGGAGTCAAAAACAGTGGGGGAATTCAAGAGTGCATGGGACAGACATAAGGCAATTCTAGGGGTTGGGGTAGGAGGAAGTAGGCTGTTGGTTAACTAGGATCTGCAGCTTATCCATTAGGTAGGGAAATGGGAAGACTGAGTGGGCCAAATGGTCCTTATCTGCCATCAAATTCTATGTTTCTGTGTAACCTCACCAAATGACCCACAGCAGGGCAAACGCAATTCAGGAATTTGAATTTACACCATGACTGTGGACACTCTGCTTTCACCATGCATATATTCAGGCAGAAAGACTTCATGTCTGAAAACGTTTCACTGCTTTGACCCTACAAGTATTCAGGAGAACACCCTCCGATGACTGGACTCAGGATTCTCCATTACTTCCAAGAGTGCATATCACTGCTCTGCTCTTGGACTCAAAAGAGTATGTATTAACACATAGACAATTAGAAGACATAGGCAACAAGTTATACCCTTCCCCCACCAACTTCATAAAAAAGGGCTTAAGCAAGTGAGGAACAGATTAAGGCATGGCTCTTACCCCTTTCGGGACTGCACATAACCACCTCCAGATCGGTAGTATTTGCAAACTAGGAGGGCCCTGTTAAACTTGAAAGTCTCCACCATTTCTGGACTGGGTGGCTCTCCAGATCCTTTATACTTGTCGAGGGGAACCCCAGTCTGCTTGTAGAACAAGGCTTTACTCTTCTCACTCCAAGAGTCAAAGAAGGTGCAGAACTCCTCCCATGACGAGAACTCCTTTCCAGAGAAGTCATTTTCCATCACTGTGCATTCCTGTGGAAAACAAAGACACTGTTTTTATTAAATACTACCTCCCAACTTGCTCCCTTGTCCTTCTGTGATCTCCTTCCCACCATTTACTAAAGCCCATGCTCCAGTTGTGAGAGGCTGTGCCTTTGTGACATCACTAGCAACCTTTCCAGGACGCAACATGTGATATCCATGTGGCACTCTACCTCAACAAGCCCAGTATCTAGCAATCTGCATCCTTTTCTCAATCCTGAGTTTTCATCTGCATATCTTGGGTTGTCTTAAATCACCTTGAGACCCAGGAGCCCAATCTGCCCTCAATCTGGAATCTCCAGCCTCTAGGGGCTGAGGGATTGGAACCCAGATTCAGTCACTAAGTCAATCCTCCCACCAAGTTTTCCTACTGCAGCTTGGCCAAAGAGATGGCTAGAGGGAGTGATTTAATTATTTGCTGGCCCAGCAGTGCAGCGGCACTACATCTCACTGCCCCCTTGTGGAGACTGGAGTTTGTGTAAAATCCCATTCTGCTGCCTGCTTTGGGCTGAGCGCACTGTAGAGTGAGGTTCTAGCTTCCTGGAGGAAAGGAGGGTTCAGACGGTTCAGAATCCCCCTTTCCCACTGCTGGCCTACCAAGGAGCGGCATTACATCTGGCTATGAAAGCAACCACTAGCCAGCCCTCTTGGCTGGGTGTCTGGAGGGCTGGTGTAGTCATGGCAGACCCTACTGGAGCAGGGAACAAGAGTAGAAAGTGGGTGAAAACTAGAGTAAGGCTTGGCCACATTTTATCTCTATAACATCGTGGAATTAAGTAATGTGATCCAATGCAATTTTGAATTGTTTTTTTTCTGAACTGTGATTTCAGATTAGCTGTACTAAATTAGTTGATTTTTTACAAACGGGGGGGAGGGGGGTGTCAGGGGAAGCCCCATGACAACAGTTCCAAAACCTACTACCATGTGTCATGAAATGGACATGTGGGGGTGAAGCCTCCTGAACCATATAACAGAATGCAGGCAGCGGGCACTCCGTTGCCATGGAGACTGCAGCACAAGTCTTGTCAGTTACTGCCAGGGGGATAAACTGCAGCTGTTCCCTTATTAAAGTGTACAGAACTACTAAAATCAATACACAGTAGTCTTTTCAACAGTTCCATTCACTTTTTTGACTATTAGTTTTGATCTACCCTTTTACAATTCATATTACAATCTGCCCCAAGGGATTCTGAGAGGAATGCAGATTCTGTTAAACTTAACATTTCTAAATGTTTCCTATATTGTGCACTATATACATATTATTTTAAGCCTGCTTCTTTACTTCACTTGCTATGGCATATCTCGGCTGTCGGGGGTGGTTTACAACTGCTGGAAGATCTGAATAGCGCCTCCACTCTGATGTGGACAATACTTGAACTATGCAGACACCAATGGCAACCAGCTGAGGGGAGAACAAGTAGAGAAAAAAACATGATAGAGGGTATGGAGCAGCCATATCTTTCGAGGAAAAAAATTAAAAACTGTTTTTTTTTTAAATAAATCAACTCTGATAAAATTGAAGAAACAAAAACCTGAAACTATCAGTACTCTTTTACATTGAAAAAAAGGCTCATGCCAGCGTTTTACCCTCCCTAGACTGCATGACTCTACTGGCTTATTTAGCATACTTCACTGCTGATCAGTGTTCCCATTAAGACTGCAGATCTGGGGGTGCACTGTACCCTCTCCAAACATGTTCAGTGGTACAGCTTAAATTATAAGGGTTCACTGCACCATTTATACAACATTTTTGTGGGGTACATATACTGTAAACAGAATTATGGGGGTACAGTGTACCCCCTTCACACAAAAATGTACTTGAATTTCATAATTTGTACATGAATCACGTACAGTTAGGGGTAAATGGGAACACTGCTGCTGATACCACTATAGGCTTTATGTTTTAGTAGTATAACTCAAACAGAAAGGTTTCATTTCATTAATGGCAGCTCAGAACAGGGAGTTAGGTCTTTCCTAGGCCTTAAATGACAAGATAACACATGGATCTAGAATCTGTGACCGTGCTGCTGGCTTACTGAATCAACCAGAATGTCCCAGAGTTTGAGAAGCACTGCTCTTGAAGCAACATACTAGTGTTAGTTCTAAGCCCCAGATCTGTACAAGATGCACAGTGTAGAAGTGTGGGTGCTGATGAAGGACACAGCAGGCAAAACAGTCTGGTAAAGATCCTGCAGAGTGGCATAATTTATTTTTGGCAGTGTTTAGACACTTGAACAGATACAAAACAAGAAACTAGCTGTTCTAGTCTGATTACATCTCAGGACTGCTGTTTGTCTTCCTTGGGAAGGCCAAACTACTGAGTGTCAGCCCCCACTTATCAAAGTTATGCTGGGAAGGACCTTTGTTAAAGATGGGGCTAACTTGTTGTTGCATTCTGCCTGAGAGCGCAACCTAGCCAGAAGCAAACAGCCCCAGTCATCAGAGTACCCCCAGCTAGCCTATGAAAAGTTGGCACTCCCCTAAGGGCTCTTGAGTGGTGGCTTAAACAAAACCCTTCACTTATGCCTCTCTGTTGCAGTGACCCCAACTACCTAGATGTACGCAACACTGCAACCGATCATCTCGGAACCTGCAGTTCAGCATTGACCACTCCCAATCATAAGAGTACAGTCCAATAACAAGGTTGGTTTGAGCAGACTAGATGGATTAATAAGTCTTTATCTGCAGAGCCAAAGTTTCTGTATTAGCTATCCTTCAAACTTTTCTCCCTCTGGTGTCACAGTTTCTTCCTTTGCAGTCCAGCAGCTGACTGACTCATAACTACTGAGCCAGCCCATTTTTAACACAAAGTATGGCATGACTTATGGCAGGGACATTTGCTTTTTGACACGCTGACGTGGAACCTTTGTAAAAGAGCCTCGGCTCAAAGGTATTGTAATCCTAGATTGAAATAAATAAATAAATAAATAAAATGACCTGTCATTCAAACTTAACTAACATTGTTATCATTCAGTGCAACAAAAGAAACAGATACTCAAGTACTCAAAATGCTAGGAACTGGGGCCTATTATCAAAAGATTATTGCAATAGGCACTGATTGGGAGTAATCCCTTTGAAAAGAGGCAAGGAAGAAGGAGGAGGGTCACCGGAGACTGGATAGGGTCTGTGGAGGCAGATTAGGTATGGAACATCTAGGCAGACTGGGCAGGCAAGCTGTCCTTTTCTGCAGACAGATTGTTTCTATAGGGCCAAGAACACCAAACATATGCTCTAAACACATTATTCATATACATGTTAAAAGCGTTTAGTATATTAGCAATATACGATGGTGAGCTGTCAGATAAATGATTTATCAACACAAGTGCTGTTTTACCTCGGGTAACCTCACGAGTGGCGTAAGCCACGAGTGAGATGTCCGAGGTCAAACAGCATGAGCGTAGATAAATCATTTATCTGACAGCTCACCATTGTATATTTCATTTATGCAATAGGGATGCTTTCTGTCAGTGCAGGGACATTTGCTTTTGATTGTTTATCTTTTTTTGCATGTTTGTCAAAAAAGAGAACAAAAACTGCATTTTCTGCTCTTTTTTGCTAATTATAAAAAAAATCTATAAGGTATCTATAAATGAAATACCACTAATTTTGTAGATAATTTTGTGCTGCACAACTTTGATGCTCACAGCACTATGCTGTCTTTTTTCGTTTTAAAGTTATTTGCATTTGAATATAGTTAGTACTGGTACTGAGGTTGAACATTCTAAATGAGTTCCGGAGTGATTGTGACATATCTGCTATGTATATAAATCTGTGATGATGCGTCTACTATGTGTATAAATGTGAAATTTTGAATTTATCTCGTAGCTCAGATTTATCACATAGGATTTATGTCCACACCTATTGCATAAATTCCCTTTAATTACCAGGACTTCCCCTTAACTGCAGAGTATGACATCTATTGCCCTCCCTTGTACCTCTGCCGCTCGCGAGGTCAACAGCGATCAAAACTGGCAAATAAAAATAAATGTGATTTTGTTGTCAGCCCATGGCGTATGTCATTATACTTCTCATGTATCACTATGGGATGTTAACATATTTCTCATATCAATATATGAAGAAATATTTTTTAGAAATACATTTTCAAACTTATTTTGACTTTTGGTTTTACTTCATCCTATTTCATGAGGAACAGTGCCATTTTTAGCCTTCTACACTTTTATCTTCTACAGTAACACCTGTATGTTAAGGACACTGCATATTAAGGACATCACAATATTAAAGACAGTTCTTGCAGTAGAGATTCCATTGTGTACACACACACACACATACACACACCATAAAACAGCCACATACCTCAGAAGGCTTAGCTGGGAGGTATACAGACACAGGTGCGTTCAGAGACCTGTTCACAACAGACATTCTCTGTAACTAAAAAAAATGCTGTCAGAGAAAAATGAAAGTATCGGAAATGGAGCATCACCTGTAACCACACGTACTCCGTTATTCTGCCCATGTGCCTTAGAGGAAGCAACCATCAGAATGTGGGATCTTGTCTGATATTTTTAGCCCTCAGAATAACCAGCTGCAAACATACAACTGTTAACACACAATACCATGCTGGCTACTGCGGTGTCTCAACTTCAAGCGTGCCTGGAGGATTTAAAAAGACAGTACAAAATACTCCATAGAGAGTTTAGAGTGGACCACTTTATCTAGAGCGTGCATTGGTCAAAGCTGGACAAACCTTTCTGAAATACTGTAACTGGTACACCTAAAGGGAAAACCTTGGGATCTCAAAAACGTGTGTGAAAAAACAACTTTTGGTTTGTCTATGCTGAGTTGGGTTCTAAGTGAAGAAATAGAGCACGAGAGAGAGAGAGAGGAAGGTGAGCAAAGAGTCATGCTAAAAGGAGAACAGGATATTGGCAATGCATATTTTCTTAATTAAATGATATCATAGCAGGTGTTTGCACCACATGCTACTACAATTTAAACATACGGTACACTTAATATAGTATATGTTTCATCAGATGTTCCCAGTTGCAACAACAGACATCTGCTCACGATGCTGCTTGTCGTCTCCTGAGGATGAACTAAATGAGAATGTTCGTCACATGAGGTTATGACGAGGTGGGGTGGAAAGGATGAAAAGGACTTGGCAAGGTTGGAGGAATGGTCAAATATATGGCAGCTTAGATTCAATGCAAAGAAGTGCAAAGTAATGCACCTGGGAAACAAAAACCCAGGGGAAGAGTACACAATGGGGGTGAGATAGTGGCAACAACAAAAATGGAAAGGGACCTAGGGTAGTCATATCAGATGACCTAAAGGTGGGCCAGCAATGTGAGAAGGCAATAAGGAGGGCTGGGGGGATACTGGGATGCATAGGGAGAGGCATCACCAGTAGAAAACAGAAGGCTGTTGGCCCTTTGTACAGACAGTTGGTAAGACATCTGGAGTACTGTGTACAGTTCTGGAGACCCCATCTCTGCAAAGACATAGACAGGGTGGAGGCTGTCCAGAGGAGGGCAACCAAAATGGTGCAGGGACTGCACCAGAAGACATATGAAGAAAGACTAAAGGAGCTTATGATGTATAGCCTCGAGGAAAGGAGGGAGAGGGGGGACATGAAAGAAACTTTCAAATACCTCAAGGGAATGAACAAAGTCCAAGAGGGTAGCATCTTTCAGAAAAAGAGATGTGCAAGAACAAGGGGGCACAATCTGAAGATAGAGGGGGGACGGCTCAGAGGTAATATGAGAAAGTATTTCTTCACAGAGAGGGATGTAGATGCATGGAACAGCCTTCCTGAGGAGGTCGTAGAGTCAAAAACAGTGGGGGAGTTCAAGAATGCATGGGACAGACATAATGCAATTCTAGTGGGGGGGGTAGGCGGAAGTAGGCTGTTGGTTAACTAGGATCTGCAGCTTATCCATTAGGTAAGGAAGGGGGCAGACTAAGTGAGCCAAGTGGTCCTTATCTGCCATCAGATTCTATGTTTCTATATTTCTATGACACACCCTGCCTCTCATCCTACACATGGCTATGTACAAAGACAATGCTGGAGTGCATATTTTGTGCCCCCTCTATGTTTGCCATGCCTAACACTAACTTCAATGTGTATCACAGCATACATACTGAAGTTAGTGTCAGACATGAAAAAAACATCAAGGATGGAGATAAAAGATGTATATAAAATAAATGGGATTGGATAGGAACTTTATTGATATAGCACTCCGTCCTGGAGGCTTGGAGTGCTTCACAACATTAAAAAATACATACTACAAAATAGCACATGAAACAGAGACTAATACACATTCTAGCCTATCCAACAATTTATAGCAGGCAATACAATAATGAACAAACCCAGCAGTCAGTAGTCCAATTCAAATAATAAAACAGCAGGGTTAATTATAATGTCAAATTAAATGCTTGCTGAAACAGCAGTGTTTTTAGTCCTGGGTCTGTTCATGAAACGGGGTTACCAATGCCCACTGTACAGTGCATACCACATTTTAAAAATCAAGAACTGTCAGGTACATGTTTTTGACTAAATCTGAATGCTGGCTATATGGGCAGATAAATAACATAACTATAGAATTCTAGGGTGTCCATATTTTTTTTTTTTGATGGGCTATCCCACTCCATTTTGCTGCTTTTTTTACCTGAAAAGTATGATATGCAAAAACACGTCTTACTAATTGTTTTTGCAAGCTTTATTTACTGTTTTCCATTATTAAAGTAAGTCCACTTACTAATATGGAGCTGTGTTGTTTATTATCTGTACTCTTTAGCCCATTGTAATGCTCCATTTTTAATTTATGCAGCTTTGGATTTAGTGTGGTGAATGTAACAGTTGGTGTCACAACACGTTACATTCACCCACATGGCCCCCAAATCTGTAATTGTGCTATTAGCACTTTAAAAGATTTTCTGGCTTCTCTCCTAGTTTGCCTCCTTGTGATACCCGACTGTGTTACTGCCTGATCTATTTTTCCCACAGAAGGGACAGCAACCTTTGACCCTCACTCTACTTGGGGTCACATCAGGCCCAATGTTTACCCGTCAGTCTGTGACAGTTGCAAAGTCATAACCTGCCCATCAGAACCAAGGAGCAACCATAGAGAGAGGAGCTGAGCTGTGGTTTAAAACCCATTGTTTGCACATGGCTCCTCCATCTGTAGGGCTACAGTCCATGAAGATAAGCACTGCATGCAACAATGAGGGTTGCAGTTACATTCACCACAGGTAGACTTTGGTTACCATCATTCACTGATTGTTGGGCAAATTTTCAGAGAGCATATTTCACTGACAACTGCATGTCTAAGGAAAGTGCTGGGCATAAATTGTAATAGGGATTATTCAGTGTATATGGAGTGGAGAGTTAAAATGGATTTTCTTTGTGGTGTCACTCGTTACATTCACCAAAATATGTGGTGTCAACCATCATACCTGCCAGTACCATTATTATTGTCAAATTGCTCCAGGTTTTATAACACTATGTCAGTTATTAGTAATGGTGTGATAGCCATGAGGCATGTTCGGTACATTTTTTATAACTTGAAACAAATGTATGGTGTCACTTGTTACATTCACCACGTTATATGGTGTTAAGCATCACACTTGCCAGTAATGTAATTGTTGATTTGTTTTCATGTTTTATAACAGTATGTCAGTCAGTAATAGTAGTATGTTAGTTGTTTGGCAAGTTTAGTACAGTTTTAGTAAGTCAAACATAAGTGTGGTGTCACTTGTTACATTCACCACGGTATGTGGTATCAAACATCACACCTGTCACTACTGTTATTATTGTCAGATTTCTCCAGGTTTTGTAGCACTGTGTCAGTTATTATTAGTAGCATGTTAGCCATTAGGCATGTTCACTAAACTTTGTAAAACTGAAACAAATGTGTGGTGCCACTGGTTACATTCACCATGGTATGTGGTGTTAAGCATCACACTTGCCAGTAATGTAATTGTCAAATTTTTTCATGTTCTATAGTAGTATGTCAGTCAGTAGCAATAGTATGTTAGTTGTTGGGCATGTTTAGTATAGTTTTAGTAAGTGAAACATAAGTGTGGTGTCACTTGTTACATTCACCACGGTACCTGGTGCAAAACATCACATTTACAATCAATGTAATATAATTCTTACAAATATTTGTTTCTCATGTTTTAATACAACTCATTACATGTTTATTAAAGTTTTTACTACTAAAATAAATGTTTTGTGTCAGGTGCTACATTCACCATGGTGTGTGGTGTCACTTGTTACACTCACCACAATACAGTTCTTTTATCTCAGGAAACTGTGGGGCTTTTATCTCCCAATATGTTTATTTTTTCATACTTGGGTCATAATATCTTGAAATGCATCACAAATGTAATCTAGAAATAATCTGAAAATTTGACCCTCATGTCACACTTTGGTAACCCCTTTTCATGAACAGACCCTGCTTTTTTAAAGGCTTCTGCCAAGGGTGCCTCCCGTAGATGTCGAAGTAGGGAGTTCCATAAGGCTGGTGCAGCAGCTGAGCATGCACAATCAACTGACTGCTGCAGCCTAGCCATGGGTACCACAAGGAGGCAACCCTCGGAGGAACGGAGAGTCAGAGATGGGCAGTGCAGAACCAGGAGGTCTTACAAGTGGGCTAGTCCCCCCTCCCCCATGCAGGGCTTTATAGGTCAGCAACCCGACCTTGAAGGCAATCCTCTACCACACTGGCAGCCAGTGCAGTTCGTGGAGGACCGGTGTGACATGGTCAAATTTTGACATACCAGTCAAAAACCTCACCGCCGCATTCTGCACCAGCTGCAGTCAGCGAAGGTTACCTCCAGATAGCCCCAGGTACAGGGCATTGCAGTAATCCAGCCTGGACATGATAAAGGCATGCAGTAGGGTGGTCAGATCATCAGATGGTATCAGGGCTCGGATCCGGGCAATCTTCCTCAAGTGGTAGAAGCCACTCTTAATGATGCCCAACACTTGAGCCTCAAGTGTCAGGCTGTCGTCCAAGACCATGCCCAGATCCTTCACCCAGACAAAGAACACCAGGGGGGTCCCCAGATCCCCTTCTATCACAGCAACAACCTGGTTTCACCACTAGTACCTCCATCTTGTCCAGGCTGAGTCACAACCAGTTGTGTGTTATCCAGTTCTGGATCTCTTCCAGGTAGTTGTTAATCACTGAGACTGCCACCTGGTTTCCGGGTGCACAGGACAGGTAAAGCTGGGTATCACTGGCATAACAAAGAAAACCCAGGCCATACCACCTGATAATGTCCCCAGTGGAAGCATGTATACCATGAATAGCAAGGGCGAAATGACCAACCCCTACAGAACACCACAGGACAGTGACATCGGACTAGATGGGCACAAACTCACAGTCAACTTGAAGAACACACAGGCCATGTTCTTTGGCACTGTGGCCAAAATCTCCTTTTGCACAACGCCCCTCAAAATCCATGGGTCCAGCAACTCCCTCCTGCCGACAATCGACTCTGCTAAGTACATGGGAGTCACCCTCGACCCTCACCTTGACCTCTCCGGACATATCAGAAGCATATGTAATGCTACAAATGGCAAACTTGGCCTAGTGTATAGGGCTAAAGACTGCCTTACCCCAACCGCCCGGCTGGCTATAGCCAGGGGGATATTACTTCCCACCCTTTCCTATGGTCTTGTTGCCTTTGCTTCTGTCCCGTCCTCAAGCCTCGCAAAGTGGGACACCACGTACACCAACATCCACTGCTTTGCACTCTCAGCTCCCTGTCTCACACACCGATGTACGCTCTACTCTCGATTGGAATGGCTCCCCCCTGAAAAACACCGGACCTACATTATGGGAAACTTCATTGACAACATAATTCGTACAGCCACTCCTGCCTCGCTTGCCCTCCCCCTGAAACATGCCTCCCCCGTCTACCACCTCAGGTCTTGTGTGTCCCAGACCTGCCTGGTCCCCAAGACCTGCACCCTCACAGGAGATCAGGCGTTTACCACCCATGCCCCAAACTGTGGAACTCCCTTCCTTTACAAGTTTGTGCTTCCCCCTCCCATTCCACCTTCAAAACCTCCCTCTGGAGCTTCCTAAAATATGCTGCAACCTGTATGTGTGCCACTTAACGCCCAGTCCCACAGCCCTTCTACCTTCAATGGTACCCCAGCTAGGCTCTTTCTGCCCTGCCACCTTGGTGATGCACTTTACTAGTGGTTAAGTTATGTATTGTTTCTAATCAGCCTAGGGGAGGTCCTATACCCCCATGTTGCCCCTGGGCCCGTATGTACCCTATGACATTTTGACCCACTGTGGTTGCATATATGTAATCCCTATGCTATGCTCTACTGCCTTAAAAACCCTTGTTGTTTTATTCCACTGTTGGAGCATGCTGCTTCAGGTTTGTAATGTTGACTATGTATTTCTCTCATATATACCTTGTAATTCTCCCGGGTCGCACCTGAAAATAGGCACTAGCTGTCTAGTGTGTTTACCCGGTTACCAAAAGCAAATAAATAAACAAATGAAAACCCCATTGTCACCCTTTGCACTCTGTCCATGAGGAAGGACCTAAACCAGTTGATGACTGTTCTGGTTAGTCCAGCCCAGTTCTGCAAGTGGTCCAACAGCATCTCGTGATCCATGGTATCAAACACCGCTGAGAGATCGAGGAGGATTAAGATGGTATGCTCTCCCCTATTCCTCACCATTAGGAGATCATTTAGTACCCTCACCAGGGTGGTCTCAGTGCTATGCCCAGACCTGGACCCAGACTGGAAACACTTATAAATGGCAGAGGACGCAAGATGCATCTCAAGCTGATAGGCCACCACTTTCTCTAGAACCTTCTCTAAAATGGGATGTTTGAGACTGGCCTGTAGTTGCTGAGACTCTGGATCCACTGAGGTTTTTTTCAATAGGGGCCTAACCAAAGCCTCTTTCAAAAATCTAGGGAAGATCCATTTTCGAGAGAACTCTGGACAATTCCAACAACCATGAGCCCTATCAGGTCCACACATCCGGCCAAAAGACAGGTTGGACCTGGGTCCAGATCGCAATAAGTTGGCCACAGCATCAATATGATGTCAGCCACCACCTTCATTCCAACTGGGTCAAACTCAGCCCAGACAAGAGGGGTGCCCCAACACAGCTCAGGATGGACCCCGCAATCCCTTTGAACAGTACTGGAAGAGATCTCGGCCCTGATAGAGGACACCTTGTCAGCAAAGAACAGAGCAAACTTACTGCACCTTGTGCTTGAATCTGCTCCTCCTGCATGGAGATATGCTGGATGTAATGGCCTGTCTATCATGCGGAAGAGCTGAACTGGTCTGTCCCCTGCTGCAGCAATCTCCCTAGACAAAAAAATCTGCCTTCTTTCGAGAGATTGACCCCTGACAGACAGCATAATGTGCCTTCAGGGCCAATTTGTCCTCCATCAGACCAGAACTCCTCCAGCACCGTTCTAACCTCCAACCTTTAGTCTTTAACTCCCTAAGCTCCCCATCAAACGATGGGGGCCTTCGGCGAGTACAAAATGGTTAGACACAGATGGGTGCAATTGAGTCAAAGGCCGCAATGATGGCCCCTTTATAAGCCATCACTGCCTCCTAGGCCCGATCACCCATGTAGTCTCCACACTTGATAGGTCCAGTATCGCCTGTAGGCCTCTGGGAACAATTCCCTTAAGGGGTGATACCGGACCATCTCCACAGAGGCCGGACTCTCTGGGGGGGAGCCTGAACATGAACCCCATGGTGCTATGATCTGAACAAACAACTGGATCAGTCCTGAGGTCGCTGACCCCAAGATCCAGAGTGAACACCAGGTGAAGAGTGTGGTCACGTGAGTGGGTCACTGAGGTGACAATATGTGATAGGCTCAGGGCCTCCATAGTCTGCAGGAGGTCACATCCAACTGTCGAGAGCCCATCATCGACCCAGGCATTGAAATCCCCAAAACTTAACCATCTGGGAGATTCCAACACCAGTCTGGTGATGAAGTCTCCAAGCTCCTGCAAAAACCCCCCCTTCCACCAGGAGGACGATAGACCAGGAGGATCCTGTAACCTGCGTCCAGCTCCCCACCATGCAGCAACACACTCAAATGACCCAGTAGGACCCACTGATAGCACCATGAGGCCCAGGCTTGCTCTGAAACAGATGGCCACACCCCCGCCTCTATGATCTTTCTTCAGGCTGCATATCACAGAGTACTCGGCCAGTACTACTGCCTCCAAAATTGGTGCAGCATTTCCATCTAGCCAAGCCTCTGTGATGCAAGCCAGGTCTACTGAGGAGATCAAGTCCACTATTACAGCGGTCTTGTTCCTGATTGACCTGGCATTGCAGAGCACAGCCCAAGTAGGATGAGGGAAGATGACAGGAGCAGCCTCCTGCCCACCAACATAGGCGAAGCCCTTGGGTATGGGAATCAGGCAGGGAGGACCCCTCTCTATTTTCCATTTTGCCCCAGGGCACCCCCTGAACCTCACCATCCAAATCAAAGACTCCCCTGTACGCACTCAAGCATCCCCCTGCCCCGGCCCACTCCCACGAGCTATCCCTCAATCAATAATAAATAACAGTATTGCACTTTCTCTGAATACTCATGTATGGCTTGTCTTTCCTTTTTCAACCATGTAGTTTATATTTATGTATGGATTAGTTATGTATGGTGCAGTGTGGTTCAGCATAGCTATGAAGCCCAGTGGTGGAGGTCCCAGATGCCAGTTCTGGACTTTAGATGAGCAGACTTTAAGAGGATGCAGGAAGAGCTTATGGAGAGATTCAAAGAATCAGGCCAATTAGGAGGGGTGGAAAATAAACAGACGCAATCAAACGAGATTCATAAGGTAGCTGAAGCATGCCTCAAACATTTTTGGAAGGGAAAAAGGCACAAGAAACCTATTTGGTTTTCCAGGGGGGTGGGGAAACAGTTCTGGCAGAGAAGAATTACAAACCAAAAGCTGGGCTAACAGTAAACTGGTATGAGAAAAAGACCCTTCAAGATGTATCTGGATTAAAATATAATTTATAGCCGGCCCACTGGTGCAGGAGCATGGTGACTACCTGCGACAATGGTGACCCGGGTTCGGGAACGGACTTGGGACAACAGAGGACCGGCCAGGGGAAAAGGATTGAACTTCCGACGACTGCTCTCCTTCTCCAGGGGGGAGAGGATACAGTGTTCAGCGCAATGTGGACACCTAGTGGAGGCTGGGTGTACCACGTGCGCTGGCACCAAAAGCAAGCTCAGGGGCACGGCAGATGCTGGACATCATTGCATGTCCCCATCCCTGTATACCCCGAAAAACCAACACCGCTGGCTGCCTAAGATGAAGCCCACCCTCGGCTTCAATCAGCTTCCAGGATGGCCCCCTCGACCTATCCCATCATTTGCGGCACCTCAAGGGTTAGTGCTGCAACCCTGCCCTGGGGACAGTAAGCCAAGAGGCATCGAGGGGGTGCATTTAATGTGGAGGTGGGAGCAAGGGTCCGCGACCGGGCTGAGGTTCCGGGCAGCTGGGCAGCAAAAAGTACAATAAAAAAATATATATATATATATATATATATATATATAATTTCTAAACCAAGGTTAAACTCATAGCAGCAGTATTCACCTCTATGAGGTTACAGACAAAAACCCAGCCTTCAAAGGTATAAGGCTGATCAGTTAGAGACTAACAGGGAGTTCTACCTTTGCAAACTGAAGGAAGCCAGTGATTCAGTAAGGAGGGATAAGGTGGAGGCAGAGCTCAGAAAAGCACAAAGGGGTGAAGAGAAATGACAAAACATTTGTAGGCAGTCAAGCAGAGAGCAAAAATGGGAGGACTGAAAGGTTGAAGAAGGAGGGATATGGATGTAGAAAGAAAAATGAATAGTTCTGCTCAGTTTTCACGTCTGAAGACAGAGGGCCCTGCCAGAATGTGGCATTAAAGTAAGGAAAGAGACTAAAATTGTGATGGGGACCTTAATGGAGGACAGAGTGCTCAAGGGTTTGAGGAGACCCGTTTCAGATGGAGGACAATGGCTAGGCAGTGGTCATCATGTATCTGGAGTTCAGCAAGGCCTCTAACTCACTGTCCCACAGATGTCTTGTGAAGAAGTTACGCGACTTGGGGAGGCAGGGAAAGATGATACAAGCTAGGCAGAGAACTGGTTTGGGACAAAAACCACAAAGGGTAGTGCTAAATGGAAGGTACCCTGAGGTTAGAAGGGTGACCAGTTGTGTGCCCCAGGGATCAGCCCTGGGTCACATGCTCATCAATCTGTTTATATGCGACTTCGGAGAAGGGATCAATGGCAAAATGTGCCTCCTGGCACATGACACTAAGATTTGTGGAAGGGTGGACAGGGAGAGGTTAAGTTGAGACATGAAAGAGGGCCTAGAGAAATTAGAAAAGTGGTCCAAGACTTAGCAATTCCAATTTAATGCTAAAAAAAGTGCAAGGTCATGCACATGGGGAAAAGGAACCCAAAAACGGTACTGGCTGGTGAGAGGGGGGCAGTTTACACCAAACCTTAGAGGAAAGGGATCTGGGAGTCATCATAGTGACAGCCTCAAGAACGCTTGTGGTGATTTGCATATACATCCCATGATGCTTTGCATTATGGGGGTATGTGTGATTTTGTATTTCTCAAGAACACTGCCCGGTGTAATAATGCATATGGGAAAACCAACATGATGCTAGGTGCATAGGCAGGGCCTTTTCCAACAGAAGGAAGGACGTGATCCTGCACATCTACAGGTCCTTGGTAAGGCCGCACCTAGAGTACTATGTGCAGTTCTGTAACCCTCGCCTCCAAAAGGACAAAGACTGCTTAGAAACAGTCCAGAGTTGGGTCCCAAAATGATACATGGGAGACAGGGTAAGACCCATGAGGAATGACTGGCTGACCTGAATATGTACTCCCAGGAGCTGAGAATGGAAAGGGGGATATGATTAAAACTTTCAAGTATCTGGAGGGAATAAACAGGGTGGACTGCGACCAACTGTTCAGGCAGTGTGAGGAGGATGCAACAAGAGGGCAGAGGTACAAGCTGGGGGGGTTCAGGAAAGATGTGAGGAAATGCGTCTTCATGGAGAGAGTGGTAGGCAGATGGAACCGTCTACACAGAGGTTTGGTCAATGCTGAGTCAGCTACAGGTTTCAAGAGATGCTGGGATAGACACAAGGGTAGGGTGGAAATAATGGGGGGGGCAATGAACTAACAAAGTGGAGCTGCAAGTTTGGAGCAGTGCACAGTCTCCATCACTGCTAGACTGGTGGGGACTAATGTAGGAACTGGGGTAGACACGATAAGCCGGGGGTCTTGTTCTGCCTATAATATGTTACGTTTCAACGTATTTGGGTGGTCAGAGCAAAAGCTAAGTACCAATAAAATGACTGTATTGTGCAGAAAATAAGTACTCTGGCACTGTCTCTATATGTAGGCATATGTAGGATGAGGGACAGTGTGCACCCTGGCCTCAACCACTTGCCTTTACAGTGCAAGCTCGAGAGCGGTCAGGCAGCATTATGCAAAGATGTCTAACATGGCGACTGGGCGGTCTGAACAAAATGATATTCAGTTAAGAACACTGTGTGGCAAACACTTGTGAGGTCATTTGGTTTAGAAATGTAGTTCTCCTTAAATTCACACCGTGAGTGAACTGCAGTGATAGGATTCGAATCTAGGCTCTAGTTTCACAGTTCTGCTCTCTAACCTCCAGGCTACACTGCTTACTAGATACGAACAGGAAATGAAAATATAGTTCCTCCTTCATAAAAGGTTTTCTGTACCATAAAGGCATGACCATTGGTTGGACTAATGCCAGTTAATCTAAGTCTAGGGTTATCATGAGGTATGAGGGGAAGCCAGTTGCCTTTTGTCTCTAGGGTCAGAGTAACAATTGGTAATCTATCCCCAATGGTGCCTTAATGGTATTCTTAGGCTGAACTTTTTTATTTATTTATTTTATTAAACTGTCTTTATATGTAATGAGGGTTTCCAGCCATTAATACAGTCCTTTTGGAATGCTATCAGACAATCAGAATGCTCCATTTCTAGCCACTGTTTTATAATTAAGCAATAAGCCACGAGGGGGTGTGGGTTATCGGCGGATTTACCACGGCTGGAGTGGTTTACCCACAAGGCGCAGCCGAGTGGGTAAATCCTCTCCAGCCGTGGTAAATCCCCCGATAACCCACATCCTCAGAGTGGCTTATTGCGATTATACCAAGGTTCATTCTTTTACAATAATAAAATACAACGTTTAAAGAGGTTACTTTGTGATTTTATTTTTATTCTATTTATTCCTGGGCTGCAGATGAGATGGCTATGGCTGAGCCTTTTTTTTTTTCTCATCAGCCAGCGATTATCATAGGATTTACACCAGTGGTAAACTGCCAGCCTGACCATTTCATTGGCTGTTCACTTATGTCCATGGTATAATGTACATTTTTCGTATCTTACAAAACATGAGGCATACATCAAACCATATGAGGACTCCTTGTGCCATTACATTGGAGCCCTTATTCTATCACTGTACTATAACACTCATTGCACACTTGGTATAATCATGTTGGCACCTACTGTACCTACCCAGCTATCTCTTTCAGTTGAAAAAGTTGCTACTGGGGCTGCCTGATGGGTGAGCAGAAGCACATCCTGCTTCCCTGCCTCAGGTTTGGGACCGGATTTGGGAGTGCTTGTGAATGCAGTGCAAGTCAGCCCAGAGAGGGAGAATTCCATATTCTGGCTTTGCAGGAGTCCTTCACAGTAAACCAGGAAGCCTGCCTCCTTGCGAGGGGGTGGCACCTGCCCTGTGGTGTGACATCCAAAGCCACCTGAGCATGACTCAATGTCAGTGGAGGTGGTAGGGACTTAGACAAGGCCCAAAAAATAATGTGCCTTAAACCACCTAATGATTGTTGCTGGCTCCCTCAGGTCCCTTTCCAAGTCCCAGCTTCCATAGAAGGGGTGGTGACAGTTGTTAGGCAGGGGTGGCTGTCAGGGGCCTGAATGACAGGGGAAGTTGATGACTCAAGGGCCAAACAGCTACATAGAGAAAAATAAAAGAAATAACTATTACCAAACTCCACACACACTGATCACTTCTAGGCACTTAACCTGCTAAATTACCTACCCTCCTATTATTTAATTTTCTTTTGACCAGTAACCTAATAATGTTGTAGTCTCGAGCATTCTGGTAATGCACCATTATCAGCTTTGTCTCATTTAGTTTTTAAGGAAACAGGTAACAACAAGGGTTATGTTACTGTACTACTACTCACCCCTTGTCTGTATGATGTGGCACAAGGCAAAGCAGGGGTTAAAATTCAGCAAAGATTGTGGGATTCTAACACTTTTAAACCCAATCTCACAATTTTGGGAACACCTGGGGGGGATCTCCCCTTACAAAATTAGACGATTATTTTCTCCATTTTCTCACAACTACTTAATTATTGTTCCCCCTTAAATTTTGGTAATCCCCCTACTTGTAAGATGCTGGTGAGGGGGATCCTGCTAGGATACAAAAGTGAATTTTAAGCCCTGCAAAGCTGAGTGCCACATGGCCATAGGGAGTGATTAACTGGACATTAATCTAACCCCTGGAGTACCTTATTGCTATTATTATAATTCGATACACACACACATCATTGCTCTTTAACATGTTTTTGAATACAATTTATGTTATTTTAGATGTTTTTAACATAATAGTCCTTCCATCTTAGATTTTTCTTGTTATTTGGATCTATGTATAGTAGTTGGATGATAAATGTATGGGTTAAGCATCAGCTTCTGAGCAGTGTATCATGCTGGCCCATGAGGTACCAACAGTATTCAGTAGGAGGCACCATTCAAAGTGCTGGCTACCAGTGTTCGGGTCAGTATCAGTTATATTGTTATTTTTGTTTCAAGGCAATGGGTTAGGATCCAGCAGTAGTCAGACACAGACAGAAACAAGCATTTGTCAATGCCGAATGTTTGCTTGTTGGTATTGGCATTGGTACTGCAGGAGTTGGACAGATGCATAATAGGAATGGCAGTGAAGTATTGAACTGACACCAACCCCCACCCCCACCCTGCAGAGACTGACAGGTGTTGGGGTGTGCCTTGGGGTCGTCAGCCATAACGCTCATGCCATTCACCTTCACCCCACCCTGCACACACTGACATGTGTCACGGTGTGCCTTAAGGTCTTCTGCCCTTACGCTCACCCCATTCCATACGGAAATAAGCTGAGAAGGGTGCAGTATAAGAGAATGGGGTGAATGTTAGAGACAAAAACCCCAAGGCACACCTCAGTGCTGGTCAGGGGCTGCTAGGGTGGGGATGGGGGTGGAATGGCATGAGCACTACGGCCAACGACCCCAAACCACACACTCAGTGCCTGTCAGTCTGTACAGGGTGGGGTGTTACGGTTGGAAACCCTAATGCCCTGGGTGTTTGTTGATATTTTTGCTCAAAATTTTCAACATGGGTTTTTTGGGACACCACCTCATGAAGAGTGGCACTATCATTTCATTACTCAATCCCAAAAGGTGATTTCGCACAGCGAATGCGCCATTCGGCGCAACAGAGCAAAAAGACATTTTGGACAGGATGTGAAAAATGACATCTGTACTGTTCAGGAGGAGGTGTGAAAAAATGGCAATGTTGAAAATCTGGAGTGAAAATATGAAACACTGGCGGAGTTACAAGCATGCATAGAAATTGTGTAATGCACGCTCCTAACGCAGTCATTTTTTGGTATTTGCCCACCAAATTTTCAACATTGTCTTTTTGGGTTCTCCCCTCATGAACAGTGGCACTGTGATTTCATTACTCTGTCCCAAAAGTTGATTTTGCACAGCAACTGCGCCATTCTGCGCCACAGGAGCGAAAACACGTTTCGGGCAGGATGTAGAAAATGACAGCTGTACTGTTCGTTCATAAGGAGGTGTGACAAAATGGCAATGTTGGAAATTTGGAGTTGAAATATTAAAAATTGGCGAGGTTATGAGCATGCCTACAAACTGCGCAATGCACACTCGTAACGCAGTCATTTTTGGGACTTTTTTCACCAAACTTGCAGCATGGGCTTTTTGGGACCCCACCTCATGAGCAGTGACACTGTTATTTCATTAACTGGTCCCGAGAGGTGATTTATTTATTGAAATGTTTCACCAGGAGGGCACACTGAACAACAAGTTGCTCGTCTCACAGTGCGACCCTGAGGGGAGGGGTTACATAGGGTTGTGAAGGATGGTCAGTTACAATAGTATGTGGGTAGTACAAACAATACAACATTGTAAGATTATGCAACAGTTGGAACACAAGGTATTGTACAATAAACAGTAGTGGAACATTGGGTAAATTACAATACATGTCCAAAATCATACAAAAGGACATATAAACGTACAAAACAGTAATAATGCGATAGAACCATTTATAGTGCATGAGTGTACCAGGAGCAGGATCGAGGTAGAACGCAAGTGCTGTTGGAGTAAAAAGGATGGGGTTAGGTTGTGCACATTGGTGACCCAGAAGGGCAGGTGGAGAAGAGAGGGGGAGAGGCAAGAACTAAATATGAGGAGAAGGGGTAGCCATTTCCTGATTTCCCCCTTCAGGATGTTGAGGAGCCTACCGGGGATCATGGTAGGAAGGCAGAAACTGGGGATAGGTATTAAGGTGGGTTAAAGCAGGAACAGCTCAGGAAAGGTAACTGTGTAGGGCAGAGGTAAGGGACTAGTTGGAGGAGGAGTGTCGTGTTGCAGGGCGGAGGGAATTCCAGATTTTAGGGAAACAATGGGCGAAACCAGTCTGACCAATGAGGGTGAAGCAGCGAGGGACTGTCAAGGCATGGGCATCATTTGATCTGAGAGAGTGGGTGGGGGGGTGGAGTGGAGTGGAGTGATTTTGCTGAGGATGAGAGATAGGAGGGGAGCCCCCCGAACTAGAATTTGGAGGTTAGTTTGGCACAGTGAGAGATGCGTCTGTGAGACAGTAGAAGGAAGGTTAGAGAGCGATAGAGTTTACAGTGATGGGAGCTGGAAGGGGAGTTGATAGCAAAGTGGCAGAAGGAGTTAAAGACAGTGTCCAACTCAGTCAGGGAAGATATGGGAGCAGCACCATAGACTACACCACAGTAGTCAAAGATGGGGAGTATCATCTTCTGGACAATTTCGCACCTCGCAGTCAGCGGGATGCAACTATGATTCCTGTACAGAGCACCAAGCTTGGGGCGCAGTTTCTTCAAGATAGCATCGATATGCACAGAGAAGTTGAGGTGCTTGTCCAGCCAAACTCCCAGATATCTAAATGAGGAGGCATCCTCCAAGATGGTCCCATCAAGGCTGTGGAAGGTGGGTAGTGCCAGGAGCCTAAAGAGTCTCTGCCTGGTGCCAAAGGTCATTGAGACAGTCTTCTTGGCATTTAGAAAAAGCTGTCAAGAAGCAAACCAGAGCTGAACTTGGTTGAAGTCATCCTGTAAGCTGGTTTGCACAGCAGCAGGGTTTTTGCCGGCACTGTACAAAACAGTAACATCAGCATACATGTGGATAGAAGAGGATGTGTAGGCTGTGGGAAGATCATTAAGGAAAATGGAGAAGAGAAGGGGACCAAGCACTGAGCCCTGAGGGACACCAGTATTGATGGGGAGTGGAGGGGAGATGGAATCAAGGATTCTCACCGACTGGATCCTGCCAATGAGGTAGGATTTAAACCAGTTGGTGGCTGACGGAGCAAGGCCAGCTGAGAAGAGTGAATCTAGAAGCAGGGGATGGGAAACTGTCGAAAGCTTTGGCTAGCTCGACAAAGATGGCTGAGGTGATCAGGCCGTCGTCCATCTCTGAAAGGATGGAGTCAGTAAGCCTGAGGAAGGAGGTGGTTGTTGAGTGGTTCTTCCGAAAACCAGATTGGAAGGGGGTGAAGAAGGAGGAATCAGAGAGGAAGGGTGATAGTTGAGAGAGAACTAAATGTTCTTGAAGTTTGGCAAGGGTAGGAAGGAGGGAAATGGGGCGATAGTTGCCAGGAGTGGATGTGTCACCACCCTTGGGGAGAGGAAGGATTACAGTGTGTTTCCAGTGTAACCCCCCCTACAAATGGGGGTTCCCAAAAAGTCTTCCTTGAGCTTGCCTAAATGCTCACTGCCCGGCTGGTGTCCTGCGTTTTAGCAGTTTAAATGTATTGCCAGAGAGTGCCTGTATAGCCTCTGTATACTGTCTCTTTAAGAGCTGCCTGGATTGCAGTTATAAGTAATCTGAGAGGGAGCTCTGTTGAAAGATGTAACTATTTGCTGAAAATCATTTAGAGTGATAATGATTATGTAGTTTGTCTAACCTGCCTTCTTTGCAGCAAGGACTGTCTTGTTTATCCCCGCCATTTGGCCCGGGACTGCGAATTGTACCAATCAGTTCAGGTGGGACCGAAAATGTAGCCAGACTACAGGAGCTGTCTGAAGTCAAAATCTATAGGAATTGTAGCTTTGGGCTTTTGACGCCTTTTTGCAACTGAAGGAGGAGCTCTTGCTTTGACTGACAGCCGAATCAGCCAACCAAACCTTTTGGATCTGAGGGACATCCCCAAGCTGCCTGCTGTTTAAGGCAGATCTAAGTTGGAAGCTGAAGGAGCAAGATGCTTGACAGTCTCTGTGGAAAGGCCTGAGTTTTGGCCTACATGTCTGCCTGCTGTCCTGAGAGGGGAAAGAGAACAGTTTTCAGACTGAATCCAAGTTGTGTGACTAAGGTAAGCTACTGAAGTGGGCCAGGCTCAACCTGAAGAAGAGCAAAGATTTTGCTGAATGCGATCGGCCTGTCAGGAGTTATAGCTACCTCTAAGCTCCCAGTGTGTGCAGAGACTTTGCGATTGTGACCGGGGAGTGCTTTGCCTTGATACAGTAGAATTCCCTTACATGTAAATGTGCTGTGAGCTGCTGGTGGGTTATGAGTTAGTTCCCCACTGTGTGAACTGTGTTCTGCTTGCTGGAAACTGTATCCAGCCCAAAATGGACTGCATCCAAGTTTGTCTCCATGCGGTCTGGGCCTTGCCAGACTGGCCCAGCCAGACTACCTGATGCACAGAGAAGCAATCCACGAGAGACCTGCCTGGGGATCAGCCCCCTGCTCCATGCTTGAACAGGAGTGATGCCTCGGCGACTCATGTGGGCCCTGCTTCTCCTGGCATTCCAGATCAACCACCTGCAGTCTCGATTTTCATCCAGCCTGTGTCCAGTCTTGGGTATCATGAGTAAATACCAGGGTAGTGCCCTGCAACAACAGCTTAATCTGAGTGTGTCATCTGATTGTCTTGTTCTTTCTTTCCTTTATGAACTGAGCCCTCTGGCTCCGGATTACAAATAGTGTGTACTGTGCATGTTGTGTTTTCCATCACAGGGCCCCAACCAGCTGTGACGCCGGCCAACCCCGGGCAACAGTCCTGGCTAGCCCATCTCTTCTCCACCTGGGTACCCAGAGGTGTGACTGTGTGGGGGATGCAAAGCACATGCATAACTGCTTGATTGATATAAGCTTTAAGTTAGTTAACCTGATTTCGCCCCTCCCTTGTTCAAGTCCCCTGAATAAATCAGATCTAACTTTTTCTGCACGTAATCTGACTGTGGTTCCAGTTTGTGCTCAAAGTACTGTACTGTTGCTATTTGCTGTGCATAACCTTGTTTTACAGGGGATCCCCGGGGTCGAGCCAGAGGAACCAGCCCTGGTGGTAAGTGCAAACAGTGTGGGTACTTGTGTGGTGTACCAGGGGTATTGTGAAAGTGATTATTGTACAGTGTTCAGGCCACTAGAGGGGAAAGGGGGGGGTTACAGTGTCCCGGAGGGCTGTGCCCAGGTTAGCTTGACCACTACCAACCCTGACCTCCAGGTGGAGGCTCCTGTTTCAGAACTCAGGCCCTTAACCTGCTACTAACCAAGCAGTCAGGGGTAGTAGCCCTTGGGATAGCACCACCTAGGGGTTACACCAGGATGAGGGTACTTGGGCAGAAATAAAGGACAGGTTAAGGATTAGAGAGATACGATAAGCAACTGCAGGAGCAGAAAGGTAGAGAAGTTTAGGATCGAGCTCATCTTGTGAAAAGCCTTTAGAGAGGTTGAGGGATAGGAGAGCATTAAGAGCTTCGTCAGAGGAGATAGTACAAAAGGAAAATGGGAGAGGGGTAGGCATTGGCTGAGGCGAAGGGCTGAAGTTAGTAGGTGGCAATGGGGAGAAGGAATTTAGAAGAGACATGGCTCATGAGGTGTAGTAGGCATTAAATTCATTGACCACATAGCCAGGGTCGGAAACTAGGAAGTTATTTATTTTGAGAACTGGAGGGGGAAGGTGAGAGTGGGGAGAGAATAGGGCACGAACTACCCTCCAGAATTCAGATGGAGAGTTAGTGTTAGTCAGGAATGAAGAGTTGAAATAATCAGACTTAGCCAGTCTAATAGCTTTAGTACATGAATTGCGTAGCATTCTGTACTTGGTGTAGTCATTTGGATGTTTAGTAGATTTGTGTTTTCTCCATACAGCAACCACAAAATCATGTATTGGGACCCAGAAACGAAATGACAGTGTCAGTGTTCATGAGGTGGGGTACCAAGAACTCCATGTTGAAGATTTGGGACCAAAACTCCCAAAAATGACTGAGATATCAACCTAAGTTGAATCCCCCCCATTAATTGCCATTATAGGGCTTACTGTGGTTTTCTTCAGTTTGCAGTCGGCTTTTGAAGAGCGCAAACGTGTTCCCGGTCCACAAAGATTGCAGCACCAGACCTGGAGGTAAGTATGGGTGAGGGGGTGGGTGCGGGAGGAGGGGTGCAGAGGAGGGTCGGGATGGGGAGGGGCAGCGAGGATGATGAAGGACCGTTTTCTTTTTCTTTAGGTTTGAAGAAAAAAAAAAAAGACCTTGGGGTATGGTTTTCTTTTTTACAGATGAAATAGTATGAAAAATAAATTTTGGCACACTGAGGTGGGCTCCCAGTGTGCCAGACTAGTGGTGGGGATCAAGGATTGGGCACCTCGAGGTCAGCTAAAAAAAAAGAGGGCATGGGGAGCACATTTGACACCAGGAGTGGGCATCCTGGTGTCGGAAAAGATAAAGACTACTTGGCACACTGGGTGGACTCCAGTGTGCCACACTCAATGGGGATATGTTGACACGGGATTGGCACCCGATGTCAGCTTTGGGGGAGGTGTGGTGGGTGACAGGAGCCACCAATTATGTAAAGCCACGGCATGGCTCATTTATTTGTTTATTAACATGTTTCACTGGGAAAGGCACACTGAGCAAACTAGTTTCTCGTAACTTCAGCCATGCGCATTACTGTGCACTGTAATGTGCATGGCTGGAATGTGCCTGGTTGACGGGAAGGGGGGGAGAAGAGATCTGCCACTGCAATGACGAAACTGTCCCTGACTGGAGCAGCAGATTTCTTTCAAGTGCGGCTCTCACTCTGAAACTGCCATCATCAGCTGCTTCCCTGTTGATGGGTGGCTGAGGGACACGCCCATTAAAGTGTTCCCTGCATTTGCCACAACACTGCCACACCTATGCAATGCTCTACTAACCTCAATATGTTTATAGTGTATGGTGGAACGTTGTTGAGCATGGAATCCATGCTCAGAACAGCATTGTTGTTCTGTCTTGACTACATCACGATGCTGTTTTGTTGCACTGTGTACGTCACCAGTGCAGCATAACAACATCAAACATAGTTGTGCATGCATGATAAAGGGACCAAGGTGGTGAGAGACCAAACGGAAGTTACCGGCGCAAGAGCAACATGCCACAGTAAGGCATTTTAAAATGATTTGGGGGACATTGTTTGCCAGGAATGAGTGCCCATACACTATAAAAGACTGTATGAGCACTCATACACAGACAAGGTTATTTTCTGATCTCGTGGTTTCGTGGCAATGAGACCTCTTGAGCTGCGCTCTCAAGGTCTCTTGTCACCACAGAAACCACTCGATCAGAAAATAACTTTGTTGTGTTTGAGTGCTGATACACAATTCTCTATCTTGTACACTGCATGCGCAAGCAAACACAAAAAGAAAAAAGGAAAAAAGCAGACCCATCAGTGTTAAAACTGCTGCTGGTCAGTAGGGAAAAGGATTGCAGGGACTGCTACATTTGGATGGACTGAAGCTGCTGTTTTTTTTTATTGGAGGGCTGGTGGTGGAAATTTTCCATACACAGAACCTGCAGAGGAGGGAAGAAAAGGCCTATAACCTTGAAGTTTAAGTCTACTGAGTCCATCTGCAGTCAATTAAGTTCTGGCATCCAGATGATATGTATTCATGAGCATATTATGCGACGAGGTCCTGCATACTTGGGACCGGATCAGGTGCATTCAAGGGTACTAGGAGAGTTGAGGGCGGAACTGGCGGGGCCTCTGGCCAAGCTGCTTAATCTATCCCTCGAATCAGGGTGGGTCCCGGGAGACTGGAAGTGGGTGCAGGTGGTACCACTATACAAGGGGGGGGGGAGAAAGGATGACCCTGGCAACTACCACCCAATCAGTCTCACCTCCGTGGTGGGCAAGCTGATGAAAGCCCTTATAAAGGAGAGGGTGGCAGAGGAGAAAGGGCTAATCGATGACAACCAACATGGGTTCACAGGTGGTAGGTCTTGTCTGACCAACCTGGCAGAATTCTTTGAGGGTGTAACAGAGGTGTATGATTGGGGGGAGCAGTGGATGTGGCCTACCTGGATTTCAGGAAGGCGTTTGACTCCATCCCCCATAGAAAGTTGGTAAGCAAGTTAGGTAGTTTGTGTGTGGGAGCTAAGCTTACAAAGTGGGTGGAGGATTGGCTGGGCGGAAGGACTCAGAGAGTGGTGGTCAATGGGAAGCACTCCAGAGAACTAGACGTGACAAGCAGGGTACCCCAGGGATCAGTGTTGGGCCCCATATTGTTCAATGCATACGTGGGGGATCTAGTGGAGTGTCTAAATGAAAAGGCATGTCTGTTCGTGGACAACACAAAAGTGTACAACAGGATGATGCTCCGGGTGGAGTGGAGAAAATGAGGCAGGATCTAGCCAGGCTGGAGGAGTGGACGGAAAGGTGGCAATTGCATTTCAATGCAAAAAAGTGTAAAATAATGCACATAGCGCACAATAACCCAAGAGCTAATTGCTGCCTGGGGAGGAGATACTGCAGGTCATGGAACAAGAAAAGGACCTGGGAACTTGGATAGCTGACATTTTAAATTTTAGAAACCAGTGCGAACGAGCAGCTGAGTAAGGCAACAAGAATGTTGGTGTGCATTGTGAGGGGCTTCACAAGTAGAAGGAGGAAGGTGATCATACCGCTATACAAAACACTGGTCAGACCACAGCTGGAGTACGGGAGTTCAATTCTGGAGTCCCCAATTGTACCGTGACAAGGACAGGTTCGAGAGGGTCCAGAGGAGGGCGACCAAGATGATCCAGGGGATGCAAGGGAGGCCATATGGAGAGAGGCTGGAGGAGCTCGGTCTGTATACACTGGAGATGAGAAGGGAGAGGGAGGACATGGTGGAAACCTTCAAATACATGAAGGGAATAAATAAGGTTAAAGGGGACAGCATCTTCAGACTGATCGAAAACAAAACTACCAGAGATCATGCACTCAAGCTGGAGGGGGGCAGATTTCAGGGGGGATGTAAGGCAGAGATACTTCTCACCAAGGGTTGTAGGGCCATGGAATAGGTTACCAGAATGAGTAGTGGAGGTGGATATGGTAGAGAAATTCAAAAGGACATGGGATAACTACAAGGGACTAGGCAAGGGAGGTGAGGGAGGACAGTGGAGTGGGAGGTAAAAGGCGTGAGGGGGTGGGCTATCTCTTTTGGGCAGACTAGATGGGCTGCATGGTCCTTTTCTGCTGGCAGGATTCTATGATACCTATCTAATATTAACATAAGGTACGCGGATTGTGACTGACCAATCGTACTGTTGGATTTTATTTACCATTTTAATAAATCAAGTTAATATGCTTGTGTTTGAGAATCAAAAAGACTACTATCCTGGCGAACAATTTTAAAGAAATAAACAAGACTACAGCAGCGCATTGCAGTTTTTCAGCCACTAGATGGATCACTTAGAAAGAAGGAACTATAGTCTACTAAAGGTAGGGAGCTGGAAGGCACATCATCACCTTGTGCAAAACTGGAAACCCACCATACCATACCTACAGAACAACTGAACTATTCAACTTCTTTTCATAATCACACACACAGTGTCAGTGTTAACTGCAAATTAGAAAAAGTGATGTATCTTACAACAGTCCCAGAGCCCATGGCTCTGAACGGAATTGCTGCAGCCTGATGCCAGGCATGTGAGTTCTGTTTATGTCCCCCCACACACACACACACACAATAAGTCCACTAGTCTCCAGAAAGACCAGTCCCCAGATGCTCCTTCTGCGGACAGCGACCTGTGCTGAGATCTCTTTTCAGACTGAGTTGCACAAAGAGTTACCTCTTACCTGGTCCCCCCACTGCTATCAGTCCTACACAATCAGACAGTGACTCCTTACAGTAACCCTCTTCCAAATCAGAAAACTGCCAGCCTGCTGCCAAGCTTCTCTTAGAGGGTCACTGCCTAAGATTATCTAACAGGAGCAAGAAACTGAGACCTGATGCTCACCATCTCAGCTCTGCCATTCAATGCAGCTACCTATCTCTCTATCTCTGCTCCAGCTCTTCCGGCAAACACAAATCACATTTCCCACAATGCAGTGCTGCTGACCAGGAGCCTAGGATTTAAAGACACAGTACGCATATTTATTTACACTGTAACCCTCACTGCACCAGTGAAACTGACCACCACTCTTCATTTTGCCTTAGACAGGGATGAGACAGCAGTGGCTATTTTTTAATTTTTTATTTATCAAAGGCATTTGGTCTGGTTCACAATGGTCGCTTGCTCTCCAGCATAGTGCAGTGGTTTAAGACTCTGAGCTGCAAATCAGGAGACCTGGGTTTGAATCCCACAGTCCCCACTTGCATACTGTGTGACCCTGAGCAAGTCACTTGATTTTCCTGTGCTCCCAGGTTGTACCTGTAAACAAGCTTTCAGCTTAGTGTGCTATTCCTGGTTAAACAATTGAAAAAAAAAAAAGTTCAGGAACATGAGTCTTTTGGATAGTGCTGTAACCTGGTTTAAAAGTTACTTGTTGAATAGGCAACAAGAAGTAATGTTGAACACTATTTCATCTTTATTGGCTTGTATGGAAATTGAAATCCCAGAAGGACTGATATTAAGTCCACTTTTATTTAAGATTTTCTTGAGTGAGTTATCTTTTAATGTTTTTTATTGCATATTTTATTTTAAGCAGATGATATTGTTTTGTTTTATTAGATATTGATAAACTGGGTTTAAAGTTGCAAAAAGATTTTTTGGTTAAGGAAAAATGGGCTGTTAATACAGCCAAAAAAAAGTAATGCATTTTGGTAGTAAACAGGAATTGGCCGTGACCCCACTTACTCAAAAGTTCAGCGATGAAATGGGAAAAGAGGATGAAATGGAATATTGTTTTAAGTATTTTGGATTTTATTTGGATGAACATCTTTTGTTTAGTTCTCATATATATTTTGTAGTTAAGATTGTAAATATTCCTTTTGGTTTGTTATATTAGATTCATAATTATAGTGTCAGTGGCTCAGCAGGTGTCACACTCACGTCTGAGGCTGGGAGATCTGAAGTCTGTGGATTCTATCCCCACATCAGGCACGTGGGTTAATATCCCAACACTGCAGTGCAGCATGAGGGGGTGCTGCACTCCTGAGGTGCCATCTTTTGGATGAGATGTTAAACGGAGGTCCCATCTGCCTGTTCAGGTGGATGTTAAAGATCCCATCGCACTACTCAAAAAGAGTGGGGGACATTTTTATTAAGTAAACAAAAACCATAATACAATGAAGAAAAAAACAGAAACAAATCATCACAGATGCATAAAACGTACATCAAACAAAAATAAAACCATACACATATTCAAACATAATACACATTATTTCAACAAGGAAGAGAAGAAAAAGAAAAAAAAAAAGAGATAGTTTAACCTACCCAATCCACATGTTTCCACAGTAAAGTACCTACTTTGTTCCCCAAAGTATTAAATTCATAAGAATGTAGTGCATCCAAGTCATCCTGTATGTGGAAAAAAACTTCTTGCCTAGAAATAAATTTATTTTGTAATATTCGGAAGCAACGTGCTTGCCAAATATGCCACGTAAGACATGCCATAATGACATACAGCGTACTTTTATTCCATTTACTCCAGATCCTTGGTATTTGCCCTAATATCAAAAAATCATATTGAATATATTCAAAAAGTGATTCACCCCACCAAAGTGCCAAAGCAGACCAAAAAGATTTTGTGTGTGTACATTCAAAATATAAATACTGTATTGTCTCAAGCTGTCCTTGACAGGCAGATTCCGGACACAATCTCTCACTTAGTTGTTTGTGCTTATGATTTGCTCTCACATTTAATTTCTGGTGAGCACATAACCAAACTATATCTCACATCTTTTCTGGTATCCTAGGTTCAGTCATGCTGGCCAGCAGGAAAGACTTATCTGTACCAGTAGAGATAACAAAGAGGGGATCCTCATAGTAACATACCGAGACAATCCAATTATAAAAGGCCTTTCGTTCATGTGTCACAAACCATCTCAATTCAATTTTCCATAATCTAATATATTTAAGTGTATATTGGACATAAAAAGTAAGGGTTTATTCTACCGGGTGCCATTTCCCTCTACCCCAAGCCGCTAAAAAAGGGGCTCCCCATAGGGACATGCACATATTTCCCATGTTCATTTGTTTGATCAAAAGAGGCCAAATAGAAGCATAAAAAAAATTTCCAAAAAAATGAACAATAGGATGCATCATACCCAAGCCTCCCTCTTTCCAGGGCCTGTAGGTGTGCACTCTCTTCACTGGGTTCAATCGACTACCCTACAAAAGCTGAAAAAAAAAAAAGACCCAAAATTTTAGAATGCATGTCAGAAGGTAAGGGAAAAATACGTGACAGAAAAAGAAAAAGTGGAGCAATATAAGATTTTAGCATATAAACACGTTTTTTTCGTCATCTTCCATGATTGCCATTTTTGAACTTTCAAAAGAGCAGTATCATATATCTCATCCCAATTACTATGCACAGAGTTCTGTGAACCAAAAAAAAACACCAAGAATCTTCACTGTAGTAGTACGTATCGGAATATTAAACAAAGAAACACTAGACTCATGCCCCAAAGGCATCAAAGAGCATTTAGATACATTAATTTTTATACCAGTGCCCAATTGTACAGTACTAAAGAAGTCCAAAATACATTTCCCAGAATCAATATCTGCTATTGAGCAGATGCAGTCATCAGCATATGCTACTATTTTAGGAAAACAAAGGTCTCCTGAGGAAGTAATGGCACGAATATTTACATCCCTATCAATATAACGCAGTAAAGGGTCCAAACCAAAAACAAATAAAAGGGGACTCAACAGACAGCCTTGCCTAACTCCAATTTTGTATGGGACTGAGATCCCTAAATGTCCGTTAACTAAGGGAGTTACTTTTACTGAGCAATAAAGAGTTTTAATGATGTCCAAAACAGATAACAGTATGCCATAATATTCTAAGATAGACCAAAGATAGTCATGACTCAATTTGTCAAAAGCTTTTTCTAAATCTAAGGTTAAAAGATAACCAGTCACCTTGTGTTATAAACCTTGCTCAATCAATTCTCTAATAAAAATCAAATTCTATGAGATATTCCTACCAGGGACTGCACATGTTTGAGTGGGAATTAACAATTTTTGTGAAATATCTGAAAGTCGGTAATTTAGAATTGTAGCCAGAATTTTATAATCTGTGGTCAGGAGACTCAAAGGTCTCCAATTCCTCAAAAAAGCAGGATCTCCTTTTTTATAAATAAAAAAACATCACCCCATTTCCCATACTAGGGGTGATTCTGCGTTCCTTCCAAATTTCTTGAAAAACAACCACCAGCCATGGTGCAAGAAAATCAATGTATTTTTTATACAATTCATTTGGCAGTCCGTCCACACCGGGCTTCGTATGCATTGATAAATGACCAATGGCTTTCTGGACTTCAACCAAAGTAAATGGGGAAATCAAATGTGAAATTTCAAGTTCAGAAAGTGTCGGAATATCTAGAATATGAAAAAAGGAAGGAAGACATTCTGAAGTAAGTCTCGAGAAATTCTCTACAACATACTCCTGCACAAAATTTCGGATACTCCGCGTATCAGTTGCTATAGAATCATCAGAAAATTTTAAAGTAGTCATACATAAAGGTGGCGAATCCTGATCAGAAACATCTAACGGGTTCACCTGTTTTCGTGTACCAGAAACCAAAAATTGTTGTTGATTCCTGTATCTTTTTTCCCTCATGAGGAGAAAGGTTGCCATTGTCTCCTTAAGATTCAAAAACTCCTGCCTCTTTACCCCTGTCGTAGAGACTGCCTGTGACAATAAAGCCATATATCTTGCTCTATATCAAGATCATGAGATATGAGTTTTGGGCCTTTTTCCGTGAAATTTGTAAAAAGCAACTTTAGGTCCTATTTTGTATCCTCCCACCAGTCTATGGGACTATCATAGGAAGGTAATATCTGGCGGTATAGAAAAAAGAAAGTTATCTGAGTATCAATTGTCATATCAAATAAAAGGGACTTATTTAGTGTCCAAAAACCACAACCTAAGGTAAGTTTTTGGTAATTTCCAAGAATTATTTTCACAATTAAATGGTCAGATGTTTCTAAGGGCAAAGTAGAAACAGAACAACAAGAAATCCGTTTTGAAAAAAAAAAACAAAAATCTATTCTTGTAGAAATAGAACCTTTATGAAAGGTATGTTCTGGCTTTTGGTGTAATGAGTCATATGCACCTACCAACTGATTAATTCTTAAAACAGACGGTAAAAGCACTTGTGTCACAGAATAATTTTGAGTTTTAGTCCCCAATCTCTGGCAGCCAGACCACAATTAAAATCACCCCAACCCCATATAACCAACTTTGAAATGTGTAAATATGGGGAGATATGATGAAATAAAGTTACTCTAGCTGCTTTAGTCTGGGGGGCATAGATATTTATAAGACGATAAGCACATTGAGAAACAACTATATCCATTAGCATTACTCTACCAGGAATTAAATCCAAAAGTTGTAACACCTTAATATGCTGACTGGAAAAAAACAAAATCTCCAGGTCATCACAAACCTCCTCCCTGGCTGACCAAAAGGAAGCTCCCGAACGCCAGTCCTGACCTGCTATTTTTATATCTGCCAGCGAACTTAGTCTGGTATCTTGTAACAAAATAATAGACCCAGGATGTGTACTAAGACTGGCAAAGGTAAGGCGTCTACGTGCTCGAGATTTAATATTGTTCACATTAACAGTAAGAAAAGAGAGAGCAGTGGTCAGGAAAAAAAATTAGGGAGGAAAGAAACCCCAAATGTGAAAAGAGGTACTTCACTTCCGTTTTTTCCTCTTTTTTGCTTTGGGTTTGTCCTTAACCTCAAAGTCAAAACATGGTCAGGAAGAGGGATGTAACTGAAGAAAATCAGATTCGACCTCATCTTCCTCTCCCTCATGATCCTGTAGAGGGCAAAAGAGTTTGTTACTTGAGTGAAATCAACCTCAGAAAAAGGAGTAAAGCCCAGAATGAGTTCTACTGGTTTTAGATCTAGTGACACGTTGAAGGGAGTTTCAGACAAAACCTCTGGTGGAGGCATACAAGAGGCATCCTGCACCTCTATAGGAGTAGGGACTATAAAAGGGTCAGGAAAGGATGTTGACAGGGAATCCTGATCAGGGTCCTCTTCATTAGACCCATGGCCTACAACCTGGGATGAGACCTTATCTAAAACAAAGGCTGAGGTAGAGGCCAATGCACCTGCATCCTTAACATCCAAGACCTGTTTTTGAGAAACCTTTCCTACAATAGGACTAGAAGGGGTCTGAGGATCCGCAACTGAATCTGTAGCATGCTCTAGTAAATCCTGTAATCTCTGCGTTCTTTTGTGCATTGGCACATAAACATCCTGTTCTGCCCTAAGGGCAATCCGCTTTATTGTGGGAAGCCCACGAACAGGAAACGAAAAGTGTGCCCCTCTCCTCACATAAATTACACTTCATGGGGTTTCTGCAATGTGCCCCCTATATGGCCTAATTCCCCACATAAACCACATTTCTGCTGATCACAGACACTGCTTAGATGACCTAAAGCCCCACATTTGTAACATGCTCTTGGTTGTCCCGGGTAGAACAGAACCCCTCTATCCCGTCCTAAAAAAAACAATTAGGCAAATGCTTAGCATAACCATTTTCTAAAGGTAAGTCAATTGAATATCTTCATCCCCCTGTCCAGAGATGTTCAGCATCAAGTATAGGTTCCAGGGAGCCTTTTATAGAGCAATGTTTCTGCTACCAATAGGTTATGTCAGCCACGTTCACCCCCTCATTTCGAAATAAATCATAATTTTTTTAAACAGGTTTGGTCAAAGGGATAGCTAGAAAAGGTTTCCATAAAGGTGTGTGTTTTAAGGTTTAATATTGTTTCCAAAATCTTTCCGGACCTACTGAGTGTTTAAAACTAATATCAAAAATCGAGTCCCCAGGCATATGAATCAATGCATAAATCTCATAAGTATAAAACCTCATACTGTTTTTCAATAATTCCTGTCCAACGAAAAGTCTATTAGGAACCTCATCCTGTGATCCCCGAAACTTCAAACGAATCGCATTTCGTCTAGCTGCAGGTTCAATTCCCAACCCAAAAGTAGCAGGAAATAATCGTTCAGCAGTTCTGTCATGCCACACAATGGGTCTTTGGTCTTTTTCAGGCTCTGTTACCACAACTGGTTGTTGTGCTATGCCATTATCGATAGAGACCTCAGGGAGGGAAAGGGAGGGGACTGGTGGTGGTAAAACACCCTCCTCCAACATTCTAATGTTTTCCAAAATATCTGAACTGGGATTAGTAGGGGAAAAGTGATGAGTTCAAATTAGGCTGTCCAGGAGGAAAACTTACATCCATAGATGTTTGTAAGGTCTGAGCAGCCTCAGGTCCTGTACATTTGCATCCCAGGATTTGCCATCCAGTGATCTAACCCACCCTGTGGCTGCTGGGGCTGAGGACACCCATGCAGCTGTAACTGGAGCATCGGATGAAGTATTGGGACAGGACTGTCATCCACGGAGGGGGGTTCTAAATTAGGTACTGAAGGCATGTGTTGAAAGTCTGCACTGGAGACTTCCATGGCACCCTCAAGATCCTTGCAGCCCAAATCTGTATGGGAAGACCGACTACCAAGGCCCAACATAGTGTCTAAAACTCCCGCAGCGGCTGCTGCGGTGGATGGAAGATCAAAAGCCGGCTGCATTTCTTCAGATATAGGAAAGCGTTCAGACTCACCCAAAGCTTGAGGGTGCTGAAAATCTGGAACAGATGATGCCAAAACAAGAAAAGCACCTGCACCATTTTCTGTGGCCTGCAAACCCACCTCAGTAAACAACGTTGGTCCCAGTACACACAATTTCCTGTTCCGGTTCCCGTCCGTCGTGAAAAATCATACGATGTTGCTCAAGTCTTGCAGCAAAGCGTTCGCCTGAAAGTATTGGGATTCCGGATCTTGTAGATGTTTTCAAGCTCCTCCACTGCTTTCGTCACAATCTTCTGATGAAACATCCTTCCGATCAAAATGAGGTAAAGAAACCACTGCCGACAGCGCCGTTCAGTAGGTTCCATAATGGAAATGCAATGCAAGTGAGAGCTGAGAAGAGACCAGCTCCCAGCTCTCCACACGTCCTTCCTTGCTGGCGACTGCAAGCACACTGACGAAAAATCACCAGCAGCGCCCTCCAGAGTAGGGGAATTTCCCCAGTGACCTGGCCAAATTTCCCCCATTCACTAAAAATACCACCAACAGCTTAATCTGGTTCAAGGTCAGTTGGCATTCATCTGTATCCCCCGTGTCATGCCTGAAAATAGGCAGAATTTGTCTAGTGCACTTAACAAGTCAACAAAAAAATAAATAAAAAATAATTGTTTCTCATTTAATTAAAAAAACATTTTTTGACGTCGTTCAATCTCTTGTGTCATTTGTGATTGATTATGGGTTACCAGTGTAGTACTGCTGGGACTCAGCTGAATAGAATAAAGATGCTGTACAATATTGCCTGCCGTTTTGCACTGTTGAGTCCAAGATTGACCTATCACTGTAATTTATATTCCTCTTTAGACTGGTGTTCTGAATGGCAATGTACTGTTTTGGCATTTTTGGAATGGTTCAGTTAAATTTACTTTCGAAAACTATACTGGGTCTATAGATACAACCCATGTTACAAGATCTACATCTTCACCTGTTTTCCAACTTCCCTTGTTTAAAATGTCCACAGCACAAAGGTTCTACGTCTATCAGGTCATAAGTGAATAAAGAAGACTGTCATCATCAACACAAAAGGTCAGATCCTATTTATTGTTTGAGACTTGTGAAACAGGATTGCATTGAAAATTCATGTTTCAGTTGTTGATTTGAACTGTATGATATTAATTACTTTTGTAAGATTAACAGTATAATATTGTCTCATTGTTATTCTTTGTATGGTTCTTAATTGTGTAACATTGTCTCATTATTTTATGTCTGGGTCCTCCATGAAAATGGGCATTTAAAACAGCAGTGCAAAATGGTACATTTCTTTTTGCTCCCTGTTGCAGGTCTCAGTCTTGATTAACTGTTCTGTTTTTTCCCAGAATGCCTATTTTACGCCCTGAAAACTCCATTTTAATTTTCATATTTGTATATGTTTCCATTGCAATTAGCCGCCATTGTGTGTGTCGCAAACATCCAGTGAGATGCATTCTGGGTAGCGCAGCACCACCCCACATCCCTCCTCTCCTTTTTTCAATGTGCGGTCCGGAGAAGTAACAGTATCGTGCACCCAAGCTGTGTGGCACAAGTAAAGATGACATCCTCCAGTTCCAGCATGGAGGAAGGGAGACGTCTGATGGTTAATGTGAGCACCGGAGGGTATTTTTTACAAAATATGAATTGGTAGAGGCGTCGCGTAGTGCAGACTGTCAGTGAAGTGATTTTGATACGGCCTGGCAATCGTGCTGTAGGCCGAGAAAGCAAAGCCTGATTCTACTCTGTCTTTTCATTTATACTGTCAGTTTCACATTTACTGGGTGTGGGGGCGGGCAGGGTGGGTTGCATATGTCAGGGGCAATAAACTGTTGTTTTTCCTCATGCCAAACCCTTCACTGTGAAGGCTGAAAACAACCTAGCTATAATGGTGTAAGCAACCATGAGGAAAAATGGAAGTAAACCGAGGATGCACAAGAGGGCGTCACGGGACAAAAACAAAAGGCGAATATGGCACCTGCGCTATTTCTTGTATAACACAACAATCTTAAACTTTAATTGATTTTAAAAAGTATACAGATCACTGAACATTGAAAGGTACATAGTCTTGAATCCGAATTCAGATGGAACCTATACAGCATAAACATAGAATTTCAGTAACCACTTCCTGGTTACCCAGTACTGCTGCTTTAATACTCATTGAGCTTACTAGTTAACACATTTCAAATAAAAAATAAAAATGAAACATCTGGGGCATGATGTATTTAGAATGGTACAAAGCATAGCTCAAATGTTTGCGCTGTGCTTTGCTATTGCCCAGGGGTCGCAGGATGCTATATTCAGACAGGCCCTACCTAACCGAATATAGGGCTATGTCAGTGCAGCGCTACGTGAGGTAGCACCACCCTGAGATGGCTCCCCTGAAGCTGGACTCAGGAGTTGATAGCACCAGAATGTTATTAGCAATTTTCGAAGGTACCAATGCAAATGAGCCCACTGGACATGCGCAGCACTAAGGGGCCATTTGTATGCCCATTATGGGCCATTTGCATGGGTAGAGGAGGCAGGTACCTCAGTGCTGCCCCCCTTAGCCATCCATGATAGCTGAGTTATCCCTGGTGCTAGTTGTCCCCCCTCCCCCCCGATCCCCAGTCCTGTAGTAAAAACACAATTCCCTGGTGCTAGTGCCCACTCCCGATCGTCAGCCCTGAAGCAACATATATAATATCACTGGTGTTAGTGGTCCACCCCACCCTCCAATTGCCTGCCCAGTAGTGACATAGTGGTTCCCTCCACCATCCAATAGCCACCCCTGAAGTGACATTTACAATCCCTGGTGTAGGGATCCCCCCATTACCAGCCCAGAATTAAAACAGAAAAACCTACATAGCACTCAGTGGTCCCCCAGATACAGGCACCCCCCACCATATTCTTATTGGTGATGCCATGGGTGCATACAGTGACTGGCATAGCCCTTCTCTGACTGCCGTAGATGTTCAGGCTGGAAGTACGCCTTCTATTTATAGGACAGAGCATGTCACCCTGTCCTATAAATAAGAGGCACTCTCCCTGACTGTACCTTTGGCAACCGGCTGAGGAGGTATGAGGAGGGCTGTGCTGGTCGCCATGTGCACCCGCAGCACCGACGATAATGATATGGTGAGTGGGAGGGTGGCTGCCCGGTACTGCAGGGGGTGAACCACTAGATACCAGGGAGGTTTTTTTGGTTTAATTCCAGGCTAGTGATCGTTGGGGGGGGGAGATCACTAGCACCAGGGATTGTATATGACACTTTGGGGCTGGTGGCCAGAGAGTGGCAGGGACAACTAGCACCAGGGATTGTATATGTCGCTTTGGGGCTGGCAGTCAGGGGGCACTAGCACTAGGGATTTTTATATGTCACTTTGGGGCTGGTGATTAGAGGGAGGGGGATTACTAGCACCAGGGATTGTATATGTCACTTGGGCTGTCGATTGGTGGGAGAGGGGACCACTAGCACCAGGGACTGTATATGTCACTTCCGGCTGGAGATCAGAGGGTGGGGGAGACTACTGGCACCAGGGAATTTTATTATAATATGGGTGGGAGTTGGGTAGGGGGCACTAGCACCAGGGATATTTCTTATTAATATGGGGCTGGGGTGCAGAGAGGGACCACTGGCACCAGGGAATTTTATGTTAATGTTGGGACTGGTGGTCAGGAAGGGGTTGCGGTGGACCGCAGAGGAGGGAATGCTCTCCCAGTGGCCAACAGGCTGGTTGGCAGCCACTAGGGTTGCGTGAAACTAGAAGAGGTTTTTATCCATGGTATTTGAACAGCACAAAGGGACCGTGCAAATGCTCTTGCACTATGCAACTCTGCTGAATATCAACTTGCACCAATATTCCTGTCCCTGCCCCACTATTTGCATACCATCCTGTTTGGTTTGCATGGGTGCTTCCCTGTTTGCCAGCACAACAGAGCCCTTTGAATATTGGGCTCCAGCACAAGGCCCAGTTTGCGCAGGCAAACACCGGTTAGCATCCGAAAAAACTTCTAAATACTGTGCCCCTGATATTCAAAACATTTGCACATGCAGTCTAAGTGTTGCTGCCAATTTTTAAACACCTCTTTCTGCAGATAATGCCCAGAGTCTTTATACACAATGGGCCCAATATTCAGAAGGAGCAAAGAGCAGTGCAAATGTTTGCGCTGTGCTTTGCAATTGCCCAGGGGTCCTAGAATGCTATATTCAGTCAGGCGCTACCCAAGTAAATATAGGGCCATGTCAGTGCAGCACTAACGCAGGTAGTGCCACCCTGACATGGGTCCTGAAGTTGGCCTCAGGAGTTGATAGCACCAGAGCACTATTAACAATTTTCAAAGGTACCCATGCAGATGATCCCATTGGGCATGCAAGGTGCTAAAGGGCCAGCTGCATGCCCATTATGGTCTGTTTTGTATGGGTAGTAAAGGCAGGTGGCGCACCACCATCCACCACTATCTGTGACAGCTGTGGTTATTTCTGTTCTAGTGGTCCCCTCCCTCTGATCCCAGTCCTGTAATAAGAAGTAAAATCATGGTGCTAGTGGTCCCCCCTCCCCAATCACCAGCTCTGAAGATAAATCTACAATCCCTGGTACTAGTGGTTCCTTCCATCCCTACCTCTGATCCCAGCCCTGTGATAATAAATAAAATTCCTGGTGCCAGTGGTCTCCCCCTCCCTCTGATCCCAGCCCCAATGTAAAAGTTTTGATCCATGGTGGTAGTGGTCCCCCAGTCACCAGCCCGGAAGTAAAAACAATCCCTCCCTGGTGTTCATGCCCCCACAGCACAGAGCACCCCTCCACTGATCTGACCTGGCATCCACGGTGCTGCGGGTGCATGCAGTGACCAGCACAGCTCTTTCACATCTCCCTCAGCTGTCGCCTTTATGTCCAGGCAGGGAGCTGCATTTATTTATAGGACAGGGTGACATTCCCTGTCCTATGAATAGGAGGTGCACTCCCTGCCTGGACATACTTCAGCTTGCCAAGGAGGTATGAGGAGTGCAGTGCCAGTCGCCATGTGTACCCACAGCATCGTGGATACTGGTTAGGTCAGTGGGAGGGGGTATCAGAAGCCATGGGGGGACACTGGACACCAGCGAGGAGTTGTTTTAACTTCTGGGCTGGCAATCTGGGGAGGTCCACTACCACTTTGGATAAAAAAAATTTACGTCGGGGCTAGGACTGAGTGGAGGGGAATCGCCAAGCACCAGGGATTTTATTTATTATAATGGGGCTGGGACTGAGGGAGGGAGGGGACCACTAGCATCAGGGATTTTATTTACTATTATAGGGCTAGGATCAGAGCGAGGGAGGGGACACTAGCACCAGGGATTTTACTTCTTATTACAGGGCTGGGATCGGGGGACCACTAGCACTAGAGAATTTTATTATTAATACAGGGCTGGGGATCAGAGGAGGGGGGACTACTGGCACCTGGAAATGTTATTTTAATGTTGGGGCCAGGGATCAGAATGGGGTGCAGTGGACCACAGGGGCAGGTATGCTCCCCAGCGGCCAACCGGCTGTTGGCTGCATTACCTCTGGTAGTCACTAGTGTTGCACTGAATCAGAGGAGGTTTTCATTGGTGGTATTTGCATAGCGCAAAGGAGCATGCAAACCCTTTGCGCCATGCAAAATCAATTGAATATTGGTGTTGTCCCTGCCCCACTATTTGCATACCTCATTTGGTTTGTGCAGGCGCTACCTGTATGCCCATGCAACAGAGTTTTTCAATATTGGGCTCCAGTGTAAGCCCAGTTTGCAAAGGCAAACACCTATTACCGCCCATGCAAACTTGAATACCGGGCCCAATGACTGTAGACGAGAGCAGTTCTGGTTGTAGGTTCTGTGTGCAGGCTACAGGTCATAAATACAAGCTGAAGTGACATATAGTTGCTGCTGGTTACACAGAAAATTTCAGCATTACCATTCTCTTTTCTATCACTTATGCAGCCTTCAGATAAATCCCCTCGGCTGCAGAAACAAGACTAACTAAATTGTGATTTCCCTAGAGTGTAGCATGACAGAAAGTTGAAATTTTCGTAAGATTTTATTTATTTATTTATTGAAGTGTTTCACCAGGAAGGCACACTGAACAATAAATTGCTCATCTCCCGGTGCGACCTGGGGTGAAGGGGAACAGGGAGATATGCACAAAGCAAAATATATAACAGACAGTACGCTGGGTGTATACAGTACAGTACACATCAAGGGCAGGGGTACAGGATGCAATATACAGCATAGTGGAACAGTTAGTAATTGAACATTTAAAGAGCTAGTAGTTTTGTACTTACATGCAGTTAGTTAACGTATGTTACAGTTGCAGCTGGAGGTGAAGTGTTAGTGAGAAAGACAGGATTCATGAAGAGTGAGGAAAACAAGTACAGCTGGAGGAGAGGAAGTTATGAAGGGCTTAAAAGAGGGAGTGAGAGGATGAGGAGTGACAAATTTGTTGGGGAAGGGCGTTCCAGATTTATGGCTCAGTGACAGGTTACAGTTATAAACATTCTTCTTTACTAACCAGTGGGAAAAAAGACATTTCAATGTTTCTGAACATTTTAAAGGGGTCACTGGTCCACTGTCAGTGCATTCCCCTGCCTGTGGACCAGCTATGCATCATGCCCTGAAGTGGGTGGTTGTGGCCCAGGGCAGCACCCATGTTTAGGGGTATAAGGAGGTTGCAGCTTGCAGGGAGCCCCTTGCAAACAGTTCTGGCACTGGTTGGCACAGTTTCTCATCTATTGTACTGAGACAGGACTTGAGATGGTGGAGGTAGAAATAATCACACAAATGCCCAGAGCCACACTCCATCTGTAATCTTTACTGGGGTGTTGTTATTCGAGTTCATTCTGGTGCACTGCAGCTTAGCTCTAAATTGTGTCACAAAGGCCCTGTATTTCATCTTCTTTACACATGGTATTATGGTAATTCAGGAGGCCCACGAATGGTCTCTGTCTCCAGGTCCTGTGGCTTGGCGGTTCTGGCCCACTGACAGAAACTGTGAACTATCCCATCCCTGATTCAGATGTGGCTGCTGCTAGCCAACCAGAGCCATCCTTTACCCCTTAAGTTTACCAATCTATCTACGACTCTGAAAGGAGCTGGGGAATGTTTTTCATAACCTGGGGCTATACAGCATACCAGCAAGGCATCCTACTGTCTGAAATCACTATTGCTACAATACAGCCACCGGACTGGCTATCCTTCACTATACCCAGATGCCCTAGGACTCCCATCACTCCTACCCTTATTTCATGGGCCATTCTCAGCCAGATCCTTTAGAGTGGGGCACTGAACACTAGAGACCCTCCATAGGATAGGTAACATAGGCAAAGTACAGAGCTTTTCAGACTTTCGTCCATTATGCTCACCTAAGTTAATTTAGTGCAAAATCCCAGCCTGATAGTGTTTATCAAGTCTATTTTTAAATGTCAGTGGATACTACTGCCCACCACCTCCAGTGGAAGTTTGTTCCATTCATAGACCACGTGTTGATTTAACCAGTTCTTAGTTCTCACTAGTCTGGTAGCTCTGGCCTTTGGCTGTAGGGGATGTGAACGAGCGTTATATGCATTTTTGCTGGCTTCCAACCCAGTGTATTCCCATAGGTCATGATCTGTCAAGGCTTTATGTATCAGACACATGTCACCTTGTTTCCTTCTACAATCTAATGAAAAGAGTTTCAACTCTTTAGTCTAGCGTTATAATCTAGTCCTCCCATGTTCTCAGTCCCTCTTGTGGCTCTTTTTTGGACCCTCTCTAGCACAGCAACATCCCCTTTTTTGTAAGATAACCAAACCTGGGATCCATACTCTTGGACAGGTATTACCAGGGAGGTGTACAAGGGTATCATAACATCCCTGCCCCTAGCAGAAATGTGCCTAAAATACAGTTTAAAACCTTATTTCCTTTCTGGGCAACACTCCTACAGTGTGATGAAAATGTCATGCCTTGGGTTACTAATATTCCCAAGTCCCTTGCTTCAGCTGTGATTCTCAGTGGCTGATTGTTGATGTTGTAACTGTGACCAGGGTTATTCTTTCCCAAATGCATAACAGTGCATTTATCTAAATTCAACATTCATTTGTATTTTGTGGTCCATTCATATATGAAGTCCAGAGCATTTTGAAGTTGAGTTTTGCCTTTATTTTCATTTACTATTCCCCAACTTGCAGTCATCGCGAATCTGGATAACCACATGTTCTCAGATTGGTATTGAAGTGATGTAACATACAGACCGAACAAGCATGGGCCCAGGACTGAGTCCTGTGGCACACCACTCTATCTGCTTTGCCAAGCGAGATCTCTCACCTGGCAAAGCCTCAGCGACCTGCCTCAGTACACTGAGAAATATAAGTTACATAGACTTTGACGGCAGATAAGGACCGCTTGGCCCACCTAGTCTGCCCATGTCCCTACCTACAGGATAAGCTGCAGATCCTAGTTAACCAACAGCCTATTTCTTCCTACCCCCCACAAGAATTGCCTTATGTCTATCCCATGCATTCTTGAATTTTCCCACAGTTTTAAACCCCACAACCTCCTCAGGAAGGCTGTTCCATGCGTCCTCCACCATCTTTGTGAAAAAATACTTCCTCACATTACCCCTGAGCCGTCCACCCTCTATCTTCGAATTGTGTCCCCTTGTTCTTGCACATCTCTTTTTCTGAAAGATGCTACCCCCTTGGACTTTGTGATTCCACTGAGGTACTTGAAAGTTTCTATCATGTCCCCCCCTCCCTCCTTTCCTCAAGGGTATACATATTAAGCTCCTTTAGTCTGTCCTCATATGACTTCTCTTGTAGACCCTGCACCATTTTAGTTGCCCTCCTCTGGACTGCCTCCATCCTGTCTATGTCCTTGCGGAGATGGAGTCTCCAGAACTGGATGCAGTACTCCAGATGGGGTCTCACCAACTGTCTGTAGATAGGGATAATAACTTCCTGTTTTCTGCTGGTGATGCCTCTCCCTACACATCCCAGAATCCACCCAGCCCTCCCTACTGCCTTCTCACATTGATGGCTAACCTTAAGGTCATCTGATATGATTACCCCCAGGTCCCTTTCCATTTTTGTTGTTGTTACTACCTCCCCCCCATTGTGTAATCTTCCCCTGGGTTTTTGTTTCCCAGGTGCATTATTTTGCACTTCTTTGCATTAAATCCAAGCTGCCATACTTCTGACCATTCCTCCAACCTTGCCAAGTCCCTTCTCATCCTTTTCATGCCTCCTTGTGTATCAACCCTGTTGCAGATCATAGTGCCATCTGCAAAGAGGCATACTTTTCCTTCCAGTCCCTCTGCAATGTCACTTATAAAGACATTAAAAAGGACCGGAACCAGTACTGAACCCTGCGGTACCCCACTAGTAAATCCACTTCAGAGTGGACTCCATTTACGATTACCTCTGTGTCCTATTGTCCAGCCAATGTTTTTGCCATGCTACCACCCTGGGACCCACTCCCAGGCTGGTTAATTTGATTATTAATCTTTTGTGTGGGACTCTGTCAAATGCCTTGCTAAAGTCTAGGTAGGCCATGTCCACAGCCCCTCCCTGGTCTACTACTTTGGTCACCCAGTCAAAGAAATCAATTAGATTAATATGACATGACCTTCCTGCTGTGAACCCATGCTGCCTTGGGTCCTGTGCCCCACTGGCCTCTAGGTACTCAACAGTTCTTTTCTTCAGAAGTGATTCCATCATTTTCCCTACCACGGAGGTCAAACTGACAGGTCTGTAGTTTCCTGCCTCTGTCTTGCTCCCACGTTTGAGAAGGGGAAGCACATCCGCCTTCCTCCAGTCCTCGGGTACCACACCATCCTCCCATGATTTGTTAAAAAGGGTAGTCAGTGGTGTCACTAGTTCTCCCCTTAATTATTTTAGAATTCTGGGGTGAATTCCATCAGGCCCCACTGCTTTGTCCACCTTCAGTTTTAGGAGTTCTTTCAGAACCCTTCCTTCTGTAAAAAGACTGTGATCGACCCGCCCATCCAGCGTGCTTCTGTTAATTGGATTAAGCACGTCCCCCTCCTCCTCTTTTGTGAATACTTACCTGTAACCATAGTTCTAATGGTGTTACACAGTTCACATCCACATTGGCAGCTCTGCTGGATACAGCTGAGTCACTGGACATCTTCAGGCGGAGCTTCTCCCACCACCCTAGTAGTATACACTCTGACTCCACTTTGTGATGCCAGATCTTGGTCACCTGGAAACAGTGCTCTGAGTGCCACTTGTCAGAAGATGTTGGGTGGATTGTGTGGATGTGAACTGTAGATCAGTACCAGCACTACAGTTATTACAGGTGAGTAACCTATATTTCCCAAAATATAGATAGTTCACTATCCACATTCTGGCAGACTCCAAGCAGTACTTCGGGAGGAGCGGGCAAGATGCACACCCCTATTTGTTGAACAGAGACTGGAGGACTGAGGTCCAAAAGGAAGCATCCCAATTACTTATTACGTCAGTGACATAGTGGGAGATGAAAGTGTGTGCTTTAGCCCAGGTTGCATCACTGCAGATCGTCTCAATGGAGATATCCCGGGAAGCAGCCACCAATGCAGCTGTTAGTCTGGTGGAATGAGCCTTAAGCCCCTTGGGCAACTCCATTCCTGCCAACCTATAGCAGAAGTTGATGCAGGATGTGAGCCACCACCTATCATCTGCTTAGCTACCAGAGTGCCAGTCAAAGCTTCAGGGTACGTCACAAACAGCTGGCGAGGCTCGCTGCAAACCCTGTATACCCTACAGCAAAGGAGAGAGAGAGGTGACATGATTGAAACATTCAAACACCTTAAGGGCATTAACAAGGTGAAAGAGTCTAACATGTTTCAATGTAATAAAATAGCAGGACAAGAGGACAAGAGGACACAGCATGACATTAGAGGGAGGCCGATTAAGGGGTAATGTGAGGAAGTTCTTTTTCACATAAAGGGTGGTGGATGCATGGGATGGCCCACCTCATGAAGTGGTGGATATGAATACAGTGCAGGGCTTTAAACGGGCATGGGATAGGCATAAGGGAGCAATACAGATGAGTATGAATAGATAGACCATTGACAGAGCAAAGGCCGAGGGCACATTCATAAGGTAGAAAAAAAAACAGGCACACTGGATGGGCCTTATGGTCCTTATCTACCATCAACTTCTATGTTTCTATGTTTCTAAATTCGCCATATGTGCTCCTAATAACAGGATAGCGTCCTCCACAGGTCCTGCATATGGAGCCTGGGATCAGCATCCAAGATCAGACTGGTGAAGTACACTGGGAAGTTAATCACCTGGTTATGGTGGAACTCTGAAACAACCTTAAGGAGGAATTTTGTGTTGGGGTAAAGGATGACCTTGTCCTTGTGGAAAAACAGGTAGGAGGCTCCACAGAGGCGCCTGGAGCTCACTCACCTTCTGTCTGATGTGATGGCACCAAAAGGTGGTCTTCCTTGACAAATGTGACATCGCCCACTTGTGCATTGACTTGAATGGCTAGCCCATGAGCACTTTGGCACCAGCAGTAGGTCCCATAGAGGTAGTGGTTTACACACATGAGGGGACAAGATCCATGCCTTTGAAAAAGTTCCCAACCACCTTATCCTGCACCACCATTGGTATACCTGCCAGCACCTGGTATGCAGTGATGGCTGTCAGGTGCACCTTTACGCTCATGGATCATAGTCCTGACCGAAACAGAGACCAAAGATTGTCGAGAATCACAGCTACTGGGAAGGCAAGGGATCAAACTCCTTCCCCTGACACCTGAGCAAGAATCTCTTCCATTTGAATGCTTATGTTCTGTGAGTTGACCCTTTCAGAAAATCCACAACAACACTGAAGACATCTTCTGAGAGGCCCAAGGCCTGGAACACTACCGCTCAGGTAACAGACCAAGAGGTACACGGACTGAAGGTTCATGGGCAGAACCATCCCTGTTGTCTTGTCAGCAGGGTGGTGAAGCAACTGCCACGTGGCCTGCTGCTGAGGCTGAGGAGGTCTGGATAGGAGAACTGTCTGGTCCCATTTGGTGTTATCAGGATCATGCATACTGTGTCCTTCCAGGCCTTGATCATGATCTTGGGAATCAAGGGGATGAGAGGAAGGCATACAGAAGGTTCATGGTCCAGGACTGAGAGAAGGTATCCCCCTGCTGTGTCCCAGACTGAGGGGAATGACCACAGAACAGTCTCAGTTTTCTGTTCTCCCATGAGGCAAACAGATTTCCCGGAGGGGTGCCCTACTGGAAGAACAGGTGGTGGACCACCTCCTGATGCAGGGACTAATTGTGCAATGTCTCTCAAACCTAGCTGAGCATATCCACCAGATGGTTGTTCTCTCCTGTGACACAGAATGCCAGGGGATCTACCTGTAGGCTATGCACAAGGGTACAGGTGTGGCGTGCCTCCTGACAAAGTGGAAAAGAGAGTGTACCACCCTGCTTGATCAGGTTGAACATGGTGGTCATGTTGTCCAGCTGAATGACCTGACCCAAATCAATTGAATTAATTCTATCAGAGTCAGAGGCACCACACTGAGCTCCAGCAGGTTGATATAGCATCAGGATTCCCAGGGTAACCAGAACCCATGGAAACATAGAATTTGATGGCAGATAAGGACCACTTGGCCCATCTATTCTGCCCATTTCCCTATCTAATGGATAAGCTGCAGATCCTAGTTAACCAACAGCCTACTTCCTCCTACTCCCCATTAGAATTGCCATATGTTTGTCCCTTGCCTTCTTGAATTCCCACACTGTTTTTGACTCCACAACCTCCTCAGAAAGGCTGTTCCATGCATCTACATCCCTTTCTGTGAAAAAATACTTCCTTACATTACCTCTGAGCTGTCCCCCCTCTGTCTTCAAATTGTACCCCCCTGTTCTTGCACATCTCTTTTTCTGAAAGATGCTACCCTCTTGGAGTTTGTTGATTCCCTTGAGGTACTTGAAAGTTTCTTGTCCCTCCTCTCTCGCCTTTCCTCGAGGGTATACATATTAAGCTCCTTTAGTCTCTCTTCGTGTATGTCTTCTGGTGCAGACCCTGCCAGAGGCGTGTATAGGGGGTGGCCAAGGCTGGCCCTGGCACTGGCCCCCCCTGCTGTTTGCTTTGCCTGACCTAAGAGTCCTGAGCTGCTGCAATTAAGAAAGCTTCAGATCTTATTTATTTATTTATTTATTAAATTTTGGTGACCGGGTAGGCCCATTGAGCCCTGAAGGTCCCTTTTTCAGGGGGTGACCCTGGATAACAATACAAGTTATAAGAATGAACAAGGACATAAGGAACATTTGAGGCATTGTGAATTACATCATGAGGTGGTTACAGTAAAGAAAAACAGTGGCTACAGGAATGGTTACAGGCATGGTAAAACAGTGTTTTCATAACCTTCAAGCCGGAATTTCTTACTCTGGCAGCAGAGATCACATGTTACATTTCCCACATAGAAATATCCTTTCAGGATGCTTCAGGTTTGATTTCAACATAATGGGTGTGAACTAGACTGATTGTTAGATAATCTGCTTTTGAAAATGTAATTCCAGGGCTCTCTGTTAATTTTCTTGGTAAAACAGAATCATTAAGAAGTATGGGCCAGTATCTGTTATCACCCTGTTCCTGATTCTTTGTTTCTAACAAGGAGCCCCTTTCCATGTTTTTAGCTCAAGAGCATTGTCAAATGTCATCGTAACCCCTTTGTATGATTGTACAGTTCCTGAGATTGTTTTTCAAACTCATCTTCCCTAGTGAAATTTCACCTGATATGTATACATTTTTCTATATTCATTAGTTTTTTATTTATCATGTTCCATTGTGTTGCATTATGTCTATCATGGTTCAAATCCCAACACAGTCACTTAAAGAGCTAGTGTACTGCCTAAAAGTAATATTAGATTTTAAAAACAGCCAACCATTACCTTTTATATCTGAGGAACGTTTTCTTTTTCCTTTGTTTAATTAGAAGATTGTTTACCTGATGTTAGTAGGTGTGATGCGTGGAACAGCTCTTAGCCTAGCAGTTGACATATCTTGCTCTACCACCCCCCACTACATCATCAGCATTGTGACCTCACTGACTGTGACATCACTGCTACTTAAGTGAGTGACTGCCAGGTCATTCATCTGTGATGTCACTGTCAGTGAGATCATAATGCTGATGATGTAGTGTGGGGCAGTAGAGTTAGATATGTCAGCTGTTCCACACCTCCAACACGATCTTATCACATAGAAGACTTTCTGATAAGCAAAAGGAAAAGGAAAAATACTTCAGAATAAAATAAAAATAAAAAGTTACAACTGACTACTACTTAAAACATGCATTATTTTCCTGTCTGCCTGTTTCGACTCCACTAGCTCTTTAAATCTAAATCATGAATTAACATGTCTATATGTATTAAGAACAGCAGGTGGCAGACAATATGTTGGTTCGGAAACTGTATAAAGGAATTATTTTGCCAGAGTAAAACTGACACCCTCAGGAAGACTTTTGTTGAAGCGCTGGTTTGTTGTGGTGGTGAGCCCACACCACGTGCGTCTGTTAACTGCCTGCAATAAAAGTGGAGAATTTTTTTAAAGATGTTTACTGACTCCTGCCGGCCCGGTGGTGCTGAGAGTTGAGGCACTGGATGCCACACCTCACGCTAGGCCGATGACCCGGGTTTGGGAGTGGACTCAGGTCACAGGGGGTTGGCTGGGGGGAGGAGGACTGAGCATCCGTGGGGCTTCTCTCCTCCTCCGGGAGGGTGGGGCAGGGTACATGTGCATGTGCTGGCTCCTAGCGGCGGCTGGGGAAGAGTGTGAGTTGCAGTGTGATAGAGGGGACAGCGTGCGCAGATGTCTGATGTGCAGTGAATGGAAGCAGTCACCGTAGCATCAATGGCATCATTGCACACCCGAGCTGCAGGGGGGAACTACAAGGGACAAAATCCACCATCTTCCAGCTCATGAAGGCCTATCCTTATCCTATATAGGCATAAGGGAGCAATACAAATGACTATGAATAGATAGGTCACTGACAGAGCAAAGGCCGATGGCACATTTATAAGGTAGAAAAAGAAATGGGCAGACTGGATGGGCCTTGCGGTCCTTATCTGCCGTCAACTTCTATGTTTCTATGTTTCTATGTTTCTATCCTGCGGTGCTACATCGGACGCTCCCAGGAGCTCCCTCTGGTCCTGACCACTTAGTCTTCCACAATGGAGGTCCATGATGCGACCTTAGAGAGGGCGAGGAGGTTGCAGCTTGGGCACAGTTTCCATTGCAGGAGCCGCGGTCATGGTCGGAACAGGGGAACCATAGGACCACCCCAGTAGGAGGAAGGTAAATAAACAAATCAATAAAAAAAAGATATTTACTAACTCCTGCATTGCTTGTTGTAGAAGATTGGTGAGGGCTCTACTACCTTGAACATTTTCTCTTCAGATTTATAGGGCTAGCTACTACCCCCTGCAGAGCAACAGGCTCCGTTCCAGTTGTGCACACCTGTTCGTACTTTGGGCTGCAATGTATCTTGCCTAACTGTACAGTGCAGGAAAATGCACCATTTACAGTGATTTATTTCAAAATTTCCTGGGGAGCATACCCAGATCCCCAGCTTTGTTAGAATTTAGGCCCCCCTTGTTCATGGCTTCTGCGCATGCCTCTGGACCCTGCACCATTTGGTTGCCCTCCTCTGGACAGTCAACATCCTGTCTATGTCTGTGTGAGATGGGGTCTCCAGAACACCACGAGTACTCTAGATGGAGTCTCACCAACTGTCTGTACAGAGGAATAACAACTTCCTGTTTTCTACTGGTGATGCCTCTCCATATACATCCCAGTATCCCCCAGCCCTCATTACTGCCTTCTCACATTGCTTGCCCACCTTTAGGTCATCTGATATAACTACCCCCAGGTCCCTTTCCATTTTTGTTGTTGTCAGTATCTCACCCCCTATTGTGTACTCTTCCTCTGGGTTTTTGTTTCCCAGGTGCATTACTTTGCACTTCTTTGCATCGAATCTAAGCTGCCATACATTTGACCATTCCTCCAACCTTGCCAAGTCCCTTTTCATCCTTTCCACTCCTCCTTGTGTATCAACCCTGTTGCAGATCTTTGTGTCATCTGCAAAGAGACATACTTTTCCTTCCAGTCCTTCTGCAATGTCACTTATAAAGACATTAAAAAGGACTGGACCCAGTACTGAACCCTGCGGTATCCCACTAGTAACTCTGCTTTCTTCACTGTGGACTCCGTTTACTATTACTCTCTGTGTCCTGTTGTCTAGCCAATCTTTTACCCAGGCTACCACCCTGGGACCCACTCCCAGGCTGGCTAATTTGTTTATTAATCTTTTGTGCAGGACTGTGTCAAATGCCTTGCTAAAGCTAAAGTCTAGGTAGGCCATATCCACAGCCCCTCCCTGGTCTACTATTTTGGTCACCCAGTCAAAGAAATCAATTAGATTCATCTGACATGACCTTCCGCTGTGAATCCATGCTGTCTTGGGTCCTGTGCCCCACTGGCCTCTAGCTACTCAGCAGTTCTTTCCTTCAGAAGTGATTCCAGGGGGCATGGCCTGGCTGTAATGAAGATGGCGTGCTTAATTCTGCTTCTTCCTGGGAATACCATCTATCATCATCCATCATCCTGATCCCAGATTACCAGCATTCACCAGCAAGTGTAATACTATTCTACTAACATCACTGCTCAACTCTAGTAAAATATTTTCTCCATATTATAATTCTACTGCTATAATTTTTCTGCATTTATACTGCTCCTCTGTGAATGCCTACAATAATGGCTGAGCAACCCCTGCAAAACTGCTCCCTTAGCAGAGTGGAGTCTATGTTTCAACAGCTCATCAATGAGATTAATGATTTAAAAATAACCTTTCAACAAAACATCATCAACATGCAAGTGCTAGACCAAAAAAATCAATGATACTGGGGTTAAAGTAGCTCAAAATGAAAGTTCCATTAATGAACTGCAAGACACCATCAGGGAACAAGACAGAATTATCAGAAGCCTGCAAGATAAAATTGTCGGCATTGAAAACAGAAATAGACACAATAACCTTAGATTTTTGGATTTCCTGAAGGTGCAGAACTCGGAGACACTAGTGCATTTCTACTACATGTACTGCCAGCCCTGCTCAAATTTCCACCCGGCCAAGACCTCACTATTGAGAGATCACACCGTACTCTCAGTCAGAGGCCTGGTCCAGATCAGAAACCTAGGCCTATCATCACTAGATTCTTAAACTATGCCCACACTGAACTGATAATCAACAGAGCAAAACAAGTGGGAACGCTTACTTGGCAGGAACACAGAAGCTCTATTTCCAGAGACTTCTCCAAAGAACTCTCTAATAAGTGCAGAGCTTTCATTCCCATTAAAACTACCCTACACCAACGAGGGATCAAATCTGCTTTGCGCTATCCTGCTGTCATGCGCCTGTTTCTGCGTGACTCAACCAAAGATTTTAACACCCCTGAAGCCCTGGCTACATTTCCTGGTGAACCCCAGCCTCCAATTGCCCTGTTCGGAAACTCTGATGTGGCCCCTTGTCCCACTGTCTCTACAACTCCCCAACCAGTCCGACACATCCATGTCACGGCTCCAAATTATGAATGCCCCGAGAAAACCGCGATCTCCCTGCTGCTTCAGCACCTTCTGTCCAAATATCAGCCCACTGCAAGACAAAAAGAACTCAAATCCACCTTCTTCCAGATATGCCTGCTGCATGGATGTTACCCTTCTAGACCTTCCTCTCAATCTGAGCGTCATGTTGGCTTCACTACACCCCTCACTCTCTCCAATAAATTCTCATTATTACAAGAGGAATTACACTCATCTCAGGAAGACCTTCGGGAATCAGCTATAGATCCTGCTGACAACAACCTTGGAGATGCTTTGCAGAATGACAAGTCTCCCACTCCTCTTGGGCTGAACTGGTGACCAGTTCCCTTTCAAATCGGCTGAACCTCCCTAAAGAGTGCTGCATCTTCAAATGTTCTCAAACACAACATCAAAGATTAATTACTTGGGCATTTATTTTGTCTGTGCATTACATGAGAGTAAAGCCCTTACTTCATCTCATTTCTTTATACCGTGGATCTGCCTATTCCTTGACTGTGCAGCACATTCCCTGTGAGTGCACACTATCGCACGCAACCAGTTTGGAATGTGCTAAGCAGTACATCGCGTTACAGGTTTCTAGGCAGAATCTGCTATAGTTTTACTGTATTATTATGGTATTCTCCTCTGTCAATGTGCATTGGATCATTACTGTGGTGCAGTGCTTGCAATATACTCCAAATACTTATTCTCAAGCAATTTATAGGTACTACCAGCCTCTGATACTTTATGTTTTTAGAATGAGTCTCACTTCTAATGGCACACTACACCCCCCCCCATTGCTAAGAACTATATATGTTTGCTCAATGTTCTTCTAGCACCCATTACTGGGGCCAGCGGTCCTTTTGTTACCATGTTCTTTCCACGTAGCCATTTTCATTTATGTGTGGACAGTGGTTGAATACCTAGGTGAATCAATATCAGTTTTATTTCTTTGTTGATACTACTCACAATATTATAGATCTGGAAGTTTTTTTGTGGTTTTGACATGACCTCCATTAACTGTTGTTATTACTACTCTAAACCTGCCTGTTATCCAGTCCCTTAGTATGCCCCTCGCTCTGACCCCCGCTGATACACTACCACCTTGCACTGACCTATTCTTACTGTTTGGCCCCGATACTTCCCACAACAAGCCACTGTAGGCAATATTCGAGGTGTCTGTATTTTATAAACCTACTAAAATGGCTATATTTAACAATGGACAGCACATCCTTACTCAAAGCCCTTAATGCATGGACTTATCTAAGCTTATGTTACAAGTTCATAGTTGAGGCTTGCTAGTCCCTCTCCAGGTCTGGTTACCCCACTATAATTATTTACTTTCTCTTCTTATGGGCGATTTATGGGTCATGTGCTGTTATTAAATACTTGGCACTAACCACCTATACATACAGAGCCTTGAAGCCTGAATATTCTCAATCCATTATATGGTAACTAAGTATACTTATTTACAATGTGACTCCACCTTGAATACATTATTTTTTTATATACCAAATTGGATCTTATAATACACGTTAACCACCAATCTATCATTTATCAGGACCCTTTTCCCTTCTCCTTCATTCTCCATCGATTCCATGTGTCATTTGACCTCCTCCCATATAATTCTTTCCACTATCTGGTTTATATGGTTATGTGGACAATTGCATAGTGGACGAGCTTAATTATAGCTTATTTTTCACTCCATAAACATGTTGCACTATGCTGGCATAATTTCCCTTATTATTGAACTTCTGCTTAACCAAGTTTTACTTATACCTAACTCAAGTTCAAGTTTTATTACTATATCTGGGACTTCATACCTGTTTATAACCCCTTTTATACTTTGGTGTGATGTTTATGGTTCCCCAGAGAATTATTATGACTGTTTTAGCACTAGTCATAGTTAACATTTTATAGAAAATAGTTATATTTAGTTTGTATCTTGGGTCTAAGAGTTGCTTTCTCCCAAGATTTACTTACTACTTTTCATGCCTTGTAGTACTGCAAGAGAGTCCTGGGGTACTCATCGACTCCTATCTCGCCATACTAGTTAAGAAATTTACAATGTGTGTTACTATAATGCATATGTTTAGTTTGGTAATAATGTTTATGATACTTTCTTTATTCTCTTTCCTATTCTTTCTATCAGCGAGACACAATGGGTATATTCACCCTACATACATCTACTCATACAACTTAACTGTCCTGTACACATTTGACCATTTTAAACTTCTCCATTTTGAACCTGTGACATCCTCTATTTCACTTATCAAGCGTCCCAGGTTCCTTTTTTGTAACCTTCCATCCCTTTTCCTATCAACATGAGTGACTTAACTCTACATTCATGGAACATTAAGGGACTCAAATTACCTTGTAAATGAAAGCAAATTTTCACCTATCTCAAGAAACATAAAACTCATATTGCTTTCTTGCAAGAAACCAAACTTCTATTAGAGGATGTTGACAGACTCAAAAAGGACTGGGTCGGTCAAGTTTATGCATCTTCATCTCCCTCCAAATAGCAAGGGGTTGCTATTCTATTACATAAATCTCTTAATTGGACTCTTATCAAATCCATTTCAGACTCAGATGGAAGATGGGTCATAGCACATTTAAATTCCTCTGTAGGTCCCCATATGTTAGTTAACGTCTATGCCCTTAACTCTGACTCACCCGAATTCTTCCATAATTTGGACCAACAAATTATGAACAATAATAACAACAATTCTCCTATACTATTGGGCAGAGACTTTAACTTAGCTCTGGAACCTCAGTTAGACAGAAATATTGTAGAACTAGAATATGCCACTGTAAAATAATATCCAGTATAACTGTGTATTAAACGTAGCGTAATATTAATTTTACAGCGGCATTTCTATGAAGAAAGCACCACGGTGGTGATATGTTTTTTTCAGTGATATCGTGACACTTGTAAATGGTGCTGCATTCAAGAAAGAGTCTCTAACGATTTAGTACTGCTTGTGAATGTAATGTTTATTTTAGAATTTGTGATAAAATGAAAAAGCTAGCCTAGACTCGATCACTCGATTGCTGACACGCGGCCTGTGAGAGGCAGGCTAACCTGCCTGTTCGTCCTCGTAATCAGCAGCATCTTCTAAAAAACAGGACACAGTAAGTTAGCGACCGCTAGCAGAAAAGGAAACACTACCTGATACAAAAGGATTTTTTGTTTACCATTGAGACACTCGATGTGTGCTCGCATAATACCAGCTTGCTCGAAGCCTCTCCAGCAATCCTTTGTGCAGGCACACAAACGAGTAAAGCTGCTCACTAGCCACTGTGCATGTCTGTTCTTCAAAGTAGTAGTTCATGGGTCTACAGAGATCTCTGTGCTGGTGCTGCCTCCCTTCAGTTTTTCAGAGATTTGAGTGGCATACCAATCATAGAACTGCTGTTTGAGCTCATCTTTGGAAACCTTGTTTACAGAGATACCCAGAGGTTGAAGGAGATTAGTACACGGATCAGGAACAAAAATCGGAATTATGTGATTTTTTTTCAAAGTTAATGATCACATCTTCTGTGGTATGGCCACGAAATAGGTCTAGAATGAGTATACTTCATTGACAATCGGGTAGGTTTTTCTCCAGCTTGATCCGATTGATGTGGGGTACCAGAACTGAGTTTGTGTACTGCATTGTGGTATCTGAATTTGCCCAGTGGTTCTCAATGTGGGTAACGTCCCATGTTTGTGGGAAGGTGTAGCGTGGATAGCACTGTACTGTTTTCCCCGGTAGATTACCTGGGGGGTAAATACTGGCCAGATAGGGTGCAAGACAACACCAAGTGACTTGGACGCTTATCGCCAAGTCCGAGACTTCTACTTGTTTCTCATCCACTGTCTCCATCATCCACTGGGAGCAAGGTAGTAGATTCACCCGCCTCATCTAAGTTAAACACAAGGTCAGCGGGTATAAGTTCTTGGCTTAGGCAATAGAAATACGCTTCAAGAACTTGTGCTTAAGTGCTTCAGAGTCCACATGAGTTTTTCTAGCTGCCTTGGTCCCTTTCTTTGCAAAATCCATACGGTTCAAGAATAGCCAGGACCATTGGCAAGAGAAACTCAGGTTTCTGCCATTTTTGGCAAGCATTTCAGGGTGTTTGCTCTTTAAAATACCTGTTGCCACTGCTGCTATCACTCTCCCATTCACTACAGCGCCTTCTGCCCATAGTGATTTAACAATTGACCTTAGCTCATTTTCTATATCCACCATTAGTAGTGGTGGTCGGCCTTGGCTCTTAATAGGAAGAGACTTTGGCATGGCAACTGGATCAGGAGTATGCTTCAGTTTCTCCAGGTAGTCCCTCTTAAATGTGCGCACTGTACTCTCATTTATCTTGCTCTTGTACTTGCTCTCATTGAAGCGTACAGCATTCATGACCCCATGATCACAAGAGTACTTTCCAATCTCGAATCGGACTTCGGGGTCATAAACTTTATAATGCACCTTCTTTTTCTTTGCAGGGGATGATGCTGCAGCAGCAGACGCCAGTTCATCAGTGACAGCTTCAGCCATTAGCTTTGAAATACCGACTGACACACTCAATACTTCGGCAACAATGTCTGCTGTCTGCAAAGCTGTAATATCTCTTTTTACAGCTTTCCTTGGTGGAGTGTTGAGCCATCTCATGAGAGACATCCTGGTAACAGAGCAGACTAACAGATCACGGCAACAAAAAAATCACAGCGAAGTGTGTCGAGTTTCGGGCACTGACATTTATCACTGGAGGAAAATCAACTGACCAGTGGGACAGCATGATGTATGTTTTATGCGATGACGGATGACAACAGCAGTCCGCGATTTAAACTTTATGCAGATATTTATAGTTCTACGGTAATTCATCATGTGATTCTCATCCAAGAAGTATTGTTGTACTTTCAATGCTAATGAAAGATCTATGTCTCACTGACATTTGGAGACTATATAACCCTAGACAACGTGATTACACCTTTTATTCCCCATTACTCAAATCTTATAGCAGAACTGATTATTGGTTTTCATCTCCATTTGTTACTGAAAAAACTGTTGACACAGCTATTCTCCCAATTATTGCATCAGATCACTCTCCTATAAACCTACACCTTCTTTTGGGCCCACCCTTCTAAATCTCCTCTTGGCATCTAGACCCACTTTATTGAGAGACCCTGACTTCTTTCCCTGGGTTACATCTCAGATCCAATACTTTCTTTCTATCAACAATACCCCAGATGTCGCCAAGGTACTATATGGAAAACATCAGCCACAATTAGAGGCAAAACTTCAGCTACGCCGCGCACAGAAAGTTAAGAGAGCAAACAATTGGTTATTTAGAAAAATCTCTCAAAGAAAAAGAATCTCAATATTACAAAACAAAAATACTGACCATAGCTCACAACTTCATCTCAGAATTTTACAGCTAAGAATCAAAATCAACGCATTAATAACTAGGAAAGTCGAACTCGCCCTCTAAGACTCAAACACCGATACTAGGAACAGGGATGAAATGTGGGAAGTTGCTCTTCACCAACTTAGAAATCAACAGATGGAGAGACATATTGCTGGTCTAAAAGATCCCTCTGGCAAAATTCAAATGGACAACCCCTCAATTAATTCCATCATGCGCTCCTTCTATCAAAAATTATATTCCCAAATAAACCCTCCACAACCCGATCATATACAGCAATTTTTGGAAAAATTGCATCTATCGCATCTCTCTCAACAAGACATGGCTATGTTAGATGAACCCTTTACCTTAAAAGAGATACAAACAGCGTTAACTTCCTAAAATCTGGTAAATCACCTGGGAGTAGCGGTTTTCTTGTAGATTTTATAAACCCTAGCCGATACTTTATGCCCTTTACTTTTAAGGTCTTTCAGGAAGCAACCTCACAGGGCAAACTCCCTCATTCTATGACTGAAGCGATTATAACTGTTTTACCAAAAAGATAAAGACCCTTCTCTCCCATCTAGTTATAGACTGATCTCACTATACTTAATACGGACAGAAACATTTTTGCTAAGTTATTAAATCTCCATTTAGAATCTTTAGTTCCGAAACTCATCCACAACTCTCAAGCTGGATTAATCAAGAATAGAACTGGCTCCAACCATCTCCGTTCTCTAGTTAACTTAATTTACAAAGCAAAATTCCTTAGAACACCAGCCGCTGCTAAAGCCATCGATTTTGAGAAAGCATTCGATTCTCTCAATTGGCACTATTTATACCATGTATTATCCCATTTTGGTGTCACTAACAAATTCTGTGCATGGATTTAGTTATTATGCACCTTACCCTCTGCTAATGTTCTTACTAACTCTACTCTGTCCCCCTCCTTTTATCTGGCAAGAGGCACCGGGCAAGGATACCCCTTATCCCTTTCTTTATTTATTCTTGCCATGGAACCTCTATCAGCCTCTCTTCATCATTCCTCCTCAATCCAAGGTATCCTATTGGCAACCTCGTTACCCTCGCTGTCCTATGCTGATGACCTCCTCATCTTATTAGAAAACCTTGAAATCTCAGGACAACCCCTAATTAAGTTACTTAGCAAATTCACCTCTCTTCCGGGGCTGGCTCTAAACCTTAACAAATCCGAAATGCTACCATTGAACAGTTTCTGTAAATCTTCTATGAACACTACATTAGGTTTCCGCTGGGTCCCTCATGGTCTTTCTTATCTTGGAATCCAGATTACTCCAAAACTAGATAAGTCATAGGACGTTAATCTTTCCCTTTTGTTAGCAAATATTAAAACGACTCTCAATAGATGGAAACTACTTAATCTTTCTTTTAATGGAAAAATCTCCGCCATCAAAATGTCAATAACTCCCAAATTACTATATTTATTATGGCGAATTCAGCTCAGGAAGTCGGATCCAGCATTAAGGCACCTGTGCCTGAGTGGCGCTCCTGGAAGCGGGTGGACAGCTTCAACCGCTTCCACGGTCACGACCAATCCTTTGTGCCTCCTATGGCTGAATTCCAGCTCCAGGAAGTCAGATCCAGCATTAAGCACTGCGCTCTGAGCGGTGCTCCTGGAAATGGGCAGACAGCTTCAACCGCCTTCACGGCTGCTGACCCGACCCCTGTACCTCCTGTGGCTGAATTCCAGCTCCAGGAAGTCGGATCCAGCATTAAGGTCGCCCACTGATCTTCGCTCGAGCCACCTTGGATGGCTAATTTCGATTGGTGCAGTGCATGCAGAGCGATTCTGATTGGATCGCCTGCTATCCCACTGCATTCCGATTGGAGCACCTTTTCCATAGACTTAAACAGGGACTTTAGGGACTTCTGGCTTGAACTACGGCCGCTCTCCTCTAGGAGTAGTGTTTAGTACTGGTTGAATTTTGAGTCTAATTGCTTTAGATTTGCTATGGTTATCTGAAAAATTTGTTAGAAAAGCTTTGAGTTGCCTTGACCTGCACTGTTAAGGGAAAAGACTGAGAGTTTCCATTCCTCACTTGGAGTGTAAAATAATATTACTTTACAACTGCTTAATTTTGAATTACCCAGATAGGATCTGGCTCTTTTCAGCTTTCTCCTTATTTTATCCCACCTATCTCCTCATCCTTAGCTAACTTCTCTTGCTCCCTTAATAACACTGTAGACACTGTCTCTGTTGCATCTGTATTTCCTCCCCCACCAGCTAACTCACTGTTGCCTCTGCTATTAAATCACCCATCTCACGTGGCTGGCCCTTCCTCTGCTTTTTAACTTCTTTGTTTAACTTAATGACCCCCCACCCCGTAGTAGTCTGCCACCAGCTTCCAGTCCCCCACCTCCCAGTTGCCAGTGTGTACTTAAACTGTGTGTCTCTCTCTCTACCCCTTTAGCACCTCTTGGCGCTCTGGAAGCAGGCGGACAGCTTCTACCCCATGGCGCCAACTGACCCCCTGTGCCTCCTGTGGCTGAATTCCAGTTCCAGGAAGTTGGATCCAGCATTAAGATACACCCACTGATCTCCGCTCGAGCTACCTTGGACGACTAATTCCCGATTGGTCCATGTGCTCACAGGCGGATTCTGATTGGACCGCCTGCTATCCCATTGCATTCTGATTGGAGTGCCTTTTCCATAGACTTAAACAGGGACTTCAGGGACTTCTGGCTTGAACTATGGCCACTCTCTCTCAGAGTACTGTTTAGTACTGGTTGAATTTTCTCCGCCCCCACACCCTCCCAGGCCTCCTTTGAATACAGTGTTACTCGGCCCCTTCGTATTATATGCCTCTTGATTGGATCTCTGAACAAAGAGGGTGTTAGACTGTGTCTGAGCATTCACTCAGTTGTTTGACCCACTTCAAGCTTCACATTAACTCTAAGGACATCTTCCTTCTTCTGCTATCCTTAATTCTCCTAAGCCAACAGGGTGCCAGTGTAATTTGGGCACCTGCTCTGTTCCCACCCAATTTACACTAGCCTTTGTACCCAACCTTGTGTAATATGGTTGCTTTATCATCTTACTCCTTATTCTGGCAAAAAGTGTACTGCATACTACATTGCTGCAGGAAGAGCCAGGAGCTAATCCAGTCTCAGAGCCCATTATCGTAGCTCCTGCTGTCTTCTCATACTGCATCTCCACTATTCACCTGTCGGATATACATATCACTTTTTACCCCATCCTCCTGGTCCTTCTCCCATCGCCAATGACTATCTGAGCGCTCTCTATGATAGCCCTGAACGGTCTAGCCAGCATTCCCTACGCCTGGACCAGATGTACATCCCTGACAAATACCAAAAAAGGACCCAAAGGAAAAAAGCCCTTTTCTACTTGATAAATACCCTTAAGAAAATGCTTCTAATTCTTCTTCTCTGTTCAGGCAATGTGGAACTAAATCCAGGACCTCCAACACAAATTACTTCACCATCAGATTTTGCAGCTGCTCCTGGGCTGAAAATGATGCTGGTTAACATTCTAAGCCTGATCAAAAAACTCAATCAACTTCAAGTTTGGGCGGCGCATACTGACCCAGATCTGATTATTATTACTGAGTCATGGCTGAAAAAGACTACCACTGACCTCAAATTACTATCCCGGTTTTAAACTTTTTAGGCAGATAGGGAATCGGGAAGTATCACGCCAAAACCAAATTTGATGTTAGTGATATTTTTTGTAAAACCAAGCCAAAAGAATATGAGATTGTTTCACTGAAGCTTCACCTTCCTTCTACAGAGTGCATCACTATTATAGGTGGCTATAGGCCACCATCTGGAGGTGCGGAAATCCTTAACATACTGAAATCCCTAACCTTGGCTGCCAACACAGAAACAATAATCCTAGGGGACTTCAACATGGATTGGCTCACTGGAAAATCTCACTGTCTAAAATCTATCTGTGATGAGCTGGGTTTTACACAGATAGTCACTGAATCCACAAGGAATAATACTTCTAACCCTGCCAATAGCTCACTCCTAGATGTTATTTTAACTACTCGTCCTCATAAGATCTCTCACTCTGCAGTTTTCCATAATGACATGAGCGACCACAGTGTCGTTGTCTGTATAAGATCCCAAACAAAAACCCAGCAGCAACCTAAACTCAGAACCAAACGATCCTTTCAGAATTCAATACAGTAAACTTTCTAGCCGAATTACATAAGATCAAATGGCAAGATCTATATCTTGCCAAAACTGCTGATGAAGCTGTCTCAGTCCTTAATGATAACCTTACCATCCTGATAAACAAGCATGCCCCTCTTATTAAAGTGAGGGAGTCGTAATTCTCACATCCTTGGTTTACCCCAGAGCTCAAGGCAGCACTTACCAATAAAGACAAGCTTTGGGCCCGGGCTAGGCGTACAAAGAACCCAGCAGACTGGCAGGCCTTCAGAACTGCCAGGAACGCCTGTGTTAAAAACATACGTGCTACTAAAGCAAACTACTACATCTCCACCCTGGAGCTAGCCAAAAATAACTCCCCAAAAATCTGGAGGACACTGAGATCCATTGAAAGCTGTCCTGCAGCTGCCTCTATACCTATCAAGATTCTTACCAAGGACAGGGTGGTGGAAGACAAACCACAAATCCTTGAAGAACTTAACCTACACTCGCCACAACCAGATTAGCATTTGACCTCACTGTACGCTAGCCACGTGAATAACAATACTAGCCCAGCCTCCACATCTACTTCCCCACCTCATCCCTTTCAGCTGCGCTTGTTTAGTTATAAAGAAGTTGAAGACTTACTCCTCAGCCTTGAATGCAGGAAAAGTGCAGAGGGCGATGGCCTCGAACCATTCTTCTTGCGATTAGGCTTTGCTCAGCTCACAGCTCCCATCCTCCATATTTTCAACCTCTCCATTACCTCAGCCACAGTTCCATCCTGCTGGAAATCTGCCCATACTCTTCCTCTCTTCAAATTAGGAGACCTTTGTGATCTAAACAACTACAGACCTATATCCATTTTGCCTGTTCTCTCCAAAGCTTTGGAAAAACTGATCTACAACCAACTAAAGAAATCACCTTGAATTGCACTCACTCTTAATCCCAGCACAATCTGGCTTCAGGTCTAAACATAGTACCATCTCAGCATTGGCTAAAGTCTCTAATGACTGGATTTCTGCTATGGATTCTAAGAAGGTTACTGGTGCAGTCTTTCTAGACCTCAGTAAAGCTTTTGATACTGTCGACCATCACTTTCTAATTACCTGCCTCACCAAACTAGGTGCCACTCCACCTACTGCACACTGGAAGGATACAAAAAGTCAAAACTGATGGCCTAATATCTGCCCCCCTCCTGATTGCCAGGGGAGTCCCCCAAGGCTCCATCCTAGGCCCAATCCTTTTTCCCTGTATGTCAACGATTTAATTCCTACATAATGAAATCCAGCATACATTTCTTTGCAGATGACACAGTATTGTACACCTCAGGCACCACCTTATTGGAAGTCAGGGGAAGTGTTGCAAGCTGACTTTGACCAGCTAGAAAGCAATCTCATCAAAGCCAAGCTTCTCCTAAATGCCAAAAAAAACCAAGGCAATGATTTTTTTACGGTATACCTCACTTGGTGCTCTACCTGCCCCACCATAGGACTTTAGAGTTACCTCCCTGGGCGAACTCTTGGAAGTCGTGCCTAAATTTAAATATCTAGGCATGTGGATAGACAACAAGCTATCTTTCAACAACCATACTGAGGACCTATCTAAGAGGCTTAAAGCACGGTAGGATTCTTTTTTAGAAATAGGTCCCTCTTCACTCTCGTGACCTGCAATTGATTTCTAGCTCCACTTACAGGACCCACCACTGTGATCTATATGCAATGGTTGGCTGGACCTCACTTGCTACCAGATGCTTGCTCCATGCTGGTATCTGGACCCTTAAGATACTTCTTCACAAACTGCCGGACTACTTAACATCTCTTATACACATTTCCCATACTGCTTACTTCCTAAGAAAATCTGATTATATCCTATTAGCTGTTCCCAGGACTTGTACTACATTTGGCCAACGAGCTGTTTCATATGCCCTCCCTAACATTTGGAACTGACTACAATCCATGCTGAAACTAACCAGCATTGTCTCAATTAATTCCTAAAAAACACTAGCAGTCTCTAAAATAAAGGATATCTGCAGCTGCCACTAGGTCTTCCCCTAACTCCAAGCCAAGTGTTTGTGTACTGACTGTCCTTTTGCTCACTAAGCCTGAATATAAATGCCTAATTTGGTATGTTTTTTTTTTCTCAACTACACTTAATATATGTCTCAATTGGACCTTGCACTGCTAGGTTGAAACTTACCATATTGTATATCTCTTGTATTATATATATACATTTTGTTTATTTACATTCAATTGTTCTTATCTATGTAATAACGATATGTATGTGTAAATGTCTCAGGACTTCCTTGTGAATGAGCTTGCTCAACAGAGTTTTCCTGCAATAAACTTGAACTTGAAACTTGAATTAATATACCTTTAATTCTTCCTACCAACTTCTTTGTTAAAATTGACAAAATAATTGGAAATGTTATTTGGGAAGGTAAAATCCCTAGATTTAGCAGCAACAAACTTCGTTCCCATTGGTCAAAAGGCGGTTTGGACTCTTCTGGTTTCAAGCATACTTCTGGGCCTTCTGTACTGCCCAAACAATAAATGGTTTAATAAGCCCAATAATATGTCACCATATGGGTTAATATGGAAGCATCTTTAAGCTGGGCAATGTTGCTGCCACTCTCATTTATAATTCTTTCCCCAAAGTTAAAGTCTCACCCCACTATAGCTGCATCTGTACTCTATTGGAAAATAACTCATAAATACCGTAAATCAGTACCAACCCCACTCCCCCGCATATGCCCCTGTATTGGGAAACAATAATATCTCTCTCGATAATCACCTAATTTTCTGTCAAAATTGGAAAAACAAGGGCATTTTTTTCCTGGGAGATATACTTGAACCCCAGACGTTTAAATTAAAATCCTTCTTAGACCTATGCAACCAATGGAATCTCCCCATCACGATTTCTGGAAATATATACAACTGTGTACAGCATGTAATGACTACTTTTCTCTTACTCCCCATCAACCTTTATATAATAATTATATTTCAAGATGGATTAAGACATTCTCCAATTTAAAAAGCACTATCTACAAAGATGTTAGAGATATGTTTCCAGACCAATCTATTAAGGCCAAAAATAAATGAAGTAATCTGTTAAACATTAATATAACCAATGTACAATGGCATAGATGTTGGCTCTCTTGACACAAATCTTTTATTGATAAGCGTAGTTTGCTCATACAAACTAAACTTCTACATTTATGGTACAGGACACTGATGGTTTTACAAAAAATGGGCTAATGAATAACAATAACTGCTGGCGATGCAACTCTCTGACAGTGATTTACACATTTTATAGAATTGTCCCCCCATACATAATCTCTGGTGTTGTAGCCATCTTTTTGCAATGAGAGTGATAGGTCAACCCTTTGCATTAGATCCCAAACACTGTATACTTGGTATTTTTAATTTTCGTTCCTATAGAATATCCCACTCCTGGAATAGATGGTTGATCATATAATTCCTTCAAGTCAAGCACCTTATACTTATGCACTGGAGATCTAATATGAGGACAGATTAACAGAGCTCAATATGTATACCAAAGGAGGGAAAGAGTGATATGATCGAAACATTCAAACACCTTAAGGGCATTAACAAGGTGAAAGAGTCTAACATGTTTAAATATAAGAAAAATAGCAGGACAAGAGGACACAGCATGAGATTAGAGGGAGGCCGATTAAAGGGAATGTGAAATTATTTTTCACAGAAAGGGTGGTGGATGCATGGAATGGTTACCTCAGGAAGTGGTGGCTATGAATACAGTGCAGGGCTTCAAACAGGCATGGGATAGGCATAATGGAGCAATACAGCTGAGTATGAGTAGATAGGCCACTGACACAGCAAAGGCTAATGGCACATTTATAAGGTAGAAAAATAAATGGGTAGATGGATGGGCCTTGTGGTCCTTATCTGCTGTCAACTTTTATGTTTCTATGTTTCTATAACCCCCACTTTCCAGGATATTCTCAAACAATTATCTCAATATGCTTCCCTCGATCGTATGACACATTTCCTCTGACCGACTCCCTCTATACAATAAATGTTGGCAGAACTATTTTAAATATTTGGAATCATCTAATCTCATCGTCACTTAATGTATGGGTCATACTTTTTTCCTCCTATGGTGTTTTTATAAGTTTTCCATTGTGTTTTGCTCTTGTTTCTTTCTTTTCTCCACTCCTCTTCTCTTTTCTTCCTCTTTCTTTCCACCCTTTGCTCCAGATCTCCTCCTAGATAACCCCTCTGCTTTTTTATATTCCTCCTTTATACATTTTTACTGCAATGTTACAAATTTTCAATACTACTTTGCACTGGAGACCCAATCTCTGCAAGGACATAGACAGGATGGAAGCTGTCCAGAGGAGGGCAATTAAAATGGTGCAGGGTCTGCACCAGAAAACATATGAAGAAAGACTAAAGGAGCTTAACATGTATAGCCTCGAGGAAAGGAGGGAGAGGGGGGACATGATAGAAACTTTCAAGTACCTCAAGGGAATCAACAAAGTCCAAGAGGGTAGCATCTTTCAAAAAAGAGGTGTGCAAGAACAAGGGGGCACAATTTGAAGATAGAGGGAAGGTGGCTCAGAGGTAATGTAAGGAAGTATTTTTTCACGGAGAGGGTTGTGGATGCATGGAACGGCCTTCCGGAGGAGATTGTGGAGTCAAAAACAGTGGTGGAATTCAAACAAGCATGGGACAGTCATAAGGTAGTTCTAGGGGTTGGGGGTAGAAAGAAGTAAGCTGCTGGTTAACTAGGATCTGCAGCTTATCCATTAGGTAGGGAAATGGGCAGACTAGGTGGGCCAAGCGGTCTTTATCTATCGTCAAATTCTATGTTTCTATGTACTATCATGATTGTCCACTCTGACTGTTTCAATTATTTTCCATACTCCTGTACTACAATTTGTCTTGCCCTTAACTACATAGGATATAATACTACTAACATACTAAAATGCCAGCAGAATAGGCTAACGGTCTTTCATGTCTGCTCGTTTGGTCAGCCCGCACCCTGGGAACTGACCTTGCTGCCCTCTCCTCTCTGGCTTCAGCCTTCCCAGTCCCGGATATTCTCGCTGCACTGGTTACATTGTTCTCAAGCATATGTTTTCCTTTTATGTCAACATTGTATAGTACTTCTAGCAATATGCTGTTCCTCTTCTTTCATTATGATTACATGCAGTTGTATATTGGAGGATGATGTTTATCTGTTTATACGCTTAATCATATTAATAATGATAAAAAATAACTACAAAAAAAGAAGTGATTCCATCATTTTCCCTACCACTGAGGTGGTCACTGTTCCCAGATGACTACCCACTTCTAGATCTGAGATCCTCTCTCCGTCCCCATTTGAGAGTACCAGGTCTAAGACTGCTCCCTCCCGAGTAGGTTCAAATACTAGCTGTCTGAGGCATGCCCCGTGTAGGGCATCGAGAATGGCACTGTTCTTGGATGTGGTGATGTCATATGCTCAGCGTAAAGGGACAACAGCAACACTAGGAGCTGGGTAGTCTGTTTCAACATCCACAAGTGAATTTCTTTGAAATTCTGAGGAAGCTATATCCATATAACAGAAAATGAGGACCATGCATGAATTTATTTTCTGAAGTTTGGAGTGCTGGATTCTTTTCTAAGCAAGCATGACTAAGCTGGCATCACGGGGAAATGTAGTGTGATGGTCTAGAGGTTCTCTGTGAAGCACTCTACTCTAAAGGTGGTGAAAAGAGATGAGTGAGGCACCAAGGTCTGAATTATGTGGATAGGATAACCGTTACCCAGACAAGGAGAGGCAGGAGGTGACCTAGTGCTTCAATGCCTGCAGGGTGTTTATTTTGTACCAAGAGTAGAGAGACACAGTCACAAGAGGAAGGAGGGGTTGCCCGAGAACAATAGGGCAATAAATAGAGAAATACTTTATCTACGACTACTAAGATTATTACCACAAGAATAGACTATAGGCCTACTGCCACTCTTATTCTGAAATTATTCTACAATTCGATACTCTTAGGTGAGGATCAGATGACATAAGCCACTCAGAACTGTATTAGGGTAATTATCACCACACATTTCCATCAAAGTCTAGATGTTACAAGAGTCTAGGGATCCGGTGTCTTCGTGTACACTGTCGTTCTTCGTTGATAGCTACAAGGGAAGTAAAACAGAACTGTAGAACCCTAATCATACCCCAGCAAGGACCTACTGGTGTGATCCTGTTTCAGACAGAAGCCCATCTCTTCAAGTGGTGTAACAGGGTGCTTTGAAACAACTGAGAAGCTGCATGGGATATACTATATTGGACTAGAAATCTGCAACAGATCTCTTACTTAAATCTGAGGGACGCTTTCCTTACTTTGCAGTCTTACATTGGTATTGCTTTGTGTTTAATTATTTTCATTTTTAAATCAGGAAGGGGTTTTCAAAATTACTTTTCTTGTGAACAACTTCAGAAGGGTTGAAATAACTGCATATTTGATTTTCTTTGTGGTAACTGGACTGTCTACTAGTATTCTGTAACAGTTTGTATCAAATTACTTTTAAATAGTTGACAAATCAGTTACTAGAGGTTAGCTGAATAACTATAAAGGGCAGTACTCACCAGTTTGGTGGAGCAGTGGTGTATTTGATTGTTTCAAACAGTCACCAGTGGTTGTGGACTACCCACCCACCCTTCCCCACACCCCAGGCGTGACTTTTCCTTTATAGCCAAGGTTCTGACATCACTCTCAACAGGTCTTGGGGCAGAACTGTCATATTCTTAATAACCCAGCACAGTGCATAAAGGGTAAGAACACACCACAAAAGGAAGAAAAAAATATATATATTATATATATATATTACATATTGTATATTATAAGGGAGAGGGATATGTGGGGAGTGGTGCAATGCACTGGCTGTGGGGCAGCAGTTTTCTGGGAGACATTCTGGAAACTGCGTTGCTGTCCTATCTGCAGGCAACTGTCAGCTCTGAGGGAGGAGGTTGCCCACCCTCCAGGCTGAACTGGCAAGGACTAAGAGGCCTTCCACCCAAAAAGCACCACTGCCACAGAGGCTGCCAAGTATGAACAGCAGTTGGACCACAGTGGGTTCTGTAGGGTACGAGTGGTGGAACAGAGGTGAAGCCCCCTAGTTGTACCTCTACACAAACCATATGCCAGTCTGGCAGAGCAAGGTTCCTCTATGATGGCACCCTCAGTGGCAACCAAGAAGAATGCTGAGGACACCCACAAGGGAGACCCACAGAAGGGTGGCAAGGACACCACAGGGAAGGAAACAGCTTCTGATAGGGGACTCCATGTGTAGAGGGGTAGACCTGGGGAAGGGAGAGGAGAGGGAAGTAAGGTGCCTGCCTGGTGCCATGGCTTGGAGGGACAAGAAGCGAATCCTCAGGATTGCAGAAGCAGCATCACAGGAGAGGGAACTAGATATCATTGTCCACCTTGGGACAAATGACCTAGCTAGGCATGGGATCAGTGCAGTGTAGAATGAAATTGTGGAGTTGGGGAGGGGCCTCAGACAGGTAGCAAGCAAGGTTACCTTCTCAGAGGTGCTGCCAGTCCATGGCAGGGATGAGGCTAAGGGTACTACACACGTGCAGTTTAATGAATGTTTGCAAAACTGGTGCAGAGCACAGGGCTTTGGCTTCATTGGGGACTGGGGGTACCCTGGGAGATGAAGGTTTATACCAGCACGATGGTCTGCATCTGTCCAAGAAGGGAACCAAGATCCTAAGTGACAGGTTTAAATGCTTCCCTGGCAAGTTTTTAAACTAGCCATGGGGGGAGGTGCTAATAAGAGGCAGGAAATTTCAAGCCTTCCCCCACAAAACATGACAGGTAGTAAGGTAAACACTGAGGTACAGTGCTCAACAGAGGGCAGGACAGGGTAAATAGAAAAATAGACAAGGGCAAAAAGAGCAGGCATGGAGGGAAAAAGGATAAAGCCAACATTAAATGGAGGGCAATGAGTACCAATGCCCATAGTCTGGGAAACAAGCTTCCTGAGCTAGTAGCCTTGATGGAAGATGAACACTTGTATATTGTGGCAGTCACAGAAACATGGTACACGGGGAACCATGACTGGGATGTCAACATACCGGGATACACAGTCTACAGAAGGGACGGGGAAGGGAAAAGAGGAGGTAGAGTAGCTCTATACATAAGGGAAGGGATCAAAGCTACATAACTAAAAAGTAAAAGGGGAGGACAAGAGGCACTCTGGGTTACCTTGGAGACAGGGAATGGCATCACAATCCACACAGATTTGTATGCAGACCCCCATCTCAAGGGGAGGAAATGGACAACAAAATGATAGAGGACATTCTCAAAATGGCTGAAAAAGAGGAGATACTGTTGATGGGGGACCTGAATATGCCAGATGTTAACTGGATGACATGTACTGCAGCCACATCCAAGAACAGGGTCATTCTCGATGCTCTGCAGGGGGCAGGCCTTAGACAGCTAGTGTTGGAACCCACTCGGGAGGAAGCAATACTAGACCTGGTACTCTCAAATGGAGAGAGGATCACAAATTTAGAAGTCAGTAGACATCTGGGAACAAGTGACCACTGCACAGTGTGCTTCACAATAAGCACAACCATGGAGACAAGCCATACAAAAACAAGCATACTGGACTTTAGAAGGGCTGACTTTGGCAAAATGGGTGAATACCTGAGGAATACACTAGCAAATGGCCAAAAAGGAGGGGTGGAAGAACAATGGAGAAAAATCAAAACTGCCATCATAGAGGCAATGAGCCTTTGTGTGAAACAGATAAAGAAAACAAAGCGGAGTGAAAAACCACTATGGTTCTCAAAAGAGGTGGCAGGGAAGGTTAAGGAGAAAAAGGCTGCATTAAAAAGTATAAGGCATCACAGAAGGAGCACGACAGGGAACTCTATCAATTAAAGCAGAAAGAAGTGGGGAAGGCAGTCAGAATAGCAAAAGCCCAAACTGAGAAAAAAATAGCTAAGTCAGTTGAGAAGGGGGATAAAACCTTTTATAGGTACATTAGGGAGCATAGAAAGGTTAAGGGAGGAATAGTGAAGATTAATAAGGGAGAGGGGAGGTGGGCAGAGGGAGACAGTGAAAAGGCAGAGATACTGAATGAATACTTTTGCTCAGTATTCACAAAAGAAGATGAGGAGGAGTTACCTAAACCAGACAATAGAAGCACTCTGGGTAGGGGGGTTCACACCAGTCCATTTACAGAAGAAAGAGGCCTGAAAGAACTCCTAAAACTCAAGGTGGACAAAGCAATGGGGCCTGATGGGATTCACCCCAGAATCCTAAAAGAACTAAGGGAGGACCTAGTGACACCACTGACCACACTTTTTAACAAATCATGGGAGGATGGGGTGGTACCTGAGGAGGAGGGCAGATGTGATTCCCCTTCACAAAAGTGGGAGCAAGGCAGAAGCAGGAAACTACAGACCTGTAAGTTTAACCTCAGTGGTAGGGAAAATGATGGAATCACTTCTGAAACAAATAATTGTTGAGTACCTAGAGGCCAGTGGGGCACAGGACCCAAAGCAGCATGGATTTACAGCAGGAAGGTCATGTCAGACGAATCTAATAGATTTCTTTGACTGGGTGACCAAAGTAATAGACCAGGATGGAAGCAGTCCAGAGGAGGGCAACTCAAATGGTGCAGGGTCTGCATCAGAAATCATATGAAGAGAGACTGAGAGAGCTTAATATGTATACCCTAGATGAAAGGAGGGATAGGGGAGACATGATCGAAACGTTCAAGTACCTCAAGGGAATCAACAAAGTCCAGGAGGGTAGCATCTTTCAGAAAAAGAGATGTGTAAGAACAAGGGGACACAATTTAAAGATAGAGGGGGGACGGCTCAGGGGTAATGTGAGGAAATCTTTTTTCACAGAGAGAGTAGTGGATGCGTGGAACTGCCTTCCTGGGGAGGTTGTTGGGGCTAGCCAGTGTCAGTGGCTCAGTAGGTAGCACACTCGCCTCTGAGGCCGGGAGATCAGAGGGCTGTGGGTTCAGTTCCCACATCTGGCACTTGGGTTAATATCTCAGTACTGACACTGTAGTGCAGAATGAGAGGGGTGCTGCACTCTGAGGTGCTGTCTTTCGGATGAGACTTTAAACCGAGGTCCCATCTGCCTGGATGGTGGTAGTTCACGGTGATGTTAAAGATCCCATGGCACCTTATCGAAAGAGTAGGGAATTTCCCCGGTGTCCTGGCCAAATTTCCCTCATTCACTCAAAATACCACCAATAGCTTAATCTGGTTCAAGGTCAGTTGGCATTCATCTGTATCCCCCACCCCCGGGTCGTGCCTGAAAATAGGCAGGATTTGTCTAGTGCACTTGCCCGGTCAACAAAAACTAAATAAATAAAATAAATAAATAAAACAGTGGGGGAATTCAAACATGCATGGGACTGACACAAGGCAATTGTGGTGGGGGGTGGCAGGAAGTAGGCTGTTGGTTAACTAGAATCTGCAGCTTACACAGAAGGTAAGGAAATAGGCAGACTGGGTGGGCCAAGTGGTCCTTATCTGCTGTCAAAGTCTATGTTTCTATGACCTAGATAAGGCCACTGGGGTGGTGAGAGGTTTGGTAAACAGACCATATGTCTCTTCGGCAAAAGCCCACTCTCTCCAAGGCTGCCAGAATGAAGAACCAGAGCAACTGGTTCCTGAAATAACCCACTGAAAACAAAGGGTTCCTCAGCCAAAACCCACTTCCAGGGTTGCCAAGGATGAAGAGAGAAGAGGACCTGCTTGGCGACGAATCCAATGAAAGATTACCACGACCTGACTGATGCTGTGGCACTCCAAGGGCCAGCTAAACTCAGAAGGAACTCTGACAGGACCAGGAACCAGAAGAATCTGAAGAGATGATGGTTGATTCTGCAATCCTAGGATCAGAAACTAGCATAAAAACAAAGAAACGGTGGACACGTCCTGTACTGGGCTTCAACAGACTCGACTTTCGGCGAATGACCAGGAAGGGCGCAGACCAGGTTCTCCAGGATGAGCACACTTCTGTAGAGGGTGACCAGCTTCAAGACATCTGGAACAGGAGCCACACGGAATCGACACTGGCATGGCTGTCGTGATGCGCTTCAGCCGGACGTACTGAGCTGTGAAAAACAAGAAACGGCAGGTACGACTTGTACGACTGGCGACGGACTCGACTCCGGTGGACAACACAGACGGAAGTGATGGGCTGATGGATGATCCCACAGGAGTGAAGAATGCTGAGAAGACATCTTCTTCTGAGTAGAGACTGATTCTGAGTACATAGTATTACAGTCCACACTATGGGACTGCAGTGGTAGAAGATTGAGACTGTCCTTATACAGTGGTAACCATATAACTGAAAAATGCCCAGAGAACTGTGGAATGATACAATAATTTGCCGGGGGTAAGGGCAAATTATAAATTATGGGTATTATTACTGTGGGGGCCAATGTTCAGGTGCTTAGAGCAATAGTTCAGATGCTTAGAGCAATAGTTCAGATGCTTAGATCAACATTTCAGATACTTAGGGCAATAGTTCAGATACTTAGGATAGATAGCCACAACCAATACAACACAGTCCTGGTGCTTCCTAGCAAGTTCACAGTCTTTCAGGTATTTTAGCAATAACCATTGGATAAGCAGTACAGTTGTTATAGTAGCTTCACAGTATAGGCGAACTGAGCACTCTTGGATAAACACTGTTTCCCTAAATGTAGGGTCTTCCTGAATAAGATCTGGCTACCCCTGAACATTTTGGCTAAGGATGCCCTTAGTACCACTAGCGGGGCCTCCCTTAGTACCACTAGGCTGGCTTGCCCTATTACACTAGGCCGGGGCCTCCCTTCAATACCACTAGGCTGGCTTGCCCTATTACACTAGGCCGGGGCCTCCCTTAGTACCACTAGGCTGGCTTGCTCTATTACACTCGGCCGGGGCCTCCCTTAGTACCACTAGGCTGGCTTGCCCTATTACTCTCGGCCGGGGCCTCCCTTAGTACCACTAGGCTGGCTTGCCCTATTACACTAGTCCGGGGCCTCCCTTTAATACCACTAGGCTGGCTTGCCCTATTACACTAGGCCGGGGCCTCCCTTAGTACCACTAGGCTGGCTTGCCCTATTATACTAGGCTGGGGCCTCCCATGAACCCTGCTTTACCTTGGGCCTAATGCCCTACTTTTACCTCGGGCCTCATGCCCTACCAAGACTTGGGCCTGGTGCCCCACTTTATGTTGGGCCTGGTGCCCCACTTTATATTGGGCCTGGTGGCCCACTTTATATCATTATTAGCCAAAAAGTGGTAGGGACCCTTTAAATCTGTAGCTCTCTGTGGGCTGCTGTCACTCAATAGCACATCGCCACCCCAAATCCCACCCCCTTAAGCATATTTATTAGGCTCATACTGCCCTTTGCCTCTTAGCTCCTCCTGTGGGCCGCTAACCTCGCCTCCCTTTTAAATATTAAAATATGAGGGTCCTATCGACCCGATGCTCCCAGCACTCGGCCACCTTTTCTATGCCCCTACTGCGCTTTTTCCAATAAGAAAACAAACAGTCTCCCAGAATGGGCGGTCAGCACAAATGTGCTGCCACCACCACCACCGTAGTAAGAAGGAGGATCGGAGGCGACCGGGAGGCGGAAGGTATGCTGGCAGAGGGAGGGACTGTTTCAGGCAGCTGGGGGAATGACTGGGGCCTCAGAAGGCTGACTGGGAGAGCGACGGATGCGGCTGGCAGGCCTGCAGATGGGGACCGGAATAAACTAAAACAAAAGGAGGCAAACAAATAAATGGAGGGCTATTCAGCCCAACGCATGGCAAATGGCCGAATTCTTCTTTTTGGCGGGGGACCCACCGGACTCAGCAGCACCACCAGACAGCAGCAACAGGAGGATTCAGTGGACTGGAGGAGGGGAATCACCACGGAGTCAACAGGACCGGCTTTACGACCCCAGGTAAGCCACAAGTTCCTGTTGCACTCCTGTGATCCTCTCTACTCCACAGTCCAACAGCAATTAACTGTTTTTTAAAAATGGACACACATTTGTTTCCAGACGTGGACTGGAGCATCCCAGCAGCAGCATCAACTAGGAGCAGATTTATCCTGGACTCCCTTCAGGGTGCCTTCCTCAAGCAACTGGTCATGGAACCAACTCGGCAGAAGGCAATACTGGACCTTGTGCTCACAAACAGGGACAGTGTGATGGGGGTAACAGTGGGGGAGCACCTGGGAAACAGTGACCACCAGTCATTGTGGTTTGAAATCACAGAAAGAGCAGAACCAAACCACAAAAAACACGATCCTGGATTTTAGGGGGCAGCCTTTGGGAAAATGGGGAGATACTTGAAAGAGGCATTAAGGGGAATGGGACAGGAATCAGGGGTTGAGGAACAGTGGGCAGTATTTAAATGGGGATTACAAGAACAACAGAATTATGCATTAAGCAGGTTAGCAAGAGGAAAAGGAAGAGGAGACCATTATGGTTTTCCAAAGAGGTAGCAAAGAAAGTGAAAGCCAAAAAGATTGCATTCAGGCAATACAAAAAGACACAGGCAGAAGGGGATAGGGAGAAGTACCAGGAGAAGCAAAGGGAGGCAGGGAGGTCAGTAAGGGAAGCCAAAGCTCAGACAGAAGAACACATTGCAAAATCAGTGGGTAGAGGGACAAAACCTTTTACAGGTACATAAGTGAAAAAAGAAAGACAAAGGGAGGAATAGTGAGACTGAAGGGGAGGATGGAATGCAGGGAGGATGACAACAGTAAAGCTGACATATTGAACAGGTATTTCTGCTCAGTCTTTACTGAGGAAGAGGAGGGTAATGGGTCCCAAAGGAGTACAAGGTGAGAATGTGCAGAAATGGACACAAGTCCCTTTATACTTAGAAAGGGTCCTGAAGGAACTGGAAGTAATAAGAGTTGATAAAGCAATGGGCCAGATGGGGTGCACCCAGGGTCCTTAAAGAACTAAGAGAGGTGGTGGCTGAACCTCTGCTATCCTGTTTAGCCGATCACTGGAAACAGGGAGGTACCCACAGACTGGAGGACAGCAGATGTAGTCCCTTATACAAAAGTGGGAACAAAGAGGAAGCAGGGAACTACAGACCAGTCAACCTCACCTTGGTAGTGGGGAAGATCATGGAAGCACTACTGAAGGAGAGATTGGTGGAACATCTAGTTGTCAATGGACTACAGGACCTAAGGCAGTTGTTTCACCAGGGGAGGTCATGTCAGACCAACCTCATTGAATTTTTGACTGGGTGACTAGGGAGGTGGATCAGGGAGGGCAGTGGACGGGCCTATCTGGACTTCAGCAAGGCCTTTGACACTGTGCCACATAGAAGACTATTACACAAACTGGGGAATATGGGTGTGGGCAGGACAGTAGTGTGGTGGGTAGGTAACTGGCTGGGTGGCAGGACACAGAGGGTGGTGGTAAATGGCTGTCACTCCACAGAGGGAAGAGTGACCAGTGGGGTACCACAGGGATCAGTGCTGGGACCGGTCCTATTCAACATCTTCATCAGTGACATTGCGCAGGACCTAGAAGGCAGAATTTCACTGTTCGCTGATGACACAAAGCTCTGTAACAGAGTAGACACACCAGAGGGTGTAGACAGAATGAGAAGCGACCTGCAGAAACTTGAAGAATGGTCAGGTTTTGGAGTTGAAATTCAATGCAAAGAAGTGCAAGATAATGCATATGGGGCACAAAAACCCTGGCACAATATATCAGTTGGGGGTGAGGATATAGCATGCACCAAGCAGGAAAGAGATCTTGGGGTTGTCATCTCTGATGACCCCAAGGTAGGGAAACAGTGTGACAAGGCAGCAGGTAAAGCAAATAGGATGCTGGGATGCATAGGCAGGGGCATTACCAGCAGGAAAAGGGAGGTCATAATTCCGCTATACAAGACACTAGTGAGGCCCCACCTGGAGTACAGTGTACAGTTCTGGAGACCATACCTACGTAAGGACACAGACAGGGTAGAGAAGGCTCAGAGGAGGGCAACAAAGATGGTGCATGGATTGCATCACAAGTCCTATGAAGACAGGTTGAAGGAACTGAACATGTACTCCTGGAGGAGAGGAGGAGAGAGGGATATGATAGAGACATACAAGTATCTTACAGGAGGAACAGGGTGCAGGAAAACACTATTTTTAAGCTGAAAAGATGTTCCAGGACTAGAGGGCATGGGATGAAGTTGGAGGAGGACGATTCAGAGGAAAGATGAGAAAGAATTTCTTCACAGAACGGGTGGTGGACAAGTGGAACACCCTGCCAGAGGAAGTGGTGGGGGCTGAAACAATCACGGGATTTAAGAATGCATGGGATAGACATAAAGGAATTCTGGAGGTCAGGGGTAAGGGGCAACAGACTTCTAGGAAAACAAACTGAACTTACAAGCTCAAATGGGCAGACTGGGTGGGCCATAGGCCCTTATCTGCTGACACTGTCTATGTATCTATGTATCTATGTAAAAGCACTCGGGGTTCTGATTCTCGAACCCCGAGCTCACGCCCAACAAATGCTAGGAACCTGGAGGAGGCACCACACGAGGCCAGAGGCAGCTAACCTGGCACGTGTTCCCATTCCTCCTGCTGCTTGCTCGGAGGGGTGGGTGGGATGGAACAGAGCAGGCAGGCAGCAGGGAGAAAATATTTACTTTGCATGCCAAAAGCCATTTCAACGCTTTGCTATGGCACACAAAGAGGGACCCCTGGGGCATTTTAGAACCCCCTATACTTTATTTTACTTACTGGGATGCCCTAACTTTGGGGCATTACAATAGTGGTGGCCTATCACAATGAATAAAGTTAATGGATACTGAGATGGAGTTTCATTCTGGTTCTTTGCACTCCTGGTGAGCTTCCCACCCCACCAGAGATCATCTGTCATCAGCATAACAGACGGCTCATGGCAGACGAATGGGAAATCTTCCTCAGGTTCTAGGGACACAGCCACCACTTGATGGCATCCCACATTGACTGAACCACATCACCTGCTCCAGAGTTGGTATAATCTGGTTCAGAATGACCATCTGGCACTTGTACTTCCACACAAACTTGTTTAAGTCATGCAAGTGGCACACTAGCCCCTGTCCATTTAGGTACAAGGAAGTACCAGGACATATAGCCCAGTGTGACCAGAGTGTCTGGGATCCACTCTATCATCTCACACTTATGAGGCTGAGCAACATCATCCTTTAGCATTGAAAAAATGCCCTCTGGCACCTTAGAGTCCCAAGGGTCTCAGAGTTGGTACAGTGGGAGAACCTCAAAGTCCAGAGACGCCACTACTTCTAGCACCCACTTGTCCAAAGTAATAACAGACCACTGTGGAAAGAACTGGCACAACTGACCCCCAACCAGCAGTTGGACAGAGACAGGATAGGAGGGAGAATGACACCCCACAACCAGTCACTTTGCAGCCTTGGAGGGGGCTCTGGTTGGCTGGGCACTGCAGGCACCTCCACCACTCCACACATTTTTCTGACCTCGACTGCTGAACATGGGTGTCAAATGCCAGTGTGGAAACTGCCCCTGCTGGGTCTGCTGTTGGGGATGCTGTGGCTGAAGCCCTGTCACTAAAAGGCCTTTTTCTTAGGCAGTTTTGTGTCTTTCTGGGATGAAGCCACAGAGTCCAGGGTGGCACTGGACTTATCAATAAATGTAAGATGTCCTTCCTCCCCAGGGCTGAAGAAGCCAGTGCCCAGGAATGGGGCATCTGCCAACTTGTGCTGAGTGTCTGCTGTGAAGGTGGACCACCTCAGCAAGGCTCTGTGGTGCATGGAGATTGCTGTACTCATTGACTGGGTGCAGGAATTGCCCATGTCCAAGGCGATTTGTAGCTAGTGCTTAGCCAGCATACAGCCTTGGTCCTGGATTTACTGGACCACCTGCTGCTTATTGGTAGGAAGCAGAGGGAGGAATTCAACCAGCCAAAAAGGCAATGGCCAAAGTTAGCCATCATTACTGAGTAACTGGTCTGCCAGAGACCAAGCAAGGAGACCATATAGACTGTCTAAGCCACGTAGTCCAGTTTCTTGGATTCCTTGTTACACAACTTATCCACATCCCTTTGGCCCTTTGATTTGTGAAAATCTGAGTCAGAGACCAGTCCTTCCATGGAGGGGTGGTCTGAGAACCCCACAGGTGTGCCAGTGGGCATCACATACTTGCAGACCATCCAGGTAGGGGCACTGAGCTGGATGCTGGGTGCTGTCAAAGTTCCAGAGTTGGTTCCAAAATGGCCTTGGTCAATGGGAAGGCAATCCTTGGCCAATTGTCCCTATCAAGGATGTTGATGAATGGGTATTTAACCTGCCTCTAATCTGGCTCCCTGGATTCTGACATCAGTTGGACTAATGCTCTAAAGGAAGTGGAGCCTGATGAGGTAGATTGACCATCTGAGGAATTTCAAAGAGTTGGATTCTACAAAAGGTCATTAAGGACTTACCCTCAGAGTCCAATGACTTTTTAAACAACACCCACGTCTGCTCTTGCCATGGACCATCCTTGTGTTCTCCTGGGTTATTTCCACTGACAGGCAGCCTGGTAGAGGAGCAGCAGGGTGGGACTTCTCTGTGGGGACCCCAACCCACGGCCGCGGTGGAGAGGACTTCACCACCATTTGAGGAGAGGCAGACATTGTGGTTTGCTGCGTCTCTGTCAGGAGAATAGCCAGAGGAGGCCAAGGGACTGTTCACCCCCAGAGCAGAGCTCTGCACCTCCCTGTGAGAGATGACTGCTGTCACATAAGGATTTCGTAATGTTGACAAAGATGGCATTGATGTTGATCCTCCCCACAGGACAATGAAGTCAAGGAAGGTCAAGGATGACATTTTCCAGTCAAGCATGTGTCCACCAGAGGCCCTGAGTAGACCACGTGCTTCCAGCAACAAGACCACCAGTGGTCTTGGAAGCAACCCGGGGCTAGGAACCTCTTGAATTGAATCTATGTGGGCACCAACTAAGGCAGGTCCTCCTGAGTAAGGACCAGGAGAATGTAGTCAGTCAGATCAGTGACTCACTGACCTCCTCTGACAGCCGCTCAACCAGCTAGAGAAACATTTTGACCAGCTGATCAAACAGAGTCATGGTCAAATGATCTGGTGGGTTATCATGGAACTTTGACCTTCCCTGACCAAAGGAAGCTTGAACAATGTCAGGCAGTTGGAGGATCAGGAAGAAATGATCATTCCTGGTCCCACGGTCTTTGATGGTGGCACTTTGTGCCTTTTATGGTGTGGCGGGCTCTTCCTGTAGGTCTGGAGGGCCAGTACATCTCATGGAAATTATTCATAAATGGTCCTCTGATGTTACACCAAGCCAGGATCAACATCAAGACTGAGGTTGGGCCCAACCTGGGTGCTACTGTCTCCTCTTCCAAGGCTGAAAGCTGGGCCACTGACCTGGCTGCAGTCACGGGTGGTTTGTAGTCATTAGGCCTACTGAGGAGGACATGCATCTTCTGTTCTTTCAGTGATGCTGGTAGCATTGCCCAACATTGAGAATAAGTGGAGGTTCACATTCCTCACTCAGGCAAGAGACATATATGTTGTCAGTGTCCATGGTCGATAGCTTCTGCCTGCAGCACATGCAGAACTTAAAGCCTGGTTTCTGTCATTCAACTCCTGATTGTGATCAATTGAACAAATATAGAAGGCAAATCACTAGTGAACCCAAGCAGTCAAGGCTGACTTGTAAGCCTTTAGTTCTTGGTGCCCACACCTCTGGAAGTGTGCAGCTTATTCTGAAGACATGGGGCACCCTGGGTGCCCCGGAACTATCCACACAGCCAAGGTGAATGACTGATCCTACATTGTAGGATGACAGTTCATATCTGGGTCATTCAGAGAGTTCCACATCTCAGAAACCAGGAATGGAATATCCACCAACAACTTGAGAAGAGCTGGATACTAGGGCTGTGTGGCCACACTGGGGTCACCAGCACCACTGTGGCCTCCTGCCTCTTGGTTAGTGCCAGAGTGCAGCAAATGATTGAAAAGGGAGTACGTGCATAAGTTTGAAACTGGCTCTCATCCTAAACAAATATTGGGTTCGGACATCAACTGAAGAATGATGTCAGTTGGAAGGTCAAACCAGAGGCAAAGCAGTCCACCTGCTGAGAGTCCCTCATCTCCTGAACTCTCAGGAAGAAGTCCCTCTGGAGGAAAAACTCACAGGAATCCATCAGATACCTGGAATTCCAGTCTGCTGCACAACTGAAAAGACCAGGAATGTGTTGGGCCTAAACCCAAAGCTGTTTTTTTTCAGGTAATAAGACCAAAACACTAAGCTATCTTGGTTAACAACGGGGACTTCATCCCCCACAATTGGGCTATGTAGCCAGCTGCCACTAGATTGTCCATCTTTCACAACGCTTTTAACCCAGTCTTGCCCTTAGTGAAACTCCTGAACACACATGTGGCCACCAGGCATTCCAAGCAACTGATATGGAAGGTTTGCTCCTGCATGGATCATCTGCCTCTCACAAACATCACAGTATAGCAGCCCCCCCCCATCCTGACTGGCTCACATAAGATCAATAACCTACTGTGACTGGACTCCAAATATTGCTGCCCAGTTTCATGTGTCCACTTGGCAAAGCCACAAGATGAGCTCAGGTCTCACCTCCCAGGGGAGTGTCACTTGTGCCTCATACATTCCATTTGGTAGAAGGCCTGCACTTTCAATTGTTGCAGAACTTGGTAATGTAAGGAACCTAGGAAAATGGACTGAACATAGTCTGGGACTTGGCCAGCCAACCTCATCAGATCCCATATGGGTATGTATTGTCTTTTGAGAAATCTCCTGATTGACATCTTTAGTACTGCACCTTGAACTTGGGCTGATAAAGTTTAAGGAGGGCCTCGACTGAGAGGATGCTCAACCCTAGCAAGGAGGGTAACTGAGCAGAAATAAGCCATCTTCTTTCAACTGACAACAAAGTCCAACAAATCCAAGAAAAGGACCACAAGATTAGCTTCCTTCTCCAGAGTTGTTGGGTTCTGTCCCATAATCAGAATGTCATCTAGGTGGATGATAAGTCTGACACCTGCCACTTTGAGGCAGGCCATTGAGGGCCTGAGGATTCTTGTGAACCACCATAGTACCAGTGAAAGGCTAGAGTGATGACAGGGGAACTGATAAATAATCCTGTCCCCTTTGAGTCCTAGCAACTTTTGGTCCTCATGGTGGATCAAACCATGACCTATGCATCATTGAGGTCTACGCAAGCCTGCTAGTCCCCTCTGAGCATGGTATCCCTAAATAGATAAGTTCCTTCCATGTTAAAGTGTTGATACATGATTTTGGTGTTCATGGGATCTTAAACTGATTATATGTGGAAATCCTCCATCCTTTTTTAAGACCAGTAAAAGAGTACTGACAAACATGGGATGTGGATTGGAAAAATGAACAACTTCCCATTTGTTTATTATAATAACTTTATTAATAAAGAAGAAAGGAAATCAGCTAGTATAATACAGCAGCAATAGATTTCAACAACACTGCATAAAGTATTAGCTTACCTAATATCTGAACTCTCTCTACTATCTATTCGCTCTGCTTCCTCCAAACGCTGTCTTTACTCCATGCTTACTCTGCCCCTCCAGAAAATGTCCATAGCCCAATATCTGGCCTCCTCCCTTTTTTCTTTTTCCCAAATCACTTCCAGTCCCTACACTTCTCTGCATCCTTCATTTTACTCTTCCATGTATTCTAACCTTTATACTCTTCCTCTCCCCATCTTTTCTCTTCCATTCCTCTCTCCATCCTACCTTATCCTCCCTCCACCCTCTCCTTCTTTATCACCTCCTCTTTCACATTATCCTCCAATTTTATCTTCACTGCTTCACTCTTTTCCTACTTATATTCCTATGTTCAGTTTTCTGAAGCTCAGCCTGGGAGTGCCTGGTGCTTCACACCCTGATTTAATCTAATTGTACTGTTATTAATTTATAAAGATGCTATTCTGAGTATTACTGTATAGTATTATTATATTTTGTGCTTTCTATTTGTTATTATGTACTTATTCCCTTCCCCTTCCCCTAGGACACATCTGGAAATGAGTTGTATGGCTCAGCATGTCTTTCCTGGTAATCTCTTTAAAATAAATAATAAATAAATAAATTACATAAGAAATTGAGAAGACAACACAGATGATGAAGCAAAGTTGTGTATCAATCAAATTTACAGCTATTATAGGATACAACTTCCCATTTTATTGCATAGCATACAGATCCTTGTCAATAAGGAAGTGTTTTTCTGATAAAAATGGAATAAAAGGAGTATAATGGGGAAAAGGAGGACTTTTTAACTCCAGTTTTTAACCCACACTCTATCCAACACCAAAATATTCTGGGAGATTACAGCCCAGTTTAGTAAAACCACAGTGAGCTTTCTCGCCAATTGCAGGGGGCCTGGCACATGGAAGAGACTGTCTACCAAGGAAGAGAGAGAAGGTGTGCCTGCCTCCTGCAGTGGTGGCATTTGCAGTCTGCAGTCCTCTTGACCAACAAAATCTGGACCTTGAATTCCAGGAATAGCTATGTCCTCTCTCTCTAGAGACATCAGAATACCAGTAGGCGCCTTGGTGATATCTTGAGAACAGCTGGGGAGTGCCCTGCCAAAACTCTCCTGTTCAGGGTTCTGAAGTAGAACTGCATCTCCTGCATACCATGGAACTGTTTTCCTGAGCTACTGAATGTCCTTTAACAGGTTCTCACCAAAGAGTAGCCCTTCCATTTTATTCTCTCCATCATAGGTGGCTAGGTTGTCACTTGGGGTGAAACATCAAGAGTGCTGCTCTGCATTGTTCTGTGGACAGCATGGCATTTGCACTACACAGCAGACAGGCCACCTTCTGGAATCAATTCCTTACATAAAAGGGGTCCAGAAAGTCATAACTAATTGCCTTGTCTGCCGTGTTGCCAAGCAGAATAAGTGGCCCTGCTAGGTGTAAAACTTTTTCCTGACTCCTGTCAATGTCCTGCTGGGGGTACTTTCTTATTTTCCCTAGATAATCTGAGAAAAGTTCAACAAACTCTGGACCCATGCAGTTTATGGCTAAGATGAGGTTTTGGGCAGTCCCTTTGTATGCAGCATCTCACCTGCTTATCCAGGGCCATCGAAAGCCCAGATTCCTGCTACACCTTTAGTTTCAGGTGGGGGGGGGGTTCCACTAAGAGAGTGGCCCAATTGGAGTCCAGATCAAAATGAGGTTCTTGATCCTCCTCCTGGTCATCCAGTCTTGGTTTCCTTTTGCATGGCCTATCCATGCACCAAGAGTGTGACTCCAATTCATTGGAATTCCAATCAAACTCTTTTACCTCTAACTCTAACCAGGTGGGAGTATAGAGGGGGACCCATTTTCAGAGGTGTATTCCTGGAGCTTTGCACCTCCTTTACTTTGGTTAGAGGAGTTTCTTCAGTGACAAAACTGGCAAGTCCTGTGTCTGATGTTACGTTTTAATATCTTCCCCATTACCAGGCATCACATCCCCAGAATGATCACCATACCAGAGAACAACCGGTGGAGTAGACCTGCCAAAAACTCTCCTCCAAAAACCACTGCTGGGTGTGGGAACGGCATTGCAGTTTGCAGCGCCCTCGAACCATACTTGGCTACTGTGATCTGCCATGCAGATTGGGATAAAGCCTACCCAACTCATGGGCAGTTGATGAAGAATTCTTATAACATGGGTTGCATGAAGAAGAGTAGCCAATTGGTCAAACAGCATCAGGTGACCGTGGATTAAATTCCCTTTTTAATCCACACTTGGATGACCTGCACTGCTTCTCTTAAAGCAAGTGATGTGATTATCCCCAAAGTTTTTACTTTACAGAAACATTAAGTAATTCTATACATATTAGCTTTGCATATAGTACTTTTTGTCTAACTTGCTGTCAGGATCAACTGTTCAGAAGTGCATTTCTCAGAGAATGACAGAGCTACTGCATACTACATATTGTTTACATACCCATAATGCAGTGCTTGCAATTCATGGAAGTATTGTATTCTCATACACGTTAAAAAGCAAGTAAAACAGATGTTCTAACATGTTTTTAATAATTATGTTAGGAAAGGAGCTGTGTTACTTTGCACTCCTGTGTTTTGAACACAAAAAGAAGTATTAAACTGTGTGGTCTTTACAATATAAATAAACAACAATCTACTTATATATTCCAGAAAGCATGCTAATATGTTAAGAAAAGTGTTATACCCAGTTATTTTGCTGTTGATTAAAAACAGATCAAATTTCCACAGAATTGTGCAATCCACAGCAAGTTTCCCAATGCATACTTGTATTTTCCACATACTGGGCAGGATTCACAAAGAAGATGCGTCCAGTGCATCTTGGCTGCCCCGGCACAGGGGAGATGCACTGAGTGCAAAATGGGCTATTCACAGAGGAGGCACAGGGAGATGCCCCCAGCGCATCCCCTCTGTGAACAGCACAGGTGCGCCCAGCCCAGGATGCCCCGGAGTATCCCCCATGTCAGGCTGTGAGCCAATTGGGGCAGGGCATCTCAGGATGCCCTGAGCCCAAAAATGCAATTACAGCCAGGGCATGCAAATGAGGCCATTAGGCATGCATGGTGCAATGGGGCCATTAGCATGCTATTATAGCCCCATTTGCATAGTGCCGGCTGGGGTGCCCCAGCAGAATGCGCCGAACTGTGTCCACTCACCTCTCCTGCCTGACCCCAGCCCAAGTTATGCTGCCCCAGTGGCATTGCGCAATGAGCCCCCATGCCTCCGCACGGCCGCACCCGCAGCGAATGAAATGCTGAACCCCTCTCAGCCCTCCCAAGCCCTTGGTAATGTCACCTCCCATGGCAGTCTGCCAGTGCAGTCAACCCCCCAAGCACCCCCAACCCACCCTCTCCCCCAGCAGGGTCCCGCTGTCAGTGGGCAATTCAACCCACCTGCATTACCGCCACAGCCGCCACCAACAGAGTTGTCTGAGAATGACAGCTATCGTACAGCCTGCTAAAAAAGAACTAAATAGATTCTGTAGATCCTTCCACTAGGTGATCATCCCTACTGTGGTGTTCAAAGCTAGATCAGGCATCAAAACCATGGATTGAATAGGGAATTTAATCCATGTAAGTTGATCAGTGCTGCAGCAATGGTTCTGTTAGAGTGGGAGAAAAAACAATACTTTGGATACTGTTGCCGTCACTTAGTTGACAGGCAAGAGAGCTCACCTCTCACACAGGATACCAGTGAGAATAAAAAGTTTTTACTTACTTGCCATATCAAAGCACACAAGAGTAGTATATACAGAGAAGCAGTGTAGAATGATGTTGGCAGTTGTAAACAGCATTAGGGCCCCAAACGCCACCCCCCCCCCATGTGTTACCGATCAAGTCTTCAATAGTGTCCGTAGCGACAAGCAAACTCAGAAATATTATGTGTTACACAAACCCGCCCCAAGCTCTGTCAATATAGATCAATGAAATGAATGTCTCCTGTCCAGATACGCAACGGAGACCCTGTGTCACGCTAGCCTGGTCTTATATGTTAGCAGCAGAGGAAAACTTGTGCAGTGATGCAGCAGGATGTAGAAATATACGGGAGCTGCTGACATATGAAAAGTAGGTATGAAAAATGCAACCTCAGTGTTCTTCCTAGGAATAAAAGATTGTCTTGTGGCAGCGGTACTTTCAGAGTGCTGAAAGACAGCAAGTGTCCCCCTCCAGCGCTTCATGCACACCAGGCCACAAAGCTTCTGTTGTCCTCTGTGTCTCATGAACATGAAATGCTGAATTGGAGGAGTTCACTGACACGGGAGAGAGAGACAGCGAGTGTGTTCCCAGAGTCCCCCAAACAGAGCAGACTGCAACAGAGTGATTGTCATCTGTGTGTATGGTGAAACAGAAGGAAACAGAGCGGGTGAGTTCATAGAAAATTGAAGTCCCTGATGTATGTCTGTGTTTTCTATGGGTGCGAGGCAGTCTCTTGACAGAAACAACATCTCCTCATGATGTGACACTCCTGTTGGCAGCTGCCAGGCCACCCACTCACCACCCAGAGTGACCTCCAGAGAGAGAGAGAGAGAGAGAGAAACAGTGAAATTGTGTAACAAACACAGTTTGCTATTCTCTGTGTGTGTGGAGACAGAGTGACTGAGGCACAAACACACGGGGGAGAAGAGAGAGAGCATCACTGTATCACTAATAGGCTATCCACCAGCTATGAGACAGCACAAGTGTTCAGACGTTCCAGGAAGTACATGGTGCTGCAACCATTGATTAAACTTATAGTTCAATCCACAGTTAGCAGTTGTTCCAGAAGTGCTCAGTCTTGTATGGCCCTGATATTATGAGTATGTTCAGCCCTGTGTCATGCACAGTCTGCTAAGTTGTAAGGCAGTTCTGCATCCATAAAAAGCAACAGAATAGATGTTTTGTCAGAGATTACTTTGCAAGGTGGAAGGATAAATTCCCTCTTTAGCATTAAAACAAGGGGAGCAGCTGGTTTTGGGGGGCTGCACCATATGCACCAGGTAACCCATGTTATAATGCAATAACCCACTCCAGGGTTTGGGGTTATAGGCATTTAATCCATGCCTGGAGCACTGTGCGGATACTCAGCCTGCGGCCTCGTGCCTCACAATGCATCCCAGGCATGGATTAAATGTCTATAACACCACACCATGTCGTGGGTTATTGCTTACTTAATCCACACCTGGGGCACTGTGAGGACACTCAGCCTGCAGCCTCGTGCCTCACAATGCACCCCAGGCATGGATTAAATCCCTATAACCCCACACCCTGTCGTGGGTTATTGTTAACTTCATGCACCTCCCCACCATCACCACCAGGCAAACCGTCACTATCACTATCCTTAGGAACAGACATGCCTGAAACAGACAGCTGTCCCAAAGAGAGGGATGCATCTACCTTGTGGTAGCCGGCACAGTCATAGGCCACCATCAGTTCTACTGTGCTGATGGGCAGTTCCTCATCATAGTACTTTACCCGTAGATCCTGACAACACAAACATTTACCTGCTTGATAAGCAATGCCATCTTAGGAATGGTGCTTGTTGATCCCATGTCCAACTCTGCGCTACAGAGGGATCCCGGTGTAATCTGCTGCCTTGTTACTAGCAGCAAAATAGAAGGATGTTCACTAGGTGGGAAGCCCTTTTATGAAGAGCGAAAACCTATTGGAGGACAAGATGCATCCTGGGATTGGTAGTTAAGGATAGTTGCTGTATTAGCAAAGTACCTCTGGCCCAGCTGAAATGTTCAGAAATGTTGGCAATGTAATAGTTTTTGCTGGATGGCTACTAAAGAGGAATGCTTACAGTGTATAATTAGAGTCAAGGTAAAAATCACCACATGCTGTCTGTTGGACTGCAGCAGTCCTTGTAACAACTCTTCAATACACAAAAGGTGAATTAAATAAAAGACTGTCAAACATTTTTTTTTCTTGCTCCCCCTGACTCCCCATGGCCTCTCCTTCGGGTATTCCTATGCCCTTCGCTGCTACACTGCCCCAATGCAGCCACCTGCCACCACACATTGCAGCCCCCAGGGTAACCCGGTGTAACCCTTCACCGGATGGGTCCTCCTCCTCCTCGGGAGAAGGCGCCGGTGGGGTAGGTCAGCGCACTCATTCTTGGCCCGGTGCTACTGAGGTAGTCTGTGGACTGTTCAGGGTCTCACAGTACTGGGAGCTGGCGACCGTCATCCGGTCTACCATGGTGCTCTTTTCTCATTTGCTTCCTGGGGGCGTGGTGTGCCACTAATGTCAAGGTATACGCCGACATTCACCATGTCCCACTAGTCATCAGGACCCAGTGCATTGCCTTACCCCAGGCCTCCGCCAGGAGTCAGCAAGTGCCTGGTCACCTCCCTGCCCTCCCCATAAAAGAGGCAAGCAGTCATCTGATGCTCAAGCCCTCTTTCCTTGGCTGGCCTTCCAGCATCCCGGGTCCATTCCCAAACCTGGGTTGCTGGCGTCACAAGCAGAAATCTAACCGCTGTGCCGACAGGCCAACTCTGTCAAACATTTTAATATGAATTCGATACCACTGACTTATTCTGTTCTGTATAACTAACTGGAATGCTTGGCCCAATGGTGCATGCTGGTGATGTATTGTACCACCACATGGGAGACCTGGGATTAAGTCCCGCTCTTGACTCTTCTGCCAGGGGCTGGTGTGGTTAGGAATATGATGAGGATGTATCCTGCACTAGCCCAGGGGGGAGGGAATTGTACAGCATGATATGTGAGTGCCTCCTTTGGAAAGGAGTGTGGTGGCATGGATGTCATGGGTGACTACATCAGCCACTTCCCCGCCCATATGAGTGTGACACACAGCTCCATAAGGTGTCACCATGGGAGGTGGGTGGGGTTGAAAACCAGGTACAAAGAAACACCAGGGACAAAAAAAAACTCTGTTAGTAGCAGTATGGCAGAATAAGTGCCACCAAGTAAAAACTTATAAAACCAGCAAAAGGGGAAACTTTTTTCCAATAAGAGCATCCATTGTATGGAACACCTTGCCACAAGAATTGGTAGAGGCAACTAGTGCCACTGCCTTTAAAAACAAATTAGATGTTTGGTTGAGGGATAATAGATAAATAATGTCCACATAGTGTGGGGAACAGTCTCGATGGGCTCTGGCCTTCTTCTGTTCTTTCATACCAAGTAATACCAAGTAAGTAAACCCAGAAGCCAAAGACCAGGGCACCCACTATTCCTAGAGGCAGACTATGGCTGGGATATTCAAACTCTATTAGTGTTTTCAAAATGAGTTAGCAACTTGCTGACACCATTATGTACCCCCAAAGCAGGAAAAATCACAAAATGCCATATTAGACAGCATGGTTAGAGAGTCACTAGCTCATTTTCAACTAGCTGTAATACACGCCAGTGCATTTATACAATACAGCAGATAGCACTTTGCAAATAGGTGCACCTGCATGTTGGTAGGTTTGGAGATGCAGTAACTAGCTGTTAGTGCCATGTTAATTACTGCCTCCCCAAATCCAGTCTTATGACCAGCCAACTAGGCATGGCCCCTCCTGCCCTGGACACCTCATCGATAATTATTACATTTTTCCCTGGTGTCCAGTGGTCCCCCCTTCCAAAAACCCTGCTGATAAGTATTACATAGGTGTCCCTTCCCCCACCAACACACCACAGACAAGTAATACATATTTTCCTGGTATTCAATGGTCCTCCCGCCCCCCAGGTTTCAATTCCCCCACCCTGACCTACCCACTCAATCGTCCCCCATGACCAGCACCCCTGCCCCCACCAACAGTAGTGGCACCCCCACCCCAGTCAGCAACCAGCACAGAAACAAAATGTAGGGAAGACAGAGCACACAAAGCTGTGAAGGCTTGAAGAGTTTATTGAGGGAACACAACAACAAACCAAATGCACCTACTGTGCAAAATCTGCAAATCCCAGACCAGAATACACCTGACTGTCAGAGCCCATGAGAGCAGCTAACCAGGACTCCCTAACAGCCCCTCCGTGGCCAGCCACTGACTGCAGTTCACAATAGCGCACATACTATGAACAATTTAAGGTAAGAATATGGCAGATTGCTCCAGAGTAGCAATTGCCATTAGCGGGCCCAAATATCCGGATTGCTCCCACAATCCCCATAGCACCCTATTGACCACATATCTCCTGTGGCCAGTAGGGGGGCTGTGGTTTGTGACTGCAATTGGGATAGTACCAGGCTGGTATTCTGGAACATGCCTTTAGCACTCACAAAGTGCCCAGGCATGTTCCAGTATACCTCAGGACCTTAAAATATCTTGGCCTATGGCTCTTCTCTGGCAACTGACAGCAAATGGGCTGGCTACTGAGGCCTTGCTGAGGGAGGCAAGCTTTGGAGGAGTTAGTAAGGGAGCAGTTCTGCGATGGTGCGTCTCAAGTCAATTGATGTTTGTGGGTGCAAGAGCAGCATGCGAAACCAGATTTGTATACTTGTACTTTGCCTGATTGAAGTGAAAGAAGAATAATATACTTTTTTTTAATTCATGAGAAACAGATACAAGAGGGACTCATTTACAATGGTTTCCAATTGATTATTTCCAGGTGTGTCTTGCGCGTATAGGGTGGTTAAGTGATATGCTGAGGGCTACACAGTATGCAAGAGGAGATTGTGGGAATCAAATCCAAGTCTGCTGGATGCACCAAGCTCATGCAAAGCTTGTTACTCTAACCTCTAGGCTATACAGTATATTACAAAACCCTGATTTCCATGCTTAGTTTAGCTTATAAAACTATAATACATTCTGGGGATGCCCTTACAAAGTCAGTGGTCGATACCATTTATTGGACGATATGCAAGGTCCAGGAGATACTAGCCAACAAAACAGGAAAGAGATCGGGGGTCATCATATTGGACTACCTAAAGGTGGCCAAACAATGAGCCAAGGCAGTGGAAGAGCCAATGGGATGCTGGGGTATAGGAAGAGGTATTACCAGCAGAAGAAAAGAGATCATAATGCCACTATACAAGTCATTATAGACCTCATTTGAATACTACATCCAGTTTTGGAGTCCACATCTCAAGAAGGACATAGACTGGGTGGAGACAGTTCAAGAAGGACAACAAAAATGGTGCAGGGTCTGCACCACAGGCAGGGCTGCAATGGGGGAAAGTGGGGAAGTTGTCTGGGGCCCCAAGCTCCGGAGGCCCACCTGAGGAGCTGGCATTACCCTCGCATTAGCTGGTTTAAAACAGGGGCCCATTTCAAGTGACTTGTCCGGGGCCCCAAAATTGAAGGCTGCAGCCCTGACCACAGGGTCATATGAGGAGAGACTGGAGGAACTCAATATGTACACCCTGGAGGAGAGGAGAGAGAGGGAGACATGATACAGACTTTCAAGTATCTCAAGGTGATCAATAAGGTACAGGAGGGCAGCATCTTCTAAAAGAGAAGCTGCTCTAAAACAACAAGGGGCATGACAGGAGACTAGAAGGGGAAGACTAAGGGCAGCGTGAGTAAATACTGTTATCCAAGAGAGTGGTGGGCGCTTGGAATGCCCTACCAGGAGGTAGTGGGGCGAGCACAGTGGGGGGATTTAAAAATACATGGGATAGATATAGGGGAATCCTAGAGGGGGAGAAGGAGAGGCAGCAGCGGGGGACCAAGTAGGGTCAGTGGCAACTAAGTAAAGGTAGGGTATGCGGGCAGACAGGATGGGCCCAGCGGTTCTTATCTGCCATAAATTTCTATGTTTCTATGTCTGGTTAAAGGTGAGCAGCAGTATTTGCTAGTTGGCAAAAAGTACCATCATGGTTTTTGCAATTATAGTATGTATTTTTAGCAAAACCATCCATATACCCATTTTTGTTTTCATTTTAAGTTATTTAAATTCTGAACTTCAATACCATGTGTGTAACACTCCCCCATCTCTAATTTTGTGTGGCTTACCTGACTCCACAGAACTCAGACTGTTGTTTATCACTGCTCTCCAGTAAATGGAAATGCAGAAGAGGACTGGGAGGAAAGAGGCGTGCTTGCCCTCAGTGAATCCTACTCTTTGAAGAAGCAGAACCTCTGCCACCAATACTAAACAAAATGCATGTAACCCCCCTACAAATCGGGGTTCCCGAAAAGTCTTCCTTGAGCTTGCCTAAATGCTCACTGCCAGGCTGGTGTTCTGCGTTTCAGCAGTTTAAATGTATTGCCAGAGAGTGCCTGTATAGCCTCTGTGTACTGTCTCTTTAAGAGTTGCCTGGATTGCAGTCATAATTAATTTGAGAGGGAGCTCTGTTAGAAGATGTACTTGTTTGCTGATCATTTGTTAGAGTAGTAATAATATTGCAGTTTGTTCTAACCTGCCTTCTTTGCAGCATGGACAGTTCTGTTTGTTTCTATCATCTTGGTCCTGAACTTCAGAATGGGCCAATAAGTACATTTGACTCTAATCTGGAGCCTGCCTACAGGGCTTGTGGGGCCAAATTTATAGAAATTGTAGTTTTGGGCTTTTGGTGCCTAAAATAATCTGGAGGGAGCCCTTGTTGTGACTGACAGACAGATCAGCCAACCGAACCTTTTGGATCTTGGGGAACGTCCCACACTGCTTGCAGTTTCAGTTAGATCTGAGTTGGGAAGTGAAGAAGTAACAGCTCAAGATAGTTCGAGCAGCAATCCATGGTGGATTCCATGGGAGACCTGTAGAAAGGCCTGAGTTTAGCCTGCATGCTTTTTTGGACTGAATCCGAATTTGGAGAGCAGTTGAAGAAGAAGAAGAATATACATTTATATAGCGCTTTTCATACACAGTATCCCAAAGCGCTTTACAAGCAATGCTAGACTGGTAGTGAAGTGACTGAATGTGTGGTGGGGGCCAGATATCATCACCCACACATAGCCTGAATTAAGCCACTGAATTGTGACCAGGCTTTAACCTGAAGAAGACTGAAGATTTGCTGAATGCAATCGGCCTGTCAGGACTTCCAGCTGCCTCTGAACTCCCAGATTGTGCAGAGACTCTGTAATACTCTATCTCTGTAAATATCCTGTAGCAATAGGTTAGTTTGTTGCTGGCCCCTCCCACGTCCTCCTACATTCCCTATCCCCCGTCCAAATATTATGACTCTGGGTCCCTCAAGATCCTACGAAACTGCATCCTGTACTAAATCTGACCCGGGACCTTCCGTATGCACCCAGTTGATGTAACCAACTAAGTAAGCTTAAGCCAGGACTGCATAACCTTGTATTATTACATTATTACTGTATGTGTATTTTCTTGAGTTTTACTCTGTACTTTTACTTTGATCTGACGTGGAGCCTTTGCAAAAGAGTCTATGACTCAAAGGATTGTAATTCTGATTCTATTCAATAAATAATTGCGACCGGAGAGCCATTTGCCTGGTACAGTGGAATTTCCTTACATGTGAATGTGCTGTGTGCTTGTAGTGGGTTGTGATTTGGTTCTCTACTGTGTGTCTGAACTGTGTTTTGCTTGCTGGATGCTGTATCCAACTCCATAGACTGAATCCGTATCCATTTCCATTTGCCTGGGCCATGCTACACTGGCTCAGCCAGAATACCTGCTACGCAGAGAAAGTCATCGACTAGAGACCAGCCTGGGGATCAGCCCCTGCTCAACGCCTTGAACAGGAATGATGCCTCAGTGATTTGTGTGGGCCTGCTTTCCGGACACCCAGCTCAACAGCCTGCAGTCTCGATTTCGTCCTGCCTCTCTCCAGTATTGGGTATCATGAGTAAACATCAGGGTAGCTCCCTGCAACAACAGCTAAATCTAAAAATGTTATCATCTGATTGTCTTGTTGCTTTTTCTTTCACGAATTGAGTCCTCCGGCTCCGGATTACAAATAGTGTGTGCTGTGTATGTTCCTTTCTTCCATCACAGGGCCCCAACCAGCTGCAATGTTCCTGGCTAGCCCACCATTTTTCCTACCTGGGTACCCAGAGTGTGTGAATGTGTAGGGACTCTGAACTGCATGCATGACTGTCTGATTAATATAGCTTTTAAGCAAATCAACCTGATTATGCCCTTCCCTTGTTTGAGTCCCCTGAATAAATCAGATTTAACTTTGTTTGAATTTAACCTAACTGTGGTTCCAGTTTTTGCCAAGAGTACTATACTATTGCTATTTGCTGTGCAAGACCTTGTTTTACAGGGGTCCCCAGGGTTGAGCTAGAGGAACCAGCCCTGGTGGTAAGTGCAAACCGTGTGGGTAATTGCATGGTGAATAAGGGTAACTGTGAAAGTAATTATTGTATATTGTTCAGACCACTAGAAAGGAAAGAGGGGGGTTACAGTGTCCCGGAGGGCTGTGCCCAGGTTAGCTTGACCACTAACAACCCTGGAGGCACCCATTTCATTACCCAGGCCCCTTAACTTGCCATTAGCCAAGCAGGCAGGGGTAGTAGCCCTTGGGATAGTGCAACCTACGGGTTACATGCACATAACCGCAAGACCAGAGATTCACCTAATGCTACCCTAACTGGACCGACACTAAGTGCAGCTGTGCAAATGCTGTAGGGTACAGAGTTAATATTTAAAATAGGACTTAAAACCAGGTCCCCAGGACTACAAAATGGACAACCATCTTGTTCATCCTCTGACCCTTCTCACTACAGCCACAGAGTCAGAGGACTTCTGCACTGCCAATCAGGCTCCAGCAGCTTGCCAGGGAGCCACAATGGCTTCAGGGATTTTGGAGGACTTTACTGGCCAGGAGCTAGGCAACCAATCAGTCACTGAGTGACAGTCAGACTCTCCCAGGAGACTAACAAAGGAACTTGACCAATCTGGAGGTTTTCTGCTCGTGGAAAGAGTTAGAAATTTTCCAGCACCTCTTAGTCTGAGGTGGGAGTCTGCAGCAGACAGTGTGATGAAAAGCAGACCTCTCATTTGCTTGAGTGAGAATAGAGCAGAGACTTTGGAGGGAGAAATGTGCTCCTACAGCTACTGAGGTGGGGATTGCCGGCTGCAGCCTGGAGCAGAGCGACTGAAACTTGCAGCTGAAGGCTGTTAGCCTGCACTGATGTAACCTCCCCCCTGCAAATGGGGGTTCCCAAAAGTCTTCCAGGAGCGTGCCTGAATGCTCCAAGTCTGGGCAGTGTTCGGCGTCTGAGCTGCTTAAATGTGGTTCCAAGTGAGTGCTATTTGAGCCTCCATGTACTGTCTCTTTAAGAGCTGTCTGCTTGCAGACTTAATTAGTTTGTATGGGGGGACTGTGTATTTAATGCTCGAATCCCGCCTGAGCTGCTGTCAATTCGCTCCGTCTCGCCAGTCGCTACATGTGCAGAGGGAGCCTTGTTGAAAGATATACTTGTTTGCCAGAAATCATTTAGAGTGACTGAGAAAATGTAGTTTGTCTAACCTGTCTTAATTTCAGCACAAACTGTTTCAGTGTAGCTCTTTCATTTTGGTCCTGAATTGCTGACTTGAGCCAATCAGGATGAGAGGGAGACCTTAAGATGGAGCCTGTGGACGAATCAGAACTTGGACTCTCAGTTTTGAGCCAGCCACAAGGGGATTGTATGGGCAGTGACTCTGGGAAATGTAGTTTTGTCCTTGGTGCCTTTTTTCACCAACAGAGGGAGTCTTACTGTGAGTGATAGCTGAACCAGCCAACAGAATGGTGTGGAGCTAAAGGAAATGCCCTGCTTTGTTACTGGAAAGCTCAGATCAGTTGTGACAGTGAAGAGAGAAGGAGCTCTGTGCTTCCGCGGTGTAGAGTTTCGCGCGGGAAGCGCGTGTGAGGCCCTGAGGTTCGGCCTGCAGCCGCTAAAGTGCCAGTTCAGATTGAATCCAATTGTGAGGAGAAAGAATGAAGTCTGAAGAGGAAACCAGGCTCACCCTGTAGAGGACTGAGAAATTGCTGAATCGTGCTCGGTCTGTCAGGAACTGAAGCTGTTGTGTGTGCTCCCAGGTATTTTGCAGTTATTGCGATCGGGATCGAAGAGCAGCCTGCCTGGTATAGTACTTTCCTTTTACATATGAATGTGCGTAGTGCTTGTGGGGAATCGCTATTTCCAGTCCTCCGTGCTGTGTGCTGTGTGCTGTGTGCTGAAGCTGGAAGCAAACCCCAGCTTAGCTTGAACTAAATACGTTTGCTATCAACTGCAGTGGGGTCCAGTAACAAGGACCTTGTCTCCATGCCCTGTTGTTCTGGCAATCCAGAAGAACATCTACCATCCGGTCCTCAGCTTGGGTATTATGAGTACAAATCAGGGTATTCCCCTGCAGTCTGTTTTCAATCACAGGTGTGTCATCTAATTCTTGTTGTTTCCCTGCTTCATGGACTGAGCCATCCGGCTCCGGATTACAATTGGGTGTTGTGCATACATTTTCTTTTACAGGGTCCCATCCATCTGCACCTGCCAGCCAACCCTGGGCAACGGACCTGGCTAGCCCTCCCCGCCCAACCTGGGTACCCAGAGGTGACTTTTTCTGCCCCTGTATGTAGCGCAGTACTGTGATTTAATGCCACCAATTAACCTGATATTCCTCTCCCATGTTACTGCCCCTAAATAAATCAGATTTGTTGTTGTTATACTATATACTGTCTGTGGTGTTGGTACTTATGGAAACAGTATTGTGTTTTGCTGTGTATGTTGTTTAACCTTATTTTACAGGGGGTCTTCAGAGACGTGCTGCAGAATCAGTCTCGAGGGTAAGTGGTATCTATATGAGTGAACAGTGTGTATATGTGGGGTATTGGGGCTGTAACTCCGGTGTACTGTGTGAGCCACTAGAGGGAATAAAACAGGGTCTCAGTGTCCCAGAGAGCTGTGACCAAGCTAGTCTAACCACTACAAACCCTGACCTCTGGGTGGAGGCACCTGCCATAGGACCTAGGCCCCTCAACCTGTCCGTAGTCAAACAGGCAGGGGTAGTAGCCCTTGGGATAGCGCCACCTAGGGGTTACATGGGTAAACCACCCTGCAGCTAAGCTCAGCTTGCACTGTAGAGACTTTTCTTGATCAGACTGGACAGGTCTGCATTCTGGTCATAGAAAGTAGGGCCTAATACCACCATGCCAAGCAGTACAGCAGGCTGAGCAGCAGAAACCTGGGATCCTCAGGAAACTCAGAGAGATAGAAAGGGAGAAAAACAGAGAGAAACCAACACAGCAAGACTGCAGCTGAACCTCTGTGAGATGGAAAAGAGAGAGCAACCAGCACAGAAGACCTGATTGAGTCATCGGAGGTGACATCAGACTGTGGAATGGAGCTGGTACTTTCTATCAGAGTTGTAGCCAGAGATGGATGCCTGCTGCTTCAGGGTAACCATGAGTAACCAATTAGGGCGTCTGGGTTCTGTAACTCCAAATTTGAATAAATGTAACCCCACTTCATGTGGTGCAGACACCATCTTGCATTATTACCCTGGAAGAAGGTGATCATGATTTAAGGAACTTTCCTTCCTGCGGGTATCTTTGCTTGCCAGGGGTCTCTTTGCACTCATATATTACTAATTTCTCTGATGCTTGGAAGAAAACATATTAGGGTACGCCTGTGACCTTGCCTTGATGAAACAAATAAGCACTCATACTTGTAAGTGTTCAAGCACTTGATTTTTACTGAAAGCATCTGTCAAAATTCATGTGTTCACTGAAAACTTGGATCTGGGGACCCCAGTTCATCTTCATACTGTCAATGCAGTGTACAATTTCATAACTGTTTTCCAGGGCTCTGGATAGCCTCGTGACCCCCTGCCCTGGCTGTCTCAGCCATGCCAGTTTTCTTCACAGCCTCTTGCTATGACACCCGGTAACCCTTTCTCATCCCCAATGACTCCAGTTCATCTGTCTTTATGACTGCTTGATACTCGCTGTCCTTTCTTCATGTAACCCCTCCCCCATGAATGGGGGTTCCCGAAAAGTCTCCCTCGAGCTTGCTTAAATGCTCATTGCCAGGCTGGTGTCCTGCATTTTAGCAGTTAAACTTTATTGCCAGAGAGTGCCTGTGTACTGCCTCTTTAAGGGCTGCCTAGATTTGCAGTAGTGATTAATCTGGGAGGGCTGAGTGTTGTCATGCTCGAGTCCCGCCCGGGCTGCCTGGTAATGGCTCTGTTTCTGCCATCGCTAATTGTGCAGAGGGAGCTCTGTTAGAAGATATAATTGTTTGCTAAAAACCTAGTAGAGTGATAATGATAATGTAGTTTGTCTAACCTGCCTTCTTTGCAGCAAGGACTGTCTTGTTTATCCCCACCATTTGGCCCGGAACTGCGAATTAGAGCAATCATTTCTGGTGGGACCTGAAATGGAACCTGACTGTGGTTCCAGTTTGTGCTAAAGTACTGTACTGTTGATAGTTGCTTTGCCTAACCTTGTTTTTAGGGGTCCCCAGGGTCGAGCTAGAGAAAACTGCCTGGTGGTAAGTGTAAACAGTTTGGGTACTTGTGTGATGAACAAGGGGTACTGTGAACGTAATTATTGTGCAGTGTTTAGGCCACTAGCAGGGAAAGAGGGGGTTTACAGTGTCCCGGAGGGCTGTGCCCTGGTTAGCTTGACCACTACCAACCCTAACTCTCCAGATGGAGGCACCCGTTACAGAACCTAGGCCCCTTAACCTGTTACTAGCCAAGCAGTCAGGGATAGTAGCCCTTGGGATAGCACCACCTAGGGGTTACATCTTGGAGGCTCACCGCTGGGATTTTGTGCCTTCTAGTGGCCAAAAATTATGAATTATTGTTAAAGATTAATGGCTACCCCAGTAGAAATGGCTGTACACCAGTTGGTGGGGTGGTGTACTGGGCAGGAGATCGACCCCCACAATGCCCTCCTTATATTGGATATTCCCCTGAGCATTGGTAAAGACACTGTAGAAGGAGTACTTTTCAAAGTTGAATGTTTAACAAACGCTGTGGTGGTGGGGCAACAGGCTGATTTGACTGCCCAGACTTTCATGGCCTTAGTAGAGTGCAGTGATCCAGTGGACAGTTCCAAATTGCCACAGACTATTGCCTCAGAAGGGGCCCCAGCCACCTGGAGAGTGATAACTAAAGACAGCAAAGCCCTGCAGGTGATGAGCCCCACTGCTATGTGAGACTTTTGAGGAAAGTTGCCTAAGTTATTGCTGGAGGAAGGAAAGACTGTAGAGGATTTTAAGAGACTGTTCTTGTTGCCTGGGGTGATCTTTTCACGATACTTCTGCCAACCCAGTACGGGTCCTGCTCCAGCTACTGTGTCAGCACCCGCCCGTGCCTGCAGTTAGTCATGACACATCCCACAAGTTGAGGATGTTCTCAGGCACCCTCCCCACCTTCCAGGGGAAGGACTGGGAGACCTGGATCGACTATGTTGCCCCCCTTGATACCCGAGTGGCAGTGTGCAGAGGCTGAGAAATGGAAAAGAATCATAGAAAGTTTGAACGGTCCCGCCCTGAAGCCATTAAATTTCTGAGGTCCACAAACCCTGATGCATCTGCTCAGAAGCACCTATCTGCACTCGAAGGCAATTTTGGGAGCATTGAGTCAGGGGAGAATTTGATGTGGAAATTCCAAGGTACCAAACAATGGAAAGGGGGAAAGTTTTGTCTGCGTATGTTACTTGTCTAGAAAGAGCTTTGTAGAAAGCTTACCGGAGTGGTGGGGTAGCCACCAGTGACTTGAACCATGTGAGATTGGGGCACATACTGCAACATGCAAAGCATTCTAAATTGCAGATCCTACAGTTAAGACTCCAGGATAAGAGAGGTAACCCACCTGACTACTGTGACTTGATAAAAGAACTCCAGGAGGTTGAAGGGGAAGAGGGAGATTGTAATTATGGGGTGAGTGCAGCTCAAGTGATCATGGCACCGGAAGGCCCTTCTGAAATCGAGACCACTAAGGGTGTCCTGCTGTAGGTTAACGGTGGGAAGAGGAGTTGCTGAAGGAAGTCAGAAAGGTACAACCGGATGTTCTCACTGAGGTATCCCCTGTTGATAAAGACCCTGGCCCCTGTCAGGACGTGACTGCCATGGGGGTGGGGGTGCATCCTCAGGCATCCGCTACTGAGGGTGGCTTTTCAGATGAGCTCAAGGAATTGACTGCCACCCTAAAGGAACTTTTGACACATGGCACACTATCAGCAGGAGCCAGATCACAATCTCCCCGTTGGTGCTCCAGCATCCCCTGCAATGCTGTCTCCAAGGATGCCCCAAGAGCCTGTCATTTGTCACAATTGCAGCAAGGATGGTCACATGAAGAGGGAATGCCATTCTCAAAGGGACTTAGAGAGAGTGGTGAACCAGCTTCAAGGGAAGTTTCAGAAACCAAATCAGTGGTCAAGTGGTGCACGAAATGATTGCAGTGAAGGCTTCGGACATCCTATCTCAACCCTCTTTGTGGCTAAATCATCTGTCCAGGCCCCTGCTGCTGTCCCTCCCGACTGATCCAAAATAGTGAACCCTTCAATGGAGACTACTGTGGCTGTGAATGGTATTCCTACTCGGGCTGTGCTTGACAGTGGGTCACAAGTGACCATTGTATTTCAGGACTGGTATGACAAATACCTATCTGATATGCCATTACAATCCCTGGAAGGCCTAGATGTGTGGGGGCTGAGCGACAAGTCTTATCCCTACTTAGGATATGTCTGCCTTTGGTTGTCTTTTCCTGCAACTGTAACTGGTGTGGAAGAGCAAGTAGAGACACTGGCCCTAGTGTGTCCCCCCACCGGACTGTATGATGGGGTTCCCCTCTTCATTGTAACAAACGCTCACATGTTTAGGAGGCTAGCACAACTCTGTCATGAGAAACAAGGGCGATGGACTGGAAGGGCTCTAAGAATTCCGGCTCTGATCAAGAGGGCCTGTGACTTGCAACAGAAACCCAAGGAAGTAGACCAGGATGAAGCAGTGAGGATTGTGTGGAAGAAGGATTCCGATTCAATGGTACCGGCCTTTTATGCCCAGTGTACCATTCAAGGAGAGGTCCACCTCTGGAAAGATCTCAAGAACAAAATACTGATGTTGGATGCGCCAGGCGATGGAAAATTGCCAGAAGGATTATTGGTTAAGCCCAGCATCTTGCATGCTCGTGCCCATGGCTACGCATGATGAGTGTTGGTGCAGATTCACAATGTGTCAGATTGGGAGATGTGGGTGAATAGAGGGTACACCTAGCTATGGTACACTGTGCCGACACTGCAGTGTTGCCCAGCAACAAGCACCCTGGCAAGAAGGAGAGAATGACCCCAGACTTGTTTGACTTTGGTGACTTGCCATTGCCAGCTGAATGGAAGGCTAGAATTAGCAAGGGACTTGCCCAGAGAGACCAAGTGTTTTCATTAAAGGAATGGGATGTCGGATGTGACCAGGTCGCGGAGCATCACATACACCTGCACGATGAATGGCCATTTTGAGAGAAGTCCCGACGCCTAGCCCCAGCAGACATAGATGAGGTGAGAAGACACCTGCAGGAAATGCTTGCTGCTGGCGTGATACAAGAATCCAGGAGCCCACATGCCTCTCCAATTGTGATTGTGCGTAAGAAGAATGGGTCTGTGAGGATGTGTGTTGATCTGAACCCTGAACTGGGACCATCCCAGACCAATACACTGCCTCTTATACAAGATGCCTTGGACTGCTTGAATGGGAGCAAATAGTTCTCAGTGTTGGATCTTCGCAGCGGATACTACCAGATCCCGATGGCCCCAGAAGACCATGAGAAAACAGCCTTCATCTGTCCATTGGGGTTCTACTAATTTCTGAGGATGCCACAGGGGATATCGGGTGCCCCGGCCACCTTTCAGCAACTGATGGAACATGTGGTGGGAGATATGAATTTGCTAGAATGCCTGGTGTCCTTAGACAATGTCATTGTATTTGGAAGCACCTTAGAGGAGCATGATAACCGACTGTTTAAAGTCCTAGACCGACTGGAAGACTTCGGCCTCAAGCAGTCTATTGACAAGTGCTAGTTTTTCCAAACCTCCGTGAAGTATGTGGGGCACATAGTATCTACAAAAGGGATAGAGACTGATCTCAGCAAGGTTGAAGCACTGACTAGTTGGCCCCAGCCCCATAATCTGAAAGAACTACAACATTTCCTGGGGTTCTATGGCTGCTACCGCAGGTTCATAAAAGACTATTCCAAGGTGATTCACCTACTCTTGAACCTTACCCAGGGTTACCCTCCTACCAATCGTAGATACAAGGAAAGGGGCTGTTAAAGAACCAGAAAAAGTATACTTCCACCCAGGTGACCTCTTCGGGCTCCGCTGGACGCCCGACTGTGAAGCAGCCTTCCATAAGATCATATACCAGCTCACCCACACACCCATCCTTGCCTATGCTGACCCCTCCAAACCCTATGTGCTGCATATGGATGCTAGTCTGCAGGGTCCAGGAGCGGTGCTGTATCAAGACCATGATTATGGCCTGAGACCAGTAGCTTTCACCAGTAGGAGCTTGACCCCATCTGAATGAAACTACCCTGTGCATAAGTTGGAGTTCCTTGTGCTAAAATGGGCCATCGTTGACCGTTTCATGAATACCTCTATGGGGCAAAGATATTGGGGAAGACTGACAATAACCTGTTGACCTATGTACAGACTTCAGCTAAGTTAGACACCACTGGGCACCAGTGGCTTTCTGCATTATCAACCTATGATTATGCTGTCGAATGCAGACCAGGCCTGAACCATATTGATGCTAATGCCCTACCACGAAGGCCTACTTCCAAGAATGATTGGGTCAGGCTGTCTGAACCTGACATTCGAGCATTGTGCCAAAAGTTTGATAGAGATGAACAGATGTCTGCGGACACAGTTAACTGTTTAGTAGATTGCTTGGGCCCTTCTGACACCTGCATACCAGCTGCTTATTGCCACTTGTCAGCTCTAGATAATAGTGCACTACCTCAATTTGACAATGGCAGCATTCAGTGAGCTCAATACCAAGATCCTATGATTTAGCCATCACTTGATGCCCTGCGTGTGGGGAAAGATGTGTCTAAGTTACGTTCCACTGACTTGCGAACTGCTTTATTGTTTAAGGAAGGCCCCAGATTGAAGTTGCTCAATCAGTTGTATAGAGACAGTAGATCATAGTGGCAAAGTAGACAAGCAACAATTGGTCCTGCCCACGGCCTTTAAAGATTTGGTACTGAGGTCCTCCATAATCACATGGGGCACCTCGGTATTGGCAGAACACTTGACCGCAATGCGAGAGCTCATTTCTACTGGCGAAACATTGGCCAATGTTGAGCACCATGTAAAGACTTGTAGTACGCTGCCTGCAAAGAAAAGCCCTGCCTCTGGGGGTGCCCCCTTGTTAATATTACTACCAGCACCCGATTGGAACTAGTCTGCATAGACTTCTTGTATTTAGAACCTGATCTGCGGAACACTGCCAATGTGTTAGTGGTTCGGATCATTTACACAGTATGCACAAGCTTTCCTCACCAAAGATCAAAGGCATCTACCGTGGCCAAAGTGCTAGTGGAAAATTTCTTCAACCACTATGGTGCCCCCCCAGCAGATTCATTCTGATCAAGGCAGAGACTTTGAGAGTCTGCTAATCAAAGAAATGCTCTTTCTATGGGGGGGGGGTGAAAGTCAAGAACCACCCCTTATCACCCTCAGGGGGACCCTCAACCAGAACACTTTAACTGCACCCTGCTAGACATGCTAGGCACCCTCCACCCAAAAGACAAGCATAAATGGAGCCAGCAGATTAGCACCTTGGTACACGCATACAATTACACGAAAAATGATGCTACTGGGTTCTCTCCCTACCATCTCATGTTTGGGAGAGAGAGGCCCGGCTGCCTGTTGATGTCTGTTTTGGGGTCTCTTCAGATAGGGTCTGAGCCGAAAACTACTTGCAATATGTACAAAAACTGAAAGCTCAATTGAACCCGCCTATCAACTGGCCCAGACAATGGTGCGCTAAGAAATCTAGCCAACAAAGAGAGGCATGATAAAATAGTAAAGGCTCAAGAGCTTCAACCTGGAGATCGTGTGTTGTTACGCAATTTGGGACTGCATGGTAAACACAAAATTGCTGATCAGTGGCACCATCTTCCCCATGTAGTAGCTGGAAAGTTGGATGATTTACCTGTGTACAAGAAGTGCCCAGAGGACAACTCCAAAGCTGTCAAGACCATGCACCGTAACCACTTACTACCAATTAGCCAAGTCATAATTGAGGCTGAACAATCAGAGATTGATTCCCCTGGGCCGGTGACTCGTGCTGCTGCGAGGAAGAGACAGAGTCAACCTACCCCAGTGGATACAGATTTAAGGGATCCCCCCCAGCAGGACCAGACTGATAGTGATTGTCAGTCAGATTCTGATGATAGTGAGTGTGACAATGCCTATTACCCCTCCTATGAATTGAGTCAGTTGTTTGGAGGAAATCCTATGACTAATCGCGGGGATGAAGCTGGGCCTTCTGGACTGCCTAACTCCCCAGCTTCATCCTTGGAGCCAATGCTACCTGAAAGTGAAGTGCTAAGTATCACGTCTGAAGATGCTGATTCCCTGTGTATTGTGGAACTTTATGATTTGCCTGAAGGAGGGGCTGATGGTTTGAGTCTTTCTGGTGGCATGCCAGAACTTGAAGAACACTGTGAGAGTGCTGACGGCCCCCCTTCTGTGCCTCAAGGTTTGATTGTGCCTGAGCCTTCGCAAAATGAGTCAAGTGTTATAGAAACAGAGCCTGCAGAACAAGGAGTCGACAGTGCCCCAAGTATGGACGTTCCCCTCTAGGCAGAGGCATCCCTCACAAGTGATGAAAGCCCCAAGACTGTAGCTGTAAGTACAGAGACTGTGGTTGTTCCCCCCAGAAAGACTGGCTGAGCTGTCAAGCCAGTATTGCGTTTCAGCTAAGATTCTCCAGGGAGGCCTGTGGACTTGCCTCTCAATGTAGTTCACAAAGGTGTTTATGTTTCACCAAGCTCACTGCCCAAATTGAGCTTGACGGCCCATTCCAGGTTACTTGTTCTGCCCTCTCACCATGGTGCCCCTGCCCCATCCAGCTGAAAGTTAGCTGATAGGACGGTCCCCTCTTGCATTATTCAAGGTATGAGAAGTTATTACCTGATTTAATATAGTAATGTTCAACTGACTTGTGTGAAATATGCCTAATGTATTGTCAGAATGGACAAAGTATTGGGAAATGTAGTGAATATGTATAGTAAAGTAATAAGTTTATGTTAACTGATGCATGATGGTACAAACTTGACGCAGACACCAAGTTTTTTCCAGGCAGGGAAGGGTGTAACCCCATACGAATGGGGGATCCCGAAAAGTCTTCCTTGAGCTTGCCTAAATGCTCACAGCCAGGCTGGTGTCCTGTGTTTTAGCAGTTCAACATTATTGCCAGGGAGTGCCTGTGTACTGCCTCTTTAAGGGCTGCCTAGATTTACAGTGGTGATTAATCTGGGAGGGGGATGAGTGTTGTCATGCTCAAGTCCCACCCAAGCTGCCTGGTAATCGCTCTGTTTCTGCCATCACTAATTGCGCAGAGGGAGCTCTGTTAGAAGATGTAACTGTTTGCTGAAAACCTTTTAGAGTGATAATGATAATGTAGTTTGTCTAACCTGCCTTCTTTGCAGCAAGGACTGTCTTGTTTATCCCCACCATTTGGCCCAGGACTACAAATTGGACCAATCATTTCTGGTGGGACCTATAATGGAGCCGGACTACAGGAGCTGTCTGGAGTCAAAATCTGTAGGAATTGTAGTTTTGGGTTTTTGGCGCCTTTTTGCACCTGAAGGGGGAGCCTTTGTTGTGGCTGTCAGACAGATCAGCCAACCGAACCTTTTGGATTCTGGGGAAAGTCCCTGGCTTGCTGGCAGTTGAGTCAGATCTAAGTTGGGAGCTGAAGAAGCAACAGCTTGAGACAGTCAAGCAGCCATCTGAGTAGTTTCGCTGGGGAGAACTGTGAAAAGGCCTGAGTTGTGGCCTGCATGTCTGCCTGCTGCCCCTGAGAGGAGAGAAGAGAATTATTTCGGACTAAATCCAAGTTTGTGAGAATGAAGTAAGCCACTGATTTTTTACCAGGCTCATACCTGAAGAAGACCGAAGATTTTGCTGAATGCGATCGGCCTGTCAGGATTTCCAGCTGCTTTTGAATCCCCAGTTGTGCAGAGACTTTGCGATCGTGACCGTGAGCAGTTTGCCTGGTACAGTAGAATTTCCTTACATGTAAATGTGCTGTGTATTGAGCGTGGGTCATGATTTGGTTCTCCACTGTGAACTGTGTTCTGCTTGCTGGTACCGTAGAATCCTTTACATGTAAATGTGCTGTGTATTGAAAGTGGGTTGTGATTTGGTTCCCCACTGTGTGAACTGTGTTCTACTTGCTGGAAGCTTTATCCAGCCTAATCGGACTGAACCTGCGTTCATCTCCATTCGGCCTGGGCCATGCCACGCTGGTCCTGCCAGACTACCCCACTGCCCAGAGAAAGCCACCAACGAGAGACCTGCCTGGGGATCAGCCCCCTGCTCCAAGCTTGAACAGGAACGACGTCTCGGCAAATCATGTGGGCCCTGCTTCTCTTGGCACTCCAGATCAACCACTTGCTGTCTCGATTTTCATCCCACCTGTATCCAGTCTTGGGTATTGTGAGTAAATATCAGGTTAGCTCCCTGCAACAACAACTTAATCTACGTGTGTCATCTGATTGTCTTGTTGTTTCTTTTTCTTCATAAACTGAGCCCTCTGGCTCCGGATTACAAATAGTGTGTACTGTGCTTATTGTCTTTTCCATCATAGGGCCCCAACCAGCTGCCACACGGCCTACCCCAGGCAGCGGTCCTGGCTAGCCATCTCCTCTCCACCTGGGTACCCAGAGGGTGTGACTGTTTTGGGACTCTGAAGTGCATGCATAACTGTTTGATTGATAGAGCCTTTAAGCAAATCAACCTGATTCGCCCTCCCTTGTTCAAGTCCCTGAATAAATCAGATCTAACCTTTTATGCATTTAATCTAACTGTGGTTCCAGTTTGTGCTAAGAGTACTGTACTGCTGTACTGTTTCATTTGTAAATTAGTTTTGTCACTGGGTAGCTCGACCATTGTCTGGGACCAGTACTAATTGGCCAGCTTTCTCTTCCCTTCAGCCGAGAACCCTCCAGGGCTCCCAGCTTATCCGCCACAAGAACCCATGGCCACCAGGCGGTTGGCGCTCCAAGCTGCCGTCCGAGACCACTTGCTTGGACTCCAGACCAGAAGTCGGCAAAACCAAATTTTACACCCACCCTCCCATCCCTCCTGACCATTATTATATAGACCTCCTTGCCCCGCCCTCTGCCATTGGCTTTCCTACAAATCTATCCTCCCTGCCTCCCTAGGACACCCACAGACATATAAATTTTTGGGCTGCTGCTTCAGGTGCAAGTGTCCCATCCTAACTAACCCACCACAGTCTCCCTTACCACTCGTCTCAGATCAGATTTGTGACTTCTTATTACTGTCCCTAGTCGCTGTGTCATAGTAAATTCTCTTTGCTCCCTACAAGTGGTTTCAGCACCTACATCCCTTTGCTGACCCTGTGGTGTGTAGCCTTAGCTGGTGATACTTCTTAGATCAGGTTTATGACTTCTCGTAACTATCTCTAGTCGCTATGCCATAGAAACATCTCCTTGCTCCCTTCAAGTGGTATCGGCACCTATATCCCTTTTCAGACCCCGTGGCACAATGCCTTACCTGGTGATACCTTGCCCAGATTAAGCCCTTACAACTGTTTCTCTTTCTGACCCCCAGACTTTAACCATGGAACTTGCAATCTGGCTCTACCTATTTTTCTGCCTTATGCACCTACCCTTATTAGGGTACCGCCAGATGGAATTTACCCAAAGATGACTTGTATCCCTACACAGAATGTCTACTCATGAGTCCCTATACAACTGTGCTATGCCCCAAGTTGTCGTACCCACTTTCAGCTGAGTCTCCCTCTCGGACAGCCACGGCATCTGTTACCTACCCAAGGAATGTTACCTACTCAGGCGTACCTGCATCTACTGGTGTCATATGGCTAGGGTCTTAGCATGTGTATCACTAGGACTGAACAGTACAAAGAATAGGTCCTTGCATTCCTACCCAATACTCCCACTAGCCAAAAAAGGTTTAGTTCTTCCAAATTACCACTTCTTGCCCTGAGGAAAGCTGTACTCCTCCTCTTGCTATGCTCAGGTAATGTTAAACTTAACCCTGGTCCTATAGAAGCAATTCCTTCACTCCTCTTGCTATGCTCAGGTAATGTTAAACTTAACTCTGGTCCTATACAAGCAATTCCTTCACCGTCCGAAGTCACGAAGTATAAAGGTATCAGCTTTATGCATGTTAAAGTGTGTAGCCTCTTAAAGAAACTCACCTCAATACAGGCTTGGGCTATCCACACGGAGCCAGATGTGCTTGTCATATCTGAATCCTGGCTTCATCCATCCATGCCAGACAAAGAGGTCAATATCTCCAACTATCTGTTATTCAGAGCCGATAGACTAACCAGAGGCGGTGGTGTAGCCATCTATGTTAAGGACAAATTTACGGCCGTTACCCTCGACACTACATCAATTGCCAATGCCTTTGAATGCCTGTCCTTAAAAATTGAAATATCTACATCAATGGCCCTCCGTGTCATAGGATGTTATAGACCCCCGTCCTCGGGGTCACAGCTCCTGTCCCACCTATCATCTAGTATGAGTACTGACACAATGGAAACAATTATACTAAGGGACCTTAACTATGACTGGCTGTCAAGCGCATCTCTTCCACTTAAATCCTTCTGTGACTCTCATGGGCTCACTCTACTTATTAATGAACCTACTCGTATCAATAAGAAAAACCCTACAAAAAGTACGCTATTAGATGTACTTCTAGTAAGCAAACCCCATTTCTTCTCCCATGCTGGGATCTTTTCTGCCGATGTTAGTGACCATTGCTTTATTGCTGGCATAAGAGTAGTCCCTAAACCTCAGCCTCAACAAAGTCCTCTACCAAAAGATCAAAAGCGAATGTTGACCCACTTGCATATATCAATGACCTGAAGCCTCCCTGCTTTGGCAGACCTTTATTTAGCCAAATCAGTAGAAACAGCAAGCGCCATTTTTCATTTAAACTGTATCCAGCGCTCTAACACCCAGCACCCTTAGTCAAAACCCCGCATAAAGGCTAGAAAGTGCCGTTGGTTTACAACAGACATCAAGGCAGCACTATTAAAAAGAGACAAGCTCTGGAAGCTACCACGCAAATCCCACAAAGCCGAAGACTGGCATCTTTTCAGAATAGCCAGAAACCACTGTACAAAGCTAATTCAGGAAACCAAGTCCAACTTCTATTGCGCTGAACTCGACACTGCCTCCAACTGCCCTACCAAGTTCTGGTCCACAATAAAAGAACTTTCTGGTAATACCACAGGAAACACTCTCCCCTCAAAAATTATTTCTGACAATGTAACTATCAACAACAATAAAGAGATACTACAAGCCTTCAACAATCACTTTGCTACTGCAGGGCTAGCTTTTGATAACTCACCTGCACGCAACCTATGCTCCCAGCTTACCATGCAACCTTCAGAATCTAGTCCCTCAGATGCAGTCTTTTCATTCTCTTCTGCCTCACTAAAAAAGGTCGAAGATCTTCTCCTCCAGTTGGATACCAGAAAAAGTGCTGGTACTGACACCTTGATTCATACTACCTAAAGATTGCCTATCATGTCTTGGCTGTACCTGTTACGCATCTATTTAACTTGTCCCTTTCTCAAGGGGACCCTCCGCAAACTGTAGAAGACTGCACATGTTATTCCGTTGTTTAAATCCGGAGACCCCCCATGATCTAAACAACCACAGGACCATCTCCCTTCTCCCGGTGCTATCAAAACTTCTGGAAAAAATCGTGAATGCCCCGCTGAAATCTTTCATAGATTATACTAACCTGCTAAATCCAATGCAATCTGGTTTCAGAACTGAACATAGTACAATCACGGCCCTGGCCAAGGTGACAAATGACTGGCAGAGCGAGCTAGAGAACAAAAAATTTGTCTGCGCCATTTTTCTAGACCTAAGTAAGGCCTTCGACACTGTTGACCACAGCCTCCTTCTTTCTTCATTAAAAGCTATTGGTCTAGATTCTACCTCCTTGCGTTCGTTCCACAACTACCTTTCTGATAGGCACCAACAGGTTAAGGCCGAAGGTGAACTCTCCCCCTCAAATCTGTTAAAAAAAAGGTGTCCCACATGGATCCATCCTGGGGCCACTCCTATTTGCCATCTACATCAACAATATAGACTCAGGCATCAATGAGGCGAAAATTCATCTGTTCGCAGATGATACAGTGATCTACCTAAGCTGCACAACTCCTGAAACTGCCTGTAGCGACCTGCAAGCTGACTTCAACATACTTCAATACCAGCTCCTTAGTAAAAAATTGCTACTTAATGCCAAAAAGACAAAGGCAATGCTATTTTCACCTATTAACCATGCAGCCTACCCTGCTCTACCCCCCCCCCCCATCACTATCCTCCTAGGAGAAACCCTGGAATTTGTGCTGAAATTCAAATACCTGGGGGTCTGGCTAGACTTCAAACTCTCCTTTGCAGACCACCTGGAGGATTTGTTAAAAAACTGAGGCAGAGACTGGGTCTCTTCTTCAGGTTAAACCGCCTACTAACTACAGAGGCCAAGAGACAGCTAGTTCAGTCTACGTTCCTTTCCCTAATTGATTACGCTGACTTTATATACAGCCAATGTGCTACTTCATACCTCGGTAAATTGGACATACTTTACCACAGAGCCCTGCACTTCATCACTGGTCTCCCCTTCTCCACCCATCACTGCTCTTTATATGCTGCCATAGGTTGGACCTCCCTACACTACAGATGAAATAAAAATGCAGCTCTCTGGACATACAGAGCTATCACTGGCAAACTTCCAGAGTACATTGTTGATTGCCTGACTCTCAATATGCCTGGAACCTATGCCCTAAGAAGCTGTTCACTGATTTCTCTGAAAGTGCCCAAAGCCCTAACGCATTTTGGGAGAGCTGCCATAGGATTCGTTCTACCGTCACTCTGGATGTGCTACAGAAATCACTGAAACTGAGGACTCCTGTTAGTATTACTGTGTTTAAGTCCTTATACTCAAAATACATTACAGAAGCCTGCAACTGCTTCCAACGATCCTAGCTCTGGAATGTGCTACAGAAATCACTGAAACTGAGGATTCCTGTTAGTCTCACTGTGTTTAAGACCTTCTACTCGAAATACATTACAGAAGCCTGCAACTGCTTCCAATGATCCTAGCTTACTTACACCCCCCCTTCCACATCCTCCTTGCTTTTCAAATCCTCCTTCCTTCTTGTATCAGTGCATAACTTGTCCCTGAGCCACCTACTTATCTGCCGCCCTAAATCTCACCCTCCCTCACCCACCTATTCCTTGTATACCCACAGCATCTCATTCCTTAGCTCCTAGGCACTGGCTGCCCACTTCTCATGACACATGTCTCCCCCTTGATACGCCTGGGTCTTTTTAAACTGACTATGTATGTCTCTTCGCTTGTAGCATCCACTTCAACTAATCTCTTCGCTGGACTATAATGCCTTTACCTTACAGGAATACTAAACCATGTATGTTGTTGTATCTGGTATAAATTTTTACTGACTTGCTACCCTATTGTTATGTATACCCTTACCGACTGTATTTTACCTGAACCCAAATGTATTTTTACTTATCCTGTCTATTGCAGGCCTACCTGTACTGTTGTACTCTTGCATCTACTGCCTATTTGTCTGTATATAAAAGCATTGTTATTTGACTTGTGTAATGCAGGTCCACCTTGTAAATGAGCTTGCTCAATGGTGTTCGCCTGGATAAATAAAGAATTTGATTGCTTGATTGATTGTTGCTAGTTGCTTTGCCTAATCTTGTTTTATGGGGGTCCCCAGGGTCGAGCTAGAGGAAACTGCCCTGGTGGTAACTGTAAACAGTGTGGGTACTTGTGTGGTGTACAAGGGGTATTGTGAACGTAATTATTGTGCAGTGTTTAGACCACTAGCAGGAAGAGGGGGTTACAGTGTCCCGGAGGGCTGTGCCCTGGTTAGCTTGACCACTACCAACCCTGACCTCTGGGTGCAGGCACCCATTACAGAACCTAGGCTGCTTAACCTGCTACTAGCCAAGCAGGCAGGGTAGTAGCCCTGGGATAGTGCCACCCAGGGTTACATCCGCATGCACTTCAGCGGCGCTAATGGCCTCTACACATCTGCCAGAGTATTCCTGTTCTTCCTCTGCCTGTCCTTGCAGATACAGAGTCACGACTTTATAAATCGGGATTTTCCTAGAGACATTCCTCACCTCAGCCACCCTCACTGTTCCCTTTGTGATCACCTATTCTTAAGTTCCCAAACCAGATTCTACTCTGTCTTAAAATTCACTCTATCTTCTGTCACACCGCCGGTATATGAATTCAATTCAGAGAACCCAGAGTTTTAAGAACGAATTTAAATGGTTTAAATTATGTATGTTTTTATTGATAGTCTCTGATTTTAAAGCACTTAATTGTATGCGTTTCCTGTTTTTCACCTCTGTGTAAAGCGCCCAGAGCCTCTGGAATTGGGCACTAAAGAAATAATGTTTGACTTGATTTAACTTGACAGAAGAGACCATGCTATGATTCATATTACAGTCCAGAGGGTAAAAGCAGGCCAATAGACTCAATGGAGACTACCCTCCCACTACTCCAGCAGTAGTACACATTTATCTCCTGTGACATACAGTATGCTTGTCAAGCTCCGTCTTGAATGATTTAGTTTTACAATTTTACTATTATGTCTGGTAAGGAATATCAAATGTTTCCCACCCATTGGGTATAAAAATATTTTCTTTTAGTGGATTTAAAGTTATTTATTTTGTTTGCAATGCCCTCTTAATTTATGGTTTAGAGTAGAGTATTCTAGGTTCAAAGGCAGGACAGTGTGAAAAAGCAGTGAGTATGGCCATGTAATGCTGGGATGCATTTGGAGAGGTATCTCCAGCAGGAGGGGGATGGTGCTGCCACTGTATTTCTCATTGGTGAGACCCTACCTGTAGAATTGTTCCCAGTTTTGGAGGACACACCTCAGAAAGGACATAGACAGAGTGGAGGTAGTCCAGAGGGGAGCAACTAAAATGGTGCAGGGGTTGCTTCAAAAGCCCTAAGACTAAGTGATCTCAACATGTACATCCTGGAACAGAGGACAGTGAGGGGACAAGATACAGACCTACAAGTATCTCACAGGGGTGTTTTCACCCCCCCCAATCCTTACGTCCTTGGTGCAGACATGCACATGTGGAGGTGCACACACACCACACAGTGCGGGACACCCACCCTACCTGTCGCCTGTAACCCCACCTGTGCTGCCACTGGACCTCCACCGCGGCAACAAGACTACGGGAGGATGACCTCTTTCCTGGGAGAGAGAGCTGCTGCTAGGCAACTCAATCCTGCTCCCTCCCTCCCCCCATGCCAGCCCCCTGACAACCCGAGGTCATTCCCAAACCTGGGTTGCCGATGTGGCACGACGTAAGGCAAAGATGCCTCAACCCTCTGCACCACTGGGCTGGTGGTGAGTCTCTTTCAAAGGAGGAAGAGCACCAGGACCAGAGGGCATGCAATGAAGCTGGGGGGGGCATTAAAGAGGGATGTGAGGAAGTACTTCTTCACTGACGAAGTGGTAGACACCTGGAATAGACCACCAGCAGAAGTGGTGGAAGTAAAAACTGTAGGGGACTTCAAGCATACATCTCATAGATTTCTAACCCCCCTGCACTCCCCTCCTTCTGTCTAGGGGCTCCTGGATGTTAACCTTTTTTTTTTTTTGCCCATGCCTCAGCCTTTGCTCCAGAGGGGCCTCATACCCCTCCAGCTCCTTCCACTGGGTCCCCAATCTCAGGATCCCGGCTTCATTGTGCTTGGGGACCAGAGTGTTTATGTGTTTGTACCCCATTGAGTCCCTACCCCTGAGGACGCTGGCATGAAGGACATGCATCCAGATGTGTGGCGTGCAGATGCATGCCACCATCAAGCACCCATCAGTGCCCTCCCTCGACTCCACAGAGCTGTGCGCCTTACCGCCTGTGCTTCCGCCTGTTGTGGTGCTATGGGTGCATTTGCTACCCAGTTACCCACCCTGCCCTGGAGGAGGAGAGCATCCATTGGGATGTTCAATCCCCCCTCAGCCAACCCCCAGCAGCCCGGGCTCATTCCTGAACCCAGGTCGCCGGTGCAGTGTGAGGTGTGGCATCCAGCGCCTCAACCCTCAGTGCTCTGGATGTTAACTTAAAGGCAAGGGTACAGTGGCACACAAGAACTCACTCAGAAGCATTCCCCAGCCCAAATGCTGCTCAAAATACAGGAGAAAAAGAATAGACCTACCTTGAGCTGTCTTCTGTAAGTGAATCACACCTTAAAAGAGGCACCCCAACCTTCAGTTCAGATCCACAGCAGCAACATCTTCTTCAACATGAGCTGTGTAGCTCACCATCCTCAAGGACCATGATGCAAGGGGATAGATCATAGGCACACTAGAAAATAACTCTTAAAAAGGGAAATTAGCATTGGCTAACCTGATTCATTGTCAGCTATATACAGGCACGATCGACTCAAGTATATTCCATAATAAATCACTTTATTTTTCCTGGGCCCAAATAATCTCGAGGGCCCAGGGGGTTCATCTCTTTTTTTATGCTTTAAACACCTGATCCATGGGGCATAAACTATAATACATTAGGTTGGCACTCAAACCAGAAGGAGACAGATTTTTACAGGCAGTACACACAAGGCTACATAATTTTCGAGAGTCCTGACGGTATGCCCGAGACATAGATTCCACATTCCCCCAGGAGCACAGGGTTCCAGAAACCTCTGACACTGATTTGCTTTTTCTTCCCTTCACTCCCTGGTCAGGCACTCTTCTTAATTAGAGAAGTGAAAGGCCCCTCTCCACCTGGTCCCCGAAACCAATTAACCCTATAAAGAATCTAGGATTTTTTCCTCCCCTGACCAGATCACTGAGACTTCGAGCCTGAAATCCCTCTAGACCCCCCTCATGAACTTGTGCAGTCTTAGAATTTCTCACCTAGAACAAAGAACCACGACCTAATGCTAATGGGCCTAAAGACCTCCTCATAAATAAAGGCCCCAGAGCCTGCCCCAGACATGGCATGGCAGACCCACAACGTACCCAGGCCGCAACCCTCTTCCAAGCTTCCAACCCACTCCAGCTGTCCTGCCACCAGGGGAACCCAGGACCTGCCACCACCCAGGAACCCCTGAACAGCTTGAGAAAGGCCTACTGATTACCTGAGGCCCTCTGGCTTACCCAGGGTGCCCCTCTGATGGAACAAAGAGGAGCCCAACCAAGCATTTTACAGCATCCCATCTACATACTCCAGAGCTTGATGTAAGCATCAGGACAGGAGGAGCTGTCTGGAGCCTGTCAAATGACCTGTGGCCCACCCGAACCATATGGATGATGCCTCAGGACCTGCCCCGCCAAGGAGGCCCCCAAATGGGTGGATACCCTACTGCTCCCCCTCAACAGCCTGGATCACCCTGCCATGCCAGGTATGGGAGGGGACACTGTCACTGCCCCTGTCCTCTGTGAGAGCCCTGCCATGACTCCCACAGTCCTGGTGACCCAGGAATTCTCAATCATGGGAAACAAATGGTTGGGATCCTGCCTAAGGCCCTATATCCCCCTCCTACTGAACACTCATCACCCTGCCCCAGGGGATCCATATTCCCAGTGACACCATCAGGTTATCCAGCTCCCCTCCCTCGGAGCACCCAAAAATTACTGGCGCCCTGACGCTGCACCCGCTGATCCTGTCTACTCACTTGGGGGTCCCACCTTCCAGGCCCAACCTGGACCGCCGAGTTCCTGCCTTGCCTGCCTCTCCTTCCAGTCTTCTCCAAGACTCACGTCAGCCTTTAACTCCTGTCTCTCACCTATTTATACCCAAAAAGAACTACCCTGTGGTGCCACCACATGGTGGTCTGCTCAAATTGCACCCCCAAACACTAAAACATGTCCTAACTTTGGGGGCAATTAGCAGAGAAAGGGGTCCCTAAAGAGATCATAAGCCCCTCTCAAAAGAGAGGTAGCTTACAGACATAAGGGAATTTTAATGAATAGGCAGGGAGGAGGGAGGGAGGGTCACCGGAGACCATTTAGGGTCCGTGGAGACAGACTAGGCAGGGACCATCTAGGCAGACTGGATGGGACAAGCGGTCCCTTTTCTGCTGACAAATTCTATGTTTCTGTGTTTCAAAGAGGACATAAGGTCACTGTCTCTGGATATAACGTGCACTAGTAGAAGGTTGTCTCTAATCTTTCTCTTTTCCAAACTGCATGTTTTACAAATGTAATCTTTATTTGTATGTCATGGGTTTTAGACTGCCTATAGATTTTGTAAATCACCTCTGGACTCTTTCCACTCTATTTATTTCAGCTCCACTAAGTGGTGCCCAAAATGGTGGCTATTGCTCACAACACTGGTGTCCCAAGTTTGAGAAGAAGCAGGGGTCATCAGGGACTGGTTGGTGGGGGAAGAGGATTGAGCATCCCAGGAAACGCTCTCCTCCTCTGGGGTGAGAAGGTCACTGCAAACACTGACATACTACCACCTAGGTGACCACAGATGGCAGTCAAGGGCACCATGATAGGGAGCGATGCAGGCTGAGAGCTGGTGCTGCAGCACACCTATACATGTACACCCACTTAGGACCTCCTGCACATGCCTGCATCCTTGGGGCAAGGAAAAAAAGGATGACACAATCAGCCTAACCACCACCCCCAGTGAACCAAAGATTGACTGACCCAGAACCCTTAGACACCGGCCTGATGAAGAATATCCAGTGGGGAGGCTTTCCCTTCTTACCCACCTGGCGGTTTGAGACAATGGCAGTATGGAGGTAGGTGGCTGGAGGGGACTGGTGTTTGGCAAGTGAGGGTCCTTGAAGGACCCTGAGGGACAGGATCAACTGTAGTGTAGGAGGGGGCATAAAGAAAGAATTAAAAAAAAAGATGCAGTCTGACATATGATCCCCCTCATGAAAACAAACACACACACACACATACACACTTATGAGTATACACAGCAGTCACACACCCTAGTAAAAGCCTTCACTTCTGCAGCATGAAAAAAGGAGAAAGGCCTTAACTTCTGAAAGATTGTTTTGTGAAGGCGGCAAGCACAGTCAGTACTTCACTCTGCTCAAGTCTGCAGTCAACAGTTAGCAAGAAGCAAAAAGTCTGTTACCTAGGTTTAAAGAAAAAAATATGGTGTCCAAATAAGGCCATAAAGGGTCTGTTCCCTAAGTAACTCAAAATCAGAATCTCAATTGTAGTCAAATGCTTCGCACTGAATACTAGAAGTATGAATCTTGTTTTATTTAGTATTCAGCTAGGTAGTCATTCTGAATACTAGAGTCAGGAATACAAAAAAAAACACAGAAGAAATCAAAAACATGTATTTGGAATATATTCTGAAGGCTGAAGTACCACTTAATTTGTTTTCAGCTTTGGTAAGGATGGGAACAAAATAAGGTGCTAGTGAAGGGAAGAAAGTATTGTATCTCCAGTGAATTACAGGTCAAGAAGGAGAAATCAAAGGAAATTATTTTTTTCCCTTCTTTCTTAATGTTTTTTTTTTACTTTTTCATTTCTCACATGGGTTTTAGAAATCTCACATCATTTTTCCCTGAAATCGAATTCCCTATTGTAAACATTACTGATACGTATGAAATCAGTGCTGTAGAGAATTAGTAAGCAGTTGCATTTGCAAGATGAAATGATGTATGCCTCTTTAATAAACTTCATGGGAAGTACAGTATATGCAAATCATTATGAAAGAATTCAGACAGGTTTGACTGTAACATGACTGGTTCATTCTTCCTGTGGGCTGTTACAGATGAGGCATACTGATGAGTCCTGAGAGGGACAAAATGTGTGTTTGTGTTTTCTGTTCTCAGCCTTTGCAGTCTGTGTGAGAGGACATTTGGCACCATATTCTCAGAGCAGAATCAGTCTGAATTTTTTCATGGTGATTTGCATATACTTATGATACTGACACTGCTGTACAGAATTTTAGAACTATTCATTCAATTTGATTTATTTGTGAAAAACTTTAGGCAACAAGTGCCTGTTTACAAAGGTGACCCAGTCAGATGAGGATCAACATTAAGCACAAGAAGACTTATTAAACAGCATGAAAATATTAAATATTAGACTATGTACTATTAGTACTGTGCACTATTGTAAGTTTGTATGACTTACATGTATTGCATTTGTTATTACAGAAACAGTCATTGACAGAAGAAAAAGACCAATGGTCCATCCAGTCTGTCCATGGTTCCCTCTCTGACCCAGGGACATAATGTTCATCCAGGGTCCTACCTCAGCTGGTAGACTGTTCCACAGTTCTGCCACCCTTTCTCTAAAATAATACTTCCTCATATCCCTCCTGAACTTCCCTCCTGTCAGTTTCCACTTGTGCTCTGATAACCTTGAATTGTTGCTCATGATAAATATTTCCCCACAGTCCACCTAGTTTATTTCTTTCAGGAACTTAATGGTTTCTATCAGATCTCTTCTCTCCCTACTTGTCTCCAGCAAGTACATGTTCAGTGCCTTGAGATGCTCCCCGTACAACCTGCTCTGTTCACCCTGAATCATCTTCGTTGCTCTTTGCTGCACCATCTCTAGTGTGCCCTTATCTTTCCTGAGGATAGGACTCCAGAATAGGGCACAGTACTCCAGACGTGGCCTCACCAAAGATCTATAAAGGGGTAATATTACCTCTTTCCCTCTGCTGTTGGTACTCCTATCTGCCTTGCCATAGGCCTTATTGCACTGGCTTGATTGTTGAGGGTGTCACTGGTGATAATTCCAAGGCCCCATTCTTCAGTCATAGTGCTAAGTCTCATACGAACATAAGAAGACGCCAGCAGAGGAAGGCCATTTGGTCTATCAAGTCTGCTCGTATTACAGGGTCCACAGCTTGAGCTAATGTCCCTGGCCTCCATCCCCACTCCTCCCATCCTCCCTAACCATGATTCTTACCTTCCACCATGCCTATCCCAACCTCTCTTAAAGCTGCCCACTGTCTTCAATGAGATGACCTCTTCTGGAAGCGCATTCCAAGTATCTCATCTCATTCATCCAGTACTCTGTCCTGGGGTTCTTTTTCCCCTAGGTGCATCTCCTTGCACTTTTTGATGTTGAATTATGACCTAAACTTTAGACCACCTCACTAGTCTTTGCAGACCACCTGCATTTTACAGATTCCTTCAGCTCTAGCTACCCTCCCAAAGAGCTTAGTGTCATCTGTGAAGAGACACAACCTGCCCCGGATTTCTTCCCCACTGTCACTGAAAGTATATTGAAGTGGACAGGGTCAAGAACAGATTTCTGTGGTACCCCACTTGTGACCTCAATCTCCCCTGAGTTGACCCTGTTAACCACAACCCTTCTGCTGCCTCCCGTTTAGCCATTTACCCACCCATCTTACTATGTCAATAGCTGCACCCACATCCTCCATCTTCTTCAGCAAGCGTCTGTGAGCCACTGAGTTGAAAGTCTTACTGAAGCTGAAGTAGAGTAAACCCACGGTGTGGCCCCTATCCAATGCCCTCATCACCCAGTCAAAGAAAACTATCAGGTTAGTCTGCCAAGACCTCCCTGCTTACTGTCCTGGAGATCACTGCTCTCCAGGTAGTCCACAATGTTCTCTTTCACCAGTGACTACATCAGATTCCCTACAACAGAGATCAGACTGACAAGTCTGTAGTTCCCTGCCTGTTCCTTGTCCCCCCACCCCACTTATGGAGTAGAACTACATCCACCACCCTCTAGTCCTTTGGAACTACCCCCATCTGTAATGATCTGTTGAATAGTACTGTCAGGAGTGCAGCCAGTTCTGCTGCCAGTTCCCTGAGCACCTTCGGATGTATCCCATCCAGTCCCAGGGCCTTATCTATCTTTAGGGCTGCTAGTCTTTTCCAGATCCTTTCTGTTGTAAACACTGGCTGCTTCAACTCTGGGACTCCTTTGTGACTGTTTTGATGCCACTCCCTGGGAAGAGCCCTTCGACCTTCCTAGTGAAGACAGACAGAGCAAAAGTACTTATTAAGGATGACATCCTTTACACAGACTCCTCTGTCACCCTGCCCCCCTCAGATAGCTAACGATTCCCCTGCTTTCTTTTTTCCCCAAATATACTGGAATAAATGTTTTTCTCCGCCCTTGACCCCCTCTACAGTACGCAGTTCTGTGACTGCTTTTGCTTCCCTAACCTCCCTCTTTGTCTACATGTTTCTCAGTATGCACTCTCTCCATGCTTTCTCCTCCTGCTTTTCTTTGTACCTGAGAAGACCTTTTCTTGGCCCTCACCCTTCCCCTGATCTTTGCCAAGAACCGTAATGATGTATTGAACTTGTTAATTTTGGTCACCATTCTCATGTGTAACTTAGATGCCTCGAGAATGGTTCCCTTTATTGGCCCTCAACTCTCTTACACACCTTTTATGCTGTCTACCCCGACTAACTTGTCCCAAACCAACTACCTCAACCTGTTGATGTCCATCCTTCTGAAATCCAGGACCTCAGCTCTTGATTGGGGTTTTCCAGTCCCAAGGGCCAGTCCAAACTAAATGGAGTTGTGGTCACTGTTCTCTAATGGCTGCCCGCTAGTATGTTTTTATACTAGTGTTTGTATTGTGCTTTGAGCCTGTGTTGTCTCTCACAGTGGGTACCTGTACTCAGTGGATCTAACTTGTTAACAACAATAAACAAACAATATATTTCCCATGATGCTTTGCTTTATTGGGATATGTGTAATGTAATTTTACATTTATTTGAAGCCTGACTTTATTGCCAGTGTCTTTTCCAGGTAACCCTTGCCTCAGTGTCTTTTCATTGAGGATCTTTGTCTTTTGGGTATATGAGAGTTAACTTGTCAAGCTCAGTCCAAGAGCTGCCAGCAATTAAGATATCATAATCAGGGTTGCAACTTTCAAAATTGTTGGTGAATGGAGATAATTCAGCCCTTGTACCTTTGTTTGAGGTGGTTCATATTCCAGTTACAATGGCCCTGAACTATTTTCCTGAAATAAAATCCTTTTCAGGCTGTGCTTCGAAACCACAGTGTGTACTGGAATAGAAGTTTAACAGTCTGAAGCAGTCTGTGGACTTGGAGTGTGTGTGTGTGGGAAGGGGGACATTCCTGATCTCGTCTCCCAGCCAAGATTGTGTGCCTTACTGAGGGATTAGCTTTTACTAGGACCCCTTCCCCAGAAAGTGTCATCATGACCTGAAAGGTCAGGACATCCATTTTTTCACTGCAGTTCCTGTATTCAACAGATGCACCTGAACTTTAATAAAATACTTTTTCATCAATAAATGTTATTCAGGGATGTGCACCTGAGCTTTTTGCTGGTAGTCTGGCAGTGGTTTTCCACATCATAGACAGGCAGCCCCTCAGTGACTAGTGCACTTTTTTTATCAGTTTTTGTGGGTAGTGCACAGCTTCTGGCAGATCTGAGTAGCACCAGACTGATGTGGACAATATGTGAAATATGCAGAAATCAAAAGCAACCAGTTGCGGGGCAGAGAAAGATTCACATTATGAATACAGCATACAGCAGCCAGATCCGTTAGAGGAAAAAAAAATCAATGTCTTGCTTAAAACAATTTAGCTCTAAGGAATTGAAGAATCATAGCAGCAATTGAAATGAGAAGCTGTCAGACATGGGTTCCAATAGAAAAGGATCAAGTCAACATTTTGCCCACACTCTAGGCAGCGTTGAGTAATTTAGTATATATTCCTGCTCGTGCCCATTCCACCACAGGCTTCAAGGGATTTCTCAATACAACTGAAAGAGTAAGCTTCCATTTTATAAAACACTGCCTGGAGCTGGGAAGTAAGCCTTTCTAGGGCCTCAAAGAGCAACCAAAACCATTCCAGAGTCTGTGAGGGTGCTGATGGCTAATGGAATCAGGAGGCATGTCACATAGTTTTAGAAACACTTGTCTCAACTGCAAAGCACCAGTGCTAGTTCTAACTCTCACATCTGAGATACACGAAGAAACAAAAACTGGCAGATCACAGCAGAACACATTGACAGTTACATAGCAATTCTACCTTCTAAGTGACAAGGGAAACCACAAACAAAACCACCCGAGACCTTATATTCACGTGCACACATGCCACATACCAAAACACCAACATGAGACACATAACTCAGTCAGCCCTCTGACACACTGGTTCGGGGATTCCCTGGACTTGAAGAATATCACAAACTGAAAGCCTTTGTAATCCTACAAACACAGAACCCATATGTAAAGTATAGTCAAGCATGGGGCTTAACTGCAGCTGCCACACCTTTAAGTGCAATGAGAACTTTGTTGTAACAAATAGTTGCACTGCCAGGCAGTGTCATATTATGTCAGGGGCTCAGGGAAACCTCTCAGTTGGAGGCAGTGCCTCATGACATCCAGAAGCACCCATAGCTGAACATTTTTTTCTTTGATTTTTCCATTGTGTCCGTTTAAGTTATTCTCCCGGGTCAAGCAAGATGACATCTGCCAGAGCAGCAAGAGATGGGCAAGGCAGACAGGACAAGAAGGCAAGGGTCCTAGTGGCAGACCAACACCAAAACACCACACAAAAAACAGCCACATACCTCAGATGGTTCCCCTAGCATGCCACACACCTGGGATGTCAGAGATCTGTTCACAGTAGACATTCTCTGGAGCTGAAGAAACCCTTGTTAGAACAATGCAAATATATAAGAAACAGCTGGCACTAGTAACCACACACACACACACACACACTCTCAGTAATACAGCCCCAAGCATCTCAGAAGGATCAACTGTCAGGCTGCTTCTTCCGATGTAAAAAGGGAAGCAACAGTAAGGCTGTAAAACCATATGTGGTCTTTGCGACCCTTAGAATAACCAGCTGCAGACCACAAACACACAGCTGTTAACCCTCAATATTATGCTGGCTTCTCGGCAGCCTCAGAGTGCCAGGGAATTTATTTAATTATTTTCAGATATTGTAGAAAATACATTACATTCTCATACATGGTATAAATAGACATTAGCTGTTTGAAAGTCTACTAATTCCCAGAACAGTTGATATACATAAAACCAATACCATGTAACTGTGTACAATAGGAGGTGGGGAAACAAGTTCAGATGTCCAGAAACAATAGAAAGATATTGCCAGCCTCTTCAGCGGCTGTGGTTGTATCAATTAAGGAGAACATATACCTGTAGGTAGTGAAAAGCAATCAATGAGGACTGCTGTTTAACCATTTAAAGCTGAAATCGTGGGAACGAGCCTGGGCCATCGGTATGCCAGCCAGTGGGAGAAGGATTAAGAGTCACAGTGGACACTCCCCTCCTCCTGGGGAAGGGACCCATATCCCTTTGCTCAACCTCCACCTGGGTGACTACAGGTGGAGGTGCAGGGAGTGGAGCTGGTAGAGGGAACTGAAGCGCAGTTGTCGTTAGATGCATCAGGGGTACTGGCATCTGATGATGTCACCCCATTCCTGTTGAGTGGGTGGGACAAAAAGGGTAACACAGGGCTAGCACACGCAGATGAAGCCTTCATCTGTCCCTCATGTCTATCCCTGTTCCTAGCAGGTGGCTCCTGGGGGCACTCCAGGCCTTCACCTCCACTGTGAGTAGCTAGATAGGAAGAGGAAGTAGCCAAAGAGCTGAGGGCAACCCCTGCCTGGGGGTAAGCTGGGGAGAGCAGCACAGCAGTGTGCTGTGGTTGGGCCTAGGAGTCCCAGGAGTGCAGGCTACAGGATCTCAGGGTACAGCAGCAGGACACTGGTGGTTGGTGGAAGGACGTCCTGGCCAGGACTCTTGGGGAGCCAAAAAAAAAAATCTGAAGTCATAAAGGGAATCTGTGACCCTACATGAGCCCCCAGTACACTGCAAATATCAACACAACCTTATCACTTTGAAAATTGTTAGGCCCTTTAATGTTCGTACCCTGGACAGAGAACCTAAATCAAAAATTCCATTCCCCCGAAGCTGCAACTGTTAGGATCTTCTGCTGACTGCAAATATCTTGCTAGCAATTGGAACCATGGTAGAAGGCATATGCAACCCCATTATGGTGCTTGGCCATGCGGTCAGTGCCATTGTAAGTAAAACAAATACTGTATACCCATCTTCATCCACATTGCCATAAATGTCCCATCAAAAACATTAATAACCCCAACATAAACTATTTCATAAGATCAAGTAGGCAGGATGAATAGGGTTCTGTTCCAAAAAGAAAAACAGTCTACTTTGAAGTCCCACAAATTCAGTGAGATAATTCAAAACCTCAAGTATCCAGCACCTGAATTCTCCTCCAAGTTCTCTTCTGAAAGCTCCTGTTCAGTGGCACATTTACTAGCAAACTAGGCCTCCATTTTCTCCATCCACCTACCCATATCCTTGAGGACTGTATACTACCATGTTTTCCCTACATAAAGAATGCACAGGCAGGCATATATTATACCCCCTATACCCCTTCTTCTTCTACGGCAACATTACCTAACAACTAGGACTTTGGCCCCCCCACCAACTAATTAAAACCGTAGCTTTGTACATCTGAGAGCAAGTTGTGTTTGTTATGCTCTGAAAAAGATTGTTTGCTTGTAATCTGCCAGTTTTTTTTGTCTTTTTAATGTGCATTGTACCTTTTGTTCTAGTTATTATATCCTGTATCTTGATGTTTTATATTGTCCTATGCAGGACCTCCTTGTAAATGAGCATGCTCAATGGAGTTTTCCAGATGAAATAAACTTGAACTTGAATAAATGTATTAGAAAGGAATTTACCACACCCAGGACCCAGAGGCACTGGCGGACAGGGTCAAACCTCTTCCTCCAGACCCTGGTCTAAAAAGATAAGTCCAGGTAAAGTTTGGTGTCTGCACCATCAGTATTCAAAGGGTAGGAAGCTTAGGCGGCTACCAAAACTACGTCCATGATCACCACTCCAGACGTGCAAACCACTTTGCAGCTGGTTGGTATCTTGGGAGCTACCCGTGGATTAACCCTATATGTCTGCTTGAAGGCTGACAATAAAAAGTCCCTAGGTAACTGTATCGAGTCTTTTATCCACTGGTTTAAGTAGGATAGCAGGTTATGGTCCTTCACATCTTCTGGAACCCCAACCAAATGATTCCCCACCTGTACCTCATTCTCATGGGCCTCCATAAGCCCACCAAGCTGTGTGTTGTCCCGAGTCATGGACGCCACTGTTGCAAGGGTGGTAACGGAGCACTTCTAGGTATCAGTTACCAGAGTCATCAGTTGTTTGAGTTGCTGGTTATGAGCTTCCAAACATGTCCATGACCCGCATGGACTCCAACAGGGTCTGCCGTGAACATTCTAGTTAAGTAGACTGCTGCTGGCTCTAGTGCTACCTGAGGTCTTTCTAGCCTTCCCATGCTGTTATGGTGCAGACTTTGGACCCCCCCCCCCCATTGATTCATCAGGCGGACCATACCAAAATGTTATGTCCATCAGCTCAAGACAACACTCAAGATTCCAAATCAGTAAGCTTGGGAACTCAAATGTTAAAATGTATTTAGTTATGCCATCCACTACAGGACCAATACAGGGATCTCATGCAAGACACATCCTACCAGGGAGATGGCTCTCAAGTGCCCCTCCAGGGGATTTGTTATATTTAGAATTTTTCTGTACACCAGCATCACCACATTCAGGTGAATCACTCAGATTTCGTGAGGACCCCAGGAAAACCAAACAGTAGTAGTGCTGGCAGATTTTAAAATAGAACTTACAAGTGATAAAGTTACAATTTGTATACATTCATTGATCCCATAAATAATCAAGTACCAATGGGACAAAGGGTGCCAGATAAGGTCTGTAAAGTGTGAAATAATTATATATCAAAATATAATATACTGTACCTGATCCTTTGCCTGCTTAGCAAACACACATTCAGTGTGCAACAGAGCTGCAGGTAAGGGAATTGCAGTTCTCGTGGTGTAGATATTGTTGCAACCTGCAAAACAGGCGACTGGGGATCTAATCTCAAGAGGTGCTGTACCTTCATAAACTATTGTTCTTAGCTAAATGTACTTCCCCCCCTTTATTTTATATCTGTAAGCATGATGAGCATAACTGTCCATTTTCATATGCGACAAGTTTACAAAATACAAAAATGCAAACATTTACATACATACATATTACATACATACATTTTAAAACACAGCATAAATAATAATTAAACAAATACAAACAACATCAAAAAGATAAGATAATCTTATTCCTGAAAACAATTGCACTTATCATTATTCAAAAGCCAATTCTGTAATGATTTTTTAAAGCTATAACAAGATGTCTGGTTTGTTATGTTGAGGGGGTGGGGGATTGAAATGAATAGGGGCAGTGTACAAAAGCAATCTTTGGCCCACACATTTTTTTTTAAAAGAGGAACTTCAAATTTTAATTTGTTTTGGGACAGAGTCCCACAAGAATTTAACAATCTAGGGAAAAAAACATTAAGGAGGAAGGTGTCAAATTCAAAACCCGTTTGTGTAAAAATAAAGAGGATTAAAATAAAATAATTTTTGATAATGATAGACAACCAGATTTCCTATATAATTCACATAAATGAGTATTGAAAGGTAATCCTGTGATGAGTCTTAAAATGGCATTATAAGTAATTCTCAATTTGTTAAGTAGAGTTTTTGAGGTAGCCATATAGATATTAATCCCATAATCCATCATACTAAGTAATAAACTATAAATAAGTAACTTTCTAGAATCCTTGGTCAGAAACCATTGTATCCTATATAACATCCATAACCATTGATGTAAAGTTTTACGGAGATAATCTATGTGAAATTCAAAAGATAAATGTAAATCCAAATAGACACTTAAGTCTTTAAATGTATTAACCCTTTCAATATTATCACCATTAAGATCTGATACTGATGACGAAAGTGGGGACTACTTCTCATATAATTTACTATTCCAATGCCAAACCACCATGAACTGCCACTCAAGTTAATTTCCATTTTACAAAACAACAACAGAAACAAATGTTTGAGTCCCTGTCAGGATTTGAACATTAATCTTTTGCTGCTAAGCTAACACACATTCAGTGGATCACTGAGCTGCAGATAAGCACGTTGCAGTTCCTATGTGTAGAAGTTATGTCACAACCTACAAAACAGGCACCTGGGAATTTAATCCCAGCAAAATATTTACATTCACAAATTATTGTTCTTAGCTAAATTTACTTCTCATATAATTTACTATCCCAACTTCATACTACCATAAATCACCACTCAAGAGAGTTTCCATCCTACAAAAAAAGTGGGGGGAAAATATTTAAGTCCCTGCCCAGATCTGGACTGTGTCTACCGATATTTGAACCACTGAGTCTTTGCCTATTAAGCAAACACGCAAACACACACATTCAGTGTGCCACTGAGATATAGGTAAATGAGTTGCAGTTCCTGTGATATAAAGCTTATGTCCCATTATGCAAAACTGGGGGGATCTGGATCTAATCCTAGCAGGCAATTTACCTTCACAAATTGTTGCTCTTGGTTAAATTTACTTCTCATAACATTTACTATTCCAACTCCACACTACCATGAATCATCACTCAAGTAAGTTTCAATCTTACAAAAACATTTGAAAAAAATGCTTAAGTCCCTGCTCAGATTTCAACCACAAATTCTTTACTTGCTAAGCAAGCACATAATCATTGTGTCACTGAACAGCAGGTAAGTGAGTTGCAGTGCTTATGATATAGAGATTATGTCACACTTGTGAAATAAGCAACTGGAAATCTAATCCCAGCAGGCAATTTACCTTCACAGATTATTGTTCTTTGCTGCATTTACTTCCCATGTGATTTCCTTTTCCACTTCACACCTCCATGAATTGCTACTCAAGTGAGTTTCTGAGTTTCCTTCTCACCAAAAAAGTAGAACAAAGTGTTTAAATCCCTTCCAGGATTCACACTGTATCTACCTGAATGGATTTTTTACTTGTTACGCAAACACATGTTTAGTGTGCCACTGAGTTGCAGGTAAGTGAGTTGCACTTCCTATGGTGTAGATGTTATGTTACAACCTGCAAAACAGGTGACTGAGAATCTAATTCCAAGAGATAATATACCTTCACAAATTGTTGTTCTTAGATAAATTTACTTCTATAATTTACTATCCCACTCTGCACCACCATGAATTGCTTCCCACATTAGAATCCATTTTAAAAAAATTGAAAAAATGCTCAAGTCCCTGCTCTCATTTGAACCAAAACTACTGATGCTTCACCTGATAAGCACACACCAACTTAATGTGCCATTGAATTGTGAGTAAGTGACTTGCAGTTCCTATGATGTAGAGATTATGTCACACCTGTAAAATGGCCAACTATGGATCTAATCCCAGCAGGTGATTTAACTTAACAAATTGCTGCTCTTGGCTAAATTTACTTCTCATATAATTTAATATTCCACTCCACATCACCATGAATAAGTACTCAACTGAGTTTCTATCTTACAGATAAAGTTTTAAAAAGTGTTTAAGTCTGTCAGGATTTGGACTATGTCTACCTGAATTTAAACCACCAATTTTCTGCCTGTTAAACAACATACATTCACTGTGCCACTGAGATGCAGGTATGTGAGTCACATGTCCAGTGGTGTAGAGGTTTTGTCACAACCTGCAAAGCAGGCAACTGGGAATCTAATCCCAGCAGACAATTTAGCTTCACAGATTGTTGTTCTCTGCTAGATTTATTTCTCATATAATTTACTATTCTAACTTCACACCACCATGAATCACCACTTACATGAGTTTCCATCTTATAAAAAGATATGTTAATGTTCCTGTCCAGATCTGAACAACTGATCCCTTGCCTGCTAAGCAGACACAAATTTAGTACTGCACTGAGTGACCGGTAAAGGAGCTGCAGTTCCTGTGATGTAGAGGTCATATCACAATCTACAAAGCGGGACTGGGAATCTAATCCCAGCAGGTGACTTATTTTCACAGATTGTTGTTCTCAGCTAAATTTATTTCTCACATCATTCACTACTCCAACTACACACCACTATGAATCACCACTCACATGAGTTTCCATCTTATAAAAATATATGTTTATGTTCCTGCCCAGATTTGAACAACTGATCCTTTGCCTGCTAAGTAGACACACATTCAGCACTGCACTGAGTGACTGGTAAAGGAGCTGCAGTTCCTATGATGTAGAGGTTATATCACAACCTACAAAACAAGGGACTGGGGATCTAATCCCAGCAGGCATCTTACTTTCATAAATTGCTATTTTCAGTTGAATGTACTTATATAATTTACTACTTCTACTCCACACCACCATGAATTGCCACTAAAGCGAGTTTCCATTTTGAAAACTAAATTTGAAAGCACATGCTTATGTCCCTGCTCAGATGTGAGCCACTGATCTTCTTCCTGCTAAGCAACACACATTCAGGGTGCCACTGAGCTGCAGGTAAAGAAGCTGCAGTTCCTATGATGTATACGTTATGCCACAACCTGCACAACAGGGAACAGGGGATTTACTCTGAGCAAGCAATTTACATTTACAAACTGTTGTTCTTAGCTGAATGTGCTTATATAATTACTATTTGAATTCCAGGCTGTCATGAATCACCACTCAAGTACTGTAAGTTTCTATTTTAGAAAAAAAAAAGAAAAAAATGTTTCAGTTCCTAATCAGATTTGAGCCACTGATCCTTTGTTTGCTAAGCAAACACACATTCAGTGTGCCTCTGACCTATAGGTAAATGAGCTGCAGTTCCTATTATGTACAGGTTATGTCACACATGCAAAACAGGAGACTAAGGATCTAATCCCAGCAGGTGATATACCTGCACAAACTGTTGTTCTCAACTAAATGTATTTTTCATATAATTTACTATGCCAGCTCATACCACTATGAATTGCCACTCAAGTGAGTTTCCATGCTACAAAAAGCAATTGAAACAGATGTTTTAGTCCCTGTTAGGATGTGAACTCTGATTCATTACTTGTTAAGTGAACACAAATTCAGTGTGCCACTGGGCTACAGGTAAGCAGGTTGCAGTTCCTATGGTGTAGAGGTTATGTCACAACCTGCAAAACAGGCAACTTGGGATCTAATCTTAGCTAAATTTACTTTTCATATATTTTACTATTCCAACTTCACACCTCCATGAATCGCCACTCAAGTGAGTTTTCATCTTACAAAAACAATTTAAAAAAATGTTTAAGTAAGCAATGTGAGAGGGCAGCAAGGAAGGCTGGGGGATACTGGGATGCATAGGGAGAGGCATCACCAGTAGAAAACAGGAAGTTATTATGCCTCTGTACAGACAGCTGGTGAGACCCCATCTGAGTACTGTGTGCAATTCTGGAGACCCAATCTCCGCAAAGACATAGACAGGATGGAAGCTGTCCAGAGGAAGGCAACTAAAATGGTGCAGGGTCTGCACCGAAGACATATGAAGAGAGACTTAAGGAACTTAATATGTATAGCCTCGAGGAAAGGAGGAGAGAGGGGGACATGATAGAAACTTTCAAGTACCTAAAGGGAATCAACAAAGTCCAAGAGGGTAGCATCTTTCAAAAAAGAGGTGTGCAAGAACAAAGGGCACAATTTAAAGATAGAGAGGGGCAGTTCAGAGGTAATTTAAGGAAGTATTTTTTCACAGAGAGGGTTGTGGATGCATGGAACGGCCTTCTGGAGGAGGTTGTGGAGTCAAAAACAGTGGTGGAATTCAAGCATGCATGGGACAGTCATAAGGCAATTCTAGGGGTTGGGGGTAGGAAGAAGTAGTCTGCTGGTTAACTAGGATCTGCAGCTTATTCACTAGGTAAGGAAATGGGCAGACTGGGTGGGCCAAGCGGTCTTTATATGCCATCAGATTCTATGTTTCTATATTCTATGTTAAGTCCCTGCCCAGACTTAAATGGTGCCTTCCTGTTAAGCAAACATATACATTCAGTGTGCTGCTGAACTATTGATGAGTGAGTTGTAGTTCCTGTGATGTAGAGGTTATGTCACATCCCACAAAACAGGGGACTGGGGATCTAACCCCAGGAGGAAATTAACCTTCACAAATTATTGTTCTTAGCTAAATTTACTTCTCATATAATTTACTGTTCCAACTCCACACCACTATGAATCACCACTCTAGTCAGTTTCCATCTTACAAAAAAATGTAAACAAACACTTAAGTCCCTGCTCAGATTTCAGCCACTAATTCTTTACTTGCTAAGCCAGCACACATTCAGTGTGCCACTGAACTGCAAGTAAGTTGCTGTTCCTATGGTGTAGAGGTTATGTCACTTCCTACAAAACAGGGGACTAGAAACCTAATCCCAGAAGAAAATTTATGTTCACAAATTGCTGTTCTTAGCTAAATTCACTTCTCATATAATTCACTATTCCAACTCCACACCGCTATGAATCACCACTCAAGTGAGTTTCTATCTTATAAAAAATGTTTTTGTTCCTGCCAGGATCTGAATCACTGATCCCTTTTCTATTAAGCAGACACACATTCAATATGCCGCGAAGTGGCTGGTAAGGGAGCTGCTGGTCCTCTGATGTAGAGGTTATGTCGCAGCCTGCAAAATAGGGGACTGGGGATCTAATCCTAGCAGGTGATTTGCCTTCAGAAACTGTTGCTCCTAGCTGAATGTACTTAGATGAAATGTAACTCAAGTGAGTATCCAGCTTACAAAAAAAAGTTGAAAAAATTTTTAAGGCCCTTTCAGGATTCAAATTATGGCTATCTAAATTTAAACCACTGCACCCATTCACTGTGCCACTGAGCTACAGATAAGTGAGCTGCAGTTCCTATGGTGGAGAAGTTATGTCACAGCCTGCAAATAGGTGACTCAAACTGTATTCAAACCTAGACAAGCTTCAGCTGGCACTAATTTAATTGACTACAGCACACTGTAGAACTAAGTTTAATTATCTAAAAGTCTGCTGTGTAGTTCTGTTGAACCCTTCACTACATCAGCAATGACATATAACAATTTCTCTCATACAACAAAAGTTGTAGTGAGAAAGAAAAAATGTACAATACAGGGGATCAAACCTAGGCTTGTGTAGGTCTGAAATCTTATGCCTAGACCTAAAAGCCTTATCACTGACATAATCAATGACATTATGCAGCTGACTCACTCACTCAGACTGTAACCTTAAACTTGACTAAATGCACAAAAGAGTATGCATGACTACAATAGGTGTTAACAGCCATGATTTTGACACCTAATAAAATATTTTATAAAAACACAGCTGTAAATACTGCTCTCTCTTTGGGCAAACCAGATCACCTACTGTACCTATACATACTCACTCATGCATGGTACTGCATCTTCTAGAACCTACTAACACACTTCTGGGTGCTGTGTTTGTTGCAAAATATAGACACTACTGTGGTGTGTGCTGAAGAGAACTCAGACTGTGGCCTCATCCATCAGCAAACACTGGAGGAGGTCTATATCTCCCAATGAATGCAACCATATTGTTTGTTACTACCCACATATACAATACATAGATGTAAGCAATAACACACAACAAAGTGTATGTTTATATTGGGATACAGATGCCTGTGATATGATGTGAGAAACAAAATAAAGTGTGCTTTCATCCACCTGAGAAGTCTGCATAAACCAATACAAATATACACATTGGAGTGTATTATTGTGCTTATAAAATGGTTTTTGAAAGAACTGATAAAATGCTAGTGATTATATCATAGAATGTGGAGGTATGTAATGATATAGGATAGTTACACACCTCTGAAATCAACCAGACTGCTTTAATTTCCCAAGCCAATTTATAAGTTGTTTTGAGGAAGGGATGGGTTAGTAGCAGTAACATGGCTTCCTGAGGTGAAAGAACATAACTCGTTTGAAGGCCTGGAGGTTTATGAACAATTTGATATTGTCAGGGTAGGAATTCAGGCTAACAAAGATAGCAGCAGCCAAGGCTTTCTTACTTAAGCTTAGGAATTCTGTGGACTTGTGATTACCGGTGGTAGATCTGCATTGTTTTGTTGAGGGGGTAGTCACAGTGAACGCTCTGGGCATGTTTATACAAAAGTGAGATGCATTTCATTAATGGCACATGCCAAGAGCAAAAAGTCCAAAATTCAAATATAGGGGACAGTGATGGGTATCCCTGTCACAGCCAAGAGCAAATTCGCATATGCTGTTGGTTTTATCCAAGGTTGTGAGTTTGGCTGTTCTGTATGTTTTGTTCTCATATTCTAAGGCTGGTAGGAGAAATTGCCTTAGTAACAACTTCCTTGTGTGCGGATCCAAGCAAACAGAACACACTGTATCACAAAAAAAGTAGAGTGCTCTGCTCTCCCAAGAGCTTCTATTGCTCAGAGCTGGGAACGTCTTTTTTACAATACCTGCATAACAGGCATTGTCTTTAAGATCCCTGTAAAAGAAGAATCATGGCTGAGTTACAAAGAAAGAGACATTCCCTAAGCATATGTCTGTGATGGACCCTAACTATTGAATATCACTGTTGTCCTACAACATGTTCAATAGCAGGGCATTACAGGGAACAAAGAAAGGCAGGATGTGATGTTCAGTCACAAAGATGGGTACAAGTTAGTTGCAAAGAACATTTTGAACCCAACTAAGATGGTGTCTCTTGAGCCATGCTCAGCTGGGTCCCAAATGCCTCTCAGGTACCTCTAAAGTAATCTGTGAGCACAGGAAAGAGATGGGTCCATTCCCATTCCCTTGCAGCCCTCACACTCCAGTTCACAGGGAGAGCTCAGAACCTTGCAAGCTTGGTGGTGGTGGGGGCGCTGGAGAAGTGGCATGGAATGGAAGGAGGGAAACACTGGACACTGGAGGGGAGGCACCTGGGAATGATGCCACAGGGAGAGGGAGGGAAACTTAAATTGTTGGCGGGATTTGTATCATCGGGAGGTGCTGCTAGTCACCAAGGACTGTCGTGAATATGTCAAGGGTGGATGGGGTCACTGATACAGTGCAGTGTTACAATAAATGCTACAGAGAACTACAGCTGCACTCTACAGGGATTTCACTGGGCAGTATCTTCAATAATTCTTGCAAATAACTAAATTAACAATTTTCAGTGTGCAAGTTTAACTTGGGGGAATCCTCCGTATGCACAGGGTGCCAATTCTGTGCCACTTCCAAAATGCAAATCAGGATTGAGGCTGTAGTGTCCTGAGGTGCTACAGTAGCTGTTAACTAAATACCTGCAGCCTTACCACCATGGAGCCTCATACCCTCAGATTTCAAAAGCTACGCAGGGATGGGCCTGGTCTGTAGTCATATGGGGGAGTGCCACTGAGTACCAAGTGCTGCAGGAGGTGTTGCTGGTAGTTCTGCAGGCGACATACTCCTTTTGGTTATAAGTAATCATACTGATGCCCCGGCATGTTGTTGGATGGACACTGCTGTTGTGAGTTATTGTCTTTTGATGGTTCTTCTGCCTGTTCAGGTGGAAGTTAAAGATCCCATTGCATGTCCTGAAAACATTAGGGGAATTTTTTTTATTAAAAATAAGTATAATAAAAGGACCATTTACAAATCATAAATTAGAAGAAATTAATTAACAAGGCATGAGCCACACCATTCCACCCTTTAATTAAATACCCATGTACCTGCCCCTTTTTTAAACAGAAAGAAGAAGTCAAATCACGAAATGAAACTGCAGACTAATATGAATATAGTCAATCAATAGCCCTGTCCCCAATTAGCCTCCTCCAGCCCTCTTATACAATGTCTGCTCCCCCAACCCCTCCTGACCCACTACTAACCTCCCACACCCCTCCTGCCCCGTATCACCCTCTTTCCTATCCCTAGCAAGGCCTCTGGCTGCACTTAGCCTAGTCCCCTTATACTATCTTCTACCTTTTTGAAATGCTTTTTCAAACTGTTTATTAATTTCTACCCTTGAAACATTTTGCTTCAACCTGATTGTATCACTTATAGCTCTAAACTTGTTCTGTATTGTACCAGCCTGTACCCAGTTTTTATTATATGTTAATTATTCGAAGTGGAACCTTTGTAAAGGCGCTCCCAGCTCAAAGGTATTGTAATTCGAGATTATATAAATAAATAAACAGTCATTTCTCCCCTCAATCATGAACATAATTTCTAGAGTTCCTGAAAGGTTCCCATCACATAAACTCTAACTTGGCTTCACATAAATGGTTGGTATGTCTTTCAGGATGGTTTGTAACAGGTTGCCCTGAGAGAGGTACTGCTGCTGCAACACCCACCAGCACCTAAACTGCCAGATTTGAAACTCGATGACAGCAAAACAAACCCTGACTGTGCTGGTATGAAATTTAGCCCAACCCCGGAAAAACAACCTAAGTACCAAAGTGCCATATGTTATGTTCCGGAACTGAGATGTTGCAAACTATTTTAAACCAAAAGGGTATGTTATAGGGGCATTCCAGAAACAAAATGGGATTGAGTTTCCAGAACCCCATTACAAGTATCCCTGAGGCAACAGTGCTCTGACAAACTTTTATATTTATAGGCATTCTGAGCATTAAGCACAGCAGCAGGGGAATTTCCCTGGTGTTCTAGCCAAATTTCCCCTTTCAGACAGAACTCCAGGAGGAAGGAGCTACTGGTATAACTAAAACTTCTCTACTGGGACTAAGAACTAGATCTCTTGTACTGGGACCTTCAATTAAGGGTAAAAAAAAAAAAAAAGGAGTTGGTGTGTTTGTCAGAGGTAGTTGAAGTAAATTGTTATCTGTTATCTGTGTTATCTGTGTACTTATCTAGGTGCTTGTCACAGGTGTCAGAAGGGAATTGTTATCTGTGAAATTAACTAAGTGTAGAAAGATTTGTAAAGTAGGGGGAGTGGCTTAGCTAGAAGGAGCCAGGATAAGGCCATATATAAATACTGTCCTAGATAGCTTCTGCCAGAGGACAGACAGAACTCCAGGAGGAAGGTGCTACTGGTATAACTAAAACTTCTCTACTGGGACTAAGAACTAGATCTCTTGTACTGGGACCTTCAATTAAGGGTAAAAAAAAAAAAGGAGTTGGTGTGTTTGTCAGAGGTAGTTGAAGTAAATTGTTATCTGTTATCTGTGTTATCTGTGTACTTATCTAGGTGCTTGTCACAGGTGTCAGAAGGGAATTGTTATCTGTGAAATTAACTAAGTGTAGAAAGATTTGCAAAGTAAGGGGAGTGGCTTAGCTAGAAGGAGCCAGGTTAAGACCAGATATAAATACTGCCCTAGACAGCTTCTGCCAGAGGATAGACAGAACTCCAGGAGGAAGGAGCTACTGGTATAACTAAAACTTCTCTACTGGGACTAAGAACTAGATCTCTTGTACTGGGACCTTCAATTAAGGGTAAAAAAAAGGAGTTGGTGTGTTTGTCAGAGGTAGTTGAAGTAAATTGTTATCTGTTATCTGTGCTATTTGTGTACTTACTCTCAAATGGGGAAAGTGAGAGGATCTCAGATCTAGAAGTGGGTAGTCATTTGGGAACAAGTGACCACCAAACAGTGTGGTTCATGATAAACTCTGCTACAGAGTCAAGCCATACAAAAGTGAGGGTTCTGGACTTCAGGAGGGCTGACTTTGGCAAGATGGGAGAGTGCCTTAGAAAAGCACTAGCAAACAGGCTAGAAGGAGGTGGAGCAACAATGGGCAAATATCAAAACTGCCATCACAGAGGCAACAAACCTTTGTGTGAAGCAAATAAACATATCAAAATGAAAGAAAAAGCCACTATGGTTCTCAAAAAGTGGCGGTGAAGGTTAGGAGAAAAGATAGCATTCTAAGTATAAGGAAACACAGAAGGAGCAGGACAGAGAACTGTACCAGTTAAGGCAGAAGGATGCAGGAGTGTAGTCAGAATAGCAAAGGCATAAACTGAGGAAAAGATAGCTAACTCGGTTAAGAAGAGAGATAAAACCTTTATAGGTATATCAGGGAGCGATAAAGACAAAGGAGGGATAGTGAGGCTGAATAGAATGGATGGTGGGTGGGCAGAGAGTGACAGTGATAAAGCAGGGATACTGAATGAATACTTCTGTTCAGTATTCACAAAAGAGGAAGTGGGGGAGGTGCCTAATCCAATTAACAGAAGCACTCTGGGGGGTTGATCCCAGTCCTTTCACAGAAGAAAGGGTTCTGAAAGAACTCCTAAAACTGAAGGTGGACAAAGCAATGGGGCCAGACGGAATTCACCCCAGAATTCTAAAAGAATTAAGCAGAGAACTAGTGACACCACTGACTACGCTTTTTAACAAGTCATGGGAGGATGGTGTGGTACCTGAGGACTGGAAGAAGGCAGATGTGATTCCCCTTCACAAAAGTGGGACCAAGACGGAGGCAGGAAACTACAGACCTGTCAGTTTGACCTCTGTGTTAGGGAAAGTGATGGAATCACTTCTGAAGGAAAGAATTGTTGAGTACCTAGAGGCCAGTGGGGCAGAGGACCCAAGGCAGCATGGGTTCACAGCGGGAAGGTCATGTCAGATGAATCTAATTGATTTCTTTGACTGGGTGACCAAAGTAGTAGACCAGGTGGGGTTGTGGACATGGCCTACCTAGACTTTAGCAAGGCATTTGACACAGTTCCACACAAAAAGATTAGTAGTCAAATTAACCAGCCTGGGAGTGGGTCCCAGGGTGGTAGCCTGGGTAAAACATTGGCTGAACAACAGGACACAGAAGGTAATTGTAAATGGAGTCCACTCTGAAGAAAGAGGGGTTACTAGTAGGGTACCGCAGGGTTCAGTACTGGGTCCAGTCCTTTTTAATGTCTTTATAAGTGACATTGAAGAGGGACTGGAAGGAAAAGTATGCCTCTTTGCAGATGACACAAAGATCTGCAACAGGGTTTATACACAAGGAGGTGTGGAAAGGATGAAAAGGGACTTGGCAAGGTCGGAGGAATGGTCAGAAGTATGGCAGCTTGGATTCAATGCAAAGAAGTGCAAAATAATGCACCTGGGAAACAAAAGCCCAGGGGAAGATTACACAATGGGGGGGAGGTAGTAACAACAACAAAAATGGAAAGATACCTAGGAGTAAGCATATCAGATGACCTTAAGGTTGGCAAGCAATGCGAGAAGGCAGTAGGGAGGGCTGGGGGGATACTGGGATGTATAGGGAGAGGTATCACTAGCAGAAGACAGTATAGCGCAGTGGTCTAAGGCTCTGAGCTGCAAATTTGGTGACATCCAGTAGACCAGACCTGGGTTTGAATCCCACAGCTTCCACTTGCATACTGTGTGACCCTGAGCAAGTCACTTAACCTTCTTGTGCTCCCAGGTTGCTCCTGTAAAAAGCTTTCAGCTTAGTGTGCTATACCTGGTTAAATAAATAAATAAATAAATAAATAAAACAGGAAGTTCTTATCCCCTGTACAGACAGTTGGTGAGACCCCATCTTGAGTACTCGTCCAGTTCTGGAGACCCCATCTCTGCAAGGACATAGACAGGATGGAGGCAGTTCAGAGGAGGGCAACTAAAATGGTGCAGGGTCTGCAAGAGAAGCATACAAGAGAGACTAAAGGAGCTTAATATGTATACCCTTGAGAAAGGAGGGAGAGGGGACATGATAGAAACTTTTAAGTACCTCAGTGGAATCAACAAAGTCCAAGAGGGTAGCATCTTTCAGAAAAAGAGATGTGCAAGAACAAGGGGACACAATTTGAAGATAGAGGGGGATGGCTCAGGGGCAATGTGAGGAAGTATTTTTTCACAGAGAGGGTGGTGGACGCATGGAACAGCCTTCCTGAGGAGGTTGTGGGGTCTAAAACTGTGGGAGAATTCAAGAATGCATGGGACAGACTTAAGGCAATTTTTGTGGGGGGTAGGAAGAAATAGGCTGTTGGTTAAATAGGATCTGCAGCTTATCCTCTAGGTAGGGAAATAAGCAGATTAGGTGGGCCAAGCAGTCCTTATCTGCTGTCAAAGTCTATGTTTCTATGTTTCAGTATTCCACCAAAAAATTCACGAGGTTTAATATTGATCAAACTCCCCCCCACCACCACCACCACCAATGATGCTGAAAGGGCTGAAATATTTCCTAGCCTTTCTTTTCATGATAAAAAATAAATAAACAAATCCTGTACACTTTGTGGACTTCACACTGTGGAAGCATTTTCCACAGAAAAAGATGCTCAAGAACAAGGGGTCCTGCTATGAAGTTAGAAGAGAGGAGGCTTAGAGGAAATGTGAGAAATTACTTCTTCAAGGAGAGAGTGGTGGATGCATGGAACAGCTTACTGGCAGAGGTGGTGGGGCGGAAATGGTAACAGAGTTCAAGAACGCATGGGATAGATACAGAGGAATCTTAGTAGTGGGGGTGTGGGCAGACTGAGTAGGGTCTGCGGCAACACTATAGGTTGGGAAAATAGGGCAGACTAGGTGGGCCATCAAGTCTTTATCTGCTGACAGATTATATGTTTCTATGTTTCATATAACATTAATAGTAAATATATTTATATAGCGCAATATCAATAATTATACAATGGCAAGAACATTTTCTGGACTCTGATTGGTCAATGTGTGCCTGAGACAGCGATGTTATTACACAATAACATCACTGTATTGATTTTTTGGATGATTGTTATGAGCTACTTTTTTTTTCAGAAACAAAGATACACTGCCTCACTAAAAATCTACTAAAAACATTTTTATTTTAATTTTTTGTTTTCTATAACATCGAGCCATTGTATAATTGCAATAATGCACTCCAAGGTGTGTGTTATCGTGTAATATTGTCACTTTTGGGGTGGTGGAGCACTCGGCTTCGCCTCGTGCTTCAACCCACCCTAGGAGTGACATTATTACACGATAACACACACCTTGTCGTGCCTTATTGCTTAAATATCAAAACGCTGCACAGTATCTAAAACACTACTCAAATAAATATAACAAATTACAAACACTGCAAATGATACACAGATAAATAATACAGTTAAAACCTAAATATGCAGTTACACATATTAAAACTCAGAGAAAGCACATAAAACAGGTATGTTTTTAGAGCAGTTTAAAAGCTCTTCACTGTCTGGCACTCTCAAACATGACGAGGTAGAGAATTCCACAGGGAGGGAGCTGCAAAGGCAAAAGCCCATGCCCCTGAGATCGTCAGTCGCACCCTTGGAATCTCTAGCAATCCCTCGACGGTTGAGCGGAGCGGTCTCAGGGGGCAGTAGGGATGCAGAAGCACTTGTAGGTAACTCAGACCCAAACTGTGTAGGGCTCTAAAAGTCAGCAAACCAACTTTAAAGGTGATCCGCCACTGAACAGGTGGCCAGCGCAAAGCGTGCAGCACAGGCGTTATGTGACTGGATCGCAATGACCCAGACAGTGACCTGGCCACAGCATTCTGCATTAGCTGCAAGCAGTGGATACCAACCCTTGGAAGCCCTAGATATATGGAGTTACAGTAGTCAAGGCACGAGATCACAAATGCATCGATCAAAGTTGGAAGGTTGCCAGACAGAACAAGGTGCTTAATCCAGACGATATTCCTCAGATGGCTTGACCACAGCTGACACCTAAGAACAAAGTGTCAGCCCATCGTCAAATATCACCCCAAGATTCTGCACCTGTTCAGAGGTCAGAAGCTGGGAGCCCCCAAGCCAAAGCCCGGAAGGCTGCCCCGCCTCTGACCCCCTCCCCATCCGGTGGCCCGGATCCACCAGTAACACCTCCATCTTGTCAGGGTTCAATCTCAACCAACTGAAATTCCTCCAATCTTGGATTTCAGCTAGACAGTTAGAAAGGACTGAGAGTGCACTATCCTAGTCGGGCACAAAAGACAGGTGCAGATGAGTATCATCTGCATAACAGTGAAAACTCAATCCATACCATCTGTGACAACCCACCTCTCCCTCTGGGCTGAAACAGCTTTTAGAGAGGTGTCTGTCCTCGGGTATTCGCTGCCACCAGCCTGACTGTCTTCCGGCACCTCCTTTAAGTTTACAAACTTGAATAATCAAGCGTACAATTGCACGTTTTGAAGTCTGGTAGTGCGTCTCTCTCGGGGGGCAGATGCTACACAGAGTTTACCTCAGCCAGCGGAAACCAAATATTACCTTAGAAAAATGACATCACAGTCACAACTGTTGAGCAAATAAATAGCTTTTTACTTAACAGAAAGTGCACTGAGCATTTACAGGATATATATTTACAACACAAGAGAATAACACACATACAGGAAAAGTAAACGAATGTTTTTAAACAACAGATGGCAAAAGAAAAATGATATTATTGCAACATGCTAGTACTAAACTTACCATTCCCTGTCCTTACAAGAGACACTGGACCGTGTGCTAACTGCCAGCTCCCACGGACATAGCTAAAAGGGTAGGCACCCAAGCTTAGATTCTCCCTCCAGCTTCAAAATAGGAAGAACACACTTCATTGTCTTTCAGCCTCTTATATATTCTCCTGGGAATATGTAATGCCTATTCCCCCTTTGAATGCACCAACCATTTAACATGTATGTATTTAACTGTCCCAATCAGACTGAACACCTATCAGTGACCAATTATATTCCCTTTTACCCTTAAGTTTATATTTGAGTGAACCAATCCCTTCAAACTGGCCTGTGTGTGTGGAGATGTCCACTTGAGATTTATGACCCAGCTCTTATCTAGCAGCTAGGGAGGACTGAGAATTCTAGCTTGTGGTTGCTGCTGGACAGTGGATTTTAGCCTGTGTGTGTGTTTATTTTTCCAAATTGCTAAAAAAACACCAGCTAGAGAATCCAAACCATTAACTCTTTCCTTTCCATTTCTGTCACACCATCTTACAATGTCTCCTAATGAAAGCATATACACTGCGAACAACATGGGGACAACACTGAACCCTGCAGGACCCCACAGAGAGGGAGTAGGTATTAGAGGAAAAAATCCCTGAGACCAACCTCTGCAACCTGCCCGTGAGGAAGGAATGAAACCATCTGAGGACTGCCCCAGACAGGCCAAAGAGGAACCCCGGGTGATCAAGAAGTACCCCATGGTCCATGGCGTCAAAAGCGAGGAGAGATCCAGGAGAACCAAGATGGACCATTGCTTCTGGTCTCTCACCATCAGGAGATCATTGAGTACCCAAACCAGAGCGGTCTTAGTACTATGTCTCTTATAAAAACTAGACTGGAGAGGATCGTAGATAGCATGGATGGTAAAATGGTCCTCCAGCTCTTGAGCAACAACTTTCTCAATAACCTTCCCTATAAAGGGAAGGTTACAGATAGGTCTGTAATTTGCAGGAGAATCTGGGTAAAGAGATGTTTTCTTTAGAAGGGGAGTAACCACAGCCTCTTTCAGAGAGCTGGGAAACTTCCCCATCTCCAATGAACACCAGATTAACTCCGCTAGAACTGGGCCGATCACATCAACACACCCCATTAAGGGTAGGGCCCGGATCTAAAATACAGTAAGTTGGGCGCATACTGCGGAGAAGCCACACAATATCGTCCATCGCCAGATGGTCAAAGTCAGCCCAACAAAACGGGGGGAGCCGTGACCTCGTACCGATCACCAATAGCCCCCATAGTGCGTGATAAGTGAATCTCTGACCTGATTTCAGCAACCGTATCTGCAAGGAAGCAGGCAAACTTTTCTCACTCCACTTGTGACAAGGCTTTCCGAACTCAAAGACAGGCTGCAGTGCACAGTCTGTCCACAGTTTGGAATAGCTGAGCTGGTTGGTTATGTGCAGTAGCAATCTCCCTGGCCAGGAATTCTGCCTTCTTACAGAACAGTGATGACTGATAGTATCTATAATGTTCCATCAGTCTAAGCTTGTCGGCATCTAAGCCAGATCTACGCCAAGCACGCTCTAGCCTTCACCCTGCCCACCCACTTCATCCCCCTCAAAGTCCATCAAACCATAGGGACCTGGGGCAGAGAGTGAGTGGGCAAATGCAGAAAGGAGCGAGGGTATCCAGAGCTTCCTCCACTGCTCAGTTAAAAGCCTGGAGTGGATTCTCCAGACCTTCGCTTGCCTCCAGAATTACCGATAGGTCTAATACCGCCAGAAGGCCATCAGGGGTCAAACCCTGTAAAGGGCAGTATTGGACCATTTCTACAGGGCAGGCCTGTAAGGGGGAGCCAAGAAACTGAACTTGATAGTGTGGTGGTCGGACCAACTGACTGGTTCCACCACCAAATCGAAGGCCTCTAACCTCAGGAGGAAGACCAGGTCCAATGAGTGACCATGATTATGAGTCACAGAGGAAACAACCAGTGGGAAGACCAAAGAACTCATAAGTTGGAGGAAGTTTTGCCCAAACTGTGAGAGTTCATTGTCGACCCAGGTATTGAAGTCTCCCAGTACCATCAGCCTGGGGGACTCCAACACCATATCAACAATGAAGTCCACAACTTCCTGCAAAAACTGATTCTCGCTACCTGGTGGCTGGTAAATGAGAACAAGTTTGCACCCCACACCTGTGGCTACGGCACACTCAAAGGATCTTGTGCCCTCAACTGACACATCGACAAGACCCAACTTTGATTTAAAACAAATTGCTACACCCCAACCCCTGCGACCCAACCTCGCACGGTGTATCACTGAAAAACTGTCTGGAATCGCTGACTCCAAAATGGGACCAGCATTTTCATCCAGCCAGGTCTCGGTGATGCAAGTTAGATCAAATGAACCAACAAGATCAGCTATAACAGCTGACTTGTTTCTAATAGATCTGGCATTGCACAACACCGTGCAGATTGGGTGGGAAACCGGAGCAGTTAAAGGTACTGACCCATTTAACATGGAGCTCTTGGGTATGGGCACTAAATAAGGAGGACCTTATTCCATGTACCATTTTGCCCCAGGGCGTCTTCTGTTCCCCACTACCCCAATTGAGCCGCTCAGCTCAGTCCCCTTCCCCAGACTCCCTCCCCTCCTCTTCCTCCCCACTATTCCAACAGCCTGACAGTGGCCATAAACTGCTGTGGACAAGGGGGGGAGGGGAGAAGGGGCATAGGTCCCGAAGCTCAGAGGGGGAGTAGCGCCTGACAGGGAGAGCTCTCATCAAACACATCCTGGCTAATTAGAGCAGCACTAATTAGGCTGGACCAGATAGTTACGGAGCCTTACATCTCACAATAGTTAAACAAAGTAAAACAACCAAACCCAAAAATAAAAATAAAAAAAGGAGACTGGGACTCTCACTCCCAATCACTAAAAAAAAAAAGGAAAATCAACTACACAATTCACAAATTAAACCTAAAACAAACAAAATAAACTCAGAATTAGGGAGGGTCTCTCTCAACCTCCCTCTAAAGTAATCAAATAAATTAAAAAAGGCTGGGACTCTCACTCCCAGACAGTGATAAAATCTGTCCAAAACAAATCCAAAACCAGAGTATAGTCCAAAATATCTAGGTAGATTCTCTCACAACCACCCTTCAAGTAACAAAAGCCAGAGTCAGGTCGATAGAGAATTCTCACATAATCCCCACTGCAAACAGAGTCAAAATAAGCAGGGAACAAGAAGAAGCTCGAATAACCACCAGTTCAAAATTCAGGGTTCCCAGAAAACTTCCTATGAGGTCCAAACTGAACGAATCATCCCAGAACATCCAGACACAAAGCAGGAGAATAGAAGTCTAACCGACCCAGCCCAAGATCAATAAGCAAAGCTGAGAGTCCCGAAGTAGAAGGGGGGAAACAAGCCACATGGTCCCCAAAGCGCCCCAGATAACACAGACAGCTGAGCCATCCTTCCACCAGGCCGACTATGACAGAATGTGTTAGGGCTATCAGTGAGGCACCGCAACTTCAGACCAAATGGAGCCACGCGCCATCCGCCATGTTTGGGAAGCACGGACTTATAAAAACTAAAATTATTGAAGTAAACCTGCTAAAAAATGTCCTTCTTGTGCCAAAAGCTAAACCGGGGGCTAAAGCATCCGAGAGTGGGACATTTAGAATAATGAGAGTTTTCCTTTAAGAAAATAAAATCCTGTTTTTTTGTGCATGCACAAGTAATTTTCTTCACAAATTTGCCATATTTGCCATAAGGTGTTTTTTGCAACAATAGTAGCTTCTATTTTTGTGACTTGCAAACCCATTTTTGTGAGATACAACCTCCACTTTCATGACACTAAGTCTCAAAATTAGAGAAAAATAGATGGCTTTGCTGGCCCACGTGTAAAACAAGTTACTGGTCTGGGGCAATGTGCATGATGATGCAGCTGCTTTGGGCCACTCGCAAGCTCCACTACACGTATGGCACTATGTGTGCGATGATGCAGCTGCAGGTCTGAGTCTACCTCATAGCTCCGCTCAGCCTGAATTAAAATCTTCCTTCATCCAAGCCTTAGCATTTTCCAAACTGTCCAAAAAACAAACAATAGAGGAGTTCTTAAAGTCAACAAGACAATGACTGAAAGATGCCTCACAAAAACAGCAGTCTCTAGCTGGAGATAGAGCGGGAACAGAGCAGCAGCTGCTCATCACCCTGGGCCGTCACAGCATCTTTGCCAGACAGTGACCAGAAGGAGGAAGGGGAATCCTATATGATTACCATGAAAAAGTCTGTACAGAGTTTAAAAGCATTGGAACTACCCTGCTGACACTTGAGTTTGCAGTAGTAGATAGCAACAGGGACCTGCGGATCATTGAAAAACAGACCTCAGCGATTGAGGCCTTTCTGGTGGAATATTTTGCCACTTTGGACATTCAGATCAGAGCAGTGCTCAGCCTTCATGGATGGGAGTTAGACTTATAGGCCCAGATATTCAAAAGAACTGAGCCATGAGCAATAGGGTTGCGCTCGCACAAGTCCGAAATTGCGCCATTCTGTGATATTCAGCAGGAGGCAATTGCACCACGAAAACATGCTGAGCAACAGTGCAATGATAATGAAGGCATGTGCAACCGAGGGAGGAACGTGCATAAGTGGGCAGTGTGATGTTCAGCTGGGCGTGCAAGTTGTGCAAGCGCAACCCCTACCTGCGCCTGCACAACTTTAAGCCAAAAAAGGATCAAGTCGAGGCCACCTGACAGGTGAACTGCCGCATTGCAGGGTGCAACACAGCAGCCACCACCTGTGGGTGGCCTCCACTTGTTCCTGGTGCCCCCTGTATCCCCAATCGTGGGCATAATGGTAACCCCCGCAGCCCAATCGCGGCATAATAGTAACTCACCCGTAGCCCGATCGCGGGCAGCAGAGTATCCCCGCAGCAGCCCAATCGCAGGCATAAGGACATCGTCCCCACCCCCGACCAGCCCGATTGCGCGGGCATAATGTGAAACCCCCAGACTAGCCCGATCGCAGGCGAAGCCGTATGAAACCCCCAGCTAGCCCAATCGTGGCCATAACTATGAAACACCCCCACTAGCCCGATCACGGGCATAACGCAACCCCAAAGACCAATATCCCTGGTGGTCCAGTAGACCATGAAAGCCCGATCGCCAGCATAAGTTCAAACCCCCCAAGTCCAATATCCCTGGTGATCTAGTAGTTTACCCCACCCACCCACGGAGCCCCACCACTCGCTGCCCCCGTCAGCCAGCGGGCGGCAGCACCTCCCGCCTGCCGCCCACTGCCTGCCGACTGACAGCTCGGTAGGGCTGCATGCCATTAGTTCAGAGCATGAGCCAATGGGCATGCAGCCATACCGTACAAGGCAATCCAGATATGTGAATGAATGAATTCACATTCATTCATATCTGGACTGCCTTATGCGGTATAGACTTTCTACGAACATTGGCTCATGCTCTGAGCCAATGCGGTGCAACCCTCCCGAGCTGTCAGTCGGAGTGGGAGGAAGCGGCAGGTGGAGTGAGTGCTGCCGCCCGCCGCTGATGAGAGTGAGGGGTGAACTCGGTGGAGTGGTGAGTGAGGCCACTAGATCACCAGGGATATTGGACTGGGGAGGTGGATTGAACTTATGCCCGTGATTGGGCTTGCAGTTCACTGGACCACTAGGGTATTGGTCTTTGGGGGTACTGTTATGCCCGCGATCGGGCTAGTGGGGTTTATACGTTATGCCCGGATCGGGCTAGTCGGAGGGGGGGTTCTTGCGTTATGCCTGCGATCGGGCTAGTTGGGGGTTTAATACGCTATGCCCGCGATCAGGCTAGTGGGGATTGAAGTTGTACCTGCAATCGGGCTGGTCGGGGTGGGGTTGACTTACTTTATGCCCGCAATCGGGCTGTGAGGTCCGTCCCGACGGTGCTGCTTTGGCAGGGCGCCAGGTGCAAGTCGCCGGGATCGGTGCACCTGCATGCTAATGGCATGCAAATGGGGCCGTAATGAGATGTAAATGGCCCCCCATGCGCCTTGCATAAATTATGGCCCCATTTGCATGTCACCTTTTGAATATCGCAGGTTTGCGCATGGCGCAATGGAACTTGCACCACCGCATCTGAATGCTCCACTCTGACCACTTGTGGTGGCACAAGTTCCACTGCGCCATGCACAGTGCTGTGGCCAGGGGGCAATATTCAGAGGAGTTTCTCAATAGTGCAACTCTGTTGAATATCGCCCTGGCCACATCCCTGTGCAACTTTTTTGAGCAGCGCAAGGGCTTGCACCACAGAATGGCACAGTTTGAATATTTGGCCCAAAATGTAAAGTAGATGCCCTGGAAAATCAGCATTGCCAAAACAACATATAGATTCATGGCGTTCCAGAGAAAATAGAGCCTGGGGATACCATTAAATTAATTTACGGCCTGATTACTGAACTCCTAGGGCCAAATACTTCCATGGAACTTAATATTATCAGAGCACACTGCATACTGCTGGGCCCTCCAAAAGGTCCTAAAGCATGCCCCAGGTCTTTCATAATAGCTGTCCTGAAATACTATATAGAAATGCAAGATCTTACTTCGAGAGGGCTCTTGCAATAGGTAATTACATATAGGACTGGCGCCGGCAGGTGGCAGGACCCCACGGAAAAATTTCTAGCTAGCAGTCCCTGGCGAGCGACCGCCCCCACGTCAGGTGACCGGCGTCAGGAGACATCGGTATAAAGGGGCGGTCCCTGATGTCCACCTTCCAGTTCTTTTCCACCATTAGCTCGTGCAGCGCCTCCGCGGAAAAGTTTGTGCTTCATCAGCCCTATCTTCCTTGGTTTTTACCTAAATCATTTTTTTTTTTCGACTAACGTCAGGTACCATCATCGGTGTATGTCATCCCCTACACCCTCCGAGCACAAAAATAGGCAAAGGCAAAGGCAAATTTATTTAAAAGACACCCAATCCCAGAGGCTCTGGGCACCACACAAAATTTTTTTAACATTTCATACAGCATAAATATTTAGGTTAAAATAACACATCCTATGAATAATCAACATTAAACACCAAATGCTTGCAGAAATAGGAACGTCTTCAGGCAGACTTTAAAAACGGCTACAGTGGGGGCCTCCCTGACTACAGTTGGTAAAGAGTTCCAAAGAGCGGGGAGCGGCAACACTAAAAGCTCGGTCGCCTGCAGATTTTAACCTAGCTCTAGGAACAGTCAGGAAGCCACCACTGGAAGAGCAGAGATGGCGGGTAGAGGAAGAAGGTACCAGGAGCACTGACAGGTAACCAGGGCCCTGCCCGTAGGGCCTTATAGGTGAGAAGACCCACCTTAAAGAGTATTCTCCACCTGACAGGCAGCCAGTGCACCAGTAATACAGTGTGTAATATGACAAAATTTGTTTTGCCCAGTCAAAGCCGGGCAGCATTTTGCACCAGCTGCAGTCTATGAAGAGAACTCCAGAGACCCGAGATAGAGGGCATTACAGTAGTCGTTTAGATGTGACTAAGGCATGTATCAAGGTAGGAGGTCCAGAGGCTAAAACAAGGGCTTAATCCTGGCAATGTTTCTAAGATGGAAAAAACAGGTACAGACCACGGACGATATCTAAGCTTCCATGGACAAGTTCCTGTCCAGAATCACACCAAGATTTCGCACCCAAGAGGAGGCCATCAATGACGCAGCTCCCAGCACAAGTCCAGTTGCAGAATCATAGGCCATCCCATCACAAACTCTGTTCGACTCCACTACCAATACCTCAGTCTTGTCAGGGTTCAGTCGAAGCCAACTGGAGGCCATCCAGTCGTTAATCTCGGCCAGACAGATATTTAACACATCCACTGCGTTGGATGTTCCTGGGGCAAAGGGCAAGTATAACTGAGTATCATCAGCATAGCAATGAAAACTCAGACCACACTTCCTAATGATCTCCCCCAGGGGCAGCATGTACACTGCGAACAACATTGGGGCCAATACCGAACCCTAAGGGACTTCACACAAAAGGAGGCAGGGTGTAGAAGAGAAATTTGCCATCACAACCCGTTGCCTCCTGTTGGTAAGAAAGGACTCAAACCAGTTGATAACAGTACCGGTGAGTCCGCAAAACTCCCTTAGGCGGAGAAGCAATACACAATGGTCCACTGTGTCAAATGCTGACGAGAAATCGAGGAGAACAAGAATTGTCCTGTCCCCTTGGTCTCTAGCCCTGAGGAGATCATTCTGCACCCAAATAAGTGCAGTTTCCATGCTATGTCTGGCCCAAAAAGCCAACTGGAAGGGATCATACAACTGTGAGTCATAAGTAGGGCCCCGGGTTTTCCATGATTCCACGGATGCAAACCGCAGAAATATCCGTGGAATTTGCCATCACCCCGCGAATTGCAGCCGCCCGCTGAACAAACATCCGCTTCATTTTGCCGACGGGGTGCCCAATCCCCCATCGGCTGAACGCCCCCCAAAGGTCGCGCCCAATGCCCGCTGGGAGCCCACCCCAGCGCTGGCAAGCGGTCCAGCGACGTCTTTTTTTTCCTGTAAACAAAACTGTCCCACGGCGCGTCCCCGAGCCCCTCCCACATCCCGCACCCACCCACTGCGCACCCAGCCTCCCCACACTCCCACCCCATACTTACCTCCGGACTCCGCGCGACGATCTTCGGTGGACCGGGAACACGTCTGCACTCTTCAAAGGCGACCGCGAACTGAGGAAATGCCGGTAAGCTGTATAATGGGCTAGATAGGAGGGGTTCAACTTTATTGCATATCTCAGGCATTTTTGGGAATTTTTGCACCAAATTTTCAACATGGGGTTTTTGGGACCCCTTCTCATGAATGATGTCACTGTCTTGCATGTTATTCAGGCCTCGAAGGGTGATTTCGCAGTGACCGCGCAGTGACCGCGAAATCACCCTTCGACCGAATACCACCATGACAGTGACATCATTCATGAGAAGGGGCCCAAACCCCATGTTGAAAAATTTGGTGCCAAAATTCCAAAATGACTGTTTAACTAGCTATGCCAGCAGTTCCTACGCAGGCTCAGAAGTTCGCTAAATTTCAATATTTCATCAGAGTTTTCAACATTGCCATTTCACCACACTGTCTTTATGAGTAGTACAGCTGTCATTTTTCACATCTCACCCAAAATGTGTTTCCACCTTGTAGCGCAGAATGGCGAGTCGGTGTGCAAATCAATGTACGGGACAAATTAATAAAATCACAGTGACACTGTTCATGAGCAGAGGTCTTGAAATGGCTATGTTGAAAATTTGGTGAAAAAATTCCAAAAAATGACTGTTTAACGAGCGCGCGTTGCGCAGTTCCTACGCAGGCTCGTAAGTTCGCGAAATTTCAATATTTTCACTCCAGAGTTTCAACATTGCCATTTCACCACACTGTCTTATGAGTAGTACAGCTGTCATTTTTCACATCTCACCCAAAATGTGTTTCCACCCTTGTAGCGCAGAATGGCGCAGTCGGTGTGCGAAATCAATGTTCCGGACAGATTAATAAAATCACAGTGATACTGTTCATGAGCAGAGGTCTTAAACTGGCTATGTTGAAAATTTGGTGACAAACACCCATAAAATGACTGTGTTACGGCGTACATTGTGTCAGATATGGCAAAAAAAAACAAAAAGGAAAAAATTAAGGGTAAAAATGTGCATAGATTGCATGAAGGTGGTGTTGAGTGCCACAAGTTCTGTGGCAAATGAAGACCCCTGCTGCAGAACTTTGCTCCGATGTGCCGCCCAGAAAAATCGGGCCCTGGTCACAAGTAAAAGTAAAATATAATGAGATTCGTAAGGTGCCCAACTACCGACAAGGACGGCCATTCCCTGTGCCTGTTCTGCCTAGGCCCCGGCTCACCCGGTCGAGAAGTGCCAGTACTGCCTCAGCTTCAATGCGGCTACCTGGAAAAGGCGGCAGCAATCCCTGAAGAAGAAAATGAGTTCAATGGAAAAGGAGCTCAAACAACTGAGGCAGGCATCCACTTCCCCCGAAGGCCATCGGAAGAAGAAGGAGAAGGAGAGGCACCGGGACAAGGGCTCCTCTACTACGTCTCCCTCGGGAGTCACTGGGACACCGCTCCTCGATGGCCGCCTTGGAGGTTTCCGAGGGAGCGTTGGCCCGTCTGTCTGGCTCGCGCTCGGGCATTGCGGGTGCCTCTGGGCAATTGGAGGCCTCCGCCCCTGGTTCGGCAGCAGGCTTGCAGCCTACCAGTGCATGCGACTCCAGTAAGTTGGGCGTCGGCTCCTCCAACGCCCACCCAGAGAGGGCCGGTAAGACACCCCACCCTTCGGAGTGGCACATGGCCTCCACTCCACTGGACCAGGCCGATCCCTCTACTCGACCTGCCTCTGATGATGGCTCCCATAAGCCGGATGCTGGCTCCTCCGGTGCCTGCCAGGAGCTCACCCTTAAGCCACATGTCGGCTCGTCTGACGTCCAGCTGGCAAAGGAACTGACGGCGGACCCTCCCACGTCCGTTGTACCCAATTCCCCACAGCCTTTGCTGCCATCTGGGGACCCAGAGCCTCCCCAGCCTGACCCCAGGGATTTTTTCTCCTCCATCCCCGGGTGACACTGGGGATCTTCCTCCTCCATCAGACCGTTCTCTGGTTGTTGCATCCAATCTGATGTTGGCTCCCTGGATGCCGGCCCTGACACTGGCTCCTCCGACGTCGGTACCTCCGACGCCGGCCCTGACGCTGTTTCTACCGACTCCAGGAGACATCCCGCTCCCGTCGGGCCCTCCACCCTCTGGGCCCTCCAATGTGGACCTGCCCATGTGGCCACCAGCAGGGCCGTCTGCTTCGGCAGCCCCCCCCTGGCTCCCGGGTACCCCCTGTCTTATCCAACACCGACATACCCGGGCCCACAGTATCCAGCACCACAGTACCCAATGCCAGGTTTCCCGATGCCGCAGTACCCAACGCCACAATACCCGGCCGGGCTACCCACAGCCGGTTTTGACACGCCCCATAAAGGTGATCAACCGTGATCCCTACCCCCACCTCCTCCTCCTCCTCCACTGCCCTCGGCGCGGTGGACCTGCAGGAGACTCTGGCCTCCTGGCGGGCTGAGGCCAAGGCTCAACTCACCAAAGAGGTTGAGAACTGCTTTTCGATGACAGTGCCATCCCAGGTTCCCATACGTCCACAGCGATACACTCCCTTACCACCTCCGGATTCCAGGGTTCTTCCATCTGGATCCAGAGAGGGGCAGGACACGCTCCCCCGGGGGCTCCCCAAGGGGTCCATTCCTCCCCTGGGTCGGGAAAGGGAGTCCTTTTCCTCTTCATCCTCCTCTTCACCCTCGGACTCCTCAAATTCTTCCGATGGTTGCTCCAGAGAGACGATGAGCCACGCTGTCCGTTGAAGCCCAGGTCAAGGACTCCTCCGAAGTCTCCTCCAGAGGATCCTTCTTTTACGGAGTTGCTTAGGAAAATCCAGGAGGTTCATCAGTGGCACTCCCTGAACCAGATCCTCAGCGTCTGAAACTCGCTGAACATCTGGATCTGCCTGTGACAGCTCCTACCTTAGTGCCACCTGGATAGAGCCTCATGCTGGCCTCGTTACCACTATATATGAAACAGCGTGACTTAGCCCCACTTCTGGAAACAGAATAGGCTACATCAGGCTCCAGAGAGTGTTGATTTTCTGGATTCTCATCCTTGTGCTGACTCGGTTGTGATTAGTGCCGCTCACGGCCGGTCGGCAAACCCCAAACACCTTAGCTTATTACCACCTGATAAGGAATCACACCTTCTGGACCAGTATGGGAGAAAGATTTACACTTCTTCCACACTGGGGATCAGGGCCCTGAACTATGTCGGCCATATGGGGGACTACCAGAAGGCCATTCTGACTCAGGTGGAAGCCAAATTGGACTCCCTGCCTGACTGATCCTGGCTGATCTTGTCCGCTGTGCCTGCTCAGCCAGTCACACATGTTTCATGTGACATACGGTGCAGTGGACACTGCTAGGCGGAGCTCAGCTTGCTGAGGCCTCAGCGCAAGCTTGGCTCTGTGTGTCAGGGTTGGTCCCAGAGGTGCAATCTGCTATTCAGGAAGCACCCTTCCGGGGTCGGTGCTTTCTGGGTGACGTCAAGGACATCATCGCTGATTGCAAGAGAAGGGGACGGCACTGAAGTCAGTTGATTCCATGTACCGCCCCCAGCAGCAGCAGCGCCATCCCTTTGCAGACGGAATCGCCAAAGGTGAAACCCCAGAGGATGGCCACTACAAACGCCGGGCCCCCAGCTGCTATGCCCTCCCAAAAAAGCAGCGGGATGTTTGAAGCTGCGGTGCTGCCCCACACCACCTGACTCCTTCCCTCTCCCACTGCCTCTGGACTCCCCGGAGGAACTGGTAGGAGGGAGGTTTTCCCTCCACCTTCCAGGATGGGAGAGGATAACCACAGATTCTTGGGTGCTCCAGCTCATAGCAGAAGGACACTCGATAGAGTTTCTTCAGAAACCACCTCGCCACCCCCCTCTGAAGTCGTCATATTCAATGGAACATCTTCTCTTGGTCCAGGAGGAAATTTTGGCCCTCCTGCAGAAACAAGCAATAGAACCCGTCCCCCTTCATCTGCAAGGGACGGGCTACTATTCTCATTTCTTCCTGGTCCCAAAGAAGACAGATTTCAGTTCCCTGAATCTTTTCGTAGAATACAAGAGGTTCAGGATGCTCTCTTTGCAGAGCCTTCTGCCACTCCTCAGGCTGGGTCAATGGCTGTGTGCTCTGGATGTGCAGGATGTTTATCTGGACATTCCCATTCACCCATCTCATCGTAAATACCTTCGTTTTGAGTTCCAGGGACCACTACCAGTTCAGGCACCCTGTTTGGTCTATCCTCAGCCCCCGAGTATTTACCAAATGCGTCCGCAGTGGTGGTGGCCCACCTGCTGCACAGGAGTGCAAGTTTTCCCATACCTAGACGACTGCTCCCTGGAGGCCCCATCCAGAGAGGAACCCTCGTTGTTCTCCCTCACCCAGCAGATTTTTGCCTGCCTGGGTATTACCATCAACCATTCCAAGTCTCATCTGGTACCATCCCAGAGACTATTGTTTATTGGGGCGATTCTTGATATGACCACGGGCAAGGCCTTCCTGCCTCCGGACAGGATGTCCACCCTCCAGACCCAAATAAGTCTGCTGTCCAACCGCAGGATGGTTTCTGAGAGGTCGGTCCTTTGCCTTCTTGGGCTCATGGCGGCTGCTATCCCGACGGTTCCTCGCACGACTCACATGAGAATCTCTTAGTGGACTCTACGCCCCAATGGGATCAGCTAGTGGATGACCTAAATCACCTAGTTCTGGTCTCCTCACGATGCTTTGAGACTTGCAATGGTGGACTGTTTGAGAGAACCTGTTTCAGGGAGTTCCTTCTTTCATCCTCCCCCCTCACAGACTCTAACTACAGACGCCTCGGGCGAAGGTTGGGGAGCCCATCTAGGCCCTCATTGGACCCAGAGCTTCTGGTCCAAGCTAGAATAAGCTCTCCATATCAATGTGCTCGAGCTTCACAAACAGGCAGGGACTCAGTCCTACCCTCTTTGCAGGGAGGCAATGAGGGTTTGGGATTGGGCAACACAACACGACCTTCACCTCATGGCACTTCACGTTCCTGGAGTCGACAACACCCTGGCAGACAAGCTAAGTCACTCTTCTGCTCTGACTCACGAGTGGGAACTGGACCAAGGGGTCCTAGACAATATCTTCTGACTTTGGGGAACTCCAAAGGTTGACCTGTTCGCATCCCCTTTAAATGCAAAACTTCCCGTCTTCTGCTTGCTCGTTCCAGAGCGAGGTGCTTTTTGGAGCGACACTCTGTCTCTAGGCTGGAAGGACAGATTCATCTATGCCTTCCCCCAATTCCACTTATCCCATGAGTCTTGCAGAAACTAGCTTCAGAAGGAGCACGAATGATTCTGATCGCTTTTTTCTGGCCCAGGCAAGTTTGGTTCTGTCTTCTACAACAACACTCAGAAGATCCTTCTCTTCCTCTGCCTCTCTCTCAAAGTTTACTGACTCAGAATCAGGGGACCCTGGTCCATCCAGGCCTCAAATCCCTTCAACTGCATGCATGGCTCCCGCTGGCTTAGCCCAATCCCGTTTTGGAGTGTCTCCCAAAGTGGTGGAGATTTTGGTGGAGGCCAGAAAACCCTCCACCAGATCCACTTATGCCATGAAATGGAAAAGATTCGCTATCTGGGCTGCTTCCAAGAACGTGGAACCCTTCTCTTGTTCATTGGGGCTTCTGCTGGAGTATCTCACTCTGTTTGACCTGGGCCTCAGTCATTCTTCTCTGAGAGGTACACATGGTGGCCATCTCGGCCTACCATGTTCCCTTCACAGACAAAGCTTTCGCTCAACTGAAGGTCTCTAAGACCTTTCTCAGAGGGGTCCTCCATTTGAGGCCCCCCATCCATACTCCTGCTCCCCCTTGGGACTTGAATTTTGTCCTCGAGAAACTTACTCTCCCTCCCTTCAAACCTGCACCTTCTGTGGATTTGAAGTTCCTTTCATGGAAGACTCTCTTCCTGGTGGCCATTACTTCTGCTCAGAGAATTTCCAAGCTCCAGGCCCTGATGTGCAAAATCCCATACTTGATTTTTCATAAGGAGCGGGTTGCTCTTCACACAAATCCTAAGTTTCTTCCTAAAGTAGTAGCAGAGTCTACTCTAAATCAGTCCATAGAGTTACCTGCCTTTTTCACACAGTACTCTAATCAAGGGGAGTATTTACTCCATACTATGGATGTTCACCGGATTCTGAGATACTACACCAACAGGACGAAGGATCTCAGAAAGACTGATCAATTGTTTGTCTCTTTTGCTCATAAAAGGGAAGGCAATGCTGTTTCCAAGCAATGCCTATCTAAATGGTTGGCTCATTGCATCACTTTCTGTTATGACAAATACAACAAGATCCTCCCAGGTCAAGTAAGAGGCCACTCCACCAGAGGAGTAGCTGCCTCAGTGGCTTGTTTCAAAAATGTGTCTGTTGCAGATATCTGTGTTGCCACCACCTGGACTTCTGTCCATACCTTTACTAAACACTACAGTTTGGATGTTGCCTCTCGCCACAGAGCAGGCTCGCTAGGCTGTTCTGCAAGGGCCCCATTGAGGCTTGCAACAGCTAGAACTGCTTTTGGGAGTTGTTTCCTCCTCCCGTGGCTCTTTTGTTGCAGACTGCTTGGGATTCAGTCCTATATGTAATTACCTACTGCAAGAGCCCTCTCGAAGTAAGATAGTAGTTACGTAAGAAATTACTGTAACGGTAGATCTTCAAGAGAGGCTCTTGCAGTAGATAATACCTTCCTGCCTTCCATCTCCCTAGGCTTTTTCAGCTCCTTTTCCACTGAGGGAAATATCCGCTCCTCTCTCATCCGGCCTTTCTGGCCCGTGGCGGGAAAAAACTGGAAGGCGGGTGTCAGGGACCGCCCCTTTATACTGACGTCTCCTGAGCACCGGTCACCTGACGTGGGGGTGGTCCCTTGCCAGGAACTGCTAGCTAGAAATTTTTCCGTGGGGTCCTGCCGCCTGCAGGCATCAGTCCTATATGTAATTACCTACTGCAAGAGCCTCTTTTCGAAGATCTGCTGTTACAGTAAGTTCTATGAACTGTACTTTCTACATACTGCCTGAAGTAAAATAAATTCTGTTTGGTGACTCAAACTCTACTTTGATCATGACTTTTCGCGAAGCCATGTTGCAAAACGAGCACTGTGTTCTAGCGATCCAAAAAGAAACAAAAGCTAAAAGCATCCAAGTATGCCTTGATTACCCAGCCCGCCTACAGTTCTACTCTGACACAGGTTCCAGGCTCTTTGAGAATTTAATGGATGCTGCACCTCTTCTCCTCAAGCAGGGGATCAACCTAAAGGAGTCAACTAAACACCTGCAATTTCAGGACCGGGGAATTGCAAATGGCTACTAGCAAGAACTAATACAGATGTAACCCCCCTGCAAATGGTCATTTTCAAAAGTCTTCCAAGAGCTTGCCTGAATGCTCCAAGCCTGGGTGGTGTTCGGCGTCTGAGCTGTTTTACTGTGGTTGCAAGTGAGTGCTATTTGAGCCTCCACGTACTGTCTCTTTAAGAGCTGTCTGCTTGCAGACTTAATTAGTTTGTATGGGGGGACTGTATATTTAATGCTCGAATCCCGCCCAAGCTGCGGAGTAATCGTTCCATTTTGCGGTCGCTGAAGGTGCAAAGGGAGCCCATCTGAAAGCTGTAACTCTTTGCCTGTAATCATTTAAAGCATTAGCAAAATTGTAGTTTGTCTAACCTGCCTTTATTGCAGCTGGGACTCTGTGTGTGTTACCTCTCCATTTTGCATATAAATGTGCATAATGCCTGTGGGGAATCGCTATTTCAAATCCCCTGTACAGTGTATTATGTGCTGAAGATGGAAATAAACCCCAGCTTAATTCAGACTACATCCGTTTGCTATCAGCTGCAGTGGGGTCCAGTCACAAGGACCTTGTCCTCATGCCCTGCTCTTCTGGCAATCCAGAGGGACATTTTCCATCTGATCCTCAGCTTGAGTGTTGTGAGTATAAATCAGGGTATTCCCATGCAGCTTGTTTTCCAGTCACAAGTGTATCATCTAATTCTTGTTGTTTCACTGGTTTTTTGATTGAGCCCTCCGGCTCGGATTACAACTGGGTGTTGTGCATATTTTCTTCTATAGGGCCCTATCCATCTGCACCTGCCAGCCAACCCTGGGCAACGGACCTGGCTAGCCACCCCCAACCTGGGTACCCAGAGTGTGATTTTTCAGACCCTGTATGTGTGCACAGTACTGTGATTTAATGCCAGTAATTAACCTGATTTCCCCTCCTGTTACTGTCCCTAAATAAACCAGATTTGTTGTTGTTATACTATATACTGTCTGTGGTGTTGGTACTTATGGAAACAGTATTGTGTTTTGCTGTGTATGTTGTTTAACATTACTTTAAAGGGGGTCCTCAGAGACATGTTGCAGAATCAGTCTCGAGGGTAAGTGGTATTTATATGAGTGAACAGTGTGTATACATGGGGTATTGGGGCTGTAACTCTGGTGTACTGTGTGAGCCACTAGAGGGAATAAAGGGGGTCTCAGTGTACTAGAGGGCTGTGACCAAGCTAGTCTGACCACTACAAACCCTGACCTCTGGGTGGAGGCACCCACCATAGGACCTAGGCCCCTCAACCTGTCCGTAGTCAAACAGGCAGGGGTAGTAGCCCTTGGGATAGTGTCACCTAGGGGTTACATCTTGGAGGCTCACCGCTGGGATTTTGCGTCCCCTAGTGGCCACATTTACGAATCACTGTTAAAAATAAATGGATACCCTGACAGAAGTGGCTGTACACCAGTTGGTGGGGTGATATACTGGGCAGTAGATCGACCCCAAATGCTGTGCTTGTCCTGGACATTCCCTGGGTACCAATACGGACACTGTAGAGGGAGTACTTTCCAAGGTGGAGGGTTCACAAACCCCGTAGAGGTGGGTCGATATGCAATCTGCTCACCCACACTTTCATGGCCGCTGTAGGTATAAGGACCCCATAGACAGTTCCAAGGTGCCACAGACTATTACCCTAGAGGAAGCCTCACTGCCTGGAGAGTGATAACTAAGGACAGTAGAGACCCGGGAGGGAATGAGCCTCCCCCACTATCTGAAACTTTTGAGGAGAAATTTGCTAAATTGTTGCTGGAGGAAGGGAAAACTGTGGAGGATTTGAAGAAACTATTCTTGCCACCTGGGGGTGTTCCTCCCCCAACACCCTCTCCAGCTCCAGTACCCGCTATGGTGGCTGAACCAATGCAGGCTCCTATTTCTGCACCTGCCATTAGTCACGACTCTTACCGAAGGTTGAGGATCTTCTCTGGCACCCTCCCCACCCCACAGGGGGAGGATGATTGGGACACCTGGATAGATTGTGTTGCCCCCCTGATACCTGAATGGCAGTGTGTGGAGGCTGAGAAACAAAAAAGAATCATAGAAAGTCTGAGGGTCCTGCCCGAGGCCATAAAATTTTTGAGGTCCACAAATCCTGATGCATCTGCCCAGAAGTACCTATCTGCAATTGAAGGCAATTTTGGGAGCATTGAGTCAGGGAGAGCTTGATGTGGAAATTTCAAGGTACAAAACAGTGGCCAGGGAAAGTTTGTCTGCATATGTTACTCGCCTGGAAAGAGCTCTGCAGAAGGCTTACTGAAAAGGTGGGTAGCCACTAGTGACTTAAACTGTGTAAGGTTGAGCACCTACTACAGCATGCAAAGCATTCTAAATTGCAGCTCCTTCAATTAAGGTTCCCAGACAGAAGGGGTAATCCACTCGACTATTGTGACTTAATAAAAGAACTTCAGGAGGTTGAAGATGAGGAGGGGATTCTAATTCTGGGGTAAGCGCAGCCCAAGTGATCACAGCATCGGAAGGTCCTTGTGAAGTGGGGACCAATGAGGGTGTGCCACCATGGGGTGAACTGCTGAGAGAGATCAGGGAATTCAAAAACAGTCTCTTTATGAAGGCTGCGCCTGCAAGTACAGGCCCCGACCTATATCCGACTGCATCTGCTATGGGGGTGGGGGTACCCACCTAGGCATCTCCTGCTGACAACAGCTCAAAACCCGATGTCTTGACCATGGAAGTGGGGAAATTGACGAGATGCCTCCAAATGCTTATCACGCCGCAGACAGAGATGGCACCAAGGTGTCCAGTTAGTACCCCCGTCCTGGCTCCCAGTGTGATGCCTCGGCCAGCTCAGTCTCCGGAAGGTATGTTTGCTATAATTGTGGGAAGGATGGGCACATGAAGAGAGAATGTAGGTCCCCAAAAGACACAGACAAAGTTGTATACAGGTTACAAGGAGAGATTTGGAGGACAAATCAGTGGTTGAGAGGTACAGAAATGACCACAGTGAAGGTCCCAAAAATGCTAACTCACATCCTTCTGTGGCAAGATCATCTACCCAAGCCCTTGCTACCGCCCCTCCAGACTGGTCCAGAATAGTGGGCCCTTCAATGGAAGCTACAGTAAAAGTGAATGGTTTGCCCACCAGAGCTGTGTTGGACAGTGGCTCCCAAGTGACAATTATGTTCCAGGATTGGTATCAGAAGCATTTGTCAGATGTACCCTTACAACCATTAGAAGGACTGCATGTATGGGAGTTAAATGAGAAGACCTACCCCTACTCCAGGTATATCCGAGTTTGGCTATCTTTCCCTACCTCCGTGGCTAGAATGGCAGAGCAAGTAGAGACCCTGGCCTTAGTGTGTCCCCCTACTGGGCTGTATGATGGGATTCCTCTACTAAGTGGGACGAATGCGCACATGTTTGGACGGTTGGCGTGGTTGTGTCATGAGAAACAAGGGTCAAGGACTGGTAGAGCTTTGAGAATCCCGGCCTTGATCAAGAAAGCCTATGAGGCACAGAGAGATGCTGAAAAAATGGACCCAGAGGAACCGGTTGGAATTGTCTGGAAGAAGGATCCTGAATCTCTGATTCTGGCACCAAATGCCCAGTGTACCTTACAAGGCGAAGTCCATATCAGAAAGGATGTCAAGAATAAAATCCTCATGCTGGATGCACCAGGTGATGGGAAATTGCCGGAAGGACTGCTGGTCATGCCAAGTATTTTGCCTGCCAGAGCCCATGCTTATGCCAGAAGGGTAATGGTTCAAGTTCATAATGTGTCTGATAGAGAGATTCAAGTAAATAGAGGTTGCACCCTGGCTAATGTACATTGTGCAGATACTGCAGTGCTACCCAGTAACAAGTGTTCGGGGGAGAATAACAGAGTGATGCCCGACTTGTTTGATTTTGGGGACTCCCAGTTGCCAGCTGAATGGACGATGAGAATCAGTAGAAAGCTTGCCCAGAGAGAGCAGGTATTTTTTTTTAAAGGAATGGGATGTAGGATGTGTGCAAGATGCTGAGCACCACATCCGGCTACATGATGAAAGGCCATTTCGTGAGAGGTCTTGACGCCTGGCCCCTGCTGACATAGATGATGTGAGAAGGCATCTGCAAGAGATGCTAGCTGCTGGTGTAATACAAGAATCCAGAAGTCCCTATGCTTCCCCCATCATGGTAGTGAGAAAAAACAATGGGACAGTAAGGATGTGCATGGATTATCGCACTTTAAACCAGTGGACTATCCCTGATCAGTATATAATGCTCTGCATTCAGGATGCTTTGGACTGCCTGAATGGTAGCAAGTGGTTCTCTGTGCTGGATCTTCGTAGTGGGTACTACCAGATACCGATGGCCCCAGAAGACCACGAGAAGACAGCCTTTATCTGTCCACTTGGCTTCTATGAATTCATGAGGATGCCTCAAGGGATTTCAGGCGCCCCAGCCACTTTTCAACGACTGACGGATCATGCAGTGGGGGACATGAACTTATTAGAGTGCCTGGTGTATGTAGATGATGTTATTGTGTTTGGCAGCTCACTGAAAGAACATGAGAGCAGGTTGTTCAAGGTGTTGGACCGACTGGAAGACTTTGGCCTGAAACTGTCCATCGATAAATGTCAATTCTTCCAAACATCTGTAAAGTATGTGGGACACATAGTCTCCACCGAGGGAATGGAGACAGACCCAAGTAAAGTTGAGGCCCTGACCACAGCCCCACAATCTAAAAGAACTGCAAAGATTCCTGGGATTCTGCGGCTACTATCGCTGTTTCATCAAGGACTATTCAAGAGTGATCCGTTCTTTACTTAATCTTACTCAAGGTTACCCTCCTACCCACAAAAAATACAAGAGGTCGGTTTCTTCTGAGTCTGGAAGAGTGTATTTCCATCCCAATGAAGTATTTGGAGCCAGATGGACACCTGAGTGTGAAGCTGCTTTTCATGAGATTATATATCAACTTACCCACGCTCCTGTCCTTGCCTATGCAGATCCAGTGAAGCCCTATATCTTGCACACTGATGCTAGCCTGCAAGGCTTGGGGGTTGTATTGTACCAAGAGCATGAGAATGGCCTAAGACCAGTGGCCTTTACTAGTAGAAGTCTGACCTCATCCGAAAAGAACTATCCTGTACGTAAGTTAGAGTTCCTAGCTTTGAAGTGGGCTATTGTTGACCAGTTCCACGAGTATTTGTATGGGGCTAAGATACTAGTAAAAACTGACAATAATCCTTTGACCTATGTGCAGACTTCAGCTAAGTTGGATGCCACTGGCCATAGGTGGCTTTCTGCATTATCTACATACAACTATGCTGTTGAATACAGAGCAGGCCTGAACCACATAGATGCTGATGCTCTATCCCAGAGGCCTGTTCCCCAGAATGACTGGTCAGACTGTCAGAACATGAAATTCGAGCACTCTGCCAGAAGTTTGACAGGGAGGAACAAATGTCCATGGACGCAGTGGACTGTATGGTGGATTGTTTGGGACCCTCTGAGAATTGCATACCTGCTGCTTATTGCCACTTTTCTGCAACAGACATTGGTGCACTGCTTTAGCTGGACAATGACAGTATTCAGCGGGCTCAATCCTGAGATCCCATGATCAAATCAGCTTTAGAAGCCCTTTATGCAGGGAAAGATGTGTCCAAATTATGCTCCATTGATTTGAGAACTGCATTGTTATACAAGGAAGGTCCTAAATTGAAACTGATCAATAGACTGTTATACAGAGAAACAGTAGACAGAGGGGGACAAATAGACAAACAACAACTAGTGCTGCCCACTGCCTTTCGAGACTCAGTACTGAGATCCTTACACAACCACATGGAGCACTTTGGTATAGACAGAACACTTGACTTGGTGAGATCCAGATTCTATTGGCCTAAGATGGGGGCTGATGTTGAGCAACACATTCGAAGTTGTAGTCGCTGCTTACAGAGGAAAGCTTTGCCCCAAAGGGCTGCCTCTGCTAATATCACCACCAGTGCACCCATGGAGCTGGTCTGTATTGATTTTCTGAGTTTGGAGTTAGATCAAAGAAATATTAGTAATGTGCCGGTGGTCACTGACCGTTTTACAAGATATGCCCAAGCTTTCCCCACCAAGGACCAGAAGGCATCCACTGTGGCAAAAGTACTTGTAGAAAACTTATTTGTTCACTATGGGGCTCCACAAAGAATCCATTCTGATCAAGGGAGAGACTTTGAGAGTCATCTGATCAAAGAGATGCTTTCTCTGTGGGAAGTGCGAAAGTCCAGAACCACCCCTTACCACCCCCAGGGGGACCCACAGCATGAATGTTTCAACCGCACTTTGCTAGATATGCTAGGCACCCTCCACCCAAAGGACAAGCCTAGATGGAGCCAACAAATTAGCACCCTGGTACATGCCTACAACTGCACCAAAAGTGATGCCACTGGGTTCTTCCCCTACCGCCTGATGTTTGGAAGAGAATCTCGACTGCTGGTAGATGTATGTTTTGGAGTTTCTCTTGATGGGGTTCGAGCTGACAACTATTTACAGTATGTGCAAAAGTTAAAGGCCCAGCTAAATCATGCATGCCAACTGGCTCAAACCATGACTGCCAAAAGAAATCTGGCCAACAAAGAAAGATATGATAAAAAGGTGAAAGCACAGGAACTCCAGGAGGGAGATCAGATATTGCTAAAAAATCTGGGACTGCATGACAAACATAAGATTGCTGACAGATGGCTCCATCTTCCTCACATTGTAGTGGGCAAATTAGATTATCTGCCTGTGTACAAAGTAAGGCCTGAGAATAATTCAAAAGATGTTAAAACAATGCATAGAAATCATTTACTGCCCATTGGACAAATCTTGATTGAGTCTGAGCCCCCAGAAAATGCCCCCTCTGGACCAGTGACTAGAGCTACTGCTAAGAAAAAATCAAGAAAGTCTGCGCCTACAGAAGCTGAGTTAAAGTGTTCCCCTCCACAAGTCCCAGTTGAACATGACTGTCAGTCCATGTCAGAGGAAAGTGAGTGTGGCTTTGAATACTACCCTTCTTACGAACTGAGTCAATTGTTTCGAGGCAATCCCCTAGTCAATCCTGGAGATGAAGCTGGGCCTTCTGGACTGTCTAAGCACCCAGCTTTATCCCTGGAGCCAATGCTCCCAGAAAGTGAAGTGCAAAGCATCAAGTCAGATGATATGGAATCATGGTGTATGGTTGAACTGTTTGAGCTTCAGAGGAGGACAATGATGGACTGGGACAGACTAGTGATATACCAGAACAAGAAGAGTATTTTGAGTGCCCTGATGGTTCACTGCCAGTGTCCAAAAACTCTCCCTGTGAGCCAAGTTTTGTGGACTCAGACATTGTCACTCCTGGAGCTGAAAGTGCCCCAAGTTCTAGCCTCTCTACCCTAATGGAGACTCCCCTGACAAGTGAGGACAATGCTGAAAATGAGGCTCAGAGTGCAGAGACTGTAACAGTTCACCCTAGAAGGACTGGTCGAGCTGTAAAGCCTGTGGTGCACCTCAGTTATGATTCCCTTGGGAGGCCTGTGGACTTACCTCTCAATGTTATCCATAAAGGAGTGTATGTGTCCCCGAGCTCATTGCCCAAACTGAACATCAGTGCTAACTCCAAGTAACTTGTGTTGCCCTCTAGGTATGTTGCCCCTGCCCCATCCAGCCCCAAGGTAGCTGATAGGGAAGGGTCCCTCTTCAGGTTTCATGTGCAGAGGTAATAACCTGAGTTATGGTACAATGTGTGTATAATACTGTGTAAGGTGATGTACTGAAAAGTTTCAGAATGTGTTTCTGGTAAGGTGATATGTTGACTGATAATTACATGTATAAGCCAAATGTGATACTGATGTAAATGTATATGGTTGTATTGAAACTTATGGGGGTACTTACTTGACGTGGACGCCAAGTTTTTCCAGGCCAGGAAGGGTGTAACCTCCCTGCAAATGGGGGTTCCCAAAAGTCTTCCAGGAGCATGCCTGAATGCTCCAAGCCTGAGTGGTGGTCGGCATCTGAGCTGCTTAACTGTGGTTGCAAGTGAGTGCTATTTGAGCCTCCACGTACTGTCTCTTTAAGAGCTGTCTGCTTGCAGACTTAATTAGTTTGTATGGGGGGACTGTATTTAATGCTCGAATCCCGCCTGAGCTGCAGAGTAATTGCTCCATTTTGCGGTCGCTGAAGGTGCAAAGGGAGCCCATCTGAAAGCTGTAACTATCTGATTGCAATCATTTAAAGCATTAGCAAAATTGTAGTTTGTTTAACCTGCCTTTATTGCAGCTGGGACTCTGTGTGTGTTACCCCTCCATTCTGGACCTAAACTGCTGTGCTGGGCCAATTCGGTTAAGGGAGCCCTAAAATGGAGCCTGTGGACGAATCAGAACTTGGACTCTTAATTTGAGCCAACCACAAGGGATTGTATGGGCAGCGACTCTGGGAAATGTAGTTTTGACCTTGGCGCCTTTTTCTACCAACAAAGGGAGTCTTATTGTGAGTGACAGCTGAACCAGCCAACAGAATAGTATGGAGCTAAAGGAAATGCCCTGCTCTGTGACTGGAAAGATCAGATCAGTTGTGGCAGTGAAGAAAGAAGGAGCTGTGTGCTTCTGTGTTGTATAGTTTCATGCCAGTTGGGACTGAATCCGAGTGGTGAGGAGAAAGAAGCACCAGAAGTGTGGAAACCAGGCTCACCCTGTAGAAGACTGGAGAAATTGTTGAATCAGTCTCGGTCTGTCAGGAACTGAAGCTGCTGTGTGTGCTCCCGAGTATTTTGCAGTAAGTGCGATTGGGATCAAGGAGCAGCCTGCCTGGTATAGTACTTTCCTTTTACATATAAATGTACGTAGTGCTTGTGGGGAATCGATATTTCAGATCCCCTGTACAGTGAATTGTGTGCTGAAACTGGAAGTAAACCCCCAGCTTAATTCGGACTACATTCGTTTGTTATCAACTGCAGTGGGGTCCAGTCACAAGGACCTTGTCCTCATGCCCTGTTCTTCTGGCAATCCAGAGGGACATTCTCCATCTGATCCTCAGCTTGGGTGTTGTGAAGTACAAATCAGGGTATTCCCTGCAGCTTGTTTTTCAATCACAAATGTATCATCTAATTCTTGTTGTTTCACTGTTTTTTTTTTGGACTGAGCCCTCCGGCTCGGATTATAATTGGGTGTTGTGCATATATTTTTCTTCTACAAGCCCTATCCATCTGCACCTGCCCGGCCAACCCTGGGCAGCGGACCTGGCTAGCCCCCCCCAACCTGGGTACCCAGAGTGTGACTTTTCAGACCCTGTATGTGTGCACGGTACTGTGATTTAATGCCACTAATTAACCTGATTTCCCCCTCCTGTGTTACTGTCCCCTAAATAAACCAGATTTGTTGTTGTTATACTATATACTGTCTGTGGTGTTGGTACTTATAGAAACAGTACTGTGTTTTGCTGTGTATGTTGTTTAACCTTACTTTACAGGGGGTCCTCAGAGACATGCTGCAGAATCAGTCTCGAGGGTAAGTGGTATTTATATGAGTAAACAGTGTGTATATGTGGGGTATTGGGGCTGTAACTCTGGTGTACTGTGTGAGCCACCAGAGGGAATAAAAGGGGGTCTCAGTGTCCCAGAGGGCTGTGACTAAGTTAGTCTGACCACTACAAACCCTGACCTCTTGATGGAGGCACCCGCCATAGGACCTAGGCCCCTCAACCTGTCCGTAGTCAAACAGGCAGGGGTAGTAGCCCTTGGGATAGCGCCACCAAGGGGTTACATTAGACAAACTACAATATCATTACTATGCTAATAGATAATCAGCAAATAAGTACAGCTTCTAACAGAGCTCCCTCTGCTCAAATAGCGATGGAAGAACGGAGCGATTATCTGGCAGCCCGGCCGGGACTCAAGCATAGAAACACTCAGCCCCTTCCCAGATTAAATAAGCACCACATTATTGGCAGCTCTTAAAGAGACTGGTGCAGAGGCGATTAGGCACTCTCATGCAGTTTCTTTTAAACTGCTAAAACATAGGACACCAGCCTGGCAGAAGGCATTTAGGCACACCCAAGGAAGGTTTTCGGGAACCCCCATTTGTAGGGGGGTTACACCAGTAAACGGAGTTTACTCTGAGGAAGGAAGAGTGACCAGTGGGGTGCCACAAGAATCAGTACTGGGACTGGTCCTCTTTAATGTCTTTATTAACTACATTGTAGAGGAGCGAGAAGGGAAGGTATGCCTTTTTGCAGATGACACAAAGACCTGAAATAGGGTAGGCACTGGGGGGGGGGGATGAATTTGGATCTAAGAAAGCTTGAGGAGTGGTCAAAAGCATAGCAACTAAGTTTCAATGCAAATAAGCACAAAATCATGCACTTGGGTTGCAGAAACCCAGGGACAGAGTATAAAATGGGATGGGGGGAGTAGTACTGGCAACCACCAAACAGGAAAGAGATCTAGGGGTAATCATATTTGATGACCTAAAGGTTGCCAAACAGTGTGACAAGGCAGTGCGGAGAGCCAGTGGGGTGCTAGGGTGCATAAGAAGGGGTATCACCAGCAGAAAGAGGGAGGCAGTGATGCCACTGTATAAATTACTGGTGAGACCTCACCTAGAGTACTGTGTCCAGTTCTAGAGACCACATCTCCAGATGGACATAGACAAAGTAGAGGTGGTACAGAGGAGGGCACCTAAAATGGTGCAGGGTCTGCATCAAGATCCCTATGAGGAGAGAATGAGGGACCTCAATGTATAAACCTGAAGGAAAGGATGGAGAGGAGGGATATGATAGAGACTTTTAGATACCTCACGGGTATAAATAAGGTTCAAGAGGGAAGCCTTTTTCAGAGGAAAAGATGCTTAAGAACAAGGGGTCGTGCTATGAATTTGGAGGGGGTAGGCTCAGGGAAGATGTAAGGAAGTACTTCTTCACAGAAAGAGTGGTGGATGCCTGGAACAGCCTCCCAGCAGAGGTAGTGGGGGCAAAAACAGTAGTGCAATTCAAGAAGACATGGGATAGGCATAAGGAAACCTTAGTGGTAAGGAAAGGGGCAGGGGGACCAGAGATCACTTAAAGGCTGCAGTGTCACAATAGGTAGGGAAAATGGGCAGACTAGATGGGCCAAGTGGTGCTTATCTGCCATCAGAGTTTCTATGTTTCTATGGCTGCTGCGGGTTTTTTGCCTTTTGAGCAATCTGGCTGAGTCATTCACTTGGCTGGGTGGTGCTCTTCCTAGGAGCCAGGAGGAAGGACCTGGAGGTCTTTACTTTGTGGGTAAGGGGAGTGCCACAAAGCGTAACTCACAGCAGTACTTCAAAGATTTATCCTGTATGATTGGAATTCCACTCAGATACTCTGTAAACACTGGGGGGGGGGCTGGTGTGGGGGCCTCTGACTTATCCACTCCTCAAATGGCACACGTGGCACGGTGTCTTTTGGACCTAGCAGGTCTCTATTTACCAGATACCACGGAGACAACCATGAAGTGTGGGGTGCCACTGGGGAAGGGGCAGATGCATAGGGGCAGGATGCACTATGGGAGCCACTTGACTGTTGGAGAGGCCTTTGCATCAGCAGGCAAGCAACCCAGTTAGCTTTCAACTGGTCAGTTATTCTGTCTCACTCTGCTCTCTTTTTCCTCTTTTTTTCTCCTCAAGCTAAATATCGCAGCAAGTTGCCTGTAAATGGGCTGGAATGGGGCCTTCTTGTATTTGTCTGTTTTTATCATCCATGCACCAGCTTCCATTGCTCCAAGGATGTTATTTATAGCTTTGGCAAGGGGCACATTAGATGTGGCCCTAGCCACTTCCACCTACCAACATAGAGGTTGTGGCATTACACCTTGAAGTTGTGCAGCTTATTTGCTACACTTCCTTTGTTATATACAATTTGAATATTGTTGGCTCTCCTAGCCTGTTGTAAGGGTAGGTTTTGTTTAATTTGGTTATAGCAGCATCCCTATCCTTACCTGACAGCAGCTTAACACCAGTAGGGAGACTCATTGTAAGGAGTGGATCCCAAACCCCATTTATGGACCTCTTGCATGGGGGCCCCAATCTTACACAGAACTAGTTGGTTAAATGATGGGAAATCTTGAGATAGCTATCTTCAAATCAGATACTGGCATAGTGGGCATCAGGAGAGCCAGAGAGAGACACACTCCTGTCTCGAGATTGGGACTCCAAAGTCCGAACACAACAAGGTCTCCAAAAATGCCAGTTACAACCCCTATCTCCAAGGTCCTCACAGCAGCAATCAATACAGTTACCATTATATTGTCTATAACTAAAACAACTTCAAAGAAGAGGGCACATTCAACAGTTTTGTTTATTATGAAGCCCCCATCTCAGGTTAACACTTTGCCTTGAGCAGATGAAATTGTAGCAGAGACATCTGAGCTGAATATTCAGTTTGCAGCCACTAAACTTGCAGCAATTAAACTCTGAGTCAAGCCAGTTAAGTGGTGGGCAAAATATTTTGTTTCAATAGCACCAGTACATAATCTCCTAAACAAATCTCTAGTATTTACTCCTCCAAAAGTAACATGGCTACATCCACCACTGGAACTAAATATACCATAGACTTATTCGGTGATATACAGAAATTACTTCAATGGACTAAAACTTTCAATATAAAATTTAACGCGTTATCAGAAAAAGTTGCTTTTCTTCAAAAGGACGCAAAACATGACCGGGAAAAGATTGAGGTTCTTACTAAGATGCTGAATCTTACAAACAAGAGATTGAAAATAAATAAATAAATAAATTACTGGGCATGGATACAACAATATCAAATCTAATTAGGGATAATTATGCTATGGCACGCAAGATAGAGTTTCTTGAAAATCAGCAAAGATATAAAAATCTGAGAGTGGTGGGCTTACCAGTAACACTAGACCAAGAATTTCAGACAACAAGAGATATGATGAAAGATTTGCTTATTAAAACCGCACACAACAGGTGAGAATAGGGTCTACCCTTTATGCTAAACTGCCTGTCTGCTCTGGGGTTCCTCAAGGATCGATACTGGGACCCCTTCTATTCAGCACCTTCCTCCATAATCTTCTGGCATCCTGTTCTGAACCAGTACTCCTCTACATGGATGATGCAGTCATTTTCTCAAAGACTGCTTACCCTACCCTCCTTCAGGCCCAACTTCAGAAACGTTTTACTGAAGCTGAGTCCTGGTTCACTTCTCATAAGTTGGTGCTTAATTGCAAAAAAACAAAGGTCATGCTCTTCCCTGGTACCCACAGCAAGCATAAAGGCAAACAATTGGTGATTAAAAAGAGTGCGGGTGTATTCCTTGATCAGACTCAATCCTTTAAATAACTAGGAGTTGCTCTGGATAGTACGTTCTACTCCCACCATGCTGAGAATGTTGCCAAGGCAGTTAACATTCACCTAGGCCTGCTACATAGACACAAACACTGCCTTACTACCGAAGCACTCAGACTGGCTATCCAAGGTTCAATTGTGTCTATTATTGACTATGGTTTGCTCATTTATGATACCACCATGGACACAACCCTATGGTGGCTCGCCACAGCTCTGGATAAGGCATGCCATCTACTAACTGGTGCAGCATGTCATACTCACACTTGTGACCTTTACGGACAAGCAAACTGGCTTCAATTCCAGGCTCGCATTGAATATCAAGCCTGCCTTCTGGCTAAGAAGGCAGCTCTTGGTCTCCTACCACCAGGTTCCCTTCAGCTTTTCAGTCCTTTCCAAGGCACTCATAACACACAAAGTTCTGTGAGCCAAACTTTTACTGTCTCTTGCTGTCAAACCTCACTCTGACAGCGATCCAGTGCAGTTAGAGCGGCTAATTTATTTAATTCCCTTCTTCCTGAGATTGCGACGACTTCCACCTTGGGACCATTTAAGCTGTAGCTGCATCAATTCCTAGTTTCCAGAGCATCTTGTGACTGCTATACCTAATATTTGCAGACAGCTGAATGCACTGGGACCTCCCTCTTTTACCATTCACCCCTGTATAGCCCTACCTTGTTGCTGTGCTGTTACACTTACAGCACTCCCTTCCTTCATCCTATTCCCATTCCCATCCCCATCCCTGCTCTCTTTTCATCCTACCTCACCCCCCCTTCCTCTACCCCTCCACTCCCACTCAGGAGTGTAGCCAGAAATTTCCATTTTGTACACAGTCTCCAACAGTTACACCCCCCCCAATTAAAAAATGTACACATCCTTTCCAAATGGCACCCCCTTCCAAACAAGTCAGATTGTTGTCAGATGACTCCTCTACTCACTAAAGAGGTTATACATGTATTGGACACTCCTCAGCGGCCTACACTAACCCAAATACTACAGATTAGAATGATGATATTAACAGAGTGGCTTATGGTTTGTGACAGGCACTCAACAAAACTGTACACAAATGTGTACAGTGAGTATGCCTGTCTATACCCTTGCTCCCACTCCCCCCCGTTCCTCACCTTGTTCTCTCCCTCTACCCCCGTGGGTCTTTTCCTACATAAGTTACATTGTGGCAGCTCCCTCCTTGTTCTTATTTTACTCCTTCCTCCCCTCAATTCACCCCCATCCTTCTCTCCTTGTAATCCCTTCCACCCCTCTTCAGTTGATACAATATTTATCTTGCCATATTAGTCTTTTGTTCATGTAACTACTTTCGGCATGTTGCACTACTTACTGAAACCATTGTAATTTGTTATTCTTGTGATTTGACATGGAACCTCTGTAAAAGAGCCCTTGGCGCAAAGGTCTTTCCAATTTGTTAAATAAATAAAATAAACTGCTTGAAGACAACCTTCCCTTTATAATTCGTAACTACAGAATTCCACCAAAGTCCACGCATTAGGAAAAAGGGACCACACAAATTGTTTCAGCCCCGGTTCCCCAAAATAAGTCAACCATAATGCGTACATTGCCTTTTGAAATGAATCATGATTTAATTATTCAGCTGTCAAGAATAAAGGCTCTACTTATATATGTCACATACATTTTCAGATTTTTCCAGACTGTTCTTTCTGATGTTCACCTGGATAAATAAAGATTTGATTGATTGATTGATTGATTGATTTCTCTGTTCAGCAGAGATGACATCCTTTCCTAGCTTACAAGCAGGAGTTGCTCGAAATGGGAGCAGAGTTTCAGCTTCTTGCTCCGTTGAAACTTCATATAAAACGTAAAGGGACACAACGCATCTTCTACAATGTAGACCAGGTGACTGCATTTATTAGAGCACAATATGATCAACAAAGCAAAAATGAGACAAAATCCTCGACACCATCTGAAGAGGAAATGATATGCATGATGGCTATGTGAATAAACAGACTTTATGCTTCAACAGTTTTGTAGTAGAAATATTAGAAAGACTGACATAAAGGTCATATATTGGTTATTAAAAAAGATATGATGACTGTTGGAGTTCTAGAGGGGGGTACATTCTTATTTTTCTTTTTGGTTTTATATACTGAATTTTGGGGAGAAATGTTCTGTTTAATTTTTACTGTTAATGGTTAAGCAGGTATGTTGTTTAAGAATAACCATGTATGAATAAATAGTTTAGATGCTGAATACATTATAACTATTAAAACTTAGGGGCAGGATTCACAAAGGAGATGCACTCAGGGCATCTCGGCTGCCCTGGCACAGAGGAGATGCGCCAAGCACAAACTGTGGTATTCACAGAACATGGTCTATCAATGACCTTCCAGTCATACAGAATGCTGTCATTCACAGACAGCACAGTAGGCGGGCAGCCATGGTGGTGTGCGGGAGGGTTGTGTTGCCCACTGTACTGCACCTACTGCTGGGCCTTGAGGAGCGGGCTGGGGGGTGCCTGGCCGGGTGGGGGGTGAGGGGTCTACTGGACCACCAGGGCACTTGGACATGCGGCTGCTCAATGCAGTCAGCGAGGGGATGGGGGGACCACTATACCACCAGGTATTGTACGGATGTTCAGCAAGGGGTTTAGAGCTATGGGTGAGGAGGAGGAAACAGCTATTCCAGCAGGGAACCATTCTAAGTGGCATTCACATGGATGTAGTTCAACAGGTGGGGTGGGGGATCCACTGTACCAACGAGGAGCTGACTCATGGCATCGCCGGTGATGTCGTGTTGCAGGCTGGTGGGGGGGGGGCACTATACCACCAGGGATGTGTATGGTGGCAGTTGGTGCATTAGGGCTGAGCTAGCGCATCGTCCCCCTTCCAGAATCATGCGACAGCGCAAGTCGGGGATGCACCAGCGCATCTCAGATGCACTGGGTGCATCCCTTTTGTCAATCCTGCCCTTGGTTTATAAATATTCTTTCCCCAATATTTTTTGGTCTAGACACACCATACAATTAAAAAACAGTAATTCAGTGAATGTTAGAAGGTATGACTGTGGCATAATGTTATTATCTGTTATTTTTCTGTATAAAGAAATTTGAAAAATCAATAAAATATAAAAATAGATAGCTACTTATAACAGCAGAGGGATAAACAATCCAGTCAAAATGGCAAGACTACTTAAAGATCTCAAAAGACACAGAATTCACCTGGTTTTTATTTAAGAATCTCATCTGACCTAGCTGAGCACCAAAAGTTACAGTGGCAATGGGTGGGGAGAGGCCTATGCCTCCACTTCTGAACACAGAAACACAGAATGTGTCAGCAGATGAGGACCAGTATGTCCATCTAGTCGGCCCCATTTTTCCTGCCTAACACTATAACCTGCACTCCATTTGGTCACAGGTGCCCCACTCTGCTCCCTTGCCTCTGTCTCTAATACCATTGTGCCTATCCCATGCATGTTTGAAGCTCACCACTGTCTTTGTCCCCACTCCCTCTTCTGGTAGGTTGTTCCAGGTGTCTACCACTCTTTCTGTGAAGCAGTATTTCCTCACATCCCTCTTAAATATCCTCCCCAAGATTCATAGTATGTCCCTATCTTCTGGTGCTCTTCCTCATGTGAAAAAGACTCCCCTCCTGCCCCTTTTTTACCCCAATGAGTTACTTATACTGATCCTGTGGTACCACACTAGTCACTCTTGTGTCCTCCGAGTGACTGCCGTTTACCATCGGCCTCTGCCTTCTGTCTTTCAGCCAGTTTTCTACCCAGCTCACAACCTTCTTTCCCATCACCAGGCTGCTGTTTCTTTAGCAGCCTCCTGTTTGATACAGCATCAGAGGCCTTACTGAAGACCAGATTGGCCACATCCACTGCCCTCCCCTGAGCCACCTCCCTAGTTACCCAAAGAAATCTATGAGATATGTTTGATAGGACCTCCCCCGTGTGAAGGCATGCTGCCAGTGGTCCTGCAGCCCATATATCTCCAGGTACTCCATCAGTCTCTCCTTCAGAAGGGACTCCACTAACTTCCCCACCACTGATGTGAGACTGACTGGTCTGTAATTGCTGGCCTCTCTCTTGCTGCCACTGCCACTGTTGTGCAGAGGGACTGAATCAACCCTCCTCTAGTCCTCTGGAACCCCGTCTCCCAAGAGGTGCTAAATACTGTTGCCAGAGGGTGGCCAGCACTGTACTCAATTACCTAAGTACCCTTGGGTGGATTCTGTCTGGCCCCATCACCTTATTTTCCTTTAGGGCTTCCAACCCACAATGGATTCTGTCCTCTGTAAATGGGCTTGTATCTTCTCCCTTCCCTTCAGTGCCTGTTAAGGCATGTCGGTCCGCTCCTCTCTTTCACTTTGCAGACTGAGCAGAAGTATTAGTTTAAATTGTAGCTGTTTCTTGGTCCTGCTCTTCACAGTCCCCCCACCTGGTCTCCTGATTTTCACTATACCACCCTTTGCCTTCCTTTTTTCGTTCACATACCTGAAGAAAGTCTTGCCCCCCTTCTTGACCTCCTCAGAGATCCTTTCTTCAGTTTGAGCCTTTGTTTTCCTTACCCTCCTTCCTGCCTCCCTTTGTTTCTCTAGATATACCTCCCTGTCCGCCTCCACTTGGGTCTCCTTATACTTCATGAAAGTCAATTCTTCTACCTTACCACCTTAGCCACCTCTTTTGAGAACCACAGTGACCTCTTTCTCCTCATTCCCTTGCATATTACCTTTAAACAGCTTGCTGTTACCTTAGTTATTCCTGCCTTTATTCAATTCCACTATGCTTCCACCTCTTGGCCATCATCTCCCTCAAGGTTATTTCCTGAGGCAGTCTCCCATTTTTTTTAAATCTGCTCTTCTGAAGTCCAGGACCCTCATCTTAGTGTGTTTTTTCTCCTGCCTAATCCATGTGCCAAGCACACTGTACAATGATCATTAGTACCTAGGGGGCTACCCACTGTGAGGTCTGCAATGCCAACCCTGTTCGTAAGTACCAGATCCAGCACTGCCCACCTCTCTAGTGGGCTCTGTAACCAGCTGTCTAAGAAATGTTCCCTGCAGGAAGTCTAGGATAGCTCTGCTCCTAGTTGTGGCTGCAGCCAGAATGTTCCAGTTCATATTTGGCATACTAAAGTCACCCATGATTACTACTTCCCCTTTTCTTGCCATTTTGTCTATGGTCTCACCCAAAACCCTGTCCAATTCCTCCCCCATGTTGGTGGTCTGTACACCACTCCCACTTGAATAAATGCCCCAGACACAGTCTCTACTCCAACCAAAAGAACCTCCAGACCCTCCTTTTTCCTGCTGTGTCCTTGTAATTCCATGACCTTCATACCTTCCCTTACATATAAAACAACCCCACTTTCCTTCCTACCATACCTTTCCAAAATGTGTTGTAACCGGTATGGCCACTTCCCAGTTGTGGTTCTTGGTGCACTATGTGTAACCCCTAGGTGTCGCTATCCCAGGGGCTACTACCCCTGCCTGCTTGGCTAGTAGCAGGTTAAGGGGCCTGGGTACTGAAATGGGTGCCTCCATCTGGAGGTCAGGGTTGGTAGTGGTCAAGCTAACCTGGGCACAGCCCTCCGGGATACTGTAACCCCCCTCTTTCCCTTCTAGTGGCCTGATCACTGTACAATAATTACTTTCACAATGACCCTTATTCACCAGACAATTACCCACACTGTTTGCACTTACCACCAGGGCTGGTTCCTCTAGCTTGACCCTGGGGACCCCCTGTAAAACAAGGTTAAGCACAGAAAATGACAGCAGTACAATACTTTTTGCACAAACTGGAATCACAGTCAGGTTAAATGCAAACAAAGTTAAATCTGATTTATTCAGGGCACTTGAACAAGGGAGGGGCGTAATCAGGTTGATTTGCTTAAAAGCTATATTAATCAGACAATTATGCATGCAGTTCAGAGTCCCTACACAGTCACACACTCTGGGTACCCAGGTAGGAAAATGGTGGGCTAGCCAAGAACATTGCAGCTGGTTGGGGCCCTGTGATGGAAGAAAGCAACATGCACAACACACACTATTTGTAATCTGGAGCCAGAGGGCTCAGTTCGTGAAAGAAAAGGCAATGAGACAATCAGATGAAAACACTTTTGGGTTTAGCTGTTGTTGCAGGGAGCTACCCTGATGTTTACTCATGATACCCAATACTGGACACAGGCAGGATGAAATTGAGACTGCAGGCGGTTGAGCTGGAGTGCCCAGAGAAGCAGGGCTCACATGAATCACTGAGGCGTTCCTGTTCAAGGCATTGAGCAAGGGGCTGATCCCCAGGCCGGTCTCTCTTTGATGACTTTCTCTGCATAGCAGGTATTCTGGCTGGGCCAGTGTAGCAGGGCCCATGCAAAAGAAAATGGATACGGATTCAGTCCGTGGAGCTGGATACAGCCTCCAGCAAGCAAAACACAGTTGAGACACACAGTGGGGAACCAAATCACGATTCACTATAAGTACACAGCACATTCACATGTAAGGAAATTCCACTGTACCAGGCAAATGGCTCTCCGGTCACAATTACAGAGTCTCGGCACAATCCGGCAGTTCAGAGGAAGCTGGAAGTCTTGATGGGCTGATCGCATTCAGCAAATCTTCGGTCTTCTTCAGGTTAAAGCCTGGTCACAATTCAGTGGCTTAATTCACTCTCCAAATTTGGATTCAGTCCGAAAAAAAAACACAAGTTCCCTCTCAGGAACAGTAGGCAGGCATGCAGGCCAAACTCAGGCCTTTCCACAGTTCTCCTGTGTGAATCCACCATGGATTGCTGCTTGAACTATCTTGAGCTGTTACTTCTTCACTTCCCAACTCAGATCTAACTGAAACTGCAAGCAGTGTGGGACTTTCCCCAAGATCTGTCTGTCAGTCACAACAAGGGCTCTCCCTCCAGGTTATTTTAGGCACCAAAAGCCCAAAACTACAATTCCTACAAGTTTTGACCCCACCAAGCCCCTGTAGGCAAGCTCCATTTTAGAGTCCCAAATGTACTGATTGGCCCATTCTGCAGTCCAGGACCAAGATGATGGAAACAAACAGAACTGTCCATGCTGCAAAGAAAACAGGTTAGAACAAACTGCAATATTATTATAGTGTATGGTAGAATGTTGTTATGGATAGAAATCCATAACTAGAATGGAGTTGTTATGCTGCAGTAGCTATGTCATCACAGCTGTTATGCTGCACTAGCTATGTCACTACTGCAGCATAACAACTTGAAATGCTGCCGCATAGTTGCTTTCTTCAATCCAGTTAAGCTGGAAGTTGTGTTTTTTTTAAACTTGAACTTGCAGAAACATCTGCAGCACACTTAGTTAAAAAAATTAAATGTTAACATTTCTAGTCTCTGTTGTCTTCTCCAGCTGGTTTTGTGTGATTTTCTAACCTGTGACTGCCCATACACTAGAAAAGATTGTGTATGAGCAATCATACACAAACAAGGAAATTATTGTATCTTGAGGTTCCCGTGGTAATCATCTGTTACCAAGAAAACCTCTCGATACAAGAATATCCTTGTTATGTATGACTGCTCATACGCAATCCAGAGGACTGTGTATAAGCAGTCATACATAACAAGGGTATTCTTGTATCGAGAGGTTTTCTTGGTAACAGATGAGTGTTACCCCTACTCACCAGACCTCCATCTCCTATACTAACCCTGCTCCTAACCAGTCTATCCCAGCTTGCCTACCCTCTGCTTTACATTCCCCCTTGCACTTAATTGTTTCTGTTCTCATACTCATTGTATCAGTACATGCTTGCATACACACCCCAGTATAGTTTCATCTCGCCTGCCCCTTCTACACCCACAGATTGTCTTGGCTGATATATCTCTGAAGTTTGCCCTACCATAAAAATTAAATAACCTCAGTTCTCCTATCCCCTTCATCAAACTCTCCTAGCACTTATCAATTATGTCTCTCATATCTTCCTCTGTCTGTGTATAAAATTGGTCTTCCCCCAGGAACATATCTGCAGTATGCCTATTTTATTTTTCTTTTGTGTTATGCCCCATGTACTGTTTTTGCTCTGCTGCCAATTTGTATCATCCAAATGCTATAACATAATATTTGCTCTGTACCTTACTCCCGAAACCTTGTATACTGTTTGTGCTGCAAAAACTGCTGTGTAACACCATTTGTTTATATCTTGCTGTAACTACCTTTTGTTGTATCTCTGTACTGTTTTACCCAGTAACCTCCCGGGTCATGCCTGAAAATAGTCATCTCTATGGCTAGAGCACCTACCTGGTTAACAAAAACTAAATAAATAAAAAATAAAACACTCTAATAGATAATCAGCAAATGAGCACATCTTCTAACAGAGCTCCCTCTCAGGTTACTTATGACTGCAATCCAGGCAGCTCTTAAAGAGACAGTACACAGTGGCTATACGGGCACTCTCTGGCAATACATCTAAACTGCTAAAACACAGAACACCATCCTGGTAGTGAGCATTTAGACAAGCTCAAGGAAGACTTTTCAGGAACCCCCATTTGTAGGGGGGTTACATATGATTCTGTTGTGGCCACCAGATCCAGGTCCACTTCTGCAATGGTAGCCTTAAGATCAGGAACTGTGTTCCCCAGGCTCCTTGCATTGGCACACATTGCTCTGCAGACATTTTGTCCCTTCTTGTCCTTACTTTGCCCTCCCTCCCTTCCCTAGTCAATCCTTCCCGCTTCTCTTTTCACTGGTGCTATCCTTTCCTCCTTGATTCTCACTCTGCCCACCCTCCATAGTATTATTCTCAGCCTTCATTTCACCTCTTGACCCCTGCCCTTTCCCCCTGCACCAGTTCCCCACCACAGAGTTCAGTAGATACATGGAGAGAGGCTAGAGTGTGGAATGATGCTGGCTCTCTTGAAGCCATGTGTCTACCATATTACCAGAGGATTAAGCTGCCAGACGATAGCAGGAATGGCATCCTCTCACCCAGATCCACAAGTCATTGTAACATAGAAACATAGAATTTGACGGCAGATAAGGACCGCTTGGCCCACCCAGTCTGCCCATTTCCCTACCTACTGGATAAGTTGCAGATCCTAGTTAACCAGCAGCCTACTTCTTCCTACCCCAACCCCCTAGAATGGCCTTATGACTGTCCCATGCATGCTTGAATTCCACCACTGTTTTTGACTCCACAACCTCCTCTGGAAGGCCATTCCATGCATCCACAACCCTCTGTGAAAAAATACTTCCTTAAATTACCTCTGAGCCACCCCCATCTTCAAATTGTGCCCTTGTTCTTGCACACCTCTTTTTGAAAGATGCTACCCTCTTGGACTTTGTTGATTCCCTTGAGGTACTTGAAAGTTTCTATCATGTCCCCCTCTCCCTCCTTTCCTCGAGGCTATACATATTAAGCTCCTTTAGTCTCTCTTCACATGTCTTCCGGTGCAGACCCTGCACCATTTTAGTTGCCCTCCTCTGGACAGCTTCCATCCTGTCTATGTCTTTGGGAGATTGGGTCTCCAGAACTGCACACAGTACTCCAGATAGGGTCTGACCAGCTGTCTGTACAGAAGGATAATAACTTCCTGTTTTCTACTGGTGATGCCTCTCCCTATGCATCCCAGTATCCCCCAGCCCTCCTTGCTGCCCTCTCACATTGCTTGCCCACCTTTAGGTCATCTGATATGACTACCCTCAGGTCCCTTTCCATTTTTGTTGTTGTTAGCATCTCACCCCCCATTGTGTACTCTTCCCCTGGGTTTTTGTTTCCCAGGTGCATTACCTTGCACTTCTCAGCATTGAATCTAAGCGCCATACATTTGACCATTCCTCTAACTTTGCCAAGTCCTTCTTATCCTTTCCACCCCACCTTGTGCATCAACTCTGTTGCAGATCTTTGTGTCATCTGCAAAGAGACATACTTTCCTTCCATTCCTCTGCAATGTCGCAAAAGACATTGAAGAGGATCGTCCAATACTGAACCTCTGCGTGTACCCCACTAGTAACTCCCTTCTTCAGAGTGGACTCCATTTACTATTACTCTCTGTGTTTTATTCAAGAAGCCAATTCTTTACCCAGGTTGTCTTCTTGGGACCCACTTCCAGGCTGGCTAACTTGTATATTAATCTTTTGTGTGGGACTGTGTCAAATGCCTTGCTAAAGTCTAGGTAGGCCATGTCCACAGCCCCTCCCTGATCTACTACTTTGGTCACCCAGTCAAAGAAATCTATCAGATTTGTCTGGCATGACCTTCCTGCTGTGAATCCATGCTGCCTTGGGTCCTGTGCCCCTCTGTCTTCTAGATACTCGACAATTCTTTCCTTCAGAAGTGATTCCATCATTTTCCCTATCACTGAGGTTAAACTAACAGGTCTGTAGTTTCCTGCTTCTGCCTTGCTCCCACTTTTGTGAAGAGGAATCACATCTGCCCTCCTCCAGTCCTCGGGTACCACCCCATCCTCCCATGATTTGTTAAATAGGGTAGTCAGTGGTGTCACTAGTTCTATCCTTAGTTCTTTTAGACTTCTGGGATGAATCCCATCAGGCCCCATTGCTTTGTCCACCTTCAGTTTTAAGAGTTCTTTCAGAACCCTTTCTTCTGTAAATGGGCTGGTATCAACTTCTGTATCCAGAGTGTTTCTACTGTTTGTTTTAGGTACCTCCCCCTCTTCATCTGTAAATACTGAGCAAAAATATTTGTTTAGTATCTCTGCCTTTTCACAGTCTCCGTCTGTCCACCCTCCCTCCCCTTTATTAAGCCTCACTATCCCTCCCTTGGCCTTCCTTCGCTCGCTGATGTACCTATAAAAGGTTTTATCCCCCTTCTTAACTGAGTTGGCTATCTTTTCCTCGGTTTGGGCCTTTGCTGTTCTGACTGCCTTCCCAGCTTCCTTTTGCTTTAACTGATACAGTTCTCTGTCCTGCTCCTTCTGTGATTCCTTGTACTTCCTGAATGCTTTCTTTTTCTCTTGAACCTTTACTGCCATTTCCTTTGAGAACCATAGTGGTTTCTTACATCATTTTGTTTTGTTTATTTGCTTCACACAAAGGCTCATCACTTCTGTGATGACAGTTTTATTATTCTCATTGTTCTTCCACCCTCCTTCCTGCCCATTTGCTAGTGCATTCCTTAGGCAGTCATCTATTTTGTAAAGTCAGCCTCCTAAAGTCCAGTACTTTTGCCTTTGTATGGCTTGACTCTATTGTTGTGTTTATTGTGAACCATACTGTTCGATGGTCCTAGTTCCCAGATGGCTACCCACTTCTACATCTGTGATCCTCTCTCCATCTCCATTTGAGAGAACCAGGTCTAAGATTGCTCCCTCTCTAGTGGGCTCCAATACTAGTTGTCTAAGGCATGCCCCCTGTAGGGCATCTAGAATAACTCCAGTCTTCAAAGTGGCTGCTGCAACTGCACTCCAGTTAACACCTGGCATATTCAGATCACCCATCAGCAATATATCCCCTTTTTCTGCCATTCTAAGTATACTTTCTATCATTTCCTTGACCATTTCCTCCCCCTGAGAAGGGGGTTTGTATACAACCCCTGTGCAGATTGTGGTGCCACTGCCTGTCTCCAAATTTACCCACAGTGCTTCTCCTCCCTGTTTACCCTTTTGTTCTGTTGCTTTCATGCCTTCCCTTATGTAAAGAGCTACTCCTCCTCCTCTTTTACCCTCCCTGTCCCTCCTGTAGATGGTGTATCCTGGTGTGTTTACGTCCCAGTCATGGTTTTGTGTGTACCATGTTTCTGTGACTGCCACAATATCCAGATGTTCCTCCTCCATCAAGTCCACTAACTCAGGAAGCTTGTTACCCAGACTACGGGCATTGTTAATCATTGCTCTCCATTTTTTGATGGCTTTACCTTCTGTTGCAGCATCCCCCACTGACCTTTCTAACTCAGTCTTTTTCTCATTTAGTACCCTGTTTTGTAGGGAGAGGCTGGGATTTTCCCTGCTGCTTATCAGTGCCTCCCCATTTGACTAGTTTAAAAGCTTGTCAATGAAGCATTTAAACCGATTGCTCAAAAGACTTGTTCCCTTCCTGGACAGATGCAGACCATCCTGCCAGTATAGGATGGTGTCCCTCCAGGTGGAACCCCAGTCCCCAATGAAGCCAAACCCTTAGGTAGCCTGAACCTTAGGTAGCTGGCACACTGGACTGACACCACTGCAAGTAAGGCACTCCTTATCCTTATATATACACAAGCAAAAGACAAACGAGCATACCTTGTGTGTTTCACCACAGTGTGCAGCTGACAGCTACCTAAGTTTCAAGCAGTACAATGTCTTGCAGATCTGGGTGAGAGGATGCAGTTTCTGCTATCTTCTGGCAGCTCAGTCCTCTGGTAATACGACGGACACGTGGCTTCAGGAAAGCCAGCATCAGTCCGCACTGTAGCCTCTCTCCATGTATCTGCTGAACTCTATGTTACCCACTTTCCTATTGGAAATTACTTCCCCATGGCTTCTCTCTGCTACTGCTCCATTATCGGGGCCGGGGGGAGCATTTACTGCATCCCTCATTCCTTCTGCCTCCTCTCATGGCTAGTTTAAATGCACATCAAAGTAGCATTTAAACCTCCACCATTCCTCTACTGGATGGATGAGTCCATTCTGTCTGTACAGGCCTTTATCCCTCCAGGCAGGACCCCAGTCCCCGATGTAGCCAAACCCCTCCTCCCTGCACCATGCCTTCAACCATCTGTTAAAGACCACAATGCAGTGCTGCCTCTCCTCCCCCCAGCCATGCACAGAGAGCACCTCAATGAAGGTCACCATGTATGCTACCTGCTTCAGGCCCCTCCCCAGTTCTCTAAACCTATCCTGTACCACCCTGGCTATGTTCCCTGCCAGGTCATTTGTCCTCAGATTAACAATGGCATCCAGCTCCCCCTCCTGCCCTACCGCCCTAGCGATCCTAAGGATTTTCTCCCCATCCCTCCATGCTGAGGCACTGGGTAGGCACCTGACCTCCCCTCTTACCTCCCATGGTGTTCCCAAAATGACTCTCCCCCAATGATTGAGTGCCCCATGAGAAGCTGTTTCCTCTTCCACTGGGAGTCTCCACTCTGAAAGACCCCCACATTCTCCCTTGCTACTACCACAGGTTCCTCATCTCAGCCAGTCCCATCTTGCCAAGTTGGAAAGAGTTCTGCAGTGGCACTGGCTGAGAAATGTGTTCCCTTCCTCCCATCCCCACCCTCACCCTCCCATAGCCCACTACAGTCCAGCAGGCTCTCCTTCTAGACACCTTCTGTGGCAATGGTGATAGAGTTGGTGGCCCCTGGGTGAGGGAAAAGGTCCCCTGAATCCTAGCCAACTCAGCCCAGAGACTAGAGATCTCCCTCCTCAGCCCTGAGAAGTGCATGCAGATGGGGCGGTACTTCAGTCTCTAGAAGGTCTCACTGACTACTGCCACTCCACAGCTACTGCACTGCACTTCTCCCAACATTTCCAAATGTACTCCCTTACTGATGTAAGACAAAATGTATGTCCTTACCCCATATAGGGTTTTTTCAGATTTCCCTTTTCTTGCTTGGATTATCTTCTGCTGCTGTACCCTAGGTAGGTTATCAGTTTGCTTCCCCTGGAGCTTTTATTTAGATTTTTCTTAGTTCCCTTCCCCCTTTGTACTCTTACCCTAGATAGGGTATTTTTAGTGTCTCCCTATTCCCCCCTTAATCCCTATGTACTCTTGCTCTAGATAGGGTGTTTTTAATTTTCTCCTAGTCCCTCCTTAATTATGTTGTAATCCTACCCAAGATATCGTGTTGCTTGTTTTCTCAGTTATGTCCTACCTTTGGACCTCCACCCATCCCTGCAGTGAGTGTTACAACAGGTGTGAATAGGTATCCTACCATAGTCAACTAGCAGAGTCCCCTACTTCCCTGTGGATGCCTGCCAATGCCTAAGATGCCACTCTTACACCTGTTCTCTCCTTTGCTGTTCCACTCATGTGCTGGGAAACTAATGTGTGTGGGGACGCATTAGAAGTGCTTCCTTTTTATCCTCCTTTGTGACCTCTACAGCACGGTACTGCCTGCAGAGGTACATCTATTTGGATTCATCCTCCTGTCCACGTGATCCTCTGTGCCCGACCTGGAGAGAAATCACTGCAAGGAGCTGCCATTCTGTAAGACAAAACTCCAACAACTGGTTAGTGTGCAATAATTATGTACTTTAAAAGGCTGCAATTTACTCAAGAATACTCCCTTAAACCTTCACTATGTGCCTAATGTGAGACCTGGTAGAATAGTTTGCAATTATGTTGTTTGTTAACAGGCTAACCTGTTCATGACGTTCTCCCCAGCCCACACTTCATGCCTAGTAAGTGACTGTAGTATGCAAAATGCCCTTTTACTATTTAAAATGCCCTTAATGAAATCCCTTACCAAAAATAATGGTTCCCTCTGGTATTTTTGTTTTGTTTGCTCCCCTCTGCTGTTCAAGCTCCCAACTTCCCAACTCCTCAAGTCTCTCCAGCTTTCCTTTAAGATGGCACTCAACCAACAATGCCTATTCCTCACCTCACTGTGCCGTGGCTTGGTTCCCATGGGCTGGCTTGTGCTGAGGACATAAGAAAGGGGTGGTTATCCTAATCCATAAAGATGTGCCTTGGCAAATGTTGAAGGTCATTGAAATAGACTTCAAATGTAGAGTTACACCATGTACTTTGTTTAACATTATACTCTCCTAATATGCAAACCGACCGTATGACTTTCGTTAGAAAACTGTTTTTGGAGATAGTCACGAGCTCCAATAATTTATACATAATTGGAGGGATTTTAATTCTGCAGTGGCCTGCCCACTTGACTGCCAGGGGGATGGGACACACAGGGATGCTCTCTCTGGCATGCTTTTAAACAGACTGACTAGTGAATTAGACCTTGCTGATGTCTGGTGACATTTAAACCCCACAGAGAGAGAGGGCATATTTGTCATTCCCCGTGCTATAATTCACACCCCAAAATTTATCATTTTTTTTTATTTTCACTAACTGGCTCCACAGGGTTGCATCCTGTAAAACTGTCAGCTCTATCTTATCAGACCACTCCCCAGTGTCTGGAGCTAGAGACAGTTTTTGTGCCCTGTAACACAACCAGGCAGTTTAATGCCAGCCTCTTACATAATCAGGGCTACAAAGACCACAAGGAAGCGTTTATCTCCATGTACTGGAAGGAACATCAATCAGTAGATGTGCCAACTTGTATGACCTAGGACTGCTTCAAGGTTCTGGTTGGAGGGTAACTATCAAATACACCTCCAAATTAAAGAAAGAGAAAAATCAGAAATATCTAGACTTAGAAAGGAAAATCTTTGATCTGGAAGTGGAACACCAGATAACCCTTCATGAGAGGTGTAAAGAAACACTTAGAGGAAAAAAGATCCAAAGTTAATAAAATTCTGGACGTGCTGATGGAGCGGAATCTCCATTTTTCTAAGTAAAGGTACTATGAACAGGGTAACAGGGCTGGACATTTGTTGGCTCTACAACTTTGAAAACGGGCTGCCAACAGAGCAGTCTTAAAACTATGGTACCCAGAGGGGACACGGAAGTATATGAGGGATCCCAGGATCATCCAAGAGAAATTTGACGCTTTTTACCAAGCACTTTGTACCCCAGAGATACCCCAGAGGAAGTGTGTGTATGTATGTGTGTGTGTGTGTGTGTGGGGGGTCAGTCTCATTTTTCCAGCATATCACAATGCCAGAACTGTCAGCAGCACCTATAGCAGGGAATGACAGCCCTATAGCAGGGAATGACAGCCCTACAGCAGGGAATGACAGCTCTATAGCAGGAGAAGAGGTCCAAGACAGGATCAAATGCCTTAAAAATATGAACTCCTGAGGCCATGCCAGCCTGCCAGCAGAATGATAAAACCATTACTCCTTAAATAATACCATGTCTTGCTCAAGTGTACAATGAGATTTTGGGTGGAGAGTTTCCCCATCATGGAACCAAGCTCAGATCACAGTTTTACTTGAAAGCAAAGTTCTCCTTGTCTTGCACTGTGTAGACCTTCTTCCCACACTCACACATTATGCCCACTAGTAGTTCTACAGAAGGGTCAGCCTAGAGCTCTTCCCTCTGCCTACAATCTGATACTAGTGCTCTTTATTCAAACTGAGTGGCACCCACTGAGCTTTCTGGGGCGATACTGAAGGATTAAGGCCAGATCGCGTCACTGCGCAACTTTCAGAGACTACACGGTAATGTGTCTCTTGAAGCTGAGCGAGCAAGTGAAACTGCATGCGCTCTCTACACAATCAAATAAAGCATGACACTAAAGTGATGTACTGCATTAGTGCACAATATAGAATATGCACCATAATATTTGTTTGTTTCTTCTGTGGGGGCGCTCCGCCCCCCCCCACACACCCTCGGGTCCTTTCAGTAACTTAATTATTAATGCAGTTAACTGTTTATTTTTGTGGGGGCGCTCTGCCCCCATACTCCCCCGGGTCCTTTCAGAAATTTTCAAAACATTTTCAACTATTATGTGGCGTATATTCAGATCACTGTTTATTTAACTACTTACTATGTCATATTACCATCACTGTTCTCATTGTTCACTGATTATTTAACTACTTACTATGTCATATTACCATCACTGTTCTCATTGTTCACTGATTATTTAACTACTTACTATGTCATATTGCCATCACTGTTCTGCAGTTTACCATTGCATCGGGCATAGCCAGGAAGAGGCGTGACCGAGTGGCGTTGCTTTAGACGCAAGCCTCTTAACGTAATCATTTCTGGTTTACTTGTGCAACTAGCCTTTAATCCTTCAGTATCACCCTTTCTGGTTCCTGCTGTAATTCTACAGTCAGACAGATGTAGTTGCTTACTGTGACCCCTCCCCCAAACTTCCAGCCTGCCTCATGCCTTCTCCCAGAAGGTCACTAGCACTGATAGATGGCAGCTCAGTGTCTCAGCACTGCTCCTGCTCTTCCCTTAAAATGGAAGGTAATATCCCACAATGCATTTCTGCAGACAAGGGATTTAAAGAAACGGTAATAAAGTAGCAACCATTTACTCACAGTGAGATTGAAAGTGCAGCTCATTGGTGCACTGGTTGTCTTTGGCAGTGTCCAACTTTGGAGATTATACAACAAATAAAATGTGTCACTTGAGTGAAGTTCATTCATGATGTTTAATGTTTGTTGTATATAGAAATAGTTTGCTCTGATAACTATAACATGAACAGGTAGATGTAGCTGTATTCTAATTTAGTGTATATATGATGTTTTATTTATATATTTTGCCATACGTTTATATGATATCTACATGCTATCATTTGTTTTGTATTTGCTTGAAAATTCAATAAAAACTTATATTTACTGGTTCATGCCACTGGCACAACCTCACAAACTCTGTAATTCACACGTGTGAATTACGGAGCTCCGTAAACCACCTTTCTAAAAATAGCCCTCTGCACCTGAACACCTGCTTCCGCTGGCCATTCCCTCATGCCTGCTACAGAAAACTGCCAGCGAGAATGACTCTTCTCAGACAGATGTCCAACAGAATGAAAGCGGGGTACAGTTCACTAGCAATGCATGACAGAAAATGTTCAAAAAATGTTAAGTTCTTCCCAATTCGTACCACAAATTAAACAGCTTTATCAACCTCTTTCATCACATTGGCACACCACTCACGCTCTCAATCAATCAATCAATCAATCAATCAAATCTTTATTTATTCAGGCGATCATCATTGAGCAAGGCTCATTTACAAGATGGACCTGATAAGGTCAAGGTTCGAGTTGGTGCACAGCAATTACGTCACATACTTATGAGACAGTTATACATACAGAAAAAAGAAAATGTTATTTATAACACAATAATATACAGAGAATTCACATGTTAAAGCTTGGCAAGAGAAAGTTAAACTAACATCTACAATATGTACAGTACATATATATCACAATGAGGGCCATGACAGTCACTCACATAATGAGTACAAGGATGGTAAAGGGAATATTGGTGCCATATACTGGCGTGTCTGTGGAAGGAATATGCCATATGTGATTGGAATATGGCTTTGTGGGATGACTATTCTATCTCTAGCAGTAGCAACTGCATTTCTCTGTGAAGAAGGCTGTACAGTGCTGCTTGAAGGATGTAAATGGAATGATAATGGACAGTTTTAGGAATTTTTGTAGGGTGTTCCATGCTATGGCTAGAGAATAGCTGATTGCTGCCCTCCCTATTTTGGTGTTGACTTTGGGCAATTTGAGCAGGATGATATTGTTGCTTCTTAGGGCATAGGAGCTGGGAGTGGTCAGGTTGAAGCAGTCCAGGATATATCTGATATCAGGATATATCAGGATATATATATTCTCTCACCGAGAAACCGTCAGTTCAACGGACTGAGTTTTCTTCAACTTAACTAGAACAAAGAAAAGCAGAGCATACTTTTACTAAAAAATTGCCAAGGGAGCTTAAAAAATGTTCCTTACTGTAGATTGATTTCTATGAGTTCTGATATATGGGAGCCGTGGGTGGGACTGAGAATGGGAAGGCGGGGTTATGTGACACTGTTTAAAGAACCAGTAAATATGAAAAATAAAACATGGGAAAGTGTTTAAACAAGGATTGTATGCACGGACTCGGTGTGCAATGCCCTGATAAACCCCTCGGGGTTTATGGGGCATCACACACCTCAGGTGTGCATAAAATCTTCATTAACCACACTTCCCCATGCATTATTTTATATATAAACCATGCAAAATATTAGCACTTCAAATCCAGAGAAGAAGAGACTTTCCCAAGATTGACTAAAAACAGAATCTGATCTTGCCCTCTCCTTAAAGGACACCTAAACCAACCTTTTCACACATTTTTTTTAATTACTCCATAGGCTTATAAAGGAGAGGTTGTTGTTTACATTTATACTGAAACTGCATTTATTAAAGTAGGATAAATGCAGTTTCATAGCATTTCAAAACTGTACGCACTGCCTCTTCTGATTCAAAAATCCTGCTGTAAGAATCCTGAAATGGCTTCCTTGATGATGTCAATCATGACAGAGATGCCAGCTGGGCAGATGTATTTTAGCTCTACTAACCGTATTCAAATGTGAATAACTTTAAAATGAAAAATTATAGCAAAGTACTGTGAGCATGAATGTTGTTCAGCACAAAAATATCTAAAAAATGAGTGGTGTTTCATTTATACTGTATATACCTTTAATTTTTTTTAATTAACAAAAGAGTAGGAGAACATTCATTTTGTTGTCACTTTTTCAACAAATAAGTGCAAATAACTTTAAAACACAAATGACAGCATGGTATTGTGAGCACATTTGTTCAGCACAAAAATATCTATAAAATGAGTGGTGTTTCATTTATACAGTGGTAACCTTCGATGCCGCACATTATTTCCTGAAATTGCCACGAGAAATCGGGTTAAAGAAAATATGGTAAAATGCTGACTGCAGTACCACTAGTCAGCCAGTAGATGACGCACATGTTATTTATGGCACTCAATGGTTTAAGCAGGAGGAGACTTGTCAGTTTGAGAGTTGCTTAAGCTTATAAAATTATTTATTTTGAATGGTTTCATTGTTTTTTCTTATTTTTTTTCTTTTTTGTACCATTGAAAAAAATGTAAAATAGCTTTGGAGCGGGTGAGTGCTAAAACTGCCGCTCGTGCATGCTGGTTCCTTCCTGTTGAAATCATTCATGCATTGCTCTGCCTTTGTTTTGCATGATGGTCTTTTTTGGGCCAGCCATGGGCGAAGATTGCTGGAAGAGTAGTTCATACGCTGGAGGAAACTGGGACGTGACTGTACCATGGTACTATGGCAGTAACTAAGGTACTACAGGGGCTAAATCGGGAAGAACATTCCTTTGTGGGTCCTTTTCTAGTAGGGAGGTGTGCTTAGCCTGAACCAAGGCTGCTCAAGGGAACTTAGGCATCGGAGAGTTCCACTGGCTGATTGGTGGAACAGGGTGATGAATTGGGGATGCCTGTTCTTTGGGCCTGGAGTAAGGGGGGGGGTCTTTCTTGCAGCTGCTGTGCAGCTCAGCTCGGATTCTGGGCCAGTGAATTGGGCGGAGGAAGTGCCATCTGACTGTTCCAAACCACGCTATTTGTGCACTTGTGGAGGCCACCTATAAGTATACTGTCCTACCTTGCGGCCTTCACACTGAAGAGGACAGGAATAGCAGGGATCGAGTGGTGCATCAGGCGAAGGTATTCAGCAGGCTTGCAAAGGACAAATGGTGGGACACCAGGTGGGGGCAATCCATTACTTGGAACAGAATTTTTGATAAAATTTGCAGCACTGGTTGGTTGGGGGACAAGACGACGACAACAACGATGCTGCTTGTGTGTTTGCTCTGCATTGAATGTGAATATACAGGATGGTACTGTGGCATAGCAACTAAAGTGTTTCTGGGGCTAAATTGGGAGAAAACTCTGTTGTTTGTGGGTTCTTGTGGGGGACTGCAGGAGGGATGTATCCTGTAGGAAATCTGCTCGAGGAGAACACGGCCATCTGGGAGTTCCACTTGGTAATTGGGGAATGTGGATTGGGGACTCTTGGTTTTTAGAGAATGTGGACAAAACATCCACTCCTCCTTCACCCTGCACAGGGATGGCCTGCTATATAGGGTGCTATCTGGATATGTTATGGCCATGTAGAATACAGGGGTGTGTGTAGTCTGTAGACAACGTGGGCAACATAATGTGGAAACAGAATGGCTGAGGTGTGTTTTTGGAATGGGGAGGGGTGCTGGTTGGGCGGAGAAGCAGGGGAGGGATGTGTTCAGGTCCAGTAAGACTGATGATGCAGGAAGTGGACCAAAGCAGTACACTAGGCCTGGGGGAGGGATTGGGAACCATGGAGAGTTGGGGGGGGGCAGAAGAGGGAATGAATTGGGTCAAAATGGAGGAAAGGGAGGGCCGGAAATGTTTCCAGAAGGCACAATGAGCAGGGAGATAAAACCCTCCAACAGGTTTACTTTGCTGAGGAATCTGTAAGATAGAGAGGGTGGTGCAGTGATCAGGAGGCAGTGTGAGAAACAGAACCAAGTAATAGTGCTCGGGGATTGGTGGAGGGTTCAGGGCAAGGGGGACATCTAGGACACTGGCAGCAATGGCAGGAAGATGGGTGCACTATAAGGAGGGTAGGGAGCACAAGAAGCATGGGGTGACAAATGGAATCTAGTGGAGAGGCACAGGGAAAAATGGGGGTGCAGTAGGGAAACTCATATCCTATCTGACTGAATATAGCCCCCATGATTTTAGGCGCAGTGCAAACCTTGGCGCTGCCTTTGCAGCACTCTGAACATTGGGCTCACAGTATAGTCGGCTGAAGTCCATTGAGCTGTGCAGAGGTAAATGCAGTGTTTGTGACCCAGATCAGCATTCAGTGCTAGCCTAACCTGCAAGGGAGTGTGTGTGTGTGTGTGTCAGCAACTTGACGTTAAGTGGGTATACGTCTACTGTTTCAATTGCGAACATGGCAGAGTGTTGCAAAATGCACAGTGGTGTTCCAGCAGTGATGAAGTGTGGCTCGAGGAAAAGACACTCTTTGTTAGAGTGGTGTAAGGTCCCATCACCAGCACTATGAAGAAGGAAACGGGGTTGGGGATGAGAGTGGAGGAACAGAATGTTCAGTCCATCTTTGTAGAAAAGTATTAACACTAGCAGATGATGGGGGATTGACCTTGGGAAATGAGGCCTGAAAGTGAAAAAAGCATGGATTAAAAGTGCTCATCCCATAAACTTTTCTGACCAGATACGATGCTTTTACTTGTCTGTGATAACATTATTTTAGAAGGCCTCCCATTACCAGCTTCTGTGTGTGTAAATGCAGCCAGTTCTCTGCAGAAGGGTATTTAATCAGTAGGCTCTATTGCTAACAACCAGTGTAAGAATTAAATCACAGCACCAGAGCAGCATTTTTATGCTTTTTTTGTACTCAGTCCTCTGGAACTGCAGTTCAGAGCAGGGCAGGACACAGCACGTCTGTTCAAGGGTGTGGGGGTTCTAGCTGCGGGAGGGTGCAGTTCCAGTGGCAGCAAGGGTGGTCTAGTTTAAGGACGGTTAGTCAACTGGTGGAGATGGCTGGTCTGGAGGATGGGGTGCTTGGGTATGGGGGCTAGCTATTGATGGTAAGGGTGGCCAGGGTGAAATCCATCTCTTGGGAGGGTGGTTATATGGGTGCTAGAAGTTTGGTCTAGCTCCAGTGAGGGTGATTAGGAGAGGATTCCAGCTGAAGGGAAATTTATCAGAGGTTGGTCTGGAGGCAGGCTGGGTGGTCAGTCTGCAGTAATGGTGACACAGGATGGCGTTACAGCTGCAAGGGTGCTTTGTTAGCTGGGGTGCCTGGTCTGAGGGCATGGGCAGCTCCTGGAAGGGTACTGAGCTGGTGGGAAGGGTGGTCCTGGGGTGTGGGCACAACTGCAGGGATGGTGGCTGGCAGTCGGAATGCAAGTTGGGTAGGTTGAGGAGTGGTCCAGGGAGTGTGCTTAGCTTGGTGGAGGCTGGTTCAGATGATGGCTCCTTAGGACCCTTTATTCCTTGGTGGTCATCAGTAACTCTGCCCCCCATCCTGTAACTCTCCCCAGGGTTCCCTCATTCAAACTGCCTAATTTTGCACTTCTTAGAATTAAACCTCAGTTGCCACATGTCAGACCATTGTTTTCAACTTTCCTAGGTCCCTTCTCATTCTTTCCACCCCTTTTGGAGTATTCACTTTGTTGCAAGGCTCGTCATCTGCAGACTGGAAGACCTTTCCTTCCAACCCTTCCACAATGTTGCTAATGAAGATATTGAACAGGAATGGCCAAGGACTGAAACCTTTTGTACCCTGCTGGTCATCCCACTCTCCCTAGATTGGATTCCATTTACCACTGCCCCGTTCCTCCTGTCAGCCAACCAGTTAACCACCTAGTGCCCCATGCCCAGACTACCTATCTTACTAACCAGCCTCCTATGCAGGAAAGTGTCGAAGGCCTTGTTAAAATCTAGTTAGGCAACATCCACTGCCCCCTTATTTACTTCCTTTGTCAAAAAAGTCTATCAGATTTGTCTGACATAACCTTCTAGCAGTGAATCCATGTTTCAGATCCTGGACTCTGTTGTATTCTAGATGTTCCACTACTGTTTCCTTAAGCAGTGTCTCCATGATCTTACTGACCACTTAAGTGATGTTGACTGCCTGACATCTGCCTCCTCTCTACTCCCGCTTTTGTGCATAGGGACAACCTGTGCCCTCTTGCAGTTCACTGGGACTACCACTGTTTTGAGTGAGTCATTCAACATAGCTGACAGAGGTGCTGCTGGCTACCTATGCAGCTCTTTTAATAGTCTTGGATGTATGCCATCTGGTCCCATTGCTTTGTCCACCTTCAGTTTCGTGAGCTCCCTGAGGACTCTCTCCATCATGAAAGGACTGGTGTTCCCCTCTCCCCACTCTTTGTATTTGTTGCCCAACCCTCCTTCTGTGAATACTGAAGTATTTCTGCCTTTTCCAGGTCCCCCTCCTAACACTTGCCTTTTTCCTCTCTTAACCTTACACCCCCCCCTTTAGTTTTTCTTCTTTCACTGATGTACCTAAAGAATGTATAGTTCCCTTTCATCACTGTTTTTGCTAACCCTTCCTCAGTCTGCATCTTTACTTTCCTAACAGCCTTCCCTGCCTCCCTCAAGGTACTCCTCCCTGTTTTCCCCCTTGGTTATCCTTATGTTTCCTGAATGACCTCCTTTCAGCCCTCAATTTTTCTGCCACATCTTTCAAGAATGTTAGTGGCTTTCTTCTTTCATGCCCTTGGACACCAACCTGACTCACTGCTTGGTCACTGTCAATATGATTTCTTTTAGGTGTCCCCACTGCTCTTCAACTCCCCCACTTAACCTTCCTCTTCTCCAGGGCAACTAGTAAACAGATTTCCTCATTTCAGTAAAGTCTGCCCTTCTGAAATCTAAAACCTTTGCCTGTGTGTGACTTGGCTGTATCCCTCTCCCCATGGGAAACCACATGATGTGGTGGTCACTGGATCCCAGTTGGCCTTCTACCCTGATATCTTGTATTCTGTCCCCGTTGGTCAACATCAGGTCCAGAATTGCCCCCTGGTGGGATCACGCACTAGCTGCCTTAGACACATAGAAACATACCTCCCTGTAGGGAATCTAGGATGTCTCTGCTTTTGATTGAAGCAGCTGCCTGGGTGGTGCAATCCACGTCAGGCATATTAAGATCACCCAGCAGCAGATCCTTCCCTTCCTTACTCCAGGAGTCCTTTAGCATCAGTAACTTTTTTGCACTTAGCCGACTAGGTGCAACTGCCCCTGAGGTGTGCCTTTAAGAGATATTTATGTAACCCCCTTGCAAATGGGGGTTCCTAGAAATGCCAGTCTGGGTTTACCTTAGCCCATTTTGTTCTGTCCTTCTCCCGCTGTTTCTCGGGCTTCTCCTGACTTGGCCCCTCATTTTTCTGGCTTCCCAGGTCCTGTTTGCCCACGTGTGTGCCCCAGCTTGCAGTCAAATGAAAATCCAGCCCCTTGGGGCTTAAACTGCTGACTGCGTGCTCCCGCTGCAAAAGTGCTGCCTCTAGGGCAGCGGGAGTACCGTTGGCATGCAAAGCGCCTTTGATGTGGAGCCGCTTGTTTTGCGGTCACCTCGGGGACTGTGCCGTGGGTCCTGGGATCCCTTCCACCTATTTGGGACCCGGTGACCACAGACAGCCTGCTGGGGGACCGCTCAGATGGGAATTAAAGGAGTTCTGACCAGGGCTCATTTGAGTATGCCTGTGCAGGGCCCCGGTCATCCGAATAATACATAACAGTGTGTCTGGCTGCCTCCAGGGTAGCTATGTTCAGCTCCAGCCAAAAAGTAAAGAATTAAAATGTTTTAAATAATGGAACTGTTGCTGCTTGTTGGGAATATACTGTGCATGTGAGGAAAAGTGCTTAAAGTTAAAATTAGTACTGTTTCCCTGGTAATTCCAGTATCTGGGACTCTGTGTGTCAGCCTGTCAGCTGCTGCAAGGGGAGCTTGCATAAGTGCAGTAGCGACAGGAAAAGTAAAAGAGCCATGTTTTTCATCTGTGCAGCGACTGCAAGTACAGCCTTTAAGCTATAGAACTGTGGGATATGTGGGGCAAATAATTTCTTCTTTCTGGCTGTACCAGGACATTATTCAGGACTGTATCTAATCTGCTATAAGGGACAGTGGGTTAAGCAGCCATTGCCAGCAGTACAGCCAATTGGAATTGCAGCAACAGAAAGCCAGGACTTGTGGGACATTCACTGTATCTTATGGGTAAGCACCCAAGTGCTTATGGGGGCTTACAGGGACATTATTCTAAGTGCAAATTCCACAACCCAATTGTGCCTTGAGTGTTCTGACTGACAGGTCCTTCAGCAACTTGGAGACATGTCACCCCATCTCTGCTACCAATCAGGAGTTGAGCTAGGAGCTCTATAAAGAGACAATGTTGCCAGTTTGTCTGGAGATTCAGAGAGAGATTTGGAGAGAGAGCAGCAGAGCAGGCTCCAGCCTGATGGGAGCCCCCTATGGGGGAGGGACTCAGGCTCCAGCCATGCCATCAGGCCTGGGCCACTTAATTCAATCCCTTTCAGTCTTCAGAGTGCATTTGTTATTTTCTTCAATTAACAGTTAACTAGTTATAGTAATTGTGCTTTCTGCAACAGCTAGTCTGGAGGTTGCCAGTACTGTCCTCCTGAGGCTAGCCTTCCCTCCCACATTGGGGAAAGATGTGGACCGAAGATCAGAGGTCCAGCAGCGGTGAGAGTGCTCACCAGACCAGATGACATCATACAGTGGTGAGAGCGCTGACCAAGTACCTCAGTGGTGAGAGAGCTGAAGAAGTCTTCAGGATGCCTTCAATTGCGGATAAGACCCGTGGAGGACCTGAGTGAGTACCCTCGTACCTCCAGGTGCGAGGGAGAAGCTAAGCAAGTAATCGTGGGGGCTCCATGCCCCATTAAGAAATGTGTGTTATTAAGTGTGAAGTATTGAAGTCATCAGTCTGGGCTACTAACACCATAAGAGACTGCCTAGTTCAAGTAATGGATGCATCTTGTCTGTGGCACAAATGACTAAGTTGCAGGTGCAGCAAGATGCTGGGCTTAGTGAATCATATAAATGTGTAGCTGTGGGTTAGAGTCCTGCCATTAAAGTTGACTGCCTGAAACTAAAGTATGGGGTGCTTGATGAAAGTATCATTGTCAACGTACTCTGGATAATGCTCTTGATATATAGAATGTACTGGATGGGACTGCCTGTGATTAAAGTATGGGATGCTTGAGAAAAGTGTTGTTGCCAACTTACTCTGGATGGATGCCTTTTGGTATATAAAGTACTGGATGTGACTGTATTTGAATTGCATATAGGATGCTTGACAGAAATATCACCCTTATTGCTTTGGATGGGACTTTCAAGTATTATGCTGAATGTTCTGGATGTAAGATCCACCTAGTTTGTTCTGGAATGTTCAGAAGTCTGCGAGTGCAGGGCAATCCCTGATTTGTCTGCAAGTGCTGGGCAATCCCTGCCACATCTGCTAAAGTGCAGGGCAATCCCTGCTGTGGTTGTAAATAGTAATTTGCTGCTTTACAAAACTCTGGTTCCAAGTTGCCCCCACCCTCAAATTAATAGCCAGCCACCTCAACCAGCTGCAACTCCATCAGGCCTGCAACATCTTGGACTGTGGTGTCTGTTTAACCAGTATGGTATGAGACTGTGGGGTTTCTGCTGTATCTGGGACTGGTACCAGTGTGGGTATTAATAACTATGTTTAACATCTGATTTATCAGCAGCTAGATAGCCAGGGCTCTGTATGTCTTAAGTCGAATGGTAAAATGTGATTTATATCTGCCTGTTAATATGTAGCCACCCAGCTGGAGGGTTCACCATCAAAATCCAAAATGATCTCTGTACGTGTGTAAATAAGGTAAGATATCCTCTACTCCTCCTGTTTCCCTTTCCTAGCTCCTTTAATTACCCCTGAAATAAATATCTTGTTGTAATTGTTTGAAATCCTGTTTGAGCATACTATTAGAGAGAGCCTTTAATTCAAAATGTGGAAATGTGGAGAACTGTGTATTGGGGCATGTCTGGGGGAGGTAAATGGTCACCATGGATGGTGTAGCAGCTCATGGGGCTACACCCAGCACCATCTCACCCACGTAAGCACCCTGAGTGGAGGCACTACAAAGATTTTAAAAATGTTATGAGTTAGCTTAACCCAACCCCCTTAGCCTATGTCCAGGGTAGAAGGCAGGGGTGTAACACTGGGGGGTGGTGCCGCCCAGGGGTTACATTTAAATGAACATAGGGCCAAGTTAATCAAAAGACAGGAGGGGGTGTGAGCCAAATGAAAGCTGTTGAATGCTTCAGAATTTTTTCTCTGCTGGGATTAGCGCTGAGCAGATTTTCGATTTTTAGCATGACTGTGCTATTTTGACTTTATTTTTGCTGCGACTATTTAGTTTAAAGCCCAGTTTTATCGTGGGTGCTTATTTTTGATGGTGTCCTTCATTTTTGAGGCAAATTCTTGTGGGAATTGTCAAATTAGGGAGAGTTGCCTTGTTTTTTTACCTCAGATCTCATGGGGTTTACCACGAGGCACCCGAAGTAGATTTCAAATTTAAACAGTGACTGGGGGGTTTCTCTCTAGATTGGCAATTATGAGGAAACCTTTTTTGTTATATTACTGGACCTCGGTATCATCTGTGTCAGGAATGTCCATAATGGTCCAGCAGCCACATGTGCGCAGTCGAATATTACTGGGTTTCTATTAATACTGACACTGACATAGATCCCAGTTTTATAACCCCCCCAAAAAAAAAAGGCACTAGTAATAGAATTAATTAACTGGGGCAGGACTGGCCAGTGGCCTTTTCACAGAAACCTACACTCGGTTTGTAGGTCCAGAACTGGTTTGCTTTGCTTAAATTGGCAAAGCCCCCTGGATCTCAGTCCCCCCGGGAAGGACCACCGCACTCCTTTTTCCTGGCACACTATAGCTTTGAGGGCTGCTGCACCTGGAGCAGGGTCCAGTAATGGATGGCCAATAACCCAGACAGTTCCGTGTACAAGTTGGAGCTGTAGAACTGAATCGCAACCAGCAGGGCTATTCGCCAAGGAGAAACTGCATTCCTGGCAAGTGCCTTTGTTTCAACTCTGTATAAATGTACCGTTTGTGATAGCACGTGGGGACTCTTCAGTGGAGTATATGGAAATACATGTCCTATTGGTAAAGAGGAGGCTGGTGTTGGTCTCTGAGACTATGGGTCAGCTAGGCTCGGGACTGCTGTAAACCTGGGGGTGAGTAAAATGGTACCAGTTTTAAACAAGGAGAAAGAGGGCCTTCAGTACCTCTGACCATTTCTTAGCCCACACAGTTCAAGAATGGAGTGGGATGGGGAGTGAGAACTCCGATCATGCAGCGGATTCTTGTTCTATCGATCGTTTTACTACAGTACGTCCTTTCCCCGCTACCCTAAAACATTCACACACATCAGGGACAGGTGGAAAGGACATGGCAAAATGATCTATAGAACAAGAATCTGTGGTGATAGTGAATGACTACGGGCAGTTGCGAAGTTAAATGGAAAGGTTTATGGTACCAGACTTGCGCTACTCAGTCACGACTCTTCAGGCTTGCGTCTAAAGTGACACCACTCAGTCACGCCAGACAGACAGAACAATATTATTAACAATAATAATACAGATGAAAGAAACAGTTTAGTTATATGTATATATAAAAAACGATAAATAAACATATGGAACCCGGGGGATGTTGGGGCGGAGCACCCCCACAGAAGAAAAACAGTTTTAGAGGAAAGAAAGGCAACAGTTTAGTAATATAAATAAACACGTACATTTGAAACAATAAATAAATGTATGGGACCCGGGGGGGGGGCGGAGAGCCCCCACAGAAGAAGGAAACAGTTTTAGAGGTTATTGTGTGAAATATTAAAACAGTTCATACACATATAACTAAATTATTGTGCGCCAATGCAGTACTAAGGAAACCAGCGGGGTGAGGGAGCGCTCCCACAGAACAGTGTGCGACTGTAGTATTTTCCGCACACCATATTTTCTGTATTCTGCTGTATTTTCTGTCTTGCTGCTATTTCTGTATTTTCTGCCAGAGATAAAATTATTTTCTGCCTGAGATAAAACTAATTTGACTGCATTGAGTATCATGAGTTCTTTCTCTAATTATGCTGTGTGTTGATATCGTATCTGCTGTTTGTCACTTGCTTGCACTGCTCTAGGAGACACATTAGCAAGTAGTCTCTGAAAGCAGAGCAGCGACGCGATCTGGCCATAATCCTTCACTACTGCAGAATCCGCTGTGTGGTCAGCGTTCTCCCCCGATGTGCTATATAATAATTTGTGGGTTTTGCCTATATTAGCTAATACAGAGAGTAGTTGTGGGCTTTCAAAGAACCAAGTACATGTAAGTTGTTTAGGAGGGTGGAGTAGTACAGGGAGGGAATGCAGCGGCAAATTCGGGCTCTTGTCCTAAAGCCATGCTGGTGCTCTAAATGTTTACATACGGAACAGAACTGAGATCCACCAGCAGAGATATTTCAGCAGAATAATAAGGGTTGCAAAGCCTCCTTTCAGCAGAATCCTAGGGATTTCAAAGCTCCTGTAGCCATCAACTTTGTTAAACGTTAATGTTTTTGTGGCTGAAAAATCATTGAGGTCTGAAAGCAACCATGGCTGTCATACACCTGACCATCTAAATCCTCTTGATGATAACTTTTCACACAGTGTATGTGACGGCCTTGGTTGATTTTCACTTGATGACATCTTCTAAATTGTAAGATAGGAAAACAAAATGCAAGTGCATCATAGTTTTAGTCGGGGTATTAATGACTTTTGTGAACACACACTGCTGGTAGCCACTTCTGCGGAATGTTCTAGCCAAGTCACTAATGCAATAAATATAGCCATAAAAACATTTCCTGTGTTTCAGTGGCTAGAGATTTCTTATAGATTTTTTTTTTATAAAGAAATACAGTACTGTATGATAACTGGATAATAAACTGGATTTGTAGAGAACAACCCAAATAAAATTACATAATGAAAATTATTTCCATGGAGCCAAGTGTGGCGAGGGTACTTAACAGAAGTGTGTTGGATTTTCAAAATAAGTTCCAAAATGCACCACACAGCATCTAAAACCCCACAGTAGGCCCCAGACCCCCGGCATTTATTTAACTGTTTCTCCTGCAAAATCAGCAGATTTCAGCAAATTACTAAAATTGCCTAGCAGAGCTTCAGAGCCTCCTTGCAGCTGGGTGGGGGGTGGGGGTAAATGACTTTCATTCTGAAACTTATTTCCTGTGGCAGTTGGGACATTACATTTATTTTAACTATTGATTTACTGAGTTTTTTTGTTAAGTATTGAGCAGGCTTGGGATGTGGGTTACAGTTCGGGTGCATGATGGAGTTGGGGATGTGATCACCATACTGCTGGGGTTGATTTCCTTTAATTCATAGACTTTAGATCCTGTGGTGGTGATCTTACATTTCTCTGAAATTGTTGATGTTTCCTGTGTGTGTTGGGGGGGGTGATTTTTTTTGTGTTTTGCAGGTTTGTGCTGTGAGTTGCTCTTTTGGGTACAAGTCGGAGTCGTAGAGCTGAAGCCACTGAGGCTCTTGTGTTTGAATCAAAACCTGCAGCCAGTTGCGTAATTAGCCAAGGAGGAACAGAATTTTAGGGAAGTACCTTTTTGTTTCAAATCTGTATCAGTATTCCATTGGGATAGTTTCTTTGTTGTTGGGCTGATTGTTTCTCTTCCCAGTTAGCTGGCAGGGAAGGCCACAGGGGACTATGGGGGATGGAAGTAAAGGGCGTGACTAGCAAGGGGGGGAAGTCGCCTAGAGCAGCACAGTTATAGGGGATGATGTAACACCCAAGAGGATTGGGGGGGCAGGGCCACAGCATGGAGGATAGTAGGTTGGCTGGGGATGTAGATGGTGGGCATGGGGGGAATGGGGAGATGGTCATGCAATAGATGTGGAGCAACCATCTTCCATGGTGTAATGTGGAGATCAGGGGAATGTCTAATCTGCTGTCAACCTGGACAGCTTATGGAGGAAATAGTGAGGCTAAGATGGAAATTGGACTGGGAGAGGGGAGAAAGTTGGTCAGTGGGGCAGGGGAAGATGGATGTGGGATGTACCAATCGGGCAGATTAATGGGTGGGCCAGGACGAGAATCCAAAAGGTCAATTCAGGGCCAAGGAATGCCAGGGCAACACATAAAAAGTAAGAATTTGGGGGGAGGGCTGGAATATGGGGGTGGACACAAGGGGGGAACTGGTACAAGGTGGTGGGGCAGGAAAGGTAGCAGAAGGCACTGCAGGCAAGGAGTAGAGTCTCAAACAGTTCCAGTGTTGCAGGGTTTAGACGACCAGGGGTAGAGAAGAGTTCAGTAAGCAGAAGGCAAGGCAGAAGCAGACCTGAGTAAAGGGGACAGGGGCCAAGGTGAGGGATAGAGGACAGGAAACTAAACCGGGTTAGGGAGGCAGGTTGGAAGAGGTCAAGACAAGTGTGAGAAGGGGTGAAAGGGCAATGAGTGGCATGGGCAAGGAAAGGGCATCTCCACAAAGTGAGGGGTGAAAGGACTAGGGGTGAGGTGAACCAAGAGGTACTCAGGGGAAAGAGGGAAGGGGCAATAGGAAACAGGAATCATACAGGAGGGAAGCTATAATGGAGGGAAATATGGGATGGAGGGGCATCAGGGTAGGCAATGGGACAGTAAGAGTCGGGGATGGAGGGGGGACAGTAGTAATAGTAGGGGGTCTCCATTTTGCAGGGAGTAGGATGGGAAAACAAACATACAAGGAATAGGAGGGTGGAGTGCTTTCCAGGCATGACAGCAGGAAAGATGGAAGCAATTATTCCTAAATGTGTAGGCCTGGAGAAGCTTCACATGGTGCTTCATTTGGGCATACATGATCTGGTAGGATGCGAAGTTAAGGTGGCGCTGTAAAGGCTCACAGAACTGGGTAAGATCTGCAGGGAGGTGGGGAAGACAGCAGCCTTCTTGGAAGTGCTGCCATTCCCCAAGGGCCAACAGCATCACTAGAAAATTAAGGATTGAGGAATTCAGCTCATGGCTGGGGGAAGATTTGAAGCAAATGGGTTTGGGCTGGTGGAGAGTGGGGAAAGATATGGAAAGATAAAGACCTATATGCACCAGACAGGCTGCATCAAGCAGAGAGGTCACAAGGGTCCTGAAATGTAATCTGGAAAGATGTAGACAAGCTGAATTTAAACAATGGGGGGGGGGGTGAGCAGTGGGCATGCCACTGAGCACCAGTTGAGGGGGGCCTCTAGGAAGGAGAGAAGGATGACTTCTGGTACATTAATGAAAGAAGAAGCAGAAAGGATGGGATAGTTAGGATAAGGAGGGAGGGAGGATGGGCAGAAAATTGTGAGGAAGAGGACAGGCCTATGTCATAGGGGAAGAGGGGGGAAGCCATGGGGGATATAAGGGACAGTTTGAGGTTGACAGGGTCCTTAGAAAACTAGTGGAACTGCAGGTGGACAAGGCACTAGGCACAGATGGGGTACACCTGAGAGTCCTCTTGGAGCTGGCAGAGGCAATAGCAGCACCACTGACAGACCTATTTAACACCTCACTGGAGAAGGGTTGTGTGGCACAGGACTGGAGGATAGCTTATGTTGTACCTCTCCACAAGATGTATAAGGAATAGTTTGGGGTTGACTGGGTCCTTGGAGGACTAGCACTGGTGTACTTCTTTGAGAAGAATGGGCTCCAGGATGATAGGCAGCATGGGGTTGTCGGGAGGAGATCCATCAAACCAACACGATAGACTTCTTTGACTGGGTCACGAGGTCACTGGACAAGGAGCAGGCGGTGGACGTCCTGTACCTGGACTTTAGCAAGGCATTCGATTCAGTACCACCTGGCAGGCTGATCAGTAAACTAGGGGACAAAATGCTGGGGTGGTTCAAGAGCTGGCTAAGGCACAGGAACCAGAGAGTGGTGGTAGGAGAGTAAATGTCCAAACCGAGGCCTGTAACCAGTGGAGTCTCACAGGGCTCAGTACTCTGACCTGTGCTGTTCAACATATTTGTAAGTGAAATAGCAGAGGGGGGGCAATAGTGAGATGTGCTTTTTTGCAGATGATACTTAGCTCTGTGTGAGGGTGGACATGGAGAGGAGAGACAGGATTTAAGGGAGAATCTGGTTAAGCTGGAGAAATTGTCAGGCATCTGGTAGATGGATTTCTGTGCTAAGAAATGTAAGGTAATGCACCTGGGAGCCAGGAACCCATAGGCCAGTTACTGGCTGGGGGGGGGGGGACACAGTTGTCCATATCAGAGGAGGAAAAATACCTTGGAGTGATGGTAAGGTGGGATGCACACACTGCACAGTGCCACAAAGCAGTAGCCAAAGCAAATAAAATGCTGGGCTGCATCACCGGGGGAATTGACTCCAGGAGGGAGGAAGTGATACTGCCGCACTGCATAGGTCAGTGGTGAGACCACACCTTGGAGTACTGTGTTAGTTCTGGTACCCACACTTAAAGAATGATATCAAACTACTTGAGGGAGGACTTCAGGCGACATCAGGGCACGAAATGGCAGCCTGATTTGCTTGCTCCACTCCCCACTGATTAAAATCCAAGCTAATCACCAGATAAACAATGGCATCCCCGGCCAAACAATGGTGAAACTACACTGAACTCCATCCCAGAAGCTCAAGGTGATGCTGTAGGAGGAAGATACAGAAAGCAACGAGGAGGGAGAAGTCACTGGAGAGACACAACAGGCCGCGAAGCATGGGAGTCTCTGCAGTGATGACCTGGTAGAAACCATCCGTCAAACGGCCTGCACAGTCATGAAAATCAACTGGACTCTGTCCGATCGACGAACGGAACTCAGCAGGATCGACCATAAAACTGACCAAATAGAACTGTGCCTCTCAGCCGCCTCTGAACAGACAGACAGACAAGACAGGCTGCTACTTTATCTTCTGGCGAGGGACCAAGAGCTAACTCATCAGCTCGAAGACCTGGAGGGCAGGAGCAGACAACAGAATATTAGGATACTTGGGGTCCCCTGAGGGCTTGGAGAATGCAGCTGCAAACACCATAGAGTTCACACAAAGTAAAAAAGTTCTCGACTTGCCAGAGGATCTTCATTTGAGACTGGATCGTGCACACCAATCTCTGGCTCCGAGGCCAAACAACCCTGAGGCCAGGCCTAGATCTTTTATAGCCCAGGTTACACTATACTCTAGTAAGGAGGAGGTGTTGCAGCGAGCTTGGTGACAGGGTCCCCTGGAATATGAGGGTCACAGGATAGCAATCGACAATGATTACACATCGGGGGTGCAGGAGGCCTGGAAAATGATATGGCCCATAGTAAAGCAGCTGAAAGCCAAAAATATAAAAACCCAGGTGCTACAACCAGCAAGACTGAAGATAACTACTGAACAGGGAGTCAGAGTTTTTAAGGACCTCCTGGCAGCTGCGCCTTACCTCGAAGAACTGGGGATTAGTACTCCTCCACTGGTGAAGGAAAGGCTGGAGTGAGACCTTCTGGCGTCCACATGGTCCGTAGCACAAAAAGGAATCACTAAAAAAGGGTCTTCACAATGGATGCAGCAGACCTCTCTCGGCACGGACATCGGCGCAGTGCTCCGGAAACTTGGGGATCCCGCACTGATCAATAAAGGCACCCCACATTTAAAAACGGTGATTGGGAATGATGAAGCAGGCGAGAAGGGCCCATTGAGAGAATCGGACACCTGAAGTAGTCATCAGGAGAAGTTTGTGTTTGTACCAAAAGTGGGACTTGTATTCTTTTTGGACCTCTCGAGGTAATAGCCCTATTGTCCCCCTAAGTCCCCAATCAGCACCACGCATGGACTATATCTTTCCCTTCGGCCACCGAAACACGCTGGGGACGCAGTGAATTCCTTTGACATTCCCTCGCAGTTTTACTGCTCATAACAAAGAATAACTGGCCCTCTGTTCACTGTACCTGTACCCGATCTCTCATTTGATCCACTTTCACCTTATAAAAATTACTTTGAAGTCATCTTAGATAGGATCAGGATTTGTGGAAAAAAAAGGAGGGGGGGAGATGCTGGAAGTGAACCATGGGGAAACTCTCTCGAAATGTTATAGCACAAACTGTAAATGAATGTTTTAATTAGCCATGTTACTCTTAGTATTCACGGACAATATGCATGTAGAAAGAGAGCCGTGGCCTTGGAGGTCTTGTGGTCTGGGGGGCGGAGGTGAGAGACTCGACCAGGCCGACATCACATGACTCCTGGATGGTGAGTCATGGAGAAGGGAGTTCAGCCTAGAACTGGGCTTCGAGGATGGGGGTTGAACTTTGAACCTTGGACCCGTTGAGCCTCCTTGGGTCTCCCACTGGGGTCACATATGAATGTCGTTACCGGGGAAGAATACTAGATGTTGCTGTAGGCCTGGAGCAGGGAGATTCCCTCCTCAATGAAACTTCCACGAAGGCATACACATTTAAAAAGTGCTCTTGGGGGTTCAGGCCTGAGAGACAAAGGGAAGGGGGTCCCAGGATGCTGAGGCCATGCAATCTTAGGTTATGAAGTTATGGCGGGCTAACTGGATGTTATGATTTTGTTTTCTGGGTGGTGGGGAGGGGAGGAAGGGATGAGAATTGGGTGCCTATGCGGATGCATACTGACAACAGGAAGGGGGGGGGTTTCCCATGGATCTTCCTGGGGCCCACAGGGAACACTCATTGCACTGTTGAGCTCTCTGCTTTGGTCTGCACAATCAGACACCCTTCTGCTGACAACCATCGTTCAGCCTTCCCTTGGAAGTCTAACCAGTGGATTATGGGTAGCCCGGCCAAGAGTAGTTTCGGCAGTGGCTGACCAGCACTTAAACCAGCTCTTGGCTTGAAGTTGGACGAAGCCAGAGCAACAGTTCAGTTGTTCAATAGTTACAATGAATGTTTTTTTAAAATCTGTTAATGTTTATATTAAAAAGTTTGAAGTTTTGCAGGAATATTATTGGGTTAAATCATTAAAGCCTAGTAAGTCAGTGTTCAAGAAAAAGGTATATCCTCTTAGCTGGTTGGAAAATGGCTAATTATGCTACGAAATTTATGTCACTTAACATAAATGGATCATCAAGCCCTATCAAGAGGAGGAGGATTCAGCAATTCATAGCATCTCAGAAGTGTGATGGAGTGTTCCTACAGGAGACACATCTCTCCCCCCTGGAAGCTCTAAAGCTTAAATCAAGGTCTTTTCCTCTAGTCTACCACTCGTCTCTTCCGGTGGGTAGAAAGAGGGGGGTGGTGATTCTCCTCTCGGAAAACCTTCACTTTCAACAGCAGGAGGTGATGGAGGATCCTGAGGCAAGGTACCTCATAGTTATAGGGACTATTCAAGATATTCAGGTCACTATGGTCAATGTCTACTTCCCCCCAGGGTCCCTGTTCAGAATCTAGTCCAACATCTTTCAGCTGGTGGCAGAAAGGGCTAAAGGTATACTGATATTGGGAGGGGATTGGAACATAGTTTTAAACAGAGCACTTGATTCAACGTCCCAAATCCTGAAACTGGATGCGGCGAAAGCTCGCTCCATAAAAATGCTGTTGGAACAGCTGGGCCTGGTAGATATCTGGAGAGAGAAGTACCCTGGAGCGAGAGAGTACACTTGTTTCTCTCCAAGGTTCCGGGTCTTTTCCAGATTGGATATGTTTTTCACATTCTCCGGGGACTTAAGTAGGTTTCCTTCTACCTGGGTAGGTACGACCATTCTCTCCCCTCATAGCCCGATCTATTTGGAGGTGGAGCTGGGACTGGCCAAGTGCATTACACACTGGAGTTTGAATGCCTCTCCTCCAGGATAAAGGGATGATGGAGGAGCTTAAAAGGCACCTGAAAATAACTTTACAAGAAAACAGTAGACAAGAGACGTCTCCACAAATGTTGTGGGACATGGTTAAAGCCTCACTTAGAGGCAAACTGATATCTATAGCTTCCCATAAGAAACGAGAAATGAAGCAAAAAAAAAAAGGAATTATTAACACAGATTAATGAACTGGAAGATGTTCAAAAAACTAAGTGGGACGAGGCTCGGAATGGGGAGCTGACAAAATGTAAAAATCTGTTAAAAAAATCCAAAAAGCTGAGGTAGAAAAGGCCCTGTTTTATTTAAAACAAAGATATTACGAGGGAGGCCCTAGAGGTACCAAGCTATTGGCCCTCAGACCGCGTCAGTATGTAGCAAAAGCCACAATAACCAAAATAGTATCCCCTAGGTCAGGCCAAACAGTTAGACAGGCCTCACAGATAGCAAAGGCATTTGTTGAATATTACTCGAACTTATATGGCCCAGATGAAAAATCTTCTATACAAAATAAGCAGAATTACTTGGAATCCATTCCCCTTCCTTCACTTTCACCGGACTCTGTAAGGATGCTGACTAGGCCCATTACAGAACAAGAGATTGTATCCACAATCAAGAAACTTAAGTCAGCTAAATGCCCAGGCCCAGATGAGTATGGAGCTAAATTTTACAAGACCTTTACCTCACAAATAGCTCCCCTGCTCTTTAAGGTCTTCTCAAATATTTGGTCTGAGAGAGGGCCCCCCGCCACCTTCTTGGCAGTATGCGACCATAACCATCTTGCACAAAGAAGGAAAGGACCCCACAAGGTGTGAATCATATTGCCCTGTCTCACTACTTAACCATGATTACAAGATATTCACCTCAATTATTGCCTCTCGGTTGAATCCTACCCTACTGGATCTAATTCATACAGACCAATCTGGTTTTGTTATGGGTCTATAGGCACCGGACGGAGTGTGCTCTGCCCTGAACATGATAGATAAAATTCAACGTTCCCACACCCTGGCATGCCTTCTGAGCCTAGGCACCGAAAAGGCCTTTGATAAGGTCTCATGGGACTTCCTGTTCATGGTGCTGGAGCAGAGGGGGTTCCCCAAATAATTTATAGACACTATAAGATCCCTATATACAGGCCCCCAGGCATACATTAGGGTGAATGGAGGGCTTTTAGATAGATTCAGGCTTGGTAGAGGCACTCGGCAGGGGTGCCCCCTTTCCCCTCTTCTGTTCCCCCTTTATATCGAGCCTCTGGCAGAGGCTGTGAGGAGGGCGGAGGAGGTATCAGGGATTGAGGTGGGTGGTGTTCAGAAAAAAATTCTGCTGTATGCAGATGATGTCCTGTTGTGCCTTTCCCAACCACATAGGTCCATAGGACAGATTTGGCCCATACTCGAAGAGTTTGGAAAACACTCAGGATACTCACTAAATAAAACTAAAACGGAAGTCTTAAGCTTCTTCTTTAGTCCCTCTGAGGATATACGCTGGATCCTGCCCCTGAACTGATCCGCCGATAGAATGAAATATTTGGGAGTAAATATCACTAAACACTTTTTTAAATTATTCAATACAAATTATTCCCCCCTGACGGCTTCACTTAAAAAAGATATGGAAAGATGGTTCCTGACCAATATGCCCATGCACTCTAGAATCCATGCCATAACAATGAATGTATTGCCCAAATTCTTGTACTTATTTCAATGTTTACCATTACACATACATAAGTCAAATGTTTTGATGTGGCATAAAATGATTTCCAGATTCATATGGGGCAATAAGAGACCCCAAATAAATTTAAAAATTCTACAGGCCCATCGGGATCGAGGAGGTAGATCCCTTCCGGAACTGGAGGATTACTTCTTGGTGGTTCGACTGAAAAACGCACTACATTGGGTTGGTCCCAGTTCCACCTCCGGTTGGAGAGAAATGGAGAGGGGCGAGGAGGAGGAGGGGGGAGGTAGAGTACCCCTGGGGGATCGTATAGTAATTCCCCTTTTGTCCCATTGTCATCCTATACCTAAACTACACTCTGAGGGGAATACTATCCATTCAGTCCATAGGCTTTGGCAAAAATATAAATTACAATCTTCGGTATGGCCACCAAAAAGCCTGACCTGGGCCGAGGACTTCCCTCCTAACCGCCTAGATCTTACATATAAACAGTGAGGTAAATCGGGTCAGGAATACTTGGGCCAGTTCATCCAGGGAGACTCGATCCAGGATTTTGCTTCCCTTAAGAACATGTTCGTCCTTAAAAGCTCGGACCATTTTAGGTTCCTTCAGGTTAGAGCATACATAGCATCTCTTCAAAAGAAAGAGGCAGACCCTACCAGGGTTGCTCCCCTAATAGCAACCATTCAAAAGATACAATCCACCACTGCTCAGAAGGAACTGATTTCTCACCTTTACATATCCCTTAGGACAGTGAAAATTGACCCATTAACTAGGATCAATACTAAATGGCAGGAGGAAATCAATCCTGATTACCCGAATCCTGACTGGGGATCTATTTTTAACGTAGTCAGAAAAATGACCAGATCTCTTCTTTGGCAGGAGTTTGCCTGGAAGGTAAGGGTCCGCTTCTTCCTTACTCCTAAGATCTTAAATAAAAGAAACAAAATACTCAGCTAGCTGCTGGAGAAGATGTGGGAAGGAGGAGGCGGACTACCTCCATATATTTTGGGCATGCCCGAAGTTGCTAAGGTTTGGGGCCGGGGTCACAGCAGCTATAGGGGAAATCTTAGTGTTAGACCAGTCTCTTGACTGGATAGAAGTGATCCTGGGAACCCCTCCGGTCAGCATTAGGGGGCATGACTCACTGTATCTATGGGCAATTTTAATGACAGCAGCCCATAAAGCCATAACTAAGTTGTGGCTCGATCCCTCACCTCCTAAGAAATGACTGGATATCAGTTGTCCAGAGTTTAGCTGAATTTGAGGAACTTACCTTTAAAATAAATCACAGGACCTCACTTTATATCCAGAGGTGGACGAGGTGGGAGATTTGGAAACAAACAGAAAAAGAGACAGAGATGGGGTAGCTGGGCAAAGAAAACCTCCTACTCTTGACAACTTAGCTCTCAGAACTGTGAAAGAGGCTTGATGGAACTACCAGTTTAGATTGGTCTAAGTACTACTGTATATGCATGAAATAACTGTACAATATACTTTAATGGCACACTTTGATTGTACTGATGGACTTATCAAATGTATTCAAGTTTCCTGCAAACTGTCAATAAAATTAAAGTTTAAAAAAAAAAAAAAACTACTTGAGGGAGTCCAGCGAGGGGCAACTAAAATGATCCAGGGCATGGGGACAAAACATGTGAAGACCGACGGAGGGAGCTAAACAAACATGTACTCCCTGGAGGATGGTAGAGAGGGGATATGATAGAAACCTTCAAGTACCTTAAGGGTATAAATAGGGTTGGAACTGAGGGCATCGTTAACTTAAGAAAGGAGAGTGCAACAAGGGGGCACAGCCTGAAACTGGTGGGGGAAAGATTCAAGAGGGAAATTTTATTTTATTTATTTATTTAAAAATTTGGTGACCAGGAAAGGCACACAGCGCTGAGGTTTGTTTCCAGGTGTGACCCGGGAACAAGGTAACATAAGCAGTGAATAGTGTATTTGTGAATTAGGTCATGGTTACAAGACCAAAAACAGCGTTGAAGCTCATATATACAGGGAAATGTGGAGACACGTTTCAGCAGAAAGGGTGGTGAAGGGGAGGAATGAATTACCAGAGGAGGTAGTGGAAGCAAGGATGTTGACCACTTTTAAGGAGGGGTGGGACAGGGTACAAAAGAGATTTAAGACCGGAGGAGGCAGTACTGTGAACTAGGGCTGCCCAGATGCCTTTGTCGAATATTTGGCCGAATATTTGGTATTCGGTGCCCGTTCGGCCATATATTCAGCTGAATATGCATATTCATGTTCTTTTATGAAAGGACAAAAAAGGCCAAGAGCCCCAACATTTTTCTCCCTAGAGCAGATCCAAAGTTATACTGTATAGGGAAGCCCCCTTTCCACATCACCCTCAGCATCCAAATCCCACTCCTCCCCACTCACTACATTTTGAATTGGCATTAATTTCTTTTTATAAAAAAAAAAAAAAATAAAAAATAAAAATAACTGCCATGATGAGTGATCAGCACATCCCACCCGCCTCCATGGCCAGTCTCCAGGTTTCAAGGTCTGTGATAATTTTATTTCATTGTTTTAGAAGGCATCCCATTACTATCTTCTGTGTATGTAAATACAGCGAGTACTCAGCAGAAAGGTATCTAATCAATAGGCGCGCTGGTGCTAACAACCAGTGTAAGCATTTAATTAAATCACATCACCAAAGCAGCATTTGTATGGTTATTTTGCACTCCTTGGCCCTCTGTGCAGATCGGGGCAGGGGAGCACACAGCACGTCAGTTCAAGGGTGTTGGGGTTAGCTGTTGGGGGTGGGGTGTTGCAGTTTCATTGGCGACAAGGGCGGTCCAGTCATGGCTTCCCATAGCCTGCAGACATAGGGATGTAGATGTGGTAATTGGGGCCATAGGTGTATTATTCCTTGGACCTTGTAAATACACTGTACATGTGCATAAGTGGCTTTAAGTAAGATTTAGAGCACTGGTATCAAAAGAAGGGTAGTGGGGCAATAACGGATGGTAGTAAAAGGCAAATTTGGAGGATTTTATAAAACAAATTAGGCTGATGGCTACAAATATAGGGTGGTGGTGAAAAACTATAGAGCGGTGGCCCACTGTGCTAAAATAATGAATGGGGAATACTGTCCAGTTCAAGGAAGGGTAATCAAATGAAGGATGGGGTGCTTGGGTGGGTGGTTCTGGCTATTAGTGGGAAGGATGGTCTGGGTGGAATCCATCTCCTGGGAGGGTGGTCATATGGGTGCTAGAAGATTGGTTTGGCTACAGTGAGGGTGGGTATTAAAGGATTCCAACTGCAGGGAAATTTTATCAGAGGCTGGTCTGGAGGCAGGCAGGCAGGGTGGTTAATCTCAGGGGTCGAAATTGGCACCAGACCGCTAGCCAAATGCTAGTAGATTTTGTAACGGGTTAGTAAGATTTTCATTCGACTAGCCCTGCAGGCTTGTACTACAGAAGGCAACACTTCAGTGTGTACACCAACTGGGCAACTGCTGGCTAGTGGCTGCAAAACTTAATTTTGACCCCTGCAATCTGCAGTAACGGTGGTGCAGGGGATGGTGTTACAGCTGTGGTGAGATTGTTAGCTGGGGTGTCTGGTCTGAGGGCAGGGGTGGGCACTGAGCTTGCGGGGACCTGTTCCGTGAGTAGGGAGGGTGGTCCCTGGGTTTGGGCCCAACTGCAGGGAGGGTGGCCGGCTGTTGGGATGCAGGTTGGGGTAGGTTGAGGAGTGGTCCAGGGAGTGCCCTTAGCTTGGTGGGAGTGCCCTTAGCTTCCAAGATAGGTAGTGTCTTCAAAACAAGACATTTATTGCAGTGGAATAAACAAAAACAGACTTCATATGACAAAACAAAAATAAAATAGAATTAAAGCAAAACAAAATTCTCCACAGTTGCATCCCTGGGTAGATATGCTATTAGGCTCTCTAGGACACAGCTTGGGTCAGCACCCAAGCATCAACTAACTAAGCTTTGAGAAGGTGCTCTTTCTCTCTCCTAAAGCTTTTTTCTCTGGGCTCATCACTTCTAGGAGGTCCTTCCTGGTACCACATGACAGCCAGGATGCAGACTTCTGCAGGACAGTTATACCTTCCCCTCATTTCCTCCAGCTGTCCGTTTACTTCCTGCCTGTCTAGTGCTAGGAACTCAGTGGGACCTCTGTCACAGGAGTGACAGAGCCAAAGACTTCATCTGTGAGTGCTGAATATTTTTTCTTGGACAAATTCAGCAGCGCTATTGAGCACTAACACAGGAACCCCAGTCTCAGCCTTGCAAGCTGCACAGATGGGCTCCCTGCTCCCTCCTGCCTTCCCATGCTTGGTAACCCCCCCACACACAGATTTCAGCTTGGGGTCTGGGAACTAGTGGAACACACCTTAAGAGCCTGCAGGAGACCTGCGGTCGTTTAGTGCACTGCACTACGCCCTGAAGCAGGCAGCCCAGGCTCGACTCTCCTCCACGCAACAAGCCCTCCTTCTCACACTAGGAGCCACACACACACACACCAAATGGAGCAACATTAACTGGGGGCTTGAATGAGCAACATTCATCGGGGGCTGGGGCCAGCAGATCAGCACTAATTCGGCCCGGGACCGTTTGCTGGATCTCACCACAGCAACCTCCTCGTCGACGAGCCCTAAGCGAACTTCGGCTCGTCGATAGTGTCGGATACCCAGAGCTTTCTCTCCGATCGATGGCCACTGAAGACTTAGGCTGTTGACCCACCTGCCAGCTGGAGAGCCACACAGTCTTCTTGCGCTCTCTGACGCTGTGAATCTAGCTTTCGAATATTCACGCTCTTTTGCAGGTGGAGGGACAGGCCATTCAGAGCAGAAAAGGGGGCACAGCATTATGCTGCTCATCGACGAGCATCACCTAGTCAGCTCATCGACGGAACACTTCAGGGTGCACCGAGACATTAAAGGAACTGCACTCTACACAAAGTTTTCAAACTCGATAAAAATCGTGAGCATGTCCTCAGTAAAATCAGACAGGTCCCCCCCAGAGGCAGAAAGTGCCACAACTGCAGAACACCCATGCTGGTCACATTTGCAGGGTCTCTGTGTGCCAAGTATGACAGCAAAAAGTCACAACCCTTGAACGAGGCAGACAAGGCATCTGCCTCCGAATCTCAGGACCTACAAAACCAGCCCATCAGTCAGGGCCTGTCTTCCACCTCAGATGGGCGCCGCCACTTGGCTAGGGCTGTAGCTCCAGACTTAATAGAAAAACTGAACAGGACCTTCGCCCTCAACCCCTCATATTTTTATGTCTTTCGGCAGTCTCCGGAGCCCAGGGCCCATGGGAAAGCCACCTGCAAGTGCATCCCCTCCCCATCCTCAGATGAGGACACTCCACACTCCTCACGACACGACAGGAGGTGATGCAGATCCAGGGACGCCACCGATGGAAAGCACAGACAGGACAGGTTGCCCTCAGTGTCTGGCTATTCATCTCCAGAGGAGGGGGAACTCCCAAACTCTGATTCTGACTCTGACTCCTCCCCAGCCAGAAACTTTGATTTGGACGACCTGATGACTACATCACTCTGAGTTGGTGGAGGGGTGTGGAAAATCTGAGCAAAGGGGTTCCACTGGAGCCACTGCAGAACTGATTTTTAGAACAGATGCCAGTCTGTTTAGTTGGGGAGCAGTCCAGGATCAACTACCCACTCGGGGGACTTGATCCAGGAATAACATTTCTACATAAATGTTCTGGAAATAAGGGGGTATGCCTAATGCTTCTTCATTTTCAAAATTGGCTGCCATTAAAATCAGTGAAAATAAGGGCAGACAATATAGAAACATAGAATTTGACGGCAGATAAGGACTGCTTGGCCCACCCAGTCTGCCCATTTCCCTACCTACTGGATAAGCTGCAGATCCTAGTTAACCAGCAGCCTACTTCTTCCTACTCCCACCCCCTAGAATTGCCTTATGGCTGTCCCATGCATGCTTGAATTCCACCACTGTTTTTGACTCCACAACCTCCTCCGGAAGGCCGTTCCATGCATCCACAACCCTCTCTTTGAAAAAATACTTCCTTAAATTACCTCTGAGCCACCCCCATCTTCAAATTGTGCCCTCTTGTTCTTGCACACCTCTTTTTTTGAAAGATGCTACCCTCTTGGACTTTGTTGATTCCCTTGAGGTACTTGAACGTTTCTATCATGTCTCCCCTCTCCCTCCTTTCCTCGAGGCTTTACATATTAAGCTCCTTAAGTATCTCTTCATATGTCTTCCAGTGCAGACCCTGCACCATTTTAGTTGCCCTCCTCTGGACAGCTTCCATCCTGTCTATGTCTTTGCGGAGATTGGGTCTCCAGAACTGCACACAGTACTCCAGATGGGGTCTCACCAGCTGTCTGTGCAGAGGGATAATAACTTCCTGTTTTCTACTGGTGATGCCTCTCCCTATGCATCCCAGTATCCCCCCAGCCCTCCTTGCTGCCCTCTCACATTGCTTGCCCACCTTTAGGTCATCTGATATGACTACCCCCAGGTCCCTTTCCATTTTTGTTGTTGTTAGTATCTCACCCCCCATTGTGTACTTTTGCCCTGAGTTTTTGTTTCCCAGGTGCATTACCTTGCACTTCTTAGCATTGAATCTAAGCTGCCATACATTTGACCATTCCTCTAACCTTGCCAAGTCTCTTCTCATCCTTTCCACCCCACCCTGTGCATCAACTCCGTTGCAGATCTTTGTGTCATCTGCAAAGAGACATACTTTTCCTTCCAGTCCTTCTGCAATGTCGCCTATAAAGACTTTGAAGAGGACTGGTCCTATTACTGAACCCTGCGGTACCCCACTAGTAATCCTCCTTTCTTCTGAGTGGACTCCATTTACTATTACTCTCTGTGTCCTATTCTCCAGCCAATTCTTTACCCAGGCTGTCATCTTGGGACCCACTCCCAGGCTGGCTAACCTGTATATTAATCTTTTGTGTGGGACTGTGTCAAATGCCTTGCTAAAGTCTAGGTAGGCCTCTAGGTAGGTATCATAGACTTTGATTAGGCCCAAGTCTGTTGACTTCATCAGTTCATCAGGTAAGTCATGTTCCAGATCAAAGACCCAAAATCTATTTGGTCGGTGACTGAGATGAAGAGGGCCAGTGATGAGAGTTTAGGCCACTTGACTGAAGGCTAGACTGGTTCCACCACATTATGTACCATTTTTTATTCATAATGTTATTAAATTGCAGAGATAGATATAGAAGGGGGTTGGAAGGTGGAGGCAAATTTACAAAACGTAATAAATTTAGTTGCAAGTCTAAATGCTTTCCAAGCACACACAGCACATAAAAAAAAAAAAAACCTTATCTGTGTCCGAGGCCATATATACAACACATATACACTACAGTGTTGTCAGTAGGTAGGCAAGTAGTGCCTGCTGCTGCACCTCAGTAACAATGAGAAGCGAACGAAGTGGCACTGCTTCTCCACCACCATCAGCCTCCTCCCGCTCATCATGGCTGGAACTGCTGCCCCTCTGCTGCTGCCGACAGCCACCTCTTCTAAATCCTGACAAACCAGAATGCACTGGAATCGCACTCAGTCATGGGAGAGAGATCAGTGGGAGGGGGGAGAGGATGATGACCCACTGCAATTGGGGGGGGGACACTACATGAGTTGCGATCTGAAACCAAGCAATAAAAACCTAAAATGCTGCAGCGGTATGACTTTGTCTCTCTCTCTTCTCTCCCCAACCCCGGGCTTGCTTTGTCTCCCTCTCTCTTCTCTTCTCCCTTCCCCCTTCAGGCTTGCTCCCAGCACCCTATCGCCTCCTTCCCAAACTCATTCCGCAGCAGAGGGGGGGCTCTCAGACTTGGACATCACGGGAGCGTGACTGCTGCTGAGTTAATAGTCAAATGTAGGGAGGGCGACAGAAAAAAAGAATTTGGGGGTCTGGAGAAAGGAGGGAGAAAAAGGAAAATGGACTCTTTAAATTCCTGACTGGACCACTCTTCGCCTGTTCCTTTTTATTAAAAAAAAAAAAGTTTTTTTTTTTCTGTTCTTTGTGTAATTTCAACCAATTCCCTTCTTCCTTGGCTTTGGATCATTTAGTTTATTTTATCCGTAGGGGTTTGAATGATCTTTTCCGAAATCTGAGTTGAGTGTGTTGTACCGGTGGGGAGGGCTGTCAGAAACGTTGGGCTCCCCCTTTTCGCAAGATGGGGTTGTTTTTTTATTTAGCCTCCTCTCTGAAAGTGGCGGCAGGCAGCTGTCGATGGGCATGCAGCCACTCAAGCGATGCTGGTTGTGGTCGGCTGGACTACTTTCTCTCTCTTCTGCAGCACCCTGTTCAATGCGGGGGGGGGGGCACTCTGCTGCTGCAGCAGCTGGGTCCTGACTACGACAATGTGATTCTCTCTCATCCACAGAAACAAAGTGGCGGCTGTTTCTTCACTCTATCAGTGGTGGTGATGCAGCCCTCATAGTGGCTTACAAATAATCAAAGAGGTACAAAGTGCAGGGATATTCTAAGAGAAGCCTTTAATCTTCTGTGGTGGGCAGAGGATAATCTTCTCTCTCTGTCGGCAGTCCACCTACAGTAGCAATAGTGTTGAACATTCAAGCAGACTGACTAAATCGAGAAAATGTTCACCCGGGAGAGTGATGGTTGAACCTGGCGGTGATCGACCTTCTGTTCAAGAGGTTCGGCTGGCCTCAGATCAATCTGTTTGCCTCCAGTTGCAGTGCTCAGAATCCATGGTTTTTCAGCCCATCATTGGTGTCCACAAGCGATGGCAGTGGATGCTCTGTCCCAGGAAAGGGCCTTCAACAGAGCATACATCTTCCTTCCACTGCCTCTTCTTGCCAGGGTCACACACAAGATGATAGTCAAAAGGAAGTTTTCTTTTAATGGCTTCAGAGTGGCAAAGAAGATCATTGTTCTTGGATCTAGTGAATTTAGCTCAGCAAGCACTGTTTTGCTTTCCTGTATAGGGAGACCATGTACTGAGCTTTGCCCATTCCCAGCCTCAGTTCTTCAGGAATGGTTTTGACTAAGTTCTTTCTTTGTTTTAATTTATTTTTAATGCTTTTTCAAACATACATTGTACATATGAAAATAGACTTAGTTCCAAGCACAGAAACTGTGCACAATATTGTAATATCAGTATAGAACAAACTTGTCTTACAGTGCTACCACATAAGGGGTCTCACAAGATTAATAAGTACCTAAAACATTTGCTAAAGTCTGAAATTAGCCATCGTTACAATGACAGGGTCATCAGTCTGAAATTAATTCAGAAAGTTCATTCCATGCTTTAGCATGTGTAAACGTCACTTGAATGACATTGTGTGACCTGGTAATGTCCTAATAGTATATTATACAATAATTTTTCAGATATAGGAACCTGGGAGTACGCTGCCTCTTACAAACAACAACAATTGCTGTAACTTCAGAATGAATAAAGAAATAAAACAACTTTTAAAAGGGCTCTTTGCAACTGGGCAAATAGCAAGTTTTATGGTAATTAAAACAAGGCTCTCTTTTCTGAACCATGAGGCTTACCTAATGTTTGTAGTATGTACGTATATCTGACAGAAATTCTGTTCAAGTCGCGCTCTGCTGGGTATTGGGTTGACTGTCTACCCTGCTCCGTACGTAAAACCAGTGTCTGCACACATATAGCATGCTGATCTGTCACAAGGTGGGGGCCATTTTAACTCACTGGTTCCCACTGTGAGTCTCAAACCATGCACGTAGCAGGGCCAAATTCAAAAAAATTTTATTAGAATTTGTCTGGTAACTGCAACATCTATTGCACCACTGTACAGTCAGATTTAATTAATAACACTCCACCTGCCCTGCAACAACAGTATAACATTCAAAGAAAACTTTTTTTTTTTGAAGACAGTGCTTTATTACTCTTCTGGTGGAATATTATTTTATAAACATAAGTTCATTTTCAGTCATTTCCCTCACCCTCAGACACAGAACCCTGATGATGTTGCACAGAGTCTCTTTTTAGTACCTCTAGTCTCTTCCTGGCTTCACCAGTGTCAGTATATATGCAAGTCTTGCCTGCATATACAGTACACAAGCGGGTGGAAAACTACAAGCCTGATCTTACCATTTCAAAACTTTTTCACCACTGCCTCGTGGCGAAACGACTGTCTGGGGCCAAACAGCAAGCTGTTCTATTCTTGTAGTTGAAGCAGGCCCTTCTTTTTAGCTTCTGCAAGAATGTTATCTCTCACTTGTTGCCCCATACTCAATGAGGATAGTTCAAGGTTGCTCCACATTTGGTGGCTTTCGTGCAGAATTTTTGCAATATGTTTTAGCATGCAAACCTTAAGATCCAGTCCCAGTAAATTATCAAAAAGCTGCAATAAAAAGTTGTGCAAATCAGTTTCTTCCACTCCCTCAGGATTCCAAGGAGTCACACATTGTTGCTCTGAGCACTGTTCTTGTGGTGCTCAAGTCTCAGTCTCAGCAGCTTGTTTTTGGCTATAACCCCCATTATGGTTACTGCTGTTTGAGCTGCTGAGTCTGTAGCTGCTTTTACTTTACTAGCCACTGTTTGGATTTTCCCTTCCATAGTTTCAAAGCAGGAGCCTAGGAGCTCCATCGCCTCGAGTAGTGCTGAATTTGAAGGTTCCCTGCCCTCCCCCACTCTCCATTGCTAACCCTCTCATCCCAGCCTGCTTGGGTAGTTACTGCTGTTTCTGTTTCCTGCTCTCAGGAGGTGCAGCTGCATGAGGTCTGACCATCTTTTAACAAATTTGGCATCCTCAGACTCTCCTCAATAAGTTCTATCTCTGTTCAGTTTTTATATTGATAAAAGGGCTTTAAAGGAAAACTACACCCTCATATCTTCTAAATATTATTTGTTTTCATGTCAACAGACAGCTCTTTTCATGTAACTGTTGAAGATGTATTCAACTGCTTTAGTTAGTTTTCACAGTTCATACTAGGCCCTCTTACTGTCCTGGGAGACTCTATTTCATGGTTGTTGAAATCTCATTGTTCCTGAGAGCTGCATTAGCACATGAGAACATGATGCGTAATCACCCTTAAAACTCCCCAGTATGTCTATCTGTTTAATCAGTCTTCAAAGAAACAAGTTACAAGAAGGTGTGAAATACTACATTTACCTTCAGTGAGCTTTCCAAATTATCTGAGTTATAATGCAGGTTTTTCCCGTTTAATCTTTATTCAGTTTATGCGTTTCCAGAGATTTTGCAGGGTATTTGTTCTTTCAACATAGAAATACATGATATAAATGGTTGATTTGACATCATGTTCTCATGTGCTAACACAGTTCTCATGTACAATGAGATTTCAATAACCATGAAATGGAGACCCTCCACGGCAATCACAGGGGCGACCATGAGCAGTGAAAACAAACTAAGGCTAACACATACAGCCCTAACAGCTACAGGAAAGGAGTTGTCTGTTGACATGGAATCAAATAAAATTTAAATAATTTGAGGGTGTAGTTTTCCTTTAACATAATGTTTTTGCTTTTAAGAGCTCGATGTGCAGGAGCTCCCAGTTTCTGTTGGTGTCAGCTGCCCTTCCCCCGACTAAGTTATTTCACCTACTGTGTAGCATAATCAGTTTTAGGTTTCCCTTCATAAATTAAAACTAAAGCTACAACACAATTAAAGAGATGAACAATGCAACTTGGTATGTTAAATTAGTGTATGGTAAAATGCAATGTTAAGAAAGTTAGAAAAAAACTTGTTCTTTCATCTGATGCACAGCAAAATGGGTGCTCAACAGTTACTACACATGATAAAACCCAACCCATCCTAAACAATGTGCATCATCTTTTCCAAAGCCCTGCTTTCAAAAAAGTCCTCAACCCTAAACTATTTGCAACAAATGCATAATGTATGGGAGCCTCTTATTACAGATGGAATTTGAGCATTCCACAATGTTGTTGTACCATCGTTGTGACATCAAGAGGTTGTTATACCCTCTTGAGTATGTCACAACAATGGTACAACAACATCTCACTGTCTTGCATGGAGACAGCTTGTTCGGTAAATATCTCAAATTGAATGGCTTTCAGTGCTGGTCCTCTGAGGCTCTCCAACAGTCACTTCCACTTTTCTACCTCCAAACATTGCCGTTCCTGCACACACAGTATCCATAGTCCATCCATGCCTCAAGGTCATCTTCACCTGCTATGGTAGGTTTGACTCCTGAGAACATTCTAATTCTCTGTTACAGATCCAGTCCAGATGGTGGCACGTCTTGACGTATAGCATTCTTATATATTATACCCACTTAATTCTTGCACCTGTTTATGATATTGTTATGATAGTACTGCATTTTGCTACTTGTTCATTGTTACTTTGTAACCCCTTGTTCTATCCCACCAAGTTTACACTTGGAAATGAGCCTAGGCTCAGTGTGACTTTCCCAGTTATCAGTTTTAATTAAACAAACAAATAAAAATATCCAGATTCTTCACTCACTGTTCTGGGTGGTACAGTCACCTTGTCAACAAGTAGCTTCTGGATCACAGTGGCTGATGTTTTTTCAGCCCGTAACCACCTATGGAATCTTTCCTCAAACCCTTCTGGACAATGAGGGACATCGAGTTTTGGCACCTCACGTGCCTGTGTTACTATAGTCCACTTGACACTATTATCCAGCACTTTAGTGGCATCCATGAAAATGCTATATTCCAACAGCACCATCAGAGTCCTTGTGTACTATCGAGCAAATGTTCTCACGTGGTAACCTTGTGACATTTCACTATGGTGAACGCAGATTGTTCCTTGCTGGTCTGGTGGATGAGACTCCCAGCATTAATACCATCCTTAGAGAATCCAGGTCCTCAGCTGTACACCAGCTGACCAGTTTGTTGCACTCCATTGCAACTTTCAAAATTTGGGGGGAAGGGGTTACCAAAATGTTCCTGATTTGCACTGAAGTCCATGTAGCTGACCAAATGGTAAACAAGAGATCCCAACAGTGCCTCAAAAAATGTAATGGAGTCAACACAGATAGAAACAGAAACACAGAAACATAGACTTTGATGGCAGATAAGGACCGCTTGGCCCACCTAGTCTGCCCAATTCCCACCTATCTGATAAGCTGCAGTTTCCAGTTACCCAACACCCTATTTCCTCCTACCCCTCACTAAAATTGCCTTATATCTGTCCCATGCATTCTTGAATTTGAACTGTTTTTGACCCCACAACCTCCCCAGGAAGGATGGAAGAGGGTAATATTTCTCCCTTATAAAGGGAGACAAGAGCAGTTGTCAGGGGTGGTATGCTACTATGGGAAAATTATTATGGCACAACAAATGGCCGAGGATATCAATGTCACCATGTGGAATGTTAATGGACTTAAAAATGTTGTGAAAGGAAAAAAGTTCAAACTAGACTTAAAAAGTTAAAAACCAGGGTTGCTTTACTTCAAGAAATGCACATCAGCCAATGAGGCAGAGAAATTAAAGCAATCTTGTTGGGGGCACATGGATCACGGCTGTTCATTCGTCCAGGGCTAAAGGAGCAATTTGGCTGTTTAGGGGCTTTCCAAGAAGTGTGCTATCATCATACTCAGACCCCAGGGGAGGTGTGCCCCGGCTCAGGTGCAGTTAAATAATGGGAAGTGTATGGCTATTGGTTCTATTTATGGCCCTACCATAGAAAATCAAAGATTCTACCATAAAACTGCTCCTGGACATGGCACCCTTCCGTGGGCCCATGATATTGGTGGGAGGTTTTAATTGTATAGAAGACACTGTTTTGGACAGGTCCAATTCAGCCCCAGTGGCATTATCTAAAAACACTCAAGCCTTACAAGAGATAGTGAAAACATGCCCTCTCATAGATATATGGAGACATCATAACCTGACCAGCACAGAGTACAGTTTTTTTTTCCCCACATGCCCACCAGACATATGCTAGGCTGGGTTCCACTAAGCTGTGGTGACAAGAAATGTGTTGACCAATGGCACAGCGACAGCACAACACCACCAACCGGTGCTGTGCCGTTGCTCGGGAACCAAGTGTTTTCTGTGGGGGAGCCCCCGCATCCCCCCCCGAACTTTAGATTTCTAACTCCAGTTGGAGTTATTTCAGGGATGGGGGAAAACACCTCACCAGCAACAGTGTCGAACGTGGAGACCATCACAGTGAACTGCCGAAAATGTCGCTGTGATGGTCTTCGCGGTATTCCCGATGCTGTGCAGTCAGTATACCGCTAGGCTGGAGAGGCTAATGGTGTCATCGGCCATCGTACTGCACATGGAAAAGGTGGCTTATGAGTCAATACTGGTCTCAGACCATGCACCATTGAGGGCTAAACTCAGGGGGGGATGTGGCGGAAGCAATGAGACCTTGGAGGCTGGACCCAACCCTTTTAAAAGACAATCAGTTTGTCAGGCATATCCGAACAGCCATTACCGAGTACTTGTCCAATAATAAAAATGGGGAGACAACCCATGTAACAAAGTGGGAATTAATGAAAGCTTTATCTGGCCCAGTGGCGCTGAGGGTTGAGGCGCTGGATGCCACACCTCGCTCCACGCTGGCGACCCAGGTTCAGGAACGGACTCAGGTTGCTGGTGGGTCGGTTAGGGGGAGTTAGGCTTGAGCGTACCACGACAGCTCGCCTACTCCGGGGAGGGTTGAGGCCACAGCCCACACTCTTGTATAACTCCGAGTGGAGGCTCGGAGTATTACAAGCCCCTAACAACAGAGTATGGGCGGCCGCTACACAACAGCATGACATCGGCGCTGAATGCCTTGCTGTCTGGGTCATACGCTGTAAAGGTGGGAGAAAAAGGGAAAAATGCCTGCCAGAACCGGGAAGACAGGCTGCGTGGAGTGTGCCTCTGATGTGCCCCTGCTCGCCTTGCCACCTCTGGACCGACGAAACAGTATGTAGCCTGGGGCATTAAAGCCCCGCCCTATCCCCGCCTGGGGGTAATCCACGGCTCCACAGGGATACAGAGGTGGAGGTGGGTACAGCGGGAGGCAGGAGGATGACTCCTTAGCAGCCCCGAAGGGTCGGGGCTGGCAGGATGTGGAGGGGATAAACTATGATTTAAAAAAAAAAAAGAAAGCTTTTGTCAGGAGGCAGACCATTTCATACGCATCTTTTAAGGAAAAAACAGAGGAAAGGGAGATTAATACACTCGAATAAAAGATACAGGAATTAGAAAAAGCCCACATGTCCCATCCCAGTCAGGAGTTGTTTCACAGGCTGCGGCAGGCAAAATGGAAATATAACTCTCTTGGCTCCTCCATGCTGGAAAGGAGCCTCCTTCTGGGGAAGGTGGGTCCCTACTTTGATGGGGACTGGGGAGGCAAACTCCTGTAATGGCAGCTAAGGCAGAAATAGGGGGCAACCTAACATTAAAACCATACAAAGTAAACAGGGGGTGCTGGTCATAGACAACTCATCTATTGGTTCAGTATTTATTGAATTCTATAGGGACCTGTACACCTCAGAGGCTAACCCCACTCCACAACAGTTAGAGGATTTCTTTCAGAAGGCCTCAATTTCCCCCATCGAACAGAACCCTGCCGCTGACTGAGCCTGTTATCTGTAGAGGAGATCTCAGCTGCAATAAGAAGGTTAAAAAGTGGGAAGGCTCCAGGCCTGGATGGGCTGCCTGTTGATTTTTATAACATTTTCCTTCCGGAGATCTTAGAGCTTCTATAGGACATGTGTTTGGAAAGCGTGCAGCAGGGACAACTTCCCTCCTCCATGCATGCAGCCACCATCATGGTACTCCCAAAGCAGGGCAAGGACCCTGTAATGTGTTTATCTTATCAGCTCATTTCACTGTTTGACATCAGATTACAAAATATTAGCCAGAACAACAGCTGCAAGATTGCCAAACATAATCCACCCAGACCAGAGTGGATTTGTGCAGGGGAGACAGGACAAACACAACATACAGAAAACACTCAACATAATTCATCATTGGGCCAAGACTCGACATACATACAGGGCAGCGGTGCTTGCACTAGATGCAGACAAAGCTTTCGAATGCATGGAATGGGAGTACATGTTCACGGCTCTCCAGGGCTTTGGGGTTGGGCCATACCTGTGGTCTTTAATCCAGTCCCTGTACAAAACACCAACTTCTCAAATTCTGATGAATGGATCCCTGCCTCCATCATCTGAGTTGCAGAGGTGTACGAGACAGGCATGTCCAATGTCTCCTCTCCTTTATATTGTGGCCCTCGAACCCCTGGCAGCTGCAATACGGAACCATCCGGACATTATGGTGTATGGACAGTGGGGGGAACAAAAATTGGCTCTGGTTGCAGATGACCTGCTGCTATACCTTAAAAACCCCAAAGTCAGCCTGCCATGTATACTTACCCTACTTAAGCAATATGCCCAGTTGTCAGGACACAAAGTCAATTGGTTTAAGAGTGAACTTTTACAAGTCGAGGAGATGGGAAAGCAGGCCCTGATAAACAATGATCTGGGAGTGCAAGTTGTTCCTAAAATTAAGTACTTAGGCGTCTGTCTTCATCTCATCAAGAGTTACGAACCTATATTCACTGAACAGTGAACAACTGCTCACCAAGCTGATGTAGGAGTGAGAAAGATGGATAGGCATGCCCCTTATGGTATATGGCAGAGTAGCTACCATTAAAATGGCTAGCCTACTTCAGTGCCTGTACCTGTTTCAATCCCTCCCCTGCCATACCCAGATAAATTCATTAGAGACTTAGTCTTCTCCTCAAATTTATATGGCGCAGGAAGAATGCTAGAATAAGTAGAAAAGTCTTTCAGCAACCTGCAAGTAAAGGAGGGATGTCGATCCCGAACTCTATACTACTGGGCATCCAAACTAGCATTTTTGCCCATGGGCTCGACTATGACCACTCCGGGGTGGAAGAACATTGAGGTGGGGGCAGGGGGGATATCTAAAGACATGTACTTGCAGTTGCGAGGCACACCCAAGCGGCACCAGGGACATATACTAACCCCTTAATGAGAACAATGCTGAGAATATGGGGAGCTGTCCATAAACATGTGGGGGAGATGGAGGTACCCTCTCAATATGCATAAATTTGGGCTACTCTGAAACAGATGCCTCAATATAATGTATTTCTGCATGGGGGGATTGCTTAGATGGCAAAGTCTGGGCCTGGGGTAAATTACACAATTGTATGAAGGGGGTAGATTCCTCTCCTTTAATAAGCTAGAGTACCTGGCAATTAGCAGCCAGCGACATATTTATATATCTCCAAACCAGGAATAGAATCCTAACACTATTTAAGGATCCGCAGAGACACGTGTCAGAACCCATTTCTGGAAGAACTGTTCAGACCAGCCCAAGGTGGACCCTTGTCTGTATACTATAATATCCTGGTAAAGGGAACATCTGATCCCATGCTCTGTACCCAAGTAGCCTGCGAAGCTGACCTCGGGGTAGAAAATGACTCCAAAAATATGGTGGAGGGCAGCTCGCCATCTCGACAACTGCTCTAAAAGTAACAGGCTGCCGCAGACCCAACTTAATTTCTTACATAGGACATATATTACATTTGTGAAAAGACATGCCATGGACCTCACCAAATCATCAATATGTCCCAAATGCCAAGTCAAAGAGGGCACCTTTCTACACATGACCCTTCTGTGCCCCAAAAATATTACCTTTTTGGCATGACATTCACAGGATAATGGGTAGGGTTGTGCATATCACTTCCCCTAAATCCCAATTGGAATACCTTTTTGGGCAGACCCTAATTAAAATAAACTTGGGGGAAACCTACCACTGTGGTCGTTAGCTCTCATCAATGCCCGCATAGCTCTAGCACAGTGTTGTATTGCAGAAAATCCCCAACCATACAACAATGGGCTAATAATCTACTTAATTGCTTAAAAATAGAGAAGGCCCAAAGCACAGTTACAGGAAACAGTCAACAATTTGACAGAATTTGGTATGAGAGCAAGCTCTTGAATTGAACACTTTTTTGTAGGTGAGAGGGTATAGATCACCTGGATGGAAACTGGCTGTCCCTATGAGACCAAGGTGTGGAGTGTGACCGCAAAGATACTGAGTGCCAACAACTAGATAAAGAGGAACTCAGGTACTCCTAACTCCTAGCGAGTTTCAAATGCGAGTAATTCAATACAAATGTGCGATGATTGTTTTTCCTAGCATATTTACTACCTACTGGTGTAGAAATGTTTAGTGATGTATTTATTATTTACCATTGTTCTGTATCCATATATGTTTAGGGCAAATGTTATAATGCCCTTCATTATTTTTTGAGTTAATCAATGCCTGATGATTTTTCAATAAAAATATTTTACAAATGTAACCCCCTTGTTCCCAGTGGATACAATAATCCCATTTAGAATCAGTGGTAGGCAGGGAAGGCAGCTAGTGATTTACCAGTAAATGGATTTCACTCTGTCCCTCTCTCTCTGCTTCTGGTCTCAGCTGGGAGCTGAAGAGGTGATGTCAACTTAGAACTCTTGCAGCAGCATAAGCCACACATTTGTTGCTGTGAGTGGGGAATTTAGAATTCTAGAGTTAGTTCGAGCTGGAGGCTGCAGAGTGCTGCAGCAGCTCCAGCAGCAGCTCTGAAAGAGAGCTACAGTCTGGGGCTGCAGTGTTCCAGTTTTCTCACCCTAGTGGAGTACAGCATTTTCCAGCTTTTGTGAAGTGGTGGAAATTGTCTCCATGGATTTCCTGTTCTTCATCCCAGGTTGGCTGGAGCAGGCTGCCAGAATGTTAAGGGCAATCCCTTGATTCTACCAGGACTTTGCGAAGCTGCCTTGTGTGACAACTTCTTGTGAGTACTTTTGTTTTGTCTGAGTCTGCCCAGGAGTACCTGCATTTAAGGTGAATTTCTCTGTCAAAGGGACCCTGTCACCTAAGACATTTAAAAGTTGGCTGTCCTCAGTGGAGTCCAATATGTGACTGTCCATGTGAGCAGAACTTTTACCTTTGACACCTCTGAGGTGTTTTGTTGATGTTAAGTGTGAAATACGTTTGTAGAGAGCACCAACAGTAACTTTCGATACAATGTGAGGTGTATTTTCCAGAGGGATGGCCGAGTATGAACTTGGAAACAAAAGGTGGGAGACCCCCCCCCATCTGGAGTGACCAGTTTAGCACTCCAGTTTTGGAAGGGCTCCTGAGTTTTCTGTCAGTGCATGAGGCCAATGCCTGAAGAAGCTTCTACACTAGTAGAAGCATAGAAACATAGACTTTGACGGCAGATAAGGACCGCATGACCCACCTAGTCTGCCCATTTCCCTACCTACTGGATATGCTGCAGATCCTAGTTAACCAACAGCCTATTTCTTCCTACCCCCCACAAGAATTGCCTTATGTCTGTCTCATGCATTCTTGAATTCTCACACTGTTTTAGACCAAACAACCTCCTCAGGAAGGCTGTTCCATGCATCCACTACCCTCTCTGTGAAAAAATACTTACTTACATTGCTGCAGATCCATCCCCCCTCAATCTTCAAATTGTGTCCCCTTGTTCTTGCACATCTCTTTTTCTGAAAGATGCTACCCTCTTGGACTTAGTTGATTCCACTAAGGTACTTAAAAGTTTCTATCATGTCCCCCCTCTCCCTCCTTTCCTCAAGGGTATACATATTGAGCTCCTTTAGTCTCTCCTCATATAGCTTCTCTTGCAGACCCTGCACCATTTTAGTTGCCCTCCTCTGGACTGCCTCCATCTTGTCTATGTCCTTACAGAGATGGGGTCTCCAGAACTGGATGCAGTACTCCAGATGGGGTCTCACCAACTGTCTGGATGGAGGGATAACAACTTCTGTTTTCTGCTGGCGATTCCTCTCCCTATACATCCCAATATCCCCCCAGCCTTCCCTACTGCCTTCTCACATTGCTTGCTAATCTTAAGGTCATCTGATATGATTACCCCAGCGTCCCTTTCCATTTTCATTGTTGTTACTACTTCCCCCCTCATTGTGTAATCTTCCCCTGGGTTTTTGTTTCCCAGGTGCATTATTTTGCACTTCTTTGCATTGAATCCAAGCTGCCATACTTCTGACCATTTCTCCAACCTTGACAAGTCCCTTCTCATCCTTTCCTCGCCTCCTTGTGTATCAACTTGTGTCATCTGCAAAGAGGCATACTTTTCCTTCCAGTCCCTCTGCAACATCACTTATGAAGACATTAAAAAGGACTAGACCCAGTACTGAACCCTGCGGTACCCCACTAGTAACCCCTCTTTCCTCAGAGTGGACTACACTTACAATTACCTTCTGTGTCCTGTTGTCCAGCCAATGTTTTACCCAGGCTACCACCTTGGAAACCACTCCCAGGCTGGTTAATCTGATTATTAATCTTTTGTGTGGGACTATGTTAAATGCCTTGCTAAAGTCTAGGTAGGCCATGTCCACAGCCCCTCCCTGGTCTACTACTTTGGTCACCCAGTCAAAGAAATCAATTAGATTCATCTGACATGACCTTCCCACTGTGAACCCATGCTGCCTTGGGTCCTGTGCCCCATTGGCCTCTAGGTACTCAACAATTCTTTCCTTTAGAAGTGATTCCCTCACTTTTCCTACCACAGAGGTCAAACTGACAGGTCTGTAGTTTCCTGCCTCTGTCTTGCTCCCACTTTTGTGAAGGGGAATCACATCCACCTTCCTCCAGTCCTCAGGTACCACACCATCCTCCCATGATTTGTTAAAAAGGGTAGTCAGTGGTGTCACTAGTTCTCCCCTTAATTCTTTTAGAATTCTGGGGTGAATTCAATCAGCCCCCATTGCTTTGTCCACCTTCAGTTTTAGGAGTTCTTTCAGAACCCTTTCTTCTGTGAACGGACTGGGATCGACCCTTATCCAGAGTACTTCTGTTAATTGGATTAGGCACCTCCCCCTCCTCCTCTTTTGTGAATACTGAGCAGAAGTATTCATTCAGAATCCCTACTTTTTCACTGTCCCTCTCTGCCCACTCACTGTCCATTCTATTCAGCCTCACTATCCCTCCCTTTGTCTTTCTACACTCCCTGATGTACCTATAAAAGGTTTTATCCTCCTTCTTAACTGAGTTGGCTATCTTTTCCTCAGTTTGGGCCTTTGCTATTCTGACATCCTTCCCTGCTTCCTTCTGTCTTAACTGGTACAGTTCTCTGTCCTGCTCCTTCTGTGTTTCCTTATACTTCCTAAATGCTATCTTTTTCTCCCTAGCCTTCCCTGCCACCTCTTTTGAGAACCATAGTGGCTTTTTCTTTCATTTTGATTTGTTTATTTGCTTCACACAAAGGCTTGTTGCCTCTGTGATTGCAGTTTTGATGTTTCCTCATTGTTGCTCCACCCCTCCATCTAGCCTGTTTGCTAGTACTTTTCTAAGGCACTCTCCCATCTTGCCAAAGTCAGCCCTCCTGAAATCCAGAACCCTCACTTTTGTATGGCTTGACTCTGGAATGAGTTTATCATAAACCACACTGTTTGGTGGTCACTTGTTCCCAGATGGATATCCACTTCTAGATCTGAGATCCTCTCACTGTCCTCATTTGAGAGTATGAGGTCTAAGATTGCTCCCTCATAAGTGAGTTCCAAAACTAGCTGTCTGAGGCATGCCACCTGTAGGGCATCAAGAATGGCCTTGCTCTTGAATGTGACTGCAGCAAAGGTGCTCCAGTTAACTTCTGGGCATATTCGGATCCCCCATCAACAGTATCTCCCCTTTCTCTGCCATCCTAAGGATGCCTTCTATCATACCCTTGTCCATTCCCTCCCCCTGACATGGGGGTCTGTATACAACCCTGTGCAGATTGTGGTGCCATTTCCAGTCTCTAAGATGACCCACAGTGCCTCCTCTCCTCCCTGTTTACTCTTTTGTTCTGTTGCTTTTATCCCTTCCCTTACATAGACAGCTACTCCTCCCCCCCTTCTCCCCTCCCTGTCTCTCCTGTAGGTTGTGTACCCTGGTATGTTAACATCCTAGTCATGGTTCTCTGTGTACCATGTTTCTGTGACTGCTACGATATCCAGGCATCCCTCTTCCATCAAGGCCACCAGTTCAGGGAGCTTGTTGCCCAGACTATGGGCATTGGTACTCATTACTCTCCATTTATCGATGCCCTTACCCCTTTTTGCCCTATCCCTGTCCTTATTGCCTTTGTCATTTTCTCCACTTACCCCTGCCCTTCTCCCTATCGACATCTCTATCTTGGTGTTTACCTCACTTACTACCCTGATTTTTTGGGGGGGACTAGGATTTTCCCTGCTCCTTTCCAGTGCCTCCCCCTTGGCTGGTTTAAATACTTGCCAATGAAGCATTTAAACTTATCACCTAGGATCCTGGTTCCCCTTCTGGACAGATGCAGACTATCACGCCAGTATAGGCCTGCATCACTCCAGATGGACCCCCAGTCCCCAATGAAGCCAAATCCCTGAGCTCTGCACCAGTTTTTCAACCACTGATTGAATCCCATGGTGTGAAGCACCCTAGCCTCACCATGCCATGAGACAGGCTGCACCTCCGAGAAGGTTACCATGTGTGCTACTTGTTTAAGGCCCCTTCCCAACTCCACAAACACTTCCTGCACTGCTTTGATCCATTTCTTAGCCAGGTCATTTGTCCCTGGGTGGACAATGACATCCAGCTCCCTCATCTGTGCAGCAAGTGGGTTTTTCTCCAGTCTACCCCAGTGAATGGGTTTTTTCCATTTTGAGCCTTTTGTGCTCCGACGTGGTCAGTGTGCCACAATTTAATCCTATGCCATATGGGAAGTGTTCGAGTACTGTCCGTGTGTGCCAAGTCCAGAAGAATGTGTGTGTTCACCTGTGGCTAGTTCCACATTTTCTACAGGGCAGCAGTGGTCATTACGCTTCTGATGAAGGACTTGTTGGTCCAAAAGCTAGAACACTTTGTTCTTGTTGTTACATCTATGTTGGTCCATTAAAAGGTACTAAATCATTTGCTTCTGGACATTTTCTACAGTAATTCTATGCCATATGGGACTTCCAAGTACTGGCCGTGTGTGCCTAGTCGAGGGAATTTGCTTGGTGTGTTTTACCGGTGGCTAGTTCCACATTTTCTACAGTTATCCTATGCTATATAGGAAATCTGGATTTCTGTACCTGAGATGTCTGCATTTACCATATATGTAAACCCTTGGGGGTCCATCTTTGCTTTGTGTGTTCCTACTTTGTTACGGAATAAAGACACCGTGTGGAGTTACTTGGGTACCCCTGTCCAGAAGTGCAAACCTAGCATAGCCCTGAGCAAATGTTTTCTCTCCAGGACCTGGGTTATGGCCATGGTATTGGCTCCACCAGATGTGTGCCTAGTAGCTGCACTTGGTTTGTTTTGATAATGTCTACTTCATCTGCATATCCCACCTTGTCTATGGTGACAATCAATGTAACCCCCACCTCTCTTTGTTCCCCTAGACTGTGAGAGGTGTGCCTGCTGGTTAAATAAGGGGCCAGTGGGGGTTACACACACAAAAAAAAATAAGTAGTGTTTCCATAACCTTGCCCACCACTGAAGTCAGGGTTACAGGTCAGTAGTTTCCTGCTTCCTCCCTATTTCCACTTTTGTGTAGTGGGACCACATCTGCCATCCTCCATTCCCCCAGAACTTCCCCCATTTCTAGTGAAAGACTGAACAGGGCCCTCAGAGGCACAGACAGTTCCTCCCTTAGTTCCTACAGTATCCTGGGGTGAACCCCATCTGGCCCCCTTGCCTAGTCTATTTTTAATTTTGCTAGTTCTCTGAGGAGTCTGTCTTCTATAAAGGGACTAGTGTCCACATCCCTTCCCTTAATGCCCTTTTTTACTATCTGTGGCCAGTCACCTACCCTTTCGTGGGTGAATACTGAACAAAAGTACTTATTCAGTATGCCAGCATTCTGCTGGTCCTCCTCCACACTTCCCCTTCCCCTTTAAATCTTACTACCCTTGCCTTGCTTTTCTTCTTTTCACTTATGTACCTAAAGAATGTTTTATCCCCTTTTTTGATGATTTGACAGTATTGCTCCATTTGTGCTTTAGCTCTTCTATCTTCCCTGCCTCCTTTTGTTTCTTCTAATAACTCTCCCTATCCTCTTCGTTCTATGTCATCTTGTACCTTTTGAATGCTTGCTCCTTTTCCTTTCCCTTCTCTGTTACTTCTTTGGGGAACCATAACAGTCTCTTTCTTCTGTTGCTCTTCTTAACCTGCCTGACACAAAAGTTTGTTGCCTTCTCAATGGCCTTCCTTATTATAGACCAATTTTCCTCTACCCCATCCTTATTTCCTATCCCTGCTAGGGCATCCTTAAGACACTCTCCCATTTCTTGAAATCTGCCTTCCTGAAGTCCAGGACCCTCATTTTAGTGTGGTTAGGTTCTGCCCTGGTCCTTATGTTGAACCACACCGTACATTGATCACTAGTCTCCAGGTGGCTTCCCACTGTGACATCAGCAACACTGTCCCTGTTTGACAGTACCAGGTCCAATAACACCCCTTCACGAGTGGGTTCTTTAACTAGCTGCTTGAGGAATGCCCCTTGCAGGGAGTCTAGGATTTCTCTACTTCTAACTGATCTGCTGCTCCAGGGATGCTCCAATCCATAGCTGGCTGATTGAAGTTCCCCCTAGCAGTACCTCACCTTTGTTAGCCATCCCTTGGATTTCTTCTATCATATCCATATCTCCTTCCTCTCCCTGTGCTAGAGATCTGTAGATCACCCCCATCCTAATAATGGCACCCCTTCCCTGTATCCAGGTTGACCCACAGTACCTCCGCTTTACCCTGTCCTAACCCTGTATTTGTGTAGCCTTTATGTTCTCCCTCACATAAAGAGCCACTCCTATTCCTTGCTTCCTTCTCTGTCTCTTCTGAATAGCTCATACCCTGGTATGGCTGCCTCCCCTGGTTTTCATTGCACCAGGTCTCTCTAATTGCTAGTAGGCCCAGGTCTCCTGCTGCCATGGTGGCCTCTAGGTCTGCCATCTTACTGCTCAGACTTCAAGTTTCCAGGACCAGGTGATCTCCCTCGATGCACTGGGGCCATGGCATAGTTGCAGCAAGTCCTTCTCTTTCTGGTTTCTGTTTCTTTCCTTCTCCACAAGGCCGCTGGCATCAACTTATAGACAGCTGTTGTCTCCTGGCTCAGTCAGGCTTTCTCTGACATCCGCATTCAGCAAACAAACCTCCGATGTGCACTGTGTAGGTCAGCTTGTGAAAAACAAAGTCCTATCTGCCAAACCCACCCCATCTTGTCATCCAGTCCTGTGTGTGGTGATAACCAGGACTAGGCAGTGGTACTGGCTGGGCAGCTTCCCAGACTAGCTGAAGTCACAGTTCAGCTTTAGCAGGGCTGTGGCAGAGCAAACATCTACTTCAAGCCACAGCATTCAACTTTCACTTTTGTGCTGGGTTAGTACATGATTACTTCCTTTTCTGTAGCAGAAGTACTGCTTCTCTCACTTCCACAATGTCTGTGACAGATGTGCAGTCTACCTTTGCAGTAGCCCCACCAGTCTGCTTCTCAGAAGATTCATTCCCTTTAGGATCTCATGCAAACTAAATGGGTCTTGGAACAGCCCCTGTCATTCAATGGGAAATGTCAGCACACCATTGGTCCACTAGCTGTCAGTCATTCTAGGGCCAGACTCTGGGGAATGATAAACAGCCATCAGGTGGTACAGCAGCTGTGTGGTTTGAGACCACTGTGTTTTCAACACTCATTAAGGAATCCTCAAATGCAGGTGTGCAGGGGAACCATGAAAATGATGGTTGCTATGAGACCCAAGAGACAGAGCATGACATGGGCCAAAACCTGGTCGCTGTATCTCACCAACAGTGTTTAGGCTACTAAGGCCCTGTCACTGGGGAGGGAGGGAGGAAAGCTTCACCTGAACTGTTCCTAGCACCACCTCAATGTATTGGAATCTCTGACAAGGAACCAAAACTGACTTTTCCACATTCATCAGCATCCCCCCAACTGTTCAGCAGACATCTAATCTGGTGCAGAGTGTACTCCACCCTGACTGCCAAAACTCCCTTTAGGAACCAGTCATACAGCTACAGGAAGACATAGCTTCTCCTGGTGTAGTGCCATGGCCTCTACAGCAAAGCATCTGAAGACCAGTAGCACCAGTGACAATACAGACTTGGCAATGTTGCCCTTCCAGGCGAAACTTGACAAACTGCCTTTGGGACCTCCTGATTGTTATGTGCAGGAAGCATCCTGCACATCCAGTGTGCACAGTCAATCCAGCCTCCAGCAGGAGAAGGAGCCCAGAAAGAGCATGCAGAACATTTTGTATGCACGTTTGTGAACCCTCTGAAGTCCAGGATAAGCTGGAAGCCTCCATTCTTCTTGGGCACTAGGAAGTACCTGGAATAGTACTTCTGGTTCATATCTGATTGGCAAACTGGCTGAATGGGCTTTTTGATTTATTTGCACAGCAGTGCCTGTCCCTCATGTGTCAGTACAATTAAGCATATGAGGGAGTGGAGTCAAGGTTGTAGTAGTGTCACTGGGAACTGTGATACTAGTTCCAGGGCATATCTTTGCTGGATGAGAGTGATTGATGGCCCCTTTTACCACATCCCTTGAAGGCTTTTGTAAGGGGCCCCCATTAGCTGCTGCTTTTGCTGCTGGTGTGGCACATAACCCCACCCCCGACCATGGCAGAGGGTAGCTTCAAGAACTTCTACAAAAGGAACCCCCTGTCACTGTCATGCTTGGGGTTGTATGGCATCAGGCAGCAAATAGTCATCAAAGATTTTTCGGAGATCTCAAGTTCATTGACACTGACTTTAACCACTGGCTCAAAGAGCTCTGTGCCCTCAAAAAGGAAGTTCAGGATCCACTGCTGCACATCCTGGGCAAAACTTGCAACATGTAGCCAGAAGTGGTATCTTAAGCAAATGCTAAAGGGGACTGCCCTGGCTAGAGGCATCTAAGGCATCACAGATGACCCCCAGATATTTATCAGCATCAGAACACCGAGACACGTAGTTATGGGCTTGTACCTTCAGAGGCATGTCAGAAACAAAAATGGCAAGGTATGTGTTTTCCATGATGTGCAGTTTTCCAAGCTCTGTCAGGAGGTGTGGTGCTTATCTTCTGGGAGGCTCAAAACCAGTAATGTGCAGTCATGATTACCACAGAAAAAGTTTCTGGGTGGGTAAAATATTATTTCTTACCTCTAGGAGCCAGATACTGCTTTTCTGCTTTCCTAGGGACAGCTGGCAAATTGCAGCACCTATGCCAAGCAGTCAGCATGGCAGCCTTCAGTACAGTGTGAACAGGAAGGACAACCAAAGAGGAGACACTTCCCTCCTCCAGAAAATCACACTGATTCTTTTAGAAGAATGTTCCTGCAAGTAGTAATTCAAAGTCTCTTGAATCTGCCTCATTAGTGTCTGAAAGGTAAGGTCCTTTGGAGGAGAACAGGTCCCCTATAGGACTGTATTTCCACTGCTGGAGAATACAGTGGAGCCAGACAAATCTTTCTGCCCCAAAGGGTGAAAAAAATCAGAATCCTCTTCCCTCAATCTTTCTCCTATTAAAGGAAGACAAGATTGCACTCCTCGTCCTCCTCCTCTAGGGGAACAGTCTGGAAGCCACAGGCCTTGGAAGGGATGCCTGAGGAAAAACAGCAGGTCCAGCCATAGGGAACTTGAAAAGACAGCTGAGGAATTATCTGAGGCAGAGAAGGCAGCAGCCTTTTTATCAGACTGGAGAATGATGCCAGACACACATGGAATGGAAATGATGACCGGACAATGTGGCCATCACTGTTAACAACGTCGTCAATGGGCTCATTAACACAGTTCTACAACTGGGAGTATGGGGTATCTTTTGTACTGGATTTGAGATTTTTGCAGAATGGGGTTCTGACCTTGCAAAGAAATAATCCACTTGTTTCTCTGGCCTACCAGATGAATCTTTGGTCTTACCATCCTCTATTAAAAGCAGGAATCTGGACAACTGATGGATGAGGGAAGCCACATCAACTCACTGATGAGTGGCCTTACCAGGGCTCTCCACTGACAACTGAGAAGAATCTGACTTGGTGGATGATTTACATGGTGACTTTGATGCCACCCCCTTTTCATCAACAATTTCTGCAGACCTGGTGGTAGTGGAATCTGTGACTTGGCAGGCACTGAACCAAATCTGGTACATTTGCAAGAGAATCTCCTCCATAATGTCACACCTTTAGAACTGTAAGCTGTCAGTATCAGAACCCCTCTGAACCTTTTGCCTCGCTGGAACACCCCATGTCAACATACAGCAGCACCACCTATATAACATAGGTGGCCCCATACCCCCTTAGTTTCCCTCCAGGGACAGCCTTGGAGTTGTACCATACTGACAAGTATCGGAGACCTGAACCCCAGCAAGGCTAACAGAAGTCAGCAGTTCTGAAAAGAAAAAAACACTATTTTAAAGGGTGCAGATAAAGGAGAAGATGAAGCAAGTAGTAATGGGCACACATCTTCTACAAAATGCCATCTATATTACAGAAGGAGATATGTGGAAGGGTGAGCTGTGGCTCTATGAAGGAGAATCTACTGTTACTGGTAGAGTTTTGGAGCAATTCCCAAGCAGTACAAAACAACAGAGCAGAAGGAATGAAGGCATGAGAGCAAGGATGTATATGGCCCTTAAGACAGCAGGCCTCGGAGGATGGTAAGACAGAAACCAGGCTGTCTGTGGATCACCAGATCTAGACTGCATTTTTTTTTTACCAGGAGAGACACACTAAGCTGAAGCTTGTTTACAGGTGCAATCTGGGAGCACAAGGAAGTTAAGTGACTTGCTCGGGATCACATATTTTGAAGTGGGGGCCGTGGGATTCAAATCCAGGTCTCCTGGTTTGCAGCTCAAAGCCTTAAACCACTGCGCTATACTGCCCCTTTGAGGCATTGTTTAGTATTGGCAGAACACCAAGTGGTGACAGAGCATTTCTCAACTACTGAGACTGAAAACAAACAACAGAAATGCCATGCCTTGTGTAGCATGCCCACAGACATCACTGGGAAGCTCCTTACTGTGTTTTAAGTAACAAACAAAACAAAAAAAAATAAAAAAAATACAGGATGCAAACTATTTGGAAAGACCCTGCTTAGAGATGGAGGTGCCCATCATCTTGGAGTGAACAAAACAAAAAGCTGTTAAGACTTTGTGCAGTCCAAGCAGAATCATAAGCCTTATGGACATTGAACCACAGCAGGATAACTTTGGCGCTCTGAAGGGAAGGAAACAAAAACACAGGAAGGTGGATAGATGGGTTTAATGTGAACTCAGAAAACATCTTATGAACAAAAACTTCCTCACATACTTCTTGAATTTACCTCTCATCAATCACCAGTCATGCCTTCCTTGTGATTGCACCTCTATTTCTGGTCAACAGGTCCTTGAAATAAATCCTATTTATATCCCTAAGGAACTTACAAGTCTCTATCATGTTCCCCTCCCACCCTCATGGCCTCCAGCAGATACATGTTCAGGGCCATCAGACAGTCCTCGTATGATCTGCCCTGCTGCCCTTGAAAAATAGGTTACTCAGCTGTAACCACAGCTCTAGGAGTGGTATATACTTCACATCCACACATTGGCAGTTCCACTGTAAGTACTGATCTGTTGGAATGTCTTTAAGCTAAGCTCCTCTCACTACCTGGGCTGTATATCCTCTGTATCAACCCTGTGATGTCAGATTTTGAATGCTGGAAGCAGGGATCCATGTGCCACTTGCTAGGGGAGGCCGGCTGAGTGGTGTGGATGTGAACTATATACCACTCCTAGCGCTACAGTTACAGGTGAGTAACCTTATTACGGCTGCAGTAGGCGAAGCCTGCAGATGTTTTGCATGTACAAAAGCAGTGATGTCATGTTTTCTGTCTGTGGAACTGACTGAAGGTGTAAATAGTCTCCTCCACCTTACCCTCCTCCAAGCAATGTTTTCCACCCTCAAATAAATACGCTTTCACGTTAGTCAATGGTTGCAGGGTAATATTTTCTTTCTTAAATGGGTGGTACAAGAACTGGAACCTGAGTAGTGGGAGGCAGCATTAGTTTTTTTGTGGGGAGTAAAATCCACCCCCACCTCCACCCGAGAAGCTCCTAAAGATCCACCTGCACTTTTTTTTTGATTCATGTGGGAGGGGCATGAGGTGGCTCTATCATGCTGGAACAAGACACACTAGTTTGGGACCTGTATCAAGCAACAGAACAAGTCTGTGCAGTGATCAAATTGTGGATCCACTGCATTTTATTAAGGACTAGGAGAACAGAAGATACTTAATGCCTTTATTAAGGACTAGGAGAACAGAAGATATTTAATGCCTTCAAATTGACTTAAAAACCCTTGGAGGCTGGCCCAGTGGTGCAGAGGGCTGAGGCACTGGTGCCTTACCTCAAACCACACCGATGACCCGGGTTCAGGAATGGACTTGGGTCACTGGTGATTGGCGGGGGTGGGAGAGGATTGAGCACCTGAAGGACTGCTCTCCTCTCCTGGTGTGGGTTAGGGTGATGCCTCACTCTGTAGCAGCCCCCGCTGGAAAACGGGAGCACTACAAGATGCAGCATGACATCAGGGGCGCCAGGAAAATGGAAAACTGTCCTGGATTGGCCAGGATGATGGCAGACAATCTGCCGACACCACTGAAGAACTCTCGAGGAGCCTGACTGCCTCAGCAGTGCCCTGGGGCCAAGAGAAAGTGTGTGCTGGCTGTCACTGGTGCCTTACCCCTCGGAGGAGGGGGACCCACTTGGCGAAGGGTTATGCCAAGCTACCCCAGGGTCGGCTGCGATCTGAGGTAGGGGGGTCCAAGGGAAAACAGTAGGTGGATGTCGGAGATCATGGCTGCCTGAAAGAAATGGCAGATCTGGGGCACGTCAGAGGGAATAAAGAAATAATTAAAAAAAAAAACCTTGGAACAAATGATTATCAGGGCCACCTGGAAACAGTAATTGAGTGAAACTACAGCTCCCAAGGAAAACAATAGACACAGCATTCTAATTTACAGTAAGTTGAAAAAGCCACAGGTTTTTCTTAACCGTTTATATACTAAAAACATAAAATTCAGCTTTTGGGATTAACAATATTTGTTTACCATATTCAGTATATATATAATACATATATATATATATAGAATTTGTCTTTTTAGTAGTTTCAAAACGTTGAAAGCATTGGTGTTAGTAATGCATTTAGAAATACATTTTAAAATTGTCTTTACAATTAAACATGCAGTTTCATGTGAGGGCACATTGCTGGGGGGAGGGGGATCAAATTATTTTAATCATGAAGCACTGGTGTTAGTAATGCATTTGGAAATACATTTTTTAATTGTCTTTACAGTTAAACATGCAATTTCATGTGAGGGCACATTTTGGGGAAGGGGGTTCAAATTATTTTAATCATGGGCACAGTACTTGGTAAATACAAACTCTGATGATAAAGTGTCTTTTTCCTTTTAAGCTTGAGAAGTATGTATTAGAAAACATTGAACAAGAAAACAATTGGTGATTTTAAAAGCTATTCTGATCATAGCTGATATTAAAAAAATCTCAACTGTATTTTTTATTTGATCAGGGACACTAGAAACAGGATGTTAACATTCCTGATGGTGTCATACTCCCTGGAACCTGTTAGTCAGGTTTCTTTATTACATCTTGTCCCAGGCAATCTTCCCAGAGTGCAGTTTGCTCTATTGTTTAATAGCTCTGGGAGGAGGCCAGTGTCGTGTTATGTTGTCACTGATTTCAAATTAACACCAGACATTATGGCAGCCAAAGGAGACACACTGAGTCTTAGGGTATGTACAGCATAATTAATATATTTTCATATGCATAATCTTTCCATTCATGTTATTGCTAGACATACTGTAGCTAGCTTGGCTTGAGGAAGGGTTAACATGATCAGGACCCCTTAGCAATTGAGATGCATATGCAGCAAATAAGTCCAGATGTGCTAACTTACCCTACAACTGTTAATTGTCCACGTCTGCATTTTCTTCTTGAAATGGTTACTTTTGCATTTATGTTTATTTTTAGATATTTAATATTCTGACCATGTGGTTATGTCATGGACCATAACTGATCTCCAACCTTAACACCTCCCCGTTGCCCCAACTTGCAGAGAAGATAGTGCTTGTAGACAAATCTAATCATTTTTCTGCTGTGTTCTGGTGTGTAGTTTGTCTTTTTAGTAGTTTCAAAACTTTGAAAGCATTGGTGTTAGTAATGCATTTAGAAATTCATTTTTTAATTGTCTTTATAGTTAAATATGCAGTTTCATGTGAGGGCACATTTTTGGGGGGAGGGGGTTCAAATTATTTTAATCAGGGGCACAATACTTTGGTAAACACAGTCCTTTGATGATAAAGTGTATTTCTTCTTTTAAGTTTGAGAAGTGTGTATTAGAAAACATTGAACAAGAAAACAACTGGTGATTTTAAAAGCGATTCTGATCAGAGCTGACATTACAAAAAAATTCAGCTGTATTTTTTATTTTATTTTGTCAGAGACACCAGAAACAGTATGTTAACATTCCTGGTGGTTTTATAATCCCTGGAACCTGCTATTCAGGCTTTTTTTATTGCATCTTGTCCCAGGTAATCTTCCCAGAGTGCAGAACTTGCATAGAAGATAGTGCGTGTAGACAAACCTAATCATTTTTCCGCTGTGTTCTGGTGTGTCATTTGTCTTTTTAGTAGCTTCAAAACTTTGAACTATTTCTAAAACAAACCTGCATATCACATTTGCCTGCATTCTGAGCACATGCTTATGAAACTGTGCATATTTGTACTCCACTTCTGCATCGACCTCATACTTTCCTAATATTCCCATTATCACAAGCATAACTACCTTGCCCTTATCAAAAGTGACCCCCTCTGAAAGTTAATATCACATTTTCTCTAACAGTCCATCATCATTACACCTGACTTCCTGACATCAACACATTGCTTAAATATAACTTACATCACCTCATGGACAAGAACCCTGTTTCTCTTAAAAAAAAGAAAAAAAAACAATTAAAAAACAAAACAAACAAACAAAACAAACCTGTGTAAATAATCCCAAGGCTGAACATATGCCAGCCATTACTTTTTCATGTACTGCCACCTCCTGTACCATTATGGGCATTTGCATATGTTTCCCTTGATGCTTTGCATTATTGTATATGTGCAATTGTGTTTTCTTTAAAATTTGGCTGTCTGGCCAATATCATCTGGGATAACACTTACATCAGTGACATTTGCTCTGGGGTTCTTTTGTAAGCTTCCTATTCCTTCAATTAAAATGTACACCTCCATATATTTTCCTAATAATGTGTATGCCTTCCTTAGAACAGAAACTAAAACAAATCTTACTACTTACAAATCCTTGTGTTGTTTCTCCATACCTCCTTATCAATTCCACACAACTTCACTAACTTCCGTATGCAGCCATGGTGGATCAGACCAGAACATGTTTTTCTAGGGGCATGGATACAGTTCACTATTCACACACTGGCAGATTTCCAGCAGTTTTCTAGGAGGAAGAGGTAAGGCATACCCCTACTTGGCAAATAGAGATTGGAGAACCAAGGTCTTAAAAGCAGTATCCCAACATGACTCAAGGTCGATGCTGTAATGGGAAACAAAGGTGTGTGTGCTAACTTCCAGCTAGCAGCCCTGCAGACCTCCTGGACAGGGATGTCACTGAAAGCAGCCACCAAGGCAGCAGTATATCTGGTAGAATGAGCCCTAAGCCCTATGAGAGACTCCCTACCAGCCAACCTACACCAGAGGTCGATGCAGGATGTGATCCACCTGCCAAATGTCCACTTAGCTGTCAGTCTGCAAGGTGCAATTTCAGTGCATGTCACAAACAGCTGGCAAGCCTCACCCCGAACTCCAGCTATGTGCTCTACATAGTAAGAGAGTGCCCTCCACAGGTCCAGAGTATGGAGCCTGCAGCTGGCCTCTGAAGATGGGTTGGTAAAATATACCAGAAGGTTCATCACCTGGTTAAAGTGGAACTCCGGTACAGCCTTCGGGAGGAACTTTGGGTGGAGGAGAAGGGTGACCTTGTCCTTGTGGAACACCAGATATGGAGACTCCACCGATAGCATCTGAAGCTCACTGATCCTTCTGGCAGAGGTGATGGCCACCAGGAAGGCTGTCTTCCATCTCACACCTGTGCACTGGCTCAGAAGGCTTGCCCATAAGCATAGCCAATACCAGCAGTAGGTTACATGCCGAAGGTGGTTCATGCACTGGAGGAGACAGGTGGTCCAGGCCCTTGAAGAAGTGCCCAATCACCTTCTCCTGGGTCACTGTCGACATACTAGCCCACATCCAGTATGCAGAGATGGCCACCAGGTGTAGTTTTATGGTGCTCACTCGCAGCCCCAGCTGAGAAAGGGACCAGAGGTACTTGAGGATACTAGCCACAGGGTAGGCAAGGGGATAGGGCTCCTTGCCCAGACACCAAATGAAAAACCTTTTCCATTTACAGGTGTAGCACCAGCGAGTTGACTCTTTTCGGAGGCCACCACAGCATGGAATTTCTCCTTCGAAAGACCCAAAGCCTAGAACTCTAGCCCCTCAGGAACCAGGCTGTGAGGTGCAGGGACTGAAGGTCTGGGTACAGGACCTTCCCCTACTGACTGGTCAGCAGTTCTGGGCAAAGGGGGTAACTGCCATGGAGATCTGCTGCTGTGGCTGAGTAGATCCAGGTACCAGAACTGCTGTGGCCAGTATGGAGCTATCCTGATCATCCCTGCTTTGTCCTTTCGGGCCTTGACCTCTATCTTGTGGATTGGGGGAAGGGAGGAAAGGTATACATGAGGCCTGGGATCCAGGGCCTTGCGAAGGCATCCCTCAAAAGTATCCCAGACTGGGGGGGGTAGGCACAAAACAGCTTCAGTTTTGCATTCTCCTAGGAGGCAAATAGGTCCACCAGAGGTGTGCTCCACAGGGAGAACAAGTAGTTTACCAACTCCTGATGCAGGGACCGCTTGTGTGACGTCTCTCCCACCCAGCTGAGAGCATCTGCCAACTAACTGTCCACTCTAGCAACTGGCATTATCAAGCACTCCCAGCAGGGAGTGAACAAGGCTGGCCATCATCAAGGCACAGCTTAACTGACAGAGACCCAGAGAGGAAGTGGTGTAGACTTTCTTGGCCATGTGGTCAAGCTTCTTCGACTCCTTGTCAGAGAGCCTGTCCACACCCCATGGTTTCCAGACTTCCAGAAAAAAGAGTCCGAGACTAGATCCTCGGCTGAGGGGTGGTTGGAGAACCCATAAAGAGAGCCAGTAGGGAGTGTATACTTGCAGACCATATGGGCATAGGGTGCCAGGTAGGATGCTGCCTAAATTCCAGGATGGGATGCATAATGGCCTCAGCTATGGATAAGGCAACCCCTGGTTATATGTCCCTATAGAGGATGTCCATGAAAGGGTACTTAGCCCTTTTTTGTGCAGGCTCCAAGGATACAGACATGGACTCCAACATGAGTCAGAGTAGAGCCCCAAATAACACTGGACCATGGTCGATAGTCAACTCCATGACCGACCCACATTCAAAAGTATGCATCCTCAATGACTGCATGAATGAGCCATGCAAGTCACCCAAGGACTCCTCAAAAATGGCCCTCGACCACTTGCTACTGTGGACTACCTTAGAGTAATCTGATTGTGTGATTTCCACCAATAGCTGTGGGAGTCCTTTGTCTGGGCCCCCCATCAAAGGCTGCAGTAGAGGTGGCTCCACAAGCAAGGGTGGAGAGACAGGTGTCAAAGACAACTGTGTTTGGTGGACTGGTGTGTGGGCTTGACTGGCACCTTCAACCACAGTGGTCAGGGGTTGAGCCCTCCCTCCTGCCATGGCCCACTACTGCCAAAGGAGTCCCTCATAGCACTACCTCATGCAATGGTGGAGCCATTCCTCATTTGAGGACGAGGAGGATGAGGAACATTGACAGGAACACGTCCCAATCAAGCAAGACCAAGAGCGTAAGTGCACCTCGACCTAGGTCTCAACCTCAGCTGCTGACCTGAGGGCCAATGCCAGGGTGAAGCTACCAGGGGTGTAGTGTAACAAATATGCACTGGCTTCAGTGGAACAACCTTCAATGAGGCTGGTCCTGAGTGGCGCTGGTTGGGAACACCGACTGGTCCATGTCCTCCTGGGTGAGGACTAGGAACATTGGGGTTGTGTAGATCACTCTTTCCAACCTCCACCAACAATGGGCCAAGAAAATTCTCTACCACCTGACTGGCTGGTGTTGAGGTTGGCAAGCCTGACAGGAGTCCCATGGAGCTTGTGACATGGCCCTCGACCAAAGAAGGCTTGACACACATTGAGGAGTTAAAGGAGCAGAAGGAGTGTGATCTCCCCTGGTCCCACGACTGGCAACAGTGCTCCTTATGCTTCTTACCACAGTGGGGCAGCGCCAAGGCTGAAGAGGTGCCAGCCACAGCAGCAGTTCCCACCTCTTCCATGACTGCGAGTTGAGCCACTGACCCTACTGTGGCAGAGGCCTTCTTGCAGCCTTTTGACCTTAGATCCCAATCAGTGGGCTGGCCAAGGAGAAGCCAGGCCATGCAATCCTCCAAGGAACAGAGGAGAATCTTCTGCCACAGGCCACAACCTGAAACATTGTGTGTTGTCCCCAGGCAGTAAAGGCACAACACATGTGGGTCCCCCGTGACATCTTCTGTCGCCATGTGGTGCAAAATTTGAAGCTGGGACCTGTCTTTGCTTCATCGTGTTTCATCTTCTGTCACTGAGGCAGGAGCAGTACCAGGAAAGAAAAAATACTGAAGAAACCATCGAGAAATAAAGAAAATCACCAGTGGCGCACTTCAGGCCCTACAACACATGGAGCTGCAAAGGAGGATAGTGAACTAGTCCAGCGGAAAGGAAGATCTGACGTCAGAGGGCACAGCTGGAAGATATACTGCCAGGTGGTAGGAGGAGCTTAGCTTAAAGATGTTCCAACGAATCAGCACTTCCACTGGAACTGCCAACGAATCAGCACTTCCACTGGAACTGCCAATGTATGGATAGTGAATTATATCCATACCCCTAACATAATTTTTGTGACCCTTCACTGCACTGACTCCAGCTTACCTATAGGGATTCCACTAAGCACAGTACTCCAGGCGAGGCCTCGCCAATGATCTGCATAGGGGCAAGATCACATTCTCACTCCTAATGTCAAAAACCGTCCTTATACACCCCAGCATCCTAGATGCCTTGCTATATGCCTTTCTGCACTGGTTGATTAGCTTGAGTGAGTCACTGATGATTGGCAGGTCCCACTCCTCTGCTGAAGTGACCAGCTTAACTCCTCCCATCCAGTACTCTGTGCACAGGTTCCTATTCCCTTAGTGCATCAGCCTGCATGTCTTGGCACTGAATCTCAACTGCCAGACCTTTGACAACCTCTCAAGTCTTTGTAGATCCCTTTGAAGTTCCCTCACCCCTTCCTCTGAGCCCGCTCTGCTGCACAGATTTATGTCATCAGCAGAGACACATCTTACTTTGGATACCTTCCGTTCCTCAGTCTTATTACAAAAAAAAAAAAAAAAAAGGTGGTACATCAGTGTGTGGTCTGAAAACAAAACAAAATGGTAATATTAAAGAGCTAGTGTACTACCTGAAATTGATATTAGTTTTAAAAATGGTTGACTATTACCTTCCCTTTGGGTCATTAGAAGATTTTTTCACCTAATATTTGTAGGTGTGATCTGTGGAACAGCACTCTGCCTGGCAGCTGACATATCTAGTTCTGTTTCCCCCCTACTACATCATCAGCATTGTGACCTCACAGACTGTGACATCACAGCTACTCAGGAAGAGCCACGCAGTAGCTGCCAGGTCAGTCAGCAGTGATGTCACAATCAGTGAGGTCACAGTGCTGACGATGTAGTAGAGAGACTGGAACTAGATATGTCAGCTGCCAGGCAGAGTGCTAGAATTCACACATCCAGCATACTACTGTCATGTAGAAAACTATAATTAACAAATACAAAAAGAAAAATACTTCAGAAATAAAAAGTTACAACTGACTACTACTTAAAATTTGTAACATTTCCCAGTCTTCTATTTTTGATTCTACTAACTCTTTAAATGCACTTGGAAATTAGAAACTAGAGTTAGAATCAATGTTTCAAACATAGGTCATCTTTAGGAATTATTTAAACAAGGAAATAGCAAAGTTAGTCCTCTTTTAAATAACTCCTGAATAAGACCTATGGTTGAAATGTGATTCTAACACTATTTTCAATATTACTATTTTGTTTTGTTTTTGGTGTTGCTGATGAACATATTACATAGGAGAGATCCCAAGACTGGTCCCTGCGGCACCCCAGGCATGGACCCCAGTCCCCACATTTGATCCTGTTAACTACCACCCTCTGCTGCCTTTCCCCTAAACAGTTTTCCACCCACTTGAATAATTCCTTCGCTACTCCTAAGTCTTCCAGCTTTTTAACAGCCTCCCATGTTGCGAGCAATCAAAGGCTTTACTGATCTCAAAGTAGAGCAAAGCCACCGCCCTAGTGACCCAGTCAAAAAACACAATCATACTGGTCTGACACGATCTTCCAGACACAAAGCAATGCTTCTTGCTGTCCTATAGCCTACTATCCTCCAAGTAGGCCAATAGGCCTTTCTTCACAATTGTTTCCATCAATTTGCTAATGATGGAAGTAAGGCTTATCAGTCTGTAGTTGGCCAGGTCCTCCTTGCACCCCCCTCATGGAGCGGGACTATGTCCGCAGTTCTCCAGTCCCCTTGCACCATCACTGACTCCAGCGAGCTGTTAGTAGCTGGGACAATGGCCCTTCCTTCCGGGTCTGAAGCAAGTTCTCCAAGTACCCTTGAATGTAGGCCACCTGACCCATCTCCTCCCTAAGAGCCAATAACCCTTTCTCTATCCCTTCAGCTGTGTTCACCTCCTTCCCCATTCCCTACATCCTGTGAGACTGCCTTGATTCCACATTCTGGTAGACGTTCTTCATTCTCTACCATAGACACTGAGCAGAAGTAACAGTTTAGGACACTGACCTTCTGATCATCATCTTTGATTACCCTTCCCCCCTCCGCTAACCTTTCTATTCTCTTGAATACATCTAAAATAATTCCTTTTCCCCTCTCTTCACACTTTCTGTGATCTGCAGCTCCATGTCTGGCTTCGCTCTTTTTACTGCCACCTTCACCTCTTCAATTTTGCCTGCTATTCTTCCCATTTCCTTCTCCACTTTGTCCACCCGGTACCTTATGAAAGCCTTCCTTTTTGCCCTCACAGCTTCCCTTGTTCATTTCTGTTTAGTGACTTTCTTGGTGCAAGAGTCATCGCCTCTAGAATTGCCCTCTTGATTATTTCCTACTTTTCCTTTACCCCCTTATTTATTTATTGAGAGACTGGAATTACAAACCTTAATCTGGTCTACCCCAACCAAGTTCTCCCTGGCCCATTTTTTCATCCGAGTAAAATCAACTCATTTGAGGTCCAGAACCACTGCCCTTGAGGGGGGGACCAGAGCTCCCCGCGGCCATTTCAAATCTTATGGAATCACTGCCACCATGCCCACCACCTCCCAGTTGATAATTACCAAATCAAGGATGGTGTCCTGCCTCATGGATTCCCAAGTCACCTGCACCAGCAGACAGTCCGGCATCACATCCAGCAGTGCCCGATTCCTGGAGCTCCTGGCCACTGGGGTATACCTGATCGGGAAGATTCAGGTCCCCTACTATCATTATGTTCCTCTTTACTGCCCCCTCCTAGTTTCCTCACCCAAATTCTTTAACTACCTCCTCCTTTTGCCACAATGGTCTGTAGATAGAGATGTTGCGAAGTTTAAATTCGTCACTGAAGTTTCCACAAAGTGGCCAAAATTCGCATTTGTGGAGTTTCACAAAGTTTTCTCTCCTCTCAGCAACTTCGACTATGCCCAAATCAAGAAGTTTTTGCCATGAAGTGTGTAATTTCACCCACTAACAGAGGAATTTTGTCCAAGAACAGTAGAATTTCACCCATGAATGGCGGAATTTTGCCTGCAAATGGTGAAATTATGCCATTTGTGGTTGACATTCCACAGTTCGTGGCAAAAACTTCACACTTTGCAGATTGATCCACACTCTGCAAATTGAGCTAAATTCGCAGATTCATTCGCCGAGCAAATTTTATCAACTTCAACCATCTCTATCTATAGACTACACCCATCCTAACTTTTTTACCAGCAGTAATAGTTATCTGTACCCAAACTGAAACCACTCCCCCTCCTTCCTTCTTGACGGTCCCATCCTCTGTAGCTTCAAAACCATCCCTAATATAGTGTAATATGTAATTTTTTACTTCTTCCATGACTGGCACTGATCCCATGAAGGTAACAGCATGGTCACCTGGTGAGACCTGTTGGGTTTCCCAGTGACAGATCCAGTGGAGCAAGCCAGAAACTCTGAGGTAGACGATGATGCTGGCCACTTGGCATTCTCAATTTTTTGCAGGAGATGTTCTGAAGTCTTCTAGCAACATCTCTTTGTGGCCTGGTTGAAACTTTGACAAATGGCAGTTTTTCACGTCTTGTGAGAGGTCCAGGCAGCAAACACAAAACACATTAGTGGTGAATCTAAATATCTTCATACTGCTCAAACAGAAGTGAAAATGTGGAGGCTTATACTGGAGCATCAGTGGTGGCATGCAATAATGATAAAAGCAAGTATAAACAAAGAAATTGAACTTCAGTAGTCCAGAATTAATGAAAATGGTTGCCACAATCTGACAAGCAGCTGACGGTGGGAGAACAAACTGAGAAGGTATGGAGCTGCCCACGTTAAACAAGCAGCGCTGATGTACAGCAAGGTGAACGGCACCAGCAAGGCAAAGGTTTCTGAGCAATCCCAACATCAACAGCTTATAGTTTGAAAAGTATGGCTCTATGGATCAAGATGCTGTCGAAGAAGATCTTTGACCTCTCCTCACTCTTAAACAAAGTCTGACATCATGGAGAAAACTTCAGCTGCTCCTGTCAGTGGTTAGTGCAATTTACAAATTTTAGTTTCAAACCGGTCTTCTCAAATTTCAAGTTCAAAATTCTGAGCCCACTCCTTTTCTCAACTTGAGACTCTTTCAAAGGAATCCAGACATGAAACCACAGGACAGTGAAGATAAAGTGTTTGACTACATTGATAACCATGGGCCTTGCCCCCCTGGGGGTCCAAGCCCTCCTCTGTCCAAGTAGTAACTCCCACCATACTAGAAGCTCTGAAACTCAACTCCTGATGGTTCCACACTGCAGAACCTCTCTGGGACAATGGTCATTTGCCTACAGGGCCCCTAGCTGGTTGAATAGTCTCAACATTGAGATCACCTCTGTTCCCAAGCTAGGCCTATTCAAAACAAGGGTCCAACTCAATCTCTCTGCCATCAGCACTTGTAACTGCCTCACCTAACCAGCCCTCCTTACTACTCCACAGTTCCTGCCTAAGGTCTTCACATCACACTTTCTCTCTCCTTATCTTTCCTCCTCCCTGCTCCCTCCCCTCATCCCCTCCTCTCCACCCAGACCCACCACATGCACTTCTCTAGGTGTTGTGACAATTGCCCCTGGCATGCTACTACCAGTGTCTTACCCATCCTTGTAACCCTATTGTATTCCCTCTGCTGCCCAGCCTGTCTTATCCGAAATGTATGCATTTAGGTACATGTAACTGAGTGTTAATCTGTATAGCATGCCTAAAACTCATCTGCTCTGTTGTACTGTGCTGTACTGTTCTGGAATTGACATGGAACCTTTGTAAAAGAGCATCAGCTCAAAGGTACTTGTAATCCTAGAATCAAATAAATAAATAAATAAATGCCAGAAAACTGAGTTATATATCTCTCAGTATAAACAGTGGGTACTAGAGTAGAGACTTTTGTGTTACATAGTACCTTGAAGTCAAAAGGAACTCTAGCTCCATCGTGTACTCCCCCTCCCCCTGCTTCATAGTCAGGGATGAATAAATATGTAGTGTTATTGACTGAGGTGTCAAAAGGCTGAAACATGGGGCCACATGCCCCCCTTTCAAGTTCAGATCTCGGCACTGAATTGAGGTCAGTAAGTTAAATTCTTTAACCCACTCAAGAGACTAGTCTGCCTTGCACAGTACGACTTTGAGACACTGCAGTGTTGCAGTCACTCCTTGAAGTCTCAGTCGTCAGATGAAGAGAGCAGCTATAGCAGTGAGCCACAGAACAATGTTATGCTAAATGCAAGAGGTGGACCAGCTGAGTATGGTGAAGAACTTAACTTTGTCTTTCCCTCACTCATAGGAAAATCTGGGGTTACTCAAAGATAATGAAGAGTTCATGTAACATGATTAGACTATTTTAGAAATACGTTATCATGCTCAAATGTATGCATTCTAATTAGTTTTCACTTTTATGAACCAAAAACCAAAAAGATGTAAAATAAATGTAAAGTGTATCTATTAAAAAGTCTGTTAGATGTTTATATCAATTTGTTGCATTGGTCCATCCATAGATTGAGCACATCAATGAAATGTACAGCTCGATGTACTGTTTTTACATAGTGGGTGGGATATTCAGAGCAGTTGCGCCATGCGCAATAGGGATGCGCCCACGCAAGAGCAGATATGCACCACAGTGCGATATTCAGCAGGAGCGGCAGCGCAGCACAACACGCAATGCACCGCAGCACAACAGAAATGAATGCATGCGCAAGTGCAGAGGGCAGAACCAGCAATAATGTGCACAGTGTGATATTCATCAGTAGGCGACATGCGCTGTATCGGAGCAAGCGGAAGTTGTGCAACAGCGGAAATGAGCCAAAATAAAAGGGAGCAAGGTAGAGGAGGATGAATGCACCACAGAGGAGCCATAGCAGGGGAGCATGGAGACAGAGTGGCAGGGAGGCAAGACAGGAAGCAGGGGGAAGGTGTGGCCAGGAGGTGGACGGGGCCCACCGGAGGTGTGTGTGAATGAAAGAAGGAGTGTGTGTGTGTATGTGCGCGCAAGAGGACCTGAGCATGCCACAGAGAATGGAGGGCAGTGGCAAGAGGCAGGGCACACAGTGGTGAACAGCCAGAGGTGTACCTGGTGCAGGGGCAGCACCAGCAACACACAGCGGGGGGGGACCAGGTAGACAGCCACCGGGGGGGACACCAACCAGGGACATGACCAGTGCCACCTTCCAGATGGCAGTGTGTAATGAGGGGTGTGAGAGGCAGGCAGCAGGGAGGCGGCCGTGGAAGGAGCATCGGCCAGTGCATGCCTCAGACAGGCTTTACCGTGCCCATACCACCTTCGGACAGTACAGTGACACTGAGATTGTGGGCTGGTACCACCTGAACCTGGCGATAATGAGGCAGCTCTGTGAGCTGTACAGTGATGAGATGTAGGCACCCACACGACAGAACCATGCGCTGTCTGTGGAGACTAAGATCACAGCCATCATGTGCCTGCTCACCACGGGCACCTTCCAGAGACCAACATGGGATATGACAGGCATAACCCAGTCGGCCGCATCATGCCTTCTCACACAATTCCTCAGCGCACTGCTGCCACATGCTGCAGAGTACATCCATTTCCCCAGCACACAGGCAGAGTGCACAGCACACATACAGGAGTCCCACAGAGTAGCACGGTTGCCTGGCGTGATTGGGCCCATAGACTGCACCCATGTAGGCATCCACATGCCACCTGGCCCAGAGGGAGTGGTGTACATCAACCGCAAGGGCTATCTGAGTGTCAACTGCCAGGTGGTGTGTGATGCCAGGGGGCGCATAATCAATGTCTGTGCCACGTACCCTGGAGGAGCACACGATGCCTTCATCTGGCACCAGTCCGCACTGTGCCATAGGTTCGAGAGTAAGGACATCCCCACTGGCCATCTGGAAAGTGAGTATGCATAGCACGCTGGATGATGGGTGCAGACGTGGGGGTGTGGGGCATTGGCAGGGGTGCCATGGGGAAAGGCCATGATGGCCCATGGCACAGTGTCGCAGACCACCATGCTAACGACTCCCCTCTACACACAGGTGACAGTGGTTACCCATTATGGCCCTGGCTGCTCACACCATACCAATGCCCCACAACCCCAGCGCAGCAACAGTACAATGAGGCTCACGCCACAACACGGAATGTCATTGAGCGGGTGTTCAGGCTGCTGAAGGCATGGTTCCGTTGCCTGCACACGTCAGGCGGTGCCCTACAGTACAGTCCCTCAAAGGCCTGTGGGCTATTCCTGGCCTGCTGTATCCTGCACAACATGGCCACTGACTGTGGGATAGCTGTTGAGGTCGAGGAGGGGGACAGCGGTGGGGGCAAAGAGGACACCAGTCCAGCTGGTGTTGGGAAGCCACCCCCTGGGCAAAGGGACCTCCGGCTGGCCCGGATGGCCCAGCTGCACCAGGACACCATCGCAGAGGAGCACTTTGGACAACACAGGTAGGTCAACAGGGCCATGTGCAACCACCAAGGGCAAGAGCAGAGCCCACAGACATGCAGGGGTGGACACCAGGGGAGGATGGTGTCAGGGGCATGGGAATGGCCGGGGGACCGCACACAAAGGCAGGGACAAGCAGTGCTGCACACGGCATGCACACACACGCACACACACCACAACCCATGCACACAGGCAACAGGCACGACCACCCCAACAGGCACCCCCACACAGGACCACACACTACCACGCCCAGTGGCTGGCACTGTGCATGCCTCAGATGCTGAGCACCATTGCACAGTGGCAGACAGCGCTACGCAGACATCATCATGCACACGCCACAGTGGCCAGCAGCTGGGAGGGAGTGCACAGGGACCATGTGTGTGCAGGGCTAGGCACCTCACTCATGCAACGCACAAAGAACTCCACAGTGTACACAGGGCAGCAGCTGCAGACAGTGGCCATGGAGGGGGACGGGTCAGTCATGCAGCACAGTACCACGGCTGCCACGGATGCGTGGGCGGCCCTGCTGAGACCTGCTAGCCGTGCCAGGCTGACTAGTAGCCTCATGGGGTGGCACCGAAGGGCCCCCAGGGGTGACGCTGCGTGAATGCAACCATGTCCGTGCAGGGGTCTGCAGGCCACCAAACATGCCCGCACCAGGCGTGTTAGGTATGCCCACAGCTGAACCCGGCATCAACATAGCAGGGGTCGCACGACGCCAGGAACGTGGGGGAGGACATAGCACTCTGCGGGGTGTGCGGTGGCTGGGCACCCATCTAGTTGGCCAGTGTAGCCATGACAGTCACCATTGGCAGTGGTCTGCCTGTCAATGGCAGCGGTCACATCCGCCCGCTGCTGAGCCAACTCTGCCAGGAGCAGGGCATGATCCCTGCTGCACCGCTCCTCTGCCTGGCGCAGCGCCACACAGAGTACATCCACAGACGCCAAGAGCCGCATCTGCTGATCCACTGAGGCCTGGAGAAGATGGCTGTGGTCGTCCAAGGGGTCATCTGCATGTCCAGCATGCTGTCCCCCGTGGTATTCCTGGCCCTGCTGCACATCACCTCTTGACGGTGGGCGTCGCACAGTGCTGCCATTCTGGGGTATGTCCACAAGCGGTGCACTGCCACCGCCCCCCCAACCCCTGTCCCCACATTGACACTGGCCATCTGCTGCTGCTGCACCTCTGGCTGCCGATCGCCAGGCAACACTGGCGCGGCTGTAGCGGCAACAACAGTCCCACCACCCCGGTCACACACCAGTGCTGCCCCACTGAAGCCTGCAGACGCAGCCTGGGAATGGTCTGTTGTGCAGGCAGCCACGCCAGCACTACCCACGGAACCGCCTGGGAGGATGCCATCTGTGGGACCATCCTGTGTCCCACATACATCACTGTCCGGGACATGCGTCATGTCATTATCAGTGCTGGAGCCAGCCCCGATCTGTATCTCAGCACACTGGACGCCGAGGGTGGTGTCTTGCTGGGACACAGCCAGGGCCATGTCTGCACCCACACTACTGGCATCAGTCTGGACAGACGTGCAGGGCTGCAGACGGTCAGTCCCTCGGACACCTGTGGAGGTGGATGGGTGCTCCACTGTGTCCAGGGCCTCCCCCTCAGCGGACACACCCACCACCACTGCCCCATGCAGATGCTCAGGAGCTGTAAAAGGAACATAGTACCTTTAGTGGTTCTGCCTGGCCCTGGGGCCTGCCCCCCCTTCCACCCACACACTGCCAGCGCTGGACCTACCATGTAGTGATGGGCTGCCACCTGTCTGGAAGCCACTGCCAGGAACACCCTCGACGGCACTACGCTGCATGTTGACAGCAACCTGCTGCTCCCGTGGTGTCAGGTGGGTACATCCTGCTGGCCCCAACCGGTGGCAGCACGTGCCGCCCTGATAGCGGCCACCTTATCTTTTATCCGCCTCCTGTCCATGCCAACCTTCTTCTTGCACTCCTGCACGGACCACTGGTGGCTGCCCTGCTGGTTGACAGCATGTGCCACCTCACCCCATGCCGCTGCACGGGCCTGTGGTGTTCCCCAGGGTCCACTGAGCAGTGACTCCCTGTCGAGGTATGCCTCGAACAGGGCATCGGATTCTGCCCTGGTAAAGTTGGGCCTCCTCCTTCGCACCCTTCCCTGCTCCTCTTCATCCTCTCACTTGGTCATGCTCGTGCCTGGGGGATGGACAGGAGTTAACCTTGGACTGTGCAGTCCCATACAGCCCTCCCAGACCACTGTCCCCACGTCCCAACAGCATGCCACCTACCTCAAAGGACTGCAATACCGATCCATGGCCCATGCAGCCTCAGGTCTTTATAGCGCAATGCATGCAAATGAGGGCAGGCGCAACTGTAATGGGATGCAAATGCAGTGGATGCGCCGTGGAATGGCTCATGAGTTGATTTGCATAACCTGGCTGAATATCGCACCGTTGCGCCTTGTGCAATGGAGTTGAGCATGCTCAGGCTGTGGCGCACCACTGTGACGTGCGCAAATGGCACTGCACCACACATGCCCGCTGTGCTGATGCTGACGCTAGCGGCACTGCTGACGCACTGTGTGCGGGAGGAAGTACAGAGCACGGCCACTACTGTGCCTGTGGCGCTCGTGCGCTATATGCCCAGAGGGGCGCTCGTACCATGGTACTAAGTGGGCGCCATAGCATGGTAGGCCACTGCATGGCGACACACACATGCGCCCTACCGCGCTACATGCAGGGCTTCCCAATAGTGCTGTGGTGCTCTGTGCGTGGACAGACCATTGACCCTGCGGCTGACCTTTGCCCTCTAGGCACCATGCGTATGCATGGCTGCCCCCATTGCGCAGTCTGGTGCCAGCACAACTGCGACTGGCAGTGCAGTACCGTGCTGCCTCCGCACATGGGGCACGTGCGCGACAGGGTGCCATTTTGTGCTCACCAGTGACAGCACCATGCCGTGCACCAGAGCGCCAGTGTGGACAGCGGTGGAACTGGCTAACCTGGTGGCACCTGTGGAGCCCCATGCAGGTGCCCTTTTTGGCCAGGTACCCCCCTGAAGCCACAGACAGCGGTGTGGAGGCTACGGGAAACAGCAGGACCACAGAGCAGTGTCGCCACCGCTATGAGGACCTCCAGCAGTGTGACCCCGACCGCTTAGGGCGACTGCAGGCGTGTGCCTGGTGGGGCGCCGTGCCATGGTCACGTAGGTACTCCTTCACAACACTAGTAATATCTGTCTGTCCTGGTATCACGGTGGTCGGCAGGCCATGCCACCGGGGGGGCCCGTACCTGTGTTGCCGGTGTTGGGATTGCTCTTGTAAACCCTGTGCCACTGCGTCACAGCTGGGCTGTGCAGGCACGCACACTGTAAGGGGGAGGGCTATGGTTCTGACGTGTACTGATGGTACTCTCTCCATGTTTGCACTCTAGGCCCGGAGGATCGCCGTAGGGCCCAGCTGGGCCAGGAGCAGGGACGGCAGGTTGGCAATGGAGGTGTGGCCTTGCAGGCAGGGCACTATGGTGGTGCCAGGGGTCAGCAGCGCCCTGCTGACCGGGACGCAGGTGAGTGCCATGATTCCCCTTACATCTGTGCATGGTGGGTTGCAGGGTTGGGGGTGGGGCATGGCCCCCTGCACATGGCCCCTACTGCCGTGCACGTCCCACGGTGCCCTCTGCACCGTCCTGTGGGTCTGCACATGTGGGTGGGTGTCGCAGGTGAGCTGTGCATGCACTGGGCACCTGGCTGTGCCACTGCCATCACACTGCGTAGCCATGACGCCGGACAGCCACAATGGTGCTGTGCAGTGCATAGACAGTGGGGATGTGCAGTGGTTTGCATGGCTTCGGGTGCCCGAGTAGGCAGGTCATGTGGGTGCACCCACTGTGGGTGGTCGCATGCCATCACAGGGGTGCAGGCCACAGCTGTACGCCATACACATTGGGTGGGCTGCAGTGGTCTGGCCAGTCACACGTACTGCTTCTGCTCCCTTGTCCTAGGTGGACAACGCTGGACGACCCTGGAGCATCACATATAGGAGATCCTGCAGGTCACCCAGGCCACGCTGGAGCTGCTGCAGGGTATGGACAGGGTGAACGGCGGCAGCACAGAAGGCACCACAGGGAGCGCAGGGATAAGAGGGGCCGCCAGTAGGGCCTACAGCACCTGCACTGTTCTATTCTCTCCCTGGACTGTACCTCACACCCCTCTGTCCCCCTCCTTGCTATTCTCATTGCCCCCTGCCCGTCCCCCCCCAAGGTTGTAGCCTTGTACTTCCCCATCCCCACTTTGTATATAGCTTTGTAAATAGTTCCTGTTGTTGTTGTTGTTACCTGTTACAATATACATGCTTTTCATACTACGACTGTGTTGGTCTCTGATTTGCAGCGGGTGTCTGGTGCCTTGCTGCAGTGGTGTGTATGGAGACTGAGGGGTGGTGCTGGCCTGGCCGTGGGTGTATCCACCAGGGATCCTCCACTGGTGTGGGTGGGGGCCATGGTCACTGTCTGGGGTATGCATGGTATGCCCTGTGCACTGTTTGCCTGTGTGCAGCGGGCTCTGCTGCATGTGCTATGTCCCAGCCGCCCTGGCAATGTGTGCCGGGCCCATGCGGCTGTGCCCCTTGCATGTCTGTGGTACGCACGGTTGTGCAGATCCCACCACCGCATACATTGCTGCTGACATGACATTGGCGGCAGTCCATGCCAGCCACCCTCCAGGCACGGCGCCCTGGCAGCTGGCGTCCTGACTCCCGGTCTATTGCATGTCTGCCTCTGGTGACACTGTGGGCAGTGCTATTGTTGTCCCCCTCCATGCTGTCTATGGTGTCTGGGGCGGTGCCAGTGGTCTGGTGACTGTCACATGGGCTCCTGCTGCATGCAGACGGCAGCCTGGTTCGTGGTGCGCACACCACATGGCTGGCTCACCAGCGCCATGGTGGTGTGCAGGCTATGGGTACAAGGCACCACTGGACTCGCAACAGCAGCATCTGTTGCCCCACTATGTGTGGCTATTTGACGGGGTACCCTTGGGACGGGGGGGGGGGTTTGTTTGTGCCCTGTGTTGCCTCCTGTGTGGCGCATGCCTCCATGCACCACAGTAGGCTGCTGTGCTGTGTGGTGGGGCCAGTGCTGGGACAGGGTGTGTTCATAGGTGGGTGTGTGGGGTGCCGTCCTGCTGGTGGTGGCGTCCGGGTCGGCCTGCATTTGGTTTGAATATCACGCCCATTGCGCAATGGCGCATTGCTCTTGCTCCTGCTCCCGCTACTGCGCATATTTTTGGTGCAGTCTGAATATCCCAGCCAGTGTACATTTATAGGCCAAAATCTCTGACTGTAAAAGATAATGCCTTCAGGCCTTTCCAGCACTGAATAGCATGAGATCCTACATCACATGCGGCAAAAGAAACTGGCTTGCTTGCAAAACTGCACTGTCAAAAGAAAATACATCTGTGTGAAGATTAGTGTATCTATACATAAATGCTGTATTGACCAGTCACAGTCATGACTACTTGACACCGAGCTTTCATTTAAACAAAAACAAGTCCCTATCCTAATGGTTAAAAAATAGCTCATTCCAGCATCTCTTTAAAAAAGGAAAACTTTGGAACTGTTTGGCTAGGAACTTGACATTTTTTTTAAATGCAATCTTGGAGTAAGACTGACATGGCCATGTCAGTACAGTTTTCATGCATCAGTGCACATGAAATCAGGTGCACAATATTCAGTTGGGCGCAAACCACAGCACACATGTTTGTGCTGTGCTTTGTAATTGTCCAGGGGTCCCAGGATGGTATATTCAGTCAGCTGCAAACCGACTGAATATAGGGTCATGCCAGGTCAACACTAAGTCAGGTAAGCACCACCCCAACATTCCTCCTGACGTTGGCCCCAAGAGTGGAAAGTGCCAGAGCGCTTTGTGCAGTTTTCAAATGGACCCATGCAAATGAGGCCACTGGCCATGCAAAGCACAAAGGGACAATTTGCAGACCCATTATGAGCTTACCTGCATGGGTATTGGAGGAAGGTAGTATGGCGTCGCCCCCCCCCCCCAGTCCCTGATAGCCATAGCTATTCCTGGGCTAGTGGTCCCCCCTCCGATTGCCAGCCCCAACATTATAAAAGCATTCCCTGGGGCTAGTGGTCCACCTCCGTGATCACCAGCCCTGACATAAATAAAATATGCCCTGGTGCTAGTAGTCCCCCCACCCTTTCGCCAGCACTGATGTGAATATATGTTCTGGTGCCAGTGGTCCCTATTTCTCTGACTGCCAGTCTCCACAAAAAAATCATAATCCCTGGTGCAGGGCTGGGGTGCCCACCTAATCATGGGCCTCCAGAAGTGGAGGAGCATAAACAAAGTATAAAAAAAAAAATCCCTGGTGCTAGTGGTCTCCCCTCACCAGCCCCAATGTTTGAATAAGATTCCCTGATGCTAGTAGTCCCCCCCGTTTTGATTGCTAGCCCCTCCATGACAAAAAGAATCCCTGGTGCCAGTGCCCCCTTCCCCCGCCGACTGCAAGCCCGGAGGTACAAAAATAAAAAACAACTCCCTGGTGTCCAATGGCGCCCCCATGGTGCCAGGCATACCCACCCACTCACCTTAGCATTATCTGAGGTGCTGTGGGAGCATACGGTGACAGGCACAGCCCTCATCACACCTCCTTGGCCAGCCACCATATGCACAGGCAGGGAGCGCACCTCTTATTAATAGGACAGGGTAACACGCCCAGTCCTATAAATAAGAGGCGTACTCCTTGCCTGTACATACAGAAGCCAACCGAAGAGGTGTGAGGATGGTTGTGCCAGTCACCATATGCTCCCCATGGCACCATGGATAAGGTGAATGGGGGTATGCCCAGAGCCATGGGGCACTAGTACCAGGGATCTTTTGTCATGAAAGGGCTGGCACTGGAAGGGGACTACTAGCACCAGGAAACTTTCATTGTAACATCGGGTTGGCGACAGAAGGGGGACCACTAGCACCAGGGAATCCTGTTCAACATTGGGGCTGGTGATGGGGGACCAAGCACCAGGGATTGCGATTTTTTTATTGGGGATTGCAGTCGAGGGAGGGTTGGCTCACTGGGCACCAGGGAGTCGTTTATTATGTTGGGGGCTGGCGATTGGAGGGGAGGGCCACTAGCACCAAGGATTAGTTTTTTTTCCACTTAGGGACTGGTGATGGGGGGGGGGGTGCCACTGACCACTTTTTTAAGCCAAAGTCCCATTAAGTGCAGACAAGTCCATGTCATAAAAGTAAATAAAATGCCATCAGACATAATACCTTTAACAATGTAATATATGGGTAGTCACTTTTTCCCATACAGTGAATTTCCCTTTTAAGGAATTCAAATATATGCCATTTTTGGATCTATGCACATTTTTTTAGCTCCTGATAATTTTCTATTCTATTTTGTATATTTTTTTAGTTGTATGCATTGCAAATTTCAGTTGTATGCAACTTTTCCCCTTCTTTACCATGTATTCTGACCAGGCAAATTTGGTAACTGCTCAGATTCACGGTGAAACTGAATGGTGGTGTAGGTATGATGATATCTGTACACTCAGGGTGCTGCCTGCCAGTCAATTGAAAAAAAAACAAGAGAACTGTGCTGTCTGTGCCTCTCCACTGAATATCAAGTACAACTACTAGATTAGCCTTCCCTGTCTGGAATACAGTACAAGTCAGTTAGATACTGTGCTGATAAACTTGCCTTCCTGAAGGCTTGCCTTCCAACAGGGGCTGGCAGTATAGCCTAGAGGTTCGAGTAACGAGCTGTGAATGAGCTTGGTACATCCAGCAGACCTAGGTTTGAATCCCTCAACCTCCATCTGCATACTTTGTGACTCTGAACAAGTCGGTTTCATGTCAACATGGCGAATGCCAAAGCACATAACAGCTACTACTACCAGTTCTCTCAACAATTGTTCTTGGCATGATCACTTGTGACATATCTTGTGAGGCGGGTGCACCCTATTTTAAATATTCTAACACCATGCCACTCATTGATGGTGGAGAGAATGACATATTCGGAGCAATGTAAATATGAGTCACTGCTTTGTGTTATTCGCTATTTTGACTGGCTACCAATAAGTCACTTCACCACTCCAGTGCTCCCAGGTCACCCCTGACAACAAGCACTTGTACCTAGTGGGCCTTACCCGGTTACCAAAAGAATAAACTATAAATACAAAACAAAAAATGTATAATTTTTTTTCTGGATATATGCAATTTCAGATGTGTGAACAAGTATTGCTGTCCGCAAGTGTTCATACAAGAAGAATTGAGTGTAGTTCAGACATGACTGCAGCAGCAGCTCATAGTACCATCATCTGCCCCTTTTTTTTTTATAAGACTATTGATGTGGCCGGCGTCATGGTGCCAAGCAATGGGTGATCACTCGGCACGCTGGTGACTCGGGTTTGCGCCCTGAGCCCGGGACATTAGGTGTGGTTGATGGCAGGGAGGGGTCGGTGCTGTGCAACTTGTCTAGCGGGTCCTGGTGGTGGATCTGGGGTGACATCCTTGGTGATGTAGGTGACCATGCACTGCCGGACATCCCCACCCAGGATGCACGCTTCGGATGCATCAACATGGGTGGGCAGGAACAGCAAAACAGGAAATGGGCCATCAAGCCCTTATGGATGATGACTGCGTGTCCCATCCACACCGTAGTCCCCATAGTGAATCTCCTTTGTCCTCGCATCTGCCAGGGGGGCACTGTTCCAGTAATTTCCTCTCCCCGTCCACCCTGCAGGGAAGGGGCCCTTCCAGTAGGGTTAGTGCTGGACCCCCTGGGAGCAGATTGTAGGCTATGATCAGTGGATGGTTTGCAGCGGGGGTGAGACTGGCGGGTACAAGGGAACATTAGTGTGCCAGAAGGAGTGGTGGTGCTGGGGCTGAGGGAGGAGAAAAAAAAAAACACTACTTATGTGATGTCTGCTTAATAGTATTACATTATATGCTACATCTGTCCATCAAGAGTGCAAGCAGCTAACTCTCTGCCAACTCTGCTGAAAGCTGCCAAGCACAGTGAAACTGACAAACAGGGACATCATGCCAAGAAAATATCTCAGGGGTACACAAGTAAAACTGAATCGGTACAGCACTAAATTACACTTTTACAGCCCTTCCTCCATTTAAAAGTAAGGGAATTTTGTGGGGAAGGGGGAAGTACCCAGACTCTATGGGCCTGACAGCCCTGCTGTCATACGTGGCAAACAAAAATGAACAAAGTATTTCCAAGCACCACAATCAGTTTACTGCAGCTCACAAAGTCACTGAGGTGAAACACTGAGTACCCTTGTCTACAAAAAAAAACAAGATTGTTTGCCATTAGTAGTAAAGCTGAATAATTCAATCTTATGGTTCTAGTGATATCAGGTAACCTCTTAAGCTTTGCGCTCGAGGTTCTGATGTCACCTGAAACCCTCAATGAGATTCCATGAAGAATAATGTATAGGTAGGTGGAAGCAACTTCTTTTACACATGTTCGAGGTGTTTTGATGCCACACAAACCCCCACAAACCCCAAGATCAAAGCTCAAAGGGTTTATTAAGGCATCACACACTACAATATATACCCTGACCTGCTCAGAAGGCATTCAAGTAAATCTTTATTTTAGAATGTGGACTTCCATAAAATGTTAGTGAGGGTCCATGATCTAAACCTACAGTTATTCTTTATAGGAATAATCCATATCTACTCTTTTTTGTTTTTCTACCATATTCAGGCAGCAGACAATTGTGCACTACTGCCATACCTTTTTTTTTTTTTTAGTTGTTTAACCAGGTATAGCACACTAAGCTGAAAGCTTTTTTACAGGAGCGACCTGGGAAGCACAAGGAGATTAAGTGACTTGCTCAGGGTCACACACTATGCAAGTGGAAGCTGTGGGATTCAAACCCAGGTCTGGTCTGCTGGATGTCACCAGATTTGCAGCTCAGAGCCTTAGACCACTGCGCTATACTGCCACCTACCTGTTTCTAGGATTTCTTTTTTGTTGCACAAAAATGTTCAATGTAATATGACACCAGAGGTAGACAAATACAAATGTTTAATTCTTTTCCATGATAAGAGGATGTTGTACATCTGCTTGTTCCTTCACCAAACCTAGTAGTCTGCTACTTCACAGTCAAGCAGGTTTTACAAACATGAACCAAAGTAAATGTCCCTTTAAAGAGTCCACTGAACTTGTTGGAAAAATTCAATACAGTAGCCTGATTCATAAAAATGATATCCCTGAGCAGATTACTGGAGTAGTTATGCCTTCTATGAAACTTTATCAAAAACACTTGATTGTAGGGACTTACCTGTCAGTGTCGCGCAGCACAGCTACTGCTCTCAATGTCTCTAACCAGGTCTGGGAACAAGCTCCAGTTATCAGGGGCTGGCCAGGAGGAAGAGGAGCAAGCATGCCAATGACTTCTCTCCTATGGGCAGGGGAGACAGTGCATGTAGCTGCCTGCTAGCCACCTGGCACGGACAGGGTGGAGCAGCGGATGCTACACACTGGGGCAGAGATGCGACACAAATTACCCATAGCATGCCATGTGCAAGCACATGAATCACTGCATGTGAGCTGACCTCAGGAAGAAACTGGAAGTAGAAAACACGTAGCTGGCAGGATGATGATGGTATGCTTGCAGGCCATGCACTATAGTCCCTGCCCACCACACAGTGGTTCTCTGGCAAGCAATGGAGTAAGTCCTAAGCAATGTAGGTGATGGAGTTGGGGGTGTCATAAGAAGGGGTTGGTTGGGGCAGATCAATAGTAGAAATGGAAAATAAAAACAATGCTGGCTGTAAGTGTTTTAATATACTAGTACCTTTGTACTGCTGCATGGCCCTTAAGTGTAAAATACTGGCAAAATGCTTAACGCTTATGAAGTTTAAAAAAGAACAGTGTCTCTCCGCTCCAGAGGCGGGTGGCAAATATATGCCGACAGGGAAGGAGTGTTGAAATATAGATGGTACAGCTGCAGGAAGTCTGTTCTTTGTTGACCGAATATTCTGCAATTTCATCAGTAAGCAAAAATCTGGGCCCATCCTCCTGGATCCTGTAGCATCCACTCTTAGCAAGACTGATCTCTTCTTCAATTAGGTCAGCTAAGTCATGTGGACAGGTTTCGTGGTAATGGGCACAAACCTTTCCTTCATCCAGATCTGTTGTCTCTACTTTCACTGTCTGAAGCTTGTGGAAGACCCTGATATAGTCTGCCATTGTGCTTGAGGAGCTCAGCTGAGAGGCAAGCATCTGCTGGTTGCAGTTTCACAAAGCTGCTGAAGGTAGTCCCCTTCTCCCCCTCAAAAGCCCAGCACTCTACCCACATTTCTTTGCAAGAGTGCCAAGAGTCCTGGAAGTACTGGAGAAACTCCTTGCAGAACATGGCTTTCATCTCTCTCAGGTGCTTAACATAGAAAATGGAAGAAGGTGAGTTAGCGAGCATGCACAGGAAATCCCAGATATTGTCCTGAAGAACCTCCTCCAGCTCCATTGCTTTGTTATACAAAGTCTCCAGGACTTTAGTCCTACAAAACTGTACTTTAGCTTTTGGGAGGATGTTCATAATACCTGCCAGATCTTCACTGATACTTCCCACGATCAAGCAATTGACGTGGACCTTGATGACTGGCACACTCTGTACCAGTGACACCAGAATAAAGCGGAGAAGGTCAGGTGTCCCCTTCCTTCCAATGCAGTAGGCACACTCCCGGCTTCTGCCATTGGCATCTTCGCACAGCACAGTGTACAAATCAAACTCATCATTCAAGTGGGTCATCTTGTCAAAGTAGAGAACTCGAGGAAACCTCTCACACAGGCTCATCATGTGTGAGGTAATGATGATGAGATACTTCACAATAAGATGGTTCTCTACAAACACAAGCTTGACCTTTGCCCTAAGATCTGCACTGAGCAGTCTCTCCATTTCCTTGAAGACGTCCTGTAGATCACTGTGTGGGGATCTGCAGTAGTTCAACATCCTCTTCACATCCTGCAATTCCAGAAACTGCATGGCTAACTTGTTTGTAATTCGGACCAGAAAACGAGTTTTGCCTATGAGGCTGCACTTCCTGAACCATTTGTCAAACTCAATGGGGCACAACTTGTGGTTGTGCACCAGGACAGCCCGAGTAATAATCAACTTCCCTTGCTCTGGATCCAGCTTCAGCACAATACGGGAGGGACAGCCAAGTCTCCAATGCCTGTGAAACAAGGAAAGATCTCATTAGAGAATGTCTACACGTGAAAGTAAGCCAACTTTATACCTGAGGGTTTGTAGGTGGTCTGTTTTATAACTTTCTTTACAATTTATTTACCAAAGCTAATAAAACTAAGATTCAACATTTTAATCAGCAATGTGATTCTGCTGCTACCCATGTTCATGAAGTACAAGGTGATCAAGTTGAATTGTACAGATAACACAGTGAACTAGAGGCTATGCTGGAATTCAAACTGGGATTCTCTAGGTGAAGAACTCTTTACTCCAACTGCTGGACCATAGACTCATTAGCGTTCTTGTGGACTTATGTATTTTTAAATGTTTCACTGGATGGGGTGTCTGATGGCCTAGTCGTGGTGTCATGCCACTGACTAAGTTTAATGAGTGGACCAAAGCTGCTGGTAATTGGGCAGCAGGCTGTTACGAAGCACTGTATTTGACAGTGTGTCCCACACCAATAGGCAACAGCGCCACACTCCACTGCCTCGGTGACCTCTGGTGGAGAGCAAGTGGGTATGCTCACTGGACGAGGTGTGTGTACAGTGTAGATTATGTCCTAGCATGGCATCAGGGGGCTGGGAGGACAACAATCAGGTTAGGGAGAAAGAAGAAAAATGATGGCTGTCTACAGAATGACCCATGACCCTGAGTACTCTCATACCCCGCATTTTCTCTACTGCTCCAACAATTGACTGTCTGACAGGAGCTAGCACCCTATTAAGAGCCTGCCATGAAGGGGTCCCAGAGCATGTGAGGGAGTGGCTGTCGGGGGCTGATTGGAAGCCCAAAGACAAGCCTACAGTGGGATGTCTGGCTGGAGGATAAAAACCAAAACATAAAAATATATTTTTCACAAGAAAAGGTGTGCTGAGCTGAAGATCATTTCTTCAGTTATGTTCTGGGTGGACATTGAGACTACAGAGGAATACAAGTTAAGGATGCACAAGAGGTAAAGAGGGCTGTGTTGCCAGCATACAAGTGTGTGTGATGAAACACAGGCAGAGAGAAGGCCACTTAGGAAATCAGAGAATAGAAGAGGTATCAGGATGGGGCCATGGAGATACCAGTCTCTTTCAGAAGTGTGGAGTATTCTGTTTCCCCAAAGTGTGAAGACAGGAGGTGACCTGTAAGACAGGATCTAAGCAGTCCATCTTTTGGGAGATAATATGCCCTGGATAATTTTGACAGGACATGAGGATGTGCTGCCATACTGAAGACTTTGATCAAGCCAGTAAGGTTTCCTCCAGCTCATGGCCTTATGAATATGATCATTGAGTCTCAGGAGGGAGGTGATGATGGAGTGGGTTTCTTGGAAGCCAGACTAGAAAAGGCTGAGGAAACAAGTCCTCCAGGAAATCAGTGAGTTGTGTATTTACTGTCACAACCCCACTCAGCAGGTCAGGCCCTCTGCTCCCACAGCGCCAACCTCCAAGTGCAGTATTGTGAACAGGGTAATAGAACAGGGTAACCCTCCTGTCTGTTTTGTGGGTCCGAATCACCTTTGGTCTCAAGTTCTGGAGGGATTCAAACTGTGAAACTCTTGCTAGCATACCCAAATGTACAGGCTCAGATAATTCTGCTCTTCGAGGATTGCCATATATCTTTCGCCTACGGGCACCTAACTAGGTATACAAAATTACCCCTTTAAAAACTCTGTGAAAGACCTTAGATAAATTCTTACCTTTTCCCAATTTGGTATACCATTAAGCTTATGAACAGTGTCATCTTTAACCATATATGCTTTGTACGCAAAAAATAAAGAATTTCGAACGGCACACCAGGCAGTCTCTTTAAAATAAGATGTTTACTTAGAAAATGGATAAAAATAGGTAAAATGTAAACACAGCACAATATATCACAATGCATAAAATCACTTAAAAGAAAACAAGTAAAAGTACAAATTCCTACCAACATACAGTTAGACTTTCTCTATCTAATGTATACCTTCTTACAGTGCTTTAGTTAGATATTGTTTCAATAAGAGTCCAAACAGGAGTGTGTCAGTAAGTGAAAATACAGAATACAGTTTAAACCTTGTGTCTCCACCCCTTCTATGATGTCCCCTAGCTCCTCCTTCTAGAATATTAAAAATTATACAACCAGGATGTCTTATCACTCAGGAGGTAAATTAAATAAGGTGACATCAGCAAAAACTCATTCTCAATATGACACTTTGGTCTTGAGTCTTTCCTTTGCTCTAGTGTGGTTTTCCTGCTTCCCAAGACATCACAGGAATTTTACAACTCTGCAGTTATTTTCACCGTAGCTGTCATATAGCTTCTTTTAGCACCAGTTGAAATTAACTGTTCTTTCCTCTGAATACATCATAAAATGGATGTTTTAGTTCTTGGCTTCAAGGAAGCACAGGTCAACAACAAGGCCATAAAATGTGACTTACTGGAAGTTAATCACATTACAGAGATCTGCTGTTTAACATATCCTGTTCTTTGAACTGAAACCTGGGGCGGGGGGGGGGTTCATCCCAGGAGCACAGGATGTCTCATGAGAGACACTCAACACACTTTTATATTACAAAATCATAGAGCAATCAGAACCAGCTGTCTAAGTGTCACATTTACCACATGTTCTACTAACCTGGCGGGGGAGGGAAATTGGTCAGGAATTGCCAGGTTACAAAGTGTCACCCTTTGGTGGAGGGGGGTGGCCTTAACAATTTTCCAGGGATACGGTACTGTTCTAGAGTGGTAGGAAATGATTATGAGTTCTATGACAGATAAAGTCATGGCTGGGACTGGCTGGCAGAGGAGGAGGATGGAGTTAGTCCAGTTAGAGCTATGGATTTTAATGGAGTTGACAGAAATGAAGTACAGCACTTACATATCAGGAATTCTGGAACAAGAGGGATGACAAAAGGGTGGGATGTGAAGGTAGACCTGGGATGAGAAAAGCAGAAGGAAGGAGACAACTGGGTGGATAGGTTAGGAAGGTTTAGGTAAGCAGGTGAATGATTTGTTGAAAAGAAGGGTGACTACCAAGGGCTCAGAAATTATTAGTTCTGCCTAAGAGAGTGTGAAGGGTTTTAAGGTGAAGAAGCAAACAAGTTGTACACCACCTTGCAAAATTTAGTAGGGTTAGCAGGGATGTTTTGAAGTTGTGTAACAAGTTTGCCCTGGCCACTTTCAGCATTGTGAGGTATTTCACATCTTTTTGTAGGTGCAGAAGTTTGCTGGATTACCAGATGTCTTGTTCTTAAGCTACTGGAAACACAAGCTTTGAAAAAGGCTATGTTTTCAAAAGATACCCAAAGGAAATCATCCCTTTTGACATGGGCTTTATGAGGAGGTTGTCTTCAATTAAATACCTCCAGGAATTTAGCTCAACAATTAGACATGGCATGATCAGTACCACAAGCACAAGAAACAATTTACTGCTGGAAAAGGTTCAAAAGCTGGCTTATATTTGGATAACAATTATCAGGCACAGCCTCAGAGGAGGACAAGAACAGCTGAGTGTCTGGAAGTGAGAAGACTGTTGGTGAAGTGCAGAAAAGAAAGGGCTGCGTGTAAAGTAGCTATAAGTGACCATGTTCCATTTTATATTTGTAAGAGTCAACAGGTTTTTTAATTTTTTCAAAGCTCTCTTGGTACCTCTTTTCTCACTATCGTTGCTCTCTTCTGCACCTGGTAAACACCCAGCCCTCATTCTTACCGGAGGCCTCTTTCTTTTATGGATCAACAGGGAGAAGGGAGAGTTGCTGGAGACCAGTTAAGGTAGACACGGAGGGTCAAGAAGACCAGTTAGAATCTGCAGAAACAGATTAGGCAAGGAACATCTGGATAGACTGGGTGGGCAAAGTGGTCCTTTTCTGCCACCAAACCCTATGTTTCTCTGTTTCTAGTCCCCATGGTGGCCTTTTCCTGTGCTAGGGTTAAAGGGACTAGTAATCCCTATTGGAATTCCAAGGTGAAGAAGATAGCAGGTTGTGTGGAGACAGAGTGTCACAGGCATCACCGTGCAGAGTCAGGGCTTTCCCCCTTGTTTTCAGATGCCCCTCTTGAGATGCAGATGATCGGACACCAATGTATGAAAGCAGAACATGACACAGGGTAGGGCTTGGAGTCCCTCCTCTACACCAGCATCCTGTTTGCACTACTGTGGTCACCAAGACAACAGGGATGCAGTAGCCCTGGATACCTGCTCTCCCCAGAAGAGTGTGTCCTCTGGGACATTCAATCCTCCTCCGCACAAGCTGGCCCTCATATGCTCCAGAATTGAGCCATGGGCTCGGGTCAATGGTGTTATAAGGAGTAATGCGGCAGCTAAGACAATGGGACAGCTCAGCATGGGTTTTTCAAATCAAAGCAGTATTTTGTTTACTCCATCAGCCATCCTGTTCTAGCCAGTTTGGGTCATCTCCAAGCCCTGAGAACCCTCATCTGGACCCATCGTCACCAAAGGTCTTCCCCCTTTCAGGAATATCTTATTTTGGAGTGCTATATACTGTGGGCAAAGTGGGAAGGGGGTTGTGACAGAGTACCACAGTGGTCATTCTGGGCTGAACAGGTTTTCCTCATTCTCCCCCACCCCAAAGAATGGTGGCAGGGAGAGCTCCAATATGTAATGAAATGCTTAGATGGAGACAGAAAGCGTCCTCTCCTCCCTTAGTAATGTGCAACATCTTTTCTTTTCTCTGTCACCTGGAGGCAAGCACCACTGTCAAGCCTACCTCCCCTACTGGTTGGGTACATCCAGGTGAATGCCACCACAGCTTCCTGCTGATCCTGAGCGACAATTCAGGCTTAAGATCAAGACCGGGATGAAACCACTTTTTTTGCACTTTGTTTTTCAGTCAAGGTTTTTCTCCCAGCTAGCCTCACATCCAACCCCTTAGGTACTGCTGAGTTGACTCTCAAACCATCTTCCACTAAACCGCTTTCTGCTGCTCCTGTTGCCCAATATGCTCTCCTCTGTGGCAGGGGCTCCAGGAAAGGGCCATCTTCCCTGAGGCGCGCACACAATCTGGAGAAGCAGGCGGACAGCTGCATAATGTGAAGGCCAGAGTTTACTAACATCTATAATTCTGGTGCACATTGTGGTTTTTGAGCCTTGTTTACACTCCCTTCCTCCCTCCCCCATATGGCACACACATGGCCTTTGGTGGCCCTGTGCACTTATAGCATTTTCCTGTTGCAAAGCAACCCCCTGATTCCCTTGCAGGGGTCGCAATGATGCCAGAATCTGGTGCAGAGGTAGCTAAAAAGCACTCTCATTAGCAGCTACCTCAGCCTTGGTCTTCCACCGATGCTAGAGACCCAGTTCTGCTTCCAAACCCAGGTAGCCTGCATGCTATGTCATTGTGCTGACTCCCTATATTTTGTTTTTAAATCTGACACACACAAACTGATATACCCAGAATATGCAACAAAACCAAGATAAATAAGAACATATACAGCAGTAATTCAATGAGGGAAATTCATGGATATGTAAATCAAATACTTTTTTTTTTTTTTTTTTAACCAACTATTTTACCAGGTGAGACACACTAAGCTGAAAACTTGTTTGCAGGTGCAACCTGGGAGCACGAGGAAGTTAAGTGACTTGCTCAGGGTCACACCCTTTCATGTGATGCAACATACTATTTATGTTATGCTTATTGTTAATGAAAGCATTTCAATAAAATGTTATTGATAATTAGTAAAATCACCATCAATTCTTTTATACAATTCACTGCTAAAAACTGTGTTTAGGCATCAGTTAGGTTTGAAGCACAGACACAAGAGTTGGGGAAATGTGACGGAGTAAAATGTCCTGTGAAACTCTGAGACAGTGTAATGTTCCTCAGGGTTTGATAAATTTTGTTTGAAGCAGCAATGGTGTTAAATTTCAGGCTGTGCCTCAGTAGGCCACATACAAACTAGCACACCAAAAGGGCCACACATGCATTAATCGAACATCATTGCAGTGGTTTTATTTCTGCTGTCCTTGATTTTCTCAGCCATACATGTAACAGCCATCTACTTAAGAAATAGTGTCCTCTCCATAATTGTTCAAACACGTTCCCCTCTCAAAAACTGTGCAGGAGCTTAAGATGCAAGAGCACCCTGTCAGTCAATTGTAGTGTCAAGTGCTGATGTTTCGGTCATGCGACTTTCATCGGACCATAAGTATTACCCTAACCACACACACACACACACACACACACACATACACACACGTACAAAAGCACACACACACACACTCTTTCGAAAGTATTTCATGTTGTCATGATGCGCAATCCTTTTTTTATTTATAGCATACTGGAACCCACAGTATGGGTTTGGAACCCAACTGAGACACAAATAGCCACAGAGAGGAATCGCATAATACACATAAGTCTACCATGAACACTGAAGAAGCAGACACATCTGTGAAATGATGGCTTGTTATTTTGGTGGTGACTGTACGTCATAACTTAAAATATGAATAGTCTGAGTTTTTGGTGAGTGAGCCTTGCTGTTCTATTATTTATTAAACTTTACCCATCAGGATAACCCCTGGAGATGAAACATTTCATTTGTGTAGGGGGCCCGGAGGGGAAGAAGCCAGCTGATTACTGCAAAGGTTCATCATCCTCACATTATCTAACATAACGATAACCATAAAGTCCTTACAGAACATTATACAGTGATTCCACAACTTGTACATTTACCTATATATAGCATCTAAATATTCATAGACAGCTGTCTGAAAGTCATTCAGATCCACCATTGAGTCTGGAGGTACTCTGTTCCAGTCAACTGTATATGTGTATGTATGTGATTTCTGTCTCATTTTGTCATTGTATAAATGACCTGCAACCAAACTTAAAAATGTATTTGTTATGCTTGTTTTTTTTTTATCCTGCATTTTGTACTTTTTGTAACCCTTTGTTTGTGCTGTTTACCCTGTCCCCAGGTTGCACCTGGAAAATGAGCCTTGGCTCTGTGTGTTTTTCCCAGTTACCAAGAAATAAAAATAAAACATACCGAGTGGACCAACGCACTCTACCTACATCAAAGCAGTGTCAGTGGCTCAGCAGGTAGCAGACTCACCTCTGAAGCTGGGAGATCAGAAGGCTGTGGGTTCTATCCCCACACCAGGTACTTGGGTTAAATCCCAATACTGACACTGTAGTGCAGCCTGAGGTGGATGCTGCACTCCTGAGATGCCGTCTTTTGGATGAGACATTAAACCGAGGTCCCATCTAGCTGTTCTGGTTGTAATTCAGGTGGATGTTAAAGATCCCATGGCACTTCTCGAAAAAAGTAGGGGTAAGTTTTATTAAATACAAAATCGTAATACATACAAAAGAAAAAAATTTACAATCCAAAAGAAATAACACCATCAACAAATGAAGAAAAGCAAGAAGTGTTATCCATATATTGATATGAGTTACTACAACAGGATCAAGGTCTAGACTAGTAATCTTATTTCCAGTCATGACATTACAGTATGTAACTCAGTGATCCAGGGTAAACCCTTCCATAATTCTGATAGTTCATCGTATGAGAACTGGGCACATTATGTAGCATATACATTTTGTACATCTTTTACAATTTTCCTACTTAATTCAATGTAAGTGCAATCCTTTCGCTGCAATGTAAACATGCATCTGGCCATCCATATATTCCATTTAATTATGGTAAAGAGAAGATGCAGAGTGCTGAGATTCCATCTACCCCATCCAGTAGTAACATAACCATACGTAATATTCTCATAAGTTATCTTTCCAAATATCGATTCTTTCTGGAGATTCGCAATATAGACCCAGAAGTCTTTAATAAAAGAACACTGAAAAAAAAGGTGCTCAATTGTCTCTACTGTGTTAATGCAGCACAGCCTGCTGCATATTCTCTCTTGGATCTCTTTGTGTTTATGGTTGTTTTTTACATTTATCTTTTCATGGCATGAAAGCCAGTGAAAATACCACATGAGGGCAGGAATTCTTGAGTTGTTTAAGAGGGTTTGGAGTGAACTTTGATACTGGACAGGGCAACCCTCAAAGGAGACCGTATCTCTACAAAGGGAGATCACCAGACTTTTATAAGGACCTTTATGGTTAGAGGATATAATAATCTGTTGATTAGTGACATTCCACTGCTTTAATCTGAGAAAGATTTCTTTAAAGTACTGCAAAGACTCAGGTCCTTTCAGGATTCTGTTCCCATTGCTAAAACCAAGGCTTGGACTAAGATCCTGGCCAATCGAATTCAGAAGCATATTGGAAACCTAATTCACCCAGACGAAACGGGATTTATTCCACACAGACACTTATCTGATAATATCAGAAGACTTCTCAATATAATTAGTAAGGAGAGTAGATCAACAGCACCTCAAGTAGCGATTTTTTTGGACGCGGAAAAAGCCTTTGATTGGCTGAATTGGGCTTATTTACAGGAAGTACTTCTTTACATGGGTTTTGAAGGCGCGTTTATGCAGTGGATCATGGCAGCATATCAAAAACCCAAAGCCAGGGTACAGGTTAATGGGACATTATCAGAGGGGTTCACAATTGAAAGGGCACTAGGCAAGGCTGCCCACTATCCCCACTATTGTTTGCCATTGCTATGGAACCTCTAGCCCAAGCAATTAGGACGAGAACAGATATTAAAGGAATCCAGGTTGGGGGGACAGTGAATAAAATATTCTTGTATGCCGATGATACTCTGATTTATTTTTCAGACCCAGATACATCGATTCCCCCAGTGCTGGATTTGCTTAAATTTTTTGGCAAAATATTGGGTTTCAAAATAAACAAAGATAAATCTGAAATCATGTTAATAGGGGGAGCCCCAACTTCAACATTCCAAGGAGGGTCCTGTTTAAATGGGTGAAAGAGAAAATTAGGTATCTGGGAATATAAATTCCAACCAGGATCTCCAGATTATATCAGATGAATTATGTGCTACTTCAAAGGAAGATCTTTGAAGATATAAACAGATGGCAAACACTTCCTTTGACTTTTACGAATATGATTGACACTGTCAAGGTCAATATATTACCCAGGTATCTATTTTTATTCATAAATTTACCTATCCCGTTTCCACATAAAGATTGGAAGGAACTTCAACACAAACTTTCTAGATTTATTTGGGCGCGGAGAAGGCCAAGAAAGAGATGGGAGCTACTCACGGTAGACAAGAGCCAAGGGGGGAGAGGGATACCTCATTTTTATAACTATTATAGAGCAGCACAGGTTCACCCAATTCTTAAAATACTAAATGCAGATCAAAGTGGAGGTTGGTATTCAATGGAAGCAGAAGCACACCCCACGGTACCTTTGAGATTTTTACCATGGATAGCCACTCAACCAGATATCAAACTAATCCAGAACAGATGGTCCAAACATACAATAAAGCTTTGGTTAGACACATGGCAATGGTGGGAAATCACAAGTCTGGTCTGGGAGTATATCCCCCAAATCATCTCCCTGGATTCCCCACCAATCAAGAAGACGGCTGTTTTTCCAGGTGGAGAAGGGCAGGGCTGAATAATCTTACCCAATTTATAGAAAGAGAAGAGGTCAAATCATTTGCTGACCTGCAGAGAGAATATAATCTCGCAAAAAAATATTTTTTTAAATACCTGCAATGCAGGCACTATATCTCCACTATGGTAGGGGCGGCAGCCCTAACAACCCGCCCTCCTCCTCCTTTAATAGCCACTCATCAAAAAAGTCTCTTAGCTGACCAGAAAGGTTACATTTCACTCATTTATAAGGCTCTACAAGAAGATGTGGGGAAAGTTCTAGTGGCTAAAATAGAGAATGAATGGCAAAAGGAACTGAACACCAGAATAACTAAAGTGGAATGGGGTAAAATCTGGGGGAGAATCTCCAAAACCACAAGCTCTCCTGGATGGAAAGAATTTAAGTGGAAGGTCACTGCCAGGTTTTTTATTACTCCGGTGATCTCCGCACATTATGCTACTTCCTCTACAGACTTATGTTGAAGGGGATGCGGGAAAAGGGGGACATTTACACACATTTTCTGGGATTACCCCCAGATTAGAGACTTTTGGCAGGAAATTATGCAGGTAGTACAAAACATTTTTCATCTTCAGGAAAATCTCTCAGTTGTTAATATGATATTAACTTTGACCCCGATGGAAATTAGAACAAAGAACCAAAAATATTTATTTTATATACTGGTAACTGCAGCCCTTAAGGTTATTACTCAGCAATGGCTTAAAAAAAATTTGTTGACTAAAGATATGTGGAAAAGCAACATTAAGAAAATTAAAATTATGGAGGCGGTCACCGCACAGTTAAATCTTAGAGTGGATCAACATAATGCAAAGTGGTTACCATTATATGACTATATTGAAGAGACCGAGGGAGTCTCAGTGTTAGAACAGCTTCTTCAGAACTAAAGGGCATAATCCGAGAGATGGGTCATTAAATGATAGTAAGGAGTCAGCGGTGGAGAAAATCAAAGGCAAGGCCTGAACAAGGAAGTTTTGGGGAAGAGAGAGATAAGCGGTAAAGAATTAAATCCACGTCGAATAAAAAAGTTTATGTAGTTGAAGGGCAGTGAGTAGTCATCTACCTTTTAGAAATATGTTACATTGCTGTCATAGTTTGATGTATTGTAAATGAAAATAATAACTAAAGGCAGTACATTGGAAAGCAATTATTGTGAGGCAAGGGGGGGAACAAAAAGTCTGTAATGGATATATAAGCTGATTAATTGCTACAATATTGCAATGTACTAAGAATGGAATTCTGCCTAAGATGTATCAGTATGATAAACTATAAATAAAAAATTATATAAGTTCAAAAAAAAAAAAAACAAGGCTTACAATACTCGTACAGTCAGGGTTCCCACCCTTTTCCCATATTAATAAGTTATGGTTTTACATTTTTCATTAGAAAAATACTATTAAAAAATAAAATGGGATTAACCATGTCTAATCACCCCCCTTTAATGGTCAGGTATAGCATATTCCTTTTGATCAGGTTGAGGCGTCTCCCCCAAATGGCTTGAAAGAATATACTCAGTACAGAGGTTTCTAACTTCTTAGGGACTGGGAAAATGTAGCTAAGATATAAAAAAACTGGGACTAGGAAGGTTTTAACTAAAAATACTCTTTTCTTTTTCCCAGTTCTGGCCTTGTTCCACTGCATCTCTTTATTCCTTCCAATGGCTAGTTTTTCTTCCCAGTTTAGAATATCCATCCCTGCAGGGCCGAATTTAATACCTAAAATTGAAAAAGTGGTAAATTGGATGGAATCAATACTGGATACCTGATCGGGGTTCTTCCCTAATGCCCTCCCACAACATTTATCCAGATTTAGTGATGCCCCTGAAACAGTACCAAAGGAAGAGCATAGAGAAATAGCAGAATGGACAGAAGGTTCATCTGCCACCATAAGGCATAAGTCATCTGCTTACGTGACAACTGTAGCAGGAGCTTGGACATTAAGGCCCACTATTGGGCTAATGGATTGAAGTCTATTTATTTTTCATAATAACAGGTCTTTAAAAAATGTGTACAGTAAAGGGCTCATGGGGCAGCCTTGTCTGACCCCCCCGATAATTGGCACTATAGGACCTATTTTCTCATTTACTACAGGCCTTATGGTAGCAGTATTATACAAAGATTTAATCCATCCAATTACACCAGACGGAATCTGATAATGGTTTAATGTCTCCCATAAAAATCTGTGACATATGGAGTCAAATGCTTTTCTCTGGTCAAGTGAGACCACATATCCTGAGCAAGTATTATTATATCCATGAGAAAAAAGTTCTCTTAGCAAGACCAGGTGGTCATGTATAGACAGATGCGGTATGGCACAACCCTGTTCAGGGGAGATAACTATTTCTGCTACCAGGAGTAGCCTTTTAGTTAAAATTTTGGTGAGAAGTTTACAGTCCACATTCAACATGCAGATAGTCTACCTGAAAGAGCTCCTGTTTCCTTTCTGCCCCGAGCAATTGCTCCTTTCAGCTGATGAGGGGTTACTAGCGATTCCAAGGGTAGTTTTAAAATCTTCAGGTGCCCGTGCATTTATGTACGCGGCCCAGCCCTTTGGAATTCTCTACCCTGTCAGCTTCGGGAGTGCGCGACCGTGGGGTTAAACAGGCATTGAAGACCTATTTATGGAGCAGGGTATACTGTGACTAATAAGGTTAATTCCTGGATTTTACTGTGTATTTATTATTGCTGCTTTATCTGTTGTTTTAAGTTTTGTAATGCGCCTTGACAATTGAAAGGCACATAATAAATAAAGATATTATTAATTATTCAGATCAGCTCGATCACCTTTTTATGCAGAACAATCAAACTTCCTTTGTTAAAGCTGAGAGAGATAGTGCCAGTTTCTAACATAGTATTAAAGACTGCTGTAATTTCACCACTCAAGTATTCCCCTATAACTTTACAGTATATAACTCATTGGGTAGCCCATCTGGACCTGGAGAAATGTTATTTCTTAACTGCTTTATACCAACTACCACCTCTTCCTGTGTAATTGATTGGCTTACTTTATGTAAGACCGGGTGGGGGCACTACTGCGACCTGGATATCACTAAGATAGTTCTGAATTTCTAGCACGTCTGAGGGAATTTCTGCAAATAATTTCATGGAAAAATCAGTTACCATCTGTAATATTTTATCCCCTGCCATCTGTAGGGAGCCAGCTTGATCTAAGAGACCAGATATAGTTTTTTTCCCTGTCTGGCGAGCATTGATCAAAGGGGCTCATCTCCTGAGCGGAACCCTGCATCCCAAACTTATGCTGGTTATACAGTTGGTCTGCCTTTTGTTTTAAAAAGCCCACCATATCTTTTTGGACAAGCTGGATCTGGGAGTTAAGATCCTGACCTGTGGTATGAGCTATAGATAATAGGTTTTGTAAGTGACGCTGCTGTTGCAAGTATGTGAGGTATGCAGTGTTGCATTTATTTTTACTATATTGTTTTAAAAAGGAAATTAAGTCAGCTTTTGTATCATTACACCAAACTATGGGGTATACCCAACCGACAGAGACTTTTCGACAGCGAGGTCCCATACAGCGACAACAGTGCCATGCCGCTGTAGGGAATCTGCTGGAACCTGGCACTGTCTGTTGGAAATCCTGCACCCCCCCCCAAAATCAGCTCCGACTTGGAGTTCATAATCCTAAGTGGGGGGCACAGCCCCCTGTGCAGTGGGGTTTGGGGGCAAAGCCCCGCGAAGAAAACAGTGGCACTGGAAACCCAGCAGCCAACTGCAAAATGCAGTCGACATGCCAGTTTCACTGTCTGGGCGTTCGACCAAAATTTTGTCAAACACTCATTGTGATTCCAAACTATGGGATCATCACATAAGATTAGCACAGATTTTCTTGCAGCAAGGAGCTGATTTAGTGAGCTAAGAAACTCCCTATCCTCTAACAATGAGGTTTTAAATTTCCATATTCCCGGACCTTTGGACAGAGGAAGATTACAGCCCACAGTTATTGAAACTCTCTTGTGGTCCGAAAATTCTAATGGGCAAACTATGGCTGTTGAAATATGTACAGTTGGGGACAAGAACACATAATCAATTCTAGTTGCTAACACTCCTTTTTGGAATTTGGGAGTATGTTTTTTTGTGAAATCCAAATGTGTATCCCACAAATGAGCAGTGCATATAATAGTGTTTAAGGATCGTGAATCACAATAAATTTTCTGTGCTGTAGCACACTAACTTTTATTTTGAAGGCTCAACCCACAGTTAAAATCACCTGCAAAGACAACTTATTTGGATGTATGTAGGTATGACTGGATAAGTGATAATATGTCTATTCTACTAGTTTTTGATTGTGGGGCATATATGTTAGCCAAATGGTACAGGAGCTGATGTATCAAAACATCCAGTATAAGAACTCGTCCTGGAACTAGATCATATAGTTTGAGGAGTTTACAATCAATGGAGTATACCAATATACCCTCCCACCCCGAACAAACCTCCTGGCCAATGGACCAAAACGAGGGTCCACACAGCCAGTGTCTTTGTGCTTGTTTGATTTCTCTGAACGTGTGGAATCGAACATCTTGCAAAAAGATCAAGCCTATTTGCAGAGAAGTGAGAAAGGCAAACACAGTATTTCTCTTATCTGTCCTTTTGATACTGTAAACATTAATAGTATAACAGTCAAAAGGAGTGTGAGACATAGGTTCTTTTGTGAAAAAAAGGCTAAAGAGGGAAAAAAAAATAATTTTTTCCTTCCAGATTTAGTGGTCCCTTTTGCTTTTGTCTTTGCTTTTGGTTTTTGTGCCCCTCTACCTTTAGACCCCACTTCTGTATCAGTGATCCCTTCAGGAAGAGAGGAGGGGACAGAAGAGGAGTCCGAGTCATCCCCTGACTTTGCTGAGATCTCCTGTGGAATATCATAAGTTGGAAGTTGGAATGGGTGAAGTCCTAACTGTTTTTTTTTTTTTGGGGCAGTTTTTGTTTTGACCTCATAGAATGCCTGCACCTTACTTGTACTGGCCCAGGATGGGGAGACATCTCTACATTCACTTGGATTTGCTCAACAGGATTTACTTCAACATTCACCTTTTGCCGGGGGGGGGGGTAACACAGTGTTCACAACTGGAGTCTTATCCACTGGGGGAGTAGGGGGAAGCTCCACAGAAGTGGAAGGCATTGTTTGATCAGGGATCTGCTATGTAGGGTTTGTTCTGTTTCTAATCTTAGCTTTTTTGGCCTGAGAAATAATAAAATGCTGATCCGCACCATCGTCTTGGTGCTCCTGGTTGGGGGCTGCCCAACTGCAATTTTGGAACGTGTGACCTAGTTTATTGTATAGATTGCATCTGCATTCATTTAGGCAGGCAGAGCTTACATGACCCAACTCCCCACAGAGGTTACATTTTACTCGGTCACAAACACTACTCAAATGGAAGGGGTTCCTACATCTATAATAGGTCTTGGGCTGCCCTGGATAAAATAAAACCCCTTTGTCACGACCCAGAAAAAATGAGTTTGGTAAGTGAATGACCCCAACATCATCAGGATTTCAGCAACACTTTTACCCTCCACCCTCTGGTCCAAATATTCTGTGTCCAGGATGGCCTCAGGATCACCAATTACTGTACAGCACATTTTTAACCAGTATAGATCATCAGATAAGTCCACCCCCTCATTTCTGAATAAAACAGATATTGTTTTGTACGCTGGCTTGGTCAGTAGAATAGCCAGGAAAGGGGCCCATAATGCTGTTCTTTTCACTGCATGATATTTGGACCAGAACCTCTGCAGTCCTCTGAATGTTTTAAAGCTGTCATCAAAAGTCATTTTTCCAGAAATGTGAATCAGCGTGTACAGTTCATGAGAGGAGAATTTCATTGACTCCTTTAACAGGTTTCTAGCTACATAAACCCGGTTTTTTGGGGGGGGGTCCCACATATGAAAGTCTTATAGCATTATGGTGTTCGGCAGATAAAACAGGCAAACTAAACAGAGAAGAAAAAGTGTTTTTCTGTTTGTCAGGCAGTATGTTTAAAGGAGCTTCAATCTGAGATTGTGCAACATCAGGGTTCCCTATCAGTGTTTCAGAGGGAGGAAGAATTAACACAGGGTTCTGAGTTAGGATAAGACCATCAGGAATAGCAAGAGGATCCTTGATTGAATTGTGTACTTCACTTTCATTGCTCTGCATCACTGTATCGACCTGTAGGTCGAGCACTGCAAAATCTTTGGCCAAAGGCATTCTAATTGGTGACTTGCCTGCGATCCACTGAGTGGAGTTAGGCTGTTTTTCCCAACCTGCGCAATGCAGTGCATCCTCTACAGACTAAGGCACAGTCCCAGGTATAGCGTTTCCTTGCATTACAGTATGAGGAGTATTTGCTTTAGGTAGACCAGCAGGAATGTTTAAAATATTCACAGTCGATTGAGGCAAAGTTTCAGAAGAAACACTTGCAGACTCCCTGTCCGTTACGGCAGATGGTGGTTAGTACCATTACTCAGCTGTTGTTTTCTGACAGCGCAAGCTGAGCTGTCAGTCTGTAGCCACCAAATTGTCTGCATCCAGGATGTTTTCTTGGCTAGAAACGTTTGTTCTTCCAATTCTAGTATCCGCTGCAATTCCAGTGTTTCCTCAGAGATAATGCCAGAAATACCCTCAGGAACACATTCCTCTGTACTATCCAAGTCCAATTCAATGTCCATACAGTCCTCTTTCTGAGAAGCAACCCCAGAAATTTCTTCTTGCACAACATTACTTCGTTCCAACTTTGTTTGTTCTAGTTCAGCATTCTTAACATTAACATTCAAAGTGGCCAGGCCCTCAGTCTCAGGCAAAGTCGAGCTGAGTGAGGAGACCGTTTCTCCCACTTCCATCTTGTCCATCCTCGCTCCAGGACTCTCATCCGCCATCTTGGATGGCCAGAATCTCCCCTGCTGGTGAGTAGGGGAATTTTTCCCCGCTCTCCTGGCCAAAATTTCCCCCCACTCACTCAAAATACCACCAACAGCTTAGTCTGGTTCAAGGTCAGTTGGTATTCATCTGTATCCCCCTCCCCCGGGTCATGCCTGAAAATAGGCAGAATTTGTCTACTGCAGTTACCCAGTCAACAAAAACTAAATAAATACATAAAGTCACAACCAGTTGTACAAACAATTATAATGTCAAAAGAGAGGATTTTTTTGTCACTTGTAAACAAGAAGCAGGCAAGGAGCAAATGGCAGAGAATCTTGTTTTCATACAAATTTGCTTATTAGTTAAGTCTAAGGGGAAGATAAGTAAATACAGGTTACTCACCTGTAACAGGAGTTCTAGGAATGGTATATGTTGTTCATCCACACTGTCTGGCAGATTCCTTGCCACTTCAAATCTTGCCGGAAGGTCTTCAAGTTGGCTCCTCCCACCAACCCGGGTGGTAAAACTCTCAGCCCCACCCCACAACGCCAGATCTAGCCGCTTTCAGAAGCAGGATGTGCGTCAGGCCAGGAGGAGTCAGAGTGGTAGGGATGAACAACATATACCATTCCTTAGAACTCCTGTTACAGGTGAGTAAATCTGTATTTCTCAGTGGGACATAGATATGTTGTTCATCCACACTGCTTTTGGCAGACTCCTAGCAGTTCTCCCGAAAGAGAGAGGCAAAGCATACCCCTACTTGGGAAATACTAAACTGGGTGACCAAAAGTAATAGACCAGGAGGGGCTGTGGATATGGCCTACCTAGACTTGCATCAAGGCATTTGACACAGTCCCGCACAAAAGATTGATAACTGTAGTTAGCCAGCCTGGGAGTGGGTCCCAGGCTGGTAGCCTGGGTAGCAAACTGGCTGTACAACAGGACACAGAAGGTAATAGTGGAATGGAACACATTCCGAAGAAAGGGGGTCACTAGTGGAGTACCTCAGGGCTCTGTACTAGGTCCAGTCCTCTTTAACATCCTTATAGGTGACATTGCAGAGGGTCTGAAGGGAAAGGTATGCCTCTTTGCAGATGACACAAAGATTTGTAACAGAGTTGATACACAAGGGTGGGTAGAAAGGATGAGAAGGGACTTGGCAAGGCTGGAGGAATGGTCAGACATATGGCAACTTAGATTCAACGCAAAGAAGTGCAAAGTAATGCACCTGGAAAACAAAAACCCAGGAGAAGAGTACACAATAGCAGGGGAGGTACTAACAGCAACAAAAATGGAAAGGGACCTGGGGGTAGTCATATCAGATGATCTAAAATGTGGGTAAGCAATGAGAAGTCAGTAAGAGAACGGGGGATACTGGGATGCATATGAAGGGCATCACAAGTAGAAAAAGGGAAGTGGTTATCCCTCTGTACAAACAGTTGGTGAGACCCCATCTGGAGTACTGTGTGCAGTTTTGGAGACCTCATCTACATAAAGGGCATAGACAGGGCGGAAGCAGTCCAGAGGAGGGCAACTAAAATGGTGCAGGGTCTGCATCAGAAACCATATGAAGGGAGACTGAGAGAGCTAATATGAATACCCTTGATGAAAGGAGGGATGGGGGACATGATAGAAACATTCAAGTACCTCAAGGGAATCAACAAAGTCCAGGAGGGTAGCATCTTTCAGAAAAAGAGATGTGTAAGAACAAGGGAGCACAATTTAAAATAGAGGGGGGATGGTTCAGGGGTAATGTGAGGAAATTATTTTTCACGGAGAGAGTGGTGGATGCATGGAACCGCCATCCTGGAGAGGCTGTGGGGTCTAAAACAGTGGAGGAATTCAAACATGCATGGGACAGACATAAGGCAATTGTAGTGGGGGGTGGCAGGAAGTAGGCTGTTGGTTAACTAGAATCTGCAGCTTATCCAGTAGGTAGAGAAATGGGCAGACTGGGTGGGCCAAGTGGTCCTTATCTGCCGTCAAAGTCTATGTTTCTATGTAAAGACTGGAGAACTGAGGCCCCAAAACTAGCATCCTGGCATGACTCGAGGTCGATGTGGTAGTGGGTGATGAAGGTGTGTGCTGACTTCCAGGTAGCAGCCCTGCAGATTTCCTGGATAGGGAAATCCCTCGAAGCAGCCACCGATGCAGCAGTATGGTGGGTAGAATGAGCTCTTATCCTCTGGGAGGCTCCATGCCCGCCAACCTATAGTAGAGATCTATGAAGGAGGTGACCCACCTGCCTATCGCTCGCTTGGCTGCAGGTCTGTCAGGTGCGGCTTCAGCGTAGGTGACAAACAGCTGGTGAACCTCTCCCGAACTTCAGCCATCCGCTCCTTATAGTAGCGGCTCTTCTAGGGTCAAAGTATGGAGCCTATATTGACCCTCTGGTGTGATTGGGGTAGAACACCGGCAGAGTCAACACCTGGTTAGATGAAACTACCACACCACCTTCGGAAGGAACTTCGGGTGGGGGCGCAGGACAACCTTGTCCCTGTGGAAGACCAGATAAGGAGACTCGATGGAAAGTGACTGGAGCTCTCCCATCTTTCTGGCTGACGTGATAGCCACCAAGAAGTCAGTCTTCCACGACAGATGAGAGATGTCACACCTGTGCGTCGGTTCGAATGGCTTGCCCATGAGCTTAGCCAATACCAGCAGTAATCCACGGAGGTCCTCGCACCGGAGGATATATGTGATCAAGGCCTTTTGAAAAGCCTGATCAACTCTCTCCTGGCAAGCATCGACTGCTTCCTGCCCCCCCGCCCGGTAAGCAGAGATGGCTGCCAGGTGCACCTTAAGGGTCGTTGACCAAAGCACTTACTGAGAAAGGGACCACAGATAGTCCAGGATGCTTGCCAAGGAACAGGAGAAAGGGTCCAGGCCCTTGCTCTGACACCAAATGGAGAATCTCTTCCATTTGAAGGCATAGCATTTTCTGGTTGACTCCTTACGGGATACCCTTAACGACGCTGAGGACCTCGTTGGAAAGACCCAAAGCCTGGAACTCTAGCCGCTCAGGAACCAGGCCGTCAGGTGCAGGGATTGAAGGTCTGATGGAATATCTTCTCCTGATTGACTGAGATCAGGTCCGGGCGGGCTGGAAGCCACCTCGGGAGCCTGGAGCTGAGACTGAGAAGATCTGGATACCAGAACTGGCGGGGCCAGTCTGGGGCTACCAGAATCACCTGCACCTTGTCTCTCCTTGCCTTGAGAAGCACCTTGTGGATCAAGGGAAATGGGGGAAAGGCGTAGAAGAGGCCCGAGGTCCACGGCCTCGAGAAGGCATCCCCCTGCAGTGAGCCCTGCAGAGGGGGCCGGGCATGAAACAGTCTCAGCTTCGCATTCTCCTTGGAGGCAAACAGGACCACCTGAGGCATGCCCCAGTGGGAGAACAGATCTTGTTCTACCCCCGGCAGGAGAGACCACTCGTGGGACGCAGCCCCTATCTGGCTTAGGGCATCGGCCAGGGTGTTGGATACTTCTGCCACATGGATGGCAAGGAGATCCACCTCCAGGCTGCGCACGAGTGACCAAATGCGGAGAGCTTCCCTGCACAGAGGCATGGAGCATGTCCCGCCCTGGCGGTTTAGGTAGTACATGGTCGTGGTATTGTATATCTGGACCTGAACCACTTGACCCCATAGAAATGGAGCGAAGGCGGGGGGCTAGACGAACTGCTTGAAGCTCCAGCAGGTTGATGTGGTATCGAGACTCCCGAGGGGACCAGAAGCCATGCGCTCTGTGCTCCCCCAGATGGGCACCCCAACCCATCAGAGAGGCATTGGTCGACAGAGAGACCATCGGCTCGGGGCGGACAAACAGAATGCCCTCCTGCAGATGTGCTGGAATGGTCCACCACTGAAGAGCATTCCACATCCCCTGGGTCACTGTCACTAGCTTATCCAGTGGATCAAAGTGCTGTGACCATTGGCTGGGCAGCCCCCATTGAAGGGGACGCATGTACCCACAGGCCCAATGGACCACACTGGTGCAGGCTGCCATTAGGGCCCAGGAGGCACAGGAAGTCCCGGGCATAGCGCAATTGCCCTACCTGAAATGATTGGGCAAAGGAGGAAAGAACCTCAGCCCTGTCCTCCGGAAGCCATGTTCTGGCTCATAGAGAGTCGAGCTCTGCCCCGATGAATTGGATCACCTGCTTTGGCACGAGTTCCAACTTGGCCTCGTTGATGAGGAGGACAACCTGAGAGCAAACCTGGAGGGCCAGATCTCTGGACCGCTCCACTTCTGTTCTGGAGGGGGCTGCAATCAGCCAGTCATCCAGGTAGGGGTACACCTGGACCCTTCGGTGCCGCAGAAATGCTGTCACCACTGCCATGCATTTGGTGAAAACCCTGGGAGCTAGGGAAAGGCCGAAGGGCATGGCCCAGAACTCGTAGAGGGATCCCTCTGCCCTGAAGTGGAGGAATCTCTGTTGGGACGGATGGATTGGGATGTGAAAGAACGTGTCCTGAAGATCCAGAGAACAGAACCACATGCCTGCTCCAAGGATGGGATTATCTGAGCCAGAGTGACCATCCTGAAGGTCCGAGACCTAGGAACCTGTTCAGGTCGCAGGTCGAGAATGAGGCGCCAGCCCCCCATCCGTTTTGGGACCAGGAAGTACCTGGACACAAACCCCGGGTCTGGAGGAGGATCCGCCACCTTCCTGATCACCTCTTTTTCAAGGAGCAGGGTGATATAAGCTTAGCGAGCCGACAAAGAGGCTGTAGACCCCATAGCCCCCTGAGGGGAGATGGCTCGGAAGGGCGGGGTCTGCTCGAACTCCATGGGCAGGTCCTTTCCTACCACCTCCAACACCCAACGGTCGGTGGTGATAATGGACCAGATGGAAAGGAAGTGGCGGAGCCATCCCCCCCAACGGGGGGGAACCCAGGGAGAGTGACGAGGTTGGGGGGCGACACCCCTCAACCCGTCACTGGGCAGGCTTAGAGGAAGGACTGGCTGAGGGACCTCCTGGGCCTTTACCTCCTTGCTTCCAATTAGAGGAAGCCACAGGCTTGGGTTTGGGATGCCAAGCACGAGCCTGCTGGCCCTGGTGCTGGTGATGTTGGGCCGGACGTGCCGCAGGCGCAGAAGGATGAAAGGACTTGTGCTGCCGACTGTCGGCGGCCTTTGTCCTTCTGGGCAGAGGTGACAGAGTCCAGAGCGGCATTGGACTTTTCGATCCACTGGAGGTGACCCTCCACTCCAGGGCCAAAGAGGTCAGTCCCCAGGAAGGGGACATCCGCGAGTTTGTGCTGGGTATCCGCCGTGAAGATGGATATCCTCAGCCATGCTCTGCGGCGCATGGCCACCGCGGCCGCAAATGATCTGGCACAGGAGTCTCCAATGTCCAGAGCCATTTGGAGCTGCTGTTTTGCCACCGCCCTTCCCTGGTCCCGTACCTGCCGGACCGTGGTCTGCAGGTCGGCCAGGAGATGAGGGATCACCTCGTCCAGGGAGCCCATGAGGGCGTGGGAGAAGTGTGCCATCAGCAAGGCTGAACTGGCCTGGTGGAGGCCAAGGGAGGACACAGCGTACACCTTGAACCCGGCATAGTCCAGCTTTTTGGACTCCTTGTCCGGGGGCTTGTCCATATCCCTAGCGTTCCCGGAACGCCGGAAAACGCTGTCAGTGACCAACCCCTCAGTGGAGGGGTGTTCCGAAAAAATGGGCAAAGAGCCGGTAGGGACCGCATACTTCCTGGCCATCCTGGCCGAAGGTGTAGGACAGGAAGCAGGCCACTGCCAGAGCTCCAAGGCTGGGCCAACAATGGCTTCAGCCACCAGAAAGGACTCTGTGGGTGAATCCCCTCAGTCCAGCATCTCTGTCAGGGGATACTTGGCCCACTTGGATATAGCTGCATCCCGGTGGACTCTGAGATGAGCCGAAGCAGACCCATGAAGGACGATGGGCTTTCATCCATCGACTGGCCCTCGGAGGACTCCAGGTCAATGGGCCTGGAGAACAGGGAGGAGTCGTCGTCGGACTCCAAAGAGTCCGCGAAGAGCTGCCTGGGGCCTGAGCCACCCTCCACCTGCCGAGGACAGTCGGGAGTGAGGGTGACCGACAACCTATGGGGCAGGCCCTGACCCAAACGAAAGTCCTTGGTCGGTGCCCCCGATTTCAGTTTTGGAGGCGGAGGGTCCACCACAATCGGTGGGGCACCTGGTTTTGGCCAAACAACTGGCCCAGGCTTGGGCACCTCGGCTACAGCGAGGGGTTGTTTTGGCCGCTCAAGTGACAGCCACTTGATGGCCAGGGAAGTTGACGGCGTCGGCTTGTTCCCGGACAGAAGTAACTGTTGCCACATCAGGTCCTCGTAGCGTCGACGCAATCTGCACCGAAGCCTCTCCTCTTCCGAGGAGGAAGACAAGGACAAGCGGTGGTGCCACTTACTTTGGTGCCGAGACTGAGACCACCGATGTTAGCAGGATCGACTGGACTGAGAGGATGTCTGAGACCGAGAACCTCGGTGTTCCCGAAGACGGGTCTGGGAAGTGGAGGGGACACCCGCTCTTCCCTCGGCTTGGAAGCCTTGACCGGGGACTGCGGCACCGGAGACGCAGGCAAGTCATCGGTCTCCACTGGGGGAAACCAGTGAAGAAGGGTTGTCAGCTTCACCAGTCGACAGCCCGTCCGACGGGTCGAGAAAAATCTCGACCGCATCGACCGGTGTCTCGGCTACCTGACCTGACGGGGACACCATGAAGTCAGCAGCCTTAGCCACAACCTCGACCAAAGTCAAGTGTCGACTGTCCGGGGAAGGGAACCTCTCCCTCTCCCATGAACACCGCCAGTGGGACTTACCTTTTGAGTCCTTCTGTTTGGACCGAGAGGAATGTCCCGATGGCCCCTCTCCCTTCGTGGAAAGGGAATGGCAAAGCTCCTTGAAAGAAGCTGAATATGAGGTACCCAGAGAGAGCGGGATAAATGCCGTGACCAAGGAAGAGGATGATGCGGCTGTGCCGCTTCCTCCTCGAGGGTGATCATCTGCTCGAGTTGCTCAGCCGAGCCAGCCGCCGCGGTAACCGCCCAATGGGCCTCCTTCGACTTCACCGGCGCGTAGCGCCGGGCACCCAAGCTGTAACTGGGCAGCAGTCTTCCAGGACGTTGGCCGAAAACGAATGGCATAACTCGCAGGCCTGCGGGTCATGGTCTAGGCCGAGGCAGTAGATGCACGTGGAGTGTGGATCCGTCCTGGACATTTTCTGCCCACAAGGGCACTGCCAAAATCCGGGAGTCGATTTGTCCATCGCAGCCGCGAGGGAGTAACTTGACCGATGTCTTGAAAATTTTAAAATAAGTTTCGGGCGAACCGAAGAATTAGGATCCAGTCTACACACAGAGCGTTAAAGAGGGAACCTGAGCTTCCAAGCGGTAAGGAAGATCTGGCGTCATGGGGCGGAGCCAAGAGTTTTACCACCCGGGTGGGTGGGAGGAGCCAGCTTGAAGACTTCCGGCAAGATTTAAAGCGACAAGAAACCTGCCAGATAGTGTGGATGAACAACATATCCATGTCCCTAGAAAGGTTATTTATGAAATATATGAATTATAAGTTGCAATCTATCTCAATATTATGTTATTTAAAAAAATGGTCCCTGTGACATCAAAGCCTACTTTTTTTTTTTTTTTTTACTTTTTATCTCTTTATCCCTCCTATCTGCTCTCGGTGCCCACTCCTTCTGTTCACTCATTTTCTCCAATCCACCTTCCATGGGATCTGCCCCTAGAGTGCCTCTTCTCCCTCTCCTGCACAGTGGGGTCTGTCCCTTCTTGGTGGTCTGGATGGAACCGGAGCGGCTTTCATCCAGGGCTGCCGAGAGGTGTTTTTCGTTTTCTCCCCTAGATCCCCTACCCTCTGAGACGTCCGGCGCTTGGGACGTAAGTCCCGAGTGGTGGCATGCTGACACACGGCAAGCCTCTCATGCGCCGTCGACGTCCCCCCTCCCTGGCTCCGGCGAGCGGAACCGCCTCCATCCCTTCCTGTTGACAGTGCTTCCACTGGCTATGGAAGGGATGCAGAACGCAGGTGCGTTCTTGGTCTCCCACCCCTGAGGGAGGAGAGCATCCATTGGGACGCTCGATCCTCCCTCTCCCCTGCCGACTCCCGGCCACCCGAGTCCGTTCCTGAACCCGGGTCGCCAGCGTAGCGCGAGGTGTGGCGTCCAGCGCCTCAACCCTCAGCGCCACCGGGCTGGCATCAAAGCCTATTTAATAATCCATATTTATTTATTTTAAAATTTGATAACTGGGAAAGGTACCATGAGTGAAGCTCGTTTCTAGGTACTATCTGGGGAAGGGGGTACAGATGCAACAGAGGGCAAACATAATATGATGACAGAATGACCCAGTTGTGCATAAAATTCCTGCTAACACACAGTAATTTACAATATGATACAATGATTTACAATACAATACAGTGAATATATACAATATTTATAAAATAAGGCTAGAACATGATAATAGGATATCAGCTGTGTGGAGCAATATCACAGAGTATGCATAATGGATTAATATGGAGAAGGGAGATGTGAGACGAGGTAGAAGAGAGATAGGGTACTAGGGATGAGAACAGGTGCAGGACGAGGTAGGGGTTGATCTAAGTAAATGCTTGAGGGAAGGAAAGGAGGAAGTGAGGCAGGTTGGGGGGATGTAGTTCCATATGGAAGGAAGCCTGTAAGAGAAGGCCAGTTTTCCAGCAGAGGTGCGGATTTGTGGAAGTGCAATAGAATGGGCGCCGATAGACCATGAGGTTTTGGAGGAGGTGGTGACTGGTTTGAGGAGAGATGCAAGTTACGAAGGGAGAGCCCCAAACCAAAACTTAGATATAAGGGTGGAGTAGTGTGAAATGCATCTCTGGGAGAGGGATTGGAGGGATAGGGAAGAGTACAAGTCACAGTGGTGAGTTAGGCAGGGGGAGTTGGAGGTGAACCGACAGAAGGCGTGGTAGAGGACGTCAAGTTTGGACAGGGAGGTCGAAGGGGCAGCACTATAGACCATGTCTGCATAGTCAAAGGTAGGGAGGATCCATTTAATCACTAGGTGATGTCTAACAGGGAGGGGAAGACTAGCCCGGTAGCAGTAGAGCAGCCCTAGTTTAGGACACAGTTTGGAGTGGAGGGCATTAAAGTGAGAGGAGAAGTCAAGTGAGGGGCCAAGCCAAACCCCAAGGCACTTGTATACAGCGAAAATTTTGAGGGGAGTGTTCACACAGGAGGGGAAGAAGGGTAGAGCTTGAATCCTAGTGAGTTTTTGCTTGGTTCCAAAAGTCATGGCAACAGTTTTAATGATGTTTAGTTTTAGACAATTTGCATGGAACCATGAGGTAACTGCAGTAAAGTCCTCTTGTGGGGAGGGTGAACAGTTGAAGCAGAAGGACCAGAAAGGAAAAGGATGGTACCATCCACGTACATGTGGATCTTGGCATGGGTGCATACAGAAGGGTTATTAATGAACAGAGAAAATAGGACAGGCCCTAGGATCGAGACTTGAGATACTCCTGCTTTGATAGGGACAGAAGAGGATAGGACGTTATTTATTTTTACCAACTGGGATCATCCAGTTAAATAGGATCTGAACCAGGGCACAGTGGGCGGTGACTGGCCAGAGGCACTCAGCTTGTTTAGGAGGAAGGGGTGGGATACTAAGCCAAAGGCCTTCATTAGGGCAAGGAAAATGGCCGAGGTGATTAAACCTTGATCCATAGCAAAATGGATAGTGTCAGAGAAGGGAGGTGCTGGTAGAATGATGCTTTCTAACTCCAGATTAGACAGGGGACAGAGTGTTGGAGGTGAAGAGGAACTTGCTTAGCCTAGAGAGGACCAAGGACTCTCGGACCTTGGCAAGTGAGAGGAGAAGTGATATGGGACATTAGTTGCCAGGGGCAGTTGTGTCCCCCCCCCCCACCGTTTGAAGAGGGGGGTACTGTAGCAGACTTCCAGGCCATTGGGACAGTAGTGGAGGAGATAAACAAATTGAAAATGAAGGTTAAGGGGGTGAAAATTGAGGGAGCTGAGATTATGAGGGGCTTAGGGTGCAAGCCATCGGGGTGGATTTAGAAGGGTTGAGGGAAATGAGAGCTCTGTAGACTTCAGAGGGGGATACCAGCTGTATGTAGAAATCAGAGAACTGAGTGGGGAGAGGGGGGAAAGGATTGAGAAGTAGAAGGACCATCCGGTACAGCACAGGTGGTGAAGAACTTATTTAGAACTTGTTTGATTTTCCTATTGTACCTCTTTCCCGCAGGTTGCACTGGGAGACGAGCGACTTGTTGCTCAGTGTGCCTTCCTGGTGAAACATTTCAATAAATAAATAAATAAAGAGCTTCAGCGACAAGGGTAGGATCAGTAACTAGTGATCCTGCCACACAGAGTGGGTGGCAGCAGTCTGGAGCAGTAGTGCATGACAGCGGTGAAAATTCTGACCTACTTTTTATTGGTTCCATGTCATAACAGCAAAGATTCAATTCTACGTTTATAGCACAGTGGTAGGCATTATATAAAACATACAATACTAATGCAAACCTATAGATTTTATCAAACTAGCCATCCTACAATCGAACGTGCCATTTACCCACTTGTCTATACATTAGGTTGTTATAATTACTGATACAGAAACATAGAAACATAGAATTTGATGGCAGATAAGGACTGCTTGGCCCACCCAGTCTGCCCATTTCCCTACCTACTGGATAAGCTGCAGATCCTAGTTAACCAGCAGCCTACTTCTTCATACCCCAACCCCCCAGAATTGCCTTATGACTATCCCATGCATGCTTGAATTCCACCACTGATTTTGACTCCACAACCTCCTCCGGAAGGCCGTTCCATGCATCCACAACCCTCTCTGTGAAAAAATACTTCCTTAAATTACCTCTGAGCCGCTTCTCTATCTTCACATTGTGCCCTCTGTTCTTGCACAACTCTTTTGAAAGATGCTACCTCTTGGACTTTGTTGATTCCCTGAGGTACTTGAAAGTTTCTATCATGTCCCCCCCTCCCTCCTTTCCTCGAGGCTATACATATTAAGCTCCTTAAGTCTCTCTTCATATGTCCTCCGGTGCAGACCCTGCACCATTTTAGTGCCCTCCTCGGACAGCTTCCATCCTGTCTATGTCTTTTGGAGATTGGGTCTCCAGAACTGCACACAGTACTCAGATGGGGTCTCACCAGCTGTCTGTACAGAGGGATAATAACTTCCTGTTTTCTACTCGTGATGTCTCTCCCTATGCATCCCAGTATCCCCCCAGCCCTCCTTGCTGCCCCCTCACATTGCTTGCCCATTTTTAGGTCATCTGATATGACTACTCCCAGGTCCCTTTCCATTTTGTCGTTGTTAGTATCTCACCCCCATTTGTACTCTTCCCCTGGGTTTTTGTTTCCCAGGTGCATTACCTTGCACTTCTAGCATTGAATCTAAGCTGCCATACATTTGACCATTCCTCTAACCTTGCCAAGTCCCTTCTCATCCTTTCCACCCCACCCTGTGCATCAACTCTGTTGCCGATCTTAGTGTTATCTGCAAAGAGACATACTTTTCCTTCCAGTCCTTTTGCAATGTCGCTTATAAAGACATTGAAAAGGACCAGTCCTAATACTGAACCCTGCAGTACCCCACTGGTAACCCTCCTTTTTTCTGAGTGGACTCCATTTACTATTACTCTCTGTGTCCTATTCTCCAGCCAATTCTTTACCCAGGCTGTCATCTTGGGACCCACTCCCAGGCTGGCTAACTTGTATATTAATCTTTTGTGTGGGACTGTGTCAAATGCCTTGCTAAAGTCTAAGTAGGTCATGTCCACAGCCCCTCCCTGATCTACTACTTTGGTCACCCAGTCAAAGAAATCTATCAGATTTGTCTGGCATGACCCTCCTGCTGTGAATCCATGCTGCCTAGGGTCCTGTGCCCCTCTGGCCTCTAGATACTCGACAATTCTTTCCTTTAGAAGTGATTCCATCATTTTCCCTATCACTGAGGTTAAACTAACAGGTCTGTAGTTTCCTGCTTCTGCCTTGCTCCCGCTTTTGTGAAGGGGAATCACATCTGCCCTCCTCCAATCCTCGGGTACCACCCCTTCCTCCCATGATTTGTTAAAAAGGGTAGTCAGTGGTGTCACTAGTTCTACCCTTAGTTCTTTTAGAATTCTGGGATGAATCCCATCAGGCCCCATTGCTTTGTCCACCTTCAGCTTTAAGAGTTCTTTCAGAACCCTTTTCTTCTGTAAATGGGCTGGTATCAACTTCTGTATCCAGAGTGTTACTACTGCTTGTTTTATGTACCTCCCCTCTTCATTTTAAATACTGAGCAAAATATTTGTTTAGTATCTCTGACTTTTCACAGTCTCCCTCTGCCCACCCTCCCTCCCTTTATTAAGCCTCACTATCCCTCCTTGGTCTTCCTTTGCTCCTGATGTATCTATAAAGGTTTTATCCCCTTCTTAACTGAGTTGGCTATCTTTTCCTCGGTTTGGGCCTTTGCTGTTCTGACTGCCTTCCAGCCTCCTTTAGCTTTAACTGATACAGTTCTCTGTCCTGCTCCTTCTGCGATTCCTTGTACTTCCTGAATGCTTTATTTTTCTCTTGAACCTTCACTGCCACTTTGAGAACCATAGTGGTTTCTTACATCGTCTTGTTTTGTTTATTTGCTTCACACAAAGGCTCGTTACCTCTGTGATGGCAGTTTTTATTATTCCCCATTGTTCTTCCACCCCTCCTTCCTGCCCATTTGCTAGTGCATTCCTTAGGCACTCACCCATTTTGGCAAAGTCAGCCCTCCTAAAGTCCAGTACTTTTGTCTTTGTATGGCTTGACTCTATTGCTGTGTTTATCAGTGGGTAATCAGTTTTCTTCCGACAGCTAATATTTTTATTTAGTTTTTGTTAACTGGGTAGGTGCACTAGCCATGAAATGACTATTTTCAGGCTTGACCCGGGAGAGTACAACAATTAAAGACAGCTGCATAGCATGAGTACAATGAAATTACAAAAGCATAGGTCAAAACAGTTAGTAATGAATGCATGCAGCCAAGACAATAACAATCAATGCAGTTCACATACATTTTTAGGCAGAGAAAACCCACACAGTCTAGGAAGAGATACCACAACATAGCAGCAAAGAAAAATTGTTCAAATTAGTCACAACAATGCAGATTCAAATAGGCAGTGAAACAAGGCAAGGGCAAATTCCTGACTGGGCAGGGTGCATTATCACAGCCTCTGAAACAAGACTCAGGTGTCGGGGGGGAGGAGTTGGAGTAGATTAGCTCTCAATGAGATAGTAACAGTAAGAAGTGCTATGAGGTACGGAAGTAAAAGTTAGGCTAGGCAGTATCTGGCGGGTGAGTGGATTTGAGAGGATTAAAACAAGTGCAGAGATCAGCAAGGGATCGATATAAGTGCAGCTCTTTTTGAAGCTGTCATGGGATCCAGATATTTGAAGTGCCTGGGGGAGAGAGTTTCAAAGCTTAGGAGCAGAGTGACCGAAGGCAACGGAGCCTTTTGATGTTTTCCATCTGAGTACATTCAGGAGGGATTTATCTACCGATCACAGTCTATAGGAGGAGTTTGAGGTACCAGCAATGTTGCGAGTGCTGAATGGGTCTGGTTTCTGAGTACAGAGTCGATCAGGGAGCCAAGAGAGTATTGATGGCAAGCTGAGGGGGATAACTAGCCCAGGTCCCAGTACACTTGGCAGTGGTGCTTAAGCCGTGGTGACGAGGAGGCGTATCGACAGATATTATTATAAGTGACATCCCACTTTTGAAGGATGATTTTGTGTGAGGCAGCAAAGGTCGGCATGCCGTAGGTGAGGGCAGGGAGGAATATGCCTCTGGCAATAGCAAGTTCAGCAGAGGGAGTCAACATGAAACTGGACTTGTAAGCAACCCCCAGTTTAGCATTCACTGCCTTGCAGGCAGATTGTATATGCAGGCTGAAGTCCAGGGATTGGTCCAGAAGAATTCCCAGGTACTCAAAATATGTAACGCATTCTATTTGTGTGCCACTGCAGTTTTGCACCAATAGGGGAGTTTGACATGTCCTAAGTTTAGGGGCAGATCCAAGTAACATTGCTTGGGTTTTCTTAGCATTGAGTACAAGCTTATGTGCAGAAAAAACAATTTTGGACATTTGTGAAATCTCAAGAAAGGGATGCATTTATGCTGGTGACCTTATCAGAGCTTGAATAGAGTATAAGATAATCTGCATAGAGAATAGATGAGCAAGAAAGAAGAACCTAATCTATGTTATTGATAAAAAGTGAGAAAAGAAGAGATCCCAGAATAGAGCCCTGGGGAACTCCAATATTGATGGTAGCACCATCAGATAAAGAGGAGTTGAATTTCATAATTTGAGTTCTATTTGATAGATAGCTTCCATACCAGGCGACAACTTGTGGTGAAAATCTCAGGTAGCAAAGAGTGGAGAGGAGCAGGGGGTGATCGGCAAGATCAAAGGCCTTTGAAAGGTCTATAAAAACTGCCCCTATCAGCTGGCCAGCATCCATACTGGTAAGCACATCGGTAGTGAATTTGAGAAGCGCTGTAGAGGTACTGTGGCCTTTTCGGAAGCCATGTTGTGTGTCAGAGAGAAGGCTGTACTTTGTGAGGTAGTCAATGGTTTGATTTGCAACAAGTTTTTCCAGAATTTTACTTAGGAGTGATAGGATGCCTATAGGCCTGTATTTAGTAATCTCCTTGGTATCACCTTTTTTAAGGACCGGCGTTACATGAGCAATCTTCCAGAGGTCAGGAACTTGGCTATTAGAGAGAGACAAGGTGAAAATTCTAGCCAGAGGGGAGGCTATGTATGGTGTTGCTAGTTTCAGGAGCCAAGGCTCAAGTGTATCTGATCCAGAGCTAGTGTTGTCAGAGACAGTCCGTAATAATTTTAAGACCTCAGTCCTTGAGATTGCCTTGAAGTAGAAAGAGGAATTTTTAGACATTTGTTGGGAAGGATATCTGGGGGTAGTGGACTGTGCTGGTGTTGCAAGCAGAGAGGCTGCCTGGGCATATGGGAAGGCAGAGGTATACTGAGACAGGTCAGAGAATATTTGATTGAAGGAATTAGCAATGGTGTTGGAGTCATTGCAATGTACTCCATTTAATACCATGTCACTGGTGCTAGTTGAATGGGACGCACCGAGAAAAGTCTTGACATGGGCCCAGAATGTCCTAGGGTCCCCAAGAGAGCCTAGCAGCAATTCTTTACAATAGGCGCTTTTAGCTGTTTTGACCTGTTTTTTACAGAAGTTACGTAGGGTTCTGTAGGTAGCATAGTCAGATTGTAGTCCCAAGGCTTTGTACTTTTTCCAGCATTTGTCCCTAGAGCGTAGATTGTTCAGCAAGTCTTTGTGAAGCTATCTTGTTTGTTTACCCCTCACCCTCTGTGTCACCTTTGGGGCATGCTTGTTCTGGATGGCCAGGAATTCATTAAGGAAGATACTTAGTGCAGACTCAACATTATGGGAAAGGTAAAATACCAGACCTGTTTATCCTCGAGACATCATGACAAAAAGCCTCAATATCCAGGTTGGCGAAATTTGTAAAGGTGGCATAATGCGGTGGAGGGATGGAGCAGCCTCAGGACTCCAGATGCAGAAGACAGGGGAATGATCAGTAAGCGAATCTGCCAAGATGCCTGCTTGGTGTACATGATCCAGATGGTTTACCAGTACCCAGTCAATAAGGGAAGAGGATTTTAGTGAAGGAGTAACTCTGGTATTCTCTGTTAACAGCTGGTGGAGGTTATAATTTTGTACCAGAGACAGCAGTGTGCTATAGGCAGTCCCTAGCCAATTTTGGTTAAGGTCACCCAATATAATGACCTCATTATGTTTGGAGTGCAAAGAGGTCTGATCAAATAAGTCCTGCAGACCTACAGTGCCCCCATTTGGGGGATTATAGGTGCAGACAATGTGGAGTTTCTTGGCTCCCAGGTGAGAGTAGTGTGAAGGGACTCACAGGCGGAGGTTGTTGAGCACAGGGTGTCCATGATGTTTAGATTATCTTTATAGAACATGGCAACCTCTCCGCTACGCTGTGAGAAGAGCCTATCCCTATGGATAAGGGAGTAGTTAGTCAGGGAGCATACAGAGTCAGGGATAGTTGGCTTTAGCCACGTTTCAGATAAACAGAATACATCAGGCTTGTAGACACCCACTCAAGCCTCAAGATCACTGAAGTTTTGGGAGAGACTTCTGATGTTCATATGGGCAATGAAAAGTCCTTTGCTAGAAATTGCGGAGATGTCAGCCGGGGAGAAGAGGGCATATGGACCCGGGTTCATTTCAACATCCCCTGCAAGCAGGATAGCTAAGATGGCGAGGCACTATAATTTTCAATAGCCAAACAGTAAAGGAACTGCTTGACTCAGCAGGCGTTTTTAAGTGTGGTCATCGCATAAAAGGTACAGCCCTTAGAGAATAGGAGGTGCTTAAAAGCAAGCATAAGTTGAGATGCAGTAATTAGGTTAGAAAAACTGAAATCAGCATGTAGGGCATTCGAAGAACTCGAGGGGATAGGATCCTGGGAAAGTTATAACAACCCAGTTAAGGCCAAGTAGAAGTAGAAGTAATAGGAGCATCTCAAACATGTAATGAAGACCCATGTTTACACAAGCGAGTGTAAGCATCACACAGAGGGCTAGGCAGAGGAGCAAAGCTAGCCAAAGAGGAAGTTATGATATGGCTATAGAAATTTGGGTGGAGAGTTGAAAGACAAGTGCTAGCCAATCCCAAGAGAGTCACTGGAAGCCTAGACCAATCAGGGATCAGATGTCATAAGTTCAAAATCCTTTGTTGGCAGAGAGACGGATTTGGCGCTGAACGTACCTGTGGAGCAGCGCTTTGCAGCTGAGCCAGTGAGGTGGTTCAAGGCTGCAATCCAGTGTGGCAAGCTTAGTCTGCAGCCCATGAAACAATATAATTAGCGCAGCCCAATTTACTATCTCTGTGACACATATGTATGTATATATGTATGCGTGTATAACATATATATGTAAATCTATGTTCTTTTTAAAGGGGAAATGTCATCACTAAGCGCCCCACAGACAAGTGTTAGACTTGTCCTAACTTACACTTTGTGGCAAAAACATATTATCGTTTACTGCAGTATAGTAGCTTGTATCACACTAATTTTGTTGGATTGCAAGCTGACATTTTCTGTAGCAAAAAATCCCAGAATCCCATACTGCTGACATCAGAGGAGGGCTGCAGCAGTGGGAGATTCAATAGCCTGCAGTGCATGTTAAAGTTTTACAAGCTCTGATCTTTTGTTAGTTGTTCCTGCTGTCCTCCCCAGGCTAAGTACAGTCACATATGATTGGGGCAAACAAATGATTGGGACTTATAAAGGTTCTAAATACACTGCAGGCTACTGAGTCTTTTCTCCTCTGATGTCAGTTGCAAGGGATTCTGGGATTTGTAGTTACATGAAATGTCAGCTTGCTGTTCAACAGAATTATTTTTTTAATTTTTATTTGGCCCCGGCTTCCCCTAACCCTGCGAGCGGGGTTCGCCCTGCCCAAACCACCGACCCCACATGGGGCCGCAGTAACGGAATTTAGGTGGCCAGAGAGTCAGCGTACTGGAGCCAGCTCATTAGTGGGGAGCTGAGGAATTTTTCTGTTGTTTTTCCCCAGGGGCAGGGACGTGCAATGGCGGCCCAGCGTCCGCCCCCTTCCAGCAGGTGCCAGGCGCTTGTGGTACCTCCAGCCTCTGCTGGGAGTCCCACGTTATGCCGAGGCACTCGACCCCCCTGCCCCCAGGCAGGAGGCAGTCCCTAAGGGCGCTCAATCCTGCTCCTCCGACCGGCCCTCCGACACCCGGATCCATTACTGAACCCGGGTCGGCGGCGGCGCTGCAGACAGCCACCATGCCTCTGTGCCAGCGGGCCGGCATTCAACAGAATTACTGTGATACAGTTTACTATACTGAAGTAAACAGTAAGTAAATAAAATGTGTTTGCTCACAGAGTGCAAATTAGGATCATCCCCATACTTGGGTGTGGGTCTCTTAGTGCTGAAAATTCCTCCTTAGGTTGCCGGAAACTCTATGGTTACTAGTAACTACGTTTTGGAAATATTAAGCTTTTACCCAAAAATAACTCCCCAAAGATTGAAAGCTTTCAAACACCTTTTTCACGAAGGCTTCTGGGTTAGAGAAGTAAATAAAATCTTACACTTGTCTGCATAAAAGGCCATGTTTTGTGAATTTCTACACACATCAGTACCAAGAATATTTGGTGGGTGTCCAATCCACTGCACCAATGTTTCAACGTATAGGTCAAATAGAAGGGGCAGAGTGCAAAACCGAATTCCTTCTGCAGAGAAATGTTTCTTTTTTTTTTTAATGCTCCTCCCAGGCCCCCGGCCAGCCACTCCTTCGGGTCACCTAGGACCCCGTCCGGCACCCTCGCCCCACCACCACTCACCACCTCAGATTGCAGTCCCCCAGATAACCTGGTGTAACCCTTTGCTGGATGGCACCAGTGGGCGGACAGTGCACTCCTCAGTTGGCCTGGGCGCTGCTGAGGTGGTCTGGGGCTTGGTGGCAGTGGAGGCTGCCAACCGTCATCCGGCCGACCAAGCAGCAATTTACCATTTTCTCTCTGGGGGTGTGGTGTGCCACTGATGTCAAGGCGAAAGCCGATGTCTGTCACCCCCCCAATTCAGCAGGGTCCAATGCACTGCTGAGCCCCTAGCCTCTGCCAGGAGTCAGCAAGCACTGGGCTGCATCACCACCCTCCCCCCAGGAGAAGATGAGCCATCAACAGATGCTCTAGCCTTCTTCCCCTAGCCGTCCCTCCAGTGACCTGGGTCTGTTCCCGAACCCGGGTCGACGGCGTCAAAAGCAAAAATCTAACCACTGCATCGACGGGCCGAGAGAAATGTTTCTGAAATACTACCATTTACCCTTGCATAGACAGATGGGGCTTAATACATACAGGAACCCTGTGGATGGGCCAAGGAGCTTACTCCTTCTGCAGGGGCATGCTGTACGACCAAGGCTGTAACACATGACTCAAACCACAGGGAGGGGGGAGGTAAAGGAGTGAAAATCCAGGGAGCAAAATATCCCATTGTCCTCTCCATGATAGCAAACATGCCTGATCAGGCTATTGTATATCCCCAGTTAGCAGGGTATATCCCAAAAAATGATGATGGGAAAAATCTACATGGAAAAAACAACGTTTTGACCATCAAAGCAGTAGTGCATGACAGTGGTGAAAATGTTGACCTACTGTATACTTTTCATTGGTTCCATGTCATAACAGTGAAGATTCAATAGCGACTGATACATGAGTGAGTGCTTATCACTGAGAACAAAAGTGACGATCAGCACAATGCTGAATACAACATCGGTGACACTCCAAACAACAGAATGACCTGTTGTTAGTCACCTGGTGCCCTTGGTTAATCAAGAAACGATCGATACAATATATAAAAACATTGTAAAAGTTGCCTCCCATAGACTTTAATAGAGCACGTCCCCATGCTCTCCTTGGGTACACATCATTACGTGCCTGAGTTCTGGGGTGGGACTTTGGCAGCTCCCAGGACTGGGAAGTAGAAAATTTCAGCTGGAAACAAATTTACGATCCCTTTCACTCTTAAATATGGCACAGAATTTGTATGAGACATAGCCAATCTGCATATCACAGAGGTAAGGCTCCACAACATGTGGTGCAAATCACATTTCAGATAACCTGGTGAATCTCTTTAAAGATGCTGGTTAATACCACTGAGAAATGCTCAGATTTACAGGTGACATCTGAAAATAGCTAAGTAAAAACAGCGGACTACCAAAAACAGCTAATACAAAACAGCTCAGTCAAATACAGCAAGTTTTGTTTTCACACAGGGCAAGCACCCCGCACCATACCTGGTGAGCGGCTTTTCCCCCCACACCCCCTTCTTATATATACCAACTCCAGGGGGGATGCACCTCTGGGATGGTGGCAATTTTCAGTTGCTGTATTTGACTTAGCTGTTTTTACTTAACTGTTCTCACTGGTCACCGATTTACAGCCCTACAACATTTTCCACCCAGTCTTCAAGTAATGAAGATTTATCAGAGATGTACTGTCCTCATGTATTCCTCTTCTCTTCTCTGGCTGTCTTATTCTCTAACATGCTTGAAGATGATTATCACTATATGAAGAATGGTCTCTTTGCTCTCTTTCCCTCCACACCAACCTGAGTGTTCCGGCAGAAAGTTCTAGAAGACCCAATTCAAAAGTGGCCTTATGTTGGGGACTCTTTACACTGCAGTATTCAGGAGGGCAACATCAGATAAGTCAAATTAAGAACCACCCTGGTCTCTGTGACTGGGAATCACTGTTCTAAGACTACATGCATTTCCAAGAACTATCTCAGATGACTGAATTCAGAAATCACCCTTACTCCTAAGTCTGGGTGTTGCTGTTACGACCTAAAGACTCTGAGGAGTTTATATTAAAATGCACACCCTTACTTAGAAAACTCAGTGCAGGTTACACCAGTCTGCCACCAACCTCACAAAAATGAACTGCAGTAGATGTGGCCATGACTGAGGGATGGTACTTACCCCTTGAGAGGCTTCACATATTTGCCAGGAGCTCTGTAGTGTCTGCAAAACATGAAGACCCATTTAAACTTGAAGGTCTCCTCTAGATCTTGACTAGTTGGGGGAGCAGTATTCCGCTTTGAGTACAAGGTTTTTTTCTTCTCACACCAGCTGTCAAAGAAGGTGCAAAACTCCTCCCATGATGAGAATGCCTTGCCTGTGAGGTCATCTTCTATCACTATGCACGTCTGCGGAAAAGCATAACAAAAGTTTTCATTTTTTTATTACACACAGTTTCCCAACTAACTCCTCTGTCCACTCCTGATCCCCATTCCCTACCCACCATTCACCTGAGCCCATGTGCCAGCATGAAGAGGGTGCTAATTTGTGATGCCACTACCAACCCCTTCCAAGGCTCAATATGTGACCTACAAGTTGTCTTCTAGTACTAGCAGTCCAGAGTCTGGGTGCACCGAACCTTGCTTAACTTTCCTGCACATCATGGATTACTGTTGCTTCAACCAGCTCAGGATCCACCCAGGACAGGATCCACCCCTAACAGGACAGGATCCTAACAAGCTCCCAAACCATAGTCCTCCAACTTCTGTGGGCTAGAGGACTAGGAATGGGAGCTTTTAAACAAGCCAGGTCTTCCACTACTGTTTATACTCCATCTTTTACAAGAAGCTAGGTACTGGGAATTATTTTTTCTTATTTAGACAGGACACAGAATTGACTGTCTCGGTGGAATGCTGATCAAGTGTGAAGACAGCCAGTTACCTGCCACCTCCTTGGATGAAGGAAGTAAGCAGTCACCACAGCAGGGAAGAAAATGGGTGCAAAGCTGGGAAAACAAAAGTACAAAATAGCTGGACTCAATATATGGTATGTGATTTCTATTGTTTTTTTCACTGTTCTTTGCAAAAAACTGCCTTAATGCACCAGGTAGGGTTCACGTTAACGCCACAAAAATAGGGAAATGTGGCGTTAAGGTTTCCAACCCTAACTCTCCACCCCAACCCCCAAGCTGCAAAAGGAAATAATATTAGGGTTTTGGGTGTCCAGAGTCTTGGCAAATCAGTGGTGTAGTCTTCCATGGGGTTGTCAATGCTAATGCTCACCCAACCCCCCCCCGCAGTAGCCTTTTGTCTGAAGCACAAGATACAGCTCTAAGCCAGTGTCTCACAGTGATGCACTGTTTAAACGTAGAGAAGTACTGTATAACTCCTTATTTCCACGCACCTTTTTTCCCCAAGTGGTTGGAGTTGAAGGGCAGTTCCGCTCAAACTTATATTAACACATTTACGGCTGTCTGTCCACTCGATGTAGGTGTATCATCATTCTCGGTTTGCCATCTAAAATGGCAATGTAGTAATCTTGCTTCTGGTTGGCTTTATTTGTTGAATGAGAATGCTATTGTGAAAGGGGGGTTTACTGTGATTGGGGATAGGTGTGAAGGAATGAATTAAATGGCCTGCCACATTGTCACATGGTATAGACGTGTCTGCGTGTCGGCATGACAATGTGGTGGTCCATTTGATTCGGTTTGTTTAGCCGCATGTGCTGACTAAGCATTTTAAAAACAAAAGAAATTCATACATAAATTTTGAGGCCTGAATATACTACTACGGTACTATACTGTGTACTGTGAAGGGGAGGGGGAGGCGGTGTTCTCCTGATTGTTCTCAGTGTGTCGGTGGAATGGTCCATTTATTTTCACTGTAAATTTATTTCCATGGATAACATCTGTCGCACGGGTATAGTGGAAATAAATTTACAGTGAAATTAAAAGGTTTTACAGTATGTATCGCTACATGTTTCCAACACAATCTGTTGTAGCTTTCTTCACATAGGTGCAGGCCCTGCATGAAGAAAGGAGATCACAGCTGATGCCGTTTGCTCAGGGAATGGGGTGGGCATTAGGGTTGACAAGACTCTGGAGACCCAGTTGACTGTTATCAAAAACAATCCTTATAACTCTGGAACTGTATATTTTTTCACAAAACCTTTGAAAGGCACTACCTTGATATAGGGTGCTTCTACCTAGAAGGTTTCATGAAACAATTCTGCACCATCTAGGTTGAGCATGACAGCAAATACCAATGTTAAACACAGGAAAACTAAACACAGTTTTTCTGCATTTTTTGGGACTTTGAATCTCCCAAACCAAACAAGAGGCCAATAAAGTCACACTGATTGGTAGCTCCCATGGAAAGAAAGTGCACGGTACCCTACAGTGCAACTGACACTGAACAAGATGCCATCACAAAACTTTTCATGACTTGAGACTCTTCCAGCCTGACGATGCATGCCAACTTTTGAGATGGTATGTAGAATGGGCCAAAGTTATTAAAGTGCAAAAACTGGGATTTAACATAAACAGCCTACTCAACCCAAACTATAGGGGTGCTACAGTGCCCCTATAATATATATATATATATATATACACATACATACATACATACAATTATACACATATTTTACAGCAGAGGCAGTGGGTACAAAAAGCATTAATGGGCTCAAGCAGTGAAAACTGTAATGGGATTTAAGAAGGCATGGGATAGGTACGAGGGAACCCTAGAAGCAAGAAAAGGGGGTGGGGTGGGTAAAGCCGAAGATTAATAGGGTCTACAGTGTGACAGTAGGTAGGGATCATGGGCAGACTAGGTGGGCCAAACGGTCCCGTACCTGCCATCGGATTCTATATTTCTATGTTACGCACAGCTGGGATGGAGTAAAAGGCTTAATAGTTACTTGGGGTAGCAGTAAAGGAGGGCGAGGGGGAGAGAGAAGGGTGAAAACTTCATCTGGACAATAGGTCATGGGGCAAAGTAGGGTAAAACTGGACAGTGCAGACTCGATGAACCAGTGGTCTTTTTCTGATGTCATTGTCTGTGTTTTTACACTTCTATCTGTCACCCTTTCCATTTAGGATTGGACTCTGTTAACCTTACTTTTCTAAATGCATCCTTTGAGATCACCTTTTCATTCCACAGATCATCTCCACCTGCGCTCTGTCACTGTGCTCTCCTTACCATCTCCATTGAGTTCACTGGACCCACCATGCCAGTACCACCCTTCTGCATTTTTCCAACCTCTTCTGTCACTACTCTCTTGGCTCTGCTGTTGCTCCAACTGACCAAAAGCAACAGCTCTGGTGGTCTTGACCTAAAGCTCCTTTTCCTCTGCGCACGTGCTATCAATGCTCCATCTATGCCCTCCTTAAATTCTCCCTTCTCATCGGTTAGATTCCAGGTGACTGAAAGAATACTAAAGTTCTTTCCCATTACGAAGGTGGTGACCCTTCCAGCCCTGGGAGCTATCATTCTAGCTCCCCTTCCCCGCGCTTGCTAAGGTTCAAGAAAAATTGTGCTCTTCCAACTCTCCTCTTTTCTCAACTCCTCCTCCTTCCTCAGGCTTTTCCAGTCTGGTTTCCTGAAGAACTACTTCACCATGTTCTCCTTTCTCAGGTTCATGGACTCTGTTCTAAAGGAGATGGATGAAAGCCTGTACACATCCACTGTCTTTATACATTTTTCAATGCATTCCACATAGTCGCACACCTAATCCTACCTGACAAGTTTGCTAGGGCTGGCTTCTAAGTCCACTCAGTCAGGTGGTTTTGTTCCTGTCTAACCAGTGCCAATCAGTCCTAGTAGGGAACTCCCTCTCCTCTACATACCTGATTGAGTTAGGAGTTCCCAAATGTTCTGTCCTGGGTCCCATTCTGTTCTAGATTTTCCTTCAATGATCTCCCCAAAGGACTGTGTATCTGCACATATTTACAAGTACGTGAATGACCCAAGCATTTTTCTTCAGTGGACACTTGGTCACTGAGATGAAAACAGAGTTCCAGCAGACTTTGGTAATGTCCAGCACTGGTTCTGGTCTAACCAACTCTCTCTGAAGAATGCTATCAAAATGGTCTGTATGACCTTTGGCAGAAGACAGAGGCTGGCCAATCTCCACTCCACTCCACTCCACCCTACTCCAGTCCAGTCCGGGGTGTAGCCAGACATATCTGTGTTGTACACACAATCTCCAACAGCTACCCCCATCCCCTTAACAAATGTACACATCATCTCCAAATGCTACTCCCTTCCAAACAAATCAGTTAGTTGTCAGATGATTACTCTAATCTCCATAAAGGTTTATATACGTCACTTAGGCAGTAGACGTTTGAACATAGACACTTCTCAGTGGCCTACACTAACTCAGATACTTCGGATTAGAATGATAATGTCAACAGAAACTGAAAGGCATGTGGTTTGTGACAGGCAAGCGACACAACTGTACACATGTGTACAGTGAGTATGCCTGCTTACACCCTTGCCCCAATCTTTAAGACTGGATGGCTGTCATCTGAAGGAAGTTCCTTCCTTCAAATAACCTGGTATCTAGATTAATGGGCACTGCAATTTCTCCAGCCATATTTATGCCATCCTTAAGAGATGCCTCCCAAAATGTGACCAGTGTATCATAAAAAAATCCCCTCCCTGTCTGCCGTCAGATCACTGTCAAAATGATCCTCACAGCATTTGACTAAGGTGAAATGATTTACAGTGCTGACACAAAGGCCATTCTGACCAGACTGGATCCCTTCTTCCACTCTTTTCATCGCTTTGTCTTAAACTATACTACCGGCTCCTGCCACCTCTCCTTATAGACTAATCTATGTCTCGCCTCCTTGGAAGACAGGTACCTTGTGCACTGTGCCTCCTTCATCTCTAAACTCTGGTTCAGTTCTCTCTCCTGATACAGCACCTCACCTCCCTGATCCATCCATCTCCTCCTCCAGCTACTCCTTCAGAAGCACTAACTCTCATTCCTTCCTTTCCCCTTAAGACAAGACCTCAGGCAGGCAGTCAGCTTTTTCCACCAGGCTGTTTCACTTGTGAAATAACCCACCCCCAATTCCCTCTGCTCTTTTTCTTCAGCTTTCTGTCTGAAAACTCAGCTCTGCAAGCTCACTAACTACACATGCTCCTGTTCCTAGTCCATACCCCTTGCTCTACTCTCACTTCTGCTTTTAGCTCTGCAAGGTCACTTGTACACAGTGTTGCTCCTGCATCCCCCCTTTACTTACTAGGCTCATCTGTATGTATCGATCCTTTTACTGCTTTTGTTCATGATGTTTTCTTTTGTACCCAGGCCTATCTTTATTACATACTCTTTTCGTATTATATTTGTATTCTTTTTGTACTTAATGAGGCGTTAACACCCCCGATTACACCTGGATATAAGCATTTGCTCTGCGTGTGTTCTTGGACAACTTTTATTAACAAATTAATAAATCAATAACAAATGTACTTTGGATTTTCTTGATTTTTCTCTGAAGAAGAGAAAAGAAAGAAAAAGCATAAAGAAACCCCTTTCCTTAGTGGAAGGCAAGCACCACATTCAGCACTCAACCCATACATGAAGGACCAGCACAGCAAAGAGGATGTTTAAATAAGGCATGACGGGGTGTGTGTTTTTGCGAGATAACGGCACACCTTGGGAACTGAAGCCCAAGGTGAAGCCAAGGGATTTAAGCACCCGAGAAGTGCAGTTATTCCTCAATTATGCACACCCTGGAATGCCTTATTGTGATTATAAAATGGCTTCCATGATTGTTTTTATTTTAGGACCAACTAATGAGGTGCAGAAGTTAAGCATTTCTGATCTGTGCTCTTGTGTGGATTAACAGCACGGTCATGTGACTGAAATCCACCAATCACCGTACAGTACTTCTCTTACCCATTTTATAATTGTGAGCCTCCCATGAAGCAAAATGGTTTATCAGGAGGCCCCCTCACATTTAAGGAATATGCCACATAGAATCTATGTGTGGTATTTATTTATTTCACATTCAGATTAATAGCTTTGGGCACTTAAAGGCTCCTTTACAAGGTTCCAAGTCGAGGTAGCACAAAATAATACAACATGACAAGCACGAATAACAAAGACTGCATAGGATACTCAAGTTAATCAAAGCAAAACATAGGTTCAGAAGTGCATACATTCCGGTAATAGTATCATCAAATTTGGTCACAATGTGCTCAAACACCAATTCTCTACTAAAGTGCCAACCTGTGTATAGGTAGCAACCGAAAACAGGCTTTGTCAGGATAACAATGTGGTAATGAGGTGAAAATAGGAGTAATAGGGTGGGCTGGAGTGGAGAGATAGAAAATTGTGGGAGGGGAGAAGTAGGAAAAGGGAGAGGCGGAGAAAACTAAGTATAGGGTGGAAAAGACCCAAAGTGAGGTTTCAGAGGAGCAACAACAAGAATATATATAGAGAGAGAGAGAGAGAGAGAGAGAGAGAGAGCGACATAAATTTGGAAAGGGGATCATTAGGTGTAGGAGAGAAAGGAGGACCTAGGTTGGGTAGGGGTTATCCAGGGTGACGCCACAGGTAGCACCAAATCTGAGGAGCAGTCATTGTGTTAACTGCAAAAGTGTCTCCATGGCTCAGACTATCCCTCTGATGATTTTCTATGCCTGTCACGTGTATGTGTAGGGCTGGCAGTATAGCCTAGAGGTGACAATAACAAGCTGTGAATGAGCTTGGTACATCCAGCACATGAGACCTGGGTTTGATTCTCATAACCTCCACTTGCATACTGTGGGACTCTGGGCAAGTCACTTAACTGCCCAGTGCTCCCAGGTCGCCCCTGAAAACAGGCACTTGTGCCTAGTGGGCCTTACCCGGTTACCAATGACTAAAGTAAAAAAAATAAAAAAAACTGTGGAGAGGTGAGTATGTAAGTGTGGAGAAGGCTATTTACCACATTAAACCAGCCTTATGAATTGTCTCCATTTCTAGGTGTGCTCTGTACAGGAGAGTTTGTGGTCAGGTGAACAGAGTGGGAAGGGACAGCAAAGGGCACACCAACCTGAAGTATAAGAGCTCTTAACACCACCGGGGGACTTGTGTCCAGGCCTGCAGCACTGGAATGTTTGGGAAAGGAGAGAATATCCTTGGTGATACATCTCTCTCTTTGAAGTACAGTACCATGCTAAGGGCCATATGTGGAGCTTCAACCACTGAACAGGTCAAAGCCAAAACGCCCAGTAGTTTGAGTTGTTGATGTTTCTTTCTAACTTGATCACCATTACAGAGAAACATAGAAGATGATGGCAGATAAAGACCGCAAGGTTCTTTCAGTCTGCCAGTTTTTTCTACCTTATGAATGTGCCATAGGCCTTTACTCTGTCAATGGACTGTCTATTAATACTCATCTGTATTGCTCTCTTATGCCTATCTCATGCCTGTTTGAAGCCCTGCACTGTATTCATATCCACCACTTCCTGAGGTAGGCTGTTCCACACATCCATCACCCTTTCTGTGAAAAAGAACTTCCTCACGTTACCCTTTAATCAGCCTCCCTCTAATCTCATGATGTGTTCTCTTGTCCTGCTATTTTTCTTATATTGAAACATGTTAGACTCTTTCACCTTGATAATGCCCTTAAGATGTTTGAATGTTTCGATCATATCACCTCTCTCTCTCTCCTTTGCTCTAGGGTATGTATGTATGTATATATTTATATTTATTTTGAGCTCCATTAATCTGTCCTCACATGTTTTCTGATGCCGTCCCTGCACTATTTTGGTTGCCCTTCTCTGGACTGCCTCCATTTTATGTCCTTGTGCAGGTGCGGCCTCCAGTACTGCACACAGTACTCCAGATGGGGCCTAATCAGTGTCTTGTAAAAAGGGATTATTACCTCCCTCTTATGACTTGTGATACCTCTGCTAATACACCCCAACATCTCTCTAGCCTTACCCACTGCTTTAGTGGTTTGCTTGGATGATTTCAGGTTATCTGTGATGATGATACCCAAGTCTCTTTCTTCCCTTGTGATTGCCAGCAACTCCCCTCCCAACCTATAAGTAACTTCAGGGTTTCTCTTCCCTATGTGCAAGATCTTGCACTTCTTTGCATTAAACCCCAGTTGCTACTCTTCCGACCATTTTGCCAGTTTATCCAGATCTCTTCTCATTCTACCCATCCCATCCACCCATCCCATCCCATCTGGATCATCTACTCTGTTGCAGATCTTGGTGTCATCTGCAAACAGACAAACCTTACCCTCCAGTCCATCTGCAATGTCACTGATGAAGATATTGAAGAGGACTGGCCCCAGGACTGATCCCTGAGGTACCCCACTTGTGACTTGCATCTCTTCTGACTGTATACTATTTACTGCCACTCTGTTTTCTGCCCACCAACCAGTTTGCTACCCAGCTGACCAACTTCTGACTCACCCTGAGTCTACCCAGCTTATTAATCAATCTTCTATGTGGAACAGTATCGAAGGCTTTGCTAAAATCAAGGTAGGCAACATCAACTGCACCCCCTTGGTCTACCACTCTGGTTACCCAGTCAAAGAAATCTATGAGATTAGTTTGACAGGACCTTCCTGTTGTAAACCCATGTTGTCTTGGATCCTGTGCTCCTATGGATTCAAGGGGTTGCACTAGTATTTCCTTAAGGAGTGCCTCCATAATCTTGCCCACTACTGAGGTAAGACTGACTGGTCTGTAGTTCCCTGCCTCCTCCCTGCTACCACTCTTGTGGAGTGGGATCACATGAGCCCTTCTCCAGTCTTCTGGGACCTCTCCTGTTCTCAGAGACTCATTAAACAGTTCTGCCAATGGCTCTGCTAGTTCCATCCTTAGCTCCTTTAGTACCCTGAAATGTATGCCATCAGGTCCCATTGCCTTGTCCACCCTGAGCTTAGCAAGCTCTTGTAGGACCCTTTCTTTTGTGAAGGAACTTGTGCACACCTCCCTCCCCCGTGCCCATGGTGGTGAGCTGTGGGCCCTGCCCTACCTTCTCCTCAGTAAATACTGAGCAAAAGTATTTATTTAAGATAGATGCTTTTCCTTGGTCCTCCTCCACACACTCCCCCTTATCCCCTTTGATCTTAGCAATGTCCCTCTGGACTTTCTTCTTCTTTTGCTGTTCGTACTAGTGTTTCCTCGGTTTGGGCCTTTGCCTGCCTAACTGCCTTCCCTACTTCCCTTAGGGAAGTTTGGTATGCCTTCTTATCTTCGTCCCCCTGCCTTGTGTGTCTGTATGTATTTCCCTGTATTCTATTGCTATTTCATGTTGTTTTTTTAAATTATCATTAAACCCTCCAAGCAATGGAGGGCACTACAAAAATAAAACTCTACTACTAAATCTCTACTACTCCTATTAAGGAAATCTGTCTGGAAGAAAAAACAAAACAGTATATGGTTGAGTGTTGTTGTGTATGGAGTTTCATATACTCAAAATAGGCAAAAGTTGTGTACAGTTCAAAGGTCACAAAAAGTTGCTGTGTATGGTTATCTCCTGTTAAGCCCCCATCAACATAATAATTTATCTTTACAACCCCAGCCACCAAGGTGGGCGCACAAGGGCTAATGCATATTTATTTAAAAATTTGATGACCAGGAAAAGTTCAATGAGCAAAGCTCATTTTCAGGTATGACCCGGGGAAGGGGGTACAGATACAAACAGAGGGCGAAACGTAATAAAACAAAGTGGAATACTCAGCTGAACAAAATAGTTGCTACTAACAGTCTAACAATGTGCACTATGATACAGAGTATATGTTCAATTATTTACAATATGAGATTGAAATACAGTTAGTGGGTAACAGCTGTACGGAGCTAAACCATTGAGCATACATAGTGGTTTAGGATGGAGTAGGGAGAAGTGAAGGGAAGGAGAAGACAGAATGGGTACTAGGGGGAGAACAGGTGCAGGACAAGGTGGGGGTTGATCTGAGTATGCACTTAAGGGCAGGAAAGGAGGGGGTGAGGTGGGTATGGAAGGGGACGCTGTTCCAGAGGGAAGGGAGCCTGTAGGAGATGGCCAGTTTGCCGGCGGAGGTGTGGACACAGCAATGCTGTGAGTTGTACGAGGAGGGGGTTGCAGGGCTTGAGGGGAGATGCAAGGTAAGATGGAAAAGCTCTGGACCAGAACAAGGATATGAGGATGGCGCAGTGCGATAACTGTCTCTGAGAAAGGGATTGAAGGGATAGGGAAGAGTAGAGGTTGCAGTGGTGAGTTAGATGAGGGGAGTTGGTGGCGAACTGACAGAAGGCATGGTAGAGTATGCTGAGTTTGGATAGGGAGGTCACCGGGGCAGTGCTATAAACCACGTCTATGTAGCTGAAAGTAGGGAGGATCCATTTGATTAGTAGGGTGCATCTAATTGGGAGAGGAAGACTAGCCTTGTGGCGGTAGAGCAGCCCAAGTTTGGGACGCAGTTCTGAGAGTAGGGCATTAAAGTGGGAAGAGAAATCAAGAGAGGGATCAAGCCAAACCCCAAGGTACTTGTATGTGGGGACACTTTCGAGGGGAGCGTTTTCACCAGAGAGGAAGGAAGGGAGATAATGAATCCTAGCAAGTTTTTGCTTGGTTCCAAAGGTCATGTCAAAGTTTTTTTTTTGTATGTTACATTTTAGACAAGTTTTGCTGAGCCACGAGGTAACTGCAGAGAGTCCTCTTTGGGGGAGAGTCCTTTTGGGGGCTGAACATCTGAAACAGATGGGCCAGAGAGGAAAAGTACAGTATTGTCCGCATACATGTGGATCTTGGCATGGGAGCATACAGAAGGTAGGATGTTAATAAAAAGAGAAAAGAGAACAGGCCCCAGGATTGAGCCGTGGGGCACTCCTACAGTGACAGGGAGTGAAGGGGATTGGATGTTATTTATTTTTACCGACTGGGAGCAGCCAGTTAAATAGGAGCTGAACCAGGACACAGTGAGATGTGAGAGGCCAGAGGCACATAGTTTATTTAAGAGAAGGGGATGAGACATGGAGTCAAAGGTCTTCGCGAGGTCAAGGAAAATGACAGAGGTGATGAGACCTTGATCCATGGCAGAGTGGATGGCATCAATGAAGTGGAGAAGTGAGGTGGTGGTGGAATGATATTTTCTGAAACCTGACTGAACAGGGGACAGTGTGTTGGAGGTGAGGAGGACCTTATTTAGCCTGTAGAGGACTATGGACTCTTGGACCTTGGCAAGTGAGGGGGGAAGGGATATAGGGCAGTAATTGCCAGGGGCAGTTGTGTCACCCTCCTTGAAGAGGGGGAGGACTGTAGCTGACTTCCAAGCCGAGGGGACAGTAGTGGAGGAGATGGACAGATTGAAAATAAAGGTTGGGGGGGATGACAATTGAGGGGGCAGAGATAGTAAGGAGCTTTGGGTGCAATCCATCAGGGCTAGATTTGGAGAGGTTGAGGGGGACTAGCGCTTTGAAGACTTCGGAGGGAGTTCCCTTCTGTAAGTGGAAATCAGAAGACCGAAGGGAAAGAGAGGGTGGATGGGGGATGAGAGTGGGTGGGCATTGTGGTATGGCACAGGTTGTGAAGAATTTGTTTAGCGCTTCAGTGACAAGGCTAGGATCAGTGACTAATGAGCCTGCAATGCTGAGAGAGAGTGGGTGGAGGGGGGGGGAGTCAAAGGAGGGGTGAGCGAGCATCCGGAGAGCTTTCCAGAAGGAGGAAGGAGTGTTACCTAAGGCTTGCAGACAAGCCTTGAAGAAATCCAAATTTGCCTGTCGTATGCATTTGGTCCAATTGCTGCGGAGGGTACAGTAAGTTTGAAGGTCTACTGGGCTCTGTGAGGATTTAAAGTGATGCCATGAGAGATCACGAGATTTACACAAGGACAGGATTTCAGGAGTGATCCAGGGCTGGTGGGAGTGTCTAACTCGGATGTTTTTTAGTGGGGCATGGGAATCCCAAAACTTTAGGAATGTGGATAAAAAGTGTGAGTCATCGATGGAGAGAGAGGAGAGGACAGGAAACCAGTTGGCCAAGGCAAGGTCTTGCAGGAGTTTGCATGTGTCAAGGGATCTAAGGGGTCGATATTGGATGTATTTGGGAGGGTTAGGAGGAGGGCAGAACTTCCTGATGCAGAAGGTGAGGCAGTGGTCACTAAGTGCATCAAGTAGTAGACCTGCGGAGCAGATATGGTGGGGGTGGGTAGAGAGAACCCTGTTGAGCACAGAGTGAGACTGGGAGCAAGGGTTATGGTGAGTAGGTTCTTAAATCAGCTGGGTCAGATTTTGGGCTTTGATCTGCTGGCAAATGTTGAGCAATGAGGGTGCTAGCCAGTCAAGATTAAAGTCTCCAAGGAGGATCAGTTCCCCTGTTACTGTACATGTGGAGACAGCAGCAACGCAGGAGAGGAGGGAGGAGGGCAGAGCTTCGGAAAGGCGTAAAGAACACCCACAAAAAAGGGGCTTGGAGGAAGGAAAGTGGAGCTTGGCTATAAGGAGCTCATGGGACCAGGGAATAACTTTCTTATGGGAAATGGTGCAGGACAGAGCAATGTTGGAGTAAATGGCAACTCCACCACCCCTTTTACCACAGTCTTGCTGATGGAGGATAAAGTCAGGAAGGGCCACCTGATTATCTGGGATGTGGAGGATAGCCATGATTCGGATATACATAGTATGTCAGAGGAGTGTTGAGTGACCCATACTTCTATTTATTTTATTATTTGGTATTCGGAAAATAACCTTTGAGCCAAGGCTCTTTTACAAAAGTTCCACATCATATGAACAGCATATAGACATTAAATCAAGAAGGTTACAGAGTTTCAGGACATTTGAGATGCTGAACAGCACAACAATCAGGAAAGGTTACAGAGTTTCTTAGACGGAAGTGCTACCTGTCTATGGCATGGATGAGGCTAGGGTACTCTGCACCATGGGATTCAATGACTGGTTGAAAAACTGGTGCAGAGCTCAGGAATTTGGCTTCACTGGGGACTGGGGCTCCTCCTGGAGAGATACAGGCCTATACAGGCACGATGGTCTGTATCTATCCAGGAGGGAATCAGGATCCCAGGTGATACGTTTAAATGCTTCACTGGCAAGCATTTAAACTAGCCAAGGAGGGAGGCACCGAAAAGGAGAAGTGAAATCCCAGCCACACCCCCAAAAATCAGGGTAGTTAGTGAGGTAAACACCAAGATAGAGCAGTCGATAGGGAGAAGGGCAGGGGTAAATGGAGAAAAAGACAAAGGCAGTAAGGACAGGGATGGGGCAGAAAGGAATAAAGCCACGAAAAAATGGAGGGTAATGAGTACTAATGCCTGTAGTCTAGGTAAAAAGCTCCCAGAAGTGGTGGCCTTGATGGAAGAGGGATGCCTGGATATTGTGGCAGTCACAGAAACATGGTACACAGAGAACCATGATTGGGATGTCAACATACCAGGGTACACAATCTACAGGAGGGACATGGAGGGAAGAAGGAGGAGGAGGAGGAGGAGTAGTAGCTCTCTATATAAGGGAAGGGATCAAAGCAATAAAACTAAAGGGTAAACAGGGAGGAGGGGAGGCACTGTGGGTCACCCTGGAGACTGGAAATGGCACTACAATCCGCACAGGGGTTGTATACAGACCCCCGTCTCAGGGGGAGGAAATGGACAAGGAAATGATAGAAGGCATCCTTAGGATGGCAGAGAAAGGGCAGATATTGCTGATTTGGGACCCGAATATGCCAGATGTTAACTGCAGCACCTTTGCTGCAGCCACATCCAAGAGCAGGACCATTCTTGATGCCCTACAGAGGGCATGCCTCAGACAGCTAGTTTTGGAACCCACTCGTGAGGGAGCAATCTTAGACCTGGTACTCTCAAATGGGGATGGAGAGAGGATCTCTGATCTTGAAGTGGGTAGCCATCTGGGAACAAGTGACCACCAGTGTGGTTCACGATAAACTTAACTATAGAGTCAAGTCATACAAAAGTGAAGGTACTGGACTTCAGAAGGGCTGATTTTGTCAAAATGGGAGATTGCCTCAGAAAAGCACTAGCAAACAGGCAAGAAGGTGGGGTGGAGCAACAATGGGGAAACATCAAAACTGACATCACAGAGGCAACAAGCCTTTGTGTGAAGCAAATAAACAAATCAAAATGAAAGAAAAAAACACTATGGTTCTCAAAAGAAGTGGCGGGGAAAGTTAGGGAGAAAAAGATAACATTCAGGAAGTAGAAAGAAACACAGAAGGAGCAGGGCAGAGAACTGTACCAGTTAAAGCAGAAGGAAGCGGGGAAGGCAGTCAGAATAGCAAATGCCCAAACCGAGGAAAAGACAGCCAACTCAGTTAAAAAGGGGGTAAAACCTTTTGTAGGTAAATTAGGGAGCAAAGAAAGACTAAGGCAGGGATACTGAGGCTAAATAAAGAGGAAGGTGGTTGGGCAGAGAACGACAGTGAGAAAGCAGGGATACTGAAGAAATACTTCTGCTCAGTATTCACAATGGAAAAGCTGGGGGAGATACCTAATCCAGTCAATAGAAGCACTCTGGATGTGGGGGTTGATATGTGTCCTTTCACAGAAGAAAGGGTTCTGAAAGAACTCTTAAAACTGAAGGTGGATAAAGCAATGGGGCCTGACGGGATTCACCCCAGAATTCTAAAAGAACTAAGGGAAGAACTAGTAACATCACTGACTATACTTTTTAATAAATCATGGAAGGATGGTGTGGTACCTGAGGACTTGAGGAGGGCAGATGTGATTCCCCTTCACAAATGTGGGAGCAGGCAGCCAGCCGGTGGCGCAGAGGGTTGAGGCGCTGGACGCCACACCTCGTACCACACCAGCAACCCAGGTTCGGGAATAAGCCCGGGTCGTCAGGGGTCGGTAGGGGAGGACTAAGATTGAGCGTCCGTAGACAGCTCTCTTAGTCCTGGGGTGGATTTGAAGTTTTCCTGTGGCGCTGGCATCCCCTGGCGGAGGCTGGGGGCAATGCAGTGCACAGAGTAAGAGGCAAGGGATTGGGGCACGGCAGATGTCCTCTGGGTGTGTACGGGAGCATGCGCATGGCAGGCGGGACATCATGGCATGTCCGCGCCTCAGGGGAGGAAAACGTAACAAGGGAAATCCCCCTACCCTCGGGTGAGGCAATGGCGATCCGGCAAGCCGACCCACCACACATCCAATACCAGCTGACTCTCCGGGTTCTCCTTAGGATCTGTATGCCTCTTCGGGGCAGGGAGGTCCCAGTCCCCGCATACCTGATGTAGCTCACAGAGTGCCAGTTCAGGTGGGCAGTTGAGTGTGGCGGCTGTTGGCGTAAACCTGAGAGATGCCCCAAGAGTGAGGTGCAGAAATAGAGCTTCACAAAAAAAAAAAAAAAGAGAGAGGCAGGAAACTACAGACCTGTCAGTTTGACCTTAGTGGTAGGGAAATTGATGGAATCACTTCTGAAGGAAATAATTATTGAGTACCTAGAGGCCAGTGGGGCACAGGACGCAAGGCAGCATGGATTCACAGCAGGAAGGTCATGTCAGACAAATCTAATTGATTTATTTGACTGGGTGACCAAAGTAGTAGACCAGTGAGGGGCCGTGGACATGGCCTACCTAGACTTTAGCAAGGCATTTGACTCAGTCCAGCATAAAAGATTAATAAACCAATTAGCCAGCCTGGGAGTGGGTCCCAGAGTAGTAGCCTGGGTAAAACACTGGCTGGACAACAGGACACAGCAGGTAATAGTAAATGGAGTCCACAGTAAAGAAAGGGAGGTTGCTAGTGGGGTACCGCAGGGTTCAGTACTGGGGACGGTCCTTTTTAATGTCTTTATAAGTGACATTTGCAGAAGGACTGGAAGGGAAAGTATGTCTCTTTGCAGATGACACAAAGATCTGTAACAGGGTTGATACGCATGGTGGGGTGGAAAGGATGAAAAGGGACTTGGCAAGGTTGGATGAATGGTCAAATGTATGGCAGCTTAGATTCCACACAAAGAAGCACAAAGTAATGCACCAGGGAAACAAAAACCAAGGAGAAGAGTACACAATGGGGGTGAGATACTGATAACAACAAAAATGAAAAAGGACCTGGGGGTAGTCATATCAGATGACCTAAAGGTGGGCCAGCAATGTGAGAAGGCAGTAAGGAGGGCTGGGGGATACTGGGATGCATAGGGAGAGGCATCACCAGTAGAAAACAGGAAGCTGTTAGCCCTCTGTACAGACAGTTGGTAAGACCACAGCTTGGAGTACTGTGTACAGTTCTGGAGACCCATCTCTGCAAAGACATAGACAGGGTGGAGGCTGTCCAGAGGAGGGCAACCAAAATGGTGCAGGGTCTGCACCAGAAGACATATGAAGAAAGACTAAAAGGAGCTTAAGATGTATAGCCTCGAGGAAAGGAGGGAGAGGGGGGACATGATAGAAACTTTCGAGTACCTCAAGGGAATCAACAAAGTCCAAGAGGGTAACATCTTTCAGAAAAGAGATGTGCAAGAACAAGGCACAATTTGAAGATAGAAGGGGTGGCTCAGAGGTAATGTGAGGAAGTATTTCTTCACAGAGAGGGTTGTAGATGCATGGAACGGCCTTCCTGAGGAGGTCGTAGAGTCAAAAACAGTGGGGGAATTCACGAATGCATTGGACAGACATAAGACAATTCTAGTGGGGGGGTAGGAGGAAGTAGGCTGTGGGTTAACTAGGATCTTCAGCTTATCCGTTAGGTAGGGAAAAGGGCAGAGTAGGTGGGCCAAGCGGTCCTTATCTGCCATAAAATTCTATGTTTCTATGTTAGACATTTAAAATACTATACAGCATATGGACATCAACTTTAGTTGATTACAAGTGCAGGTAAGGTGCAGGCTTAGGGCAACTCTCCCCGCAAAGAAAAAAAACATTATATTAGGAGACTTCAATCTAAACTGGTTGAATCCTGCCTAATCGAGCTACAAATACCTCCTTAAACAAGATAATCTTCGGCAGGAGGCGGGGCAGGAGCAGCAAGATGGCTGCGGTGCTGCTCCGCTCCTCCGCATTGCGAAAGTTTGAAAATGTTCTGTTAACACTTTCTGTATTGTATCGAATGTGATCAGTGGAACGTGACTTTATATTTGCTCTCAATTTGTAATAGTGAATTCCTTGAGTATCTTGCTGACAATTAATCACTGTTTTCCGAGATACACTGCCAACTGGCATTTGTTGTTTGTCTCCAAATTTTTGAACTGCCGATTTGCTGGTTTAAAGTTTAGGTGTGGTGGTGCCATACTGAAAATGTTTTTTCTACTGAGCATATGACAAGTTCTCCTGCTCCTGCATGGTATAACAAGTCGGTGTCCCCAGTTGGAGTCAGAAGTCGGAGTCCTTCATAAAAATATAAACAAACAAATATGAAGATGCAGGGAGCAAGCCACACAAGTATTAGCTCTTGCCAACAGTACTAAACGATAGCAAGTGGTCTCAGACTGCAATTTCCCTCACATAAGGTCGGCCAAAATGGTAACTGTGATGCCGGTTCTTGGAATTGAGCAAGCACCAGAAGACTGAGCACCAAGACATATGCTTGGTCCTGCAGTCGGACCAGAGGAATACTGGAGGAATAAAGGCCAGTTATTGAATCAAGCTGAAAAGGATACTCAAAGTGCTGCAGTTGCTGAGGTTTGGAACCTGGAAGTCATGCTCCCACGAGCAGGAGTTGAAGCTGGAGCACTTATCATCAGATGAGCTCTGGTCATGATTATACATGCTAAAATTCTGTTTAAAGCAGGTATGCCACAATTGCCTGTGGGGCTGGTGGGTTTGCTGTATTCATGTTTAAATGCTACGTTCAAAGGAGAGTTCTTCTTTTTTCTTTACAGTGAAGTAACACTCTAGTGGTGGAATGGCAGGAATGTTTCCCCGGATCCCAGTGGCTAGATGTAATGGAGGGAAGGAACCCCAAGATGGACCTCCATACAAAATAAAAATTTGGGGAGAGTTCTCTCAAAGGTGCTGTGGTCTTCTGTTTAATAGGGAGAGACTGCCTCTCATATGCAGCCTTTCACTGTTATGCAAGGTTTGTGAAACTCCTCAACTCCCTTAACTAAGGTACTTCTTAAATGTTTTAAGTAAAATATCTCTGTTGGACGGTTCCACCATCGAAACACGCCCGTCAGGATGCGCCCGGTCATCATTCCAAGTCCGGATTTCGTTGTCCCATCTTTTTGGGGGGGCTGCACCCCCCCTTTCTAATTAGTCTAACTCCGGGGGGGGCATATGGATCTTGGGGAAGGGACAGCAAATTTTTCCTTGTGGCGCCTTAATGATGGGCATGTTTCGACAGGCGCACTGATGGTTGGAAGGGCTGTTGGACCATGTTGAATGGCCAATAGTGTTTTGATGGATCCCCTACTAAATGATCAAGTAACTGTTTTTTCAGTATATGTTAAATGACAAATAATGTAGTTAAGAAATGATAATGTGTGGCTTCGGGCAATAGATTGCATGGAATGATACAACAGGAATCCATGCTGGCAATTTCTAAATCAATGACAAAAGTTGAACATTTTGGAAATCTAATCAGTTTTGTATCTTTCAGGAACCCTATCTAAACTACAACCATTTTAGTTTAAATGGATTTAAAAGAACAATTTGTATTTATGTGGGAAATTCGGGAAGGCTAACCAGAAGATGCCCGGAGTGGAGTTTGCTGAAATGGCTGTTAGTTTTTATAGCAGGTGGATATTATGTGCTCTCTGCCACCTGTTCCTGCTTTTACTGAAGAGTGCCTACCCAGAAACTCCCCCACCGTACCTATGGTTGCCTCCTCCTGCCTTACTCTTCTCCCTCTCCACTACTACTGCACCTAGCATAATGGAAGACTAATATGTGTAGAAGTCTCTGGCCCTAGCCACTCCCATGTATATTATTAGTATGCTTACTATGAAGTATTGTACTATAACTGCCCTGTTTGTAGTCCATCAGGCTTTCAATTTCATGTACTACCTGTCAAATCTGTTGTCAATTGCTTGTGTACTTGCAAACATTGTGTCTTGTCCTGTGCTCTGCCTAATACCATCCGTGTACCATGAAAACTGAATTGCTTGTTGCACTTATACCTTCGTAGTTGATTCTCGGCCCTGGGTTGACCCTGAAAAAGGGACTGTAATTGTCTCAGTGGACTTACCTGGTTACCAAAACTCAAATAAATGTGTCCTACAGCAGAATGGCACAGCCGAATCATGTTGTTGAGCCCAATATTAAAATCTTGACATGGGCAGGAAAGTGAAATAACCCAGTGTGTAATTACAGATCTAGTTTCATAGACCCTATATCTGCGGCCTGTGGTACAGGCTGGCAGAACCCCTGACCTAAGGGTTATCCAGAGAGGAAACTAGGCAGCATGTGCTGTGAGGTATCTCCACTGGGTCCCAAGGTGGGTCTCAAACCAGTAGCACAGTATATATAGGTACAATTTAGGTGATGTGGCAAAGACCTGTTAGTTCATAATTGGGACAGAGCAGCATTTTGTGCTAGTCATTGGACTTCAGAGTGGGCCAAATTTTTATGATACGAACCTGTCACCTGCCGGGCATAAATAAGGTCCCCTGAAGGAGGAATGTATCAGTTAGGGTGGTAAATTGCTCATGGGGAAAGCCTGGGTAGACTGTATCTCAAAAAAAACCCACAATGTACTTTTTTAGATCCATGTTTAAACTAAGGAAGAAAAGCAAACTGAAGGAAAGGGGTTAGACAGAGAATTATTTATCAATAAAGTATGTCATTTTTGCTTTATTTATGTATATTATTGGATTGATGAAAGATGATTTATTCCTTTTACTGTTGGACTTCTGGAACATTGGATGTATTAATACTGTGGATTAATGCATTTGTGAAGTATTTTAAATTTATGTATGTTGTAATGATTTAAATAACCAATCAGCAACAAACAAATTCTTCTTCTAAATATAACCTTGCACAACTAATCATACTACACACTACATGAAAAAGCAGGTTACTCACCTGTAATAGTAGTTCTAGGAGTTGTATATGTTGTTCATCCACACTTGTTGGCATGTCCTTTCCCTTTAAGATTCTTGCCGGAATGTCTAAAAGCTGGCTCCTTCCACTCACCTGAGAGGCATATGCCTCGGCTCTGCCCCTTGATGCCAGATCTTGCCTGCTGGAAGCTTAGGCTGTGCACTGAAGCCGGGGAGGTTGGGGGAGGGGGGTCCGTGTAGATGAACAACATATATCACTCCTAGAACTACTGTTACAGGTGAGTAACCTGTTGTTCTAGGATTGTGGATATGTTGTTCTATCCACACTTGTTGGCAGACTCCTAACAGTTCTCCGGGAGGAGGGAGGCAATGCGCACACCCCCTCAATACTTACTTGGGGAATGGAGATTGGAGAACTGAGGCCCCAAAACCAGCATCCCAGCATGGCTCTAGGTCAATGTGGTGGTGGGTGATGAAGGTGTTTGCTGACTTCCAGGTAGCAACCCTGCAGATTTCCTGGATAGGGATGTCCCTGGAAGCAGCCACTGTAGCAGCAGTATGGTGGGTGGAGTGAGCTCTTATCCCTACAGGTGGTTCTTTACCTGCCAACCTATGACAGAGATCAATACATGATGTAATCCATCTGCCAATTGTCCACTTGGCTGCAGGTCTGGCAGGTGCAGCTTCAGTATAGGTGACAAACAGCTGGTGAACGTCTCCCCAAACCTCAGCCATCTGCTCCTTATACTAAGAGCGCTCATCTCAGGTCCAAAGTATGGAGCCTGTATTCTGCCTCCGAGGTGTAACTGGAGTAGTACACTGGCAGAGTCAACACCTGGTTAAGGTGAAACTCTGACACCACCTTCGGAAGGAATTTTGTGTGGGGGCACAGGACAACCTTGTCCCTCTGGAAGACCAAGTAAGGAGACTCAACAGAGAGCGCCTGTAGCTCCCCAGTCCTTCTGGTTGACGTGATAGCCACCAAGAAGGCGGTCTTCCACGACAGATGTGACATCTCACACCTGTGCATCAGTTCGAATGGCTTGCCCATGAGCTTTGCCAGTACTAGCAGCAGATCCCATAGTGGTGGTGGTTCATGCACCGGAGGGGAAATATAGTTGAGGCCTTTAAAGAAGTGCCAGACCACTTCCTGTGCCACCGTCTGCTGACTGGCCCAAGCCCAATAAGCAGAGATGGCTGCCTGGTGCACCTTAAGGGTTGCAGACTGAAGACCCCCTTTGGACAGAGACCAAAGGTAGTCAAGGATACTAATCAACGGACAGGACAAAGGGTCCAAGCCCTTGCCCTGACACCAAATGGAAAGCCTTTTCCATTTGAAGGCATAGCACCTCCTGGTTGACTCCTCTCTGGATGTTTCCACAACTGTGAGTACATCCTCAAAGAGACCCAAAGCCTGGAACTCTAGCCACTAAGGAACTAGGCTATCAGGTGCAGGGATTGAAGGTCCGGATGGAATACCTTCCCCTGATTGACTGATATCAGGTTCGGTTGTACAGGAAGGGGCCTGGAGCTGAGGCTGAAGAGATCTGGATACCAGAACTGGCTAAGCCAGTCTGGGGCTACCAGGATCACCTGTGCTTTGTCCCTCCTGATCTTGAGGATCACCTTGTGAACCAAGGGAAGTGGAGAGAAGGCACAACGCAGAAGAGGCCTGGGGTCCACAGCCTCGAGAAGGCATCCCCCTGCAGTGAGACCTGCTGAGGGGGGCGGGCATGAAATGGCCTCAGCTTCGCATTCTCCCTGGAGGCGAATAGATCCACCTGAGGTCTGCCCCAGTGGGAGAACAGGTTATGTACTACCTCTTGATGGAGAGACCACTCATGGGATGTCTCGCCCACATGGCTGACAGCATCCACCAGTTGGTTCGCGGCTCCTGCCACGATGATGGCTAGGAGATCTGCCTCCAATTGGCACACAAGGGTCCAGATGTGAAGTGCTTTTCTGCACAGAGGCCTGGAGTGTGTGCCACCCTGCTTGTTGAGATAGTACATGGTCATGGTATTGTCCATCTGGACTTGCACCACTTGACCCCGAGGGAGTGGAGCAAATGCTGACAGTGCCAGTCTGACTGCTCTGAGCTCCAGCAGGTTGAAATGACAGCAGGATTCCCAAGGGGTCCAGAGCCCATGGACTCTGTGATTCCCCATATGGGCACCCCAGTCTATGAGAGGGCATCGCTCGCAAGGATGACCATCGGCTTGGGACGGACAAACGGGATCCCTTCCTGCAAATGTGCTAGGATAGTCCACCATTGGAGAGCGTCCCACATCTTCTGGAACACTGTGACTAGCTGATCAAAATGACCATGGCGCTGAGTCCACTGGCTGGTCAGCTCCCATTGAAGGGGGCGCATATGCCACTGGGCCCATCAGATCATAGTGGTGCAGGTCGCCATGTACCCCAGAAGTCACAGGAAGTTCCAGGCAGGGTGCAAGTGCCCAACTAGAAATAATTGAGCAAAGGAGGAGAGAACTGGCTCAGCAAGAGTTGAGCTCTGCCCTGATGAAGTAGATCACCTCCGAAGGTACGAGTTTTGACTTGGTCTCGTTAATCAGGAGACCAAGATCAATACAGGTCTGGAGGGCCAGGTCCCTGGACTTCTCCACCTCCTTGTCTAGAGGAACCCGTTATGAGTCAGTCATCAAGATAGGGGTACACTCTGACCCTTCGACGCTGAAGATGGGCCGCCACCACTGCAATGCATTTGGTAAAGAGCCCGGAGGCCAATGACAGGCCGAACGGCATGGCTCGGAACTCAAAGAGGGTTCCCTCTGTCCAAAAGTGAAGAAACCTCTGGTGAGATGGACGGATCGGGATGTGTAAGAACGCATCCTGGTGATCCAGAGAGCAACACCACATGTTTTGCTCAAGAGATGGTATGATCTTCAACAAAGTTACCATCCTGAATGTGCGGGACCTGAGAAATTGGTTCAGGTCGTGCAAATCTAGAACGGGACACCAGCTCCCCATCAGTTTCGGGACCAGGAAGTACCTGGAAACGAACGCTGGGTTGCCAGGGGGGGTTCACGACTCTGCTTACCACCTCCTTGCAGAGGAATTGGGCGATGTCGTCTCGGACAGCTGACTGAGTGTGTACGGACACCATTTTCTCCCATGGGGCTTGGCTTGGTAGGTACTGCTCGAATTCCAGAGGCAGTCCCTGACCTACCACTTCTAAAACCCACCTGTCCATTGTAACAGTGGACCAGGCAGAAAGAAAGTGGTGGAGCTGGACCCTCATGGGAGGACCCAGAGCTGGTGTGATGGGTATGGGGATGGCCACCCCCCATCCTGTCACTGGGCAGGCTTGGAGGAGGAGAGTCTGGATTGGGGACCACCTGAACCCCATCCTCCAGGTTTACAGGCCGCTGAGGGCCTCGACTTGGGCCGAGGGTGCCACGGTTGAGCTTGCTTCTGATGCTGCCCCGATTGGAAATGGGGCTGCTTGGCCGTAGGGGCCAAATGCCGAAAAGGCTTTTCTTCTGCTTTTTGGAACCCCAGGATTCCTTCTGAGCAAAGGTCACAGAGTCCAAGATGGCACTGGACTTTTCGATGCATTGGAGGTGACCGTCCACACCTGGGCCGAAAAGGTCAGTGCCCAGAAAAGGGACGTCTGTCAGCTTGTGCTGGGTGTCCATCATGAAAGTGGAGACCCGAAGCCAAGCCCTGTGGTGCACAGCAACTGCAGCCATTACCGAATGGGCGCAGGAGTCCCAGAGGTCCAAGGCTGTCTGAAGCAGCTGTTTCACAACCACCCGACCCTGGTCACAGACCTACTTGACCGTGGTCTGGAGGTCTGCTGGGAGATGAGGTAGAACCTCATCAAGAGAACCCAGTAGGGCATGAGAGATGTGTGCCATGATGACGGCTGAGTTTGCCTGATAGAGGCTCTGTGAAGAGGTGGCATAGACTTTCCGGGCCAAATGGTAACATTTTTTGGATTCTTTGTCCAGGGGTCTATCGGTGTCTCCCGAATTATCCGAGTGCCTGAACACAGACTCAGTCACCAGTTCCTTGGCCGAAGGGTGCTCTCTGAATCCTGAAAGGGACCCAGTGGGCACCGCATACTTGTGGGCCATTCGGGCTGCAGACGCGGGGCAGGAGGCAGGGTGCTGTCGTATCTCCAAGGCCAGACCGACAATGGCCTCAGCCACTAGGAAGGCCTCCATCGGTGAATCCTCTCATTTGAGGATATCAGTGAGGGGGTCTTCAGCCCGTTTCTGAACAGGTTCTAAGGGCATCCCAGTGGATTCGGAGAGGAGGCGGAGGATGCCCATGAAGGAAGAAGGGCCTTCTTCCATTAAAAGACTACTGGCAGATTCCTCACCCAAGGAGTGTAGGTCAGAGTCTTCGGACTCCAAAGAGTCCGGATAGATTGGCCAGCCACCAGAGTCACCCTGTACCTGCCTATTACAGTCAGGCGTGAGGGTGACGGACAGTTTATGCAGTAGGCCTGAAACAGTCCAAGACTCCTTAGAAGGAGCCCCTGAAGGAGGCTGCCTTGGTGGTGACTCCACCATAATCAGTGGAGAGATCGGTTTTGGCCAGGCTGGGATGGTCTTTACTGACTCCGCGGGAGAAGGAACGTTGCGGACTGGCTCCTGAGGAGTAGGCATCAGCCTAGAGGGTGACAGCCAAGTAATGGCTGGGGTAGAAGACAGAGCCGAGGCATATATCACCCGGGTGGGTGGTAGGAGCCAGCTTTTAGACCTTCTGGAAAGAATCTTAAAGGGAAAGAACATGCCAACAAGTGTGGCTAGAACAACATGTCCACGATCCTAGAACAGTAGATCTCCAAATCACTCGCTGCTGGACTGGATCCTAACAAACCAAGAGAAGAGGATCCACCTAGCAAGGACCATGTCTGATGCAATCAGTGACCCCTCCCCTACTTTCTGCACCTGGTCCTCTAAGTCCAAACGTCCACCCCCTAAATATCTAACCTTCAGGAACTTCTCTAACTATGATATCCCAAGCCTTTTTCAAGATGTCAGAGCAATAAACTGGGCTTCACATCACTCCCTGCACGATGTGATATCAGCAGTCGGCTTCCTCACTGATGCTCTTGTAACCATCCAAGACAAACATTTGCTGTTAACTACCCAGCACATATGGGGAGAGTTATATCCGTTGGCACACAAAAGATCTTCTTTTCCTGATGAAGGAGGCAAAAAACTGAGGCAGTCAGAGTCGTACAGCCGCTGGCATACAGCATCCACAACTCGGTTTGGTTTAAAATAGCCCTGAAGGATGTCAAATCTCAGTCAAGGACAGAATTCCTAAATTTCAGAGGGGCAAATTTCAATACCATGAGGGAACTAGTAAGAGAAAAGCTAACTAAGATTCACCAACATTTCGTGGTAGAAGACATTTGGGGAATTATTAAACAAACCATCACAGAGGCCACAAAGTCATGTACAAGGACAGTGACCAAAAGAAATGGACACAAACGCTCCATTTGGTTCACGAGTCAAGTTAGTACAGCCATTAGGGTCAAGAGAGAAGCATTCCACAACTTCAGAAGTAAGCTGGGTAACGATCTATGGGAGGAATACACACTAAAGTATAAGGAAGCTAAGTCACCAGTGAGACAAGCAAAGGCGGCTGCGGAACTTCAGATAGCTAAAAGTGTCAGGAAGGGGAACAAACAGTTTTCCAGATATTTGCAAGAAAAGAGAAAGAAGGGTGGAGGGGTAGTTAAAATCAGGAATAGGGCTAGGATAGTGGAAGAGGACAGGCAGAAGAACACCATTCTGAACAAATAATTCTGTTCAGTGTTCACCAAAGAACACAGTGGCCCAAATGCCTGACTGCGGGCAATACAGCACATGGCTAAAGCTACCAACAGTCCCTATTTTCCCAGGACAGTCCCTATTTTAGGCAGCATGTCCTAGTGTCCCCACAAGTTTTGCCAAATGTCACTTTTGTCCTGGTTTTTGCTTACTTGTCCCAGTTTTGTCCCTTTTTTATTTGCTGACTGCTAATCAGTGAGCGACAGTTATTTCAGCACCACTGTGGCACTGCTCGAGCTGGACAACAGTTTGCAACTTTAACCCCTGCGCCTGTGCTGCACCGCAAGCATGTCAGCGGGAGCGCGGTAAAGCATGTTCCTTCCTGTTAGGTTAGACTGAGTAGTAGTGCAAACAAGTGCATGTGGATGTCTGCCTGCCAGCAGCTGAGAAGGACTCCAGACAGAAGAAACCAGCAACTGTGAACTAAAGTGCCCGAGCCTGACTAGCTGCAGGAAAGTGTGTAAAACAAGCTGGTGTGGTGGTAGGAGTCACTGAAGTGAAGTTTGCTCAGCAAATGAGGTGAGTGTAAATGGGTTGAGATGGGACTCTCAGGAGGTGCAATACATGCAGCTCGAATGTCTGAACACAATTTAACGCAGGTTTGCTTCTATGAACTTTCTGTACATCATGATTTGGAACTTGCTGCAGAATGATGCATTGTTTTAATCTGGGTGTTTGCTACTGGTGTTACTGTGGGGCGGCATGGCCAGAGCAAGCAGCAAAATTTAATTGATTGTGTGCAGCACTGTCTGTGGTGGTGCCCGTGGGAGTGACACGGTAGGGTGGGGTGGGGGAACCCCGTCTCAGTTTTAGGCCTCAGAAAGTTGGTAGCTACACACACGGCAGGAGAGTGCCAAAAATGGAAACACTAAAGTATTACCGCAAGCAGGGTCAGAGAGGTGCTTAAGTGTTTAAAAATCAACAGATCTCCCGGCCCTGATGGAATACATCTGAGGACAATTAAAGAGTTAGTGAGTGAGTTAGCAGACCCCTTAGCACACCTGTTTAACCGTTCTCTCCAGACAGGAGTCGTACAGGATGTGGTGCCTCTGCATAAGGGTGGTAGCAGGGAAGAGGCCATTAACTACAGGTCAGTCAACCTCACATCAGTGCTAGGAAGGCAAGTGGAAGCCCTGATTAAACAAGACCTAGTAGACTACTTGGATAAGCATGGCCTACAGGATGACAAACAACACGGTTTCGTTACAGGCAGGTTGTGCCAGACAAACCTGATTACTTTCTTTAATTGGGTATGTAGGGAAGTGGATAGTGGCCAGCCAGTGGACTTCTTCTATTTTGACTATAGCAAAGCCTTTGATTCAGTTCCACACACACGCTTGCTGAAGAAGCTAGAGGTTCTGGGCATAGCAAGCTGCATCGTTAAGTGGGTGGGAAACTGGTTGGATGGAAGAAGGCAAAGGGTAGTGGTCAATAGGGAGATGTCAGAGGAGGAAGAAGTGATGAGTGGGGTCCTGAAGGGCTCGGTCTTAGCCCCAGTCCTGTTTCATGTGTTCATCAGTGACATAGCAGTAGGTATCCTGGGCAAGACTGCACTGTTCGAGGAAGACACTAAATTAGGGGGAAGGGTGGACAACGAAGAAGCAGTAGGAATCATACAAAATTATCTGAAAAGGTTAGAACAATGGTCTAGTATCTGGCAGCTGAAATTTAATGCCAGGAAAAGTAAAGTGGTGCATATTGGCAGGAATAAACCTCGAACAACCTACTGGCTAAATAGGGTCAAAGTCAGTGACTCATAAGAGGAAGGGGATCTAGGAGTCATTATTAGCGACACCCTTAAACAACCCTGCCAATGCAATGCAACATATAGTAGGGCCAACAGAATGCTAGGTTGCAAAGGGAGAGGATTTTATAGTAGGCACAGGGGAGGTGATACTTCCACTGTACATATTTTTATTTATTTATTTTATTTATTTATTGAGATATTCAGAAAGACCTTTGAGTCAGAGACTCATTTACAAAGGCTCTACGTCATACATAAATTGCACTAGGACGAGAAACTTAAGATACAGACATACAGCACATTACAGGTAACATTAATAAAAACAGGTTACATGGTTGTTACATTGAGGGCTAACAGTGAGTTAGGTATTTTAGCACAGCCAGTAGAAAAAATGCAACAGATGACAGAGATTTTGTAGGTGGCTGATTGTCTTGTTTCAATAGTTGCATTTTAGGTACATTGATCTGCTATTTGTTTGTTTGTGAGGTGACAAGGCAGATCAGGTATCAATGGCAGTCACAACAGTTTGATGCCAGCAGGTATTCCTTAGCTTGATTTATATGAACCCAGCCTTTTTTCGACGTTGCACGGTTAGGAGGGAGTTTGTCCAGGATGGGGCCCTGAAACTGAAGGTGCGTTGGTATCTGGAGGTCCGGCGTTAAGGGGTACCCTAGCAGCTGCTTGCTAGTGCTACGGTTGTTTGGCCTTGTGGTGTTGGGAGGATAATTTGGCGAGGGAGGGTGGGGTGGGGTAAGGCCTAGTAATACCTTTTTGGTCATAAGACAGGTGTGGTACCTGATTCTGTTATCCAGGTTTAGCCATTTTGTGCTGCTGTAAAGGGAGCAGGAGTGGGTGGACAGATCATATCCTAGGATGAGGCGGCAGGCTTTGTTGAGCACAAGCCGGAGTCTACTTAGGGTTGTGGAGGGCGCGGCACTGTATATTAGGATTCCGTAGTCTAGCAGGGAGAGGATCGAGGAGTTTACAGTAAGCTGTAGAGCTTCGGGGGTGAGGCAATGCTTGTACCGGTAGAGTACGCCTAGCCTGGAGCTAAGGGCAGTTGTTAGGTGTAGGATATGGTGATTAAAGCTGGGGGCGGGGTCTAATGTGATACCTAAGTATTTAAAGCTGTAGACTTGTTCTAGGGGTCTGATTTGCAGTGAGAAATTTGGGGCAAAGGTTTTGTAAGGGGTTCTGAGGGTGGGTGAATATCATGACTTTGGTCTTATTATAGTTGATAAGGCGCTGAGTGGTGAGCCAGTCTTGATTCACGGAAGGAGCACTGGAGGGTTTGGTGGAGTTTGAGGGGGGCTGGGTCGGAGGTAAACAAGACTGCATCATCCGCATAAAGGAGCAGCTTTTCGGGGCATGAGGATGGGAGGGAGTTGAGGTATAGGCTGAAAAGTAGGGGGCCAAGTATGGAGCCCTGTGGGATACCCGATCGGATTGGGAGGCGGGGTGATAGGACAGTGCCTATCTTGACTAACTGCGTTCTATCTGAGAGGTAACTGGAGAACCAATTTAGGGTGTCATCGGAGAAGCCAGAGTAGGCCAGGGTGTTTAGTAAGAGGGAGTGGTTTACTGTGTCGAATGCTTTTGACAGGTCCACGAAGATGGCACCAGTGAGGTGGCCATGGTCCAGGGCTGAGTGGACATGGGAGGTAAATTCAAGGAGGGCGGTAGTGGTGCTGTGGCCCTTTCAAAAGCCATTTGCTGTCTGGAAAGAAGGTTATATTTATTTAGGTGTTCAGTGAGTTGGTCGGCGACTATGCATTCTAGTGCCTTCGACGGGGGGGTAGGATAGAGATGGGGCGATAGTTATTTGTGGATGTGCGGTCACCACTTTTATAGATAGGTGTGATATAGGCCGATTTCCATTGGGTGGGGAATTTCCCTTGGCAGAGGGAGCGATTTAGAATGTGGGTGAGAGGGGCCAGGACTTCCTGGAGGGTGAGGCGGAGAAGTCTATGGTCTAGGGAGTCGTGACTGTAATGACTTTTGTTTAGAGCTTTAGTAAGGTATGGTTTTGCAGTCTCCGGTGTAAGGACTCATAGGTAGAAAGGCGCCGCAAGTAGGTGGTGGGGGATGATACGTTCCGGTGGAGGGTCGAAGAAATTTGGGGGCAGCACATGGGAGAGATCAGTGAAATCGGCATTTAGGGCTGCGGCTATGCTGACGGGGTCGGTGGAGAGGCTACCATCTATGAGTATTTGGTCAGGAGGTAGATTTGGGCATCTGCCACAGAGTTCCTTTATGTTCTCCCAGAACTTGCGCCCATTTCCCCAGGAGGAGGTTAAGGTGGCTTTATAACGGTTTGCTTTGTCGGTGCGGATGGCCCAGGTACACTTGTTTCGGGCTTCCCGATAGCTGCGTGCCTGTCCTGAGGCCGATGGGTCTCATTGGCAAGGTGCCATAGTGCGTCACGCTGACGTAGTTGGCCTTAGAGGTGGTCCGAGAGCCATGGGGCATGATTCCCCTTGGTCATAGTTTTGGAAAAAGGGGCGAACTTGTCGCAGGCTGAGTTGAAAATGTTGACAAACAGCTCGAGGGCGTGGTCCAGGTCGAGTGTATTAGAAATGGATGTCCAGTCCCAATCTCTGAGGTGGGCTTTGAGAAGGGGTAATTTGCCAGGCCCTAGTTTATGTGAAGTAGTAATTTTAGGCGCGGTTTTGAGGATGGTACCGGACCAGTTGCAGAGTACTGGCGAGTGATCGCTTAGGGAGTCGGGGAGGACTTGGGTGCTTGTTATTTTGTGGGGGGCGGTTGGTGAAAACTAGGTCTAGAAGGGTGGATGTCCGCAAGGGTGTGTACCGGGTGGGTGTTTTGATGACCTGGTGAGATCGAGGCAGCGGCCCATTGATATAAGGCGAGCTGTTTTGGCCAACCAATTTATGTTAAAATCCCCCAATAGTATTTTTTCTTGTTTTGGGGGTAGGGTGGCGAGGTGGGACATGATGGCTTGGAAGGCTAGTTTCTGGTCTCTGGGGGGGACATAGGCCGCGGTGAGGAGGAGAGGGGATGTAGACCTACCTAAATTAATTTTTAGAGTGAGGGCCTGGGCCCTGGATGTTAGTACAGGCGGGGGGAGAAGGTGGCCAGTGAGGGAGTTCTTGATGTAGGTAGCGCAGCCACCCCTACGCTTTCCCACATGGTCCGCGCGCTAAAGGCTGTACCAAGGGAGGTTGACTGCCGAGTCGGGGACAGAGTGGGAGAGCTAGGTTTCACTCAGGGCAATGATGTCTGGGCTGTTCTGCAGTACCCAAACATGAAAGGAATCCCATTTTTTTGTAGGCTGCAAATGTTTAGTGAGGCAATACGCAGGCTATTTCCAGGAGCTGGGTGGGATGGTGTGGCAAGCTGGGGGCCAGGGTTTGGGTGGACATTTCCTAGCAGCAGAAGAAAAAGAATGAGAGACCTGAGTCGGTTACAGTTTGTTCGAGTAGCACGTATTCGGCATTTATGCTGTGTGCAGCTGATTGTGGGTGTAGGTAGTTTTAGGATAAGTGGGGCAGCTAGGAGGAGTAAACAGGGGGTAAGGGTTTGTTGTGTTGTGGGTATGGAAGGGGGTTGGTGGGTGAAAGGGGGGCTCCAGTAGGAAACTTGCCGTGGGAGATGACATCCAGGGCTGCAGATGGGGCTGACTATATATTGATTGTAGAGGTGGGGGTAGTAGCGGAGGTTTTAGTCTGGTTGTGTATGGGCTGGTAGGTGCAGGTGCAGTGGGGGGCAGGGCTGGGAGTGCCAGCCAGTCTCTGTGGGAGAGGGTTTCAATATGTTGCTCCTTTTCATGCTATGAGTGGGGGTGGAGGTGCCTGAGTAAATTGCAGGAGTAGTGCGATGAAGGTAATTGAGAGCATGGTAGGTAGAAACGTGAGGAAAATATGTGACAGTGCTGGAGAGAAACGAAGGAAGAGAAAGGAAAAAGAGTAGAAATGGTGAAAGGGCCTCTAGTGGTGGAAGAAAATAATCTGCAAATGGGAAAGTGGCCTGATAGGTTATTTCACGATCATGTGATTAGAAATCAACCTATATATTTGGATGCCGACCAAGGGTGGTGGTGGGGCAGGGGAGCTAACGATAGCTGCCTGGGCGGGCAGAGCCAAAAAGGTGCCAGAGAGTTCTTTTAAAAGCCAGAGCCAGCGTGGATCAAGAGCCACTAAGGAGCCAAACAGGAGGTTTACTTGTGCTGGATTTTGGCGAACAAAGCGATCCTGGCCATCTGCTGTAGGGCAAGTACCTGTGCAAATTCCAACTCCGCAGTGCCGGTAGCAACGGAGGGTGTGGGGAGGGCTACTCCTTTCAGCCCCTCACGACCGCCGGGAGGATCTGTCAAATTCCGACTCGCGAGTGCTCCGGTAGCAATGGAGGGTGTGGGGAGGCTACTCCTTTCAGCCTCACGACCACCGGGAGGCTCTGTGCAGATTCCGACTCTGCAGTGCTCCGTAGCAATGGAGGGGTGGGGAAGGCTACTTCTTTCAGCCCTCACGACCGCCAGGGAGGCCTTGTGCAAATTCCTAACTCCTGCGAAAGTGTTCCGTAGCAACGGAGGGGGTGTGGGGGGAGGGCTACTCCTTTCAGCCCTCACGACCGCTGGGGAGGCGCCAAGAGAGTTCTTTTTAAAAGCCAGAGCCAGCGTGGATCAGAAGCGCCACTAAGGAGCCAAACAGGAGGTTTACTTGTGCTGGATTTTGGCGAACAAGGCGATCCTGGCCATCTGCTGTAGGGCAAGTACCTGTGCAAATTCCGACTCCGCAGTGCTCCGGTAGCAATGGAGGGGGTGCGGGGGGAGGGCTACTCCTTTCAGCCCTCACGACCGCCGGGGAGGATCTGTGCAAATTCCGACTCCGCAGTGCTCCGGTAGCAATGGAGGGTGTGGGGGAGGAGCTACTCCCTTTCAGCCCTCCGACCCCGCCCGGGGAGGCTCTGTGCAAATTCCGACTCTGCAGTGCTCCGGTAACAGCGGAGGGGTGTGGAGGCTACTTCTTTCAGCCCTCACGACGCCAGAGAGGCTCTGTGCAAATTCCGACTCCGCAGTGCTCCGGTAGCAACGGAGGGGTTGTGGGGGGAAGGCTACTTCTTTCAGCCCTCACGACCGCCAGGGAGGCTCTGTGCAAATTCCAACTCCGCAGTGCTCCGGTAGCAACGGAGGGGGTGTGGGGGGAGGGCTACTCCTTTCAGCCCTCACGACCGCCGGGGAGGCGCCAAGAGAGTTCTTTTTAAAAGCCAGAGCCAGCGTGGATCAGAAGCGCCACTAAGGAGCCAAACAGGAGGTTTACTTGTGCTGGATTTTGGCGAACAAGGCGATCCTGGCCATCTGCTGTAGGGCAAGTACCTGTGCAAATTCCGACCGCAGTGCTCCGTAGCAATGGAGGGTGTGGGGAGGGCTACTCCTTTCAGCCCTCACGACCGCGGGGAGGATCTGTGCAATTCCGACTCCGCAGTGCTCCGGTAGCAATGGAGGGTGTGGGGAGGGCTCCTTTCAGCCCTCACGACTCCGCGGGAGGCTCTGCAGGAGAGGAAAAACAGTCAGATTAAATAGGGCTCAGGAGGATTTCCCTGTGGGGGTTGGGGGGCAAGGTTCAATGGGGGCACGTTTAAAAATGTTACTGCGTACAACGGTTTGTTTGTGCTGGACTGCCTGCAGTTACAGAAATTACTTGGCAAGGCACAATCGCAGTTTCTTTAAACTTGGCAACAGCAGCAAAAAGCCTTACAGAAATAGTAACCACGACACACTAACGTTTCAAATTAATTTCATCAGAAAATGGCCCAGTGCAGTTTTTAACTAGCTTATGTCACAACTAAAAAGGCAACAGTCTGTGAATAAAGTGAAAAACGGACTTAAAGGGGAAGGTAACTAGAAATAAAACAATCGATTATGCAGGGGTACAGGCAGTATTTAAGTGAAAGTTAAAGCAAAATACAAGTATACTATCTTCACTGTTGGGCCGAGCATTTAAGACCCCCCTTCAAAAAGGCGCCAAGAGAGTTCTTTTTAAAAGCCAGAGCCAGCGTGGATCAGAAGCGCCACTAAGGAGCCAAACAGGAGGTTTACTTGTGCTGGATTTTGGCGAACAAAGCGATCCTGGCCATCTGCTGTAGGGCAAGTACCTGTGCAAATTCCGACTCCGCAGTGCTCCAGTAGCAACGGAGGGGGTGTGGGGGGAGGGCTACTCCTTTCAGCCCTCACGACCGCCGGGGAGGATCTGTGCAAATTCTGACTCCGCACTGCTCCGGTAGCAATGGAGGGGGTGTGGGGGGAGGGCTACTCCTTTCAGCCCTCACGACCGCTGGGGAGGCTCTGTGCAAATTCCGACTCTGCAGTGCTCCGGTAGCAACGGAGGGGGTGTGGGGGGAGGGCTACTTCTTTGAGCCCTCACGACCGCCAGGGAAGCTCTGTGCAAATTCCAACTCCGCAGTGCTCCGGTAGCAATGGAGGGGGTGTGGGGGGAGGGCTACTCCTTTCAGCCCTCACGACCGCCGGGGAGGCTCTATGGTGAGACCCCATTTAGAATACTGCATACAGTTTTGGAGACAATACTTTAAGATGGATAGGGAAAGGATAGAGACCATTCAGGGAAGGGCAACCAAACTGATACAGAGGCTTCAGGGGCTGCCGTACAAGGGGTGGCTGGAGGCATTAAAAATGTACTGGCTTGCCAGCCTGCTGGCGCAGATGCATGGCTGCCAACTGCGATGCCGACGACCCGGGCTCGGGAACGGATCCGGGAGTTGGAGGGCCAGCTAGGGGGAGTAGGATAGAGCATCCGCTGGACTGCTGTCCTACTCTGGGGGGAGGTGGGGTTTAGTGTCCGATGCACTACAGACCCCTAGCAGTGGCCAGGGGTACCGCAGCGGTCAGAGCCAACACGTACGGGGCAGGGTGGATGGGGGCCATCACTGCATGTCCCCGTGCCCAAGAGAATCACATTACCAAAAATAAAAAAAATTATGGCCCTTGCTAATGAGCCAGCTCTGGCACCATCCCCTCTGGCCACTTAAGTCCGCCGCTGGGGGCCCCACTCGGGGGGGGCAAGCCCCAAGTATGAAGGGGCAGGTTGCGAAGCCTGGTGAGCCCATTCGCGGGGCATGGGGATGCCCGGCAAAAAAAAAAAAAAAATGTACTCACTTGAATCTAGGAGAGAAAGGAGGGTTATGATAGAAACCTTTAAGTACGTGAGGGGTTTAAATTCAGTACCCTACACTGAACTATTCACCAAGGCTTGCAACTCAAGCATGAGGGGGCATGGATGAAAACTGAGGGGTGGGAGTTTCAGGAAGGATCTTAGGAAGCACTACTCCTCAGAAACGATTGTGGAGCCATGGAACAATCTACCTGCAGAGGTGGTAGGAGCTAGGACCACATCAGCACTCAAAAGGGGTTGGGATAAGGAGTGCGCTAGAATCAGATCTGCAAGGGAATCTACTAGCTAGGACCCAAGATCACTTAGGATCTCAAGGGCAGACTTGATGGACCTGTGGTCTCCTTCTGCTGTCACCTTTCTACGTTTCTGTGTTTCTAAGAAGAGAGACACCAAATGGGCTGTTTCAAAAGTCTCCTTTGCCTCCTCACTATGGAATGAGTACCGCCAACTGCGGAACCTGTGTAAGCAGCAAGTTAAAAAGACCAAAGCTAACTTTTTTTGCAGACTGCAGTGCGACAGCCTTCATAACCAGCATATGTTTTGGTCCACCATAGGCTCCCTGACTGCCCCAAGACATAACCAGACTGAAATACAACTCAGCACTCCAGAGGGCCCAATAACTGACACCACTGATGTAGCCAACGCATTTAACACCAAATTCACTGACCTATCTACCCTCCTTAATAAACGGTCCCCATTTCACCCGGAGAATAAACCTCATCCCTGGCTACCGATAATCTACCTCCATTTCACTTCAAGGTAATTTCCTCCCATGAAACGTACAAACTACTAATGAGTTTCCCTAACAGGGGTAGTCCAGGGAGAGATGGGCACTTTCCCAGATTTCTGTAAATTGTTGCCCATCTAATAGCCTTTCACCTGACCACTGTCTTCAACCTCTCCCTGTTCACATCCTCTGTGTCCCCTGCCTGGAAAAACGCCAGAGTGGTCCCTATCTTCAAATCCGGCAACCCTCAGTCCCTGGACAATTACTGGCCTATTTCCATCTTGCCTCATCTCAGTAAAATTCTAGAAAAGGTCATGCATCACTAACTGTCAGACCACATCTCCAAGTATAACCTTCTCTGTTCTCAGCAGCACGGGTTAAGAAACTATCACAGTACTACCTCTGCCCTTGCCCACCTAACTAACCATGTTTTTAGAAATATGGATAAAGAGAGCCTCAGAGGTGCTGTTTTTGTAGATTTAACAAAGGCCTTTGACCTGGTAGACCACATCATCCTGCAAGGAACACTAATAAGCATTGGTTGCTCCCTGGAGCCCTCTACTTGGTTTCAAAATTACCTCACAGGTCGCACCCTATCCATGAGTGTTGGAGGAGCCACCTCTCTGATTAGAGCAGTGACCACTGGCATCCACCAGGGCTTTGTCCTGAGACACTTCATCTTTTCCCTGTTCATAAGCTCCCTCCCCAGTGACTGCCTCAGTTGTAACACCCTGCTCAATGCAGATGACCTGTTACTATTCCACAGTGCCACCTCACTGTATGTACTCTCAACCACCCTAAGATCCAATTACCGTGCAGTTAATAACTGGTTCCACGACCATAGACTCCTGGTAAACACAATTACAGTATAACCTCGAGTTACGAACAGCTTAGGAATTGAGGGTATTCATAACTCTGAAATGCTTGTAACTCTAAGTGAAAACAACTGCAAATACTATATAATAACCACAAAAACATGGATGTAAGTACTGCTTGATCTGTTTTATTAATAAAACTTACAAAATTAAAGGAGTACTCAAAATTTTATTCAACATCTGCCAGAAGGCATAACCGATTCATGCTAATTGCACTTAAAAAAAAAAACACAAAAAAAACCAATTCTGCATCACCCAAACATATCTGGTCATCAAAATATCGGCTACGGTACATTAGCAGGTCGAAGAAGTGTTTTATTGTGCTCTGCCTTAGGGTGCTAAAATGCTTTCTAGCTGCCAAGGTATGCAGCTCTTGAAGCATCATTAAGTTCATGGTAATGTTAGCAAAGCAGCAATGTTTTGCACTCTTGTGACTGAACATCAGAGGAAGAAGGCTCTAGCTTGACATTTAGAAAATGAGTTGCAAACTTGTTGTACTTATGTAATTTTTACTGTACGACCTGTATTCCATGTATATGGTATGACCTATATTCCACTATTCGTGTGCTCCAAACTGATCTTACTGTACTCTACTTAAATACTTTCTGTACTTGGTTCGCTGTCTTATTTTGCACTATGTAATTGCAATTGCTCCTTACCTTGTTCCATCTTTATGGCCCGGGTTGTGCCTGAAAACGATCCACCGGACCAGTGCACCTACCCGGTAACAAATGCAAAATAAATAAATAAATAAATATAATATCTATGAGCAATAAAAGGTAGGTGGGAGGGGAGTGGATGGGTACCACTTCCTACAGTATATAGACTAAAATGTTCACTTCTGACATACAGTAAAACCATATACTGAAAAAACAAAAAAAAAAAAAAAAAGACACATGGACAACCATGCCCAGTTTGACCTTGGTTCCCATCTTGGGGTTGAAATGACATCATGGACCTCTTAAGCTTCACTATCTAGGCCCATATCATAGGTCCATATGATGTCATCTCACCCCTTCGACTGATAAACAGCCTGATTGAGTATGGTTGCCTGTGCATTATTATCTGTATTACACATACCTTAATAATGCAAAACATCATATTAAATACATGCAAATCACCATGACAGAAGGTGCCAAATTGCATCTTACGCAATCTGCAAAGGCTGAAAACAGAAGACACAGATATGTGTTTGTCCTTCTCTGGACCCAAACCAGCAAGACCATAATATGGCCTGTTCCCCATCCCCTTGGCTGAAATACAGCAGAAACACACTGATCAGTCCTGAAAAGGATGAAACATGCTTCTGTGACTTCTATTTTCAGCCTTTACACAGTGTGAGAGGCCATATGGCACCATACTCTCCTGCTACAACCTGAAACAGCTTACATTACTGATAGTGATTTGTATTTATTTCCCATGTTGCTTTGCTTTATTGGGGTACGTGTAATTTGGTATTTTTTTGACATGTGGTTTTATTGCTAATACCCTTCCATGGTAACCCTTGCCACAGTGTTTTTGCACCGAGTTTTGTCTTTCAGATTTCTGTCTGGCAGGGTTCACCCTACCTGAAAAGATTCTGTGCATGAAACCAGACTCTGAATACATGGTAGAGGCAAGAAAGCCTTATTTTTAATGACTCGAGTATTGCCACAACAAATGTCATGTAATGTGTTAGGATTAGAATAGACTTATCTAGATTCAGAAGGAACCCCAGTCTGGTGGGGGTCCGAACTGCCAGATCCAGAGAGCAAAGAGCCTCAAATCTCGGTTTGGCCCATATTAGCAACTCATCCCAATAGCTACCGCTGAAAATACCTTGTGGAACTACCCATGGCACCATGGAGAGCCAGAAGGGCAGTATTCTGTACTGGTAAACCTTGTTTCCCAGGAAAAAAACTGAGGCAATGGCAATGGGACCTCCAGCCTTGGACATTCACTCTTTTTAAGTTCATAGAACAAAAGCAATCCCCCTTGTCCATAGAGGGGATGATAAATAGTCAGAACACCATTCCAAAAGTTTAGTTTTTATGAATTTGTTCAGAAACCTAAGCATGGTCTCCAGGTGCATGTCTTTTTTTACTGTCTGAAAGTGTCTGGAGCTTTTTGATTTGAAGGAATGCGCTCAAATGACCTTCAGGGCCAATAACTGGTGAGACTCCATCTGTAGGATGACCAGCTCTGTGGGGGATGCTGCTCTTGCTTGTACTCTGTGGAATACAGAAGGGAGGTACATTTCCGACTTACCCCTTTTCTACCACCTTGAGGACATATCTGTTGGTAGTGATGCGCTTGTATGAACAAAGATAATAACTAGATTGGTGGCCCCCTCCTGCCCCGAAGCTGGTCAGACACAGGAAAGGGAGAAGACTGGAAGAGCTCATTAATGGTTCTGACTGTAGGATGGCTATGACCAGCCTGGCAGATGGAAAATATGATTTCTCCTCCTCCTTAACTAATTACAGTACCTTGGCTACAGTTGAAACATTTCTGGGACCAACAAAAGGACAACAGTTGTCAAAAATAGGATGCATCCCTTGCAGAACCAGCAATAAGCTTTAGGGATGCCTCTTTTGCACTTCCTTTGCTTTTTGAACATAAAACAAACACATGTGCACAACCTCTTGTGCAGCATGCAAGGACAGGCAACACACAAATGGCGTGGGCATTTATGCACTTACACAACCACGTTAATTTGTAGCCTGACCATATAGTAAATTGCTATTCAAAAAAATGCAGAAGACCACAAATATATGAAACTGCAGGTACAAGCCACAAATCGCTGATCAACTGATTTCACCCTAATGCCTTGGCACATCTCTCACAAGAGCTTTGTCAGGAGTCTGTTCAGCAATCTGTGGCTTGCACCTGCAACTGTCATATATTTGGGGTCTTCTGCACTTCTCTGCACAGCAATTTACTATGTGGTTGGGCTTCAAATAAATGTGTTTATGCATACGAATTCTAGGATGCATCTGCAAACATAATGCAACCAGCTCAGTATGTCTTTCCTGGTAAAACTTTTGAAATATATAAATTAATTAATATGAAAAAACACCCACATTATTTGTGTGACTGTCTTAGGCAGTTGCTCCTCCCACTTTTCTGCCGGAAGACTATCCAAATAAGAAACAAGTGTTAGCCCTCCAAGTATGAACCGACTGTATGAGGGAAAGACTAAAAAACATTCTTCTACCCAAATGCATCCCGCTATGCTGTGCAGTTCTGGAGACCTTACCTACGTAAGGACATAGACAGGGTAGAGAAGGTTCAGAGGAGGGCAACAAAGATGGTACATGGATTGCATCACAAGTCCTATGAGGACAGGTTGAAGGCACTGAACATGTACTCCCTGGAGGAGAGGAGGGAGAGAGGGGATATGATAGAGACATACAAGTATCTTACAGGGAGAAACAGGGTGCAGGAATGCACTATTTTTAGCTAAAAAGATGTTCCAGGACTACAGGGCATGGGATGAAGTTGGAGGAGGAGCGATTCAGAGGAAGCGTGAGGAAGAATTTCTTCACAGAGCAGGTGGTGGACAAGTGGAACACCCTGCCAGAGGAAGTGGTGGGGGTTGAAACAATCACGGGATTTAAGAATGCATGGGATAGACATAAAGGAATTCTGGAGGTCAGGGGTAAGGGGCAACAGACTTCTTGGAAAACATAAACTGAACTTACAGACTTAAATGGGCAGACTGGGTGGGCCATAGGCCCTTATCTGCCGACACTGTCTATGTATGTATCTATGTATCAGAGGATGGGTGGGTGCTGCCTGCTGGCAGAATTGGTCTACAGCTTCAGCAGATACTAAGGCCTCGGTCTGAGTGTGAGCAGTAAACAGGAACTGTTCTTCAGATGCTGGGATCAAGTATCTCTTTTCAAACTTTTGTCTAAAGCTGGAGCATATGAAGGTTCCGGTTATATACTTTATAAAGTGATGAATGTTTTAACTGGATGGCGGTGCATTCTAAAGGTGTTAGTTCTCTTCAGAATGCTGCTAAAGGTGAACTTGCTGTCAGCCTTTAAGGAACAGACAAGAACTTTTTTTTTTTGAACTTGTATCTCTTATGGATATCTTTGTATAGACAATGCATACATCTTAACTGAAACATATTCACAGTTGATAAACACAAAAAGGGAAATTAATAAGATAAAATATAATAGCTAGTACAGGATATGCTTTTTATATTGTATCACTGTATACCATATTAAAAGTGTACAAAGCTGTAATATTACTTAGTCAATCAATCAGTTTTTATGTTCAGCCACAATTAATATATACTTAGTCCTTTCTGTTTCTTTTGCAGGTTTCATTCTTTGGTTCTCTACCAAAAGCCTCAGTATTATGATGTCAATATTTGAAAAAAAATGTAGCAGGACCTTTAAGTCTCTGCCTGCTACCAACCAAAAGGAGAACAACAAAATCTTGCACCTTGTATATATATTCCATTGTCACTGTCTATAAAACTCTGCTGCACGGAAACTATTATTTCATATGAATAAAAAATAACCTATTAAATACACATGTAAAACACAAAACAAACTAATTCCGCTGTATGAGATATTTCTAATTTCATTTCTTGGGTGTTAAAGATACTGTCTAGTAAAAGGTATCCTTCACAGGGCCCTTTTTAAGGGAAAACACGCCTTATTTATGCCCCACAGGAGGTGATCCAGCGAACAATGACTGCCAGTCTGGGACTTAACATAAAAGTTGATCAAGTATTGGTACATTCTTTGTGTCTTATATATAATTATAAAATGGTAGCCATCTGGTATTAAATTTGTCTATTTGGAGTTTCAGTTTTGCTGTGATAGCTTCCATATGTTTGATATACTGAATATTCTGCAGCCATGGTCTCGTTTCTAGTTAATTATTTGTTAACCAATTTTGTGTTATAACTTTATTGGCTGCTGCTATTAAAATAAAAAAAGATATCTTTGATCTGGTCTTCGCGGTTAGCTGGGTGGTCAACCCCAATACCAAACTTTACCAAACCGCAGCTAACTGCGAAGACCAGATCAAAATATCTTTTATTTTATAGCAGCAGCCAATAAAGTTATAACACAAAATTAGTTAAATAATTAACTAGAAACGAGACCATGGCTGCAGAATATTCAGCAAATCAAACATTTGGAAGCTATCACAGCAAAACTGAAACTCATAGTCTTCAGGTGAAGCTACCTCTGGCTGCAAGCTGCAACACTGGACTTAAGATTTGCAAGAAAGTGAGTAATGCTCACAACAGAGGGAGGTGAACCTTACAATTTACAATTGTCTTTGGTTTGAAGCAGATTCCTCAGGAAAGTTAATATTCTTCAGGTGGAGGATACTTCTAACTAAAGGGTGAAATAAGGAACTTAGAATTATCAGAAAAGGCAGTCTTTCAATCAACAGAGGGAGGTGGAGTTTGCTTTACTTTTGTTACAAGTGTTAAGGTTTTCAGTGCAGGAAGAGTTTAAACCCACATAGGCTGAATACTGTTTTCTGTGTCTGCCCTTCCGCACAGTTGCCGTGTTTTGGGTCTGACTGTTTTCAGAGCACAAGTCACCAGGCTCTTTTGGGGCTGGGGAGGTTTACCTGTGTCTGACTTGGATGTTTGGATTTTTCTCTGTTTGATTAGCAGGGTATTTTCTCTGTCAAATTGGTTTGAAGTAGTATTACAAATTGACGTGTATGGCATCTTGCTGACAGGAAGGCACTCATTGCATCGGTAGGTCAGAGCATTTAGCTGATTGTTTCGTGAGGGCATAGTTTAGGCCCAACCCCTTCCCACCCTCACCCACCTGGAAATAATTCATTTATACCTGGGGTTCTGACATCATTTCCTCAAGAGGGCAAGGTACATATCACTGTCATATCCTGTCTAGCACACTGCACTGACAATATAAGCATACACATTATATAAATACATACATTTCTATATAACGCACCAATCACACACACACAAAAAAAAAAAGAAAAAGTAGACAGTTATGTGGGGAGTAGTACAATGTAATGGCTGTGGGGCAGCAGTCTTCCGGGAGTCTTTCTGGAGGCTGAGATGCTGCCCTGTTTGCAGACAACTATCTGCCCTGAGGGAGGAAGTTGCCCGTCTTCAGGCCGCACTGGACAGTGGCAAGGAACCTCCCCATCCAGGAAGCACCAGAGCCACCACCACTACCTCAGAGGTTGTGAAGAAAGCACAGCAGTTGGACCACAGGCTCAGGGAGGGTAAGGGTGGTGGAACAGAGGCACACCCAGTCAGCTGTTCCACTCCACAATCCATACACCATTCTGGGGGAGCATGGTTCCCCATGGATGCACCCTCAGAGAGACTAAGGAGGTGCAGACAACTGTCACAAGGAGGCCCTCAGGAAGGAGGCAGAGGGCACCACAGGAAAGAAAGCAGCTCCTGGTGGGGGACTCAATTATTAGGGGGATAGAACTGGAGGGAGCAGGGAAAACTGAAGTAAGGTGCCTGCCTGGTGCCATGGCTTGGAGGGACAGGAAGCGCATCCTTAGGATCACGAGAACAGTTGCACGGGAGTCTGAGCTGGACGTCATTGTCCACCTAGGGACAAATGACTTAGCTCATCATGAGATCAGAGCAGTGCAGAAGGACTTTGTAGAGTTGGGGAGGGCTTACGACAAGTAGCACACAGTATCCTTCTCAGAGGTGCTGCCTGTCAGTGGCATGGGTGAGGTGAGGTACTTTGCACCATGCAGTTTAACAAATGGTTGAAAAAATGGTGGAGCACAGGGGTTTGGCTTCATTGGGGACTGGGGTTCCACCTGGAGGGACACCAGCCTATACTGGCAGGATGGTCTGCATCTGTCCAGGAAGGAAAAGTCTTTGGCAATCAAGTTTAAATGCTTTATTGTGCAGCCTTTACACTAGTCAAGGGGAGGCACTAAGCAGCAGGAAAATCCCAGCCTCCCCTACAAAACAGGGTACTAAATGAGAAAAAGACCAAGGTAGAAAGGTCAGCGGGGGATGCCGCTACAGAAGGTAAAGCCATCAAAAAATGGAGAGCAATGAGTACCAATGCCCGTAGTCTGGGTAACAAGCTTCCTGAATTAGTGGCCTTGATGGAGGAGGAAGATCTGGATATCGTGGCAGTCACGGAAACATGGTACACACAGAACCATGACTGGGATGTAAACATACCAGGATACGCTATCTACAGGACAGACAGGGAGGGTAAAAGAGGAGGAGGAGGAGTAGCTCTCTACATAAGAAAAGAAATCAAAGCAACAGAACAAAAGGGTAAACAGGGAGGAGAAGAAGCACTGTGGGTCAATTTGGAAGCAGGCAATGGCACCACAATCCGCACAGGGGTTGTATACAGACCCCCCTCTCAGGGGAAGGAAATGGACAAGGAAATGATAGAAAGTATACTTAGAATGGCAGATAAAGGGGAGATATTGCTGCTGGGTGATCTGAATATGCCAGATGTTAACTGGAGTGCAGTTGTAGCAGCCACTTCTAAGAGTGGGGTTATTCTAGATGCCCTACAGGGGCTATGCCTTAGACAACTAGTATTGGAACCCACTCGAGGGGAGCAATCTTAGACCTGGTTCTCTCAAATGGAAATGAAGAGGATCACAGATGTAGAAGTGGGTAGCCATCTGGGAACTAGCGACACGTCCGAACGATGGTTCACAATAAACACAGCAGCAATAGAGTCAAGCCATACAAGACAAAGGTACTGGATTTTAGGAGGCTGACTTTGCCAAAATGGGTGAGTGCCTAAGGAATGCACTAGCAAATGGGCAGGAAGGAGGGGTGGAAGAACAATGGGAATAATAAAACTGCCATCACAGAGGTAACAAGCCTTTGTGTAAAGCAAATAAACAAAATGAAATGAGGTAAGAAACCACTATGGTTCACAAAGGAAGCAGTGAAGGTTCAAGAGAAAAAGAAAGCATTCAGGAAGTACAAGGAATCACAGAAGGAACAGGACAGAGAACTGTATCAGTTAAAGCAAAAGGAAGCTGGAAAGGCAATTAGAACAGTAAAGGCCCAAACCGAGAAAAGATAGCCAACTCAGTTAAGAAGGGGATAAAACCTTTATAGGTACATCAGGAGTGAAGGAAGACCAAGGAGGGATAGTGAGGCTTAATAAAGGGAGGGAGGGTGGGCAGAGGGTGACTGTGAAAAGGCAGAGATACTAAACAAATATTTTTGCTCAGTATTTACAAAGGAAGAGGGGGAGGTACCTAAAACAAACAGTAGAAACACTCTTGATATAGAAGTTGATACCAGCCCATTTACAGAAGAAAGGGTTCTGAAAGAGCTCTTAAAACTAAAGGTGGACAAAGCAATGGGGCCTGATGGGATTCATCCCAGAATTCTAAAAGAACTAAGGGTAGAACTAGTGACACCACTGACTACCCTCTTTAACAAATCATGGGAGGATGGGGTGGTACCTGAGGACTGGAGGAGGGCAGATGTGATTCCCCTTCACAAAAGTGGGAGCAAGGCAGAAGCAGGAAACTACAGACCTGTTAGCTTAACCTCAGTGGTAGGTAAAATGATGGAATCACTTCTGAAGGAAAGAATTGTTGAGTATCTAGAGGCCAGAGGGGCACAGGACCCAAGGCAGCATGGATTCAAAGCGGGAAGGTCATGCCAGACAAATCTGATAGATTTCTTTGGCTGGGTGACCAAAGTAGTTGATCAGGGAAGGGCTGTGGACATGGCCTACCTAGACTTTAGCAAGGCATTTGACACAGTCCCACACGAAAGATTAATATACAAGTTAGCCAGCCTGGGAGTGGGTACCAAGATGACAGCCTGGGTAAAGAATTGGCTGGAGAATAGGACACAGAGAGTAATAGTAAATGGAGTCCACTCTGAAAAAAGGGGGGTTAGTAGTGGGGTACCGCAGGGTTCAGTATTAGGACCGGTCCTCTTCAACATCTTTATAAGCGACATTGCAGAGGGACTGGAAGGAAAAGTATGTCTCTTTGCAGATGACACAAAGATCTGCAACAGAGTTGATGCACAAGGTGGGGTGGAAAGGATGAGAAGGGACTTGGCAAGGTTAGAGGAATGGTCAAATGTATGGCAGCTTAGATTCAATGCTAAGAAGCGCAAGGTAATGCACCTGGGAAACAAAACCCAGGGGAAGAGTACACAATGGGGGGTGAGATACTAACAACAACAAAAATGGAAAGGGACCTGGGGTAGTCATATCAGATGACCTAAAGGTGGGCAAGCAATGTGAGAAGGCAGCAAGGAGGGCTTGGGGATACTGGGATGCACAGGGAGGCATCACCAGTAGAAAACAAGAAGTTATTATTCCTCTGTACAGACAGCTGGTGAGACCACATCTGGAGTACTGCATGCAGTTCTGAGACCCAATCTCCAAAGACATAGACAGGATGGAAGCTGTCCAGCGGAGGGCAACTAAAATGGTGCAGGGTCTGCACCGGAAGACATATGAACAGACTAAGGAGCTTAATATGTATAGCCTCGAGGAAAGGAGGAGAGGGGGACAGATAGAAACTTTCAAGTACCTCAAGGGAATCAACAAAGTCCAAGTGGGTAGCATCTTTCAAAAAAGAGTGTGCAAGAACAAGGGGCACAATTTGAAGATAGAAGGGGCAGCTCAGAGGTAATTTAAGGAAGTATTTTTTCACAGAGGGTTGTGGATGTATGGAACGGCCTTCCAGAGGAGGTTGTGGAGTCAAAAACAGTGGTGGAATTCAAGCATGCATGGGACAGTCATAAGGCAATTCTAGGGGGTGGGGGTAGGAAGAAGTAGGCTGCTGGTTAACTAGGATCTGCAGCTTATCCATCAGGTAGGGAAATGGGCAGACTGGGTGGGCCAAGCGGTCCTTATCTGCCGTCAAATTCTATGTTTCTATGTTTCAAAGCTAGGGGTCAGAGTTATGGTCATAATTGTCATTATTTCCTTCAGAATTTCAGACCAGTATGGTACCAGAGCTGGCCAGAAAATATGATAGTGTGCCCCTGTATTTCCACATTGTCTTCAACATTTGTCCAGTGAGAGAGTACCAAAAATGTTTGGAGATTGTAGGGGTTATAAAAAATCTGGTGCAGACTTCCCATCAGAACTCTCTCCAGGATAGCGAATAAGATGTTATATGTATATCAGCCCATTTCATGTCCCAGCAGTGAGAGGGTAGAGGGTAAGTCATATCGGCTTCCCATTTATCTTGTTCGGTGTCCCTAGCCACCCGACCATCCCCTTCTTGAAGGAGTGAATATATTTACGCTATGAAGTGTTTGCTATCTGCACAGCTACTCCTGGTTTTCACTAAAATGACTGCTGGTGGTGGCATTTCTCATGACTTCCGAGATGCCTAGACCACAATGCCCACAGTGTAGGCACTGTAAAAATGTATGAAAATCCAAGTTTTGCAAGGCAAACTCCTTCGATAAAATCTCAAGTGTTTTCAGAGTGCCCCCTGAATCTATTAACTGTGCCAGGGATGATAATCCTATCTTCGCCCAAGATTTAAAACGAAGATCCCCCCGCAAGCCTTGTTAAATGTTGTAATGGTATGTATCTCACTTTCAGTTTAATTTATTGTACTGGAAAGGCATGTGAGCATAAGTTGCCTGTATTCACAAGTGTCCAGTTTTGGACAAATACAATAGGATCGGGCAATATAGTAAAAGGATTACAAATGGGGAACAAGGAGACAAGATACAGGACAATAGTGAACAGACATTTTACTTGATAGTATGAAAAAACATTTACAGGTGCATAAGTAGGATAGATGTTAAACTAGACTGAAGACAAATGAGCAAAAAAAGATACTAAAAATACATATAAACATTTACAAGAGCATTCGTAGGAAAGTGCTAGGTATTGTCAGACCAGGGGATCCGGCCTCCGTTATATATGGGCGAGGTTCAGTTGTTGTGGGGGCGGAGGAGGTAGAGAGCACCAGGTTGGAGTGTCATGTGTTGAAACACCTGCAGATGGCGGCCTGGGAAAGGTGAGACTTTAGGTTATACTTAAAGGAGGCTGGAGAGGGGCACTCAGTGATGGCAGGGGAAAGACTGTTGAACAGCTTGGCGCCATTGTAGGAGAGGGTGTTTTGGCCTTGTGTGGTCCAGTAGAAAGAGATGGAGAAGAAGGAGGACTTTCTGGTGGTCCAAAGATGGGAAGACTTAGGGAAGAGGGAGCTAATGTTGTCAGGGAGGAGGCCCAGAGTTAGCTTGTGGAAAAAACTAAGTATTTTGCTGTTAAGTCTGTCCTCGAGAGATTCTGTAGAGATCACAGTGGTGGGTCAGTCTGGGGAGACCAGTGACAAAACAAATGATGCTGTGATAGGTGAAAGAATTTTTGGAGGTTGTTCTGGGTAAGGGGTGGAAAACAGACTAAGGTGTCATAGTTGGAGAGTGGGAAAAGGAAACTAGCAGCGAGCAGGGTCTTAGATTCATTGGCCAGGAATGGCCTCACTCTGTACAGTAGACCTATCCATTGGTGGGTTTTCTTTATCAGCCGATTTATGTGTGAATTAAAGCTGAGGTGGCTATCAAAGAACAAACCCAGGTATCTAAATTCACTGACTCTTTCAGTTGCACTGCCCTCATTGTTGGATAGTGTGAACTCAAATCTCCATACCGGAGGAGGTATCTCCCATCTTTGTCTAACTCATAGCCACATGCAGAGACTGTGTTTAGTCTAAGAGTTGCTAATCTCTGTGAGGTCTCATAAGGTTACTACCAATGGCAGAACTTTGAGTGGTATACATGGGTGTGCTTCCTCCTCCATCTCCGGAACCCTCTGGTATCATATAGGGCTAACATTTTTTATATTGGGAGTACCTGCGCTGCTTTGTAATATGTTTCTAGATTCGGAAGCTCCCCCCCAGAGCTTTGACTCTGTTAAGAGTAATTTTTGGTTTCTTCCCTGCCCAAAGAAACTGTGAGAATTTCTGCTTTAAGTCCTTCCATTCCTTAGTAGGTATAAAAATTGGTAAAGGGGAAAACAGAAATAAAAATCAGGATAAAACATTCATTTTAACCCTTAGACTGCCAACAGAATTAGAGCGTATAGGAATTTTGGACTGATATATCAGTCTGCGGCACAGCAACTGTGTCTATCCTACTGGAGAAACTCAAAGGTAGTGCATGCCATCTGTGGAAATCTGCATAATCTGTTGTTTCAGTGCTCCAAAATTATGTAAATACAAGCAGGGCAGATTTTCAGAGATCTGGATCCCTAGGCACCTTACTTTCTCTTTTACCCATTTATATGGAATTCGTTCTCTCAGAGATGGTGTAATCTGCCCATTGATGACTACAACTTCAGATTTGTCAGTATTAATTTTAAAACCTGAGATTTGTCCAAATTGCTGAGCCAATTTATTAAATGGTGGGAATGATGCCTCAGAGTCTGAGAGATAAATCAAGGTATCATCAGAATATATAGATATCATATTATTATAGCCATTTACTACAGACAAGAACTTTTACAGGCTGAACCATGTCTTCAAAAAAAGGCATGTAAACTAGATGTATCCTACTGTCCTGTACTGAACTACAATACCGAGTCATGGCTGATGCCTAGGGGTGCAGAGTTCCTTGTGATCCTGTGTCCCCCCTAAAATGAACTGGCTCTGCATCTCACTTACCCTGCTGCAACTCAGTTGGTAAATGGGAGTGGGTACAGTGGCATGAAAGCAGTAATAAGAAAACGGCTATGTGTTGTGAATGACCTGTTCAACCATTTGCATACTGATCTCCACCTCCTTTCCTGTGGACCCATAACAGCCTTTGCAAACGTAAGGGAAGAGTTTGTGACCAGCGTTGGCTAAATGGGGTAGCAAAGTGTTTGACCGCTGTAACTGCTCTTCAGCACCTGTGAATGGGCCCATTCATTTAAAAATGAAAAATACAAACATTTTAGTTGCTTGCTAATTGAACAATAGGATGGGAATACCTTCATCAAGCTGAGTTTTGGGGTATAAGGCAATGGCTTCACCTTGTGCCTCATGACCCCCCCCCAGGTTACACTGACTCATGGTAACCCATTATTTGTTTGTGCCTTAATGCTTAAATATCTGAGAGTCAACGGAAATACACTTTTCTTGCTTTCCCACCATGATGCTATTTGAACTACAGTTGTATATTTTTATTTATTTATTTCCATTCTCTAAAACCTTAGATTTGTATCTGTTGTGAGCTAAAAGGAGGATAATTCATCATTTATCTTGGGGGGCCGACTGTTATTTTGCTTCTTTTTTTTTCCTCACATCATACCTCCCTCCTCTTGAACTATGGCAAACACATGCTGGTTTTCCCCTCGCTCCATTTATGCCCACACTATGCGTCAGCCCACCCATGCTATGAGAACCAATGCCCACACTGTTTTCTATCATTTCTGGGTAGTGTTTTCAAACTGAGAAAACACTAACTAGCAATTTTATAAAATAAAACATGGGGAGGTGTAAAAGACTTTAACTGTACACACACCCTCGGTGGGGGATGCTTTTATAAACCCCTCAAGTTTTGCTCTCAGGGTTTATGTAGCATCCCACACCTTGAGTGTGTGTAAAATTCTCATTATACACACCTCCCCATCTATTATTCAATATATATCTAGAATAAATAATGGGTACAGGTGGTATACAAGGATGTATACCCATTGGGGGCTAATCAGGGCTATAAGGCCAGGAGCCCAAAGGGTGAGTGGCCCTGTAGCCTGTATTATCCCCTCATGATGGGCATACTTCCGAGTGTGTCACCCTTAACCATTGTTTGCTGACTATAACACATTAGGACAGTTATTTTTACGGAGATCACATTTGCAATCGTGTTATGGTATTTGAAGGCCTCCTGCAGCAAGGAGGCAATGGTATGTAGTGAGTACAGGTAGGAGTTTGGGGGATTTCTGGAAGCTGTAAAATTAATAAAAGGAAAGCTAAAAAAAAATAAAAAATAAAACTATGTATAAGGAATCTGGGAGGTGAAGCTGGCTAACAGCAAGTCACTTAACAGAAATGGACAGATTCAGGATACCAGTGGAAATTAGATTCTTCCTCACACCTGGGTATCCAGGACAAAAAAATAAATAACAGCACTATTATAAATGTCACAAAGTTTGAGAAGCACTGGTCTTGAGATGACGTACCAGTGCTAGTTCTGATCCCCCAGATCTATCTGGGATTCACAGAGAGTCAATAACTGGCACATTGAAGAGAACACATTGACAGTTACAGAGCAGTGGAGACAATAGAATTGGGACTACCCACCGATACCATGAAAACAAGATGTTAGAATCAGTTCTGCAGTTGCACTGAGTTTATTATGGGTATACTGCACACTTTCAAGTTTCAAGTTTATTGCAAGAAAACTCCATTGAGCAAGCTCATTCACAAGGAGGTCCTGTGACATAAACAAAGTACAAACACAGATAGGTAATAACAGTATATACATGAAATGCACGTTACATGATACAGGCTGGATATACATACAAGGGTACCACATAGGGTGACCGCAGGTGGTAAACATTGATATGAGACAGGGAAGCGACTTACAGGTTGCATACAATAAATGAAACATGATGACTGGTGTGTGCAATACATATACAGTATTTTGGCAGCTAGAACAAACAACAGTCTACAACTGATATGGGGGGGAGGAGTGATTTGCTAGAGTAGCAGTGGCGCGTAAGCAAAGATAAAGCCAGGAGTAGAAGGGGAAGGGAAAGCAGTTAATATGACAAATCAATTATACCTTACCAGTGGATAAATATGGCACACATGGGGAAGGAAGAGACTTAATGACAGTAACAGGTGTCTTTTATTTTGGCTGAACTTAGCTTTGGCTGAATAGTAGCTTCAACACTTATGCAGTTGCATTGAGTTTATTACAGTATACAGCACACACAGTGAAACAGGCAAAACTAGGGAGGAGTGCTGTGATATCTTGACGTTCCGCACACCTGCACTTTGTCCAGAGACTGATTACATAGCAGTCCTATCTGACAACACTGGATACCAAAACCAGAATCACCTGAGACCTCACACACACATACTGTATACAAACAACATAAGAAGTTCTCACGCACAAAGTCTGAAAATATTTCAGTTAGGAGGAATATATTTTTTTAAAACATTTTAATGGTTCTGAAATTTATAAATTATATGATTTATAAAATATTAGTACGTATACAAAGGCATACCAAGGTGTCTCTACAGGATTCAAGAGTACTGCCTCACATCCTTTGGGTGCCGAAAGTCTAACCTTCAATTTTTGGTCCTCTTCCCCCAAAAACACATGGAGCAACTCTCTTTAAGACTATGAAGGCATCTCTGGGTCCACATTCCAGGGGCCCACATTACTGTATGCTTCACAGCCACTAGTCACCAGAGCAAGTGACTGCGAAAATTGCCTGTCCCAACAGACTTTTCCACTGGTCCATCCTGTATATTTACTGAAATGTTCCTTTCTCCAATACAATCCAGCAGGGCTAGTTAAAGGAAAATGTTACTAGCCAGATACAGAATCTACCAGCATTTGATAAGAGGGCCGGTGCCAATTTTAACCCCCTGATATGTGCATATACAGTAAATAGTTTGAGGAGTCCCTAGGTAGAAACATAGCTCTTCTGCCAGGAAAGGATCAGGCATATTTATTACAATTATTTAAAAAAATCTAGCAAGGTTTTTAACTGTACGCTCCAAAACAACTGGGGCTGGATGTTCAGCTCATGCAAAATCAACTCAGGTGTGGGGACAACTGCCACAAGTGGGGCTTCACTTGCAGAGCTGTAGTTTTCCTTGCACGCACCACATTCCACATTTTCAAAAGCAGGACGCCAGTTTGCGACTGGCTCCGTGATTTTTGGCAGCTTGTGGTCATTTTGTCGGCCAGCACAGCTGTGGCAAAATATTATGCCTGGCAGGACCAGGCACTACATATATTACCCACAGCTGCGCCTGCTGAAAATACAGACTTCTGCAGGTGCAGCGCTTTCATCCTGCAGCAGGGGCTGTGGCATGGGACTTAGTCCCTAAATGCTTTGAAAATGTAGCCCTGGTGTTCAGATGACATCCCATAGTTTGCCTCTAAGCAGCTTACAACAGGCAGTGAACCCACCTTTCTGACTGGAATATTTTTTACCCTTCAAGGATTTCCCAGTTAAATCCTAGCATTCTTACTGCAGGGTTTTCTCCATCAAGGTTCACACTGGACTATGATATTTTATTGTATTTTTACGAACTCAGCAGTTTTAGATCTGTGTTTATTTTTGTTCTATGTGTAATTGCTGTAAGGTGCCTTGGTTTTAAGAAAGGCGCAGTATAAAGATTTATTATCATCATCATCATCAAGCACCAGCCGACATACATGCCTCTCCAGATCTCTGTTACCATGTTCTCTGGGAAGAAGAGCCCCGGCACGTAGGAGCAGCTGATTCTACCTTGTATCTGCAAGCTTATATATAATGGTAGAGATCCCAGTTCACTGACCAAGACATCCTAGCCACACAGACATAACATAAGACACATAACTCAGGGGGCACAGCCAGCAGGCTCTAGGACATACTGGGTCAATAATGATTCACAACGGAGATTCCTGGGAGCTGAAGAAGTTCTGCCAACAACATCACAGACAGTACGGTCCCAGGCAGTAACTTAAGCACATGTACACACAAAGATAAAACATGAAACAACTACATACCTGAGAGGGCTCATTCTGTAGGCTTCCAGACCCAGTGGGAATCAGGGACCCATTCATGACTGATATTCTCTGGACCTGAGGAAACTCTGTCAGGGCAACGCAAAAATATCATGAACAGAGAATTACCTATACCGCACAGGATACTAGATAACACTTCCCCTTGTACTTCAAAGGAAGCAACTGTCAGACTGTGTTACGATGACTGGTTTTAACAGACCTCTGAACAACCACCTGCAAACTGCAAAAACACAGTTGTTAACCCATGATATCATGCCGAGTACTGTGGTGACTGGGGTGCCCAGGAATTTAAAGAGACCGTAAACAAATGCACCAGAACTAACAGCCTTTTCTCCCCAGAGCACCTACTGGCCATGACTGACCAAACCTTTTTTTTTTTTTTTTTTTAAATAATTTTTTCCCTAGTTCCCCCAAACTCCACCTCAGTAATTAGGAATCCACCTCAGTGATTGGGAAACCACCAAGGCTGCACCTTTCCTCCAGCCAGTAGGGTGGTTGGCTGTCTTCCCAGCTGAACAGAGATCAAATGTACCCCTCAAATGGTGATGCTAACCTTACGGCTTCATTGAATCTGCCACCACCAGCCACGGCATTCTTGCTCCCCCACAGCCCCGATGAACTTAAAACTGCTGCCAGGGGACCAGGCTAGGAGTGAAGATGAGGATCCTAATCTTCAGTACCTCAGCTCTAATGGGACAGGGGCTCCATTACTGCACAGCTGCCGCTGCCGAGAGTGAGTGCGAGCGCGTAGTCAGGACACTGACAAATGCCCCAGTGGAACTGGACAATAGTGCTACCAGGAACTAACATCATTTGGAGCACAGTATGTTTGCTCAGGGCAGTAGCCCTACCCGCCAGTACTCCAGCCAATCATACATCAAGTAACAGCAACAACCCCTCCCCCCCCGGATGAAGAGGCAGAGCTCCCTCATGGTGCTGTTGGTCCACATCTCTAATGGTTCCATTGAGTGGCTTCACTGTGTATGTATCATCAGCTTATAGTGTATGTTGTAGAAATACTAAATGTTTCGATTTTGATGACATATTGAGCTGTTTCAGCATATCTGGTCATCACACAGAGTGCACAGAGCTCTCTGTTCTTCTGGACAGTGAGACAACCCTTCCTTCAGTGACTAACAGAGGGGCCGACCAATAGGAAGGCTGAAATCTAGAGTGAGGAGCCTGAGATTTCTGCAGCAGCAGTCTGAATCAGCCTGTGTGAAAAGAAGCTGCAGTCTGTGCAAGTCTGTGTGAGAAGCAGCAGCAGTCTTTGTGAAACTGTGTGAAAAGCAGCAGCAAGAGTCTGTGTGAGGCTGTGTGAGGAACAGCAGCAGTCTACATGAGCCTGTGTGACAAGCAGTTGCAGTCTGCCCCGGACTGTGTGAGAAGCAGCAGTAGGGTTACCACCTTTTAAGAAGCCTAAAGTGGGACATTTCTTACTGAAACATGATTTTTCGCAGGGCAGTACGTAACCTCAACCAATACAACAGTCTTGTTTTCCCTATATAATCAGAATTAAGGCTAAGTATTGTAGTTTCTTAGTTGCTTCTATTGTTTCTTATTATTTTAAGGTATTGTAGTTAAGTTATTGTAGTTTTCTAGAACATTTAGTGGAAAGTTAGAAAATATTTTTTCTACTATAAAATCAGGACATTTGGTATTTTTCATGTTTTTTTGCAGGACACAGCTGCCCAAATCAGGACTGTCCTGCGAAAATCAGGACAGGTGGTAACCCTAAGCAGCAGCAGTCTGTGCTATAGGTATCTCCCATCTTTATGGTAAAGGGAGCCACAGTCACGTTGATTAGTAGACGTTACTGCAAGCTGAAGGCAACGGAAAGAGCCATGGTGAGCTGAACCAGAAACTGTAGCCGAGAGTTTGTTGCATCTATAGAGACCTTTAATGCTGGTTGAAGAACCTTATGTACTCAGACTGGACATTGGCCTTACAACTGTAGTTTTTTTAGCTTAGTTAGATAAGCATTCAGGAACATTATACCACATTTTACTGATTGCCTTAAGCACTCATCCAGGATTAGTTATGAACTACTGTTACAAATATTTTGGGTTTTGTATTCTTCACCTGCAACAGACATGTGCAACACAATGTCAATGGGCCTACACCTATTCAACAGCTGGGTACCCAGTAACTGTATAAGAGCTCCCTAAGGGACTAGGGTTTTACCAATCAGGAATCGGAAGTGGGCCTGGAGATGTATGTAGTATTGGACCATGTGAGAAGGTGGACTATGGGGCAGTCGCTGGTACAAGTTACTGCCATTGCTTATCATCTGCCTTGCCTAACTGAACCTTTTCCTTCCCTAGATGTATAGAAACAGACAATGATGGCAGAAAAAGATCAATGGTCCATTTAGTCCCCTGGTGGTGCAAGGGTTCACATCCGCAACAAAATCCCTTTTTTGGTGTTTGAACTTTACTACAGTGTCTACTGTATTATAGTGAGTTTGCATTGCATTTGGGTTCATCTGCTATTGCACTGAGTGGGTAACAGACGGGTTGAACCTGTGGTGTCACAGTGAAATAGTGTTTCTGGGAGGGTGGGGCCGTACTACACTTATCACCTAGCCCACTTAACTTTCCCTGGGTGGAGATGCTGCACAATTTATTTTCAACCCTAAATCATGAACCTCAATAGGAGTTTAACAACCCAAGCCCTTCAACTGTATATGAGCCCATAAGATAGGGGTAGTGGCACTGAATAGGTGTCCAGAGGCTATGCCTGCATCACACAAAGTCAGTGCTTGTAACTGGCTAAATGACCTTTTGTTATTTTCCTACCATCCATAATGCAAGGTATTTGCGCCTAAAAAAAAAAAAAAAAACCTGAAACTGAAACCTCCCAGATAATGCATGTTGTGGGCCTAGAGTGTAAGCCCACTGCAGGTGCTGCAGATCTGAAACTAACAGATGATCATATTCTAAGTCACTAGAAACACATCAATGCACAGTTATTAGGCAGCTTTGTTTTAGTAAGTACGTAGGTAATATATGTTCAAATGTATAGTTGCTGTGTCCCTCAAGGTTATGAGAGGTGCAATCTTGAGTTCTTTGGGTGAAAGAAGTGCAAAGTGAAGGAAGCTGAGTACAGCGGCACACAAGGGACTTGAGAAGAAACGCTTGTAAGCATAGGGACACAAAAACTGTATGCATACAGAACAATGGATGCCTCCCATCTGTAACAAGCGTGTTGGTGCATCAGTGGTACCCTGGTGACAATAAGAACCTCAGAAGCTGACTCGAGGGTTCATCGCCATCAAACCTCAGTCACAGTAGCATGTTTGTTACTGCTGGGATGGTATCATTATCTTTATAGTGTAGAATGCCACCCAAAACAAGTGGAGACAAAATCAAGCCCCACTCCCAGCACAAGCAGAGACAAAATCGTGACCCCGCACCCAGCATAAGTGGGGACAAAATAGAGCCCCACACCCACCACAATTATACAGTACAGTTACAAGAAACTGAGAAAATCTTTTGAAGCATCAAGTATGAATTTTTCCCTATCAGACAACGCTTTAGAAAATACTGAGGCTGCCATTCTCTTTCTGTCAAGGAGCTGGCTGTCAGCTGTTAATTTTCAACTGTAACTGACTAGCGCCAACTGTCAGATGCCGAGACAGCGTGAATGATCACAAGGAGAAGCATGAGCAGCAGTTCTATGTTGTTATTCTGCAGTAACTACATAGCTACTGCAACATAACAGCATAGAATGACATACCTGAGGCAGGATAACAACGTTTTATGAGAGATGAATTTTTATTGATTACAACGTTCCATCATACACTATAAACATATTATAAATCAATGTTGAAGATTTGTGCTTTTAAAAAATGAGAATGTAATTTACAATAAAACCGTTGTGAGGATCTGCTTGCGGCTCTAAACCTGTATTCCTTTGAGGCAAGACAAGAGAGGATGATATGATAGAGACCTTCAGGTTCATAAAATGAATGAACAAGGTGAACTGCAAGGATCTAGTCAACAGGAGTAGTATATCTAGAACAGGAGGACATGAGTGGAACCTAGCAGGGAGATTCAGAAGGGATGTGAGAAAGTTCTATTTTACAGAGGAAGTGGTTGAGCAATGGAAGAGTCTGCCAGCGGAGGTGTGGGGCACTGTAACGATGAGTGAAGTTCAAGCACAGTTGGGACACAGTTAATTGTGTAGCCTTAGTCATTACTCAGGAGGTAGCAGTAATGCAGGGAGCACGGGGATGGATGGTGTAGACAAAGACCCTGGATTAACAAAGGTCTCCAGGTATGTTAGGGTGTTACCGGCAGACTGGATGTACCATTGGCAGTCTTCTGCCATCACAGTCTATGCTTCCATGTTTGATTTTGTAAAAAATGTGAGAAACACCTATGTGATGAAATGAACTACGTTAACTGAACTTAGAACTCTAGACTTTTAGACCTGCTGTGGTGAGACAATCTGTTGTGGAAAAAAAAACAGTACTTGGAATGTTTAGAAAGAAACAAGCCTGACTGGCCAAGAATGATGTCATGATATTTAAGTAAGTAAGCAAGCAGTGTATTTGTATGTGCCCTATCTCACAGGCTCAGGGATCCTTACACAGCAATCTACAGAGCAAAGCAGAGCACTAAGAATAAGTCTAGATTAGCCAAAAACACAATCAACAGTACCAAAATAAATCTCTACTAAGTTATTAGCAATAGAATTAATATTTCCTTTAGTCCCAGCAAAGCATGAAATGGACATTAGGAAAAGCCAGATTAAACAGATAAACTTGTAATGCTCCATCTTGGAGGCTTCCCTCAATGATTGAGGGAGGGAATTTCCAAAAAGAGAGGCCTCCTAAAAGGCCTGATCTCCTGATTGATTTAGCAGGCAGTGGAGCACTGCCAACAGACATGCCTTGGTTTTTAGCATCAATATGTTCAGCAGGCATGCAACCAGAAGCGTTAGTGGATAAGGCCACAGCTCAAAACAGGAGAGGCAATAAAAACAGCACTGGCAGCATTACAGTAAAAGAGAGGAAGAGAGGACAGAGACCGAAGAAACTGAAGGTGCAAGACATAAGCAAATTTATTTATTTATTGAATATAATTGGAATCCCTTGAGTCACAGATTTTTTTGCAAAGGCTCCACATCAGTTATAGAGGGTGGTGGGTAAACAATTACAGAAAATGAACATAAACAAGCAGTATTCGCATAACAGTACTGGTAGTGCAGTCCAGGCTTTATCTTAGTTAACCGGTGACAGTAGTGGGCAGCATTCTAGATATCCCTTGTCAGAGACATGCAGGATGCTGTTTCATGGGATCTAGAGAGACCCTGTGTCAGGTATTTGGTCAGGGGGGAGGGTTTGAAAACACAAGAGGAGGGCAGTGTGTTAGCCACAGTCACATATTGCTGACTCAAGGAGTTGTGCTTTGGGGCCTGTTTTGAATAGAGAGAGACTATGGGTCTGTGAGATGGGTGGGGTAGAGTACTGAGCCAAAGAGGGGCACGGTAGCGGAAGGATCTTTGCACCAAGGGATGTTCTACAATGGGGACCAGAAATGAGAAGTTTGCTGCGAGTCAAGTATTATGCCTGTGGGGGACTGCACTGACAATAGAGAGAAGGCTGATGGGAGCTAGCTGGAGATGTATCTTTTTTGCAAGGACGCAGGAGTGGTACTTTAGTCTTCCTTGGAAGTTTAGCCAACCAGCCAAAGCATAGAGCTCACAGGTATGAGTTAACCTGTCACTGCCGGTGACTAGGCGGCAAGCTTTATTCAAAGCAGTGTTTATGCTACATAGGGTGGTGGGTTCCGCAGAGACATATATCACTATCCCGTAGTCTACTAGTGAGAGGATTGAGGAGGAGACTGCAAGATGCATGGCCTATGTGGGTAAGCAGTGTTTAAGTCTGTAAAGGATACCCACTCTAGCGTTGACTGCGGAGAAGAGAAGTTGTATGTGACTATGGTAGGAGAGGGAGGTGTCTAATGTGATTCCCAGGCATTTAAAACATGTAACATGTTCAAGTGGGGCACCATGTGAGTTTTTGATTAGGAGTGTCGACTGACTGTGTGGGCTTCGACGGTGCGCAAAGATCATGGACTTTGTTTTCTGATAGTTGATGATCAGGCGGTGTTCAGTGAACCAAGTTTCTAGCTCCCTGAAGAAACCCTGTAGGGCTAGTTGGAAGGTGCTCTGCTGTGGGTGTTTCCAAAACACTACTGCATCATCAGCGTAGAGTAGAAGGTGACCGCTGCAACTGGAATGAGAACAAGAGAAAAGGAGAAAGTGCAGACAATAAACAGAGAACATTAGAAGCAAGAGAACAGGCAGCAGTGAATAGGGAAGAGAGACAGAGGGCAAAGAAAGGCGAAAACTGCATCTGTATCAGCCTCTGTAGTATAGAGGGGATGGGAAAAGCATAGCTTTATAAAAGGGGCCCCTGTAGCCCTGTTAGGCAGGTGGGTGCAGAATCTGGTGGGAAGACAACTGAAGTATGGCTAGCCAGCCAATAGTAATAGTAGGGGAGAGGGCCTTACAGCCCAGGTGCTTTCGCAAGCCACTGTCCTGAAGTAATGGACGAGGGACCAGTGTAGTGTCCTATGCCAGGGTGTTGACTGCAGAATGCTTCACAAACAGGCCAGCCTTGCAGCTGGATGTACTTGTGGGTACTGATATGTTCCCAGAAAGAAGGGCCCAGGATGTGGATCATCAGAGTGACTGGCCCAGGACATGATCCAGAGAAGTACAGTTCCTGATTCGGGTCTCTGCCTGGGTGTGGAGTACCTCATCACCTTTGAGGGTCAGGTGTGGTACTAGGTCAGAACACCCTGATGTTTCAATAGTGTTGCACGGTACATCTGGATGCCTGGCTTGACCAGGCTGGACTACAGACACTCAAGATGATCCCTGACCCAAGGCTTGGAGGTGGGAGTCAAACCCATAGCCCAAGAGTGGGAAAGTTAGAGGGCTCTAAGGGTGGGAAGGGAATGCCACCTAATGGCCTGTGGGCCAGAGGAGGATTCCAATGAAGCAGGGTCACAGATATTGTGGACATGGGGGCGGGGGGCACCATCTGTAAGTACATAGCTAGGCTATCCAAAAATGGTAAAGGATGAAAGTTAACAGAACTGGAGTTGCACCCTGGATTATACAAGAACCACCTCACCAAGTACAGCTCAGACAGCAGAGCATCTCAGATATGTGGAGTGGGTCCAAAGTCAAGTAAACCTGGTCATTTGTGGCACTACATATGCCATATGAGTGGGAAGTCCTGGGGGGTACAAAGGTGCCACAGTGGGAGCAGAACTTCTGCTAATGAGGACCATGCCATTTGTGTAGGGGCACTAGAGGTTCTTGTGCACAGGGACACAGTTGGGGATGTCAGTTTGGTGGGCCTGTGGCAAAATATTGACCCTGAACTTCCTGGGTGTGGTATATTATGGGATATTGCCACTTCACTGGTGCAAGAGTTGTTCGGCCTACAGCCTTGTGACTCACAACATACCTGAGGTGTGGCTATATCCCACAATACACCACACCTTGTTTTGTATGATTACTTAATTATGCAACGGATATTTAAAATAATAACACTTGATTGGTTGGTTCAGGTCTTCACCCATGAGTAAATCCTTCAGTAACTCATAGGTGAAGTCTTTGACACAAGAAAGCCCACTAAAAATCAGTACATCACAGTTTACTTAATAGAGTTTTCAAATTCAATTTGCTTACCGGCTTGAATTTAAGTGTCTCTGTCAACGTTCTTGCTAGTCCTCCTGATGAAAATAACTAACCTTTTCTTGCTTGTAAAATGTCAAACTGCTGGCAAGGCTGCTACTGAATCCCTAAACGAAACTGCTGCCGAGAACCCTACTCATGAGAGCTTGTCTGTCTTGCAATTGTCTTCGACAATGCCCCCAAAATGCCACTTTCAGTCTTTTCTAGCGCATTTCAGTGCTGTCAATTTGCTATACCTCACCACTCCCAGTCACCTCCTGAATAAAGTTTACCAGTAACAGTAAATTTTTAAAGGAATAAAACTCATGGCCCTCTCAATGTTGCTCTCCTAGCATTTTCTGCTCTTTCTCAACTCTCACCATGCTACTGACTCTCATCCTGTATCAGCACTGACTGACAAGTAAATCATGGCACTCTCTCCCCTACCACTGATGCCAGCTGAACCATGCTGCTCGCTTCATCCCTCCCTGAACTTTGTCACAGTCCCAATTTAAAAACAAAATAAAACTAAGTCTGTGGTTGGGGAGGGGGGGGATGTGGCAGAGGAGAGGAAGGGCATTTAACATCAATCCCAAAATGCCACTCTCAGCCTTTCCTAACATATTTCATTGCTGCCTGTTTGCAACACCTCACCACTCTCAGTCACCTCCTGAATAAAACTTACCAGTAAAAGTAAATCTCTGCGCTAATAAAACTATTGGCCCTCTCAGTGCCACTCTCCTAGCTCATTTTACCTTTTCACAACTCTTCCCATGCTGCCGTCTCTCATCCAGTGTCGGCACTGACAACAAATAAATGGTGGCACACTCTCCCTTAGCACCGAAAATAACTGACCTATGCTACTGACTCTTTCTTTCACTGAACTTTCTCACAATCACAATTTGAAAATAGAATAAAACTAGTCTGTAGTGGGGGTGGGATGCAGGAGGAGAGAGAGGGGCATTTAACACTAGTCATTGCGGTTCCAGTGCTGGCAGGTAGGGGGAGGACTATTTAACATACGGAAGATGGATATTTAAAAAAAAGACATAAAAAACTTATAAACGCAACATTTTTAAATAAAATGATTTAATTATTTACCATTTTTAAATAAAATAATTAACTTTCTTACTTAGGGCCCACTGTAATGTATAACTGCAACACGGCACTCCAGGGCATGCCTCTCAACTTTCCCTGATTTTCAGGGACGTCCCTGATTTTGCCTCAAAATGTACCTCTGTCCCTCCTAAAATCTGTGTTTCTATTACTGAACAGCAGGGACTGTAAGAACAAAATTAAGAGTTACAGGGTTGTTCTTCATACTGGGCTGTTCTTCCAAAAATGTATTTTAGACTAGGCTTCTTACTCTGCTAGCTTCCTAATGGGCTAGCACCAATTTTTAAGATGTGTCCCTCATTTTGGTCCTTTGCCCCGATTTCTTTAACGCCATGTCACTGATTTATGATGTAGTAGGTTGAGAGGTATGCTCCAGGGTATAGGTAATTGGGGGATTTATTTTTCATCCACTGATGGGGCACAAAAATTCAGACTAGTCTATAGATTAGGGTGTGCAGGTCGGCTTTTCTGGTTCTGATGGATCAGGCCAGGTCGGGCAAATTGGACCCAGAGTCAGAACCGAAAATGGAATATATAAGGGAAAGAAATGTTACAATCTATGTAAAAACAAAATACATAGCTGGTCTGGGGCTACTTCACACAAAGAACTAGTGTGAGCCAGTGGCTTAATTTTACACCCCTTCTGTGCTACAATGATCCCATCCAACTTATTTGAAGTCACCTAGAAGGGGCAATCTATTTAAGTAATAACCACTGAAAAGTCGGTCATTTCTTAGGGATTAATGACTGGTTGGGGGGATGGGTGGCCTGAGGTGAAGCCATGGTCCACCCCCCCCTCCAGCCAGTGGTTAAGCCAAGGAAATGACCAGCTTCAAGGTTGTTATTGCGATTTTAAGTCTAATCGAAATAAAACATTTTTGTTTTTGCTGTTTTGTTTTTACATACATTTAGGTTTTAGCTTTGTGTGTGAGATGTGCATGTCACACAGATTCAACTGGCAGCTGAATCGGTAATTTCCCAAGACATTAATGACCAATCCAGTAGCCAACCAGAAGCCTTGCTAGGCTCGTGAATAATTAATTAGACTTATAAAACCACAACACCCTGTAGACAATGGAGATGAATAATCCTATAACTTTCTCCCCACCACTCAAATCCTCTGAAGCGCTTAAACACTGGTTTGCCACTTCAGTTGCTTCGAGTCATGCGGCAACATGTGGACCACCCACCTTAATACCAAATATTTTAACATTGATTTGGCAAGACAAGGCTCCGATAGCATGCCAAGATCCCCCATAGATTTGTGCCTCTCATTGGCACTTCAGGGGGGCCCAAAACGCTGGGGAACCTTGGCATGCTACTCGGAGCCTTGCCTGTTGAAATCAACATTTAAACTGTTCTTTCTTCTTTGCCTGTTGCTCTCTTTATTGTTTTTTTTTTTTTTTAAATACACAGTAAGCCTGTTTCCCTGGTATGTTCCAAACCAGCTTGTAATCCATGGTTTGGAACATGCAAAGAAATAATTAATGGTTTAGAATGTGAATTATTTATTGTCTCAGCTACCCTAATCAGCCGTCTCACGCCAACCAACCAAACCGATGCACTGTAGCATAAGCTGAGTCACAAAAGTGAACTATATTTCAGATCACAACTCACGAGCAGTTTCAAAAACGGCACCTCACAACTTAAAAACAACAGCTCACAGATCATTACTAGCACAAAGACGACTAAAAAAAGGCAGGAACCTTACTTAGAAAATGAGTTTAAGAATCCTTCAGAATCCCAGCAATTTCATTGGTCTAAACAACATCACCAGACCATTCATTACTCTCTGGTATACAAACAGTTCATAACTAACCTGCCCTAATCTACCATGCAATATTCTAACTACAAGGAAATAAAACCTTTTTTCATTAAAATAAAACTTTTCCACTTTTTAAATACAAAAACCAACAATCGGGCTGAGGACCTTTAAAATACATTCATTTCCCTGTCTCATTGAAAGGCACTTGGCCTTTATTTATTTTATTTATTAGAAAGGATCAGATTACATTTACCTTTGAGCTAAGAGCTCATTTGCAAAGGTTCCTCATCAGTACAGTGAATTACAGAGATACAGAGACGAAAAAGAATACATATTAGCAGTAATAATATACAAGAAGGCAATCAGATGATACAACGTTAAGACCGTGGCTAGTTACAGACTACACGGGGTGAAAAATGCGAACATGTTGAAACAGTTCTTGTCATAAGTGCTGCAGGTGGGGAGACAACAGTTTTATTTTTATTGACTGGTGGGTCTATAACCACCACCTGTTGAGAAGGACAGGCCCCAGAAAGGGAAGAATAGAAGGTGAGGGGTGCGATCAGAGGGTGATGGGAGTGACCAACGGAGAAAAACATGGGTTGATGGGAGGAGAGGGGGTATGTGTGGATTTACAGAGGGGTGGGCCTTTGTTGCATGGTATCTGGCTAGGCGGAATAGAGGGGGAGGGAACCATAGGGAGAGGAGGACCAATGGGAGGGAGGAAGGGAGGTATAGAAAAACTAGGGGGGTTTGTTGGGGAAAATGTGGGCAGTGGGCTTCAGAAAGAGAGATGGGGACATACTGTACATTAGGTTCATTGATCACAGATTACTGGTAGTTGTAATACATCAAACAGTACTACAAATACTGGTTGAGGAATTATATGTTATGCACAACATATTTGTTTCCAAATGGACATATTCTACCTTGGAACACCCTAACGAAAGGAAATAAAACCCTGTTTCTTAAAAAAAAATCTTTTTCCTTTTTATAAGCACAATAACTCACTCAAAGACATGCTTTTTTTGGAGAGTTAATGCACTTCCTGTGCTGAAAGTCACTAGGCTGTTGGCCTTAAGCCTTCCAGTTCATCAGTAATGTACATTTATTCTCAAGAAATGCATACCCTGTTGTGGGTTACTGTTTATGTATGGGATTCCTTCAATTCATGATTCCAGCTGCTAGATAACATTCATGTTGGGAAACATGCTTATTTTTACAGTACAAATCCTCACTGTGAAGAACTCACTGGTAACTCTGCACCTCCTTAGTGTGGTGACATCAAAAGGGCACTCAAGCACATGATGTCATCACAATGGGAGTATTTTAAAAGACTGAAACTCGGAATCCCAACACCCAGGAACCCAAGTCCCGTAGCCTGACGCGACGTTCACCCAACAGACCACAATCCCGACCACCGAATGCCTGACACTACAACGTGCCAGGACTTGGAGTTGATTATATTAATTTAGTGGGGTGCAGGAGGCAGAGCCCCCCTGCCAGACCACAAACACGACATAAGCCCAGTGTCGGGCTTTCCATGGTCAAGATGGTGGTCCGTCAGGCAATAGGCATGTTGGGATGTCAGACTCGGGATCCTGGGTGTCAGGATTCTAAGTGTCGGGCTTCTGTCATATATCCCGTAACACTAACTCGATGTGGAGTTACCAGCTTGTTGTTCACACAGAGGGGTTAATAACCGCCTCCCTCCCTCCTTCCCCTTTCTAAAGCCGCCCCACCAAACCCATGTTTTTATACTGCCCTTTACCATCTTGATGTCTTCATGGACACAGCACTGTGTTCCCCAATCCGTTCCCCATGTGCCTGTGATGGTGAGGAGGACTGCACAGTCTAAGCAGGCCTGACATGATTAGGCCCCTCAAGCTTCAGGGGGCACATCACAGCTGTGTGTGCCCTTTCTCCTAAGTTTGCCATCCACTGAACCTCTGGTTCAAAGTGGCTGTTCCCACCATGTTCCCTTACGTGGGAGAAGCAGCAAAATGTGGCAACCTACTAGGCCAACATACGGCCTCTGTGCAGGGTTTTAAATAAGCTGAAAAAACTGATTAGCAGTTTGACCCGTGAAAGTGCTAATCAGTTGTGAAAATGCATAGCACTTGGCACAGACTGATTAGCAAAATGTAAACAAATTATATAGTTTTATTAATGTTGTGTACTGTGTCACAGACTCCTCAAAAAATGGTTAGCAGTCTACTGCTAAGCATTTCTGAAAATGGTTCGCATTACCCTATTTTGCTTAGCATTTTGCTATGCTGTACCAGCTATTTTAAACCCTGCCGCGACCTCTTTTCTCCATTTAAAATAAAAATGCTATATGTCCCCATCCTCAGAATTCCAGCCCCCCCCCCATGTCCACTGGCTGCTCCCCTGCAAGCGCTGTTACATGAGGGAGCAGCAAAACATTCATTCAACTGATAAACCAGGCGGGAAGACTGTCTAATGAGCGAGATGCACACTGTATTCAGTATTGTGTTGGGGGGGACAGAGACTCATGTAAGAGCATCTATTGCAACTCCATGTCTTACACAACTCCTGCCCCCAAGTCAAGTCAAGTCACTGAATGACGCCATGCCGCAGCCTTGCTCCATTGTTCTTCCCACTGGCCACCCATTGATACTACTGCTCCCCCCACAAAATTGGGCATCAAGGGGAGCAGCAATGTAGCTGGGAGGGAGATTTGGGGGAACACATGGTTGTGCCCCTTCAATATTGGGCTTTTTTTGTCCGGTGCAGGAGGGAGAATATAGAAAAGGGGTACATTATAATACAAAAAAATCCAGTCACTAATCAGGTCAGACTATCTCTGACCCAATTCTGGACCAAAAAATTGAACCGGCCAATATCTGACCAGTCCGAATCACTGACCCTACCTGCTGTACACCCCTGCTTTAGATAGGATATGGTGTCATTTATTTAAGAGATTCACTTACAGTTCTTGCAGCTTTCAAAAATCAGGTTATTTGAAAATTACCGCAAATTAGGCAGCAGCATTCAGATATAGGGATGCATATGTTTCCATTTTGCCATACAGGAAAGTGCGAATGTGCTTCGGTGCTGAGATGGTTAGGAACCATGAACTAGCACTTGGCTCTATAGAGCTTTGTCAGGTGATTATTTACCACTGTTCATGTAGTGGCACTTGTGACACCTCACACCACACCAGACAAGGCATGGTCAACTCCCCTAATAACCCATGCCTTACTACTTAACTCAATATGCAAAGTGAACTCTGGCTTTCCAACAGCAGAGAAAGACAGGACCATTACACTTTACAAAACGGGATGCCACGTCAAACCTGCAAAGCAACTGTCTACTTTTTTTCCTGATGCACAGTGTCAATGTTTACAAACACTGTAATATGGAAAGTATATTCCGAGATGTGTCCCTACGCAAGGAGCACATGGTTGAGGGCAGAATAACTTTGTAGACAATTCTAGCTGTGCGAGTTGGTAAGTGCTTACTGTGCAGCCCTACCCTGCCTCCCAGAATAAGCCTACTACTACCCCAAAAGAGCCAACCCACACCTTCGAGGATCTGCAATCCAGGCTGAGAGCTCTCAGTTCATATGGACACTAACTCACTGCCCACCTCACCCCCTCCTCTGCTATCCAACATTTATTTAGTTAGTTGTTATTGACCAAGTAAGCATACTAGACAAAAGTCATGCCTATTTTCAGGTACTGCCCAGAAGGTTTCACAAATACTGTACCTCTCGACACTAAAAATTCATTGCACTGGCCTTCCAGATTCAGAGCAAATGACCAGAATGTGTAGCACTTTCTTATTTTAAAGAATAATATGTCTACAAATAGTAGGCCCCGTATATTTAGTTTTAAGGAATGTTTCCATCCAGTTAGTTCAATGATTTCATAGTTTGTGTAACCAGAAATAGCGCTGACGTTATTAAGAACATCAGTAAACCTTTGCAAAGCAAAGGCAAATTGGAGTGTAAAAATCATAGCCCTACGCAAAATTCATAGCAGTTGTGAGGTATGGTTACACAACAAGCAAATTATTAGAAAGCAGCACATAGTCAGTTACCATTACCACCACCTCATCATTGTAACAGCTGCTTACCCCTTCCAAACAAACAACACTGCCAACAAACCTGACGTTTCCTCTTAGTAGCTCAGAAGGACACCACCACCGGAGGTTATTAAAGATAAGAGCTGCGGCTCACCTTCTTAGCTCTGTGGAATCTAGCTGCTTCCTCCCCTTTTCTCTTCTCAGCTCCCACTCTTTCTGCAATCACAATGCACATATTATCCCATAATACACTGCTGCTTTCAGTTTAATAGCTACTGAAGACAAACTGGCTTAATGCTGCCACCTACTGGACACTAATTCTCATCTGAATTATTTGTCCAATGCAAAGGCATGATCACTTTCCTGTGATGTGATGTGAACAGAACAAACCATAACTCAGCTTACAGATAGGGATAGTGCATATCTCTCAACCTCCTGCCTCACAAATAAGAGCCAAGGCCAAACAAATTAGAGACAAATAACAAAATCAGGAACAAAACTGAAGAAACAGCATAATATCAGGTCATGAAACTGAGAACCAGATTGTAACGCAAATGGCAGACATTAATTTATGATTCATATCTATAAGCTTCATCGACAAATATGTCTTGGCCCTTCTGGGGACAGGGAGTAGTGGGCTTTTTCTTAAAGGCAGGATGAGTCCTAAACAGGGCTCAGCAGTGAGCACTTGCTTGCATTTATTTATCTATTGAATTCTGGTAACCCGGTAGACCCACTGAGACCAGATGTTCCCTTTTTCAGAGGTGAGCTGGGGTTAATTACACAGATACATAAAGTAGTGATTTATACATTAACATTTAGAAAGCAACAATAAATACATCATACAGAGGAATACAGCATTATTAGTCAACATAGTTCACAAACAGTTCTTAATCAAGAGGGAGACAAAAACCATCAGTTCATTAGGAGTGCATTGTATGTGCAATGGTATTTAACAAAGAAAAGGGGTGGGGGGGGCATCATAGTACAGTTCAGTGCAGCAAGGGATAAGTATGCATTCGGCTGGAATATGCAGCTATTCTGCCCTTAACCATGTGTTCTTTGTCTATAGGGACACATCTCAAATACTTTCTGGGCAGTAACAATTCACATTATTTACTCTTCATGGACAGAAACTCCTAATTTAGGAGGGATAGGGGAAGTTTCTGAGACAAAATCAGGGACAATTGAGAGGTATAATGTTAAAGGACAGGGAACCAGCCAATAGCATCCCCCTTTTTATGTTGGCTTGCCACGCTTGCACGGCAGTCAACATATTGGGAGAGTGCAGCTTTGGGGGCGTGGCTGCTGTTGGGCGAATGCAGGGCACACATCAGTAGGTGCATCCCTCATTCCCCAATAAGCCAGCATGCTAGCGCTGACACCAACATTATGTAAAGTGGAAAAAACTTCAAAACAAAGTGCCGCTGCCATCAGAGACAAGCTCGTCATGCAGCGGCACTTTGTTTACTAGTTATGTCCACTTTACTGCATGCCATCCCCCCCCCAGTAGAGGGTGCCACGCTGGGAGCCCACCCCAGCGTGGCAACTGATGCCATGCCCGACGGGGGTGCCCAATCCCCCGTCGGCTCCACTGCCCCCCAGTACAGGGTGCCACGCTGGGAGCCCACCTCAGCATGGCACTGATCCCATGGCCGATAGGGTGCCCAATCCCCCGTCGGCTCCATTGTCCCCCCGTACAGGGTGCCACGCTGGGAGCCCACCTCAGCATGGCAACTGATCCCATGGCTGATGGGGGTGCCCAATCCCCCGTCGGCTCCACGGTCCTCCCCCCCAGTACAGGGTGCCACGCTGGGAGCCCACCCCAGCGTGTCAACTGATCCCATGGCCGACGAGGGTGCCCAATCCCCCGTCGGCTCCATACCATTCCAGCCGTCCTTCTGCCACACTGGGAGCCCACCCCAGCATGGCAAATGTCCCGCGTCATCTTTTTTTTTTTTTTTTTAACCTGTAAATTAAAGCGGTCCCTGGCGCTTCTCCCTGCTCCCCTCCCACAACTCCACCCACCCTGCGCACCCTGCCTCCCCACCCCCTCACCCCATCCTTACTCCGGACTCCGGCATGGCGATCATCGGTGGACGGAACACATCTGCACTCTTCAAAGCCGACCGCCAAACTGAGGAAATGCCAGTAAGCTGTACAATGGGCTAGATAGGGTTTTTTCAACTTTGTTGCATATCTCAGGTATTTTTTGGAATTTTTGCACCAAATTTTCAACATGGGTTTTTTGGGGCACCTCCTCATGAGTTCTGTCACTGTCATGGCATTTATCGGCCTTGAAAGGTGATTTCGCAGTCACTGCGTGAAATCACCTTTTGGGGCCCATTAATGAAATGACAGTGGCGGTGTTCATGAGGTGCCCTCTTAAAAAGCCTAAGTTCCAAATTTGGTGGATAAAATCCAACAAATGCCTGTTTTACGAGTGTGCGTTGCGTAGTTGCTATGCAGGCTCATAACTTCGCGCATTCACAATATTTTACTGCCGGATTTTCAGCATTGTCATTTTTGTACACCTTCTTGTTTATAGTACAGCTGTCATTTTCCACGTCCTGCCCGAAATGTGTTTCCGCACTTCCGGCGCACAATAGCACAGTCGCTGTGGGAAATCAGTGTTTGGCCAGATTATGAAAATGACAGGACACAGTTCATGAGCAGAGGACCTAAAATGCCTATGTTGAAAATTTGGTGATGATACTCCATAAAATAACTGTGTTACGAGCATGCGTTGGCAGATTACGCCACCTCGTACCGTCGTGCATTTGTGATATTTTCAGTCTGGATTTTCACTATTGCCATTTTTCCACACCTCTTGATGAACAGTACAGCCGTCATTTGACATATCATGCCCAAAATGTGTTTTCGCACTTCCAGCACAGAATAGCGTGGTCGCTGTGCTAAATCACTTCTTGGGACACATTGAGGAAATAACAGTGACACTGTACATGAGCAGAGGTGCTAAAATGCCTATGTTGAAAATTTGGTGCCGAACACCCATAAAATGGCAGTGTTGCAAGCTTGCATTGCATATTTCCCACACACCCTAGTAGCTTCGCAAATTTGGTACATTTACATGCCACATTTTCAACACTGGCATTTTTTTACACCTCCTTATGAACTGTGCAGCTGTCATTTCTCACATCCTGCCCGACATGTTTTCCCGCACTGCACTACCAAACACCCAAAGGGACACCCTAATGCTTGTTACTCTCTGCAGGCATACCTCTCAAGTGTCCCTGATTTTCAGGGATGTCCCTGATTTCACCTCAAAATTTTACTCCGTCCCTCCTAAAATCTGTGTTCCAGTGGCTAAACAGTGATGATTGTAAGAATAAAATTATGTCATACAATACAGTTGCAGACTTCTTATTCTTCAGAAAATGTATTATACACTGAGTCCCTTATTCTGCCAGCTTCCTGATTGGATAGCACCAATTTTAAAAATGTGTCCCTGATTTTGGGCCTTTGTCCCTGATTTTTTTAAGCCTTGTCCCTGATTTATGAGGCAGGAGGTTGAGAGGTATGTCTGCAGGGTGGGGGTGGGTTGGCATCAGTTCAATACTTCACTGCCATTCCTATGATGCATCTGTCTAACTCCTGCACTACGAATGCCAATGCCGGCAAGCCAACATTCGGCATTGACAAATGCTTGTTAATATAGGGGTGATGCTGAGCCCAGTTCACTGCTCTTGCCATTTGTGAAGTACTGTGTTTGGACTGTAAGTTGACTGCTACGGGTATATACAATTATTTTACAGAGCTGCAGGCAAACTTCCATATCTGGATCTCTCTCTCTCGACTGTGCACTTCAAAGCTTGTATACAGATGCTTAGCAGTTCAAGTGCATGACTGTGCATGATATGAAACCTTAACTAAGCTGTAGAGTAGTCGAGATCCGAAACTGTATTTAAAGCTCAAGTGAACAGATGCAGTCCTTTACTGCCTGTATCTATTCGTTGTACTAATTTCCAGACTTATAGCTCTCTAACCTCGCTCTCTCTCTCCCCTTCCCTCTCCCTCTCTCTGTCCCTCCCCCGACAGCAATCTGATTTTCCAGTCTTGGTCCCTCCCCCTGTTCATCTACTGTTGAAATTCAAATCTGAACCACCACCCACCTCCTATTTAATTCTCTCCACAGCTCACCTAAAACCTTAAGGGGCATTCGCCCTTGGAGCTGCTGGGGGCCCCATTTTCAAGCCAGGTATGGACACTGCTGACTGACTCCATGCCAGGCTGCTGCCTGCAATTCAAATCTGGCACCTTTTTCTGAATTCCTTTCTACCTGTGTTTTAGCTGTTTAGTTTTATTTCCTTGCTCAACTGCTGTGCCTGGGCTATTTAGTGACTCGGGTACCTGTTTTAGGGCATTTGCAGCCGAAGTTAATTTTGTCAAGGCCACCAGTGCAATTTGCATAGATTTTGATGCAAGACAAACTGTGAATCATTACTCGGGGCTAATTCTACATATGGGGCTCTGAGCGCTCCTAGATACCACTACAGATTAATTTATTTTCCTACTGCTCCCTACCATCTCTCGAGGGTTACTCTCAGAAGGAAAGCACAGTAGTTGCCTAATGTGACTGCAGCAAACAGTCTGGGCTGCTCCAGTGTCACTACTGAGCCTGCCCACAGCCGCCACACGGCTGCTCCCCCCGCCCCCCAATGCCTTCACCTTTAGCCGTCTTTACTTATATAGTTACCTAACCTCATGTAATAGAGGCGGGACTTATCTTTTTTCTGTCTACTTTCTCATCAGCAGATTATAGTACCTCACCACTAGGTGTCGCCTCTTCCCATATATTTCTCCAAAACACCTCCCTTTCTGTATCCAGCTGAAGATTTCTGTTGTGGATGGCTGTTTCTAATTTTTTCCTACGGCATTCTGAGCCTCTGAAAGCTGGTTACTCTTCAATCCCCAATTATTGCCCATACTGCTCTTATCTACCTTCTCTCAGTTCATTTATCCCTCTACTCTTGGCTACCTTTCATGCTCAGCTCATGTCCCATCAGACTCCCATGCCCCCCCACTCAGAGCCCCCCCTACCACTACCACTCCATAACTGAACCCCTCCCACCCTGGCCATCCACATCGCCCCTCAGCACCCACCGTCAACAAACCCTCCCTCTCCCATATCCATCTCTAGGACACCCTGGACCCACCCCCTCTTCGCCATACCTATCCTCCGCTCCCTGCCCATCCCCTGCACCCCCATAGCAGAAATTTGCATCAGTGCCAAGTCAAGAGCGCTAGTCACCACAGTTCACTCGTCAGACTAATCACTCTACTCCTTCTACTCTCCGGTAATGTTCAACCCAACCCTGGGCCACTGGCAACTAGTCACTCCATGCCCCCCACCGGAGCTGGCCTCCGCATAGCTTCCATGAATATTCTTAGCCTTGCAAAGAAAGCTGCTGCACTCCAGTGCTGGGTTTTTCAGCACAAACTGGATATTTTAACACTAGTCGAGACCTGGCTCTCCCATAAAACACCCGGCTCTACCATCTCCCTCCTGGGCTACACACTATTCCGAGAGGACCGTATAGGCAAACGAGGTGGCGGGTGTGCAATCTATCTGCGCAACACCCTCTTAGTCCATGCACTTCCTGCCCCTCAACTCGGGCTTAGTGCTGAGGCCCTCACCCTTAAGATTACCCCAGACCCTACTAAGGCCCTATCTTCCTCACTGTCGCCTACATACCCACAAGGGACCAGGGTCAAGCTGTCCATTCCCTCATCGATTACATCACCACACTCCCACACAAGGCAGAACAGCTTATCTTAGGTGACCTTAACATCAACTAGCTGGGTACCCCTGCCTCCACAATCAGGGATTCCTATGCTGCTCTGGATATTACCCAGCTAGTTACCTCACCCACTAGATTTAATCAGTGAAGTGGATCCAGCATCCTCCTGGATGTACTTCTGTCCAACTGCCCCCACAAAATCAGTGACGTCAATGTACTGCCAGACTCTCTTAGCGAGCACTCTCCTGTCCTATGTCACTGGTCATCCCCCACACCGAAACAAATGCCCCGGGTCACCTCTCACTGGCGCTTTCACCCTGGGGGTCTCCTAAAATTAGAAACACACCTAGCCCAGCTAGACTGGTCCCCTATCTGGCTTGCAGCAGATATTGACTCTGCCCTAGCCTATTTCTCTAGTGCTTTAAGCAAGGCCTGTGACCTTTATGCCCCCCAAACTAGAACACGCACTAAAAAATGGAATGCCTCATGGATCTCCCCATCCCTTATCCAAAAACTGAAGCAAAGAGACAATCTATGGCATATTGCCATTGCCTCTGGCAAACTGGCTGACAGACAAGCCTATAATGCAGCGTGTAATAGGTGCGCCTAGGCCATAAGACAGGCTAAGGCCGATTCTTACCAAACCTCCCTCGCAACCACTTGGGGCTCATCTCATGCCTTCTGGGACAACATTAAGGAGCTAAATGGAAAGTCCCACCCCCCTCCATCCCAAATTGCCATAAACGGTACACTCACCTCAGATCCATCCCTCATAGCCGAGACCCTCAATACGGCCTTCTCTGATCTTAGCTCTGTCCTTCCCAACCACTTGTTCGACCCTATCCTGGGCACCCCACCCCCACCCTGGGCCACCTTCCTTTCTACCTGCATGCCATATCCCTCGTTGAAGCCAGGCCTCATCTACAAAAAGCCATAGCTAGCAATAACCCCAACTGTGATCCCCTGGACTCCAGGATCCTCCGCTTAGTCTTGGACACCGTACTTATCCCGCTAACTGACCTCATAAACCAATCACTATGTCTGTGCCAGTTCCCTAGAGCCTGGAAAACTGCTGAAATCACCCCAGTTCATAAGAGTGGAGACAAATGGCCCATCTCCATTCTTCCCCTGCTTTCCAAAGCGCTTGAAAAAATAGTGGCCTCACAGTGCTCTGAGTACCTAGCCAAATACGATCTGCTGTGTCCAGAACAGCATAGCTTCCAACCTGGGTATAGAACCACTACTGCCCTCCTGGAATTCTCCCACCTCCTCCATTAGGATCTTGACTCTGGTCACACCGAGGGTGCTGTGTTCATTGACCTTTCCAAGGCCTTTGACACTGTCTGTCACCCCTCTCCTCCTTGACTCCCTCCATCAACTTGGCTTCTCCCCATTCCCCCTCACTTGGTTCACCAGTTACCTCTCCAACAGATTCCGGTGTATAAAGGTTAATGGTACCCTATCCAATTCCTGACCCGTTCGCTCTGGGGTCCCCCAGGGCTCCATCATGGGCCCTATTCTATTCAGCCTCTTCCTCAACACTCTACCCAGTGCCTGCTTTAGCAGTATACTCCTCTACGCCGATGATGCTATCCCCATTGCCTCCCACCCTGCATCACTACAGGAATCCCTACAACTTACTTTTAGCCAAGCCAAAAAGTGGTTCCTTAACCACCAGCGGGTCATTAACCTCAAGAAGACAAAATCCATGCTCTTTTCTCACTACCAGAACAAGGCCAAAAATACCTCTCTCCACATTCTCTCCAGAAATTCACTCCCTCTCGAACAGGTGTCTTCATACAAATACCTGGGCATCACCTTTGACTCAGCTCTTACTTTCCATACCCACATCAATACCCTGTCCTCAGCGATAAATTCTCGTATTGGCCTTCTCTACGGACATAAAGATTGCCTCCCCCAAACCGCCCTCCGTCTGGCTATCAACTCCTCCGTTTTGTCCTTAGTAGACTACGGCCTACCTATTTATGCCGTGGCTGACAACTCCACCCTCACCGAGATTCAGACCTCAATAAATAAAGCATGCAGGCTCCTGACTGATGTATCCCACCGGACTCATACCTGTCTGCTTTACTCAACCACCAATCTACTCACCTTTGACGAACATACGATGCACCAAACCTACCCACTGCCAAAAATCCCTACTAGGCCTAACACCACCAGGGTCGCTGCATCCCTGCAACAGCATCCGCAGTTGTTTCCACCCAGAGTGCAGTCAAATCCACCTTCCAGGTGCCCCATACCAAGACCTCATTAGCCCAAAGGTCCTTTCACTACCATGCCCCCACATGGTTCAACTCCCTCCTGCCCACCATCACGAATTTCACCAAAACTGGCCCCTGTAACTCTCTCTTTAATGCCAGAAACTGTAACTGCCACTAAATTACTATGAGGACCTGATACTTGGGCACTGTTCCTATAGCCTGACAAGGTTCGGTTGGACTGCTATTTCTGCATAATGGCCTGACAATGTTCTCTGACTGCTACTCTATACAACTGTAATTACTGTATGTAACATTGCCTGTTAACCCAGCGGTAGCATGTATTTATTGTTATATGTACTTGCACCTGTTTGTTTCCTCTGTTGCACCTCACACTGATTTCTTGTCTGCCCTCCCTGCGACGAGGTGCCATTGGAAATGAGTCCTTGACTCAGAGGTTGTAAACCCGATTCTTGAATAAATAAATAACTATTCCTTGATCTTGCCCTTCTCTAACCCCCCTGACCATCACATCTGCTACCCTATCTCCAAGCCTCTACTGACTTTCTACTGCCACTTTTAGTTCTGACTATACGCCCTTCTTAATCCATTTTGACATGATGACTAGGGCTGTTCTGAGCTGCCTAACCTATATGACTGCAGTTCTGCTTGCCCTCAACTCCTTATCCCTTCTCATGGGTTCCCCAGCTCCCCTGTCAGTGATGTCCACCTGCGACTTCACCTACTCTAACATGGTGACTAAACGTGCCTCCTCACCTTCTCCCCCAATATATCTCACTCCCAAACCTCTAGGGTCACTACTGAGGCTCATTGTTCATAAGAAGCTTACCTCCCTAGAGATAGTATCCTGTGCCATTGCACTTGCTATGCTCAGGATTACCACATTATCCCTGCTCTAGGTGGTGATATTGAATCTGATCCCGGTCCTCAGGTCAGTCTTCCCCAAACTCATCCTGGGGCCACCAATTTTTTTACCGCAGGCTAGGGACTGACCTTTGCCCACCTTAATATCCATAGTCTCATGGCCAGTCTCTCTCACCTTGAGGCATGGGTCCAGGTTAACAGTCCAGATATCCTCGTGCTATTAGAAACCTGGCTGAAACCTTATGTCTTGGGTCACAACTGTGCACTACCGGGCTATTTCATGCACCAGGCTGACCGACCATCCACCAAAAGAGGGGGTGGGCTGACATTGTACTACAAGGCTCACATGGACGTTGCTCTCCATCCTACCCTCCTCTCAACAACAGTGAGGCCATACATGTGGTACTACTTCTTGGTGGAACCAAGAAACTACACATAGTTGGGACTTATTTACCTCCACGAACTAGCAAACCTGGTCTGGAGGAGCTCATAGAATATATTCCTGCCTTGACTAAAACAAATGAGGTAATCTGTCTGGGTGACTTTAATCTTGACTGGCTCAAACCATCCTCTTCCTCCCTTGCTTCTACCATTAGCAAGGCCAACCTATCCCAACTCATCTCATCCCCCACTAGGAAATCGCCGTACTATGATTGACTGGATTCTCACTAACTGGAAGGATTGTTACTCCTCTGCTAGGGTTTTACCCGATTCAATCAATGATCACTGCCTGGTCTTCTGTGTGCGAGGCGCCTCCCCTTCCTCGCAACCTCACAAAGTCCTGTACTTTGCTAACTTCTCCCTACTTGACCCAGCCAAGTTCCTGCATGATCTTATGCACACCGACTGGTCTCCCCTATTCACAACCAACGACATCAACCAGGCCACCGACTACTTTAATATGACCTTACTTGCCTTACAGCACAAGCACATCCTGTGCTGTATGCATAGGGTCAGAGGGAAGGTAACCAAGTGGCTGAACCACCCTCTACTGCAGCTGCTCAAGCAGCATGATAAGCTTTGGCTAAAATGGAAGCGATCCTCCGATCAGTCTGACTTTGCTGGGTACCGCACCTTGTGTAATATCTGCAAGAAGTCAATCCGGGTTGCCAAGAGCAACTTCTACCATGGTATCCTACATTCTTTGGCAGCTGACCCCAGGAAATACTGGAACCAGATTAATGAAATCATGGGCAATACTAAGCCCCTGACTCCTAAAGACATGTTAATTAATGACTCAATCTGCAACAATGCAAGCACGATTTCCAATGCCTTCAACTTGCTTTTCATGGAGGTTCCCAATATCTCCCGTCCTGGACCCAGGGGCACCATTCCCTCTCTGACAGCTCCTCCACATATTCCTCCTGCCCTGGTGCTTTCTCCTATCCCTTGCCTTGACATTCTTAAGCTATTACAGTCTATTTCCCTCCATGGCAGTGCTGGACCAAACGGTATAGAACCTAGGTTACTGAGACTCGGTGCCCCTCTCCTAGCCACTCCTGTTACTTGGCTTTTTAAATTGTCCATAAGCACCTCCACAGTGCCTTCTGCCTGGAAATCTGCCAGGATCATACTGGTCTTCAAGAAAGGAGACCCTAAAATTCTGTCCAATTATCTCCCCATTGCGCTTCTACCTACCCTCAGTAAGATGTTGGAAAAACTTATTCACCATCAGATCTCTGCCCATTTATTAAATTTTAGTCTTCAGTCACCAGTTCAACATGGTTTCCAGGCTGATCACCGCACCACAACAGCTCTCACCCTATTCACTACTGAGGTTAAGTCTAACATGGACGCTGGCCTACTTACTGGGGCCGTGTTCACTGACCTCACTAAAGCTTTCGACCTGGATAATCACCCTCTGCTCATGCGCAAACTGCAGTCTCTTGGTGCCTCTGGTTCCACCTTATCCTGGATCAGCAGTTACCTCTCCACAACAGCTCTCACCCTGTTCACTACTGAACAGGAGGCAGTATAGCGCAGTGGTCTAAGGCTCTGAGCTGCAAATCTGGTGACATCCAGCAGACCAGACCTGGGGTTTGAATCCCACAGCTTCCACTTGCATACTGTGTGACCCTGAGTAAGTCACTTAACCTCCTTGTGCTCCCAGGTCGCTCCTGTAAAAAAGCTTTCAGCTTAGTGTGCTATACCTGGTTAAACAACTAAAAAAAAAAAAAAAATTCTGGAACTCTCTACCTCCCAGTCTTAAATGTTCTTCATCTCACTCCTCCTTCAAGTCTGCACTTTTCTCCTACCTACATGCACTTGATACCTGTGACTGTACCTAACCCTTCCCCTCTGCTCCTGCTTTCCATAACCTAGCTTACTGTTGTCACTGTAATTATTGAATGCTTTGTATGTTCCTTTTTCTTCCATCTTAGAAACATTGCCAGGATTAAGCCCCTTGTTCTGTCTCTGGACCTCCCTACCTTGATACATGCCTTAGTCACTTCTAGGCTTGACTACTGTAATGCTGTCTATCTCAGGGTCTCTGGGGGCTCTCTCCGCAGACTGCAGCTAGTGCAAAATGCTGCTGTCCGGCTTTTGTCCGGGCAAAGTAAATTTTGTCACATTACTCCTGTGTTGCGCGAATTGCACTGGCTGCCTGTCAGTTGGAGAGTGCTCTTCAAGGTGGGTTTTCTCACCTATAAGGCCCAACACAGACAGGGTTACCTGTCAGATCTCCTGGTACCTTCTTCCTCTACCCGGAATCTCCGCTCTTCTAGTGGTGGCCTCCTAATGTTCCAAGAGCGAGGCTAAAATCTGCAGGCGACCGAGCCTTTAGTGTTGCCACTCCCGCTTTTTGGAACTCTTTGCCAGTAGTAGTTAGGGACGCCCCCACTATAATTGCCTTCAAGGTTCACCTGAAGACCTTCTTATTTATGCAAGCTTTTGGGGTGTAATTCTGTTTATTTTGTTTTTATATGTTTTTAAATTTGTTGTAAATTTTATGATTATACGGTATCAAATGCTGTTAAGTTTTTGTACGGCACTCAGAGCCTTCGGGATTGGGCGTCTTTTTAAATAAATGTGACTTGACTTGACTTTGTCTTGTTTCCTATACTTGCTTCCTTCCATCCTTGCAAGGATGACCACTGCTAAAAGTATGTTTCTGTTTCAATAACTATCCCTGCGAGGATGTCAACTGATCTTGTAATATTTGTTGCTTTTTATTTCACCATTGTCCTGTTTGTTGTAAACTGTATATTGTACTCTCCCGGGTCGTGCTTGAAAATAGGCAGAATTTTGCCTAATGCACCTACCTGGTCAACAAAAGCTAATAAATAAACCTGCAGAAGACTTGTGTCTGTGTTCCTGCTGTGTGTTAGCTAAATAACATTTGATATTGGATCTCTTCTGCTGCTCAACTTAGTTGTAAATTCTGTGGCTGTAGCCTGATTATAGTCAAAATGTATATCTTATCTAATTTAAAGAAAATTTTAAAAATTGTTTATAAACAACATGAAATTCTTAATTATAGGAGCACACAATTACATTTTTTCAGTACCTAGCCATATTCTGTACCCCAGATACTTGGCTATTCATTATTCAGTATCGGGTACTTGCCAAAAGTAGAAGAAAATTAAAAAACTCCATCACTCCCCAGGCATTCTGGGCTAGTCCTCTGGCCCACCCTCTCCCTAACCCCAGTCATCTCAACCCCCTAAGTCCTACCATAGTGACTTAAAAAAATTTCCAGGCTTTAGCATACTGCAAGAGGTAACACCATTTTATAAATGCATCCCACCCACTGCCCCTGCAAAGCTGCAATCTTTCAGCGTTGGCCCAACCTGACGATTCGTGATCTATTATTTGGGGCTCAACAGAAGCAAATTCAGGTTAACCAAGTCCCCCCCCACACACACACACACAAAACATGATAAAACCTAGCAAATAACAGACTGTATTACCATGAAGTGTACACAGTTGGAAGGTCGGGTTGATCATTCCATCTGCCTAGCATAATCTGTGACACACTTCTCTGCCCTCCTCTCTCATAGCCACAAAGCACAGCTCACACTGATAGATGCAGCTGACTTAGACTGTATTCTTGATGTCATGGAGCAGTGCAGGTTAGGGAAAGGAAGCGACTAGTCAGTCTGCATTTACTACTGCTGCTCCTCAAATTGTGTCCTAGGGGTCTGTAGGGAGGCCAAACACCAACATACGGACATATTGGGGATTAGGGTGGTCATGTTAAATAGGTGGGATGCATTTTCAAGACCCTGTCAACAACTACCATGGTGCCACAAGCTGGCATTAAACAAATGTGTGGGAGGATGGGGGAGTGGAGAATTGGATAAGGGGCTGGCAACAGGACTAGCCCTAGCAACCTGTGGAGGTATTTCTTTTATTGTTTTAGTGCCCCCTATTTTTCTCTGGAACCCCATAAATAGGTAAACATCCTCAGTGATGTAATTCATCATATTCAGGAGTGGATATGAGGCTTGCACGCTCTAGCAATTACAGCTAAATGTATTTTAAAAAATAACTAAATTCACCCAACATGACGTATGTTGTATGGTACTGAAATTTAAAGGAAATGTGAAATGCAGTCTGAAGATAGTGTTAGAATGTAACTTTTTAAAGAGCTCCTCATGGGAGGGCCACCCATTGGCTACCAAGCATGGAACCTGGATTAGGGAGTATGTCTCAGCCTGCAGAGATGGCACCATGCTCCCATCACCACAGTGTCTCCTGTCGTGAGTTGGGAAGCTTACTTCTGCACAAGGGTTATGGCTAGGTACATGGTGCCAGCAGCCTGAGAGAGAGAGCAGGAATTGGACCAAACTGATGGAAACAAGTGGATGTCACACAGTCATGGGCACAAACAGTGGTTCCATGTTAAAGTCGCGACCGCAAAATAGCACCTGACAAAACCGCAATTGCAAAATGGAGACTGGCAAGTTAGCAACCGTGCATAACAGCGATTCAAATATAGCTAAAATGTCAAAATAGTGTCTGGCGGTACTTAGCAGTGACTTACTATAAAAAGAAGGCAGTTGAAATCAGCTTGTTCATTGTACTGTTCCTCGTATATCTTTTACTTGAAATTACTTCCTCATACCCAAAATGCATGTTAGGGGCTGCTTCTTTCATTTTGTCCAAGCAATCTGGCGCAATATTCAGAAATACTCTGTGGTTTAAGAGAGGTATTGCACAGAACCGGATTTCTCCTTGCACTTGCATATGTTATTATCACTTGCAGTTGTTCCTACTGAAGATGTGGTTGCTACCTTCGATGCAATGCTCGAGTGGGATTTTATTTGTAGTAATGCAGTGCTACTAAAACCACTGATTGAATATTATGAATCAACGTAGGTTGGAAAATGCAGGGGAAGGTCTGAAAGACGAATTGCAATCTTCCCACCATAACAATGGAATTGTTACGATTCAACCACAAGGGGGCTTGCCAGAACTAACAATGCTGTTGAGGGGTGGCACAGAGGATTTAATTGTCAAATTGGTGCTAGTCACCCCAGTATATGGAAACTTATCCAGTGCCTCAAAGAAGAACAGCGACTAACTGAAATACAAATAGAGCAAATGGTGTCTGGGGCTTCAACTGTGTCCAAAAAAAAGAAATACAAGGACATGAATGAAAGGGTATACTCAATTGTAACTGAATACTCACACAGGAGTCAGTATGAAAATCTTCGTGGACTGACCTACAACTTCCAGTTCCAAGTTTAGGAATCAAATGCTCTACATGTTATTGAAATAAAGGATTAAGTGCTGAACAGCACTGAATAGCAGCAAAGCAGAAAGTCACTGTCTTGACATCTTGCAAGGGTTGTCATGGCTGTGGTACAGTTGCTAGGCTTTCTAAGGTTGCTAGAGTTACGCTGGTTACTTGGCTGTTCAGGCGTCACCAAGTTATGATGCAGTATGCTGCGACCGGTTGCAACGAGTTGCACGAGTTGTCTCCCGAGTCAGTAAAAATGAGGTATGTCTGCATATTTCTTAAATTGTGAGCTTGTCCGAGTTGTCTCCCTAGTTGTTTCTTGAGTCAGTAAAAATGAGTGAGCTAGCACGAGTGAGCACTCAATCATACTATTTCTGCCCTAATTCGTTGATTCTGCAGTCGTGATTGTTGCAGCATAAATGGCAGTGGTTTTTGCTGTTATGGTTAGTAAGTGATAATGTCCGGTCGCCATTAACTACTTCGCTATTTTGCTGTCGCTTATATTTCAGTCGCGATTGTTTAGTTGCTATTTTTACGGGATACCCAAACAGTAGTATGATGTTCATTCCTTGATAGATGCCAAGAAAGCTAATGCTGTACATGCATTACATAGCACCATCAAATGTTACAGGTAGAAAAAGATCAGAGGTCCTACCAGTCTGCCCAAGGCTATAACTACTAACAATGACAAGGCACATCTTCCATTATAGACATGGCATCCTGTTGATGTCTCCTTCTTGGGACTATGGTCTTCTAAACTGCTCCCCACTCCCTGCAACCTGCCCCTTAAATCTGTATGCCGATGACACAGCGAAACCTGCACCACAAATGACAGTACAGCGACAACATCGACAGGTCGCTGTCCTGTCACTGCGGAACCCGGCAATGATTTCTGGGGGTCTTGCACCCCCTAAAATCAACTCCAACTCAGAGTTGATCAGTCTAGTTATGGTGGTGGGGCAGAGCCCCTGCAAGGGTTCAGTGTGCCCCGATGAAAACAAAGTCTATAGTAAACGGTTTTATGCTGACCAAAATTGTGGTCAACATAAAGCCATCACTGTAACGTTGGTCAACAACGAAGTTGTTGAACCGGCATTGTAGAGCCCCTTAAATCTAACCCAGCCAGACCTGAACCCTGGTACAGATGCTGTATTTACCATACTGCTTAGCAAATAGTTCCTTTTGCCAGCCTTTATTTCTACGAAGTCCTTCATGGTGTCCTGCTTAATCATACCTTCCTCCTGGTACCAATTTGTACTTGTGCCCTGTTACTGTATATGAGCTTCCATTTTTTGTGAACAGCTCTGAAGAGTCTACCCTGCTGATCCCTTTAAAGATGTTTGAAGATTTTAATCATGTCTGTTTCTGGCTTCCTGGGAATATGTGTTCAGGTTCCGCAAGATCTACTTTAATGTTTTTTTCTGCTAACCCTGTATTGTTTTTATCACCCTTCTTTGGAAAGTCTTCAACCTGTTGTGATCCTTCTTCAAATGTGGGCTCCATCATTGTACACAGCACTCCAGGTGAGGAGTCAACAAGAACATATATGCAAGGATAGGATCACCTCCCTTCTGCTGGTAAAGCCCCTCCCTATATGCAACCCCTGCATACTCTCCCCCTTTTACCATGGGAGAGAGGTGAGCATAGTTCAGGGAACCTTCTCTCTATGGGTATATATTAAGCTCATCAGGAGTTCCTTTACATCCCATTACAGAAGACACATAGAGACCCAGGCCTGTAGTTTACCAGGACACACTTAAACTTTTACCTGTGGCTGAAGTAAATCAAATTATTAGCACTTGTTTGTTTGCTGGTGAATAACAGTGCAAGTTCAGTTACACTCATCACACAGATCCAAGGATCACAGTACATCAGGCTATAGGGTCAGTCCTTCACTACTAATTCAGATTCCTGTATATTTCTCACTATCTTCAAAGCTATTTACAATGTTCATCTCTTTACAATGGATTCAGCTATCTTCACCCATCCCAGGCTCATGACCTATTGCTAGAGGGTGTCATCTATGGTATCCTTCAAAATCATATGTCTCAACCCTTGTCACCCTCTTTAACCTTCTGCACAGTATGTACCACCTGAGGCCTGGAGTTAATACCGCATTGTAGATCTCCAAACTTAGAACCAGGACTGGGGAGTCCTCTTTTGCCTTTGCTGCACCAACATTATGGAACTACATTCAAGCTGAAATTTGACAAAGTCCCTTGGCACCCTCATTTCACAGTAGGTATCATGAATATCTACTCAGAATGTCTAGGTGTTCCTGCCCTGAATCACATGTAATTCTGGCTATGGTTTGATGATTTCTGTGTCTTCTTAGTCGCTCATTCATGATAGCTAACTTATTTTGTACAATTAGACCATGGCTGCGTATCTTTCCTATGTATCTTATTTCTCCTGGTCCCCAGTGGACTGGTAGATGAGTGTCACTATTTTCATTTATGTTTTAACATTTTTGATTTATTTCAAAAGTTTCACCTGGGAAGACATTGTTTCCAGATGCGTCCGGAGGAAGGGGAGGAGAGGAGAAGCGAACATATACAAGTACAATCCATTAAATAGTGTAATAAAATTGGGAAATTAATCAAGTAAGCAAAATGCAAGTACTTAAGAATAAATTGTCAAATTGTCAGACAATATATAACTACGAATTACATTGTGGAAAGAACAAAATATCAAAACAAAAACAGAAAATAAAAGAACAGGGAGAAATAAATGAAACAAGGGAGGGCTGAGGTAGTGTCAGTGTTGGTGGAAGGTAAATAAAGGTATCCACTCCATGTCAGAAACAACTGCAGGACTGGAGAGAGAAATCATGGAGGAGCGATTTCAGAGTAGAAAAGGAAGAAACAGAACAAGTGGAAGGGGGAAGAAAGCTCCATAGTTTAGGGAAAAGAAACAAGAAGGCTGACTGACCAACAGTAGCTTTCTCTCTCATGAGGGAGAGCAAGAGAGTGAGAGCAATCATTGCAACGGAAGTAAGAGGAAGGAGGAGGGGAGGGGAGGAGGAGAGGAGAGGAGAGACGAGAGGAGAGGAAAGGAGAGACGAGAGAAGACAGAAGAGAGGCAAGAGAAGAGGGTAGAGAACTGAACCATATTTGGAGATGAAAGAAACACAGTGGGAAAGGGGCCTAGTTTCAAGAGATGGGAGAGAAAGTGAAAAGTACAGAGTACAGTGGTGCATGCGTAAGGGTTTATCAAGGGCAAAATGACAGCAGGCATGAATGAGAGGATCTACTCTAGCTGATCTGGATTTATGAGCAACACTTTAAACAATGTCTGCATAGTCAAAATGGGAAACAATATCTTAGTGAGGACTTTTCTCCGAGCATGAAGTGGCATGCTTCACTTATTTCTGTAAAGTGCACCAAGCCTGGGGTGAAGCATCTTGTGGATTACATCCACATAAACGGAGAAATCAAGTTGGGGATCCAGCCAGACCCTGAGGTACCTGAAGGATGAGACATCTTCGATAGCTACACTCTCATTGTACTGACAGCCACCAGTCAAGAAAGGGACCTGGAGGTAATCATATCTGATGACCTAAAGGCAACCAAACAATGTGAGAAGGTTGTGGGGAGAGCCAGTGGGATGTTGAGGTGCATAGGGAGAGTTATCACCAGCAGAAAAAAGGAGGTGGTTATTCCACTGTACAGATCACTAGTGTGACCTGATCTGGAGTACTATGTCCAGGTCTGGAGGCTGCATCTCTGGAAGGACATAGACAAAATAGAGCCAGTCCAGAGAAGGGCAACAGAAATGGTGCAAGGACTGCACTAAAAGTCATATAGGCAAAGACTAGAGGAACTCAATATGTATTCCGTGAAGGAGAAGTGGAGGGGGGGGGTATGATAGAGACATTCAAGTATATCGGGGGATAAACAAAGTACAGGAGGGTAGCATCTTTCAGAAAAGAAGGTGTACAAGAACAAAGGGGCATGATATGAGGCTAGAGGGGAGTAGGCTCGGGGCAACATGAGGAAGTACTTTTTCACAGAAAGAATAATGGATGCTTGGAACAGCCTCCCTGCAGAGGTGGTGGGGCCAAAAACAGCAGGGGAATTCAAGAATGCACAGGATAGACACAAAAGTACTCCAGCAATAGGGAAGAGAGGGTAAGTTGCAGACCAATTAGAGTCTGTGGTAATTCGTTACATAGGGAATATGAGCAGACTAGATGGGCCATATGGTCCTTATCTGCTGTCACCTTCTGTGTATCTATGTATCAAGGTTGTGGTAGGAGGGAAGAGGAGCGACTCCAGCAAACCTCTGCCTTGTGCCAAATGTCATTGAGACTGTTTTCTTAGCATTAAGCATCATATACTGTTCTTCCACTTATGCTGTAGTCTACAATGATTTGCTCCGCTTGAATTGTCATTGCCTTGTACCAGTCCTTGTTATTGCATTTCATGTATGTAATCTCCTGGGTCATGCTTGAAAATAAGCATTTGTATGTCTACTGCATGTACCTGGTCAACAAAAACTTAATCCATATATCCCAAGGTGGCAGGCTTAATTACCAGCCCCATTATCAGGGTGCTACTGGCTTGGCAGACCTCCAAACTCAGCCTCTTGCTAAAATACATGATAACCCTGTTGCATCTCAGAGTTTTCCAGTTCATCCTATTAGCCACATTTATGTTTGCTGGCACAAATCAAACTTGTTGCTATGATAGTGGATCTGAGAGGTGTGTCACTGTTGGTCCAATATGGAGCAGTCTGCGGTGAACACAGTAGTCACAGACCAACGATCAGCCAGGCTGATCGTATCACTCTTCCCTGCTTGATGGGTGGAAACTTCATGGAGTTCAAAGAAAAGAGCCACCCTTATCACAGGGTGACTCTTTGCTTTCATCTGCATGACATCGCCCAGCAAGCAGCTGATTGGCATCATGATCAACATGCTTCTCGTCCCTCATCTCCACCTGTAGCAATCACTGGCCCCATCATTCTGCATATTCCAAAGTGTCTACAATAGTTTCTGCTTCACAAAACAAACAAACAAATAACGTCCACAGGCAAATATCCCACCCCTCCTGATTGCATACTGTCCCTAGTTCCTATGCAAAAAGAAACCCACCCCTCTGTCAAGTATCCCTCCCAACTCACCCTTTGCTTCCCATGCTGTGCCTCTTTAGAAAAGATCCCACTCTCTGCCAATATCCCTTCCACCTCCCCATCACTTCCCATCCCCTGTAAATGTGAACCCAATACTTGGGTGCCAATCCTCAGTGTCAGTACTTGAAATAAAGAAAAATCATCCCTCAGTGTCTTTTTTGTTTTATTTAATTTTTTTAGCACTGTGTAAAAAGAAAAAGATCCATCACCATCTGTTGCTGCTGCCACCACCACCACCACCGTTACCCCCCCCCCACTCAGCATCCACCACCCAACATTTCTCCCCCACACCCCTTAGTTATCTACCAGGGGTCCAATGCTGTAATCCTTTCTGGACCAGAGACACATCTTCACTCTTCAACACCATACCAGGTACTGAGGAAATCGGGTAAGTGTGGGTCAATGTATTTCAGTGTGTTTCGAACTTGTACTCATAATTTGGATATTTTTAAATATTTTTCCCAAAAATTTTCAATATGGCTTCTTTGGGGCCCCACTTCATAAACAATGTAAGTGAAATTTTTCAAATCCGGTTCGAAAGTTAATTTCTCAGTTGCTCTGTGACATCACCTTTCAGGTGGAATTTTAAAATGTTCACCACTGTCTCCTGTACTCCTCCTTGAAGTAGGGTCATAAGAAGATTATGTTGAAATTTGGGGTCAAACTATTTAAGAAACAACAAAGTTATGAAGATACATTGACATTTTTCAACACTCACTCACTCACTCACAGTTTTGGTCATTTTAAATATTTTGACCCCAAATTTTCACGAACATGACAGATGTCATTGTTCTAATCCTGGATCAAAATGTGTTTTCACACTTGGGGAGAAATTACATTTTGGCCAGTATTTTATCAATGATTTATTTATTTGAAAATTAATGACTTGGACAAGCACATTGAGCCAAGACTTGTGCAGGTGCAGTTCATGTTCGGTGCTCCCACCGGATGCCCTCCCCCTACAGAGATGATGAGCTGTCGTCCTTTGTAGGGATGGACCCCGGAGGGTTTTTTGGTGGCAGCCCATCTATCTGGTGTGGGTAATGCATGCGTTGGAGGCGTTGGTGCTGTGGTGGGCTCTTATAATAGAGTGCTATCCAACGCCATTGACTCCCTTGCACCTGTCCATGTACAACCCAAATCTTCCTACCTAAGGTCCCCATAGTTTGATGGGGACCTAAGGGCGATGAAAAGAAAGGGTTGGAGGTTGGAGCGCTGCTGGAGAAAGTCCGGCCTGGAGGAGGACAAACTAGCCCTGCGTATGCATCATAATGCATACCAGGGGGCAATCAACCATAAGAAGGCAGTGTTCCTGTCTAGGGAGATTGCTGCCGGGAAGAACTAACCAGCTATACTTTTTCAGACTGTGGACAGGCTACTTCATCCTGCTTGTCTACAGCTGAAGAAGGTTTTTTCTAATGCTGAATGTGAAGAGTTTGCTTGGTTCGTCTTGGACAGAGTGTCCGGTATCCGGCAGGGAGTTCCTCCAGTCAGCAATACTATAGCTGGCACTAGCCACCAGAAGTGTTCTGCGTGCACTCCGCCTGGTTGGTGGGAGTTTAGGCCCGTGGAGGTAAGTGAGGTCATTGGGGTGGCGACCAATCGGAAGCACACGTTTTGCGAACTGAATCTGGTGCCGACGCGTTTCTTGATGAGATGCACCAACACTGTTGGCCCGGTGTTTGCTCGGATTGTCTGGTGTTCCTAATCTGAGGGGGTCTTCCCTGATGCCTTGAAGGAGGCATTGGTGAGACCACTCCTAAAGAAACCATTGTTGGATCTGGAGGTTAGGGCAAATTACCGACCTATCTCCAATCTTCCCTTTTTGGCAAAGGTTGTGGAGCAGGTAGTGGCACTTAACATAGAAACATAGAATTTGACGGCAGATAAGGACCACTTGGCCCACCCAGTCTGCCCATTTCCCTACCTAATGGATAAGCTGCAGATCCTAGTTAACCAACAGCCTACTTCTTCCTACCCCCCCCCAGAATTGCTTTATGACTGTCCCATGCATTCTTGAATTCCACCACTGTTTTTGACTCCACAACCTCCTGCAGAAAGCCGTTCCACGCATCCACAACCCTCTCTGTGAAAAAATACTTCCTTACATTACGTCTGAGCCACACCCCTCTATCTTCAAATTGTGCCCCCTTGTTCTTGCACACCTCTTTTTCTGAAAGATGCTACCCTCTTGGACTTTGTTGATTCCCTTGAGGTACTTGAACGTTTCTATCATGTCCCCCCTCTCCCTCCTTTCCTCGAGGCTATACACATTAAGCTCCTTAAATCTCTCTTCATATGTCTTCCGGCGCAGACCCTGCACCATTTTAGTTGCCCTCCTCTGGACTGCCTCCATCCTGTTTATGTCTTTGTGGATATTGGGTCTCCAGAACTGCATGCAGTACTCCAGATGGGGTCTCACCAGCTGTCTGTACAGAGGGATAACAACTTCCTGTTTTCTACTGGTGATGCCTCTCCCTATGCATCCCAGTATCCCCCCAGCCTTCCTTAATGCCCTTTCACATTGCTTGCCCACCTTTAGGTCATCTGATATGACTACCCCCAGGTCCCTTTCCATTTTTGTTGTTGTTAGTATCTCACCCCCCCATTGTGTACTCTTCCCCTGGGTTTTTGTTTCCCAGGTGCATTACTTTGCACTTCTTAGCATTGAATCTAAGCTGCCATACATTTGACCATTCCTCCAACCTTGCCAAGTCCCTTCTCATCCTTTCTACCCCACCTTGTGTATCAACTCTGTTGCAGATCTTTGTGTCGTCTGCAAAGAGACATACTTTTCCTTCCAGTCCCTCTGCAATGTCGTTTATAAAGACATTGAAGAGGACCGATCATAGTGCTGAACCCTGCGGTACCCCACTAGTAACCCCCCTTTCTTCAGAGTGGACTCCGTTTACTATTACCCTCTGTGTCCTGTTCTCCAGCCAATTCTTTACCCAGGCTATCATCTTGGGACCCACTCCCAGGCTGGCTAACTTGTATATTAATCTTTTGTGTGGGACTGTGTCAAATGTCTTGATAAAGTCTAGGTAGGCCATGTTCACAGCCCCATCTACTACTTTGGTCACCCATTCACAGAAATCTATTAGATTCGTCTGACATGAGCTTCCCACTGTGAATCCATGCTGCCTTGGGTTCTGTGCCCCTCTGGCCTCTAGGTACTAGACAATTCTTTCCTTCAGAAGTGATTCCATCATTTTCCCTATCACTGAGGTTAAACTAACAGGTCTGTAGTTTCCTGCTTCTGCCCTGCTCCCACTTTTGTGAAGTGGAATCACATCTGCCCTCTTCCAGTTCTCAGGCACCACCCCATCCTCCCATGATTTGTTGAAGAAAGTAGTCAGTTACGTCACTAGTTCTACCCTTAGTTCTTTTAGAATTCTGGGATGAATCCCATCAAGCCCCATTGCTTTGTCAACCTTCAGTTTAAGAGTTCTTTCAGAACCCTTTCTTCTGTAAATGGGCTGGTATCAACTCCCGTATCCAGAATGTTTCTATTGTTTGGTTTAGGTACCAACCCCTCTTCATTTGTGAATAATGAGCAAAAATATTTGTTTAGTATCTCTGCCTTTTTACAGTCACCCTCTGCCCAGCCACCCTCCCTTTTATTAAGCCTCACTGTCCTTCCCTTGATCTTCCTTCACTCCCTGATGTACTTGTAAAAGGTTTTATCCCTCTTCTTAACTGAGCTGGCTATCTTTTCCTTGGTTTGGGCCTTTGCTGTTCTGACTACCTTCCCAGCTTCCTTTGGCTTTAACTGATACAATTCTCAGATCAACTTCTGTTGGAGGAGCATCTCGTGACCCATGAGTTGTATGAAAACTTTCAGTCAGGGTTTCGGATGAGGCATAGCACCGAAACTGTGCTTGTTCAGGTGCCAAATGATGTCCTCAGGGCTAGAGACAGAGGAGAAAAGACAATTCTTGTTCTCCTTGATCTCTCCTCAGCATTTGACACTGCGGACCATTGTGTGTTGCTTGACCACCTTAGGGAATTCTGTGAATTTACCAGCACTGTCATCTGTTGGTTCAAGTCCTTTTTAACCAACAGAAGGCAACGGTTTGTGATGGGGAATTTCTCCTCCACCCCAGCTCCCTGTCTTGCAGAGTACCTCAGGGATCGGTATTAGCCCCAATGTTGTTTGCAGTGTACATGCTACCCCTGGGAGGGATCATTAGGAAGAATGGTTTGGGTTTTCATTGCTATGCCGATGATACCCAGCTATACTTATCCTTCGTCCCAAGAACATCCAACGTGGTATATGTGCTAAACAGCTGCCTTGGTGAAATCAACAACTGGATGCTCTCTAGCTGGTTGTGACTGAACCCTGATAAGATGAAGGTATCGGTGGTGGAGTCAAACAGAGTGCATGAAGGATGGCCTCTGAATCAGAGACTGGACTTGTTCTGGGATCTGTTCCATTGAAGGCCTCCTCTAGGGTGTGAAATCTTGGTGTCATTCTGGATAGGAGTTTGACTATGGAGGCGTAGATATCTTACACTGTCCGCTCCTGTTTTTTCCACCTCAGAAATGTCGCTAGGATAAAGCCCCTTGTTCTGCCTTTGGACCTCCCCACTTTGATGCATGCTTTAGTTACATCAGGGCTTGGCTAATGTAATGTGCTCTACCTTGGGGTCGTGGGAGGATCTCTCACTGAACTGCAGCTAGTGCCGACGCGCTGCGGTTATAGCGGTACCTAAATAAGCGTTTTTTTAAAACTGCAAACTCCAAAATCTGGCTGCATGGTGAGGAAAATTAAAGGCTGCTGTTTACATTTATACTAAAACTGCATTTATGTAAATAACATAAATGCAGTTTCATACCTTTTGAAAAATGTAAACATCAGCCTTTCACTTTCAAAAAACAGCCTTGGTTTCTCCCTAAGATGTCTGCCAAGTGTGTTAAGTGATGAGTCATGATGACATCATAGGAGCCAGAGACACAGATCCACATATATTTCTATAGTGCTAACTAGTTCTTCTTTCCCTCTTTATTTTGAATTGTTGTGCCAGAACGATCAACACCATGTATTACCTCATGGATTATTTTGATCAGTACATATGTTAGGCTATGAATTTGTTCATTTTGTTTACTTCAACTTGCAGAAAGTGTTTTGCAATCCAGCTGACTTTTTCTTTGGCAAACTGCATTACAGTACACCACTTCAAATACCTGATGATCTAGTGGTTATATGATGCACTGAATTTTGTTTTTTGTTAACCAGGAGAGACACACTAAGCTGAAAGCTTGTTTACAGGTGTGGCCTGGGAGCACAAGGAAGTTTAGTCACTAGCTCAGGTTCACACAGCAAAGTACCAGTATTGTTCAGTTCCAAAGCTCATGCTCTCTTGTTAATCCACAGATAAGGCTTTCTTTTTCCATATGAACCCCTTGCACCTAGCCTGCCTCCTATTGAACACCCCACCATCCATACCATGTCCTTAGTACTGCCTGGAGCTGCATATGAGCTTGTGGTCTCATGAAGAAAATTATTACACCTCAGATTGTAATCCTGTACCTCAGAGAGTTGTGCACACCTATACTGATACACATCATCAGCTGGCACTGTTAAAAAATGCCTCCCAAATCATTCTCAACGTTTGACTTCTGCTCCCACAGTAAACATTGAGTGGACCACCACCCTTCTGTACAGTGAAGGTAATATGTACAGTTCCCTGTTGTGGTTTTTTTTCCCACCTTATTAACCAACACCTAGGTCTTCCTGGAGGGTCAAGCAATAAGCATCATGACCCACCAGAAAAACTGCTGTTCATGCCCTCATAAAGGCTGCGCTTACAATGGATAGCAATATTATTAGCAGGAGAGACATACTAATACCTTGAGCAAATCCACCTGACTTCAAGTGTCAGTCTACCTCTTTACCTGTGATCTGCAGAACCCCGCAGGACAGTTCCCAGCAATTCTTCTCCAGTACTTTTCTGTGCTCTACTCCACAATGTGAGTTGGCTGGTTACCACCCTTCCAAATCTTGAATGAGCTATACACAACTCCCTCAATACTGTCCTAACAAATGTCAACCTCCCTCCCCCACCAGAGGGTAATCTCCCTACATTGAATTCAAGTAGCAGTTAAGGTGCAGCCCTGCCACTCTGAGTATTTGTCATTGCTGGCTACTCTCATCCACAGTCAGGAAGTAATCACGATGCTGGCAACCTCACATTTCAGATCTCACAGTGATCTTCTCAGCGTCCTCCTTCATGTCTTCAACTAACCTGTATATAGCTGTACCCTGCTAGAATGTTCTCTTCAGTCCCTCTCTGGCATTCATTCTTCTCACCTGCTCCCCACACCAAAAACTGGTGAGTTCACTACCCTTCCGCATCATGAATGTGATTAGTACAGTCTCCCATGTTATATTTACATATTAATAAACATGATCTTCCGGTAGCCAGGCTGATAGCAGCATGGTACAAGTGGAAAAATAGGCTTTCCTACCCATATAAGATCTAAGCCACCTATGATTAGGCACTATTAAATGACGTGCATGCACACCCATCATGTAATAGTGCCTAATCAAAGGTAGCCTAGATCTTTTAAGGATAGCAAAGCCCATCATTCCCCTTGTTCGCTGCTGCTATGAGCCTGACTTACTGGAAAGATATGTTTACATTTGATATGTCAAAATAAAACAGGGGCTGTACTACTTGAATTCATGATGCAGAAGGGTGATGAGCTCACTAGTTTTCGGTGTGAGGAGGAATAGTGAAGAATGAATACCAGAGGGGGACTGAGAAGGCCACTCTTGCAAGGCACTGCTATATTCAGGGAAGGGACAAGACAGAAGGAGAGAAATATGAGCAGATTACTGTGAGAAATAAGATGTGGGGCTGCCAGCACCTTGATCACTACCTGAACCCATTGTCCTGGCCAACATTCCCCTTCTCATAAAACCAGTTCATGCAATTATCCAAGGCTGTGTGTGGATATTAATGTATAAAATGGCTGCCACTACACGTTCAGTCACTTCACTACCAGTCTAGTATTTCTTGTAAAGCACTTTGGGATACAATGTGTATGAAAACCACTGTATAAATGCTGGTTCTTCTTCCTACTATTATTATTCCCCATGGAAAAAGAAGACACGATAAGCATATATTTGAGTTTCGAGAAAGTATGAACCTAACATTGGACTGCTCAAGAACTCTGCTACAGAAAAGTGATGGCTCTAGGGGGTGGTAAAGGGTGTGGCTTCAACCCCCCCCCCCACAAAGTAACGTACTTGCTTGCTGCTGCATTTCACTCTGTTGAAGAAATCTGATTTATTGATTGTACAAATGTTTACATTCAAACTAAGGATTACATGTGTGGGTTCTGTCAAAAATGTACTAGAAAAGAATAATAGGAGAAAATATAAAGATTTAATAAAAATGTTAAAACGTGCATAGTAAGCATGCACACCACCCCAGCACCCCCATTGTAGCATCCTGGATCCATCATAACTACTAGACCACCAGCTTATTCAAGATTTGTACTGCACTGTGGTTTGCCACAGAGAAAGTCAATTGGGATTAAAACACATTTTCAGCATGTTAAAGTAAACAAAATGAACAGAACCATAGCCTAACATGTGCATTACGCAAAATAATGCACATGGTTTTGACCATTTGGGTAAAACAATTCCATACAAAGGGAAAAAAGAACTAGCTAGCACTATAGAGAGCCATATATCTCTCTGACTTTGGCTCCAGTGATGTCATCACATAACACATTTGGCGGCCATTTTAGAAAGCAGGTAAGACAGTTTTTTTAAAATTGGAAGGCTGATTTTACAATTTTCAAATGCTCTGGAACCACATTTAGGTAAATTATAAAAATGTAGTTTTAGCATTAATGAATACAGCAGCCTTTCCTTTAGTCACCTACGGAGTCAGATTTTTGAATAGTTTGTTGCCAAAATGTTGTTTAGGTATCCTTTAATAGGCAACCAAAATTTTGCCATATTACACTGGTGTTGCATGAGCTGCACTGGCTGCCTTTCAGGTGGAGGGTCTTCTTTAAGGTGGGTCTGCTCACCTATAAGGCCCTACACAGTCAGGGCCCTTGTTATCTGTTAGACCTTCTTGTACCTGCTCTCTCAGTTCACCCCCTCCGTTCCTCCTGTGGAGGGCCTCTTGCGATTCCCAGGACGAGGTTGAAATCGGCTGGTGACAGGGCCTTTAGTGTCGCTGCCCTCGTCTTGTGGAATTCACTACCCCTTGGGGTTAAGAGGGCCCCTACCTTGGAGGGATTCAAGGCTCACCTTAAGGCCCTCCTATTTGCTCAGGCATTTTGGGATTAAGTTATTCATTTACAGATTTGATTTGATTATAGCCATTGGTAATTTGATGTTTAGTTTATTGTCTATGGATAATGTTTATACGAAGCGTTATTATTTATATGCTTATAATTATTTCTGTGTTTTTATTGATCTACTTCTGAATATGTGTTTATTTATCTGTACAGTGCCCAGAGCCTCCGGGATTGGGCGTCATTTAAAAAAATTTTGCCTTGCCTTGCTTCCAGGTGCGACCTGAGGGAGGGGAACAGTGGAAAAACAGCAGTAAAATACACACTAACAAGTCAGTCCAACATTATTCAATGAAAGTTGGTGCAAATTACAGAGTAAATACAAAAACTATATGTACAGAGAGTTCATTGCAACCATAACTCAATAAGAAACACCTAAACAAGTGCAAATGTAGAAGCACAAGCAATACACGGTAAACAGGACCAGGAGTGTAGCCAGAAATTTTCATTTTGTACACAATCTCCAACAGTTACACCCCCCCCCATTACAAAAATGTACAAATCCTTTCCAAATGACACCCCCTTCCAAACAATTCAGATTGCTGTCAGATGACTCCTCTACTCTCTAAAGACACCCCTGAACAGGACAATACTGACAACAGGTGAGTGACCTGTAGGGCAAGTTACCAGCAAGTTACTTAGCAGTGTCAGTGGCTCAGTAGGTAGCACACTCACCTCTGAGGCCGGGAGATCAGAGGGCTGTGGGTTCAGTTCCCATATCTGGCACTTGGATTAATATCCCAGTACTGACACTGTAGTGCAGCATGAGAGGGGTGCTGCACTTCTGAGGTGCCATCTTTCAGATGAAATGTTAAACTGAGGTCTCATCTGCCTGGATTAGTGGTAGTTCAGGTGGATGTTAAAGATCCCATGGCACTTATCGACAAGAGTAGGGGAATTTCCCTGGTGTCCTGGCCAAATTTCCCTCATTCACTAAAAATGCCACCAACAGCTTAGTCTGGTTCAAGGTCAGTTGGCATTCATCTGTAACCCCCTCCCCTGGATCATGCCTAAAAATAGGCAGGATTTGTCTAATGCACTTACTCGGTCAACAAAAACTAAATAAAGTTATTGCCTGGCCTCCTAATGGAGGGAGAAAATAGAGGTAGTGAGGAAGTGAATCCAGAAAGCAGGTAGCAGGGACATAGATGACTGCCTTATCAAGGATGGTTAAAGCTCGGCCAGGGAAGTGTCAGGAGGAAGGGTAACAGGAACGAGTGGGGCTGGAGCTTCAACTGGTGTCTGAAGGAGCCAGGGCATGGGGAGAGGCAGAGGGAGGAGGGGAGCTGGTTGCAGAGTGAGGGAAGTTGATAGAAGAAGGCAGGCTGCTCAGCGGAGGAATGGGGGTGAAGAACAGTTAAAGCACAAAGGTCCTTGTAACGTAGGGAACAGGAAACGGGGGGAGTTGGGAGAGAAGAGAGGAGAGATAAAAGGGAAGGGAACAAAGAGGCCAGCAGAACTCAACCAGTCTAGCAGGAGTGAATGGGGCACTGAATTGAAGGCTTTGAGAAGATCAATGAAAATTGTGACCGTTATGTACCCCTGATCCATCCCAGAGAAGACTGAATTAGTGACACACACAGCACGGAAGAGATGTTGGAATTGTGCTTCCAGAAACCAGACGAAAAAGGTGAGAAGAAGTTGGAGGATGAAAGAAAGTCAAGGAATCTGGAGTATACTAGTTTATTTTGCAGCTTAGAGATGGAGGGGAGGAGGGAGATGGGACAGAAGTTGCCAGGGTAGGAGGGGTCATCCCCTTTATGAAGTGGAATAACTTTGGCCAACTTCCATGATTGAGGAGTAGCACTGAGGGAGAAGGAAAAGTCAAGTAGGTGAGTATTTTAATTTTTTTATTTGCAAGTTGCATAGATTACTGGATAAGCAATATAAGAAGCAAGTCTCATTTGCAGAACGTCCCATGTCAATTAAAATAATGATAAGTACATAAACTGACATACAGAAAATTAATTCAAGTACAAATAGATTGTTCCTGCAACAGCAATGTTTTAGGCCATGCTTGAAAATACCAAGGGTGGGTGAAATTCTGGGCTAAGAGAGAAGTTATTTCATGAGAGTGGGGCAAGCATTCTTTGCCAAAGTGTGTTTGAAACTTAGGCAACAAAAAGCCACAATGAGACACATCTCTGGGGCTGTATTTATGGCTGGGAACTATAGGCCTTTCAGATAGGCAAGTGGGGGGTCTGACTGTTCATGGTATTGTAAATAAGGATAACCAATGGAAAGTTCATCTGGAGGAGGGGGATAGCCAGTTTAATTGATGCAACAGGGTACAATGGTGTTCAATCCATTTAGAGTTTATAATAAACCTTAGTAGCTGGTAATGCATAGTATCCAGTGGAAGAAGATTATAAGCAGATTCATGATGGTAAATAGTATCACAATAATCTAGAATAGGGAGAATAACTTGGGCAATAATGTGTTTTTGATCTGAGCTTCACAGACAGTGCCTGGTACATTTTATAGGCATTAACAAACTTTTAAAATAGTTTTGTCAATATAGGTTTTAAAAGATAAGGAGAAATTGAAAGTGAGAGACCAAGATATTTAAATTCACTTACAAGCTTGAGTGATTTGTCATTTAAAGTACTACAGAAAGACAAATTTGCCATTGATACAGCAGACTGGGACCTAGACAACATGGTTTGAGTCTTTTTACTATTTAAAAGAAAAAGGTTATTGGAAAGCCAGTTCACAGTTTTGTCAAAATCACCCTGGAGAATCAAGGAAAGAGAGGATGAGCTCTTATGAGCACAAAAAAGGACGGTGTCATTGGCATAAAGTCAGACTGAGCAGTGGTCTAACACCAGGTAGGGAATCCACAATAAGATTTAAAAGAAAAGGATCAAGTATAGACCCTTGAGGAACCCCAGAGGAAATGGGGAGAGGAGAAGAAAGGCAACCATTCCAGAGCACGGATCGAGTTCTCCCATTTAAGATGATTGAAAACCAGGTGATAGCATTTGTGGAAAAACCATAAGAAGATAAATGAGCTGAAAGCAATGAGTGGTTGATCACATCAAAGGCTGCAGACAGTTCAATAAAAACAGAACCAACAAGATATAAGATAACCTTTCTCCAAAGCACTACAGACAGAATTATGAAAAACAATTAGTGCTGTGCAGGTGGAGTGATTTAGTCTTAAGCTAGACTGAAAATTGGAAAGGAACTGGTAATTGGCTAGATAATCAGAAATCTGAAAGAGGACAATTTTTCCATAAATTTAGATATTATAAGGAGCAAGGAAATTGGGCAGTCATTTTCTACTAGAGTTCTATCCCCACCTTTATGCAAGGGGATGACCTTATGAATGTTTCCTTGCTGAGGGAAAAGTGTAGGTGGTAAGGAATAAATTAAAAATGTGCGTTAAGAGAGGAGCCAAAATATCAGCGTAGGATTTAAGTACAAAGCTGTCTAGATTAATTCCCTTAGCAGTATCCTCTCTCAGGAAAGGCAGCAATTTGAATACTTCTTCAGATTTAATGTACTTAAAGTAAAATTTGGGTCTTGAGAGAGGGGACATTGTTGAAGAGTCAAAACACAATCCAGTGGTGGATAAACTAGCTTTTTTTCAATAGCACACCAGGAGTCTCAGAAAAACGTGTTAAACATACCACAAATACCTTCTCTAGAGTACACATTAGAGCCAGCATAAGATACGTTTGTAGTGGAAGATACGAAAGGTACCTTCCAGACAGTCAACCATGTGCCAGAATTTCTTAGATTATTTCTAACATTAGCTAGTTTTGTCTTAAAGAAGGAGAATTTAGATTTTCTTATAACAGAAACACAGTAATTACAAAATTTGCAAGAAGTCTGCCAGGCCTCTGGAGTATCTAGTTTCTTGACTTTTTGATATAGTTTCTCTTGGGACTTCAGCTGGGAGATGATAAAAGGAGTCATCCAAGGAATATGTTTAGATGTAACCCTTTTTTCTAGAAAAAGGGGCATGATGGTTGTAAAGCAAATTGAAGTGATAAAAGAAATAATCCTAGGCTGCATCTATATTGCAGAAGGAGAACAACTCCCACTAGTTAATCTTGAGTAGGCCAGAGCGAAAAGCCTCCAACCTGAAATGCTTAAATCAGCGGAACTTGATAGTGTTAGGGGTAAATTTGGGAGAAGAAACATTTACAGTGCAAAAAATAAGGGCGTGATCACTAAATAAGTTTCCATGGCAACCTGAAGAGCTAACTGGGAGCTCAGGGGAGACAAAAATCAAATCTAAAATAGTAAAGATGCTACAAACTGAATCATAACGTGTAGGATATTTAATTAGCTGATTCAAGCCAAGAGGAGCATGGGAAGACTTTAATCTGAGTCCCCTGCTGGAGGGCCAGTTTGCATTAAAATCATCCAGTAAAATGGAATATTGAAAGTCACCCAGGGAATAAATCAATGAATACAGCTGTTGAAATTTTGTTGTTTTAAGTTTTTTTGGGGGGGGGGCAGCACATGCTGTCAACTGAAGTCTCCCTTCTAGATAATTTAATAGAAACAAATATGGAATTAATGAAGCCACCCATGGTGTCAGATTTGACAAGTGAGGCCTAGGGTTACCACCTGTCCTGATTTTCGCAGGACAGTCCTGATTTGGGCAGCTGTGTCCTGCAAAAAAAAAACATGAAAATACTACATGTCCTGATCTTACAGTAGAAAAAAGTATTTTCTAACTTTCCACTAAATGTTGTAGAAAAGTACAATACCTTAACTAAATACCTTAAAATGATAAGAAACAATAGAAGCAACTAAGAAACTACAATACTTAACCTTAACTCTGATTATAAACAGAAAACAAGTCTGTTGCATTGGTCGAGGTTACGTACTGTCCTGCGAAAAATCATGTTTCAGTAAGAAATGTCCCACTTAGGGCTTCTTAAAAGGTGGTAACCCTAAAGTGAGCATGGAATGGAAGAGTGAACAAATAATGCAGCACCACCTCTATGTCTATTCCTATTTGACCTAAAAACTGTATAACTTAGGAGGTTGATGTCTGAATCGGGAACGGAGGAATCCAACCAAGTCTCAATTACAGGAACGATGGAAGGGCAAGAGGCAAAGGACTAACTTACCAACAGGTTTCTTTTAGGGAGCAGACTTTGAACAATGAAATGAAAAAAAAAAATAGTTCATGGAGGGGAGGGCCAGGATTTGTTTATGTGTCACCTGCTACTAGCAGTATGGAAAAAATAAACCAACAACATGTTAGACAAAAAGGGTACTTGGAATCATTTTTGACCAGCATAGCCACCCAGGGCTATGGGAAAAGGAACTGAAACAACATTTAATACCTCTCTGAAAGAGGATAACTTAAATGATCCACAGAGGGGATGTCTGATCAGGGTGGAAGAAAAATAAAAACTTCTTGAAGCTCACTCTGCTACGACTTTATAAGAAGAGGGTGATATAATGGGGTAAAGCCAAAAGAAATAACACAGTAATAAATGAACCACATATTTGAAACTAAGGGACATGGGGATAAACTTCCCCATTTAGACAGCTGCCTAGAATCAAAAACTAAAACGTGACTAAACCAGACAATTGGAAATACACGTAGAACAGTGAATAGTTAAAAGTAAGAAAGGTTAAAAACTCAAACAATAAAAACTAATGAGTAAATTAGATAAATGGAGGATTAAAAAAGAAAATAATTACAGACCTTGATTCAAATTTCAGCAAAAAGGTAAATCATAATACACAGAACAAAATCATGACATAGCAGAGTAACATTTAAGAAGTTACAGCCAGAAATAAGCTCAAAAATATCTGTCAATAAAATGCAAACAGTGGATTGATGTCTGAGGAACAAATGGACAGAAAAAAGGACAGTTAGCAGTCTTTTGGCAAAATATATGGGCTAGCAAGTGAATATTAGTCCCCAGGGCTCTCACCCAGGGAACTGTTCCAAGAGGCTTTTGTCTGGTGACCCACTCACTGCCAGCAAGTGGAAAACCAGATTATATATGGATACGCTGATGCAGTAAGGGGAGCTGCAATGGTAGGTGCTGAGAAGTGGAGCAAGAGCATGGGGTCCAGATCATCAGGACTGGACTTTGATGTGTTGAGGGAGGAGAGGGCAAGCAAGGCTTCCTAGATGTTGATGGTGGGAGATGGAAAACCAGTGCAGGCTGGGGGAAGGGGGGCAGGAGGGGAAGAAGGGAGGCACAGATTGTGAAGAACTCGTTGAAGCCAGCAGTAACAGAGGTAGGGTCAGACATGAGTGAGCCATTAACCACATGGACTGGGGGGGATTGAAAAGGGGGTGGATAACCTTCCACAATTTAGCTGGTGAGTTAAGGATTTTCTGGAGGTTGGCCCTGAAATAGTGCCATTTTGAAGCCCAGACAGCCTTCATGCAGTTGTTCCTTAGAGCCCTGTAAGAGATGAGGTCAGGAGAGGAGAGGGATGATTTATAGAATGCCCATGCAAGATCTTGGGACTTACACAGGTCAATAATTTTGGTGGTGATCCAGGGGTGGTGGGTAGTTCTGTGTTTGGATTTCCTGAGGGGGCATGCTTGTCCAAGATGGAGAAGAACTTGGAGTGAATAGGACGAGGGCCACATCAATATCAGAGGCAGCAAGGATGGCTGACCAGTCTGTTGCAGAGAGGTCTCGCAGTAGAACATCGATGTTTAGTAAGCGGATAGACCTGGACCAGCTGTAGTTTGGTGATGAGGGGGGACACCAGATTTTTCTGACACACAACATCAAAATGAATCTGGCAGTATACCTGCTGCAACAGTGTGGTGGGGGTGGGAGGTTAGAACCCAGTCCAAAATGGTATGGTTGGTGGAGTGGTGATTCAGCTGGGTTGGTTCTGAAATAACCTGGGACAATTTAAAGGACTCAGTCCTATGAATGGTAGATTTGGAGGTCGGGGAAAGCCAATTTATACTGAAATCCCCAAGGAGGATGAGTTCACCCATGGAGAAATGAGGGGTGAGGGAGGAGAGTCCACTAAGGATGAATGTGAGATCTTGGGAGAGGCACAGACCAAGGGTGTAGACAGGCATACTCACTGTACACATTTGTGTACAGTTTTGTTGAGTGCCTGTCACAAACCATAAGCCACTCTATTAATATTATCATTCTAATCTGTAATCTTTGGGTTAGTGTAGGCCACTGAGGAGTGTCCAATACATGTATAACCTCTTTAGAGAGTAGAGGAGTCATCTGACAACAATCTGACTTGTTTGGAAGGGGGTGCCATTTGGAAAGGATGTGTACATTTTTTAATTGGGGGGATGTAACTGTTGGAGATTGTGTACAAAATGGAAATTTCTGGCTACACTCCTGGCACAGACAACCCCAATGAATATAAGTACAGAGGAGGGGAATAAGAGTCTGACTAGGAGAAACTGTGGGAGGAGGGTATGGCCTCCCTGATGGCCATAGTACATGAGAGGCTCTGGCAGATATAGATGGTAACACTTCCTCCATGTTTTCCCCTGTCCTGCGAAAAGAGATGGGAATCAGGAAAGGACAGACTAGAGTCAGGAGTCCTGGAGGACAGCAAGGATTCAGAAGTACGGAGGACATCAGGAGAGTGTAGTTGAACCCAGACCGAGAGAATATCGAGTGTAGGCAGAAGGCTCCTAGCATTCAGATGAATACTAAGACCCTTGGCAGTAGTGGGGGGGGGGCAAGGGTTGGACTCCCTGTCCCCAGACAGGAGGAGCAGAAGAATGAGGAGAAGGATGGAGCGGGGTTTCCTACCCTTGGAGCCCATAGGAGAGCAGGGAGAAGGGAGCGGTGAGGGGAGAGGAGGACACGGTGGAGAAACTCCATCTTGAAGGAAGGGAAGGGGCAGAGATCAGGGTGGATAGAGAGGCAGGAGGAGAGAGGGGTAGAGAGTGAGGTGGAGGAAGATGTGGAGCAGGCAGATAAGTGCAAGGAACATTTCGGCCTGAAGGAGAGAGGCAAAAGGACAAGCGTTAACCACAGTAGTTTAGTACTGCACAACAGCAGGCTCAGTCAGTTGGCTCAAAATGAGACTAGTAATGAGAAAGATAATGCTTGGTAGGCAAATAACAGCAAGGCAGAGTGGTAAACAAATGTACTAAACAAGTGAACAGCAGCAACTGATATCACCTGCTAACATACCTTAGCTGTAACAACAAAATACGATTAACAACAAGCAGGTGAGAGCTGCAACACAGATACAATCAACATATTACTGAATAAACAAAACAAGTGGAAATAGGTGTGATATGCACTTCTCTACCCCGTCAGCTTCAGGAGTGCACGACTGTGGAGGGGTTTAAACAGGCATTGAAAACCTTCCTATGGTGTCACGCTTATGATGGCACTGTATAACTTTGATCCCCTATTACTTATCATTATGCTATTTATTTTATCATTATGCTCACTGTTTTAATGTGATTGTTTTTATCTTTTTGTAAAGCACCTTGATGGTCCGAAAGGCACTTTTGCAAAATAAAATTTATATTACTTAAGCACAAGCAAATTATGGTACGTTACCTGTAAAATGAAAATTAATAAGGGCAAAATGCAGAAAGTGGACGCACCCAAATAGGATTTTTCTAGGAGTCAGGAAAACAGTGGCTAATTGGACTGGAGCAGGAGTGTCCAACCTTTTCGAGCCACATTTAAATTTCTGAGTAAGATGTGAGCCACAACAACATGTGGCCCCTTACCATACCCAACATGCTGCCCTTACTAAACTCATATTTACCCATATTTAGGAGTTAAAAATAACATAGTCAATAGTGAATAATTGTATTTTAAGTTGTAATAAGTTACATTTTTTATTTTTGTAATTATTTTTAAAATAATTATTCATAGCAGTTCTGGAGCTTTAGATTTGTTTGCAGACTTAGTAAAAGTAGCTTGTTGAGCACTCAGGACACTTTTCAGCTCCTGTACTTTGACTTTTCTCAAATTTACACTGTGCTCCCTTGGCTACTGTGAAGCCTTTGATGAAGAAAACATTGTCAGCAGCCTTGATTTCAGCCATGGATCCAGCCCTTGAAGAGTTGCTCAGTAGCTGTGTCTCGTGCAGCAACTGTCCTCACCGAAGAAATAAAACAGGCAGCAGCAGCTAATTTACAAACAACTTCAAAAGTGCCCAGGAGACTGTGACAGGGAAGTAAAGCATCTGTAAGTAGCTATGACTTCAGCCATGGATCCCGACCTTGAAGCTTTGCCCACTAGTTGGGTCTTGTGCAGCAACTGTCCACAGCTTAGAAACAAACAGGCAGCAGCTGAGGAGCTTCTTCTCTAGACAGACAGAACAGCTGAACAGCGAGACACGATGGTTGCCCAGCAACCTGCCTCCACAAGAAACTAACATGGAATTCACGCATCATTCACAAACCAAAAAGCATTATTGACAAATTACTACCAAGCTGGCTGAACATCAAAAGCTCTGACAGGGACTGCAACCCACAGTTTCAAGAAAATTAAAGACTATGGATGAACACCAAAGATGCTGGCAAAGACTATGATGTGTACTTGACACATAATTGTCAAACCCATTATGAGCCATATCAAACTGCTTTGCGAGCTACATGTAACAAGCGAGCTGAAGTTGGCCACCCCTGGACTAGAGGCAGCAAGCAACATGACAGAGGACTGTCTAACAATGAAAAAACTATGATACTATATTGGTTTGCGCTGAAGGTAAACATAAAAACTAACTAGGGAGCATGTCAGTGTAGTGCCCAAGGTTGAGGCCCTACAGTAGTGCCTATGGGACCCAGCAAACCCTCAGAAATTGTTGGAAGTGTAACAATATACCCCAGCCCCAAGACACAGTATAAGCTGGCAGAGAAAAATAGAAATATAGCAGCCATCAATTATAGAGACCCCAGGGTACAGTGTGGGGCTCGGGGACCACTTGCTAAATATAAAGAGGGCTAGTGACCCAGTGGAGTCCACTGTCAGTTCCTTCTATGGGCCCTAGCTACAGGGATTTAAACATTTTTTCTCTTCTCTTTTGTTGTCCCTTGCTGCCTGCTCTTCACAGACCCCCACCGGGCAGACAGCACAAGGGCATGGAACCCGTGCACTGGTACTGCTGTTCGTGCCAAGTACATGGGCATTTTTTTAAAAGCTGGAAGCAGTTGTGGCTTGAGGCCAAGGTTTGAGCACTGGGATTGCGAGGAGAGAAAAGAGAACCATTAAGAAATTTTGGACAAGCTGAGGACGAAGCAGCATGTGAGAGGGGTGGTTACCCAAGGTTGACTTACTTGGTTGGTTGAAGCCGGGTCCATCAGCTCTGCTAGTATGTCTCCTCTAGTTGGTCCTTAGGATAAGAGTACAGTCCAGTTCAGTGGTTCCTCCCAGATCCAGAAAGCAGCAGCAGTCCAGTCCGTCCAGAAGCCACAGTCAGTTGGCCACAGTGAGGGCTCTGTTTGGCCCCATTTGTTATTTTTATTATGTTTAAAAGTATCTCCAGTTCCTCATTGGTGGCGAGATAGGCATGGGCGGCTCTACACCAGAGCCCGCCAGGGCACGTGTCCTGGTAAAAAAATGCTGTGCCCCAGTTGGTGCCCCATATGGTGCAGAGCTTCCCCCATAGTAATAACGTATTAGTGCCCTGGCTGCCATCTGTTGTGCACCAGCTGTGCCCCGGTAACCATTTGTGGCTAGAGCCGCTACTGGAGATAGGGCCATGGTAGTGAGAAGAGGGAAGAGAGAGTGAGAAGCACCAGAATGAGGCTGCAGTGGTGCAAGCAACAGCATCAGGCAGAGCAGCCACGTTCTGCCTCTGGAACCACTTGTCATGCCTTCCTTCAGCCCAGAGTCATGGCAGAGCTGCCAGACCATTCACCCACAGCTTCTTCACCCTGGGTCAGAGCGGTGAGTTGGCAGCAGCACTGATGGGCAGGTGCTGACCACTAAAACTTTCAGTTTTTGTTAATTAAAGTGCCGGATGGTGCAGGGGTGGGCAGGGTCCCAGACCAGAGAGACTACCTACAGGGAGAAGCAACAGGACAGAAGCCTCAGCTCTTGGAAGAAAAAATGAAGGAGCAGAAAGGGGGCATAGCAGTGGGCAGGGCAGCCACAGTACAGTAAATAAAGTTTTTTTTCCCCTTTCTTTCAGTAAAGCTTGCAAAGCAGCACTAAGCCAAGCAGTCATGACCTCTCAGAAGGGTGGGTATTCCCCCACCTCAGGACCACCCACAGAGGCAGCTGATGGCTAGTTCCACAGCCGTGGAATCTGACCCAGCAGGGCCTTAGTGGAGACACTGGCCATAGGGTGGGATGACTAGAACCCCGTAATAGCCAGTCCAGTGGGGTTGGGCATTATAACTAATACTGCAGAGCAAGTGGTTTATGAGCTGTATTTTAAGTGACAGTGTTCCTAATTGCAAAATGAACTGTCCAACCTGTGTGCTGCTCCAATTGCAAAACAAACTTCTAAACCTGTGTTGTGCCCTAACTGCAAAATGAACTGCTAAACCTGTGTGGTGCCCCAAATTCAAAATGAAATGCTGAACCAGTGTTGTGCCCCAAATTCAAAATGAAATGCTGAACCTGTGTTGTGCCCTATTTGCAAAACAAACTGCAAAACCTGTGTGGTGTCCTAACTGCAAAGTAAACTGCTAAACCTGTTTGGTGTCCCAACTGCAAAATGAACCGCTGGACCTCTGTTGTGCCTTATTTGCAAAACAAACTGCTGAACCTGTGTGGTGCCTAACTGCAGAATGAACTGCTGAACCTGTGTTGTGCCTTATTTGCAAGATGAACTGCGAGATCAGTGGTGTTCCCTAATTGCAAAACAAACTGCCAAACCTGTGTTGTGTCCCAACTGCAAAATGAACTGCTGAACCTGTGTTGTGCTCTGTTTGCAAAATGAATTGTCTAAACCTGTGTGGCATCTTGTTCATCCTAAAATATCAGCTTAAAGTGTCTGGTACCTGAACTGACTACATAACAGCACGGTACCTACTCATATTGAGTGCCTTAATTTCAGTACCTGACCTTGTATCACTCCAAGCTTGACAACTATGTTTCTGCTGCACAGCAATCAGATGCCATCTTTAATTATTTATGCCTAAGTGTCACACCAGTCACAGAGTGTTCTTGTTCCTCAGCTAGTGGCACCCAATACCTGTTGAACCACAGTTTGTTAGGTGACCCAGCTAGAGTTAATGGTTAGTCAGGACAGACCCCTCCAGTAACTCAGTCAAACTATGTCTCTGCCCTGTTAAGGAAGTGAAGGAAGTCTAGGAGCGTCACCGGCTCAATATTTAAGGACACCAACACACAGTGGGATGAGATATTTCTTGTTGCAGGAATGACAAAAGCAGGCCAGAACCAGGAGCGAAGAAAGTGACCATATCTAGGAGAAATGAAAGTGGCCCGATCCAGGAGAGATGAAAGCTCAAGAAACTGGATTACAAATTTTGTGTGTTCAGCATGACCCTGTTTGGTGGTCTGTCAGGACTTTCTCACTGATGTACAGAGGGTCTTGTGAAGGAAGACAGTTGTTCTCTATTGATCAATAGTCTGCCATAACACATCTACTGATACAAAAGTCTTGAAGTCCCTTTGGCCTAATGATCTGACACGGCCTTCCGAGGCAGTTACATTTACAAACCAGGGAACAATGTGCACCCTCTGGTGGCCCCCACTTTTCAAAATAAAGTTCTTCCAACCCCTCCTGGGGGTGCATTTCTTCAGTTTGTTCTGATGCACTTATCCCTGGAAATTCCACTCTTGTATGCACTTAACTATTTGTTGAGTCCACCTGCACATCACCATTCTCAACTTCATCAAAGGTTAACCAGACTACTAACTTGGGTTACCCCTGGTCATGGTCATAAAGTGTTAGAATTCTTACATCTGTCTAAGAATTTAGCAATTTTGAGTTTTAGAAGTCTTGCAATTTTTTTAATAGTACAGCAATTATTTAGAGTTTTAGACTTCTTGAAATCGTCTCATAGGCTCCTATAGTGACAGTCATACCAGTGGCTCAGTTTCTTTGTGTTTTGACATGACACTTGCACCCCCCTTCCTTTAATAAAATCTTCTAATTGTATGTGAAGTCATACATGCCTGTCTTTGCAAGTCAGACGACCAGGTCTGAGTGAACGCAACTGAATTTGTAGACTAGTCCATTTGGCAGTGGCATGAGATGTGAGCCCAAAGCATCAGGTTATCACAAGACATGTAATTTCAAAGTGGAATGACAGATTAACAATGCAGTACAAAGGTTGGCAAGAGGCCCACAGTCATTAAATAGATACTCACTGAGCAAAGCAGAGTAGCATCTAGGTTGGGAAGAAGCTGGCCAGCCAAATGGCTGACTCCCAAGCAGATTCTTTAAGGATGATGTCCTTTGTGCTTGGTCCTTAGTGCTCCAGACTGATGGCTACAATATGTATAATTGTAGCCATGCCCTCATATTCCTGCAGACTCCCACCTGGCTGGGGGCTCCAGGAAGGAAAGACTGCTTTCAGGCTTTGTCCGATGGCTGTTTGGGTGATAATGAGGGGAGGGGGGAAATGGCTAAATCCTTGCCCTCTTGACCCCTTTGTGACTCCAGGTAGCATTTCAGCGGGTCTGTGGAGGATGGAAATGGAGTTCAGAAGTCCAAAAAAGAGCAGGCTGCCTGTAGCCATGCTCCCTCATCCCTGCAGGCCCCCAATTGTTGTAGGCTCCAGAGAGGAATACCTTCTTTCAGGCTTTGTCTGACTGTTGTTTAGGCAATCGTGGGGTGGAGGTAACATGGTGACTGAATCCTTACCCTCCCAGCCCCTTTGTGACTCCAGGTCATGCTCCAGTGACTCTGTGGAGAACAGAAATGAAGTTTAGAAGTTGAAAAACTGTGGGCTGCTTCAAGTCACACCCCCACATCTCTGAAGGCCCCTGATTAGCTGTGGGTGCCAGGGAGGAAAGGCTGCTTACAGGCTTTGTCCAACAGTTGTTCAGGAGATCCTGAGGAGTGATGGTAAGATGCTGGTTAAATCCTTACCCTCCCGACCCCTTTGGTGCCAGGTGACATTTGAGTGGGAAATGACACCTGTCATGTTTAGAAGGAGGGATCATAAAATGACTATGTTGAAAATCTGGGGTCTAAATGCCACAAAATAACAAAGTTATGAAGAAATGCTGATTTTTTTTTTAATGTTTACTCACAACATTGCAAAATGTGCAGATTTTGGCCACCAATTTTCAACATGGCGTGCTAATTACCCCACCTCATGAACATGACAGGTGTCATTTTTTCAAATCTCCTTCAAAACATGTTTTTGCATTTGCTCCATGAAGTCACCTTCTGGATTTAAAAAATTCTGCCTGCCATGATCATAAGGCGGGGTCAAAAAAAGGAACTGCAGAAAATGTGGGTTAAAATGTCAAAATGCAACAAAGTTAAGAGGAAACATTGAATGTTTAAGGCTTACTCATAACGTTGTGATTTTCGCAGATTTTGACCCAAATGTGCACATTGCCCTTTTGTGTACCACACCTGAGGAACATGGCAGTTGTTATTTTTCAAATCCCCTTTGAAATGTGTTTTTGCAATCTTCTGTAAAACCACCTTTCAGACAAGAGTTTAAAAAATCCACCTTCCTTGGTAATAACATAGGGTTATAAAAAGAGCATGTTGAAAATTTGGGGTCAAAATGTGAAAAACAAAGTTTTGAAGAAACACTGAATTGTTCCAATATGTACTCATAACTTTTGGCCCCTAATGTTCAAAATATCCCTTCTATTACCCAACCTCATGAAGTGCCAGGTGTCATTTTTCAAATTCCCTCATCTTTGGGATGGAATTTCATAAATTCTTGTCAAAAGGTTTTGATCAAAATGTCAGATCATAAAAAGACTATGTTGGAAATTTGGGATGAAAATGAGGGAGTCCAACGGAAATTAGATATTGCCTGTTATCTGGCCTATTGGGGTAAATACCATCTAAATGTGTAAAAATGGGTAAAAGCAGGACACTACTGAAAATAAGACACTGCGTCTCATCTGGTCTATCCTGGGTAAATATATATCAAAAATGTGTAAAGGCAGGACCCCAATACAACAGAGCCCCACTAAACAGTGCATCTGTGCTGCTCTATTCTGGGAAAATACACTGTAAAAGCTGGATGCCACTGAAAATGTAACTTGCCTTTCAGTTGGGCTATCCTGGGTGGGTACGTAAATAAGGCTTTATTTCTTAAGCACTCTTTTCCTGGGGCTCAGGGTGCTGTACAAGATACAGGCAGAATAAAATAAAATTATAAATTAAAAGCATATAAAATACAGCATCAACAGTTGGACAGCTAATATTAATAAGAGGAAGAAGATTGTGAAATCCCAAATGCTTCTCTGCAAAGATGTGCCTTCAGACCCCGTTTGAAAGCTTCCACCAAGTGGGCCTCCCTCAAGAACCATGGGAGCAAGTTCCACAGGACTGGTGCCACAACCTCAAAGGAACGATCACCAGAGGTTTTGAGCCGCAAACTGGGAACCGCTAGGAGGCTCTCCTCGGCAGAGCAGAGAGAGTGCAGGGCAGGTAGGAGTCAGGTGGTCACGCAGGTAGCCTGGACCCATTCCTGATAGGGCCTTATAGGTGAGTAGACCCACGTTGAAGGGGATCTTCCACCTCAATGGCAGCCAGTGCAGATCGTGCAAGACCAGGGTCACATGACAGGACCTTGGCAGGACCATCAGCAATCTGGCCGCCAGATTCTGCACCAGCTGCTGGTAGCACATGACCTCTCCAGTGACCCTGAGATACACAGCATTGCAGTAGTCAAGTCTGGCAAATACGTTGTAAAAATGGGTGAAAGTAGCGCCCCATCGAAAACAAGATATTGTATCTCGGCTGTGCTGTCCTGGGTAAATACTGTGCAAAAATTAAGAAAAGCAGGATCCCCACTGAAAACAAGACAGCATCTAAGCTGCGCCATCCTGGGCAAATACAGTATAAAAATGCGTCAAAGCAGGACCCCACTGAAAATGAGATACTGCAGCTAGGATGATCTGTTCCAGACAAATACATTATAAAAGCAGGCCCATACTAAAAATATTGCACCTCTACTGTCCTGGGTAAATTAAGTATAAAACTGTTTAAAATTAGGACCCCACTGCAAATGACATAATACATCTCTTCTGGTCTATCTTGGGTAAATATATAGTAAAAATGTGTTCACACATGACCCAGCACAAAAGCATACAAGCAAACACTTGGCATTGACAAATGCTAGTTTTGACTCGATACTCTGTCCTTTCTCAGCCAGCATGTCTACTTGTACCATAGGGATGGACCTCTCTATGTCTGCCAAGGTCTCTGTTTCCCCTGTATTCTAGCAATATCTGTGACTGGCGATTCTCAATCGATATCTGTTGGTGTACCCTCAAACCCTGATCCCAGCACATTTCCCTTAGTGACTTTAATTTCTATCTCCCTGCAGCTTTCCCAAACTATGTCTTAGTTTTTTTCCTGGCCCCACACTCTTAGGGAGTACATCATAGATTTTCAAGCTCAGTGTCTGCTGGGGAAAGACAATTGGGGCTTAGGCCTTTCTTACAGCCACCAACTAACTCTCCATCTGATGTGACCCAAGTTGGGGTCTGCTTGATTAAAACCACATTCAGCCATGTGTGCTCTGTCATGGCCAGTGGCCGGACCCACATGGATCTCTTCTCCTGTGGGTCAGGTCAACAGCACTGCTGTATAGGAACTTGACCTCCACAGCCCCTCTATATACCCTGGAGATGAATCTCCAACCTTGTCTGGTTGCTCTCTTCTCTCCCACAGTCTAGCCTGACATCTTCAGGTGCTTTGTCGCTGCATGGGCCATATTCTGGGATCTTCCACCTATACACCAGGGTCTCCCTCAATGTCTTCAAGGGAACTCTCCACAGGCCAACTGGCCATCAGGTTGTTTTCCTTGAGCGGAAACCTCACTGGGGTTCCTGCACTCTCCCATTAGTCCTACTACATACTTTTCTTCTATGGACGATGCATGGAAAATGCCCCCAAATCCTAGGTTCCAAGGATTCATTCCCACACCACCCAGGAAGGCTACCAGGGTCTACGGTGAAACAGTCTCCACCATCAAAACATTGAGGCATCTGGAACCTTGGCAACCCATGGAGCCCCCAAATGGTGAAGGGTGGGCAGGGAGATCAGAGGGCAGTAACAGGCCCTCCAGACCCTGAGGGCAACAAAGCCCAGAGGAAGCCTCACCTCCTTCTTCCAATTTCACTTTTGTCCAGGAGCTGACCTAACCAACTCCAACAAACTCCTTCCCCTAGCCAACCAGGTGATGATGCCAGAGTGATAGTCTCCGCTGGCACATCTCAGAGAACAACCGCCTCCCTCTGCTGTAAGGGGGGGGGGGGTTGTTAAATATACATCCCAACATTCTTCACTTATCCATATGCCTTGCTGCACTGAGAAGTGAACTTCAGGGTGTCACTGATGACATCCCCCACCCAAGTCACCTTCCTCTGTAGTATGTCTCACCCTCCGCCTGTCAATCCAGTAATCCATTTCTGACTTTCTTTCCCTTGGGTACAATACCTTGCACTTCTTGGCACAGAACATCAGCTGCCAGATACTAAACCACTTTTCCAATCTTTCCTCATCCTGTTGAATATTAGCAATCCCCTCAGCACTGTCTATTCTGTTGCACAGTTGAGTGCTATCTGCAAAGACACCTATTCCCTCGTCCCATATTTCTTATGCATATACAGTATTAAGGAAAATACATCCCAGGGTGGACCTGAGGGACCCTACTTGTGATGTCCTTGATTCCAGAGAATTTGTTTTACTTTACATACTTGTGCCAGCACCTCACACTTCCATTTTGTTCTGTGTTTAGGATTGTAACCCTATATTTAAATATGGTCTGCTAATGCTTTACAGATCTGTAAATCTATTTCTATTTTCTATTTTGTGTGTACTGTTGCACCACTTTGATTACATGAATTTCAAACATGGGGGCCTAATTTTCAGTTCCAAAACAGTGGGTAAGAGTTCTTGTTTCTATAGCATGAGTTCAAATGAATTGCACCTGTAAATGCCAAACACTAAAGTGTTTGCAGATCACCAAAGCATTTACATCAGATCTTGATAAGAAGTGCAATTCAGTTGAAAATATGGTCATCTATATGCAAATGGATGAAAAATCTCCTTCAGCTGGTGCAAATGCTATACACACAGCCAAGCTGCACTCTCATGTAATCCTCCCTCACCCACAAGGTGTGTAACTAAGCTAGGGCACAGGTAGAAATGTCTTTAAACTACTGGATGGATAGGGCCTGAATGTGAATATTCTGGGGGACCAGTTGGTTGTGCAGTGCCTTCACTAATAAGGATCCTTCTAACAAAGGTTACCAGGGGGCTTCATCATAATAAATAACTGAGCTCACCCACACTGGCAGGAACCCCAAGTAATGTGTTCACACTGCCACTTATCACTTTAAGCATGCACTCTATAATATAGTTACTAAGTGTGGATAGTGAACTGAATCCACATAGAACGTTTAGTTACTTACTTACTGGTAACAGCAGATTTTCGAGAGAATCTCATCCATGAAGTCTCACATATTGAACTGTAAGCCTTCAGCATCGGGACTTACTTACTTGGTATTACTTGGTATGAAAGAACAGAAGAAGGCCAGAGCCCATCGAGACTGTTCCCCACACTGTGTGGGACATCATTTATCTATTATCCCTCAACCAAACATCTAATTTGTTTTTAAAGACAGTGGCACTAGTTGCCTCTACCAATTCTTTTGTCAAGGTGTTCCATTCAATGAATGCTCCTATTGGAAAAATGTTTCCCCTTTTGCTGGTTTTATAAGTTTTTACTTCAAGCTGTTTATTATGCAGTCTCAGAACATGTCTCCTTTTGGAGAATGTTAGACCACATTTTTCCATTAGATCTGGTGAATTTATTAAATTAATAACCATAAGCATATCACCTCTTAATCTTCTAGTTTGAAGAAAGAAAAGACCAGTATCTTTTAATCTGTTCTGATAATCCAAGTTTGTTAATCTTGGAATCATTTTAGTTACTCTCCTTCGAACCTCTTCAAGAATTGCTATGTCTTTTTTTTGGTTTGGATTCCAGAAAGGGGAGCCATAGTCTAGATACAGTCTAATGTATGCCCTATACAATGGAATAAGGCATTGTTCAGTGCGATTAACAAAAGTGCGTTTTATTTGCTTCTAAAGTCTGTTGGTCATGCAAGCAGTTCTAACACAGTGATCATTTGATGTAAGTTTATTATTGACGTATATCCCTAAATCTTTTTCACAATTTGATGAGTGAAGTGGTAGTCCATTTATATAATATATAGTTATTGGATTATTTACACCGAAATGCACTACTAAACATTTGTCTTGATTAAACTGCATATGATTTTCATTTGCCCAAAGTGTTAATTTTTCCAAATCCTTCTTTAATGCAGAAATATTTTTTTGATTATTAACCTTGCTCCCCAATTTAGTATTGTCTGCAAATTAAACCATGAAGTTATTTGGCCCTGTTTGTAAATCACTGATAAAGAGATTAAACAATGTTGGTCCCAAGACCGACCCCTGTGGTACACCACTTGTCACACTTCCCGAATCAGACGAGATATCATTAATTCTGACTCTCTGAGAATGAATTGTCAACCAGTTTAAACTCCAGTTGACAATATCAGGTGACAAACCTAGATTGTGCATTTTAGTAATGAGCTTTTCATGTGAGACTTTATCGAAAGCTCTACTAAAGTCCAAAAGAATTACATCAGTAGGGATACCCACATCTAGTAAAGTACTTTATATTATTGTAAAAAGATATCAGATTGGTGGTGCAGGAATACTTGGGAGTAAACCCATGCTGATTTGAATCATAAATTCCTAATTTTTTACAATCTTGATCTATTAGAGACTTCATTACTCATTCTATTAATTTACCAGCCACTGAGGTCAGGCTAATTGGACGATAATTTTGCACAGAACCTCTATTGCCTTTTTTAAATATGGGAGTAACTATTGCTGAACGCCAGTCATTTGGTACAATGCTTTCTTGTAAGGAGATTTGTTGAAGATAATTGACAAAGGTATAGAAATATTTATAGAGGTTTCGATCAGAAACCATGGATGAATACAGTCTGGGCCTGGACTAGTATTTTTTTTTTAGTTTTTTTTGATAGGCTGTATAATGTCAGTTGGATAGAATCTATGATAATCTACGTGGTGAACTTTAAATGTACTAATAGGTGATTTTTGAGAGAAGACAGAACAAAAGTACTTATTAAAGAGATTTGAAGTTTCTATATCAGATAGAGAAGAGCCATTGGTTATAATGGGACCAATGGTCCTTGATACACCTATTTTACTATTTATATAGGAGAAAAGAGATTTGTGACAGTCTTTTGTGTGAGCTAGTTTAAATTCTAGCTTATTTTTTGCCAATTTAATAGAATTTTTTTACGTTTTTCACAGATAATCTGTATTTATGTAATAGAGTAGTTTTAAATGAAACAGAACTATTCTTAAGTTTCCTAAAAAGTTTAATTTTTATTTTAATGTGATTTTTAAATGTCTTGTTGAACCAAGGGGGAATTTCTCCTTTATTATTAAATTTCCACTTAGATGGAATAAAGGTATTTTCCAAATAATGTACAATGTTTTTAAAAAAGTCCCAAGCTTGTTGTGTTGTACAATTAAGAAGATTAGATTCCCAGTTTATGTTTTGTAAGTATTCATTGATGTTAGAAAAATTTGCTTTACTATAATTTTTTGTACAGTATAACTTCCTTTGTGTAGTTTTAAACTGTTGAATTTCAAAAAGAATAGATGAATGATCACTGGTCACAAGTGGATCCCAAATTTGTAAATTGCTAATTTGTTGCTCTATGTTAGTAAATAATAGATCCAAAATATTAGGACCTCGAGTGGGTTCAGTAACAAGTTGTTGTAATCCAGTACTAACTACCACATCTATTAGTCCTTTCTCGGCATAGGACTGTCCTGAGAATGAGTCCCAGTTAATATGAGGGAGGTTAAAGTCACCAAATATTACAGTATCTTTAGATTCTGAAAAATGTGTAATTTCTTTAAACATATCAGTTGTGTAATCTGAATTTGCAGATGGAGGTCAATAGATGTTACCAATAGTTATATGACTGCTCCTTCAATAAGATTTTAACCCATATACTTTCCAAAGGAAAGGGAGAACACACTTCAAAGGAAGGAATATCATTTCGTATGTACATACAAACTCCGCTGTCTTGTTTATCTAGAAACTCAGAAACTTTTGCCTAGCTGGGGCTGCTCATTTGACGTACACATCGGCACAGACCCTACAACACAGGCTGCTCTATCCTCCTTAGTTTGCCATTGAAGACAAGCTCAGAGTTGTACTATACAAGCAGAAACAGAAGACCAACACTCTGACCAAGCCAACAGGAGAGGCCGTGGTATCAGAAACAAACCCCCATCAAAGAGTACAAAAGAGAGAAGACCAAGCATGTAGGAACTGGCATAACATCAAGAATATCTCAGCTGAAATTACAGAAGGGGTAGATGGGTGAGAAAGCTATGGCTCTGTAGAGGATATTCTCCCAAAAATGTAGTTTTACTGGTAGAGAACTAAACTATCATCTTTGAGGACACCTCCCGCCTAAGAGCCATACATATTAAATTCTCAAGCAGTTTAGCACTGCAAATTGTGAGGAAGGTTAAGCACAGCAGCCAGCTCGCTTAGACAGTAGGGCAGAGGATGGCAAGGTCAAAAGTCGGCCCATCTACAGGAGATCAAATCCAAACTGTGTTTAGTGAAAATGTGGATCTTACTTCATGTGGTGGTGGAGCACATCAGCTGCTGAAACAGAATGGAAGAAAGCCACACACGTGGCCATACTCCAGTGGCATGTCCACAGACAGGACCAGGATGGGCTTTCCCATACTTCTGGTAACAAAAGAATATGCAGGATGCCAACCATTTGAAAAAGCACTGCTTAGAAACAGGGGTGACCGGCATTCTGGTGGGAACAAAAGGTCATAAAGCTTTCTTACAGTTCTGTGTGCAGTTCAAATAGAAGCATAATGCTCTATGAACATTCAGGGAATGCAGGATGACTTCTCCAGCATTCCAAAGGGATGGAAAAGAGATACGGAAGTGGACATATAGGATAGTGTATAGGAGCCCATACACAACCACGCTATTCTAATACCGAGTGGTTTCCATGATGACAAGGACCTCGACAGCAAAGCTCGAGAGGTCCCTGTTGTCATGGAAACCACAAGGTATTAGAATAGTGGGTTGTATACTGGGGCTCCCATACAGTTTTCTGTATAGTAGTATTAGAATAGTGGGTTGTGTACTGGGGCTCCCATACAGTTTTCTGTATAGTGTATGACTTCCAAAAACGCATGCCCCCTTACTTTTTCTTGCTTCTGTAGTCCTCAGGGAACTGCACTCCTTGTCTATCTGCCCACCGGTCCTCTAGCATGCAACTCAACCACCCCCTGTCCTATGAACAGTGCTGCTGGGCACAGTTGCATTGTGATGTAGCTACTAATGCAAAATGAAAAGTCATTCTGCGTTAGTAGCTAAGTCACTACTGCAGCAGAACAACTTTTTTGAGTATATGGATTTCCATACACAATAACGTTCGGCCGTACACTATAGTCTGGTTCAGGGTGAACTCAGAAACCACTTTAGAAAAGAAGCAACGATGGGTGCAGAGGGAGACCTTTTTCTATTGAAAAAACAAGATGGAGTGTCTGTAACTAAGGCCTGTAGGCCAGAAACTCTGACCTGAGGTGATGGCCACCAGGGTTTCCAGTAAAAGAAACCAAGTATACAGGTAGCAGCTGGTTTGAAAGAAGCTGGCATAAGGAACTCCAGAATCAAATTAGAATACAAGAAAGAAACCAGTCTATGCATGAAAGTGCAGAAGCCCTTTAAGGAACCTGTGGGGCGCCTTAAGTTGAACAACCATTTTGCCTTTGGAAAGGGCAAGAAAGAAAGAAATGGTCACAAGATGCACCTTCAGAGAAGAGTACTGTAGGCCAGAGACCAATAAGGACAGGAGGTAATCCAAAACATGCCAGACTCGACAGGAAAAAGGATCCAATGAGCAACAGGCACAAAATATACTGCAACTTTTCCATTTCAGAGAGTAAGAGAGGGCTTCCTAGTCACAAAAATTACAAAGGAAACTACCAAGAAGACCCAAAAGCAGGACAGTTTCATGTCCACAGGAGCTAGGCATGAAGTTGCAGTGGCAGAGAATTAAGCTGCAACAGACTGCCCTGGTCCTATGTAAGGAACCTTGCTTGTACAGTAAGTGGATTCAGCCACTGGTTTTCCCACAGCAGTAGGCCACCTCCACCAACCACCTGACAGCATCCTAGAAGACAAGCAATCCTCACTAGTGCACCAGTAGCCCAAAAATCCTCACTGGGAGCTTCCGTAGTCCTGATTGTGTACACAGGTCACTGAAGTTGCAGGTCTGTTTGTTGGTAAGCAATGCAGTACCAGTAGTTGAACAATGCTGGGCAACACAGTTAATAATTAAAATAAAAGCAACAGTATTTGTACAAAACTGGTGCAAAATCAGGGACATTTTCTTCTCCTCTCTTTGCCCTCCATATCATCCCACTCCTCCTCCTCACCCACTCGATCCTCTGCAACCCCTTTTCTTGCTCTCTTATCTCACCAGCTGCTGCACAAGCTGCTCTTTTCACTCTCAACCCAGCTAAAGGTAACAACTTGTCCTAGACCCCAACTGTCTCCGTCTGGCTGCTCCATTGCAGTCACATTTCCAACCTCCTATACCTTTCTCCTCTGTGTGTCCCCACCACATGAAAAATGTTAGAATTCTCCTCTCACACAGGGTGGTGACCCTACTTCTCGAGGCAACTACCGCCCCATCTCTTCAACCCTTCCCCCATTCAAGCTTCATGAGAACATAGCACCTTCTTTCTTAGCCCCTTTCAGTGAGGCTTCAGAAAAACTCACTCCGCTGTTTCCTCCTTCAGTATCACCCACTATATCCAGAAGGGGATGGATCAGGGACTTCTGACCTCTGCAGATGTTGACAATCTGGCAAAAGCCTTTGACACAGTGGCCCACCCCATTTCTGTCCAAGTTCACTGACGCAGGCCTCTGGGACCTTACAGTCATCTGGTCCTGCTCCTATCTAGCTGACAGAAAACAGCCTGTTAGTATAGATAACTCCTTCTCTCCACCTCTCCCAGTGGCCTCTGGTATCCCACACGGCTGTTTAAGACCCCTATTATTCTCTAATTTTCTTAATGGTGTCCTGCAACCCTGCTCATCTGCACACATCTACATGTACACAGATGACATAATGATCTTCCTCAGTGGTTCCTCTGTCCCAGACCTGGAAACTGATCATGGGTAGGGAGGATGGGAGGATGAGGAGGAGTGGTGGTGGTGGTGGTTGGGGGGCAGGAACAGTAGCTCAAGCTGTGGACCCTGCAATATGAGCAGACGAGATAGACCAAATGGCCTTCTTCTGCTGGCCTCTTCATATGTTTGTATGACCTTTAGTGGGACTATAACAAAGTACAACATTGGTTCCGCGCTAACAAGCTCTCCCTGAATGCTAAAAACTGTCTCAGTGACCTTTGGAAGCAGACAGCAGCTTATGACGGTCCCATTCACCCCATATACAAGACTTTGGAAGGCCCTCTACTGAAGGTAGTCCCCTTTTTCAAGTACGTGGGATACCTTAACTTCATCAGAAATGTCAACATCATACACTCTGTATTTCTCTCCAAACTGTGTGCACTGTACAAGAACAAATGCTGAGAATGCATCCCAGATTGTTGTGAGATTGTTCTTAAAATGATCCTCCTGACATTTGACACTGGTAATATAATACATGGTGCCACCTCCAAATCCACCCCACCCTGGCTGGATTCCCTTTTCCATTCTTTCTGTTGTTTTGCCTTAGGCTGTCCGCCCCACCTCCATTCCATACCTGCCACTGTCTCTCTAGTCCTAACTTTCATTTCCTTCCCTTGTTGACAGGTGCCTCTATCACTCTGCTTCCCTCATAGCCAAGTTCTGTTTTTCCCTGTTCCCCTGCTATTTCTCCTCCCTCCTCCCTCCTCTCCCCTCCAATCCTACTCCCTCAGGAACTTTGACTCTCAGTCCTTTCTTCAGTACTTATGCTGAGCAGGCCTTCTTCTCTTACAGACACCTTTCTCTCTGGAACAACCTCCCAGTTTCACTTCACTCAGTCACATTTCCTCTCTCTAAAACCCGTGCTCTGCTCCACGCAGTCCCTTCTTTCTCCTGTCCATACCATGTCTTCACCAATGTAGGTAATGGCTGTTTAGCCAGTTCTGCTTCTGGCTGTCCTCAGTGACGGTCTATTTTGTTACGCACCTTTTCAGCTACAATAAGTGCATAGCAGCTAGTGACACTGCTGTAAATGTACTACACTGTCATTCACAAATCCACATTGTGTAATTTTGTTCAGCTATAGAAACAGATATTGTCGGCAGATAAGGACCTCCATGCTCATTCAGTCTGCCCATAAGCCCTCCCCTAGTTGCAGCCTCTGTCCTTACTTGATCAATGGCTTTCTCCTCACCTTCCCACTTCTAGGGTTCCCTTTTGCCTGTCCCATGCATGTTTAAATCCCTCTACTGTGTTTGAACCACCACCTCCTGTGGCAGACTATTCCATGTGTCCACCACACTCTCCGTGAAGAAAAACATCCTCACATTTCCCCTCAACCTGCCTCCTTCCAATTTCATATTATTCCCTCTTGTTCTTGTACTCCTCTTGTATTGGAAGATGTCACCCCCCTGTACCTTGTTTAAACCTTTAAGGTGCTTGAATGTTTCTATCATGTCACCCCAATCCCTCCTCCAGCAAGTACATATTGAGGTCCTTTAATCTTTCCTCAAATGTTTTCTGGTGCAAGCCCTGTAACATCTTTGTTGCCCTTCTCTGGACCACCTTCACCCTGTCAATGTCCTAATGAAGATGTGGCCTCCAGAACTGCACACAGTACTCCAGGTGAGGCCTCACCAATGTTTTATACAGTGGCATCATCACCTCCCTCCGTCTGCTAGTGATACCTCGGCCTACGCACCCCAGTGTGCTACTGGCCCTCCCTGCAGCCTTTGTACTCTGCTTAGACAACTTTAGATAGTCTGAAATGATAACCCCCTGATCTCTTTCTTTCTTGGTGACTGTCAACAACTCCCCCCAATCCTGTAGCTCACTCCAGGGTTCACTCATCCCAGGTGCATTACTTTGCACTTCTTTAAACTGAACCTCAACTGACAACACCTCGGACCATTTCTCAAGCTTTCCCAGGTCCCTCTTCATTTTCTCCACCCCTTGTGGAGTATCTATCCTGTTGCAGATCTTGGCTCCATCTGCAAACAGGCAGACCTTCACTGTGTCACTAATGAAGACATTAAACAGGACTGGCCCAAGGACTGATCCCTGAGGTACTCCACTGGTAACCCCCTCTCCCCAGTTTGGATTCCATTTACCACCACCCTCTGCCTCCTGTCTGTTAACCAGTTCCTAACCTAGTTTACCACCTTGTGGCCCATGCCCAGACTACCTAACTTGTTAACCAGCCTTTTGAGTGGGACGTGCCAAAGGCCTTGCTGAAGTTGAAGTAGGTGATGTCCACTGCTACTCCCCGATTTACCTCCGTCACCCAGTCAAACAATTCAATTAGATTCGTTTGACATGATGTTCCTGCTGTGAATCCATGTAGCTTCAGATCCTGGGCACCACTGGATTCCAAGTGTCCCACTATTCTTTCTTGAAGCAGTGTCTCCATGATCCTAGCCACCACTGAGGTTAGGCTGACTGTACTATAGTTCCCTTCCTCCTCCCTAATACTACTTTTGTGTAGAGGGACTACATGTGCCCTCCTCCAGTCCTCTGGAACCTCGGTGAACATGGCTGCCAGAGGCACTGCTAGCTCCCTTCTCAGCTCCTTTAATATCCTCAGGTGTATGCCATCTGCCCCCATTGCTTTGTCCACCTTCAGTTTTGTGAGCTCCTCTAGGACCATTTCCTCTGTGAATGGACCTGTGTGCACCCCTCCCCCTTCATATCTGCTGTCCAACTGTGGTCCCTAACCTTCCCCCTCTTCAGTGAATACTGAACAGAAGTATTTATTTAGTATTCCTACCTTTTTCAGGTCTCCCTCCTTACAGTCCCCTCTGATCCTAACTATCCCCACCCCAACTTTCCTTCTTTCACTGATGTACCTATAGAATGTCTTGTCCCCTTTCTTCACCATCTGTGCTAACCTTTCCTCGGTCTGTGCCTTTGCACTCTTAACAGCATTTCCTGCTTCCCTTAGAAACTTTAGGTACACCTCCCTGTCTTCCTTCCTTTGAGTCTCATTATGCTTCCTAAAGCCTGCTCTTTTCAACCTTACTTTGTCTGCCACCTTTTTCGAGAACCATAGTGGTTTCCTCCTTCTCTCACCTTTGTTTACCAACCTAATGCATTGGTTCGTTACCTCCTCTATGGCTCCTTTTAGGAGCTCCCACTGCTCCTCCATTATCCCGCCTACCTCCCTCCTCACTAGGGCTTCCTTGACACATCTCCCCACATAGAAACATAGATTTTGACGGCAGATAAGGACCGCTTGGCCCACCCAGTCTGCCCATTTCCCTATCTAATGGATAAGCTGCAGATCCTAGTTAACCAGCAGCCTACTTCTTCCTACCCCCACCCCATAGAATTGCCTTATGACTGTCCCATGCATGCTTGAATTCCACCACTGTTTTTGACTCCACAACCTCCTCCGGAAGGCCGTTCCATGCATCCACAACCCTCTCTGTGAAAAAATACTTCCTTAAATTACCTCTGAGCCACCCTCCATCTTCAAATTGTGCCCCTTGTTCTTGCACCTCTTTTTGAAGATGCTACCTCTTGGACTTTGTTGATTCCTTGAGGCACTTGAAGTTTCTATCATGTCCCCCCTCTCCCTCCTTTCCTAGAGGTTATACATATTAAGCTCCTTAAGTCTCTCTTCATATGTCTTCTGGGTGCAGACCCTGCACCATTTTAGTTGCCCTCCTCTGGACAGCTTCCATCCTGTCTATGTCTTTGCTGAGATGGGTCTCCAGAACTGCACACAGTACTCCAGATGGGGTCTCACCAACTGTCTGTACAGAGGATAATAACTTCCTGTTTTCTACTGGTGATGCCTCTCCTCTGCATCCCAATATCCCCCAGCCCTCCTTGCTGCCTCTCACATTGCTTGCCCAACTTTAGGTCATCTGATATGATACCCTAGGTCTCTTTCCATTTTGTTGTTGTTGGTATCTCACCCCCATTGTGTACTCTTCCCTGGGTCTTTGTTTCCCAGGCGCATTACCTTACTTCTTAGCATTGAATCTAAGCTGCCATACATTTGACCATTCCTCTAACCTTGCCAAGTCCCTTCTCATCCTTCCACCCCACCTTGTGCATCAACTCTGTTGCAGATCTTTGTGTCATCTGCAAAGAGACATACTTTTCCTTCGGTCCCTCTGCAATGTAGCTTATAAAGACATTGAAGAGGACGTCCATTACTGAACCCTCGGTACCCCACTAGTAACCCCCTTTCTTCAGAGTGGACTCCATTTACTATTACTCTCTGTGTCCTATTCTCCAGCCAATTCTTTACCCAGGCTGTCATCTTGGGACCCACTCCCAGGCTGGCTAACTTGTATATTAATCTTTTGTGTGGGACTATGTCAAATGCCTTCTAAAGTCTAGGTAGGCCATGTCCACAGCCCTCCCTGATCTACTACTTTGGTCACCCAGTCAAAGAAATCTATCAGATTTGTCTGGCAATGACCTTCCCGCTGTGAATCCATGTTGTCTTGGGTCCTGTGCCCCTCTGGCCTCTAGATACTCAACAATTCTTTCCTTCAGAAGTGATTCCATCATTTTCCCTACCACTGAGGTTAAACTAACGGGTCTGTAGTTTCCTGCTTCTGCCTTGCTCCCACTTTTGTGAAGGGGAATCACATCTGCCCTCCTCCAGTCCTCGGGTACCACCCCATCTTCCCATCATTTGTTAAAGAGGGTAGTCAGTGGTGTCACTAGTTCTACCCTAAGTTATTTTAGAATTCTGGGATGAATCCCATCAGGCTCCATTGCTTTGCCCACCTTCAGTTTTAAGAGTTCTTTCAGAACCCTTTCTTCTGTAAATGGGCTGGTATCAACTTCTGTATCCAGAGTGTTTCTACTGTTTGTTTTAGGTACCTCCCCCTCTTCCTTTGTAAATACTGAGCAAAAATATTTGTTTAGTATCTCTGCCTTTCACAGTCACCCTCTGCCCACCCTCCCCTTTATTAAGCCTCACTAACCCTCCCTTGGTCTTCCTTCACTCCCTGATGTACCTATAAAAGGTTTTATCCCCCTTCTTAACTGAGTTGGCTAACTTTTCCTCGGTTTGGGCCTTTGCTGTTCTGACTGCCTTCCCAGCTTCCTTTTGCTTTAACTGATACAGTTCTCTGTCCTGCTCCTTCTGTGATTCCTTGTACTTCCTGAATGCTTTCTTTTTCTCTTGAACCTTCACTGCCACTTCCTTTCAGAACCATAGTGGTTTCTTACATCGTTTCATTTGTTTATTTGCTTCACACAAAGGCTTGTTACCTCTGTGATGGCAGTTTTTTATATTCCCATTGTTCTTCCACCCTCCTTCCTGCCCATTTGCTAGTGCATTCCTTCAGCACTCACCCATTTTGCAAAGTCAGCCCTCCTAAAGTCCAGTACTTTTGCCTTTGTATGGCTTGACTCTATTGCTGTGTTTATTGTGAACCATACTGTTCGATGGTCGCTAGTTCCCAGATGGCTACCCACTTCAACATCTGTGATCCTCTCTTCATTTGAGAGAACCAGGTCTAAGATTGCTCCCTCTTGAGTGGGCTCCAATACTAGTTGTCTAAGGCATGTCCCCTGTAGGGCATCTAGAATAACCCCACTCTTGAAGTGGCTGCTGCAACTGCACTCAGTTAACATCTGGCATATTCAGATCACCATCAGCAATATCTCCCCTTTTTCTGCCATTCTAAGTATTCTTTCTATCATCCTTGTCCATTTCCTTTCCCTGAGGGAAGGGGTCTGTATACAACCCTATGCGGATTGTGGTGCCATTGCGGTCTCAAAATTTACCACAGTGCTTCTTCTCCTCCCTGTTTTCCCTTTTGTTCTGTTGCTTTGATTCCTTCCCTTGTGTAAAGAGCCTACTCCTCCTCTCTTTTACCCTCCTGTCCCTCCTGTAGACAGTGTATCCTGGTATGTTTACGTCCCAGTCATCATGGTTTTGTGTGTACCATGTTTCTGTGACTGCCACAATATCCAGATGTTCCTCCTCCATCAAGGCCACTAATTCAGAAAGCTTGTTACTCAGACTACGGGCACTGGTACTCATTGCTCTCCATTTTTTGATGGCTTTACCTTCTTTTGCAGCATCCCCCACTGACCTTTCTACCTCGGTCTTTTTCTCATTTAGTACCCTGTTTTGTAGGGAGAAGCTGGGATTTTCCTGCTGCTTATCAGTGCCTCCCTCCTTGACTAGTTTAAAAGCTTGCCAATGAAACATTTAAACCGATTGCTCAAAAGACTTGTTCCCCTCCTGGACAGATGCAGACCATCCTGCCAGTATAGGCTGGTGTCCCTCCAGGTGGAACCCCAGTCCCCAATGAAGCCAAACCCTGTGCTCACACCATTTTTCAACCATTCATTAAACTGCATGGTGCAAGTACCCTCGCCTCACTCATGCCATTGACAGGCAGCACCTCAGAGAAGGATATTTTGTGTGCTACTTGTCTTAGGCCCCTCCCCAATTCTACAAAGTCCTTCTGCACTGCTCTAATCTCATGATGAGCCAAGTCATTTGTCCCTAGGTGGACAATGATGTCCAGCTCAGACTCCCGTGCAGCTGTTCTCGTGATCTTGAGGATGCACTTCCTGTCTCTCCAAGCCATGGCACCAGACAGGCACCTTACTTCAGTTTTCCCTGCTTCCCCCAGTTCTATCCCCCTAATAATTGAGTCCCCCACCAGGAGCTGCTTCCTTTCCTTGTGGTGTCCTCTGCCTCCTTCCTGTGGGCCTCCCTTGTGACAGTTTTCCTCAGCCTCCTTAGTCTCCTCTGTGGGTGCATCCATAGGGGAGCTATGTGCCCCCAGAATGGTGTATGGATTGTGGTGTGGAACAACTGACTGGGTGTGCCTCTGTTCCACCATCCTCACCCTCCCTGAGCCCACTGTGGTCCAACAGCTGTGCTTTCTTTGCAACCTCTGAGGTAGTGGTGGTGGCTCTGGTGCTCCCTGATGGGGGAGGCTCCCTTCCTACCATCCAGTGTGGCCTGGGGGAAGGTTCCCTTACTACTGTCCAGTGTGGCCTGAAGATGGGCAACTTCCTCCCTCAGGGCAGAGAGTTGTCTGCAAATAGGGCAGCATCTCAGCCTCCAGAAAGACTCCCGGAAGACTGCTGCCCCACAGTCATTACTTTGCACTATTCCCCACATTTTATTTTGTGTGTGTGTGTGTGATTGGTTTGTTATATAGAAATATATATATTATACAATGTGTATGCTTATATTGTCAGTGCAGTGTGCTAGAGAGGATATGACAGTGATATGCACCTTGCACTCTTGAGGAAATGATGTCAGAACCCCAGGTATAAAGGAACTATTTCCAGGGTGGGTGGGGTGAGGGTGGGAAGGTTGGGCTAAACTGTGCCCTCACAAATCAATCAACTAAAAGCTCTGACTCACCGCTGCGATGAGTGCCTTCCTGTCAGCAAGATGCCCTACACAACGATTTGACAGAGAAAATACCCTGCTAATCAAACAGAGAAAAATCCACACATCCAAGTCAGACACAGGTAAACCTTCCCAGCCCCAAAACAGGCCTGGTGGTTTGTGCTCTGAAAGCAGTCAGCCCCCAAATAAGTCAGCTGTGCTTTAAACTCTTCCTGCACTGAAAATCTTAAGAATTGTAACAAACAAACGTAAACCTAGATCCACCTCCCTCTGTTGCTTGAAAGACTGTCTTTTCCTGTTTCACACTGCAGGTTTTGCTATGACAACTCCTTAACCACAGTAACTTATTTAAAATAGTTTAACTATCACAAACTCCTACGCACCAGTAAATTATTTAAAAATAGTTTCTGTCCCAAAATCCTAGTAGTCAATACAGCTACCCCCAAGGGACAACCAAAATGCAGTATTCAAACACTTGTGAAGTTACTTCCAAGATAAGCAGAGTTTGCAAGCTCCTTTTTCAACTCCTCAGCCACCTGTAATTTATTTAAAAATAGTTTAACTGTCAGAAAATCCTAGTAGACAAGCTAGCTACCTCCAAGCTTTTGGGTCTACCCAAATGCAGTATTTAAATCCTTCTGAAGTTACTCACAAAATAAACAGAGTTTGCAAGCCCCTTCTTGGTTAAACACTAAATAAATATGTGAATAAAAAGCAATTACCAAGGGTAGTTAGTTTCACCTCCCACAGAATTGAGCAAAAGTGCACGTTGTTGAAGATATCAAGTGCAATACAGAATTTCTCACACAGCTCACAGCTGAATAAAGAAGTAATGTCCTTCCAGGTCAAGAAGATGTGCTTTGTGTCTCTAAATATTGCAGCCTCCAGTAACTTATAGTAATCTGATCTAGTCTGGATATCTCCACCCAGGGCAATTTGTTGACAATGGTTATGATGCAGCCTTTCCTGTTCCAATACAACACTTTGTGGTCTGAAAACAATTTCCTGCACCTGAGGCTGTCTATGTTTCAATTCACACTGCAGGTTTTGCTATGACAACTCCTTAACCACAGTAACTTATTTAAAAATAGTTTAACTATCACAAACTCCCACGCACCAGTAAATTATTTAAAATAGTTTCTGTCCCAAAATCCTAGTAGTCAATCCAGCTATCCCCAAGGGACAACCAAAATGCAGTATTCAAACACTTGTGAAGTTACTTCCAAGATAAGCAGAGTTTGCAAGCTCCTTTTTCAACTCCTCAGCCACCTGTAATTTATTGAAAAATAGTTTAACTGTCAGAAAATCCTAGTAGACAATCTAGTTACCTCCAATAGTCTACCCAAATGCAGTATTTAAATCCTTCTGAAGTTACTCACAAGATAAACAGAGTTTGCAAGCCCCTTCTTGGTTAAACACTAAATAAATATGTGAATAAAAAGCAATTACAAAGGGTAGTTAGTTTCACCTCCCACAGAATTAAGCAAAAGTACACACTGTTGCAGATATCAAGTGCAATATAGAATTTCTCACACAGCTCACAGCTGAATACAGAAGTAATGTTAGCAAAGTCCACCCTTCTAAAATCTATGACCTTTGTCTTTGTGTGACTTGACTGTGTCCCTGTCCCCATACTAAACCAAACTATGTAGTGGTCCCTGGACCCCAGTTGACCTTCTAACTGGACCTCTGTGATTGCCGACTTTTATTATTTGCTAATTGTTTACCAGTGTTTTATTTATACTATCTCATTATGCACAACTGCACCGCATACAGAACAGTCAGCCCGTTTATAAGAACAGTTTGTTTTTCTGGAGGCAGTGGTAGATGGTCAGTATCACCTGTGTGTGTGTTTGCTAAGCCTGAACTGAATTGTGATCAAGCTTCCTCATTAGTGGTTATTTAAGTAGTGAATGGGTGGATGAAAGATGCCATATGTAGAAGGAAGTATGTATCCCTTCATGGTTACCTGTGACATTGAATGAATTTTACAACAATAGTCTAATTATTTGAGCATGAGAAACAGAGAGTTTGCAAACAGATAAAGACTGCTTGGCCCACCTAGTCTGCCCATTTTTCCTTGCCAATAGTATCACTGCAGATCCTATTTGATCTCCAGATCATACGCCAACCCCCCTTCTCTTTCCATAAGATTCCATTATGCCTACCTATGACAGGGTTGAATAGGACCCAGTCCCAGTTGTTATGGAGAGTTTGAATTCAGGGATCTATTCTGTCCTTTCCTTTCCTGTCTCTTATCTGTCTGGTTGTGCAACCAATTTTTCTCCTGAGACCTAGGATTTGATAACTCCGACAGTCTCGCAGTTATTTGCCTCTCACTGTCTCTCAGTCTCCCCTTGCTGTTTCTGTCTTTTCCTCCTTTGCATATCTGCTGGTATAAAAATACATGCAAATCATTATGTGGAAATGTAATTGATATTGGGATTGTTTTGTTTAGAAATTATATAGTTTTACTGTTGAAATGTATATAATTATAGTTTGAGATGATTGCAAAAAGCTATTGGGAACTCAAGGGGTTAACCTAAGAGCAGTTTTTAAGCCCTTTTTCAGAAGTTGTGGAGAAGGGGCTTCAATTCTGGGACATTGTGTTCTTCCTGCACCTGCCTGAAACATACAAAAACATTTTAGGAAAAAACAGGATGCTTGCTAAGAAGAGGGGTTGCAAGGACTTATAAGAGAGAGAGCTGCAATGTTTTGGAAGACACACAGAGATTGATGGAAAACTTAGATGGATCTTTTCTGTTTATTCCGCCTTTGTACATAGTTATACTGAACAAATTTAATTAATCCTCCCCCCACCCCGGAGCTACGCTTCTTTGGGAGACACCTGTGAACCACCCCACAGCTTGCCGTACCTGAATCCCTTGGGGTTCCCCCATGGAGCTGTGGCTGTACCCCCCGGGGGTATGGGTCAGGGCCCAGACACCCCGATATCTTCTATATTTTGTTAGGTCCCCCGGTGGTCAGGCAGGCAACCATAATGAGGGTTGGTATTGGTGCTCCATCTACCCGTGCTCTGGTGGTGCATTTTTCTCCCATTTTCTCCCCTTGTGTGGTGTGCACCCTGACGTCAAGGCACTATTCACTGACGTCCACCACACAGCTCCCACCAGCCCCTCCTGCAACTGCAGGACTTGCTGTACCTTGAGCCTCCACCTGGGGTCAGGCATACAGTGGATCTTGGTCCCCTTCCTCTCCCAGAGAAGGTGAGCAGTTGTGGGATGCTCAGGCCTTCTCCCTCGGCTGCCCTCCAGCGACCGGAGTTCACTCTTGAACCCGGGTCACCAGCATCGCAAGTGGAAATCCAACTGCTGCATCGACAGGCCAGCTTTGATCAAATTTATTTTTTTATGTTACTGCTAGTACTAATAAACATGGTTTGCAAATTCTACAACTGCTCCTGGTTTTTCCTATGCTTCCTGACCAGTGCTCCAATGACAGATGTTGTTAGCCTAAGTGAGATTATGCCATGTAAACCCTAAGCCAAGAGTTTTGTGCCTGGGTACTGGACCTAGTACCAGGGAAGCATAGAGAAAGGTATGGGTTCAGTAGCAGCAAGTCCAGGAGTAGTTACCAGGAGAATGGCAGCCAAAGTAGCAGAGACAGAAGTCCAAGCTGAGACTGTACAGCCAGCACAAGTTATGGAAAAAGAACAAGCAGTGACAGAACCTGAAAGCCTGGCTGTCTTTTTAGGGCTGTAGGTGGACCCTACAGCCCTTCTGTCATCGGTCAGATTGTAGCCCTAAAATGGCTTTTTGTGGAACTCTCTTTTTAGATATTTGAAACATAGAAACATAGACTTTGACGGCAGATAAGGACCGCTAGGCCCATCTAGTCTGCCCATTTCCCTACCTACAGGATAGGCCGCAGATCCTAGTTAACCAACAGTCTATTTCTTCCTACCCCCCACAAGAATTGCCTTATGTCTGTCCCATGCATTCTTGAATTCTCCCACAGTTTTAGACCCCACAACCTCCTCAGGAAGGCTGTTCCATGCATCCACTACCCTCTCTGTGAAATAATACTTCCTCACATTGCCCCTGAACTGCACTCCTTCTATCTTTAAATTGTGTCCCCTTGTTCTTGCAAGTCTCTTTTCCTGAAAAATGCTACCCTCTTGGACTTTGTTGATTCCACTGAGGTACTTAAAAGTTTCAATCATGTCCCCCCTCTCCCTTCTTTCCTCAAGGGTATACATAGTAAGCTCCTTTAGTCTCTCCTCATATGGCTTCTCTTGCAGACCCTGCACCATTTTAGTTGCCCTCCTCTGGACTGCCTCTATCCTGTCTATGTCCTTGTGGAGATGGGGTCTCCAGAACTGGACACAGTACTCCAGATGGGGTCTCACCAACTGTCTGTACAGAGGGATAACAACTTCCTGTTTTCTGCTGCTGATGCCTCTCCCTATACATCCCAGTATACCCCCAGCCCTCCCTACTGCCTTCTCACATTGCTTGCTAACCTTAAGGTCATCTGATATGATTACCCCCAGGTCCCTTTCCTTTTTTGTTGTTACTACCTCCCCACCCATTGTGTATTCTTCCCCTGGGTTCTTGTTTCCCAGGTGCATTATTTTGCACTTCTTTGCATTGAATCCTAGCTGCCATACTTTTGACCATTCCTCCAACCTTGCCAAGTCCCTTTTCATCCTTTCCACGCCTCCTTGTGTATCAACCCTGTTGCAGATTTTTGTGTCATCTGCAAAAAGGCATACTTTTTCTTCCAGTCCCTCTGCAATGTCACTGATGAAGACATTAAAAAGGACTGGACCCAATGCTGAACCCTGCGGTACCTCACTAGTAACCCCCCATTCTTCAGAATGGACTCCATTTACAATTACCTTCTGTGTCCTGTTGTCCAGCCAATGTTTTACCCAGGCTACAACCCAGGGTCCCACTCCCAGGCTGGTTAATTTGACTATTAATCTTTTGTGTGGGACTGTGTCAAATGCCTTGCTAAAGTCTAGGTAGGCCATGTCCACAGCCCCTCCCTGGTCTACTACTTTGGTCACCCAGTCAAAGAAATCTATTAGATTCGTCTGACATGACCTTCCCGCTGTGAACCCATGCTGCCTTGGGTCCTGTGCTCCACTGGCCTCTAGGTACTCGACTATTCTTTCCTTGGAAGTATTCCTCTATACTCCACAGCTGCAAAGTAGTGCACTCCCCTTCTGATTTTTGCTATTTAGTGCTGTATGTTAACGGCATATGAAGGAAGGGGGGATGCTACTGTATTGTGCCTCAGAACTTCTCAGGATATTAAAAAAAACATTTTAAACTACTGTTTCTATCATCTGTCCAGCTCAGTCTAACAGATGTATTCTATTTCTTTCAGCAACCTGGGGATTAACCTATTATATATGAACATACGAATGTGCCAGCAGAAACAGACCACTCGGTCTATTTCAGTCTGCTTGAGTGTGCAAGCTAGCACCCTTAGTGATGTATGTAGTCTACAGTGTTAGATTACAGACAGTGGACTTGCAATCTATGATCTATTTCATTCCTATGGGCACACATACGAACTGCAGAGTGAGGGGAAGGGCCAAGAGCCCCATCACTTTTTTTGACCTCAAGGATCTTGCCCTTTAAGCAAACAAACAAACAAAAAAAGTGAGCACAAACTAGCGTGACAGAGTTAATTAAGTCCAGCTGCCCAGTCGCACATAGAACAAAAAAGGTGCTTTGTGCTTGTTTGCTGTTTCTGGAGTCAGAAGTGTCAAATGGAAAGTGATTTTAAGTGTGTGTGAGTGTGTGTACAATCCTGTTTTGGGATGGGCCATATGACACAGACTGCTCATCTCTTATCTAGGATGTACGATCTGAGGCTCAGCTACACTGTTTGAGTGAGCATTCCCTACCATGCAGCAGAAGGTCAGCGTAAAACTAAACTAAAAAGGAAGAAAAATAACAGATTTACAAAGAGGGATAGAGTACTAAGATGGACTCCGTTTGGAGTAGGGAGGTTGGTTATTGTATGGATCTGGAATCTGTGTACTAGAGTTTAATGTTTGTTTATAGTTTATAAATGTAATTTAACAAACATATATATATATATATTTTTTCCTTTGGTAACCAGGTAAGGCCAACTAGGCATAGGTGCTTGTTTCAAGGGACAACCCAGGAACACTGGAGAGATTAAGTGACTTAATCAGAGCCACACAGTATGAAAATGCAGGGTGTGGGAATCAGATCCATGTCTGAATGCTGGACGTACAAAGCTCATTTACAGCTCATTACTCTAACCTCTAGGCTAAACTGCCAGCCCCATAAATAGTGAACAATGTAGACGGGGCTGTTATTATCTCAAAGGAGAACTGCCTTGCATCAACAAACATGCATTTCTGTAGAAGTAGATGTTATTTTTTAAAATACCAGTTCTCATTTTGTTACTGCTTAATCTTAACTGGCCTTTTGGTAAATTCAGTGAGTGTTTCTGATTCAGACACTGCTGGTATTGACCATTTTATAATGGTATGATCTTGTCAAGAACTTTCATTGTTAGTACAATGCATCTGTGTTCTAATTTAGAATTCTTAGGTTCATGAGGACATAAACAACATCATACAATTCTTAGATGGCACTTTGCAGCAGTGTGTAACCCATAAATATTCAATGGGTTAATTAAAAGGCCAGCAAAAATGGGGCAGAAACAGAAAGGAACCCACTATATGAAAAAAGCTTCTACAGGAAACATTACTCACAGGTTCAGTGCACTTCTTTAACTAAGCTTGTAGGGAATGTCAGGTATTTTAGAGAGAGAGCTGCAATGTTTTGGGAGACGCACAGAGATTGAAGGAATACTCAGATGGATCATCTATGTTTATTCTGCCTTTGTAAATAGTTATACTGAACAAGAGTATGTTTTTATGTTACTGCTAGTACTAATAAACACTGTCTGGGAATTCTACAACTGTTCCTGTTTTTTCCTATGCTTCCTGACCTGTACCTGACAACACTACCTTGTTCAGTCTTGAATCCCAACACTGTTTTAGCCCCCATCACCTCCACTGAAAGACTGCTCCAGGAATCCACCATTCTTTCTGTGAAGAAGTACTGTACTTCTTCACATTTCTCCTGAATCTACTCCCCTCCAGCTTCTTACTGGCATGAGTACCTTTTATCTGAAAACATTTTTTCCTCCTGTGCCTTATTTACCCCCCTGAGGTATTTAAAGGTCTTTATCATATTCCCCCTTCATCCTTTCTTTGAGAGGGTACATATTTAGGTCCTTAAGTCTCTCATCGTAGGGTTTCTGATGCAGACCCTGCACCATTCAGAGGCAACACCATGTCCCTCTTTCTGCTGGCGATATCCCTCCCTATGCACCCCAGCATTCCACTAGCCCTCCCTGCCTTGTTCTACTTCCTAGCCACCTTGAGGTCATCCAATATGATTACCCCTGGGTCTCTTTCCTGTTTGGAGGTCAACAGTACTACTACTCCCATTTTGTACTCTGCCCTGGGTTTCTGGACTCCAAGTGCATTACTTCACACTTTTTCGTGTTGGAAACTAGCTACCGTACCCTTGACTACTCAAGTTTTCTCAGGTCTCCACTCAACTGCCCCCCCAAAGTGTCCACCCCACTGAAGATTTTGCTGTTATCTGCAAAGAGGCAGACCTTCCCTTCCAGTTCATCTGCAATGTCACTTAAAAAGAGACTTAAGGTGATGGGTCCCAGCACTGATTCCTGAGGCACCCCACTGGTCACTCTCCCTTTCTCGGAGTGAACTCCATTTCCCCTTCCCCCACCCTCTGTCACCTATCCCCTAACCAGTTTCTTCCCCAATTTCCCACATTTGGATCCACTTCTAAGCTACCCAGTTTACTTATTAGTCTCCTATGTGGAACGGTGTCAAAAGCCATAGTGAAATCTGGGTAGGCCACATCCACTGCTCCATAGTCAATTAGTAAAAGAAATGTATCAGATTTGTTTGGCATGAAGCCCCCTCATGAATCTCTGCTGCCTCGGGTCTTGTGACCCATTGGATTCAAGGTATTCTACAATCCTTTCCTTCAGCAGTGACTCCATTAACTTTCCCACCACTGATGTCAAGCTGACTGGCCTATGATTGCCAGCCTCTTCCTTGCTACCACTTTTGTGAAGCAGCACTACATCTGCCCTCTGCCTGTCCCCCAGAACCACTCCTGCTTCCAATGAGCTTTTAAATAGAACTGTCAGAGGTGCAGCCAGTACCTCCCTGAGCTCCTGCAATACTCTTGGAGCCCTTTTAAAGAGCCATATTATACTGCTCTTATAAATAGCTTTGCCAAAAAATGTGTCCGCCTTTCCCAGTCACCAAACTATAAACACAGTAACTAAATCTAGGGTATAAGAAAAGGACTCTAAGGAAAGGAAATGCAATTAACATTATACAACAGTCTTAACAAGTAAAGGAGCCGGCCTGGTGATGCTGAGGGTTGAGGTGCTGGATGCCATGCTGATGACCCGAGTTCAGGAGCAAGGTCGGGGGTCAGCAGGGAGGGAGATGGATCGAGCGCCAGCAGGGCTGCTCTCCTCTCCCTGGGTGAGGGCAGGGGATTGCCTGGCACTCCGGCAACCCCTGCTGGAGACCGGGGGTTCCACAGAGTGTCAGAGTTGCACGTAAGGGAGCGTGGCTGACACAGGCACGGTTGCGATACGCCACAGCATCAAATGTGCACCACGCATGGAGGGGGAGGGAGCTCCAGGCATCTACAGGAGAAGGAGGAGAGAAATACCCTCCAGCTCAGATAAGCGACAGCCCTGCCAGTGCCACCGCTACACGTCCAATGCTGATTCCCCGCTACTGCCCCCTGCAGTCTCCCCAGATTGCCGTCCCCTGACCTGGGTATCCAAGATGAACTTGAAGATGGTAGCGGAACACAGTGGGCAGTAGAGTGAGTCGTCGAGAGCAGGGGCCTGCGAGAGTTCCGAGCTAGAGGTCCAGAAAGAAAAGTGGAAAAAAAAAAAAACAAGTAAAGGAACTTAACTGGCTGAGAGCTGTTGTAAATCCTAATACAACAACAGGAACAAAAAATAGACACCAACAGCCAGACACCTTATAACCTGCAAAACAAGCATTTGTCAAGGCCGAATGTTCACTGCTTACATTGCTGTTGTACTGAGTAGGCATTTTACTGTATATTAACACATGACAGACCAGATGAGATGTAATATGTCATTTGCAATGTGGCCCTGATTTTATACAGTTCTATACTGCATGTACCCAGTATAATTGTGGCCCTGCTTTTATAATGTAATTTTGTAGGACAGATCATTTCTGATGCAATGTCTCCTTTTCAGTGGGGTTCTGCTGTAGATTCCTGTGTTTAATAGTTTTGCAGCGTATTTACTCAGGATAACCCAGCTGACAATGCACATCAAAATGATGAGAGTCCAACACTGATGTCTGCTTTTGACTAAGGAGTCCTTAGTACATTTATTTTAAAAGAACATAAAGCTGGGGAACTTTGGGTTTCAGGTTTGAAATTGGGGAAGCTCCTGCCCAGAGACAGTGACTCAGCAGTTCATTTGAAGTGCAGGGGACAATGCTCAATCATCATCAGTGACACGTTTCTACCCCCCCTGTTGCCATCGAGCTCCAGGAAGCTATACCATCACCATGCCATCCAACACACATATGCATTTATGTGATAAAAAGTGGGGCTCTCAGAACATCAGGAAGTCCGGTATTTTACAGTAAACTAGGGTGGTAAGACAGATTGTTCCCGTGACCGTGTGCCCTTAGAGCAGCTCAGCTGCAGTGGCAGCACGTGTGCCTGAACATGTCCCCACCATCAAGCAACTCAGCAGTTGCTGCAGCCTAGTGGGTGGGGCACAGGCAATAAGCTGCAAATCAAGTGATCTGAGTTTGAATCCCAATCCCACTCACAAAAGTAAACATGTTAAAATTAAGTTTGAGTGGTGATCCATGGTGACGTACTGAAGGACTAGTAAATTTACCCTGAAGGGAGTTAAATGCAAGAATGAATGAAAAGTGCTAGAAGGAGAATAAGCTGGCCCATGGGCACTGCTAGAAGTGACAGTCAGGTAAGGGCATGTAAAGTGGCCACCATTATGTGTGTCTTTGCAACTAACAATGGTATTGTGACCACCTGAGCTTTACATTGAAGGGGAAGAGACACCATGCTTTACCTTTTTTAATATAGTTGGAGACGTTCCACCTTCATCAAGGTGCAGTCCCACTTTTCAGAGAGGCTAACCCTCCTCTAGCTGATGTTGACTGGCAGATGGGGGGAGGCAGCATGAGAAAACTCACCTGTGCCAACTGTCAGCCGTGGCTTGTGTTTGAGAGGTTGGGGGGGAGTGGCACAAATGTTAAGAGCCATGGCAATCCTAGACTTCCAAGGGAAACGCTGTCTTTGGTAGGAGGTAGGCAGAAAATGTTGCAGGCTTACTTACTGGCTTGGGGACTGACTGTTGCTGCCCCATTTTTCAGAGTGTCTATCCTCACTTTCTAGCTGATGTCAGCTGCTGGGTGGGAGGCAGCAGTACGAGGAAACTCATTGGCACTGGCCCTCAGCAGTGTATTGTGTTCTGGAGGTTGAGGGGAGCAGCACAGATGTGCACAGCCACCAACTCTCTCCCATGTTCTGCAGAAATGCTGCACAGATGGTTGATGGGTAGTGTCATGCAAATGAAGGAATGTAGCCACTGTCTGATAGGTGCAGCTACCTCTTTACAACTACAAGAGGTTTCCACCCACCAACCGGCAGAGCAATGTTATGATCAGCCTTGCTAATCATTGGACAGTCATGGTTGAGCCCACTGCAGCTTGAGCTGCATTGAACCTGAGTCACTCATCTCTGAAATCCAGTTATGACAATATGTTCGCTTTGTGCAAGAACAGGGGGTGAACATAATAACTGTTTCACTGCAGTTCACACTGTATCCACCGCTAACAATATTCTTGCTGAAAAGTGCACAAGCTGGAAAAAAATTGATTTGTAGACACACCAATCAGCTTGTATGATTTTGCATAAACAAAACTACCTTTAGTATCTTGGTCTGATAGTTCAGTTATTTTAAGCAGTCTATGTAGCCAAGGGCTGCCTTTTCACCCATAGCGGCTATTTTTACAATAAAGGTTGATGCTAATTTTAATCAAATTATTTTGCAGTGTTTACAGTATTTGTGGAATAACCTTCATGGAAAATTAATATTTTAGTACACAACGTGTAACTATAATTCACAAAAATAATATGTTTACTGCACAATCTGCCCTGCTTTTGCACTATTTTTTGAATATTACAGTTTTACACTTGTTCCACTCCTAGGTACTATTTGGGTTCCACGTCAAGTCCGCGCCATCTGAGACAGCTAAAATGGAACTTTAGATGGCGATTCTATGTAGATTTGTTTAAAAAGTTCTAAACTTCAATGCAGAATTTCTTTCTGGAGGATTTTCCTTATTCTGTTGAAAATGTTAGAAAATTTGTCCCTGTGGAGTTTTAATCATAAATTTGTGGTTGTGTACAGAAAGCATAGGCAGAGTCCTCTGACTTACTCCACATAAATAGCTTTAGTCTGAGTGTCCTGGGAGAGGCTGGTTGTCCTCAGCCAGGCATATTGTCTGAGGGAAATGGCCTGGGCCATGGCCCCGGAGGCAGTGTCTTTAGTATCTACAGCTATATGGAGCCAATATTTTGTGGCTTCAAAGGCATTCTTGACAGTTTCTGTCAAATCCTGAGCCATTCTACTTGGGGCCTGCTTGCTGATAGCTAGCACAGAGTTCCAGAGAACCTTTTGATACCGTGCTGCTTAGGCCATGTAAGTAGAGAGACGAAGCAGCAAGGAGGCCATGACGTAAGAATTTTTACCCACCAAATCCAACTTCCTAGAGTCCCTTTCAGGAGGTTGTTAAGATAGAGGTACTTTAGCTTTGTTACAAGCTGCAGCCTGCACCACTCCCTCATGGTCTGGGTGCATGTAAAGAAACGTAGCATTAGTTCTTTCTGATACTTCTTTTCAAATTTCTTGTCCACCCGAAGTGGAGCTCTGGAGCAGTTTAAACGTTGCCCTGTGTAGGGACTGATGAATAGGCAGAAACAGCTTTTCAGGAAGAGTGAGACCCATCATGTCTAAGAAATCTTCTTCCTCTTCTTGGTCAGTGGTCTCCTGGATGGTAAGTAAGGTCCAGGGTGTCCACCATGCGCTGCACAAAAGTATAGTGAGAGGAAAAATCTTCCTGGCCATTAGAGGGAGTGCTACACTCCTGGTCAGGGGATACATCTGGCTCTAAAGGTTCACCCCTCTTCTTCTTCTTCATCACCCTCATAATAAAAACCCTGGCCAAGCCCAGGGTCAGAGGGGTGAGGGGTTTTAGAATCAGGAGGGGCATTAAATAGGTTGCCCACAGCCTGAAAGGTTTGATATAATTGCCAAGCCTTAGCCATTTCTTCAGCAGAGGGTGTATCTTTTTGTGCCACTGGCGTTTCCCCTTTGCTTTTCAGTGGAAGGGGCAGTGATATGTTTTTCTTTTTGCTTCTTTTTTGTAAGCACCAATTCAGGAACCTGATCGTTTTGTCTTTATTTTGTCTTGGTCATTATTGTTACTTTTATCGGACTTATTTTCTAAGGGGTCCTTGGAGGATCTGTCTTCGGATTTTTGCTGAGAAAAAGATCCCTCTTCAGGGTTCTTATTAGAGGGGGAAGCATATTGAGAGGCCATTATTTCCTACCTTTTTGCCCTCTTTTAGAACAAAGCGCACAGTTATGGTCTGGACCCAAAGAACTCAAATATCATGGCCGTCTGCCTTGGCCACTATTCTGAAGCACTCAATGCAGTTTTTAAAATCAGTAGGTCCAGTCCACTTTTTAGGTCTTTCTGACATGCTAATTTGTTAGAAAACCTTTCAAAATGCTGTTCCTGATAGGAAAAAAAAAAAAGAAAACAGTTGGTTCCCATGTAGTACAGAACCGTGAACAGATGGTTCCCAAAAAGTCAAAAGTTAAAATTTTATAAAGAAAAATGCAGTTCCCACTAAAATTGCAGAACTGCTAAATGTTTAAAATATACAGTTAAAAGCTTGACTTTTTCTCCACAGGCGCTAATATTTTTACCTCAGAAAAAGAGCAGAAACTGCGGTTTGTAGTTCCAGGAAACTGAAGGGAACCACTAAAACTATAAAATATACCTCTAAAAACTCTAGACGCAGCACTAAAATGTCAATAGTACCGACTTAAAAGGAAAGAAACTTCTTCAAGCGGAGTTTGAAGAGAGCTCCGGGGCAGTGTTGCTCCAGTCAGCAGAGAAATGAATCTGACTGCCCTTTGGCAAACCTCCAGACAGCACAACCTTCTCCTGTGCTCTGATTGCTAATTCTAATTGCTTATCAGCATCAACTCCACCTCCGGGGCAGCTGAACTCAGTTGGCATACTGCAACAGTCAAGCATACTGAAGGGCCCCTGGGGTGAGAAGGGAGTATTTTTCAGAGGAGAAGGTGCACAAGAACTAAGGGACATGCAATGAAGCTGGAAGGGGGAAGCTTAGGAGGGATGTGAGGAATTACTTCTTCACTAAAAGAGTGGTGGATGCCTGGAACAGTCTTCCAGTGGATGTAGTGGGGACGACAGTGGTGAGCTTCAATCATGTTTGAGACAGGCACAAGAGAATCTTGTTAGGGAAGTGGAGGGAGGTACTGGGAGATCAGGTAGGATCTATGGTAACAGTACAGGCAGGAAAAAATGGTCAGACTAGGTGGGCCAAGCAGTCCTAATCTGCCAACAAATTCTGTTTCTGTGTTTCAGCACTTTCACTTTTCTTCTCTCTTAAGTCCAACGTAGAAGTCTCCCTCTCGCTCCCTCACAAATTAACACACACACCCAACACAATCACTTCTGTATACTTTGGAAATTTATTCCTTCAAGTTTCCAGGAAATACACCAATCATAACCCACAACTCTGAATATTCACACTGGAGCCTTAGTGGCTCCTAGTAATACTGAGTGTGTGTGTGTGTGGGGGGGGGGAGGACAGGGACATTTCACAAAAAATAAATAGCAAGAGACTGGATGTCCCTAGTCAACCAGTGGCTCCTGGCTGACACAGCTCTTACAAGTGGCACCTATTGGTGCCTCTCCTTTTGTCGGCAGTCATACTTCTGTGTTTCTCTACCCTACAGTTCTCTCTCTCTCTCTCCGTAGTGTCCACAAGTTTATTGTTTCATTTTGGCAGTTGCAGCCGTTGATACAGACATATAACAAAAAAAAAAAATACTTGCACTACAAAAAAAGACCCAAATGCTAAATTGTAACGAAAAACTTTATTAATACAAACATTCAGTGCTAAACTGTCAACACAGATGTCTGTCTGTGGTGAGGGTGGAAGGATGTTGACTTAGAAAGGGAACATGATACCTCCTATATAATGTACCACATGTAGTTTGCATAAATCTTCCCCCCTCCCACCCATTCTTGGTAAAGTGGCAGTTTTTCCCCTTCTTTAAAAAATGCGTACAACTTGATAAATAAATGTTTACTTTACATTTAAAATAACTTCGTTCTAAACCAATTACCCATTTTATAGGTCCAGTTAAATACTCTGGGGTATGCATTTATGTTTGTAAACTGTACTTCCAGGTGCTTAGAGGCAACTGGCACACGTTCTTTGTGCCTCATGATGCACCTGGGCATGTGGTTTACAAACTTAAATACACACCTTGTCATATCTTATTGCTTATTAAATGCACAGGTTGGAACAAGTTCAGGCAGTAGACTTTGGAATTTGAGCATATCACATACAGAATTCATGACATAATTCACTTATTTGTGATTGCCATCACAAACATGGCTACCACCTCCACTTACTAAAAACTTTTAATAAAATTCTGATAAGTAAATGTCTAGTAAATCTTTAAAAACAAATAAACATTCCTTCATCTTATGATCCCCTCTTTTCACATATAAACACATTTAAAAATGAAGTACGAGCGTTTCTTTGATTACCATGAAAAAGTCCGCACTTATCCTTACCAGTTTGCTAGGGCAATCCCAACTGCTTACCCTGACACAGATCAACCTCATGCCTTGGCCCAATGTCGGGTCTTCTGTTGTGTGTGATTGGGTGAACATTCTGCCAAAGGAATTCTGCAGCAATCTGAATTCCTGTATTCCACGATAAATAAACATTCCTTCTATTGAATGTGTGGTAAGACAGATGATTAACAGGAGGGGACGGATTACTTTTTACTAGTTCTTTCAACAAAGTACCTACTATTAATTTAAAAAGTTGGCATCTTTTTTTTGTTTGCAAATTGATTCTCAGTTCACTCATTTTAGAAGTGCACAAATACATTCCAGGTCATTGGTTGTCTAGGATTAATGCACCTCCAGGTAAAGGCACTTGGCTCAAGCGTCATGAGCCTCAATTAGCATCTGGGCATGTGTCAGCCCCAGACAACCAATGCCCTGTTGTGTCTTACTGCTTATGTAACTCAGTCACTCATTTACCTACAGTGGTAGCCTGCCTCCTTCTAATCACCAGCAGTATCCTCTAAACACACTATCCCCATTTGTGGTCTAGTAGCCCCAAAATCTCTACTGGCAGCTCCCATCATCCTTACTACTTACACACAGGTGACCGAGGTTGTAGGCCTCTTTGGGGGTAAACAATGCGGTACCAGTAGTTAAACAATGCTGGCTATCTCAGTTACTCATTAAACCCAAGGCAACAGTAAACTCCTGGTGCTAAAAATGTATTTCTTGTATACTGTATTCTCTGTGTAATATTTTCCCTCTGTGAAGCATCTTGAAATAGGAACTATATGAAACATGGTATACAAAGGTAAATAGTTATGTATACTATTGTAAAAGATAACCTCACACTACATAAAATGAATGAAATGCCACAACAAGTAGCTGGAGGGGAACGACAATCTTTAGGCAGCAGGAGGCGTCAGCGTAGGTTGACACCTTGGTGATGTTCTGTTTGCTGTTTAAAGAGGAAGGAACATCTATAAAAAAATTATCATTTTCCACAACTTCCCAAAGATGATGACCATTATCAGTTTCTCTCAATTTATGCATTTTTGTAAAGATTGTCTTATCCCATTACTCCAACAGAAGGCTGCCATTACATTCCTTTTTGCCCAACAACATCATCACTGTAAGACTACAGGAATTAGGAATACAGTGTCATAATTATGTCAGTAAATTGCAAACACTATCTACTGATCCACAGAAACATAGATGCTGTTGGCAGAAAAGAACCCTTAGGCCCATCCAGCCTGCCTCTTGTCCCTACCTATTCCGTCAATGCTGACCCTAGTTAGTCATAAGTGTCCCTCCTTCCCCGCTCCTCTACCTAGTATGCTCTTGTGCCTATCCCACACATGCTTGAAGCTCCCCATAGTCTTTGTCCCCACTATCTCCTCCGGCAGACTATTCCAGTCATCCATCACCCTTTCCATGAAGAAGTATTTCCACGCATCTCACTTAGACGTCCCCCCTTTAGGTTCATTGCATGCCCCTTTGTTCTAACGTTTCCTTTCTCTGTAACAGACCCTCTACATACGAATTGTTCAGTCCTGCAAGGTACTTGCAGGTTTCAATCATGGCCCCTCTCACTCTCCTCCTTTCTGGGAGTGCATACTGAGTTCCTGCAGCCTTTCCTCATATGGCTTCTTGTGCAATCACCTCACCATTTTGGTTGCCCTCCTCTTCCACCCTTTAATGTCAATTGCTGAGGTGCAGCCTCCAGAACAGGACACAGTACACAGTACTCCAGATGGGGCCTCGCCAGCGAGCAATACAACACCACCACCACCATCTCCCTCCTCCTGCTAGAAATCCCTCTCCCAGTGCACCCCAGCATCCTGTTAGCCTTTCTCACTGCTTTGTCACACTGCCCAACCACCCTGAAATCATCAGATAAGATGACCCCCAGGTCTCTTTCTTGCTTGGTGACTGTTAAGCTCCACTTCCCCCATTTTATACCCAGCCCCTGAGTTCCACAGCCCTAAGGGCCCAGTCCTGTTCTCCATCTTCATTAATGACTTCCCCTCTGTCTGCTTAAACTCTCAACTCCACACATATGCTGATGATACCATCATCTTCACCTCCGGTCCTTCTACCCTGATGTGGTGGCCCCTCTGCAACAGGACTTGAACAAAGTACTTAGTTGGTTCATGGCAACCTACTAAGAGTCAACACCTAAAAAAAAAGTTAACAATGACTTTTGGGACAAGACAAAAATGAACCAAGCTCCTGTCTCTTCCCATATTTATGATCCCGGATGGCTTGCCTCTCGGGGCAGTCCCCATTTTCAAATACCTTGGGGTCTGGCTCAATGACACTCTTGACTTCTTGAGTAGACAATACAACAACGTCAATAACAAAGAACAGCCTATTAAAGAACAAGCATGGTAGAAGTTCTTTTTTACCAAGTGACTGAATTTCAAATAAGGTGGACAGCTTCCATTTATTCAATCTTTTAAAGTGAAGAAAGCAGCGGCACAGCTTCTGGCAAAGCTTGTGGGCAAGATGAGTCGGGTAAGGATATCATACACGATGAGTGAAAACAGGTTTAACTATCAGCAATTTCCAAATTTGCCTTCTAAGTGTGGAGAAAACAAAACTGCAGGTGCCTTTGAACATCAGACATTACAAAAATACTGCAATCCCTCCTGTTTTGATGTCAGTTAGAACATATGGAGCTGTACAAGTACTCCCTATTACCATGTGTTCTGGTTGTGTCTGAAACACACTTTTTAAGAGATGTGACTGCTTGCAAGGAGAATTTTCTTTCATATGACATCTCATATTTCTTTAAACACGTAGTACTAGGGAGAGAAGAAAATAATTACCATAGTAATGTTTCTTCTTCCAGGGATCCTTCATTATGCTTAACATATGCATTTCAGCTTGGCAGGTTGAAGTGCCCCAGAGCGCATGTATGGAATTTGGAATGGAATTCAAACTCTTCCCACTAGGTGTTGCTGCGTTTCACAGCCTAACGTCAGATCCTTTTGTAGCCTAACCCAAGGGTACTCCACCCAGTCTACTAACTTATCTATAGCTGAAACAGCATTACAGCTTGGCCAGGAGGATCCAATATGGCAAATCAACAAAGCCAGTAGAACAAATTAATTTTGTGATCTGTGAATAAACAGTTGAAACTCAGCAATTAAAAGAGGAATACGAACTGCTTATTGTGGAACCTCTTCCTGGTTCTGGAAGGGGAGGTAGAGTGGGAGATTGAAGCATAATGAGGAATCCCCTGAAAGAAACAACATTACTATGGTAATTTTTTCTTCATGCCCCAGGCATCCCTCATTATGCTTAACATATGCAGACTACAAAGCAGTACCTTGGGAGGCTGGGTACAGAACCTATTTGGGGAAAAGGTTCTGCAGTACAGCACTGCCAAACCTGGCATCTCTTCTGGATTGTACATCCAGGTAATAGCGACTTGTAGAGTTATGCACGGTTTTCCTTATAGCTGCTTTAGTTTTTTTGGCAAGGGAAGATTCTGAACTGATGCCACAGAGACAGCAGTGCCATGGAGAGGAGCATGCCCTGAGACAATGAGGTGGCTGTTTGCCAACTTTAGAGCAACAGAATTAAATGTAGGCAACGATCCAATGGGCAACAGTCCTCTATGGGGCTGGATTGCCTTTTCCCACATCACCATATATGAGAAAACAACTGAGAATGAGGAGACCTATGGTCTCTAGTACATTCCGGGTAGTATGGCAGTGACCTCTTGATGTTCGGGCTGTGCATCCTCAGTTCGCCTGTACAGAGCTTACCTGTGAAGAGTACAAAAAGGCAATGGGCTGGTTTATGTTAGTCCTAAGGACCACCTTATCCCTATGGCAGATAATGTAGTTAGGGTCAGTGCAGAGGGTTTGCATCATGCACGCCCTTCTGGCCAAAGTGATGGCTACCAGTCTGGGTGAAGTGATGGCTACTAGGAAGACTGACATCCAAGTGACATAGTTGAACTCAGGAGTGGCTATGGGATCAAAATGAGGTTCCATGAGCTTGCCAATACAGATGTTCAGAGCCCATGCAGGGACAGATTTCCCAACAGGGGGATACAGAGGCCAGGGGCCCCTAAAGAACCACTTGAAAATGGTGTGAGAGGCTACTGTTTTCTGCTTGCATGCTAATTAGGGTAGCAGAGTTAAGGCCTAAGGTTTGCAGGTGCAGGAGGTACTCAAAGAGTATTGGCAGATCTGCCTGGAGAGGGTGAACTGCTGAGGGGCATGCCATAAGGAAAACCTTTTCAGTCTGGAAGCATATGTTTCCTAGTAGCAGGTTTTCTGGACACTTTAGGACCAGGAGAACTTGGTCCGAGAAAATAAAAGAACCAGGGCTTGAGGCATGGATAGGTTATTCTGCCCTGGGACGTGGTCAGTAGATTGATCTCAGGGGAAGGTAGATGGGCTGACAGGGCCATGAGTAGAGAGTACCAAGGTTGTCTGGCCCCACCTGGGGCTGTCAGAATCACAGCTGCAGGCTGACTCATGAGTTTAGAAGAACTCAAAATAGCAAGGGAAATGGAGGAAATGCATAGAGAAGCTTCTCTGACCCATTCAGGAACAGGGTTTTGTGATGTAATACATTTTTTTTATTTTTTTGCTCCAGCCTCCTTCCCCCAAGCCAGAGAATTCAGCCCCCCATCATGCTTGACAGCCCCCATGCCCAGGCTTTACGACTCTGGGTGGGGCGGTGGGCATCACCTCCCCAGGAAACACAGTCTCTTACCCTGGCTTATTCCCCAGGGTGGGGCCACGGAAACGGGACCTAACCCGGCGGGCATTAGTTGCAGCGGGAGGGGTGGCAGAGGCAGGGGCCGTCATGAACGGAGCCATAATTTTTTCAGTATGCTTGAGATCCCTGGGGGCGGGACATGCAATGACTCCAGTGTCTGCCCCACCCCTCCTTGTGTGAGGTGTCGGCAGTGGCAGTATCCCCAACCTCTGCCAGAGGTCCACATAGCACCGGACACTCTTCCCCCTCCCCTGGAGAAGAAGAGCAGTCCCTGGGGTGCTCAATCCTTCTCCCCCCCCAGCCGGTCCTCCAACTCCCGAGTCTATCACCGACCCCACGATGCTGGTGCCACAAGCGAACACAGGCCCGCTAATGTAATACATTATGGTGGTGTTGTCTGTCCTGACCTGGACAGTCTACCCTTGACCTGCAGTGCAAATGACAGAAGAGCTAGATACACAGCTCTTCACTCTAGATGGTTTATATGTTCCTTGGACTACAAACGAGACCATACCCCATTTACTGTTGGGTCTCCCAGATGGGCTCTGCAACACAACATGGAAGCATCTGCTATCTGGACAACTGTGGGAGCCTGTATCTGAAAAGGTCCTCTTTCTATGAGGCTGCCCTTCTCTTTTCACACCAATCCACGACCTGTAACAGGTTTTTTTAGCAAGCAGCAGCTTAGGGGAGTATCTGCCACTTTGCACTTGTGTTTTCTTTTTGTTAACATCTATATTGGTCCAATAAAAGGTATCAAACTATTTGCTTCTGGACTTTGAGAGTGATGGATCCACAAGTAGTATTAAATAGTCCCTTATCTGAAAACTTGCTCCTGGAACCACTGCCTTTGCTCAAGGTACTTCCTCACACACAAGGAAAATATTTTTTTACCTTAGACTTCAGCATAGTTCTTTCCACTGAAGGAGGAAGGTGGAAGTGTCTGTGTACAGAGAGTCTGGGGAACATTCTGAAGTGAAGAGTGAAACCGTGGCCCACTACTTCCAGGACTCATTTGTCTGTGGTGCTGTCTTCCCACTTGGGAATAAAAAAAGCCAGCCTTTCTCCCACTGGTAATGGGTTGGCGACCTGGACGTACATATCAAGGATTCTGTTTGGGCTGAGCCTTAAAGGATGAAGCCTGGTCAATCCTTCTGGAAGCCTTACTTCCTCTGTCCAAATGTAACCTCTCGCATGAGAGTAGGCATAGGGCATGGGCATTTTTTTGTTTGTTTTTGTTTTGAGGCTTGTACAACATATAGGCCCTTTCCTTCTCAGTGTTGTGGTTTTGTACGCAAACGTTTTTCATGTATGCTTTTGTTTTATCACAAACGAGGGAGTTATTCTCACATGGAAAAAAAAATGGCTTTTGTCTGCGTGTCCTGAGACAAACTAGTTGTCTTTAGCCAAGCAAATCTCCTCAGGGAGACAGCTTGGGCCATTGCCCTAGAAGCAGTGGCATAGGTGTCCACTGATGTATGGGACTGGTACTTAGTGGTATCCAGGGCAGTCCTAACACAATATGATAAGTTCTAAACTTGGTCCACCTGGATTTTGTCACACAAGGCCATGACTAGATTTCAGTTTTTTTTTGTACTGGACCGTGCAAGCCTAAAGAGCATACCTATACTTCCCCATATTGTTCAGCTTTCTGGAATCCTTTCCCAAAGGCTGAAAGGAAAGCGGAATCTTGGCCTTGCCCTAAGCAGCCTGTCCCTCATGGTGACGGCGTGCATAGAGATACTCAGCATTGTGTTTATCTTGCTGGTACTTTTTTTCTATTTTCTTGTCAACCTCTAGAACAGATTTAGGGGATTGACACAGCTTGTAGGCTGCCTTCTTTAGTGGCTTATGCAACCATCCCCATCATACCCAAAAAAGTTAGCCTCCTCCTCCTCATCCTCTCCAGAATCTGTGAGGACAGTGCCAGGGTATTGGCCATCTGGCTCCCAAAGGCATAGTGTGAGGAATAATCCTCCTGCTCCTATGGATGAGGGTTAAACTGTGAGGACAATGCCAGAGTACAAGCCATTTGTCTCTCAAAGGCACAGTATGAGTAATAATCATCATGCTACCCTGGATGAAGACCAAAGTGCTGATTGGAGGAACCATCTGATTCACTGGGTTCCCCTTCATCTTCATGCCAGTCCTAATACAAATCATAACCCTGGTCCCCCAGCATCAGGGTGGTACCAGAGACTGGGAAGAAACCAGTAAATCGTAATGGCTACCATAGTTTGAAAAGTCTGGAAAAAAATTGTAAAGTCTTTGTTGTGTCCTCCTGAGAGAGCATTTCGTTTACAATGCCTGCTGGCTATACCTTTTGCTTTTCAGCAGGAGGAGTACTGGCATTTTTCTCTTTATATTTGACTTTGTCCATTGGCATCTCCTACTGCTTTTCAGCAGGAGAGGCAGTACCACTTTTCTTTTTATATTTTACTTTGTCCAGTGGCGACTCCTATTGCTTTTCAGCAGGATGGGCAGTGGTAGTTTTCTCTTTATATTTTACTTTGTCCAGTGGCGACTCCTTTTGCTTTTCAGCAGGAGGGGCAGTGGCATTTTGTCTCTTATATTTTACTTTGTCCACTGGTGTCTCCTTTTGTTTTTCAGCAGGAGGGGCAGCAGTAGTTTTCTCTTTATACTTTGAAGCTGAGAAGCCCGAGCCACTTCAAAACTGAATTACGAAAATGTATTTCACCTACTGAGCAGTGCTTCTGCCATACCTGGTCCCCTGTGGATTCTAGCTCTCCTAATGCCTTGGCCTGGCTTTGGTGCACATTTAATTCTGTGGCCCCAAGGCCCCTCTACACCCCACATCCTCCCCCAACTCTCTCATTTCCTTACGCCCCATAATCCCCTACTACTGCGCCCACAATTAGCTACCCTAGTGGGTCCTGTCACTGTCCCCTACTTATCTGCTGCGTCCCACCTAGCTAGACCTAGGCACATTGCTAGTGCCGCATCTACTGTCTCACCCCCTATTATTTAGTCACCGCTCACTAGCCTTTAGCTGGAAGATTCCATTGCCTGTACCTATTGACTTTATCCCTTATTTTGTTGTTCCATGTCACAGCGTGTGGGAATAAACTTCAGACATGGCAAATTTACAGGTTTAAAACACACCATGGTGTGATATTTATTTTTCAAAAGTTTTAAAAATAATAAATGAAAACAAAAAAGTTTCAAAGAAAATCACTACTTAACATCAGTAGTTTCTCACATATTACAGTGCTTGATCTTAGCGCTCTGAAGACCCTTCTCATCTGCATTCAACAGCTTTTCTGTGCAAACAGTAGAACCTCTCCTCCTCTCTCAGGGCTGAGCCCCACTAGACTGAACTGAAGTGAACTCAGTGAAGAGTTTTTATATCTTTTGGTGGGGGTCACCTAACTGAGCCATTTCTATTTACATGTCTTGTAATCATTTCATTTAGCCATTTCCCTTTCCTATATTTTCTGGTAGACAAGGAACCTTCTCATGCTGAACATCAACCAGCCAGTTCTAACTTCAAAACCTTTGGGGTTTCCTTTCAACCCATATTTGTAACATACTTGGGGTTTCCTTTCACCCCTTACACCGTTCTGGTACTCTCAACTGACTGTACTCAGCACCAGCCTTAAAAGTTATATTCCTTTTAAACATTACATGTTTCATACATTTCATCCCATATCACAGGGGGTTTAAATATGGGGAAGTCCCTTCAGCCTCCCTGGTGTCTTCCCTGTTGCTTTTAGTCTTCACCCCAGTATGCATATGTCCTGAAACAGTCTTACTTGGGGCCTTCATCTCATCAGTCTCCAAGTAGCAGCAGAGCAAGGAAAAATGGGCAACAATGGGATCTCAAAAGTGGCTGGCAACAAAGGTTCCATCAGGGGGGTCCTCCTCCTCTAGAACCCAAGGATCCTGTTCCTCTGCTTCGGCCACGAAATCCTCCGGTTGGAAACCTTCCATCATCACCTGGCAGTGTTGCTCCGCTGCTCTCCGGCACTGGTCCGCCTCTGCATTCCATCGAATTCCAATCAAGGCAACAGCTTTTCTCCAGTTTCCCTCACCTGGGCTCTGATATGCACACTGGTAGACCCCTCCTAATTCAACAGATCCTTGGCATCCATGAGATCCTGGAGGTACGCCATCCTGCTCTTTGTCCCTATGTCTGGATATCAGGGCAGGTATCTGGGTACTGGTCTCCCCGTTTCTCTGGACAACCATTACTGTCCCACTTTTGACACCAAGTTTGTCACAGCGTGTGGGAATAAACTTCAGACAAGGCAAATTTACAGGTTTAAAACACATCATGATGTGATATTCATTTTTCAAAAGTTAGAAAAATAATAAATGAAAACAAAAAAAAAGATTGCAAAGAAAATCACAATTTAACATCAGTAGTTTCTCATATAATACAGTCCTGGATCTTAGAGCGCCTAAGACCCTTCTCATCTGCATTCAACAGCTTCTCTACAGTAGCACCTCTCTCCTCATCTCTCAGGGCTGAGCCCCACTGGACTGCCTCAACTTCTTTCAGTGAAGAGGTGTTTATATCTTTTGGTGGGGTCACCTGACTGAGCCCTTTGCCATTAACATGTCTGAACATGTGGTTTCAGAACTGGGGAGGGGGTCAGGGGGGTTTCCTGGTTCAGGTAAAGGTACAGTGTATATCTCCATCAGATATTAACTCTTTGTATCTCTGATCCACAGTGACTTATCACTTTCATAACCTTATACAGTAATAGGTTTACAGTGTATATATATGAAAATACCTTCAAGATTTCTTAGAACTACTAATCTTGAAATTATTATTGTTTTATATGGCTTCTGAATTCTTTTTGTTTAAAAATGCTTTATTTACTGTATTTATTCATATTTAAAATAGCCTTCATGCTTTTTGTACACAAAATGCACTTATGCACTTTACACAACACCTCTCCAGGTATTTGGCATCATTCCAGGGACTGAATGGATGGAAATAGAAAAAAAATGAAAAGAGAAAACTAGTAGGAAGTTTAGCAGGGATAGTAAAGAGCTACGCTAGGTGGCCAATTAGGGTGGGTGGGGGAGAAGAAAGGCAAAGAGAAAAGCGTTAACTGTTGTGCAACATAAGTTTTGATAGCTAGTAAATAAGATGATAGGAAAGTGGTCCATCAGTCACAGTCGAGGGTGCAGCCTAACTCCTCCCCATTCCAACTGTGTGAATCATGTGATAGTAATGCCTAGCTTATGCTACTGTATACTCTATGTACGCAATTGTTTTAATAATGACAATGCTTCCTAGCAGCGAATGTTCCCCCTTTTCCTCCAGTACTTGTCTTCCCACTACCTTTTTTTTGTGTATGTCGAGGATCCTTTGTAAAGGAGCATTTAGCTCAAAGGTTGTAATTCTGATTAACTTGTTGAGAATTCACAAAGTCTTAAATAGAAGAAAAGCAACTAGACACAAAGCGTGATACTCTAGCCACTGACAAACAAATAAATAATCAAAATACATATCTGAGAAGACTCAGAGGTCCAGTGTACCAGGGCATCTGCTGGACAAACCAACACTTAGACAGACATGACATTCCTGTGAGCTTAGGGCAGGTAGTTAACCAATGAACAGCACTACTACATGCCACAATTATTTTAGAAGCGTGTATATAGTATATTATTTTAATTTTGGTATGGAATGTAAAAGAACTGAACTGTAAGCAGTATGTGCTAACATAGCAGGGGCCATAATTGGTCTGATTTTTTATTTGTTTGGACAACACTGCTGTTTATGGTAAAAAAACTATTGAACTGGGACCAACACTGAAAACCAAGGGTCCCACTCTGATCAGAGTGTGCCTGGCATGGCATGAGAGGAAAAATAAATGAAACGGTCAGGAAAAAATCCCCACAGGGTGAAGGGTCATGGTTCGGAACAACCACAATTAAAATCTAAATCTCTACTTTACTTTTTTTTTCCCTTAACTGTAGCAATGGGAAATGCAAATGCGACCCACAGAATGCAACCTGCGTTTCATTTTGCAGAACGAGAAATCAAGACAATAATTCAAAAATACAATAAACAGCCAAGTCAGGCAGAAGGACAGCCTTAAAACCCTGTAGGGAGTAAACTATGGTAACCATTTTTTTCTCAGCAGAAGCCTGCAAGAAACATGCAACTTACATTTTGGTTCCTGGTTAAGTGGAACTGAGACGAAATGCCTAAATACAGGAAAGATAAAAATTAGCATAGGCTGGACTGTACCAAATATGTCATTTTCAATCACATGGGTGTGGTGTGCATATTTATGGAATACATAAAAACAGAGGAGAGAAAGAAGTGCCTCAGCTGGGACTTGAACCCAAGTTGCCCGGACTACCATTCCGGTCGTGCTAACCAGTTGCACCACCAAGGCAACTGGAACCTGAGCCATCCTGGAGCACACATTACTCTTTCTCCAGTGAACAACCTGGTGCTGCACAAATAGTTACTTCATTTTCAATCACATGGTTGTGGTGTGCATATTTATGGAACACATACAAACAGAAGAGAGAAGTAAGTGCCTCAGCTGGGACTTGAATGAATATGTTTTGATTATGCTCTAAAAGTATAACTGTCCTAGCCGGTAGCAGAATGCCATGCCCAAATAAAGCCACCATTCATGAGAGTTGGAAATACATCAGGAACACTGCTCACAGCCCATTTCAAACCTATACTATCATTTACAGTAAACAATTTTTAGAAAACTTATACAAATAACTACTAGGGCAGAGACTAAGCAAAATAATAAACTATACCTGTTCACGGAGTGACCTCTGTGAGTTGCTGAAGAGAGCTCTTCAGGGTTACTTGCTTGTGCCAGCAGAGAAACAGATCTGATGTTAGGCGTTAGGCCGCAGAATGCAGTGACACCTAGTGGGCAGCGTTTGAATTTCATTCCAAATTCCATACACGCGCTCCAGGACACTTCAACCTGCCAGGCTGAAATGTGTATGTTAAGCATAATGAGGGATTCCTAGGGCCTGAAACACAGACTTGTAAATGCAGGATACTACAATGAATTGGTGGTACATCAAGGGTGATTACAATGGACTTTAATCAACCTTTTGAGTGCTGAATGTGTTTGAAATGTATTCAGATTCTGGATTTATACACACAGATGCCTGCCACATTGTAAGAGTTAACTGAAATGGGCGCTAAGGCACAACAGCCTTATATCAGAAGTAGCCCTAAAACAGAAAGCGTAATATGAAGGACATGCTGTATCTGGAGCATACGGAGGCCATGACAACAAAAATGTTCACAACCTATTGGTTGTGGGAAGACCACCCATGGTACAAACTGGACTGGGAAAAACAAATAACAGAGAAGCTCACATCCACCTTAGAGGAGAACTGTACTGAACCTGTAAGTCGTTTTCCCCCATTAGAAAATGACTTAAATACTGGTCCCAATTGTGTTACTGTTTCAGCTTTACACACTTTTTAGTTATCCCAGTGGGTAGGTCAGATTCACACAGTAAGTGCCATTTTAGAACTTTACAACTGAGTTTATATCCATGCTTAGCTCTTCCACTGTTGGTACAACGCATCCATCTTCTACTATTGAACTCTAGATTTGAGAGGTACATAAACCACCTCATACGGTTCTAAAAAAGCACTGAACACCGCTGATTAAATTATAAACAGCCACTGAGGTTACTAATAGGTAAGCACAGATGAAACAATTAACAGAGCTGGAACCAGCATTTAAAAAACAGCTTCTACTGGGAAAATGACTTCCAGGTTCAGTGCAGTTCTCCTTGAAAGAAGAGAACTAAGCCATAATTTACACACAAAATTAAAGTGTTGTGTAATGCTTTGATTTGTGTGTGCGGCCTAGCATGTCCATGCCTGTTTGCTGTTAGGAGTTTTTTTTCTCCAAAAAATGTACCTACTTGTTTTATGGCCCCAGCGGATCTCCATACTTGCTTCTTTTCTTACCTTTTTGTTCCCCACAGTGCCTCTTACTCCACGTGACAGTGATGCGCTGGAGACCTTTGATGACTTTTTGCCTTGTCTGCAGCTGTACTGTTACGTGCATGTTGTTCTGATCTTTTTCTTTAATTCAACTTCTTTATTGTTTCATAATAGAGAAAAAATAGGCCATCGTACATAAAAGTAGTAACTGAAAAATACTACAGGTGACAAAATTTACTATCTAAACTCCCTTCCCCCATCCTCCATCCCTGGAGTGTGCCCTCGAACACAGAATACAGATGCAACAGTACACTTAATAAAAAACAAAACAAACATATAGGCCAGTATATAAGTGGGACTAGGGAAGTCGGGTATAGTTAATGTAAGTAAAGAACATACAGTTTGCCCCATTTCTGTCAAAAAATCTGAGTCTATAACTGGAGCTAGCAAACAATCGTTCCATTCGGAAGCACAAAGAAAGTTCTTTCAACCATTCATTGTAAGAGATTACCAGTTGGTCTATCCAGTGCTTGAGTACTAGTTTCTTAACCACCACTGAAATTAAAGCCATTGCTTATCTTCTCTCCTTGACTACAATACTGGAATAACAACCTAGGATACAAATTTCTGCTGTAAACAGGCCATCTAGGCCAAGCAACGGATCCAGATTATCTTGAATTAACTGCCATAAGGGGGAGACCATGTCACATTGCCAGAAAACATGTAGGATATTCCCATCAGCCTTACCACACTGTGAGCATATAGAAGGGGGAAGACGGCCTATTTTGGCCAATTTAACTGGAGTATAGTACATTTCGTTTAGGATATGGAATTGGGTAAGTCTGAGCCGATCTTGGGTATTGTAAATGTATAGATCTTTCCAAATTTGAGGCCAAACAAGGGAAACATCTGGACGTAGGGAACTCCAGACCTTGGAGCCTGAGAGGGATTCAGGGTGGCCCTTTACTAAAAGGTATGAGTATAAGAGGGCTGTGGCATGAGGTTTGGATGCTAATTCCGTTAACTGTTCCAAAATCGGACTCAAAGCAGGTGACTTGAAAGTTGTGCGAATAGCTTGCCTAATAGGTGCCTAAGCTGGAAGATCTAGAAGATGTGCACTTGGCTTATACCGTATTTCAGTAGGATGTCTGGGGATGAAAGGAGAGAATCCTGAGAATAAAAATCTGCAACTGTAGCTTCCCTTAGCTGTGGTATCCAATTAGGGGTACTACTAGACCCTCCTATCTTGATGTTAGGGTTTAAGAGGATCGATTAAATTAAATCTTTTTGAGGAAGAATTTTACGAAGTTGTTCTGATCTCAATTAATAACTCCTAATCCAAAAGTTTTATTTTCTAGATGTGAGTCTAGATCTCGCAAGCAAAAGTGCATGTACTGTTTGTAAAGCTATTTTTTTCATCAAACCATACACAGCCATAAAAAAGTAGACAAATACCCCAGGTCATCATTGTTATAATTAGTGAGAACTCGAGGCAGTTTCCTCAAAGAATAGCCCACTAATTATCGCTCAGATGTTTGCCAAACTATGAATTTAGCCTTTATTAGTGATCACTGGATAAGGAGAGGCACTTAATAGCACAGTTCTAATTCTGTAAACTGGACAGTAAGACAGCATTCACTAAAGCAATTATTTCCAACACATCACTGTCACATGGGACAGGAGTAATTGTGGGAAAAGGAAAGGTAACGGAAGAAGCAAGTATGGAGATCACCAGGGGCCATAAAACAAGTTGGCAAGTTTGGAAAAAAAATCCTAACAAGCAAATGAAGTAAAGGACACACAAGGACTACTCACAAAAACACTCCACACAATATACATTTTTACTGTAGTTCTCCTTTAAAGATCGCTGAATACCGTATACAAAATGTACTTTGTGTTTCAGTCTTTTATTTTCAACCAAATACTCTTTATTAAAAATGGTGTTGATCTGTACTACAGCGATGATATGTTTTTGTCACTGCTACCTTTCCCCAGAGTGATCAAAGCAACAATGCTCCATAATGAATAAACAATATGACATCATTTTAGTCACAGCAGCATTTTTTCTCCTGCTAATAGAGGTCAACTTAAACTCCTTGCTGCAGTATAAGAAAAATAATTCTAGTGCTAAAAATGTTTAGCTCATTATTTTAAAATCAACTTTTTGTAAGAGGCTCAGGGTAAACATAATTAGTGACTAAGATGACAGCATCAGAATACTGCTGGACTAACAGCCCTGGAAAGGGATAGCCATGAAAATGGACAACAGCCAAACACAATGGTAAGTCTGAATACAATATGTTTTATAACTTTATAGGGATGCTAAGAGGGCCTCTTATGGATATGAGTGTTCCCTCGCACATTCTTAGGGTACGAGAACTACAAATCAAAGGTGAGCAGTTCTGGTGCCCTAAGGACTCAGGAGGAGCAATTTTTCTATCCAAAAGAGGCCCTTCTTGCATCCCTATAAAATCATTATAGGTCACATTAACTTAATTACCTTTTTTCATTGGTAAACAACATTTTCTATGGCACCACTGGCACCAGCAAGAACCTTGTTGCTAGGCACACCACGAGTCGCTGTTGTCGCACAACTCAAATAAGTCCAAGGTCAATGTAGCACACGACAGGCCCGTGGTGTATAATATGAAACACAAGTGTATGTTCCACCAATACAGACTAAATTGCATATATTTAATGTTTATAATTATCTTTATCAGGAATATGCGTGTGTACTTTCAAATCAAAAGTTCAATATGACATCCTGCCAAGCCCAAACTCCTCCATCACCCTATAAAGGTAGTGGAGTCTGATTTCCTTTTTTATAACACACAGGAGTGCTCCATACTTAAGGTGGGCAGTGCCTTTTTCAGAAAATCTTGGCACTTAAAGGGGAACTACATTAAATGTGTAAGTCATTTTCCCAATTAAAGCTGTTTTCTAAGTACTGGTTAAAATTCTGTTATTGTTCCAGCTATACAGGCCTTTTAGCAACCTCTGTGGATGTTTTGGCTCTACAGTCTGGTAGTAAGTAACATTTTAGAACTGTATGATGTAGTTTATGTCCCAAACAACCTCAGTGTTCTATAGTAGAACATAATAAATGCACTGTGCCAACAAATGAATCATAGAACACAGACATCAACTAAAATCATACAGTTCTAAAATGGTTCTTATCAGCCGCCAGTTAATAAGAAACACCCACTAGGATAACTAACAAACCTGGTGGCTGGCTGTAAATTTAACAACTCAATGAAAAACAACTTCTACTGGGAAAACTGACTTACAGATTCAGTGCCGTTCTCCTTTAATAATGTGAGTGGCTCATCAGTTCCCATACTGTTAGAACGAGGGCTGGTGAGGCTCTGACATCTTTGGAACTGCCAAGAATATCTAAAAATGGTGCTGTCCTGCCAGAGCAGGGAGCACTCCAGTAGAATATATACAGTCATAATTCTCTATCAAAATACAAATTCTCAAATAATTGCAAAAAAAAAAAAGTTTTATAGTATACAGAGCTGGAGGGGGAGGGATCATTAAAGGAGATAGGAAACAGTTTTTACACCTCTAGATGCTCTCCAGTTGTTCTTTTATTATCTACCAGTATTTGGATATGTTTTTGACTTTTTTTGTTAAATTAATGAGCTCATTTTGTTGTCTTTTTAACTACCCTGAATCCCTCTGTTTTCAGCAGTTGCTGCTCTCTTTTTTTCCCACACTACCTGACCATTCTATGACATCAGTAACACCATTCCAAGCTATTCAGATGAACAGCATGGAATGGGAGTTATTGATGTCATAGGAATGTCCTAGAAATATGAAAATAAAGAGCAGTAGCTGGTGAGGAAAGTAGACCTCAATGTAGATCTGAAGGCAACCCAAAAGTAGATTATTTATCTAAAAAGTATCAAAGCATATCAGATCAGAACACATACCTGGCATGGAAAGGAAGATAGAAAGGCAGTTAACTATGTAAGAATAATTTCCTATCTCCTTTAACTATCACATCAGCTTATATGACAACAGATAATTTTCACTTGTGCTTCATCAGCTCCTTTTAGAATTATGCAGCATATTTCAAAATTCCAAACCACCTTACCATTCCAGCTAGGCAATGTCACTGTATGAATGACATATGCCATGGCTGCATCAAAATAAAGAATTTATTTTGAGGCAGCCCATGGCATATCTCCCTATACAATATACTGTATATCACACCAGTGGTGGATAAACAGGGGATATGCATTGGCCTGATATAAAATAAGCAATTTATCATATATATGTATATGTATACACATAACTGGCAGCGGCTTAAACATTAAGGCAGATTAGATGGACCTATTGGTCCTTTTATGCTGAAAATTCAATGTTTCCATAAGGGATCTTGGGAAATTGGAGGAGTGGTCTAGGATGTGGCAGCTGGGCTGCAATGCCAAAAAGTGCAAAGTCATGCACCTGGGGTGAGGAAACCAGAGGGCTGTGTATAGGGCTGTGGGGGAGGACTTACAGCCATTAAGCAAGAGAGGGACCATGGAGTTATTATATCTGACAATCTCAAGGTGGTGGAGCAGTGCAACAAGGCAGCAGGGAAAGCTAACCAGATGCTGGGGTGCCTCCTTCCTCTTTCCACAAGCGTCGCATTGGTTCTCTTAAGCTCCTCAACTACTTGCTGCTTTTAGTTGCTGGTGATATTGAGCTCAGTCCTAGCCCTTTCCTGACATCCCATCTCCCCAAAGATTTGAAAGTGGCCCATGTAAACATAAATAAGCTTCTATGAAAGACTGACCTGTTGCAACTACCCATGGTTAATCTCAAACCTGACGTGTTGGTGATCTCGGAATCTTGGCTCTCTCCCATGATCCTTAATTCTTTTGCTGTTATCCTTGATTCCACTATTATTCAACAGGATTGAGCAAAGAGGGTAAGTGGTGTAGCCATACACCTCTCCTTAACTTCAGTTTGTTTGTGCTTTCCAACTCTGTTCCCTCTGCCTATGAGATGCTCCTTCTCAAACTCACCTTCCCCTTTTCTATCCCTACCCCTATATTTACTGCCAGTGTCTACTGCTGCCCTGGTATGTCCCAACCTTTAGCAACTGAATCACTCACTGCCATCTCCTGCCAGGCCTCCTCTGGAGAGTTATTCATACTAGGTGATTCAATTTAAAATTCTTCACCTCTTCATAAATTTTGCCTCAATGTGAAGTCCCTCCTTTTAACCCAACTCGTCTCTGTCCCCATTTGTTTTAATTTCAAGTCTCTAAATCACTCCATCTTGGACTGGGTCCTGTAGTCCCATTCCCATCTTATTGTGGAAGCTAATACCTTCCCCGATGCCCTCAGTGATCACCACATGGCCTGCTGAATGCGAAAAATTCATCATCTAAAAGCTTCCCCCAACTTCATCTAGATCTGGTCTTTTTGATCGCTGGATTTGTACCACCTTCATGCTGGCCTGATAACCATGAATCGGTCCCCTATTTCCACAGCCGGCAGCATTGACAATGCCCTTAAGTTCTCCACCTCCAAATTCACATCTATCTGGGATCATCATGCTTACCTTTAGATGAACAAGGGTTCAAGGATCTCGCATCCCTTGCATCTCACAGAGTTGCTGGCTTGTCACTGTGTGTGTGTGTGTGTGTGACCTTGCCTGGAGGACTGACAAATCCTCTGGCTCCTCTTCTGACCTTATCATTTACTGGACCCTTCACAATGCCTGTACTAAAGCTATTAGGCATGCAAAGTCTGAACACTTCGCACCCACACTATAGAACAACCTTAATCACCTCTCAAACTTCTGAAAGGTAATTTATGCCCTTTTCTATCCTCCAAACCAGTTCTCTCTCCCTGTTCTCAAGATAGGTGGTACTCCTATCTATGACCCAACTGTAATTGCCTCATCTTTCAATTCCCTTTTCATCTCCTGTGCCCAAGCCCTCCTCCATTCCTCCTCCACCGCTCCACCTCTCTCCCCTTTTCAACCCTCTTGCTCTCCTTCTCTACCCCGCTTGCTGCCTCCTTCCTCTTTTTTTTCCTTTCTCACTCACTACCCCTGCTGCTACTCTTAAGGTCCTCCTGGCACCAAACCCACTTAATGGTGGGAGACCCAATGGTCTTGACCCCAGGTTCCTGCATCTCTCTGTTCCTGCCCCTTCCCTCCCTATCACCTACCTCAACTTCTCATTCTCCTTATCCTTATCCTGTGTCCCTAAGTCTTGGATGTTGGCTACTGTTATTTCCCTTTCTAAAGGAGGTGACCTTTCTTCCCCTAGTAACTTCCATCCTATCTCTCTCCTTCCCACACTGGCTACGCTCCAGGAACACCTTGTCCTCTCCCAACTCTCCCCTTTTCTAGACTCATCCTTCTTCTTCACTCGTTTCCAGTCCAGATTTAGGAAGTCCCATTCCACCGCCATCTCTCTCCTCCAGCTCACTGATACCATCTTCACCAGCATGGAAAAGGGCCTTGTCACCTCTTCCATTTTTTGTCGATTTAATTAAAGCCTTCAACACTGTTACCCACCCATTCTCTTGGACAACCTTCAGGCTGCTAGACTTTGCCTCTTCAGTTGAGTGGTTACACTCTTACCATGAGGGCAGGTCACAAACTGTCGGTATTGGAGACTTCCTCTCCTCTCCTCTTCCAATTAGCTCAGGCATCCTCCAAGGGTCTGTCATTGGCACAATTCTTTCCTGCATTTTTTTAAGTGATCCCCCCCTAACCACCACTTCCTGCTCTTCTGTGTCCATTCATATGTACACAGAGAATATGGTTCTCTTTAAATCTGGCTCCTCTGCCTCTGACCTCACAAACCAGCTCCAGCTGGACTATACCAACATCCAGCACTGGTTCAAAGAAAATCAGTTATTCCTGAATGTAAAGAAAATGATGTCTATGACTCTTGACACTAGGAAGAGGCTTGCTAGAGTTTTCTCCCTTCCTTTCTTTCATACCCTAAATGGTGCAACTACCAAAGATGTCTCCTCCACCTCCTTCAAGGAAGTGCCTTGGGGTCTGGTTGGATGACCACCTTGAGGTTTCTGTTCATGAGGATGCTAACCACAAGAAGCTCCACCCCAAACTTGATGCACTTTACAGAAATAAGAGATGCACTCCACTTCCTGTTTGAAGAGACAGCCTCACTAAGGCGACTGTCCCCATTTTTGACTGCAGAGACTCCGTTTACAGTACTGTTCCAATGTCCATTTTCACTGGACTAGACCCCCTGGTTCACTCCTCCTGTCGATTTGCACTTGACAAACCCCTGTGTATCCCCCCCCCCCTACTGTTCCTTGTATACCTCCCTCTCCCTCCCCTCTCTTGAAGCCAGGTACCTTTCCACTGTACCTCATTGATCTTCACATTTTGTTTTAGCTCCATCCCCTGATATCTTGCTTCTCTCCTGTCTTCCCCCTTTCTACCTCTTACTCCCTTCATAACACTTGCGTTTGCTCTCTTGCTCTCCCACTACTGAAATCTACTGCTGGCCAAGCTGCCTTCTCATTCCACTTCCCTAAAATTAGTGTCTCTCTTCCCCCTTCCATTTGCCGGCTCCTTCCCTTCTCACTCTGAAATCTCTCCCCTGTGATTTCTTTACTTGCTCTTTGTTTTGTTGCTTAAAGTTTATTTTCTTTTGCCGGTTTCAAAATTTACTGTATGGCAATTTTTATTCTGAAGTGTTCTCTTGTAAATGGTATATATTGTTTTACTTACTTTCCATATTGCTGTATTTATTTTTTTACACTGTATCTTCAACCCCCCCAAGCCCCCACGGATGCATCTGGAAACAAGTTGATACTAGCTCAGTATGTCTTTCCTGGCAAAAGTTTTGAAATAAATAAATAAATAATGAAATAACTAGGGAGAGGGATTTCTAGCAGGAGAAGGTGGGTGGTACAGCCACTGTATCACTCACTTAGTGAGACCCCACCTGGAGTATTGTGTCCAGTTCTGGAAACCACACCTCACCAAATACACTGACAGGGTGGAAGTGGTTAAGAGGAGGCCTGCCACAATGGTGCTGTACTTGCACAAGAAAGCAAAAAAGAGGAGAGGCTGTGGGAGCTCAACATGCACTCCCTGGAGAGAGAGAGAGAGGGGACATGTCTGAGATCTGTAAGTACCTCACAGGGGTGAATAAGGTGTAGGAGGAGAGTCTCTTTCAGAGAAGAAGGAACACCAGAACACAGGGGCATGCTATGAAGCTTTTGGTAGGGGTTGGGGGAGTTCAAGAGGGATGAGATTAAATACTTTTTCACAGAAAGGGTGGTGGATCCCTGGAACAGCCTGTCAGAAGAGGTGGTGTAGCCAAAGACAGTGGGAAGCTTCAAGCATGCAAGGGACAGTCACATGGGCATAATAAGTAGAAGAAAGGGAGGAGGGAGTGACACCTGTGACCAAACAGGGTTCAGGGTACGGTAACAGACATGCAAACTAGGACAGACTGGATGGGTCTACTGGTCCTTTTCTGATGACAATCCTATGTTTATATTTAAACTGTGAGGGGGCAAGATCAAAACTCACAAGCAGCAGAGCTACAAGTGAGCGATTTTTTTTTTTTTAGTCTTTTTGGTAACCGGATAAAGCCCACTAGGCACAAGTGCCTGTTTTCAGGGGCGACCTGGGAGCACTGGGAGGTTAAGTGACTTGCTCAGAGTCACACAGTATGCAAGTGGAGGTTGTGAGAATTAAACTCAGGTCTGGTTTGCTGGATGTATCAAGCCTGTTCACACCTCGTTCCTCTAACCTCTAGGCTACACTGCCAGCCCTAAATTAAAGCCCTTTCCCCACACAAATGATAATGGACTATGTATTCTGAGTCAGAACACTGTGTCTCCAATTTATACTGTACTGTATACTTGTATTAACAGGGGGTGATATTGGAAAAATAGAGAGGGTCCAAAGACAGGCCACGAAGTTGGTTTATAACATTAAACATTTGACTTACAGCGAACGGCTTAAAAGACTCAACCTCATGTCCTTAGAGACAAGAAGACTGAGAGCAGACCTGTTGCTATGCCACAACATTATGCAGGATGACTATCTTCTCATTGAACTAGGACTCGAATTTAAAAATGTTATGTAGTATACTAGAGGCAACCCACTACAAATAAGGCATAAGAAATTTAATACAAATAGGAGAAAGGCTTTTTATACCCAGCGAGTGGTCAGTCCTTGGAAAAAGCTCCCATTAGAAGTAACAATTAGTAAGGCTATGCAAGACTTTAAAAATAAGTTGGATTCACAAATTCTACAAGGAAAGTCCCTCTCTTATTGCAGCTGAATGGACAGACAGCAGCTCTTATTGGCTTATCACTTCCCTCTGCTATTAAACACCTTAGTGTGTACCACATTAGTCTACTAGCTGTAGCTTTTAAATCTGCTGCTTTTTTGAAGATTAAACTGTTTCTTTTTAATTGCTGGTTTCAGTACTGTACATTGCTACTGTGATGTCATCAACACTGTGAAAGCTACTCTGGTTCTTATGTCAAGGATAGTGATTGTTCTTACATCAAGGATAGTGATTGTAACATATTTATACTCTATACAAATGTGTATCTGGGAGTTAGATAGCAAGATAAATTAATCAGACACATTTATTACCACTGGTGTTGCACAAACTGGGAAAGTAAATCACTTTTTTAAACAAAATAAAGATTTATTTTCACTCCGAGTACATTATTTTCACCTTTGCCTTGCTCTATACCTCATAACACCACTTACGGTTAGATTTACAAAGGTAATCCAACTCCCAGAGTCCCTTTATGTTACTATTAAACTACACTGTCTTTATATGCGTATAATTAATGTTTTTCTAACTAAAATTCTAATGGTTCCGTTGTACATGGCTACATGTCAGTTCGTTCTGGTCCATGTTCTCCGTGCCAAACTATTAGCTCTGGTATCAATCAGCCCCCTGTACAAATCATTCATGGACAATTCTCTCCCCCCATATAAATTTAATAAACTAAACTCCAGGGGGGCATAATTTGGGAATGACTTGTACAGTGAGCCAATTAATGCTGGAGTTAATAGTCTGGTCTGGTCATGGACTGGACACTGACCGGGACTACTTGATGTGTCACTGTTGTCCATGAGGGTTACCCTTGTATAATGCTGTCAGCCAATCAGAATGTGCCATTTCTGGCCACTGTTTTATAATTAAGCAACAAGGCATGACAGGTTCTGTGTTAGTGTGGGATAATGGCACAGCTCGGGAAGTGAGGCATGCGGTGAAGATGAGTGCCTTACACACCACAGTAGGGAGTTTGGGTAAGGAGGAATTACATCTTGGAGTTTCAATCTGAAGATACACATTCCTTTAAAAACTTCAAATAGTGTTCCACACTGCTAGATGATAAATATTTACTGAAAACATTTCTGGATGCGATAGACAACTGAATGATAACAATCTAAACTTACAGATGTTCTTTATAGTGGTTCTGACACAAGCGACATACACATTTAAATGTTTAGGACTCGTCATGGACAAGGTAATTTTCTTGAACCATCTTCACACATGGTAGTCTGCCACTGATCAGCCAATTAGTTTTCAGTAACATGTGCTGAAGTAAACGCTGCTCCAAAGTTCTTAATTGGGTTTGTTCCAAAAACTAGAAATAGCAGTCTGATTCATAAAAAAGACTGTCAAAGGCAGACAATTGGATATGTAAATCATACTACAACATTTATAAACATGTTTACAAAGCTTTACGCTTACGAAGCTTGGAGAAACACAGCGTTTCTCCAGTCCAGAGGCGGGTGGCAAATACATGCCGACAGGGAAGAAGTGTTGAAGCATAAATGGTACAGTTGCAAGAATTCTGTTCTTTGTTGACCGTATAATCTGCAGTTCCATCATTGAGTAGAAAACTGTCCTCCACCTCTTTCATCTTGTAGCACCCATTCTTAGCAAGACTGATCTCCTCTTCAATTAGACTAACCAACTCAGATGAGCAGGCCTCACGGTAGCGAGCATGAACTCTTTCTTCATCCAGGTCTGTTGTCTCCATTTTTAGAGTCTGAAGCTTGTGGAGTCTCCCGATATATTCTGCCATTGTGTGGGAGGAGCTAAGCTCAGAGGCAAGCATCTGCTGATGTGATCTCACAAAGCTGCTGAAGGCATTCCCTTTGTTCCGCTCAAAGGCCCAGCTCTCCACCCACATTTCCTTACGGGAGTGCCAGGTGACCTGGAAGTACTGGACGAACTCCTTGCAGAACATAGTCTTCATCTCACTCAAGTGTTCACTGTACAGACTGGGTGACCACGAGTTAGCAAGCTTGCACAGGAAGTCCCAGATGTTGTCCTGGAAAACTCCCTCCATCTCAATAGCTTTGTTATACAAAGTCTCCAGAACTTGAGTCCGACAAAATTGTACTTTAGCATTTGGAAGGACATTCTCAATTATACTTAAGTCTTCATTAATATTTCCTAAAATCAGGCAATTTACTTTGGTCTTGATGTCTGGCACACTCTGGACCAGTGATATGAGAATAAAGCGGAAAAGGTCTGGTGTTTCCTTCCTTGCAATGCAGTAGAGACACTCTCTGCCTCTACCATTGGCATCTTCACATAGTACAAAATACAAATCAAACTCATTACTCAGGTAAGTCATCTTGTCAAAGTAGAGAACTCGAGGGAACCTCTCACACAAACTCTTCATGTGTGATGTAATAAAGACAAAACTCTTCACAATGACCTGTCCCTCTACAAACACAAGTCTGATCTTAGCTCCTGGATCTGCTCCAAGCAGTTCCTCTATCTCTTTCAAGATGTCCAGTATACCCATGTCTTGGGTTTTGCAGCAGTTCTGCAGCTTATGGAGATCCCGTATTCCCAGGAACTGCTTGCTCATCTCATTTGTCACTCGGATCAGGACAGAAGCATCAGTCTCACCTACAAATCTGTTTTTCCTGAAGCATCTTGCAAACTCAACGGGGCACAACTTGTGGTTGTGCATCAGATCAGCCGTAACCACAATCAGCTTGTTTTGCAGTGGATCCAGCTTCATTATAATACGGGCAGGACAGCCAGGTCTGAAGTCTCTGCAAGAAAAAAAAATTAGACTTTATTCTAATGAAGTCTGCTCCAAATATTAAACCAATATTATTTTATATTTAGAGAATCATGTTTTTTTATGTTTGCTTGCCTGCATGCACAAGAAACATGTTGACACAGCTTGCTGGAGTAACAGGTTGTGGAGGTGCGGCAGTGTTGTGGCCAATGCCACCACTGCTTTTTGGGGCTTGTCTCTGTGGCACCAACGAATGAGCATGCTATATGACAGCAGCTCAGAAGCGTGCCACCAACCTGAAAGAAATTCACTGCTGCAATGAGGGAGTGCCCCTTCATTGCAGGGTGTGCCTTGCCTGGTGTAACATTTCAATAAACATGGCTGTGGCTGTTGCCGTCCACCTCTCACAGTCCCACAAAAGCCAACATCGGGGGTGCCCAGTTTCCCTATAGGCATGCCCCCTCCCCAGTTCATTTGCCAATGGGGGAGCCCAATCTCCATTAGCATGATGTCCCTGTAGTTGAATTTGTCTGTCGAGGGGGTGCCCAATCCCCCTTGGCATCATGCCCCCCAAACACGACCTGCTTTCTTTGCTGACGGGATGCCCAATCCCCGTCAGATTCAGTCTCTCCCAAAACACCCAGGTGGCACACTGGGAGCCCACCTCAGCATGCCAAATGTACCTGGAAAAAGGAAAACCTTACTGCAAAGTTGTTTTTTTACATGTAAACAAAAAAAGACGGTCCCTCGCTGTCTGTTGCATTGCAGCCCCTCCCCAACCTGCACCCACCCTCTGTGCATCCTACCCCCACCCCATACTTACTTCTGGAGGTCCGGCGCCTCAATGTTCGGAGGAGCAGGAACAGGTCTGCACTCTTCAAAGCCGACCGTGAACTGAAGAAATGCCGGTAAGGTATATAATGGCATAAATGAGGGGGTTTCAACTTAGGTGGCTATCTCAACCATTTTTGAGACTTTTGGCACCACATTTTCAACATGGGGTTCTTGGGACCCCACCTCATGAACTCAGTCACTGTCATGTTATTACTCGGTCCTGAAAGGTGATTTCGCAGTCACAGCGTAGAATCACCTTCCGGGACTGAATAATGAAATGACAGTGTCACTGTTTATAAGGTGGGTTCCCAAAAAGCCTATGCAAATTTGGTGAAAAAATTCCAAAAAATGACTGTGATACGAGTGTGCATTATGCAGTTCCCACGCATGCTCGTAACTTCGAGAATTTTAATATTTTCACTCCAGATTTTCAACATTGTCATTTTTCCACACCTCCTTATGAACAGTACAGCTGTCATTTTTCACATCTTGCCCAAAATGTGTTTTGCACATCTGGTGCACAATGGTGCGGTCGCTGTGTGAAATCAATGTTCAGGACAGATTAAGAAAATCACAGTGACAGCATTCATAAGGAAAGGTCCCAAAAAGCCCATGTTGCAAATTAGGGGAACAAATTCCAAAAAATTACTGCATTACCAGTGTGCGTTGTGCAGTTTTTATGCAAGCTTATAACTTCATCAAGTTTTTATATTTTTACTCCAGATTTTCAACATTATAATTTCTGCACACTGCCTTATGAACAGTATAGCTGCAAGTTTTCACATCCTGCCTAAAACATGTTTTCAAACCTGTGGCACACAATGGGCGCAGTCGCTGTGAAATCAATGTTCGGGACAGATTAAGAAAATCACAGTGCCACTGTTCATGAGTGGAGGTCCCAAAATGCCTATGTTGAAAATCTGGTGTAAAAATTCCCCCGAATAACTGCATTACATGTCTGCGTTGCGCAGTTTCTACGCACGCTCATGACTTCATCAATTTTATATTTTCACTCCGGATTTTCAACATTACCATTTTTTTACATCTTCTCATGAACAGTACAGCTGTCATTTTTCACATCCTGCCCAAAATGTGTGTTTCACACCTGTAGTGCCAAATGGCATAGTCGCTGTGCAAAATCACCTTTCGGCTAACGGATTGATAGTGTCACTGTTCATGCGGTGGTGTCACAAAAAGTCAATGTTGAAAACTTGGAGTGAAAATACCAAGCAACCCCTAGGGCGTTAGGGTTTCAGACCATAACGCCCTACCCTGTAGGGACTGACAGGTGTCAGGGGTGTGACTTGGGATTGTCGACAGTAATACTCATGGCATTCCACCCCACCATGCAGCCAGTGACAGGCATCGAGGTGTGCCTTAGACCCTTTGGCCTCAAAGTTCACCCCATTCTCCTATACTGCACCCATTTTAGCATACTTCCTTATGGAATGGGGTGAGTGTAAAGCCCAAACACCCCAAGGCATACCTTGACACTTGTCAGTGTCTGCAGGGTAGGATGAGGTGAAATGGCATGAGCGTTATGGGCGACAACCCAAAGACACACCACAATGCCTGTCCATCTCTGCAGGGTGGGGATGGGGGTGGTGTCAGTTCAATACCTCACTGCCATTCCTATTCTGCATCTGTCTAACTCCTGCACTTCCAATGCTAATGCCAGCAAGCAAACATTCCGCATTGATAAATACTTGTTATTTTTCTGATTCACTTAGTCCATCTAGGCCAAGTAAGCTATAAGAGTTACTCTGTAATGCAGACAGACTACTACTAAGTTATATGAAGCAAAATATGGTTAAAGAACAGGTACATGCTTCAGTGTGTGCTTTCATAAACGTAATAATAATAATAAAAAAAAAAGTAACTAGACAGTACAGTGTTTCGAATTTTACTCTTCATGGTTTAGAACAGATCTTAGCAGACTATCAAAGAAGCCTGTATGCAAAGTATTTGACTGTCCCCAATTGGCCTTAAAGGGCAGTTATTTATGACATTATAGAGCATTCTATGGTAACAGACTGTGATGCCACAAATGCTGCAGCTGTGGAGGATTGTTGGATGCCATTTCAAAAACACAGCAAAATAAGCACTGTAGTATCTGAAATATTTAGAACAGCAATAACAGTAGAAAGTAAAAATCTAGAGAACAATAAGGGGACACTGAGAACCCCATTTGGCCTCAAAGTGTCCCTGTTTTAAACAAGCATTTGTCAATGCCGAATGTTGTCTCGCTCGCATTGGTAGTGCAGGAGTTAGAGATGAATAATAGGAATGGCAATGAAGTACTGAACTGACGCCAACCCCACCCCCACCCTGGAGAGACTGACAGGCGTTGGGATGTGAGTTTGGGTCATCAGCAAGGCCACTGATTTACGGTGATTAAAACAATTAAATTCCGTTTTCAAGACTTAAGATTCCGGAATTTCACCGGTGATTGTTACTCTAATTTCTGGATTTTACCGGGATTCTGTTATCATTTTTCAGTATGTGCATAAATAATCAGAATTAAAGAAGGCTTAATATACAGAGCATTAAATAAAGCAAACTGAAAATAGTACAGGAAGGAATTAAAAGAAAAACACACTTTTTTATAGATTTACTGATCTGATAGAAAATGCCAGATTCCATGAAATCTTCATTTTTACCGGTTTTCAGGCAGCCCTAATTCCGGAATTTTACCGGATTTTCCGGTAAAAACCGAAAAACAGTGGCCTTGGTCATCAGCTATAACGCTCATGCCATTTTACCTCCCCCTGCCCTGTAGACACTGACAAGTGTCGTGGTGTGCTTTGGGGTCTTTGGGCCTTATACTTACCCCATTCCATAAGAAAATACGCTGAGATGGGTGCAGTACAGGAGAATGGGGTGAACTTTAGGGCTGAACACTCCAAGGCACACCTCAATGCCTGTTGGTGGCTGCAGGGTGGGGGAGTGGGGGTGTAATGGCATAAGCATTAAAGCCAGTGATACCAAGTCCCACCCCTGACGACTGTCTGTCTCTACAGGGCGGGATGTTACAGTTGGAAACCCTAATGGCGTAGGCATCTTTTGGTATTTTCATTCCAAATTTTCAACATGGGCTTTTTGTAACCCCAGCTCATGAAGAGCGGCACTATCAATTTGTTAGCCAAAAGGTGGTTTTGCACAGTGACTATGCCATTTGGCGACACAGGCATGAGAACACATTTTGGGCAGGATGTGAAAAATGACAGCTGTACTGTTCATAAGGAGATGTGAAAAAATGCCAGTGTTAAAAATCTAGCATGAAAATATTGCAAATGTGCGAAGTTACAAGAGTGCGTGGAAACTGCGCAACGCATGCTTGTAACACAGTCATTTTACGGGCTTTCGTCACCAAATTTTCAACATAGGCATTTTAGGACCTCTGCTCATGAACAGTGTCACCGTCATTTTCTCAAACAGACCTGAAAACTGATTTTGCACAGCGACCGTGCTATTCTGCGCCGGACATGCAAAAACACGTTTCAGCCAGGATTTGTAAAATGACAGCTGTACTGTTCACAAGGAGGTGTGGAAAAATGTCAATTTTGAAAATCAGGAGTGAAAATATTACAAATTCACGAAGTTATGAGCGTGCAAGGAAACTGCGAAATGCACGCTCGTAAAACAGCCATTTTTTTGATTTTTTTCACCAAATTTGCAACATAGGCTTTTTGAAAACCCCCCTCATGAACAGTGGCACTCTCATTTCATTATTCGGTCCTGAAAGGTGATTCCGCGCAGTGACTGCAAAATCACCTTTCGGGACCGAATAATGCCATGACAGTGACTGAATTCATGAGGAGGGGCCCCAATAACCCCATGCTGAAAATTTGGTGCCAAAATTCTCCCAAATGCCCGAGATATGCACCAAAGTTGAATAAATACAGGTTACTCACCTGTAACAGAAGTTCTAGGAGTGGTATATGTTGTTCATCCACACTGTCTGACAGGTTCCTTGCTGCTTTAAATCGTGCCGGAAGGTCTTCAAGCTGGTTCCTCCCACCCACCCAGGTGGTAAAACCCTCGGCTCCGCCCCATGACGCCAGATAAAGCCCACTGAAAGCCAGGTTGCACGTCGAAGCTGGGGATGTCAGGTGGGTCATGTGGATGAACAACATATACCACTCCTAGAACTCCTGTTACAGGTGAGTAACCTGTATTTCTAGGGACGTGGATATGTTGATCAATCCACACTGTCTGGCAGACTCCTAGCAGTTGTCCGGGAGGAGGGAGGCAAGGCGCGCACCCCCTACTTAGGGAATAAGGACTGGAGAACAGAGGTCCCAAAACCAGCATCCCGGCGTGACTCAAGGTCAATGTGGTAATGGGAAATAAAGGTGTGTGCTGACTTCCAGGTAGCAGCCCTGCAGATTTCCTGGATAGGGACGTCCCTAGAAGCAGCCACTGAAGCAGCGGTATGGCGGGTAAAATGAGCTCTTATCCCTCTGGGAGGCTCCATGCCCACCAACCTATACCAGAGATCTATGCAGGAGGTGACCCACCTACTTATCGTCCGCTTGGTTGCAGGTCTGCCAGGTGCGGCTTCAGCGTAGAGGACAAACAGCTGGTGAACCTCTCCCCGAACTTCAGCCGTCCGCTCCTTATAATAAGCGAGCGCTCTTCCAGGGTCCAAAATATGGAGCCTTTATTCAGCCTCTGAGGTGTGACTGGGGTAGAACACTGGCAGAGTCATCACCTGGTTAAGGTGAAACTCTGACACCACCTTCGGAAGGAATTTCGGGTGGGGGCACAGGACAACCTTGCCCCTGTGGAAGACCAGATAAGGAGACTCGATGGAAAGCGTCTGGAGCTCTCCCATCCTTCTGGCTGATGTTATAGCCACCAAGAAGGTGGTCTTCCACGACTGGTGGGAGATATCGCACCTGTGCATCGGTTCCAATGGCATGCCCATGAGCTAAGCCAATACCAACAGTAGATCCCACGGAGGTGGAGATTGTCGCACTGGACGGGATATGTGATCAAGGCCTTTGAAAAAGCGCCCGACCACCTTCTCCTGCGCCATCGACTGCCTGCCAGCCTGCGCCCGGTAAGCAGAGATGGCTACCAGGTGCACCTTAAGGGTCGTCGACTGAAGCCCTAGCTGAGAAAGGGACCACATGTAGTCCAAAATGCTAGCCAATGGTCAGGAAGAAGGGTCCAACCCCTTGTCCTGACACCAAATGGAGAATCTCTTCCATTTAAAGGCACAGCATTTTCTGGTCAACTCCTTACGGGACGCCTCAACGATGTTGAGGACCTCGTCGGAAAGATCCAAGGCCTGGAACTCTAGCTGTTCAGGAACCAGGCCGTCAGGTGCAGGGATTGAAGGTCTGGATGGAGAACCTTCCTCTTGTTGACTGAGATCAGGTCCAGGCGGGCTGGAAGCCGCCTCAGGAGCCTGGAGCTGAGGCTGAGGAGATCTGGGTATCAGAACTGGTGGGGCCAGTCTGGGGCTACCAGAATCACCTGTGCCTTGTCCTCTCTGCCTTGAGAGGCACCTTGTGGATCAAGGGAAATGGAGGGAAGGCGTAGAAGAGGCCCAGTGTCCACGGCCTCGAGAAGGCATCCCCCTGCAGCGAGCCCTGCTGAGGGGGGGCGGGTATGAAACAGCCTCAGCTTCGCATTCTCCCTGGAGGCAAACGGGTCCACCTGAGGGGTGCCCCAATGGGAGAACAGATCGTGTACTACCTCCAGCAGGAGAGATCCCTCGTGAGATGCAGCGCCTATCTGGCTGAGGCCATCGGCCAGACTGTTGGAGGCTCCTGCCACGTGGGTGGATGGCTAGGAGATCCACCTCCAGGCTGATCACAAGAGACCAAGTGCAGAGAGCCTCCTTGCACAGAGGCAAGGAGTGCATCCCGCCCTGTCTGTTGAGGTAGTACATGGTTGTGGTGTTGTCCGTCTGGACCTGAACCACTTGACCCCGTACAAATGAAGCGAAGGCGGTGAGGGCTAGACGCACCGCTTGGAGCTCCAGCAGGTTGATGTGGCATTGAGACTCCAGAGGGGACCAGAGGCCGTGGGCCTTGAGCTCCCCCAGATGGGCACCCCAACCTATTAGAGAGGCGTCGGTCGTCAAAGTGACCGTCGGCTCGGGGTGGACAGACGGGATACCCTCCTGCAGATGAGCTGAAATGAGCCACCACTGTAGGCCGTTCCACATCTCCTGGGTCACCGTCACTGGCTGGTCCAGAGGACCGGAGCGCTGTGACCATTGGCGGGCCAGCCCCCATTGCTGGGGACGCATATGCCAGCAGGCCCAACGGACCATGCTGGTGCAGGCCGCCATGAGGCCCAGAAGGCGCAGGAAGTCCCGGGCAGGGCACAATTGTCCAACCAGAAATGACTGGGCAAAGGAGGAAAGGACCTCAGCCCTGTCCGCCGGGAGCTGGGCTCTGGCTCGAAGAGAGTCGAGCTCTGCCCCGATGAACTGAATCACCTGTGATGGCACGAGTTCTGACTTGGCCTCGTTGATGAGGAGGCCGATCTGAGAGCAGACCTGGAGGGCCAGATCCCTGGACCACTCCACCTCCAACCTGGAGGGGGCTGCAATCAGCCAGTCATCCAGGTAAGGGTACACCCGACCCCGGCGCAAGAGGAATGCTGTCACCACTGCCATGCATTTGGTGAAGACCCTGGGAGCTGGAGAGAGGCCGAAGGGCAAGGCCCGGAACTCGTAAAGAGATCCCTCTGCTCTGAAGCAGAGGAATCGCTGATGAGACGGATGGATTGGGACGTCAAAGAACGCGTCCTGAAGGTCCGGAGAACAAAACCACATACCTAGTTCCAAGGATGGAATGATCTGAGCCAGAGTGACCATCCTGAAAGCCTTAGGAACTTGTTCAGGTCATGTAGATCGAGAATGGGGCGCCAGCCCCCCGTCCGTTTTGGGACCAGGAAGTACCTGGATACAAACCCTGGGTCTGGAGGACGGTCCGCCACCTCATTGATCAGCTCCTTCTGGAGGAGCAGGGCAATGTCGGCTAGAGAGGCAGTGGAACTGGTTGCCACCCCATGGGGCGATGGCTCGATAGGGAGGGAAATGCTCGAATTCCAGAGGCAGACCCCTGCCTACCACTTCTAGCACCCAGCGGTCCGTGGTGATAGTGGACCAGGCGGAAAGGAAGTGGCGGAGCCGTCTCCCCACAGGGGGAACCCGGGGAGGAGTGACGAGGTTGGGGGTGACACCCCTCAACCCATCACTGGGCAGGCTTGGAGGAAGGGCCCGCTGAGGGACCTCTTGGACCCTTGCCTCCAGGCTTCCTACTGGAGGAAGTGACAGACTTGGCTTTAGGGCACCAAGTGTGTGCCTGCTGGCCCTGGTGCTGGTGCTGCTGGGCTGGACGTGCCGCAGGGGCGGAAGGGCTTACGTTGCTGCTGGCGGCCTTTGTCCTTCTGGGCAGATGTGACAGAGTCCAAGGTGGCACTGGATTTCTCGATCTTCTGGAAGTGGCCTTCCACCCCCGGCCCGAACAAGTCAGTGCCCAGGAAGGGAATGTCTGCCAGCTTGTGCTGGGTGTCCACCGTGAAGGTGGAGATCTGCAGCCAAGCTCTGCGGCGCATGGCCACTGCGGTCGCTACTGATCGGGCACTAGAATCACCAATGTCCAATGAAGTTTGGAGCTGCTGTTTTGCCACCGACCTTCCCTGATCCTGCACCTGCTTAACCATCATCTGAAGGTCAGCCGGGAGATGAGGAATGACCTCATCCAGGCTTGTGAGAAATGTGCCATCAGAATGGCTGAGCTAGCCTGACGAAGACCTAGAGAGAAAGCAGCGTAAACCTTACGCCCCGTGTAATCCAGCTTTTTGGATTCCTTATCGGGCAGTTTGTCCGCGTCCCGAGCGTTTCCAGAGCACCGGAAAATGCTATCGGTCACTAACCACTCTGCAGAGGGGTGCTCCGAGAAATCAGAGAGTGAGCCGGTGGGGACTGCATACTTTTGAGCCATTCCGGCTGAAGGCATGGGACAAGATGCTGGCCGCTGCCACAACTCCAGGGCTGGGCCAACAATGGCTTCGGCCACCGGAAAGGCCTCCGTAGGGGAATCTCCTCGGTCCAGTATCTCCGTGAGAGGATACTTGGCCTGTTTTGAAATGGGTTTGCGCTGCATCCCAGTGGACTCAGAGATGAGCCGAAGCAAACCTAAAAACGAGGATGGGCTCTCGTCCACCGACTGGCCCCCTGCAGACTCCAGGTCAAGCGGTCTGGAGAACAGGGAGAAGTCGTCGTCCGACTCCGAGTAGTCTGCAAACAGATGCCGGGCGCCTGAGCCACCCTCCACCTGCCGAGGTCGATCAGGAGTGATGGTGACCGACAACCTGTGGGGCAAGCCCTGACCCAACCAAGAATCCTTGGTTGGGGCCCCAGTCTTCGGTTGTGGATGCGGAGATTCCACCACAATGGGTGGAGCAACTGGCTTCGGCCAAACAACGGGCGCTGGGGTCGGCTCCTTGACCACTACGAGGGGTTGTTTCGGCCGCTCCAGTGACAGCCACTTAATGGCCGGAGAAGGCAATGGAGTTGGCTTATTTCCCCGACAATAAGAGCTGCAGCCACATTAAATCCTCATAGCGCCGACGCAACTTGGGCCAGAGCCTATCCTCTGAAGAGGATGATGAGGATGAGCAAGGACGCCGCTTTCCATGGTGCCGAGACCGCCGACGTCGGCGGGACCGGCTGGACATGGAAGAGGACTGAGACCTTCGGGGGTTCTGAGGGTGGGTCAGAGAGGGCACGGGGAAAACCCGCTCCTCCTCCCTCAGTGCAGGGACCTTAATCATGGACTCCGGCACAGAAGGCACAGGCAAGTCCTCAGTTTCCATTGGGGGAACCAGTGAAGTAGGGTTGTAAGCTTCTCCAAAAATCGACAAACCATCCGACGGGTCAAAAAAAAATCTCGATAGTGTCAACGGATGTCTCGGCCGGCTGACCTGACGGGGGCACCGTGAATCCAGCGCAGCCGCAACCTCAACTGAAGTTGACAGTCGACGGTCCAGTGAAGGGGATCTCTCCCCCTCCCACGAACGTCAACAGTGGGACTTCCCCTTAGAGTCCTTCTTCTTGGACTGACTGGAATGTCCCGATGGTCCTTCTCCCTTGGTGGAGAGGGACTGGCAAAGCTCTTTAAATGAAGCTGTGTAGAAGGAGCCCAAAGAGAGCAGGATAAATGCTGTGGCCGAGGAGGAAGAAGAAGTGGCCCGAGCCGCTTCCTCCTCGAGGGCAATCAATTGCTCCACCTGTTCCGCGGAGCCCGCTGCTGCGGACACTGCCCAACGGGCCTCCTTAGACTCGACTGGCGGATACCGTTTTTCGGGTCGCCCGAGAAGAAGTCTGGCAGCGCGGTCCTCCAAGACCGAAGCCAAAAAGGACTTGCACAATTCGCAAGCCTGCGAGTCGTTTCCAAGCCCCAGGCAGTAGACGCACGTGGAGTGCGGATCGGTCCGGGACATCTTCTGCCTGCATGGGCACTGATGGGAGCTGGGAGTCGATTTGTCCATCGCAGCCGCAAGGGAAGATGAAGACCGAAGTCTTGTAAATTTTAAAATAAGTTTCGGAAATTCGAAGAGTGTGGATCCAGGCCTAAAACGCAGAGCACTAAGGAGGGAACCTGAGCTTCCAAGCGGTAAGGAAGATCTGGCGTCATGGGGCGGAGCCGAGGGTTTTACTACCCAGGTGGGTGGGAGGAGCCAGCTTGAAGACCTTCCGGCAAGATTTAAAGCGGCAAGGAACCTGCCAGACAGTGTGGATTGAACAACACATCCACGTCCCTCGAACCCTATTTATGCCATTATACAGCTTACCGGCATTTCTTCAGTTCACAGTCAGCTCTGAAGAGTGCAGACGTGTTTCTGGTCCACCGAAGATCGTCCCGCCATGCTCCGGAGGTAAGTATGGGGTGAGGGGGTATGTGGGGAGGCAGGGTGCGCAGAGGATGGGTGCGGGTTGGGGCAGGGCCACCGGAGCCGTTTTCCTTTTACAGGGGCATTTGGCAATCTGGGGTGGGCTCCCAGCGTGCCACCTAAGTGTTTTTTTTCGGGGGCTCTGTAGCAGACTGGGGATTAGGGCACCCCGTCGGCACACAACAAATGGGGGCATTATGCGCGACAGGGAAGTGAGCTTCCCATCGGCAAATTAAACTGGGAAGGAGGACATGATGCCAAGGGGGATGCACCCACTTGGCACACACTTTAAATGGGAGGGGAGGATTGTATTATGCCTACGGGGAGTGGGCTCCCCCGTCAGCAAATGAAGTGGGTCAGGCACTCTGCGGCAGCATGCCATGTTTTGTAAACTGGTTCACCAGGAAAGGTATGCCGCTGCATGAGAAGCTCGTCTCTCATTGCAGCAGACATTTTGTTTGATCTGGTGGCCAGTTTACGTGTTACTGTTGTCAGCGCCTGCAGCTGCCTTATTGGGGAATGAGGGACGTACCTACTGATGCGTGCCCTGCATTCGCCCACAGTGACCACACCTCCAAATCTGCTACTGATGCAATATGTTGGGTGCGCATGCGCGAACCAACATAAAAACACATTTCATGATTGTTTTGATTATTTAGAGACTGCTGATGTAGCTGGTTGGTTGATTCAGAATCCTTTTTCCTTTTAAAAAGTAGAAAACTGAGTGTCAACCCTACTGGTGTTACCACACCAAAACATGTTTGTTTACATTTCAAGACCAACTACAACTAACTGCATCTTTCCTGGACTCAGGAACACCCCCAACATTATCTAGCTACTCATTATGCAGTGGGAGTAGATGAGACTATTGTATCATGAGTGGTTGCACTGTTTGAGGGTATTTCTAATGTTCAGGAAGTATGCAGTAAGCTTAGGTAACCAATTTGGAGCAAAACAAGGCTGTGTATGCATTTCAGTTCTAATAAGCAAGGCGGCAGATTAAGCAACCAGCAACATCAATGAATTTTAGAGAAGGTAGCAATCATAAAATGTGGGGTTTCACCTAGAAATAATATGATGCAAAAAAGGTTGACAGTGTCCCTTTAAATGCAACTGTTGTAAATAGAAGTTTCAAGAATTTTATTCTAATAGATAATTTGCTTTTATGGTGACTTACTCTAGATTATACAGCGAGGCATTGCCTTAGCTGGGACTGAACGTGAGATCTCTCAGTTCACAGTTCTATATTCTACCTGCTAGAAGTTGCTGAGTCCTTATAGGGGTTGGCAGCAGACCAGCTGGAGATTTGGGTCAGACAGGTTTCACTTGGTTCAACTGGAGCAGGCTGAATTGGGCCTTTCCCAGTCCCAATAGGCTGTCTGTTAACTAGGATCTGCAGCCTATCTTGTAGGTAGGGGAAATGGGCAGGCTAGATGGGCCAAGCGGTCCTTATCTGCCATCAAAGTCTATGTTTCTATGACACGATCTTAGGTTGGAAGTGACACCAATGGCGCTCTGCTGAGAGGAACAGAGAATGTAGCTGCAGCTGGAACCTCTGCCCTTCCTTTCAGCTCCATGTCCTGCCCAGCAATAGTCAATCAACAAGCTGGACATCACACTGGGGAGCCAGATCGAATGAACTGTGCAACAGTGACAGCTGGCACAGTGCAGAAGGGAGAGAGGATGGCACTGCTCCAAACTCTACAAAATAATTAAGAAATATCCCTGTTAGAAAATAATTATTAGAGAATAAGTCTTGCTCCAAAAATCTATTTGAAGAGTTAATTGGAAGTGGACAATTTGATTGATAAAGTACAGTTACGTAGGAAATTACCGTAACAGTAGATCTTCGAGAGAGGTTCCTTCAGTAGGTCATCACATATAGGACTGGTGCCACCTGGTGTTGGGCCGCAAGGCAGACTTTTCTAGCAGTACCTGATGGGGAACTGCCCACCCGACGTCACGTGACTGATGTCAGTGTGACCGTATATAGTGGTCGGTCCCCATGCTCGCCCTCCAGTTCTCCCGCCAGAGCCAGGAAGAGGCCTGACAGCAGGAGCAAACAGAATTTGGAGTCCCTGTACATATAAAATGAGGGGAAGGAGGAAGGGGAAAAATATGACCTACTGAAGGAACCTCTCTCGAAGATCTACTGTTACGGTAAGTTCCTACGTAACTGTACTTACTTCAAGAGGGTTCCTTCAGTTGGTCATCACATATAGGACACAGTCCCAAGCAGTCCCTCTGAGGAGAGCAGAGAAACTAGGGAGGAAGAAAGTTAACTCCAACAGAAAAAAAAAGGAGGTCCAGAAAGTACCCAGTCTAGGACAGAAGGCCCTGCAGGACGGCTAGGCCAAAGCAAGCCCTCCGCCTAGAAGCAATGTCCAGACTGTAATGTTTGGTAAAGTATGGACAGAACTCCAAGTAGCAGCAGCACAAATGTCAGCCATGGAAACATTCCGTAGGAAGGCCGTGGAGGCAGCCATGCCCCTAGTAGAATGACCTCTGATGGTACCCGGCAGAGGTTTATCGTACTTCTGTTAACAGTATCGAATGCAGTTGCCTAACCATTTGGAAAGGCCCTGCTTAGAAACCGGTTTGCCCTTTCGACCTCGGGCAAAGGAGACAAACAACAGGTCACAAGAGCGAAACTCTTTGGTCCTGTGGGTGTAACACTGGAGAATCTGAAGGACATCCAACGTGTGAAAGAGTGCCTCATCTCTGTTAGAGGGGGACGGGTAATAAACCGGAAGCTCTACTGACTGATTCAGCATGGCTTCTGATACCACCTTGGGAAGAAACCTCGGATGAGTTCTGAGGACTGCCCGGTCCCGATGGAAAATCAGGTATAGCTCCTTGTAGACTACAGCGTGAAGTTCCGAAATCCTTCGGGCTGAAGTGATGGGCACAAGAAAAAGCATCTTCCAGGGCAGGAAGTGCAAATCACAGCTCATAGCCTTCTCGAAGGGAGGAAGATTGAGCTTTTCCAGAACGAAGTTCAAGTCCCAAGGCGGAGTTGGGCTGCGGATGGGGGGTTTCAGATGGAGAATCCCTTTCAGAAAGGTTTTGGAGACCTCCACCTGAGCCACGGGTTTACCATCCACTAGCTCATGGTACGCTGAGATGTGGACCTTTAAGGAAGAGCAGGACAGACCGGAGTCTGATAAGTGAAGGAGGTATTCCAGGACTTGTGGGGCCGAGCAACAAAAGGAGTTCCAGCCGTGAGCGGTCGCCCAAATGGAAAACTGCTTCCACTTCATGGCGTAAGTGGAACAGGTAGAAGATTTTCTTGCCTCAATAAGGACTTGAGCAACCCTGGAGGAAACCCCAAAACAGGATATCGCTATGTCTGCAGGAACCATGCATAGAGATGCAGGGTCCTGAGCCCCAGATGCACTAGATGACCTTGATCCTGGGTCAGAAAGTCGTGAGTCACTGGAACTGGAACCGGCAATTCCTGGGACAGCTGCTGTAACAGCGGGAACCAGATCTGTCTCGGCCAAAGAGGAGCAATGAGGATCATTGTTGCCGTCTCCACCTGAAGCTTGAGGAGAACCCTCTGCAGAATGGGAAACGGAGGGAAACTGTACAAAATTTTCCCTGTCCAGGATAGAGACAATGCATGATTCCAAAAAGCACCTTTTAATGGAATGAGCGAGCACAATTTTGGAAGTTTTGCATTTGATTTTGAGGCGAAGAGGTCGATTTCTGAACACCCCCAACTTCGGAATATGGATTCTACAACTTCCTGATGCAGTTCCCATTCATGAGCTAGGGTCCGAGATCTGCTGAGACTGTCCGCCAGGACGTTTAAAATGCCTGGAACGTGCATGGCCACAAGGACCAGATAGTGCTGGACTGCCCAGTTCCACACCCATGTTGCCTCCTTGCACAGTGGGGTACGACCGGGTTCCTCCTTGTTTCTTGACGTACCAAACTATCAACATATTGTCCATTTGGATTAGCAGTGTTCCCTTTGGAAGGAGGGTCTGAAAGGCCTGTAACGCATACAGAACCGCCCTCATCTCCAGAACATTGATGTGGAGAGAAGACTCCACACCGGACCACAGTCCCTGGGCTTGTTGTTCCCCGAGGTGAGCTCCCCACCCCATATTCCAGGCATCCGTGGTGAGTGTGGCTACTGGTGCAGGATTCCGAAAGGGAAGTCCCAAGGAGAGAGTGCAAGAATCTGTCCACCACTGCAAATCTTTCCGCTGCTGAGGAGACTAGGACTGGATGGTCCAGGTCGTCCAGGAGCTGATCCCACTGCACCCACACTGACCACTGAGTAATCCTCATGTGAAGTCTTGCTAGGGGAACTGTAGTGATGGAGGCCACCATCAGGCCCAGAAGGTGAAGGACTTCCTAAGCTGGGATGGTCCTGAGGGAGACCACTTTGAGGGCATGACGGAGAAGGGTCTCCACCCTGTCTGGAGGCAGGAAAGCTCTGTACTGGGCCGTATCCAGGACTGCCCCAATAAACTGAATTCTCTGGGCAGGGATAAGGGATGATTTGGGAATGTTGACCATGATCCCTAGTCTGCTGAAAAGGTCCAGAGTGAAGGAAAGAGCCTCCAGCAAAGAATCCCTGGGCAGGGCTGAGATCAACCAGTTGTCCAGGTAAGGGAAGACTGCAATACCCCTGCGGCGCAGAAATGCCGCGAACACAGCCTGGCACTTGGTAAAAACCCGCGGTGCCGAAAACAGGCCAAAGGGGAGCGCCTGGAACTGGAAGTGCTCCCCTTGGAAACGAAAGTGCAGGAATCGGCGGTGGCTGGGGAAAACTGGAATGTGCAGATAGGCATCATGCATATCCAGGGCACAGAGCCAGTGATTCTTTATAAGGAAAGGGAGGAGGCTCTGGTGTGTCAGCATTTGAAAATTTTTTGCACTCGACAAACTGATTTAGCTGACTTAGGTCAAGTATGGGTCTGAAGTCCCCAGTCTTTTTTGGAACCAGGAAAAAATGGGAGTAAAATCCTTTCCCTTGCCCGGAGGTGCTGCTGATTGCTTTTTGGAGAAAGAGGCGACTTACCTCTCACGAACGAGAAGAGCCTGGTCTCGAGAGTAGGAGGACTTCTGTGGTGGAGTTTCAAGGAGGGGGGAATCTCCAGAAGCTCTATAGTGCGCCCGAAGGACACTAGTTGCAGGACCCACTCGTCACTCCTGCGCGTGGCGGGCAAACCTCCCCCCCACTTGCTCCCCGTCGCGAGACTGAGGAAGCAGTGGGGCCAGGGAGTCAAGAAGTGGCAGGACGTCCAGGGGGAGGACCTCCTGAACATCTCTGATTTTTGGAGGCAGGAAGGGTGGCTGTACTCGTGGCCTTACGCTTCCCTTGGCGGTGCTCCGGGGTGTTCTTTCTCTGCTTCCAGTTCCTTTTCCAAAAGGGCTGCTGCTGGGAGCCCGATCGGTAAATTGACCTGACAGACCTAAGCGCAACGCCTTTGTCCTGTAGGTCTGTGATAATATCCTTGGTGTCCCCACCAAAAAGGACCGAGCTCCTGAAGGGGGCATCCTGAATCGCCGACTAGACCTTGTTGGGGAGTCCAGAAAGGCAAAGCCAGGAATGCCGTCTGAGGGCAACAGCAGTTACCAAGGTACGGGCCACTAAGTCAATGGAGTTGGAAGTGGCACGTAAAGCGTGCCTGCAGGAAACCTTGGAGAGGCGGAAATCCTTGACAAGTTCCTCCTTCAAAGGTGAGGGATCCATGGACGGGACCCTCGTCTCCAGCCTGGCCAAGGTCGCTTTCTGATGGGACACCATGTGGGCCATGTAACTGAGAGACCACTGAGTCAATGGAGTCATAAGTGGCGTGTAAAGCGTGCCTGCAGGAAACCTTGGAAAGGCAGAGATCCTTGTCAAGTTCCTCTTTCAAAGATGAGGGATCCATGGACTGGACCCTCCTCTCCAGCCTGGCAAAGGTCGCTTTTTGATGGGACACCATGTGGGCCATATAACCGAGGGACCGAAGGGCGCACGTGGCCATGGAATACACTTTCTTCCTGAACTGGTCCATCTGCCTTGACTCTTTGTCCAGAGGAGTAGTGCTCATGTGCTTGGGCGCTGAAGAGCGATCACGAGCCGCAGAGATGACCACAGAGTCAGTCTTGGGATGCGCCTTCAAGAAAGGGGTATCCTTCGGCGCTCGGTAGATCCTGTCTACCCACTTGGGGACAGCCGGGATAGAATGAGACATCTGTCAGACGGCAGTGGTGAGGTCTTGATGAGGTGCCAGCCATGGAGGAATGGGGATGGGAGACAGAGACTCCAAGTCTAGGTGTTCCGTGAGCCTCTGTCTCATGGGGTCCTGTTCCTCCGACTCCCAGTCAAAATAGTCCTTTATGGCCCTCAAGAGGTCCAAGAAGGCAGGGTCTTCTGGTGGAAACTTTGGCGAGACCTTGCCTCTCGTCTCCTCATGGTCATCCGGGACCTCCTCAGAGGAGTCTTCCTTCCCCACCCCTCTGAGCTGACTTCATCATCGTCTGTCTCCTTGACAGGATGGCACCTGGTATCCGGAAGAGAAACGTCCTGTCGAGTCTTCCCTGAGATGTGGACAGTGGCTATCGATGAACTGCTCGGGGAAGGGAACCTAGGAGACCACGGTTGTGGGAGCCTGGTCTCCAGGTCCGAGACCAACTCTGACCTAGCCCCCTGCCACCAAGACTGTATTAAGGTCTTGAAATCCGGGGTAACCGGGGGTGGAGAATGAGGTGGAGGAGGAATCACCAGTGGTGGATAATAGCCCTGGAATCCCGTATAATGGGAGTAGGGATTAAATCCAGGGTAGAACTGCCAGACATGATACCAGTCCTGACTGGGACCCCCGGGCAGTGGTCCCCAGGATACCCCAATGGGTAATGCGGGACAGTTCATGGTCGGGTATAAACCCCCGTCGTCAGATCTGGTGTCGGGGAAATCCACGTTGGACCTGCCGTTGTGTATACAGGTTGAGGGTCCAGCGTCGGGACAGCCCAAGTCAGGGCAATCGACGTTGGAACTGGCACCACCCGATCCAGCGCTGGAAGGGGCTCTGGCGTCGGAGGGGCCGGCGTTGGAAACGGACGAAGGGGCCCTGGTGTCGGGACTGGATCCGGCATCGAGGCCAAAGGCAAAGGCCGGTCATCCAGTCCCAGCTGCGGGACTGTTGTTGGGACAATCGGTGTCGGAGGAGGTGCTGGAAGCCCGACGGAAGGTGGAGGAGGGGCCTCTACAGTCAGGCCTGTAGGCTGAGGAGGAGCCTCCGTCTCCTTGACCCCAGAAGGGGATTGCGGAGCCGAGGCATCAACAGGGTCGATGGGCTCTCCGCTGCCATCGCCAGACGTACCAGCCGGAGAACTGGAGGGCACAGGCGAGGAAGAAGGAGGAGGGAGAGGGGCTTTCTCCCTCTGGTTCTGCCAGACATCGGGTGAGGCGCCGTCATGCCCTGATGGGGGAACCGAACCCCAGCGATCATCAGGGACGGCTGACTTAGCGGGTGGAGTCAGGCAGTCAGGGGAGGAGCCCCCGGCCAGCTTACTGACTGGGCGGGCAAGTACCCACTGCCTGGGTAGACGACTTACCGGCTGCCGCACGGTCCCCACAGGAGCCCGGGGCTGACTTATCAGTCGAAGCGGTGCGGTCGTCGTTGGAGCTGATGGCCAACTGATCCACCGAAGTTCTGCCAGACTTACCGTCCAGTTTTCTGGGCGGCAGCTGGGCCTTGCTCGTAGAGGGCCTGGCATCATCTACGGTGTGGGCCTGCTCCCTAGTTTTCTCCTTAGTTTCTTTGAAGAAGATTTTTCGGACGAATGTCTGAGACGGTCCATCTTCCTCTCGAGGGAAGCCAGGCAGGCTTTTAGCAGATGGGCCTCCAAAGCCTGCTGTCTCCTCTTTTTAGTGGCCTGGTTAAAGGTCTGGAACTCAAGGCAGGAGGAGACTGGATGGTCCGGGCCTACACAGAGGATGCACTTGAGGTGACCGTCTTTGTGCGGGATCTGTGTGCCACAGGACGAGCACGTCTTCTTGGGAGAAGACACGAATAATAGAACATGAATTTTAGAGAAAAAAAGCAGTGAGGGATAAACTGACGCGATAACTTTCACGATGATCGCTATATGGAAGTCTGCAATGCGACTGACACCAAGCGGCGATTGGGGAAAAGAACGGAAATGGGGACCGCCCACTATATCGATCCGCGCTGATGTCAGTCACGTGACGTCGGTGGGTGGTCCCCCATCAGGTATTGCTAGAAAAGTCTGCCGTGCAGCCCGACACCAGGTGGTGCCAGTCCTATATGTGATGACCTACTGAAGGAACCCTCTTGAAGTAAGATCAAGCCTTTCATGACTAATATTTGAGGAAACTAGATCCAAATTTAACAGCCATTCATATGACTAAATTGAGAGAGAAACAGATCAAACATATGCCCTAACAGCTCTTTTTTTTGGGGGGTGAGGGTGCAGATTAAAAATAAGTTATTTTAATAGCTAATTATTTGGGGAACCACAATAAATATTTAACACTCCTTTCAGAGGCAATTTTTGAAATAAACCAGATGAAAAACAAGAAGACTTTAGGGATAATATTGGGGTGAATCTTGTTGAAAAGAAGATCTAATCAAGGCTCATTTTTTGGAGAACCAGATCAAATATTTAACAGCCTTTTCAGGGCCCATTCTTGGAACAACTAAAATTAATATGTATTATTTAATGCAACGGCCCTCTTAGTGTTAATTTTTGGGAGAACGGCCTCAGCTTTTCACTGCACTCTAGTCACCAGCCATTGGTATGAACAATGCTGTGCCTTCCTGCTGACTAAAGCTGCTTGCTGTCCAGAGGACTAACTCATGTGGAAAGCACGTGTGTGTAATTTTGTTCACAGAGCATCAGACATATATACAGATTAATTGCAAAAAAATATGTTAATACATCTGGTAGGGTTCAAGCACAAAGCTTAAAAAGTAGAGAAATGTGATATTAGTTAAAAAGTAGAGAAAATAAAGTCCCCTGAGCCTTGGTGAATCTGTGGAGTGGCGTTTCTTGGGGTTTCAACTATCATGCAACACAGTGCTGAATTTGCCTAACTTCGGAACTGCCTGTATTGACACAGAAAAAACAGTCTCACACAAATGTTTGTACAGAGGATGCCTAAGATGGGGCAACCACTAATGCTGCATCAAGTGATCATTCAAACCCAGAGAAACACCTAGATAAGGGGTGGGGGTGGAGCTTTCTGCTGCAGGGGACAGATGCACTTTCCTCGAGTTCCTCTCATCAGTGCTTTAAAGCACTCATTTTCTTTTAAAAACAGTGAGATTTTTATTTTAAATTACAAACCTGAACTTCCTCCTTCTTGGTCGACGTTGAGATAGCTTTAATTTGCTAATGGACTGCAAAAGGGCGGCAGAAAGAACAACAGACCTTAGGGCTGGAAGGCAAAGACAAGGCTACAAGCACGGCAGACGGTGGCAGAGCCAAGCCCACGCTTACAAACATTCTGAGAGCCATCCAGGCTCTAGAAGAACAGGTAATAGCCCTCAACCAGAAACTCACAGATTTCAACATTAGGCTCCTGTTGTGTGAAACTCAGGACTCAGTGGTGTGGTAAAGGCTAAGTATAAGGATATGGCTGGTGCAGCCCAAAATATTTCTTCTGCTAAGACAAGACTCAAAAAGCACAATAAAATGATTATGAAATGCCTGGAGATTCTAGAAAACCAAGTTAGATGTGACGCTGTAAGAATCTTTGTATTACCTGAGTTGGTTAAGGGTCAGGACCCAAAAACTTTGTCAGTGAGTAGTTAGAAACAGAGCTGAATCTTGAACAGGTTCTACTGGAGTTGCAGGCATATGGTACTACCCCCGAAAGGAGATTAGACTCTTCTGACCCCAAGGACACTGCTGGCTACCCTGGGAAGCATCTATGAATGCAACTTAGTGTTGAAGACAGCATGATGGGTGGATCCCCTCAAGACATCAGAGGAAGGGAAACTCTCCTTTTTCCCCCCAGACCTTAGCTTTGAAACCGGTTCCAAACAAAAACCTTTGATGGGTTTTGTTCCACCCTTAAAACTGTTAGTATCACATGTCTAATCCAGTACCCCACTGAACTGCACATAATCTATGGAGGAAAACGTTATCTACAGTATTTACAGATCCTAAATAAGTTGCTAGCTGGTGAAAAAATGAAACCAGTCTTTGGTGACCAGGAAACATTGGACGAGACTGAAGAAGGCTGAAACTTCTTGAAAGCACAAAGAATTGCAGAACTGGGAGTGGGGTGGATGGTGGAGAGGGAGAGATTATAAGTGGGTTCCCAAGCCTGCAGCTGTAAGGGAGCTTTTTGCCCCAATATTGAATATATCCCATATGCTATCATGTTGATTCTAATAAAATGTTAATTTATATACTTTTATCTACCACTAGGGGCTTTACTGCCACCCCCCCCGCCCCCGAATGGCAACATCTGCTAGGCAAGATGGCTTCATTGGCAACAGTGGGAATTTAAACTAGGAGTGGGGGGTGGCAGTTGGGGAAGAGATATGCAGAGACCACAGGTTGGGAAACCATATGAGCTTACCCCCATAACAGTGACAAAGGACAAATGGCAAGTACTGTTGGTGATGCTAGGAAAGGGGGGCAGGATGGGGGAGGGTGGAAGGTGGTTACCCTTAATGCTAGCAGCCTAGGGAGGAAAACTGCAGAGTTACAGGTTCTCATGGCAGAGGGAGAGGTGGACATTGCAGCCATCACGGAAACATGGGCCACCCAATACAATGACTGGGACCTGTCTGTACCAGGGTACAGATTATTTCGTAGGGACAGATTGATTGGGAAGGGGGGCACTATATGTGAAGGAAGGACTGAAGTGTGAAGGGAGGAAGGGAGAGGAGGGTAGTACGGACTCACTTTGGATGTAAATCCAGGATTCCAAGAATAGGATTCTTAGAATGGGAGTGGTGTACAGGCCACCATCTCAGACAGAGGAGTAGACAGGAACTAGCGGGACAGATCAGGAGGACCTGCGGAAGGGTAGTGTGGTGATTGTGGGGACTTCAACATGCCAGGAGTGGACTGGAGCACCCCAACAACCAGGAACAGAAGGGAGCAGGTACTGCTGGATGCCTTCCAGGACAACTTCCTGCTGCAAATGGTCAGTGGACCAACCAGGTTAGGAAATACCCTTGACCTTGTGCTGGCAAATGGGGACTTTGTGAGAGAACTTACAGTGGAGGAACCGCTGTCAGGGAGTGACCACCGCTCAGTATGGCTCACATTGGATATGGGCAAGGAAGGAGTGGAATCTGGCACAATAGTGCTGGATTTCAGGAGGGCCGACTTTGGCAGGATGGAGGAAGTGGTAAAAGGATACCTGGTCAGAATTCAATCTAGTATGGACACTAACCAGAGGTGGGAGCTCATAAAGCTGGGGATAGTGGAGGCAACCAAAACCTGCTGTAAAGCCCAGAGCAAGAAGTCTAGGGCTAAGAAACCGATCTGGTTGTGCAAGGAGGTCATGGAAAAGGTAAGGAGGACAAGAGCTGCCTTTAGGAAGTACAAGAAAACAGGGAGGGGGAAGGACAGGGAGGAGTACTTGACAGAATCGAAGGAGGTGACAAGGGCAGTAAGGGGAGCCAAAGCATCTATGGAACTCAGGCTGGCACAAGGCATTAAGAAGGGGGAGAAGGACTTCTTTAAGTACATCAGGGAGAAAAGGAGCTGTAAGGACCACATAGTAAGGATTAGGAAGGAGGGGTTGGGTGGAAGCAGGGTGCGATAGGCAGGAGCACTAAATGAGTACTTCTGCTCAGTATTTACTAAACAGAAGAGGGGTGACACCCAAGGTGGGAGAAATGGCAGAAGCAGGGGAAGTGGTGACAGATGGGAAATCATGGAGAGCAGAGTTCTGAGAGGGTTTGAAGGCACTGAGGGTGGACAGCCAGGCCCAGATGGCATCCACCCCAGGGTACTGAAGGAGTTGGCAGAGGTCCTTGCAGGACCCTAGGCAGACCTATTTAATGCCTCACCACATTTGGGGTGTGTATCTCAGGACTGGAGGATGGCTCATGGTGCCCTCCCGCAAGAGTGGCCCCAAGGATGAACCGGAAACTACAGACCAGTCAGCCTCACATCCATCGTGGGTAAGCTAATGGAGACTATCCTGAAGGAGAGGCTGGTGGCCCTCCCAGAGGCCAAAGGACTACAGGACAGCAGACAGCATGGCTTCATACGTGCAGATCCTGCCAAACCAACCTGGTCGAGTTCTATGACTGGGTAACTAGGCAACTGGATAGGGGCCATGCAGTGATGTTCTGTATCTGGACTTCAGTAAGGCATTCGACTCAGTGCCACATGGAAGGCTGGGAAGGAAGTAGGCAAAGGGGCAGGTGCAAAGCTGGTGAGATGGGTAGGAAACTGGCTGCAGGGAAGGCAACAGAGGGTGGTGGTGGGTGGGGGCTCTCACCCAAGGGCAGTGGCAGGCGGTGTTCCCACAGGGCTGTGTTGGGACCAGTGTTGTTTGGGATATTCATTGCAGACATATCATGGGACATCAAGAGCAAGATCAGTCTGTTTGCTGATGATACCAAGGTAGGTGCGGTGGTGGAGGACCTAGGGGGATGGCAGGGGTTGCAGGATGATCTGGCAAAGCTTGAAACCTGGTCAGACACCTGGCAACTGGGCTTTAATGCCAAAAAGTGCAAGGTGCTGCATTCTGGGATGAAGAACCCAAGGAGGAGTTACCAGCTAGGGGAGTGCAGCTAGCCCAGACAGGAGGAGGAGAAGGATCTGGGTGTGCTCATTACAGGGTCAATGAACAACTCGGCACAATGTAAGAAGGCAGCTGCAAGGCCAACAAAATGCTGGGTTGTATTGCAAGGGTATATCCTCGAGGGAGGGAGGAGGTTATTCTGCCACTGTATAGGTCATTAGTTAGACCACACCTGGGTACTGCGTGCAGTGCTGGCGTCCGTATCTGAAGAGGACATTAAGAAGTTACTGGAGGGGGTGCAGCGCAGAGCGACAAAGATGATCAAGGGGCTGGGGGACTTATCATACGAGAGGAGGCTGAAGGAGTTGAACATGTACTCACTGGAGGAGAGGAGAGACAGGGGTGACATGATTGAAACCTTTAAATACATGAAAGGAATAAACAAGACGGGTACAGAGGGGTTGTTCAAAGTAAGAGAGGGAAGGGCCACCAAGGGCCATGATATGAGACTGGAGCGAGGAAGGTTCAGGAGGGAGATGAGGAGACACTTTTTTACAGAGAGGGTGGTGGCTGGGTGGAATGCGTTACCTGCAGAAGTGGTATGCAGTAGAACAGTGGACTGCTTCAAACGAGGATGGGACAGGACAAGGGGGAGGGTTAATGAAGGGGAAGGGTGGAAGGGAGGGGCAGCTGCAGAATAAGGGGTGCTAGCTGCACATTCGAGCAGACTTGATAGACCTCTAGGCCTTTATCTGCTGGCAAATTTCGTATGTTCGTATTTCTCTTCCCTGCACTCTATCTTCTGCCTCCCTTTCTCCATATGCAGAGTCATGTTGGGCAGTTCCCTCTCTTGGGTGGGTAATAAGCTACACATAACTAGTGGTGGTGGTGGGGGGGGGCTGTAAGTCAGTTCAGATGTTTGCTACTAAAAATAATCTTTGCAAGCAGTTTTCATATATTTCTGGTTGGTCTAGTCCCAGTCTCTCTTTTTCACATTTGTTCACCAAGAACTGTTTCTTGTTATCTAAACTACTGTTGATGACGGACTATTAATTATAATTCATCTGCAGGATGTTACATGCTTAAATTGTATGTATTTATTTATATATTTATTTGTTAACCGGGTAGGTAAACTGATCCCAGGGACCATTTTCAGGCTCGACCCCAGCCATAAAGACGGCACATATACATAGTCACAGAAAAAGTGGAATACATACGGCGAAAGTACATGGATTCGTAGTAAAACAAAAACACATACGATAACTGGAGATAAACATGCACTGTTTATGCTTCTATTTTAAAATCAGAAATAATTAGCTCTGACAAGATGTGGGGAAAGTATACCATTAATGTTTGCAAAGTGTATAAGGTAGATAATTGACTGAGGACCTTAAGCCTGGATGAAGAATCCTGATTAATAGAGAAACCTGTGCCATTTCTGTTTGGTCCACATCACTGTGGCAACCATCAGGGTGATGTGTTATCTTTTTCCATGGTTTGATCGAAAGGGGAACATGTTGCTTATTCCTCTCCACTATGATGCATTACCCTGAGTTTTGCATTCTGATTCCTTACAGTAAGTATGTGGGACACACTTGTAAAAGTAATGCACTAGCTGTGTTACTATGTTTGTGAGACTGCTTATCAACGTAATAAACAGATTTTGAAAACAAAAAAAACAGAGTAACCACCAGGGCTCAGGGGACTTTTTACTTTAATGTCACAATTCCGCTTCGTTTTATGCTTTGTGCATAAACCCTATACATTAATGTAGTTGTTGCAATTCATTTTACTACTTTCTGAAAAACATACATAAAGAATCTGACCTGTCACACATGCTGCTCTGGGCCTATAATGAGCTTTGCAAATGGTCCTATGACACAGAGTCCAGAACTTACAGTGTGCTTTGAGAATAGCCCACCGCACCTGTCTTGTCAACTGCCTTGGGTCTACAGATATGCTGTGAATGGTCCACAGACCCATGACATATGTGCATGGTCTAATCTGCCTTGCAAATGACCATATGTGCACTGTGTGATACATGAGGGTCACTTATCTGTAATCACAGTGGTAGGGGTGATATATGAATAAATGAATGAATGAAATCTTTATTTATAGAGTGCCTTTCCAAAACCAAGGCGCTGTTCATATACCAAGCAAAAAGAAAATAATTTAAAATATATTTTAAAATACATAAAATTACAATATCACAGATATCAGCGTCAATAAAATCTGAACACGCCAGGCTAAATTCAGTTCAAAAACTAGTCTGGAAATGTTAGGTTAAATAAATGTTTTTAGTGCTGTCTTAAAACTCTGGACGGTCAGGCATTCTCTTAACTGACGAGGTAGAGAATTCCACAGGGTCGGGGCTGCAAAAGCAAAGGATCGAGAAACCGATGTCTTTAAACGGACCCTGGGAATCTCTAACAATCTCTCGTCAGTGGATCAGAGAGGATGGAGGAGGCAGTAAGGGCGAAGGAGATCTTGCAGGTAATGGGGTCCCTGATCATGTAGAGCTCTGTAGTTCAGCAACCCAACCTTGAAGGTGATTCGCCACTGTATTGGCCGCCAGGGCAGTCCACAGAGCACAGGTGTTATATGACTGGTCCTAGAAGTACCAGTCAATAACCTGGCTGCTGCATTCTGCACTAGCTGCAGGCGGCAGATATCAACCCCCGGTAGCCCTAGGTAAAGGGCATTGCAGTAGTCAAGACGGGAGGTTACGAAGACATGGACCAACGTTGGAAGAGGCATAGTACCGAAACTGCTCTGGTTCGGGTCCTCAGTAATCTCCAGATGGCGAGAGATCAGAAGCGCAGTTCTATCTTGGTACTTCTTGATCTCTCTTCAGCTTTTGACACCGTGGACCATGGGGTGCTTCTCGAGCGCCCGAGGTTCATCTGTGGCCTGTCTGGTACAGTTCTCAGATGGTTTAAGTCCTTTCTCACTGGCAGAGCTCAGAGGGTGGTGTCGGGGACGTTTTCCTCTGACCCATTCACTCTGCTATGTGGGATTCCTCAGTGTTCGGTGTTGTCCTTCATGTTGTTCGCGGTGTACATGCTGCCCCTCGGAGACATTGTAAGATGGTATAGGTTGAGGTTTCACTGCTATGCTGAGGATACCCAGCTCTACCTGTCTTTTGCACCTGACCAGGATAGTGCGTGCTTGGTATTTAACAACTGCCTTGCAGAAATCCAGGACTGAATGAGCTCCAGCTGGTTGAAGTAGAACTCTGGAAAGACTGAGGTGATGGTAGTTGATCCTGGTCGCCGGTCAGAGGTTTTGGGAGCTGGCCAACTCACTGGACTTTGTCTTGGGGGTATCAGCTTCCTTCCTCTGAACAAGTGTGAGACCTGGGGGTGATTCTTGATGACAGGCTGACACTGTGTTCGCATGCGTCAGCAGTCGTCAAGTCCTCTTTTTACCATCTGAGGAACATCGCCAAGGTTAAGCACCTTGTTCCATCCGGCGACCTTCCAATGTTGATCCACACCTTTGTGACTTAGCGCCCTGACTACTGCAACTCCCTTTACCTAGTGGACTCCCCGTTCAAGTCACATCACGCTGGTACTGGGCGAACTGCACTGGCTGCCTATTCAGTGGTGGATCACCTTCAAGGTCAGGCTTCTGACCTATAAGGCCCTGCACGGAATGAGCCAGGACTATCTGCAAGAGCTCCTGTGCCCCTACTGCTTCAGGCGATCACTCCGCTCAGCTGATGAGGGGTTGCTAGAGATTCCCAGGGTACGTCTTAAGACATCAGGGGCCCATGCATTTATGTATGCAGCTCCAACCCTGTGGAATTCTCTACCCCGTCAGATACGTGAGTGCATGACTGTAGAGAGTTTTAAGAAGTCCTTGAAGACACATCTATGGCTTAGCGTCTACCTAGACTGATTATTCTAGCTATTTTATTTATTTGATCATTTGGTCATACTGTTATGTATTTTATTGCTTTTATATGTTTGTTATTGTACAGCGCCTTGGTGCTTGAAAGGTGCTCTAGAAATAAAGTTTAGTATTATTATTTATTATTTAAGGGTCAGTCCATCATCAAAAATAATGCCCAGGTTCCATACCCAATCTGAGGTAGTCAGTTTAAGACCCCTGAGCCAAAGCCCAGAAGGTTGTCCTGCCAACAAACCCACCTTCCGATGATCTGGGTCCACCACCAACATCTCAGTTCTAGCTGGGTTCAACCGCAGCCAGTGGGCACTCATCCAGTCCTGGATCTCAGACAGACAGTTGTTAAATACCGAGAGGATCACATCTTGTCTGGGCACAAAGGACATGTACATCTCAGTATCATCTTCACAGCAGTGAAAACTCAGACTGTACCACCTAATGATCTCTCTCAACGGCAGCATATACACTGTGAACAATGTGGGTGACAAGATGTAGCCCTGCAGTATCCCACAGGGTAGGGGGAAAGGGACTGAAGAATGAATTCCAGACACCACTCTCTGAATCCTACCCTCGAGGAAAGATCGAAACCATCTGAGGCCTGTTCCCAATAGTCCGTAGATAAACTGCAGGTGCTCCAACAACACACCATGGTCCACAGTGTCGAACGCTGCAGAGAGATCAAGAAAGACCAAGATGGAACGAGCCCTCCTATCTCTCGCTATTAGGAGGTCATTTAGCACCCGAACAAGGGCCATCTCGGTACTATGCCTCTTCCTAAATCCCAACTGGAGAGAATCATAGACATCGTGGCTAGACAGATGTTCGTCCAGCTGCAGTGCAACCACCATCTCAATAACCTTACCCAAAAAAGGGTAGGTTAAGAGTCCGGTCTGTAGTTGGCCAGACAATCCAGGTCAAGGGAGAATTTTTTAAGAAGGGGTCAAACAACCACCTTCTTTAGGAGATCCGGAAAGACACCCCTCTCCAATGACCTCCAGACTATCTCAGCTAGGATCGGGCTGATTTAATCTACGCACCCTACTAGAAGGCATGTAGGGCCCGGGTCCACACTACAGCTGGTTACCTGCAAAGTCTGAACGACCCTCACGATATTCATGATTTCCGGCTGGCTGAAGTCAGACCAGGTAAATTGGGCAACCATCACCTCCTGTCAACCTCCGCAGTGCCCACTAGAGGGGGCTGGATAGATCCCTGCCCTGACGGCTGCAACCTTATCTGTGAAGAACCGAGCAAACTCATCACACTCCTCTTGTGAAAAAACTCCGCCAGACTGAAGACAGATTGGATTGCACAATCTCTCCATGGTCTGGAAAAGCTGAGCTGGTCGGTTCTGTGCAGCGGCAATCTCCCCTGGACAGGAACTCTGCCTTCTTATGGGTGGCTGCCAATTAACAGACTGCACAGTGGTCCATCAATTTAAGTCTGTCACACTCCAGGCCCGATTTCCACCAGCCCCTCTCTAGCCTTTGTCCCACCTTCCTCATCTCCTTCAAGGTCCCATCAAACCATGGGGACCTTGGGCAAACAGTGAGTGGGCAGACACGAACAGGAGCTATGGAATCCAGGGCCTTTGTCACCACCTTATTATAGGCGAGTACTAGATTCCCTGGATCCATGCTTTCACTTGATATACTCGATAGGTCCAGTACCGCCATCAGGTCATCTGGGGTCACACCCCTCAAAGGATGGTACTGGACCATCTCCGTAGGGGCAGGCCTGTTGGGAGAAGCCATGAAACTGAACCCCACGATGTGATGGTCAGACCACCTGACTAGCTCTACCACCAAGTCAGATATCTCCATCCCTAGAACACCAGGTCCAATGAATGATCATAGCTGTGGGTCGCGGAGGTAACAACCTGTGTAAGGCCCAATGAGCTCATTAGCTGAAGGAAATCCAGACCAAATTGCGAGAGTTCATCGTCGACCCAGGCATTGAAATCCCCCAGAATCAGCCATCTGGGGGATCCCAATACCATGTATTGGAATTCAAGCATGCATGGGACAGTCATAAGGCAATTCTAGGGGTTGGGGGTAGGAAGAATTAGGCTGCTGGTTAACTAGGATCTGCAACTTATCCATCAGGTAGGGAAATGGGCAGACTGGGTGGGCCAAGCGGTCCTTATCTGCCGTCAAATTCTATGTTTCTATGTTTCTATGTCGTCGATGAAGTCTGTGACTTCTTGCAGGAAAACTTTCCCATCTCCTGGCGGACGGTAGATGAGAAGTATCCTGCACCCTACACCCATGATACATTCAAAGAAGTTGGTGGTCCCTACTGGGACCTCCATAAGGTCCAGTTCCAATCTAAAACAAATGGCTACACCCCCACCCCTACGATCCATTCTCATACGGTGCATCATCGAGTACCCGGCCGGAACTGCTGAAGCCAACACTGGACCAGCATTTTCATTCAGCTAGGTCTCCGTGGTGCAAGCCAGGTCAGCTGACCCAACAAGATCCGCTGACCCAACAAGATCCGCTATTAAAGCAGTCTTGTTCTTAATGGACCTGGCATTGCATAGCATCGTCTGAGTAGGATGAGCAATCAAAGAATACTGCGTCACTTGCCTGCACAAAGCAGAGCCCTTGGGTATGGGAACCAGGCAGGGAGGACCCCTTGTCTGGACCCATTTTGCTCCAGAGCATCTCCTTGTTCCCACCACCCCAATCTGCCCTCTCCTTTCCAATTCCCCTCCAGGCCCAGTCCCCCACCCCTCTTCCTCCTCCTAACTATCCCCAGAGCCTGACACAACCTATATACCTCCGGGGATAACGGAGGACAGTTAAAAGGGCGGAGGTCCCTGAGCCTGGTAGGGGAATAATGCCTGACTGTCCTCGCACCTTCCCAGCACATCCTTACCAAGCAAGCAGCAGACACCACAATCTTAAAACTACCCAAATATTAATCACACACCACTCAAATATACCACTCACACTAATCTACACATTAAACCTCTCAACAAACACTCTTTATATCATAAACACACCCTTACTCAATCATACAATAATCACACCCTTAAATAACTCCACAATTCTTTCACTCAAACCCCACCTCTTTCAGAACAACACACCAATAAATCAAACCAATAAATGTAAAATCTATATAAAGACTTATGGCAGAATGTACGTTTTTAACGGAAAAAGAGACAAGTCACTTAAATCTCTTAGGCTGAATTTCTAGGTGTCCTTCAGAGCTCCCACCTCTTCAGGGCAATGACTAAATAAGTTCTTCAAACCAAAGTCAACTCTCACTTGAGCTTTAGAGTGAACACCCAGAGTTTATATGAGGATTGAAAAAAGATTTATAGGCACTCTTACTGCCTAAATCATTTTAGAATATATCAGCCCCAAAAAAGAAACTCTGACCGGTAGTGAGATCTCATGTGGAGTCCCTCCAAGGAGTCTCGTTGTGTATTAAATGGCTTTCTTCTCACAGTTCTTCTAAGATAACTTCTCACTCCAGCAGTCCCTATGTAACAGTCCAGTGAATGGCAGCAGGCAAGAACGGCAGTCGGGGACAAGAGGGAAAGGCCCCCCCCCCCAAAGCTCACCCTAGGAGGCTATCACACCACCCAGCTGGACCCACAGCTATGATACCCAGCACAGGGTCTGCTCACCAGCAGGCCCCCGGAGAAATGCAGGGAGCACCAGTCACCTACGTCCACCCTCCAGTGGACCCAAGCTGATGCCTCCCATCGTGGACCCCACACAGAATAGCTGCCTCCAACAAAAATTTAGGGCAGGCCCCCCTAAAGGCCCTCTCCGACCTCCAAGCCAACCAATCCAGCAATACCTCAATGGGCTCCAGGCAGACCCACTGCCACATACGATCCGCCAGCAGGGGGGGACCAACATTGTTCCGTTTCAGAAGTCCAGCTGCGAGAGATCCGTGTAGATGTTCCCACTAAACCACCCCCCCTTACTAGTTCCTCCTCATGACATGGATCTCCTCTATACAAGGCAAGACCTCCAGCTGAATCCAGGGACTCCACCAGGACCTCCAAACTCCGACTCCAGCTCCAACCTATAGAGCACCATCATCATTCAGGGCAAGTCAAAGACAACCAGGTAAATACCATCATTTGAATTTACAGCACTGGCAAAAAAACATAGATTTTTGTTAATTATAAGAAAGCGGCTCTGTCTTAAAAAGCACCACCAGAGGTAAGGCTCAAGCCCTACTCTAACCCACAGATGCTGTACCTACGATAACTAAATTACTGCAGGCCCTAACTAACTGCCAGTACAGCTAACCTTACATATGAATTAAAACTAAACAGAACTAAATAAAATAGAACTAAAGATTAAAATAAGACTAACAAAAAAAATAAATCCAATAAACTAGTGCTGCTGCTGCAGCCAACGGCTAGCCCAGCGTGGCCACTATGTTGCACTCACTCCAAGTTGAAATGAATAAATATGTGGTGCACATCCACACTTTTGGCAGGATCCTTTCCCTTTAAGAGCTGGCCAGAAAGTCTTCAAGCTGACTCCTCCCACCCGGGTGGTATCCTCCTTGGCACTGCCTTGTGATGTCAGATCTTGCACACTGGAAGCAAAAAGGTGTACCAGGAGAGGATGAGTGGGTTGTTTGGATGTACAGCATATACCACTCCTTCAATTGTGGTTCCAGGTGAGTAATCTTAATTTGTAAGAACGTGGATATGGTGTACTAGCCACACTTTTGTCAGACTCCAAGCAGTTCTCTGGGAGGAGGAGGCAGGGTACATACCCCCTCCTTAGGAAATACAGACTGGAGAATCAAGGCCCCAAAACCAGCATCCCGGCATGACTCAAGCTCGATGTGGTAATGGGAGATGAAGGTGTGTGCCAACTTCCAGGTGGCCACCCTGCAGATTTCCTGGATAGGGATGTCCCTGGAAGCAGCCACTGAGGCAGCAGTATGTCTAGTGGAATGAGCCCTAAGCCAAGTGGGAGGCTCCCAACCAGTCAACCTATAGCAGAGATCGATGAAGGAGACAATCCACCTGCCAGCTATCCACTTAGCTGCTGGTCTGCCAGGCATGGCTTCAGCATAGGTAACAAAGAGCTGGCAAACCTCACTCTGAACTCCAGCCATATGCTCCTTATAATAAGCGAGCATTCGCCTCAGGTCCAACTTATGGAACCTGTGCTTGGCATCTGAGGTTGGAGTGGTGAAATACACTGGGGGGTAGTTAAATTGGGGCGGAGGACAACCATGTTCTTGTGGAAGACCAGATAGGGCAACTCCACCGAAAGCGACTGGAGTGCACTGATCCTTCTGACGGAGGTGACAGTCACCAGGAAGGCAGTCTTCCGCGACAGGTGTGACATCTCACACCTGTGCATGGGTTTGAATGGCTTGCCCATGAGCACCAGCAACAAGTCCCAAGGTAGTGGTGGTTCATGCACCAGTGGGGAAATGTTGTCAAGGCCCTTGAAGAAAGTACAGTTACATAAGAACTTACCATAACAGTAGATCTTCGAGAGAGGCTCTTGCAGTAGGTATTTACATATAGGACTGACCCACCAGATGTCAGGACCCCCCACAGAAAATTTCTAGCTAGCAGCCTCTGGTGGGGGAAACACCCCCATGTCAGGTGACCGACGTCATGCGACGTCAGTATAAAGGGGCTGTCCCCCACGCCCACCTTCCAGTTCTTTCCCGCCAAGGGCCCAAAAGAGGCAAGATGAGAGAGAAGCGGATATTTCCTTACATGGAAAAGGAGCTAAAAAAGCTTAGGGGGATGGAGGGCGGGAAGGCAATATCTACTGCAAGAGGCCCTCTCGAAGATCTACTGTTACAGTAAGTTCTTACGTAACTGTACTATCTTACTTCGAGAGGGCTCTTGCAGTAGGTATTTACATATAGGACTGAGTCCAAAGCAGTCTGGAACAAGGAAAATCACTCAGGAGGAGGATAACTATCCATGGTATGAAGCCTCTGGCTGAACAGGTCGTATGAAAGAAGACCATGAAGCACAGCCAACCCGAAGCCTGCTCTACGACAAGAGGCAATATCCAAATTGTAGTGTTTCATAAAGGTATGGACAGAAGTCCAAGTTGCGGCTGCACAGATGTCTGCCACTGACACATTCTTGAAACAGCTGCAGAGGCAGCTACTCCTCTGGTGGAGTGACCTCTGACTTGACCCGGCAGGGTCTTGTTGTACTTGTCGTAACAGAAAGTGATACAATGAGCCAACCATTTAGATAGGCATTGCTTGGAAATGGCATTGCCTTCTCTTTTGAGATCAAAAGAGAAAAAAAGCTGATCGGATTTCCTGAGATCCTTGGTCTGAGAGGTGTAGTATCTCAGTATTCTGTGAACATCCAATGTGTGTAAGAGGTACTCCCCTTGACTGGAGTGTTACGTAAAGAAAGCGGGTAGCTCAATGGATTGATTCAGCGTAGATTCAGCCACCACCTTGGGGAGAAACTTAGGGTTGGTGCGTAGAGCCACGCGTTCATTTTGAAAAATCAAATATGGGATTTTGCACATCAAGGTCTAAAGCTCGGAAATTCGCCGAGCTGAAGTGATGGCCACTAGGAAGAGAGAAACTTTAAATCTGCTGAGGCTGGCTGCTCAGAAGGCAGAGTAAGCTTCTCAAGAATAAAATTCAAGTCCCAAGGGGGAGCAGGAATATGGATGGGGTGGGTCTCAAATGGAGGACCCCTCTGAGGAGTGTCTTACAGACTTCCAGCTGTGCAAAAGTCCTGTCTCCGAAGCGGACATGGTAAGCAGAAATCGCTGCCATATGGACCTTTAAAGAGGAATGGCTGAGACCCAGATCGAAGAGATGACGCATGTAGTCCAGGACTCTATTGGCTGGGCAAGAGAAAGGGTCGAAGTCCTTTGACGTGGTCCAAATAGAAAACAGTTTCCACTTCATAGCATAGGTGGACCTGGTGGAAGGCTTTCTGGCTTCTACCAATATGTCTGCTACAAGCAGGGAAACCCTGAAGCAGGCTTTAGCTATGTCTGCAGGAACCACACATGCAAATGAAGGGATTTGAGACATGGATGAACAAGAGTCCCCCAATCCTGGGTCAACAAGTGTTGCGACAGAGGAAGAAGAAGCAGAGGTTCCTCTGACAACTGTAGTAGAAGATAGAACCAAACTTGCCTGGGCCAGAATGGAGCAATGAGGATCATTCGTGCCCCCTCCGATTTGAGCTTGTCAGGACCCTCGTAATTAAGGGAATAGGAGGGAAGGCATAGACGAATCTGTCCCTCCAATCGAGAGACAGAGCGTCCCGCCAAAAAATGCCTTGCCCTGGAGCAAGCAAGCAGACGGCAGGAAGTTTTGCGTTTTGAGGAGACGCGAACAGGTCTACCTGCGGAGTTCCCCATTGTAGAAAAATGTCGTCTACGACCTCTTGATCCAGTTCCCATTCGTGGGCCCTGGCTGAGGACTGATTGAGGTTGTCTGTCAGTGTGTTTTCCACTCCCAGAACGTGAATGGCCGTCAGGTGAAGATTGTGCTGGATAGCCCAGAACCACACTCTCATTGCTTCCCAGCACAGAGGGTAGGAACAAGTTCCTCCCTGCTTTCTGAGATACCAGACTACACACATGTTGTCTGTCTGTATGATGAGATGACCAGGAAGTATGGAGGAGTGTAGGGTCTGTAGGGCATAAAGGACTGCTCCGAGTTCGAGCACATTTATGTGCAAATTTTGTTCGAACTGGGACCAGCTGCCCAGAGTCCTGTGAGACCAGAGATGGTCTCTCCATCCCTCTCCTGAGGCATCTGTTGTCAACGTCTGGGAGGGGGGGTTCGATACTGAAGTGAACTCCCCGGCAAAAGTTCTCTTGTACCATCCACCACTGCAAGACGCTGATCATGGGATCGGAAACTAGTACCTCCTGGTCTAGGTCGTCCAGTGTTTGGTCCCACTGAGACAAAAGCATCCACTGAGAAATCCTCATATGGAGCCGAGTTTGTGGGACTGTCAGAATGTCAGCCGCCATTAGCCCGAGGAGGCGAAGGACTGACCTGGCTCCGACCCTTCTGCGACTGAACAGAAGATGGGCCTGAGTCTGAAGGGCGTCCACCCTGTCCGGAGGCAAAAAGGCTTTGCCGATGGTCGTGTCCAGGATTGCCCCTATAAGTTGGAGTCGTTGGCAAGGGACCAAATGGGACTTTGCCTGGTTGATGGTGATACCCAGGCTGGTGAAAACCCACAGGGTAAGGGAAAGGAAGTGCAGGAGTTTCTCCCTGAATGGGGCTGCCAGGAGCCAAACATCCAGGTACAGGAATACCTGCATTCCCTGGGTACGCAGGTGGGCCGCCAACACAGACAGGCATTTGGTAAATACTTGGGGGGCTGAGGAAAGACCAAATGGGAGGGCCTTGAATTGGTAGTGGTCCCCCTGAAAACAAAATCGAAGGAATTTGCAGTGGGAAGGGCATATGGGGATATGTAGGTAAGCATTCTGCAGGTCCAAAGTGCACAGCCACAGTCCCTGCCGAAGAAGAGGCAGAAGGCCATGCAGGGAGAGCACATCTGAAGTGTTTGTACTCCATGAACATGTTCAGGGAGCTGAGGTCTAAAATAAGCCTCACATCTCCCATCTTCTTTGGAACTAGAAAGCAATGGGAATAGTAACCCATCCCTCAAAGGTGGTTGGGAACTGGTTCTATCGCCACCTTTGAAAGAAGGGAGGTAATTTCTTCTAGGATCAGAGGAAGATGTTCCGGGGAGTAAGACAACCTGGGTGGATGGTCTTCAGGGTGGTTTCTGTTGAAACTATTGAGTGTCCGGCTGCAATCAACTGGAGCACCCAAGCATCCGATATTATCCTCTCCCAGCCCAGTAGATGGAAGGAGAACTCCCTCCTACTGGTTCCTCTGGAACCTCCAAAGGCCATGGGAGAGGCAAGGAGTCAGGTGGTCTGGGGCAGCGCAGCAGCGAGGCTCCTCGGCTTTTGGTAAGGGGAGTCTTGGTTGCTGGTGGGGCCCCAATGCTTGTTGGCCCGTTTGCCCTGTGGCTTTTGTTTATGTCGGTTAAGTCTACGAAAAGGGCACCGCTGCCCCTGAGGGGGTCTGTACAAAGAGTCCACGGACTTCAGCACAGTGCCCTTCTCTTGCAGGTCGGTAACAATATCCTCAACATCACTGCTGAACAGCACCGAACCCCTGAAGGGCACATCCTGAATAGCAATTGCACTTCAGGGACCAATCCTGACACGCAGAGCCAGGCATGACGCTGAAGACCTACGCCGAAAGCCAAGCTCCATCCAGCTGCATCCACTGTGTCGTAAGTGGCATGAAGCATGTTGCTACTGGCTGAACGAGCAGAACGGAAAAGATCGGCCACTTCCGGTTTTATCAGAGACTCAGGAAGGGAGTCTAACTTTGATTCCACCTGACTAAGAATGGTTTTCTGGTAATCCCCCATATGTGCTACATAATTCAGGGCCTTAATACCCAGGGTAGAAGATGGCTAGACCTTCTTCCCATATTGGTCCAGAAGCCGAGACTCCTTGTCAGATGGAGACGAGCAGAGATGTTTACGATTAGTGGAGCGGCCATGAGCGGCGCTAAACATGACCGAGTCCGCTTTGGGGTGCAGATTCAAGAAATCTACTCCCTCAGGAACCTGGTATAGCTGATCTACCTTCCTCGGAAGGGGGGCTAATACGGAAGGTTGTTTCCAAATAGTGGAAACAAGGTCCGCGTGAGGCTCTATGCAGGGTGGAATCAATGTAGGAGCAGTCTCGGGCAGATCCAAGTGGGCAGCAAGCTTTTTACGCTGTGGATCTGGCTCCAGAGATTGCCAATTTTGAACTTCCTGGACCTTTCTCAGTAGCTCCAGAAAAAAAGGATCCTCTGGAGGAGACTTTGGAGGGGTCCTTGGCCTAGGTCGATCTGGAGTACAAGCCTTGTCACCCGGGTAAAAGCGTCCCCCTGAGTCCGAGGTCTCCGATGAAGAAGAGAAAGACTCCTCCCGATGCGGGGGAGGGACGGTCCCTATGGAAGCCCTCTGGGACGTGTATCCTCCCCACCTCAGGTGCCCGAGGGTTCACCTCTGGTGACGGGTAAGGGGGAGGGAGTCTCCCATCTCCGGCGCAGGGGATCCTGCGAAGGGTCTAGGGCCAGTAGATGACTCTCTACCTCTCTGGTGAGTTGAGCCTTGGCCTCAGCCCACCAGGCAGCTAGAGTTTCCTTTAAGTCCGCCGGGCAGCTGGGGTGTGGGTGGTGGAGGAGGAGAATACGGATACTGAGGATATCTGTACGAGTATCCATAACCCGACGGCGGGAAGCCCGGTTTCGGGTATTGAGGCGCTGGGTACTGCGGCATTGGGTAAAGCGGCATCAGGTACTGTGGCATCGGATACTGTAGCGCCGGGTAAGATGGCACCGGGTTATGTGGTGTTGGATACTCGGGTGCCAGGGGTCTGATGGAGCACAGGGACCTGGCAGAGGCCCTGCTGGCGGGCCAGGCAAAGGTGGCCCCGCGGGTGTCAGGCCCAGTGTTGGAGCGTCATCTGATAAGGGAATGTCGGCTGGCGTCGGGTAAGCTGACGTCTGAGGGTCTGGCGTCAGGGTGTCTGGCCCCACAGGAGGGGGCCCTGACGGCAGCGTGTCCAGGTCCTTTGTGACGACCAGGGAGGGAGGGTTGGAATCCCCGGGGTTCAGTAGAGGAGAAGCAGGGACCTCAGAGGACAACGCCAAGCATTGCGGGGGAGCCTGAGGCGTCGGACTGGTAGCAGGGGTCTGACACAGGCTCCTTGGCTGGGCGGTCGTCGGAAGGGCCGACGTCTGGCTTATCAGCCGGATCCAGGCGGGTGTTGGAGGAGCTGGCATCCAACTTATCAGATCCCTTGATCGATGAAGACCATGCTGGAGATGTGGCCTTGTCAGGCGAAAAAGCGACTGTGCGCCCTCCCAAAGGAGCAAGCAGCTTACCAGCCTTTGTCCGGGTGGGCGTTGGTGGCACCGGCGTCCGACTTAGTGGACCCACTCGAACCTGAGGGCCGCATGGCAGTGGCCTTCCTGGGAGCGGAGGCCTCCTTTCCCCCAGAGGTACCCGAGGGGCCTGAGCGTGAGCCCTATGGGAGGGGTGACACCTTCTTGGACACTGCCAAGACTGTCGTCTAGGAGCGATCCCCCGGAGAGGATGTTATCTTCAGAACCGCGACTCCAGCGGTAGTCGCGGAGGCCATGGAAGTCTAATCCCACTCCTGGTGCTTCTCCTTCTTTTTGTGGCCTTTGGGGGAAGTGGATGCCTGCCTCAACTTTTTCAACTCCTTTTCCATGGATGCCATTTTTTTCTTTAAAATATGGGCCTCCAGGGACTGCTGCCTCCATTTTTGGGTAGCTGAATTATATTTCTGGCAGTGCTGGCACGTTTCCACAGGATGATCCAGGCCTAGACAGAAGAGGCGCAGGGAATGGCCATCCTTATGCGGCAGCTGGGAACTGCACGAGTCGCACTTATTTTTATGCGATTCTGAAGGTGTCGGGGACAACATATACAGCATATTGAGGGTGAAAATATCAAAAAAAAGCAGTTGAAAAGTTTGAAAACTAAACTGACGGACGACAGATAAGCATTGAAATCTACCGCGAGGAACTTTCACAAGTCGACGGTGGGAAAGAATTGGAAGGTGGGCGTAGGGGACCGCCCCTTTATACTGATGTCGCATGATGGTCACCTGACGTGGGGGCGGTCCCCCACCAGAGACTGCTAGCTAGAAATATTTCCGTGGGGGTCCTGACACCTGACGGGTCAGTTCTATATGTATATAGCAAAACAAAATGGTTATATTAAATGCACGCTGAAAATAGAAAATAGAGTTACAAATCTACGTTTCGACCTAAGGTCTTCTTCAGGAAATATCTAAAAGAGAAAAAAAACAAGTTAGTGTAGAGGAGAGGTAAAATGAGAGAGATATATATGTGGAGAAAGAAGAAGGGGGAGGCTAAGGGAGAAGAAGTGATAAATGGTAAGATTAAGAGAGAATCTGTGAAACAAAAAGGTGATGATGGGAAAGATAAAACATAATGGGAGAGAAAGAGCTGGGAAGTTCCAGGTAGAGACTGATTAACAGGGCCTTGTAAGAAGGCTGAAAGGTAACAAATGTGTGAGAAGGAGACAGAAATGGAGACATATGGTGAAATGAAAATAAATCAGTACAAAACAAATTGACTTTAGGGAAAAAAGGGAGGCTGAAAGATGTTAGTTGAAAATAAGTCTATCATTTAAACCAGAGGGCTGCTGGGAGCCAAGGCGGATGATCAGCTTGGCTTCCATGTTTTTTCTATGGTTAGGATCCCGGAAGCCCTGCTGAAGGACACAAACAGAAAGGTCATTGACATTGTGGTTCCTGGAGATAAAGTGGGATACAATGGGTTTAGCAGTTTCACCATTCCTGACCGCTCTGTAATATTCCTTGAAACGGTCAGCAAGACGCCTACCAGTTTCTCCGATGTAAATAGCTGAACACCTCCTGCAAAGAATACAGTACACTATATTAGTGGAGGTGCATGAGAACTCCTTGGTGATGTGAAAAACACCTGTAGGCCCTCGAATCTCAGTTACACTGGAAATAAATTTGCAGGTGTAGCAGCGAGTCCTGTTGCAAGGTTTGGTACCTGGGGGGGGAGGAACTGTTAGGAGTGGGTAGGCTGCTTTTTACCAGGAGATTGTGCAGGTTAGGTGGCCGGCGGTAGGAGGCACTAGAACAACGGCAAATTCCACTAGTTCTTCCTTTCCATCAGAGCACACCTTCTCTTCACAGGATCATCACTAGTAACTTTCCCATTTTGCAAACTGACCCTAACATTGGTGCTTCCTTTACAGAACCACCTATTGCCTCCTACCGCCGGCCACCTAACCTGCGCAATCTCCTGGTACACCTGTACTGATTTATTTTTCATTTTCACCATATGTCTCCATTTCTGTCTCCTTCTCACACATTTGTCACCTTTCAGCCTTCTTACAAGGCCCTGTTAATCAGTCTCTACCTGGGAACTTCCCCAGCTCTTTCTCTCCCATTATGTTTTATCTTTCCCATCATCACCTTTTTGTTTCACAGATTCTCTTAATCTTACCATTTATCACTTCTTCTCCTTAGCCTCCCCTTCTTCTTTCTCCACATATATATCTCTCTCATTTTACCTCTCCTCTACACTAACTTGTTTTTTTTCTCTTTTAGATATTTCCTGAAGAAGACCTTAGGTCGAAACGTAGATTTTTAACTCTATTTTCTATTTTCAGCGTGCATTTAATATAACCATTTTGTTTTGCTTTTAGACCACATGCTGACGCAGAGCCTTGTCTTTGTTTTTTTACTATATGTATATACCTACTGCAAGAGCCCTCTCGAAGTAAGATCTGCCCGACCACCTTCTCTTGTGCCACCATTGTCATATCAACCCACGCCCAGTATGCAAAGATGGCTGTCAAGCGTACCTTGTGGGTCGACGACTGAAGGTTCAACTGAAAGAGGCAACATAAGGGGTCAAGCTCCTTGCCCTGGCACCAAAAGGAAAACCTTTTTCCACTTAACAGAATCTTCTAGTCTACTCCTTTCGAGAGACCTCAACCACATGAAGGACCCTGTTAGAAAGGCCCAAAGCCTGGAATTCTAGCCACTCAGGAACCAGGCTGTCAGGAGCAGGGATCGAAGGCCTGAGTGAAGAGCCTTCCCCCTGAGAGTATGAGAGCAGGTCCGGGCAGAGAGGCAACCTCCACGGAGGCTGCTGCTGAAGCTGAGGAGATCAGGGTACCAGAATTGGCAAGGCCAGTCTGGTGCGACCAGGATCATTCGTGCCTTGTTCCTCCACACCTTGAGTAACACCTTGTGGATCAGGGGAAAGGGAGGGAAGGCATATAGGAGACCTTTTGACCAGGGTCTTGTGAAGGTATCCCCCATCAGTGTCCTGCACTGGGGGGGGGGGGCGGTGCAAAACAGCCTCAGGTTTGCATTCTCCTTGGAGGCAAAAAGGTCGATCACACAAGAGCCCCAGAGGGAGAACAGATGACTGACCACCTCCTGGTGTAGGTACCACTCATGGGACACCTCGCCCACTGGACTGAGGGGGTTGGATACGTCGGCCACATGGATCACCAGAAGGCTGGCATCCAGGCTATGGACGAGGGTCCAAGTACTCATGGCTTCCCACCATAATGGAAGGGAGTGTGTCCTGCCCTGCTTATTGAGGTAATACATGATGGTCATGTTGTCTGTCTGGACCTGGAACACCTGACCCCAAACTACAGGAGTGAAGGCAGTCAGAGCTAAATGCAAAGCCCAGAGCTCCAGCAGGTTGATGCGACAGTGGAACTCCTCAGGGGTCCAAAGCCCGTGTGCCCTGTGGTTCCCAACGTGTGCTCCCCACCCTGAGGTGTCAGTGGTGAGGGTGACTGTCGGCTTTGGGTGGACAAACAGGACCACTCCCAGCCACCACTGGCTGGCTTCCCACATCAGCTGAGTCACCATGATTGGACGGTCCAGGTGACTTAGGCACTGAGACCACTGGCAAGCCAGTTCCCACTGTAGGGTGCGCATTCCACAGTGGGGTCAGCAGACCATGCTGGTGTAAGCCACCATGTATCCCAAGAGGTGCAGGAAGTCCTGAGCAGGGCGCAAGAGCCCAACCCAAAATGAGCAGGCAAAGGAGCTAAGTTCCTCCACTCTGTCCACCAGAAGGCATACCCAGGCCTGAACAGAGTCGTGCTGTGCCCAGAAGTGGATCACTTGAGATGGGGTGAGTTCTGACTTGGCTGAGTTGACCAGGAGGCCCAGGGTTGAGAAGGTCTGGAAGGCCAGATCCCTGGACCACTCCACTTCTGCATCGGAGGAACCGACAATCAGCCAGTTGTCCAGATAAGGGAAAACCCATACACCATGGCAACGGAAGAAGGCTACCAACACTGCCATGCATTTGATGACCCTGGGGGCCGTGGAGAGGCCAAAAGGCATGGCCTAGAACTTGTAGACAGTCTCTTCTGAGCGGAACCACAGGAACTGCTGGTGAGATGGATGGATGGGGATGTGGAAGAAGGTGTCCCGAAAGTCCAGGGAGCAGAACCACATGTCCTGGTCCAAGGACAGAATGATATGGTTAAGAGTGACCATTTGAAATCTGCATCGCCGCAGATACTTGTTGAGGTCATGCAGATATAGCATGGGATGCCAACCGCCTGTCCTTTTCAAAACCAGAAAGTATCTGGAAATGAACCCTGTACTGGCCGTGGGGACTGGACACAGGACACAACATCCTTTTGCAGAAGCTGAGCAATGTCCTCCCGAAGGCGGACCCAATCTCCGCAAAGACATAGACAGGATGGAAGCTGTCCAGAGGAGGGCAACTAAAAGGGTGCAGGGTCTGCACCGGAAGACATATGAAGTGAGACTTAAGGAGCTTAATATGTATAGCCTCAAGGAAAGGAGGGAGAGGGGGGACATGATAGAAACTTTCAAGTACCTCAAGGGAATCAACAAAGTCCAAGAGGGTAGCATCTTTCAAAAAAAGAGGTGTGCAAGAACAAGGGGGCACAATTTGAAGATAGAAGGGGGGCTCAGAGGTAATTTAAGGAAGTATTTTTTCACAGAGAGGGTTGTGGATGCATGGAACAGCCTTCCAGAGGAGGTTGTGGAGTCAAAAACAGTGGTGGAATTCAGCATGCATGGGACAGTCATAAGGCAATTCTAGGGGGTGGGGGTAGGAAGAAGTAGGCTGCTGGTTAACTAGGATCTGCAGCTTATCCATCAGGTAGGGAAATGGGCAGACTGGGTGGGCCAAGCGGTCCTTATCTGCCGTCAAATTCAGTGTTTCTATGTCCGCAGGCACCATGTCTTCCTGTGGGGCATCTGCTCAGCTGGGCGGGAAATCCTCAGATTCCAGAGGTAATCCCCAACCTTCCACTTCGAATACCTATTTGTCTGAGGTGGAACAGAACCAAGCGGATTCAAGTGTCAGAGCCAGCCCCCACGAGAGGTCCTGGGTGAGGCTGGATGTGCAAGAGGGGGACACCTCCCAGCCCATCATAGGACAGGCTTAGAGGTGGCAGTGGGGCCAGCACTTGGGGAGGTTCCTGAACTCCGGCCTCCAGTTTGTCTGGCGACAGCCTAGGTTGACTTGGGCTTAGAACACCAGGCCTGATGAAGCCTCCGCTGGGGATGCAGTGAGTGCACCGCGGGTGCAGAGTGGACCCAAAACTAAAAGGATTTCTCCCGTTGTTTCTGCCCTTTAGAGTCCTTCTGAGAGGATGCAATGGAGTCAAGAGTGGCACAGGACTTCAGAATGCGTGTGAGATGCCCATCAATGCTGGGCAGAAAAGATCAAGGCAAGGCAAATTTTATTTATATAGCGCTCTATCCAAAAGCTCGGAGTGCTTTTCAATAAATAAAGACGGCGACCCCAAGAATTAAAATCACCAATTTAAATAACACTAAAAGCTTTATCAAACAAAAAAGTTTTAAAGAGGCTTTAAAAGCCTCCACCGAGCTGGCTGCGTGTATGTAGTGTGGCAGAGAATTCCAGAGCACTGGTGCGGCAACACCAAAAGCTCTGTCACTTGATCTCCTAAGGCGTGAGGGAGGCACCATGAGCAAGTCAGCCTCAGCAGAGTGGAGAGGGCGGAAAGACCAATCGGGAACCAGGAGCTCTTTAAGGCAGTCAGGTCCCAAACCATGTAGGGCCTTGTATTTCAGCAGACAAATCTTGAAGGTGATGTGTGAGCTCACAGGCAGCCAGTGCAGAACGTGCAGAACAGGAGTGACATGATCACTCAAAGAGGCACCTGTCAACTTACTGGCCGCAGCATTCTGAATTAGCTGCAGTCGATGCATCAATCCTCCAGACAACCCTAGGTATAAAGCACTGTAGTAACCAAATCTGTTGATGATGAAAGCATGGATGACCATGGCCAGGTCATCAGGAGTCAAGAATGACCAGATCCTGGCAATATTCTGGAGATGAAAGAAACCGGACCAAATGACTGACGACACCTGTTGTTCAAGGGTCAGTCGGTCGTCCCAAAAAATGCTAAGATCTCTAACCGCACTCATCACTGACATGGGCTGCCTGCCAACAACTGGGGCAAGCAACCTCCCATCCATGGAAATACCCGCACAGCCAGGCTGGATCACGACAACCTCTGTCTTGCCAGGGTCATTTATCTCAGTCAAAACACTGGCTCAGCATAACTGAGGCAGAGAGGTCATCTGTGACACAAGATAGGTACAACTGGGTGTCATCCGCACAGCAGTGAAACCCCACATTGTACCACCTAATGATCTCCCCAAGTGGCAGCAAGTACATGGAGAACAACAAGAGGGCCAAAATAGAACCCTGCAGAACACCAAAATGCAGTGCAAAAAGTCCCAAGGAAAAATTCTCAAGGACTACGCGCTGCGATCTCCTGGTTAAATATGAACTGAACCAATGCAAAACTGCATCGGTGCCAACATACTTCAGCAGGTGATCCAACAGCACCCCATGATCTAGCATGTCAAAAGCTGCAGATAGGTCCAAGAGCCCCAAGATGGTACATTGCCCGCGGGCCCTTGCCATGAAGAAATCATGTGCCACCCTGACCAAAGCAGTCTCAGGGCTGTGCCAGGGCCGAAAGCCCGACTGGAGAGGTTCAAAGATGGACAGACTCTCCAAGCATTCAACCAGCTGGTGAACCACCACCCTATGAATAACCTTCTCCAAAAACAGAAGATTAAAGATAGGCCTGTAGTTCAAGAAAACATCAGGGTCTAGAAATGGCTTCTTTAGAAGGGGTCTCACCACAGCCTCTTTCAAGGCTGTGGGTAAAGTACCCTCATTAAGAGACCCATTGACGATCTCAACAAACACTGGACCCAGGAAATCAATGCAGCTAATGACAAACCACGTTGAATCTGGGGCCAGAACACAGTTGCTGGGACGCAAGCTGGTGATTAAATGGAAGATCTCTACTGCCGAAACCAGCCAAAACTCACGCCAGCTCAACCAGGGATTTCCACCAACAGACTGAACCCCTCCCGCAGAAGCTGGACCAGAGGAGGCAATACTCACCCTGATAGAGGACACCTTACCAACAAAGGAGCACCCGAAATCCTCACACTTTACAGCGGAAAATCTGTCGCAGACTGCAGACAGGAGGGATTCAGCCACCCATCTACAGTGAGCAAGAGCACGGCCAAATGATTCCTTGCTGCAGAAATTGACTGGGATAGAAACTCTTATTTCTTTAGATCGATTGCCTGCTGATACTCCAAATAATGGAGATTCAGCACCACCTTGTCCTCCTGAGAGCCAGACCTCCTCCAGGCATGCTCTAACCTACGTCCCTTAGTCTTCAACTCAACACAATACCATGGTGAGTAACGTTGGGAGCTCAAGAGGTGAACATGGAAGGGTGCAATCAGGTCCAGGGTCATCGGTCAAGGCCATGTTATAGGCCCCCACACCAGCCTCTGAACCCTGAGCACAAGCTAGCAGCAAGCTCAGGACATCCAGCGACTTCTAGAGCTGGCGAGGCTCCAATTTATTTCTCGGACGACACCGGATAGTCTCAGTAGTTGGGGTTACTTGACAGGGGGCCCCACAAAGGATCTCGACTGCATGACGATTCGACCAACAGACCGGGTCAACCTAGACTGCCATAATGTCAAGTCCGAGTGAGAAGACTAGGTTCAGAATATGGCCATGTATATGCATCTTGGAGAAAACCATCTGAGTCAGTCCCAGCGAGTTTATCAGCTGGAGGAGCTTTTGCCCACAATTACAGGATTCATCGTCGATTCAGGCATTAAAGTTCCCGAGGACCAGAATCCTGGAGGACACAAACACCTGCTCGTAGAGAAGTCTGCCAGCTCCTGCAGGAAAAGACCCCCAACCCCTGGGGAACAGTATATGAGGACTATCATGCCACTGACTCAAAAGGCACACTTGGCGACCACACATTCAAAGGACCTCAGTGTGCTCACTGGGAATGCAGCGAGACCAAGGGTGGATCTAAAACAGATAGCCACCACACACCCTCTACAGTCCCTCTTTGGGTAATGCAATACCGAGTAGCCAGGGGGAACAGATGCCGCCAGCACATGGCCAGCATCATTGCCACCAAAGTCTCAGTAATGCAAACAAGGCCAGCTGAGGAACTGGCAATGAAAGACTCCATCACCGCAGTTCTAGTCCTCAGCGACCTTGCATTACAGAGAACGGCCCGAAAGGGACAAGACATGCAGGCCAGACAGGTTGTCTGCTGCCCAATGACATTAGGCAGAGCCCTAGGGGGTACCAGGTATGATGGTCCTCTATCCTAGGACATTCTCCTCCCTGGATGTCTCCTGGGCCATATCACACCAATCCTACCCCCAAAATCACCAAACTAAGAACCTTCACTGCGTCGGGTGCTCCCCCTTAGAACTCCCAACTCTTGGGAGGGGCTGAGCATCCCTGCCAGCAGAGACAAAGGAAGCCCCAGGAAAGGGTGAAGCGTCCGCAGGAGGTCCACCGAGTAGGTCAGCCTTAGAACCCCAAAGCCTCTACACATAATTCAAAAATGCAAAAACAATAAAAAAAGTTTAAAACACAAAAAAAAGCGTGCACACACACACACCAGCACAATTAACAGTAATTTAAAATAAATAACAGCCATTCATACAGCACACACACTCCCTCAGTCACTCCAATTACCCTATAAATCTCAAACAAACAAACAAAAAACACCCTCACTCTCAGTGCCCAGGAAGGGAACATCGATCAGTTAGTGCTGAGTGTCGGCAGTAAAGGTCGACAATTTCAGCCACATGCACTGCCTCATGGCCACCAGTACAGCCACGGATCTGGCACAGGAGTCGCCAATGTTCAAGGCTGTCTGAAGCTGCTGTTTGCCTGAGGCTTGACCCTGATCCAGGACCATTTTTACTGCCTGCCAAAGATCAGCAGGAAGGTAGGGAATAACCTGGTCCAAGTTGCCCAGAAGGGCATGGGAAAAGTGAGCCAAAATAACAACGGCACTGGCCTGACGGAGACCCAGGGATGAAGCAGCATAAACTTTCTTTGCCCTGTGGCCGATCTACTTGGACTCCTTATTGGGGGGTGGGGTATTAACATCCCTGATGTTGCCCAAGCGCCTTAAGACAGAATCCGTGACCAAGCCTTTGGCTGAAGGGTGGTCGGAGAAACTGGACAGTGACCCGATAGTGACTGCATACTTGTGGACCACGTGGACCGAGAATGGCGGGCCAGAGGCCAGGCGCTGCCACAACTCTGAGGCCAGACCCAGGACAGCATCCTTCAGAGGGAAAGCACCCCCAGAAGGGTCAGCCCATTCCAGAATCATTGTGAGCAGATACTTGGCCTCTTTCTGAACAGGTTCCAGTGGGATCCCCGTAGATTCAGAGATTAACCGGAGTAAAGTCCCAAAAGAAGAGGGAACAGGCTCTGACGTAACTTCCCCACTAGACTCCCTGTCGAACCAGAGTGTATGGGAGGAGCGCATGAAGGATTCCTGGGAGTCTGAGTGTTCCTCAAACACTGCCCACCCCATGTCCCCCACTGCAAGATAAGACTTACCTGTGCGGGAAATCTGCACCAAAAGTCTCCCCAGAAGGCCTATGTCTGGGCGTTCTGACTTTGTCAGGACCCCCTCCTTGGGCTGCAGAGGTGATGGCTCCATCCAAATGGGCGGAGAAGTTAGCAGTGTCGGGGGAACTGACACAAGTTGAGGGGTCAGTGAACCGGAAAGTGCCAGGACGGACTGTGGAATGCGGCCTTCATAAATGATCCACTGTTGCCACATGAGCTCCTCGTAACTATGCCACAGTTTATGGTGGAGCCCTTCCTCATCCGAAAAAGAGGAGGAAAACGAGGAGTATCTGTGGCGTCTCTTAGCCGAATACAATGGTGGGACCACCACGAGCATCTGGAGTTCTGAGATCTCAATCGGTAAGAAGCTCCGGATCTGGACCTCAACTGCAACTGCCGATAGGTTGGTCGACGAGGAGGCGAGGCAGGGGCAGGCATAGGATGCCATGCAGCCCCAGAGGAATCAGGCTCCCGGAGGAGACTACCAGCTCAGAGGAATGAACTGGCCCCTCCTGAGTGAGAGTAGCCAAAACCGGAGTCCTGCATAAGGAGTCATCTCCTTTGTCCCGCGACAATGGTTTGACCGAGTTGAGATAAATCTCAACCGGCTGGTTGGACCGTGTCTCAGCCGACAAAGCCAATGGTGTTTCCATGGTACCAGCAGCCTGGACATGAGAAGTGTCAGCTGAAGCCAAAGGCTCAAAAGCCACTGAGCTTGCAGAAGCACGGGAACGAGAGGAATGAGACCTCTCCCGTTCCCGTGACCTGCGGTGGGATTTCTTTACCTTACCCACCTTGGACTTTCATGGAGGGCCTCAGAGAGTAGAAGGACTTACGAATCCCAGAATGCCCCCGTGAAGGAGGAGCCCAAGCTCGGCAGGGCCATGGTGGATGACAACGTCAAGTGGCGGTGAGCTGCTGCTTCTTCAAATGCAGAGAGTTGAGCGGTGGAGCCGCAGCCACCAACACCATCTCTTGCGCGTGTCTTTGGATATGACCGGGAGAGTTGCTCATCCGGGAGGCTAATACAAGTCGGGCGTAATGGTCCTTCAAGGCAGCGGGCTAGAGGGTCTGACACATACTGCAAGACTGTGGGTCATGCTCAAGCCCAAGGCAGTGACTACATTGGAATGTGGGTCAGTGCATGACATTTTCTGGTCATACATGGAGCACCATTTGAAGCCAGGAATGGCTTTAGCAATGTCACATTCCATTTGTTGGGGAATGACGTCAAAATAACTCGAAGATGAATGAAAACAGATAATCGCTACAGATTTTGCCCTACACCTAGCGGGGAGTTGCAATGGAGGAAACTAGAAATTTACAGTGGAAATGAAGAACTGATGTCACAGGGCAGTGCTGAGGAGTATACCACCCAAGTGGGTGGGAGGAGCCAGCTTGAAGACGTTCCGGACAGCTCTTAAAAAGAAACATAAGACTTTGATGGCAGATAAGGACCACTTGGCCCACCTAGTCTGCCCATTTCCCCACCTAGAGGATAAGCTGCAGATCCTATTTAACCAACAGCCTATTTCTTCCTACCCCCCACAAAAATTGCCTCATGTCTGTCCCATGCATTCTGGAATTGTCCCACAGTTTTAGACCCCACAACCTCCGCAGGAAGGCTGTTCCATGCGCCCACTACCCTCTATGTGAAAAAATACTTCCTCACATTGCCCCTGAGCCGTCCCCCCTCTATCTTCAATTTGTGTCCCCTTGTTCTTGCACATCTCTTTTTCTGAAAGATGCTACCCTCTTGGACTTTGTTGATTCCACTGAGGTACTTAAACGTTTCTATCATGTCCCCCCTTTCCCTCAAGGGTGTACATACTAAGCTCCTATAGTCTCTCCTCGTATGGCTTCTCTTTCAGACCCTGTACCATTTTAGTTGCCCTCCTCTGAACTGCCTCCATCCTGTCTATGTCCTTGCGGAGATGGGGTCTCCAGAACTGGACGCAGTACTCCAGATGGGGTCTCACCAACTGTCTGTACAGGGGGACAACAACTTCCTGTTTTCTGCTGGTGATGCCTCTCCCTATACATCCCAGTATCCCCCAGCCCTCCCTACTGCCTTCTCACATTGCTTGCCAACCTTAAGGTCATCTGATATGATTACCCAAGGTCCCTTTCCATTTTGTTGTTGTTACTACCCCCCACCCACTGTGTAATCTTCTCCTGGGTTTTGTTTCCCAGGTGCATTACTTCTTCTTTGCATTGAATCCAAGCTGCCATACTTCTGACCATTCCTCCAACCCTGCCAAGTCCCTTCTCATCCTTTCCACGCCTCCTTGTGTATCAACCCCGTTGCAGATCTGTGTGTCATCTGCAAAGAGGCATACTTTTCCTTCCAATCCCTCTGCAATGTCACCTATAAAGACATTAAAAATGACTGGACTCAGTACTGAACCCTGCGGTACCCCACTAGTAACCCCTCTTTTTTCAGAGTGGACTCCATTTACAATTACCTTCTGTGTCCTGTTGTTCAGCCAATGTTTTACCCATGTTACCATCCTGGGACCCATTCCCAGGCTGGTTAATCTGACTATTAATCTTTTTAGACTGTGTCAGATGCCTTGCTAAAACCTAGGTAGGCCATGTCCACAGCCCCTCCCTGGTCTACTACTTTGGTCACCCAGTCAAAGAAATCAATCAGATTTGTCTGACATGACCTCCCGCCAGAACCCATGCTGCCTTGGGTCCTGTGCCCCACTGACCTCTAGGTACTCAACAATTCTTTCCTTCAGAAGTGATTGCATCACTTTCCCTACCACAGAGGTCAAACTGACAGGTCTGTAGTTTCCTGCCTCTGTCTTGGTCCCACTTTTGTAAAGGGGAATCACATCAGCCTTCTTCCAGTCCTCAGGTACCACACCATCCTCCCATGATTTGTTAAAAGGGTAGTCAGTGGTGTCAAGGGAAAGGATTCTGCTAAAAGTGTGGATAGTACACCACATTGACATCCCTACCACAGTGTTTTTCTCCACTTTCTTCACCATATTGTCACAAAAGCTGACATTTGTCTAATGAAAATGGTTTCGCCTCACAAAAGGGCATGCATCTAAACCCCTTTTCATGACATCCCACAATCTATCATAGTGAAAAAAAACTTAAAACAAAGTAGAGGCAACAGCCTTACACTGTACTCTACTGACCACACCAGTTACAAAGTTGAGTTCCCAGTAATTTTTTTTTAACAAATACAGAGCAAAAATTACCATCTGAAAGCTGTATTACTTCAATTTCGTAATCGTGTAAACTCTTTAAAATTGACACTTTTTCTCACAAAAATGGATAGTGAGCCACAAAAAAAGTCACTGCTGCTTTCACAAATTATATGTACTGTGTATATATATATATATATATATATATATATATATTTTAAATTTCTGGGAAAAACAGAATTATCCATTTGCAGAAATGCAGATTCATACTTTGTTAATAGTTCATCAGTTTTACATATTGTCTAATTAAACTAAATTGCAAATGGATACCACTGGCCCTAAATTTAACAAACATGAGAGATTCAGGTTTCAGCTCCAAGCTGTTTTTTTTAGCTATAGGTCAGCAAAGAAAAGTCTTAAATGACATAATTTTCTACATTTTCAAACCCCAAAACATTTATACTGCCACACCAACATTTACAGGATCCAGAGATCCTGGACTCAAATGCTAAATTTCACGATATTCCTTCCAAGCTCAGCCAATTTATTAACATACAAAACTGGGTTTTAACATAGACATGCCTTTTCAACTTTAACTATGATGGTGGTACTGTGTCATTTTAATAATACAGTACATAGTAATGTACCCCCTCAGCCTGCCAGTTGATTTGCCACTCCAGCTGCCATCAACAATGTGGTGTTGTGCCTGCCGGCTAGTTATCCAGACTGCTAGTTGCTGACAGAGCATTTGTGAATCTTTTTCTTTATCATACACTGTTATAAACTGTATTAGTAATACCCGTATAAGCTCGCCTATAAGTCGACCTCACATATAAATCAAACCTTTATCTGGTCAGTTTTAACAAAATTATAGACATTATTTGCCGCCCAAACTGGATGAAGAAATCCGTTTTGTGATTAACATCGGGCACAGAATCCATTTTTGTGGCCAGATCTGGACACAAAATGAGGTTACATGATTGCAAAAACTGTTTACCATTTTAAACCCCGCAAACAGATTGACCAAAGTCGAGTTCCCCTTCTTGGGTTCCTATCTTTAGCATCAAAAACTAGCCTTATACATGAGCAGCATATACAGCGTAAAATATCATTAAACCATATTTTATTATATTATATAGTTTCAAAAAATTATAAAGCAAAATTATACAACAGCAATAAGAAAGTGCCTAACCCCTTTTACTGCCTCCTCTTCCAGTGCCGCATGTACTGTTACAGTAAGAAGGCAAGGTACACAAGATGTCACAAGCATAGGGGGGGCCTTGGCAGCCTTCCCCTATCGACCAATGCAGCAGAACCAAACATACTCAGGGTAACTGGAAAAAGAGGGGCACGGACAGATGTTGGAGAATGATGTGCATCAATGCAAGGAGTCTCGACAACAAAATTCTGGAACTTCAGGTGATCATCACAGAAGGAAGTCTCAGCCTGGTGGCTGTCACATATATGTGGGCAACCTCAACCGCAAACCACAAATGGAACATGACCATACTAGGGTACTCACTATTTAGGAAGGACAAATCAAAAGGGCGGGTGGGGATGGGGTGCTGTATGTAGAGGAGGGTAAGAAGGCAACCGATAATAACAGCCTAGAAATCAGGTAAACTGCTAGGTGTGATGTACATCTGTATGTATTTCAACAACACTATTGATGTCATGTTTGTCACCTCTGTACATTTCTGTTGAACTGTATATTTTATTTTTTATACAAATGTACTATATTTTCCTGCTGAATGTAGCTAACACCAGGTGGCTCCTAAGAAAGAGTAGTCTGTCTGAATGAGCCAACCCACTGAACAAAATTCAATAACTATGTAAGTAAAAAATAAAACTAGAAACCCTGTGGGTGCTAGCAGCAACAGGGAATGGGAAACTAATCACGATTCGGCTGGTCTACAGACCACCACGGCAGGATCAAGGGTAGACAAGGAACTGGGAAAGATGCTTAGGATAGTAGCCTATTTAGGGGAGGCAGTTATAGTAGGGGACTTTAATTTGCTGCATGTGGACTGAAAAGTGTCAACTACGGCAATACTTGGAATCAGTGCCTGGTGGATGCATGCCAAGAAGCAGTCCAAGTTCAGCTAGTCAAGAGTCCAACAAGGGAAGATAAGGGGCTCTGCTGAATCTGGTACTCATCAACAGTGAGAAAATCCAAAATGTAGCAGTCCTGGAACCACTCTGTTCCAGTGACCACAGAACTGTGGTGCTGGAGGTCCATACAGGGACCACCAATGGGGCGAACATAGTAAGGATATGTGACTCCCTCAGATTGGGATATCCGCCAGTAGCACTCCAACTTCCGACCCATGGTCTTCAATCCCCCCAGCTTTCCATCAAACCATGGGGACCTCAAGCAGGAAGGCCTGGGTCACATACAGACAGGTGCTACAGGCCTGAAAGCCGAGGCAACGGCTCTGTTATAGGCCGCCACCTCTTCTCACAGTCCTGTCTCACAAGCAGCCAACATACCCAATAGGTCCAACTCTGCTAGGAGCCCTGTTGGGTGGAAGCAGACCATTTCCACAGGGGAGGACTCTGGGGAAGGGGGGGCTCAAACGAGAACTTCACTGTGCAATGATTCGACCATATGACCGGATCGAAATTATCAACCTCAAGCCCCAGTGAGAATACCAAGTCCAAGGTGTGGCCATGAGTATGGGTTGCAGAAGTAACAACTTGTGAGAGGCCCAGCAATTCCATGGTCTGAGGAAGTCAGATTCAAATTGCAAGAGATCATTGTCAAACCAGGCATTGAAATCGCCCAGAACTAACCATCTAGGCAACTCCAACATCTGGCTGGTGACTAAATTCGCTACTTGCTGCAGAAATTTCCTCTCATGTCCAAGGGGCCAGTACACAAGGACTCTGTAGCCTGCATCCGAACCCCCTCGAATGGCCATACATTGAATCAACAAGGTAGACTCCACTGGGAACACAGAGAAGTTCAGACTGGATCTAAAACATACAGTCACTCCCTGCTCCTGCTGTCCTCCCCCAGGCAGTACACAACAGAGAACCCAGCTGGAACCGATGCATCCCGACCTGGCCCAACATCATCATTCCACCATGTCTCTGTAATGCAGGCCAGGTCAACTGAGGAAATTAAGTCTGCTATAACTACGGTCTTATTCCTCATCGACCTGACGTCATACCTAATACCTTCAGCAGTACTGATGGCTAGCACCAGGTAGTGAAAGGATCAACTTCCTGGATGCTTGTCTCATTACTCTAGGGGGCCCTAGCACGATCATGAGAAGCCATGATAATCACATAATCGGTTTCTGACTGTGCAGTAAAGTAAGGCTTGACAGACTGTACAGGGCACTGTTTGTCAGCCTTTCAGAGAACTGCAGGCAAAGCTGTAGGCCTGTGCCAGGCAGCAAAAGTTGCATCCTCCAATGCAGGGCATACAAGAGGCATTACAACAGTAGGTGCAGCTTTAACTTATAAGAATGCCATTAAATTCCATTTACTGGAGTCTTCTTCATCCTCAAACCTAATGACATCTTGAATTTGCTGGAACAAAGCTTGAAATGAGGGATCTTCAGGAGCAGACCTGGGGTTATAAACCATAGAGTCCTCAGTGCACAAGAAGAGCTGGAAGGAAAACCTCCTTCACAAGGGTCCTTATCCCCTCATTCATCCTCCAAATCTTCTTCCATATCCAGGAGATCAGGACTGTATTCTACCTCGTCATCATCCTGAATGACGACTGGAACAATCAAGGGAGCTGGCTGCTACACTGGAGGAACTACAGGCGTGCTTTTAAGTCCAGTCGATTATGACAGTGCCAACAGGAGAGGCCCTGTCGACAGCACCACTGGCACTGATGCTGTCAGTGACAGGAATAGGCAGTTAACATTTTTGAAAATGACACTTACGTAGCCAGGGAGTTGTCGATGAAGGCAGCATACCTTCTGTAGTACATACAGCAGTGCCAGGGCCAGGCCCCGACCTTGGTGTCTTGTCAACGGTTGGGAGAAACTGAGGGATGCACACCAAAGATTTTCAGCAGTATAACTGGGGCAGCCCACTCCGATGTCGTCTGCCCACGTCACCAACCATATAAAGGCGTGAGTGGCCCCACTCCCCCCTCAGTTCATTCCCCCGGAGACTAAGGGAGCATAGCTCATGCCATAAGGGACCAAGGAGAGAGAAAGGTGCCCAGGCCTAAACAAAAGGCTGCATACACCAGACAGTTCCAAGAAAGAGCCCCATAAAGGGGTATGGTGGGAGGTGGAGCTGATGACTTGAGATCCCCTCGAAGACCTACTATTACAGTAAGTTCTTATGTAACTGTTCTATCTTCTTCGGGGGTATTTCAGTCATCAGGTCCCACAGATGGAACAAATCCCAATCAGTTACAGATGTATATAATCAGTCTGAGAGGAAGGCCATCATTAATCTTAAGACAGGAGGCCCTGCAGCACAACCCGCATGGGCTCTTGAGGCAATGTCTAGACTGTAGTGCTTGGTGAAAGTGTGGATGGTACTCCAGAAGGCAGCAGCACAAATGGCAGTAAATGAGACCCCTCTGAAACAGACCACAGAGGTAGCCATGCCCCTTGTGGAATGGGCTTTCACTGCCCCTGGCAACTCTTTACTTGTTGTAACAGAACACATTACAATGTGCCAACCATTTAGACAATCATTATTTAGAAACTTGAACGCTCTTCACTACCTAGGGTGAAGGAAACACAAAGCTGCTTCAACTTTCTGCATTCCTTAGTTCACAGCAGGTAATATTTCAAAACTCTGTGCACGTCTAATGTATGGAGCAGTGCTTCCCCTGGATTGGCATGCTCCAGAAGATAAACAGGTGGGTGGATACACTGGTTCAGTATATACTCAGACACCATCTTATGAAGAAACTTAGGATCTGTGTGCAAAGACATCCTGTCTTTATGAAAAAACAAATAAGGCTACTCGCACAAGAGGGCCTGAATCTTGGAAATCCTTCGAGCAGAAGTAATAGCAACTATAAATAATGCTTTCCAAGAAAGGAAGCATAGCTCACAAGTCACGGCTGGCTCAAAAGGAGACAGGATCAACTGCTGCAAAACAAAATTCATTTCCCAAGCCAGGACAGGAGAACAGATTGGAGGTTTCAGATGCATGATGCCCTTCAGAAAAGTAAGGGATACATCCAACTGAGCCACGGTGCAGTCACCCACGGGCTCAGAAAAGGCTGAGATAGTCGAAAGGTGCACCTTGAGGGAGGAATACTGGAGACCAGAGTCCAACAAAGAGATAAGGTAGTCCAGAATCTGGCTCACTGGACAAGTCAAAGGGTCCATATGATGTTTGGCAGCCCAGATACAAACCTCTTCCACTTCATGGCATATGTGACTTGAGTGGATGGCTTCCAAGCGGCCACTAGGATATCTGCCACCCTGTGGGGGGAATCAGGCAATGGCTATGTCCTCAGGAGCCAGGCATGCAGATGAAAAGTCTTGAGGCTGGGATGGACCAGGGTCCATTAGGCATCAACAAGTCTCTGCAGAGAGGCAGAGAGATTGGAGGTTCCTCCGCCAACTGTTGCAGTAACAGAAACCATATCTGTCAAGGCCGGAATGGTGCTACCAGGATCATGCTGGAACCCCCATCTGTAGCTTGACTAGCACCCTCTGAATAAGAGGAAATGGAGGGAAGATAAAGGAATCTCTCACTCCAGGGCAGGGACAATGCCTCTCGTCAGAAAACTCCATGCCCTAGATCTAGTAAGCAGAAACTGGGCCATTTTGCGCTGAGTGGGGATGCAAAAAGGTCCAACTCTGGATGACCCCATCTGGTGAACAGATCTTCTGTAATGGATGAGAGAAGTTCCCATTCGTGCATGCAGGACTGCATCTGGCTGAGGCTGTCCGCTAGGGTGTTTAGCTCACCTGGGACATGAACCACCAAGAGAGTCAGACCATGGGCTAACGCTCAGTCCCACATTCTCATGGCCTCCCTGCATAAGGGATAGGAATGCACCCCCCCCCCACACACACACTTGTTAATGTAGTATACTACACTGAGGTTGTCGGACTGGATCAACAGCTGACCCAGGAGGAGATGGTTCTGAAAGGCCTGCACAGCATAAAGGACTGCCTGCATCTCCAGAACATTGATATGCAGGGACAGTTCAGCTCGGGACCATGTCCCTTGCATCTTAAAGGGACCGAGATATGCCCCCCCCAGCCTGAGCTGGAAGCATCCGGAGTGAGGATTTGCTGGGGGAGGACAGCTGGAATTGAACCCATTGCGCCAGGTTCAGTGGGTCCATCCACCATTGGAGGACCTTGCAGACTAGGAAGGGGACCAGCACTAACCGATCTAATTTGTCTGTACGCTGGTCCCACTGCACTCTGAAAGTCCACTAGAGGATACGCATGTGCAGCCTGGCCAGTGGAACTGTGGGGATGACCACAGCCAACAACCCCAGCAGCCTCAACTATACCCTTGCAGAAATATAACGGCTCTGGGCGACCTCTTGAGCCTGGGCAATAAGGTACTCCACTCTGTTCTGAGGCAGGAAGGCCTTTCCCTGCGCTGAGTCCGGAACCACCACTATGTATTGCAGCCTTTGGGATGAGGTTAGAACCGACTTGGGCAAGCTGACAGTAATGCCCAGGGAGAGAAAAACAGTTGAAGGGTTCTCTCCAGAGGCCAAAGAAGCTGTTCCCTGGATGGGACCTTTAGAAGCCAATCATCTAGACAGGGAAAAACATACAGTTCCTCCCTTCTGAGAGCTGCAGCCACCACTGCCAAGCACTTGGTAAAGATCTGTGCCGCAGAAAACAAGCCAAAAGGTAATACTTTGAACTGGTAGTGCTCGCTCTGAAAAATAACTGGAGGAATCTCCTGTGTGGTGGAAACACCGAGATGTGCAGGTATGCATCCTGCATGTCCAGGGAGCACAGCCAGTCACCCTGCTTGAGAAGACGCAGCAGGCCTGGCAGGGTTACCATCTGAAACTTTTTGTACTGGACATACACACAAAAGTCCATGAGGTCTAATATGGGCCTCAGGTCTCCGGTTCTTTTGGGGACCAGGAAGAACCTGGAACAAAATCCCCTGTTTCTTTGGCACCTGGGCACTGGCTCAATGGTCTTTTTTGCACAGAAGGGACTGTACCTCATCCCAGAGAACAAAAAAGATCGGACTGGGGGGGTGGCAGCTGGAGGAGTCTCTGGGGGAAGCTCAATGAGCTCTGGAGTATGACCCTTCTCTATGATTTGAAGAATCCAGTCATCTGACATGATAGTTCTCCACTGATTGAGATGGAGGGAGAACCGACCTCTGACCACCACCTCTTGGTCGGGGACTGGAAGGGGGGGGTCTGGCAAGGAGTCAAGCAGAGGCGGATCCAGACGTTGGGGATGGTCCATCACCCCTAGGGTGTTTAACCGCAGCTCCAGAAGAGGAGGGGCAGGCAAGGTGGCAGAGGCTCTTTGCTTGCCTTGGGGCTGAGAGGCTGCTCCAGATTTGTGGGAAACTTTGCAAAACAGAGGGCACTGTCTGCTCTTGGGCAGAGTATGGAAGAGCAAATGGACAGACTTGATAGCCCGGCCAGATGCCTGTAGTTCATTTATGATGTCCAGCACATCTGGCCCCAAACAGCTTGGAGCCATTAAAAGGGGCATTGAGCACCTTTTGCTGGATATCAGCTGGGAAACCCAAGACCCACGGCCAGGGGTGCCTACAAAGGCAAATGCCGGTGGCAGCAGCCTTGGCACCAGTATCCAAGATATTATAGAGGGCCCTCAAGAGGTGCTTGCTGACATCTTCAGCATTCTGCAAGCACTTAAGAACCTCCTATTTTTAAGAAAAATCAGAAAGGGCCTTGCCCTTCTTCCAAATAGTGTTCTGGTACTTAACCATGTGGGAAAGGTAGTTTTCCATCCTGAGCCCATGGGTGCAGGAAGCATAAACTCCTCTTACCCCTGAGATCAATCCTACAGGATTACCTGTCAGGGGGAAGGGAGCTGAGGTGGTTATGCACCTTCAACCTATCACTGGCTGCCTTTATAACCACAGAATCTGTTTCTGTCTGGGCAGCATAATGTGGAAGATCCTGGGGGGCATGATATAACTTATCAACCTTGCGAGGCATGGCTGGCACCATGTCAGGACTGTGCCAGGCGGCAGTCATGGCATTCCTTAGTGCTGGAAGGATAGGTGTAATGACCTTGGGAGGAGACTCTGGTATTTCCAGGAAGTCTACTAGATCTCTTTTGGTGGTATTCTCCTCCTCTGTATGGAAACCTATGGCTGAGAAAAACAGGTTACTCACCTGTAACAGTAATTCTAGGAGTAGTATATGTTGTTCATCTACACTTCTTGGCAGAGTGCCTTTCCCTTTAAATAATCCGGAAAGTCTTCAGGCTGGCTCCTCCCACCCACCCGAGTGGTATAAACCTTGGTTCCGCCTCATGATGTAAGATCTCAGCCTGTTGGTAGCCAGGTTTGTGCGTCCACAGCCGGGGAGGTCGGGTGGGTCTGTATGGAGGAACAACATATACCACTCCTAGAAAGTACAGCTACGTAAGAACTTACTATAACAGTAGATCTTCTGAGGACTGTCTCTTGCAGTAAGTCATTACTTCTAGGAGGTTCCACCAGGTGTCACTGTCACACGGCAGCTTCTTCTAGCAGTCTTCCATGGGGGCCAGCCACACAACATCACTTCCTGTGGATGTGTATAAGACTGGGTGGCCCCCAATACCCTCAGTTCACCGCCACCTTCGGCGAGCACAGCCTGGGCAGAGGGCCAGAAAAATAGACAACTGCGATCCCACCCAATGTCCTGAGTTGCATATTCGAGGCAAGAAGGCAGGGGGATGGAGGGCGGGGTACTTACTGCAAGAGACAATCCTCAGAAGATCTACTGTTAAGGTAAGTTCTTACGTAACCGTACCATCTTCTATGGACTGGTCTCTTGCAGTAAGTCATTACTTCTGAGAAATTCGCAAGCAGTAAAATCCAAATGGGAGGAAAGGCAAAGCCACATAAGCAAAGGTACAAGAAAGGTCAACTTGAACTGCATCCCCAGTGGCAGATGGGCTGAGGTGGGTAAGGACCAAAGCAGTCACGATGTCCTAACTCAAACCCTTAGGCGAAGACATGTGAGCCACAGGAGAGGTCAACTTGAACCGCACCCCCAGAAGTGGGTTGGGGCAAGAACCAAGTCAACCACCATGTCCTGACTCAAACCTGTAGGTGAAGACATGTGGCATGACAGAAACAGAACTGTAGATGGCCAGGCACAGTGATGCATCCCGATGAGACAGAGGTTGACATGCTCTGGCACAGAGGCAAATCCAGAAACATACAAGTAGAGCGGATCAGATAGCAGAAAAGGAGCACTGGGGAAAACACATCCCAGGTGGCCAGAGGAAGGAACAACTGAAGGGCTCCAGGAGGGAGAGAAGCAGGAGTTCCAAATAGATCCGTAGGGAGAAGTGAAGCATCCAGTCTGGAAGCAAGCCTTCAAGAAACTGAAAGAGATTCCTGGGCGCCTCCGAGGCCTGCAAGAGGAGGCAGGGAACACCATGAAAGTGGCTTAGGGTGCAGCAGTAGGTCCCGCCCCATGTGAGGGATGGGAACGCCACGGAGGGGCAGACTGAGCCGCTCTCTGAGAGCTCCTACCACGGTCTCAAGAGGCACCCTGGTAGGGGGGCCGGGAATGAGACGGCCCACCCGCAGGGGCACAGGGATGGTATCTGGGGCCGGGATAGAGGTCCTGAAGAGACTGAAGAGCATGCCCCAAAGCCAGAAGGGAATCAAGGATGGTCTGAGCACCAGGGCAAAACAACAGATTCCCAGAAAAGAGGGCGCCAGCGACCGACAGCTGGACATCGGGCGGCAAACCCGCAACTCGCAGCCAGGCGAAACACTGAAGGGCGATGCCGGTGGCCGAAAGGCGAGACAATGCGTCAACTGCATTGAAGCATGCACGGAGTAGGTGACATGCAAGGAAGGTCATGGCAGAGAGCGGCTGTCATGGGCCGCCGCCTGACGACCGAGTTTGCCACAGGGGTGGAGGACAAGTAGGGGTGGTCAGGAGGGACACGGTAGAGCCAATAAGTGCCGCCAGGGGAAGGCTAGGCTCATGCAGGAAAAGACCAAACATGACAGAGTGCATTAAAATACACAGGAATCAAGGTCGGGGCCACCAAGGCAGGCTCCTTGGGAACATCGAGGTAGGCAGCCAGGTCCCAATGAAAGGAGTCCTGATCCGCAACATGGAAGGCAAAAGCGTGCTAGATCTGCAGCATGAGCTCAGTTAAGGATGGATCCGGGGACTTCGGAGGGTCAAGCGAGGTGACCTCCAGACGGGAGGACGTGGACCAAGGGGAAGCAAGGTTCTCAGGTTCCCCGCCAAGAACAACGTCCAGGAAGGGATCCTTCCTCCTGGAATCACCATAAAGGGAGTCCGCAGAAATGGGAGGAGGGGTGGACCAGGCAGGAAGTGCCGGGTCTGGGCACAAGCGCTCGGGCGATAGGGAGAGGGAACGGGACAAGGCCGGACCCTGACCCAGGTTCCGCAGGACCTCCAGCACAACGCGGGCGATGCCTGGAGCATGTGACAGGTCCAGAGACAGAGGATGCCCAAGGGGGTACAAGGAGGAGGGCGGATCAGCCCGGGACGCGCCGACCCTGAGCAACAGCGGAAGGCACCCCTACTCATGTGGACCAGGAAAGGAGCAAGGGATGCAGCGCAATATCCATACAGTGGGGCCAAAGGCCTGGAAACAGACATGTCCAAAGTGCGTGAGAAGGCCCCCCCCCCCGAGGATGCCATCCGGTGCTGGAACAAGCGGGGGAGGCACAGAAGGAGGGCCCCGAGCAGGGGGAGTCCCAGGGTGGGAAGCCCCCATCGTTGACGAGGGAATAAGGAGAGGGCCCTCTGTTAATGGTGGAATCAGCCCAGTCGACGAGGGAACAAAAGGAAGCCTCTCTGTTGATGGGAGAAGCCGGCCCGTCGACAAGGCATGTAAGGCATGCAGTCCCGTCGATGAGAGGCGCTGCCCTGTCGACAAGGAGTGCTCCATTGAAGGAGAAAAGGGCTCCATCGACGAGAGAACAGGAGAAACATGTTCTGTCGACAGGAAAGGAGCTCCCTTCGACAAGGGAGATGAAAGAACATGTCGTCAACGAGGGAAGCATCCCTGTCGATGAGGAACGTGCCATCGACGGGGGCAACTCTTCCCATAGACAGAAAATGTTCAGAAACAAGCCCCATTGACAGGACAAGGCCCGTCGATGATACAAAAAGCCCATCAGGCTCCATCGATGGGGGAAGCAGCCACGTCAATGAGGAAGGTACCGTCGATGACGGAGGAGCCATTGTCGACAGAGCAAGAGGAAGGGAGTGTGAGGAGTGTGAATCCCTCTCCCTCCTATGCCTGGAACGAGAGCCCTTGGCTGGGGAGCCTTGACGGCGACCCGCTGAGGTCCGTTCTGGCCTGGCTGAGCTGTGGCAATCAGCCATGAGGAAAACCTAGGACCCAGCAAGAAGTGCCGGGGCTGTGGTACAGCAAGTGTACCGTGAGCACTAATGGAACTCTGGGCCTGCTGTAGAAGAAATATGCTTTGCCAAGAGAAGCTCCAGACCCAGCCAAAAGGCCTGAGTCAGGGAGCAGCAGTGGTACCGTGACTGGGTCACAAGCCTGCTATGGAAGTCCGGGGGTGCTGAGAGCAAGTCCCAGGTTCCGGATCCAAAGTCAGAAAATAAGTTCAAGTTCAAGTCGAAGACTGCAACCCAGTAGGTCAGGCGATCTGGCTGTGTAAGCAGAAGCCGGCAAGAAAATGAACAGAGGGTACTGGGGGCTGCTCACTCTTAAACATATCTACAGGAAGTGATGTCGTGTGGATGGCTCCCATGGAAGATGGCTAGAAGAAGCTGCTGTGCGACAATGACACCTGGTGGAACCTCCCAGAAGTAATGACTTGCTGCAAGAGACCAGTCCATAGAAGATCTACTGTTACTGGTGAGTAACCTCTCCTTCTAGGATCGTGGATATGTTGTTCATCCACACTTCTTGGCAAACTCCTAGCAGTTCTCCCAGAGGAGGAAGGCAAGGTGCACACCCCCTACTTGGTAAACAGAGATTGGAGAACCGAGGCCCCAAAACCAGCATCCCGGCATGACTCAAGGTTGATGTGGTAATGGTTAATGAAGGCGTTTGCTGTCTTCCAGGTAGCAGCCCGACAGATATCCTGTATGAGGATGTCCCTGGAAGCAGCTACTGATGCAGTGGTACGGCGGGTAGAATGAGCTCTTATCCCTATGGGATGCTCCTTGCCAGCTAACTCGTAGCACAGACTAATGTGTAATGTAATCCATCTTGAGATTGTCTGCTTTGCTGCAGGTCTGCCAGAAGTGGCTTCAGCGTAGGTGACAAACAGCTGGTGAACCTCTTCCTGAATTTCCGCCATCCTCTCCTTATAATAGGAGAGAGCTCATCTCAGGTCCAAAGTATGGAGCCTGTACTCGGCCTCCCAGGTGTAACTGGGGTAGTACACCGGCAGAGACAACACCTGGTTAAGGTGAACTCCTGACACCACCTTCGGAAGGAATTTCAGGTGGGGGCACAGGACAACCTTGTCCCTGAGGAAGACAAGATAAGGAGAGTCCACCGAGAGCGCCTGGAGCTTTCCTGTCCTTTTGGCAGATATGCTAGCCACCAGGAAGGCCGTCTTCCACGACAAATGTGACAACTCACACTTGTGCACTGGTTCGAATGGCTTGCCCATGAGCTTTACCAGGACCAGCAGTAGATCCCACGGAGGTGGAGGTTCACGCACTGGAGGGAATATCTGATCCAGACCTTTGAAAAAGCACCTGATCACTGTCTCCTGCACCAACGTCCGCTGACCAGCCTGCACCTGGTAAGCAGAGATGGCTGCCAAGTGCACTCTAAAGGTCAATGACCGAAGACCCCCTTTGGACAGAGACCAAAGGTAGTCGAGAATGTTAGCCACTGGAAAGGACAGAGGGTCCAGACCCTTGCCCCAACACCAAATGGGAAACCTTTTCCATTTGAAGGCATAACACTTCCTGGTCAACTCCTTCCTGGATGCTTCCACTACTGTGAGGACATCCTCGGGGAAACCCAAAGCCTGGAACTCTAGCCGCTCAGGTACCAGGCTGTCAGGTGCAGGGATTGAAGGTCTTGATGGAATGCCTTCCCTTGATTGAGTGAGATCAGGTCCAGGCATGCTGGAAGTCGCTCCAGGGGCCTCTTGTTGAGGCTAAGGAGATCTGGGTACCAGAACTAATGTGGCCAGTCTGGGGCTACCAGGATCACCTGCGCCGTGTCCCTCCTCACCTTGAGAAGCACCCTGTGGATCAAGGGAAATGGAGGGAAAGCGTAGAAGAGGCCTGGGGTCCACGGCCTCGAGAAGGCATCCCCTGCAGAGAGCCCTGCTTGGGGGCATGAAACAGCCTCAGCTTGGTGTTTTTCCCAGGAGGCAAACAGGTCCACCAACGGTTTGCCCCAGTGGGAGAACAGACTGTAAGCCACCTCTGGATAGAGAGACCACTCATGGGATGTCTCACCTATGCAGCTGAGAGCATCCGACAGTTGGGTTGAGGCTCCTGCCACGTGGATGGCTAGGAGATGTGCCTCCAGACAGCTCACGAGTGTCCAGTTGGCATTGGACTGCTCAATGCACTGAAGGTGACCAGCCACACCTGGGCCGAAGAGATTGGTGCCCAGGAAAGGCACATCAGCTAGTTTATGCTGAGTATCCACCAGAAGGAGGACAGCCTCAGCCAAGCTCTGCGGCGGGAGGCAACTGCGGCTGCCAATGAATGGGCACATCACATGGTTCTAATTTTACTCTGTATACTGCCTAACTTGTGTCATGTTGTCTTCTGTATGAACCTGTATCTCACTGTATCTGTATGTCATTGTACTCTCCCGGGTCATACCTGAAAATAGGCATATAACTTGTCTAGTGTACTTGCCTGGTCAACAAAAGCTAAATAAATGAGTCCCCAATGTCCAGAGCCGTCTGGAGCTGTTGTTTAGCAACAGCATGGCCTTGGTCCCAGATCTGCTTGACTGTGGTCTGCAAGTCCGCGGGGAGATGTGGGAGAACTTCGTCCAAGGACCCCAAAAGGGCATGGGAGAAGTGTGCCATGATGACGGCCGAGCTTGCCTGATGGGGGCCCAAAGACGAGGTCGCATAGACCTTTCGGGCAGAGTGGTCCAAATGTTTGAAGTCCTTCTCAGGAGCTCTGTCGGTATTGGTAGAATTACCAGTACGCCTGAACACAGAGGTGGTCACAAGGCTCTCAGCTGAAGGGTGCTCTGTGAACCACTCAAAGAACCCCATGGGCACCACATACTTGCGGGCCATACAGGCAGACAGAGCTGGACAGGAGGCAGGGTGCTGCCAAAGTTCTAAGGCCGGGCCAACAATGGCCTTGGCCACAGGAAAGGCTTCCGTAGGGGTATCCCATCTCTTAATGATGTCAGTGAGAGAGTACTCCACCTTTTTTTGGTTAGGGGCATCCCTGTGGACTTAAGAGGTGAGGTGAAGAATGCCCTGAAAGGATGAAGGACCTTCCTCCATCTCTATCCCACCAGCCCATTCATGATGAGAATGGAGGCCAGTTTTATCCGAATCAGAGGTATCCGGATACAGTGGTCGACTGCCCACATCGCCCTCAACCCGCTGGGGGCGGTCGGGGTGACAGTGACTGAAAGATGCTGGGGAAGCCCGGTGTCCAGTCTAGCTTCCTTAGAAGGAGCCCTTACCACAGGCTGCTTGGGCGGCGGTTCCACCAAAATCAGTTACATAGATACATAGACAGTGTCAGCAGATAAGGGCCTATGGCCCACCCAGTCTGCCCATTTGAGCTTGTAAGTTCAGTTTGTTTTCCTAGAAGTCTGTTGTACCTTACCCCTGACCTCCAGAATTCCTTTATGTCTATCCCATGCATTCTTAAATCCCGTGATTGTTTCAGCCCCACCACTTCCTCTGGCAGGGTGTTCCACTTGTCCACCACCCATTCTGTGAAGAAATTCTTTCTCATGTTTCCTCTGAATCGTCCTCCCTCCAACTTCATCCCATGCCCTCTAGTCCTGGAACATCTTTTTCGCTTAAAATAGTGTTTTCCTGCACCCTGTTCCTCCTGTAAGATACTTGTATGTCTCTATCATATCCCTCTCCCTCCTCTCCTCCAGGGAGTACATGTTCAGTTCCTTCAACCTGTCTTCATAGGACTTGTGATGCAATCCATACACCATCTTTGTTGCCCTCCTCTGAACCTTCTCTACCCTGTCTATGTCCTTGCGTGGTATGGTCTCCAGAACTGTACACTGTACTCCAGGTGGGGCCTCACTAGTGTCTTGTGTATAGCGGAATTATGACCTCCTTTTCCTGCTGGTAATGCCCCTGCCTATACATCCCAGCATCCTATTTGCTTTACCTGCTGCCTTGTCACACTGTTTCCCTACCTTGAGGTCATCAGAGATGATAACCCCAAGATCCCTTTCCTGAGACTGGTTTAGGCTGAACAGGAGGTTTCGCTGGCTCCACGGGCGGAGGAACCGACTTAATCGGCTCCAAAGGAGTCTGCTTCGGCCTGGGAGGTGAGAGTCAAGTACTGGACAGGGCAGAAGCCAGGGGCAGCTTGTGCCCAGAAAAAATAAGCTGTTGCCACACAAGGTCCTTGTAGCGCCGACGGAGCTTCCAACGGAGCCTCTCCTCATCAGAGGCGGACAAGGACGAACGATGGTGTCACCTCTTTTTACAGCACTTATGGCCCTTCCTCGGCCTTTTGGATGAGGAGGTCCGAAACCTTGCTTGAGATTGGGCGGGCCGACTCAGTCGCTCAGAGACACCGGTGGGACCAGTGACTTCCCGGGGTCAAGGACCACTTCCTCGGCATGATTCCCAGCAGGCTGGGTCTCCTCGTCGGGGAAAGCAAGGACCAGAGTCCAAATGAGGGAGCCATCAACCGGAGTCGGTGACAAAGGGTCAATCGGGTCGAGAATTATCTCAACATTGACACTTCAGTCGACAGGCCAGATGGCAAGGCGGAGAAGCCAGCGGCCGAAGAGGCAATTTCGACCGAGGTCGAAATGGCAGGCTCCTGGGACAGAGATCTATCCCGATCCCAAGAACGTCTCCATTGAGACAAAGATGGTCCTGGGTCCTTCTCCCGGCTTACGGACTGAGAGGAGTGCGTGCCCGCAGGACTCTCACCCTTAGTCGGAAGAGAGTGGCACAACTGTTGGAAGGAACCCGAGAAAGTGAAGCCCAGGTTGAGCAGAGCGAAGAAATTCCGAGAGGAAGATTCCCAGTGCGAGCCACTTCCTTCCTCGAAAGCCTGCATGTGCTCCAATTGCTCTCTGGATCCCTGGCCATGGAAACCATCTACTGGGCCTCCTTGGATTTCACGGTGGCTTCTGGTTTTGGTCTCCCAGCTTAAGGCATGCAAGATGGTTGGAATGCGGGGAAAACTGCTTGCGTGCGTGGTCATGGCGACACCCAAACAATAAACGCATGTGGCAAGTGGGTCGGTGTGCAAAATCTTCTGGCCGCATGAGCACCAGCAAAATCCAGGGGAAGACTAGTCTTCCATGATCAAGAAAAAACAACCACAATCGCTAATGTGAACAAGGTGAATTTTCAGAATAACTAAAGGTTTTGAAGCCAGGCCTACAAAATGCATGAGCACGAAGAAGACAACCTGAATCTTCCGGCGGAAAGAAAGATCTGGCTTCACGGGGTGGAGCCGAGGGTTATACCACCTGGATGGGTGGGAGGAGCCAGCCTGAAGACTTTCCGGCTGATTTAAAGAGAAAGGGACTCTGCCAAGAAGTGTCAATGAACAACATATCCATGATCCTAGGACAATGGTTTCATAACATTAAGAAGGTAGGTTCCTCAGGAGAGACCTAGGAGTTTAACAAGTCCTTGCTCACTGAAGAGGTGGTAGACCTATCAGAGGAAGGAGGTTCTCCCACTTCCTCAGGTAGAATGAGGTCAGGATGGTACTCCTCCTTGGCGTTGACACGCTCCAGATCTGACGAGCGAGGGACTGATGACAGTCCACAGAGAACAGCCTGGTGAAGTCATGGGTGTCAACAACGATGGTGGCATTGATAAGCAGGTGATGCAGGCCTATATGTGCTCAACTAATGTCCCAAGACTGTACTGAACTTGGTCAAAATGTCATTGAGGTTGACAACAATAGACTGCTGTGTTGATGGGGGTGTCGACAGCACAGGGAGCGATGACCCATCTAGCAATCCCTGAGAGCCCCAGGACCTGAGGAAGCATCAGGCCTTGACAGAAGGGCTGTCGACGATGACCCCAGCATCGACGAAAGTGGGGACTGATGATTTAGAGGTTGACGACTGGATGCTCTGCTCAGCAGGCAGCGGCACTGTCTGTAGGGGTCTGGTAGGAATAGAGACCTGGACAGCGGCAGGTGTCTGTGCAGCTGCAATTGGAGTACCCATGGACAAAGAAGAGGAAGCCATCACGGAGCGGGAATGCCATTGGGGAGAGCAGTCTCAATTTCGGTCCTTTTTATGACTCCCCCCCACCTCCGAGGACTTTTTTCAGGCCTTAGAGGCCTGGGAGCGCTTGACGAACCTGCCTGCCTGTGACTGGGAAGGAGGGCCCCTGGAGGACCCCCTGCCCAGAACTGGCTACCATTTGCTTCATTAGGAATTTTTTGAGAGCCTTTTTGCGTTGCCTGAGGGTGGTTTGGTTAAACTTCTGGCAGAGCTCACAGTCCGGCGCTGTGTCAGGCACAAGACAGCAGACACAGAGTGAGTGTTTATCTGTTCAGGCAATCTTCTTTCCGCAGTGGCAGCGAAGGAAGAGAGGACTGAAGGATTAACTCTCGACATAAGCGAAGCAAAGAAATCTCTTTAGAAAAAGAGATTCTGAAAAGTTAAATGTAAGAAAAAAAAAACATAGGCAAAAATGGTGCAAAACTGCGTTGGAGCTTCCATGGAGACCCATGTGAACAGAGTCGACAACAGGAAAGAACTGAGGAGGAAGCAGTGTTGCTCTCGCCTTTATAGGGTTAGTGATGCTGGCGTGGGTGGTCCCAGTTGTACTGCTGAAAATCTTCTGTGTGGATCCTGCTTCACTGATGGCGAAGTTCCATCTGTGGCACCTGATGTCTGAAATACCCCCGAAGAAGATCTATAGATATGCCTTTAAGTCTGGTCAATCATGGCAGTGCCTACGGGGAGGCCCTATCAACAGCACCATCGGCGCTGATGCTGTCAGCAGCTGGAAAAGACAGTTAACATTTTTGAAAATTACATTAACGTAGCTTGGGAGTTGAAGACAGAGGCAGCATACTGTCTGTAGTAGATACAGCAGCACCAGAGCCTTGCACCAACCTTGGTGTTTCACTGAAAGGCGGTGGGGGGGTCTGCAGTTGATGCCATCAGAGCAGTCACGGTCTTACCCTCATTTAATGAAGACCTCAACCTCTCTGATGAAGCATTTTTATAATCAAAAGAAGATGCTCCAGAGAAGGTCTTCACAGCCCTTCACAGGGTTCCTGCCTCCCAGCAGCTCCCGCCGAGTGCAGACCGGCTGCCAAGCATCCATCCCCACCCCGGAGTCCCCCCTGAAGGGTCTTCACAGCCCTCCACAGTGCTCCTGCCTCCCAGTGGCTTCCGCGAGTGCAGACTGGCTGCCAAGCAGTCCTTCCCAGAGTTCCCCTGAAGGGTCTTCACAGCCCCTCACAGGGATCCTGCAGAGAAGCGACTGGTCACCAAGCAGCCCTTCCCTGAGGTCCCCTGAAGGGTCTTCACAGCCCCTCACAGGGCTCCTGTCAAGTGCCAACCGGCTGCCAAGCAGCCCTTCCCCAAGCTCCCCTGAAGGTATGGGTCCAACCGCGGCGACCAGAAAATATTCTGGTCAGGATTTGAATTCTTGGAGCCTTTTTTTCTTGCCGAGAGAATTCCTTTGCCCTGCACTCAAGTGCTGGCCCCAGAAAAACTGTTTTTGTGCTTCACACTTGGTTTCGGCTCCTCGGACGATAGCCCACCAGCTCCCCACCCACTTGCCCTAGGTGGCCGTTTACCTTTATAGCCTTGATGAATCACATGATCAGATGAAGACTGCTGAGTTTTTAAAGTGCCTAGTTTACCATTAGCTCGTTATAAATTCTGGCCACTAGAGGCATTACAACACTCTCACTTCACTGTGCTCCTGGGAACTTTCAACACCCTAGAAATGTTTTTATACCCCTCCCCAGATCTATGCCTCCTCACAATTCTATCATGGAGTTCTCTGAGAGCTCCTTGGTCTTCATGGTAGAGTTTCTGTCTGACATGCACTGTCAACAGTGGGACCTTATATAGACAGGTGTATTTCCTCTGAAATCATGTCAACCATTTGAACTGACCACAGGTGGACTCCATTCAAGTTTTAGAGTGATCTCACAAGGAAATTGGATGCACCTCAGCTCAATTTGGAGTGTCATAGCAAAGAAGGTGAATACTTATCAAATCAAAACATTTCAGGTTTTTATTTTAAATTATATGTACAAAAAATTCCAGAAGTTTCATTCCACTTTGACATTATAGAGTAAGTTGTGTAAATACGTGACAAAAAGATCCCATATAAATGTATTTTAATTTGAGTTTGCAACATCACAAAATGTGACAAAATCCAAGGGGAGAATACTTTCTGAAGGAACTGTATCTTACTTTGAGAGGGCTCTTGTATGAGTATTCACATATACTGTAGGACTGAGTCCCAAGCAATCTGGAACAAGGAAAAGCACTCAGGTGGAGGACAACTATCCATAGCATGGAACCTCCGGTTGAATGCGTCTATGAAAGAAGACCTGAAGCACAGCCATTCAAGCCTGCCTCTACAGCAAGAGGCAATGTCCAAACTGTAGTGTTTCATAAAGGTATGGACAGAAGTCCAAGTTGCAGCTGTGCAGATGTCTGGCTGACACATTCTTCACACAAGCCGCGGAAAGCTACTCCTCTGGTGGAGTGACCTCTGACTTGACCCGGTAGGGTCTTGTTGTACTTGTAACAGAAAGTGATACAATGAGCCAACCATTTTGATAGGCATTGCCTAGAAACAGCATTGCCTTCTCTTTTGTGAGCAAAGGAGACAAGAAGCTGATTGGTTTTCCTGAGATCCTTGGTTCTAGTGGTGTAGTATCTCAGTATTCTGTGAACATTCAAAGTATGCAAGAGGTACTACCCTTGATTAGAGTGTTGCATAAAGAAAGCGGGTAGCTCAATGGATTGATTCAGCATGGATTCAGTCGCCACCTTAGGGAGAAACAAGGTGGCTGTATAGAGCCACACATTTCTTGTGGAAAATCGAGTAAGGGATTTTGCACAACAGAGCCCAAAGCTCGGAAATTTGTCGAGCAGAAGTAATGGCCACGAGGAAGAGTGTCTTCCAAGAAAGGAACTTTAAATCTTCTGTAGCTGCCACTAAAAGGGAGGCAGGGTAAGCTTCTCCAGAATTAAATTCAAGTCCCAAGGGGGGGGGGCAGGAATACGTATGTGGGGGTCTCAAATGAAGAACCCCTCTGAGGAAGGTCTTGGAGACTTCCAATTGAGCCAAAGTCCTGTCCCCAAAGGGAATACGGTAGGCTGAAATCACTACCATGTGGACCTTTAATGAGGAATGGCTGAGACTCAGATCGAAGAGATGGCGCATGTAGTTCAGGACTCTATTGGCTGGGCAAGAGAAAGTTTCAAAGTCCTTTGACATGGCCCAAATTGAAAACCGTTTCCACTTCATGGTGTAGGTGGACCTGGTGGAAGGCTTTCTGGCCTCTACCAAGATGTCCGCTACAAGTGGAGAAACTCCGAAGCAGGCTTTTGCTACGTCTGCAGGACACACGCATGTAAATGAAGGGATTTGAGACCTGGATGAACAAGGGTCCCCTGATCCTGGGTCAATAAGTGCTGCGACAGAGGAAGAGGAAGTGGAGGTTCCTCTGAAAACTGTTGCGGAAGCAAGAACCAAACTTGCCTGAGCCAGAAGGGAGCGATGAGAATCATTCGTGCTCCCTCCGATCTGAGTTTGTTCAGGACCCTTGGAATTAAGGGAATTGGAGGGGAGGCATAAACAAATCTGTCCCTCCAAATGAGAGACAGAGTGCTCCTCCAAAAAATGCCTTGCCCTGGAACGAGCGAGCAGCAGGCGGGAAGTTTTGCGTTTTGGGGAGATGCAAAGAGGTCTATCTGAGGCGTTCCTCATTGCTGAAAAATGTTGTTTACGACTTCTTAGTCCAGTTCCCATTCATGGGCCCTGGCTGAGGACCAACTGAGTCGGTCCGCCAGCATGTTTTCCACTCGTGGAACATGGACTGCCATCAGGTGAAGGATGCTGGGTTGCCCAAAGCCAGACCCTCACTGCTTCTTGGCACCGAGGGTAGGAACGTGTTCCTCCCTGCTTGTTGAGATACCAGACTATGCACATGTTGTCTGTTTGGATGAGGAGATAACTGGGAAGGATAAGAGAGTGAAGAGCCTGAAGGGCATAAAGAACTGCCCTCTGTTCGAGCACATTTATGTGAAGAATTTTGTTCGGACTTTGACCAGCTGCCCAGAGTCCTGTGAGACCCAAGATGGGCTCCCCAGCCTTCCCCTGACACATCTGTCGTCAACATTTATTTATTTATTTTTATTCTAAATACCTTTGTGCCAAGGCTCTTTTACAAAGGTTCCACATCAGTGAGTACAGACAATTAACATCAAACTGGTTACATGAGAACAGGATATCATACTGTTACTAAGGTTGACATAATCATTTTTTAAGCGGTAGTACAAAATAAACACTAGGGAGAGGAAGGCAAGAGAGGGAAAAGAGGGCTGGGGGTGGGTGAGGGGAGAGAGCCTTGTGGGTCTGAGTAGAGCAGCCGGAGGCTTTGTCAAGACAAACATGGGGAAAGAGCAATGGCAGGGCTGATGACTGACAAGTGCTTGCAGAGAAAAAACAAAAGGGAAAAAAAACAGACTGCAAGGGTGGTCTACATTGCATAGGGACCAATGTAATTAGGTGGTGCAGTCGCAGGTGTTGGTGCCTATTAGGGAGTGGTGGAGTTTGGTTTTGAAAGCACAAAGCATTGTTGTGGTCAAGATGTCACTAGAGAGACTGTTCATCCAACTGGGAGCCCTATATGTAAACGACCTTTAGCCTTGGGGTGTGCGGCAGTGGGGGATTTGGGGTTTTGAACTCCTGGTGTTGCAGTTGTTGGTTTTGGGTTTGAGGAGGGTGCAGACTCCTGGAAGTGCCTTGCCCAGCATGATTTTCTTTGCTGTGATGTAGGTTTGGTATTTTATTCGGTTGTTTAGTTGCAGCCATCCAGTTTGGGAGTAGAGGTCACAGGTATGGGTGAGACAGTGGGATCCAGTAACGAGACGACAGGCTTTGTTGAGGAAGGTGGTAACACGTTTGAGGGAGGTGGCTGTGGCAGAGCCATAGATGCTGAGACCGTAGTCAGTAATACTATCAATGGAACTCTCTATGGCAACAGACACTGCTTCTGGTGTTAGGTGTTTCCTATAGCAGAACAGAAGGCCCAGCCTGGTGTTTGCTACTTTAGCAACATTATTTATATGGGAAACATAGCTACGATTCGAGTCAAGGGTGAGACCAAGGTACTTAAAGGTATGGACTTGTTCAAAGGTGAGTCCTTATTCGGTTTTGATGGCAAGTTGATACTGTCTGTTTTTGTTGTGGGAGCTGCTGAAGATCATGTTTTTTTTTTTCTGGTTTAGGATCAGTTTGTGGTTAGAGAACCAGCTTTGAGCTGCTGAGAAGCCCGCTGGAGTTTTCCTTGAGAGGTTGGATCATGGTGGGAGGCCAGATGACAGCATCAACTGCATAGAGTAACAGCTTTTCATGGCAGGATTCTGGCAGGCGTGTTCAAGAAAAGGCTGAAAGGAGGGGGGCTCAGGACAGAGCCCTGAGGGACACCGGACAGGATGAGTCTTGGATCTGAGAGCATACCAGCAATTTTCACTCTTTGGGACTGGTTCTTTAAATAGCTTTTACCCATTGACAAAGTTGGGTGAGAGTCCTGCTAGCGAAGCTGGGCAAGTAGAAGATGACAGCTAGCCGGTATCAAAGGCTTTGGTCAAGTCAATGAATATGGCCCCAGTGACCTGACTATTATCTAGTGAGTGATGGATTGTGCCTGTGAATTCAAATAGGGCAGCGGAGGTGCTATGGCCTTTTCTAAAACCATGCTGTTGCTTGCACATGATGCTGTGCTTGTCTAGGAAGTCAGTCAGCTGATCTGTCACTATCTCTTCTAGGGCCTTGGAGAGGAGGTAGGATGTAGATTGGACAGAAGTTCTCATGTGCAGTTTGTAGCCACTTTTATGCATGGGGTTACAGTGGCAGACTTCCATATGTCGAGAACTGGCTAAGGTTAAGAGAGATTAAAGATCCTGGTCAGTGGCTGTAGCACTTCTTCTAGGGTGAGTGATAGCAGTTTGAGATCAAGGGAGTCGGTGCTGGCTCTAGAGTTTCTAATGGCTTTGGTTACATAGCTCCGGACTTAATGCAACTTTACTGCTTTAAAGTAGAAGGGTGGGTGGTTTGTGGGGGGCAGGTGCGGTAGGGGTCTTCCTCCTTGAAGAAATCGTGAGAGTACTGCACTGAGGTCCGTGGCGTCATTGAAAGTGCCTGCAATGAGTTTCTGGTCGAGTGTAGTAACACCATTTAAGCAGAGCACTGAGGGGTGATTTGGACTGCTTCGGTGACTTCCTTTACTTTATTCAGAATTCCCTTCCATTACCCCAAAGAGTTTGTGAGAGTGTTTTTGAAGTAGGTGGATTTTGATTCCCTGATTGATTTGGTGCAGTCATTCCTTGCACATTTATAGTTAGCTATATCAACTTGTCTCCCAGAGTTTCTGGCAATTTCCCAGCCGGTGGTCTCGGGCTTTTAGTCACCTTAGTAGGCCTCCCAAGAGCCAGGGGCTGCAGAGTGCTTTACTTTTCACTTCTTTAGGGAAACAAATTTGTTGCAGGCTTGAGTAAAGATTCTGATGAAGTGGTCCAGAGCAGTGTTCACATTGGTTGCTGAGAAGATTGGGGACCAATCCTGCTGCAGAAGGAAAGATTTGAGATAGGGTAACTAGCCTCTAGGTAGAACTTGGCTGATAATAGTTTTGGCGGGAAGGGGTTGATGAATTTGTTGGACCAGAGGCAGCTAACAGGGAGTAGTCACTGGAGTGAGTCATGGAGAACAGTGGCATTTGTGATCCTGGTAGGGTGGCTGGTTAGGATCCAATCCAGAAGGCGCTGGTACCAGTTTTGTAATTTTTCTGGTTGGAGAGCTTACCATCTGTGTAAGGTTTGCTGCGCTATGGAGTCCCTATAAGCCCGGCCTCAGCTGCTGGCCAGTTAATATTAAAGTTTCCAAGTAGGATAGTTTCAGTATCTGGCGAAAGCGATTTGGTATATTTCAGAACTGCGTTGAGCCCACTATCTTGCTTTTTTGGAGGAATGTAGATTGTGACAACTGTGATCGCTTTGTTTTGCACTCCTAGGAGGATCCTGATAGGAAGAATCTGTGCTGTGGTAGTTTTGGGGGTATAGGTGATGCGATGACCTAGGATAGTGTCTTTAAGGCACAGGGCACAGCCACCACCTTTTTTTGTCATTCTATCAAGCCAATAAGCATTGTACCCAAAGAGGCTGATAGCATGGTCAAGGACCGAAGGTGACAGCCAGGTTTCTACAGCTGCAAGAATGTCCGGACAGTGCTGGTAGGCAAAAGTCTGGACGGCATCAATTTTATGAAGGAGACTGCAGATATTAAGTGAGATGATTGAGAGTGATCCTGTGTGTTTGTCCTGAATTTATCCTTAAGTATGGACTGGGACAGGATTTGGATGTATGTTGCCAGACAACAGTAGTAGAAGAAGAATAAGCTTCAGAGTACAGGTGAGATACCCATGTCAGGCGCCTATTCTTATGTGCCCTGTGACAGTGTTGTTCACAAAACATGCTATAAGGTGGAGTCAAGGGTACAGTATGCTGGCAGTAGCGATGGACAGGAGGAGTACCCAATGGCCACTGGAGAAAAGGCCACTTATTAGAGATAGTGGGGCCCATGGCGGTACAAGAGATCCAGTGGAAGGTACCTGGGGGACGGTATGTATGCATGGGTAGGTAGCTGTTTGAGGCAGAGGGTTCAACAGGCACTAGGATGATGGAGAAGAGGGAAGAGGGAACTAAGAGGAGAAGAAATGCAGAGAGTGGGTAGGATACATGATTATGAGAACTGGGAGGAGTCGGGAGAAAGGAAAAAGGAAGAACTAGGTAAGGGGTGGTGAGAGAAAGGGCAACAAGTATAGCAGAGAGCCTGAAGAGGCCTAGGAAAATGCAGGGAGAGGTTGTGACAGAAGGGGCAGAGGTGGGGGCTGAGGCATAGAGAGCGAAGGTTTACAGTGATAGAGGCACAGCAGCACTTAATTCACTGAAGAGGCATCACAGGGTTGCGTACAGGAGAGGGAGGGTGGGGAGAGGTGACAGGAGCCAGAGGGAGAGCTAGTCACGATCCAATAGAAAGAGTGTAAGGAGGAGGGGCAAAGCAGGGGGTGTGGGAGATAGTCTATTTAATTAAGGCCGGAAGTGGGGGGGGGGCAGAAAATATCGGCTGTTGACACTATCTTTCAATGAGCACAGCAGCCCTAAGTCCAGTAAAAGCAGCAGTCCAATCAATGAAGCAGACAAAGGGTAGGGGTCCAATCAAGGTGCAGCACTATGATCGACGGCCAATGGCGGCAGCTCAAATCAGCCCTGGTGAGACAGGCAGTCTTACCCAAGCAAGCAGGTTCCTTGGGCGGCCAGGTGGAGGTGGCAGAGCGGCTAGAAGTGCCAAGCTGGCGAGGCTGGACTGTCGGTAGCGTTGGCCCGGAGTCAGGGCTAGACCCGAGCAAGCAGGTTCCTTGGGCGGCCAGGTGGAGGCGGCAGGCGGCTGGGAGTGCAGAGCCTAGCGGGCTGGACTGTCAGTGCGTTGGCCGAGAGTCAGGGCCGAGCAGCAGGTTCCTTGAGCGGCCAGGTGGAGGGCGGTAGAGCAGCTGGGAGTGCCAAGCCACAAGCGGACTGGACTGTCGGCTCATTGGCCCGAGAGTCAGGCTTTGGGAGGCGGTCTGATATTGAAGTGAACTCCCAGGCATAGGTTCTCTGTACTATCCACCATTGTAAGTCCCTGATCATGGGGTGAGGAGACTAGCATCTCTTGGTCTAGATCGTCAGGGTTTGGTCCCACTGAGACCGAAGCATCCACTAAGAGATTCTCATATGGAGCCGAGTGAGTGGAACAGTTGGAAAGGCAGCCGTCATTAGCCTGAGAAGGCAAAGGACTGACCTGGTGCCGACCCTCCTGCGACCGGACAGAAGACAAGCCTGAGTCTGGAGGGTGTCCACCCTGTCTGGCGGCAAAAAGGCTTTGCCGATGGTCATGTCCAGAATCGCCTCTATAAACTGGAGGCGTTGGTAGGACCAAATGCGACTTAAGCCTGGTTGATGGCGATGCAGGCTGGTGAAAACCTGCAGGGTAAGGGAAAGGAGTGCAGGAGTTCCTCCCTGGATGGGGCCGCCAGGGAGCCAATTGTCCAGGGACGGAATACCTGTAATCCCTGGGTATGCAGGTGGGCCGCTACCACCGACAGGCATTTGGTTAAAACTCGGGAGCCGAGGAAAGACCAAACGGGAGGGCCTTGAATTAGTAGTGGTCCCCTGAAAGCAAAATTGAAGAATTTGCGGTGGAAAGGGCAGATGGGGATATGCAGGTAGGCATCCTGCATGTCAAAGCGCACAACCACTGACCCTGCCAAAGGAGAGGCAGAAGGCTCTTTATTGAGGTGCCAGATACCCAGGGGCCAGGGGCTCAGGGGGCACAGAGGGACCTGACAAAGGCCCAGCTGGCAAGCCAGGCACAGGGAAGGCTGGCCCTGTGGGCGTCAGGCCCAGTGTAGGAACACCGTCCAGTAAGGGGATGTCTGCCGGCGTCGGGGCTGGCATCTGAGGGTCTGGCATCAGGGTGTCTGGTCCCGAAAGAGGGGGCCCTTACGGCAGTGTGTCGAGGTACTCTGCGACGACCGGGGAGGGAGGATTAGAGTCCTCGGGGGTCAGCAGGGGGATACAGGGACCTCAGAGGGCAATGCAACGCGCTGTGGAAAACCTGGAGCATCGGATCTATTGAGGGGGTCCAGCACAGGCTCCTTAGCCGGGCAAGCGTCGGTGGGGCTGACGTCTGGCTTATCGGCCGGATCTGGGTGGGTGTTAAAGGAGCAGACGTCAAACTTATCGGATCCCTTGCCAGTGAAAGGTCATGCTGGAGAGGCGGCCTTGTCGGGCAAGAGTTTGGCTGGGCACCCTCCCGAAGGAGCGAGTGGCTTAGCAGCCTTGTCCGGGCAGACATCGGTGGAACAGACGTCCAACTTAGTGGACCAGCTCAAACCCGAGGACCGCGTGGTGGAAGCGGCCCTCTCAGGAGCGGAGGCCTCCTTTTCCCTGGAGGCTTCCGAAGGACCTGAGCGCGAGCCAGATGGGAGGGGTGACACCTTCTTGTGACCACCAAGTTGGTCATCGTGGGCGATCCCCAGAGGGGACATTACTTCAATGCCGTGACTCCAGCGGGATCACGGTAGCCAATTCCGCTCGATTCTTCTCCTTGTCCTGTTTCTTCTTGTGACCTTGGGGAAGTGGGACGCCTACCTTAACTTCTTCAGTTCCTTCTCCATGGATGCCATCTTTTCTTTAGAGTATGGACTTCCAGGGACTGCTCCTTCTTTTCCGGGTAGCAGAGCTGAATTGTTAGCAGTGTTGGCACTTCTTCACAGGGTGGTGTGGGCCCAGACAGAAGAGGCACAAGGAATGGCCATCCTTGTGTGGCAATTGAGAGCCGCATGAGTCGCACTTATGCGATTCAGAGGGTTTTGGGATGACATACACAGCAAATCGAACAATTAGTCGAAGGGAGAAAAATAGATTAGAAAAGTTTTAAAACTAGATAGAAGAATGACTGGCGAATGTTGAACTCTACACGCAGGAACTCTGACAAGCTTGACAGTGGAAAGAACTAGAAGGCAGGCGTGGGGACCACCTTTATACTAGTGTCGCATGACGCCGGTCACCTGACGGTGGGCGGTCCCCCGCCAGAGACTGCTAGCTAGAAATGTTTCCGTGGGGTCCTGACGCCCGGTGGGTCAGTCCTATATGTGAATACCTACTGCAAGAGCCCTCTTGAAGTAAGATCTTGGCTTTCAGCCAGAATCTCCGATTCAGCCCTCTCTATATCCAAGTTCAATTTGTTCCACTAAGACCACAGGAAGCGAGGTGGTGGTGCTGCCCTCTAAGTAAATCAATCTCTCTCCTGCTCAATAACTTTCAAAGAGTCCCACACTTCCTCCCATGAAGTAATCCTGGCACTACTATTCCTCCCTTCCTCTGCCCAGCTCTTTATTGGTGCCCTTCATGCTCCCCCTAAAACAACTCCCCAATACCCTAGTTTCCATCATCACTTCTATCTCGCCCCTCACTACTAACGGAGAACTGCTGCTTCTAGGCGACTTCAACTGGGACTGGCTCTCCCCTCCTCTAAGCCCACCATTCTTAAAATCAAGCCCTAAACCTCACAAACCTGATTCATGAACCCACCGCCTAACCATTGCTCCCCAAACCACTCATTGCTAGACTGGTTGTTATCCTCTCAGCCCCACAGGATCATCACAGCCAGTACTGTACCAGATGACCTTAGTGACTACTGCATCACTGTCTGCATATGCAAAATTCACTCTGCTGCGCTCTGCACCCAAATACCTTTGGATCGGCACCTCCACAAATTAGATGCCACCGCATTCCTGCAACACCTTGCAGTAGCAGACTGGCAACCCATCCTCACAACTACTGACACTAACAATGCCTTATCTCTCTTCACCAGCTTTTTTCTCCGCATTTGGAATCTCCATGCTCCCCTAAAAAAAATCAAGAGTAAAAAGACATCATCATCCCTGGATCTCTGCTGACCTGTTGGCCAAATGCAGAACCATGGACAAAGCTTGGTTCCATTATAAACAGTCCAATTCCCAAGTGGACCTCCAAGTCTACAAAACTCTCAGGAACAAGTGCACTAAGTCCATTCACCTGGCCAAAGCAAGTTACTTCAGGCAATACCTACAGCAGTATCATCATACAACTCCTTCCTTTTGGAAAGCAAGCCACACCCTCCTTGATTCGCCTGTTAAATAGATCTCCCCTATTCTCAAAGTTGACAGCACTACTGTCTCACACCCAGCGTCTGTACCCAAGACTTTCAATAAATTTTTCGCCACTTGCACTCTCCTCAACAATCTATCCCCCCCTTACCCCCCCCACTCCCTCCTCTGTACCCCCAGATGCCCCTGGACTGACCACAAATTTTTAATTCCCACCTTTCTCCCCCCTCAAAGTCTACAACGCGCTCCTCGCCCTTAACCACTCCAAGTCCAGCCCTGACGGTCTCCATCCCAGGCTTCTCCACATCTCAGCCCCAGCCATTACCGCCCCACTCACCCACATTCTAAACCCTTCACTCCTCACCTCCACCATCCCTAAGGCCTGGAAATCTGCCACGGTCTTACTCATCCATAACGGAGGTGATCCCTCAGCTCCAGGTAACTACAGGCCCATTTCTCTCTTCCCCCTCTCTCGCCAAACTTCAGGAATCTCTCATTCACATTAGGCTGTCAGATTTTCTGGCCTCCTCCAACACCCTCTCTCTGGTGCAATCTGGCCTTAGAAAACAACATTTGACTATTTCCTCACTTCTGCAAGTTACGGATGCAATCTTCTCAGCAATGGACCAGAGCCACATCATAGCTGCCGTCTTTATAGACCTGGCCAAGGCTTTTATTTATTTGGATTTTGGTAACCGGTAAGATTCAGTCTCCCATCCCCTCCTGCTACAAACCTAAGCTCGGTCGGCCTTGCTGAATCATCCGTAAACTGGTTCCGTCCTTACCTTCTTGACAGGCAGCAACCAGTCCAAATAGCTGATGCCATCTCCCCTCCTCTCCCTATCCTCTCCAGTGTCCTCCAAGGATCAATCCTCTGCCCCATTCTTTTCTCTCTGTTTATAAACAACCTCCTCTCTGTCTGCCAGTCTTTAAATATGCACATGTACACTGATGGCATCATCATCTTCATCTCTGGGCCCTCTGTCCCCTCGTGTACAGTCCCCCCTCCAAGACTATTTCAACAGAGTCCAGGCCTGGTTCTTGAAAAAACAACTAAAACTCAATGCAAACAAAACTGTGGCCATGACTTTTAGAACCAGACAAAAACTGGCTACCATCCAGTCTCCACCTATCTTCACTACTCTGGATGGCTCTCCCCTTGAGAATGTCTCCACCTTCAAATACTTCAGGGTGTGGCTGGACAGCTACTTGGATTTTTCTACCAATGTTGATTCCATCTGCTCTAAGTTGCGTCCTAAACTTGCTGTCCTCTACCGATGCAAGGATAGCCTCCCCCTCTCCACGCGTTTTGAACTGGTAAACAAAACAATTTTACCTGTCTTTGACTACACTGATGTGGTCTATGGAACAGCCTCTTAGTCCTCTTTCGCCAATGCAGATACCCTCCTAAACTCCTTCTGCTGCTTTGCTACCATCTCCCCTCCTCTGACCCACCATCTTCTGTACTCCACTCTTGCCCTTGCGCCTCTTTCCCACAGGCATCAGGTCCACTGCACCTCCTTTGTTGCTAATTTCTGGTTTGGCATACTCCCTACTTACCTCTCTGCCCGCTTGTGCCTAGCTTCAGCTTCTATGGACTCCTTTCGCCACTGCGACCCATGTACCTTTGCTATCCCTCGCACTAACTCTTCCTCTGGCCAGTCTGCTTTTTTTTTTTTTGTTTCCCCTCTCTCTCTGGAACAAACTCCCCCCTGACCTCCGACTATCCTCCTCCTCACTTTCCCTCAAAAGACTCCTAAGACTTCTACCCCACCCTCTGTGCTCCCCCCTCCAATTCTCTTTTGTCAACTCCTTCATAGTTTACCTCCTCATCCTTGTAGCTGGCACTCCTGCGCCAACTAACGCCTATGACCCTCTGTTGCTCTCACCTAGGTCCCTTACTTTTCTTAGTGTATCAGTCCTGTTACTGGATCTGAATTGTATCTGTGTGCTTCATTCATGTACCTATATTTTAGATGTTGTTGTACTAGCTTAATGTAGACTTACTGCTTTGTCATTTTACTGTGCCAGGCTGCTGACAGCTGCCTTGGGTTCTGTAACCATGACCTTGACTTTGGTACATGTAAATGTTCTTGCTTTTGTAACTATTACCCCATTCCCTTCCTGGTCGCACCTGGAAACAAACTTTGGCTCATTGGTGCTTTTCCCAGTTATCAAATTTTAAACAAATAAAATGTTGGTGCTCAATGGTAAAAACAGTCCACTTCAATTGTCAGTGGCTCAGCAGGCTGCACACTCGCCTCTAAGGCCGGAAGATCAGAAAGCTGTGGGTTCTATTCCCACATGAGGCACCTGGGTTAAATCTCAATACTGACACTGCAGTGCAGCATGAGGAGGGGTGCCGTCTTTCAGATGAGATGTTAAACCGAGATCCCATCTGACTGTTCAGGTGGATGTTAAAGATCCCATGGCACTTCTCGAAAAGAGTAGGGGAAATTTTGTTACAAACTCAAAAGACAATTGTTTACAAACAGTGATAATGCACAACAAAATAATATACAAAACCGATAATATATGAAATCAGAAACAAACATTCATCCATACTCCCTTATAAATTACTTTCCAAACAAAAAATTTAATTATGGCACTGAAATTTTCCCCGACTAACAACATTTTTATGTGACTTCCAAATGAAACCAACAAAACAAATTCAAATGCATGTTGCTAAGTACATGATACAGAAACCATTTAGTACAGACCACAGAAATAAGGTCTCAGACTGGTGAAAATTCATTTTGTTTGCAAACAAAAAGTTAAGAATCTATTTGATATTGGAAAACCATACTGTAATGTGTAAAAAAATGACTTTTTACTTATGACTAATACTATTTTCATTGTTATTTCTTTCTCCCTCCCACTCAACCAAGGATAGTATGAAAAAATACTCTGTCAAACTTCAGAAAAAGATGAAAAGTTACGACTCCCCTAATCGTCCTCCTTATTTTAGCCTGTGTTTAACCATGACATATTTCTCCACCACAGTCTGTATAGCCCAGGGGAGGGAATTTTCTTTCCTTGTAACCTGATTATGTCCTGTTTACAGCATATAACACTGGATCTACTGATTTATGTTGCTGACATAATGTAAGAGCATAGCAAGCATGCCAAATTTGATACTTGATGCATAACAGAAGCAACTGTATTGTGTTTGATCATATTTTACTCAACCTCTCAATCTCTGAAGAAAGAGGGGTTACTAGTTGGGTACCGCAGGGTTCAGTATTGGGTCCAGTCCTTTTTAATGTCTTCATAAGTGACATTGCAGAGGGACTGGAAGGAAAAGAACGTCTCTTTGCAGATGACACAAAGATCTGCAACAGGGTTGATACACAAGGAGGCGTGGAAAGGATGAGAAGGGACTTGGCAAGTTTGGAGGAATGGTCAGAAGTACGGCAGCTAGGATTCAATGCAAAGAAGTGCAAAATAATGCACCTGGGAAACAAAAACCCAAGAGAAGAATACACAATGGGTGGGGAGGTAGTAACAACAACAAAAAAGGAAAGGGACCTGGGGGTAATCATATCAGATGACCTTAAGGTTAGCAAGCAATGTGAGAGGGCAGTAAGGAGGGCTGGGGGGATACTGGGATGCATAGGGAGAGGCATCAGCAGCAGAAAACAGGAAGTTGTTATCCTTCTGTACAGACAGCTGGTCAGACCCCATCTGGAGTACTGTGTCAGTTCTGGAGACCCCATCTCCATAAGGACATAGACAGGATAGAGGTAGTCCAGAGGAGGGCAACTAAAATGGTGCAGGGTCTGCAGAGAAGCGTATGAGGAGAGACTAAAGGAGCTTAATATGTATACCCTTGAGGAAAGAAGGAGAGGACATGATAGAAACTTTAAGTACCTCAGTGGAATCAACAAAGTCCAAGAGGTAGCATCTTTCAGAAAAAGAGACTTGCAAGAACAAGGGGACACAATTTAAAGATAGAAAGAGGCGGTTCAGGGGCAATGTGAGGAAGTATTATTTCACAGAGAGGTAGTGGATGCATGGAACAGCCTTCCTGAGGAGGTTGTGGGGTCTAAAACTGTGGAGAATTCAAGAATGCATGGGACAGACATAAGGCAATTCTTGCGGGGTAGGAAGAAATAGGCTGTTGGTTAACTAGGATCTCGGCCTATCCTGTAGGTAGGGAAATGGGCAGACTAGATGGGCCAAGCGGTCCTTATCTGCCGTCAAAGTCTATGTTTCTATGTAACCTGATGGAAAAACCCTAAAAATAGTGCTTCAGGAGTTACGTCAGAAAAGGGTATATGTGCCCATATCTTATTTAAATATTGCCAAAAGGATGTTGCTAAGGGATATTCTAAAAATAGGTGTTCCATTCTGTCTAACTGTCCTATGCAGGCCCCACCTCTGGGGCAGATTCTTTCTGCTTTCTCTTTATACTTCATATTGTTTTTAACCCCTAATTTAAGATGCACACATAACCACATGAAATCCCACATGTGAACAGGTGTTCTCTAACTAGCTAACATTTTGGAAATGGCTTCTTGTTGTTGCTTTTTTTTTGTAAACCTTGGAAGGTTTATATATTGGGTTTCCAATATGTATTGTACAGTTCCTATCTTGAATTCCTAAAAATACCATTTTTAGTTATTTTCCAAAGTTTCAGTTTACCCACCATCTCTGAAAGGTCCTGTCCTGTTAGCAAGGGACCCATTCCATCGCAAACCACGGTCTCCATATGTTAGTATTATTTTGAAAGAGGGAAACAATATTGTGATATATAAATATAGGATATAAAAAAAACTAACTGACTGACCATAGCCAGGCCCCCTTGTGCTACTGGTAAATATGTAATGCCTCTTTTTAAAGGATTTAGACGGCTGCCACATAAGCATTGAAAGAATATACTAAACAAAGTGGCTTCTAAAGATTTTGGGGGAGGAAAAATAATACTTAGGAATAAAAACATAGGGATCAGGAAAGATTTAATCATATATATTCTTTTTTTCTTTGTCATCTGCCATTGGTTCCATTTTGGAACAACCTTACCCGGCCTCTTGCAATTTTAAATCCCAGTTATAGAATTGTAAATCCCTTCTACCAAAATAAATCCCTAACATTTTATGATACCCAGTAATGATGGGAACACCCAAAACCTCAGTCTTCTGCATCATCCTGCCCTACTGGGCCAGCCATTTCTCCTAGGAGAAGCATTGCCTTTGTTAGTCCTCGTCTCACCCCAACCCCCTGCTGATGTCTTTGTGCCGCCTCAACTATATTTAAATCCCTGTTTCTCTTCCTCTTCCCCAGGGACCTGCGCCTGCGTGGTGCCGACAAAACCGTGCGGCCAAATCTACAGCCGCTACCGCCGCCGAAGTAGACCCATACTGACCACCCTCCTGGTCCTGGAACATGGATTCTGAGTGCCAGGTATAACCGCCACCTTTTTGGGAAGCCAGCTCAAGCCGGGAGCCTCTGATAGGTGCGGCGCTCTGGGAGGCTGTGTCCTATTGGTCACACTGCTCCCAAGGCCCAAGCGGACTGGTGCGCCTTTTACATAGACTTTGCAGTGTTACACTGCTTTGCAGCTGTTTAGCGATAGTATAAGCTTAGCGGTTCTTTCTCTCCTGTCCCCTCCATCCCCATCCAGGCCTCCTTTAAATACTCAGTAGTCCCCGCCTCTCAGCGTCCCTCCTGTTCTGTTGGCTAATAACAAACCTGCCTACTCAAATAATCTGACAGTGTAACCTGATCCTCACTTGCTCTCATTTTCTCTTTTTTGTCTTTTTTCTTCCCAACACTTGGTTTGGTAGCCCTCTAGTGGTGTACCCTTTTTTCTCTCGTGTTTCCCTAGCAAATAACTATGACTGTTAAATTTGCCCTTTTCGCCCTGCCCCTATTTTCTCTCCCTCCTTGCTCTGCCTCCTTTCCCTCTCCTGGTCCCTGCCACCCCTACCTCCCCCACCCCCACTATCCACCGAGTAGCAACTCATCATTCCCTGGGAACGCTCCACTACTCGCCCTGTCCTCCCCATGGACCTCCTTTTGCTAATACCTGGATGCTCCTACACACTACTGAGCCCGGTCTATGGGCCATCTTATCGCTACTCTCTGACACTGCATCATACTGGGGCTGTTGCATGGAACCTACAAACTGCTCATATGAAAAATAGCAACACTAACAATCTCTAAAGGAATTACGCTTATGCACTATGAAGCTCCTGTTCCTCCTTCTACTGATTTCAGGCAACATCCATCCAAACCTGGGCCCCATTAGCTCAAGTTTTACGAAAACTACAGGTGCTCTTATACTCGCAACCCATCTGCAGCTTACTGCCTAAGTTTGATGCTCTTCAATCTTTCACAAGCCAACACAACTCTGATGTCCTAGCAGTTGTTGAAACCTGGCTGACGCCAAAAGTTCCCAATCTGCCAATTACCTTACAGGGCTAGAACGTTTTCAGAATGGATCGAATCTCCAAAAGAGGAGGTGGCTGTGCCATCTATATAAAAAACACTCTCTTGGGGCACTATCCCACAACCCCCACCCCGACTCTTCAGCCGCCCAGATCCTACCTATCACAATTCTCCTAGGGCCCAATCATAAATCACTCACAATTGTCTCTGTGTACATCCCACCCAGGGACCAAGGTCATGGCCTGAGGGACGTTCTCAACTTTATCAACACCCAACCTTCTGGCTCAGAACTTATCCTGCTAGGCGATTTCAACATAAACTGGCTTGGATCAGATGCAAGTGCTCACAGGGATGCCATAGCAGCTGCTAATCTTGCACAGATGGTTGCCACCCCCACCAGGTCTAACTATAAAGACTGGCACTAGTACACTTCTGGACTGGGTCCTTACCAGCCACCCTGCTAGGATCTCTCGTACCACCATCCTCCCGGACTCTCTCAGTGACCACTCCCTGGTCATCTGTGAATGGTCTAGCAAATTTCTCAAGCCTCCCCCCAAAATCATCTCCAGCAGAGTCCTCCCCCGTGGTCAATTCACCCAACTCAAGCACTTCCTGAATCTGCAAGACTGGCTACCTATTTACAAAGTGACGGATGTTAACATGGCACTAGACCACTTCATCACCACCTTCAACATGGCTTGTGACCTCTTTGCTCCTGTTAAAAAACGTAAAGTTAAAGACCTCTGCAACCCATGACTCACTGCGGAGCTCCTTTCACAGCTGAAATCAAGGAACCATCTCTGGGCGGTGGCTAAAGCTACAGGCAAGCAATCAAGACATCCAAAAATACAAACATGGCCGAAAAACCTGTACTAAATCCACCCGGCTAATGAAAATTCCTATTACAGGGATGCTCTCACCAACACCTGGGGCAATGGGCGAGCGTTCTGGGACAACATTAAGGAAGTTACAGGGAAGCAACAGAAAACCACCCCAGCTATGCTAAAAGTAGATGGGTCCACTACCCTGGACCCCCACGGTCACTGCAAACACCTTTAATACTGCTTTTCCTGACCTCAGCACCGTTCTTCCCCCAGACTTTTTTGAAGAAAGTGACTCCTCTTTCAATACACCCCACTCTCAGTCAACCACCCCCTATTCTACTTCAAAGAGGTCCAGCTGAATGAAGCTCGCCTCTACAATGCCTCAGCCATCTCCAAATCCAGAACCAGTTGTGACTCCCAGGACCTTAAGTTACTGTCGCTCACCCTTGAAGTACTCCATCCATTAATCAAAATACTTAACCTCTCCCTCAGCTGCAGTCAGTTCCCGGACAGATGGAAATCTGCAACTGTTACCCTGGTCCACAAAAGTGGTGACAAGACCAACCACACTAACTATCGCCCAATCTCCATACTGCCCCCGCTCTCAAAGACCTTGAACGCATCGTCGCGGACCAGCTCACCGACTATCTGGATAAATATACTGCCACACAACAACATGGCTTTAGGAAAGGACACAGCACAACTTCTGCCCTCCTAGAGTTCACTGGTGCAGTGCACAGCTCACTTGACAATGGCCTCTTCACTGAGGCAGTCTTTATCGACCTTTCAAAGGCATTTGACACTGTCCATCATCGGCTGCTGATTGACCAACTACTGAACGCCAGTCTTCCACCTAACCCCGCACTATGGTTCAAAAGCTACTTTGAAAACCACTCGCAAAGAGTAAAAATTGCCAGTTCTCCATCTGATTCTTTGCCAGTTCGCTCTGGTGTCCCCCAGGGGTCCATACTGGGCCCACTCCTGTTTAGCCTTTTTCTAAATTCCCTACCGCAATCCTGCTTGGAAAAAATCATCCTGTATGCTGACGACACAGTTGTTTTCTCCTCTCACAAAGACCCCACGACACTACAACTCAATCTCCAGCATGGTTTCAGCACTGTTGAAAACTGTTTTTCTAATCGTAAGCTTGTCCTTAACCACACGAAAACTAAGTCTATGCTTTTTTGCAGCTCTCACAACAACGCAAGCTACACCCCATGTCTATCTTCAATATGCAGGGGAATACCCTCGAACAGGTCCTAGCCTTCAAATACATACCTAGGGATTCTGCTAGACCCCAACCTATCCTATGGGGCTCATGTTGACAGTGTGGCCAAAGCAGCTAATATGCGTCTTGGGTTACTGTTCAAGCACAGGCAACATCTCACCCCGGAAGCATTGAAGACTGCCATCCAGAGCTCCGTGGTCTCCATTATCGACTATGGTCTCATCATTTATGGCTCAGCCACAGTTTCAACCCTTAGACATATTTCAACTGCCCTCAACAAGGCATGTCGGTTTGTCACTGGAGCCCACCGTCTCACCCATACCTGTGACCTTTATGCTCAATCTGGATGGCTCCAACTCCCAAACCGTATTAAGTATCTCACCTGTACCACGGCGAAAAAAATTTACCTTGGCCTCGCCCCCTGGGTGTCAAAGCCCTGCTCCACCATAATACCAATCCACGGAACACCAGGAGTTCCAAATTGCAGCTCCTGCAAATTCCCCGCTGTCACACTGTGCAGGATCAATGTTCTTTCACCTACAGGGCTCCCCTTTGGCTGAATGGTCTCAGCACCACCATTGCCTCTGCTCCAACACTTGGTATGTTTAAAACCAGGCTCCGGCTCCATCTCACAGCCTCCAGCTCCTGTGATTGCCACTCCTTATTTCAGATGCACCTGCTGCCTCTGATAGGGTTTCTGTACCCCTTCTTAGCACTTATCTCCCACTGCCCATCCCCTATCTGCCCTAACTCCTATCTGCCAAACCTCTTATCTGCCATATTCCTCGCCTCCCCTCGGACTCCCTACTCCCCCCCACTCTCCCTTCTCCTCTCCCCTTCCCCCCTCTTTACACTTCTCCCCCCTGCTTGACAAATGCCTCTGGCTGCTAATACGACCATCCACCCCTGCCTCTTCCCCCTTGTTTCTATGCCCCCTCCTAGTGGTTACTCTCTAATTGTGTTTTAAATAATAACTGTTCTAATTGTTCTGCCTATTGTTTTCCTATGGTTTCCAATTTGTACTGTGATCACCTGCAATGTTGTTATCTCTATCGCAATGTTATTTCTTTTGAACCCTCTGTGCCTTTCCTCAACTTACGTGGAACCTTTGTAAAAGAGCCTTGGCTCAAAGGTGATTGTAATCCTAGATCTAAATAAATAAAATAAAAAAAAATAGCAGTTTCTTTCCAAATTTACTTTTGATCCAGACATGGTTTCAAAATCAGCCACACTTTGTCTTGCCACTGTGACTGATGCTTTATCTGCCACTACTAAACCCACATCATCTGCACAGGCAATAGTGTAAATGGGTGCATCGTCACTGTCACTGACAGCCCTTGTACCAAACTACTTTGATTTAATTTGGGTCCAGTGTAAGAATACACAATGATGGGCTCAATAGACATCCTTGCCTGACTCCTCTTTTCACTGGGCTTTTTTTCCCCCTTGCCATCCATTTGCACTAGAAATAATGCACATTTCTTTGTAACAGATTCTTAACCACATTATGAATTAAGTGGGAAAGCCATATGCTTCCAAGACTGCCTAAACAGATCGATATTCTATTCAGGCAAATACCTTGGTTTGATCTAGGATAATTAAGTACACCATTAGTTCTCCTCCTTCCCCTTTGTTCATAATTTCCCTTATTAGGATTAGGGCATCATGTATTTTCCTAGACAGAACACCACTAAACTGAGTGGGGTGAATAATGGTATCAAATACTGCTGAAAGTCTATTACAAGACACTTTCATTAATATTTTACAATTTGTATTTAATAAGGAGATGGGTCTCCAATTTTTCAAGTCCCCCCCAGTCCCCAGTTTTATATAAGAATACTAGAACCCATGTATACATACTATGTCGGAGAACGCCCTTATCTAGTGTCCTATTAAAAACAGAAACTAGTTCATCTCCTAATTTTTCAAATATTATTTTAAACAATTCATGGGATAATACGTCTGAACCTGGGGTTGTTTCTGCACTTAGTGCCCAAATTATGCCTCTAACTTCTTTTTTAATAATAGGGAAGCTTAGAAATGGATGTAGGTCTGATGAAAGAGTAGGAAGACAGCAACTTTCTAGCCAGGTTTTCATTCCAGTGTCAGAAATATGTTGACTGGCAAACATGTTTGTAACTAAATTTTCTATTCCCTGTAGAATTTCTGTTTTATTTACAGTAACCTTCCCTTCAGGTGTTGTTAAATGTGTAATAATTTGTTTCTCTATTTTTACCGCTTTACAGGTATCAAGGGGTACAGTACCACCTTTTTTCCATTTTGTTCCATATTGCTGTTTCCTTTCCTGCTGTATTCCCATTAATTCCTCTTTTATGCTTTTAACCTGGGAGGAAAAATCTCCTCTCCCTTCATACTACAAGGCCGAGAGATACTGCAATTGTCCCCCGAGATTTTTATATGCTTCTGTCTGAGATCTGCATTTTAATTTCACCAACATTTTAAAGTACGAAATAACATCATTTTTTGAGTCTTCCCACCACTCCTTGCTATCTTCATATAAAAAAAATGGATTTCCTAGCCTCTAGTACATATTCTAGGCCTTTAGCCACCATATCTATATCTAATAAATTTAGATTTAGTTTCCACAGTCCTGGCCCTCCTCTTTGTAACTCAGGATGATTCCCTATTACTATATTGAGAAGAACATGGTCAAACGTAGCCACAGGTAAAACCTTAGCATTTTTTATTTGTAGATTTTCAGACACAAAAAAAAACTAATCTATTCTGGTTGACCTCTTACTACAGAAATAGGTACGGAGTGCTGGTTGATATAAAGCTGAAAAAACACCAACCTACTTCATTTCTTCCACAATCCCCTGTAGGCAATTTATATCACAAAACAGTTTGCTAGTTTGCAACCCTCTATCCGTTGGAAGTAAACAACAATTACAGCCCCCCCATTATTATATTTTTTGAAGTAAAAAGAAAAGGTTTTACTTTTTTTAAAAGCAAAACTCTTTCGAATTTCAGTTGTGGAGCACAGATGTTTAAAATGCTGAAATCCATTCCGTTTAACCTAACAGCCAACAAAAAGACCCAACCAGGAGAGATGTCAATCATGTTTATAATTTTGACCATATTAAAAACACAAATTTCTACCCCAGAACAAGTCTCTTCCCTAGGACCAAACACTTTGTCCCCATCCCCAAGTCCTGCTTGCAGATTCTATGTCCATAGGATTATGTAACCGAGTATCTTGAAAAAGTACACAGTCCAAGTTGCAAGTCTGAAATTGAGCAAAAGTGCTTAACCTTTTCTTGTCCGATTTCAGGCTATTTGCATTCAAAGATGCTATTTTCAAATTATATAAATAATGTTCCATGTTTGTCCCCCATTTCACTTTACTTTATTTGATGCTCTAGTTACTCTAGCTGCTTTCTGTGTTCTGAGTCTGGATTCGTCCATGGGCTCTGGATCAGATACAGTCCCCTGCTGTGAAGATCTAGCAGAGGTACTATCTGATTCTCCATCTGCTTCTGACTTAGCCCACTGCCGAGGCATATATTTATTTCCAATTGTCAATGTTTCTTTGCATTCTTTGTTTTTAACTTTAGAGATTTTCCCTTTTTTATTTTGAGACTATTGTGTACTCCGTCTCCGCAGGGGCAGCTGCTTGGTGTGGGGGCATTTCTTCCCTTTCCACATTTGTGGTGAATTTCAAAGTTTCTTGATTGTTTTAGGCTTCACTGTCTGGGCCTGCTGTGCTAGTTTGCCCCAGGAGGCCCATCCTCCCTGTTTTGTCTCTTAGCTGGTTCCTTCAACTGAACTGGCAAAGTGCTGCTTGGCTGCTGTTCTCATATAAAAATATTGTATCCCAAACTCAGCATTCTGATTATTTTTTGAGGCCCATGGATGGTCTGTAAAATTGTGCCCCAACTCTTCACATAAATTGCACCTCGGGTCTTTGAAGCAATGGGCACTAGGATGGCCCATTTCCCCACAGTGTATACATTTCAAAATTTCACAGTTCGTACTTATGTGTCTACTGGACCCGTATTTAAAGCATGTCCAAGGCTGCCCCGGATAAACCAAAAAAACTTTATATCGCACAATATAAAAACAATTAGGGAGATGGACTATGTCATTAACATTCTGATGAAGTTTAACTTTCCACCCGCCTGTCCAGAAGCCCTCATCATCCAAGACAGGGCTGGGTTTCCCTGCACAGTGCACCTTTTCTCCAGCCAGTACATTACATCCGTGATGTTTAACCCTTTACTCCGAAAAAGTATGGTTATTACATGAAATGGTTGTTTAGTTATGGGATTACTAAAAAAGGTGCCCATAATGGATTAGTTTTTAACCCTTGCTGTGTCGCTGATGTGTATACACGTCCTAAAAACCTATATGTTCTAAGTCTTCCGGCAGCCTAAGGGTTAAATTTGCATATTTGCACCAAAAGTGTTCTAAAGTCTCAGGGGTTCTGAAACTGACATCATATGAGGGTTCTCCCGGGGCATGTATTAATGTGTACACTTAAGAGGGTGTGAACCCAAGAGACTGTTTAAGTAGGCTTTTTCCGATACAATATCTGTCTGGTAGGGTCTCCCTGCTACCAGTTCATCTTAATTGGACTGCACTGCATCTCTTGGCCAGCTCCACTGGTTTATGATATAAGCTAGCAAAGGTGGGATTTACAGTTTCATGTTGCTTGCTAGTTTGTGGTAAGGCAGTTATATTTTCATTAAATACATTTTGTTCTAGTCGAGACAAACATGGTGTGTTTGGTACATTTTTAGAGAAACATGGATTTGCAGTACCTGCTGTATCCTGGCTACCATTTGCCACCTGAAGTGTTCTCTCATCCGCATCTGTATTTGTCATTCCGCTTACTCCTTCCCCTCGGTATGGGAATATTAGGGTCCGGAATCCAGTCTCCTGAATCGGTTTCTGTCCAGCCAACCTATTGTAAGGCCTCCTTTGGGGACCATGATGTGTGCTCCATGGCAGCTCTCTCTGGTGTTAAGGGTGAGGTCTCTTGGGATGCATCTAGGCACTAAGTCAAATTTTCAGTGTGGAATAACTTTGTGGAACCTAAATTCCCCTGGCACAGTGGTGAGTTTGAAGAGCGCATTCTTTTTTTCTCCTCACTTTTTCCTTTTTCTTTTTTTATTTGTTTACTAACTTTTTCCAATTCTGCTTCCAGGCATTTTTGTCTTTGTTCCAAGGAAAAGCTTTCCAGGAGTGGTCTCGTTTTCTTCATTTCACTTACAACGACCTCCTCAGACGAAATCTGCATATTATTTCCTGAATTAGTGAAGATTTGCTGGCCACCGTTCAGGTATATTCCAGCTGTCTCTCTTTCCGAAATTAGCACACCTCCTTCTACCTCCATATCTTCCAAAGGACTGCTGGATTACTCCAAACAGCACCCCCTACCGAAAAGAGTAGGGGAACTTCTCAGTGTCCTGGCCAAATTTCCCCATTCACTATAAATACCACTAACAGCTTAATCTGGTTCAGTGTCAGCTGGCATCCATCTGTATCCCCTTCCCCTGAGACTAGGCAGCATTGTCTAGTCCTTCTTTCCCAGTCAATAAAAACTAAACTAAAAAAACCAAAAAAACAAACAAACAGGCACACAGGTGCTTTATCAGAATAAAAAGTCTTTTGCCGACTCCAAACGTTGCTTTTAAAGTGCTTTATTACAATGCTCCATACTGTGCAATTAACAAGAGGCACTGGGAGCTAACAACCCAATGTTTTGCGCACGCGTGTGTGTGTGTGTGTGTATGTGCTTTGTCAAGGTTACTGCCCTCTACTGTTTAACCCTTTAAATACACTTGGTGCCCTTAACGTGACAGTGTGCGAATAATAAGCAGTGAAAATCTAGGCTATAACTGGACTTGAATCATATCCAGCCACATCGTGTACAAAGTTAATGATAAAGATCAAACAGAAGCACCATAAATATGTGGTTTAAGACCTAAAGGAATCACAGTATATGTAGGGATCGCAAGTGTCAATGAAGAAAAGTTAATAAAAGATCAAGATCCTTCCAAGTACTAAGATATTTATGCACTAAATCACAATATAATCACATACTGGGGACCATATTCCATACATGTTAAAATCTGTGAAACGTATCCAAAACCAATAAATGGCAGATAAATCACAGATGTAAAAAAATCCAATCAAAATATTATTTATTGACAAACTGCTCACTCTACTCATGTCATCTAACAAGGAAAGGGCTCAATTCCACCCTCTCATTCAGACCAGGTGGCACAGAAGCTGCCAATATATTGATCCAGTAAGACTCACGCCTGAGTAACAAGCTGCCTAGATGTCCACTCCTTGGACCAAGACATGCCTTCCTTTTTTTTTTTTATCCTCTATTTTTATCCTCCTCAGCCACAGCCCTGCCTTGCCTCCAGCCGCTGCTCCTCCTCACCCCCGACCCCAGAGTCTTGCATGCCCAGCTGGCATACGCATCTGTACCGTCGAGAGGGGCCCCTTCCGATGCCCACGCGCCCGGCCAGGATCCACTACTGGCTCACGCCTCTGTCCAGGCATTTGCCATCCGGTGACGCTGTGGCCATCAAGCTGCTGCGGGCTTGTGCTGCCACGCTTCCTCCTTGTTTATCCCTGGAGTGCGAGCAGGCAATGACGTTGCAACGCACTGATGTCTGCCACACTCCACCCCTTACTGCACCGCTCTAGGAGTGCCCCCGGTCATCATCAGAGGCCGCTACAGAGTGGTGATTCCCCAGATCCCTTCCCCGGGATGGGAGGGAAATACTCCGGATGCTCGATCCCATCCCTCCCCTGCCAACCCCTGGCATCCTGGGCTCGCATCTGAACCCAGGTTGCCAGTGTGGCGTGAGATATGGCGTCCAGCGCCTCAACCCTCAGTGCCACAGGGCCGGCCAAGACACACCTTTTCAATGCCACAGAAGGTAAAGGAATACCCCCTCCCCCAAAATACTGCTGGAGATGTAATGATAGTGCATTTTCCGGATGTCCATGTTGGATATCACTCAAGTGCTCCCCACCAGCTATTTAAACTTACATAGAGTCTTCCCTATATAAAATATATGTTGTAGAACAATTAATAAAATCTTTGATCATATATGGTTTATTGTTCTGTGGACTCCTGAACTCATCTGTCTATTTAAGAACTTCACAACATACACAATTTCCACATCTGTGCGTACTGGGTGGGAGGGGAGGGAGCCATGTCTGTGGTCACTGAACAGGCTGCAAACTGTGAACCACCATATCCCCCACATTCTGACCTCTTCTATAAAACAGCCCTTGGGGGTGGGGGCACATGCATATTTCCCCAAAACTGAATTTGACTGGAGAGTATGCCAGTTAGTCCTAATTACTTTAAGCACCTTACCTGAATTAATTGAATGTTGTAAGTGCTCACACACTTCAACTTATTAGGCTCTGTTTCCTTGCGATTCCTCTGCACTAAAACGCCTCATTTCCTTTTCCCTGACTGTTTCCCTGCCACCAGTAATGACCTCTTCAGCATAACCCCAATCCCAAAACGTGATGTCAATTCATCAGTCCTTTTTTCAAAATCTACTGGGTCACTACAGTTACATTTGACTCTATGAAACTGGGAGAGCAGAATGTTATACTTGTTGCTATACTTGAAGTGTAAGTCAAGCAGAAGACTTTGTTTGTCCATAATGCTTGACTCCCCTAAGCAAGTGGGATACATAGATACATAGACAGTGTCGGCAGATAAGGGCCTATGGCCCACCCAGTCTGCCCATTTGAGCTTGTAAGTTCAGTTTATGTTTTCCTAGAAGTCTGTTGCCCCTTACCCCTGACCTCCAGAATTCCTTTATGTCTAGCCCATGCATTCTTAAATCCCGTGATTGTTTCAGCCTCCACCACTTCCTCTGGCAGGGTGTTCCACTTGTCCACCACCTGTTCTGTGAAGAAATTCTTCCTCATGTTTCCTCTGAATCGTCCTCCCTCAACTTCATCCCATGCCCTCTAGTCCTGGTACATCTTTTCGCTTAAAAATAGTGTATTCCTGCACCCTGTTCCTCCCTGTAAGATACTTGTATGTCTCTATCATATCCCCTCTCTCCCTCCTCTCCTCCAGGGAGTACATGTTCAGTTCCTTCAACCTGTCTTCATAGGACTTGTGATGCAATCCATGAACCATCTTTGTTGCCCTCCTCTGAACCTTCTCTACCCTGTCTATGTCCTTACATAGGTATGGTCTCCAGAACTGTACGCTGTACTCAAGGTGGGGCCTCACTAGTGTCTTGTATAGCGGAATTATGACCTCCCTTTTCCTGCTGGTGATGCCCCTGCCTATACATCCCAGCATCCTATTTGCTTTACCTGCTGCCTTGTCACACTGTTTCCCTACCTTGAGGTCATCAGAGATGATAACCCAATGATCCCTTTCCTGCTTGGTGCATGCTATATCCTCACCCCCCCAACTGATATATTGTGCCAGGGTTTTTGTGCCCCATATGCATTATCTTGCACTTCTTTGCATTGAATTTCAACTGCCAAACCCCTGACCATTCTTCAAGTTTCTGCAGGTCCCTTCTCATTCTGTCTACACCCTCTGGTGAGTCTACTTTGTTACAGAGCTTTGTGTCATCAGCGAACAGTGAAATTCTGCCTTCTAGGTCCTGCGCAATGTCACTGATGAAGATGTTGAATAGGACCGGTCCCAGCACTGATTCCTGTGGTACCCCACTGGTCACTCTTCCCTCTATGGAGTGACAGCCATTTACCACCACCCTCTGTGTCCTGCCACCCAGCCAGTTACCTACCCACCACACTACTGTCCTGCCCACACCCATATTCCCCAGTTTGTGTAATAGTCTTCTATGTGGCACAGTGTCAAAGGCCTTGCTGAAGTCCAGATAGGCCATGTCCACTGCCCTCCCTGATCCACCTCCCTAGTCACCCAGTCAAAAAATTCAACGAGGTTGGTCTGACATGACCTCCCCTTGGTGAAACCATGCTGCCTTGGGTCCTGTAGTCCATTGACAACCAGATGTTCCACCAATCTCTCCTTCAGTAGTGCTTCCATGATCTTCCCCACTACCGAGGTGAGGCTGACTGGTCTGTAGTTCCCTGCTTCCTCTTTGTTCCCACTTTTGTATAAGGGGACTATATCTGCTGTCCTCCAGTCTTTGGGTACCTCCCCTGTTTCCAGTGATCGGCTAAACAGGATAGCCAGAGGTTCAGCCACCACCTCTCTTAGTTCTTTAAGGACCCTGGGGTGTACCCCATCTGGCCCCATTGCTTTATCAACTTTTATTACTTCCAGTTCCTTCAGGACCCTTTCTCGTGTAAAGGGACTTGTGTCCATTTCTACACCATTCTCACCCCTTGTACTCCCTTCAGACCCATTACCCTCCTCTTCCTCAGTAAAGACTGAGCAGAAATACCTGTTCAATATGTCAGCTTTACTGTTGTCATCCTCCATGCGCCCCATCCTCCCCTTCAGTCTCACTATCCCTCCCTTTGTCTTTCTTTTTCCTTATGTACCTGTAAAGGTTTTGTCCCGCTACCCACTGATTTTGCAATGTATTCTTCTGTCAGAGCTTTGGCTTCCTTACTGACCTCCTGCCTCCTTTGCTTCTCCTGGTACTTCTCCTATCCCCTTCTGCCTGTGTCTTTTTGTATTGCCTGAATGCAATCTTTTTGGCTTTCACTTTCTGCTACCTCTTTGGAAAACCACAATGGTCTCTCTTCCTTTTCCTCTTGCTAACCTGCTTAATGCATAATTCTGTTGTTCTTGTAATCCCCATTTTAAATACTGCCCACTGTTCCTCAACCCCTGATTCTGTCCCATTCCCTTAATGCCTCTTTCAAGTATCTCCCCATTTTCCCAAAGTCTGCCCCTCAAAATCCGGGATCGTGTTTTGTGTGGTTTGGTTCTGCTCTTTCTGTGATTTCAAACCGCAATGACTGATGGTCACTGTTCCCCAGATGCTCCCCACTGTTACCCCATCACACTGTCCCTGTTTGTGAGCACAAGGTCCAGTATTGCCTTCTGCGAGTTGGTTCCATGACCAGTTGTGCAGGAAGGCACCCTGAAGGAGTCCAGGATAAATCTGCTCCTAGTTGATGCTGCTGCTGGATGCTCCAGTCACGTCTGGAATATTGAAGTCTCCAACCAGTACTACCTCACCTTGTCTGCCATCCTTTGGATGGCTAGCATCAACTCCTATCTGTTTCTTCCTCCTGGGCTGGTGGTCTATAGGCCACACCTGTGCGGATGGCTGTCCCATTTTCCTTTCCAGCTTAACCCACAGTATCTCTCCCCATTTGTTCCTCCTGGATCTCTGTGGCCCTTATGTCAATTTTCACATACAGTGCCACTCCTCCTCCCTCCTGCCTGCTCTGTCTCTTCTGACTATGTTGTAGCCAGGTATGGCCATCTCCAGTCCTGGTTATCATTACACCAGGTTTCAGTGATGACACAATGTCCAGGTCTGACTGCACCATGACAGCCTCCAGATCTTCCATCTTGTTGCTAAGGCTCTTGGCATTTGCACACATGGCTTTCCATGATTTGACCTCCCTAGACTGTTTTGCTGTTCTACTCCAGCCCCTTCCTTGGTTGTCCTTTATCCTTGGTTCTCCTTGCTGTCTGCCCTTCTGCTGAATTTTGCCCCTTTTCTGCCTATCCACCTCTTGGGCACTAATCTCCATCTTTTGCACACTGCTTTGCAGAGACAGCCACTCCTCTGGTTCACTGGTTCCACTGCTAGCTGTGGGGGGTGAGCAAGTAGGTACCCTCCTTGCTGGCCTGCCACCCCTTTGCTAGTTTAAATGCTTGTCAATGTAGCATTTAAACTTATCATTGAGTGCTTGGATTCCCCTCCAGGATGGATGCAGGCCGTCAGGCTTGAACAAACCTCCATCCTTCCAGGTGGTTCCCCAGTCACAAATGAATCCAAACCCTTCCTCACAGCACCAGTTCTTCAACCATGAGTTAAAGTTCCTGGTGCATGCACTCCTATGCTCTCCCTTGCCTCTCGCAGGTAGTACTTCTGAGAAAGTGACAGAAGCTACTTGCTTGAGACCCCTCCCAAATTTCCTAAACTCTTCCTGAACTTCCTTTGGCTCCCCATTTGCCAGGTCATTAGTACCTAGGTGGATAATGACATCCAGCTCACCCTCCGTCTTGCCTTCCCAGTGATCCCCAGGATCTTCCTTCCATCCCTCCATGCTGTGGCACCTGGTAGGCACCTCACCTCCCTGTCCTCCTCTCCTCTGTTCCTGCTGATCCCTCTTATGATGGAGTCCTCCACCAGGATCGCTTCCTCCTCCTCTCTGGGGTCCACTGCTTTCCCTGCTGAGGTCACCTCCTTGGCTAACCTCCACATCCTTTCCTTCCACTTCTCTGGGTACCTCTATTTAGTTGTCCTCATTTGCCAGTGTGGCATATGAGTTCTTGAGTGGAATAGGATCTGGGATGTGCCTCTGCCTGACCGTTCTAACCCTCCCTGAGCCCACTGTCATCCAAGTGCTCCTCGTTCTCGGCATCCTTTGAGGCAGTTGCATTGGACTGGGTGGTCTCTGGATAGGGGTGATGGTACTCCTGACCCAGTTTACTTCCACTCTGAGTCTGGCTACCTCATCCCGCAGTCCAGAGAGATGCATGCAGATAGGGCAGCACCTCAGTGTCCAGAAGGTCTGCCTGAATATGGCTGCCCCACAGTCACTGCATTGCACCACTCCCCACATTATACTGCAATTATACTGCTATTCCACTACTTGTCTGCTACTGAAGCTCTCCTAGTTCACTTTTTATTAATTTACTGTCCTAAAAATCCTGCTACTGATCCTTAGATCATTTTCTTTAAAAAAAAAAAAAAGAAAAGAAACCAATAAATAAATAAATGAGTCAAAACACTTGTCGTGCTGAGGGTGGGCTTCTTCCCCCTTATGCCCCTCCTACTTCACACCCCTTACTATACCCTGTGTTTAGCTCCTGTCAATCAGATTTAACAGGGCATATAGGGCAATTTGCAGCAATTAAAGACAGCACAGAATTACACCACGACTACGATTTAAAATTTTCAACAGCCCAAAAACAATTCTAAGTAAAGACAACAAAGAAAGTACAGTGTCACTAAAAGCCCACAATCTAAGTTTAAAATAAAAATAGCAATTACCAGTTACTCTAAAGCACTGAATTGAATATGTTTCCTTCCTTCCCCTTCTGGCTTCTTCTGAGAAAAGAAAACTCACTTGCTACCTCAACTCTGACTAAGCCCCACCTCCAGTTATCACGTAGCTGAGGTCACAGGCCAGACAATTAACACCCCTCACCCAACTACATTCCTTGTTTTAGTAGAGAATCTAGTTTTTTTGGTTTTTTTTTTTAAAACAACAATGCTATTAGAATCAATGATTTCTGAGGGAAGTTTGTTCCAAATGCTCACAATTTGATTGTTAAAAAAATATCTACTCCTATTGTTTTGTGGATAGGGTAACTTAATTTGTTTATTATGACTCCTAAGATGGAAATTTTGAGTTGAGTAGCATATGCCCAGCTCATCCAGCATCTGTGCATCTTTGGAAATGCGATACATACAGAGCAAATCCCCTCTTAAACATCTGTTCTGTAGGCTATATAAATTCAAGGTCTGCAGTCTATCCTCTTAAGGAACCCCCGTCATCCCCCGATCATTCTGGTCATCCTTCGCTGCACTCCCTCCGATCATGTGTCGCAGATGACAACTGCTGTTATGAAACACTGAATTATGGTCGGTGTGTTTCCTGAAGAGATCCATTTTTAACCCACCATTCACAACCTTGCTGATCTTCAGATCTAAATATTCAATCTCCTGAAACTATTTGTTCCAAATAGGTTTTAAAGGCAAACTCTTCTGTTGTACATCTCCAAACAAACAGTAAATCATCAATGTAACACTTGCCTTATACATGACAATTTTGTTAAAAAAGAACTGTTAACAAGATCATGAATCACCACTCTCTCCCACATACGGAGGTAGACGTTTGCAAAACTGGGTGTAAGTACTCTACCTATAGCTGTACCCTTAATTTGTAAAAAAAAAAAAAAAAGTTTACCAAGCAAGGTGCAAAAATTACATTTGAGGATCAACAACGTTTTAAAATAAAAGTGCTCAATTCCTCAGAATACAGATCACTTTCATAGAGAGCCCTTTCCAAGACGTGGTGTCCAGCCTCATGGGGGATGATAAGAACTCCACATCCATGGTCACAAGAAGTGTATCAGGTTCCTGAGTCATTTGTGGAAGAGCCCGGAGGACCTCCATAGTGTCCCTGTTAAAGGAAGGCAGTCCCTCCACAACACTCTTTAATATGGATGTCAACAAATTTAGACAATGGCTCAGTGAGACTGCCAATCTCAGATACAACTGGACGACCCGGAGGGTCCTCCAGGCTCTTAAAAATCTTGGGCAAAACATATATTGAAGGTCTAGTAGGAAACTCAACAGATAAATACTCAAACACCTGTTTAGAAATAAGATTCTGTGCCAAGGCAGCAGACAAAACACTGTCCACATGTGGCTTAAAAGACCCCGTTGAAGCACTCATCAGTGGCTGGTAAAAAGATGTATTATTCAGCTGCCTCTGTACCTCTTTGTTGTAAGTGTCCATCACCACCACTGACCCCCCCCAAATATCTGCCAGTTTTATAGTAATGTTCAAATTATTTTGCAGGGATTCCAATACCTGAAACTGTGCTGTAGTACAGTTTACGCATCGGGGTCTATCCAAGTTACATACAAACATTTCCTCCATCTGTTGAATGCAGAGGCGTACAAACAGTTGCACCTAGGGTTCTTCAGTGGGGGGCCAAAATGTGGATTTCTTTTTAAAACCATTCAATATTTCGTCTGGGGAGTCACTCCTCATTCCAGCCGCATAATGTCTATAAATGCAATCAATCTGACTTGATATAACAGACATATCAGGAGCATTCTTATCAAAGAAGGCTTTCAAATTAACTGTACATGTAAACTTTTGAAAATCAATCAATAATTCAAATTTATTTACTTCACAGGTGGGGATGAAGGATAGTCCCTTCTGCAAAACCTCTGTTTCTTCTGGTGTCAAGTGATAACTGGAGATGTTTACCACACTTATCTCCTCTGGCTGCCCCTGCTCGATTGCCCCGCCTCTTCCATGCTAGTTCTGTTAACTCTGCCTTCTGCTGCCTCGATTTCCCTGCTGTTGCTGCAGTCTGTTCCCCTGATTCCACTGTTGTCTATTGCCTTGTTCCTGGTTCCCCTGGTGTTCCTCTCCCTCTTGTGATTCTTGTCTCCCTCAAGTTCTTCCTTTGCTTTCGCCCCTGTCTGGTCCTGTGACTAGTTCCCTGAATCTGGTGATCCTCCGGCTGAGCCTCAGTGGGAGCAGACCTGGTCGGGGATGGGGAAGGGGAGTTCTCTCTATAAGAAAGTATCATCCATGTCATTTTCACTAGTACCCTCTGATGATTCTGTTGTGGACTGTAGACTTAAAGGAAAACACTGGAAAAGACACAACTTTCCTCAGACACTTCATAAACTCTCAATTAGTGCTTTCAGACAGTAACAACTTTTTTTAATGATTTAAAACAGCTACCCACAACTTCCACTTTCTGTTACTGGAAGCCATCATCTCATGAGCAGCAGCGGGATTCCTGAGCTCACTGTATGCTAATATGTCTGTTTGACCTCTGCTATTGGTTGGCAGGACATATTAGCATAAAGTGAGCTCAGGAAGCTCTCTGCTGCTCATGAGATGGTGACTGCCAGCAACAGAAAGTGAAAGTTGAAGGCCACTGTTTAAATCACTAAAAAGGCAATTAGAGGTAATTAAAAAAAAAAAAAATGTTACTGTCTGAAAGCACTAATCAGGCATTTTTGTTGCGCCTGGGTAAAGCTGTGCCTTTTCCAGTGTTTCCCTTTAAGTGGACCATTCTTTTTCTTGCTCCAGTTAAAACTTTTATCATGTAAATAGTCCAATGTATCCTGTTTAAAATTGCATTGTTTAGTCACCTTAATTTTGTTACTGTACTTCAATATTGTCTCTTAACTCTTTCACATACTCATCAAATTCCCTGGAGCTTGAAACTATGTTCAAAGCACTCTCTTTCACTTTAAGCAGCTCACTTACTTCTTGAGGGACCTCACCTGAATCTTCAAGAATCAGCCTGATCAAAACCACAGAAGCCTCCAAGATTGCTTCTTTCCACCGGTTCACAAACCAGTCGCGTGCTCTCCTGAATGCTGGCCACTTAAGAATTCGTAAACCACGTGGAATATGGCCCACTTGAAGATAAGCTTCTAACATGACTTTTTGCTAGAGGAGGCGGTGACACCTTAATGCTACACACTCATACTGTATAAATGCCTCTTTGACAGTAAATGGCATTTCCGTAACTAGCCCCGAGGTAAAGCTACAATGCCAGCATTTTTCAACACTGGATTCTCCTCCTTTGGGAATGATTTATCTAGAAGTCCCCCAAATATAGCGCTATCATTAATTGCACTCACTGTACTTTGTGCCAAGTCTGTAGAAACACCAGCTGTAGCTGCTTACCTCATATTTATTAATGAATGGAAAAATCCAGTCTTCAAGTGTAACCTCCAACCCGCCATAGCATACACAATCAAAAAAAGGAGATGCTCCAAAGATGATCAGTGCTCAGTGGTAAAAACAGTAATTCAGTCAAAGATCAGGCACACAGACACTTTGCCAGAATAAAAAGTCTTCTGCTGACTCCAAACATTGCTTTTAAAGTGCTTTATTACAGTGCTCCATACTGTGCAATTAACAACAGGCACTGGGGGCTAACGACCCAACATTTCAGAACTGTTGGATATGATTCAAGTCCAGTTAAACCCCAGATTTTTTACTGCTTATTATTTGCATACTGTCACTGTAAGGGAAACAGGTGTGTTTAAGGGCTTAAAGAGCATGTTTCTAATTATTAAGATATTACAGCAGCAGTGCAACAAAAATGGGTTAAAATTTGACCCCACCTTTTTTCTTCCCAGTTGAAGCTAGATGTCTTCCCATTCATTTTGCTAGTGAAATTTTCGGTTTTCATTATCATTTAAGAATTTTATGAACATTTTAAAGTAATTATTTCTCAAGAAAAAAAGATGGCAGCCTTATTTTTGCACAGAAATAACACTGAGGACCCAAGGGGGGGATAAGAATTGAGACAAAAATGCAAACGTACAGTACACAGCATAGGAAGCATCCAGAAAACCCAAATGCACAGCTCTGCCAATATTTTTTATAACCTGAGCAGAAAATTAGCTTTTTGGAATTATTTTTTTCATTGCACTGCTGCTTTAACATATACGGCAACTTACCTTGTCCTTAATCGAATCACACGTAAAGGGCAATTTTTTTATTGTTGTAGTCAAGAGAAAAAAACGCTCATAAAAATTGCTCTGGGTGTCTGGCAGCAAAAAACATGCCTATAGTACTTCCGAATGCAGAGACGTGCCCCCACGCTAGCACATTTCGTGATGTCAGTACAAGACAGAGCGGGGGTGCGCTCCATACACTATAATGGGGCAGTTTTTATAGGCTTTTTTTATACTTTCAAGTGATGATTTTGACAAAGGAAGCCCACCGCTCAACTAACAAAGCCCTTATACTGTGGAGCAGGCTCAACCAACAGGCAGATGCAAATGGTGTGAATGTTGTACTTGTAGATCTTGTACCTGCAGGTACAAAATCTAAATAAAATTTCTTTCTACAACAGCATACAGGGATAATGTCAATAAGTTTAAATTAGAAAATAAATACTGAAGAAAATGATAGCATTGTTTCTCTGCAGGTCCGACAAGTGGTTGACGGAAGAAGAAAGAACTAAGTAACCAGAGGGCTGCACACATTTCATAAGTGCCAACACTGCACACAGTCATGGGCTGCCCCAGCTAGCAAATGTCTGTTAGTGGTCCTGACACTAATGGACTCCAGTTCCAGAGCTGTGGCCCAATAGAACAGATATCCTTGATGAAGATCATGGGTTCACAAGGAGAAGGTTTTCCCAGACAAATCTGGTCGACTTCTTCAACTGGGTGACCAGAGAAACAGATGGAAAGGGCAGTAGATATGGTATACTTGGAATTCATCAAAATAAATATTGAAGAAAATGACAGCATTATTTCTCTGCAGGTCCGACAAGTGGTTGATGGCAGAAGAAAGAACTAAGTAACCAGAGGGCTGCACACATTTCATAAGTGCCAACACTGCACACAGTCATGGGCTGCCCCAGCTAGCAAATGTTTGTTAGTGGTCCTGACATTAATGTACTCCAGTTCCAGAGCTGTGGCCCAATGGAACAGATATCCTTGATGAAGATCATGGGTTCACAAGGAGAAGGTTTTGCCAGACAAATCTGGTCGACTTCTTCGACTGGGTGACCAGAGAAACAGATGGAAAGGGCAGTAGATATGGTATACTTGGATTTCAGCAAGGCCTTTGACTCAGCCCCTAATAGGTAGGCTAGTCAAAGAGATAAGAGGCTTGCTGCTAGTCCAGTGGCATGGAGGGTGTACATGCTGAGTGCCTCATCTGCCATCATACTGGTGACCCAGGTTCAAAAATGGACCGGGGCGCTCGTGAGCCAGCTGGGGAAAGGAGGACTGAGCATCCCATGGCTGCCCTCTAAGGGTAGCGTGTCCCACTGCACTGTCACCACCTTGCAGAGGCTGGGTGTTGCAACAGGTGAGTGCTGCCTAAAGGGGACCCTGTATTAGCATGCCACGGTGCCCCGGGGGAAGCGGAGGAAGAAAAAGGGAAAAATCATATGTGCAGCAGACACCAAGGATGACAGCCTTGGTGCCCTTGGGTCCTATCTCATGTGGATCCCCGTCAGTACAGCCACAGCATAGGCTATGAGAGAGTCCCGGATTTGTGTAAATTCTGAAATCAACTGCCACCCTGCTGTTTAAAGGTAAAGCTAACTTGAATGTCTGTGGGAGGGAGGGCAAAGTCCATGGTCCCCGCTGTAGACTGGTATATCCAAGTCCATTTACAGCTTGAATTTGGTGTCAAAGCCAAGGCAAAGCCAACCACCCATTTAATTGAGGTCTCCTCCTCACGTAATGTCTGCCCTGACACAGTGCCGCTGGGTACCAAACAATGTCTTACAGTGCAACTGTTATTAAATGACTGTGCTGAATATCTAAACAAACACTTAATGATGGGCAAGTGTATTTAAAGTGACAGTGCTGACTTGCTGACAAAACATATTTAAAGAGCAATAACTGTATCATATCAAAACTGTTTATTTAAAGGGACAGTGCCTAATGCCATTGCATGCTCCGAGACTAGGAAACTGCCCTGGATGCACCAAACTGCTCTGATTCCCTAAAGATGCCATAATTTACTAAGAGACAATTTAAAATTGCCCTTAGTTGCTACAAAACTACAGTATAGTAACTGCATGTTGAGAAATTGCCCTTGCATGCTTCAAGCCCCTTCAAACAGATTGTGCCTGCTCCAAAACTGTTTGTTTACATACATGTTCTAAAATTGCCCTGTACTGTTGCATGATCCAAAGACTGCCGGAACCAGCAGCCTCAAAGTAAAAAGACACTAGACCTTCTGAAATGTATTTCTGCCAATTGCAATATCTGCATGCAAACCAACTGTCCCTGCATGGTTAAGAGACAGCGAGACATCCCGCTACATGCTAATAAGATTGGGGCTGGTCATCAGATAGGAAGAGTGTTACAGTATCAGCTAAGGAACTCCTTGTCACCTGCTTTTTTCAGATTCACCAGGCCAACCCCTCCCTTATAGTGAGCTAGGCAGTGCAGGAAACCACACCAGTTCACAGACGGGGATCTGATGTGCAGTGTTTGTTTTGTTTTTGTTTTTTGCTTTATAGATTCATCCTATGTTGTCTTGAAGTTGACAGCCTGGAAGTGTTTCAGATCTTCAGCTTCATCCAGGTCTGGTTCTTCAGATTCTTTCCTGGGGCACATGGTGCCAGCAAGGAGGTTCTTCAAGTTTTCATTCAGTGTTTCAAGTGTGCGAAGTTCAACAGATTTCTTTCTGGAGTCAGCAGTGATGCCCTCTAGATTCTTCAGTTTGCAATATCCTGCTCTTCAGGTTCCTTCCCAGGCTACATGGTGATGGCCTGGAGACTCTACATGTGGAACACAAATCTTGTGTTGTTTTCACTCCTGTTATTTGTCAACACACAGTGGTTAAAATCCTTTGCTCTTTGCATAGTTTCAGTTCTTCAAGATGGCTGGAGAAAAGAACTTGCCCGTATGGTCCTCTGCTTGGTCTGTTCCTCAACCAAAACATCTATGTAATAGTAAATGGAGTCCACTCTGAAGAAAGGGGGGTTACTAGTGGGGTACTGCAGGGTTCAGTATAAGGACCAGTCCTCTTCAATGTCTTTATAAGCGACATTGCAGAGGGACTGGAAGGAAAAGTATGTCTTTTGCAGATGACACAAAAATCTGCAACAGAGTTGATGCACAAGGTGGGGTGGAAAGGATGAGAAGGACTTGGCAAGGTTAGAGGAATGGTCAAATGTATGGCAGCTTAGATTCAATGCTAAGAAGTGTAAGGTAATGCACCTGGGAAACAAAAACCCAGGGGAAGAGTACACAATGGGGGGTGAGATACTAACAACAGCAAAAATGGAAAGGGACCTGGCGGTAGTCATATCAGATGACCTAAAGGTGGGCAAGCAATGTGAGAGGGCAGCAAGGAGGGCTGGGGGGATACTGGGATGCATAGGGAGAGGCATCACCAGTAGAAAGCAGGAAGTTATTAACCCTCTGTACAGACAGCTGGTGAGACCCCATCTGGAGTACTGCGTGCAGTTCTGGAGACCCAATCTCCGCAAAGACAGACAGGATGGAAGCTGTCCAGAGGAGGGCAACTAAAATGGTGCAGGGTTTGCACTGGAAGACATATGAAGAGAGACTTAATGAGCTTAATATGTATAGCCTCGAGGAAAGGAGGGGAGACATGATAGAAACTTTCACGTACCTCAAGAGAATCAACAAAGTCCAAGAGGGTAGAATCTTTCAAAAAAAGAGGTGTGCAAGAACAAGGGGGCACAATTTGAAGATGGGGGGGCGGTTCAGAGGTAATTTAAGGAAGTATTTTTTCAAAGACAGGGTTGTGGATGCATGGAACGGCCTTCCGGAGGAGGCTGTGGAGTCAAAAACAGTGGTGGAATTCAAGCATGCATGGGACAGTCATAAGGCAATTCTAGGGGGTGGGGGTAGGAAGAAGTAGGTTGCTGGTTAACTAGGATCTGCAGCTTATCCATTAGGTAGGGAAATGGGCAGACTGGGTGGGCCAAGCGGTCCTTATCTGCCGTCAAATTCTATGTTTCTATGTTATGTTTCTATGCTGCCTAACGCATCCACATGAACTCTGATGTGACACTGTCGTATGCTGAACTAAATTTTAAGTTACGAGTTTTGGGTATTTTTAGAGTGATTTAAGAATGTTACAGTAATACTTCTAGAGTATTTAAGAGTTTACAGTGATTTTAACATAGAGGCCCAGATATTCAAAACAGCTGAACCATGCGCAATAGGGTTGCGCCTGCGCCAGTCCGAAATGCGCCATTCTGCGATATTCAGCAGGAGGCAGTTGCGCCCCCCCAAATTATGCTGAGCAACAGCGCAATGCTAATGAAGGCATGTGCAACCGAAGTGGGAGGAACCATGCATAAACTGCACAGCCTGATATTCAGCCAGGCCGTGCAGAGTTATGTAGACGCAACCCCCTACCTGAGCCTGCACAACTTTAAGCCCCCCAAAAAAAGGATCAAGTTGAGGGCCACCCACAGGTGAGCTGCCGCACTGCAGGGCGCAACACAGCAGCTGCCACCTGTGGGTGGCCCTCCACCTGTTCCCGGTGCCCCCCATGCCCCGATTATGGGCATAATGTAATTCTGCCCCCAGCAGCCTGATCGCGGGCATAACGTAAATCATCCCCCACCCCGACTAGCCCGATCATGAGCATACTGTACATCCCCACCTCCGGCTAGCCCGATCGTGGGCATAATATGAAAGGGTCCCCACCCCCGACTAGCCCGATCGTGGGCGGCATCCTCACCTCCCCATGTCCAGAATCCCTGGTGATCTAGTGGCCCACCCCTCCCACCCACGGCGCCCACCACCCCGCCCCGTCACGGCGGGCGGCAGCATCCCACCTGCCTGCCCGCCGCCCGCCGACTGACAGCTGGTAGGGCTGCACGCTACTGGTTCACAGCATGAGCCAATAGGGTGTGTGCTCATGGTCAGAGCAGTGCAGTCCATATGTGAATGAATTCATGCCCATATCTGATCGTTTGTAGGGATGGTACGCCCATTGGCTCATGCTCTGAACCAATGGGCGCAGCTTCATCGAAGTTAGTCAGTCAGCGGGCGGCAGGTGTGGGTGCTGCCGCCGCCGCTGACGGGGAGCGGGTGGTGGAGCTCCGTGGGTGGGAGGGGTGGGGCCACTAGATCACCAGGGAATCTGGACATGGGGGTGAGGATGCCGCGATCGGGCTAGTCAGGGGTGGGGGACCTTTCATATTATGCCCGCGATCGGGCTAGTCGGGGGAGGATATGTACAGTTTGCCCGCGATCGGGCTAGTCGGGGGTGGAGGATGTGGCAGTATGCCCGCCGATCGAGCTAGTCGGGGTGGGGGACGATGGCGTTATGCCCGCGATCGGCTAAGGGGGGACATTAACTGTATGCCCGGGCGGCGGGCCAAGGGGGGACATTAACTCTATGCCGCGATCGGGCTAAGCGGGGACATTAACGGTATGCACGCGATCGGGCTGCAGGGCGCCGGTCCCGATGGCTGCTGCCTGGCAGGGCGCCAGGTGCAAGTCATCGGGGATTGGCACACCCGCATGCTAATGGCATGCAAATGGGGCTGTAATTAGATGCAAATGGCCCCCCATGCGCCTTGCATAAATTATGGCCCCATTTGCATGTCACCTTTTGAATATTGCAGGTTTGTGCATGGCGCAATAGAATTTGCACCACTGCATCTGAATGCTCCACTCTGACCACTTGCGGTGGCGCAAGTTCCACTGCGCCATGCACACTGGCTGTGGCCAGGGGGCGATAGTCAAAGAAGTTGTTCAATAGCGCAACTCTATTGAATATCGCCCTGGCCACACCCCTGCACAACTTTTTTGAGCAGCGCAAGGGCTTGCGCCACAGAATGGCGCAGTTTGAATATCTGGCCCAGAGTGCTTAGTGATTCATAAGTGTAAAACTGCTGCTCCAGAATTCATTGTTCTTCACAGCTCTCTCCCCTCTTCTGATCTCTGTGGTACTGCTGCTCAATAAATTGGCCCTTCTGCATGAGTTGTGTTTCCTGCCTGCCTCTATATTTTGGTTAAAATTCTGTCATGTATCCAAACAGTCAAAGAACCACCTTACCCACGAACCTCTTGTCAACATGATTCAATGAACCAACTGATGCAGCAGACTTCACCTGGCTTAGCTGGCAGGATACCTTAATTAAAGACCTGTTGGTTGGTTCAGTACTTCAGCTGCACACTTCAACCTGCACTCACTAAAATGCTAAAAGGAAAAAGCAGACTGGCTCGCAACAATAGTGCAAGCCTGGTGACCCCCCACAAAAGTTGCTGGCATTGTGAGCAAAAATGCTACAACAGTGCTAACAGGCCAACACAAAAATCGTATAACATGGACACTCAGTCACCAAGTAGTGGAGAGTCATCTCCTACTCCAGCTGTCTCATTATCTAATGGACCCAAAGACTGCTGGCCCTAAAGATTGTTCTACCTTCCATGCCAGCCTAAATGACTGAATTCAGGAATCTGCATTCTTATGGCTGCATAGCAGAGCTAGGCAGGGCAGACACATTGCTATTTTGTAGAAGTAGGAAAGGGAGCACTGCAGTGTCCAGAATGTTTCTAAATGCACCAAGTGAAAAGGGGCATTTGGTAGCACGTGACTATGAACACGCCACAACTGTGGACAGGATATGTTCTTCTCCAGAGTGGAATATCTCTCTGTGTCCTCTCCATTCAGCTGAGAAAAAGTGCCTGCAGAATAAACTGTTTTTTTTTTTTTACATATACTTCTGTTAACTCCTTCAGTCCCATGCTGCACATCCCCTTCCTATGGCTAGATACCCACTGTGAGAATAAGACAGGCACTAAAAATTTATTTTACAGATTACAGCCACTGGACTGCAGGAGCCGACTGAAATCTGATTTGTTTTGGATGTCGACCACTATACAGAGAAGGACAGTTGTAACAGCTGTAACAAGCATATTTATTGCTGCTGCACCAGGTCTTGCTTGTACGCATTTTTATTACTATAGTATTTCTGATATGGGGGGACATAACCGAAGGAAGAGATCCAGAGGGAAACCAGTTTAATACAGACAGACAGACAAGGACTCAAAACAAATGAAATTCTACATGATGTGTGACCTGTATGCCCCAGAATATACCAGAATGCTGACAATTTTGAAAGGAGCCCACAATTAGCCAATGATATCAATAAATTACTGAAGAGTCCCAGAAGTGAACCCAGTGGCATCTGTTAAATACACAAACGTATGAAGAAGCCAGCAGAAAAAGGTCATCTGATTTATCTAGTCTGCTCATATTGCAGGATCTACAGCTTGAACTAATGTCCCTGCCCCCTCCCCACTCCTCCCATCTGCCCTACCCATGACCCTTACCTTCCCCATGCCTATCCCAGCCTCTCTTGATGCTGCCCACTGTCTTCAACGAGATTACCTCTTCCAGCAGCACGTTCCAAGTGTCCACCACCCTCTCTGTGAAGAAGTGCTTCCTGACCTCCCTCCTAAACCTCCCACCCTCCAGCGTAAGATGGTGCTCCCTCATGTTATGGCTGCCACTTAGCTTAAAGAGGCCCTCCTTATTCACCTTATTTATCTCTTTCAAGTACATGAATGTCCCAATCATGCCCTCTCTCTCTCTCTCGCGCTCTCCTGTCCTCCAGGGAGTACACGTTCCATGCCCGCAACCTCTCCTCATATGCCTTACCCTGCTGACCACTATCATCTTTGTAGCCCTCCTTTGTACCTTCTCCAGCAGGTTAATGTCCTTTTTGATGTGTGGGCACCAGTACTGAACTCCATACTCTAGTCTTGGCTCCAATATGCATAACTTTGCATTTCTTGGCACTGAAGGCAAGCTGCTAGATCCTGAACAGACGTCCCCAGCTTTTCCAGATAATCATGTAGGTCCTGTATCCCTTCACTTGTGTCCACTTCACCGCAGAGCTCTTGGCACAAGTTTACCTGACCAGTATTTATAAAAATGAATATCAGGTGAGAGAAAAAGGCAGCATCAACAAGGACCCTAAAGAGGTAAAAAATAATTACTTCAATGTGAACAGAAAAAAGGCATAGCAGGGAGATAAAGGAGGGTACACACATAACAAATGGACATTTATATTAAAAAAGGATAATGCAACATTTATGTTCCCATAAAAAAGGGAAGGGAAACAGAGCCGAATCCACCAAGTCATTAAGACACTGTATAAATCTAGAGGTTAGAGCACCAAGTTGTGAATCTGGAGACTTAGCAAACCTGGGTTTAAATCTCACAACCTCCATTTGCATACAATATGAGCTTGAGCAATGCATGTAACCTCCTTTTGTATAAAAGTCTCTCTTTTTTGTTTTTCTGCCTCCTGTATCTTTAAAACCAGATCTGTATCCAACTACTCTGTTATGACACTATTGGGGATCTTACCAATTACATTATTGGCTGCAGTCAGTCTCTGGCTCCTGATATGCCAGTCACAATATTGCTAGTTGGCTCCTAACCCTTGTAAAATATCATTTTGCAGCCATATTGGCTCTGACCAGAGTTTGTTCCCAGGGCCGTGAGTCTCAGTGCAGAACTAGATTAGACCTATGTCATCCAAGTGAGTTGATACATGAGCCTTTATCTGCCAGATGTCGTTGCTCTTCCTCTCTGCGCCTCCCCGCTATGCCTGCAATCAGGCTGACCACCTACACTGAGTGCAATCTTTTCATATACAGTCCTTGCTCGTGGATTCATCTTCCCATGAAATCAGGTCATTCATTGAGACTGGTATGTTTAAGAGTATCATAAAATTGACAAAACATTTATTTAGACTTGCATCCATAGCTGCTTGCTTCTATCACCATCTTAGTATTCTCTAACCTTATTTTTACTGAATTTGTCTAGTCTTGTTTTAAAGGTTTCTAATGTTGGATTTTCTACCACCTCAACTGGGAGGGAATTCCAATGAGGGACCACTGGTTGAGTAAACCAGTATTTTCTTTTATGCAAGTTCCATTTCTGTTGATTTAGCTGTTTGTTGTGCATTCTAGTATAATAGGATTTTTGTTTGAGTTCTGGGTCCAGTTCTATTCTTAGTCTGTGGTCTTGGAAGGATCTACCGTATATACCAAAATCATGTCGCCCCTCCATCTCCTATATGCAAGTGAGTACAGGTTTAGTTCATTTAATCGATCCTCGTAGGGTCTACTCCTCACCCCCATTACTGATTTTGTTGCCCTTCTCTGCACCCGCTCCACTCTGTCCACCTCCCTCCTCAGATGAGGTGCCCAAACCTGAGAACAATATTCCAACCGAGTTCTCACCAGTGACCCATACAAGGGAATCAAAACCTCCCTACTATTGCTTGAACTATGTCAACCGAGTACTTTATTTGCATTCTTTAGAGCCTGATCGCATTGAGAACTAAAAGTAAGGTCATTTCTGATAATAACTCCCAAATCCTTTTCTTTCACAACTTGTTTCAGATGTCTATTGTTGATGTTGTATTTTAGCTCCAAGTTTTTTTCTACCCATGTGTAAAACTATACCTTTGTTTTTCATTTAGTTTTAGCTTATGTTTGATTGTCCAGTCCTCAATGTAACTGAGGGTACTCTGAAGCTTGGTTTGATCCTGTTTTGAGTTGGCCACTGCCCAACTCTACAATCATATCAAAAGGAGGGGGGTGGGTCCAGAGGAAATGAACAGTCCTTAATAAGACTCCAAGCTGCCTCTCCCAATGTGACGTAAATGTGAACCAGTCTCTGACTCAGAGCAAGGGGTGGGGGGCACTCAACAAATAACACTGCAGACAGATGTATCCAAATCCAAATATATTCTTTTGTTTTTAAAGCGACCAACACCTCAACGTTTCACCTACGAAGGTAGGCTTTCTCAAGAGATGCCTTCTTATTACATTTAATTATTAAAATCTCCTCCACTCAACTTCTCATTTCTTTGTTTAAATAATCCTGTATAAAACAGATGTAGGAACATCTAATATCTGTCACAACTCCATGCTTTCTTGTTCATTTTTTACTTCATTCCGAAAGATTTCATTATTAGTCCCCTTAGGTTCCCTGATATTTTCGGCACAAACTTTTTCCTGCGTCAGACACTAGCTCTCTTTTCTTCATGTGTGAAATCTTTTGTAATGAAGTCAAAAATGAACAAGGAAGCATGAAGTCATGACAGATACTAGATGTTCCTACATCTGTTTTATACAGGATTATTTAAACAAAGAAATGAGAAGTTGAGTGGAGGAGATTTTAATAATTAAAAGTAATAAGAAGGCATCTCTTGAGAAGGCCTACCTTCGTAGGTGAAACGCTGAGGTGATGGACGTTTTGAAAATAAAAGAATATATTTGGATTTAGATACATCTGTCTGCAGTGTTATTTGTTGAGCGCCCCTCACCCCTTGCTCTAAGTCAGAGACTGGATCCCACTCTATAGTCATCAGCAAACTTAGTCAACCAGATGGTCTCAGAATTACATTATAAGGAAGAAATACATAAATTAAACAAACAGTGTCCCAACACTTACTCCTGAGGGGCTCCACTTGTCACAGAAAGCCAGTCAGATAGTTCCCCATTTATTACTACTCTCTGTCTCCTCCCCTGTAACCAATCTGCTATCTAGTTCCAATCGGAAGAGTGGCAACTGGGGTTAATGCAAAGAAGTGCAAGATCATGCACAGAGGGAAGAGAAACCCTGAAGCCACCTATAGGCTGGGAGGGGAGTTGCTGGCAACCACAAGGGAAGAGAGAGACTTGGGCATCATCATCACCAATGACCTGAAATCATCCAAGCAGACCACTAAAGCAGTAGGTAAGGCTAGGGGGATATTAGGGTGTATTAGTAGGGGTATCACAAGTCAGACAAGAGCGGTAATAATCCCTCTTTGCAAGACACTGGTTAGGCCCCATCTGGAGTACTGTCTGCAGTACTGGAGGCCACACCTTCACAAGGACATTAACCAAACTGAGGCAGTCCAGAGAAGGTCAACTGAAATGGTGCAGGAACTGCATCATAAAACATATGAGGACAGATTAATGGAGCTCAATATGTATACCCTAGAGCAAATGAGGGAGAGAGGTGATATGATCAAAACATTCTAACACCTTAAGGGAATTAACAAGGTGAAAGAGTCCAACATGTTTCAATATAAGAAAAATAGCAGGACAAGAGGACACAGCATGAGATTAGAGGGAGGCCATTTAAGGGGTAATGTGAGGAAGTGGTGGATATGAATACAGTGAAGGGCTTCAAACAGGCATGGGATAGGCATAAGGGAGCAATACAGATGAGTATGAATAGATAGGCCATTGACAGAGCAAAGGCCGATGGCACATTTATAAGGTAGAAAAAGAAATGGGCAGACTGGATGGGCCTTGCGGTCCTTATCTGCCGTCAACTTCTACGTTTCTATGCTTCAGCTGACAATTTTTGTGTTAATCTGCAGGGAGTAGAGGGATTCGATTAGTTCATGATTTGGAACCTTATCAAACACCTTTGAGAAGCCCAATTGTGCCACATCCACTGAATTCCCGAAGTCTAGAGCCTTGCTCACCCTCTCATAGAAATGTGGAAGTTTTTTTCTGACAAGATCTTACCTTTGTCAACCCATGTTGGTTAGGATCGAACAGTTTGTTTTTAAACAGATGAACAAGGATGTGATCATTTATGATTCCTTCCAAAACTTTACCCACTGCTGTAGTCAGACTCACAGGTCTACAGTTCTCAGGGGAATCCTTACTCCCCTTTTTAAAAATTGGCACATGTGCCTCTCTCTCCACTTCTTAATCACTTCCCCTGTGTCTAATGATTTTTGAAAGATAAAGGCTACTGGCTGGGCTATCTCCGTTGCAATTTCTGTGATAAGTCTTGGATGTAAGTCGTCAGGTCCAGGTGATTTGTTTATTTTTATCTTTCTTACTCTATCCATAACATCCTTCATCTAAATAGTAATCTGATTTTCATCTGACGTATTATATATTATATTTGTTGATTGTTCATCCTTGGGGTTAAATACTGTACTAAAACATTTGTTTTGGATGTTAGCCATTTCTTTTTCTTTTAATATTTCCCCTTTTCATCCTTGAAAGGACCTATAGTTTGTTTCCTTTTTTATGGTTTATGTAAGAATAAAAGTTCTTATAATTATCTCTGCTGCTAGTAGCCAGCTTATTCTCAAAGGCTGCTTGGGCAGTTTGTATTAATTTCTTGACTCGCTTTATCTGTTCCTTATATTTGGAAAGGTAGTTTTTATCCAATTTAGATAGTTTGTACATTTTCTTCTTTAGGTTGATTTGTTTTTTATTTTATGTGTGAGCCATTTGGGGGTATTCCCCTTTTTGAATACTCTGCTATGTAATGTATATATGTGTCAGATATTGTCTTTATTTTAGCTATAAATGTATCCCACATCCCATCTATGGTCAGTTCAGAAAAAGCTGCTTGCCAATCCCATGTTTGCAGAGCCTCTCTTATTTTATCAAATTTCACATTTTTTAAATTAGGAATTTTTGTTTTGCTATCCTGTTGCAGAGGCAGATCTTTTAACTTAAAGAAAACAGTCTGATGGTCACTATTTGCTACTGGCAGGCCTACCTCTGTGTCCGTAATATTAGCTCCCATATTTGTTAATACTACATCTAGTGACCGTCTCCCCTTGTGTTATCCCTATCTGTTCCAGACCTAATTAGTTAAATTTTTCTAGATAATCTCTTTCTACACTACATTTTGTGGTTTGATTTACCCAATCAGTCCCTGGTAGGTTGCGGTCTCCTGCCAAGATAATATTTTCTGCTGGATTTAAAAGATTCAGATAATTTAGAATTTCTTGATCCTTCTCTCTGGTAGTTGAGGGGGATGGTATAACACTCTCAGCATTATTTTGGGGGCATTTGGGGGAATGATCTTTATGGACAGGTGTTGTATATTTAGACTACTGTCATGAACTTCCATACTTTTTCTTGACTCATGAACATAAATGGCCACCCCATGTTTTGATATCACATTGCTTATCATGTTTACTGATTGTTTTATTGTGGTATAAACTTCTATATTTTATCTAAGATAGTACTTTGAGTTCTTTCATCTATTGTAGATTGTGGGAGCATCCCCGACGAATCACAGCTCTCCTTTTCAGCTGCATGTAAGGTACTCTTTATTATCCTAAGAGTACCTCATGTGTTGAGCCTCTGTAACTGGTTTCTTGTTACCACTTGTGCTGTTAACTGTATTGAAATTTAAAAAAAATTTAAAAATAAGTTTTTATTTAATACAGTTAGCTATCTACTATAATTTTATGAGTCCGCTCGAAGGGCCTCTTATGATTAGAACAGTGTCATTTCTTGCATCCTTAGGACCACAGAACTGCTCATCTTCGGTTCACAGTACTTTGGTCCTAAGAACACGCAAGGCAAAACTCTTACATCCACAAAAGGCCCTCCAAACGGACCCATAAACTTATAGTGCAGCACATTAAGCTTTGTGTAAGGCATTATATAAATTAAAGAAATACTCATACCTTGCTTACCCCACATTATAGTTACAGTACCCTGTATGCAATCAAGCAGATGTACTTGGAAGGCCCAATTCAAAAAGTGCAAATCTGGGGCTACTGTCCACTACTCTCGTCCTACAAGTATTTAGGAGGACACCCTCATAAAATGATTTAGGAAACACCCTTGCTCCTAACATTGGACATCACTGTTCTGAACCTACAAGTATTAAGGAAGGCACTCTTGGATGACTCAATTAAGGAATCATCATATCCCTATGATCATGCATCACTGATCTGACCATGCACATATTCAGAAGAGGACCCTCAAATTCAGCAGTCAGATTTTTCCTAAGACTAGGCATCACTGCTCTGCCCACAGACCCAGCTGAGTTTGTATTAAAATGTACACCCTTAGAAGACCTGGTTTACAGGTTATACCCCTCACCCACAAACCTTATAAAAGTGGCCCACAGCAAATGAGGGCCTAGCTGAGGGATGGTACTTACCCATTTGCAGACTGCACATAACCACCTCTTGCTCGATAGTATTTGCAAACCAGGAGGACAGTTCTATACCTCAGACTCTCTACCAGATCTGGACTGGGCGGATTTCCATTTCCTTTCCATTTGCTGAGGGGCACTCCCTTGATCTTATTAAACAAGACTTTACCCTTCTCACACCAGCTGTCGAAGAAGGTGCAGAACTCCTCCCATGAAGAGAATGACATGTCAGAGAGATCATTTTCCATCACTGTGCATTGCTGTGGATAAACAGAACCAAAAGATTTTTTTCCTCAAATACTGCCCCATGCCCCTGCCTCCTGTGACGCAGACAGCCAGTTCTGAGTGCTGTGTCATTTCTTTTTAATATAAAATGTATTACTGAATGTCTCCTGCTGAAAATCAAATGCTCTAGGAGTGACCTCACTCATCCCCCAGATTTCAGCTGAGAGATGGAAGCCATGAGGAAATGCTCACAGCATGTGAGTTCACACACACTCAGTTTTTAGAGAATATGTTACATGGAAGACTTTAATCAAGGATCCTGTTTCTCTGAGTTAATTACAGGCTTGTTTAAGTTAATTTTGTTAAGAAAGCAATCATAAAGAAGGTTTATGACGTTGGAGAGGATCCTAGGTTGTTAAACAGGGGTGCAAGGTTGTAAATGTCCCTGTGAAGCCTGTGTGAGGGAGGATACAGCATGCGATCAAACAAAGTGTCATTTGAGGGACATGAATTATGCTGAAGTTGCAGAATGTAATACTTTTGTATAAGATATATATTTCATATATCCTGACAGGGAGGAGCTAGGTGACTGCCTGAAAAGAGGTGGGGTAAAAGCCAGCATTTAATTTAGTCTGTTTTACTTCACAGAGACACATTTCTACCTAGACTCTGACAAGGACACATCTTTGGAGCACTTTAAGCAAGTATTTACAGACTAAGTACTGTAGTAGGAATTGCACTGTTTTAAACCTTGTTCTTTTAAAAGGTTTGTGTGTCTTGTGATATAATAGTTTTGTATTGTTGTGTTTTACATATTCTTATCTATTATAGTAAAATTCTTTTTAGAACTTACTTGGTCTGTCTTTGACTTCTTTTTATTTGTAAAAAAGCACATGGTAATAGCAGACTATAGACATAAGCTTGAATGGAGATACCGAACTGGAAAGAGAAGTGTTTTAATCTGAGGTCATTATTAAAGTTTTAAAGGGTTCATCTCTGTACTCCTGCTTAGGTGCCCATAGGCAAAGATATCTGGCCCCCCAAAGACAGATATATCTGAGCCTGTGCATTGGGTATGCTAACAAGATGTTAACAGTTTGAATCCTTCCAGAACTTGAGACCAAAGGCTGACCCGAACTCACAAAAACAGACAAGAGGGTTACCTTGTCTGTGACACTGTTCACAAGACTGTGCTCAGAGGTTGGTACTTTGGGAGTAGAGGGCCTGACCTGCTGAGTGGGTTTGTGACACCTCCCTCATCCCCTTTCTCTGACTACCAGTTTTTTAAGTCAGTTTTCCAATTAAGAGAGGCTGTTTTTAGTGATGCCACTAACAATCTCTCCCAAGATTCGACACGTGACCTCTATTTTGCATTCTACTTTCATCAGTCCAGGATCTGGGTGTCTGAGTCCTTTCTTAAACCAGAGTCTTATCCTGCACTTCTTGAACAAGCAGCCACCAGCACAGTTCCCAGGGAGCCCAACATGCTCCCATGGTGAGCCCTAGTAGTGTGCTGGGGACTAGTGAAAAATTAGAAAAACCTGACCCCCCCAAAAAAAAGCTCCAAACATAATTCCAATTAATATTCAATAGGAATACAAGTTGTTTAGTTTGCTATCGAAATATTACACCTACATGTCCCTTTACATTCTGCAGTACAGGTTGTGGGTTGGAGCTGGCCTGACAACACAGTGGTAGAATTACTGCTTGTAGCACTGGTGACCACGGTTCTGGAATGAGCTCAGGATGCTGGAGGCTGGTCGGGGGTGGAGAACTGAGCATCCTAATGGATGCTCTTCTTTTCCAGAGAGGGGAACAGCATTCTCCGCTGTAGTAACACCACCTGGTGACCTCAGGTGCCACTGTAATAGCGTGATTTGTAATATGTATTGTTGCATTGTTTTTATAGTAACTGCTATGTTTACACACAAGACTGCCTTGTGAACAGGGATACTTATTCCATAATGACATGAACCCTGTATTAACAGAATGGTTTTACCTATCTATTGTAGATGAAGGAGTTTGAGGGAAGGAGGATACGTCCTGGCTCCGAAGCACAGTCACTGAAGTGTGTACGCATAGGCACCATGAAAGCCTTGCTGGCTGCATTCTTGGGGCTTGGAAAAGAAAACTTGAAATAACCCTCCCTCCCCCCAATGCAGCAGCAGGACCCCGGCACACCCGGGACCCACCTATCTAACTTGCCACAGTCCTCCACACTTTTCAGATTGGACAACAGCACTTTCCATGTCAGCCCCCCCCAATGGAATCCACCACAGGAGAGGAAATGCCCTGTGGACCTCATAAAGCCAGGTAAGTGGCACAGATGAAGCAGGATAGAGCTGGGTGGACACCAGGCAGAGGTGGGCAGCAACAGTTGACCAGGGGATAAACAGAATTAAAAAAAAAAAAAAAAAGAGACGGATATGCAGGGAGCTGCTGGGATGCATGAATAGTGCTGCACTGATGTGAACACTGTGACCTACAGTACGTAGAGAATGATGACAATCAACTGGGAAAAGAAGGGGGCAGAGAAAGATAAACATGGCACTACATCAGCTCCGAAGAATGTGAACTGTCATAAATGTAAATTAAACTGGAATTTGTTGGAAATGTTTTTACTTAAAAAAAATTAAAAAAAAAAGACTGACTCAGAATATTTGTCCTACCGCCGAAGGCTTCAAAAGGTTTCTCAGCTTTCTATAGCAAAAAGAGTAAGATTTAATTTCCTAAAGGGCAGCTGGCTGAGGGCTGAGATGTGGACGCCTTACCTCGTGTCACACCAGTGACCCAGGTTCGAGAACGAGCCCGGGTCGGAGAGCCGTCATGGGGAGGAGTGAAGAGGGGGAGAAAGTAGGACTGAGCAGGCAAAAAGCAGGACTCTTCTCCAGGGGAGGACCCTGTCAACCTCAGTAGCTCCACTGTCCCTGAATGGAGGTCCACAGGCAGTGCAGGCGAGCGGGCGGCAAGCAGTGGGAGGATATCCCAATATCACGGCGCGTGCATGGCTGGGACAGGTTCGGGCAAAACCGGGGGGAGGGGGGGAATAAAAAAATTGGGGCATAAAATACTATATGAAAAAAAAAAGGGTAGCTCGGAGTCTGAAACTCGGAAAGGTCTTTCAGGGACCTCAATGACAACCTAAACCAGAGATTTGGAATCCGTGAGGGTACTGCTGGCCTACAAAATCAGCAGAATGTTACAGAGTTTGAGAAGCACTGGTCTTGAGGCAATGTGCCACTGCTAGTTCTGAGCACCATATCTATCTAAGATATACAGTGAGACAAAAACTGACATAACACACCGACAGTTACATAGCAGTACTGCGGGGGGCACTGAACAAAAGCAACTGAGGCTTCAAACACACAAACAAACACCTCAGGGCTCTCGTGGACTCGAGACCCCGCATCCTTGACATGCCAGCAGCCAGGCAGGATGCACACTGATCACTGGCCAACTTCTCAGGATACACAAGCCATGGCCGGGTGCCCACCCACAATGTAGAAGCACATGACAAAGGGCCCCTAAAGAAACACTGCTGCATTTTCAGAATGAGTTCCGGGGCCGCCAGTTCATTATTTTGGGAATCAAATATGCAAAAATAAAGTACTAAGTGCTGAAAGGATCACCAAGAGGCAAAAGCTACCAAACTGCCTTGCACCAAAGTAAGCAAAGCTGAACAGAAACATCAACATAAGAAACGTAACTCATGGGGATCAGGCAGAAGGCTCTCCAACACACAGGGTCAGAGACTTTTCTGAAGAAGACTCCCTAAAACTGAAAATGTTCTACCAAAAAGACAGAATACTACTACTCATAAAATGCCTTGGAAAAATCCTGTACTGTGATTTGTTGAATGCAATCTCATGACTGTTGTTTAGACCATAACAACCCACACTTCAGCACTTTTTTCGGTTTAATTTCCTAATATATTCATCTTATCAGCACAAAACACACTCCAGGATTAGTGGTGTAGTTCTGTAATTTGTAATCCCACAAGTCACTGGTGTTTGAAGACATGAAGCATACAACCATCTGGAGGTGTGGATTCTTATTACACAACAAACCAAATCTTGTTCTGCTGTACTGCTCACAAACAGTATCCACGTCTAGCAACATGCAAAGTTTTTTTGTACACCAGGAAAGGAGGGCTAGGCAATTCTGCCTGTTTTCACCCCGTGTGCTGCCATGCAACTGTGCATACACATGGGAACACAGTGCCCACATTAAACTGCCATCCACAGGGACAAGGAGAAAAATAAGGAAATATCTCAGAGTGCACAACATGACATAGCCGCCCCTCGGTTCCTGCCAAACCCACTGACCAGTACCTACCCCATAGCTGCTGCTCCTGAGGGGGAAAATCTCTGCCACCCCCAAAGGAATCAACCACAACTATAGCAGCTGCAAGATGTGTATCCCTTGGTGACCGCATGCTACCAGAGAGGATGAAAACAGGGTGGGGGGACTGTGAGCAGCAGGGCACAGAACTGGAGATGGGGGGAGAAAAATAATGTATGAAAATAAATCAATACTATAGTAACAGTAAGACTATAAACTATGCCTGGCTTTTAGGGAGAGACACGTAAGAGATAGGCTCCTGTGATACTACTGGCCAGGACACTGGATCTGCTCAGTTTGTCTACAAGATTTTCAGTCTGTGGGAAATTTAATAGATAGAAAGCAGACAAAGAGAATGAAAACAAGAAAAGAGTCAGTCTACATTGGAAGGAAAGGTTTTCAAAATGGATTGAGAAAGCTGAAAAAGTGGAGCTGCGTTGAAGATGTTGACAGATACAGTCTCCAGATCCAGAAGCTAAGGCTAAGAGATGGCAGTCTCCAGATCCAGAAGCTAAGGCTAAGAGATGGCAGTCTCCAGATCCAGAAGCTGAGGCTGAGAGATGGGAGTCTCCAGATCCAGAAGCTAAGGTTAAGAGATGGCAGTCTCCAGATCCAGAAGCTAAGGCTAAGAGATGGGAGTCCTCAGATCCAGAAGCTGAGGCTGAGAGATGGGAGTCTCCAGATCCAGAAGCTAAGGCTAAGAGATGGGAGTCTCCAGATCCAGAAGCTAAGGCTGAGAGATGGGCGTCTCCAGATCCAGAAGCTGAGGCCAAGAGATGGGAGTCTCCAGATCCAGAAGCTAAGGCTAAGAGATGGGAGTCTCCAGATCCAGAAGCTGAGGCTGAGAGATGGGAGTCTCCAGATCCAGAAGCTGAGGCTGAGAGATGGGAGTCTCCAGATCCAGAAGCTAACACTAAGAGATGGGAGTCTCCAGATCCAGAAGCTAAGGCTGAGAGATGGAGAGAGAAAGATTTATGAGAATAACAGCAGCCACCATGGTAGACAGATGAAAAGGATGTTGTAAACTGTATTAGACAGCCTATCACACTGCAGCCCAAGGCCTTTCTGGAAGTAGTGGCAGTTCATCCACGAAGCCTGCTTTCAGAGAGATGCACTTTAACAGCACAAGTTTAGTACCTGCAGTGCGGCCTGTCCGCAGACTAACCAAACATCCCACCATATGCACATAAACAGTTAAGCCAAACAAGTAAAGAACTGTACATCTTACTATTTTTTTTTACGTGAAGGTGCACTACAGCCCCAACAGAAGACAAATACACCTAATAGAAAGTGCGACCCATGGCACCAGAAAGCCTGACTGCAGTGCAGTCTTAACTGAAGGAGGTGACAGAGTGGAATTACACATGGGCAATGCTTTCAAGGACAGCTTAGTCTCAAAAGGGAACTCAAAAACTGCCGGTCCGCCGGTGCAGTGGCAAGGTGTCTGCTTGCGGTGCTGGCATCCTGGGTTCGGTGACGGATTTGGAAGTCAGAGGGTCCATCACGGTTGTAGAAGGACTGAGCGTCCCGGGGACTGCATTCCTTCTCTGGGGGGAGGGGTTAAAGAGTGTCCGGCGCTTTATGGACCCCTGGCAGAGACTGGGGATACCGCTGCAGCCAGAGCTGTCACCTTAAAAGGAGACGTCCCTGTCCCCAGGGGTCAGCATTCAGGAAAAAGCTGGCCCCTGGGAATGATGCCCTGCTCTGCTGCCGTCTCCACTGCCATCAATGTCCAGTGGCAGTGGGGGGGGGGTCCCACTCCCATGAGCCCGACCAAGGGGGTAAGATGGGGCTTGCCAATAGTGTCCGTCGGGGGGGTGCGCCTGGGTATGGGGGCAGTAGGCAGGGCTGAGCTCCAGTAAGGATCGGGCCGCTCCAAAAAGAAATCAAAGGAAAAAAAGGAGCACAAAAACATATTTTCTTTTGCCATCAGGAGACCACCTACACAGAAACTGGAAGCATGAAGTCACTTGAGTATTCTGAGCTAAAAGAAAATGTGACTGAGATGACCCCAGTAATTCCTACCTGACAGGAGCTGGACTCTGAATGGGTATGATGTTATAGCTTGCGGGGGCTCATACATTATGATAGTTAAGAATTTTTAGGTCTGTGCTTAAATTATTAATTATTTGGATGTGAGAGGTGATTGTGCTTGTCTTAACTCCTTTGAGTTAAAATATAATATTTATACGTCATTAATCGTGGCAACACTGAAAGTGGCCGACCAAGACATTCTCTGGTCAAGGAACTCTAAATATGTTCATTCAGTTATTTTGCAGCATATCTGCTATGTTTTTACTAGATTATTTTTGTTTAATAAAACTAAAATATTTGATTCTACAAGAAATTAACTTACGTAAAGAGCAAATAAAAGTGCACATTTGTAGCACAGAATTAAAAACAACAAAAAAGGTCTGAAGCTTGTACTACCCTGGTCAGGACGAGTTTTCAATAAATAAGCATCCATGGTAACAAGTTATTAGGTTGCTGGAGCTCAAACAAGTTTTCTAACTGGGCACAGCTTCAACAGGACAGAAACAGTGCAAGGCGATTTTTACAGAGCAAGGGCAATGGTTACAATTAAAGGGACTGGATAAGTAATTCCATAGACATCTTCACGTGATTACAGAATTTTAAATGCTAGTGAACTGGCTGATACGAATATTTACTTGTAAAAGTAGTTAACTACAGTATTACTTTTTGTATCAGAAGTACTTTTTCTTTTTGTTTTGACTAATTACAATATTTTCTGTCTGACAGTACTAGGTATGTGATCAGCACTCTGCCAGGAGGCTGACATATCTAGTTATATATAATTTAGATGACAGTCAGACTTTGAAGATTAATTAGTTAGTTAGTTAGAAAATTGGTGACCAGGAGAGGCTCAATGAGTCACAGCTCATTTCCAGGTGTGACCCAGGGGAAGAGGAGAATACAATTAAAAAGAAATACAAACCAGGCTGATAAAATTACTAGAACAATAACAAAAAGTACAAAACTTGAGTACAGTACAGTACAGATAGTAATGCCAGAATACTGCAACTGGGTGATATATAAATAGTATACAAAATCAAAAGCAATGGTGCAAATACGGTACATTTGAAAAGTGCAGGGAACCAGATAACAGAATGCCGAAACCAGTGCTGAGAGGTGGGGTCAAGTAGGTAAGGAAGGGTTCACAGTGTTGGCAGGAACAAGGGGGTGGAGGGAGAAGTTTTAGCTTGCGTCTCAGGGATGGACTAGAGGGACTGAGACAGATGGAGGTGGGAAGCTGATTCCAGGGAGAGGCTAGACAGTATGAGAAAGCAGACTTTCTAGCTGAGGAGTGAATGTGGGGGAGGAAGAAAGTGTGCAGGCCCTGGAGTGCAAGGAGTAGGGGGGGATAAGTAGAGGAGATGAGATAAATAGGAAGGGTGGGACCCAAACCAGTATTTAGAGATAAGATAAAGCACAGTGGAACGGACGATGTGAGGGGAGTGGGAGGATGGGCAGTGAGAAGTAAAGGAAGCAGGGGTGGGTGCGAGAGGGCGAATTTGTAGAAAAGTGGCAGAAGGTGTCCAGTCTGGCCAGGGAAATGAATGGCGCAGTGCCACAGACCACATCCGTACAGTCGAAGATTAGGAGAACCATTTTGGTGACTAACTCCCGGCAGACCAGTGGAGAGTTGAGGGTCATTCTTTGTTATGGTACAGGGCACCGAGTTTAGGGTAGTGTTTTTCATGGATGGCACTGATATGGGCCAAGAAGTCAAGCCTGCTATCTAACCACACGCCAAGGTATTTGAAGGTTGGGGCAACCTCGAGCAGGAAGCCATCTAGCATGGAGCAAACAAGGAGGTAGGTCTACTGGGCCAAGCTCTGGCTGATACCAAAGGCACATACACAGTTTTTTTCTGCTGACCTGTAGTTGGTTGGTCTGGAACCAGCGCAGGACACTGTGTAAGTCATACTAGTGTGAAATTTCCACAAAGGCAGTTGAGGGACCAAAGGTGTAGAGGACTAAGTCATCTGAATACATGTCAACAAGGAAGTTGACACAGGCTGTGAGGAGGTCACTGAGAAAGATCACGAATAGGAATGGACCCAAGATGGAGCTCTGTGGGACTCCAGCCTGGATAGGGAGTGGTGGGGAAAGGGTGCCTCCTATCTGTACTGACTGCTGATGGCCCATGAGATAAGATAGGAACTAGTCAACAACAGAGGCTGGCAGCAATCTGCTTACCCAGGAGGAGAAAGTGGCACACGAATCAAAGGCTTTGGCCAGATCAATGAAAGTGGCCGCAGTAATGTGTTCCTGATCCATCCCAGATAGGACGGAATCAGTGACCTGAAGTAGGGAGGTGACGGTGGAGTGATCCTTCCTAAAACCAAACTGGAAGGAGGGAAGGAAGTTGGAGGAGTGGAGGAAGTCAACAAGCTGTGAGTAAACCAGCTTCTCCTACAGCTTCGCAAGAGAGAAGGGAGGAAGAAGATGGGGCAGATGTTGCTAGGGATGGAGGGATCACCCCTTTTGTGATGGGGACAACACTGGCAAACTTCCAAAACTGAGGGATAGTACACAGGGTGAAGAAGAGATTTAGAAAGTGAGTGAGGGCAGAGGCGATGGCTGGAGCGGACAGATGGAGCAGTTTAGGGTCCAGGCCATCTGGGCTGGATTTGGAAGGACTGAATGAGGAAAGGATAAGAAGGGTCACCTGGGAGGGACAGGTAGAAAGGGAAACCCAGAGGAGGCTGAGTTGGGGGGGACAACTGGTGAACAGCAGAGCAGCTACAGAGGGAGGGTTAGATACTGGTGAGCCATTTACCAAGAGGACCAGAAGGGAAGAGACAGGGCCGGGGAGGTTAAAAAGGAATGACTCCACCTTCCAGAATTTGGTAGGGAACTTAGGTTATTCTGGAGATTTCAGCCACTGAAGCATTCTAAACGAATATAAATAATTTATCTTCACTTAAGCCATTTATCTTCCCTTAATGAATGGAAGAACTTATGAACATGCCTGATGACATTACAGTGGCCTCTCCTGCACTCAAAATAGAGCAATGAAATCAAACAGAAACAGTGAAATCTCAATAAAAAGAATTTGTTTAAATACTTAATTTAAAATTCATTGTATAAATTGGACACATAATGGTGTGGCTCGAAGCATGCCACTTAACTCTGAGAAGGCAGGTCCTACATAATTCACTCTTGGCTCTGCCACTCGTGACTTATTGTTCTGCCCCTCACTCGTAAAGATAAATGGCATATTTTGAGTCAGGTCACTGCATGTCCTATATCCGGTCCTCTTCATACCTCATCAGTATTCTGACCTCACTGACTGTGACATCACAACTTTTTAGGAAGAACAACTCAACAGCTGCAAGACTGGCCACTAGGCATGTCACAGTGAGTGAGCTCCCACTGCTGATGAAATACGAAGACTAGGTATGTCAGCTACCAGGTAAAGTACTGCTCTTCAAACCACACATAGAAAAATAGAATTTGTCAGCAGATAAGGACCACTTGGCCCACCTAGTCTGCCCATTTTTCCTTGTCTATACTTTCACTGCAGACTCTACCTGATATCTGACTACCTTGCCCCACTTTCCTACCAAGATTACATTGTGCCTATCCCACGAATGTTTGAAGCCCGCCACTCTTCTACCCCGCCAACACCGCTGGAAGACTGTTCCAGGCAATCCAGCACTCTTTCAGTGAAACAGTACTTCCACACATCCCTCCTAAATGTCCCCCTTCCAACTTAACTGCATGCCTCTCTGTTGTTGTGCACCTTCTCCTCCTCTGAAAAATACCCCCCTCCTGTACCTTATTCACCCAGTGAGGTATGTATATATCTCTATAATGTTCATATCGAGATTCCTCAGTCTTTCCTCACAGGGCTTTTGGTGCAGCCCTGCATCATTTTAGTTGCCCTCATCTGGACAGCCTATACCATGTCAATGTCCTTCCTAAGATGTGGTCTCCAGAACAGGACAGAGTAGTCCAGATGGGGACTCACCAACAATGTATACAGCGATAACACCACCTATCTCTTTCTGCTGGTGATACCCCTTCATATGCATCTCTACATCTTGTTGGCCCCATCTACTGCCCTGTCACACTGTCCCACCACCCTCAGGTCATCAGATACGATTACCCCAAGGTCCCTTTCCTGTTTAGGGACAGTCAATACCTCTCCCCCATTTTGTACTCCATCTCTGGGTTTCTGTGCCCCAAGTGTATGATTTTGCACTTTTTCTCGCTGAAACCCAATATGATCAGGGAGAACATTTTCTAATGAGCAGAAGTAAAAGGAAAAATATCTCAGAAATATAAAGTTACTTTTTTACACTTGGTCACATTTTCTGTTCTGCTACTTGTGGTTCTACAAGCTCTTCAAGTGAAGTAGCAGAGAGTTCCAAAGAGAGGAAGCATAGACACTAAAAGTTCTACAGCATGTGGTAGTACCGATTTAGTAATTTTTCACTGAATAAAGAGCACAGGGGGTGGCGATCAGGGAGACAAATCACCAATATAGTTGGAAACGATATTTCACACATCCTTACAGAATGCACAGAGGACATGGAAGGACCACCCAGTGTTTAAAAAGGGAGCCAGCCTAAGGCCAGGAGAAATTAATTGAGCATCTGTGCACATCTCGTGACTCCCAAGATAAAATGAGTGACTCAACGGTAGAGGGTGTCACATTTGGTGAGATACAAGGCAGCTGCTGAAGGAAAGACCACATCAGCATAATCTACATATGGTATAACGGAGCTTAGGATTATCTGTTTTCCAGAGACCAACGGACAGCAATTTTTTGCCAAAGACTGCCCAGTTTATAGGCACTTTGCAATTTTTCCAAGTTGTCACTAAACTTTGCTTTGTAACAGATGGACACACCAAGACATTTAAAATGTGTAACCCTTTCTACTTGAAACTTAGTGTCTTTGAATGTAGGGAGTTAAATAATTGCTTTCAAGATCAGTGGAAATATAACATTTAATTAGTGTTATTTTCATTGCTGAAATGTATTTATAACCAAATATTCTTTATTCAAAAAATACTGATGTGTGACACTAAATTGTGGTTTTGTCACTGCTCTCTCCCTCGAGTTCCCAGAGACACAATACTCCAAGAGAAACCACAATGGGAACAGTATGATGACATTTTAGTCTCAGCACAGGTTTCCTCCTGCTAATAACAAGTGAACTGAACACCTTGACCAATAAAATTTAACCAGGGAACTAAAGATGCTCTACAGTACCACTGTATCATGGCTTAACCATGAGCAAGCTACACAAAAAAGAAATCGAGTACCATTCACTGCTGTGCAAGAAACTTACTCAACTATGCATGTACGCGCAAAACAGGACGGAGTTTAGTGGGGCTACATCCAGCGTCTCTGTTGACAGCAGACTTTTTGCACCTTATGCACGCAAGGGTGTCTTTGCACTTTATGAACGAAATACAAGTTTACTGCACAGCAGTGGGTGGTGTTCGTTTGTTTCTCTGTGCACCATAAAAATGATTTATAAATTTATATGATCTAAGTATTGTGGGACCAAGAACTCAGGAAAGGCGTAACTGTGAAAAAGGCCCATTGTCACAAGCCACTGGTAACACAGAATCTGTCCGCAGAAAATGATCCCTTAGCTTGGCATGTCTGCCCATTCTACCTAATTAACACTGACTGAGAGAGTCCAAGTGGTTCTGTAACTACCCTTGCTTTCTGGTGCGGTCTTTGCTAAGCCCTTGGATCTGTACCAGACAGGTGAACAAGGGCACTCCAAAATAGGACTAAAAGACATGTCAGGGTAACATGCAGTGCTGCTTTAATAACTATGTGCACTTTTTCCTTTAAAGACAATTAACAGAGATCCAACTGTCAAAATATCTATTTTCACTACATTTCCTACTGTCAGAATACATTTACTATAAGCCCTTTGTACTATGACATACTTAATCAACAGCATTTGGATAAAGAGTGAAGAACTGTTTTTATACTTAAAACACAGTTTCTATTGCTAGTACATGCTAGCAAAAAATAGAGTAAACCGTACTTTAAACTTCCAATTAACTTTAAAGTGACCAAACAGATTTGGTTTTAGAAGTACAGTATTAAGCAGCAGTTTATCAGTCAACCAGCTGTCTTTAGATCCTCTTGTGCAAGATTATGCAGGCTATCTAGGCATTTGTTGGAAGAAACAATCACTGTATCAGCAGCAAACAACAGCATTTCAGAATCAGAACAAGCATTTGGGTCGATAAACAGCCACATACCTCAGAGGGCTCAGCCTGCAGGCTGCCAGACACTGGAGGGATCAGAGTTCTTTTTGCCACTGACATTTTCTGCAGCTGAAGAAACTGTCAGAACAACAAAAGACTATCATGAAGAGAGACATATCGGTATGCACACATGTTCAGTAATGCAGCCCCTTATACCTCAGAGGGAAAACAGAAACACGGTAATTTAAGGTCAGAAGGGACACTAGGTCCATTATGTCCACCACTACCCCCTACTTTATTCTGTGTCAACATGTATTATCATAGGGATCCCCTACCCACTCTACTATGCAGGGTACCCATTTACTCTCTTGTAAACAAACATTTGTCCAGGCTTACCCTGAAGGCCTATATGGTCTTCTTATTCAATGTCTCCACTGGTAGGCTGTCCGACAGGTTCACCCGAAGTTTTCAAAAACTTTTGACTGCTTGTGTATGACACTATCCTTGTACAAGACACATATGTTGGGCCAATAAAAGTTATCAAACTATCCAGAGACTCCGGTTTGTCAAGGACCAACACAGCTGCAATTTCTCTTTGTTACAGAAACATTTGAAAACACACTTGTTAAAAGGTTTTTTTATCACTGAATTGTTGCTTTATACGCAGTGCATGCATGTAATCGGCCCCCTAATGAAGCCTCAGTTTGAGGTGAAGCAATGGGGTTGCTAGCTGCCGTTACACTATGTAGTCAGGTGCTTTTGTTAATAAACTGCATTGCAGTTTATTCTTTTTGTGCACCAGCTCTTTTTTGTTTTGTTCTCCAGTTTGTTTTGGCTTTGCAAGGCAGCACTTCTGGTGGAGCACACTCCTGTGTGTTTTTTAATTTTTTTGTCAAGCAAGTATGTGTGTATGCAATGTAAAGGTAGAATTCTAGGTTTATGTACAGTGCTCCGAGCCTTTTGGGGAGGATACTTTACTACACCTTCCCTTCCCTTTTGGAGCCAGAGACTATCATTAAGAACTGTTGTGACCCACACCACTACTGCTGTAACCACCACCCACCCTCATATCCACTAGGTTTCAATCACAACATAAGGTCCACAGTGGCTGTTAACAACCCAGACTTCATGTACTTGGTTAACAACACAAAGCAGCCCATGCAAGTTGCGGAATAAATGGAAAAAATACAGAAAAATGCAAAAGGCTTTAATGAGCTCATATACTGTAATGAAGGCGCAGCACACATCCCCAGCGCTTCACTTCGTAGGCATGATGCATCAGAGAGCGGGGTTCACAGATTACCATCTTCACATTTAAATACATCAGTTAAAGCTACAGTGACACACATCTGGAATGCTTATTACAATAGCTGGCCCAGTGACGCTGAGGGTTGAGGTACTGGATGCCACACCTTGTGCCACGCCAGCAACCCATGTCTGGAGGTGAGCGCGGACCATCAGGGGTCTGCAGGGGGAGAGGGCTGGGAGAGGTTTGTAGTGCCTGCTTGGCTGCTCTCCTTGCTCGGATCGGGGAGGCTAGTCGCCTCAGTCTCGATGGACACCCAGTGGAGGCTGGATACCAGGTCAAGGGAGGTCTGAGGGACTGACGAATGTCAGGTGGGTGGGAGGAGCATGTAGCTTCCAGAAGTGTGTGCGTGCCTCCACGTATGCGTGCTTGCCTGTGTTGCCACTGCTCCAGGAGGGAGAAAACCAACAAAATCCATGTCTCCCCATGGCTGTATGTGACGGCTCCTCCATTCTCGGACTCCGATCCTTGTAGATCCCCATCTGCAAAGATGATGGGGGAAGAGGTTGACGGGGTTGGGGGCAGAAGGGGCCCAATGACAGGAGTAGGTGGCCACAGGGTGCAAACAACTATATATATATATATATACACACACACACACACACACACATATACATAAATATATATATATATATATATATATATATACACACACATACACACACACACACACTTATTACAAGAACTAAGGAGAAGCTCCTCTTATAGAGCAAGTGCTTAGTAAGGATGAATATCTCCAGGAATGAAGGTTTGGGGCATTTAGATGCCTTATAAATAATTTTGTTTGCTTTTATTTCTTTTTTTTTTTTTAACATAAAAGATTTTATAGAGTTTTATATTTCAACACAGCCAAAGAACATCATCACATGACACAGGTGTAAATTCAATATTGTGGGATCGCAACGGAGCACAAGGTAACCTGCAAAGGTCCAAATCTGACATTCAGGTCAAAGAGCTAGACACTACATAGTAAACTGCAGCATAAAGCCACAAAACTGTGGCTAAGCCAACGACATATGGACTAAAGATTAAAAGAAACAACAAAGTGGCTGTCAGGGTGTGCATAACTTATGTCCATCTACTCTCCAGTTACAGCTCCACTGAACCAGCATGCCAATAAGAAAGAGAAAAAAAAAAGGTGGGGAGTCAGAGGATAGGCAATGAGAGGTCATCCCTTCAACAGAAAGAGGGGGGATGGAGAGGGGCAGGAGAAATTTAACCTAGAGGTGGGTTCCCAGCGGGTGTGGGCAGAACCAGACAAAGATGTGAGTGAAGATATGCTTCCCACTTCTTACAGTATCTAGGGAGCTGTCCTCGCCCCACTGCAGTAAGCCGTTCAAAAATGGCTAATTGTATCCACCATCACCAAGCTGTTATTCCAGAGGGGAGTATATTGTATAGGGGGATAATGAGCCGAATTGGGGGTACCTGTAATTGCCATGGCCCACCTCCATGCTTTACAGGTTTCAGATATTATAGGGGTAAGACCCTCTTGCCTGTTAATAGAGAAAAGAGGGAGCCACCCAGCGCAAGAGAGGATTCCAGAACAACCCACTGGGGGGGGGGACCAGGTATGAACCAAGTAGTGGCCTGCGCCACCCGAAAGGCCAACTGGTAACCTATGAACCAAGGAAGCCCCAGTCCTCCTTTTGACCAGTGTGCTCTTAGCTTCAGGCGTCCCCAGCGAGCTGCCTTGCCCTCTTACAGAAAGGAGGATATAAGTTTATCTAAGGAGGACGACAGCTTGGGGAACAAGGGGACAGTAAGAATGTTCAGGAAGTAGGAGACCCTTGGGAGCATGAACATTCATACAACCTCAACTCTGCCTTTCAGGGACAACTGAAGTCTACGCCAGCGCTGAAATTCCACTGACAGGGTGGAAAAGAGAGGGGAAAAGTTAGTCCTTTCCGGGTCCTTTCACGCTGAGGTGCTTTTGTTTCTTTACTTACCTATTCATCATTTTATTTGTATTTTGCCAACTACAGTACTAGTAAAAACGAGTCAAATGGAATCCTTGTATTATGAAGTCAGAACATCTTTACCCGCACGGCTTGCAGTGTATTTCAATGGGAAACTGCAAATCAGTGTTCAGATTTTTATCAAGAAGTAACACTTTCTACTACCACAGTTTTATATATTTAATAGAAATATGTGACTTTTTTTATATCCTGTGATCTTTTGTTATGATTTAGCACGTAACATTTTCTTCCTAACCAGAGTTTACTTGGGAAGAAGAAAAAAGGAGCCAAATACTGTTTTACAAAAAAAATGTAAAATCACAGAGATAGACCAAAAAAGCACAAACATATTAAAGGCAAAGTTTGTTGATGAAATTAGTATATATTTATTTTGAAAAAGATAGAAAAATAACTTTAGTTTCTCGCTGAAGTACATTGGGCTCTTAAGTAGTTGTCAGTTTCTGACATCACCTTACCAGAATTTTATTGAAATCTTTTTACTGGCAATGTGAAAAGGAAAAGCGAAATTCCACTTTTTTTTCAGAGTACAAACATTTTATTATAAAATAAGAAAATAATTCCTAACACGTCAAAACATAAATAAAAAAGTCAGCTGTCCATCAGAAGTGAACCCATGCTCTTCAAAGGAAGCAGGTACGGTCTTTGGCACAGTCCAGGTAGTAAAGATTCTATGGACATCCAGTGAGTGCAACATCACTTCACCTGGGTTAAAGGGGAAGAACATGGGAAAATCAACAGACTGATTTAGAGGAAAACTACACGCAAAAACTATAAAAACAAATGCTGTACATTTGGTTTTTGTTTCACCAATTGTTTCTGGCTTTCTGTTCCTTGTGTCTGTGACAAGATTTTTTTACACTTTTCCCTGCCAGTTTTATGGCCCCAGCATTCTGGAAAAATTCAAATAGATCAAAGGCAATAAAAGAAGTGTGTATAGCTACCTCCAGAGACCAAAACTGGCAGGGAAAGGTGAAAATATATATTTTTTGACACACACACACACACACAGAGGGAACAAAATGCCTAAAACAATCACAGAAACAAAAGCACGATGCACATGTGCTTTTATAACTTTCGCATGAAGATTTCCTTTAACGTCACATCAGACACCTCCTTAGGCAAGAATTTGGGGTGAGTACACAACCACCCTATCCATGTGAAACACCAGAAAATGGGGTTCCCAAACCAAGATCTGCAGTTCAAACACAGGACTGGCTGAGGTAGTAGCCACAAGGAATAAAATGTTTCAGGACAGATACTTCATGTTACAGGAAGATGTGGGCTAAAAAAGAGCCTTTTTGTCAGTGTTTCGAGCACAAGGTTCAGTTCCCAAGCAGAACAGCCTTATGGACTGGAGGACTCACATTCGACAGGCCTTGCAGGAATATTCAGACCACATCAAGCTGGGCCTCCGTCCTACCCAGACAGGGGCATGGAAAGCCAACATGAACGGCAGGTGAAGCTTCACCGAATAGCACTGAAATCCTGACTGTGACAGAGTCAGGAGGTAGTCCACTACCCTCCGCACAGGGCAAGTATAGGAGGGGTCCAGGGATGTTGCGTCATACCACACAGTGAAAAGATTTCACTTCAAGTAGTAGGTATGCCTGGTAGAAGGCTTCCTAGGAACATGCAGGACAGGCAAGACCTCTACATTTTTAGGACCTAAGCATGGAGCCAACAGGAGAGCCGGATGCAGCAGTATGCTATTGTTCTGGGACAGGAGTCCTGGCAGAAGAATGGGGGGCTTCTACTGCTAGATGCCACAGTAATGGAACCAGATTTACCTGGGCCATAAAGGGACCAACAGGATCCTTCTGGTTGGTTTCTGCCTGAATTTGGTCAGGGCCCTTGAGATTAGAGGCAGAGGAGGAAAGGTGTAGACAAATCTCCCTTTCCAACACAGAAACAATGTGTTTCACCCAAAAAATGTCATGCCCTGGAAGACGCAGAAAAGCAGCAGTTTTGAGTGCGGGAATGCAAAAAGGTCCAAGTCTGGCCTTCCCACATGTTCAACAGCTGTTCGGCTAAAGTCTGACCGAGCTCTTACTCGCAGGACTGAACCAAATGGATGAAGCTGTCTGGACATTTAAAAACTGTGACGTGGACAGCAATGATCAAGGCTTCCCTGGTTACCTCCCACTCCCACACTCTCACTGTCTCTCGGCACAGAGGGTAGGAGTGTGTGCTGCCCCCCACCCCCGTTTGTTCAGGTAGCACACCACACTCTGATTATCCAAGTGTAATGAAGAAAAAATTACTCACCGTAATAATGATGTTTCTTCTTAAGGGACTCCTCACTATGTTTACACTTTAGGCAGTCATCTCGGCTGACAGTGATGCACCAGAGAATAGAACCTCCGAAAATGTTAGAATTTGGCATTTTGGTTCAAACTCTGCATTCTCATTTCACCCTGGCCATTACTCAGATCTGTTTCCAAGTTAGGGTGGAGCAGCAGCTACTGAAACTAGCTAAAAAAGGCTCCAAAATATAATTTTTGAAATTTGAATAGAATTTTAAGAACACCAAACAAATTGAAAGCAAACTTGCAAAAAATGATTGTATAAACAATAACCACAACTTATAATTGTAGGAGCTGCAATGGTAACACTCAAGCAACCTCAATAATAAAGGAACTGATTTTTCGTGAACCTAATTCAGGTTCTGGAATGGGATGCAGGGTATGCGAGTGTAAACATAGTGAGGGATTCCTTAAGAAGAAACAGCATTACTATGATAATGTTTTCTTCTAACCCCAGGAATCGCTCACTTAATGTTTACACTTTATGCAGCCGCAACAGCAGTAGCTTGGGAGGCTAGGTGCAGAACCTAGCTAGGTAAAAGTTTCTGCAAGACAGCTGTTCCAAAGCTGGCATCCCTTCTGGATTGTATGTCCAAACAGTAGTACTTTGTAAAGGTGTGTGCTGCTTTCGGGTAGCTGTTTTACAAATGTCTAACAATGGGATGCCTCTTGATGATGACAAAGAAGCAAACTAAGCAAAGCAAAACAAACTTTATTTATATCGCGCCTTTCACAATCAAGGCACTGAACACAATATAAGTTACAATAAAACAGTATTAATAACATTTTAAAATCAGTCGCTAGAATAATACGTAATTAGGAAAAGCCAAAGAGAATGAATACGTTTTCAGCATTGATTTAAAGCTGCTGATGGTCAGGCATTCCCTTAACCGACGAGGTAGAGAATTCCACAGGGTTGGTGCTGCAAATCGAGCTCCAGATGTTTTACGACGAACCCTGGGAATCTCTAGCAATCCCTCATCGGTGGATCGGAGAGGGCGACAGGGGGAGTAGGGATTCAGGAGATCGTTCAGGTAGTCGGGTTCCAGTTCATGTAGGGCTTTAAAGGTAAGCAAGCCTACCATATAGGTGATCCGCCACTGAACTGGCAGCCAGTGCAGTCAGCGCAGCACAGGGGTAATATGACTGGTCCTAGAAGTACCAGTCATCAGCCTGGCTGCAGCATTCTGCACTAGCTGCGGGTGGCGGATATCAACCCCAGACAGCCCTAGGTAGAGAGCATTGCGGTAGTCAAGATGGGTGGTGATGAAGGCATGGATCAATGTTGGAAGGTCGCCCGGAAGAATCAAGTGTTTTACCTGAGCAATATTCCTCGGATGGCAAAATGAGGATTTGACCACTGCTGACACCTGAGACTTCAGGGTAGACTGTCATCAAAAATAATGCCCAGGTTGCACACCCAATCTGAGGTGATGAGCTGAACACCATCAAGTCACAGGCCTGACATGAGCCCATCTCCAAAACCTGCCCCCGTGCAACCCGGATCCACCACCAACACCTCGGTCTTATCCGGATTCAATTTCAACCAATTTGAGCTCATCCAGTCTTTGATCTCAGAGAGGTAGCTGTTTAGCACAGGGATCGCATCGTCCTGTCTGGGCACAAAGGACATATACAGCTGAGAAGCAGGAGTAGTGAAAGTGAAGTGTGCCTTTAAGCCTATTAGTGACATTTTTCCAGCTTTTTCACAGCAGAATTGAATGCAACAGACTAGCCAGCAAGAGGCAGATATCTTTGTAGCTGGTTTGCCTTTGCCAACCTCACCATAGGTAACAAAAAGCTGGGTACTCGGAGACCAGACGTCTCTTATCCGATCCATGTAGACAGTGTAGTCAGGACTTGCTTTAGACCCAAGTTATGCAACTTTTCCTCACCTCGACGGGAATGTTCTAGATAGAATACAGGAAGGGTCACTGACTGATTCAGGTGGAATTCAGATACCACCTTAAGTAGGAATTTTCTGTTGGTTCTAAGTACTACCTTACCTTATCCATGCGAGGTTCTGTGCAGAGGGCTTCCAATTCACTTACTCTCCCAGAAGAGGTCACTGCAACCAGAAATAAGGTTTTCCATGTGACATTACTTTAGGTCAGCAGCTTCCATAGGCACAAAAGAAGCCTCAATAAACTAGGCAAGACATATATTGATCCCAAGGCGGGACAGGGATAGGGTCCATTACCGATTAGTACAAATGGCTGACACCTGAAAATGTGCTGTGAGGCCAAAGACTTCTCCTTGCCAGCTGAAATGTGTGCTGATACTGCCACTAAGTGCACAATTAACGTTGAAGGCCATAGGCCGAACAACTGTAGGTGAACTAGGCATTCCGGGATTATAGGCAACACTGACTCTCTTGGGGTTATTTTCTAGTAGCACACCAGTAAGAAAACCGCTTCCATTTGGAGGAATGAGCCTTCACCGTACTACTGAGGTGAAAACAGGAGCACTAGGGAAATGTCCATATAGAGCTCCTATCTCATTACCCATAATAATGTATGTTGGCATTTGCCAGGATAAGGCAGTCCAATTTGTTTTTTAAAAATTGTTTTACTTTTGCTAATAACTATTTCAATAGGGAGGGAGTTCCAGGGATTTACCACCCTTTGCGAGAAGTAAAATAATCTGCTACAACCATCACATTTTTGATGCCCAATTTGAAAAGGATGTCCTCTTGGGCCAGCAGTATTCTGCTTAAATTCCAACCCATCTCGTTCATTAAACAGGGATCCTTGACAATGTCCCACATAAGTAACAAATTGCCCTTAAGCCATCTGGTCTTGAGTGACATGCGATTTAGTCTGTGCAGTTGTTCTTGATAATGTAAATCACTGAGACCATGCATTTGTTTTGTCATTCTCCTTTTTAATTTCTCAGTCTAGCCAATATCACTTTTCTTAAAGGGACACCACAACTGGGAACAGTAATCTAGGTGGGGGCGAACATAAAATCTAGAAAGGGGTGCAAAAACAGTGGGGTCTCTGGATTTGATATTTCTGCTTACAGCCCATAATATTTTACTGCCTTTGCTTATTGCTTTGTTGGACTGCCTGGTACAACTTAAGTCATTCAAAACTGTAACACCAACATCTTTCTCATTTGTAGTTTCTGCCAGCCATTTACCACACAGAACACTGGGGTGCCTTTAGTTATTAATCCCCAGGTACATAACTTTGCACGTTTTGTGGTTAAAACACATATCCAAAGCAGATGGCCCGTGAGAGATAAGGTTTTGATCTTCCTATGTTCTGGCAACTTCATCTTTAGTAGTGTTACTGCCCCCTATATTAGACTTGTTAGTATGCTTAGTGGACCAGTTACTCAGGTTGTCAGATCCGATATATAAATATGGAAAATAAGTGGCCCGATCACAGACTCCTGTGGAACACCACTTGACACAATTCCATTTGGTAATGGTAGTCCATTTATCTCAACTCTCTGAGATCTATAGTTCAGCTAGTTCGAACTCCAGTAAATTTTTCTTTATTTTTTGTTTATTTATTGGTATGTTCGGAGTACACCTTTGAGCATAGCTCACTTACAAAAGATTCCTCATCAGAGTACCAGTAATGGTATAGATACATTTTACACAGTTAAAGACAAACATGCGGAAGAGGACCATGGAAGGTCACGAGTAAATTTACAAGTTCCAAACATCAGTCGTAATCCTAGGGAGTGCAGGTTTTTAGAAAACATATAAGATACAGATGTACAATATCAGCAGTTGTTGCACTGTCCAGTATTAAAGAGTTAGTGCAGCTGTGAATTGCAACTTTGTCTGCGGTAATCCAGATTATGTCAGTAAGGCACAGCAGGAGAGAGCGACTGTTTAGTGGGTTCAGCTTAGTGATTACACAGGTATACCACATGTTGGGCAAGGTGTTTTTTGAGGGACCATTTAAACGGATTCATTTTAGGTAATTCCAGCAGTGTGTTAGGGAGTTCATTTAGCCAGGTCGACACTCGATAGGGCAAGGACCTCATGACCTGACTGGTTTTACAGCGTGGGATGTAGAGGGAGTTTGTTGCCACATTCCTAGTAGAGTGGTGTGTATAGCTGGTTAGTCACTTACTGTATCCCCTTAAGTTGTTATACAATAAAAGTATAAATAGTGGCAACATTCCCAGGGACTGGAAAACAGACAATGTGGTCCCTCTGTTTAAAAAAGGAAAAAAAAACATAATGTAGGCAGTTACAGACCCATCAGTCTGGCAACTCCTATCATATGTAAGATACTAGAAGTCATTATTAAATACAAAATATCATTCTCCCTATGCGATATTGACCCTAACCAACATGGATTTACTAGGGGTAGGTCCTGCACAACAAACCTGTGCTTTTATGAAAAAATAAGTAATCACCTTGATGATAAAACACCTTGTGATGTGGTCTTTTTAGATGTTTCAGCAAGGCATTTGACCTTGTTCCACACTGGGCAGTTATAGAAACATTAAAAGTTGTAGGCATAGATCTTAAATCATTAAGCTCCTTTGAATATCTAGGTATTCACCTTGACAGTGCTCTCGCGTATACTCAACATATTGTTCATGTCATTAGCACAGTAAACAAAAAACTGGGGGTTCTCTATAGGCATGAGCACACTATGACACCTGAGACTAGGAAGCTTGCTGTAGCTTCCTCGGTCCTCTCCACAATGGATTATGGTCTAGTAATCTATGGTGCTGCAACAGACACCAACCTTAGCAGAATCAGGACCACCCTAAATAAGGCCTACTGCCTCATCCTTAACGCGGACAGGCTCACACTTACATACAACCTCGATGTGGATGCAAACTGGCTTCCGCTAGACCACAGGCTAAAATTCCAAACCTAATTGGAAAGAAGGTCCTCCTAGGGCTCATCCTCGCCCCCATATCTCCTATCACTGCTACATACCCCCTATATCCACCCCTCTACTAGGAGTGCAGCAAGGAACTCCCTCTACATCCCACACTGTAAAACCAGTCAAGTTATGAGGTCCTTTACCGATCAAGCGCTGACCTAGCTAAATGAGCTTCCCAACACACTACTGGAATTACCTAAAATGTAAGTCCCTGAGACCATGCATCTGTTTTGTCATTCTCCTTTGTAATTTCAACTTTACTCTTATAGATAGTGACAGCAACCCAATCGAGAGAGAGTCAACACTTTCAAATACCTGGGGATCCACATAGACTGTCACATAAAGTACGAACTACACACTTGTCAACTAATTAAAATAATTTACCAGGGCCGGCCCGCCAGCACAGCAGTTGGATTTCCGCTTGCGATGCCGACCGAGTCCAGAACAGATCCGGGAAGCGGAGGGTGGGGTTATAGGCTACAGCATCTGAGGGAGGTTAGGGCCTCAGTGTCTGCTGGCCCCTGGCGGAGGCCGGAGGCACAGCACCACGTCGGGCTCCATTGAGGGTGGGTGCATGACGGACATCAGTTTTGGCCTTGATGACGTGTGGCATGTCATGCCCCCGAACAGAAAATGGCCCCAGCCTGGCCAGATGACAGCTGCTCCTCCTCCGCACCATGCTAATCCCTGTAGTGAACCTTATCCTCTGCCTCCCGCATATGTCCCTGCCTCGTGGGCGCTGTATCCCCGAATTTTCCTCCATTCCCCCGCAGAGAGAGGTCCTCCCGGAAGGGTTTGAGCTGGGACCCTCAGGGTGCAGGACCGTGACCGGTGGAGGGGAGGCAGCAGAGGTGAGACAGCAGGCACAGGGAGCTATGCGGGCCTGAAGGAGTGGCAAGGTTGGGGAACAAGGGAGCATCAAAAAAATTCACCCAAGACTTGGCATCCTACATCGACTAAAACATTTCCTTATAACTAGTGCCCTGCTTTCCAACAGCTTCCTGTTCCCCTTAAAGGAGTAGTACACCCAGAATGTGCAAAAAACATATGTTATGTAGAGTGTTTTGATATGTATGTAAAATCCTAGTGTGTTCTTCCCTCTGTCTGCTATTTGGAGTTTTTCCTAAATTGCCTGCTAGCTGTATGGTAGTTTTACGACCCCTGGGGATCTCCATAACAAATAATTTTATTGGCTTTCTTTCTCCCAGGATGCCTCCATCTCATGTAACCGTGATGTAGCCATGCCCTTGGATTTAGCTTGTGTATTGCTTTAAAATTAGTTTAGCAACAGCAGAGGCTTGTAACTTCTTATCTAGGGAGCACAAATGGCAACAGTTAGTTTAGCAGATACACGAGAGCAAGCTAACTGGGGTTTCTGTAAGACAACAGCTACTAAATAGCTCTAATTCATTATTTGTGTTTTTGATATTACAACACTCCTGCTAGCTAGACCTGATGAACAGAGAGAAAAAAAATAGTGAATTAGAGCTATTTAGTAGCTGTTGTCTTATAGAAACCCCAGTTAGCTGGCTCTCATGTATCTGCTAAACTAACTGTTGCCATTTGTGCTCCCTGGATAAGAAGTTACAAGGCTCTGCTGTTGCTAAACTAATTTTAAAGCAATACACATGCTAAATCCAAGGGCATGGCTACATCACTGTCACATGAGACAGGGGGCATCCTGGGAGAAAGAAAGAAAGAAAGTCAATAAAACTATTTGTTATGGAGATCCCCAGGGGTCGCAAAACTACCATACAGCTAGCAGGCAATTTAGGAAAAACTCCAAATAGCAGACAGAGGGAAGGACACACTAGGATTTAACATACATATCAAAACACTCTACATAACATATGTTTTTTTTTAATTCTGGGTGGACTACTCCTTTAAGAGACTATGGCTCTCTCATATACTCAACCTCCATCTCACAGAAAAATATTGGTAGATTAAAGGCCACTTATCACAGCATCATCCGATTAATCACAGGCCTCCCCCTCAGGGCACACAACTGTGATCTGTACAAGGCTGCAAACTGGCTCACTCTGGAGGATAGATTTGACAGCAAAATTCTCACTTTCTTTAAAATCCAACTGGGCTCTCTGCCTAGCAGCATTTCCTCCCTCTTCCACAGGTCTGTACACACCAGGATCACCGGGCTCTCCTGTACCCACGTCTCCACGATTCTTCACTGTCACACCACCCAGGGGCAACATTCCCTCTCCTAGAAGGGTGCCAAATCATTTAACAACCTCCTCCCACCCTCGGTCCAGTGCAATACATTAACATAATTTAAAAACAATTTAAAACCCTACCTTCTCGACAAACCCCAATGCAAATGGCCTGACTTAACATTCAGAGCACTAACCTTTAATTTTCCTTCTCTAACACCCAACAGGCCTCTCTACAAAAGAGCCTTTATAGGCTAAGTTTAGTTGTATGGCTCCACACTGTACACTTGATATTTATTTATTCATTACAAAATCGGGTTTACAACCTTCGAGTCAGAGACTCATTTACAAAGGCACCCCGTCGCGGGGGGGGGCCAAGAAAGTTATTACAGTGCAGATTAAAACAGAGAATAACATTACAAGTGCAGTAAAAGGAACATTTAACATAGACACACTTAGGTTACATAATGTAGTAGTTTGCATGTTACTTAGAATACATAATGTTACAAAATTGTGAGTTACACTTATGGTTATATTAGGGCCTCAGAGAAGACAGTGGGCTACATCCCTGTTTGGACCTAGTAGGGAAGGGGTAGGTCTGGGGAAGGGAGAGGCTGTCCAGTGGACGTTGTCGAGCCAGGGGGCAAGGCGGGGCAGGAACCACAGGTTACAACAAGGGGTTAGTTGCACCTACAACGGCAGGTATTAAAGACATGGTTCTGAAGGGCTGTTTTGAAGGAGCCAATTTTTGGCAAGTTGGAGATGCAGCTAGGGAGGGTGTTGAACCAGGTGGGGGCTCGGTAGAGGAAGGATCTCTGGGCAACAGAGGTCTTGGTTCTGGGCACCTTGAAAGTGGCCTTAACAGAGCTACGGGTGTGACGGATGAAGATGGCTGCGGTAGGGAGGTGGAGACAGGTCTGGTAGAGCAGTCGCTCCTCAAAGTTGAGAAGATTGGTGGTAATACAGAGAAGGCAGGTGTGAGTTCGGTTGGGGGCACTGGTCAGGAGCCTACATGCCTTACTGATGGAGAGTTGGATTTTGGAGAGGGCAGTGTTGTCAGCTGCAGCGTAGATGGGCAAGCCATAGTCCACGAGGGACAAGACGGAGAAGGTGATGGCCAGCCTTAGGGTAACCTGAGGCAGACAGTCCCTGTGCAGGTATAGCAGGCCAATCTGAGAGTTAATGGCACCTGACAGGGCATTAATGTGGGTGTGGAAGGAGAGGGCAGTATCGAACATGATGCCTAGGTACTTGTATGTGGTCACTTGTTCTAACGGGTGCAAAGTGATGGGAATAAATCAAGAGGAGGGTATTTTTACCTTTATTTTGGTGGTGGGAGAAGAGCATTGAATTGGTTTTCTTTAGGTTAATGACCAGTCTGTGGTCTCCGAACCACCTTTTGGCTTGGTTGTAAGCTTGCTGGAGGGATAACTGGAGGGACGTGGGATTGGGATGTGAGGCAACGAGGACTGCATCATCGGCACAGAGGAGTATTTTACCAGTACATGAGCTGGGGAGGGTGTTGAGGTACAGACTAAAAAGGATTAGACCCAGGATGGAGCCCTGAGGTACCCCGGAGCGAATGGGGAGAGTGCTGGAGATGGAGCCACTGATCTTGACACGCTGGGATCTAGCAGAGAGGTAGCTAGAAAACCAGGAAATGGGACCACTAGAGAAGCCAATTGGTGGAGAGAGTCGAGTAGAAGGGGATCACAGACAGTGTCAAAGGCCTTGGAGAGGTCAACGAACACTGCTCCTGCAAGGCTGCCAGAGTCGAGAGCAGCATGCAGGTGTTGGGAGAATTCCAGGAGAGCCATGGTTGTACTGTGTCCTGGGCGGAAACTGTGTTGCTCTGGGCACATAATGTCATACTTGGTTAGGTATTCAGAGAGCTGGATCAACACTACTTTTTTCAAGGGCTTTAGAGAGTGGGGGAAGGATGGAGATGGACCGGTAACTGTTGGGGGTAGATTGGTCCCCACTCTTATGCATGGGTGTGATTTCAGCAGTTTTCCAAGCACTTGGGAACTGACTCAGGCATACAGACCGGTTTAGAAGGTCAGTCAGGGGGACTAGGACTTCGTCCAAGACCATACAGAGGATCCTGGAGTCGAGAGGGTCACTGCTAGGGTCATTGCTGCCTAAGACTTTTAGCAGGTGTGGCCTGGCTTCTAGCGGGGGATAGGGTGCACAGGTAGAATGGTGGGCAATGCAGGACCAGAGGGAGAGAGGTGGGGATTGGGTCAAAGAAGCTGCTGGGGAGGACCGAGCTTAGGTCAGAGAAGGCAGTGTTAAGGCAATCGGCTAGGAGGAGTGAATCTGTGGTGGGGGTGCCACTGATGGAGAGCTGAAATGGTGGGTGGGAGCAAGACTTCCCATTTAGCTCTTTCATATTATCCCAGAAGGTCCGGGCTGAACCCCAAGTGGAAGTGAGGGTGGTCTGCAGGGTTTGAAATAGCCAGTATCGCATCGCATTTTGTGATGCAAACTGACTGGTCATGCAAGACAAAATATGGAATGGACCATTTTTTCCATGTTTTTTTGTGGTTTCCACCTTGTTTGAGGCACGACTTCAGCCACAGTGATGTAATTCATGCAAAATGGGCTTTACTATGTCCGTTCTGCCCATGACCTCCACGGTTATTGGCTGCCTGATCCCGCGCTCTGGAAAGTGGCTACATGATGGAAAAAACGTGACTTCAGTGTGTGATACAGTGAGCAAGAAGGAAGAGCAGCTCCCTGAACTGAACACTGCGAGAAGACCAACATCAGACCTGAGAAAAGCAAAGCTAAAGGTGGGTATTTATTTTTATACTGTGTTCGTAGCACTCAGAAGAAGCACTGACCGTATCCCATGGGGTTAATTCTGTTGTGGCGGTCAGGTGGGAAGAAATAAAATGCAGCTTGGGTCAGGGCCTCATTACAAGTTGGACACTGGTGGTTGTTGAAAGGCTGTGGCAGAATGCAAACCCCCTCCCCACAAGGTGCAGAGCTTTATGGCAAGGTTTAATTATGTGCGACTTGAAGTCTGTACCCTTTTGCCATCGATGACTGTAATCTGCGTGCTGCAATGATCCCAGCCCACCCCATAGACTTTCTGCCCTGTCCCACCCATAGCCTCCAAGCTGCTCTGGACCTGGGCTCAATCGGAACCCCTCTGCAGAGAATAAAACTTACAGATAAAGTGCAGGGGTCTGGAAGGGGTTGCTGGCGTCCTGTTTCACTGACCGTAGCTGTCATCATTTTAGCTTATTGAAATCTAGGATTACAAATACCTTTGAGCAGGAACTGCTCGTTTACAAAGGTTCCACGTTGAAGGAATGGGGGGTATACATGCATACAAAGGTCAACATAATAATACATAGTTACACAATAAAAGAAGTAAGAGACTGAGACTTAGGAAATTCCAGTAATTCAAAATGTGCCAAATGTTACGTAGCATGACATACCAGCCAAGGGCAATCTTAGAAATAAGCACTGCAGGTGAGAGGGAAGGGGTTGTGCAGGTAGGAAGGCCACTGTCGGAGGGTACAGGGTGAGGGTATAAGAGCTCTAAGGGAGGGAGGGAGGGATAAAAGTCAGAAAATGCCGGGGAGGAAAAGGAGAGGGGCAAGGGGGTAGGCAGGAAGAAGGGGGCAAGGTGGGGAGAGGTAGCTGTTAAGGCTGAAGTGGAGGGCAGTGAGCAGTGGGCCCCTGATTAGGCGAGGCAGTCACAACGACTAGTTGAAATGAGATGAAGTCGGAGTTGTCTCTTAAAAGGGCCAAGAGCAGCAGAAGTAAGAGCTTCTTTGTTGAGAGTATTGTACCACTGTGGTGCTCTGTGGGCAAAGACCCTCTGGCCCATGGTAGTCCGGCATCTGGGGACAAGGAAGGTTAGTTGTTGTGAACTTTTAGTTCTATATACAGACAGTGGGAAAACTGAATACACTGTACAAAATAGATAGATACATACATCAGCACAGAGCACATTTCAAATGAATTTGGCTTTAGCTATAGCAAGTGCATTTGGACTCGACTGTGCTGTATTTGGACATCATCAACAAGTCTTGTCTGTGCTGCACGCTGCCCATCCACAATGTTGACCGCGTGTCTGCATGCCGCCCACAGGTTGTTTCTGGCTGAGCCCTGGCTGCAAACAATTTGGATGGGATGGCTCCTTTTCTCTCCCCAGCATGACCAGATCACCCAGCTTTCCACCAATCAGATCACGCTCTGATCCCCTTCCCCTCTCTTTGTCCGTGTGGGTGACTGCAGCAGGCCCTGATGATGCCCCACGTGCACAGTCGAGTCCCTGATACAAAGTCAAGCTGAGTGCCGTTGCCTGACCCACAGAACTTCTGAAGACACTCTCCCAACCTCAACCAACGCAACCGCTTACTCAGCACCCACTTCTCCTCCAAATGCACTTGCTATAGCTAAAGCCAAATTAATTTGATAGATACATACATCAGCACAGAGCACCTATCTATTTTGTACCGTGTATTAAATTTTTCCCACTGTCCGTATGTAACTGCCAATATCTGTACAGCTGCTGGCCAACCCACAGCCAATACTAACTATGTAACTAGTGTCTGTTCTATTGTCTGGTTCTTGACCCCCAGGTCGCATCTGGAATCGAGCAACACTGCTCAGTATGCCTTCCTGGTTAAACTCATAAATAAATAAATAAATTGCAAATAGTCATACTCGGGACGGCTTCTTTAGCTTAGAGTGCTGCGGGTCTGCCAGCGACTGGAGTCGGGTTATGTGCAACTTCCTCGGGGGAAAGTCTGTTTCAAGGCAGCCACTTAGATGGAACATCAATTACAAACACACAGTTACTTTCCAAATACAGACGAAAGGAAAAGAATCACCAAGGTACAGCACAGGTAATAAAGATACAGTAGCAGTATAGCAGACATACAAAGTCAATGGATCACTCTCTCCAGGACACTGGCTGTTCTACAATCCAACTTTTAACAATAAGTGCATCTGTGTTGCTGAACTAGCCATAAATTTTATATGGGGTGACCCGCTGACATTTGCCATCACTTAGTACAGCATGTACATATGGACCTACCTAGCATAACTTCCTGGAGGTTCTGTTTGAATGTGTGAGGTGAAACTGGAGCCTGCAGTTCGTTGTGGAGTGAGTTCCACAACTTGGGTACTGCATAGGAGAAGGCTCTTCTTCCCCAGCTCCGTAGTACGTCTGGGGCATTCCAGTAGCCTGCAGCCAGAGGACCTCAGTTCACATCTGTTGCTTTTTAGCATCAGCAGCCCCACCAGAGGTGATTCAGTCCCTTCTTGCAAAGTATTTTATATAAACGCTCCAAGCATGAGGTCTCTCCGATCAGAGGAGGAAAGCCATCCCAGAGATTGGTAGAGGTGACAATGATGAGTACAGTATGGGGCTTAGGTGACGAAGCCCACACATGTTGTTACAGGCTGTGTTGATGTGATTCAGTAGAGAAGGGGGTACAAGGGTTATTACTGGAGAGCAGTATTCAAGTCTGGGGAGGAGGTGACCCCCTCCCAATTGCTACTCTTGCCTCATGAGACAGGAAGTGCCTAAGAATCTGCTAGAACAATTTGAGGCCCAACAACATAATGAATGGTTATGCAAAACCATTACAGTATTTGGATGGATGATAGTACAAAATGTTCTGGTTAGCAAACTTAAAGCAGAAATAGCTACTTTTCTCTCTCATACTTTGAGAGTACCAATCACTAAAAGCTCTACTGCTAGAGTGAAAATCTAAAACTCGGACATCACTACTTCTCAAATTGACCTTACATTTAAGAATTTCATGCTTCCAGCCAAAATTCTTCAAAAAGCCTCGCTGTTAGACATTTTTGGCATTCATATAGTTTTGGAAACCCCACCTCGGTTGGATAACAGAATGGACAGAGAAACCTATCCTAAGAATAAAACTTATTAGAATTACTACTGAATTTTCAACTACAAATAGTGATTTCTACTAAACCCAGTTTCACTTAATAAACCCAATGTGACTACAGACAAATATTTTAAATTATGTTCCAATTTACAAGGAATAAGAATGAGAAACTAATATTTTATCTTGGAACATAGAAGGAACTGCTGACAAAATGGCAGATGTTGAAACCAAAAAATGTCTCTCTAAATCTGAGGTAATTTGTCTCCCAAAAACTTTGTGTGACCCCTCTTTTCCCCCCACCTCGCAGGATGCCCTGCATATGAAACTTCTGCTTCTAGGTACCATAAATATGGACGCCTAAAGGCTGGTTTACTTACCTATGTTAACACTTATTTAAATATTAGCATTAAAAAGCTAGAAGCTAATTTGGAAACAGTATTATCCCTGGAATTAATGAAAGGTCAACACAAACTGATCCTGGTAAATACATACATACATACAACCACAACGAACAGAAAGGAGCATTCCAGACGAGAATGGTTGCAAAAAATAAATGCTGCACTAGCTTTTTAATGCATGCCAGAAATTATGTACCAGGAACCCCTGCGCTTCGGTGTTCGATCCTACATACATCCCCCCTCAGAGTAAAAAAACATCTACGATTTATTTAAAAAAAAAAAAAAGGTTCATATTTTGAAAAAGTTACTGACCAAGATAATCTGAATCCTGTTCTAATTCTAGGCAATTTTAGCACCAGGGTAGCAGATGAGAAGTTTTTACAGGATCATTATACTGTATTATTAGCAAGTATTACAATCATGAATACTAAAGCTCGATATAAAAGAAATTCAGTTGATAAAAAACTGAATTCCGGGGCAAAGAACTTTATAAGTTTATGATGGACCACAATATGTACTTAGCAAATAGCATACTTCCAAGTGACCTAGAGGGGGCTTTCACTTATATGGGGCATCTCGGTTCCTCAACAATAGACCTCGTCTGGTTAAACACAGAAGCACTGAAAACATTTTCGAGTATAAAAGTTCAATATAGAGCAGCCTCTTCTCATTCTCCAGTCTGTATCTACTTGTATGTTTTTAGAACTATTCTGGAAAAAAAGTAACAATCCAATCATTAACAATAAAGGCACAATAGAGATCACAAATCAAAAAAGAATACGTTGGAAATCTGATACAAGTAATCATTTTTTGAAGTATTTTTTTCAGAACCTCTTAAACATAGATCCAAAATTTTATCACTTCAAGGACCTGAACTGATAATGGATAGCTGGGAAAAAGTTAATATTCAGATTAGGCCACACTGTAGAATCTCTTGCCAAACATAAGGCAAGTCTTGTGGGGGATAGATCCAGAAGCAAATGATTTGATACCTTTTATTGTGGAGGGTAGGAAGAAATAGGCTGTTGGTTAGCTAGGATTTGCAGCTTATCCTGTAGGTAGGGAAGTGGTCAGACTAGGTGGGCCAAGCGGTCCTTATCTGCTGTCAAAGTCTATGTTTCTAGGTTTCAAACCAAGGGTGCCCCCTGAATGTCATTTATTAACATTTGTAACAGAGAAAAACTCAGTTAAAATTAGTAAGAAAGGTCAAGAAAAACAGAACTAAGGCTAATCTTAAAATATTAAACTTAACGAGGAAAAAATATAACAAGATATTAGAACAAGAATGCAATAAATATAATAAGGCAATGTGGGAAAACTTAAGAAGGACAAGTATCAGGAAAGATAGTAAAGCATTTTGAACCCTGGTTTCTACACGATAGAAACAGTACACAAACAGATTAGAAGCACACATACTACCAAAAGTTTGGGAAAATTATTAAAAATCACTATTTTTCTGAACAAGAAATGCATATCACTACCAAAATAAACAGAGAAATGCAACTCATATTCTCCACAATTCAATTTTCCGGAACTCATTTGTATACAGCAGGAAGAGGTTTATTTTGCAATAATATCTTTAGCCTCTAATAAAGGCCCCGGACCAGACCAGATATTGGGGGACATACATAAAACTGTTTTTCAATGGTGGATACCCATTTTTAAAACTATCTTTAACACATTCTCACAATGTACTCCATCCCCTAATAATTGGAAGGGTAGTATAATTTTTCCAAGTTATAAAAAAGGGAACTACTTCGACCCCACCATACACAGGCCGATAAGCCTAATTGACATTCATCAAAAAATATTCTTTAAAGTAATATTACACAGACTTACAGAATGGCTGGAGAAAGAGCACATTTTGAGTAAGTAAGTTTCAGAATGGATTCAGAACTGGACGTTCTACCATACAGCACTGTTATGTGCTCTATCGCCTAATTTGGAAATATGCCAAAATGAAGGAAAGTAAGCTCATTTGTTTTGTAGACCTCACTTCTGCTTTCGATAGCATCAGTACAGCTTTATTACAGCAAAAAATTAGAGGAATTTAATATAGACCCTACCATATTAAATATTCTAATTAGGCTCCATCAAAATACCTGGACAATGGCCCAGTACAACCATCAGGGTGTCGCTACGAATAAAATCAACACTAATACTGGAGTTAGGCAGGGCTGCATATTAGCACCTACACTGTTTAATAATATTAACCCAATTATACAAGCAATGGTGGATTTAAATATTCATTCTCCTGCTATATTAGATTGCAAGGTTCCTTGCCTTGCATACGTGGACAATACTGTCCTTATTTCAACTTCCAAACCTGGACTCCAAAGAAAATTAGACCATTTTTTCAGAACTCTGTAGGGAAAATTGTGTAGTAATCAATAAAAATAAAACCAAATTAGTAGTATTCGGAAATAGTTCTAAATCATTGCCCAGAATCTTTATGAACAATGAAATAGAAACTATAACATTCTACGATTATCTGGGTGTCAGATTTACTCAAAATTTGAAATGGAAAGGCCACATTGATCTGTTATGGGCCACAATGATAACTACAGCCAATGCATTAAGGCTTTTCAATACCAAACTAGGAAAAAGCTCAGTCAAAGGGCATCTAAAAGTAATGAACGCAAAAGCTAACGCTAGCATATTATATGCAGTAGAAGTCTGGGCTACAGACAATTTAAATACATTAGAAAAAGTTATGAACAGACTCTACAGGTATATTTTAATGGCTTCCCAGTCTGTGTCAGCTGACGTGCTACAGATGGAACTGGGCCAATTTTCCTTACAGACTCTGGTCATTGAAAGGCAACTTACATTTACTATGAGGCTTCTACGATTGCCTGAAACATCCCTCTCAAGAAACTGTATCGAAGAGGAAATAGCCTATTCCACAAAGGGGTTTACTTTTACCTCTGTACTTAAGATTAAAACATATTTGCTTCTTTATGGACTGGCTCATTTTATGGGCGAGTCCCCCTTATATCCTATGCAGGGATTTATTTAACTCTAAAAATTGATTAGCGTTTTGCTCATGAAAATGCTAAATCTTTGTGAAAATGCATAGCTCTTGTCTCACTGTGTTTAACAAGCAAAGCACTTCTAGAAAATTTATATAAATACTTTCTGAACAGTTAGTATAGTCCCAAGAAAAAAACTGCTAATCAATTATTTAAAACCCTGCTATGTCTTTGGTCAAATAGATGATTAAAAACAGAGTGAGAGACATCTCAATGGCTAATGACCTAGAAAAGCAAAACAATTTAAAATTCTATTGTACAAACTATTTAAGCAGACACACAGTCTTGAACCATATTTGATGTGATGGCTAATCCTAAGAAAATAATGGCTTATTACTAGATACAGACTTGAACTTTATAAAGCAAATTATATCTACTTTCAGCAAAAGAGACCCAAGATAGCAACCTGATTCTGCAAATGTGGCTTAAATCTGGATGATGATCTAAAACATATAACATTAATATGCCCCCTTTATGCTAAACAACGGAAATATTGGTTGGGTGAAATTTTGGGCTCCCTTGGTCTCCTTCCCCCCTCAGAATTGATTAAAGTAGTATACAATTCTCAGGACATTTAACTTTTGCACAAACTTGCAAGCTATTTAGCAGCTCTGCACTTATAATGTTTATCTGTGCAATAATTCCTATATTAAACACATTGTAACTGGACAATACTGATGGAAATATGAAATAGACTGTGTACTATTTTTGATGTTTTTTGACGTATCAATGTACTTCCCATTTATAATATGCACAAGACACTTACAGTATGTGACTGTATAAATCTATGAGTTTATAGAACTTATTTATTTTATTCAGAATGTTTCTGTGTTTTTTACTTCTAATGGTTTTTCTACTTGTAATGGCTAAATTGCCAAACAATGAAACAAATTTGTACTCGTGTAGCTTGAGGGAGTGCTCCCAAACAACCGGATCGCTCCATTCCTCTGTGTGTGAGAAACTCTTATTCTGTGTAGAGGGTCCATGTGCAGATACCCCTAGAAATGGGGAGGAGCCAGGAACAGTTTTTTTGTTTTTAACATATTATCGATCACACTCAAGCAATGATATTTTAATATGTCTTCCACCACTTGTTCCCGTATAAGAGTACTTTCACTTGCCTTCAGCTTGATCTAGAACAGCTTAGCTTCACTTCACTGTGTTTGCTCTAGCTGAACGTGCATGAAACTAATCTTCTATAGTAACAAGTGGCTCTGAAGAACATATTAACATATAAAAAAGAATCCTCCCTGGTACCAAGTAGTAAGAGTGCAGGTTGGCCCTCAAATCATCTGGCACACAAATATTTATTTTTTTTAATGTGTACTTTTTTTTTTTTTCACCTTCCCAATGGTCCTGAGACTGACTCCATCTGGAGCCCCTAAGCACACCTCGGGCCCCCTACCGCCGTACCTCTCCCCCTTCATCACCACATCCATGCATTGGCTGGCCCCCCAGGCAGTGTCAGGTGCTGGAGGGGATATACTACCAACAGTGTCTGACATCAGCTAGCATGCAAGTGGGGGCATGGAACCCAGATGTACCGGACTTCATCTTCAGGCAACAGGGCCATGTTTCCTCCTTTTTGAGGGTGCCAAGCGCACACACACACACTAGTGCATGGCTAAAGAGTATCAAACCTTGCAGTCCTGCTCTCCCCATAGTACACCTGTGCCTTGCAGCCCCACCTGTTGTCACCCAGGAAGCACTATAGTGACAGCACACACAGCTTCCCTCCCCAGAAGGGAAAATGCCCTCTGGGATGTTTGATCCACTCCCCTCAACTGGCCCCAAATGACACTGGCTCATTTCCGAACCCCGGTCGCCAGCATCACAAGTGGTAGCCTTACCTCTGTGCTGATGAGCCAGCTGGAGCGTAAACAAATTTATGAACTGGGACACAGCCACAATGCGACCATTACAATACTTTTATAGGCAGAATGCCAACTCATTCAACAAGGTTGGAGTTAAAAGTAGGAATCAACTTATTTAACAAAACAAAAATGGGGGGGCACATTTTCACCTTAAGATTCTAGAACAGCGACCCAGCCAACACAGCCCGGTAGGACTACTGCTAAGATGCCAGTGACCGGGTTGAGTGCGGACTGGGCAACTGGAGAGCTGACTGGGGAGGAGGTTTGAGCGCCCTGTCTGCTCTCCTCCTCCAGTTGGGTTGGGTTGCAAGTCCCGCTGCGATACCGCCACCTGGGTGACCACAGGTGGAGGTGCATGAACTACACACTAAGGGTGGGAGGACGTCTGTGGGAGCTGGAGCCTCAAGCACGTCGCGACATGCTCCACCCCTTGGCTCCCCCAGCGTGCGGACGTCCAGTGGGCTGGGAAGAAAACGGAAAAACCTGCACCGGATTCCCATAGACAGGACCCGGTCGACCCGAGAACACCCATAACCAGGCTCCATAGAAGGAGCTGGCAAGCCTTCCGACGCAGACTTAAGGACCATGGGAGGGGACTGTGGGTCCCCCCTCTCAGCCACGCCCGGGGGGTAAACCAAGGCAGGATGGGGACAGGCTGGCCAGTATCCGGAGGGAGGTACCTGGGGCGGGACTACGGGAGCATATGACCTAGGGATCCCAGAAGAAAGGAACCAGGTGCAGCGAGGAGGGTAGCAAAAAAAAAAAAAAGATTCTGCTAACAAACAGGATTCTCTGTTAACAGTTCTCTTAGTGGGAAAAACACAGAACTAAATGACTATCAAGGCTGCTCTTCCTCGACCATCTATAAACTAAACAATAAAACTTACAAGGCACACTTCAGATAGGAGAGCCCTCTAGCTTTGCTGCTTGTCCCTTTGATACATACAACTGAAGGTTCCACAATAACTGCCTCTGGGAAGAGGCTGGAGTCAGGATTCTGCGATGATGTCACAGTGTGGGGGCAGTATGTTAGCCACTACTAGGAATGCATGTAAGTTACAGCAGTAAATGACAAACTGTTGTTTTAATCGTGCATAGCCGAGCGTGATGTTTTGTGGTAAATGGTGTGAGCGACAAATGTGCAGGCAGCTAACCACAAGACTAAGTTAAGAAAAAGACAGGGAAGGCTGGGTAGCTGAGCAGAGGTATTAAAAAAATTATGAATTGTGATATGGAATTAAAGCAAAAAAACAGAAAACATTGGAAAGTAAGGTATACAAAAGTTTATTTTATGCAGAATAGTGAGAAATGGTGTGGGTGTACATAAGTGTGGGGGCAGGCGCTACTAAGTGAGGAAAACAATCCAAAGATTTCAGAGTTGTACACTCTAATGCTGTACAGTCACCGACGATCAGGTGAAAATCTGCTACGCCCCTGTCACTGGCATCCATGTACTCAGAGTGTTGTTACCAGCACTACCTTCACCATCAGCATACCTCACGTGAGGCACAGCTGCATCACTGCTGGAGGTGATGCTCACCCACCTACACAGTCATTTACGTCAAGATCCTGATGGGGTGGTCGTGAGTACTAGCAGTGCCCGTTTAACGAATGTGTCACTGCTAGTTTGTGTTTGCATTGGTCACCCGGGCCACCACTGCTGGAATTACAAACTGGAGTTACCAGCATCATTTTGCTATATTTAAAGGTTCCTTGGAAGTGGGATTATTATTCTTTCTCTTTCAAGCATGGCTCACAGAAGGGCATGTAAGAACTGTAGTTCAGTCGTAGAGTGAATTTAAATAGTTTTTAACTCATAAAATTCTCATCAGAGCAGTGTAGCTACCATTACAGCCTGGGCTGTAGTAGCTGCACTGCTGTGGTGAGAATTTTATGAATTAAGAAGTATTTCAATTCATCCTATGACTGAACTATAGTTTTTGTGTGCTCATCCGTTAGACATGCTTGAAAGAGAAAGCATGCAAGTTTTGATGCTACAGCTCCAGTTAACACCACCTGGACAACCTGTATGAACTGTGGGTTTATTCATTCAAAATGCAGCAACACAAGATCCTGTGCAGCACAGACATCAAGTCTTCCACATAAGACCAGGCATGCACGCTGCACTGTAATAGAGGAAGTACCCCAATGAACAACTAAATACAGTGTGGGGCTGTGCCAAGTAGAGGGAAGCCCAACAGTATTAGATGGGCCCCCTGTACCACTGAAGGTGGGGGCAAGTCGGACACTGCCAGTCTGTCACACTGTTGGTGTGTTCTAACCTAATTTTCTCCCTTCCAGGTTGCTGTGCAAAAAAGTGTTCTTCATTTGCATCTCTGGTGTCAACAGTCATTCTGGAACTGCATTGTGTAAGGGGTTGGCACTGCACTGGAGTACCAGCATAGTCACGGGAGGTTATGCCAGAAGTGGGGAGGTGTACTGCATCCCAGGCGGAGGTGCACACTTCAAACGAGACCCACTTTAATTCTCTTGATGGAGGTACTGCTCTATTATACTTAGGATATGCCCCCCCCCATACTTCTTAGAAACACAGAAGATGATGGCAGAAGGGGACCTGTAGTCCATCGGGGCTGCCCAAGAGAGGTATCCTGGGAACCTATTGTGCACCAGTGTTCTGCCCTCCTAGACAGGAGGACAGAACACTCTAAGGGGAAACAACTCAAGCCCCTTCAAAAAGCTTTTCACCTGAAGAGGAATTAGGCATCACCACCTGGCACCCAGCGACACACACATGAGGGGTTACTGGAGGATTTGTATGCCCACATCCATGGCAGGCATCATCCCAGCTACAGCCACATCACATATAAATGTCACTGGATCTGTGTCGAAAATATTCAGACAGTTTACATTTTCCCAGTGGGTGTCTAATATTTTTTTTCCAGGGAAACAAACTTTTCCATATTAACCAGGTCTGCCTAAACCAGATGTGACATTTCTCCTCCTGCCACTCCCAGGTACCCTTGCTTAATTGCCTTTTCTACTCCAGGGTGCACTCCGGAGGCTCTTTCTTACTAATTCTCTGGCGTGTGAATGCACCTGAATTGCTTTAGATTTGATTTAATCTGATTTAACTTGTATTCCTCAAGACCCTATGTTCTATAAACATTTTTTTTTATGCTTCTCGTTGTTGTTGTTGTATTATTATTCTTTTATCATGTACTTGTTTCTTCTGTCCCGGACTACTTTGAAAATGAGCTTGTTCAATGGTGTTATGTCTAGTTAGCTAAAGATTTCAACTGATTAACGGACTGATTTCATTTTTAGTGACATCTTGCTTTTACCCAGTTTACAAGTTGGGAAGACCAAATATAGGGGACGGCTCACTTGCACTTTATGCTTCAGGTGTCGTAGTGGTCAGGAAACAGTATAGCTAACGGGAATACAGTCAGGAAAGGGAATACCGTCAGAACTGTGGTCCAGAAAAGTAAGCATGCAAAACTGTAAAGTTGACAGGCAGAGGATGCCTTGGTGCCTCTTCCTGTTTAGTGTAGTGGTTAGGGTAATGAACCGTGAATGAGGCAGGCCACTGCCAGTAAGTGGGGTTCGATTCCCACAACCTCCTCTTGCATTCCATCTGTTACCTAAATGACTGTATCAATGATACCTCCATGGTCACCCCTGCACACTGAATGTCTGCTTGTATCATTTTTTTTCTTTGAAATTGTGCAACTGAGGAGTTCATATTTACGGGGGGTGGTGGAGGCAGAGACCCCTGCATTGGGGGTGCGGGGGGGGCACAGCCCTCCAAAAAAATAAATTGTCCAAATTGTTTTTGGTATTTTTTTTTCCAGTTAAAACTTTTATTAAGTACTTTCCATGAAAAACTGACATACATCAAGTTATTGCACTGACTGTGTTCCCGTCCACGACGTTATTCCCGTCGGCCATAGTGTTTGCTGTCCGTCATGATATCTGAAGAATAAAGTGCAAACGCTCCCTTAAACAGCCACCAAGATCAATCTTATTGCAGGATCCCAAGGTGACTGCATGGGTCGTAGTTAAAGGTGTTTCAGCTGCCTCTTGCTGGCATTATTTGTATTGTGCACTTCAACATTAATACACCCATAACTGTACACACACGCAGTATTCCCTTAACTGAGCATTTATTCCTCTAGCTTTGTATTCTCAGAGCTCCAGTTTACAGTCCAGCTCCCCCTTCCTTTCACCAATTATGATGTAGTTGCAAGTACCAGTGCAAGCTTTTTAAACAACCCGAGATGTGCTTTTGTACAGATAGTGTTATCCAGCTCACTACTCCGGGTATAGCAGCATTCTCCCATTCTGGATACAGGGTATTCCACATTAATTTATAATACTGGGGAGCTCTGAGTCTGTCATGAAGGAATACTTGCACCCTGATAGGCATACCTCTCAACCTGTTGCCTCATAAATCAGGGACAATGCATGAAAACAATCAGGGACAAAGACCAAGAATCAAGGGCACATCTTCAAAAATGGTGAAAGCTGATAGAATAAGCGATCAGTGTAAGATGCATATTCTGAAGAAGAACAAGTATGTAACCGTAATGTTTTACATACTTTTGTGATTACAAGCCCTACTGTTCATTCATAAAAACACTGATTTTATGAGGAACAGACGAAAATTATGAGGCAAAAATCAGGGACAGTTGAGAAGTATGCTGATGGGAACCACAAAAGCAAAAAGTCCCCTCTAGTGGCAGCTAGTCTGTATAAGGTCCTCTGCATAGCACTATACCTAGAAGATGATACTGCTGCGCCCTGATGGGGAGCAGCCAGATAACACAAAGCCTCATTTTCCTCTGGTATCAGTCCCTGTGAGCAGCTACATGTTGGGTGGATGAGACTGCCTTGTGGCCCCTCAGCCCTTCTGTGTATCGGAATTGTCTGCTCCCAGCCCAGCGAAACTCGAGCACATTACCTGGTCCCGTATATTCACGTGGACAGCAGGGTCCTGCCTCTACAGCAGCGATTATGCTCAGGTATCTGCTATGTCCAACTTCCTACAGTGCCTCCACAATACAACGCGACCATTTCCTGCCCTCTGACCCTCCTCTCTATCCCGGCATGCCAGAGTGATTTAAAGGTACGGCTGCGTGCTACAGCGCGACCGGGAGTCATTCGGCTCCACTCCCAACCGTATTCCCTGCCGCCACCCCACGGAAACGCCGGAAAGGGTACTACATCCCGTATGAAAACGCAGCGGAACGATGCGGACAGCGCCACTGTAAGCCGTCCCCATGTGAACCCGGTATTATTTCCAAACTACTGTGTAGTGCTCGTTCTCCTGATTTTGGCTTCTGTCCCTTTAAATCGCCGCATGCTACTCGGTTAACAGTGCATTATGGGAGAGCGCCTTGGCGCTTGCTGGATGTGAAGCTGTGGGTTGCGAAGGTTAACATTCACAGAACTCGGAAAAAAAAGATTTCGGTGTTAACATTGCTAGTTAAGCTCCTTGTTATCGTTACTGCTGTGTCATGCCATATTGACGGACTGTACAAGTGCTGCTGCTGTCGTTGGGGAGAGGACTGGATTTCTTTTTTTTTTTTTTTGTCAATTATATTTTATTAAAATAATGTTATAACAAAACCAAAAATCAGTTACGTACATCTTTTACAGGGCGATACTGAAGAATTACGGCCACATCGCTTAGCTGCGCAGCTTTCAGAGAATACACGGCAATGTGTACAATATTACCTACTACAGAATAACCACATGGGGGTGGGGGCAGGCGCCCCGCATAACAAAACTACATAGGCAGTGAATGCAGTGAAATTAATGGGGGAGATAAGCAATCAATATTTAGAATTTTTTTACAATAACTAAGACAATATTTGTAGTTCTTTCTCCTGTGGGGTAGCTCCGCCCCACCCAGGTCCTATGAATTAAATTATTGTTGCTGTGTACTCCCGGAATATCATCTTTCTTTTCCTTTACTTGTTTAATGAACTGTTTATCTCTTCTGTGGGGGCGCTCTGCCCCCACACCCCCTCGGGTCCAATATGGCACTTTGCACACACTGTACAGTACTGTACATTACTATAACTGTTCTATGAACTATACTATATGACTATTCTGTCGCCCGCTTGGAGCTGCTCCCTGAATTCATCTGCCAAAAAACAGAAAGCCACCAGCCACTCCAGCCGCCCGGGGCTTCTGCCCGCTTGGAGCTGGTCCCTGAATTCATCTGCCAAAAACAGAAAGGTATGAGAAAGAAGGAACGAAACGCTTGTAACCGGTGGCACCTCTGCCCTGCGAGTACTTTTTACTACTGATTTGAACTTGGCGCCTTTTTCAGAGCCGTAGCTTACAGCCTCTCACGGTCTTTGGGCAGAGTGTGGAGCACTACAGAAACAGATTTTTTGCAACTAAGCTGCAGACTGAACCGAAAAGATTTGATACGGGGCTCTCCCACCTCGGGCTTCACAGATTACCGGTGTTTGCCACGTGGCTGAGCCCGAAGGTCCCGGCGCTCGCTCTCTCTGTTCACGGAGGTGCTAGCCCCGACGCCTTCGGCGTCTCCCTGCCCTCCCTATCTTGACATTTACTCTTATAGAGCAATGTGACCAATCAGGGAATTTATAGCATCTTCCCAATTTTCCATTGGCTCGTTATACAAACAAGCCACAAGGGGCGCTTCTAACATTCCTTCTCTAATTCTCCTCAACCTAAGGATTTTGCCAATCACTGGTGCTGACATGTTTTGTTTCTAACTCAAATCTGCCCTTCTCTTCTACACCTGTTAGCCTTTAAAGTTGTAGCTATTTCATTCCTCTCTCTATGCAATCCTGTTTACTGGTATTCCCAATCTTTACTGCAGCCTCTCTTCACATCTTGTTGCTTCCCTGGCTGCAGTTTTAATTTTAATTACTAATTCTGCAATTTGCTCTCATACACACTCTGATAATCTTAGGACACATACACTAGGAGGCAAGTTAATAGTTCCTTTACAGCTGTTCCTTTTGCCCCATCTGTCACCCCTCAATCCCTGCTATTAGCCTTATAAACATGCTTATTTCTAAATCTTACAGAATGGTCTGGTTACCTCTAATTACAACCTCTCTTATCCTATCTCTGGTCCTACTAAGTATCCCTAATGTGTCCAACCACAAGAATCACATCCATAACAGAGGCTTGAATCTTAACGATTTCACATAATCTTAACATGCTAATACTAACCGAATGTGGCATTGACACGACCCCTGCCCTCCTCCCTAAACTACTCTTATACCTTGCTACTGCATTCACCTCGAAACAGTGGTGTACCTACTGTCGTACTAGTCACAAATTTGTCTGGTATATGCTAAAGTATTTCATATTGCTGGCTGTTATGCTGTCCGGGGATATTGAGCTGAACCCTGGTCCTGCTCCAGGTACTTCACCCTTAAACTGCTCTGGATATGATACGAAAGGACTTCACATAGTCCATCTAAATGCTAGGAGTCTTCTCTGAAATTATACAGACCTGGAAGCTTGGGTGGTTAACCACCACCCTGATGTGCTCTGTCTATCTGAGACATGGCTAAAACCCTCTATCCCAGACACATTTTGCCTGCTCCCAAACTACAACCTTCTGAGGTGTGACAGACCACCTCCTAAGCATGGTGGGGGTGTCACAATCTATTACAAAAACAATCTAAACATGACTATTAACTGACAAGAATCACTCCTTGTGTGAATACATCCATGCCATATTCTGGCTGGGAGACAAAAAACTCCATATTGTATGTGCCTACAATCCACCCAATAGTGGAATAAAAGGCCTAGCGGAGTTGCTGGATCTTACAGCTGCACATGCAGGGAAGAATGAACTCATCATTCTTGGAGACATTAATTTAAACTGGCTAGGAAAATCTCAAGATACCCTTCTATCCCTGGTTCAGAGTTACAACCTGCACCAAATTTATCACTGATTATACAAGACTGTCAGTACTGACACCAGCACCCTTATTGATTGGGTCTTAACAAATCGCGTGGACAGAATTACTAAAACAGGTACGCTACCAGATAATATTAGTGATCACGCCCCCATTTTTTGCATTTGGAGCACATCCATAACCTCCACATCCCCCAAAACTATATATGCTTCAGAAACTATGCAAACTTAAATCAGGCTAATTTCCTATATGATGTGTCTTACACTGACTGGTCCCCTGTCTTCCAATCCACAAGTACTGATGCTGCCCTGCATGCCTTCTTGAGCAGGTTTTTACTCCTGCAAGATAAACACACCCCAGTCGTCACTCGACACGTTTGTGCTAGACAAACCAGATGACTGCATAAAGACCTTCTCACAGCCCTCAAAAATAGAGACAAATGCTGGGAAAAGTTTAAAAAATCTGGTCTCTTTACAGATTTTAATAACTATAAAGAACAGAGGTCAAAATGCAAAACACGAATAAGACTTGCAAAAAGTCAGTACTGTAAAGGCCTTCTGTTGGATGCTGCCGGTGACCCAAAAGAGTTTTGGTCTCATGTCAAGACCTTCCTAGGCTCAAAGCAAACCCTACTAAATAATGACATGATACTGAATGGTGTCCATTGTAATGACCCGAGCACAATTGCCAACGCATTTAATTCTCACTTCTCCAACCTCTTGAGCTACACAAATGCCTTCCCTCCAAATAACTTAATACTTGGTTCCCCCAACCCAAATGACATCTCGAGGACGCCTATGTTCTATTTTAAAGCTATATCGAAGAATGATGTCCTTAAACATTTAAACTCCATATCAGACAGTACCGCTGTTGGATCAGACTGCCTCAAACCTAAACTCTTAAAGCTTGCAGCAGCTTCCGTCACAGGACCACTGTCCAGTATACTAAATGTGTCCCTAAGTGAAGGCACAGTGCCTGAGGTATGGAAACTGGTTAGAGTCACACCAGTGTGTAAAAAAGGCGACAAAAAAGATATAGCCAACTACAGACCAATAGCTATACTGTCAGTATTAAATAAAATCCTAGAGAAGCTCATCTCAGCACAGATCTCTGAACACCTTACTAAGTATAACCTTCTCCACTCAACACGGCTTTAGAAAAGGCCATAGTACTCAAACTGCTCTACTACAGCTGACAAATGATGCTTTTCAAACCATGGACCAGGGTCAACAAAACGGTGCAGTATTTATCGATCTGATGAAAGCTTTTGATCTCGTTAACCACCCTCTTCTGCTTACCAATCTCCATTCCCTGGGTTTCTCGACTGGAGTTGTAAACTGGTTCCATAGCTACCTGTCAAGCAGATACCAAACCGTGAAATTCAACTCGGCCACCTCAGAAAAAGCAGTCATCAATGTCTGTGTACCTCAAGGTTCTATCCTCGGTCCCCTCCTCTTCTCGATTTTCATTAACAACATTCCTCATAGCATATCCTCCTGTTCATCATTGCTGTATGCTGATGACCTTGTACTTTACACTAGCTCAGACAATATTCATTCTATTAATCATAAACTCTCAATGGATCTACAAAATATTCAATCCTGGATCACCAAAAACAAGCTCGTTATTAATGCTGGAAAGACCAAGGCCATGCTCTTTGGATCCCCTATTAAACTAAAGCTGTGCCATAAATTTTTCCAGGTCACCTGGGCTGACGGTTCCCCATTGGAGATGGAAACTTCTTTTAAATATCTAGGTGCCTTATTTGATCAATCCCTCACCTTTGATGCCCATATTACCTCCATTTGTAAGGCTGTAAATGCAAAACTCGGCTTAGCCTACAAAACAAGCCATATTCTTATCCCCACCGCTAGGACAGCCATTGCTCAAGGAATCCTACTTCCCTCACTTTCTTATCTGCAATCTATACTAACGCATCTAAGGCTACTCTTCATAGGTGGGACACAACCTATAACAACATATGCCGTTACGCCTCCTCATCCTCTAGGCTAAAACATCACTGCCTGCTGTACGCTGACCTAAAGTGGCCACCCCCCATTGCACATCGTCTCCTCTCCCTTGGGAACCTTCTGGATAGTGTACTGCGATCAAGTATGCCCACCTACCTGGCCTCCCTGCTGACCCCTCAGCCCATCTCCTACGGTCTCCGATCTACTGACTTTTCCTTGATTTGCATCCCCAGATGTAGAACAACGAAAGGGAAATCAGGCTTCTCGCACGTAGGCCCCTCCTACTGGAACTCTTTGCCCCTAGATGTACGCCTTGCCTCTAATCATGCCACCTTTAAGAAGAGGCACTGCTCCCTCTTCACCACATGCTCTCCTTCTACCTGCTTCAACCCTCCATAGATCTTACTCCCTCCGTCCTGACTGCCCTTGTTATCTAGCACTCTGACACTTTCAGCCGCCCTTTACCTCTCTCCCTGCCTCCTACCTTTAACATCCTTTCAGATTTAGCTGGATGTACAGTAACATTGCCCTGTTGTTATATTTGCTTACTTGTATGCATCAAATATTGTGATATTACTATGTCAGTCTTCATATGAGCACTTATCACCATTTGTATAATTTATAGCTTTACGTGCCTTGTACCAATATTTGTCTAAATCTTGTCTCATTCTCTTGATGTGATGTATTGCATATCTCCTGACACTGTATGCTATGTAATTGTATCTCTCTGTGTTGTTAACCTCCCGGGTCGTGCCTAAAAATAGTCACTTTTGTGTCTAGTGCACTTACCCGGTTATCAAAAAATAAATAAATAAATTCTGTGAACTGTTCGGTGACTCGGGCATGGACGGAAGAGGCGACAGAGTATGCCGCTTAACGCACTTCACCGTAATACTTTTGTTGTCTTGCGCAACTGGCCGTGATCCTTCAGCATCACCTTTTACGGACCGTGAAGAAACATCAGAAAATAAATGTTCAACACAATTTCTAAATAACTAAAATTGTACTAAACAGAGTGAAAATAAGACCGCAACAGTTAAATTATGTGCTGCTCTAAAATGGCCTAGTCCTTCTGCTCACCTTCTCCTATCCTATGGGGGTGCTCTAATAGACAGTATAACAAGATCAGGCCTTCTTCAATCCCTTGCCTCTTTATTTCACTTGCAAACCCCCTCCTATGGACTTAGCTCAAGCGATCAAACCCCTCTGCACATCTCTAGGTGTAAGACCTCCATGGGTACACCAGCCTTCTATGCTGTTCCCAAGTATTGGAATTTCTATCCCTCAAGAAATTCGTCTTGCCTCTACAAACGCTGGCTTTAAGAAGCTCCACTGTGAATATCTACTTGCATCAAGTCCTTGTACCTGCTTCCATCCACCTTAAGCTCATCTCTTACCTGTCCTTTACCTTACTCTGGTTCCACCTTTCCTATATATACACTCTTACCCATCTCCAGTAGCAGAAAAGGTCAGAACCAAAAGGCTGGCCTTCAGGAAATATAAGGGAACACAACAGGATGAAGATAGGGAGGCATACCAAACTGCCCTAAGGGAAACAGGGAAGGCAGTAAGGCAGGCAAAGTCCCAAACTGAGGAAACACTAGCACGAACAGTAAAAGAAGGTGACAAGACTTTCTATAGATACATTAGTGAAAGGAGAAAGTCCAGAGGGGTATTATAGTTTAATGGAGAAAAGGGAGCATGTGAGGAGGAGGACCCTGTAAAGGCATCTATCCTAAATAGATACTTTGCTCAGTATTTACTGAAGAGAAGGTAGGGTAGGGCCCACAGCTCAGCATCATGGACACGGGGGAGGAAGGGGAGCACTACTCCCTTCACAAAAGAAAGGGTCCTACAAGAGCTTGCTAAGCTCAGGGTGGATAAGGTAATGGGACCTGATGGCATACATCCCAGGGTACTTAAGGAGCTAAAGGTGGAACTAGCAGAGCCATTAGCAGAACTGTTTAGTGAGTCTCTGAGCATAGGAGAGGTCCCAGAAGACTGGAGAAGGGTTCACGTGATCCTGCTTCACAAGAATGGTAGCAGGGAGGAGGCGGGGAACTACAGACCAGTCAGTCTTACCTCAGTACTGGGCAAGATTATGGAGGCACCCCTTAAGGAAAGGATAGTGCAACACCTGGAATCCATGGGGGCAGAAGATCCAAGACAGCATGGGTTTACAAAAGGAAGGTCCTGTCAAACTAATCTCATAGATTTCTTTGACTGGGTAACCAGAGTGGTGGACCAAGGGAGCAGTTGATGTCGCCTACCTTGACTTCAGCAAAGCTTTTGACACTGTTCCACATAGAAGATTGATAAATAAGCTGGGTAGGCTCGGTGGGTCAGAAGTTGGTCAACTGGGTGGCAAACTGGTTGACGGGCAGAAAACAGAGAGTGGTGGTAAATGGTATACAGTCAGAAGAGATGCAAGTCACAAGTGGGGTACCTCAGGGATCAGTCCTGGGGCCAGTCCTCTTCAACATCTTCATTAGTGACCTTGCAGATGGACTAGAGGGTAAGGCTTGTCTGTTTGCAGATGACACCAAGATCTGCAACAGAGTAGATGATCCAGATGGGGTGGGCAGAATGAGAAGAGATCTTGATAAACTAGCAAAATGGTCAGGCAGGGCGAGTGGCAACTGGGATTTAATGCAAAGAAGTGCAAAATCATGCACATAGGGAAGAGAAACCCTGAAGCCACCTATAGGCTGGGAGGGGAGTTGCTAGCAGTCACAAAGGAAGAAAGAGACTTGGGCATCATCATCACTGATGACCTGAAATCATCCAAGCAGACCTCTGAAGCAGTAGATAAGGCTAGGGGTGTTAGGGTGTATTAGTAGGGGTATCACAAGTCGTAAGAGGGAGGTAATAATTCCTCTTTACAAGACACTGGTTAGGCCCCATCTGGAGTACTGCGTGCAGTACTGGAAACCACACCTTCACAAGGACATTAACCAAATTGAGGCAGTCCAGAGAAGGGCAACCAAAATGGTGCAGGGACTGCATCAGAAGACATAATGAGGACAGATTAACAGAGCTCAATATGTATACCCTTGAGCAAAGGAGGGAGAGAGGTGATATGATCGAGGCATTCAAACACCTTAAGGGCATTAACAAGGTGAAAGAGTCTAACGTGTAAATATAAGAAAAATAGCAGGACAAGAGGACACAGCATGAGATTGGGGGGGGCCGATTAAGGGGGAATGTGAGGAAATTCTTTTTCACAGAAAGGGTGGTGGATGCATGGAATGGCTTACCACAAGAAGTGGTGGCTATGAATACAGTGCAGGGCATCAAACAGGCATGGGATAGGCATAAGGGAGCAATACAAATGACTATGAATAGTTAGGCCACTGACAGAGCAAAGGCCGATGGCACATTTATAAGGTAGAAAAAGAAATGGGCAGACTGGATGGGCCTTGCGGTCCTTATCTGCCGTCAACTTCTATGTTTCCCCTTTCTCTATCCCTTCCCCCTCTACTTTCTCTGCTATGTTTATTTTGTTTTGCTAATGGCACTTCTGTTTTCAGTCCCAGACACCTACTAGTACTAAATCCTGTACTTGTGCTGCACTTGTTTCATCTTTCAAAGCTCTGTACATTTGCTTATATTATGTACTTTGTTTTCAACCCTGTAGTTTTACAGTCTAACAAATTATTTGTATTTTTCTGAATATCTTTATATCTTCCTATTCAGTGTGCTGCGTCACATTGCTGTTGTTGTTTGTTATTGTATTTGACTTGTATTCTCCCGGGTCGTGCCTGAAAATAGGCATCTCTATGCCTAGTGTATCCACCTGGTCACCAAAAGCAAATAAATAAATAAAAGTACCAAGAAGTGATGTACTATTAATACCATACTACAATGCATTTGAACGAGATATAACAAAATTAAAATACCTGCAAAACTGTAGATTTTTATGGCATATTCTCATACTGTTAGTTTGAGTTGAGGTAAAGAAAGTGCCTATATTTTCCCTGATGATAGTAAAACAAAAATCACAATCGGAATAGAAAGAAAGTGCAGAAAAGAGAGAGTAAAGACGGAAATAGAGGAGGGAGTCGAGAAAGTTACAGGATGGCTATAGACATGTTCAGAATGGTCAGCCCAGTGAGGAAAAAAAAAACAACATCTCTTACACAGAATGGCATCTTAGAGATGCTATCACTCTGAGGTAGGGGATACAATGTATTTTACTTCCCATTGGGAGTTGTATCCACATTACTACAAACAACTTAAATAAAACACCCCACCTGTTGAAAAACTGGTGGCCTTGCTCAGGCATACAAAGGGCCAGTTTTTCTGTGCTCAGAATCACCAAAATGCAATGTTTCCAGTCCAATAAAGATGGGGCAGTCTCTGACCACCAGTTACATAAAATAATGTTCCTGCCTGACACGCCAATTAGCATCAAGGAATGCTTTTGCTCAAGAGTCCAGATCTGATGTTCACTGAAATGCCCCACTATACATGTTTCTTTGTTAATGCAAGTGGACAAGGCTGGGGCGCTCAAAAGAAAGTTCTTAATTTCCTCCCATAAGCTTTGTACATAGGGGCATTCCCAAAACATATGAATCAAAGACCCACTGGATAGATTACACTTAGAGCAGGTTGGAGAAGTACATAGGCCCATCTTATGCATTAAGTAAGGGGCATAGTAAAGATTGTGCAAGGTTTTGAATTGTATCAATTTCAAGTTTACAGCACTAAAGGCCTTAGTACTAAAATTCCATATCCTGCCCCATTTCCATCCCTGAGTAGGAGCGTTAAGGATCTCAGACCACCAGCCCACATATTCAGAAGCACCCCCCATAACATTCTGTAAAAGTAAATTATAGAAATTAGAGATCTTAGGTGAAGTACGGATACAGCCAAGAAATTCATTGGTATTACTGTTCAAATACTGTTGGGGACACTAATAATTATTTGTTTAATAACCTCATAAAATGTGAAGTCTACAGTGTAACCGGTGTGTTATTTATGTGCACTAAAGTATTGAATGGCTTAAAGTTTTCCTGACTTACTGTGTCTTTTAGACATTTTATTCCATTCATTACCCAGTCTGGCTTCAGCAGGGTTATATTATTTATCGAAAAGTCGGGGTTACTCTATAAGGGTTGTGATGTAGATTTATTCATAGTCGAAGCAAGTAATTCACTCCATTGGCCAATCAGTTTTAAAGAATCTGTAATCAGCTTATTTGGTTTGAATAATTTAGCTTTAGCAAACGGCAGCGCATTAATGTTAATACCTTGTCTTGCCAAAATATCAGTTTCCATGAGCAACCATTCTGGAATATACTGTTCGGGAGAAACACTCAGTGACCACTTGGAGAACTGCAGTGCCCTACATGCCAAGTAATAGAAGTAAAAATTAGGCAGTTTCAGTCGTCCCCGATTCTTAGCCCTAGACATCCTGACATGAGACATTCTGTGCCTCTTAAACACCCAAATATACTTCATAGTCCATTTATGCCGGAATTCCATTTTTTAGTGATACAGCAAGGCAGCATTAGATATATATAAACCCTAGGTAGGAGGTTCATTTTAATAGTCTCTATCCGTCCACATAAACCCAAAGGTAACTTGTTCCACCTATGAATGTCCTCTTGGGCTTTATTTTTGAAGATTTTTAGGTTTTGTTGAAGTGTTTCAGAAACTGTTTTATACACTCTAAGACCCAAATATTCAATGTAATCTTTAGAGCAGGAGATTCCTGTACCATCCAAGTGATCCTTCTTACATCCCATATTTAATGATAAGAAATGCGTTTTGGATACATTACGTTTATATCCAGAAACTTGTCCGAAGCTATCAATAATCCTCAAAATCTCTGGAATTGACATTTTTGGGTTAGTTAGATACAGTTGTATGTCATCGGCGTAAAGGGAGATCAAGGCTTCCCTACCCCCTATCTAAACCCCTCAGTTTTCTGGGATGATATTAATTTTCTGACTAGCGGGTCAATAGTAAGATTAAATAGAAGGGGAGACAAAGGGCAATCTTGCCTAGTACCTCTCTCTATAGGAAAAAAGGAAGACATAATCCCATTAGTATTGACAGCGGATGAGGTATTACTATACAGAATTTGAATCCATTTAATGACATTTTGGGGGAAATTTGTACAACTGCAGAGTACTAATAATATGTGGCCATAGCACTCTGTCGAAAGCCTTTTCAGAATCCAGAGATAACAGCCCCATAGGTTGCTTGGCTGTACTGGCATGCAACATGATGTGAAACAACTTTCTACTATTGTCAGCCACAAGTCCACCCTTTATGAATCCTGTTTGTTGGGGGCCTATGATATGGTGAATTACCTTCTGTAGTCTTCTGGCTAAAACTTTGGCCAATATTTTAATATCAGAATTAATTAGAGAAATAGGTCTGTAGTTTAAACACATCCTTTGCTTATGTATTATAGTGATTAGCCCTTATGTCATACTGGGGGGGAACGAAACCCTTGAGAAAAGCTTAGTTAAAAATGCCTTTAATGGATGGTAATAATACTTCGGAAAAAGACTGAAAAAAAGTTAACTGAAAACCTATCAGGCCCAGGTGCCTTATTCTTTTTTAAACTGTTGACTGCCACGAGTATCTCCTGATCTGATATTTCTGCATCAAGCTCTTTTATTAAGTATGTGGGTATATCAGGCAACAGTATGCTTTCACAAAAATCCTTACACGTAACACTATTACTGGACACCTCATTAGAGTAGAGTTCTTTATAGAAAGCAAAGAATTTGTCATTTATTTTTTTATGTCCTGAGGTAATTTAATTACTGTATCACTGATGTCCCTGGGCATTGGGATAGATGTTGATGAGCTCATTTGTTTCAACCGAATTGCTAGGATTTTTGATGATCTGGGTCCTGAATCGATGTAATTAATTTTAGCTTTTCGAATGAAAAACTTGGCTCTGCCTCTTATTAGTTCATTATACTCTGATTTCAAACTGGACCATTCCCCTCGTTTAACACCGGATGCATCCCCAACTAGATCTTGTTCTTTCTCCTTAATTCTTCTTAATAATTCATTTTTCTTTTTGTCCCTTTCTTTTTTATAGGAAGAGGCAGCACTAATGATATGCCCTCGGAGCCACGACTTCATACATTCCCAATTTGTTCTCCAGGAGGTATCATCTGGCTTGTTAATAGTTAAGAATTAATTTACAAGGCCCTTGATTTTAAGAATGAAGTCAGAGTTTTGCAGTAGAAAATTATTGAACTTCCATCTCCTGCTCCTACCATGGTTGAGAGCTTCTTTAAGAGCAGTTCGGACCAGAGTATGGTCAGATATGACTTGCTGTAGTATTTCAACCGAGATAATTCTGTTGACTACCTGTTTAGTTATAAAAATTTGGTCTATACGAGATCCAGAGTGGGGGCAACTAGATCAAAAGGTGTACTGTTTTGTGTTAGGATTCATAGCTCTCCGGGCATCCACCAAGCCCAGATTGTCAGTTAAATGAGATGGGTCTTTGTCTTTGATAAGGTGGACCGGAATTTAGACCTATAGAGGACTGGATCCAAAATGGAGTTGGTGTCCCCTGCTGTAATTATGGTACTGTCCATGTATGAGGATAAGCTGTTAAATACAATGTTAAATGTATTGTTAGAGGGAGAGTTTGGACCATAAATATTAACCAGGGTGACATACTCCTCTCCCAACTTCCCATTAAGTATCAAAAAATGACCTGATGAATCTTCTACTAAGCTACAAAACTGGAAGGGCAAGCCTCTTTTAAGTAAGATTAGGACCCCTGCTTTTCTAGAGCTGTTCCCTGCCCCATAGACCTCTCCCACCCACTCCAGTGCATCAAATCATAGTGTTTTTGTTAGATTAGTTTCTTGCAAAAATACAATGGCTGGATTCATTTTCTTAAGATGTCTAAGCACAGAATAACGTTTAATCTTATGATTGAGCCCTCTAATGTTCTATGAGATAAGCACCAAGCCTTCTGCTTTAGACATAAAAGATATCTCACGTTTTAGATAAAAGTGTATGAATAATTTAACAGTAGCCCATCATCTGAACCGTGCCACCAAGAATAGTATTTGGTAAGAGAAACCATCGCAAGAGAAGAGAGGGGGAAGAAAGAAAAGAATGCAACATGAAGTGCAGAAGGTAGAGAAAGAAGAAACAACAATAGCAAGAGTTTTCAAAAACTGTGTCATAACCCCCTGCCCCCACTATATTTTTGAAGGTAAACAATGATATAAGAACATTCTGCACTGGATTGGGAAAGTATCATATGTTGGAAGTTGAACGATCCCTCCAACACCATTTCCACTCATTACTCGTCTGGATAAACACTGCCCAACTGAACAGCTGCCCACCCCCCAACAACAATAAGATCCATCATGACCTAAACCAAACTGGATTGATAGATATGTTTATATATTTTTTGTGACATAGCAATAGATGACGTTAAACAGTTCTTTTAACTCTTAATAAACAGGTGTCAACAACATAATTGTGCAAAACATTAATACTAAAGATTGCAGATTGCATTCTACCTCATCAGGTTATTTAAGCTGAAAAAATAATAGGTAAACAAACAATTAAAACTAGTACTGCAGTACGCATATTTATATCATAACAAAGATGTGTAAATCCTACTTTACAGTAAAGGAGCTGAAAAGGGCTTAGTATGACCCAAACAAAAAATACAATCCTAATTGTAACAAAAACATTGCTTGTTCCATTATCCTGTGCTAAAACTGCACAACTGTATAAGAGATAAGCTCCTATGTTTTGACAGAATTTAAAATGAATAAAAACACCTTACTTTCCACTGTGACACCTCTGGAGGCATCTGTCAGACGAAGAGCCAACCGTTGGTATAAGTAGTAGGCACATCTTGCATAAAGTTGTGAACAGCTCTTGGGCAGAGATCATAAAGGGTAACAGCAAATTACAGTACTCAGTCTTTCAAGTGAATTTAAACTCAAGGCAACATTAAATTAGGGGAAAAGAGTAATGCTGACAACAAGACAGTTCTCCCCAACACTTATACCATATACACTACCCTGGAAACAAAGGCAGTAGTGTAATTAAATAAGGTATTGTGCTAAAGTAAATCCTGTAATGTCTGAGCCAATTGCTGAGCGAGTGAATAACTCATCTTAGCACATGCGGATTACAGTCGTTCAGTACAACCAATGTGCATAGAAGGAGTTTGCGTTCTCTACATGCTCGAGAAAAGGAAAATTCAGACCCATGTTCCATTAAGCATTTAACTGAACTCCTTGGGCTGTTGAAAAACAAGATGAAGGACACTGAAAAACCTGGTATCCTCTCGATTCCACCTCCCCATAAGCATTGTGGTCCCTGAACAGTGATCTCCATACCGGCCCCAGTTCCTCCCGGTTTGCTACCAGAAATCATCGGTATCCCCATGTTATAAAATGCTGCTTTCAAAAAAGGACTGAACAATCAGATGCTATAGAAGAGTCTTCTTATGTTTTTTTTTTTCTGTAAACATAAAATATGCTCCGTACAATAACAGGTACTACACCAACCTCCTGCTCAGATTGGAAAGGATCCTTGTGTGCCCCAGAGTTAAACAACTATTCTCTATCTTTTTCCCCTCTTTAGAGGGCAGTTCCTCCCTCCTCAACATAAGAGAGGAAGCCACCACCCCCAAGGGCAGAACGAACATAACTCCACCTTAGGTCAGCTCTCTTCATCTGTGGGGTATTATTTCATTGAGCATCGTTGGGAGCCTGAACATCGTATGGAGAGCCAACTTGAGCCAACGCTACTAAGGAAATTAAATTGAATAACTTCCTTTGAAAGCAGCAGTACATCAAAGAGACCTCAAACACTGATACCCAAAATTAGGAAGTGGGACCACGGAGACCACTTAAACAGTTCCGTATACTAGCTAAGAAGTGGCTTAATGGTACCAGGCCTAAAAGTTCTCTAAAAACTGGCAAAATATAAACATGGGTAGTATACAAAAACAGGGAGAAGTGGAGAAAATTAAAAAGAAAAAAATAATTGTTCGCACAGCAATTGGTTGTCAGATCACTTTACAAGTTACTTTGTGCAGGATATATACTCTCTACCATACTGTATTAAAACTTGAATGATAAGAAGATTTCTGGCAAATCCTTTTTGAGACCAGCCTTAGCAGTGTCAAAACCATTGTATTCCGTAGGGCCCTCAGGCAAATAGACCTTCAGCAAGGTTGGAAAAAATAGACTGTAGCACAAACCCGCATCACGGAGCCTTTTTTTGATAGGAAGAAAAGCATCACATTTTTTAATTATTTAAGGAGGGAGATCATTATATATAGAAAGCTTGCAACCTTCAAACTCAATCTGACTTTTATTTCTTAGAACTCTTTGGATGAATACCATCTGTTGAAAGTTTAATAATCTTAAGACAAATGAGTGGGGCTTCTCATTCACAGAGGGTTTAGGTTTCAGAGAACGATGAGCTCTCTCTGTCACATAGATTTTGTTGTTGGGGTGGTCCTGCAAGTGATATCAGTAATTTATTAGCAAAGGAGATAGTGTCACTGCCTTCAATTCCTTCATGAAGCCCAAAAATCCTTAAGTTATTCCGTCTGTTCCTACTCTCTAAATCTTCTATTTTCTGCTCCAACTTTGTTAATTTCTTGCTGTCATTAACTCTTACTGCATATTCCTTCTCATCCCTGTCTTCTATGCTACTAATCCTGGTCTCTGCATCATCTAATCTTGTTTTATAACCTGCCAGCTCTTGCTTTATTTCCTTCAAACCTCCTGCCGTGTCATTTAAAGTTAATTACATAGAAGCAATCTCATTCATGATCAAATTGAAATGAGCTACAGTAAGCTGTTTCTGTGAGGAGGGAATTTTAGCCCCAGATCCTCCTCCTATTTCATAATCTGAGGATAACAGTCTCTTGAGAGGACTTCCATCTTGTGGCATTTCAACTAAATTTTCTGCCATTCTATGTAAAAGTAGAATTAATATGTGAAGAAATTGAATACTTGCTGTTGAATGTTTATGTCAGTGGCGGAGCTGGGGGGAGCTGGGGGGTGGTCTCCCCCTCCTGATTGCCCCAGTGTGAGTAGTGGCACCCCACCACCATCTTTATTCACTGTTTAGTGCCCATTGTGGAGCCCGTGATTAACATGAATGCCTCCCTGACTCCCAAATGCTCCCAAACCTGGCTCTGCCACTGGTTTATGTACTTATTTCCTCAGCAGAAACGGTAAACTTTTCACTTTAGCTATACAGCCGAAATACTTCGTATCAGTTAAGAGGAAGTTTAACTGATCACAGAACCCTAGAAATGTATCTAAAATGTTATGTGAATTACGTTATCAACACTCGGTTTAAGAAAATTAGTTATAAATAAATGTGGATTCTTTAAAACAATGGTTATAAAAAATTTAATATTTATGAGGGGGGAGGCGCCAACATGGAGCTCATGTCAGCACGTCCTGTCGGTCCACTTCCATCCGATCAAATCCAGGACTGGATTTCTGTTGAGCAGAAAGGGAGATCCTGACCAGAACGTGTAACTCAACGTTATCATTTATTCCAACCTTAAAGAGCCACCGATGCCCAAGAAGATCTTTGGAAAACAGTATATTTGGACACAAGGCAGCTTAGATTTCTCCATTAGCTCTGCATTTCTTATCACCATTATATGTTCCTAAGGTCAGCTACATGAAAACAGGATAGCTGTTCCTTCTAATTGTTCCCAACCTGATGTCACACTACTGCTCTTGTGACATCACGGTTATTCCTATGGCACCAGACTGTGATGTCAGAAACCGAGCATTATGCTTTCAAGTAGGGAGTAAGCTACAGAAGTAGATGAACTCAGAGGGATAAAGATCTTATAATAACTGGTTTGTATTTTTTAACATAGGAAACGCTATTTATAATTCTGTTGTTACAACTAGCTGGTTGTAACGACATTCTCTTATCTAAGTAAAACTGTAAGTTGCACAGGTGAAAAAATAGAAACCAGAAATTATACAAAATAAAACATGGGTAGCCAGCTAAAACTCAGATTTTACACAAACCCTCGGGGTTTATGTGGCATCTCACCCGGGGGGGTTGTAAAATCCTCATTATAACTGGCTACCCATCCACTATATATAATTAATGGGCCTTCCTTTTTACCTAAGGAAAACCATGGCATTATTTGCCGTAATAAAGTAGTGTTCATTACGACAAACATGCGCATGGTTTTCCCTCAATCTGCAGATGTGCCCACCCCATCTTTTCCTGTATACTGCTCACCACCTCGTCGTCGCACAGGAGATGGAACCACCATTTGAACGCAATCGGCAGTAAGTCTTTTAGGCATCAGAAGAGAAAATAAAACATTAAAACTTTCCCTTGCTACCAGGAAAAAAAAACCTTCAATAAATAAAATCACTGTGCGTGGTGCGTAGTCAGTCCGAAGTGGACCGTGGCCGCACAGAACAGAATCAGCAACGCTTTTTTTTATTTTATATAATGCTGTGGCCAAAAAGGAAGACCCAGTAATTATATAAAATAAAATACAGGTAGGGGTGGGTGTGTGTGTGTGTGTGTGTATAAACTTGAAGTTTACTCACAGCCTCTGGGTTAGATGCGTTGCACAAACTCCTGGAGCTTCGCTCTCCGGGTTTATGAAGTATCTGACCCCACAGGTGAGTGTAAACTTCACGCTACACCACCCAGTACTTTGTTCTATTTGTTTTTGTGAGAATTTTTTCAGTAATAAACAATGGGAAGGAGAAATGTATAGAATTTATATGAAATAGAGACTATATTGTGTCTAACTGTTGTTTTCCCAAAGGCAACTGCTGCTCTTTAATGGTTCCCAAGTTACCACTTTCTATTCTAAACAGCCCCACACCAAATACAGTAGCTATCAGACAATAATAAGTTAGGAACCTTCTCTTGTAATGAAGAAGCATCTGTCCTGAGCCCCACTGTCTCCCAAATCATGAAGGCATTTCTGTTTCCTGTGTCTGCCTAGCAGAAAAAAATGTTGCGATGATTTTGAGTGTTTGAAATCTGTGACCTTCTCATTATGCCTTCCTGTTCATATTAAACCTTCTGGACTTTATTGCTAATGTGACCATTCTAACGACAGTTTAATTTTTAAAAATTACTGATTAAATTTGCTCTGTCACTTGTCTTCAGCATAGTGGTACAAAGAAGTGTGAGTCACTTGACACTGGAAGATTAAACCCCACTAGAGCACCCAAACAAAAAGACATTTCTATTTTTCTGTTTATTTCAGGTTCAAGTTTATTGCAGGAAAACTCCATTGAGCAAGCTCATTCACAAGGAGGTACTGATTACAGGTTTACAGACAAGTACACAATACATATATAGAATGACATAACAGTACTTAATAAACAGTAAGATTCAATGTACTACATTATGTTCAGGTCATAAAGTATCATTCTTAAAAACAATCAGCATGAGCCTATGGGGCGGTGTAAGGAGCAGGAGGGATAGTGAGTACATGGCAAATAAGAGAAGAAAAAAATGGGGGAGGGTGGGTGATGGCTAAATGAGGAATACTAGGATGGAGGAGGAGATATTTACCCAGGACAGCTTAGCTGAGATGCAGCCTCTCATTTTCATTGGGCTCCTGCTTCTGCCTATCTGTGCAGTTGAGGAATGGGGTTTAGAACAATGGGAGGTTACGTGTCGTGCCTTCGTGCATGAACCCAGGTCACCAGCATGCCAAGATGGCCCTCAGCACCATGGAGCCAGCTACTGGGTTGCTACTATCTGCATTCTGTACAGGGCCCTGAGCCTCAGGCTTAGGGTGCTTTATAAATAAACATTTAATTACTGACTGGCTTACTACAAAATGCTAGGTTTGGCTGTCCTATTGGTAGTGGTACAGCAGTAGTGCTCCTGGTCACAATGCTGGCAACCCAGGTTCGAGAATGAGCCTGAGTCATGACGGTCGGGGGAGGAGGATTGAGCATCCCACAGTATGCTTTCAGTGGGGGGAGGAGGAACTACAGGGATGGTGCAGGCTGTAGTCTGCATCTGGGGGAAACAGATACCAATTTGCAGTAGCAAGCACTGATGTACAACCATGCTGGATCTTGGCTGTTATGTCTGTGGAGGGGGTGGAAAACCAGGAAAATGGAACCCTTGGCCATGCGGGGAAAAGGCTGTATATCACTCACAGACCTTGCACCCACCAACCTGGGTACTCCCCTGGTGACGGTTCTGAGCTTCTTGAGGGACCTGACCCAGCCTGAGAGCCCCATCATGGGGAGGCAAGCCACAAAATAAACATACGGGACCTGGTAAGTTCCAATAGATGACAGGGTGATGAGGTTGAGGTGATGCAGGGTCCTGAATGGGGACCAGAAGCTAGCTGAGAGCTGGTACAATAAATAGAGTGTTTAAAAAAATTGTTTAAAAATGCTATGTTCTGATACCACCAGAGCACTGCTCACTCACTTTGTCGCCTCCCAACCCCCACCCCCACTAGCTGCAGAAATAGGTAGAAGCATGACCCCAGTGAAAATAGATGTTGCATTACAACAAGGCTCTTTTGGGTGAATAAACTGAAAAATAAAAGTATCTTTTTTGTTTTGTTTTGTTTGATTCTCTGTTAATGCCTCCTTACTCTTACTTCTGGCTCTGATTTCACCTTACTGCTCCTCCAAGTCTCTGCTACTGAGCCACCTTCAGTACAGGCATCTGCACCCAACATACCTGCTCAACCTCGCCCCTCCTCCCCCGCAGGGTCCATCCTGTTCCAGCAGGACAGGCAACCATGGGGGTACAGCTGAATGGATCACAATGGCTGGTCAGGTGATGAATAAGGGACAGCCCATTCATGTGCTGCAGAACTGTGGCCAGCTTTAGGCCCATCCCTTTATGCTACCACCAATGAAGGAGTGTTTCTCCATGGTTCCCTCACGGCCTTCTCGTGAGCATGCCCACACATGACTGTCCTGGGCTAGGAACTCCTGGCAATGAGGGGCACCCATGTCACTGAGGGTACCACCATGTCACCACCAGGTGTCACTCCGTGAGCAGAGCATAGTAATAACCCACACAAGGAGGAGAGTGTCAAGACGAACGCACTGACCCCTTCCTGCCAGGCTCTGTTCCTGATGTCTTGGGCTTTAGGCACAAACCCAGGTCACCAGAATGCCAGAGCTGTCCTCCACTGCTCCACACCATGAAATTGACTAAGGAAACATAGAAACATAGAATTTGACGGCAGATAAGGACCGCTTGGCCCACCCAGTCTGCCCGTTTCCCTACCTAATGGATAAGCTGCAGGTCCTAGTTAACCAGCAGCCTACTTCTTCCTACCCCCACCCCCTAGAATTGCCTTATGACTGTCCCATGCATGCTTGAATTCAACCACTGTTTTTGACTCCACAACCTCCTCAGAAGACCGTTCCATGCATCCACAACCTCTCTGTGAAAAATACTTCTTAAATTACCTCTGAGCCGCCCTCATCTTCAAATTGTGCCCCCTTGTTCTTGCACACCTCTTTTTGGAAGATGCTACCCTCTTGGACTTTGTTGATTTCCTTGAGGTACTTAAAAGTTTCTATCATGTCCCCCCCTCTCCCTCCTTTCCTCGAGGCTATACATATTAAGCTCCTTTAGTCTCTCTTAATATGTCTTCCAGTGCAGACCCTGTACCATTTTAGTTGCCCTCCTCTGGACAGCTTCCATCCTGTCTATGTCTTTGCGGAGATTGGGTCTCCAGAACTGCATGCAGTACTCCAGATGGGGTCTGACCAGCTGTCTGTACAGAGGGATAACTTCTGTTTTCTACTGGTGATGCCTCTCCCTATGCATCCCAGTATCCCCCCAGCCCTCCTTGCTGCCCTCTCACATTGCTTGCCCACCTTTAGGTCATCTGATATGACTACCCCCAGGTCCCTTCCATTTTTGTTGTTGTTAGTATCTCACCCCCCATTGTGTACTCTTCCCCTGGGTTTTTGTTTCCCAGGGGCATTACCTTGCACTTCTTAGCATTGAATCTAAGCTGCGATACATTTGACCATACCTCTAACCTTGCCAAGTCCCTTCTCATCCTTTCCACCCCACCTTGTGCATCAACTCTGTTGCAGATCTTTGTGTCATCTGTAAAGAGACATTCTTTTCCTTCCAGTCCCTCTGCAATGTCACTTATAAAGACACTGAAGAGGACTGGTCCTAATACTGAACCCTGCGGTACCTCACTAGTAACCTCCCTTTCTTCAGCGTGAACTCCTTTACTATTACTTCTGTGTGTCCTATTCCCCAGCCAATTCTTTACCCAGGCTGTCATCTTGGGACCCACTCCCAGGCTGGCTAACTTGTATATTAATCTTTGTGTGGGACTGTGTCAAATGCCTTGCTAAAGTCTAGGTAGGCCATGTCCACAGCCCCTCCCTGATCTACTACTTTGGTCACCCAGTCAAAGAAATCTATCAGATTCGTCTGGCATGACCTTCCTTCTGTGAATCCATGCTGCCTTGGGTCCTGTGCTCCTCTGGCCTCTAGATACTCGACAATTCTTTCCTTCAGAACTGATTCCATCATTTTCCCTATCACTGAGGTTAAACTAACAGGTCTGTAGTTTCCTGCTTCTGCCTTGCTCCCACTTTTGTGAAGGGGAATCACATCTACCCTCCTCCAGTCCTCTGGTACCAAGGAGTGCCATGTTTTAACAGCGCTTAGAGGGAAATGGGCATGTTGAAAGATCATTGGCATCATATCCATTTGTTTTTCCTGTATTAGTCAGAGGACCTGCCTGTTCCTTTTGGAAGCTGAGAAATTGGCTATACTGCAGAGAACAAACTAGAACGCATTTGAGGAACTGGTAACTTGGTAAAACATAATATTGTAGGGGACTAGGAAGGTAAGCTACACTTTCTACAGAAAGTTTCATTATTTTCTTATTGGCATTAAGAATTGCAGGATTCCATTAAAGTGTAGTAATTTTATAACCAGAGGGGTTGTAATACAACTGAAGTTGCTTGATTTCTGTGCTAGACACATAGGATTTGGAAGGATATTTGTGCAATATTTTGGAAGTGTCCTGCTGGCTAAGCAGTGAGTTTGTTTTTATCCCTGGACTCAGCAGAGTGGTTTGTGTAGGAGCAGTGGTCTAGTACATTGTGGTGTTGGTTGACTTACTATAAAGGGCAGTACTCACCAGGGTGGTGGAGCAGTGGTGTAATTGATTGTTTCTAACAGTCACCAGTGGTTGTGGCCTACCCACCCACCCTACTCCTCACCCCACCCACCCCAGGCGTGGCATTTCCCATTTCCTTTATAGCCAAGGTTCTGACATCACTTCCTCAACAGGTCTTGGAGCAGTGCTGTCATATTCTTAATTACTCAGCACAGTGCATAAAGCGTAAGTATACACACACCAAAAAAAAAAAAAATTTATATATTACTCATTGTATATTATAAGGAAGAGGGACATGTGGGGAGTGGTGCAATGCACTGGCTGTGGGGCAGCAATTTTCCGGGAAACATTCTGGAACCTGCGTTGCTGCCCTATTTGCAGGCAACTGTCAGCTCTGAGGGAGGAGGTTGCCCACTTCCAGGCTGAACTGGCAAGCACTAAGGAGGACTCCCCCACCCAAAGAGCAGCAGTCCCACAACCACTGCCTCAGAGGTTGCCATGTGTGAAGAGCAGATGGACCACAGTAAGTTCTGGGAGGCTGAGGGTGGTGGAACAGAGGCGTAGCCCCCGAGTTGCACCTCTACACAAATCATATGTCGGTCTGGCAAATCAAGGTTCCTCTATGATGACACCTCATTGGGAGACCAAGAAGAATGCTGGGGACATCCACAAGGAGACCCACAAAAGAGTGGCAAGGGACAACACAAGGGAAAGAAACAGCTTCTGATAGGGGACTCAATTGTTAGGGGTGTAGACCTGGGGAAGGGAGAGGAGAGGAAGTAAGGTGCCTGCCTTGGTGCCATGGCTTGAGGACAGGAAGCGAATCCTCAGGATTGCAGAAGCAGCATCACAGGAGAGGAAACTAGAAATCATTGTCCACCTTGGGACAAATGACCTAGCTAGGCATGAGATCAGTGCAGTGCAGGATGAATTTGTGGAGTTGGGGAGGGGGCCTCAGACAGGTAGCAAGCACGGTAACCTTCTCAGAGGTGCTGCCAGTCCATGGCAGGGTGAGGCTAGGGGTACTGCACACCATGCGGTTTATTGAATGGTTGCAAAACTGGTGCAGAGCACAGGGCTTTGGCTTCATTGGGGACTGGGGTCCACCTGGAGAGATGAAGGTCTATACTGGCATGATGGTCTGCATCTGTCCAGGAAGGGAAACACGCTCCCTAGGTGACAGGTTTAAAAGCTTCCTTGGCAAGCTTTTAAACTAGCCAAGGGGAGGTGCTGATAGGAAACAGGAAAGTTCAAGCCTCCCCCCGCAAAGCATGGCAGGTAGTAGGGTAAACACTGACGTACAGAGCTTGACAGAGGGCAGGACAGGAGTAAATGGAAAAATGGACAAGGGCAATAAGAGCAGGGATGGGGTAAAAAAGGATAAAGTCAACATTAAATGGAGGGCAATGAGTACCAATGCCCGTAGTCTTGGAAACAAGCTTCCAGAGCTAGTAACCCTGATGGAAGTGGAACACTTGGATATTGTGGCAGTCACAGAAACATGGTACACGGAGAACCATGACTGGGATGTCAACATACCAGGGTACACAATCTACAGAAGGGACAGGGAGGGTAAAAGAGGAGGTGGAGTAGCTCTCTACATAAGGGAAGGGATCAAAGTAACAGAACTAAAAGGTAAAGGGGGAGGACAAGGGGAACTCTGGGTCACATTGGAGACAGGGAATGACATCACAATCCGCACAGGAGTTGTATACAGACCCCCGTCTCAAGGGGAGGAAATGGACAAGAAAATGATAGAGGGCGTTCTCAAAATGGCTGAAAAAGGGGAGATACTGTTGATGGGGGACCTGAATATGCCAGATGTTAATTGGGCAACATGGACTGCAGCCACATCCAAGAGCAGGGTCATTCTCGATGTCCTACAGGGAGCATGCCTTAGACAGCTAGTGGTGGAACCCACTCGGGAGGGAGCAATATTAGACCTGGTACTCTCAAATAGAGAGAGGATCACAAACTTAGAAGTCAGTAGACACCTGGGAACAAGCGAACACTGCACAGTGTGCTTCACAATAGACACAACCATGGAGACAAGCCATACAAATACAAGGATACTGGACTTTAGAAGGGTTGACTTTGGCAAAATGGGTGAATACCTGAGGAATGCATTAGCAAATGGCCAGAAAGGAGGGGTGGAAGAACAATGGAGAAAAATCAAAACTGCCATCATGGAGGCAACAAGCCTTTGTGTGAAACAAATAAAGAAAACAAAGCAGAATAAAAACCACTATGGCTCTCAAAAGAAGTGTCAGGAAGGTTAAGAGAAAAAGGCTGCATTCAAAAGTATAAGGAATCACAGACAGAGCACGACAGGGAACTGTATCAATTAAAGCAGAAAGAAGTGGGAAGGCAGTCAGAAAGCAAAGGCCCAAACTGAGGAAAGGATAGCCAACTCAGTTATGGGCATAAAACCTTTATAGGTACATTAGGGAACATAGAAAGGTTAAGGGAGGATAGGAAGATTAATAAGGAGAGGGAGTGGGAGAGGGAGGCAGTGAAAAGGCAGAGATAATGAATGAATACTTTTGCTCAGTATTCACAAAAGAAGAAGAGGAGGAGTTACCTAAACCAAACAGTAGAAGCACTCTGGATAGTGGGGTTGATACCAGTCCATTTAAAGAAGAAAGAGTACTGAAAGAACTTCTAAAACTCAAGGTGGACAAAGCAATGGGGCCTGACGATTCACCCTAGAATCCTAAAAGAGCTAAGGGAGGACCTAGTGACACCACTAACCACACTTTTTAACAAATCATGGGAAGATGGGGTGGTACCTGAGGACTGGAGGAGGGCAGATGTGATTCACCTTCACAAAAGTGGGAGCAAGGCAGAAGCAGGAAACTACAGACCTGTTAGTTTGACCTCAGTGGTGGGGAAAATGATGGAATCACTTCTGAAAGAAAGAATTGTTGAGTACCTAGAGGCCAGCGGGGCACTGGACCCAAAGCAGCATGGCTTCACTGCAGGAAGGTCATGTCAGACAAATCTAATAGATTTCTTTGACTGGGTGACCAAAGTAATAGACCAGGGAGGGGCTATGGATATGGCCTACCTAGACTTTAGCAAGGGATTTGACACAGTCTCACACAAAAGATTAATAATCAAGTTAGCCAGCCTGGGAGTGGGTCCCAGGGTGGTAGCCTGGGTAGAAAACTGGCTGCACAACAGGACACAGAAGGTAATAGTGAATGGAACACATTCTGAAGAAAGGGGGGTTACTAGTGGAGTACCTCAGGGCTCAGTATTGGGTCCAGTCCTCTTTAACGTCTTTATAGGTGACATTGCAGAGGGTCTGGAAGGAAAGGTATGCCTCTTTGCGGATGACACAAAGATCTGTAACAGAGTTGATACACAAGGGGGGGTAGAAAGGATCAGAAGGAACTTGGCAAGGTTGGAGGAATGGTCAGACATATGGCAACTTAGATTCAGTGCAAAGAAGTGCAAAGTAATGCACCTGGGAAATAAAAATCCAGGAGAAGAGTACACAATAGCAGGGGAGTTACTAACAACAACAATAATGGAAAGGGATCTGGGTGTAGTCATATCAGATGACCTAAAGGTGGGTATGCAATGTGAGAAGTCAGTAGGGAAAGCCAGGGGGATACTGGGATGCATAGGGAGGGGCATCACAAGTAGAAAAAGGGAAGTGGTTATCCCTCTATACAGACAGTTGGTGAGACCCCATCTGGAGTACTGCGTGCAGTTTTGGAGATCTCATCTATGCAAGGACATAGACAGGATGGAAGCAGTCCAGAGGAGGGCAACTAAAATGGTGCAGGGTCTACATCAGAAACCATATGAAGAGAGACTGAGAGAGCTTAATATGTATACCCTTGATGAAAGGAGGGACAGGGGGACATGATAGAAACTTTTAAGTACCTCAAGGGAATCAACAAAGTCCAGGAGGGTAGCATCTTTCAGAAAAAGAGATGTGTAAGAACAAGGGGCACAATTTAAAGTTAGAGGGGGACGGCTCAGGGGTAATGTGAGGAAATTCTTTTTCATGGAGAGAGTGGTGGACGCATGGAACAGCCTTCCTGGAGAGGTTGTGGGGTCTAAAACAGTGGAGAAATTCAAACATGCATGGGACAGACATAAGGCAATTATAGTGGGGGGTTGCAGGAAATAGGCTGTTGGTTAACTAGAATCTGCAGCTTATCCAGTAGGTAGGGAAATGGGCAGACTGGGTGGGCTAAGTGGTCCTTATCTGCCGTCAAAGTCTATGTTTCTAGTCCATGCAAGCATTATAACCCAGTTTTACCAAAACGTCATTTGACATAGTTTATTGAAAAAAAGAAAAACTGTCAGTACCAAGCAAAATTAAATTTTTTTATTGACCGGAGGTGCTAGGAAATACTTCTTGTTTTCATCCTTGTTCTGGCAGTGGGGGTGTGGGGATACAGAGGAAAACTGACTGATACCGAACCAGGCTAATCTGTTGGTGGATTAGTGAATCGGGAGAAATTTGGCTAGGGCATGTTATCTTTAATGTCCATCTGAACAACCAATACACACAGACAGGACCTTCTTTAACATTTCATATGAAAGAGAGCACCTCTGACAGTTTAGTGTCCTGGGGAATCAGTATGGCTACTTTTTAACAAAGGAAGAGAGTGCCCTCTGCAGAGCTGTCAGCAGTACTTCCTGTAGTACCTGTTGTTCCTTGGAGGTCTCCCAGCCAACTACTGACAGTGCCCTGTTTAGCTTCTGTAGTATGATGGGACCAAGCATCAAGGTGGCAAAGCTACAGGTTTTAATTTCCTTATTATTGATTGCTTGGTGCTGTTATTTTTTTTTTTTAATTATTTTTCATTTTGGCTGGGTGCATCGGGCTGGTGGCAGCATGGTATGCTGCCACCTGAGAGAGTAAGATTCACAAGGGGGACAAAAAACAGAGGTGTGCTGTGCTTACTGTGCAGTGGGGGATGGTACATCAGAGTGAAAGGCACTTCTACCAAGATACTGATGAAAAGTACAGGAAAAAGGTGCACTCAACGAGAAAAATGGAAGCCTTTCAGCACCGATGTAGCTTGCTCATAGAGCAGCAACACTTATCAGCTGAAGACTCTAGTGGTCAAAGGGCTGAGCACCTATGTTTGAATCCCCCACCATTTTTCCATAGACCTCCTCTTCTGGCAGCCTATCCCCCCCCCCCCCAAAAAAAAATCACCTTCCCACGAAAAACCTTTTCTGTGATACCCTTCTGGTATCTCGCTTAAATTTTCCCCATCAACCTCATGAGTTATCCATGGTGCATGTTTTCCCACTCGGTTTAAACAGTTAATTGCTGTTCCCTCTTTCCCTTCCTGCCTCCAGTATGTACATGCTTAGGTTTTCAGTCTCTCCTCCTACATTCTTTCCTGCTGTTCCTGATTCCTCTTGGTTACTCTGTTTTGCACAACCCTCCACTCTGTCCCTGTTCTTCTTCAGATGCAGTTTCCAAAACTGCACACAGTATTCTAGATAAGGACAAACCAATGACCTACACATTGATAGAAGAACCTCTACTCCAGCTACTGACCCCCTCCTTATGCACCCCAACATTTTATTTGCCTTTATAATATGGGTTCGAAAAAGGACGTAACCCAGTTGGTGCAAGAGCATCAGGTGACTGTGGATTAAATCTCCTGTTTAATCCATGGTAGCTGTGAAGTTTCCTGAAGCATATCATTGGGCAAAGTCAGGACTTAACTATTGAAGAAAGTGAAGCAGAGAAGCAGCCATTTAAATTCAGAGAGAACAGTGTCCGACAGGCCTGCATTCCCAGCATGACACCTCCCTCCCCTCCCCAGCTCATGCAGTAACATTCCAGATGAGATGCTATCAGGTCAGAGTGCATGGAAAGAATATTCCTGTGAGAGAAAGTGAGAGCAATGTGGGTGGTTGCTGGGTCCCCCAACATGATACCCCTGTCGCACATCCAGCAACAATAGGTAACTGCTGACAGGCTATGTACGTTTCTCCACCCTAAGACAGAGAGAACTGACACATGTAATTCAGAATGACTGCATTATCCTCTCAATGTCTGTCAGTTTTCCCGTGAACTTGGAAGTTGCAGCAGCACAGTGTGAGCAGCACCACATTGCAGGAGGCAGGGAGTGTGAGAGAGTGACAAGCAGAAGGCAGCAAAATTCCCCATCTCCCCCCACCCCCGATGAGCAAGTATGTCTTCCCTCTCCCTTTCCTTCCTGTGAGCTACTGCCAAACCAGTCTCCGAAGTGACATTCCCTGACTTTCTGTGCTCAGTGTTTGAAGCTCGGTGCCACCCCCCACCCCCTGCTGTGAGACAGATACTTCTGTCTGTTGTCTTACTGTGGTCTGTTTTGTTTGCTAGAGGCACTGGACAGAACATTATCACTGAGTGAGGGACAGAGACATACTCATCGGGACATTTAATGCAGAATTTGTGCACTGTCCTCTGTTGACCTGTAGGTTTTTTCCCCTTGGCTGCAGTGATAGTTACGTGATGTGCTCCGAGGAGTGTGTGTTGGCGGGGGGCAGTGAATGAACACACTCTCTTAATCTGTTACAATGGACAACAGATGTCAGAAATTATGCTCATGGTATACTTGTAGCATTTGTCTATTCATAACGTACGTGAAAAATGCATCAGTTGTTCGGGACTACTTTTCCAGTCAGCAGGATACACTCTGATCTCTTGTATTTCAAGAGGCTTCAAAGCTTTTCTGTTAATTTATTTGTATTTTACAAACAACCCATGTTATAAGTGCAGTAACCCACAGCAGGTATGGGGTTGCAGTCATTTAATCCATGCCTTGGGTGCTGTGAGGGCACTCGGCCTGCAGCCTCACACCTCACAGTGCACCAAAGGCATGGATTAAATGCCTATAGCCCAATACCCTGTCATGGGTTATTGCTAACTTCTCATAGCTGTACTGGATGGTGCTGTTATCTTTAGATTGCCCAAATTATTACACCCAAATTTCTTTCCTCTGTTGTGCTTTCTGCTGGACCTCCCCAATTCGGTACTCAGGCTTTTTGGATTTCTTATTCCAGTGTGCATTACCATGCAATGCTGTATTTTTCGCCATCTCTAAAATCTACCCAGATCCTCTTCATAATTCTGATCCCCCTCCTCACTATTCAGACAGTCACAAATTTTATGATCTCCTTTTAAGAGATATTTCTTGTCCTGAATTCCTATACCATTACTACGGATGAAGAGGACCAGTCCCAAGACGATCCCTGAAGCACACCAGTAGCGACCACCCTGTCCCCTGAGAATTCCCCATTAATTACTGCCCTCTGGATTCTGCCACGCAAGTGGTTTCCCATCTGTCTTGTGAACTTGACCCCAAACCCCAGGCCATGCATTTTCTTTACCAGCTGTCGATGTGGGACACAGGCAAAGAAGGTGCAGTATATCCTTTGTCTGCCCCTTGTCTGCTACCCTTGTAATGCAATCATAGAAACTGATCAGGTTTCTCTGACATGACTGCTCCCCCGTGAAACCATGTTGTCTGTTGTACTGAAGTCTGTTTGCTCCCAGGAAACTTACCGGACTCTCTCTTGTGGTGTCTAGCAGCTCAGACTATGGTAAATTGACTATAGATCTGTAGTTCCCTCGTTCAACCTTGCTCCCGCTCCTAAGTAGGGGAACTGCATTCATCATCCTGTAACCACTGGGAACTGTCCCTGTCTCCACTGAGATGTTGAAGCGCTCAGTCGGTGGCTTTGCTGGAACCTGCCCCACCTCCTTTCACACACATTAATGCAAGGCCTATCTGCACCCATAGACTTATCCACATGTAGCACCCTTTGTCACAGAGATTGCATCCTCATTGATACTTCTCTCTCCTTCCCCCTTTGTCCTGATGGCACATTCTGATAACAGTCCCTTCTCCTCTACTGTGAACACCAGGAAGAAATATTTGTTCAGGATGTTTGCCTTTCCTTAATCCTCCTCATTCCACTCATTTCCCTTTAATCTGAACATTCCCTCATTTTTCGCTTGTCTTGTATGTAATGAAGGTTTTGTCTCCCTTCCTTATTTCTTCCACTGTGTTCAACTCTGCATCAGCCTTCGCCGTGGTCCGGCAAGCCTCTTTCATTCTCTTGAGTAACTCGATCCTGTTCCCCTTCTATTTGCTGGATTTGTATTTTTAATGCCTTTTCTTTGCCCTAACAGCCTCCCCACCTCCCCTGTGAACCACAGTGTTGGTTCTTTTTTTACCCCTCGTATTGCCCTAACACAGGGATTTGTGACTTTTTTTTTTAATAATTGAAGTTTACTGTTCTCAGGTGTATGGTGGAATGTTTTTCTGCATGGAAATCATATCTAGAATAGGGTTGTTGTTCTGTTGTATTGACATAAATATGTTACTGTGCAGCAGTAGTGATCTGATCACTTTTAGGACAGAGTACCAGACTCACAGAGTGATGGCAGTCTATGTATAAAACCTAGAAAATATAGCTGGCAAAGTTGGGTAGAGGGCTGAGGCAATGTGTTCCTTACCTCTTACCGTACTGGAGACCCAGGTTTGGGAATGAGCTTGGGACATCAGGGGTTGGGCTGGGGGGAACAACTGAGCGTTCTGAGGAAAGCTCTCCCTTACTGAGGTGGGGAGGCTTGTTGACTCAGCCCTTGGTTTGCTGCCCCCAGGTGGAGGCCTAGAGGCAGCGCTGGCAGCTCAAGTGACATGAAGGGAGGGACCGTGGAACTGTAACAAGTGTGCACCTCCATGTGCTCATGCTTACATGTTGCTGGGGGGGGGACTGTGGGCAAAGACAGAAAACTGGTTGGTGCAGACAACATGAAGCCCTGCCCATTTGCCTCCACTCCACTCCATCACCTGGGCACCAGCCCAACAATCTGGATGGGAGTCACTGGGTGGGAGGATGACAGCCGTCCCCTTCCTGGCCCCGCCATGGGAGGCAGTCCATGGGGATCTCAGGCTCATTGAACCAGTGAGATAGGTGCTGGGCGAGAAGGGGTGGGGACAGGGCTGGGAGCCATGTCATAGAGGTAATTTAGGGTGACCTCAGTGTCTTTCCAGTGGGCCCAATAACATGTCTCTGTTGTCCAAAGGCAAACAAGTCTTAAGTGGGTAAGTCCCCCCTCCCACCAAAAAAAAAGTCCTGCAGCAACTGTAATGGGGATACTATGGTTTGGGTCCAGACACTGTCCTACGGGTATCTAGGAATCAGTTTACTCCAGGATTGGAAATAGATATGATCTGGTGTTAATCGGAGGGTTTGCAAAATGTGTAGAATTCTGGGGAAGACATTCTGACCTAAGTTTTTTTTTTTTTTTCAAATTCTATTTTTTCCACTGATCTGCCTGGACTCTCGCTCCAGAGGGTCACTGAGCTCTGTGCCAGCATCTCGCCCACTTGAAGTCCTCTGTTCTACTCCTCTGCCGCCCAGGCTCTCTTGACTACTTATCCAGCCACTCAACCCCTGGCTCTGAATCCCCCAAGGTGGGACCACCTTACTCCTTCCTGGCACTCTATCTGTAGTCTAGCTGAGCAGCCAGGCAGGGAGGAGAGTCAGAGGAGCGAACAGAGAGGCCCAGCACTGGATGTGGTTGGCCGGCCCTATACCTTCCTTCGCCTACTGGGAGGCAGGGTGTTATGGTATGTTCCCTGGCATAGCATGCAATGGCATCAGCGCAGGACCTCCCACAGACAGCCTGCCGTCACCAGTCCCCACTGCTTGTTCCTTGCTGCTGGGCGATGTCCTCAACCTCTGCCAGATGCCGCCGCTGAGCGAGGAAATCCCCAGGACTCATCCCAGGAGAAGAGATAAGTTCTCCAGATGCTTGATCTTCTCCCCCGACAACCCCCAGTGGCCCAGGCTCATTCCCGAGCCCAGGTCACCAGTGTGGTGTGAGGTGTGGCACTCAGCGCCTCAACTTCAGTGCCACCGGGCCAGTGTTCTGACCTAAGTTTTATGAAAAAAGCTTAAGGTAAGGTGTGTCCACTGAAGAGGATCTTCTGTTATAACTACTCTCGGGGGCTTATAATTTAATAGTTCGAGGTAGTTAAGATTTTTAGCAATGTTGACATTTAAATATTTAAGAGCACTCCTATTCAACCTGAATTTCAAATGATTCTTAACTGTGCTGTTGGGGGTCTAATGGTATATAATTACTGGTTTCACTTTGTTTCCCCAAAGGGAAACCATGGTGTAATTTGCCGTAATAAAGGAGTGTTTATTACCGCAAACACATGCACAGTTTTCCTCACTCTTCACATGTGCCGTCCCGAGTTCCTCGCTTCCCTACCGCTGTCCTATTCCTTCTTGCTGAACAGCAAACACAGATAGAACTGCCACTAAGACACTGCGGTAAGTAATTAATTTAAAATAAAAGAAAATGGACCACAGCGTCTGAACTTTGCACTGCCCACAAAACAAGGCAAACTTGTAAAATATATATACATAAAAGTAAGCTATGAGGAGAGGCACAAGGAGCTCGACATGTACACCCTGGAGAATAGGAGGGACAGGGGGTGCATGATAGAGGTCTTTAAGTACATGAAAGAGATCAGTAAGAGAGGCCCAGTTGGGGTGCTCCAAAGGAAGGAGGGTGGGGGCAACGAGAGGTCACGGGTGTAAGCTGGAAGGGGCAGGCTTAGAGGAGAGAGGAGGAGATGTTATTTCACTGAAAGGGTGGTGGAGCCATGGCATGCATTGTCATGGGAGCTGGTAGAGGTGCAGACTGTGGACGGGTTTAAGAGGGGATGAGACAGGTACAGAGGGAGGGTAAATCTGACCAGACCCAATACAGGTGGAACATCTGGGACTGGGGACAGTATACCCCAAGCGGAAGGGGGAACACTAGAATTGGCCCTCAGTGCAGGTGCTGAAAATTGATCCGACTCGAGAGACCATTAGGCCTATTCTGCTGGTATTTTAGTATGTTAATAACCACAGATGGACCATGTGCTATAGCCTAACCTGACTGCGGCTGCACATCAACTTTTTTTATTTTACTGTATATAATTGCTGAGGTGAAAAAAGGGAAATTCAGCAGTTATATAAAATGAAATATGGGTCGGTGTGTAAACTTGAAGTTTACACACACTAACTCATACTTTATCCTATATGTAATGACTTCTGTGTTGCCCCTAGTTTAAATGGAACTCCCCCCGAGACTCGTATTGCTTAAGCAAATCCCACACCCGCTGTAAAAGGCATCAGGTGTGTGACTGTAAACAGAATATCATCTGCAAACATAACAAGTTTGTAGTCTGTGACCCCTAATGGGAGGTCCAGGATGTCTTCATCCATATGAATACTGGGGGCAAGGGGTTCACGGTAGAGGGAAAAAAGTAATGGGAAGAGGGGGCAACCCTGATGGGTGCTCCATTCTAAAGGGATAGCAGGGAGAGGGAACCGTTTATCATCAGGAAGGCCTAAGGTTAGCTATATAGTCCCTGGAGCAGAAAAATAAATGCTTCAGTGAAACCAAACCACCTCGAGGTGTACCAGAAAAAGGGCCAGGAGATCCTATCGAAAGCCTTATACACATCAAGAACTAGTCAAGACCGGGGGACAGAGTGCCTAGTAACATGGTCAAGCAATAGTAGTTTTCAGTTGTTATTGTGAGCTTGGCATCTGAAATAACATGCCTGGTCCATGTCCAGCAACAGCAGGAGAAGGGCCCCAATCCGTGTAGCTCAGACATTATAGGTTTGTAATCCTAACTGAGCATCAAAATGGGTTTTTAAGCTAGAAGAGTGAGGAGAACTATATACATCTTTAAAAGGGCAGAGGCAGGAGGTTGAATTGCCAGGTGGGGGGATGGTGGGGACTCTCCCTCCTGAAGGGACCTCACATTTGCACCAGCAGGGGGAGCACCAGTCTGTTGCGTTTTTGACTGTAAAGAATTATACTGGGAAGCCATCCAACCCCAGGGATTTCCCAGTGTTCAAGGCAGAAATGGCAATGAGAACTTCCTCCTGCATCCTGGAACACAGAATTCCACCCTGGTCCTCCTCCATGGAAGGCAGTGGAGTGAACGCAGATAAGTAGCAACCCTGTCCTCTGTTGCAGTAGGGCCAGACACACACAGCTGAGAATAACAGTGCAGCAAAATTCTTTGTACGTCACTATCATGGTGTACTATGCAGCCAGATAGAAGGTCCCATATCTGAACGATACAGCCTTCTTGCTGGGAGACTCTGAGGCATCAAGCCAGTGTCCTAGCTCCCAATGCCCTTCCTCCTTCATAGTAGCAATGCCTTAACCAAAATAGAGCCTGCTTGACCTGTCTAGCAACACCTAAATCTGAGTCTTTAAATGAATAATCTGCGAGAAGACAGATGTGTCCTCTGAATGTGAAACAACTGAAGGGAGAAGAAGGTAATTCTGCAACTCCTGTGGTCTCCTCTTCCTCTCTCATTTTTGCCCAGAAGCGTATGCAGTGAGACGTTCCTGTAAGCACTTCCTTCAGTGTATCCTAAAGGATGCTAGTGGAGACATCCTGGAAGGGGTTATCCTGCAAGGTTTAGAGAATGCACTCCTCCAGGGCGTTTAACAGAGCTTTGTCTCTTGAGTTAGCCAAGATGGAGCCTCCCGTGAGTGGTCTTCCTCAGTTTCCAGAGATGGAATTGCACCGTAATTGGAGCATGGCCTGAAAGTTGCATCACCCTGTGTTGCACACCATGCGATTTATCAACATGCTGCATCATAGTGAGGAAGTAATTCAGTCTGGCATAACTATTACACAGTGTGGCAAAATAGGATCAAATCCCTTCCCTTCACTTAGGGTTGATATGCCTCCAGGTGTCTATTATATCCAAATGGTCGGTGTGGCCTGCACATACATATGTGCTGGGTGAGAGTGTCTTGGCTCCGAAGTATCCAACTCAGTTTGCATGTAATATTGCCTCCCATAATTAACTGACTCGTATGCACTATGAGCAGTTTGTTGAAAAAAAAAAAACCTGAAAAGTGGGTTTCGTTGTTTCAGCAGGAATTATTCATTGGCCAATGTAAGCTGCTGGCCATACATGGTACCAGCCCAAATCAAACAGCACCCCTCTGGGTCCCGAATTGGCAGGCCAGGCTGAAAGAGGTACCTCTTGCAACCAGCCCCAGAATTGTGGGAGGAAAACCAAACTAGATCAAAACAATATTTCTCTAACTTAATGTGATCCTCCTAGGAGAGAGGAGTTTGTTGTAAAATGATTATTTCAGGTTTGTTTCTTGCAGTAGTCTGTTATTGATTAAAGGGGTTAGGGATATAATTCACACTGAGAGGTAACACCTCAGTGGTCTGTATAGAACTATGACTAGACCAAGAAATCATTCTTGCTATTCCCATGGAACCCATTAATGCAACGGGGAAGAGAACCTCTGTACAAGTGTTCTTGCCCCCCCCCCCGGAGAGCCCCCCAGCCATTTCCAGTAAACTTTACCAATATCTGGGAAAAGAAAAGTAGAAATAACACAGAAATATGCAGTTACCCACCAACGAGGCAGGGTGGACAGCAAACCTAAAATGACCTGTAGAACATAGCACAAAACAGCTGGGCAGACACAATAATAACAATTATGAAATGGGTAGAAAGAATGGGGACTGCTGATAGGCCAGGAGTCTTTTTCAGCCAAACTGTTATCCCAGCACAATAGTCTGGCTGAAAGTAGCTCAATAAAAATAATGTTTCAAAAAAATACATCTAGCTTACTAAAAAAGACCCATTTCATAATCGCAGTAAGGCATGTCAGGGGATGCATTACGGTGGGCTAACGGCCCTTTGGTGGTGGAAGCACTCAGCTTCACCTTGTGCTTCAACCCACCTGAAGTGGGCTGTTATCCCACGTCCATAATGCACCCCTTGTCATACCTTATTGTGCAAACAGTTCAAGACAGCAGTGTTTCCAAAGTGGAAGGCATGGCATAGTAAGTGTAGAACCGCTCCTATACAACACCTTGGAGAGGATGGGCATTGTGTGGGGAAAAGCCAGGTACCTCCTGTGCCCCAATAGCCAAGATGGACCACCAGCAAAATGGGTATCTGCAGTCAACCATGGCGCAGTACATACGAACCTATGAAATGCCAGCAGAAACAGGCCTCCCAGTCTATTGAGTCTGCCCAATTGTGCAGCTAGCCCCTCAACTTGCTGCTGCCCCACTCTCCCCATCCCTCCTCATAACCACCCCCCCTCACTCTGTCCCACCCTCTCTTAAATCCTCGCACCGTTCTACATGATACCACTTCCTCAAGCAGAGTGTTCCACTTCTACCACCTTTCTGTGAAAAAGTGTCTCCTGATTTCTCTGAATCCCCTCCAATCTCAGCTGATGCATTCTTGTGTCCCCCCACCACTTCTGATTCTAAAGAATCCCTTCTGTATTGATCCTGTTAATACCCTTTAGGTACTTAGAAGTTATGATCATATCCCCCCATCCCTCCTCTCTTCCAGGGAATACATTTGCAGCTCTCCTAGCCTCTCCTCATATGATTTTCCCTCAAGTCCCTGTATTATCTTTGTTGCCCTATGCTGCACCCCCTCCAGCAATCTGATGTCCCTTTTCAGGAAAGGACGCCAGTACTGCACGCAGTATTCCAGGTGAGGCCTGACCAGTGACCTGTACAGGGGTAGGATCACTTCTCTGTGTCTGGAAGAGATTCCCCTCCCTATGCACCCGATCATCTTGTTTGCCATTGCAGCTGCCTTTCTGCACTGAGCTGAGTGGTTCATACTCCCCGTTATTAGTACCCCTAAATTCTTTTACTCCACTGTGCTTTCCAACTATACCCTTCCCAACTGATATTTCCTCTCCTGGTTCCTTGCTCTGAAGTGCAGTGCCTTGCACTTCTTGGCGCTGAACCCCAACTGCCATGTCTCCAACCATTCCTGTAGTTTTCTCAGGTCTTCCTGCAGCCCCCTCCACCCCTCGTCTACCACTGCACCGATCATAGTATCGTCTGCAAACAGACTGATCTTACACTGAATCTCGTTTGAAATATTGGCTATGAATATCCTGAGCAGCACCGGTCCCAGTACTGAACCCTGGGGCACCCCAATTGTAACGTCCCTTGGTGACCACCACCCTTTGCTGTCCACCCCTCAGCCAGTTGATGATCCAGTTGACCATTTTTGTTCCCACCCCAATGTATTACAGTTTTCCCCCAGTCTCCCATGCAGCACTGAGTCAAAGGCCTTGCTGAAGTTCAAATATAGGATGTCCACTGCATGGCCCCTGTCCAGTTCCCTGGTAACCCAGTCGTAGTACTCAGCTAAGTTTGTCTGGCAGGATCTGCCCAAGACAAAACTGTGCTGATGGCTGTCTTGGTGCCCATTGTCTTCCAGAAAGGTCACCAGTCTCTCTTTTAGGATTGACTCCATGAATTTCCGCACAATTGAAGTAGGACTCCCCGGCCTGTAGTTGCCTGAATCATCTTTCGGGCCACTTTTATGAATGGGCACCACAGGGGCCATCCTCCAGTCCTGTAGCATGCATTCTGTGTCTAGTGATGTACTGAACAGGTCTGCCAATGGTCCTGCCAGGATCTCCGCTAGCTCCCTAAGTACCCTTGGGTGAATGCCATCTGGCCCTGAAGCCTTGCCCACCCTCAGTGCCCTTAGTCCCTCCAGCACCCTGTCCTCCGTAATTCTGATATCAGTCGCCCCACCTCCCCCTGCCCAATCCATCCTTCCCATGGGGTATCTGCCACCCTCTTTCCTTTATGAACACAGAGCAGAAGTATTCATTCAGTGCCTCTGCCTGATCCTCCCCCTTCTCCACCTACCCCCCCAATATCTTCTTAATCCTCATAATCCGGTGTATGTTTCTTCTTCTCTCAACAGTGTAACTGAAGAAGTTCTTTTCCCCATTCTTGATTCCCTCTGCCAGTCTCCACTTTCTGGAAGCCTTGGCCACTCTGATGAGCCTGGTAACCTCCCTGGACTTCTCCGTGTACTCGTCTTTGTCCCCTTGTCCTCCTGATTTCCTAAGCCTCCGGAATGCTTTTCTCTTGGCCTGCATCCCTTCCATTATCTCCTGAGTCAGCCAGCTCGGCTTTGTTGCTCTCCCCTTCTTGCTCTGTGTTCTGTTACTGGTCTCAATAGCCTCTGCCAGCCCTTCCTTAATGATACTCCATTTCTGGCTGGCACTCATGCATGTCTGAATTCCGACCAGATGCTCAACCAAAATTTCCCCCATCCTTTTAAAGTCCGCTCCCTTAAAATCGATCACCCTGGTACCTGTTCCTCCTGTTACCTTTCCCATATTGAATGTGAACCATACCGTATGATGGTCACTCCCAGCCAGGTGGTCCTCCACTCCCAGATCCCTTACAGCCTCCCTGTTAGTTAATACCAGGTTCAGAGTCCTACTCTCCCTAGTAGGCTCACGGGCCAATTGCACCAGGAAGCAGTCCTGGAATGCATCTAGTAATGTCTGCTCCTTTGCAAACGTGGTGGTTTGGGTGTTCCAGTCCACCCCAGGGAGGTTGAAGTCCCCCATCACTATGGTGTCCCCCTTTCTACAGACTCTTCTAATCTGCTTGGCCAGCTCCCTATCCAGGTCATCCTCCTGAGCTGGTGGCCTGTACACTACCTCCACCCTCAGTGTCTTTCTTTTAGAGTCTTGAAACTGCATCCATAGGGCCTCTTTCCTGCCCTCCACCCCCTCCTCTCTCATACACCTTATCCCCTCCCTCACGTAGATTGCCAGGCACCCCCCTTTCCCCTAGACCTGCCCTTTCTGAATATCCTGTATCCTGGGATCATCACATCCCAGTTCTGGGTCTGGGTGGCCCATGTCTCCGTGATGGCTGCAATGTCCACCCTACCTACAGCCAAGAGAAACCTGTAGTTTGGCTGATTTGTTACCTAAGCTTCTCACAGGAGCTTTCCCCATGATGAGGCATGGTGGCATTTGTCAATTTCAGCTGCCCGCCCGAAAAGTGAAAGCCCAGGAAATTAATTTACTTTCCCTTTCTCGCTCGGTTCACGCTGCAGGAGAACCATGCAACACTTAGAAAAGTGTTGTTTTCTTGTTCAAAAGAGTGCAAAAGAGTTACTACCGGAAATAGAGTTGGGGTTATAAATGCCTACAAGTGCTAGAAACTGTAGTAAAGCATAAAGAGTAATTTATGGAGTCAGTGGCTGTGAAGTAATTTGTCAGTTTCAGCCGCCGCTCCTAGCACTACTCGCGCTTCCTGAGCATTTCTTGATGACAAGAGAGTTGTCCCAAATAATTATTCTTACAGCTAACAGGGAAATGCTGTGCTAAGGAATATTCTTGATACCAGAGGAATAAAATATGTAATAAAACAAGGGAGTAATCCCTGTTTTCTCTGGTGCACCCAACAAATAGGTGCCAGGTAGTTGTCAAGCTTTGTCTCTCCTTTTGGAAAGTACTATAAAGGGTTTGTATGCAAATAAACAATAATAGCCAGGTAAATGAAAACACATGGAACTTTTTCTTATATGGCTGCTTGTCTCTAAAACTGTTGCTTAAGGGAACAACGCCCTCTTCTGTCCGAGTCTTATACTACGCTACGCTACCTGTAAATCATAACGTAACTAAGCAAGACCCCTGGTTCTTACCAAGTAATTATCCCAGTAATTAACACTAAGATGGCTATTACAGACAGGTAACTGTATATCAAAAGACAGGGATTAGAATGTGTATACTATCATGAAGAGCACCTCTGGTGGATCACGGATATAAGCTAGCCTAACCTAGAGCTTTTTATATTTTGTATTTGAGGTTAAGGATCTAGTCAGGTGACCTTACCTAGAGGGTATATATACTCTGTGCACAGTACCTCAGGCAGATCAGCCTGGATGTGATGAACGAAGGTATACACTGCAGGTAGACTAAGAGATGCAGGAGGTACAAAAGCATAGCAATTTTTCGATCTCAATCTGCCTAATTTGTTTTTGCAAAAAAACACTGAAGTAGAGTGGTCATTCTTATTGCATTTTTCTCTTTTTTTTGAAATTTGTAAAATATCAAAAAGGGAGTTTAAAATCCTGACAACTTGCCTCGTCTGATATTATTTCCCACACACTGTGACAGTTGGTGTTAGCAGTGGGATTTGGTACTGGTGTCCTGAGAAAAGAGGGGGAGACCAGTACTAGACACCAGCCCTGGTGTCCAGACCTAGGGGGCAAAAGGCAGGATGGCAAACAAACTGGAGTCCGTGGATGCCAAGGATCTGAAAGAAGAGGATGGCTCGTCCAGAGTACCGAACAGAGCCCAGATGTTGAAGCCTGGAAAAATACCTCAGCAGGGGTTGGAATTGACAGGGACAAGGAAGAAGACCACCAAGGGTGCAGGACTCGACAAGGACAAGAATGAGGACCCGACATGTGAGGAACCACCACCTGAGGATCCACCACCAGAGGATATCAATGATTTGTTGAGATGTTGGCAGTGAAGCAAGTGAAGATGGAGAGGCAACAGGAATGAGATAAAATATATATATATATATATATATATATATATATATATATCTCTAAAGGCACTTCTCACCTTATCGTACTTCTACCCCTCTCTGTCCTGCCCAGACTGTATTTTACAGCACCAGTCTCTACTCCATGTAGGTATGTTGTGTGTCTGAACATGCAGCATACACTGGTATACGCTTTTTTACTGAATGTTAGCCAATGCTGTAAACAAGTAATTCCAAGCTGCTCAGTACAAATGTTTAATGCATCTGTATTGTGTATGTAACTCTGTACATCTATTTAATGTATCTCTGGTGTGATAACCTGCGTGTTATCCTCCCTGTGTACCCCTTCTCCCAGGTCGCACCGGGAGACGAGCATCATTTTGCTCAGTGTGCCTTTCCTGGTGAAACAATTTCAATAAATAAATAAATAAGAGGGAGAGAGAGGTGGAGAGGAGACAGGACCAGAGGTGGGTGGACACCTTACGAGCCCTACAGGTGATTGGACAGGGACCACAGGGGGCAGAAAATGCAGGTAACAACCCAAAAGATATAAAGTTAACTAAAATGGCACCCACCGATGACCTTGAAGTGTACTTAACTACATTTGAAAGGATGGCTCGAGCTTGTGGGTGGGACCAAATACATTGGGTGGTACGTCTAGCTCCATACCTTACTGGGAAGGCACAACTGGCCTACAGTAATATGGACAGCAGATATGCTGAAGAGTACGAGAGGGTTAAAAAGGAAATTCTAAAAAGATACGATATTAACTCAGAGACTTATAGGCAGAGGTTTCAGTCTCTGAAGCACTACCAAAATGATGTACCAAGAGAAACCTTTACCAGGCTGAAGGAACTGTGCCTAAAATGGTTGCAGCCTCAGGGAAACACTGTTGTTGATACTGTGGACATCCTGGTAGTAGAACAGTATCTCCAAATCTTACTCCATGAAGTCCAAATGTGGGTAAGAGAACATAACCCAGAGACAGCTGAATTAGTTATCACATTAGCTTAGGACTTCCTAACAGCTAGACAACCAATAAAGAAAGGCTACAAAACAGACCCCACTGCACCTGCCCCCCCCAGACAACAAAGTCACCTGTTGTTCCTAGAGCCCCTGTTGAATACCCATGAAAAAATGAGCAGAGACCAAAGCAAATCACTTGACCCTGTAATCCAGATATTATTTGCAGGAACTGTCAGGGTAAAGGACATATCACTCAACTCTTTACCTGTGCTAGAGCTGATGCTTCACACCCGTCCTTCTTAACTGAGGGATAGTTCTTAAAGGACGTTACTATTCATCACCAGAAGGTGTTTGGTCTAGTAGACACTTGCAGTAAAAATATACTGATCTGACCTGAATTTGTGACAGACAGACAATCAGGGGGACCCGAAATGAGTATTATTTGTGTACATGGGGATACACACCGATACCCTGCTGCTACTATTAAGGTGGATGTTAACGGTCAGAAGCAGCTGGTTATAGCAGGAGTGGTACCTAACTTACCCGTGCCTATGGTATTGGGGCATGGCTTTCCGGAATTTCCTTCCTTAATGTCCGAACAAGGGATAGTCACAGCTGTGACCACCAGAGCCCAAATGAAGAGGGAACAGTTGTTGGGGGATACTTTTTTTTTTGATAATGACATTGTAGAAGCCCCGGTAAAGATAAAAGTACCAAGACTCAGAAAAGGAAGAAACAAATGAGATGGAGACAAAATATGCATGGACTACCTGACACACAGTTGTCAACTGTATTTACTAATGTGGATATTGCCTTAGAACAGAAAAATGATGAGCCCTTGAAATCTTTCTCTTCACAAGTTGGACAAGATGTGGGAAAAGGGACCCCTAAAGTTGTATTGAAGAATAAAATCTTATATAGGGTGTGTACCAACCTCAGTACAGGAGAAAGTGTTGACCAGTTGTCAGTGCCAAAGAAGTATAGGAAACCAATTTGCTTTCTAGGACACAATCTCCCAAGGGCTGGTCAGGCAGGTAGAGAATGTACCCTCAAACGTGTACTTATTTATATATTTAATTATTTATTGAAATGTTTCACCAGGAAGGCACGCTAAGCAACAAGTTGCTAGTCTCTTGGTGCGACTTGGTGGGTAGGGGAACATGAGGATAGTATACAGAGATTTGGGACACAATATAGATATACAATTTGATTACATTCAATAAAGTGAGCAGACTATACAGAAGTACTGAAAAGGAGGAATGCTAACAGGAATGAACTAGATGGAATACAATGCTAACAGTCTTGAACTAGATAGGTATGATAGCACAAATATCTGTGGCAAACAATTAGTGTGGCATAGCTTTGTAGTTAAAAAATGGCTGGATAGATTACATGGAGGTTAAACTGGGGCGAGATTGCGAGGAGAGACACAGATAGAACAAAATTTGCAAGGTGTAACAAAAAGTGCAAGGTTGATTATAAATGCATTAGAGATTAGGGATTAGCTAATAACTGTGGCTAGGAAGGAAGAGGGAGGTGGGTGGGGGGGTATATAGGCAGAGAGCAGGGGGGTGGTAGAAAGGAGGGATTTGGAGGAGGGCAAAGCAAGGGATGGAGGAGAAGGGTCTGCTAGGGCCTGACCCCTCCAGAATGCTTGGGATCCTGCCTGCACCAGGCGGAGGTCAAGCATGAACTGAGGGAAGCAGGTTGTAGGCAGTGGGAGTTAGAGCACATCAGGAAGGAAGCGAGGGGAAGAGAACAGTCTGCAGGGGTCTGGCCCGTCCAGTATGCTGTGGACCCTACATGCACAAGGCAGAGGTAGAGCACAACAGGAGGGAAGTAGGCAGCAATGGGGAGTAGGCTTCAGAAGGACTAAGAGAGAGAAGGAGGTGGGAGAGATGAAGGGCTGAGACCCAGCCCTTTCAGGAAAGAATGGTGTGGGACTAGGAGGTGAGGAAGGTGTTTGCCTAGGTTCTGGACCCCTCCAGGATATAGAGAACCCTGCTAGGGGCCTAGGCCAAGCAGTGGCAAGTGGGTAGTGAGGGTGTACAGAGGAGGGAACTGGGGTGGTGGGAGGAAGGTGGAAAGGAAGGGGTGCTTGGGGGAGGATGTGGGGAAGGTTTTGCAGGAAAGGTGGGTGGGTGAAGCTGAAGCAGGCTAATAGGGGAACAAGTTAAGGAGACTGTAGCAGGAGCAGCTTGCAGAAATAAGGCAGAGGCAAGGGAGTGAGGGAGGAAGTGTACTGTTACGGTTCTGCTGGCCACGGGTACACAAGCAGGTAGCCCAATATTGTCAAGTTTGTCCTGAGTGCCAGCAGGTGGCAGAGGTTGGAAAGAGGGATATGGTGCCTCTAATGTCCTTGCCTTTAGTGATGAACCCCTTCGATAGAATTAGAATGGATGTTGTAGGCCCATTGATCAAAAGTTCTAAGGGAAACCAATTTATCTTGGTCATAGTGAATTATGCCACTAAGTATCCAGAGGCAATACCAATGCAAACTTTTACAACCCCCAGAACTGCAGAGGGGTGAATGAAAGTTTTTCGCTGTTTGGGTGTCCCTAAAATCATCATCATGGATAGGGGTATGAATTTTAATACTTCCCTACTAAAGGAACTATACAAACTACTAGGGATTGTGGCCTTCCAAACATCCCCTTACCACCCGCAAACATATAGGTTAACGGAACCATTTAACCAGACCTTAAAGAGAATGCTTTGTAAGTTTGTACACGAAGAGGGTAGGAATTGAGATACCTTTTTGCCATTCCTATTATTTGCATACAGGGAGGTACCACAGGCCTCTGCAGGTTATTCCCCTTTTTTTTTAATGCTATATTGCCAAAACCCAAGGGGACCGTTAAACGTGATCAAAGAATGTTGGGAAGAGGGGACAGAAATGAAACACAGTAATATTGCCGAGTACATGAGACAGTTATGCAGGAGATTAGGGAAGTATACTAATGTAGCCCACCAAAACTGTGTGGAGGCCCAAGAACAACAAGAAAAACATTATGACAGTAAGGTGGGAGATAAAACTTTTGCCTCTGGTGAGAAAATTCTACTTATGTTACCCTCCACCCAACAGAAGCTGCTCATGAAATGGCAGGACCCCTATACTGTGGAATGTCAGACAGGACCAGTAACCTATGAAATAGAAACCCCGGATAAAAGGACAGGCAGGAAAATATACCATGCCAATCTCTTAAAGCGATGGCATGACAAAGCCAAAGAAAAGTCAGTGGCAATTTTGGGCATAATGGTAATGCCCAAGAGGGAGTCCGAACTGGATATGGCTTATGAAAGGCTACAAATGTTTGAGGGGAGAAAATGATATTAAAATCAATGCCAACCTGACTGATGCTCAGAGAAGAGAAGTCAGGAGTCTGATTGACTCCTTCCCTACCACCTTCACTGGTACCCCTGGAAGAGCTATGGGGTTAAGCATTATATACACACTGACTCACCTCCTATTAGGCAGAAACCTTATAGATTACCTGACAGAAAAAGGGTGGAGGTCAAAACGGAAACACAGAAGTTACAGCAGTTGGGGATAATAAAACCATCTACCAGTGCCTGGGGATCACCAGTTGTGGTGGTTATGAAGAAAGAGGGAGGAATCTGTCGTTGCTTAGCCTTTCGGAAATTGTATAATGTATCTCAGTTCGACGCATACCCCATGCCCTGTATCGATGACATTATTGATCGCATAGGGAATGCAGGGTACATAACGACCTTAGACCTTTCTATAGTTACTGGCAGATCCCCTTAGACCAGCAAGACAGAGAGAAAACTGCACCTTACTTCGAGAGTCGTCTCTTGCAGCAGGTAACACATATAGGACTACAGTCACCCAGCGACAGGACCCCACAGCAAACTTCTAATCAGCAGTTCCAAGTGTGGACTGCCCTTCCCAATGTCAGTCTACCCCCGATGTCCCACGTGGTACAAAAGGCGGTGGTCCTCAGCATGCTCCAGTTCTTTCCCGCCATCGACAGTGCATCCATCGGCTAATCGGCCTGATTTTCGCAAGTTAGAACTTAAAATCTTTCAACCTTTTTTCAGATTCGTCCCGTGGTTTTCGCTATGTCTTCATGTCTTCATCCCTGCCTAGGCACATGAACAAGTGTGCCTGTGGGAAGCAGATACCAGCCAAGGACAGCCATGTGACCTGTGTTGTCTGTCTGGGCCCAGACCACAACACCAAGGCCTACCAATTTTGCCAATCTTTCAACAGCTGGACGCACATCTGTCAGCAGAAGTTGCCTCAGGCCTTCCTCGCCCAGCAACAGTTGGACACCATGTACAAAGGATCCTCTGCAGATCAGGAGTCTTCCCACCACCACAAACACTCCAAAAAACACAAGAAAAAAGAGAATGGGAAAGGTCCCTCTTGAGGTCCAGATCCTCTGGATCTCAGTCGGCCTCCCGCTTAGAGTCTTTGGGCCACAAGTCCCAGCTTATGGTACTAAAGTCTGCAGCCACCTCGGGTGGGTCCACCACTCAGGGAAAGTCGCAGGCTTCAGGGCTGGGTGCAAAGAAGAAGACATCGTAAAGCCCAACGCTTCAACACCAAACTACAGTCCATGCTTCAAAAGGTAAGTCCTCTCACGCCTCCCGGTCGACCTCCTTGTAAAGCACCAACTCCCAGGACAAGACTAGGTCCGCAGGCTCCTCTGGTGGGAGATCCTCTTTTCTCCCTCCAAAACATGCCCAGAAGTCAGGCGATAAATGCCCCACACAGACTTCTGACTGGCGCAGCTCATATAGACCTAAACCTGCCTCGGACTCATACCGATGTCGGTCCTCAGATGGCAAGTTCAAGGAACCCTGCATGCCGGTCCCTCCATCAAGAATGCTGTCCACACCTCCGAAAGATGTCAGAGTGGATGACACCCCCAGTGCTAGAGGACCTTATGACAGACCCTGGCGTACCTTCAGGACCCAATGACGGCCATGATGCTGCGTCATTGCCTGTCCACACACCGATGCCAGATAGAGCCGATGTCAGTACCGGTGCTGGTACTATTCCAGATCAGACACTAGCTGCACCTGTGGACTCTCCAAAACTGAACATGCCCCAGGTGAAGAACTTGTTCTCCCATTGGTGGGAGACAGTTAAATCTGATCTTATGCCACCTAAGCCCCAGCCTTCCACACCCATGGAATCTGACTTGGGCAAGGCTCTGGACCCTCCTCTGGATCAGAATGTGATCCCACCCCCACCCCCTGGCCGAGGGGGTCAGGACGACCACCCTTCCACACCTGGTAGACCAAGGAAGAGAGTGGCAAGGAAAAAACACAGAAGATCCAGATTAGTGAGCCCAAGCTCTTCTAGCTCCTCTAGTGAGAGACACCCCCATCTGGATGGGGGGCTCACCTCAGGGTTCACTAGACACAGGGTTCATGGTCTGCAACAGAGGAGGCCCTGCACATCAATGTTCTGGAAATGAGTGCTGCTCTCTACACGCTTCGGGCCTTGAGCACAGCACTCCACCCTGGATATCTTCTGATTCTGACGGAGAACATGTCGGTGGTGTTCTGCATCAACAAATGGAGGTGGGGGGGTGCCAATGAGCAACCTGGGGTGAAGACATGGTTTTCTGAGGCTCCCGGTTTCACGAGTAAAATCATGCTAAAATCAAAGGCATCCTTAAAATAAAAATAGCAAACAGCACAAAAAGAGTTAAAAAAACTGATATGGATGAGTACGTGACATAAAACACAGGGAAAGGGCAGTGTGCGGTGGCCAAAAACCCTAAGATGCAAGCAGCCATCAAGCAGCCTGAAGACTTGGGCCTGATTTCACTTTCAGCAGTGGAGATGGCATTGTTGGAATGGGAAATCTCATTGCATGTGATGGAGGCACTGGAAGCCTGGCTGAGCAAATGGGAGCAGAAGATTGATGCTCATTTACAAACTTTAGTGGAGCAAGCTGCATCCCAGGCAACAAGAATAACTGAAACGGAAGAGTGCATATCCAACCTGGAGGACGCAGTGTACCTGCTCCCAGGTCGAGTGGCTAAACTGGAGAAAGAACTAGCGTAGTTGCGAGGGCTGCATGATTCCCAGGAGAATTACCATCGCCGCCTGAATCTGCAGCTTGGGCCTTCCAGTGGGAGTAGAGGGCTCCGATGCTCTAGGCTTCTGTGTTGAGAAACTTCCAAAGTTGCTGGGCATGAAAGTGAAGAATGATAGAATTAAGTTGGAGAGGGTGCATAGAGCTGTTGCGCCAAAGCCACCGGCGGGGCAATCCACTCGGCAAATAATCTTTCATTTCCACAACTATCAAGACAGAGAGACATGCTGAGGGCATATAGGAATGTAAAGGAATTGAGCTTTGAGGGTGTGTGGCTATCCTTATTTCTAGACTATTCTAACCATCTCTAAAGAAACAGCAAGCCTTTAACCTGCTGTTGGCGCAGCTCAGGGAGCTCAAAGTGGAGGGGTTTCTTATTTACCCCTCAGTGTTGAAGATCAGGCATGAGGGAGCTACATATTCATTCTGGGACTGGGAGAGAGCTGTGGCCTTAGTAGAAGAGCTCAAGAAGGTGGGACGAGGGCTAGATGTGCAGATGAAAGAAGAGATTTGAGCGGTGATCCACTCGTGTGGGGCGGACTGACTACGCGGTGAAGCGATCACATTTTGTATTACTTTGACTGTGCTTTTATTTGGATTTCTCTATTACTCTGATTTAAAACCCCTAGGGGATGATGCTTGGAAACATATTCCCCGGATACAGTGTGTTAATCCCGCTGTCTGTAGGATCCTGGACTGGCGGGAAAGTGGGATAAAATGAGCAGCTGAGAAGGTGAGAGGCAGAGGGGGAAGGACACTTTCTTCAATAAACAGGTGTGGTCTGCACTCTCGATGGATGGACAGGTGGGATTCGAGCTGCTGGTGACATGGTTCTCTGATTGGAAAGAGTGCAAAGAGAAGCATGGAGCAGTTGGAAGATGGCGGATAGCCCAGAGACCATCGCACAAAGAGGGAGGTTAGTTGGTGTTGGCAGGGAGGGCTGGCGCCGTGTGTATTTGATGCTGGCACCAGCGTCCCTGTTTCCCCTGCAAACCCCCAGTGCACAGGCTCTAATTTAGGATAAAGGATGCCCCGTGGGCATACGTTGTTTGATATGTGTCTGGATGCTGGGGGGGTGATGACTGCGAATCTGTTTGGCCAGAAAGCTGGGGGAGTGTGGCTAATTGTTGGGGAATTTTGATAACCGAGGCTGGTGGATGTGTGAAGTATGGGGGGATGCCTGGTATTGAAATATTTTTTATTTCAAGTGGAACGTGGAGCCGAGGGGTGGGGGATGGGATGTCTGCTTTGAGGAGGGAAGCTATTCCGATTTGAATGGAGTACATGGGAGGGAAGATGGTTGGGAGAGAGACGAGGAGGGGCACTATGTATATATGTTGGAGTTAGTATGTTATTGTTTAAGCAAATGTTATGTGTTTTGTTGTTGCAAGGGGCCTATGGGTTTTGGCACCCCCGATATGTTGATATGCCAAGCCTTGAATGTAAAACTGAGAGAAGTGATATCTGGAATAAAGAGACATGGGGGGAGAGGGAGGGAGGGAGTTTGGAGGGAAGGTATGTAAACCAAGACGGCAAGCCATAAGACATTAACAGTCATGTCATGGAATGTACGCGAGGTATCATTTCCCGTAAGGAGGCCAGGTTTCATTACCGCCCTTCGTGGGCAGGGAGCACAGGTGGCACTCTTGCAGGAAATGCATTTAACCCCGCTGGAGCACAAGACGGTGAGAGGATGGGTTGGGAAATGTTATGCTTCATCCTGTAATGCCCACAAGTGAGGGGTTGCAGTGCTCATTAGCAAACATCTTTCATCTATTGCAACTAAGGTGGTAGCTGACCGGGAAGGGGGAAGGTACGTGTTTGTGGAGGGAATACTGTATGGGGAAAGAATTACAGTAGGTGGTGTATATGCCCCTGCTGTTTTTGTCCTGCATTCCATCAGGAGATGTTGGATGTCTTAATTAGGGAGCAGTTGAAGGGCTGATCATGGGGGCAGGGGACTTTAATGCAGCTATGCACCCACAATTGGACTACTCTGAAGGGAAAGGGAGATATGAGGGGGGGCTGTGGCACTGGCAGGAGGGGATAATAGACATGGATTTAATTGACAGCTGGAGATCCCTACACCCAGGACAGAAAGAATATACCTTCTTCTCCAACCCCCACAAAACGTGGTCCAGAATGGATTATATTTATATACCTCGGAGTTGGCTGGGGAGGTTGCAGAAGGTGGACCATGGCCCAGTCATGATTTCAGACCCTGCAATGGTCAGATTGATATACTCTCTGGGGAAAAGAAAGAGGGACCCCCGCCTTGGAATTTCCCGAGATATTTGTTGGGTAAAAATGAGTTTGTGGAATACATTAAGCAACAATGGGAACTCTATTGAGAAATAAGTGAAGGCTTGGTGGACTTCACAGTGATGTTCTGAGATGCAGGCAAGGTGTGCATAAGGGGGCCCATCATTAAATTTGTGGCACAGTATAAAAAGGAGAGGGAGGCCAAGCAAATTGAGTTGGAGCAGAAGGTAAAGGAGCTAGAGAGAGAGGTGGTGGACAGAGCATCAGAGGGCCTTCTCAGTTAATGGCAAGAGAGGCTCTTTATCCCCACCTTTTGGAGGAAGCTAAAACAGCTAGATTCTTTGTGAAAAGCAGATTATTTGAATGGGGGAACAGGTCTGGCCCACTTCTGGTCCGGTTAATAAAGGGGAGAAAGGTTGTTCATGCATATTCCAGAGATTAAAGATAAGCAGGGGAAGCCCATTCAGAATAAGATACTAATAAGGAATAGATCTGAGCAGTTTTAATGTCAGCTGTACCAGTAAGAATGTAACAACACAATAGAGGAGGCCAAGAAGTTCCTGGAGGAAGTGAAGTTACCTACACTTTCTGAACAGCAGAGGGAGAGACTAGGAGGGGAAATTACCAGATTGGAGATTAGACAGGCTATAGAGAGTCTTAAAGGGGAATGCTAGTGGCCCGGACAGGTACCCGGTGGAATATTATATAGTTAATGCAAGACCGAGCAGTGGAAGCCTTATGAACAGTATTTGAGGAGGTTCCGGGGTGGAGTCGCCTGCATCCTTTAATGAGGCAGTGATTTGCCTGGTACCTAAACCAGGGAAAGATGTGCAGGAGTGTTCCTCGTACAGACCAATCTCCCTGCTGAATTGTGATGCTAAGATCCTGGCAAAGGTCCTGGTGAGGCGTCTGGACCAGCTTCTCCTGGGGCTTTTCCACCCAGACCAGATCGGATTTGTAGTGGGTAAGTGCTCGTATCATAATATGAGAAAGCTGTTAAATGTTGCGTGGAGGGCCTCTCAGGGTAAGAATGCTATAGCTGTTCTCACCATGGATGCTGAGAAGGCATTTGATCGTATCGAATGGCAATACCTGTTTGAGGCCCTCAGAATGTTTGTTCTGGGGGATGGCTTTGCAGGAATGATCCAGCAGATTTATAGTGCACCCAACGCCAGGGTCTTGGTTAATGGGCCACTCATGGGAAGGTTTGTTTTACATAGAGGCATGAGGCAGGGCTGCCTCCTTTCCCCATTACTGTTTGCTTTGGCCATAGAGCCTCTGGCAGTGGACGTCAGGCACAAAGCAGCAATTAAGGGTGTGATGGGGAAATTGGGTAGGGTACATAAGGTTACCATGTATGCCGATGATATGTTATTGCATGTACGGGACCCAGTTGGATCTGTCCCCCCATTACTTGGAATGATAGCACAATTTGCTACTTTCTCTGGGTACAAGACTAATGTTGATAAATCAGAAATTATGCTGTGGGGTGAAGTAGAGAGAGGGTGTGGAAACAGAGTATGGGGCCTGAAGAAAGTCACAAAGGTCTTTACATATTTAGGGATTCAAGTGGGACATGACCTAGAGACATTGTGTTGCCTGAATTACGCTCTGATGCTTAAAGGGATGGAGGAAGGTATGCGTAGATGGAGGGAATTACCAATATCATGGTTGGGGCATATCAGCTTATTAAAGATGAATATTTTACCCAGGATCCTATATGTAATCCAGATGCTGCATGTGGGCCTAACCAAGAAAGATCTTAAAATGATAGAAAAGGCTTTCATGGGGTTTCTTTGGAGAGGGAAGAGACCCAGGTGAGCCTACGTAGGCTTCAGGTGGATGGAGACAAGGGGGGGGGGTTAAATTTGCCTAATTTGCAGAATTACACTATGGTCATGCAATACAGATTTGTAGGGGACTAGGTTTATAGACCCCCAGTGGCAGGGTGGGTGGATCTGGAGGAAGAGGAAGGACCGATCAGGCTCACAGCCTATCTAAGGAGAGGAGGCTGGAAGGCATATAATAGGGAGGGAATTGGGAATCCTTTGGTGGTTTCGGTATTGTAAGGATGGGAGCAGATATTAAAATGGATGAGAATGGGACAGGAGGAGACCTTATTGCTTCCCCTGGTTCAGAACCCAGGGTTCTTGGCGGGCTGGGAGGACAGAGGGTTTAAACTATGGGAAGCCAGGGGCATAAGATTTGTAAGGGACATGTGGAGAGATAGACAGCTGTTGTCATTTGAGGAACTGAGGCAGGACAGGGGAATTCCTGGAACACACATGCTCTGATTTCTGCAAGCCAGGGACTATGTAAAGAAACTAGATGGGGGCAGGCAGGCAGGAGCACTCCCCTCTGATTAGTGTGGAACAGCTGGTCCTCAGTACCAGGATAGGAACAGGGGGATTAATTGGCAGGGCAGCCCGCTTAGGAGGGCAACACCTCCTGGATTATACCTCTAAAACTAGGAGACTTTGGAAGAGGGATTTATTTAACAGACTTTAGGATTACAGTCTTTGAGTCAGGGACTCATTTACTAATGCTCCACATCAGAAAACACAAACATAAACACTTAATACATATGGACATAGAATGGCAACTAAAGGTTACAGTTGTTTCAGTTATACAATATTGCAGAATCAAGATCAGCTATACATTGCATTGAACATGTAACCGAGAGCTGTATTTTACAGTTTTCAAGAGAACAATAAGGTTGCTGATAGAGGGAGGGAGTAACAGGTTTGATATTTACAGAGAAGTAGAGAATTAGACAGATATCTTGTGAGTGCAGCCAAAGGAGGCATTGTTAATAGGTAATGTTTAGCAGCGCTATCAGTAGGAGCTCAGTGGCGGGGTGGTCCCATAGGATGATAGATGACCCTGCACTAGCTGGTACTTTGGCAGTGCTGTGAAGCAAGAATGTGCTCTTTGAGGGCTGACTTGAAAGGTCCTAATTCGAAAATGGAGGAGATGTCAGAGGGGACTTTGTTGTACCAGGCTGGGGCCCTGTGTGGGAATGACCTTTGGGCTAAGGAGGTTCTAACCCTCAGGATGGACCACACCTGTCAGTTGGCAGTGCGGGTGTTCACTGAGGTGTAGGAGGATAGGAGAGTGGCAGAAACCCCCAGGTGTATTTTCTTTGTGAGGAGACATGTTTGATAAAATAGCCTTTCATTCAGGGTGAAGAGATTTGTCAGGGCATATAGGGTACAAGTATGGGTACGCTTGTCTGCCCTGGAGAGGAGTCTGCACACTTTGTTTATGGCCAGGTGGATTTTGTTAAGGGCTGTTTGGTCAGCAGCCGAGTAGATAATGAGTCCATAATCGACTAGGGAGAGGACTGAGGAGGTGACAGCCAGATCAAGGGCTTCCGGATGTAGGCATCCTTGTGCCGATATAATAGGCCTATACGGACATTTATGGCCGATGATAGAGTGTCAATGTGTGAATGGAAGGAGAGGCTGGAATCAAATGAAAGGCCCAAGTATTTATATGTATGGACCTGTTCTAGAGGAAAGAGAGAGTAGGAGAGGATTGTTAGCTGTGCATTCTTGGCCTTATTCTGTTGGTGGGCAAAGAGTATGGTCTTTGTCTTTTTTACATTGACCATGAGCCTTTGGTCTATGAACCAGTTTTCAGTCTGGTTAAATGTGTGTTGGAGGTAGGACTGCAATACTTTGAGATCTGGGTGCGAGGCAAAAAGAACTGCATCATCCGCATAGAGTAGTAGGTTGCCGGAGCAGGAGTTCGGCAAGGTGTTTATGTAGATGCTGAATAATAGAGGGCCGAGGATGGAGCCCTGGGGAACCCCAGAGTGGACTGGCAGGGTGATTGAGAGGGTGTTGTTTATTTTGACACATTGTGATCTAGCTGTGAGGCAACTGGTAAACCAGGAGATGGCTCCTTTGGACAGACCTATGTGGTGGAGTGTGCTTAAGAGTAAGGGGTGGGAGACTGTATCAAAGTCCGTTGACAATTCTATGAGGACAGCTCTAGCTAGGTGCTTTCTATCCAGGGCAGAGTGAATAAAATTAGAGAACTCAGTGAGAGCCGTAGTTGTATTGTACCTGGATCTGAAGCCATGCTGCTTCCTGCAAAGTAGGTTATGAGCAAGAAGGTACTCAGTGAGTTGGGTGGCTATAATTTTTTCAAAGGCTTTCGAGAGTGGTGGGAGACTGGATGTGGGACGGTAGTTATTGGGGGAGGTGCTGTCACCACTCTTCAGTATTGGGGTGACTGTGCCAGTCTTCCAGGCTGCGGGGAACTGCCCCAGACTTAGGGAGCGGTTAATGAGGTCAGTCAGTGGGGAGAGGACTGTATCTAGTACTAGATGTAGGATTCTCATATCAAAAGAATCTTTGCAATAGCAGGAGCCACTGAGTGCCTTAATGAGATGAGGCCTTGCCTCATTCATAGAGATCACTCTAAGATGGAAGAGGGGGATGCCGGGTGTTAGGGGGCGGTGTTGCAGGAGTGGGGTCAAAGAAGTTATTTGGGAGTACTGCACTAAGGTCAGATAATGATGAGCTGAGGCAGTTGGCGATGGCCAGTGGGTCGTGGTAGGGACATTGTTGACAGTTAGTAGGAAGGGGGGGGAAGCCAGGATTTGCCACTGATTTCATTGATGTTGTCCCAGAACTACCAAGCATTCCCCCAGGAGGAGGCAAGGGTTGTTTTGTAGTAGCCCAATTTAGCCTGTTTTATGGCCCAAGCGCATCTGTTATGAGCCACTTTATAGGCTTGTCTGTCCGCCTGCATGCCGGATGCGACTGCCTTATGCCAGAGATCATCTCTGTGCTTTAGCTGTTGGAGCAGTGCAGGCGTGACCTAGGGGGCATTACATTTCTTGGATTGCACTTTTGCTAGTGGAGCATAGATGTCACATGCTTTATTAAAAGAACCGGTGAAATAATCAAGGGCTTCATCTATAGTAGGGGCCCAGGAGATGGGGGACCAGTCCCATTGAGTTAAGTATTTTCTTAGTTTTGTGAGGCCTCCAGGTCGGAGACGATGCCGGGCAGCATACTTTGGTTTGGGTTTCTGCTGAAGAGGTGACCAGGAAAAGAGAATGGGTGAGTGATTGCTTAGGGAGTCTGGAAGGACCACCATTTCAGAGATTCTGTGGGGATGGTTGGTGAGGAGAAGGTTGATCAGGGTGCTAGAGCCATTAGTGGGGTTCACCCTGGTAGGTTGGCTGGCCAGCTGGGTCAGGTCCAGTGCAGCAAAGGTGTCCTTGGCACTGGAAGCCAAACTGGCAAGCCAGTTCACATTAAAGTCTCCGACTATGATGTGTTCCATTTTCGGGGGGAAGCCGGAGATGTAGTTAGCAAGGGATTGTATAGCAGGAGCTTGGTTTCTTGTGGGGACATATGCGACAGTAAGAGTTATATGGGCTCTGGAGTAAGTTTTAATGCTAAGGCTTGAGCAGGGAAAGGGAAGGGATTCCTGGATCAGAATTTGGCTTTGCTCTTAAGACTTCATGAAGGGATAGTCATATGCAATAAATATCAGGAATCCTTTCACAAGTTTGTCCACAGACTCTGATGTCCCCTGTGTATGGTACATGCATATAATCCTGAAGTCTCCCCTATATATGGAAGGTGTAACAGGGAAAAAGGGACCTTTTTCTTTACTTTTGGGCATGCACGGAACTGCAAAGTTTTTGGGAGGGGATTGCACAGGAGGTCGGTGGGATCTGGGGCAGACAAATTGAGGTTAGAAACATAGAAACATAGACTTTGATGGAAGATAAGGACCACTTGTCCCACCCAGTCTGCCCATTTCACTACCTATTGGATAAGCTGCAGATTCTAGTTAACCAACAGCCTACTTCCTGTAACCCCCCACTATAATTGCCTTATGTCTGTCCCACACATGTTTGAATTCCTACTGTTTTAGACCCCACAATCTCTCCAGGAAGGCGGTTCCATGCGTCCTCCACTCTCTCCGTGAAAATTTTTTTTCTCACATTACCCCAGAGCCGTCCCCCCTCTATCTTTAAATTGTGCCCCTTTGTTCTTACACATCTCTTTTTCTGAAAGATGCTACCCTCCTGGACTTTGTTGATTCCCTTGAGGTACTTAAAAGTTTCTATCATGTCCTCGCTGTCCCTCCTTTCATCAAGGATATACATATTAAGCTCTCTCAGTCTCTCTTCATATGGTTTCTGATGTAGACCCTGCACCATTTTAGTTGCCCTCCTCTGGACTGCTTCCATCCTATCTATGTCCTTGCATAGATGAGGTCTCCAAAACTGCACGCAGTACTCCAGATGGAGTCTCACCAACTGTCTGTAAAGAGGGATAACCACTTCCCTTTTTCTACTTGTGATGCCCCTCCCTATGCATCCCAGTATCCCCCTGGCCCTCCTTACCGACTTCTCACATTGCTTACCCACCTTTAGGTCATCTGATATGACTACCCCCAGGTCCCTTTCGATTATTGTTGTTGTTAGTACCTCCCCCGCTATTGTGTACTCTTCTCCTGGATTTTTATTTCCCAGGTGCATTACTTTGCACTGAATCTAAGTTGCCGTATGTCTGACCATTCCTCCAGCCTTGCCAAGTCCCTTCTCATCCTTTCTACCCCCACTTGTGTATCAGCTCTGTTACAGATCTTTGTGTCATCTGCAATGAGGCATACCTTTCCTTCCAGACCCTCTGCAATGTCACCTATAAAGACGTTAAAGAGGACTGGACCCATTACTGAGCCCTGAGGTACTCTACTAGTAACCTCCCTTTCTTCGGAATGTGTTCCATTCACTATTACCTTCTGTGTCCTGTTGTGCAGCCAGTTTGCTACTCAGGCTACCACCCTGGGACCCACTCCCAGGCTGGCTAACTTGATTATTAATCTTTTGTGCGGGACTGTGTCAAATCCCTTACTAAAGTCTAGGTAGGCCATATCCACAGCCCCTCCTGGTCTATTACTTTGGTCACCCAGTCAAAGAAATCGATTAGATTTGTCTGACATGACCTTCCTGCTGTGAATCCATGCTGCTTTGGGTCCTGTGCCCCGCTGGCCTCTAGGTACTCAACAATTCTTTCTCTCATAAGTGATACCATCATTTTCCCCACCACTGAGGTCAAACTAACAGGTCTGTAGTTTCCTGCTTCTGCCTTGCTCCCACTTTTGTGAAGGGGAATCACATCTGCCCTCCTCCAGTCCTCAGGTACCACCCCATCCTCTCATGATTTGTTAAAAAGCGTGGTCAGTGGTGTCACTAGGTCTTCCTTTAGTTCTTTTAGGATTCTTGGGTGAATCCCGTCTGGCCCCATTGCTTTGCCCACCTTGAGTTTTAGGAGTTCTTTCAGGACTCTTTCTTCTGTAAATTGACTAGCGTCAACCCCACTACCCAGAGTGCTTCTATTGTTTGGTTTAGGCAACTCCTCCTCTTCTTCTTTTGTGAATACTGAGCAAAAGTATTCATTCAGTATCTCTGCCTTTTCACTGTCTCCCTCTGCCCACCTCCACTCTCCTTTATTAATCTTCACTATCCCTCCCTTAACCTTTCTATGCTCTCTAATGTACCTATAAAAGGTTTTATCCCCCTTCTTAACTGAGTTGGCTATTTTTCCTCAGTTTGGGCCTTTGCTTTTCTGACTGCCTTCCCCACTTCTTTCTGCTTTAATTGATACATTTCCCTGTCATCCTCCTTCTGTGATTCCTTATATTTTTTGAATGCAGGCTTTTTCTCCTTAATCTTCCCTGACACCTCTCTTGAGAACCATAGTGGTTTTTTATTCCGCTTTGTTTTCTTTATTTGTTTCACACAAAGGCTTGTTGCCTTCATGATGGCAGTTTTGATTTTTCTCCATTGTTCTTCCACCCCTCCTTTCTGGCCATTTGCTAATGCATTCCTCGGGTATTCACCCATTATGCCAATGTCAGCCCTTCTAAAGTCCAGTATCCTTGTCTTTGTATGGCTTGTCTCCATGGTTGTGTTTATTGTGAAGCACACTGTGCAGTGGTCGCTTGTTCCCAGATGTCTACTGACTTCTAAATTTGTGATCCTCTCTCCATTTGAGAGTACCATGTCTAATATTGCTCCCTCCTGAGTGGGTTCCACCTCTAGCTGTCTAAGGCATGCTCCCTGTAGGGCATCAAGAATGACCCTGCTTTTGGATGTGGCTGCAGTCCATGTCGTCCAGTTAACATCTGGTATATTCAGGTCCCCCATCAAGTCTCTCCTCTTTTTCAGCCATTTTGAGAATGTCCTCTATCATTTTCTTGTCCATTTCCTCCCCTTGAGACGGGGGTTTGTATACAACCCCTGTGCGGATTGTGATGCCATTCCCTGTCTCCAGGGTGACCCAGGGTGCCTCTTGTCCTCCCCCTTTACTTTTTAATTCTGTAGCTTTGATCCCTTCCCTTATGTAGAGAGCTACTCCACCTCCTCTTTTTCCCTCCCTGTCCCTTCTGGACATTGTGTACCCTGGTATGTGGACATCTCAGTCATGGATCTCCATGTACCATGTTTCTGTGACTGCCACAATATCCCAGTGTTCCTCTTCCATCAGGGCTACTAGCTCAGGAAGCTTGTTTCCCAGACTACGGGCATTTGTACTCATTGCCCTCCATTTAATGTTGGCTTTATCCTTTTTATACCCCATCCCTGCTCTTATTGCCCTTGTCTATTTTTCCATTTACCCCTGTCCTGCCCTCTGTCAAGCTCTGTACCTCAGTGTTTACCCTACTACCTGCCATGTTTTGTGGGGGGAGGCTTGAACTTGAACTGGTATCTCTTCTGTTTGGGATGGACGACACTGACCCAGAGGAATGGGTGCCTTATCCTAGGTGGGTGAGGGTACTGCTGGAATTGGCTAGGCATTGCATTCTGAATACCTGGTGACAGCTGTATCACCTACAATTCAGCAATGGAAGACACTGGCTATCCAGGTTCTAGCCCTAGAGTGACTGATCCATTTTGTTATGAATAAGGAAGAACACATTTTGACAGTGTGGGAGCCATTTCTAGCATCCCTTTCCTCAGGAGAGGCTGAAACACTGAGGGGGGGATTGCAAGGATGGGGGTGGTCCCCCAAGAAGATGTACACTGGGAGAAGTCATGGTCATGAAGCTCACATAATACACATATTTAGAGTGGGGACGCTTAGGTACCATGTGCCTTCGAACCTTTGTCTCTAGAATGTGTTTAATGGATACATTTTTCTATAAATTGATGATGTTTTTTTTTAGGCTTGGAATAGTGAATTGAATGTTGTTAACATGATTTATAAGTTGTAATATTGTAATGTTGTTAACTTTTTCTCTTTTTTATGTGTCCTTTTCTTTTGTAAGGACCTTTGCATTGTAAGAAATGTATTAGTGTTTTTTGACAAAAGAGAAGGGAAACAGTAGGTGTAATGAACATTATTAGCTTTATGTGTCTAATGCTGTTGTATTTTATGTGTTTTTAATAAGACTGGAAATTTAATAAACATATTAGGCCAAAACAAACAAACAGGGAGGCACACGCTCATGCCCCCTTTGCAGGGAGGTCATGAGGGTGCGGGATTGGGCCATTGCCCACGAAATCTCCATTTCAGCAGTCCACATCCCAGGAGTACAGAACACCCTTGCAGATGCCCTCAGTCATACAAGGTCAAGGGCTCACGAATGGGCACTCCTCCAACCTGTGGTTGACTCAGTGTTCGCCATGTAGGGAACCCCCGAATTGGACCTGTTTGCCTCTACCACCAACGCAAAACTGCAGTTTTTGCTCACTAGATCTGAAGCCTGGTGCTTTCTGGCAAGATGCATTGTCCCTCTCCTGGAAGGGGAGGTTTCTTTATGTTTTCCCATCGTTCCCACTCCTTCAGGGGGTACTCTTCAAGGTGCAGATGGAGGGAACCGCTATGATCCTCATAGCTCCTTTGTGGCCTGACAAATCTGGTTTCCTCTATTGCAACAACTTGCAGTGGCTCCTCCAGTTGTGCTTCCTCTGAGCTTTCACTTACTTTCCCAGGACAATGGGACCTTAGTTCATCTGAACTTGTGATCCCTGCATCTTCATGCATGGCTCCTGAGAACCTAGTCAAACTTCCGGTTTGGCGTTTCAGACAAGGTTGCTGAAGTCCTGGTGGAGGCTTGAAAACCCTCCACAGGAGCCACTTATGCTATGAAGTGGAAGCACTTCTGCTTGTGGGCCACAGCACATTGTTTGGATCCCCTGGCCTGTCCGGTCAATATTCTGTTGCAATACCTGTTATTCAAAAATATAGCTCTCACTCAATCTCCATGTGAAGCAATTCAAATGCAAGAATTTTTTATTATTTCTATTGAATAAATTCTATGTCTCTCAAAATATAAATATTCTTCTCATAAATTACATGCAAAATCATTTAGATATTGCTCCATAAATATTCATTTGTAATGTTTCAGAACTAAACATGTTCCTTCTTCAGACATAGGAGCTTTAACATAATACACATAATTTCATCACGTTGAAAAAGACTTATAACACCTAAAGGCAAAAGAAAAGAAAATTTAGATTTGCAATATTTAAAGTAATGCCTTAAAAGACAAATAATCTGAACGGAGTCAAAAAAACTTTATAAACAGGAGGAACAGACCTGTTATCTTTCCGACTTTTTCCAGTAGGCAAAAGATTCCTCTTTATGTGGGTCATAATCACAAAAGTAGGATCACAATAAATCAAGGGGTGGGGATAATGAGGATGCCCACTCATAGAAGGTACCTAATTCAAAAGCCAAAATAAACAAAGTATTATATTTGCTAAATGCAACTCAGTAATTATATTCAAAAGCAAATGCTTTATATAAATAATTCTAACCTGTTATCAACACAGGCATAAATGGTTATAGGATAAAGATTCCACTTTCAAACAGTGTTTTCTGCAGTGAAAAAAACAAGGATTGCACTTTATCTGCACCCAAATGATTATGCGTTTAAAATGGAGATCACAAAATGGGACAAAACAGACAAGCCTGTGAAGAGGTAATTACCTTAATATTTGGCGTTTGTTTTTCCATGCTTAGCATCACACTAATCCGAATTTCAATATCTTTAATACAAAAAATGTAAGAGATGGGCAGCCTCACCCCATGCCATTACTGCAACAAACAAAGCGAGTTGGTTACTCAAACATTCAGGAAGTGTTCTGATTTTTTGTGCACTCAAAGAGCTTCAAATGTGGAGAAAGGGGCTGGGCCAAGGGTACACACGCTAGCGTAGCACGTCATGTATGACTTCACCCTGGCAGACCGAGTCAAAAGAAATAATTCCTAAAAAGCATAGGATGAGCCCCCTAAACTCCAAAATATCCAATAAAACTGTAATTCTTAGTAAATTATTGAAATGATAAAGGAAAGAGAAGCTGCATAAAACACATAAAGAGATGACTAAAGCAAGAAAGGATGGGAGAAGAAGGTGGAGGGTGGGGAAACAGAATGAAAGGAGGTCAAGAGTTATGCTTAAGGTTTAAGGGTTGTGTAAGTAAATATATACAGAAGAAAAAAGGGAATTAAAAAGAAAATAAAAATAAGAATGAGAATTATTTGTGTTGCTTAATTAAAACCAGTCCAGATTAGATTTTCATTCAATCCATATCTTTTCTTGCATGTCCTAAGTGTAAAGATCCACCACGCTTCTCTCTTAAGAAGTATAGATTCCAGATCATCGCCACCACGGGGAGATTCCTTAATTTTTTTAAGTCCCATAAACTTTAAAGTTGAAACCTGATGATGATATTCAATAAAATGTCTTGCCAAAGGTGATTTAATGTCTTCTTTTCTTATAGTACTTTTGTGTTCAGTAATCCTTTGTTTAAGGGGTCATGTTGTTTGTCCAATATAATATAAAGAGCAAGGACAAATAATGCAATAAACTACAAAGTCCGAAGTACAGGTAATAAAGTTTCTAATATCAAAAACGTTATCGTTCCAAGTACACCTCATTTGTTTGGTTCTCACTCCATTATTACAGTGTGTACAATTCCCACATGTGTAAAATCCCTTTATATCTCTTTGTAACCAAGTTCTTAAAGGTGGTTCAGGATTCCAGTGTTGTGTTTTTACAACAGTTTGTTTTTAATGTTAGTGGTTCTTTTCACAGTAACCCAAGGTTTCTGCTGAAATACTCCTGTACCTATTGTCCCAGTTTGTAAAATGTTCCAATGTTTTAAAATTACATCCTTAATTTTTCCAAAATGTTTGGAATATTGAGCGGTCATAGTGATTTTGTTCTCATTTTTATTTCTCTCTACGATTTTATCTTGTAAGAGAGAATCTCTTGCTATAGAATCCACTCTGTTTCGAGATGTCTGTAAAGTATCAATATCATAACTTCGTGTCTGGAATCTTTTGGTTAAATCATTCAGATTCTGTTCACATTTTGCTTCTGAACTAGTATTTCTTTTGATTCGAAGCATTTGACTGTACCGAATACTGTTCTTAAGATTCCTGGGATGAAAACTCTGTGCATGCAGAATAGTGTTTTTAGTGATGTCCTTTCTGTACAAATCAGTATACATTTTTCCATTCTGTTTTATTAATATAAGATCAAGAAAAGTAATGTTCATTACACTACTTTGCATAGTGAATGACAAATTCTGTGTCCTTGTTTCCATATATTGATAGAAAGCATCCAATTCCAATTGTGTACCAGTCCAAATGATCAAAATGTCGTCAATAAATATTTTATAAAGAAGTAATTTTGATCTCTGTATATATTGTTGGTACAAAAAATGTGTCTCTTCAAAATATGCCATATATAAATTAGCATACATCGGAGCTAAAGTCGCTCCCATAGCTGTATCTGTTTTCTGTAAATAGTATTGTGCTTCAAATTCAAAAACGTTGTTCTGTAGTATTATCTTTGTAAGTTGTAGAATAAAATCTTTATCAGGAACATTTATACTTCTTTGTGTCAAAAAATAATTCAAAGACTGTAGACCTTCTTCATGGGGTATGACAATATAGAGACTTTTCACATCAAAAGTTACCAAAATACAATCTTCCAAATTATTATTAGATAAGTTAATTTGTTCCAATATCTGAATACAATGTCTGCTGTCCTTCAGATAAGATTGTGTAGTTGGTACCATGTCTTTACAATAAAAATCAACAAAAATCAAGAGGGGTTCAGTAATGGATCCAATGCCTGATATAATGGGTCTTCCTGGAGGTTTCTCAAGACTTTTGTGAATCTTAGGTAAACAGTAGAATAAAGGGATTCTAGGGTTTTTATTTATTAATTCAGGTCCAATCCACTGTTCTATGAGATTTCTATCTATGGCATTCTGAACTAGCTCAGAAATCATTTCGTTGAGATGTTGAAAAGGAATCCTTTGTACTTTCTCATAGGTTGTAATATCTTTCAGCTGTCTATAACACTCTTCCTGTTAATCTTCCAAATTTTAAATAACTACCCCCAACCTGCTGGCTTTATGATAATGGTTTTGTCTTGTTATATACCATTCAATGCAATTTTTTTCAGCCTTAGTAATGTTGCAATGTATTTTTTGTTTTTCATTTTGTGTCATGATTAATTCTATGTCTTTGTTTACTTTTTCTATATACGTACTTTTATGTGGAGGTGTAAAACCAACGGGGTCAAACTTAGGTGTGGTCCCAAGTGCTTGTTTTAAATAATATCTTTCCCTTTGTTTATTTTGGTCTGCAGTGAGTTGTTCTTTAGATCCAAAGAAATGTTTCAACTTTATTTTTCTGAAAAATTTTCCATATCAAGTTTCAATTCAAAAGGATTACATTTGTCTGCAAAACTTAATGAAAGTCCTTTATTGAGAATTTGTATTTCCATTGCAGTGAGTTCCCTCCCAGATAAGTTAAAAACAGTTAATTCTGTTGTGTTCTGGATCTGAGTTTGTGCATCTTTTCTCTGTCTTTTACCCTTTCTCTTCCTTTGTCTCCTCCTCCTTGGTCTCTCTCCTCTCTTGTTCTGCCTGAAGCTCCTTCCTCCTGGGTCACCCTTTGAAAATCCTTGTACTAATATGTGTCTCTCAAATATGTTTCTGGTCCATAGGTGTGAGGGTGGGTCCAGGGGGGGTAGGCGATTTCAGGGGCAGAGGGACTTCTAGCGAGAGCGCCACTCCCCACTCTGGCTCCGTCTCTGTCGGTGCCTCCGCAGGACCCTGGTGTCATCGATCCTACGGAGGATGTCCAGTGATGCCCTTGCCACCTGCAGGATCTCTCGAAGCGCCTCTCTGATCTCTCATAGCTGGCGTGTACCTAGGACAAGGGAGCACAGTCAATAGGTGTGAATGCACAGCCCCATACAGCCCACCCACTGTGCATGGCATACGGCCATGGGACATACCTCTGTGATGGTGTGTGACCACCCACAGTGATCACGTCCACATGACCTGCCCAGCCAGGCACATACAGCCATGCGGAACGCTGCACACACGCACTGGCCAAGTCACGCACAGCACCACCGTGGCCGTTTAGTGACATGGTTATGTGGTGCAAAGGCAGTGGCACAGCCATGTACCCGGTGCACGCATGGACCACCATCAACGCACTCCCAGACATGCATTGCCACTGGACAGTGTTGACTGTAACAAGTTGTGTGCATGGCAGTGGTGTCGATGGATGGTGGCCATGCCCCGCTGCCCACCCTGTTACACAGCATGCAACAATAGTCATGGAGGTATGGCACTCACCATCATCGGGCCAGTCCATTGGGTGGTGTGAACCCTCACCCCGCCTGGCTTCCCTCTGTTCTTCATTCCGGCGCAGATCACGGGCAAGGCGCTGTTCCTCCGGGCCTGTGGTGCAAACATGGAGAGAGGAACATCAGTACAATCCTATATCAAAGCCCCCCTGCCCCCAGGTGTGTGCCTTCCCACCCAGCCAGACCCACCCACCCCACACCCTGATAACACCACCAGAGCCAACCCCGGACGGTCCCTCCCCCATGTGCTGGACACATACAACTGTGATACCCATATGGAAAATAAAAGTGTGTTGATGTAACACCTACCTGGCCATGGCACCGTGCACCTCCTGGCATGTGCCCACAGGTGGGCTAGCAGCTCTGGCTCCCTCCGCCGCAGGTCCCCATACATGTGGCGGCACTACTCTGTGCTTCTCCCCCATCCAGTGACCTCCTCGAGTGCAGTGGCCACCTCCTCCCACACCTGGGTCCTGGATCTGTCCAGGGGTGCCTCCCTGAACAGTGGCCCATGGTGTAGCTCCACAATGGCCACCTCTATTTGTGACCACTGAGCAGCCCTCCTGCGCACCATGCTCTCTGCTCGATTTGCAAATATGGCGCTCTGCAGAGTGGCTCCACACGTGCAGATGCTGTGCGGTACAGTGCTGCCATTCCCTATCACGCTGTCACCGAACAGCGCGATAGAGGTGCACCCATGCCTTACGCATGGCGCCTAGGGGGCAAAGGTCGGGCACAGGGTCAAGGGTCTGTGGCGCACGGACATGCACAGCGCCATTGGAACCCAATGCGTGTAGTGCCATTGGCTGCCTGTGTGCTACCACCAGTAGTGGCCTACCACGCAGTTGCCCCAGTGCACCTATGATGGCCCAGTGCCACAGCGCCATGTAGGTGACCATCGCTACAGTGCCACTGGCACAATGGTGGCCATGCCCTGCATTGCTTACTGTGCACAGCATGTCAGCAGCGTGGCAGACGCCTGCATCAGCAACCTGGGCATGTGCAGTGAGGTGTGTACTATGCATGTTACAGAACTGCGCCATTGGCTCAGCACGTGCAACACAATTGCGCAAAGCACAAAAGCGCGATATTCAGCCATCATATGCAAATCATCTAATCAGCCATTCAATGGCGCAGCAGTGCAATTTGCATCCACTTAAAGTTGTGCCTTGCCTCATTTGCATGGGTTGCGCTATAAAAGTGCAACATTGGGCTGCAGTGGCCATAGTCGGTTACTGCAGTCTATTGGTGAGTTGCATGCTGTTTGGGAGTGTGGACTGTGGATTTAGGGACATGCATGGGACTGCACAGTCACAGGTAACAACTGCCATTCTTACAGGCTAAATAATGACCGAGCAAGTTGTGGGAGAGGAGGAACACAGTGGTGGGAGGAGGAGGAGGCCTAATTTTACCAAGGCCGAGACCGAAGCCCTGTTTGATGCCTACCTGGATCAGAAGCCACTTCTCAGCGGATGGCAGGGAATACCTCAAGCCCGTGCTGCTGCATGGGAGGAGGTGGCATGTGCTGTGAACCTGCATGGCAGCCACCAGCGCTCTGTGCAGGAGAGCAAGAAAAAGATGGGCACGGACAGGAGGAGGATAAAGGAGAAGGTGGCTGCCATCAGGGCAGCACAAGCTGCAACAGGTGGGGGACAGCCAGAGGTGGTACACCTGACCCCACAGGAGGAGAGGATTGCTGGAAGCATGCAGCGTAGTGCCATTGAGCGTGTTCTGGGTGGTGGCTTCCAGATGGGTGGTGGCCCATCACTGCACAGTAAGTCATGGTCTATCTATGGGGGGGCAGGGTAGGTCACATTCAGTAACGTGACTCTGCTTTCCCTTACAGATCATGAGCATCTGCATGGGTCAGTGGTGGTGGGCATGTCCACTGAGGACAGTCAGCTGGAGATGGAGGAGGGTGCATCCACCTCCACAGGTATACATGGCTCAGTGCAACAGTGGGGCCACCTGGCTGTCCACACTGATGTTGTTGTAACAGGTGCAGAGGAAGCCCTGCCTGTGTCCCAGCATGCCAGCGTCCACGGATGCCAGCATGCTGTGCCAGGGGCCGGTGCCGAGTCCGTCACCGATGATGATGTCACTAACGGCATGGGCAGTGACACATGTGTGCCAGGGGATGGCCACACAGCAGGACACATCGCGGCCCTGGCTGTGGGTGGTGCTGCTGTGGAGGTCTGCGTGTCAGCACAGTCCTAGCCTGTGCCTGTCAGCACCAGTGGGGCAGCACTGGTGTTTGTTCAGGACAGTGGGACTGTTGTGGCCACTGCAGCAGCACCACTGAGCCCTGGGGAGCGGCAGCTGGAGGGGCAGCATCAACAGTCGGCCAGTGGGCTTGGGGGTATAGGGTCAAGCAGTGGCATCTGTGCACCGCCTGTGGACATGCCCAGACCTGGTCCTTGTGCACAGCGCCCACCCTCAAGGGGTGCTGAGCATCAGGGCCACGCACACCCTGAGGGACAGGATGCCGAGGAGGCAGATGACCTCTTGGATGAGCACACCGGCCTACTGCAAGCATCAGCCCAGCAGCAGATGCGGCTTGCAATGCTGGTGGATGCACTGCATGTGGCTCTGGAGCGGGCAGAGGAGCATCGCAACAGAGACACTGCTCTGATCCTGGCAGGGATGGACCAGTTGCAGGAGGATGTGACCGCTGCCATTGACAGGCATGCACAGTCATTCAGTGCCATCATGGCCACAATGGGCACACAGTCATGTGCCCATGCATCGCAGACACCACGCAGTACACTGTCCACCCCTCATTCCCGGCGTCGTGCGACACCCTCCCTGTCAACACCGGGTTCAGCTGTGGGCATCCCGAGCACGCCTGGTGCAGGCATGTTCGGTGTGCTGCAGACCTCTGCGCGAGCACAGTCACGTTCACACAGTGGAACCCTTGGGGGACCATCAGTGCCACCCCATGAGGCCAGTGGTCAGCCTGTCAGTGCTGGTGGGTCTTGGTGGGGCCACCCACACATCCGTGGTGGCCGGGACACTGTATCGCGTGACTGACCTGTCTCCCAATGCGGCTACTGTCTGGTGCTGCCCTGTGTGCATTGTGTCTTTCAGTGGACAGTGCACGGGTGGGTACCTGGCCCTGCACGCGGACACACAGTCCATCTGCACACCCTCCCGGCTGCTGTTTGCAGTTGCGTGTACATGATGATGCCTGCATTGCACTGTACACTAGTGTGCAATGGTGCTCAGCATCTGACACACGCTCATGGACAGGCAGTGGGCGTGGTGGTCTGTGGACATGTGTGTGGCTAGGGGTGGCATTCTGGGTCGGTGTGCCTCCTGCCCTTTGTGCAAGTTTGGTGCATTGTGTGTGTGCGTGTGTGTGTGTGTCCATCCGCGTGGCATGTTAGTCCTTACCCATCCCTGGTTGTGTGTGTGGTTCCATGCCCTGCCACTTCCCTTGACTGCATGCACCCCTGGTGTGTGTCCATGCGTGTTTGTGGGTTGTGCCTTAGCCACTGTTGGCTGCACATGTCCCCATGACTTACCTGGTTTGGCTGAAGTGCTCCTCCATGATGGTGTCCCGGTGCAGCTGTGCCAGCCGGATCGGCCAAGGGGGGGCTGCCCATCACCATCATCATCAGCATCCTTATTGTCCCCATTGCTGTCCCCCTCTTTGACCTGTACAGCTATCCCACATTTGTTGGCCATGTTGTGCAGGATGCAACAGGCCAGGAACTGCCCGCAGGCCTTTGAAGGGCTGTACTGTAGGGCACCGCCGGAGGTGTCCAGGCAATGGAAATGTGCCTTCAGCATCCCGAACACCCGTTTGATGACATTACGTGTGGTGGCGTTTGCCTCATTGTAGCGTTGCTGCGATGGGGTCGCAGGCCGCCGGTAGGGTGTGAGCAGCCAGGGACGGAGTGGGTATCCACTGTCACCTGTTTGTAGAGGGTGGAGGTTAGTTTGGTGCTCAGCATCGCCCTGCCCTGGGCCATGTAGGCCACTAACCATGTCACCTCTGGCCATGCCCCCCCAGGCCCTGTGATTGTCCATGTGGTTTGCATACTCACCCACAAGGTGTCCAGTGGGGATCTCCCAACTCTCGAATCTGTCGCACAGTGCTGACTTGTGCCAGATGAAGACATCATGTGCTCCCTCAGGGTGCGTGGCACAGACATTGATTATGCGCCCCCTGGCATCGCACACCACCTGGCAGTTGATGCTGGCATAGCCCTTGCGATTGAAGTATGCGGCCTCCTCGGGGCCAGGTGGTGTGCGTATGGCCACATGGGTGCAGTCTATTGCCCCTAGCATGCCAGGCATACATGCTACCCTGTGGAACTCCTGTACGTTTGCTGTATGCTCCGCTGGTGTGCTGGAGAAATGGATGTACTCCGCAGCATGTGGCAGCAGTGCGCTGAGGAATTGGGTGAGGTGATGTGACGTGGCCAACTGGGTTATACCTGTGGTGTCCCCAGTTGGTCTCTGGAAGGTACCCGTGGCGAGCAAGCACATGCAAGCTGTCACTTTAGTCTCCACTGACATGGCATGGCTCCATCGTGTGGGTGCCTACATCACATCACTGCACAGCTCACAGAGCCACCTCAGAATTGCCCTATTCAGGTGGTACAGCCCACAATCTCAGTATCACTGTACAGCTGGAAGCTGGTGCAGGCTCGTTACTGCCTGTTGGGGGCATTCCGCCGATGGGCCCTTCCATGGCCATGCCCCCCCTGCTGCCCACCTGCTCACCCCCTCATAACGGCCTCCATCTGGAAGGTGGCACTGGCCATGTCCCTGGCTGTGTTCACCTCCCCGGCAGCTGTTACTGTATTCCCCTGCTGTCCTCACTGCTACTTCCTCTGCACCGGGAACACCTGCCTGTGGTGGCCTCTGTGCTGTGTGGCATTTCCCCCTTCTACAGTGGCTGTGGCTCCCCACACCTTCCCTGTGCCTCTGTGTTCAGGCTGCCCTTTCCCTGTCCTGCCCTGTGTGTACCTCCTGCCCTGTCTGTGTGGCTAGAGTTCAGCCTCATGTGCCTTCCCTGTGGCGTTCTTGCGTCTCTCCCTTGCTCCTTTTTATTTTGGCTCATTTCCGCTATGGTGCAGCTTCCGCTTGCTCCCCTATTGCACATGGAGCAATTTGTTGAATATTGCACTGCACCATTTATGCATGGTTCCTCCCCCTTCAGTTGTGCATGCCTTCATTATCATTGCACTGTTGCTCAGCATGATTTAGGGGGCGCAACTGCCTCCTGCTGAATATCGCAGAATGGCGCAATTTCAGACTTGCACAGGTGCAACCCTATTGCGCATGGCTCAACTCTTTTGAATATCTGGGCCAAGAAGCATAAATGTTCCTGATAAAGATTTTATTTTACAACTTACAAAGATACAGTAATACTACAGAACAATGTTTTTGAATTTGAAGGACAGTACTAGTTACAGAAAACAGCTATAGGAGCAACTTTAGCTCCGATGTATGCTAATTTATATATAACATATTTTGAAGAAACACACATTTTTTCTACCAACAATAGATACAGATCGAAATTACTTCTTTATAAAAGATTTATTGACGATATTTTGATCATTTGGACTGGTACACAATTGGAATTGGATGCTTTCTATCAATATATGGAAACAAGGACACATAATTTGTCACTGACTATGCAAAGTAGTGTAATGAATATTACTTTTCTTGATCTTACATTAATAAAACAGAATGGAAAATTTTATACTGATTTGTACAGAAAGGACATCACTAAAAACACTATTTTGCATGCACGGAGTTTTCATCTCAGGAATCTTAAGGGCAGTATTACGTACAGTCAAATGCTTCAAATCAAAAGAAATACTAGTTCAGAAGCAAAATGTGAACAGAATCTGAATGATTTAACCAAAAGATTCCAGACACGAGGTTATGATATTGATACTTTACAGACATCTCGAAACAGAGTGGATTCTATAGAAAGAGTTCCTCTCTTACAAGATAAAATTGTCGAGAGAAATAACAAGCATTTGTCAATGCCAAATGTTGCTTGCTTCTATGTGCTGTTTAGGTATTTGGAAGTCATTGGAGTGCAAATATTGAAAATTTGCGAACTTACGAGCGTGCGTAGGAACTGCGCAACGCACGCTCGTAAAACAGTCATTGTTAGGAAATTTTTCATGAAATTTTCAACATAGCCATTTTAAGACCTCTGCTCATGAACAGTGTCACTGTGATTTTGTTAATGTGTCCCATACATTGAGTTTGCACACCGACTGCACCATTGTGCGCTACATGGGCGGAAACACGTTTTGGGCAGGATGTGAAAAATGACAGCAGTACTGCTCATAAGGAGGTGTGGTAAATGGCAATGTTGAAAATCTGAGTGGAAATATTGAAAATTGCAAACCTACGAGCGCAGTATGGAACTGTGCAACGACACCTGTGAAACAGTCATTTTTAGGAATTCTTTCACCAATTTTCAACATTGTCATTTTAAGATCTCTGCTCATGAACAGTGACACTGTGATTTTCTTAATGTGTCCCATATACACTGAGTTCGAGTACACCGACCGCGCCATTGTGCGCCATACGGGCGGAAATATGTTTTGGGCAGGATGTGAAAATGACAGCTGTACTGCTCATGAGGAGGTGGTAAAATGGCAATGTTGAAATCTGGAGTGAAAATATTGAAAATTTGTGAACTTACGGCTCTCACGTGGGACCTGTAACGCCGCTCGTAAAACAGTCATTTTTAGGAATTATTTCATCGAATTTTCAACATAGCCATTTAAGACCTCTGCTCATGAACAGTGTCACTGTGATTTTCTTAATTTGTCCCGTACATTGATTTCGGACACCGACTGCGCCATTCTGCGCTACAAGGGCGGAAACACATTTTGGGTGAGATGTGAAAAATGACAGCTGTACTACTCATAAGAAGGTGTGGTAAAACGGCAATGTTGAAAATCTGGGTGAAAATATTGAAATTTCGCGAACTTACGACAATTAGTAGGAACTGCATAACGATGTTTCAGAAATGTCATTTTGGGATTTTTGAGTCAATTAACATGGAGTTTCTTCTCATGAATGATGTCACTGTCATGGCGGTATTCAGGCCGAAATGGTGATTTTGCAGTCACTGCGCGAAATCACCCTTCGGGCCCGAATAACGTCATGACAGTGACATCATTCATGAGAAGGGGTCCTAAAAACCCCATGTTGAAAATTTGGTGCAAAAATTCCCAAAAATGCCTGAGATATGCAATAAAGTTGAACCTCCATCTAGCCCATTATACAGCTTACCGCATTTCCTCAGTTCGCGGTCAGCTTTGAAGAGTGCACAATGTTCCCAGTCCACTGAAGATCGCCGCACCAGAGTCCGGAGGTGAGTATGGGGTGGGGTGGGGAGACTGGTGCGCAGGGTGGGTATGGGTTGTGGGGTTGAGACGCTGCCGCAGGACCGCTTTTGTTTTATAGGTTTTAAAAAAAGACGTGAGGACGTTTGCTATGCTGGGGTGGGCTCCAGGCGTGGCATAGGATGGGGGCCGTTCAGCCGGCGGGATTGGGCACCACCGTCGGCCAAAGGGTTTGATTGCCACGCTGGGTGGGCTCCCAGCATGGCACCAACTACTGAGGCGGCGATGCAGCTCAGCCGATGGGGATTGGGCACCGCCGGCTACACAGTGCGTCTTGGTAGCGCCACGCCTGCATGTGGGGGGCTACGCTGCTTTATCGCTGCTCACTGAAGCGTAGTCTCTTCAGTTGTGGTTACTGCATTTTGGAGCGTGGTCATAGACAGCTCCAAAATGCATTGGCTTACAGGGGCCGTGCCTGCCAGCTCACTGACTGAATAGAAGGAGGAGGTGACACACCTCCGAAATCGCCGATGATGGCACTATGTTTCTTGCACATGCGTGCAAGCAACATAAAAATGAGAACAAAATCACTATGACCACTCAATATTCCGAACAGTTTGGAAAAATTAAGAATGTAATTTTAATACATTGGAACATTTTACAAACTGGAATAGTAGGTACAAGTGTATTTCAGCAGCAACCTTGTGTTACTATGAAAAGAACCACTAACATTAAAAACAAACTTGTAAAAACACAACACCAGAATCCTGAACCATCTTTAAGAACTTGGTTACAAAGAGATATAAAAGGATTTTACACATGTGGGAATTGTACACACTGTAATAATGGAGTGAAAACCAAACAAATAAGGTGTACTAGGAACAATAATGTTTTTGATATTAGAGACTTTATTACCTGTACTTCGGACTTTGTAGTTTATTGCATTATTAGTCCTTGCTCTTTATATTATATTGGAGAAACAACTTGACCCCTTAAACAAAGGATTACTGAACACAAAAGTACTATAAGAAGAGAAGACATTAAGTCACCTTTGGCAAGATATTTTATTGAATATCATCATCAGGTTTCAACTTTAAAGTTTATGGGACTTAAAAAAATTAAGGAATCTCCCCATGGTGGTGGTGATCGGGAATCTATACTTCTTAAGAGAGAAGCGTGGTGGATCTTTACACTTAGGACATACAAGAAAAGATACAGATTGAATGAATATCTAATCTGGACTGGTTTTAATTAAGCAACACAAATAATTCTCATTCTTATTTTTATTTTCTTTTTAATCCCCTTTTTTCTTCTGTATATATTTACTTACACATCCCTTAAACCTTGAGCATAACTCTTGACCTCCTTTCATTCTGTTTCCCCACCCTCCACCTTCTTCTCCCATCCTTTCTTGCTTTAGTCATCTCTTTATGTGTTTTATGCAGCTTCTCTTTCCTTTACCATTTCAATAATTTACTAAGAATTACAGTTTTATTGGATATTTTGGAGTTTAGGGGGATCATCCTATGCTTTTTAGGACTGATTTCTTTTGACCTGACTGCCAGGGGTGAAGTCATACATGACGTGCTGCGCTAGCGTGTGTACCCTTGCCCAGCACCTTTCTCCAAATTTGAAGCTCTTTGAGTGCACGAAAAATCAGAACACTTCCTGAATGTTTGAGTAACCAACTCGCTTTGTTTGTTGCAGTAATGGCATGGGGTGAGGCTGCCCAGCTCTTACGTTTTTTGTATTAAGGATATTGAAATTCGGATTAGTGTTGCTTTGCACAGAACAACAAATGCCAAATATTAAGGTAATTAGCTCCTCAGAGGTTTGTTTGTCTTGTTATATTTTGTGGTTTCCATTTGAAATGCACAACCATTTGGATGCAGCTAAAGCGCAATCCTTGTTTTTTTCCCTGCAGAAAACACTGTTTGTTTGAAAGTGGAATCTTTACCTTATAACCATTTATGCCTGTGTTGATAACAGGTTAGAATTATTTATATAAAGCATTTGCTTTTCAATATAATTACCGAGTTGCATTTGGCAAATATAATACTTTGTTTATTTTGGCTTTTGAATTAGGTACCTTCTATGAGTGGGCATCCTCATTATCCCCACCCCTTGATTTATTGTGATCCTACTTTTATGATTATGACCCACATAAAGAGGAATCTTTTGCCTACTGGAAAAAGTCGGAAAGATAACAGGTCTGTTGCTCCTGTTTATAAAGTTTTTTTGACTCCGTTCAGATTATTTGGCTTTTATGGCATTACTTTAAATATTGCAAATCTAAATTTTATTTTATTTTGCCTTTAGATGTTATAAGTCTTTTTCAACATGATGAAATTATGTGTATTATGTTAGAGATCCTATGTCTGAAGAAGGAACATGTTTAGTTCTGAAACGTTACAAATGAATATTTATGGAGCAATATCTAAATGATTTCGCATGGAATTTATGAGAAGAATACTTATATTTTGAAAGACATAGAATTTATTCAACAGAAATAATAAAAAATTCTTGCATTGGAATTACTTCACATGGAGATTGAGTGAGAGCTATCTTTTTGAATAACAGGTATTTCAACAGAATATTGACCGGAGACGCCAGGGGATCCAGACGACGTCCCGTGGCCCACAAGCAGAAGGCGCTTCCACTTCAGCATAAGTGGCTCCTGTGAGGTTTTCAAGCCTCCACCAGGACTTCAGCGACCTTGTCTGAAACTCCAAACCGAAGTTTGACTAGGTTCTCAGGAGCCATGCATGAAGATGCAGGGATCACAAGTTCAGATGAACTAAGGTCCTATTGTCCTGGGAAAGTAAGTGAAAGCTCAGAGGAAGCACAACTGGAGGAGCCACTGCAAGTTGTTGCAATAGAGGAAACCAGATTTGTTGGGCCACAAAGAAGCTATGAGGATCATAGTGATTCCCTCCGTCTGCCCTTTGAAGAGTACCCTCTGAAGGAGTGGGTACGGTGGGAAAACATAAAGAAACCTCCCTTTCCAGGAAAGGGACAGTGCGTCTTGCCAGAAAGCACCAGGCTTGGGATCTAGCGAGTAAAAACTGCAATTTTGTGTTGGTGGCAGAGGCAAACAGGTCCAATTCGGTGGTTCCCTACGTGGCAAACAGTCATTCGACCACAGATTGGAGGAGTGCCCATTTGTGAGCCCTTGATCTTGTACGACTGCGGACGCCTGCTAGGGTGTTCTGCACTCCTGGGATGTGGACCGCTGAAATGGAGATTTCGTGGGCAATGGCCCAATCTCACACCATCATGACCTCCCTGCAAAGGGGGTATGACTGTGTGCCTCCCTGTTTGTTTGCTTTTGCATATGTTTATTAAATGTTCAATCTTATTAAAAACACATAACATACAACATCATTAGACATATAAAGCAAATTATGTACATTACACCTACTGTTTCCCTTCCTTTTTTGTCAAAAAACACTAATACCTTTCTTACAATGAAAAGGTCCTTACAAAAGAAAAGGACACATAAAAAAGAGAAAAAGTTAACAACATTACAATATTACAACTTATAAATCATGTTAACGACATTCAGTTCACTATTCCAAGCCTAAAAAAAAAAACTTCATCAATTTATTGAAAAATGTATCCATTAAACACATTCTAGAGACAAAGGTTCGAAGGCACATGGTACCTAAGCGTCCCCACTCTAAATATGTGTATTATGTGAGCTTCATGACCATGACTTCTCCCAGTGTATATCTTCTTGGGGTCCCCCCCATCCTTGCAATCCCCTCCTCAGCGTTTCAGCCTCTCCTGGGGAAAGGGATGCTAGAAATGGCTCCCACACTGTCAAAATGCGTTCTTCCTTATTCTTAACAAAATAGATCAGTCACTCTAGGGCTAGGACCTGGATAGCTAGTGTCTTACATTGCTGACTTGTAGGTGTTACAGCTGTCACCAGGTATTCAGAATGCAATGCCTAGCCAATACCAGCATTACCCTTACCCACCTAGGATAAAGCACCCATTCCTCTGGGTCAGAGTCATCCATCCCAAACAGGAGAGATACAGGGGAAACCTCAATCTTTCTGCCCCAGATCCCACTGACCTCCTGTCAGTCTTTTCCCAAAAAGTTTGCAGTTCGGTGCATGCCCAAAAGTAATGAAAAAGGTCCCTTTTTCCTTGTTACACCTTCCACATATAGGGGAGACTTCAGGATTATATGCATGTACCATGCACGGGGGACAGTAGAGTCTGTGGACAAACTTGTGAAAGGATTCCTGTATTTATTGCATATGACTATCCCTTTATGAAGTCTTAAGAGCAAAGTCCAATTCTGATCCAGGAATCCTTCCCCTTGCCCTGCTCAAGCCTTATCGTTAATACTTACTGCAGATCCCTCCAGAGCCCCTATAACTCTTACTGTCACATATGTTCCCCCAAGAAACCAAGCTCTTGCTATACAATCCCTTGCTAACTACATCTCCGGCTTCCCCCCCCAAAATGGAACACATCATAGTTGGAGACTTCAATGTGAACTGGCTTACCAGTTTGGCTTCCAACGCCAAGGACACCTTTGCTGCACTGGACCTGAACCAGCTGGTCAGCCAGCCTACCAGGATGAACCCCACTAATGGCTCTAGCACCCTGATCAACCTTCTCATCAACCCTCACCACAGAATCTCTGACCTGGTGGTCCTTCCAGACTCCCTAAGCGATCACTCACCCATTCTCTTTTCCTGGTCATGTCTTCAGCAGAAACCCAAACCAAACTATACTGCCCGTCGTCGTCTCCGACCCAGAGGCCTCACAAAACTAAGAAAATACTTAACTCAATGGGACTGGTCCCCCATCGCCTCGGCCCCTACTATAGATGAAGCCCTTGATTATTTTACCGGTTCTTTTAATAAAACATGTAACATCTATGCTCCACTAGCAAAAGTGTAATCCAAGAAACGTAATGCCCCCTGGGTCATGCCTGCACTGCTCCAACAGCTAAAGCACAGAGATGATCTCTGGCGTAAGACAGTCGCATCCGGCATGCAGGCAAACAGGCAAGCCTATAAAGTGGCTCATAACAGATGCACTTAGGCCATAAAATAGGCCAAATCGGGCTACTATAAAACAACCCTTGCCTCCTCCTGGGGGAATGCTCGGTTGTTCTGGGACAATATCAAGGAACTCAATGGCAAATCCCGGCTTCCTCCTTTCCTACTGTCAACAATATCCCTACCACCAACCTGCTGGCCATCGCCAATTGCCTCAACTCATCATCTGACCTTAGTGCAGTACTCCCAAATAACTTCTTTGACCCCACTCCTGCAACACCGCCCCTAACACCCAGCATCCCCCCTTCCATCTCAGGGTGATCTCTATGAATTAGGCAAGGCATCATCTCATTAACGCACTCAGTGGCTCTTGCTATTGCAAAGGATCTTTTGATATGAGAATCCTACATCTAGTACTAGATACAGTCCTCTCCCCACTGACTAACCTCATTAACTGCTCCCTAAGTCTGGGGCAGTTCCCCGTAGCCTGGAAGACTGGCACAGTTACCCCAATACTGGAGTGGTGACAGCACCTCCCTCAATAACTACCATCCCATATCTATTCTCCCACCACCTTTGAAAGCCCTCGAACAAATTATAGCCACCCAACTCACTGAGTACCGGCTTGCTCATAACCTACTTTGCAGGAAGCAGCATGGCTTCAGACCTGGGTACAGTACAACTACGGCTCTCACTGAGTTCTCTAATTTTATTTACTCTGCCCTGGATAGAACGCACCTAGCTGGAGCTGTCTTCATCGACTTGTCAAATGCCTTTGATACAGTCTCCCACCACTTACTCTTAAGCACACTCCACCACATAGGTCTGTCCCAAGGTCCCATCTCCTGGTTTACCAGTTACCTCACAGCTAGATCACAATGTGTCAAAATAAACAACACCCTCTCAACTACCCTGTCAGTCCGCTCTGGGGTTCCCTAGGGCTCCATCCTCGGCCCTCTATTATTCAGCATCTACATAAACACCTTGCCCAATTCCTGCTCCAGCAACCTACTACTCTATGTGGATGACGTGGTTCTTTTTGCCTTGCACCCAGATCCCACAGTATTGCAGTCCTCTCTCCAACACACATTTAACTAGACTGAAAACTGGTTCATAGACCAAAGACTCATGGTCAATGTAAAAAAGACAAAGACCATACTCTTTGCCCACCAACAGAATAAGGCCAAGAATGCACAGCTAACAATCCTCTCCTACTCTCTCTTTCCTCTAGAACAGGTCCATACATATAAATACTTGGGCCTTTCATTTGATTCCAGCCTCTCCTTCCATTCACACATTGACACTCTATCATCGGCCATAAATGTCGTATAGGCCCTATTATATCGGCACAAGGATGCCTACATCCGGAAGCCCTTGATCTAGCTGTCACCTCTCAGTCCTCTCCTAGTTCGATTATGGGCTCACTATCTACTCGGCTGACCACACAGCTCAACAAAATCCATCTGGCTACAAACAAAGTGTGCAGATTCTCTCCAGGGCAGACAAGCGTACCCATACTTGTACCCTATATGCCCTGACAAATCTCTTCACCCTGAATGAAAGGCTATTTTATCAAACATGTCTCCTCACAAAGAAAATACACCTGGGGGTTTCTGCCACTCTCCTATCCTCCCACACCTCGGTGAACACCCGCACTGCCAACTGACAGGTATGGTCCATCCTGAGGGTTAGAACCTCCTTAGTCCAATGGTCATTCCCACACAGGGCCCCAGCCTGGTACAACAAACTTTCCTCTGACATCTCCGCCATCTCCAAATTAGGACCTTTCAAGTCAGCCCTCAAAGAGCACATTCTCACTTCACGGTGCTGCCAATGTCCCAGCTAGTGCTGGGTCACCTATCGTTTTACGGGACCACTCCGCCACTGAGCTCCTACTGATAGCGCTGCCCAACATTACCTATTAACAATGCCTCCTTTGGCTGCACTCACAAGATATTTGTCTAATTCTCGACTTCTCTGTAAATATCAAACCAGTTACTCCCTCCTTCTATCAGCAAACTTGTTGTTCTTTCGAAAACTATAAAATACAGCTCTCAGTCACACGTTCAGTGCAATGTATTGCTGATCTTGATTCTGCAATACTGTATAACTGAAACAACTGTAACCTTTAGTTGCCATTCTATGTCCATATGTATTAAGTGTTTATGTTTGTGTTTTCTGATGTGGAGCATTAGTAAATGAGTCCCTGACTCAAAGACTGTAATCCTAAAGTCTGTTAAATAAATCCCTCTTCCAAAGTCTCCTAGTTTTAGAGGTATAATCCAGGAGGTGTTGCCCTCCTAAGCGGGCTGCCCTGCCAATTAATCCCCCTGTTCCTATCCTGGTACTGAGGACCAGCTGTTCCACACTAATCAGAGGGGAGTGCTCCTGCCTGCCTGCCCCCATCTAGTTTCTTTACATAGTCCCTGGCTTGCAGAAATCAGAGCATGTGTGTTCCAGGAATTCCCCTGTCCTGCCTCAGTTCCTCAAATGACAACAGCTGTCTATCTCTCCACATGTCCCTTACAAATCTTATGTCCCTGGCTTCCCATAGTTTAAACCCTCTGTCCTCCCAGCCCGCCAAGAACCCTGGGTTCCCAACCATGGGAAGCAATAAGGTCTCCTCTTGTCCCACTCTCATCCATTTTAATATCTGCTCCCATCCTTCCAATACTGAAACCACCAAAGGATTCCCAATTCCCTCCGTATTATATGCCTTCCGGCCTCCTCACCTTAGATAGGCTGTGAGCCAGTCTGGTCCTTTCTCTTCCTCCAGATCCATCCACCCCGCCGCTGGGGGTCTATTAACCCAATCCCCTACAAATCTGCATTGCATGACCATAGCGTAATTCTGCAAATTAGGCAAATTTAAACCCCTCCTTGTCTCCATCCGCCTGTAGCCTATGTAGGCTCACACTGGGTCTCTTCCCTCTCCACAGAAACCCCACAAAAGCCTTCTCTATCATTTTAACATCTTTCTTGGTTAGGCCCACATGCAGAATCTGCATTACATATAGGATCCTGGGTAAAATATTCATCTTTAATAAGTTGATATGCCCCAACCACGATACTGGTAATTCCCGCCATCTACGCATACCTTCCTCCATCCCTTTAAGCACTGGAGTGTAATCCAGGCGACACAATGTCCCTAGGTCATGTCCCACTTGAATCCCTAAATATGTAAAGACCTTTGTGACTTTCTTCAGGCCCCATACTCTGTTTCCACACCCTCTCTGCTTCACCCCACAGCATAATTTCTGATTTACCAACATTAATCTTGTACCCAGAGAAAGTAGCAAATTGTGCTATCATTCCAAGTAATGGGGGGGGCAGATCTGGCTGGGTCCCATACATGCAATAACATATCATCGGCATACAGGGTAACCTTATGATCCCTACCCAATTTCCCCATCAAACCCTTAATTGCTGCATTGTCCCTGACATCCATGGCCAGAGGCTCTATGGCCAAAGCAAACAGTAATGGGGAAAGGAGGCAGCCCTGCCTCATGCCTCTATGTAAAGCAAACCTTCCCATGAGTGACCCATTAACCAAGACCCTGGCATTGGGTGCACTATAAATCTTCTGGATCATTCCCACAAAGCCATCCCCCAGAGCAAACTTTCTAAGGGCCTCAAACAGGTATTCCTATTCGATACAATCGAATGCCTTCTCAGTGTCCATGTTGAGAACAGCTATAGCATTCTTACCCTGAGAGGCTCTCCACGCCACAGTTGACAGCTTTCTCATGTTATGATATGAGCACCTACCCACTACAAATCCGGTCTGGTCTGGGTGGAAAAGCCCCAGGAGAAGCTGGTCCAGACACCTCACCAAGACCTTTGCCAGGATCTTAGCATCACAATTCAGGAGGGAGATTGGTCTGTACGAGGAACACTCCTGCACATCTTTTCCTGGTTTAGGTACCAGGCAAATCACTGCCTCATTAAAGGACGCAGGCGGCCCCCCCGAACCTCCTCAAATACTGTCCATAAGGTTTCCACCACTCGGTCTTGCATAACCATATAATATTCCACCGGGTACCTGTCCTGGCCACTAGCATTCCCCTTTAAGACTCTGTATAGCCTGTCTAATCTCCAATCTGATAATTTCCCCTCCTAGTCTCTCCCTGTGTTGTTCGGAAAGTGTAGGTAACTTCACTTCCTCCAGGAACTTCTTGGCCTCCCCTATTGTGTTGCTATAGTCTGACTGGTACAGCTGACAGTAAAACTGCTCAAATCTATTCTTTATTAGTATTTTATTCTGAGTGGGCTTCCCTCGCTTATCTTTAATCTCTGGAATATACGTGTACAACCTTTCTTCCCTTTATTAACTGGACCAGAAGTGGGCCAGACCTGCCCCCCACCATTCAAATAATCTGCTTTTCACAAAGAATCCAGCTGTTTTAGCTTCCTCCAACAGGTGGGGATTAAGAGCCTCTCTTGCCATTAACTGAGAAGGCCCTCTGATGCTGTGTCCACCACCTCTCTCTCTAGCTCCTTTACCTCCTGCTCCAGCTAAATTTGCTTGGCCTCCCTCTCCTTTTTATACTGTGCTACAAATTTAGTGATGGCCCTTCTTTATGCACGCCTTGCATGCATCTCAGAACATCACTGTGAATTCCACCAAGCCTTCACTTATTTCTCAATAGAGTTCCCATTGTTGTTTAATGTATTCCACAAACTCATTTTTATCCAACAAATATCTTGGGAACTTCCAGGGCGGGTGTTGCTCTTTTTTTTCCCCAGAGAGTATATCAATCTGACCATTGCAGGGTCCGAAATCATGATTGGGCCATGGTCCATCTTCTGCAACTCCCCAGCCAACTCCGAGGTATATAAATATAATCAATTCTGGACCAGGTTTTGTGGGGGTTGGAGAAGAAGGTATATTCTTTCTGTCCTGGATGTAGGGATCTCCAGCTGTTAATTAAATCCATGTCTATTATCCCCTCCTGCCAGTGCCACAGCCCCCCTCATATCTCCCTTTCCCTTCAGAGTAGTCCAGTTGTGGGTGCATAGTTGCATTAAAGTCCCCCCCCCCCATTAGCAGCCCTTCAACCTGCTCCCTAAGACATCCAACAGCTCCTGATAGAACGCAGAACAAAAAACAGCAGGGGCATAAGTCTTCCCCCATACAATATTCCCTCCACAAACACATACTTTCCCCCTTCCCGGTCAGCTACCACCTTAGTTGCAGTAAATGAAAGATGTTTGGTAATGAGCACTGCAACTCCTCACTTGTGGGCATTACAGGATGAAGCATAACATTTCTCAACCCATCCTCTCACTGTCTGGTGCTCCAGCATGGTTAAATGCATTTCCTGCAAGAGTGCCACCTGTGCTCCCTGCTTACGAAGGGCGGTAATGAAACCTGCCCTCCTTACAGGAAATGATACCTCGTGCACATTACATGACATGTCTTATGGCTTGCCATCTTGGTTTATATACCTTCCCTCCAAACTCCCTCCCTCTCCCCCATGTCTCTTTATTCCAGATATCACTTCTCTCAGTTTTACATTCAAGGCTTGGCTTATCAACATATCGAGGGTACCAAAACCCATAGGCTCCATGCAACAACCAAACACTTAACATCTGCTTAAACAATAACACACTAACCCCAACATATATACACAGTGCCCCTCCTCCTCCCTCTCCCAACCATCTTTTCCTCCCCATGTTCGCCATTCAAAGCAGACGTCCCTTCCCCCACCCACTGGCTCCACGTTCCACTTGAAATAAAAAATATTTCAATACCAGGCTTCCCCCCATACTTCACACATCCACCAGCCTCGGTTATCAAAATTCCCCAACAATTAGCCACACTCCCCCAGCTTTCTGGCCAAACAGATTCGCAGTCATCACCCCCCCAGCATCCAGACACATATCAAACGATGTATGCCCACGGGGCATCCTTTATCCTAAATTAGAGCCTGTGCACTGGGGGCTTGCAGGGACAACAGGGACGCCAGTGCCACCATCAAATACACACGGCCTCAGCCCTCCCCGCCAAACCAACTAACCTCCCTATCTGTGCGATGGTCGCTTGGCTATCCACCATCTTCCAACCGCTCCATGCTTCTCTTTGTGCTCTTTCCGATCAGGGAACCATGTCACCAGCAGCTCGAATCCTACCTGTCCATCCATTGAGAGTGCAGACCACACCTGTTTATTGAAGAAAGTGTCCTTCCCCCCCTCTGCCTCTCACCTTCTCAGCTGCTCATTTTATCCCACTTTCCCGCCAGTCCAGGATCCTACAGACAGCGGGGTTAACACACTGAATCAGGGGAATATGTTTCCAAGCATCATCCTTTAGAGGTTTTAAATCAGGGTATTAGAGAAATCCAAATAAAAGCACAGTCAGAGTAATACAAAATGTGATCACTTCACCACGTGGTCAGACCGCCCCACACTAGTGGATCATCACTCCAATCTCTTCTTTCATCTGCACATCTAGCCCTCGTCCCACCTTCTTGAGCTCTTCTACTAAGGCCACAGCTCTCTCCCAGTCCCAGAACGAATATGTAGCTCCCTCATGCCTGATCTTCAACACTGTGGGGTAAATAAGAACCCCCTCCACTTTGAGCTCCCTGAGCTGCGCCAACAGCAGGTTAAAGGCTTGCCGTTTCTTTAGAGATGGTTAGAATAGTCTAGAAATACGGATAGCCGCACACCCTCAAAGCTCAGTTCCTTTACATTCCTATATGCCCTCAGCATGTCTCTCTGTCTTGATAGTTGTGGAAATAAAAGATTATTTGCTGAGGGGGTTGCCCTGCCGGTGGCTTTGGCGCAACAGCTCTATGCACCCTCTCCAACTTAATTCTACCATTCTTCACTTTCAAGCCCAGCAACTTTGGAAGTTTCTCAGCACAGATGCCTAGAGCATCGGAGCCCTCTACTCCCACTGGAAGGCCCAAGCTGCAGATTCAGGCGGCAATGGTAATTCTTCTGGGAATCATGCAGCCCTCGCAACTCTGCTAGTTCTTTCTCCAGTTTAGCCACTTGACCTGGGAGGAGATACACTGTGTCCTCCAGGTTGGATATGCACTCTTTCATTTCGGTTATTCTTGTTGCCTGGGATGCAGCTTGCTCCACTAAAGTTTGTAAACGTACATCAATCTTCTGCTCCCATTTGCCCAGCTGGGCTTCCAGTGCCTCCATCACATGCGATGAGATTTCCCATTCCAACGATGCCATCTCAACTGCGGAAAGTGAAATCAGGCCCAAGTCTTCAGGCTGCTTGATGGCTGCTTGCATCTTAGGCGTTTTGGCTGCCGTTCACTGCCCTTTCCCTGTGTTGATGTCAGGTACTCATCCATATCAGTTTTTTTAACTGTTTTTGTGCTTTCTGCTATTTTAAGGATGCCTTTGATTTTTGTACGATTTTACTCGTGAAACCGGGAGCCTCAGAAAACCATGTCTTCACCCTAGGTTGCTCATTGGGGCCCCCCCCTTGTCCCTGTTTGTTGATGTAGAACACCATCGATATGTTCTCCGTCTGAATCAGAAGATGTCCAGAGTGGAGTGCTGTGCTCAAGGCCTGAAGCGTGTAGCGAACGGCACTCATTTCCAGGACATTGATGTGCAGGGCCTCCTCTGTTGCAGACCATGAACTCTGTGTCTTGTGAACCCTGAGGTGAGCCCCCCATCCAAAGGCTGTGGCGTCCATGGTAAGAACCTGTACGGGAACTTCCCTCTGGAATGGTATTCCTTTCTGTAAAACAGGAGAGGTCATCCACCAGGTTAATTCCAGGCAAATAGGCCACGTCACCACGACTGGGAGATCTAGTTCATCCCAAGTCTGATCCCACTGGGCCTGAAGAGTCCATTGGATGGTTCTCATCCTGAGCCTCACAAAGGGAATGGTGACAATAGATGCTGCCAAGTGGCTCAGCAGCTGGAGCCAAAGTCTTGCTGGCACCACAGATGCTGAATAAACCTGGCCAGCAAGGGACTAGAGGTGGTCTGCCCTGTCCAGTGGCAGGTAAGCCCTTCCATTGACAGTGTCCAGAACTGCCTCTATGAATGGCAGCCATTGCAGAGGGGTCAGAGATGACTTCACCATATTGATGGTGATCCTCTGCCTCCATAAGAGATAGCAGGTGTCCAGAATGGCTGACTGCAGGTGTTCTCTGGACTGAGCTGTGAGAAGCCAATCGTCTATGTAAGGGACCATGTAGTGCCCCATCCTTCGAAGTGCTGCAGCCACCACCAAGAGGCACTTCGTGAACACCCTTGGAGCTGAGGAGAGGCCAAAGGGCAAAGCACTGAACTGGAAATGCCTGCCCTGGAAGGAGAACCAGAGGTATTTCCTGTGATGTTTTGCTATCCGGATGTGGAGATAGGCGTCTTATATATCCAGGGACGCTAGCCAGTCACCCTTCCTGACCATTGGAAGTAGGCTCTGCAGGGTGACCATCCAGAATTTCTTGTACTCGACCCAGAGGTCAAGATCGCTGCAGTCAAGAATTGGCCTTATGTCCCTTGACTTCTCTGGGACCAGGAAAAAGTGAGAATAGAACCCTGTTCCTCGCTGACCTGGGGGAATGGGCTTTATGGCCTTTTGTGGAGAGCAAGGCTTGTATTTCCTGTTGGATCAGACCTGCATGTTACCTGGAATAGCAGGATGGGGTGGGGGCCTGTCTGGTCGGATGTGGACAAACTTGATAGTGTGCCCATTCTCTTATGAGCTCAAGAACCCATTGGTTGGAGGTCACACCTCTCCAGGCTGTTGCATAGAGAGAGAGAAGCAGCCTCTCACCTTCTCCCCTGGCAGAATTTTCTTGGGAGGGGGTTCGCATGAGGCGTCAGGCAGTGGGGAGGGAGAAGAGGGCTGAGTGGGTTTAGGTTTTCGAGTGGCGCTTCCAGCAGTTCCTCTGTGGCTGCCACATCGACGATAGCCACCCCATTGAGGCTGTTGGTTCTGGTAATGGGGTTGTTGTTGATGCTGTTGTTCATTGCCCCCCTTGGATACGAAAATGAGACCGTCAAAATTATCTATGTTTTGGGCGGTACATGGACTGCACAGAGCAGACGGCCTTCCCGGAGCCCTGTAATCTGTTAATAGTGATCTCCGTATCCTTGCCAAAGAAAATGGCGCCTCTAAAAGGTGCATCAGGAATGTTGGATTGGACATCTGGAGAGAACCCTGAAACCCTAAGCCAAGAGTGGCGATGTAGGCAAATGCTCGTGGTGGCAGCCCTAGCTGCAGTGTCTGCAGATGTGAGTGCCTACATCTGACCCAGTTTAAAACAGTATAGCGAGTTCTGCCCTCTGGGTGGCAGTCGGGCATACCCTGAATGATGTCCAACCCTTGTTCCCAAAGGGCATTCTGGAACTGGACCATGTGTGTCAGAAAGTTGAGAATTCTGACGCTGCAGGTGGCAGATGTGTACACCTTCCTGCCCATGGAATCCAGCTGTTTAGACTCTGTCAGAAGGCTGGGTGCTCATGTGTTTAGGCCTCTGTGAATGGTCGTCAGCCGCTGAAATGACCACCGAGTCCACAGTTGGGTACTCAGCCAAGAAGGAATGGTCTTTAGGTGCCCTGTACAAATGGTCAGCCTTTTTGGGGATGGCCATAGATGAATAGGGACATTTCCGGGTGGCCTGGGTCACATCCTGAAAAGTGTCCACCATGAGTGGGATGACCGCTGGTTTGGGGTCTTTTTGTCTGAAGTATTTGGCAAGCTGCATATGCTTATGGTCGAGGTCTTCTGTGTCCCATCCCATGTTGGACTGGATATGGCGCATGACCTCCATAAAGGAAGGGTCATCTGGAGGAGATTTAGGAGTATCCTCAGGGTTCCTGGGGGGAGACTCCTCAAAGGGTGGTTCCAAGTAGTCCGATGTTTGGTAGTCGGAGGAAGACTCCTAAGGTGACCGGTGCCTCCTCTTTTTATGGTGTCTTTCACTAGAGGAGCTAGAAGAACTCGAGCTCACTAATCTGGATCTTCTGTGTTTTTCCCATGCCACTGTCTTCCTTGGTCTGCCAGGGATGGAAGGGTGGTCATCCTGACCCCCCTCAGCTGGGGGGGGGGGTTGGATCACATTCTGATCCAGATGAGGGTCCGGAGCCTTGCCTAAGTCAGGTTCCATGGGTGTGGAAGGCTGGGGCTTAGGTGGCATAAGATCAGATTTAACTGTCTCCCACCAATGGAAGAACAAGTTCTTCACCTGGGACATGTTCAGTTTAGGAGAGTCCACAGGTGCAGCTAGTGTCTGATCTGGAATAGTACCAGCGCCGGTACTGACATCGGGTCTATCTTGCATCGGTGTGCGGACAGGCGATGATGGAGCATCATGGCCGTCATTGGGTCCTGAAGGTACTTCAGGGTCCATCATAAGGTCCTCTGGCATTGGGGTGTCATCCACTAGGTGTGGGCATCAGCGGGGACAGCATTCTTGATGGAAGGACCGGCATGTGAGGTTTCTTGAACTTGCCATCTGAGGACTGACGTCGGTACGAGTCCGAGGCAGGTTTAGGTCTATCTGAGCTGTGCCGGTCAGAAGTCTGTGTGGGGCATTTATTGCCCAATTTCTGGGCATGTTTTGGAGGGAGAGAAGAGGATCTCCCAGCAGAGGAGCCTGCGGACCTAGCCTTATCCTGGAAGTTGGTGCTTTACAAGGAGGTCGACTGGGAGGCGTGAGAGGACTTACCTTTTGAAGTACGGGCTGTAGTCTGGTGTTGAAGCCTTGGGCCTGATGGTGCCAGTGTCGTCTTCTTTGCACCCGGCTCTGAAGCCTACAGCTTTCCCAGAGTGCTGGACCCACCCGAGGTGGCTGCGGACTTTGGTACCGTAAGCTGGGACTTGTGTCCTGAAGACTGAGCGGGAGGCCGACTGAGATTTGGACCTCAAGAGTGTCCTCTCCCATTCTCTTTTTCCTTGTGTTTTTTGGAGTGTTTGTGGTAGTGGGAAGACTCCTGATCCATGGAGGATCCTTTGTACATGGTGTCCAACTGTTGCTGGGCGAGGAAGGCCTGGAGCGACTTCTGCTGACGATTGTGCGTCCGGCTGTTGAAAGATTGGTAAAACTGGTAGGCCTTGGTGTCATGGTCTGGGCCCAGACAGACAACACAGGTCACATGGCCATCCTTAGCTGGTATCTGCTTCCCACAGGCACACTTGTTCGTGTGCCTAGGTGGGGGTGAAGACATGCAGACATAGTGAAAGCAACGGGATGAATCTGAAAAAAGGTTGAAAGATTTTAAAGTTCTAACTGGCGAAAATCAGGCCGTGGAGCTGATGAATGCACCGTCGATGGCGGGAAAGAACTGGAGCATGATGGGGACTGCTGCCTTTTATACCACATGGGACAACAGGGGCGGACCGACGTCGGGAAGGGCAGTACGCACTTGGTACTGCTGATTAGAAGTTTGCTGTGGGGTCCTGTCGCTGGGCGACTATAGTCCTATATGTGTTACCTGCTGCAAGAATCGACTCTTAAAGTAAGATGCATTTTTCTCTCTGGCTTGCTGGTCTAAGGGGATCTGCCAGTAACCTTTAGAAAGGTCTAAGGTCGTTATGTACCCTGCATTCCTTATGCGATCAGTAATGTCATCGACACAGGGCATGGGGTATGCGTCGAACTGAGATACATTATACAATTTCCGAAAGGCTAAGCAAAGACAGATTCCTCCCTCTTTGTTCATAATTACAACAACTGGTGATCCCCAGGCACTGGTAGATGGTCTTACTATTTCCAATTGCTGTAACTTCTCTGTTTCCATTTTGACCTCCACCCTTTCTCTTTTGGGTAATCTACAAGGCTTCTGCCTAATAGGAGGTGAGTCAGTGCGTATATAATGCTTAACCCTATAGCTCTTCCAGGGGTACTAGTGAAGGCGGTAGGGAAGGAGTCGGTCAGACTCCTGACTTCTCTTCTCTGAGCATCAGTCAGGTTGGCGTTGATTTTAATATCATTTTTTCCCCTCAAACATTTCTAGCCTTTCATAAGCCACATCCAGTTCGGACTCCCTCTTGGGCATTACCATTATATCCACTATTGCCACTGACTTTTCTTTGGCTTTGTCATGCCATCGCTTTAAGAGATTGGCATGGTATATTTTCCTGCCTGTCTTTTTATCCGGGGTTTCTATTTCATAGGTTACTGGACCTGTCTGGCATTCCACAGTATAGGGGCCCGGCCATTTCATGAGCAGCTTCTGTTGGGAGGAGGGTAACATAAGTAGAACTTTCTCCCCAGAGGCAAAAGTTTTATTTCCCACCTTACTGTTGTAATGTTTTTCTTGCTGTTCTTGGGCCTCCACACAGTTTTGGTGGGCTACATCAGTATACTTCCCTAATGTCCTGCGTAATTGTCCCATGTACTCAGCAATATTACTGTGTTTCATTTCTGTCGCCTCTTCCCAAGATTCTTTGATCACGTCTAATGGTCCACTTGGGTTTTGGCCATATAGCATTGAAAAAAAGGGGAATAACCTGCAGAGGCCTGTAGTACCTCCCCTGTATGCAAATAATAGGAATGGCAAAAAGGTATCTCAACTTCTACCCTCTTCATGTACAAACTTACAAAGCATTCTCTTTAAGGTCTGGTTAAATCGTTCCGTTAACCCATATGTTTGCGGGTGGTAAAGGGATGTTTGTAAGGCCACAATCCCTAGTAGTTTGTATAGTTCCTTTAGTAGGGAAGTATTAAAATTCATACCCCTATCCGTGATGATGATTTTAGGGATACCCAAACAGCCAAAAACTTTCATCAACTCCTCTGCAGTTCTGGGGGTTGTAAAAGATCACATTGGTATTGCCGCTGGATACTTAGTGGCATAATCCACTATGACCAAGATAAATTGGTTTCCCTTAGAACTTTTGATCAATGGGCCTACAACATCCATTCTAATTCTATCGAAGGGGTTCGTCACTAAAGGCAAGGGCATTAGGGGCACCATATCCCTCTTTCCAACCTCTGCCACCTGCTGGCACTCAGGACAAACTTGACAATATTGGGCTACCTACTCATGTACCCATGGCCAGCAGAACTATAACAGTACACTTCCTCCCAAACTCCCTTGCCTCTGCTTTACATTTTTTCTCTCTTCTAGCTGCTCCTGCTATAGTCTCCTTAACTTGTTCCCCTATTAGCCTGCTTCAGCTTCACCCACCCACCTTTCCTGCAAAACCTCCCCCTACATCCTCCCCCAAGCACCCCTTCCTTTCCACCATCCTCTCACCCCCCCGTTCCCTCCTTTGTACACGCTCACTACCCACTCGCCACTGCTTGGCCTAGGCCCCTGGCAGGGTTCTCTGCATCCTGGAGGGGTCCAGAACCTAGGCAAACAACTTCCTCGCATACTACTCCCATGCCATTCTTTCCTGAAAGGACTGGGTCTCAGCCCTTTTTCTCTCCTCCTCCTTCTCTCTCTCTTAGTCCTTCTGAAGCCTACTCCCCATCGCTGCCTACTTCCCTCATGCTCTACTTCTGCTGCCTACAACCTGCTTCCCTCCTGTTGTGCTCTAACTCTGCCTTGTGCAGGTAGGGTCCACAGCATACTAGAGGGGCCAGGACCCTGCAGACTGTTCTCTTCCCTTCGCTTCCTTCCTGATGTGCTCTAACTCCCACTGCCTTCAACCTGCTTCCTTCAGTTCATGCTTGACCTCCGCCTGGTGCAGGCAGGATCTCCAGCATTCTGGAGGGGTCAGGCCCTGGCAGACCCTTCTCCTCCATCCCTTGCTTTCCCCTCCTCCAAATCTCCCTTTTCCACCATTCCCCTGCTCTCTGCCTATATGCCCCCACTCACCCACCTTCCTCTTCCTTCCTAGCCACAATTATTGACTAACCCCAATCTCTAATGCACTTATAATCAACCTTGCACTTTTGTTACACCTTGCAAATTTTGTTCTGTGTCTCTCCTCACAATCTTGCCCTAGTTCAACCTCCTTGTAATCTATCCAGCCATTTTCTAACCTCAAAGCTATGTCCCACCAAGTGTTTGCCAAATATATTTGTGCTATCGTATCTATCTAGTTCAAAACTGTTAGCATTTTATCCATCTAGTTCATACCTGTTAGCATTCCTCCTTTTCAGTACTTCTGTATAGTCTACTCACTTTATTGAATGTAATCAAATTGTACATCTATATTGTGTACCAAATCTCTGTATACTATCCTCATGTTCCCCTACCCACCAAGTCGCACCAAGAGACTAGCAACTTGTTGCTCAGCGTGCCTTCTTGGCAAAACATTTCAATAAATAAATAAGTACATGTTTGAGAGTACGTTCTCTACCAGCATGACCAGCCCTCAGGAGATCGTGTCCTAGAAACCAAATTGGTTTCCTATACTTCTTTGGCACTGACAACTGGTCAACACTTTCTCCTGTACTGGGGTTGGTACACATCCTATATAAGATTTTATTCTTCAATACAACTTTAAGGGCCCCTTTTCCCACATCTTGTCCAACTTGTGAATAGAAAGATTTCAAGGGCTCATCATTTTTCTGTTCTAAGGCAATATCCACATTAGTAAATACAGTTGACAATTGTGTGTCAGGTAGTGCATGCATATTTTATCTCCATCTCATTTGTTTCTTCCTTTTCTGAGTCTTGGTACTTTTATCTTTACCAGGGGCTTCTACTGTGTCATTATCAAAAAAAAGTATTCCCCAACAACTGTTCCCTTTTCATTTGGGCTCTGGTGGTCACAGCTGTGACTATCCCTTGTTCGGACATTAAGGAAGGAAATTCCGGAAAGCCATGCCCCAATACCATAGGCACGGGTAAGTTAGGTACCACTCCTGCTATAACCAGCTGCTTCTGACCGTTAACATCCACCTTAATAGTAGCAGCAGGGTATCGGTGTGTATCCCCATGTACACAAATAATACTCATTTCGGGTCCCCCTGATTGTCTGTCTGTCACAAATTCAGGTCAGATCAGTATATTTTTACTGCAAGTGTCTACTAGACCAAACACCTTCCGGTGATGAATAGTAACGTCCTTTAAGAACTATCCCTCAGTTAAGAAGGACGGATGTGAAGCATCAGCTCTAGGACAGGTACAGAGTTGAGTGATATGTCCTTTACCCTGACAGTTCCTGCAAATAATATCTGGATTACAGGGTCGAGTGATTTGCTTTGGTCTTTGCTCATTTCTTTGTGGGTATTCAGCAGGGGCTCTAGGAACAACAGGTGACTTTGTTGTCTGGGGGCAGGTGCAGAGGGGTCTGTTTTGTAACCTTTCTTTATTGGTTGTCTAGCTGTTAGGAAGTCCTCAGCTAATGTGATAACTAATTCAGCTGTCTCTGGGTTATGTTCTCTTACCCACATTTGGACTTCATGGAGTAAGATTTGGAGATACTGTTCTACTACCAGGATGTCCACAGTATCAACAACAGTGTTTCCCTGAGGCTGCAACCATTTTAGGCACAGTTCCTTCAGCCTGGTAAAGGTTTCTCTTGGTACATCATTTTGGTAGTGCTTCAGAGACTGAAACCTCTGCCTATAAGTCTCTGAGTTAATATCGTATCTTTTTAGAATTTCCTTTTTAACCCTCTCGTACTCTTCAGAATATCTTCTGTCCATATTACTGTAGGCCAGTTGTGCCTTCCCAGTAAGGTATGGAGCTAGACGTACCACCCACTGTCTTTGGTCCCACCCACAAGCTCGAGCCACCCTTTCAAACGTAGTTAAGTACGCTTCAGTGTCATCGGTAGGTGCTATTTTAGTTAACTTTATATCTTTTGGGTTGTTACCTGCATTTCCTGCCCCCTGTGGTCCCTGTCCAATCACCTGTAAGGCTCATAAGGTGTCCACCCACCTCTGGTCCTGTCTCCTCTCTGCCTCTCTTTCCCTATTATTTATTTATTTATTGAAATTGTTTCACCAGGAAAGGCACACTGAGCAAAACGATGCTCGTCTTCTGGTGTGACGTGGGGGAAAGGGTACACAGGGAGGATAAAATGCAGGTTATCACAATAGAGATACATTAAATAGATATACAGAGTTACATACGCAATAGAGATACATTAAACATATGTACTGAGTAGCTTGGAATTACTTGTTTACAGCATTGGCTAACATTCAGTAAAAAAGCGTATACCAGTGTATGCAGCAAGTTCAGACATACAATATACCTACATGGAGCAGAGACTGGTGCTATAAAATACAGTCTGGGCAGGACAGAGAGGGGTAGAAGTGCGATAAGGCAAGAAGTGCCTTTATATGTATATATATATATATATATTTTTTTTTTTTCTCATTCCTGTTGCCTCTCCATCTCCACTTGCTTCATTGCCAGCCATCTCAGCAAACCATTGATATCCTCTGGTGGTGAATCCTCAGGTTGTGGTTCCTCAAAAGTCAGGTCCTCATCCTTGTCCTCGTCGAGTCCTGCACCCTTGGTGGTCTTCTTCCTTGTCCCTCCAAATTCCAACCCCTGCAGAGGTATTTTTCCAGTCTTCAACATCTGGGCTCTGGTCTGTACTCCAGACGAGCCATCCTCTTCTTTCAGATCCATGGCATCCACGGACTCCAGTTTGTATGCCATCCTGCCTTGTGCCCCCTAGGTCTGGACACCAGGGCTGGTGTCTAGTACTGGTCTCCCCCTCTTTTCTCCGGACAACCAGTACCAATTCCCATTGCTAACACCGACTGTCACAGTGTGTGGGAAATAATATCAGGCGAGGCAAGTTGTCAGGATTTTAAACTCACTTTGTGGTATTTTACAAATTTGAAAGAAAAAAAAGAAAATGCAATAAGAACGACCACTATACTTCAGTGATTTTTTGCAAAAACAAATTATGCAGACTGAGATGGTAGAATTGCTATGCTTTTGTACCTCCTGCATCTCTTAGTCTACCAACAGTGATTGACAGGTAGCATACAATAAGACTGGGACAGAAAAGGGCGCTGTTCCCTTAAGCAACAGTTTCAGAGACAAGCAGCCAGGTAAGAAAAAAGTTCCATGTGTTTTTATTTAACTGGCTATTATTGTTTATTTGCATACAAACCCTTTATAGTACTTTCCAAAAGGAGAGACAAAGCTTGACAACTACCTGGCACTTATTTGTTGGGTGCACCAGAGAAAACGGGGTTTGCTCCCTTGTTTTATTACATATTTTATTCCTCTGGTATCAAGAATATTCGTAGCACAGCATTTCCCTGTTAGCTGTAAGAATAATTTTTTGGGACAACTCTCTTTTCATCAAGAAATGCTCAGGAAGCGCAAGTAGTGCTAGGAGCCGCGGCTGAAATTGACAGATTACTTCACAGCTACTGACTCCATGAATTACTCTTTCTTTACTATAGTTTCTAGCACTTGCAGGAGTTTATTACCCCAACTCTATTTTGGGTAGTAACTCTTTAGTACTCTTTTGAAAAGGAAAACAACACTTTTCTAAGTGTTGCTTGGTTTGCCTGCAGCGCAAACCGAGCGAAAAAGGAAAAGTAAATTCATTTCCTGGGCTTTCACTTTTCGGGCGGGCAGCTGAAATTGACAAATGCCGCCATGCCTCATCATGGGGAAAGCTCCTGCGAGAAGCTTAGGTAACAAATCAGCCGAACTACTGGTTTCTCTTGGCTGTGGGAAGGGTGGACGTTGCAGTCATCACGGAGACATGGGCTACCCAGAACCAGGTCTGGGATGTGATGATCCCAGGGTACAGGATATTCAGAAAGGACAGGTCTTGGGGAAAGCAGGGGTGCCTGGCAATCTACATGAGGAAGGGGATAAGGTGTATGAGAGAGGAGGGGGTGGAGGGAAGGACAGAGGCCCTATGGATGCAGTTCCAAGACTCTAAAAGAAAGACACTGAGGGTGGAGGTAGTGGACAGGCCACCAACTCAGGAGGATGACCTGGATAGGTAGCTGGCCAAGCAGTAGAAAGGGGGACACAATAGTTGTGGGGGACTTCAACCTCCCTGGGGTGGACTGGAACACCCCAACCACCACGTGTGCAAAGGAGCAGGGAGGCTGTGAGGGATCTGGGAGTGGAGGACCACCTGGCTGGGAGTGACCATCATACGATATGGTTCACACTCAATATGGGAAGGGTAACAGGAGGAACAGGTTCCAGGGTGATCGATTTTAAGGGAGCAGACTTTAAAAGGATGGGGGAAATTTTGGTTGAGCATCTGGTAGGAATTCAGACATGCATGAGTGCCAGCCAGAAATGGAGTATCATTAAGAAAGGCCTGTCAGAGGCTACTGAGACCTGCACCAGGACATGGAGCAAGAAGGGGAGAGCAATGAAGCTGAGCTGGCTGACTCAGGAGATAATGGAAGGGGTGCAGGCCAAGAGAAAAGCATTCTGGAGGCTTAGGAAATCAGGAGGGCAAGGGGACAAACATGAGTACACGAAGAAGTCCAGGGAGGTTACCAGGCTAGTCAGAGTGGCCAAGGCTTCCAGAAAGCAGAGACTGGCAGAGGGAATCAAGAATGGGGAAAAGAACTTCTTCAATTACACTGGCGAGACAAGAAGAAACAAAGACCAGATTGTGAGGATTAAGAAAGATAAGGGGGGGGTAGGTGGAGAAGGAGGAGGACCAGGCAGAGGCACTGAATGAGTACTTCTGCTCTGTGTTCACGAAGGAAAGAGGGTGGCAGATACCCCATGGGAAGGGTGGACTGAGCAGGGCGAGTGGGGCGACTGATATCAGAATTATGGAGGACAGGGTGCTGAAGGGACTAAGGGTACTGAGGATGGACAAGGCTCAAGGACCAGACGGCATTCACCCTAGGGTACTTAGGGAGCTAACAGAGATCCTGGCAGGATCATTGGCAGACCTGTTCAGTACATCACTAGACACAGGATGCATGCTACAGGACTGGAGGATGGCCCATGTGGTGCCCATTCATAAAAGTGGCCCGAAGGATGATCCAGGCAACTACAGGCCGGGAAGTCCTACTTCAATCGTGCGGAAATTTATGGAGTCAATCCTAAAAGAGAGAGACTGGTGACCTTTCTGGAAGACAATGGGCACCAAGACGGCCATCAGCACAGTTTTGTATTGGGCAGATCCTGCCAGATAATCCTAGCTGAGTACTATGACTGAGTTACCAGGGAACTGGACAGGGGCCATGCAGTGGACATCCTATATTTGAACTTCAGCAAGGCCTTTGACTCAGTGCTGCATGGGAGGCTGGGGGGGGGGACTGGAATACATTGGGGTGGGAACAAAAATGGTCAACTGGATCATCAACTCACTGAGGGGTAGGCATCAAAGGGTGGTGGTCACCAAGGGACGTTACGAGTGGGGTGCCCCAGGGTTCAGTACTGGGACCGGTGCTGCTCAGGATATTCATAGCCAATATCTCAAACGGGATCCAGTGGTCAGATTTACCCTCCCCTCTGTACCTGTCTCATCCCATCTTAAACCCGTCCACAGTCTGCACCTCTACCAGCTCCCATGGCAGTGCATTCCATGGCTCCACCACCCTTTCAGTGAAATAACATCTCCTCCTCTCTTCTGAGCATGCCCCTTCCAGCTTACACCCGTGACCTCTCGTTGCCCACCCTCCTTCCTTTGGAGCACCCTGACTGGGCCTCCCTTACTGATCCGTTTCATGTACTTAAAGACCTCTATCATGTACCCCCTGTCCCTCCTATTCTCCAGGGTGTACATGTCGAGCTCCTAGTGCCTCTCCTCATAGCTTACTTTTATGTATATGTTTTAAAAGTTTGCCCTGTTTTGTGGGCAGTGCAAAGTTCAGACCTTGTGGTCCACTTTCTTTTATTTTAAATTAAGTACTTATCGCAATGTCTTAGTGGCGGTTCTATCTGTGTTTGCAATTCAGCAAAAAGGAAAGGGAGAGTGGTAGGGAAGCAAGGAACTCGGGACGGCACATGCGCAGAGTGGGGGAAATTGTGCATGTGTTTGCGGTAATAAACACTCCTTTATTATGACAAATTACACCATGGTTTCCCTATGGGGAAACAAAGGGAAACCAGTAATTATATACCATTAGACCCCTGACAGCACAGTTAAGAATTATTTTAAATTCAGGTTGAATAGGAGTGCTCTTAAATATTTAGATGTCAACATTACTAAAATCTTAACCATCTCGAACTATTAAATTATAAGCCCCTGAGAGTAGCTATAACAGAAGATCCTCTTCAGTGGACACACCTTACCTTAAGCTTTTTTCATAAAACTTAGGTCAGAACACCAGCCCAGTGGCACTGAAGTTGAGGCTCTGAACGCCACACCTCACACCGGTGACCTGGGTTCAGGAACGAGCCTGGGCCACTGGGCATCGGCAGGGGGAGGAGAAGATCAAGCATCTGGAGGACTTCTCTCTTCTCCTGGGGTGGGTCCTGGGGATTTCCTCACTCAGCAGCAGGATCTGGCAGAGGTTCGGGGCATCGCCCAGCAGCAAGGAACAAGCAGTGGGGACTGGTGACGGCAGGCTGTCTGTGGGAGGTCCTGCGCTGATGCCATTGCATGCTGCACCAGGGAACATAAGAAAATACCCTACCTCCCAGTAAGTGAAGGAAGGTATGGGACCGACCAACCACGTCCAGTGCTGGGCCTCTCTGTTTTCTCCTCTGACTCTCCTCCCTGCCTGGCTGCTCTGCTAAATTATAGATAGAGCGCCAGGAAGGAGTAAGGTGGTCCCACCTTGGGGGATTCAGAGCCGGGGGTTGAGTGGCTGGGTAAGTAGTCAAGAGAGCCTGGGTGGCAGAGAAGTAGAACAGAGGACTTCGGGTGGGTGAGATTCTGGCACAGACCTGTTGACCCTCTGGAGAGAGAGTCCGGGCAGGTCAGTGGAAAAAACAAAATTTGAAAAAAAAAAAAACTTAGGTCAGAATGTCTTCCCCAGAATTCTACACTTTTTGCAGACCCTCCAATTAACACCAGATCACATCTATTTCCAGTCCTGGAGTAAACTGATCCCTAGATACCCGTGGGACAGTGTCTGGCCTCAAATCAGAGTATCCCCATTACAGCTGCTGCAGGACTTTTATTTTTTGGGGGGGGGGGCTTACCCACTTAAGACTTGTTTGCCTTTGGACAATAGAGACATGCTATCGGGCCCACTGGAAAGACACTGAGGTCACCCTAAATTACCTCTATGACATGGCTCCCAGCCCTGTCCCCACCCCTTCTCGCCCAGCACCTATCTCACTGGTTCAGTGAGCCTGAAATCCCCATGGACTGCCTCCCATGCTGGGGCCAGGAAGGGGACGGCCATCATCCTCCCACCCAGTGACTCTCATCCAGATTGTTGGGCTGGTGCTCCGGTGATGGAGTGGGGTGCAGGCAAATGGGCAGGGCTTCATGTTGTCTGCACTAACCAGTTTTCTGTCTTTGCCCACGGTACCCCCCCCAGCAACATGTAAGCATGTGCACGTAGATGTGCACACATGTTACAGTTCCAGAGTCCCTCCCTTCATGTCACTTGAGCTGCCAGCGCTGCCTCCAGGCCTCCACCTGGGGCCAGCAAACCAAGGGCTGAGTCAACAAGCCTCCTCACCTCAGTAAGGAGAGCTTTACTCAGAACGCTCAATTGTCCCCCGCCCAGCCCAACCCCTGGCATCCCAAGCTCATTCCCAAACCTGGGTCTCCAGTATGGTAAGAGGTAAGGCACACATTGTCTTAGCCCTCTAACCCACTTTGACAGCTACATTTTCTAGATTTTATACATAGACTGCCATCACTCTACGAGTCTGGTACGCTGTCCTAAAAGTGGTCAGATCACTACTGCGGCACAGTAACATATCTATGTCAATACAACAGAACAATAATCCTATTCTAGATATGATTTCCATGCAGAATAACATTCCACCATACACTTCAGAACAGTAAACTTCAATTATTAAAAAAAAGAAGTCACAAATCCCTGTGTTAGGGCAATAAGAGGGTTAAAAAAAAGAACCTACAACACTGTGGTTCACAGGGGAGGTGTGGAGGCTGTTGGGGCAAAGAAAAGGCATTAAACATACAAAACCAGCAAACAGAAGAGGAACGGGATCGAGTTACCCGAAAGAATGAAAGAGGCTTGCCTGACCATGACGAAGGCTGATGCAGAGTTGAATACAGTGGAAGAAATAAGGAAGGGAGACAAAACCTTCATTACATACAAGACACGCGAAAATGAGGGAATGTTCAGATTAAAGGAAAATGAGTGGAATGAGGAGGATTAAGGAAAGGCAGACATCCTGAACAAATATTTCTTCCTGGTGTTCACAGTAGAGGAGAAGGGACTGTTATCAGAATGTGCCATCAGGACAAAGGGGGAGGGAGAGAGAAGTATCAATGAGGATGCAATCTCTGTGACAAAGGGTGCTACATGTGGATAAGTCTATGGGTGCAGATAGGCCTTGCATCAACGTGTGTGAAAGGAGATGGGGCAGGTGCCAGCAAAGCCACCGACTGAGCACTTCAACATCTTAGTGCAGACAGGGACAGCTTCAAACACTGAGCACAGAAAGTCAGGGAATGTCACTTCAGAGATTGGTTTGGTAGTAGCTCGGAGGAAGGAAAGGGAGAGGGAAGACAGACTTGCTCGTCAGGGCCGGGGGGGAGATGTGGAATTTGCTACCTTCTGCTTGTCACTCTCTCACACTCCATCTCCTGCAGTGTGGTGCTGCTCACACTGTGTTGCTGCAACTTCCAAGTTCATGGGATAACTGACAGACATTGAGAGGACAATGCAGTAATTCTGACTTACATGTGTCAGTTCTCTCCCCCTCTCTCTCTCTCTCTCTCTCTCTCTCTCTCAGGGTGGAGGAATGTACATAGCCTATCAGCAGTTACCTATTGTTACTGGATGTGCGACGGGGGTATCATGTTGGGGGACCCAGCAACCACCCACATTGCTCTCACTTTCTCTCACAGAAATATTCTTTCCATGCACTCTGACCTGATAGCATCTCATCTGGAATGTTACTGCATGAGCTGGGGAGGGAAGGGAGGTGTCATGCTGGGAATGCAGGCCTGTCGGACACTGTTCTCTCTGAATTTAAATGGCTGCTTCTCTGCTTCACTTTCTTCAATAGTTAAGTCCTGACTTTGCCCAATGATATGCTTCAGGAAACTTCACAGCTACCATGGATTAAACAGGAGATTTAATCCACAGTCACCTGATGCTCTTGCACCAACTGGGTTACGTCCTTTTTCTAACCCATGTTATGAAGGCAAATAAAATGTTGGGGTACATAAGGAGGGGGTCAGTAGCTGGAGTAGAGGTTCTTCTATCAATGTGTAGGTCATTGGTTTGTCCTTATCTGGAATACTGTGTGCAGTTTTGGAAACCGTATCTGAAGAAGAACAGGGACAGAGTGGAGGTGGTGTAAAACAGAGTAACCAAGAGGAATCAGGAACAGCAGAAAAGAACGTAGGAGGAGAGACTGAAAACCTAAGCATGTACATACTGGAGGCAGGAAGGGAAAGAGGGAACAGCAGTTAACTGTTTAAACCAAGTGGGAAAACATGCACCATGGATAACTCATGAGGTTGATGGGGAAGATTTAAGCGGGATACCAGAAGGGTATCACAGAAAAGGTTTTCATGGAAAGTTGATGGGGGGATAGGCTGCCAGAAGAGGTGGCCTATGGAAAAATGGTGGGGGATTCAAACATAGGTGCTCAGCCCTTCGACCACTAAAGTCTTCAGCTGATAAATGTTGCTGCTCTATGAGCAAGCTACATCGGTGCTGAAAGGCTTCCATTTTTCTCGTTGAGTGCACCTTTTTCCTGTACTTTTCATCAGTATCTTGTAGGAATTGCCTTCCACTCTGATGTACCATCCTCCACTGTACTGTATGCACAGCACACCTCTGTGTTTGGCCCCCCTTGTGAATCTTACTCTCTCAGGTGGCAGCATACCATACTGCCACCAGCCCGCTGCGCCCGGCCAAAATGAAAAATCATTTAAAAAAAAAACTGACAGCACCAAGCAATCGATAATAAGGAAATTAAAAACCTGTAGCTTTGCCACCTTGGTGCTTGGTCCCATCATACCACAGAAGCTAAACAGGGCACTGTCAGTAGTTGGCTGGGAGACCTCCAATGAACAACAGGTACTACAGGAAGTACTGCTGATAGCTCTGCAGAGGGCACTCTCTCCCTTTGTTAAAAAGTAACCATACTGATTCCCCAGGACACTAAGCTGTCAGAGGTGCTCTCTTTCATATGAGATGTTAAAGGAGGTCCTGTCTGTGTGTATTGGTTGTTCAGATGGACATTAAAGATAACATGTCCTAGCCAAATTTCTCCTGATTCACTAATCCGCCGACAGATTAGCCTGGTTTGGTATCAGTCAGTTTCCCTCTGTATCCCCACACCCCCACCCCCAGGACAAGGATGAAAACAAGATGTATTTCCTAGCACCTCCGGTCAATAAAAAAATTAAATTTTGCTTGGTACTGACAGTTTTTCTTTATTTCAATAAACTATGTCAAATGACGCTTTGGTAAAACTGGGTTATATTGCTTGCATGGACTACTACAGGAAAAACAAATGGATATGATGCCAATGATCTTTCAACATGCCCAATTCCCTCTAAGCACTGTTAAAACATGGGACGCCTTAGTCAGTTTCATGGTGTGGAGCAGTGAAGGACAGCTCTGGCATTCTGGTGACCTGGGCTTGTGCCTAAAGTCCAAGACATCAGGAGCAGAGCCTGGCAGGAAGGGGTCAGTGCATTCGTCTTAACACTCTCCTCCTTGTGTGGGTTATTACTATGCTCTGCTCATGGAGTGACACCTGGTGGTGACATGGTGGTACCCTCAGTGACATGGGTGCCCCTCATTGCCAAGAGTTCCTAGCCCAGGACAGTCATGTGTGGGCATGCTCATTAGGAGGCCGTGAGGGAACCATGGAGAAACACTCCTTCATTGGTGGTAGCATAAAGGGATGGGCCTAAAGCTGGCCACAGTTCTGCAGCACATGAATGGGCTGTCCCTTCCTCATCACCTGACCAGCCATTGTGATCCATTCAGCTGTACCCCCATGGTTGCCTGTCCTGCTGGAACAGGATGGGCCCTGCGGGGGTGGGGGGGAGGCCGAGGTTGAGCAGATATGTTGGGTGCAGATGCCTGTACTGAAGGTGGCTCAGTAGCAGAGACTTGGAGGAGCAGTAAGGTGAAATCGGAGCCAGAAGTAAGCAGAGTGAGACGGCGTTAACAGAGAATCAAACAAAACAAAACAAAAAAGGTACTTTATTTTTCAGCTTATTCACCCAGAAGAGCCTTGCTGAAATGCAACATCTGTTTTCACTGGGGTCATGCTTCTACCTATTTTTGCAGCTAGTTGGGGGGAGTGACGATGTGAGTGAGCAGTGCTCTGGTGGTATCAGAACATAGCATTTTTTAAACAATTTTTGGTTTTTTAAACGCTCTATTTATTGCACCAGGTCTCAGCTAGCTTCTGGCCCCCATTCAGGACCCTGCATCAACTCAACCTCATCATCCTGTCATCTACTGGAACTTACCAGGTCCCCTGTGTTTCTTTTGTGGCTTGCCTCCCCATGATTGGGCTCTCAGGCTGGGTCAGGTCCCTCAAGAAGCTCAGAAGCATCACAAGGGGAGTGCCCAGGTTGGCGGGTACTAGGTCTATAAGTGATGCTGGGCATTTTTTCCCACATGGCCAAGGGTCCCATTTTCCTGGTTTTCCACCCCCTCCACAGACATAACAGCCAAGATCGAGCATTGTTGTGCATCAGTGCTTGCTCCTGCAAATTGTTATCTGTTTCCCCCAGAGGCAGACTCCAGCCGGCACCATCCCTGTGGTTCCCCCTTCCCCCCACTGAAAGCATACTGTGGGATGCTCAATCCTCCCCCCCCCGACCCTCGTGACTCAGGCTCATTCTCGAACCTGGGTTGTCAACATTGTGACCAGCAGCACTACTGCTGTACCACTACCAATGGGACACGGAACCTAGAATTTTGTAGTAAGCCAGTCAGTAATTAAATGTTTATTTATAAAGCACCCTAAGCCTGAGGCTCAGAACCCTGTACAGAATGCAAATAGTAGCAACCCAGTAAGCTGGCTCCATGGTGCTGAGGGCCAGTTTGGCATGCTGGTGACCTGGGTTCATGCACAAAGGCACGACACATAAACTCCCATTGTTCTAAACCCCATTCCTGAACTGCACAGATAGGCAGAAGCAGGAGCCCAATGAAAATGAGAGGCTGCATCTCAGCTAGGCTGTCCTGGGTAAATATCTCCTCCTCCATCCTAGTATTCCTCATTTAGCCATCACCTACCCTCCCCCCTTTTTTCTTCTTTTATTTGCCATGTACTCCCTATTCCTCCTGCTCCTTAAGCCTCCCCATAGGCTCATGCTGATTGTTTTTAAGAATGTTACTTTATGACATGAACATAATATACTACATTGAATCTTACTGTTTATTAATTACTGTTATGTCATTCTTTATACGGTATGTATTGTGTACTTGTCTGTAAACCTGTACTCAGGACATCCTTGTGAATGAGCTTGCTCAATGGAGTTTTCCTGCAATAAACTTGAACTTGAAATAAACAGGAAAATAGAAATGTCTTTTTGTTTGGGTGCTCTGCTGGGGTTTAATCTTCCAATGTCAAGCGACTCACACTACTTTGTGCCCCTATGCTGAAGACAAGTGACAGAGCAAATTTAATCAGTAATTTTTAAAAATTAAACTGTCGTTAGAATGGTCACATTAGCAATCAAGTCCGGAAGGTTTAATATGAGCAGGAAGGCATAATGAGAAGGTCACAGATTTCAAACACTCAAAATCATCGCAACATTTTTTTCTGCTAGGCAGACACAGGAAACAGAAATGCCTTCATGATTTGGGAGACAGTGGGGCTCAGGACAGATGCTTCTTCATTACAAGAGAAGGTTCCTAACTTATTATTGTCTGATAGCTACTGTATTTGGTGTGGGGCTGTTTAGAATAGAAAGCGGTAACTTGGGAACCATTAAAGAGCAGCAGTTGCCTTTGGGAAAACAACAGTTAGACACAATATAGTCTCTATTTCATATAAATTCTATACATTTCTCCTTCCCATTGTTTATTACTGAAAAAATTCTCACAAAAACAAATAGAACAAAGTACTGGGTGGTGTAATGTGAAGTTTACACTCACCTGTGGGGTCAGATACTTCATAAACCCGGAGAGCGAAGCTCGAGGAGTTTGTGCAATGCATCTAACCCAGAGGGTGTGAGTAAACTTCAAGTTTATACACACACACACACACACCCCTACCCGTATTTTATTTTATATAATTGCTGTGGCCAAAAAGGAAGATCAAGCAATTATATAAAATAAAAAAAGTGTTGCTGATTCTGTTCTGTGCGGCCACGGTCCTCTTCAGACTGACTGCGCACCATGCACGGTGATTTTATTTATTGAAGCTTTTTTTTTTGGTAGCAAGGGAAAGTTTTAATGTTTTATTTTCTCTTCTGATGCCTAAAACACTTACTGCCAATTGCGTTCAAGTGGTGGTTCCATCTCCTGTGCGTCGATGAGGTGGTGAGCAGTACATAGGAAAAGGTGGGGTGGGCACATCTGCAGATTGAGGGTAAACCATGCGCATATTTGTCGTAATGAACACTCCTTTATTACGGCAAATAACACCATGGTTTTCCTTAGGTAAAAAGGAAGACCCACTAATTATATAGAGAATAATGGATGGGTAACCCGTTATAATGAGGATTTTACACCCCTCCCCGAGGGGTGGGATGCCACATAAATACTGACAGCAAAGCTCGAGTTGTTTAGTAAGGCATCCCACCCCGAGGGTGTGTGTAAAATCTGAGTTTTAGCTGGCTACCCACGTTTTATTTTGTATAATTTCTGGTTTCTATTTTTCCGCCTGTGCAACTTACAGTTTTACTCAGATAAGAGAATGTCATTATAACCAGCTGGTTATAACAACAAAATTATAAATAGCGTTTCCTATGTTAAAAAATAGAAACCAGTTATTATAAGATCTTTATCCCTCTGAGTTCATCTACTTCTGTAGCTTACTCCCTACTTGAAAGCATAATGCTCGGTTTCTGACATCACAGAATGGTGCCATAGGAATAACCGTGCTGTCACAAGAGCAGTAGTGTGACATCAGGTTGGGAAGAATCAGAAGGAACAGCTATCCTGTTTTCATGTGTCTGACCTTAGGAACATATAATGGTGATAAGAAATACAGAGCTAATGGAGAAATATAAGCTGCCTTGTGTCCAAATATACTGTTTTCCAAAGATCTCCTTGGGTGTCGGTGGCTCTTTAAGGCTGGAATAAATGATAATGTTGAGTTACACATTCTGGTCAGGACATCCCTTTCTGCTCAACAGAAATCCAGTCCTGGATTCGATCGGATGGAAGCGGACCGACAGGACGTGCTGATGTGAGCTCCGTGTTGGTGCCTCCCCCTCATAAATATTCAAATTTTTTTGACCATTGTTTTAAAGAATCCACATTTATTTATAACTAATTTTCTTAAACCGGGTGTTGATAACATAATTCACATAACATTTTAGATACATTTCTAGGGTTCTGTGATCGGTTAAACTTCCTCTTAACTGACACAAAGTATTTCGTCTGTATAACTACAGTGAAAGGTTTACCTTTTCTGCTGAGGAAATAAGTACATAAACATTCAACAGCAAGTATTCAATTTCTTCACATATTAATTCTACTTTTACATAGAATGGCAGAAAATTTAGTTGAAATGCCACAAGATGGAAGTCCTCTCCAGAGACCGTTATACTTGGATTATGAAATAGAAGGAGGATCTGGGGCTAAAATCCCCTCCTCACAGAAACAGCTTACTGTAGCTCATTTCAATTTGATCATGAATGAGATTGCTTCTATGAAATTAACTTTAAATGACATGGCAGGAGGTCTGAAGGAAATAAAACAAGAGCTGGCAGGTCATAAAACAAGATTAGATGATGCAGAGACCAGGATTAGTAGCATAGGAGACAGGGCTGAGAAGGAATATGCAGTAAGAGTTAATGACAGCAAGAAATTAACAAAGTTGGAGCAGAAAATAGAAGATTTAGAGAGTAGGAACAGACAGAATAACTTAAGAATTTTGGGGATTTGTGAAGGAACTGAAGGCAGTGATACTATCTCCTTTGCTAACAAATTACTGATATCACTTGCCGGACCACCCCCGACAGCAAAACCTGTGCAACAGAGAGAGCTCATCATTCTCTGAAACCTAAACCCTCTGTGAATGAGAGGCCCCGCTCATTTGTATTAAGATTGTTAAACTTTCAACAGAAGGTGTTCATCCAAAGAGTTCTTAGAAATAAAAGTCAGATTGAGTTTGAAGGTTGCAAGCTTTCTATATATAACAATCTCCCTCCTGAAATAATTAAAAAATGTGATGCTTTTCTTCCTATCAAAAAAAGGCTCCATGATGTGGGTTTGTGCTACAGTCTATTTTTTCCAACCTTGTTGAAGGTCTATTTGCCTGAGGGCCCTAAGGAATACAATGGTTTTGATGCTGCTAAGGCTGGTCTCAAAAAGGATTTGCCAGAACTCTTCTTATCATTCAAGTTTTAATACAGTATGTTAGAGACTATATATCCTGCCCAAAGTAACTTGTAAGGTGCTCTGACAACCAATTGCTGTGCGAAAAATTTTAGTTCTTTTTTTTCTTTTTAATTTTCTCCACTTCTCCCTGTTTTTGTATACTACCCATGTTTATATTTTGCCAGTTTTTAGAGAACTTTTACGCCTGGTACCTGTAAGTCACTTCTCAGCTAGTATACTGAACTGTTTATGTGGTCTCCGTGGTCCCACTTCCTAATTTTGGGTATCAGTGTTTGGGGTCTCTTTGATGTACTGCTGCTTTCAAAGGAAGTTGTTCAATTTAATTTCCTTAGTAGCATTGGCTCAAGTTGGCTCTCCATGCGATGTTCAGGCTCCCAACGATGCTCAATGAAATAATACCCCAGAGATGAACAGAGCTGACCTAAGGTGGAGTTATGTTCGTTCTGCCCTTGGGGTGGTGGCTTCCTCTCTTATGTTGAGGAGGGAGGAACTGCCCTCTAAACAGGGGAAAAAGATAGAGAATAGTTGTTTAACTCTGGCGCACACTCTCAAGTTAAAGGATCCTTTCCAATCTGAGCAGGAGGTTGGTGTAGTGCCTGTTATTGTACGGAGCATATTTTATGTTTATAGAAAAAAAAAACATAAGACTCTTCTATAGCATCTGATTGTTCAGTCCTTTTTTGAAAGCAGCATCTTATAACATGGGGATACTGATGATGTCTGGTAGCAAACTGGGGTAAACAGGGGCCGATATGGAGATCTCTGTTCAGGGCCCACAGTGCCTATGGGCAGGTGGAATTGTGAGGATACCAGGGTTTTCAGTGTCCTTCATCTTGTTTCTCAACAGCCCAAGGAGTTAAGTTAAATGCTTAATTTATTTATTTAGTTTTTGTTGACTGGGTAAGTGCACTAGACAAATCCTGCCTATTTTCAGGCACGACCCGGGGGAAGGGGATACAGATGAATGCCAACTGACCTTGAACCAGATTAAGCTGTTGGTGGTATTTTTAGTGAATGAGGGAAATTTGGCCAGGACACTGAGGAAATTCCCCTACTCTTTTCGATAAGTGCCATGGGATCTTTAACATCCACCTGAACTACCACCAATCCAGGCAGATGGGACCTCGGTTTAACGTCTCATCCGAAAGACGGCACCTCAGAAGTGCAGCACCCCTCTCATGCTGCACTACAGTGTCAGTACTAGGATATTAACCCAAGTGCCAGATGTGGGAACTGAACCCACAGCCCTCTGATCTCCCGGCCTCAGAGGCGAGTGTGCTACCTACTGAGCCACTGACAGTTAATGGAACGTGGGTCTGAATTCTTTATTTTTCTCGAGCGTGTAGGGCACGCAATCTCCTCTATGAACACTGGTTGTATTGAACGACTGTAATCCACATGCGCTAAGAGGAGTTATTCACTTGCTCAGCAACTGGCTTAGACATTAAAGGATTTACTTTAGCACAGTACCTTACTTAATTACACTACTGCCTTTATTTCCAGGGTGTTGTATATAGTGTAAGTGTTGGGGAGAACTGCCTTGTTGTCAGCATCACTCTTTTCCCCTAATTTAATGTTGCCTTGAGTTTAAATTTACATTAAGGAGTGATTCATTTGCTGTTACCCTTTATAATCTCTGCCCAACAGCTGTTCACAACTTTATGCAGGATGTGCCTACTACTCGTACCAATGATCTGCTCTTCACCAGACAGATGCCTTCAGAGGTGTCACCGTGGAAAGTAAGGTGTTTTTATTCATTTTTAAAACAGTTCTGTCAAAACATAGGAGCTTATCTCTTATACAGTTGTGCAGTTTTAGCACAGGATAATGGAACAAGCAATGTTTTTGTTACAATTAGGAATGTATTTTTTGTTTGGGTTGTACTAAGCCCTTTTCAGCTCCTTTACTGTAAAGTGGGATTTACATATCTTTGTTATGATATAAATATGCATACTGTAGAACTAGTTTTGTTTGTTTACCTATTATTTTTTTCAGCTTAAATAACCTTATGAAGTAGAAAGTAGATTGTCTGCAATTCTTTAGTATTAATGTTTTGCACACTTATGTTGTTGACACCTGTTTATTAAGAGTTAAAAGAACTGTTTAATGTCATCTATTGCTATGTCACAAAAAATATATAAACATATCTATCAATCCAGTTTGGTTTAGGTCATGATGGATCTTATTGTTGTTGGGGGGCAGCTGTTCAGTTGAGCAGTGTTTATCCAGACGAGTAATGGGTGGAAATGGTGTTGGAGGGATCGTTCAACTTCCATAGACATAGACTTTTACGGCAGATAAGGACCACTTGGCCCACCCAGTCTGCCCATTTCCCTTCCTATTGGATGAGCTTCAGATTCTAGTTAACCAACAGCCTACTTCCTGCAACCCCCCCAGTACAATTGCCTTATGTCTGTCCCATGCATGTTTGAATTCCCCCACTGTTTGAGACCCAACAACCTCCCCAGGAAGGCAGTTCCATGCATCCACCACTCTCTCCATGAAAAAAAAATTTCCTCACATTACCCCTGAGCCGTCACCCTTCTAACTTTAAATTGTGCCCCCTTGTTCTTTCACGTCTCTTTTTCTGAAAGATGCTACCCTCCTGGACTTTGTTGATTCCCTTGAGGTACTTGAAAGTTTCTATCATGTCCCCCCTGTCCTTCCTTTCATCAAGGGTATACATATTAAGCTCTGTCAGTCTCTCTTCATATGGTTTCTGATGCAGACCCTGCACCATTTTAGTTGCCATCCTCTGGACTGCTTCACTCCTGTCTATGTCCTTGCGTAGATGGGGTCTCCAAAACTGCACACAGTATTCCAGATGGGGTCTCACCAACTGTCTGTACAGAGGGATAACTACTTCCCTTTTTCTACTTGTGATGCCCCTTCCTATGCATCCCAGTATCCCCCTGGCTCTCCTTACTGACTTCTCACATTGTTTACCCACCTTTAGGTCATCTGATATGACTACCCCAAAGTCCCTTTCCATTTTTGTTGTTGTTAGTACCTCCCCTGCTATTGTGTACTCTTCTCCTGGGTATTTGTTTCCCAGGTGCATTACTTTGCACTTCTTCGCACTGAATCCAAGTTGCCATATGTCTGACCATTCCTCCAACCTTGCCGAACCCCTTCTCATCCTTTCTACCCCCCCCGTGTATCAACTCTGTTACAGATCTTTGTGTCATCTGCAAAGAAGCGTACATTTCCCTCCAGACCCTCTGCAATGTCACCTATAAAGATGTTAGAAAGGACTGGACCCAGAACTGAGCCCTGAGGTACTCCACTAGTAACCCCCCTTTCTTTGGAATGTGTTCCATTCACTATTACCTTCTGTGTCCTGTTGTGCAGTCAGTTTGCTACCCAGGCTACCACCCTGGAACCCACTCCCAGGCTGGCTAACTTAATTATTAGTCTTTTGTGCGGGACTGTGTCAAATGCCTTGCTAAAGTTTAGGTAGGCCATATCCACAGCCACTCCCTGGTCTATTACTTTGGTCACCCAGTCAAAGAAATCAATTAGATTCATCTGACATGAACTTTCTGCTGTAAATCCATGCTGCTTTGGGTCCTGTGCCCTGCTGACCTCTAGGTACTCAACAATTCTTTCTTTCAGAAGTGATTCCATCATTTTCCCTACCACTGAGGTCAAACTTAAAGGTCTGTAGTTTCCTGCTTCTGCCTTGCTCCCACTTTTGTGAAGGGGAATCACATCTGCTCTCCTCCAGCCCTCAGGTACCACCCCATCCTCCCATGATTTGTTAAAAAGTGTGGTCAGTGGTGTCACTAGGTCCTCCCTTAGTTCTTTTAGGATTCTGGGGTGAATCCTGTCAGGCCCCATTGCTTTGTCCACCTTGAGTTTTAGGAGTTCTTTCAGGACTCTTTCTTCTGTAAATGGACTGGTGCCAACCCCCCTACCCAGAGTGCTTCTATTGTCTGATTTAGGTAACTCCTTCTCATCTTCTTTTGTGAATACTGAGCAAAAGTATTCATTCAGTATCTCTCTGCCTTTTTACTGTCTCCCTCTGCCCACCTCCCCTCTCCTTTATTAATCTTCACTATTCTTCCCTTAACCTTTCTATGCTCCCTAATGTACCTATAAAAGGTTTTATCCCCCTTCTTAACTGAGTTAGCTATTTTTTCCTCTGTATGGGCCTTTGCTATTCTGACTGCCTTCCCCACTTCTTTCTGCTTTAATTGATACAGTTCCCTGTCATGCTTCTTCTGTGATTCCTTATACTTTTTGAATGCAGCCTTTTCTCCTTAACCTTCCCTGCGGCCTCTTTTGAAAACCATAGTGCTTTTTTAATCCGCTTTGTTTTCTTTGTTTCACACAAAGGCTTGTTGCCTCCATGGTAGCAGTTTTGATTTTTCTCCATTGTTCTTCCACCCCTTCTTTTTGGCCATTTGCTAGTGCATTCCTCAGGTATTCACCCATTTTGCCAAAGGCAGCCCTTCTAAAGTCCAGTATCCTTGTTCTTGTATGGCTTGTCTCCATGGTTGTGTATTGTAGAGCACATTGCAATCACTTGTTCCAGATGTTTACTGACTTCTAAATTTGTGATCTTCTCTCCATTTGAGAAGTACCAGGTCTATATTCTCCTCCCAAGTGGCTCCAACACTAGCTGTCCAGGTCTGCCTTCGAGGACATCGAGAATGACTCTGCTCTGGATGTGGCGGCAGTATGTCATCCAGTTAACATCTGGCATATTCAGGTCCCTCATCAACAGTATCTCCCCTTTTTCAACCATTTTGAGAATGTCTTCTATCATTTTCTTGTCCATTTCCTCCCTTTGAGGACGGGGTCTGTATACAACCCCTGTGCAGGCTGTGATGCCATTCCCGGTCTCCAAGGTGACGCAGAGTGCCTTTTGTCCTCCCCTCTACTTTTTAGTTCTGTAGCTTTGATCCCTTCTCTTATGTATAGAGCTATTCCTCCTCCTCTTTTACCCGCCCTGTCCCTTCTGTAGACTGTGTACCCCGGTATGTTGACATCCCAGTCATGGTTCTCCATGCACCATGTTTCTGTGACTGCCACAATATCCAATTGTTCATCTTCCATTAGGGCTACTAGCTCAGAAAGCTTGTTTCCCATACTATAGGCATTGGTACTCATTGCTCTCCATTTAATGTTGGCTTTATCCTTTTCTCCCCCATTCCCAATCCAGTGCAGAACGTTCTTATATCATTTGTTTACCTTCAAAAATATAGTGTGTGTGTGTGTGTGGGGGGGGGGTTATAGCACAGTTTTTGAAAACTCTTGCTATTGTTTCTTTCTCTACCTTCTGCACTTCATGTTGCATTCTTTTCTTTCTTCCCCCTCTCCTCACTTGCAATGGTTTCTCTTACCAAATACTATTCTTGGTGGCACGGTTCAGATGATGGGCTATTGTTATATTATTCACACACATTTATCTAAAACTTGTGATATCTTTTATGTCTAACGCAGAAGGCTTGGTGCTTATCTCATGGAACATTAGAGGGCTCAATCATAAGATTAAATGTTATTTTGTGCTTAGACATCTTAAGAAAATGAATCCAGCCATTGTATTTTTGCAAGAAACTTATCTCAAAAAAGAACACTATGATTTGATGCAAAGGGAGTGGGTGGGGCAGGTCTATGGGGCAGGGAACAGCTCTAGAAAAGCAGGGGTCCTAATCTTACTTAATTGAGGCTTGCCCTTCCAGTTTTGCAGCTTGGTAGAAGATCCATCAGGTCATTTTTTGATACTTAATGGGAAGTTGGGAGAGGAGTATGTCACCCTGGTTAATATTTATGGTCCAAACTCTCCCTCTAACAATACCTTTAACACTGTATTTAACAGCTTATCCCCATACATGGACAGTGCCATAATTATAGCAGGGGACACCAACTCGATTTTGGATCCAGTCCTCGATAGGTCTAAATTCCGGTCCACCTTATCAAAGACAGATAAAGACCTATCTCATTTAACTGACAATCTGGGCTTGGTGGATGCCTGGAGATCTATGAATCCTAACACAAAAGAGTACACCTTTTGGTAGTAGTAGTAAAAACCTTTATTTTTATACAGGAAAGTTGTTGGCAAAAATACATCATTAGGACAAAGTCTGGTCTGCAAGATGCTCCTGCTGTATAAAATTTTACATTTAGTGCAGTCATATAACAATCAAAAATAATAACCAAACAGTCCATTCACAAACATAACAAAAATAACATAATAATAATTACACTAGAAACAATTAATTGTTAGACAATATGACATTCTTTACTCATCACTATACTAAAATTACCAATCTAACCATAACATTCATACCTGGTACTTAATTCCAACTTTAGGCTTGATGAGAATGCTTTCACATCTTTACATTTTTTGTTCACTACTGATTTTATCTTATTCCATGTTCTAGCTACAATAACTGGGAAACGCATATTACTATATACATTTTTTAGTTTGGGAAGAGAATAATTTCTTAAATTTATATTTCAAAAATTATAAACATGTATTTTCTTCTCTAATTTGTCACTTAAATACTCTGGCTGTTTTTGGTTTATAACTTTATAAACTTGCGTTGCCCAGGAGAGCTGCCTCTTTGCTTCCTGAGAAAGCCAACCTAATTCCTCTAGTAGTTCGCAATGATGCACTTTATAATCCTTTCTCAATATGAATCTAGCCATCTTGTTATACATTGAGTCAATTTTTTGCAAGAGACCTTTAGATGCCAGGCCATACACATGGTTACTGTACTCAAGTATAGGTAGAAGAAGTTGTTTTATTACAGTTTCCCTTATTGATATATTCATACAAAAGCTTGTCCATCTAAAAACTCCCAATCTTTTGTTTACCTTTAATGTTGAATCTGATATATGTTTTATCAAATTTTAAAGCATGATCAATCCATACCCCCAAATATCTATATTCTAATATTTGTTCTAATTCTTCATTTTGTAATGTTTTTATGATGATTTTTTCCTTACAACTGTTCAACCTTTGATTGGTTTTACAAAAAAACATAAGTTTTGTTTTTTTTACTATTAACTATGAATCCTGATTTGGCTAACCATGTGCATAGTCTGGTAAAGTCTACCTGCAGCTTTTGTTCCAGTTCTCCGGGAGTACGTCCATCTGCAATCAACAAGGTATCATCTGCATAGAGATTTATACTCGAGTGTTGTATTACATCTACTAAGCAGTGTCAGTGGCTCAGTAGGTAGCACACTCGCCTCTGAGGCCGGGAGATCACAGGGCTGTGGGTTCAGTTCCCACATCTGGCACTTGAGTTAATATCCCAGTACTGACACTGCAGTGCAGCATGAGAGGGGTGCTGCACTTCTGAGGTGCCGTCTTTCGGATGAGACGTTAAACCGAGGTCCCATCTGCCTGGATTGGTGGTAGTTCAAGTGGATGTTAAAGATCCCATGGCACTTATCGAAAAGAGTAGGGGAATTTCCCCGGTGTCCTGGCCAAATTTCCCTCATTCACTAAAAACACCACCAACAGCTTAATCTGGTTCAAAGTCAGTTGGCTTTCATCTGTATCCCCCTCCCTTGGGTCATGCCTGAAAATAGGCAAGATTTGTCTAGTGCACTTACCCGGTCAACAAAAAACTAAATAAAATAAATAAATAAATAAATTGTTTATATAAATCAAAAACAGCAATGGCCCCAAAATGGAGCCTTGGGGGCCCCCTCTCAGTACAGATATTTTGTTGGCTAGGACCCCATTTATGTTAACTTACTGTTTTCTATTTTCTAAATAAGATGTAAACCAATTGTATGTTTCGTTAGTTAAGCCTATCTCTGCTAGCCATTCTCCCAAAAGTCTATGAGACACAATGTCAAAAGCTTTTCATAAATCCACGAACTAGTGGTCTAGTTGCCCCCACTCTGGATCTTACATAGACCAAATTGTTATATCTAAAGAGGTAGTCAACAGAATTATCTCGGTTGAAATACTACAGCAAGTCATATCTGATCATACTCCGGTCCAAACTGCTCTTAAAGAAGCTCTCAACCACGGTAGGAGCAGGAGATGGAAGTTCAATAATTTCCTACTGCAAAACTCTGACTTCATTCTTAAAATCAAGGGCCTTGTAAATGAATTCTTAACTATTAACAAGCCAGATGATGCCTCCTGGAGTACAAATTGGGAATGTATGAAGTTGAGGCTCTGAGGGCATATCATTAGTGCTGCCTCTTCCTATAAAAAAAAAGGGACAAAAAGAAAAATTAATTATTATGTAGAATTAAGGAGAAAGAACAAGATCTAGTTGGGGATGCATCCGGTGTTAAATGGAGGGAATGATCCAGTTTGAAATCAGAGTATAATGAACTAATAAGAGGCAAAGCTGAGTTTTTCATTCGTAAAGCTATAAATTACATCGATTCAGGACCCAGATCTTCAAAAATCCTAGCGATTCGGTTGAAACAAATGAGCTCATCAACATCTATACCAATGCTCAGGGACATCATGATAATTCAGTTATCTCAGGACATAAAAAAATAAATGACAAATTCTAGGGACATGGATATGTTGTTCATCCACACTCATTGGCAGTATCCTTGCCGCTTTAAATCTTGCCGGAAGGTCTTCAAGCTTGCTCCTCCCACCCACCCGGGTGGTATAACTCTCGGCTCCGCCCCATGGCGTAGATCTTCCCTTACCGCTTGGAAGCTCAGGTTCCCTCCTTAACGCTCTGCGTTTGTGACTGGTTCCTATTTCTCCGTTGCGGTTTAAAATAATATTTTGCAAAAGACTTCAGTCTTGATCCCTGGCAGCTGCGATGGATAAATCGACTCCCAGTTCGGAGATGCCCATGCGGGCAGAAGATGTCTCGGACGGATCCACACTCCACGTGTGTCTCTGCTTAGGCCTTGAGCACGACCCGCGAGCTTGCGACCTGTGCTCATCTTCTCGGCCTCGTCCTCGAAGACGTGCTGCCGGATTGCAACTGGGCGTCCCGAGAAGCGTTTCCCTCCGGTGAAGTCCAAGGAGGCCCGGTTGGCGGTGTCCGCGGCGGCGGGCTCGGCGGATCAGCTCGAGCGGATGGTCGCCCTCGAAGAGGAGGCGGCGCGGGCCGTATCTTCCTCGGCCGCGGCATTTATCCCGCTCTCTCTGGGTTCTTCCTACACGGCTTCCTTTAAGGAGCTTTGTCTGTCCCTCTCCACTAAAGGAGAAGGGCCTGCGTCTGCTGGACCTTTTTCTCGGTCCAAAAAGAGGGACAAGGGTAAGTCCCTCCGTCGACGCTCTTGGGAGCGGGAAAGGTCCCTCTCCCCGGGCCGTCGACCGTCGGCTCCGATCGACGCTCGGCTCGACCACTGGCCTCACGGTGTCCCGTCAGGTCAGTTGACCGAGACTCCACTGATGATGAGATTTTCTCGACCCATTGAAACAGGCTGTCGCCTTTAGCAGCGAATTCCCTCTCCCGGTTCCCCGGGAGGAGTTGAGGATCCCGTGGGCTCGCCTGTGCCTCCGGTTCGGAGCCTCGGATGGACCTTCCGAGCCGAAGGAGTGTCGGTTCGGCCGACACCTCCTGCACCCGGAAATTCCGGGACTCTCGGTCTCGGTCTCGGACCTCTTGGCGGTCCAGCCGTTCCACCGTCATAAGCGGTCGGTCTCGCGGCACATGATGGCCAACGTCGCCGCTCGTCCTCGTCCTCCTCTCCGGATGAGGAAGCGGCGTAAATTACGTCGGCGATGCGAGGACCTTATGTTGCAACAGCTCCTCCTGGCCGGAATAAGCCGACTCGGCGCCTTCCCGGCCATTAAGTAACTGTCACGGAGCAGCCGACACAACCCTCGACTTGCCGGGCCTATACCCAGGCGGTTGTTCGGCCAAAACCAGCTGCTCCACCGATTGCGGTGGAACCTCCGCCTCCACAGCCACCAATTGGGGCTCCGACCAAGGATTCTCGATCGGCTGAGGTTTACCCCATCGGCTGTCAGTTACCCTCCTCCCGACCGACCTCGGCGGGTGAAGGGTGGCTCAGGCCAGAGGCAGCTCTTCGAGGACTCTTCCGAGTCCGAAGATGAATTCCTCCTTCTTCTCAGCGACTGGACTTGGGTCTTCAGGAAGTCAGCCAATGGACGATAGCCCGTCGTCCTTCCTAGGACTGCTTGGCTCATCTCGGAGTCTACCGGGATGGAGCTCGAACCCGTTCCAAGCGGGCCAGGTATCCCCTCACGGAGATTCTGGACAGATTCTCCGGCGGAGGCCTTTCGGTGGCGAGGCCATAGTGGGTCCAGCACTGGAACTTTGGCAGCGCCCTGCTTCCTGCCCTGCGCCTCCGGCCAGGATGGCCAGGAAGTGTCTGGTCCCTCGGTTCCTTGTCGGTTTGAACACCTCTGCTGAGGGTTGGTTACCGACTAGCGTTTTCAGTGCGCTTCGCGCCAGGGAGTGGACAAACCTCCTGACAAGGAGTCCAAGAAATTGGACTATGTCGGGCGAAAAGTCTCGCGCGTCCTCTCGGCCTTCGTCAGGCCAGTTCGGCCGTCCTCATGCACATTTTCTCATGCCTGTTGGGCTCCTGGATGGGTCATCCTCATCTTCCCTGACGATCTGCAGACTACGGTTAAGCAGGTGCGGGACCAGGGCAGGGCATTAGCAAACAGCAGCTCCAGACTGCTTTGGATGTAGGGGACTCATGTGCCAGATCGGTGGCGGCGCAGTGGCTATCGTCGGCGGGCTTGGCTGAGGATATCCACCTTTACTGGATACCAGCACAGTTGGCGGATGTTCCTTTTGGGGACTGACCTCTTGACCCTGGGTGGAAGGTCACCTGCAGACGAGAAGTCCAATGCCACCTTGGACTCGGTCTCTTCCGCTCAGAAGGACAAGGCCGCAAACCACAGCCTAAGCCTTTCGTCCTTCTGTGCCCCCAGCGCCCGGCCCAGCAACGTCAGGGCCAGCAGGCTCGGCCTTGGCATCCCAAACCCAAGCGCCGGCTTCCTCTAACAGGAGGCAGGAGGAAAGGGCCAGGAGGTCCTCGGCGGTCCCTCCTCAAGCCTGCCCAGTGGCGGGCTGAGGGTGTCAGCCCCATCCCCGTCCCCCTGGGTCCCCCGTGAGGGCGGCTCCAGCACTTCCGTTCCGCCTGGTCGCTGTTACCACCGGACAGGTGGGTCTTGAAGGTGGTGGGAAGAGGCCTACCTCTGGAATTGAGCAGGCACCACCCTTCAGAGCCGTCGCCCTCCCGAGAGCTTGGGATCCCAGCCTCACTGGCGGCTCGTCGAGCCGACATCACTCTCCTCCTCCAGAAGGAGGTGGTAAGAGAGGTGGTGGACCCTCCTTCAGACCCAGGGTTTGTCCAGGTACTTCCTGGTTCCGAAGCAGACGGGGGGCTGGCGCCCATTCTCGACCTACGACCTAAACAAGTTCTAAGGTCTGAACCTTCAGGATGGTCACTCTGGCTCAGATAATACCATCCTTGGAGCAGCGGCGTGTGGTTCTGCTCTCTGGACTTGCAGGGACGCGTTTTCACGTCCCTATCCGTCCGTCTCACAGATTCGCCAGCTTCCGGCGGAAGGATCTCTCTTGAGTTCAAGCCATGCCCTCGACTTGTCTCCAGCTCCAGGGTCTTCACCGATGCATGGCAGTGGTGACAGCATTCCTCTTGCGGGGGTCGGGTGTACCCTTACCTGGACGACTGGCTGATGGCAGCTCCCTCCAGGAAGGGCGGAGTGGTCGAGATCTGGCCCTCGGTCTGCTCTCAACTGGGCCTCCTTGTCCATGAGGCCAAGTCAGACTCGAGCGAGCAGGTGATTTTATTCATGGTAGCTCGACTCTCTTCGAGCAGAGCCGCGGCTCCCGCCGGACAGGGCCGAGGTTCTTTCCTCCTTTGCCCGATCATTTCTGGTTGGAGCAATTGCGCCTACCGGGACTTCCTCGCCTCCTGGGTCTCATGGCGGCCTGTACCAGCGTGGTCCGTTGGGCCGCTGGAACATCGTCCCCTTCAGTGAGGACTGGCCAGCCAGTGGTCCTAGCCTTCGTCCCTTGGACCAGCTTGTACCGGTGACACAGGGGATGTGGAATGCTCTCCAGTGGTGGACCGTTCCAGATCAATTGCAGGAGGGCATCCCGTTAATCCGCCCGAGCCGAAGCGGTCTCTCTCGATCGACGATGCCTCTCTGATGGGTTGGGGTGCCCATCTGGGGAACACGGGCTCATGGCCTCTGGTCCCCAGCGGAGTCCGATGCCACATCAACCTGCTGGAGCTCCGGCGGTCCGCCTAGCTCTCACCGCCTTTGCTCCGTTCCTCCGGGGTCAAGTGGTCCGAGTCAGGCCGGACAATACCACGACCATGTACTATCTAAACCACGCCAGGCGGGGCCGCGCTCCATGCTTCTATCGAGGAAGCTCTCCGCATTTGGTCATCGTCGCAGCCTGAGGCGGATCTCCAGCCATTCACGTGGCAGGAGCCTCCAACACCCTGGCCGATGCCCTGAGCGGATAGGGCTGCATCCCAGTGGTCTCTCCCTGCGCGGTAGTACAGCATCTGTTCTCCTTTGGGGCACACCTCAGGTGGACCTGTTTGCCTCCACGGGAGGCGAAGCTGAGTCTGTTCCATGCCCCCCCCTCAGCAGGAGCTCGCTGCAGGAGGATGCCTTCTCGAGGCAATGGACCCCGGGCCTCTTTACGCCTTTCCCCATTTCCCTTGATCCACAAGGTGCTTCTCAAGGCGAGGAGGGACAAGGCGCAGGTGATTCTGATAGCCCCAGACTGGCCTCGCCAGTTCTGGTACCAGATCTCCTCAGTCTCAGCTCCAGGACTCACGGCAGCTTCCAGCTCACCGGACCTGCTCTCAGTCAATCAGAGGAAGGTGTTCCATCCGGACCTTCAATCCCTGCACCTGGCGGCCTGGTTCCTGGCGGCTAGAGTTCAGGCTTTGGGTCTTTCCGGCGAGGTCCTCAATGTAGTTGAGCGTCCCGTGAGTCGACCAGAAAATGCTATGCCTTCAAATGGAAAAGGTTTTCCATTTGGTGTCAGAACAAGGCTTGGACCCTTCCTCCTGTTCCTTGGCAAGCATCTTGGACTATTTATGGTCCTTTCTAGTCAAGGGCTTAGGTCGGCGACCTAAAGGTGCACCTGGCAGCCATCTCTGCTTACGGAGCGGGCAGAAGCAGTCAGTAAGCGCAGGAGAAGGTGGTCTAGGCGCTTTTCAAAGGCCTTGATCACTTTCCCTCAGTGCGAGACCCCCCACCTCCGTGGGATCTACTGCTGGTACTGGCAAGCTCATGGGCAAGCCATTCAAACCTATGCAGGTGTGCTCTCTCTCACCTGTCGTGAGACACGCCTTCTTGGTGGCTATCCGTCAGCCAGAAGGATGGGAGAGCTCGGCGCTTTCCATCGAGTCTCCTTACCTGGTCTTCCACAGGGACAAGGTTGTCCCTCTTCCCCACCGAAATTCCTTCCGAAGGTGGTGTCGGAGTTTCACCTTAACCAGGTGTTGACTCTGCGGTGTTCTACCCCAATCACACCTCGGAGGCCGAATATAGGCTCCATACTCTGGATCCTAGAAGGCTCGCTTATTATAAGGGCGACGGCTGAAATTGGGAGAGGTTCACAGCTGTTTGTCACCTACGCTTGAAGCCGCATCTGGCAGACCTGCAGCCAAGCGGACGTATAAGCAGGTGGGTAACCTCCTGCACAGATCTCTGCAAGTGAGACAGGCTCCCAGGATAAACCCGCCATACCTGGCTGCTTCAGGGGCGTCCCTATCACAGTCTGGGCTGCAGTCACCAACACCTTCAGCCCACTACCATCGACCTTGAGTCACGCCGGGATGCTGGTTTTGGGGCCTCGGTTCTCAGTCTCTCTTTCCCAAGTAAGTATGTAGAAGTGTGCGTCTTGCCTCCCTCCTCCCGGAGAACTGCTAGGAGTCTGCCAATGAGTGTGGATGAACAACATATCCATGTCCCTAGAAATACAGGTTACTCACCTGTAACAGGAGTTCTAGGAATGGGTATATATTGTTCATCCACCGACCCTCCGACCTCGGCTTGGACGCACAACCTGAGCTTCCAGCGGGCCAGATCTGGCGTCATGGGGCGGAGCCGAGAGTTATACCACCCGGGTGGGTGGGAGGAGCAAGCTTGAAGACCTTCCGGCAAGATTTAAAGCGGCAAGGATACTGCCAATGAGTGTGGATGAACAACATATACCATTCCTAGAACTCCTGTTACAGGTGAGTAACCTGTATTTCTTTGCTTTCAATAAAGAACTCTACTCTAATGAGGTGTCCAGTAATAGTGTTACGCGTAAGGATTTTTGTGAAGGCATACTGTTGCCTGATATACCCACATACTTAATAAAAGAACTCGATGCAGAAATATTGGATCAGGAGATACTCGCGGCAGTCAACAGTTTAAAACACAATAAGGCACCGGGACCTGATGGGTTTTTAGTTAACTTTTTTCAGTCTTTTTCCGAAGTATTATTACCATCTATTTAGGGCCTTTTTAACTAAGCTTTTCTCAAGGGTTTAGTCCCCCCCCCCGTATGACACAAGGGCTAATCACTCTAATACATAAGCAAGGGAAATATCCCCTGATGTGTTCAAACTATAGACCTATTTCTCTAATTAATTCTGATATTAAAATATTGGCCAAAGTTTTAGCCAGCAGACTAGAGAAAGTAATTCACCATATCATAGGCCCCCCAACAAACTGGATTCATACAAGGTAGACTTGCGGCCGACAATAGTAGTTGTTTCACTTCATGTTGCATGCCAGTAAAGCCAAGCAACCTATGGGATGTTATCTCTGGATGCTGAAAAGGCTTCCGACAGAGTGTTATGGCCACATATTATTAGTACTCTGCAGCTGTACAAATTTCCCCAAAATTTCATTAAATGGATTCAAATTCTGTATAGTAATACCTCATCCACTGTCAATACTAATGGGATTACGTCTTCCTTTTTCCCCTATAGAGAGAGAGGTACTAGGCAAGGTTGCCCCTCGGCTCCCCTTCTATTTAATCTTACTATTGACCCGCTAGTCAGAAAATTAATAGCATCTCAGAAAATTGAGGGGGTTAAAATAGGGGGTAGGGAAGCCCTGATCTCCCTTTATGCCGATGACATACTACTGTATCTAACTAACCCAATAATGTTAATTCCAGAAATTTTGAGGATTATCGATAGCTTCAGACACATTTCTGGATATAAACTTAATGTATCCAAAACACATTTCTTACAATTAAATATGGGGTGTAAGAAGGATGTCTTGGATGGTACAGGAATCTCCTGGTCTAAAGATTCATAGGTGGAACAAGTTGCCTTTGGGTTTATGGGGACGGATAGAGACTATTAAAATGAACCTCCTACCTAGGGCTATATATCTATTCCTAATGCTGCCTTGCTGTATCACTAAAAATGGATTTCTGGCCTAAATGGACTGGCTATGAAGTTTATTTGGGTGTTTAAGAGGCACAGAATGTCTCATGTCAGGATGTCTAGGGCTAAGAATCGGGGAGGACAGAAACTGCCTGATTTTTACCTCTGTTACTTGGCATGTAGGGCACTGCAGCTCTCCAAGTGGTCACTGAGTGTTTCTCCCGAGCAATATATTCCAGAATGGTTGCTCATGGAAACTGATATTTTGGCAAGACAAGGTATTAACATTAATGTGCTGTTGTTTGCTAAAGCTAAATTATTCAAACCGAATAAGCTGATTACAGATTCTTTAAAACAGATCGGCCAATGGAGTGAATTACTTGCTTTGAATATGAATAAATCTAGGTCACAACCCTTATGAGGGAACCCCAACTTTTCGATAAATAATATAACCCTGCTGAAGCCAGACTGGGTAATGAATGGAACAAAATGCCTAAGAGACACAGTAAGTCAGGAACACTTTAAGCCCTTCAATACTTTAGTGCACATAAATAACACACCGGTTATAGACTTCCCATTTTATGAGTTTATTAAACAAATAATTATTAGTGTCCCCAACAGATTATTTGAACAGTAATACCAATGGATTCTTGGCTGTATCTGCACTCCACCTAAGATCTCTAATTTCTATAATTTACTTTTAGAGAATGTTAGGGGGAGTGCTTCTGAATGTGTGGGCTGGTAGTCTGAGGTCCTTAACACGCCTACTCGGGGATGGAAATGGGGCAGGATATGGAATTTTAGTACCAAGGCCTTTAGTGCTGTAAACTTGAAATTGATACAATTCAAAACCTTGCACAATCTTTACTATACCCCTTACTTAATGCATAAGATGGGCCTACGTACTTCTCCAACCTGGTCTAAGTGTAATCTATCCAGTGAATCTTTGATTCATATGTTTTGGGAATGCCCCTATGTACCAAGCTCATGGGAGGAAATTAAGAACTGTCTTTTGAGTGCCCAAGTCTTGTCCACTTGCATTAACAAAGAAACATGTATAGTGGGGCATTTCAGTGAACATCAGACCTGGACTCTACAGCAAAAGTACTCCTTGATGCCAATTGGCGTGTCAGCTAGGAACATTATTTTACGTAACTGGTTGTCTGAGACTGCCCAATCTTTATTGGATTGGAAACATTGCATTTTGGAGATTCTGAGCACAGAAAAACTGGCCCTTTGTATGCCTGAGCAAGGCCACCAGTTTTTCAACAGGTAGGGTGTTTTATTTAAAGTTGTTTGTAGTAATGTGGATACAACTCCCAACGGGCAATAAAATACATTGTATCCCCTACCTCAGAGTGACAGTATCTCTAAGATGCCATTCTGTTTAAGAGATTTTTTTTTTCCTCACTGGGCTGACCACATTCTGAACATGTCTATAGCCATCCTGTAACTTTCTCTACTCCCTCCTCTATTTCCATCTCTACTCTCTCTTTTCTGCGCTTTCTTTCTGTTCTGATTGTGTTCTTTGTTTTACTATCATCAGGGAAAATATAGGCACTTTCTTTACCCCAACTCAAACTAACAGTGTGAGAATATACCTTAAAAAATCTACAGTTTTGCAGGTATGTTAATTTTGTTATATCTCGTTCAAATGCACTATAGTATGCTATTAATAGTACAGCACTTCTTGGTATTTTTATTTATTTGCTTTTGGTGACCGGGTGGATGCACTAGGCATAGAGATGCCTATTTTCAGGCACGACCCAGAAGAATACAAGTCAAAAACAATAACAAACAACAACAGCAATGTGACGCAGCACACTGAATAGGAAGATACAAAGATAGTCAGAAAAATACAAATAATTTGCTAGACTGTAAAAATACACGGTTGAAAACAAAGTACATAATATAAGCAAATGTACAAAGATTTGTGAGGTGAAACAAGTGCAGCACAAGTACAGGATTTAGTACTAGTAGGTGTTAGGGACTGAAAACAGAAGTGGCATTAGCAAAACAAAATAAACATAGAAGAGAAAGTAGTGGGGGAGGGGATAGAGAAAGGGGAGATGGGTAAGAGTGTGTGTATATAGGAAGGGTGGAACTAGAGTAAGGTAAAGGACAGGTAAGAGATGAGCTTACGGTGGACGGAAGCAGGTGCAAGGACTTGATGCAAGTAGATATTCATGGTGGAGCTTCTTAAAGCCAGCGTTTGTTGGGGCAAGATGAATTTCTTGAGGGATAGAATTCCAATACTTGGGAACAGCATAGGAGAAGGCTTGTGCACCCACGGAGGTCTTACGCCTAGGGATGTGCAGAGGGGGTTTGATCGCTTGAGCGAAGTTCATAGGAGTGGGTTTGCAAGTGAAATAAAGAGTCAAGGGACTGAGGAAGGCCTGATCTTGTTATACTGTCTATTTGAGCATCATAGGATAGGAGAAGGTGAGCAGAAGGACTAGACCATTTTAGATCAGCATAGAATTTAACAGTTGCTGTCTTATTTTTACTCTGTTTAGTACAATTTTAGTTACTTAGAAATTGTGTTGAACATTTATTTTCTGTTTCTTTACGGTCTGTAAAAGATGTATGTACCTGATTTTTGTTCTAACATTATTTTAATAAAATGTAATTGACAAAAAAATAAAAAAAAGAGAAATCCAGTCCTCTCCCCATCGACAGCAGCAGCACTTGTACAGTCCGTCAATATGGCATGACACAGCAATAACGATAACAATGAGCTTAACTAGAAATGTTAACACCGAAATCTTTTTTTTCCGAGTTCGGTGAATGTTAACCCTCCCAACCCACAGCTTCACATCCAGCAAGCGCCAATGCGCTCTCCCATAATGCACTGTTAACCAAGTAGCATGCGGCGATTTAAAGGGACAGAAGCCAAAGTCAGGAGAACGGGCACTACACAGTAGTTTGGAAATAATACCGGGTTCACATGGGGACGGCTTACAGTGGCGCTGTCCGCATCGTTCCGCTGCGTTTTCATACGGGATGTAGTACCCTTTCCGGCGTTTCCGTGGGGTGGCGGCAGGGAATACGGTTGGGAGTGGAGCCGAATGACTCCCGGTCGCGCTGTAGCACGCAGCCGTACCTTTAAATCACTCTGGCATGCCGGGATAGAGAGGAGGGTCAGAGGGCAGGAAATGGTCGCGTTGTATTGTGGAGGCACTGTAGGAAGTTGGACATAGCAGATACCTGAGCATAATCGCTGCTGTAGAGGCAGGACCCTGCTGTCCACGTGAATATACGGGACCAGGTAATGTGCTCGAGTTTCGCTGGGCTGGGAGCAGACAATTCCAACATACAGAAAGGCTGAGGGGCCACAAGGCAGTCTCATCCTTCCAACATGTAGCTGCTCACAGGGACTGCTGCCAGAGGAAAATGAGGCTTTGTGTCATCTGGCTGCTCCTCTCAGGGCGCAGCATTATCAACTTCTAGGTATAGTGCAATGCAGAGGAACTTATACAGACTAGCTGCCACTAGAGGGGACTTTTTGCGTTTGTGGTTTCCATCAGCATAGTTCTCAACTGCCCCTGATTTTTTTCCCTCATAATTTTCCTCTGTCCCTCACAAAATCTGTTTTGTTATGACTGAACAGTAGGGCTTGTAAGCACAAAAGTATGCAAAACATTATGGTTGCAGACTTGTTCTTCAGAAAATGCATCTTACATTGATCCCTTATTCAGTCAACTTTCACCAATTTTGAAGATGTGTCCTTGATTCTGGGTCTTTGTCCCTAATTTTTTCACGCCTTGTCCCTGATTTATGAGGCAAGAGGTTGGGAACTATGCCTATCAGGGTGCAAGTATTCCTTCATGACAGACCCAGAGCTCCCCAGTATTATAAATTAATGTGGAATACACTGTATCCAGAATGGGAGAATGCTGCTATACCAGGAGTAGCGTGCTGGATAACACTATCAATACAAAAGCACATTTCAGGTTGTTTAAAAAGCTTGCACTGGTACTTAAAACTACATCATAATTGGTGACAGGAACGGGGAGCTGGACTGAAAACTGGAGCTCTGAGAATTCAAAGCCAGAGGAATAAATGCTCAGTTAAGGGGATACTGCGTGTGTGTACAGTTATGGGTGCATTAATGTTTAAATGCACAATACAAGTAATGCTAGCAAGAGGCAGTTGAAACACCTTTAACTACGACCCATGCAGTCACCTTGGGATACTTCAATAAGATTAATCTTGGTGGCTTTTTAAGGGAGCGTTTACACTTTATGCTTCAGATATCATGGTGGACAGGAAACACTATGGACGACGGAAATAACGTCATGGACGGGAACACAGTCAGTAGAATAACTTAATGTATGTCTGTTTTTCATGGAAAATAAAGTTTTAACTGAAAAAAAATAATAAAAAATACCCCCCGTAAATATGAACTCCTTAGTTGCACAATTTCAAAGAAAAAAAATGATACAAGCAGACATTCAGTGTGCAGGGGTGACCATGGAGGTATCATTGATACAGTCATTTAGGTAACAGATGGAATGCAAGAGGAGGTTGTGGGAATCGAACCCCAGTTACTGGCAGTGGCCTGCCTCATTCACGGTTCATTACCTTAACCAGTACACTAGACGTGAAGAGGCACCAAGGCACCCTCTGCCTGTCAACTTTATAGTTTTGCATGCTTACTTTTCTGGACCACAGTTCTGACGGTATTCCCTTACCTGACTGTATTCCCGTTAACTATACTGTTTCCTGACCACTGTGACACCTGAAGCATAAAGTGTAAAGCGAGCCCTCCCCTATATTTGGTCTTCCCAACTTGTAAACTGGGTAAAAGCAAGATGTCACTAAAAATGAAATCAGTCCGTTAATCAGTCGAAAACTTTATTTAACTAGACATAACACCATTGAACATGCTAATTTTCAAAGCAGTCCGAGACAGAAGAAAGAAGTACATGATAAAACAATAATAATACAACGACAACAACAAGAAGCATAAAAAAAAAAAATTGAACACAGAACATGGAGTCTTGAGGAATACAAGTTAAATCAGATTAAATCAAATCCAAAGCAATTCAGGTGCATTCACACGCCAGAGAATTAGTATGAAAGGGCCTCCGGAGTGCACCCTGGACTAGAAAAAGCAATTAAGCAAGGGTACCTGGGAGTGGCAGGAGGGGAAATGTCACATCTGGTTTAGGCAGACCTGGTTAATATGGAAAAGTTTAGTCGTTTCCCTGGAAAAAGAAATATTAGACACCCACTGGGAAAATGTACACTGTCTTAATATTTTCGACACAGATCCAGTGACATTTATATGTGATGTGGCTGTAGCTGGGGATGATACCTGCCATGGATGTGGGCATACAGATCCTTCAGTAACCCCTTATGTGAGTGTCGCTGGGTGCCAGGTGGTGACGCCTAGTTCCTCTTCAGGTGAAAAGCTTTTTGAAGGGGCTTGGGTTGTTTCCCCTTAGAGTGTTCTGTCCTCCTCAAATACTGGTGTGATCCTGTTTCAGACAGAAGTCCATCTTCTTCCAAGTTGTGTACCGGGTGTGCTTTGAAACAACTGAGAAGCTGCATGGGATATACTATACTGGACTAGATATCTGTAAGTAATCTCTCTCTCTTGCTTACATCTGAGAGAAGTTTTTCTTACTTTTACATTGGTATTGCTTTGTGTTTAATTATTTTAGTTTTTAATTCAGGAAGGGGGTTTTCAAAACTGCTTATCTTGTCAGCATCTTCAGAAGGGCTGAAATAACTGCATATTTGATTTTCCTTTGTGGCTAACTGGACTGATTACTAGAATTCTGTGACAATCTGCATCAATATATTTTGCAATATTTGCTGGTGGTGGTTGTGTGATTTAAAATAGCAAAGGCTGCAGTTTGTAATTGGATGCCAGACATAGCCTGAGGTGGGGGAAATTGTCTTCACAAGTCAGGGAGGCCTGCATCACTGCCAATTGTTCTAGCTTGACCATTTCAGCATTGATCAATTACTATAAACTACTGGTGTGATCCTGTTTCAGACAGAAGTCCATCTTCTTCCAAGTTGTGTACTGGGTGTGCTTTGAAACAACTGAGAAGCTGCATGGGATATACTATATTGGACTAGATATCTGTAACTGATCTCTCTCTCTTGCTTACACCTGAGAGAAGTTTTCCTTACTTTTACATTGGTATTGCTTTGTGTTTAATTATTTTAGTTTTTAATCCAGGAAGGGGTTTTTCAAAACTGCTTATCTTGTCAGCATCTTCAGAAGGGCTGAAATAACTGCATATTTGATTTTCCTTTGTGGCTAACTGGACCGATTACTAGAATTCTGTGACAATCTGCATCAATATATTTTGCAGTATTTGCTGGTGGTGGTTGTGTGATTTAAAATAGCAAAGGCTGCAGTTTGTAATTGGATGCCAGACATAGCCTGAGGTGGGGGAAATTGTCTTCCACAAGTCAGGAGGCCTGCATCACTGCCAATTGTTCTAGCTTGACATTTCAGCATTGATCAATTACTATAAACTACTGGTGTGATCCTGTTTCAGACAGAAGTACATCTTCTTCCAAGTTGTGTACTGGGTGTGCTTTGAAACAACTGAGAAGCTGCATGGGATATACTATATTGGACTACATATCTGTAACTAATCTATCGCTCTCTCTTGCTTACGTCTGAGAGAAGTTTTCCTTACTTTTACATTGGTATTGCTTTGTATTTAATTATTTTAGTTTTTAATTCGGGAAAGGGGTTTTCAAAACTGCTTATCTTGTCAGCATCTTCAGAAGGGCTGAAATAACTGCATATTTGATTTTTCTTTGTGGCTAACAAACCACCAGGCTGTTTTGGGGCTGGAGAAGTTTACCTGTGTCTGACTTGGATGTCTGGATTTTTCTGTGTTTGATTATCAGGGTATTTTCTCTGTCAAATTGTTGTGTAGGGCATCTTGCTGACAGGAAGGCACTCATTGCAGCGGTGGGTGAAAGCTTTTAGCTGATTGTTTTGTGAGGAGGAACATCTGGATATCGTGGCAGTCACAGAAACATGGTACACACAAAACCATGACTGGGACGTAAACATACCAGGATACACTATCTACAGGAGGGACAGGGAGGGTAAAAGAGGAGGAGGAGTAGTTCTTTACATAAGGGAAGGAATAAAAGCAACAGAACAAAAGGGTAAACAGGGGGGAGAAGAAGCACTGTGGGTAAATTTGGAGACAGAGCAATGGCACAGAATCCGCACGGGGTTGTATCAGAAACCCCTTCTCAGGGGAGAAATGGACAAGGAAATGATAGAAAGTATACTTAGAATGGCAGAAAAGGGAGATATTGCTGATGGGTGATCTGAATATGCCAGATGTTAACTGGAGTGCAGTTGCAGCAGCTACTTGAAGAAGGTTGGGTTATTCTAGATGCCCTACAGGGCATGCCTTAGACAACTAGTATTGGAGCCCACTCGAGAGGAGCAATCTTAGACCTGGTTCTCTCAAATGGAGATGGAGAGGGGATCACAGATGTAGAAGTGGGTAGCCATCTGGGAACTAGCGACCATCGAACAGTATGGTTCACAATAAACACAACAAAAGAGTCAAGCCATACAAAGGCAAAAATACTGGACTTTAGGAGGGCTGACTTTGCCAAAATGGGTGAGTGCCTAAGGAATGCACTAGCAAATGGGCAGGAAGGAGGGGTGGAAGAACAATGGGGAATAATAAAAACTACCATCACAGAGGTAAGAAGCCTTTGTGTGAAGCAAATAAACAAAACAAACGATGTAAGAAACCTCTATGGTTCTCAAAGGAAGTGGCAGTGAAGGTTCAAGAGAAAAAGAAAGCATTCAGGAAGTACAAGGAATCACAGAAGGAGCAGGACAGAGAACTGTATCAGTTAAAACAAAAGGAGGCTGGGAAGGCAGTCAGAACAGCAAAGGCCCAAACCAAGGAAAAGATAGCCAACTCAGTTAAGAAGGGGATAAAACTTTTAGGTACATCAGGAGCGAAGGAAGACCAAGGGAGGGATAGTGAGGCTTAATAAAGGGAGGAGGGTGGGAAGAGGAGACTGTGAAAAGGCAGAGATACTAAACAAATACTTTTGCTCAGTATTTACAAATGAAGAGGGAGGTACCTAAACAAACAGTAGAAACATTCTGGATACAGAAGTTGATACCAACCCATTTACAAAAGAAAGGGTTCTGAAATAACTCTTAAAACTGAAGGTGGACAAAGCAATAGGGCCTGATGAGTTCATCCCAGAATTCTAAAAAGAACTAAGGGTAGAACTAGTGACACCACTGACTACCCTTTTTAACAAATGGGAGGATGGGGTGGTACCCGAGGACTTGAGGAGGGCAGATGTGATTCCCCTTCACAAAAGTGGGAGCAAGGCAGAAGCAGGAAATTACATACCTGTTAGTTTAACCTCAGTGATAGGGAAAATTATGGAATCACTTCTGAAGGAAAGAATTGTCGACTGTCTAGAGGCCAGAGGGGCACAGGACCCTAGGCAGCATGGATTCACAGTGGGAAGATCATGCCAGACGAATCTGATAGATTTCTTTGACTGGGTGACCAAAGTAGTAGATCAGGGAGGGGCTGTGGATGTGGCCTACCTAGACTTTAGCAAGGCATTTGACACAGTCCACACAAAGATTAATATACAAGTTAGCCAGCCTGGAGTGGGTCCCAAGATGACATCCTGGGTAAAAATTGTCTGGAGAATAGGACACAGAGAGTAATAGTAAATGGAGTCCACTAAGAAGAAAGGGGTTACTAGTGGGTACCGCAGGAGTTCAGTATAGGACGGTCCTCTTCAATGTCTTTATAGCGACATTGCAGAGGGACTGGAAGAAAAGTATGTCTCTTTGCAGATGACACAAAGATCTGCAACAGAGTTGATGCACAGGGTGGGTGGAAAGGATGAGAAGGGACTTGGCAAGGTTAGAGGAATGGTCAAATGTATGGCAGCTTAGATTCAATGCTAAGAGGTGCAGGTAATGCACCTGGAAACAAAACCAGGGGAAGAGTACACAATGGGGGTGAGATACTAACAACAACAAAAATGGAAAGGGACCTGAGGGTAGTCGTATCCGATGACCTAAAGGTGGGCAAGCAATGTGAGAGGGCAGCAAGGAGGGCTGGGAGGATACTGGGATGCATAGGGAGAGGCATCACCAGTAGAAAACAGGAAGTTATTATCCCTCTGTACAGACAGCTGGTGAGACCCCATCTGGAGTACTGTGTGCAGTTCTGGAGACCCAATCTCTGCAAAGACATAGACAGGATGGAAGCTGTCCCGAGGAGGGCAACTAAAATGGTGCAGGGTCTGCACGGAAGACATATGAAGAGAGACTAAGGAGCTTAACATGTATAGCCTCGAGGAAAGGAGGAGAGGGGACATGATAGAAACGTTCCAAGTACCTCAAGGGAATCAACAAAGTCAAGAGGGTAGCATCTTTCAAAAAAAGAGGTGTGCAAGAACAAGAGGCACAATTTGAAGATGGGGCGGCTCAGAGGTAATTTAGAAGTATTTTTCACAGAGAGGGTTGTGGATGCATGGAACGGCCTTCCGGAGGAGGTTGTGGAGTCAAAATCAGTGGTGGAATTCAAGCATGCATGGGACAGTCATAAGGCCATTCTAGGGGGTGGGGGTAGGAAGAAGTAGGCTGCTGGTTAACTAGGATCTGCAGCTTATCCAGTAGGTAGGGAAATGGGCAGACTGGGTGGGCCAAGCGGTCCTTATCTGATGTCAAATTCTATGTTTCTATGTTTCTAGGGCAGAACACCGGTGCACAAGCCTCGCTTGGGCAGACCCGATGGACTACAGGTCCCCTTCTGCCATCATCTTCTGTGTTTCTAAGAAGTATGGAGGGGAGCGTATCCTAAATATAATAGAGCAGTACCTCCATCAAGAGAATTAAAGTGGGTCTGGTCTGAAGTGTGCACCTCCGCCTGGGATGCAGTACACCTCCCCACTTCTGGCATAACTTCCCGTGACTATGCTGGTTATCCAGTGCAGTGCCAACCCCTTACACAATGCAGTTCCAGAATGGGCATGGGATGAAGTTGGAGGGAGGACGATTCAGAGGAAACATGAGAAAGAATTTCTTCACTGAACGGGTGGTGGACAAGTGGAACACCCTGCCAGAGGAAGTGGTGGGGGCTGAAACAATCACGGGATTTAAGAATGCATGGGATAGACATAAAGGAATTCTAGAGGTCAGGGGTAAGGGGAAATAGACTTCTAGGAAAACAAACTGAACTTACAAGCTCAAATGGGCAGACTAGGTGGGCCATAGGCCCTTATCTGCCGACACTGTCTATGTATCTATGTATCTATGTATCTATGACCGTTGACACCAGAGATGCAAATAAAGAAAATTTTTTACAAAGCAACCCGGAAGGGAGAAAATTAGGTTAGAACACACCAACAGTGTGACAGACTGGCAGTGTCCGACTTGCCCCCTCCTTCGCTGGTACAGGCCCATCTAATACTGTTGGGCTTCCCTCTATTTGGCACAGCCCTACACTGTATTTAGTTGTTAATTGGGGTACTTCCTCTATTACAGTGCTGTGTGCATGCCTGGTCTTGTTATGTGGCAGACTTGATGTCTGTGCTGCACAGGATCTTGTGTTGTTGCACTTTCAGTGAATAAATCCACAGTTTATTCAGGTTGCCCAGGTGGTGTTAACTGGAGCTGTAGCGTCAAAACTTGCATACTTTCTCTTTCAAGCATGTCTGACGGATGAGCACACTAAAATTATAGTTCAGTCATAGGATGAATTAAAATACTTCTTAATTCATAAAATTCTCCACGGCAGTGCAGCTACTACAGCCCAGGCTGTAATGGTAGCTACACTGCTCTGATGAGAATTTTATGAGTTAAAAACTATTTAAATTCATCCTACTACTGAACTGCAGTTCTTATGTGTCCTTCTGTGAGCCATGCTTGAAAGAAAAAGAATAATAATCCCACTTCCAAAGAACCTTTAAATACAGCAAAACGATGCTGGTAACTCCAGTTTGTAATTCCAGCAGTGGTGGCCCGATGACCGATGCAAACTCAAACTAACAGTGACACGTTCGTTAAACGGGCACTGCTAGTACTCACGGCCACCCCATCAGGATCTGTGTAGATGGGTGAGCATCACCTCCAGCAGCGATGCAGCTGTGCCTCAGGTGAGGTATGCTGATGGTGAAGGTAGTGCTGGTAACAACACTCTGAGTGCATGGATGCCAGTGACAGGGGCGTAGCAGATTTTCACCTGATCGTCAGTGACTGTGCAGCATTAGAGTGTACAACTCTGAAATCTTTGGATTGTTTTCCTCACTTAGTAGCGCCTGCCCCCACACGTATGTACACCCACACCATTTCTCACCATTCTGCATAAAATAAACTTTTGTACACCTTACATTCCAATAAGTTTTATGTTTTTTTGCTTTAATTCCATACCACAATTCATAATTTTTTCAAAACCTCTGCTCAGCTATCCAGCCTTCCCTGCCTTTTTCTTCACTCAGTCTTGCGGTTAGCTGGCTGCACAACTGTCGCTCACACCATTTGCCACAAAACATCAGGCTCGGCTATGCACAATTAAAACTGCAGTTTATTTTTCATTTACTGCTGTAACTTACATGCATTCCTAATAGTGGCCAACATGCTGCCCCTGCACTGTGACATCATCGCAGAATCCTGACTCCAGCCTCTTCCCAGAGGCAGTTATTGTGGAACCTTCAGTTGTATGTGTCAAAGGGACAAGCAGCAAAGTTAGAGGGCTCTCCTATCTGAAGTGTGCCTTGTACATTTTATTGTTTAGTTTATAGATGGTCGAGGAAGAGCAACCTTGATAAACATGTAGTTCTGTGTTTTTTATACTGAGAGAACTGTTAACAGAGAATCCTGTTTGTTCACAGAATCTTAAGGTGAAAATGTGCCCCTCTTTTTTTTTTGTTAAATAAGTTGATTCCTGCTTTTAACTCCAACTCTTGTTGAACGTCTGGGCATTCTGCTTATAAAAGTATTCTAATGGTCGCATTGTGGCTGTGTCCCAGTTCATAAATTTGTTTAAGCAGCAGCTGGCTTATCAGCACAGAGGTAAGGCTACCACGTGCGATGCTGGCGACCGGGGTTCGGAAATGAGCCAGTGTCATTTGGGGCCAGTTGAGGGGAGTGGATCAAACATCCCAGAAGGCATTTTCCATTCTGGGGAGGGAAGCTGTGTGTGCTGTCACTGTAGTGCTTCCTGGGTGACAACAGGTGGGGCTACAAGGCACAGGTGTACTATGGGGAGGGCAGGACTGCAAGGTTTGATACTCTTCAGCCATGCACTAGTGTGTGTGTGTGTGTGTGTGTGTGTGTGTGTGTGTGTGTGTGTGTGTGCGCTTGGCACCCTCAAAAAGGAGGAAAAATGACCCTGTTGCCTGAAGATGAAGTCCAGTACATCTGGGTTCCATGCCCCCACCTGCATGCTGGTTGATGTCAGACACTGTTGGTAGTATATCCCCTCCACACTGCCTGGGGGGGGGGCTGGCCAATGCATGGATGTGGTGATGAAGGGGGAGAGGTACGGTGGTAGGGGGCCCGAGGTGTGCTTAGGGGCTCCAGATGGAGTCAGTCTCAGGACCATTGGGAAGGTGAAAAAAAAAAGTACACATTAAAAAAAATATTTGTGTGCCAGATGATTTGAGGGCCAACCTGCACTCTCACTACTTGATACTAGGGAGGATTCTTTTTTATATGTTAATATGTTCTTCAGAGCCACTTGTTACTGTAGGATTGGTTCTAGGGACATGGATATGTTGTTCATCCACACTGTCTGGCAGGTTTCTTGCCACTTTAAATCTTGCCGGAAGGTCTTCAAGCTGGCTCCACCCGGGTGGTAAAACTCTCGGCTCTGCCCCATGATGCCAGATCTTCCTTACCGCTTGGAAGCTCAGGTTCCTTCCTTAGCGCTCTGGGTTTAGACTGGATCCAAACTCTTCGGTTAACCCGAAACTAATTTTAAAGTTTACAAGACTTCGGTCTGTTTCTTCCTTCACGGCTGCGATGGATAAATCGACTACCGGTTTTCGGCGATGCCCATGCGGGCAGAAGATGTCTCGGACTGATCCGCACTCCACGTGTGTCTACTGCCTTGGGCTTGACCACGATCCACAGGCCTGCGATTTGTGCAAGTCCTTCTCAGCAAATGTCCTCGAAGACTGTGCTGCCAGGCTCCAACGTGCGCGACCCGAGAGAAGTATACCGCCGGTGAAGTCAAAGGAGGCCCGTTGGCCGGTTTCCACAGCGGCAGGTTCGGCTGAGTAACTTGAACAGATGATCGCCCTCGAGGCGGAGGTGGCCCAGGCCACATCTTCGTCTTCCTCGGTCACGGCATTTATCCCATTCTCCTTGGGCTCCTCCTATGCAACTTCTTTTAAGGAGCTTTGCCAATCCCTATCCATGAAAGGTGAGGGCCCATCGGGACACTCCTCTCGGTCCAAGAAGAAGGATTCGAAGGGTAAGTCCCACCGTCAGCGTTCTTGGGAGCGGGAGAGGTCCCCTTCCCCGGACAATCGACTTTTGACTTCGGTCGAGGTTGCGGCTAAGGCCGTTGGCTTCACGGTGTCCCCGTCAGGTCAGCGGGCCGAGACTCCCGTCGACGCAGTCGAGATTTTTCTTGACCCGTCGAACGGGCTGTTGACTGGAGAAGCCATCAACCCTTCTTCACCGGTTCCCCCGGTGGAAACCGAAGACTTGCCTGTGCCTCCTGTGCCAGAGTCCCCGGTTAAGGCTCCCAAGCCGAGGGAGGAATGGGTTTCCCCAGCTACCTCCCAGACCCACCATCGGAAACACCGATGGTCTCGGTCTCGGACCTCTTCTCAGTCCAGCCGATCCCACCGACATCGGCGGTCTCGGCACCGAGGCAAGCAGCGGCGCCACTTGTCCTCGTCTTCTTCCTCCTCGGAGGAAAGACTTCGGCGAAAATTGTGTCGGCGCTACGAGGACTTAATGTGGTAGCAGCTCCTTCTGACCGGGAACAAGCCGACGCCGTCGCCTTTCCCGGCCATTAAGTGGCTGTCACCTGAAAGGCCGAAACAACCCCTCGCGGTGGTCGAGGAGCCCAAACTGGCGCCGGTTGTTCGGCCAAAACCAGCTTCCCCACCAAATTGTGGTGGAACCCCCGCCTCCACAACCTAAATCTGGGGCTCCGACCAAGGATTCTCAGTCGGGTCAGGGACTGCCCCACCACTTGTCGGTCACCCTCACTCCCGACCGTCCTCGGCAGATGAAGGGTGGCTCAGGCCCTACGCAGCTATTCGCAGACTCCTCAGAGTCTGATGACGACTCTTCCCTGTTCTCCAGGCCACTTGACCTGGAGTCCTCCGGGGGACAGTCGATGGACGAGAGCCCATCCTCGTTCATGGGTTTGCTTCGGCTCATCTCAGAGTCCACTGGGATGCAGCTTGAGCCCATATCCAAGTGGGCCAAGTATCCCCTGACGGAGAAACTGGACCGAGGGGATTCTCCCACAGAGGCCTTTCCGGTGGCTGAAGCCATTGTTGGCCCAGCGTTGGAGTTATGGCAGCGGCCGGCTTCTTGTCCTGCTCCTTCGGCCAGGATGGCCAGGAAGTACGCGGTCCCAACCGGGTCACTGTCTGGTTTCTCGGAGCACCCCTCTGTGGAGGGTTTGGTTACTGATAGTGTTTTCCGGTGTTCCGGGAACACCAGGGATGTGGTCAAGCCCCCCGACAAAGAGTTCAAAAAGCTGGACTATGCCGGGCTTAAAGTGTACACTGCGTCCTCCCTCGGCTTCCATCAGGCCAGTTCGGCCGTACTGATGGTGCACTTCTCCACCGTCCTTATGGGCTCCCTGGATGAGGTGATCCCTCATCTCCTGGCTGATCTCCAGACTACAGTCAAGCAGGTGCAGGATCAGGGAAGGGCAGTGGCGAAACAGCAGCTCCAAACGGCTCTCTCTATTGGAGACTCCTGTGACCGGTCAGTAGTGGCCACAGTGGCCATGTGCCGCAGAGCTTGGCTGTGGATCTCTATCTTCACGTCGGATACCCAGCACAAGCTAGCAGACGTCCCCTTTCTGGGTACTGACTTGTTTGGGCCTGGGGTGGAAGGCCACCTCCAGAGAATTAAGAAGTCCAGTGCCACCTTGGACTCTGTCACGTCTGCCCAGAAGGACAAAGGCCGCCGGCAGCAGCATAAGCCCTTTTGCCCTTCTGCCTCTGCGGCACGTCCAGCCCAACAACACCAACATCAGGGCCAGCAGGCTCACACTTGGCACCCCAAAGCCAAGCCTGCAGCTTCCTCCAGCAGGAAGCCGGGAGGAAAAGGCTCAGGATGTTCCTCGGCTGGTCCTTCTTCCAGGCCTGCCCAGTGATGGGTTGAGGGGTATCACCCCCAGCTGCGTCACTTCCCCCTGGGTTCCTCCCGTGGGGGAACGGCTGCGCCACTTTCTGCCTGGTCCGCAATCACCACGGACCGCTGGGTGTTGGAAGTGGTAGGAAGGGGTCTGCCTCTGGAGTTCGAGCAGGTCCTGCCCTTCCGAGCCATCGCCCCCACGGGGGGCTACGGGGTCCGCAGCCTCTCTGTCGGCCCGTCGAGCCGACATTGCCCTGCTCCTCCAGAAGGAGGTGATCAGGAAGATGGCAGATCCTCCACCAGACCCAGGGTTTGTGTCCAGGTACTTTCTGGTCCCGAAACGGATGGGGGGCCGGTGCCCCATTCTAGACCTGCACGACCTGAACAGGTTCCTAAGGTCTCAAACCTTCAGGATGGTCACTGTGGCTCAGATCATTCCATCCTTGGAATGAGGTGTGTGGTTCTGTTCTCTGGACCTCCAGGACGCGTTCTTTCACATCCCAATCCATCCGTCCCACCAGCGATTCCTCCGCTTCAGAGCAGAGGGATCTCTTTTCGAGTTCCGGGCCATGCTCTTTGGCCTTTCTGTAGCTCCCAGGGTCTTCACCAAATGCATAGCATTCCTGCGGCACCAAAGGGTCCGGGTGTACCTTTACCTGGACGACTGGCTGATTGCGGCCTCCTCCAGACTGGAGGTGGAGCGGTCCAGGGATCTGGCCCTACAGGTTTGCTTTCAAGTTGGCCTCCTCATCAACGAGGCCAAGTTGGAACTCATGCCAAAGCAGGTGATCCAGTTCATCGGAGCAGAGCTCGACTCTCTGCGAGCCAGAGCATGGCTCCCAGCGAATAGGGCCGAGGTTCTTTCCTCTTTTACCCAGTCATTTCAGATTGGGCAATTGCGCACTGCCCGGGACTTCCTGCACCAGCGTGGTCTGATGGGCCCATTGGCACATGCATCCCCTACAGTGGGGACTGGCCAGCCAATGGTCACAGCGCTCCGGTCCCTTGGACCAGCCAGTGGCAGTGACCCAGGAGATGTGGAACGCTCTCCAGTGGTGGATCCTTCCAGCTCATCTGCAGGAGGGCATCCCGTTTGTCCGCCCCGAGCCGATGGTCTCTCTATTGACCGACGCCTCTCTGATGGGTTGGGGTGCCCATCTGGGGGAGAACAGAGCACACAGCCTCTGGTCCCCTCGGGAGTCCTGATGCTACATCAACCTGCTGGAGCTTCGAGCGGTTCGTCTAGCTCTCACCACCTTCGCTCCATTTTTACGGGGTCAAGTGGTCCAGGTCCAGACGGACAATACCATGACCATGTACTACCTAAACCGCCAGGACGGGACGCACTCCATGCCTCTGTGCAGGGAAGCTCTCCGCACTTGATCCCTCCTGCGCAGCCTGGAGGCGGATCTCCTTGCCATCCATGTGGCAGGAGCCTCCAACATTCTGGCCGATGCCCTAAGCCGGATAAGAGTTGCGTCCTACGAGTGGTTTCTCCTGCCAGAGGTAGTACAAGAGCTGTTCTCCCACTGGGGCACGCCTCAGGTGGACATGTTTGCCTCCAGGGAGAATGTGAAGCTGAGGCTATTTCATGCCCGCCCCCTCAGCAGGGCTCACACTGAAGGGGATGCCTTCTCGAGGCCGTGGACCCGGGCCTCTTCTCTTCCTTTGCCCCATTTCCTTGATCCACAAGGTGCTTCTCAAAGCGAGGAGGGACAGGCGCAGGTGATTCTGGTAGTCCCAGACTGGCCCGCCAGTTCTGGTATCCAGATCTCCTCGGCCTCAGCTCAGGCTCCCGGGCTTCCAGCCCGCCCGGACCTGATCTCAGTCAACCAGGGGAAGGTATTCCATCCGGACCTTCAATCCCTGCACCTGACGGCCTGGTTCCTGAGTGGCTAGAGTTCCAGGCCTTGGGTCTTTCCAGCGAGGTCCTCACCATCATTGAGGCATCCTGTAAGGAGTTGACCAGGAAATGCTATGCCTTTAAATGGAATAGATTCTCCATTTGGTGTCAGAGCAAGGGGCTGGACCCTTCCTCCTGTTGCTTGGCAAGCATTCTGGACTACCTGTGGTCCCTTTTTTAGCTAGTGCTTTGGTCGATGACCCTTAAGGTGCACCTGGCAGCCATCTCTGCTTACCGGGCGCAGGCCGGGAGGCAGTCGGTGGCGCAGGAGAAGGACGATAGGCAGGTGGGTCACCTCCTGCATAGATCTCTGCTACAGGTTGGCGGGCATGGAGCCTTCCAAAGGGATAAGAACTCATTCTACCCGCCATACCGCTGCTTTGGTGGCTGCTTCCAGGGATGTCCCTATCCAGGAAATCTGCAGGGCTGCTACCTGGAAGTCAGCACACACCTTCATTACCCACTACCACATCGGCCTTGAGTCACGCCGGGATGCTGGTTTTGGGACCTCGGTTCTCCAGTCCTTATTCCGTAAGTAGGGGGTGTGCGCCTTGCCTTCCTCCTCCCGGAGAACTGCTAGAAGTCTGCCAGACAATGTGGATGAACAACATATCCATGTCTCTAGAAATACAGGTTACTTACCTGTAACAGGAGTTCTAGGAATGGTATATGTTGTTCATCCACACTACCCACCCGGTCTCCCGGCTTTGGCGCTTTCAACCCTGGCTTCCAGCGGGCTAGATCTGGCGTCATGGGGCAGAGCTGAGCGTTTCACTACCCGGGTGGGTGGGAGGAGCCAGCTTGAAGACCTTCCGGCAAGATTTTAAGCGGCAAGGAACCTGCCAGACAGTGTGGATGAACAATATATACCATTCCTAGAACTCCTGTTACAGGTGAGTAACCTGTATTTTCATGCACGTTCAGCCAGAGCAAACACAGTGAAGTGAAGCTGAGCTGTTCTAGCTCAAGCTGAAGGCAAGTGAAAGTACTCTTGTACAGGAACAAGTGGTGATGGAGGACATATTAATAGATCATTGCTTGAGTGTGATCAATAATATATAAAAAAATAAAAATAAAAAAAACTGTTCCTGGCTCCTCCCCATTTCTAGGGGTATCTGCGCATGGACCCTCTACACAGAATAAGAGTTTCTCACACACAGAGGAATGGAGCGCTCCGGTTGGTTGGGAGCACTCCCTCAAGCTATACAAGTACAAATTTGTTTTATTGTTTGGCAATTTAGCCATTACAAGTAGAAAAACCATTAGAAGTAAAAAAACACAGAAACATTCTGAATAAAATAAATAAGTTCTATAAACTCATAGATTTATGCAGTCACATACTGTAAGTGTCTTGTGCATATTATAAACGGGAAGTACATTGATACATCAATAAACATCAAAAATAGTACACAGTCTATTTTATATTTCCATCAGTATTGTCCAGTTACAATGTGTTTAATATAGGAATCATTGCACAGATAAACATTATATGTGCAGAGCTGCTAAATAGCTTGCAAGTTTGTGCAAAAGTTAAATGTCCTGAGAATTGTATACTGCTTTAATCAATTCTGAGGGGGGAGGGAGACCAAGGGAGCCCAAAATTTCACCCAACCAATATTTCCGTTGTTTAGCATAAAGGGGGCATATTAATGTTATATGTTTTAGATCATCATCCAGATTTAAGCCACGTTTGCAGAATCAGGTTTCTATCTTGGGTCTCTTTTGCTGAAAGTAGATATAATTTGCTTTATAAAGTTCAAGTCTGTATCTAGTAATAAGCCATTCTTTTCTTAGGATTAGCCATCACATCAAATATGGTTCAAGACTGTGTGTCTGCTTAAATAATTTGTACAATAGAATTTTAAATTGTTTTGCTTTTCTAGGTCACTAGCCATTGAGACGTCTCTCACTCTATTTTTAATTATCTATTTGACCAAAGACATAGCAGGGTTTTAAATAACTGATTAGCAGTTTTTTTTCTTGGGACTATACTGACTGTACAGAAAGTATTTATATAGATTTTCTAGAAGTGCTTTGCTTGTTAAACACAGTGAGACAAGAGCTATGCATTTTCACAAAGATTTAGCTCTTTCATGAGCAAAATGCTAATCAATTTTTAGAGTTAAAAAATTCCCTGCATAGGATATAAGGGGGACTCGCCCATAAAATGGGCCAGTCCATAAAGAAGCAAATATGTTTTAATCTTAAGTACAGAGGTAAAAGTAAACCCCTTTGTGGAATAAGTTATTTCCTCCTCGATACAGTTTCTTGAGAGGGATGTTTCAGGCAATCGTAGAAGCCTCATAGTAAATATAAGTTGCCTTTCAATGGCCAGAGTCTGTAAGGAAAATTGGCCCAGTTCCATCTATAGTACTTCAGCTGACACAGACTGAGAAGCCATTAAAACATACCTGTAGAGTTTGTTCATAACTTTTTCTAATGTATTTAAATTGTCTGTAGCCCAGACTTCTACTGCATATAATATGCTAGCGTTAGCTTTTACGTTCATTACTTTTAGATGCCCTTTGACTGAGCTTTTTCCTAGTTTGGCATTGAAAAGCCTTAATGCTATGGCTGTCATTATCATTGTGGCCCATAACAGATCAATGTGTCCTTTCCATTTCAAATTTTGAGTAAATCTGACACCCAGATAATCGTAGAATGTTGTAGTTTCTATTTCATTGTTCATAGAGATTCTGGGCAATGATTTAGAACTATTTCTGAATACTACTAATTTGGTTTTATTTTTATTGATTGCTACACAATTTTCCTTAGAGAGTTCTGAAAAAATGGTCTAATTTTCTTTAGTGTCCAGGTTTGGAAGTTGAAATAAGGACAGTATCGTCCGCGTATGCAAGGCAAGGAACCTTGCAGTCTAATATAGCAGGAGAATGACTATTTAAATCCACCATTGCTTGTATAATTGGGTTAATATTATTAAATAGTGTAGACGCTAATATGCAGCCTTGCGTAACTTCAGTGTTAGTGTTGATTTTATTCGTAGCAACCCCCTGATGGTTGTACTGGGCAACTGTCCAGGTATTCTGATGGAGCCTAATTAGAATATTTAAAACGGTAGGGTCTATATTAAATTCCTCTAATTTTTGCCATGATAAAGCTGTTCTGATGCTATCAACAGCAAAAGTGAGGTCTACAAAACAAAAGTTGAGCTTACGTTCCTTAATTTGGGCATATTTCCAAATTACGTGATAGAGCACATATAACAGTGCTGTATGGTAGAACATCCAGTTCTGAATTCATTCTGAAGCTTACTCAAAATGTGCTCTTTCTCCAGCCATTCTGTACGTCTGTGTAATATTACTTTAGAGAATATTTTTTTTGAGGATTGTCAATTAGGCTTATTGGCCTGTATATGGTGGGGTCCAAGTAGTTCCCTTTTTTTTATAAATTGGAAAAATTATACTACCCTTCCAATTATTAGAGGATGGAGTACCTTGCGGAAATGTGATAAAGGTAGTTTTAAAAATGGGTATCCACCATTGAAAAACAGGTTTATATATGTCCCCCAATATCTGGTCTGGTCCGGGGCTTTTATTAGAGGCTCAAGATATTATTGCAAAACAAACCTCTTCCTCCTGTATACAAATGAGTTCTGGAAAATTGAATTGTGGAGAATATAACAGTTTCATTTGTCTGTTTATTTTCGTAGTGATATGCATTTCTTATTCAGAAAAATAGTGATTTGTAATAATTTCCCCAAACTTTTGGTAGTATGTGTGCTTCTAATCTGTTTGTGTGCTGTTTCTATCCTGTAGAAACCAGGGTTCAAAATGCTTTAATATCTTTCCTGATAATTGTCCTTCTTAATTTTTCCCACATTGCCTTATTGTATTTATTGCATTCTTGTTCTAATATCTCGTTATATTTTTTCCTGGTTAAGTTTAATATTTTAAGATTAGCCTTAGTTCTGTTTTTCTCGACCTTTCTTACTAATTTTAACTGAGTTTTTCTCTGTTACAATGTTATTAAATGATGTTCAGGGGGCACCCTTGGTTTGAAACATAGAAACATAGACTTTGACAACAGATAAGGACTGCTTGGCCCACCTAGTATGCCCACTTCCCTACCTACAGGATAAGCTGCAATTCTAGCTAACCAACAGCCTATTTATTCCTATCCCCCACAATAAAAGGTATCAAATCATTTGCTTCTGGATCTGTCCCCCACAAGAATTGCCTTATGTTTGGCAAGAGATTCTACAATGTGGCCTAATCTGAATATTAACTTTTTCCCAGCTATCCATTATCAGTTCAGGCCCTTGAGGTGATGACATTTTGGATCTAAGATTAAGAAGTTCTGAAGAAAATATTTCAAAAAATGTAGCTTGTATCAGATTTCCAACGTATTCTTTTTTGATTTGTGATCTCTATTGTGCCTTCATTGTTAATGATTGGATTGTTACTTTTTTTCAAAATAGTTCTAAAAACATCCAAATAGATACAGACTGGAGAATGAGAAGAGACTGCTCTATCCTGAACTTTTATAACCGAAAATATTGTCAGCGCTTCTGTGTTTAACCAGACAAGGTCTATTATTGAGGAACAGAGATGCCCCATATAAGTCAAAGCCCCCTCTAGGTCACCTGGAAGTATGCCATTTGCTAAGTATGTGTTATGGTCCATCATAAACTTATAAAGTTCTTTGCCCTGAATTCAGTTTTCTGTCAACTGAATTTCTTTTATATCGCGCTTTAGTATTCATGGGTATAATACTTGCTATTAATACAGTATAATGATCTTGTAAAAACTTCTCATCTGCTACCCTGGTGCTAAAATTGCCTAGAATTACAACAGGATTCAGATTATCTTGGTCAGTAACTTTTTCAAAATATGATCTTTTTTTAAAATAAATCTTAGGGGTGGGATATTCAAAAGGGTTGCGCCTGCGCAAGACCAAAAGTGCGCCATTCTGCGATATTCAGCAGGAGGCAGTTGCGCCACCGAAAACATGCTGAGCAACAGCGCAATGCAAATGAAGGCATGCGCAACCGACGGGGGTGGAGCCATGCATAAAGAGCGCAATGCGAAATTCAAAGACTTGGGCATTGCGCAAGAGCGGAACTCACAGAAATTACAGACTAGCGGAAATGAGCCAAAATAAAAGGCTCAAGGAAGCGCTAAGAACGCTACAAGGATGCCAAGTGGGGTAGAGAGAGAGAGAGACAGACAGACAGACAGTATTAGGCAGGCAAGGCAAGCATTGGGGCCATAGGCTGCAGAGGCCAGCGGGGTGCCCAGTGCAGTGGAAGTAGCAGTCAGGACAGCGGGGTAACACAGCAATACCAGCCGGGGAGGCAGAAGCCAGGAGATGGACAGTGCCAGCTTCCACATGGAAGCTGTAATGAGGGGGGTGAGAATGCAAGCTGCAGGGGGACGAGGCCGTGGAAGGGCCCGTCGGCGGTACGCCCCCAACAGGCAGTACTGTGCCCGCATCAGCTATGAGCTGTATACAGATGTAGAGATCGTGGGCCGGTACCGCCTGAACAGGGCAATACTGAGGCGGCTTTGTGAGCTGTGCAGTGATGTGATGCAGGCACCCTCACGACGGAGTCACGCTCTGTCAGTGGAGACCAAGGTGACAGCCTGCATGTGCCTGCTCGCCACGGGCACCTTCCAGAGGCTGACAGGGGACACCACAGGCATCACACAGTCGGCCACGTCACGCATCCTCACCCAATTCCTCAGCGCACTGCTGCCACATGCTGCGGAGCAATCCATTTCCCTGCACGCAGCAGAGCGTGCAACAAGCGTCGGGAGTTTCACAGGGTAGCACGTATGCCTGGCGTGCTGGGGCCATAGACTGCACCCATGTGGCCATTCGCACGCCACCTGGCCCCGATGGGGCAGCGTATAGGAACCGAAAGGGCTACTCCAGCATCAACTGCTAGGTGGTGTGTGATGCCACTGGGCGAATAATCAATGTCTGTGCCACACACCCTGGCGGAGCACATGTTGCCTTCATATGGCATCAGTCCGCACTGTGCCATCGATTTGAGAGTGGGGACATCCCCACAGGCCATCTAGTGGGTGAGTACGCATGTATGGAATGCAAACTTGGGGCAAGGGTGGGAATGCCACAGGTGCCATGGTAGTGGCACACAGGGATATGGGCAAAATGGACCTGAACATGGCACTGATCTCCACTATCTCCACACAGGTGACAGCGGGTACCCACTCCGTCCCTGGCTGCTCACACCGTACTGGCGCCCCATGACCCCATCGCAGCAACGCTATAGTGAGGCACATGCTGCCACACGCAACATCATAGAGCAGGTGTTTGGGATGCTCAAGGCACGCTTCCGATGCCTAGACACCTCCGGCGGTGCCCTACAGTACAGCCCCCCCAAAGGCCTGTGGGATATTCCTGGCCTGTTGCATCCTGCACAACATGGCCAAGGACTGTGGGATAGCTGTACAGGTTGAAGAGGGGGACAGCGATGAGGACGCCAGTGGCGCCGGTGTTGATGTTGATGAGCAGCCCCCCCTAGGACGGCGGGACCCCGACTGATCCGCAGGCCCAGCTGCACCGGGACACCATCACAGAGGAGCACTATGCACAACACAGGTAAGTCAAGGGGACATGTGCAACCAACACTGTCCATGCACAAACCACAGGCACACAGGGTAACACACCAGGGTGCATGGACGGCCAGGGAGTGGAAGGGTCCAGGCATACAAACACACCATCAGGGAGGGTGAGCACTCATATGGACACACACACACCAGGCACAGAGCGTACATGGGCAGATGCACAGCACAGCAGAACCAACATTGCTAACACACAGCACCACCGACCACCCCACCACCTGTACTGTCCAAATCGTGTGTCAGATTCTGGGCACCCTTGCACCTTGGTGTACAGTACAATGCAGGCATCATCATGCACATGCACCTGTGGGCAACAGTTGGGAGGTGTGCAGGTGGTCCGAGTGTCGGCGTGTTGAGCAGAGCACCCAGCAGTGCACTGCCCACCATGACACACATTGCACACAGGGCAGCACCTGACAGGGCCCGCACTGGGAGACAGGTCAGTCATGTAGCACTGTCCCATGGCCACCGCGGATGCGTGGGCAGCCCCGCCGTGACCCAACAGCACTAGCAGGCTGAGCAGGGGCCACATGGGGTGGCACTGTTGGACCACCAGGGGTCCCACTGCGCAAACGCAACCTTGCCTGCACAGGGGTCTGCAGCATGCCGAACACACCTGCACCAGGGGTGCTCGGGATGCCCACAGCAGAACCCGGCGTCGACAGGCCTGGTGTCGCACAACGCCGGGAACGGGGAGTGGAGCGTGAACTGTGTGGGGTGTGCGGTACAGGATCACCTAACTGTGTGCCCAATGCATCCACGACAGAGACCACTGCCTGGGTCAGCCTGTCAGTGGCGGCGGTCACATCCATCCGCATGTGGACCATCTCTGCATGGTCCAGAGCACACTCCCTGCTGTGCCGCTCCACAGCCACACACAGTGCCTCCATGGACATTGCAACCGCCTCTGCTGCTGTACTGATTCCGCAGCAGGCGGTGTGCCGCGTCAATGGGTACTCTGCCACAACGGCAGCCTGTCCCCAGAGTGTTGAAGGTCCTGATGCACAACACCCTTGAGGGTGGCGCTGTTCGCCAGGACCAGGAATGGGCGTATCACAGGGCGGCGGGCATGTGCCACCGCTGGACACTGTCACCCCATACCTGGTGGGTGACTGCTGCTGCCCCTCCAACGCTGTGCCACAGAGTCCACTTGTTCCACCGCTGTGGCGCAACAGTGCCAGACACCTGCACAGCCACCGGTGCTGCCCCACCGGTGCTGACAGGCACAGCCTGGGACTGTGCCGACATGCTGGCGCACAAGTTGGAACCAGCAAGGCCCAGGGGCACGTGATGGCCTGCTGTGTGTCCGTCATGGGACACACACATGTCACTGCCCATTGCAGTCCTTGCATCATCAATGGTGCAGGTATGTGCTACAGCCACAGTCACAGCGTGATGGCATGCTTGCATGCCAGACTGCTGAGACACAGGCTGTGCACCCCCCACACCCGAATCACCGACACCAGAGTTGACAGCCCTACGTGCATGCTGGTGCAGTGCATGGTGGCTGGTGACAGAGGTGGATGGACCCTCCTCCATGTCCAGCAGGTCATCCTCACTGCCTGGTCCCACCACCACCGTCTCCTGGAGGCGAACAGGATCTGCAACAGAAAGAGGACATGTGAGTGCATGTGACCAACCTTCCCCCAACACCACCACCATGTCATACCGTGCAGTGATGGGCTTCCACCTGTCTGGAATCCACCTCTGATGCGCCCTCAATAGCACTGCGCTGCATAGTTGCAGCCAGTCGGTCCTCAGCCGGGTCAGCTCCACCACTGCTGGCTGGCCCCGCCAGTGCCAGCGCGTGCCGCCCTGAGGCCGCCACCTTCCTTCACCCTCCTGCGGTCTGTCCCAATCTTTTCTTGCATTCCTGCGGGCGCGGTGGCTTCCGTGCAGGTTCACTGCCGGCTACCCCTCCCATGCAGCCGCGGGGCCTGAGGGGTGCCCGCTTCACGCAGTAGTGCCTCATCCTCCAGGTAGGCCTGGAAGAGGCCTCAGTCTCTGCCATGGTGAAGTTGGGCCTCCTCCTTCGCCCATCCTCACCTCACCTTGTCTCTGCTCGGTCATGGCGATCTGTATGGGTGTAAGTGGACACCTGTCACTGTGCAGTCTACAGCATTATCCCATGCCCATTGTCCAGAACATCCCACAGCATGCAACTCACCTCTCCTGCAGTAACTGACTCTGTCCAGCACAGCCCACTGTCGCACTTTTATAGCGCAATGCATGCAAATTAGGAGAGGGAGCAACTGTAATGAGATGCAAATCGCGCCACTGCGCTTTGAATAGCTGATCAGATGATTTGCATGTGTCGGCTGAATATCGGCGCCATTGCGCTTCGCAAGGCGGTTGATCGGCTGAGCCAATAGCGCAGATCTGTGACTGTGCGGTACACTGCATTGCGCATGCCCAGGTAGCTTACGCAGGCATCTGCCGCGCTGATGACGTGCTGTGCGCGATCGGCAGTTCAGGCCATGGCCACCATTGTGCCAGTGGCGCTACAGCACTGGGCACTATATGGCGCTGTGGCACTACTGCGCAGTAGTCCACTGTGGCACTGGTACGCAGGTGGTCGGTCGTGCAGGATGCGTATACGTCAGATGGCGCTGTGTGTGGCCTTGCGTCATAGACCCCTGACCTGGTGTCCGACCTTTGCCCCCTGGCGCTGTTCGGCTGCCATGTGTACGGCCCTATTGCGCTGTCTGGTGACAGCGCTATGTGGACTGACGTCGCTGTTCGAACAGCGCAATTGGAACCTATGGTGGTCTATGCCGTGCAACGGGGCGCCATATTGCCTGCTGTAAACTTGGTAGCATGGCACACAGGAGGGCAGTGCAATGGAGCCCCGTGGAGGTGGCCAACTTGGTGGCCCTGGTGGAGCCCCACTATGGGGCACTGTATGGTGAGGTGCCCCTCACCATGGCTATGACCCAGGTCTGGCAGCAAGTGGCCAGTGACCTGGTGGGGGTCACTGGGCAGCGCCGGTCTGCTGAGCAGTGCCGGCACAGATACAGTGACCTCCGCAGGAGGGAGCCTGAGCTGCATGAGCGGCTATGTTCACGTGCCAGGAGGGGCATGGTGCCTAGGCCAGGTGGGTGTACCGTCTATGCACCTGTATTCTCTGTAGGGGTGTGTGTGTGTTTTGGTGGATGTGCATAGGTGATGGCTCTGACATGGTTGGCTGTGTCAGTGTGTGCAGGTGTGAGATGCATGGGGCTGGCTGTGTGGGCAGGCACTCTCACTGGAGCAGGGGGCAGTCAGCTTTGGAGTCACACTGATGTTTTTCTCAACATATGTCTCCCACAGGCCGGGATGTGAGGATGCAGGCACATGCTGAGGAGGGCCGTGACAGGGCCCCGGTGCCAGTTGGTGGTGCAGCAGGAGGTGGGCCACAACAACAGCGGCAGCAGCAGCAGCAGCAGACATACCTTCTTGCGGAATGTGAGTATCATTACATCATGGATGCTATTGCATGCTGGAGGGGGTGGGCATGACCACCAGCCATGCACAACACAACCATGCACGACACAGGCGACATTCATCACTGTCAGTGTCACTGCGTCCTGTGTGCATCACTGGTGGTCCATGCATGCACTGGGCACATGGCTGTGTAACTGGCATCGCACCACATTGCCACGTCACTTGACAGCCTTGTTTGTGCTGTGATGGACATGGGCAGTGTGTGTGTGCAGTGGTGCACATAGCTGGTGCCGCCTGTTTGTGATGGCCATGTGCATGGTCACTGTGGGTGGGTGCATGCCATCACTGGTGCGGGACATTGGGCTATATGGCTTGCAGGTTGGGTGGTGTTCAGGGTTGTGGTCAGTCACAGCCATTGACTGTGTTCCCATTTTCCTAGGCCTCAGTGTTCTCAGGAGGATACAGTGGGAACTGCATGGGCTGACGCAAGTGTTCTTGGACAACCAGGCTATCCTCAGGGACATCCAGCGACATGGCCTGTGGAGGAGGCATCGCCAGGCACAGCGGCACCGGGCGGAGGAGGACCAGCCTGCTGGGCCTTAGGCCAGATTCCCCTTCCCACTTCACCCATCCCTCCCACCCTGCCTTCCCTCTCCAAGTTGTTCATCCCTACCCCTTGCCCACCCCTACCTTGTACCCCCCCCCCTTGTAAATAGTTATGGTGTTGATTGTTTTGTGATTTACATTTTTATAATACATTTATATTTTGTTATGAATACTGTGTTGGTCTCTGATTTGCAGCTGGCTATGGTTGCTCAGTTGCAGTGGTGTGCATGCCATCTGGGGTGGTATGGTCCTGGGTGTGTGTGTGTGTGTGTGTGTGTGTGTGTGCGTGTGTGTGCATGGGGAGGTATCTCCAGCATGGCAGTGACTTTCTGTTGGTCTTGCCGTCTGCTGCCACCCACTGCTGGGTGCACAGGGTGGGTCTGGCTTGTATGCTTCTCTGCTGCAGAGGGTTGGCTGTGCGGGGGATGCATGGTGTTTCCTGCAGTGCCAGTCACTGCACATGGGTGGTGTCTTGGGGTCACGGTGCAGGGTATGCTGTGCGTACGGGGGGCTGATGTGCACTGTGGTTGTCAACCCCCTGTGTGTGGCACTCTCAGCCTGCCAGTGGTTGTGTTGGGGCGTCATGGCTCTGCTGTGCTTTGTTGGCTTGTTCCCATTGGCCAGTAGATCATCCGTCCCACCCCCAGTGATGCTGTGCTTGGGGTGTGCAGGTGTCTTGTTGGTTCTGCAGTGTGTTCCTGTGCCCATGTGTGGCATGGCTGGCGGTGGGCCCCAGCCTACCTCCCTGGTTGTGCACTTCCATTGCTCAGCTGGGGGGGCGCTGTGCTTGCGCTATGGCACCTCTGGACTGCTCAGCTGGGCTGCCCTTGTTGCGTTATGGCGAACCTTACTGCTCAGCTTCCCCTTCCTGGTTGCGCTATGGCGCAGTTAGTGCGATATTCAGACGTTGGCTGCTTGCGCAATTTGTTCTGCTCCATGTTTGAATATTGCGTCTGTTGCGCATATGCGCAATTGATTTGAGCTTGCTCCTGCTGTTGCGCACATTTTGAGCGCAGTTTGAATATCTGGCCCCAGGTGTTTTTTACTCCGAGAGGGTATGTATGTAGGATCGAACACCAAAGCGCAGGGGTTCCTGATGCATAATTTCTGGCATGCATTAAAAAGCTAATGCAGCATTTATTTTTTGCAACCATTCTTGTCTGGAATGCTCCTTTCTGTTCGTTGTGGTTGTATGTATGTATGTATGTATTTACCAGGATCAGTTTTTGTTGATCTTTCATTAATTCCAGGGATAATACTGTTTCCAAATTAGCTTCTAGCTTTTTAATGCTAATATTTAAAGAAATTTTAACATAGTTAAGTAAACCAGCCTTTAGGCATCCATATTTATGCTGCCTAGAAGCAGAAGTTTCATATGCAGGGCATCCTGGGAGGTGGGCGGGGGGGGAGAGCGGTCACACAAAGTTTCTTGGAGCCAAATTACCTCAGATTTAGAGAGACATTTTTTGGTTTCAACATCTGCCATTTTGTCAGCAGCTCCTTCTATGTTCCAAGATAAAATATTAGTTTCTCATTCTAATTCCTTGCAAATTGGAACAGAATTTAAAATATTTGTCTGTAGTCACATTGGATTTATTAAGTGAAACTGGGTTTGATAGAAATCACTATTTGTAGTTGAAAATTCAGTAGTAATTCTAATTTTTTTTATTGTTAGGATAGGTTTCTCTGGCCATTCTGTTATCCAACCGAGGTGGGGTTTCCAAAACTATATGAATGCCAAAAATGTCTAACAGCGAGGCTTTTTGAAGAATTTTGGCTGGATGCATGAAATTCTTAAATGTAAGGTCAATTTGAGAAGTAGTGATGTCCGAGTTTTAGATTTTCACTCTAGCAGTAGAGCTTTTACTGATTGGTACTCTCAAAGTATGTGAGAGAAAAGTAGCTATTTCTGCTTTAAGTTTACTAACCAGAACATTTTGTGCTATCATCCATCCAAATACTGTAATGGTTTTGCATAACAATTCATTATGTTGTTTGGCCTCAAATTGTTCTATCAGATTCTTAGGCACTTCCTGTCTCATGAGGCAAGAGTAGCAATTAGGAGGGGTCACCTCCTCCCCAGACTTGAATACTGCTCTCCAGTAATAGCCCTTGTACCCCCTTCTCTACTGAATCACATGAACACAGCCTGTAACAACATGTGTGCTTCGCTACCTAAGCCCCATACTGTACTCATCATTGTCACCTCTACCAATCTCTGGGATGGCTTTCCTCCTCTGATCGGAGAGACCTCATGCTTGGAGCATTTATATAAAATACTTTTCAAGAAGGGACTAGATCACCTCTGGTGGGGCTGCTGATGCTAAAAAGCAACAGACGTGAACTGAGGTCCTCTGGCTGTAGGCTACTGGAATGTCCCAGACATACTACGGAGCTGGGGAAGAAGAGCCTTCTCCTGTGCAGCACCCAAGCTGTGGAACTCACTCCTCAACGAACTCCAGGCTCCGGTTTCATCTCACACATTCAAACAGAACCTCCAGGAAGTTATGCTAGGTAGATCCATGTGTACATGCTATACTAAGTGATGGCAAATGTCAGCGGGTCACCCCATATAAAGTTTATGGCTAGTTCAGCAACACAGATGCACTTATTGTTAAAAGTTGGATTGTAGAACAGCCAGTGTCCTGGAGAGAGTGATCAATTGACTTTGTATGTCTGCTATACTGCTACTGTATCTTCATTACCTGTGCTGTACCTTGGTGATTCTTTTCCTTTCCGCTATATTTGTAAAGTAACTATGTATTTGTAATTGATGTGCCATCTAAGTGGCCCAGGTCGTGCCTTGAAATGAACCCTGGGATCAGAGTATCACCCAGTAAACAAATAAATAAATAAAAGATTTACTATATCTTTTAGATTTGTTTGTTTTCCAGTTGGTTGCTCATGTGGTATGGTACTGAGGCCTAATTCCTGAACTGGGGCTGGAACTTTTATGGAAGGGCATAGATAGATACCTATGAGGATCAGATTTTGCTTTTGAACCCATATATTTTTTTATCAAAGGATCTTCTTTACAATATAGCAACACACAATCTTGAACCAAACAATTTGGTGGCCACATTGTGAAGACTGTACCATCTGTATCTTTTAAATAAAATAAATATTGGATCCAAGTTCTTAATTTTTCAGTGGTCTCATGTTTAGGTGTTTAATCCCATATATTTCAAGTACATTTTCAAATTCCAGTTCTTTATGTGCACTTTTTGTGTTATGTTTGTTTTTTTCATTTACATCCCAGCAGGGGGCGCTGTTTAGGTATTACTTTTCCGGTTTCTACTGTATCTGTATGATTGGAGCTGTTGAGTTGGTTGACATTTGGTCCGTTGGTCTCCTTCCTTCTTACAAATTCTGATTGTACAATAATTTTGTTTCCCTGAGACTTTCGGTTTACCTTCATATAGCAGATAACTACGAACATACGAAATTTGCCAGCAAATAAAGGCCTAGAGGTCTATCAAGTCTGCTCAAATGTGCAGCTAGCACCCCTTATTCTGCAGCTGCCCTTCCCTTCCACCCTTCCCCTTCATTGACCCTCCTCCTTGTCCTGTCCCATCTCCTTTTGAAGCAGTCCACTGTTCTACTGGATACCGCTTCTGCAGGTAACGCATTCCACCCAGTCACCACCTTCTCTGTAAAAAAGTGTCTCCTCATCTCCCTCCTGAACCTTCCTCCCTCCAGTCTCATATCATGGCCCCTGGTGTCCCTCTCTTCCCTTACTTTGAACAGCCCCTCTGTACCTGTTTTGTTTATTCCTTTCATGTACTTAAAGGTTTCAGTCATGTCCCCCATCTCTCCTCTCCTCCAGTGAGTACATGTTCAACTCCCTCAGCCTCCTCTCGTATGATAAATCCCCCAGCCCCTTGATCATCTTTGTCGCCCTGCGCTGCACCCCCTACCAGTAACTTAATGTCCCTCTTCAGATACAGGCACCAGCACTGCACGCAGTACTCCAGGTGCGGTCTAATGACCTATACAATGGCAGAATCACCTCCTCCCTCCTCGAGGATATACCCCTTGTAATACAACCCAGCATTTTGTTGGCCTTTGCAGCTGCCTTCCTACATTGTACCAAGTTGTTCGTTGACCCTGTAATGAGCACCCCCAGATCCTTCTCCTCCCCTGTCTGGGCTAGCTGCACTCCCCCCAACTGGTAACTCCTCCTTGGGTTCTTCATCCCAAAATGCAGCACCTTGCACTTTTTGGCATTAAACCCCAGTTGCCAGGTGTCTGACTAGGTTTCAAGCTTTGCCAGATCATCCTGCAACCCCTGCCATCCCCCTAGGTCATCCACCACTGCTGCTACATCGGTATCATCAGCAAACAGACTGATCTGTCATGTGGGGTTATTTTTTTATGGTTTACAACTGTAGTGGACTGATTTTCTGTACTATTTGAATTTATAGGCTTTGAGTTTGTTTTTTCTCTTAGTCTTTTTATCTTTATTTAGAGATAACATTTTTATAGCATTTTTGGGATTTCTTTTTGGGGGGGGCTCAAAGGTTGATTATTTTCTTTATTAAAGGGAGCTGGCCAATTGGTTTGAATAGCTTTATTACTTTTAAGTATTTGTACAGTTTCCATTTCAGACTGCCTATTTGATAGTCTCTGGAGACGCTTCCTTCCTGTGTTGGTTTGACTTAGCTTTTTAATGGTGGTTTAATTATAGAACACATCAGTTCTCAAATTAGCTATTTCGTCCTTTAATATTGCTATATTTTCTAATACTACTCAGTAGCAAAAGAAATTTAGGCTGTGTTGGGATAAGCTGCTTACTGAGAGTAAGTTACTGCCCTTAATCTGTATGTAATTCAGTAAGCTAACTATTGCTAGTTGTGTTAGCTAATGGTTTTATATTACTAGATTACTGTGGTACCTGACTAGGAAGTTTAAAACTGAAGTGGGTGTTTACCTAGGCAGCTAAGATGTTTAAAGGATTGTTTTTAAACATTTTTATATTTGTTACAATTTCAACAATTGTAAATTAGTTATCTGCACCATGATGTACAAACCAGCTCATATTTGTTTACCATGAAATTGGCCAGGGGTTTGCTGAGTTACACTGAGCTACGTATAATCATAGACGTAGAAACTCCTTTAACTTGATTAGAATAGGGACCCCGAAAGTGTTGATTTCAACTAGCCTATATGGAAAAATGACTTCTCGGAATGTACTGTGGATTTCCCTTATCCTCTGTGGTGATGTTGAGATGAACCCAGGTCCTGAGGGGGACCTTGTCAAGATAATGCATGACAATGCAAGAAGTTTAATTAACAAGATGGACTCCTTCAGGACATGGGTCACATCAGAGACCTCAGACATCATGATATTAACTGAAACCTGGTTGCATAGGGGTATACAACAGGAGGAAATTGAATTGGAAGACTGTTATTTTCACAGGCAAGATAGGGGAACTGGGGGGGATTCTAATATATCTCAGGTTGGCATTAGGACGCTTTGAGATCATGTTCTCAGGGAAAATAGATGGCATTGAATGTATTTTGGTCCAATTAAAATCTCGGAACTTAATAATAGCGGATGTTTACTCTCCATTTAAGGTGAAAATGTCCAATTTTGACAAATTTTGTTATGAAATCGGTACACACATGGGAAGTAAGAAAGTAGTTCTCATCGGTGATTTAAGTGCTGCCTGGGGGGGGTCCCCAGGGACAGAAATTAGAAGGTTACATGCAGAGTCTACAGTTAACCCAGGTAATACAATCTCCCACAAGGAAATTTTAATTAAACAGCTGTGGCAGTATCCTGGATTTAATATTAGTTTCCCCAAATTTGCAAACTAGCGAAGTTGGGGTTTGTTGTCCAAACCTGGGTGATCATCATGTCATTCAGTGCTATACACGGATAGAATCAGAGCATAAGGTTTTGCTCAAATCCCCTGATACCAATAGGAGAAAGTATGCTGGATTTAATGACTTACAATTTAGGAATTACTTAGCAGCGATGCCCTGGCATAGGGTATTTTTTAATTCCAGACCTGAGCATGGCTATTGAGGAATTCACAAAGATGTTTTTGGAAGCCTGTGATAAATATGCTCCATTAAAAAAGAGGACAGTGAAAGATGGTAGAAATTTACCATACTGTAGGTAACAACTAAAATAAGTAAATTGATTCGGCTAAAAAAAGGTAGCTTTGGAAAAAAGTTAAGTCATTGGATCCAGAAACATGGACAAAATTTAAAATGATAAGAAACAGAGTTGGCATAGTGATCATGAACTCAAAAGTTTATTATTTTAAACAAAGAATGAAAGAAACGGTGGATCCCAAAAATTATTGGTCTTTGATAAAAAACTTAAATCCAAATTAAACAATGTTCAGAACTACAGATTAAGAAAAATTGGGTGTTGGAACAAGCTGACATCTCTGCAAATTTACTAAAAAATTATTTTGTTGATTTGCGTGATTTAATAATTTCACAAATAAAAATAGATAAGGGAGACACTATGGTAAAAGATGGGAAGCAGTACAAACATACATCTAAGTTTGGATTTGTTCAAGTTACTTTCGACAAAGGTTTTAAGACTGTAAAGAATTTACAGATAAAAAAAAGCCAGTGGTATTGATGGCATTGAAAACAGGTTATTGAAGGAATCAGCATGAGAAATTTCTCCAATAATCCAGGATATTGTCAATTGGAGTTTGAGCAAAGGAAGAGTCTGAGCAAAGGAATTTTTCCCCAAAGTTGGAAGATAGCTAAAGTTATACCAATAGCTAAGGGAGGAGATCCTACAGATCCATCAAACTATTGTCCTTTAGCTTTGCTGTCGACAGTCTCAAAGGTCCTTGAGAGAATAGCTCACAGTCAGCTGATTGAATACTTGGAAAAGTACGATAAGATGATGATCTATCAGTCTGGCTTTAGAAGAGGCAGGTCCATGGCCACCATGCCAACGGACTTCTTGTATTTAGTGGCTACCCCCTTGGGGATGGCGAGGTCCACTGGCGCGGTGTACATGGACCTGTCAAAAGCATTTGATTTGGTGGACCATAGTATCTTGATGAGGAAACTAAGAAATATTGGTTTAACAAATTAGTCTTGCCAGTGGTTTAGTTCATATCTAAGTCAGAGAACACGGGTAGTAACAGCAAATGGATTTCAGTCTGACATTTTGCCAGTAACCCGTGGGGTGCCACAGGGCTCGATCCTGGGGCCATTGTTGTTTATTGTCTATATTAATGATCTCCTGGATTTTGTGAGGCACTCTTCTATCCGCTTATATGCGGATGACACTGTGCTGGTGGCTGAGGGGGGCAGCCCCAGTGAAGTGGAAACTAAACTGCAACAGGACTTTTTAGCAGTGCAAGAATGCTTCACTTCACTGAGTTTGATCATTAATAACAAAAAAACACAAACAATGTTATTTGGATCCAGGCAATCTAGATTAAAGGACCTATGTTTGCATATAAAGACTTTGGAAGGGAAATGTTGACTCAAACTGTCACTTACAAATATCTGGGAATTTATTTTGATCAGAATTTAAGTTTTGATTGTCATATTTCAGATTTAGTAAAAAGTGTAAATAGCCGTATGGGGGCGACAAGAAGGTTCTCATTAAGTACAACTAAAACTGTACGTCTTATGATAGCCAATCAATTAATCCTTCTGATTGTTGATTGTGGAAATCACATTTATAGACATTCAAGTCAGCAGCAACTGGGAAAACTGGATCACCTCTACAATAGACTGGCAAGATTTGTTTTAAGGAGTGTTATAATACTCACCATTGTATTATGTACAAAAAGCTGGGTTGGCAATCACTTGAGTTGAAGCGTAGAAATATCTGAGTAAATCTTGTCTGGAGTATGTTTACAGATAAATCACCTCAATATCTAGTAGTGAAAATGCAAAGACATAAACACTGTTTAATTTAAAGAAAAACAGGGCTAGGGATTTGATACAGCCTAGGACCTTTAATAAATTTGGTGAAATGACCTTTGAATTTAGTGCAGCCAGCACTTGGAATGCATTGCTCCCAGATTTAAGAAATTTGGATCTTTCCGAATCTAATTTTAAAATAAAGGCTAGACAGCATTTTAGCTTTACATATATATGTAATTGATAGTGCAGTAGTACTAAAATGCTATTCGTGGTTTGTTGTAGTTTGTGTAGTTTTTGTTGATTATTTGTTGTAACAATTTATTAACATTTTGTTAGGTGTTGTGTATTTAAACTATTGATTGTATAACAAAATATGTAATGTTAGTTCTATTGTAATGTGTGGAAATTTGTATTTATATGTCTACTGCACAGGTACACCTTACAAATAGGGCATAAACTGTCCTAATGGTGATATACTGTGTAAATAAATGTTATTTCTACTACTAATATTACTGTGCTTACAAAGTAAGGGTTTTTGACCAATTCTAACGTACGATCAGAAAGTATGGAGCCTGAGAGGAAATTTCCCTGATCTATGAAATTTTTACTGTCAAATTTGGCTTGATTAAACTCAGCCTTCTCTTTGGTAGATACAAATGAGGTCTCCTTCGTTTCTCCACATAGAAACATAGACTTTGATGGCAGATAAGGACTGCTTGGCCCACCTAGTCTGCCTATTTCCCTAACTAGAGGGTAAGCTGCAGATCCTATTTAACCAACAGCGTATTTCTTCCTACCCCCCACAAAAATTGCCTTATGTCTGTCCCATGCATTCTTGAATTCTCCCACAGTTTTAGACCCCACAACCTCCTCAGGAAGGCTGTTCCATCGTCCACCACCCTCTCTGTGAAAAATACTTACTCGCATTGCCCAGCCGTCCCCCTTCTATCTTCAAATTGTGTCCCCTTGTTCTTGCACATCTCTTTTTCTGAAAGATGCTACCCTCTTGGACTTTGTTGATTCCACTGAGGTACTTAAACGTTTCTATCATGTCCCCCCTCTCCCTCCTTTCCTCAAGGGTATACATATTAAGCTCCTTTAGCCACTCCTCATATGGCTTCTCTTGCGGACCCTGCACCATTTTAGTTGCCCTACTCTGAACTGCCTCCATCCTGTCTATGTCCTTGCGGAGATGGGGTCCTCCGGAACTGGACGCAGTACTCCAGATGGGGTCTCACCAACTGTCTTGGCTTAGGCATTCCTGTTGAATGATTGCTAGTTTTGTTAATGTTTTTTTTTCCTGGTAATTTGGTACTAAATCGTTCAGTCCTTCAATAGCTACGCTCAGGTCTTAGATGACATGTTATTTTGTCTGAATACTTTGGTTTCTGTCCCAATCTCTGTTACTTCCTAGGTAGGGGTTAATTGGCTTGTGAATACTGTTCTCCTCATCAAAGGGGTAACTTTAAGGGGAAACTATAACTTCTGTATCCTGGGTGGTTCAACTGTACTCGACAATGGCAGGACCATTCACTTCCCAGCTATATGTGGGTTTTGAAATACACTCCTGAGAGAGATTAAGGGTATCAGGTACAGATTTTTCTGTGTTTATATAATTTTTCCTATGATTTACTTATTTTTCCTGACTTCCCTGGCTTTGAATAGTAGGTGTAGATCTATTTATGGGAATTGGATTATATCCTTGCAAAAAATTAGTTATTTTTAATTGTTTATTACTATCCAAGCCATCTTTGGCCTTATGTTCTTAGTATTAGAATTTGTTTTTTCTGTGGGTACTTCTAGGGACTTATACTTATTTCTGATCATTTTATTTTTCTTGGGAGTGGTAAAAGCAGAGTCTGTGACTAATGTAAGGGCACTGTTTTTCCCACTTCTAGTTGATACCATGGTCAGTTACAGTCCTTTGCTTACATATTTTTGTTACTCAGCTCCCTACTGAAAGTCCTTGTAGAGTGTTTAATAAATGTTCAATAGGTATCTAGCAAATTGCCCAATGATACTAATAAAGATGTTAATTTAACAACTGAAGTTGGTACGTTCCAGTTATTCAGTTGAAGGGTCAGTGCTACAATTTCATAGATTCAAGCTATTCCCAAGATCTATATTATTAAAAACATCTGACCAGGGTTGTTCAGGTTTCAAACTTTGTTGTTATTGTAAATTATGATTTAGTTGTGACCTACAGTACAAGGGGACCATGTTTTTTTTTTTTCCTCTTTACATAAGTTACTTCTGGACTACAGATAGGAGTTGCAAGGAAGCTGTCCAAACCAGAATTAGAATCAAGTGAATATTTTTGTTGTATTAAACAAAACAGTTGCTGGCCGGTAGCACTGAGGACTAAGGCGCTGGTTGCCTTAGCTTGCGCCACTCTGGCGACCTGGGTTCAGAAGTGGACTCGGGTCACTGGGGGTTGGACGGGGAGGAGATGACTGAGCACCTGACGGATTGCTCTCTTCTCCTGGGAAGGGTAGGTGGGGAGCATCCTGCAGTTCAGGCAGCTGGCAGTGCAGACAGCGAGCATCGCAACTAGCAGGGGCACATATACAGGGTACGGGGGCGGTGTGGTGTCCTGCGCATGGGTGCGGGAGCATGCCCATTGTGTGCTGGACATAACTGCGTCAGGCGCACCCCTAGGACACGGAAAAGAAAAACTGTGGTACCTGGGAAGGCGAAGGTGGGATACGTGGATAACATCCACGCTCACTGCTGGATCCATCCAGTTGGCCTCCAGCTCTCACCCTCACTTTGGCCACCTTCTGGATTATAGATAGAGGGCTGGAATAGGTTGGTGGTTCTATCTCAGGGGACTCAGAGTGGGGGGGGGTTGGCAGGTCGGGTTGAGGTATGAGGGCACCCTGGGATGGAGGTTGAGTTGGTGGATCTCGGCCAGACTGGGAGAAAGCTGGTCCCAGTTGTCCATGCTGGAGAGAAGTCCTGTGAGCCCAGTGAGTAGGGGGCATAAATAGAGTTCAAAAAAAAAAAAAAAAGCTGCTCTGATCAAAACCTCTATAGAAGATATTCTGTGAAATAATTAACTGAACATATTTATTTACGGATTTGTGACCAGACCTTGTTTTGATCTAGCAGTTGTACTTTCAGTGTTACTATGATTAAGTATAGTGATTAATTGAAATAGTTTTAGTTGAAAATGGCTAAGAAAAGTAAACAACCCTCTATCCAGATAAGCAGTGATTGAAATACAGATCTTAGAGTTCTTTGCCACCATGCTGGTATGACTTCCCCCACCAAACCCCAGTTTAAATCATCTTACCACTCAGAGCCCAGAGTCCTGCTTATGACAGGTAGGAATTATTGAGGTTTGTTCATTCAGGTTTATTAGTTTGGGTTAAAAAATGGGCACTGGAAGAGCAGCATGCTGATTGTCGGAAACAGCCTTGTACCCATGCTGTTTTTTCTTCACAATGCCCTCCAAATAACAAGTCCCTCATGGCAGCACCCATCACCAGGTGGTATCTCTTTCCCACGTTCCACTGGAAATGGCAATAGCAAAAACCCAGACAGCAAGTGAGAGACCCTTGTCCTTAGACCACACGCCACAACCACAAACTGAAAAAAAAATTATAGTACTATAATAAAATAGAAACACACACTGCCACATCTCTTTAAATTCTTCCTTCACAAGGAAAACACACATTTCACAAGAAATGAAAGCTGCTGTCCCACGTTCCGCAAACACCGACCACTCCATTAGCTGCTCCTAGCCAAAAGTCTCTCCGCATACGGAAAGTGCAACTTTGGAAACTGCCATGACTGCTCCGTGGCCTGATTCCCCAATCCACGCAATACTAAAGTTTTAGCGCTGCTCAGCACCCCAGCACAACAAAGGAATGGCAAATATACCTGTGGTTTTTTTCAAGTTTTTTTTTATTTTTTTGGTGGCTCCTTGATCAAACTCCCGCAACCTTCTGTCACTCCTCCTCAGCCTGCTAGTGATTTCTGCTGTTAACTATCCTGCTCACATGGAACCCCAAAGCAAGGGTTTGTGGGGAAGAAATAAATGAAATGTACCGCATCAGGGATTTTCGGGGGGCATGGCAGTTTATTTTATTACCAACGAGTCATGAGAGGGTGAAAGTATAAGTGATAACAGAAGTATATAAAAAACAACAGCACCTTCTACTGGCAAGCCAGTAACTGTACCAGTAGAGGGACTACTTTACAAATAAGTCATTTTTTTTCTTTATTTTTAGTCATTTTAAAGTTTCTTTCATGTCTTCAGTTATGTCTTCAGGACATAACTGAAAACGGTGAGGACCTAATAAATATTATAATATCTAACCGTAAAACTACCATGGTTACAATGGGGAGAGAACAGAAGGTACATCTCTAATGCGGTGCTGGGCAAAGACCAATAAACAAGGAACATTAAAGGGGTACACAGAATGGAAGGTCATGTGCACAAATGCCTGCAGTCTGAGAAACAAAATCCCAAACCTAACAGCACTGATGGCAGACACAAACCTGGACATTGTGGCTATTATGGAGACATGGTATGCAGGGAACCATGACTGGGATGCAGCCATACCAGAGTATACACTTTTTAGAAAGGATAGGGAGGGGAAGAGGGGAGGAGGGGTTGCTATATATGTAAAGGAAGGGATTAAAGCTACGGAGGCTCTGGGATCCAGGGAAGAAGCAGAAGCATTGTGGGCCACTTTGGAGTCAGGGAACAAAACAACTATCTGTGCTGGAGAAGTTTACAGGCGGGGGAGGATATAGATCTAGTATTGGTGGAAGCCATCCATAATATGGCAGCCAAAGGTGAAGTACTACTGATGAGTGACTTAAACATGCCAGATGCAGATTGGAATACCTAGACTGCAAGTACATCAAGGAGCAGGGACATCATATCTGCCACGTATGGGGCAAACCTAAGGCAGCTGGTGGTTGAGCTCACCAGGGAGGGGCTGTACTGGACTTAGTGCTGACAAACAGGGACAGAATCATGCATGTTGAGGTGAGAAGTCCCCTTGGTACCAGTGACCACAGAACTACAGTATGTGGTTTAGAGTCAACACATTGGCAGAAGAAAGCCATTCAGAGATTAAGATCCTAGATTTCCGGAAGGCCAACTTCATGGAGATGAGGGAACAGCTCAGAATTGCCCTGGCAGCAGAAGATACAGGGTAAGGGGTAGAAGAACAGTGGCTTAGGCTCAAGAGATCCATAGCAGCAGTGTCAAGTCAGTGTGTCAGATTGCTTAGCAGAAGCAAAAGAAAGAAGCGGCCACTGTGGTTCTCTAAGTCAGTAGCCAAGAAAGTGCATGAAAAAAGTAAGGCATTCAGGAAATACAAAGAGACACAGAAAGAAGAAGACAGACTGGAATATCTGGAGAAGCAGAGGGAAGCTTGGAAAGCTGTCAGAGGGGCTAAGGCAAGAACAGAGGGAGGAACAGCACAGGCTATTAAGAAGGGGGACAGAACCTTCTTCCGTTGAACTAGCAAGAGGAAGAAGACCAGAAATGGCATTGTTAGGCTAAAGAAGGGAGAGTGTAGGTGGGTGGGTGGAGGATGACCTTGAAAAAGCTGAGATACTAAACAAATATTTTTGCTCAGTGTTTACCAAGGAAGAGGCAGGGAAGGGGCCAAGACTCACGAAGAAAGATGTACAGGGGAGAGAGGTGGACACTAACCCATTTACGGTGGATAGAGTCTTGGAGGAACTAGGAAAAGTAAAAACAGACAAGGTGATGGGGCAAAACGGGATTCACCCTAGAGTGTTGAAGGAACTCGGGGAAGTTCTAGCAGGTCTGCTGTCAACCCTCTTCAGCCAATCACTAGAGATGGGGGAGGAACCTGGGGACTGGAGGAGGGCAGAGGTGGTCCCCTTGCACAAGACTGGAAGTTAGGAGGAAGCAGGGAATTACAGACTTGTAAGCCTGATCTCAGTTGATCTCAGTGGTGGGGAAGCTGCTGGAGTCCCTGCTTAAGGAGAGGGTAATGAAGTTCCTGGAGTCAAGCGGTACAAAAGGCCCAGGGCAGCATGGATTCACTGAGGGTAGGTCCTGTCAGACTAATCTTATCGATTTCTTTGACTGGGTGACTGGGGTGGTTGATCGGGGGGGGGGATGGATGTGGCCTACCTGGATTTCAGTAAGGCCAATTTGGGGAATCTGGATGTGGGCTCTAAAGTGGTAAAATGGGTTGGAAACTGGCTAAAAGGCAGGACCCAGAGGGTGGTAGTAAATGGCTTAAAATCAGAAGGGGGGAGGTGACCAGTGGAGTGCCACAGGGATCTGTGCTGGGTCCAGTTCTATTCAGTGTCTTCATAAGCAACATTACAGAGGGACTGGAGGGGAAAATATGCATGTTCACAGATGACACCAAGATCTGTAACAGAGTCGACACACAGGCAGGGCTCGATAAAATGAGAAAAGACCTAAGACTACTTGAGGAATGGTCAGGGGTTTTGGCAGTTGGGTTTTAATGCTAAGAAATGCAAGATAATGCACCTGGGACACAAACCCAAGAGAAGAATACAGGATGGGGGGGCAGGTTCTAGCCATCACAAGTCAGGAGAGAGACCTGGTGGTTATCATATCCGATGACCTGAAGTCAGCCAAACAATGTGAAAAAGTAGTGGGGAAGGCAAGCAGAATGCTGGGTGCATAGGAAGGGGCATAACCAGTAGTAGGACTGAAGTGGTGATGCCACTGTATAGATAACTGGTGAGGCCTCATCTAGAATACTGTGTCAAATTCTGGAGAACGCATCCCAGGAAGGACATAGAATGGAAGCAGTCCAGGGAAGAGCAACAAAAATGATACATGGACTGCACCACAAGGCTTATGAGGAAAGACTGCAGGAACTAAACATCTGTTCACTGGAAGAGAGCGGATATGACAGAGACTTTCAAATACCTTGGAGGAATAAACAGGGTAGAGGAGGGGAGCATATTTCAGAGATGAAAGTGCACAAGGACAAGGGGACATAATGTGGCTGGAGAGAGGGAGGGTTGGGGGAATGCTAGGAACTATATTTTCACAGAGAGGGTGGTGTATCTGTGGAACAGCCTACCAGCGGAGGTAGTGGAAGCAAAAAGAGTACGGGGATTCAAAAGTGCATAGGATAAGCATAAAGACACCCTGCTGTACAGCAGAGCGGGGAAAAGGTAGTCCAGATACAAGCAGCGATTGCCAAACCAAGTAGGGAAATGGACAGACTAGGTGGGCTGTATGGTTCTTATCTGCCAACAGATTCAGTAGTTCTGTGTTTCTTTTTTTTTGGTGGGGGGCCATCTCAATAAATGATCCATTTTCTAAGCACAATAATACCTTCCAGGGTGGGCGTCATTGGGCTATAATGGACCTTCCAGGGCTATAAGGCCCTCCGCCTCTGTCGGGCCTCATTATGCCCCTGGGCAGTCCGTTATAGCCCAAAAACACCCACCCTGTTTGACATTATTGCTTACATACACCACTGGTTTCATGCTTCTGGTTACTAACATGGTTCCTTTCTTGGAGTGAAGAATAAAAGGGGTTAATTATCCCTGAAGAATCTGCATTCTTCTCAAAGCATAGTCCAGTTAATTAGTCCACTCTGTTAACCTCCTTTGGCTGGTAAGACTACGCTGCAGTCAGACCTGTCAGACTTCTTGTTACCATGTGTCACATTTTCTGTCAGACATCTGTCTTCTGTCTGGTCTTTATAGCACCTTCGCCTTAAGAAACTGTGAAAATGTACTGTTTTTTCATTTGTTCAAATTAATAGATTACATAAATATGGCAGCATTGGCTAGCTGGAGCGTGCCCAGACCATCGTAGAGGCATAGATGAAAAAGCATAGGCAGACCAGGAGAAGTTATAAAATTTGCAAGTAGCATTTTATTATCATTATAAGAGAAAGAAATAAAATGAAACAAGATACCTCTTTTTTTTTTAACTTTATTTAAGACATAGTCAACATTACATACAGTCGCTTAAGTTGATATTCACACTGCAAGGTCTGGTGATCACAGTGAGTATTCCCAGCATTATATCTGAGATAAAACTATTTTTAAATTGTGGTGCATTTGATGGGTTACAGTACATTTCATCAAATGGGTCATTATGCTCAAGTAATTTAAACTTACAGTGAGGTGAGGGACTGAGTCTCCAGTCATCAAAACCTGGGATCTGAGACAGACGAATTGGAACTGAAAGATAAAGAATGGACATGCAAGACCCAGAGGGTGAAAGAATAGAAGTAGATGTAGATGAGATGGGAATAACAGAAACAGTAATACTGGGGGCAAAGTAGATGAACTAGACATGAAAATATAACGTCATTGTGCCCCAAAACCCTCTGGTGTTGTCTCCTAGAACAATGGAAACCAGTCAGTGTCAAGACATTCTCCAAGGGGTACCAGATAGGAAGGTACCTCTCAAGCTGGTCACATTGCCAGATACTGGGTATGTTCCAGTTTCATGCATAGCAATAAGGATTTGATCCAATGTGTTACTGAAAGGATTTAATCTGATCTCCAGTGCATGGCCAGGGCTTGTTTGCCTACCACAATTCCTAATCTGCGGAGAGGGTGCTTTAACATTGTATTGTCTTGTCGAATCCAATAGCATACCTACCAGGTCCAGCTGTGCTGTACCACCTAGAATTCATGACATCAAAGGCAGTAATTCTCTCCAGAAGGTCTGAATCTTCAGGCACGTCCATATCATATGGTAGAATGTTCCCTTGTGAGCCTTACATTTGGGACAGTGGTCTGACTGAGTAGAGTCTATCTTGTTTGCCAAAGAGTTTGGTGTGATAACGGTAGAAATATAGAAGTTGACGGCAGATAAGGACCGCAAGGCCCATCCGGTCTGCCCATTTATTTTTCTACCTTATGAATCTGCCATAGGCCTTTACTCTGTCAATGGCCTATCTATTCATACTCATCTGTATTGCTCCCTTATGCCTCTCCCATGCCTGTATGAAGCACTGCACTGTATTCATATCCACCACTTCCTGAGGTAGGCCGTTCCATGCATCCACCACCCTTTCTGTGAAAAAGAACTTCCTCTCATTACCCCTTAATTGGCCTCCCTCTAATCTCATGCTGTGTTCTCTTGTCCTGCTATTTTTCTTATATTGAAACATGTTAGACTCTTTCACCTTGTTAATGCCCTTAAGGTGTTTGAACGTTTCAATCATATCACCTCTCTCCCTCCATTGCTCTAGGGTATACATATTGAGCTCCGTTAATCTGTTCTCATATGTTTTCTGATGCAGTCCCTGCACCATTTTGGTTGCCCTTCTCTGACTACCTCCATTTTGTTAATGTCCTTGTGAAGATGTGGCTCCAGTACTGCATGCAGTACTCCAGATGGGGCCTAACCAGTGTCTTGTAAAGAGGGATTATTACCTCCCTTTTACGGCTTGTGATACCCCTACTGATATACCCCAACATCCCCCTAGCCTTACCTACTGCTTTAGTGGTCTACTTGGATGATTTCAGGTCATCTGTGATGATGATGCCCAAGTCTCTTTCTTCCCTTGTGACTGCTAGCAACTTCCCTTCCAACCTATAGGTGGCTTCAGGGTTTCTCCTCTCTATGTGCATGATCTTGCACTTTGCATTAAACCCCAGTTGCTACTCTTCCGACCATTTTGCCAGTTTATCCAGATCTCTTCTCATTCTGTCCACCCATCTGGATCATTTACTCTGTTGCAGATCTTGATGTCATTTGCAAACAGACACACCTTGCTCTTCAGTCCATCTGCAATGTCACTGATGAAGATATTGAAGAGGACTGGCCCCAGGACTGATCTCTGAGATACTCCACTTGTGACTTGCAACTCTTCTGACTGAATACCATTTACCACCACTCTCTGTTTTCTGCCCGTTGACCAGTTTGCCACCCAGTTGACCAATGTCTGACCCACCTCGATCCTTCCCAGCTTGTTAATTAAGCTCAGTGTGGAACAGTATGGAAAGCTTTGCTAAAGTCAAAGTAGGCGACATCAGCTGCTCCCCCTTGGTCCACCACTCTGGTTACCCAGTCAAAGAAATCTATGAGATTAGTTTGACAGGACCTTCCTGTTGTAAACCCATGCTGTCTTGGATCCTGTGCTTCTGTGGATTCCAGGTGTCTCCAAAGGGTGATCACCGTTAGGATGTATGTACATTGACAAAATAAAAATGGCGATATACATTCACAGTGAGAAAACTCCCATCAACTGTTTATATAGGGGGCTTCGCCCCCGCACTTTCCCTGACTAAAAACAACAAACTTGAGGGGTGGGGCAGTGCATGTCTGGGACAGGGAGAACTGTGAAGGAAAAAAAAACATGCACAGCAAAGCACAAAATATTGTGCTCTTCCCAAGCCCCGAACCCTGCACCCTCCCCACCAGAGCCAGCCACCTTAACCATCGCGCCACTAAGCCAGCTCAGCGACTTCCTCCTTCGCCACCCTCCACATACCTTCAGATTCTTGCTGTATCCTGTCACTTTTCCTTTCGCCCTTCACTTCCCGGTTGCTACTCTTTCAGAGTCACTCTCCCAACAGGTGCTGAGATTGAGTCGCTCAAATCTGAGCTGCTGAATCTCAGTCGCCCTTTTAACAGTAAACCTTGCCGAAGCTGGGGTGAAACAGGTTGCATTCAAAATGTTATAATGTATTGCTCTCAACCTGTTATTCACTGAACATGTCATGCCCTATTTAAGTATTGGGTCCCCCCCTCCCCCAATCAAGCACTCTGGCTTAAGGTCCAGTTCCCATTTTTTCTTAAGTTGAGAGAAAGGAACTGGAAGTGCCCCCAATAATAATCTATAACAGTGCTGAAGTGGCTTGGGGTGTTTCCCCAAGTGGTTGTAGACCACAAACTACAAACAGACTTCTAGAAAAACGTAAAGTGAACTTGCAAGCTTAAATGGGCAGACTGGGTGGACCATAGGCCCTTATCTGCCAGCAGTGTCTATATATGTATCTATGACCATAATTTCCTCCAAGAGGGCTCTACCAGTCAGAGGCTGGCTTCCAGTCATGGTCTGTAGCCTCAACCTGATTTGAATGTATAAGAAAAATAAGAAGCATTCAGGTTAAATCTAAGAGATAACTCCTGAAAGGATAAAAGGGTACCCGAATAGCTCTTCTTAAGGGAATCCGAGTCTCTCTTAGTTTAAATCTCAGTCTGTTTATCTCTCAACAAAACATTGCTGTCTTGTATAGAATGTATTTTTCTGGCAGGTTAAACTCTGGATTTTGATTGTTGTAAGTTACATCTCCTGTTTCCTACAAAATGTATCAGAGCTTTGTAAGGATTAACCCTTACGAGGAGGTGTGGGTTGGGGAATTAATCCACGGCTGGGGGGTGTCTCATGGGGCTGCAGGAGTGCCGACAACCACCCAGCCATGGATTAATTACCCCAGTAACCCCACCTCTCTCAAGTGGGCTAATCCACTTGTAACATGTCCTTTAACAGACAGACATGACACTCCACTATGCTGGAACAGTTATGTTTATTAACACATGAAAAACAACAGACAAAAGGAAACACTGTGCTCGAGTCAGAATGCCACTCTGTGAGGTGCGAGTACTCCCGTTTCGCTGATGAACTGCACAAAAAGTAATGAAGGCAATAGAACACAATAAAAGCATTGTTCTACCAGTTAGTCATGGTACAAGCAATTCTGGTTACAGTTGTAGCTGTGATATGCTCAGGACAAAGGCTCAGCTATCCGCATCTCAAGAGGGAACTGTGAATGGGTGACTCGACTGCTGGCGATCATGGGCGTCTAAGAGAAAAATTACTGCTTGGGAAAGCAGAAGGAAGGTTGTGCCGAATTGGTCATGGGGGAGGTGCAAGAGAGAAAGGAGCTTAGCTGGAATTGGTTATGGCTCAGAGTGCAGGAGTGAGGGAGGGACTGTTGTCAGTAACTGTGGAGCTACCGGACTCTCATAAAGGGACAGGACACCGCATAAGATGTTTGGGGGGGGGGGGCAGGACTTGTATTACCAGCTGGGGACCTACTGGCCTCACTAGGGAGAGCCAGAAAATAACATCACAGTCAGCACAGAGAGCCAGATAATGATACAGTGCTTATCCAAATTACAGTGACAGGACGCCGCAGTGGTTTGGGGGAGTTGCACGGCAGACTTCAGGAAATGGAATGGAAAAGGCAGCTGATGGTGATTTGCACCACAGGACTGCTGCCAGGCACACGATTGAGGACACCATGGGGGTATAGGATAGTGCAGTGAGTGGGTGGGTGGGGTAGAAGAGAGATCAGAGGTTATCAAGCACTGTATGTACAGGATACCTGACGTTGCGGAGCGGGGGTCTGCTAGTAGCACTCGTCCTGTGGAGGGAGGGTTCTGAGGATTGGAGGCACACACTCTTGATGTCAGGCAGAGAAATGTATAAGACACTGGCCAGTGCTTTATTGTGGAATTCCTGCCAGCCGCATGCAGTGTCTCAGTACAATTCATAGTGCTACCTCTCTGTAACGCTCTGTGTCGGCTGCAGTGGAGCTAACTTACTGTCCTGGACGCTGTCACAGAGGGGAATCACTGGTCCGCTCCCTCGTGGGTTTCTCAGGGCTTTGTGCTGTGTTCTGTGCCCCAAGCACCCACCGTGAAGTCTTTGATCATTTCCCCAGGATCCATGGGGCAGGTGGGTGGGGTAGGAAGAGAATTAAGTGCAGGGAGACACACCGATTGCTCAGTTTCCAGAGTACATCTGTCAGTAACTGTCAGCATGGTGCCTTACGATTGATGGGGTGGGTGGGGAGGAGCTGAATGAACTGGCAAGAGATACGCAGATTGCTCATATGTAGGAATATGTCTCACACTGCACTGTTCGTCAGTGGCCACTCATGGTACTACAAGAGCAACCGTGGATTAATTAATCACGGTCACCTGGCGGCTCCTGATGAATAGGAGCACTCCATTTGCCCTGGGCTTCCTTGGCCATGTTAAAAGTCAATTTCTTTCATGTAAAGGGTGTCAGAACTTTGTCAAATTCTTTCCTGTGACCAGTCTGAAGAATACATCCAGTCTCAACAGGTGCATTAGAAATAGGATACTCTGTCTCAGAGATGGTATGCTGATGACCGTTCTGTTAACAGGCTTGTGGAAGTCAAAATACATCTCAAGGTCTACCCCCAGTATTATATATTGTTACCTTTTTAAGAAACCAAGATTGCTTTCTGCAGTCATTTCAAACAACACAACTGTATACATTTGCAAACAAAGGGATCCCAGTTTCACATAAAGATTCACACATAGTTAACCACAGAAAAGAAAGTGGAGAGAGAAAAAAGAACAAATAGAAACAGCAAGTGAAGGAAGGGTAATAACATAGGGAAATTGTGGGACCATGAGAGTGGCTGTTTCCTAGGTGCCACAAGAAAGGTTTGATTGTGCAATCAGACGGGCAAGAGACAGACAAATGGCAAAATAGGAGATGACAGACTAGAACCTTGATTTTAAAACTCTCTGCATAACAAATGGGTCAGGGTTTTACCCAACCCTGCCACACAGTCAGCGCACTGGATTACTCATGCATGCAGGAAAGGCAGAGTGCAGTTGGAAAATGCAACAAAAACACAAAATGTGGAGCACTTCTATCCAAATGGATCAAGTTTACTGGAACCTTAGTGGCTAAAGAGCCACGTTTACACCACTGTCTTTGCATCGTCGCATCAATTCATGCGGTCTGGTTGATGTGCTGTAAAGACAGCTTTGTGGGCACTCACCACATCACCCAAAGTGCGGAACTGCTCCAGATTTTAAGCAGATAGAAAAGTGGGGATGTATGCTGGATCGAACGCATTACCACGCAATGTAAATAACTGATGCACTTGATCCGCTGCAATCCCCTATCTGTCAGCTGAAGATTTAATTTTTTGAACTCTGTCCCCATGTCCAGAGACACTCCTCTTGGCATGAAGTGCGGCGCATCGGGGTTCAGAGTGTAAATGGAGAAACTGCAGGATCAAGTCACAGTGCACTGGGAGGGCAGCAGAGTTTTTTGAGGCGCTGCTGCTGTGTAGACAGGGCTAATGTGTTGCACTGGTTACAGTGGTGCTTCGTGACCACAACTGTGATGCTTTGTTTGGGGGATGCCTAGTAAATCTACTTCAGTTCACCACTGGAGGTTCAGTGACTGGGGTTGGCAGTATAGCCTAGAGATTAGGGTAACGAGTTGTGAATGAGCTTCATGCATCCAGCAGACCTGGGTTTGATACCCACAACCTCCACTGTATACTGTGTGTCCCCGTGTAAGTCATTTAACCTCCCCAATGCTGCCCCTGAAAACAGGCAGTTGTGCCTAGTGGGCCTTACTCAATTATCAAAGAGTTATAAAAAAAGTCTAATCTCATCCGTAAGTGTTTCCTTCATGGGAGATGTGCTTTTCATCTCCCAGTTGGATGACATCCTCTGAGACATTAAGGTTAAGAAGGGTTCACTGCAGTTTGCCAAAGGTCAGCCAACCCAGGATAATGGTGCCTGGAACAGAGATTTTGATCATTACTGGTCATACCGTCACAATTTTCATTCCTTTCGAGACTTTGGAAACCATCAAAATAGAGCCGTGTTGTCAGTCTTCAAGGCCCAACAACACAGGGATTCTTTGCCCGTAAATAATTTGGTTGAATCAACCACAGAGGTGCATAGTCCACATGAGGATGCACTGGCGCAATCCTTGTCCACAGCCCGTGGGTGGATGGTGTCAGCGGTTTTATGATAGATGAGCCGAGAGCACATCAGATGCCTGAGTGTTGGGAATCATTTTACATGGCTATGCGATATAGTTCTTGGTGCCCTCAACAGGGAGTTTCTTCCAATACCTAATTTCAGAGAATCTCAGAAAATGCCAAATAGTGGATCAGATTTTGGCTCATCTGTTCCATCTAGAGGAAGTAGTTCTTGTTCCCACACAGGAAAGGGAGCAGGGATTCTTTTCCATTTACTTGATAGACCCCAAGAGGTCAGTGGGATTCTGGCCAATTCTGGACTTAAAAGGCTGTATGAATTTTTTTTCTATATGTACTTTATACTTTTTCCCCCCTTTTTTTTCCTAAGAGTCCTGGGACCACAGCAGACATGGTAGTGCGTGCATCTAGAGGGGCACCTGCACTCCGGGTACGGGCTCAGCCCTTTCCACCCCACCCCTGGCTATTGCTGGTCCCCTGTAGCTGAAACTGCCATCTGTCCTCTACTGAGTGGCAGCCAAGGGCCAGGGAAACCCCTTATCCCTCCCTGGGAGAGGAGAGCCACCTCATGGCAGCCCTGTCCTACCACACTGCCCCCCGCCAACCCCATAGAACCCAGGCTCATTCCCGAACCTGGGTCACCAGCATGGCACAAGGTGTGGAGTCCAGCACCTCAACCCTCAGCGCAGGCTGTATGAATTTTTGAAGCCAGCAGGATAATATTAGAGTCTTTGATGTCCGTTATAACGGTAATATAGCTTGGAGATTTCCTGGCTTATATAGACCTTTCAGCCATGTATCCGCACGTGTTGATCTATAGATTGCACCAAAGATTTTCAATTCAAGCCCAGTATTTTCAGTACAAGACTCTCTCAAGCTAGAACCGCACCAGAGAATTTTAAGATTTGCAATTCAAACCCAGTATTTTCAATACCAGACTCTCTCAGGCTAGCATTGGTCCCACTGGTGTTTACAAACATTCTGATAGCTACACTAGCTCTTCAGGGTTCCTTGTGAAAATAGAGAATTTAAAATCACGATTGCAATTTAAGCGAGTTTTTAATGGCGATTGCAAAAACTGCACAGTCGCATAAACGCTGCACACATAATAGCGGTACTGTAATAATCGCAGTCTGTGGTTATGTAAACAGTCGTCTGTTGACTGCCTAGTGAGGGCAATACTATGCACTATTAAATGCAAGAGTACAATAATTAGAGCAGTGCAGTAAGACATGAGCATGTTCTTTCTTGAGATGAGCTGGATCTGCTCCCTGCCTGTTTTTTTTTTATTTTTTTTTTTTGCTTTGCCTCTTTCTTTCGTTTTCTGTGCTTCACTCACTTTCTTTGTATTTTTTTTATTTTTTTATTTTTATGAGGCTGAGCAATGCATATACTGCAACAAGTAAGCATGCCAACCTAGGCACTGTAAATTAAAAATTAATCTTCTTGCCTGTTGGTACTTTCCTTGTCCCCCTTCCTCCTGTTAATAGTGTTTTCTGCCATTTTTAGTCTTAATTTTTTTTTTATCAAGCTTTTTTTTCTGTTCAGCTGGTCTATCCCTTCCCCCTGCTGACCAACCCAGCCTCATCACCTACCGTTTTAAGGAATTAAACATACAGTATCCCTCACTTGTCAGGGACCATTGTCAATCAGATCAATCATCTTTATTTTACCAGGTGAAACACCATTGAGACAGACTCATTTGCAAGGTGGATCTGGATTTTGTGGTAGGTGGCAAACCATGTCAGTAGTGCGAGGGCCAGCAGGGTTGTCTACTTTGTTCTTGGTGGACTGGGGCTTTTTTCCTGTATATTTTCTCCTCATAGGGAGACCATCCGCATAAGAAGTGCATGTACATGCACCAACTGGCAGACATGATGGTGTCTGGTAATGCTGATAAGGAAAAGTCTGGGAAATAGAGAGAGAGAGAGAGAGAGAGAGAGAGAGAGAGAGAGAGGCAACTACCATGTGGATTGTAGGATGATATAAGCTAATCTGCCTAGTGATTATAACAGTCGCTATTTTGGGCCTGTGTTGTGCACTGTTACATGCAAGCGCTATATTGTTATAGTCGCTATTGCGAGTGTCGGGTTTCTGTACTCGCTGTACTTTAATTGTGGTTATTGACTCACGATTTTCACGGGAACCTGCTCTCCAGTGGGAGAGCCATCGTGTGCATCCTTATCTGGATGACTGCTTGATCAAAGTGCCACTGGTGGAGGTGAGTCATCTGTTGGTTCAGAGGACCTTTCATGTCCTTCGGGAACATGATTGGATAATGATCAGGGTAAGGATTTCCCATCAACCTTCACAGTCTATGGTACCCTTGGGGAGCAAATTTCTAAATAGATCTAGCTTGCATATTCTTATCCCAAATGAGAATGTAGAATCACAAGATGGAGATCACCAGATAAGGTCCAGTAAGTTGTTTCGGCCCACAGATTCTTCCAGATTCTGAATTTGATAATGGCCATTATAAAGTAGTCCTTTGAACCAGGATTCACATAAGGTTTCTCCAAGTTTTTCTTCTGATTTGTTTTTGGTCTCTTGCATAAGAGCATTATCAAATGCCAATCTGACTTCCAAAATCATTTCCACTCCTTGGAATTTGAGTGAACTCTCAGAATCTTCTGAGGGGTTCCCTCTTGCGCCCAACAAAGATAATTCTGATGACAGATGCAAGTTTCATGGGCTGAGGTAAAGTACTAGATCAGTTCCCGGTTCAGGGGATCTGGTCCTCTGAGGAACAGGGGACTTTGGATAACCATCTTAGAGATTAGGGCTGTGTTGCTAGCCCTCAGGCATTTTCAGGACAGATTCTGCCAGAAGTCAGTAAAGGTCTGGTCCTGCGATACTGTGATGGTAACATACATATACAGTCAAGGCAGCACCAGAAGTGAAAGGTTGCTGACAAAAGAGTACGAGCTTTTAGACTGGGCATAGGCCAACCTAGAGTCACTGCAGTTTATTTGACAGGAGAGCTAAACTCCCAATCAGACTAGCTCAGTCACCAATATGCCTGTCTGGGGAAATGGGGTCCCAGAGCAAAGAGGTTTTTTATTCTTCTGTGTCTGTGGTTCATGACCACAGACATGGATCTCTTTGTGTCTAGAAGCAATGAATGGGTTATGAGATTTTACATCCGGTATGGGTGCCAAGCAGCCAAAGTGCAGGATACTTCCTCTCTTTTCATGGGTTTGTAAAAAGGGCATATCTGTGAACTTAAATATAAGACAATTTAGACAAGCCAGAGATATCAAAATACATAAGCAAGGCAGGACCTTACTTCAGGTAATGGAAGATCCAAATTGCTGTTTGTTGAATGGGAGGATTAAGGAGATTATGAAGGAGCATATGCATTTACCAGACCACTGTGATCCTGTATGATAGATTTGGAATGGGCAAATTTGGGTGCTATCAAAATCTTTAAAAGTATTAGACCATACAGAATCTAGTCATTTGTCCCTTGAACTGAAAAGTAGGATTAGAATTAAAAATAATATAAATGCAGAAAATCAATGCGTAGCACAAAATAGTGAAATAAATTATCGTAAAATTAGATGGGTACTTCATACTTCCAAGTTTTTTTATGAATTTTTTATATGGATGATGTATATAATTGTAGACAGGAAATACTTTCAAGGGAAGAATACATGAGAACTGGAAGAAAATAAGTTATATTAGACCTCTCATATCAATAACCTGTTAAAAAGAATAATAATGAGAATGATTGGTTTAATGCTGTGTGGAAAGAAGCCAAAAGACAATTGAATGTAAGAATTCTATTAACAAAACATAATCCTAATAAGTAATGGTTGAAACAATTAAACCAATCGAGGAAAAGTTATAGGGAAGTGCCGGAGAGAGAGAGAAAGGAAAAAGTACCAGCAACAAAAATGGATGAAACTTAAACAGTCAGTGCAAGAAAAGAATAATAGGAAAAATTGGACCCTGGTTATTCAAGGCCACCAGCAGTATGAGAAGGGAATTGAAGCTTATATTACGGCACGTATTTGGGAAGATTACCTCTCCTGTTTATATTACTCCCCTTTGGAGGGAATACCTTTAATTTTAGAGGAAAAGATGCAGGATTTCCCAAAATATTTATGTACAGAACAAGAAGAAATTATGGAGGCCTTTTTAGGTCTATGGAATAACAAAGCACCAGGCCCAGATTCCATAATGGCTGAAGTTTATAGATACTTTCCTGTACGGTGGCTACCCATTCTTCAGGTGATTTTTAACAAAATAATTCAGGGAGAAGTTCTGCACAGTTTGAAAATAAATCTTATTTGTCCATTATATAAGAAAAAAGGAAGCCCTGTGGAACCGTCAATGTATAGATCAATCAGTCTGATTGATACATCTCAGAAGATTTTCTGTTGTATAATACTAAATAGATAATGGACTTGGATGGAGGAGGCTAATATTCTGAGTGAATTCCAGAATGGATTTAGGGAAGGGAGATCTGCAATCCAGCACTGTTATGTGCTGTCCCATTGGATATGGAAATGTGTGAAAATAAAATGAGGGAAACTTTACTGCTGTTTTGAAGATCTGAAAACAGTGTTTGACTCTATCAGTTGAACATTATTATGGAATAAATTAAAATCGTATGATATGGATCTTACGCTGTTAGATATCGTAATAAGACTTCATCAGGATATCTGGTTAAAAGTTAAATACAATAAAAAAACAGAACAGGAGTAATAAAAACTAATATTAGGGTAAGGCCTTTAGTCCCTATATTGTTTAATTTATGTATTAATTCCATAATTCAACAGTTGGATAAACCAGAATTTCATTCCCTCTGTATTAAAAATAAAAAGATTTTTTTGTTTTAGCTTTTGCTGATGATCTTGTATTAACATCAAATTCATAAGTGCGATTACAAAAGAAAGTAAATCTGCCAGCCAGTCTATGTAGAGAGAGAGTAGATTGGTGATAAATAATGATAAAACAAACTTGCTGGTATTTGGGCAAAAACAGAAAAAACTGCCTTCCCTATATATAGACAAAAAAAAAAGATAGCCACAGTTAAAACCTGTCTTTACTTAGGTGTGTATTTCTCCCAATATATCAAATGGTTGAAACACCTTAAACTAAACATAAAGCAGTAACTGCATTTTAACGCATTTAGGAGGTTCACCACACAGATGGGACATAGCTCAGTAAAAGGATTATTCAAAGTTACAGAAGCCAAAATACGAGACAGTCTACTTTATGCAGCAGAGATATGGGCTCTGTATAATCCAAAGATGTTGGAAGTACAGCTAAACAAGTTACATAGATATATTCTTAAGGTTCCCCGGGCAGTTTCAGCCCCTAACCGTAGAGCTGAATTAGGTCAATTATCATTAAAGGCATATTTTATAGAGAGGAAGATAGTATTTATATTGAAGCTCTTTCTGTTTCATGAGTACAGAATTCCTAGAATGTGTATAGAGGAAGAAATTGATTATACAGCATGGGGGCTTTTGTCTCCAATTTTGGAATGTATTGCAACCCAGGTATTTCTCCTGGACTTGGGTCATTTGCTGTATCAGAAATGTTATAGGTCATGTTATGAGATAACGTACCAGTTAAAAAAGGATTAAAGACACCTTCCATTGTAGGGATATGGAATCCATGCAGACTTATAAAAATGTCAGCTGGTATAAGAAACTAATACATGGACTGGAACTGTGTATTTGTGTCCAGAAAAATCCAGATAGATGAAGAATAATAACTAGATATAGACTGGAACTATATGCCTGTAGACATATACTGTATGTTTCCAATAGAAACGTTTAGGTACTGAAGACGGCCTATGTAAATGTAACCTTAGGGTCATAGACGGCCTGAAACACATCCTTTTGATTTGTCCCCTTTATGAAAAACATTGGAAGTTTCAGTTAGGGCTAATATTGACGAACCTCGGTCTCTCCTGGGACCAAATTTTATTGTATTTAATTCAAAGGATAAAACTGTTTTGAATAGACGTGGTCACTTTTTACTGTCCTTGAAACTATAACTGCTACATATGAAGAGTCGTTAGATTAACTAAATTTTATCCTCAGGAATATTTAATTTTAAGAGAAATAGTCTGTTTAGCAGATCTTTATAATAAGAGTTACTGTATAAAAATAGGGTGTTGATGTGATGCTTATGTGCAATATATTGTAATGGCTTTGTGCTGAACAATGAAGACTTGATTTGAAATTGAATTGAGTGGACAAGTACTTTTTGTACCAAATTTCATGCTCTGATAGAATGTAATAATGTTGGTAATACTTTACCGTTAAGTGTCTCAATTTTTATGTACCACAATTCATTCCTTTTACAAAGTGTTAAAATGTGTCCTCCATATTTAGGACACAGTGTTTGGCTGAATAATCTCCAGTTACGTATTCAGCTGTTAATGTTTCACTTAACTCCCATTCAGGGGGTAGTTGAGGTACTGCTGTTTGTTGGGGGGATATTTTGGTGTATTACTAGGTGGTGGGATTCATAAGAAATTTGCAGCAGTTCTGTATCTGTGTATTTTTTTTATGCGAGGGGTCGGTATGACCACTAGTAACCTTGTTGCACAGTGTGATCTATGATTATCAGAACACTTGGACCATACTGGGCTGGACCCAGAAATGTTACGGGCTCATTACTGGATTTTTATTTAACTTTATCTATCCAACATTTGGCTGCAGTAGCTATGTAATGTACTTGTCTTGATAAGAGAACACTTCTAAGGAAACACCTCTCTATATGTTACACTAGGTCACATGTATCTGTAGCCTACTGTGATATTCCTGAGCTATGACTTCAGTCAGTTTTATTGTACAGAACCACATATTCATTTTAATGTTTTCATTTTTTTTTTTTTAAGATTTAACCATCCATTTGTTTCAGTCATACTTAGCTTTGAATAGAGTGCAATGTAGGTCTTACATCATTACATTGAGTTACAGTAACAGTAAGGCAGTATGGCATCAGCTTGTGCATAATACATTTATTTGTTTGATTTAATGTTTTCTATTTTAAAATTCAATATAAAGAAATTTAAAAACAATTAATTTATGGCCAGCCCTGTGGCACAGAGGGTTGAGGCATCATCCCTTAACTCGTATCACGCCGGCGACCCTGGTTCAGGAATGACCCTGGGTCATTGGGAAGCTGAGAAGGGGGGGGTGAGACGGAACAGCATCAAGCAGCCTACTGGTAGCTGTCCTCTTTTGGGGAGGTTGTCTCCCCCCCCCCAATTTCTGCTGCTGTCGGGTGGAGGTCCAGTGGCAGCGTAGGCGGGAGGGGATGGCAAATAGGGAGCCTCGAAGTGCGGCATGCACGTGCCTCCACATGCGAACATGCAGGCAGGGAAGGGCATAAACCGCTGAGAAAAAACTATAAAATCTAAATGAAAATGTACTTATTCTTTCTGTGTTGTTCCTTGTTGTCACTGAGCTAATTAATTACTGTTTGCGTGAGGGATAAGGGATGCATGAGACAAGGATGTAACAGGAAGTGACAGTGAAGGGATGCATGAGACAGTGATGTAACAGGAAGTGACAGTGAAGGGATGCATGAGACAAGGATGTAACAGGAAGTAACAGTGAAGGGATGCATGAGACAGTGTTGTAACAGGAAGTGACAGTGAAGGGATGCATGAGACAAAGATGTAACAGGAAGTGACAGTGAAGGGATGCATGAGACAAGGATGTAACAGGAAGTGACAGTGAAGGAATGCATGAGACAAGGATATAACAGGAGCAGACTGAATGTTGTGTTGGGCATCTAGTTTCTGGAGAATCTTTTTAAATCTTTTGAACCTGTCTTTGCAGGGAAAATGCCTGATGTAACAGATGGCGATCTGGTAGGGAGAGAGTTCCTGGCCTGGCTGGACTTCTGTTCCTTTTTCAACAGCTGGTGCAATCAGAGGAATGTCTCCTTCGTCGTGAAGGAATCCAGGCTGCTGACTTGGGAGCAGAGTAATCTGGAGTCCGTTGACACTGACATTCAAAAGATACTGAAGTATAGCTGTGTACGTCTTGCTTGCCGATCACGAAAGATTGATCCAAGTACTGGGAAGAGAAAGAGAAAGAGATGGTAAGTTTAGCTTTGGCAGTTGGACATCACATGCTGGCTGGTCTCGGGGTTCTGACGTGCAAACCAGCTAACCAATACCCTGGCTAAGATCATGGCTTCAGCAGTGCTGTACATGGTGACCATTTTGGTCACCATAGTGATTGAACTTGCAAATGGGGATACTATCAAGTTGCCACATTGGCAACTCCATTTTATTTTCTAATTCCTCAAAATGCAGAAAAACATTTCCTGAAATTTTGGGACATTGGCCACTGCCAACAAACAAACCCCGACATTTTGGCTATCTGATATTTCAGTTGGACTGGTATGATTTTTGATTGATGGCCAAAGTGGTTATACAGAAAAAAAATATTAACATAGCCTGGGCTTCAGCCTCTTAGTTGTTGCCATTACCTTGCAGGCCATATTGTAATAAAGCAAGTGTAACAGTCATAGCAGTGAAGATCGTGGTCTCAGCCTCTATGTTACATGTGACCCAGTTTAGGTTGCATTGTAACATAGCAAGTGTAGCAGTCTCATCAGATAAGACTGGGTTTCCAAGGTCACCCCGATGACCCAACAGCAGTTCCATCAGATTGCTGTACGTGCCAACTATGTCTGGGGCGGACTTCAGTCCATTTTTTGCAAACGGGCCAGGCTGAGGTAACTGCGTCAACATTGCAGTGCATCTTGGCAGGGGAGGGTTGCTGACCAGTTTTCACATTGCAGTGACCCCTCTGGCTGGGTCACTTGAGCTTGCTTCTTATGAAGAGATATGCTGTACGTGTGAGAGGCCATTCCTGAAAGGCCGTGCCAACACCAGGGGCTGAGGAAGGGGTTACATGGGGAAGACAACATCAGCTGCCATCAGTAGGAAGGCAGGCACTGTCGGGGCCCTGCACCATGGAGCCGCCTGCCTGTGACCAGAACCAGGGCTACATCGGGTGGGGGGGGGATGATGGTCCTCCCCACAGAGCTTCAGGCGGCAGTCCTCTGCTCCAGCCCGATACACTGGTGCATGTCTCTGCTATTGAAGTATGGCAAATTAAAAGTCAGTACTTAGTACAAACTACCATGCAAGTGTTTACTCCTCACACCGTGGAGTACAAGCAAAGCTCCCTGACTGGTTTCACTCCAACGTGCGTCTTCAGAAGGATGATCCCTCTGAAGACGCATGTTAGTGTTAAACCGATCAGGGAGCTTTGTTTGTACTTCACGGTGTGAGGAATAAACACTTGCATGGTAGTTTGTACTGAGTGGTGACTTTTGATTTGCCTTGCTTCCCACTGAGCCCCAGCTATGGAGAGCAAGCTATGGGTGACAGCAGGTGCAAGCAGGTTAGTGGTTACGGCTGCTTGGCTAGAACAGAGGTACATCCCTGATGAAGAATGAATAGTTTGGTCAGGGTCAGAATCACTACAGAAAAAAATACATTGAGATTTCAGCCACTGCCAGACATCTGACCTTATTAGGGTTGCGTTGTAATTGAGCAGGGGTAACAGTTTCACCCAGTAAAAACAGGGTTTTGGCCTCTGAGGTTGTGACATGGTCAGTGCTGCATGGTAATATAGTAGGTGTAATTATCACACCTCATAGGACCAGCATTTCAGTCTCTAACAGTTGTGACCTTGTCAGGGTCACAAGGCAGTATAGTACATGTAGCTTTCATGCAGCGTAAGATCAGGGTTTCATCCTTTAACTGACATTGTGACCTCATTAGGGTTGTATTGTAGCAAGTGTTAACGATCACAGTGGTTAAGATCAGGGTTTCATCTGGGATTGCATTTGTAATATAGCTAGTGTAAGATCCCCACTGGAAAAATTTGTTATTTTAGAAATTTACCATTATAATATAGGAAATGCAATAATCAGTGGGACAGTAACATTTTAGTTGTACTTCTGGTGTTACAAAAAAATGTCAGTGTAATCCCAGAAATAGTGACATTGTAGGCACCACACTTAAAGCCCCAGACATAGGAACACTGGAAAAACTAGATGAAAATAGACCAAGCTTCAGTCATGTTAGTTTCCTGCAATCTAGGCAGTCTCAACATTGTGTTTTTTTTCAGCATGCATTTTATGTGTTTTTTCTTGTTCTCACGTGCCCCCAGTTCCAGATGTGCATACGCACATGTGGAGGCACGTGCTCGCCATGTACGAGATGCCCTCTTGACTTGCCGCCCTCTCCCACCTGTGCTGCCACCAGACTTCTACCCGGTGGCAGCATAACTAGGGGGGAAGGGGAGACAACCACCCCAGAAAAGGAAAGCTACTGTTAGGCACTCAGTCCTGCTCTATCCCTTCCCCCAGTGCTGACACCCCGTCGACTCGACTTAGTTCCTGAATCTGGGTTGCCAGCATGGCATGAGGTATGGCTTCTAGCGCCTCAACCCTCAGTGCCATTGGTCCGGCTTCAACATTCAGTATTATATAACAAAAAGAGTTGGACACCTTTGGGACCCCTTCCTTCAGCCAGTGAATTAAATGTTGTACCCAGTAATGTTATTCTGCATGAGGAACTGATCCAACTTGAGTTTAAAAGGCTGCGCTTGCAATGCTTCCTTTGGGATCTGGTGCCACAAGTTTACCACTCTGTAAGTGAAAAAATGTTTACCCATATTCCCCATACTCTATTCACCCTGTAAGCATTCTGTAAGTTACGCTGAACAAGCTGAAAAGGTTTCCCTTTAAGATTTAAAAAACTGAAATCATAACTCCCCTTAGCCTTCCTTATCCCGTACCTCGTCTGGCTAAACATTCTCCATAGCTCAACCCTTCCATTCTGTTAATCATTTTAGTTGCCATCTGCTGCACCCTCTCAGTTACTGTGGTATTATTTTCACATAGTGGTGACCAGAACTGCCCATAGTACTTCCAGGTGTGTCCTTAGGAATCCCCTGTAAAGGGGCCCGGTCTCATTGTTTTCTCATGTTATACCTCTTTCAGTGACACCTAGCATTCAGATTGACTTACCTGCTGTGTTGCTGTGACAGCTTCAGCTCCCTGTCTGTGATGGGTCCACTGCTGCCAGTTGTTTTCCATTTAAAACTTAGTGGGCTTATCCATTTACCAAACACCAGTGAATATTTTAATTGTAAATGTGGCCGACGGTGTGGTACTGAGCAATCATTCTAGCATGCTTGCAGCTCTATTCATGCTCCATGCCAGGGACATTAGGAGTAGAGGGTGTCAGCGAGGTTCAAAGTATCTGTGCACACATTCGCCTCCCGGGGTTGTGTCTGTGTGAGGGGGCTCGTAACACTGCAGCTCCCGATGGTGATATGGTGAAGATCACTTTGACACTGCTCAGTGGATAGGGAGAAAAGTGACTGGAGTGGTGCATTGGCATGCTTGAAAATGACTCTGTAGGACCCCATGCCAACAGACCCCACAGTGCACCACTTACGGCCCCTTCAACTGATATCAGATGGTATATGTATAGTTCCTCCCCAAGACCACTGGAGACTCCCAGTAGGAGCAAGTTGGACATGGTGGAGAATGGAGAATACTTCTTTCAGTGGGCCAGAGAAGGCTTCCAGCAGGGGCAAGTCAGCACCAAAGAGGATGTTTAGGTAAATGGAAATGAAAAGCTAGACTGCTCCTTTGATGGCATCAAAGGGTAAATCAGGTGGGCATATGGGAGAGCTGTGGGGCCTAAGTAAGTGGAGTGTCAGTGGGCAAATGAGAAGAAAAAGTAGTAATAGTACCTCTGACCTGAGTGGGCCTAAGCGAAGGACATTACACATATCTACAATTAATTTAATTTGTGACTTGTTAGCCCACTCACCTAGTATATTTAAGTCCCTCTGCAGAGTGTCTTCAAACAACATGAAGTCTTGCTATATTATGACAATTGCAGTTTGTCCCAGCCTTAGAACTGCTCCGGAGGTGAAAGAGTTAACTTCCATGCCAGGCATGGAACTTGGAGCGCGAGCTCGGTTAGAAAAGCTCTGTCTGGATAATTTCAAACTGAAACTGTCAGATTCTTTACTCCGCCTCACTGAACAGTCGCTCCGGAGATTCCTCCTACTGCTCGGTTCATTTCTCGGTTTAAAAGTGTTTTCTCGGTTAAATTCAACCCGATTATAATTATTTTAACTGCAAACCCATCGTTCAAGCTCTGTCTGTGGTATTGTAAGTAATAGACAGGTTTATTTCTGTGGAACTTGTAAATGTTTATCGGTTTGGTTTGAACCGATCAGGTTGTTTTAAACTTTTCTAAAATCATTTAAAGCTATTTAGAGTCCGGTTCCGGTTCTTATCGGTTCTAAAAGCCGGTTCATTACGGTTTTTCCGCGACCCGTGACACGTGTTGGGAACCGATATGGGTAGTCTCGCCTGAATTTGCCGGAAAAGGGCATGCTTTTGGTTAGGCTGGCATTGGTGTCTGAGAAACCTAAAAGAAAAACCGCCCACTGGGCTTCAACACTGTAGTGTCTGTGGAGAAGCCTTTGCCAAGGCTGACCCACACACCACGTGTGTTTATTGTCTGGGGTTTGACCACCTCAATGCAGACTGCCAGATTTGCAAGAATTTCCCTGCAGCTACCCTAGATAAAAGAGTTGGTAGGCTCAGGGCGGGAGACCAAAAGTCCGCTGACCCGAATTAAGCCAGCCGGTTGGTTATTGAACCGGAGGAATACCCTCTGACCAGGGGCGGGACTTCTCGGGCAACGAACAGCTGACTCAGAGGAGCCAGTTCCAGCAAAGAGAACTAGAAAATCAACAGGTGTGGAGTCAAAAATTCCTTCTCCAACTGCTGCAGAGATAGCCAAAGCGATCCAAATTGTCCAGTCGCTTTCCTCGGTTCCTTCTGAACCGCCACTATCTGGCAAAAGGTCGGTTCGGCCAGTTCCACCGGTTCAAGAATATGATATAGAGGAGTTTTATGAACCAGAGGAGGGGGAGGATGATTACGAACAGTGTGAATGTGATTTTGAAAGTCTGGATGTGCCCATTGAACCGGACATCTCCCCAGACAGACCTTTAGGAGAGTCTCCCCCTAGGCTTTCTGAGTCCCCTTCTCATTTTCTGTTTTATAAAAAAGTTGCTGAAACCCTCCAGCTCCCTTTGGAGGAAGCTGTGGATGAGCAAGAGGAGCCTGACTTTGTGGAGATGATGGATATCCCAGAGTCCAGGAGATTGTCTATTCCTTTACATAAATCCTTTAGGAAACAAACAATAACAATTTTAAAAGCTCCTAATTCTGTGCCTGCTGTGGATAAAAAGATGGACAGGAGGTACACCTTATGGAGTCCTGATACAGAATTTCTTTCACAGCAATGCAGCCATGTTAGTAGTTCAGGCTGCAGCCTGTGATAAGCTAATATTCCTCTGGCTTCACATCCTCCTGACAAGGACTCCAGGAAGATTGATGCCATGGCTAAAAACAATACATGGCAGCCCTGGGACTCAGACAGGCAAATTATATGGCCTATGTTGCAAGATACCAGAAATCTAGATGGGATACTGTCATGGCTTTAGCCAAACAGGCCCCTGGCCAGCTTGCCAGGAGCTGGAACAGGTGGCTGCTGATGGTATTGAGGCATCTAAGGTGCAATTCCATGCTGCAGTGGATTCTAATGATGTATCTCTAGAGTCATGGCTACATCTGTGGCTTTTCTGAGATTGGCTTGGCTCAGGTGTATTAGTCTGTCACAGGATACCCAGGCTAAGGCCATGGATTTTCTGGGTGGGAAATTCTCTGTTTGGGGAGCAGACAGAGAATTATATGAAGAAAATGGATGAATATAGAACCACTTTAGGGTGCAAAGCCAAGGAAAGGCAAGCCACTCCTCAGAGGCAGCCCCAGGGGTAGAGGCAGGCCTTTTCACAGGCCTTTTACCAAACCAGGCCTCCTCTTCAGCTCTGCGTTCAGAGGGGGTTCTTCAGAGGAGAGCAGATGGGGTGCAGAGCAGGCCTGCCCACCCCTCAGCCTAAAGCCCCTGCCAAACAGGCACCCTGATGGGATGCCCAGGGCCGATTCTCCATTACTTGTAGGGGGCAGGCTGGCTTACTTCTTCCAGGACTGGGAGTCTTTAACATCAGACAAGTGGGTCCTGGAAGTAGTAAGCCAGGGTCTGGTTCTCAGCTTCAAAAAATTTCCAAAGATGAGAATCAGATCTTTTCCACCTGCAAATCCTCTAGAGACTCTTGCTTTGGAAACAGAAGTCTCAACCCTCCTGGCTCTCAGAGCTGTAGAAAGGGTTTCTCCCTACACCAGGGCAAGGGACTGTACTCCAGGTACTTCCTTACCCCAAAAAGTCAGGAGAATGGCGCCCATCCTGGACCTAAGATATCTGAACAAGCACCTTTTAAAACCCAAATTCAAAATGGTGACTCTGGGAATGATTTTACCTCCCTAAGGCCAGGGGACTGGCTAGCTTCCCTGACCTCAAGGATGCCTACTTCCATGTTCTTATCAGAAGCTCCCACGAAAGTACCTCAGATTCGAACTGCCCTCAGGCCATTATCAGTTCAGAGCAATGCCCTTCGGCCTTACCTCTGCCCCAAGGGTATTCACAAAATGCCTAGCAGTAGCAGTTGCTCATTTAAGAAGGCAAAAGATTGCCATCTTTCCCTACCTAGACGACTGGCTCATTGTGGGTCAGTCTCCAGACCAGGTCACATCACACCTGCAGGTTACCCAGCAGCTGCTTACCTCTCTAGGTTTTCTTCTCAATCTTCCAAAGTCAGTTCTAGAACCTGTCCAGATACTCACCTTCATAGGCGTGGAACTGGACACAAAGCAGGCCAGAGCCTTCCTTCCTAGAAAGGGTAAGGACCTTGGTGGCCCTGGCCTCCTCCTTCACCCTCTGCAGGCCTGCTCGACCAGCAAGGCATTTTCTTCAGCTCCTAGGACACATGGCTGCTTCCACAGCTGTAGTGCAAGGAGCAAGATTTCAGATGAGGGACATTCAGTTCCATTTGAGAGCCTTTGGTCTCAAAGAAGAGATTCCTATCCAAGTTGATCCCAGTAACTCGAACCCTGATCCAGGCCCTTCAGTGGTGGCAGGATCAGAGCAATCTGAGACAAGGGGTTCCTTTCATCCCTCTATCTCACTCCTTGACCCTTACTACAGATGCGTCCCCTTTGGGATGGGGAGCTTACATGGGCGACCTCTCCACCTAGGGATTGTGGTCCCCTCAGGAATTTCTGCTCCACATCAATCTGTTAGAACTCAGAGCTGTTTCTCTAGCACTTCAGGTTTTTTGTGCATCTGTTCAGGACAAAGTGGTACAGGTCAGAACAGACACCACCACTACAATGTGGTACAGCAACAAACAAGGGGGCACTCAGTCTTCGGCCTTGTGCACCGAGGCAATGAAGTTGTGGTCTCTGGCTTATTCCCTGAACACCTCCCTCATAGCAGTTCACCTCCCAGGCAAGGACAATGTCCTGGCAGATGCTCTCAGCAGGATTTCCCAGGGCCATCACGAATGGTCACTGGATCCCCGAGTACTGGGGATAGTTTTTGCCAGGTGGGGCACCCCTCAGATAGATCTTTTTGCAGCCCCAGACAATCATCAACTTCCACTTTTTTGTTGCAAGCCCCCAGTGTTAGGCTCAGTCCCCCTGGATGCCTTCCTCCTCGATTGGGAAGGGAAGTTTCTCTATGCCTTCCCCCCCTTCCCTCTCCTGTTCAAGGTGCTAGTCAAAATCAGATCTCAACCCTGCAAGATGATTCTGATTGCTCCAGATTGGGCCAGACAGCCCTAGTACCCACTCCTTCTGTCCTTAGCAGTCCATCTTCCCCTGTGTCTCCCCAGGAACCACAATTGTTAACCTGTGCCCAGGAGAGTTTGGTATCCGAGTCTCAAACCTCAACCTCAAGGCCTGGCTCTTGAGGAGTTAGAGTTTGTTGACCTACACCTTCTCAAGGTGTTCTCAAATTTTGAAAGCTTCTAGGAAGCCTCCACTAGGGCTACTTATAACTCTAAATGGAAAAGGTTTCCATATGGTGCTCTGGGAGCATATTTCCCGGAATCTGCTGATTTGCCCACTGTCTTGGACTATATGGTCCATCTTAATTCTTTGGGACTGAGACCAGCTACCCTGAAAGTGCATTTGGCAGCTGTCTCTGCTTTTATTCAGCAGGGAAGCCCTCTTCTCTTCTGCTCACCCTGTATTTTCCAAGTTTTCAAGGGATTGCTTTATACCAATCCACCATTCAGGGACTCTGCCCTGCCTGGGATCTTAATGTTTGCATTGCTCAGCTGATGCAACCCTCCTTTGAACCTCTGTCTTCGGCAGAGCTTAAGTACTTGACTTGGAAAATTGTGTTTAGTAGCCATCACTTCTGCCAGGCATAAGTGAGTTACAAGCTTTGTCAGTGGAGACTGACTTTATCTCCTTTCAGAGGGATAAGGTAGTCCTCAGGACTAACAGGAAGTTTTTGCCTAAGGTGGTTTCAGATTTCCACCTTAATCAATCTATTTCTCTTCCAGTGTTCTTCACTGACCATTCCTCCTCTGTCGAGAGGAGGCTGCACAACTTAGATGTTAAGAGGGCCCTAAGTTACTACAGAGAGCGTACCAAGGGTCACAGGTTTGACTCCCTCCAACTCTTTCTCACTTATGGTGAGGTTGGGAAAGGGAAACCTGCCACTAAGAGATCCATTGCCAGGTGGATTGTCTCTTGTATCCACTTTTGCTATCAAAAACTGGTAAGGTTCCCCTTCAGGCCTGAGGGCTCACTCTACCAAAGGTACAGCTACGTCCCTAGCTGCGGCCAGGGGACATCCCTATCTTAGAATATGTCAAACAGCTACTTGGAAACAGTACATACTTTCACTAAGCATTACTCCTGGACATTCAGGCCAGGAAGGATGCTCGATTTGGCACAGCTGTGCTTCAGAGCCTATTTCCTAAGTAGGTTCTTTCCCTCCTCCATGGAGGTTATGGTCGCAGATTCTCATTACTGTATATACTTTACCTTAAATTTTATATATTTAATAACCACACCCAATGGTTATTCCAATAAACTCAGTTTATTGTCTGTACACACATGTGTGGGAGCCTGGCTAAAGGCAAGAGCCTCAATCTAGGTTTTACACAGTATTTTATAGCACTTCTTATCTTGAAAACACACTAACATTTTAGTATACATTAATCATAGTTTCTTAAAGACAGAAAAACAGTTTCATATCAGTCCAGGTACTTTTCCACTGGCTTATTTTATCACTACCTAATACATACACCTGGTCAAGCTGACCTAATAGAAACAATGAGTTTCACTCTACTCCATGGCACTGTACAGCTTGGTTTTACTGTGACTCTCATGTTTTATATCTCTGCTTCTTGCCCAACCCTGCCCAAGCTTGCTATCCAGGCTGGTACCATCAGTTCTGTTCAGCTTTATCTAAACTGTTATTTTTCACAACTTTAAGTAACTGGTTTCAGCCAGCATGAGCTATCTCCTTCTGCTTGCCTTGCAATTTTTACAAACTTATAATGACCCTTAGCTTTCACCTAAACCTGGCTATATTTAACTACACTAGCAGCTTCTATATTATAATCATAATATATATATATGTTAGCAGCTTATATATTATAATCATAATATATATATGTTGTAACACACTTTACTTTATATAATATCCACTCTATATGTATGCATAAAAGAAAGACATATATATAAAAGAAATTCCTCCACACTCCCCCCTTTTGAGGCTCTGCCTCAACTAAATCTTAGTAAGGTCATCTATGTGTGCGAAAGGAAATGGGGGTTCTTCTGGGAAAAGATTTCTTTGATAATCAAGCAGGGGCATTTGAGCAGAGATGGGAGTGCTCAAAGAACACAAGCGAAAAATACACGCTTTCATAATAGTGACTACAAGCCAAATGGCCAGTAGAATAAGGAGAGCCACCAATAACCAATGTAACACAGTGGCTTCCCAATTACCAAAGATGTTAGAAAGCCAGGACCAAGGGTCCCATCCTTTTCCACTGGTGCATGCTCACTCAAAACTCGATCCTGCAACTGTTGTATCTCTTTGCAGGACCTGATCTAGGGCCTCTGAATTATCAGGAATATATGTGCAACATTGTCCAATGACAGCGCACACCCCACCCTGGGCGTTGTACAGTCCATAGGGCTGCCCTATTTTGCAAGGCCATTAATCTGGTGGCTCGTATTTCAGCATTTACTAAAGGCAATTTTGTCTTTGTACTGTTTATAAGAATTTTAATTTCATAACTTAACTGATCTATGTAGTGCATTGCCTGTACTACCCCCCACCAAGGAACACTCCAACTCAAATTTTTTCATACCAAGGTACACGAATAGATTTAGTGGAACAGGTTACTACCTAGGTTCCGTTTAACTCTGATAGTGGTTGTGAGTTATTTGGGTTAATTATACGGAAAGTCCGCACTACTGGGTGCAATGTAGCCAAGTAACAGCATCCAGCCCACTGTGAGGGCAGGAATGTATACGCCTTACTTCCACATACCCAGTATAAACCAGTTAAAGTCCCAACGGGAACGACGACACCGTGGATTACCCAAAGTTGTAGATCAGTTATAGCAATAGTAGTAGTACAATTGGATGAGCCCAATTCCTGAACCCCCACTGTACTGCTACAGAGACAAGTCACTGGCTGGGACCTCGGAACCCGGGGCTATATGTGCAAGAGCTCACCAGTTGTGTTGGGGTGCGCTGGCGTATACCACGTGAGGAAGGGCCTTTCTGCCAACACAGTCACATTACTAAGGACACGCTCTACCCAAGGGCCCAATTTTATAGGTACTGACTCGCACGTATCAAGATACAGATGCCAAAGTGTGGTAGAGCAATGTAGTATCATTTTGAGGGAGGGTTCTGGATATAAATGGAGCCCAACCTTTGCTGAAGCAGGGGAAGGGGCACACACATAACAATCAGACAAATTAATATTTTTTGCATGCAACTTTATTAAAGTCCACCAGGTATTTGCATAATGCAGGGGCTCAGCACTCTTGATGCTTCTCATTAAAGGAGTGCGTAAAGTCTGTTCCAAGAACCCCACCAATACAATGGTTGCAAGAACAGTAAGTCCTCCAAGCATTAATCCCTTTCGGTTTGTACGGTCTCGGATAGGTCCGCTCTCACTAGCCGGCAATGTGATGCGTGGATCCATGTCTCCCTTTCTGCAACCTTTACTGCTGTTGCCGTTGTCAACAGGACCTGGTACGGGCCACGCCATCTTGGGGAACTCCATCTTTTTCTTCGGAAGTCCTTCACCAGAACAAAATTGCCAGGCTGGATCTGGTGCAGGGGTGTCTCAGTAGGCACTGGCAAAGCTGCCTTAACCCTAGAATAGAAAGACCTCAAGACACCATTAAGGGATAAACAATAAGTAAGCATTTCCTCATCTACTCCATGCAGGGTGATCTCGACTTTGTGGGTAAGGGGCATTTGGTTCTCAATGGCCGGCCCTAGTAAAAATTTCATGTGGGAGACTAGGCGCTCCTCACTCGCCCCCTCATAGCCATGAGGGCGAGAGGCAAAGCAGTCACCCAAGTCAGACTGGTCTCCGCCATGATTTTTGTAATTTTAAGTTTTAGAGTCTGATTTGCTTCTCCACTGCCCCACCCGATTGGGATGGTAAAGCGCCGTGCATGGAGGTCCACCTGCAAGGCCTCACACAATGATTTTATCACTTCGTTTGCAAAATGAGATCCATTATCGCATGACAAGCGGCTGGGCAATCCCAGCGAGGATAATTCTCGAATTAAGGCTTTACCACATGACGTACAGTCGCTCTGCGAGCGGAAATGCCTCTACCCACTTGAAAACATATCTACAATAACTAAGCAATATTTATAGCCTTGGCATGGCGTGAAGCTCTATAAAGTCCATCATAACATGCTCAAATGGACCAGCAGGAATCGGGTGGGCAGAGGGGTTAGATGCTGTCCTCTGCCCATATTGTACTGCATGCAAATCACACATTATTACAAAACACTTCAGCATAGCTAGTAAATCCAACAACATACCAATACTTATTTGCAAATCTACCATGCCCGCTTTTGAAACATGATTGGCTCCATGAGCCAATTTTGCCAATACGGAAATACCGATCCCGTAAGCATGGTCTCCATCCTGAGACACCCACACTTTTTAACCGAATCAAATACACACTGCTGTTTCCAATGGCGCTTTTCTGCCTCTGTACTATTACGCTGGAGCGCCACTAAGTCCTGTGGAAAACAAGTTACAAGTTTTACTATTTACAACAGTTAACTGGTAGACTGAAGCACTCATTGACTGAGCCGCCGCCTTTGCTGCGGCATCCGCTGCAGCGTTACCTGCGGAGACAAAATCTTTGTTAGACGTGTGTGCTGCACATTTTACAATTGCCAAAGCTCTAGGTAATTGGATAGCAAACAGTAACTCTTTTACCAATTTTGCATGCGCAATAGGCTTACCCGTAGCCGTAAGGAAACCTCTATGCTTCCATAATGTCCCAAAGTCATGTGCCACACCAAAGGCATACCGACTGTCTGTATTCACATTTACTGTTCTGTCCTGTGCAAGCGCGCAAGCCCTCATCAGGGCTACCAACTCTGCAGCCTGGGCAGAGAAACTGGATGGCAATGAACTGCTCTCTATTACCTCAGACACAGTACATACTGCATAACCAACTTTAGTCACCCCCCTTAGGTCTTTAAAAGCTGAGCCATCCACAAAATATTCAACTTCTGCATTTGTCAGGGCTACATCTGTTATATCTGGTCTAGGTTTACTGTCACAGTCAATTACCTGTCCACAGTCATGTTGTTTACCATCGTCGGGGGAGGGCAACAAGGTTGCCGGATTTAAGGTGGTGCACCGTTTGAGAGTAATGTTTGACATTGTAAGCAATACATTCTGGTACTGCAAAACTCTCGCCGGGGTCAGATGAGTATGCGAGCTTGTAACAATATAGCTTGCACTGCGTAGGGTACATGCACAGTAAGGGGCAAAATCCCACCAGATCCACACACAAGACAATACTGCCTCCGTGGCTGCCGCCCTTACGGACTGCAGGAGGAGACCATACCTGCCACTACCGAATTCAACGTTTTGAATAATAAGCAATTGGCCTCTGGCTTCCCCATGATCTGTGTGTCAAAACTGCCGACATGTAACCCCTTGACCATTTACAAACAGGTTAAAAGCTTTCTCATAATTTGGGAGTTCTAAACATGGAGTGCTGGCCAGTACTTCCTTTACTTTGGCGAATGTCGTTTCTTCGGGACCACTGTCCTCATCTGTCATTTTCCATTTTGTGCCGTAGATTGCGCGTGTAATGGCTGGATGATGTATGCATAGTCCATTATCCAGGCACGACAGTAACCTGCCATTCCTAGGAATGACATCATTTGCTGCTTGGTTACAGGGCGGGGCCATTTAGTGATTGCTTGAATGCGTTTGGGATTTAACTGCCTTCCCTCTGCAGAGAGTATGTGACCTAAGTAATGTACCTTGGTAGCACATAGTTGCAGCTTACCCTTTGAGACTTTATGTCCATTTTGGGCTAGAAAAATCAACAGAGCTCTAGTGTCCTCTTCACTCGCCTCCCTGGAAGGGCTGGCAAGGAGTAAATCATCTACGTACTGAATTAGAGCTGCCTGTTAGGCGACAAAACCCTGCAAGTTCTCACGCATCTGGGCAGAAAACACAGCAGGTGACTCCGCATAAACAACAGCAGCATCTGAGGTCAAGTCCATTTCTGACCCTTATACGTGAATGCAAACCATTCTCGGCTAGCCGGATCCACTGGTATGCTAAAAACGCTTTGCTAAGTCTATGACTGAAAATGCGGCAGTATGGGATTTTGACAGAATAGTAGCTGGATTTGGTACCACAGGAGTTCTTACATGTACTGCCTCATTTACTGCCCTCAAATCTTGCACAAAGCAATAATTCCCACTTCCCTTTTTTACTGGCAATATTGGTGTATTAACTACAGCATCTGGACATGGAACAATAACCCCCTTTTGTACTAACGCAGCATGCACCGGTGCAATCCCTTTTTCTACTTCCCTCCCAACGGTACTGGTGTCGACTCGGTCTGTATGAGCTTTTGGGTCACAACTAGTGGCTGTGCTCCTTTCATTAGTCCCACATCATACTTAGATGTAGCCCACAGAACTTCTGGTATTTGACTAATCCACCCAGGCTCAGGGTCTTGCTTTTTCTCCTTCTCCCACCATCTTTTCACATTCACCTGCCTTTCTGATACACATACTTGCACCCACTTTCTTAAACTAATTCTTTACACTGCCCCTCTGCTGATCTCTGCTGCCCTCCTTTCATCCACCCAATCTTTTAGCTGCACCATGCTTGCCATCCAGGGCCCAAATCTTTCCACTGCAGCGTGTGTTTTTGCCAAAGAAATAGTGGATATGAATCAGGAACTTTAAACACCTTTTGTTGCTCCTCAGTGAGTAATACTGAAACCCCCACCCTATCTCTACCCACATACAGATTATGCACCCACATCCATTGTTCAATTTGTTGCCGCCCCCAATCCCCACATTCGTATTTATAATCCCTAACCCCCACAGCATAGTGTGCCGTACAATGCAGATTAACCCTAAACTGCATATTGCCCTTTGTTACTTTTTCTGCCCACTTTTCCAACCAGTAGTGCTCATCTGAATTTACAATTTCCCAACTGTACAGCCAATTCCCCTCCCCCTCATTACAAACATAGATTCCTACCGCTGGTGCTTCAACAATTATTCCCCTAGGGGTACATTTAATTTGGGCACTTACCTTTGCCAGGAGATCCCGTCCCATCAAATTTACCGGGCAGGTAGAACTGCTCAAAAAGGAATGCTTTAACAAAGTATTTCCACACTTTACCGGTAAGGGCAACGTCATCTGCTCCTTCTGAGGTACTCCTGAGGCTCCAATTGTTGTCACCAATTTTCCCGACAAAGGGGGCAATAGTTCTTGTTGTTGTATGACCGAAACAGACGCTCCAGTGTCTATAAGAAAAGTCAATAAAGTATCCATCACCATCAATTCCATCAAGGGACTCCTTGCCGGAGTTGCAGAGACTCAAACCATCAACGGGTGCTCCTGTAACCATCAGCTGCTGTTACCCATGTTTCCTGCGTCGGACCAGTACTGTGAGTTTTGCTGGTTGGATCTATACTGGCCCCCTTGGTTCCATTGGGTCGGCCCCATTGGCTCTGACCATTGTTGTGTCTGTAGTGGTGGTGGTGGAGGTAGGGGATACCCGTCCTCCTGGTTTTGGCGCTGCTGCTGCCACTGCGGCTGCTGTACTCTGGGGCACTTTTGAGCAATGTGGCCTTCTTCGTGACATGCTAAGCAAATAATGTCTTTATTGTCTTGCCCTCACCCCTACCTCCTTGCCTCATGTTGGGTCCTCCTTGCATCTGTTGGGGCTGATAGTACCCTGGTCCAGCATTTTGGGCATAGTTGGGTCCTCCTTGCATCTGTTGGGGCTGATAGGTACCCTGGTCCAGCATTTTGGGCATAGTTAGTCCTCAGTGGTCCTCTGCGCTTTGCCTGGAAGCCTCATTTGCCCCACTTCGTATTACCTTGTCCTCCATCTCTTGAATAGTACATTAGTTGCTGCTTGTTCTAACTTTTTCTTTTCTTCCTTTTCCACCCCTTTGTTTGTCTCTCAACATGCTCCGATACCTAAAGACCTCCTTCAACGATTGTGTTTCCCAGCCAACGAAACTGTCTTTACTCCGTCCTGAATAGTCTCTGATAACCCAGCACAAAATGCCATGGCTAGCTGGCTGTCGTAAGCTGGGTTGTCTGTCTTGATACCAGAAGTAGTGCGGGAAAACCTCCTCCAGCCCTCCCGGTAGTCTTCCAGTTTCGCCCTCTGTCTGCCTGGCATTTTATTTGGTCCCAATCCACCTTTGCAGCGTATATTTTGATAATTTTCCCAGATGTGTGCCTAGAAGCTTCTTCAGGTGTTCTCTGTCAGTATTAGCATTCCATGACGCTTTACTTCCCCCAACGCCCCTTCAAAGTGCCTTAGGACTCCTCTGCTTCCTTGGGAGGAGTTCATATGTTTTAATTAGGTTTCCCAGCTCTGTTATGTACTCCTCTATATTCTCATGGGGTTCGGTTATTTTCTTTCAAAGCATTCTTGAGGCTCCTTGGGATGCCAGGGTCGTTCTACTTTAAGGGAGCTTTGGCCCGTCTTCCAGGATTTTGGGTTGGGATGCTCAGACCAAAGGGAACTGCTGTGCCATATGCACAGTCCCGTCCGTACCGGACCGGGTGGGCATATCTTTTTTATCCTTCTGCGACGCCGAGCGCGTCTGCATTTTATCCTTTCCCCTTTAGCCCCCTTGCGATGAGACAGCGTTTCCACGCTCTCCTCCTCATCCTCACTCCCTCTCTCCTCCTGCAACCCCGAGGAGGTGGGCTCCTGCTCCGTCCTCCTCCCCCCGTCCATTACAGACCGTGGAAGGGTGGGGTATTGCCGGGGTACTGCTCCTGATTTTGAGCTGTCGGGTTGCACTAGTGCCTGCTGATCTGCTGCCTGTGCACCTCCAGGTATCGGTGGAGCTGCCGGGCGGTGGCTTACATTTCAGAGGGGCATCGTGATGTCTATATTGCCTCCTTGACATACCTACCTCTCTTTCCCTTTCCATTAACATTAATCCTCTCAATTGACTCTCAAATCTGCGCTCCGTTCTCTTTCCCACATTCTAAACACATGCCATTTCACCGTCTCTCCTTTTTGTGGGTTGTTTCCCACTCACTAAGCCTAATACGAGTCTCCCTGAGGACATCCATACTGAGTGTCCCTGCCTGGGGGAAGACGCCCTTGGTCCATCTATTCCAATCCCCTATCTGACAGACCGAGTCCCCACCATACTTATCCAGCATACATTTCGCTGGTTCGGTTTCTACCCCGCCTCCCTGCTTTGTCCCCTGATTTCCCATATTAGTCCCTTATAGGCGCCTTAATCAAACTCAGAGTGCCCACCCAACACTCCTATATTTTTACTGGGGTCCCCTGACGCCGAGTGCCCACCCAGCACTCTTACTTTTTACGGGCGTCCCCTGACGCCGAGTGCCCACCCAGCACTCTTGGTGCCACCCCAGCACCTAGAAACTTTACGGGCGTCCCCTGACGCCGAGTGCCCACCCAGCACTCTTGGTGCCACCCCAGCACCTAAAAACTTTACGGGCGTCCCCTGACGCCGAGTGCCCACCCAGCACTCTTGGTGCCACCCCAGCACCTAAAAACAGTAAATGATGACTGTCACCGCTCCCAAGGCATCACACATATGGTGGGACTTGAACCTCCAGGGCCACCCTCCCCTGAGGCCGGGACTTGGCAGTCCGATCACAGTGTGACACGGAGAAGTGAAGCCATCCTGCCGACTACGCCAAAAAACTGTGGTCGCAGATTCTCATTACTGTATATACTTTACCTTAAATTCTATATATTTAATAACCACACCCAATGGTTATTCCAATAAACTCAGTTTATTGTCTGTACACACATGTGTGGGAGCCTCGGCTAAAGTCAAGAGCTCCTCGAACTAAGTTTTACACAGTATTTTATAGCACTTCTTATCTTGAAAACACACTAACATTTCAGTATACATTAATCATAGTTTCTTAGCAATAACAGAAAAACAGTTTCATATGCGTCAGGTACTTTTCCACTGGCTTATTTTATCACTACCTAATACATACACCTGGGTCAAGCTGACCTAATAGAAACAATGAGTTTCACTCACTCCATGGTACCGTACAGCTTGGTTTTAATGTGACTTCATGTTCTTATCTCTGCTTCTTGCCCAACCCTGCCCAAGCTTGCTATCCAGGCTGGTACCATCAGTTCTGTTCAGCTTTATCTAAACTGTTATTTTTCACAACTTTAAGTAACTGGTTTCAGCCAGCATGAGCTATCTCCTTCTGCTTGCCTTGCAATTCTTACAAACTTATAATGACCCTTAGCTTTCACCTAAACCTGGCTATATTTAACTACACTAGCAGCTTCTATATTATAATCATAATATATATATATGTTAGCAGCTTATATATTATAATCATAATATATATATGTTGTAACACACTTTACTTTATATAATATCCACTCTATATGTATGCATAAAAGAAAGACATATATATAAAAGAAATTCCTCCACAAGGTACTGCTGTGTAGTCTGCAATTGTCATAATATAGCAAGACTTCATGTTGTTTGAAGAAAAAATTACTCACCTTAGTAATGTTGTTTCTTCTAATGGAGCTTTGCTATATTATGACCTCCCCCCCCAGCCTGCCCCTCTCAGAACTTCTACTCTAGGGATGGGGTAGGCAGTCCAGTGTTGGCACTTATTGATGCCCATCTTGTGTTTTCCACCCCTTCTTTTGGGGTGTTTGGGTGTTTGTTTATTTATCTTATTTATTTCTGGTCCCTCACTTGAGTCTTGGTGTTGGGACCAGGAAAATGTGTTAATATTTAAGCAGCCAGCTGGCTAGTGTAGGTTTACAGCTCCACATAGAACCTTAGTGAGTTTGCTCAGAAGATCTGACAGTTTCAGTTGAAATTATCCAGACAGAGCTTTTTCTAACCAAGCTTGCCCAAGTTCCATGCCTGGCATGGAAGTTAACTCTTTCACCTCCGGAGCAGTTCTAAGGCTGGGACAAATTGCAATTGTCATAATATAGCAAGACTTCATTAGAAGAAACAACATTACTAAGGTGAGTAATTTTTTCTTCCTCTTCCTTGGAATCTACCATCCTCTAAATCTCTGTCCATCTACAGCAGCATTTCCAAGAAGCCTTGAGAACAGACAGAAACACCTGTGGATATGAACGTCCTGGAGTCATCTAGATGCTTATTCTCCTTAGGAGAAGCACCATGACTCATACTGTAAGGGATGCACAGTGAGGCAGTATATTCCGTATTCTCTCCTTTACACCAAAATAGTTTATACTCATCAGGCAATTAAGTAGTAGCCACAGACATTGGCAGCTATTTCCAGATATTTCGCAAAATTTCTGAAAAGTTTCTCTCTGCTGCCCCTGCTATGGAAATGCAGAAAGCAGGAGATATTTCAGAAATATCACTGATATTTCAGGAAATAGCTGGCAGTGTCTGTGGCTGCTACTGTAAACATCTGCAGCTGCATACCTTGAAAAAGAGGCCTTGCTGACAACTATCTGTGTAACTTGCAGTTTTAGGGACATGGATATGTTGTTCTAGCCACACTATTTGGCATGGTCCTTTCCCCTTTAAGAAGTGCTGGAAATTCTTCAAGCTGGCTCCTCCCACCCACCTGGGTGTTATATCCCTCGGCTCCACCCCATGATGCCAGATCTTCCTTTCCATTGGAAAAAGCAGGTTCCGTTCGTCGTGCTCCCGTGTTATAGACCCTAGTGCTTTTGATCTGTTTGGATTGCTTTAAAAAAACTTTGCTACCATTTCAGTATTTGTCTTCGAGATTCCTGACCGTGGTGGATGACAAGCCTGTGCTTTGATTTTGCCAGTGCCCGTGCGGGCAGGAAATGTCACATACCAACCCCCACATCATATGTGTTTACCGTATGGGCCATGAACACGATACCCAGGCCCGCAGTATTTGTCGATCTTTTCACGCGATGGTCCTCGAGGATTGCCTCATCCACCTTACGTTGGGCCACCTGGAAAAACAACATCCACCGGTTAAATCTAAAGACGCCCATTGGGTGGTCTCCGCAGTTGCTGGGTCCACAAAGTAGCTGGGACAGCTTTCAGCCTTCGTGGATGATGTGACTTGGGCCACCGCTCAGTCCTCTTCGGCTTCTGACTTTGTGCCACTTCAGCTGGGCTCCACTTTTTCGGGCTCTTTCAAGGAGCTGTGCCAGTCCTTCCCAAACTAAGGGTCAGGGTCCTCCTGGATCTCACAGCTATTGCTCTCGAAAATAGGAGTTGAAGAAAGAGACACTCATCATCGATGTTCTTAAAACCGGGAACGTTCTCAGTTTCAGGACTCCAAGGTTTTGACCACGGTCGAAACCACGGCCATGGCCGCAGGCTTCAACGACACCCCATGGAGCCAGTCGGTCAAAATACTAGCCAATGATGCGGCTGAAATTTTGCTCAACCCACTTGACCAGTTGTCATCCGAAGAGGCCAATAACTCTCTCTTCAGGACTTCGTTCCTGCCTGTGACCTTAGAAGGGGCTGCGCAGTCCGCTGATCAGAACCCTCTGGTCACTGACCCAGACCAGGAGGAGCCATTGCAGTTCCTGGCTTGCTCTGAGATCCCTGGTCAGCATCCTTTGTGGCCAAGGTCGAGGTCCAGTCCCTTCTCTAGTGGGTCAAGCAGCTTGCGCTGTCCTCGGCACTCCTGGTGCCACAGGAAGCATCGCCGCCACTGTTCCTCGTCTTCGTGTGAGGAGAGGCTCCATCGCAAGTTGCATTGGTGCTACGAAGACCTTATGTGGCAACAGTTGACGTTGGCTGGTACAAAGGCGACTCTGGTTTCCTCACTGGCCATCACTTGGCTGTGACCCATGAGGCTGACATCAGCTCCCCCTGTGGGGTCGGTCGAGACTGTCTCTCCCCCAGCAGAGCAGGTCCAGACTGTCTTGGTTCAGCCAAAGCTGGCCTCTCCGCCAGTTGTGATGGAGCCTCTCCCAAGCAGCTGTTGACCGGTACTCCAACTAAAGAGTCTCAGATGGTCAAGGGATTTCCCCATCGGCTGTCAGTCACCGTCACACCTGATCATCCATTGAGGGTTGAAGGTGACTCAGATGGCAGGCCACTTTATGCGGACTCCTCTGAGTCTGAGGATTCCTCACTGCACTCCCGTCTGGTCGACAAGGAGTCCATGGGGGATCTCTCGACGGAGGAAGGGCCCACTTGCTTTCTGGGCATCCTCTGCCTTAGCTCTAAGTCCACGGGGATGAAAATGGAGCCCGTTCAGAAGTGGGTTTGCTATCAACTTACAGAGATTCTGGACAAAAGGGACTCTTCATCGGATGCTTTCCCAGTGGCCAAGGCCATTGTCGGCCAAGCCCTGGAGCTTTGGCATGTCCTGCCCTGCGCCCTCTTCCCGGATGGCCCGCAAGTATGCAGTGCTCATCGGTACCCTCTTGGGTTTCACAGAGCATCTCTCGGCCGAAGGACTGGCAGCCAACTCCATGTTTCGGTGCTTAGGCAGCATCTGTGATGTCGACAAGCCGCTGTACAAGGAGTCCGAGAAATTGGTCCATGCGGCTAAAAACGTCTGTGTTGCCTGCTTGCTTGGCCTCCATCAGACGAGCTTGGCTGCCTTGATGGCACACTTCTCCCATGCCCTCTTGGGCTCTTTGGATGAGGTGATTCCTCACTTACCTGCAGACTTTCAGACCATGGTCAAGCAGGTCCGAGATCAGGGCTGGGCTGTGGTCAGGCAGCAACTGCAAATGACTCTGGATCTAGGAGATGCCTGTGCCCGCTTGAGGGCAGCCACAGTAGCCATTTGCCATAGGGCTTGGCTGCAGATCTCGACCTTCACTGCAGACACTCAGCACAAGCTGGCAGATGTTCTTTTCTTGGGCACTGACCTGTTTGGGCCTGGTGTAGAGGGCCACCTCCAACACATCAAGAAGTCCAGTGCCACCTTGGACTCTGTAACATCCTCACAGAAGGATCCCAAGGGCTCCAGGCAACAGAAATGAAAGCCCTTTCAGTCCTCCACTCCTGCGGCAAAACCAGTCCAGCATCAGGCTGGCCTGCAGGCTCAGTCCCGGTGACCCAGCCTGGAGGGAAGAGACCCAGTGGCTCCTCAGATTGATACTGCAAGCCTACTCAGTGACAAGATGGGGGTGCCACCCTCATACCCGTCACCCCTCCTCTGGGTCCTTCTGTGGTGGGATGGTACTGCCACTTCCTTTCCACCTGGCCGTTGTCACATGGACAGGTGGGTCCTAGAAGTGGTCGGTCAGATTCTGCCTCTCAGATTCAAGCAGTACCCTCCAAGCCGAGCCCACGCCCCACGGGAGGATGTAGTATCCAAAGGCACTTGGTCGGCAACGTAGTCTAGCTTTTTCGCAAGGAGGTCGTGGTCAGAGTAGTGGATACTCCAGAACATCCAGGATTCATTTCTAGGTACTTCCTGGTGCCAAAGTGTATGGGGGGGGTTGGCGCATTATTCTAATTCTGCATGACCAGAACAAGTTTCTGTGGTCACGCACCTTCAGGGTGGTAACTCTGTCTCAGATCATACCATCTTTAAAGCACAACATATGGTTTTGCTCCCTGGATCTTAAGGACACATTCTTTAATGTCCCCAATCCATCTGTCCTACCGAAGGTTCTTCTGCTTTTGAGCCAAGGGAATCCTCTACAAGTTCTAGGCCATACTATTTGGCCTATCCTCTGCCCCCAGGGTCTTCACCAAATGCATAGCAGTGGTGTCAGCTTACCTGAGGTGCCGAGGGGTCTGGGAGTACCCCTACCTGGATGACTGGCTGATTGCAGGTCCCTCTAGGCAGGAGGTGGAGCAGTCTAGGGACCTGGCCCTCCAGACCTGCACCTCCCTTGACCTCCTGCTCAATGAGGCCAAGTTTGCACTAGTGACATTGCTTGTCATCAGCTTTATCGGGACAGAGCTTGACTCTTGCCAAGCAAGAATCCGGCTCCCAGCAGACAGTGCAGAGATTCTCTCCTCCATTGCCCGATCATTTTGGGTTGGGCAATTGTGCCTGCCCAGGACTTTCTCTGCCTTAGAAACATAAAAACTGACGGCAGATAAGGATCGCAAGGCCCATCCAGTCTGCCCATTTCTTTTTCTGCCTTATGAATGTGCCATCGGCCTTTGCTCCATCAATGGCCAATCTGTTCATACTCATCTGTAGTGCTCCCTTATCCCTGTCCCATGCCTGTTTGAAGCCCTACACTGTATTCATATCCACCACTTCCTAAGGTAGGCCGTTCCATGCATCCACCATCCTTTCTGTGAAAAAGAACTTCCTCACATTACCTCTTAATCAGCTTCCCTCTAATCTCATACTGTGTCCTCTTGTCCTGCTATTTTTCTTATATTGAAGCATGTTAGACTCTTTCGCCTTGTTAATGCCCGTAAGGTGTTTGAATATTTCAATGATATCACCTCTCTCCCTCTTTGCTCTAGGGTATACATATTGAGGTCCATTAATCTGTCCTCATATGTTTTCTGATGCAGTCCCTGCACAATTTTGGTTGCCCTTCACTGGACTGCCTCAGTGTGGTTAATGTTCTTGTGAAGGTGTGGCCTCCAGTACTGCATGCAGTGCTCCAGATGGGGCCTAACCAGTGTCTTGTAAAGAGGGATATTACCTCCCTCTTCCGACTTGTGATACCCCTACTAATATACCCCAACATCCCCCTAGCTTTACCTATTGTTTTAGTGATCTGCTTGGATGATTTCAGGTCATAGGTGATGATGACACCCAAGTCTGTTTCTTCCCTTGTGACAGCCAGCAACTCTCCTTCCAGCCTATAGGTGGCTTCAGGGTTTCTCTTCCCTATGTGCATGATCTTGCACTTCTTTGCATTAAACTTCAGTTGCCACTCTTCCGACCATTTTGCTAGTTTATCCAGATCTCTTCTCATTCTGCCCATCCCATCTGGATCATCTACTCTGTTGCAGATCTTGGTGTCATCTGCAAAAAGACAAACTTTGCCCTCCAGTCCTTCTGCAATGTCACTGATGAATATATTGAAGAGGACTGGCCCCATGACTGATCCCTGAGGTACTCCACTTGCGACTTGCATTTCTTCTGACTGTATACCGTTTACCACCACTCTCTGTTTTCTGCCCATCAAACAGTTTGCCACCCAGTTAACTAACTTCTGACCCACCCCAAGCCTACCCAGCTTATTAATCAATCTTCTGTGTGGAGCAGTATTGAAAGGTTTGCTGAAGTCAAGGTAGGCGACATCAGTCAAAGAAATCTATGAGATTAGTTCTGGGTTATATAGCGGCCTGCACCATCGTGGTTTGATTGGACCATTGGAATATGCGCTCCCTGCACTGGGAGCTGGCCAGCCAGTGGTCTCGGTGCAAAGGTCACTTCGACCTGCTGGTCACTGTGATCTAGAAGATGTGGGATGCCCTCCATTGGTGGCTAGTTCCAGAGCATCTGCAGGAATGGATCCCATTTATCCACCCTAAGATGACGGTCATCCTGACGACTGACTCCTCTCTCACAGGCTGGGGTGCCCATTTGGGGAACACAGAGTCCATGGGCTGTGGACCCCCGAGGAGTCCCGATGGCACATCTGCCTGATGGAACTCTAGGCAGTTTGGCTGGCGCTGACTGCATTCACTCCATATATTTGGGGTCAAGTGGTCCAAGTCCAGACAGACAACACCATGACCATGTACTGCCTCAACAAGCAGGGCAGAATGCACTCCCTGCCTTTGTGCAAGGAAGCTTTCCATGTGTAGACCCCCTTGTGCAGCCTGGAGGGGGATCTCCTAGCCATGTGGCAGAAGCCTTCAATCAGCTGGCGGACGCCCTTATCTGGGTAGGCAAGGCGTCTCATGAGTAGTCTCTCCATCCAGAGGTGCTTCACAGCTTGTTCTCTCGATGGGGCAGCTCTCAGGTTGATCTGTTTGCCTCAAGAGAGAACGCAAAACAAAGGATGTTCTTTGCCCAGCCCCCTCAGCAGGGCTCACTGTAGGGGATGCCTTACATCGAATTTGAATAGAATTTGATGGCAGATAAGGACCGCTTGGCCCACCTAGTCTGCCCATTTCCCTACCTGGTGGATATGCTGCAGATTCTAGTTAATCAACAGCTTACTTCCTCCTGCCTCCCACTAGAATTGCCTTATGCCTGTCCCATGCATTCTTGAATTCTCTCACTATTCCTGACTCCACAACCTCCTCAGGAAGGCTGTTCCATGCATCCACAACCCTTTCTGTAAAAAAATACCTTCTAACATTACCTCTGAGCTGTCCCCCCCTCTATCTTCAAATTGTGCCCCCTTGTTTGTGCACATCTCTTCTTCTGAAAGATGCTACCCTCTTGTACTTTAATTCCCTTGAGATACTTGAAAGTTTCTATCATGTCCTCCCCTGCTTCCTTTCCTCAAGGGTATACCTATTAAGCTACTTTAATCTCTTCTCATATGTCTTCTGGTGCAGACCCTGCACCATTTTGGTTGCCCTCCTCGGAACAGCCTCCACTCTATCTTTGCGGAGGTGGGGTCTCCAGAATTGCACACAGAACTCCAGATGAGGCCTCACCTACTGTCTGTACAGAGGGATAACAACTTCCTGTTTTCCACTGTTGATGCCTCTCCCTATGCATCCCAGTATCCCCCCAGCCCTCCCTACTGCCTTCTTACATTGCTTGCCCACTTTTAGGTCATCTGATGTAATTACTCCTAGGTCTCTTTCGATTTTTATTGTTGTTATTAACTCCCCCACTCCATTGTGTATTCTTACCCTGGGTTTTTGTTTCCCGGATGCATTACATTGTACTTCTTTGCATTGAATCTGAGCTGCCATATATTTGACCTTTCTTCCAACCTTGACAAGTCCCTTTTCATCTTTTCCACACACCCCTTTTGTATCAACCCTGTTGCAGATCTTTGTGTCATCTGCAAAGAGACATACCTTTCCTTCCAGGTGCTCTCCAATATCACTTATAAAGACATTAAAGAGGACCGGTCCCAGTACCGAACCCTGCGGTACCCCGCTAGTTACCCTCCTTTCTTCACTGTGGACTCAGTTTACTATTACTCTTTGTGTCCTGTTGTCCAGCCAGTTTTGTATCCAGGCTACCATCTTGGGACCCACTCCAAGGCTGGATAACTTGTATATTAATCTTTTGTATGAGACTGTGTCAAATGCCGTGCTAAAATCTAGGTAGGCCATATCGACAGCCCCTCTCTGGTCTACTGCTTTGGTCACCCAGTCAAAGAAATATATTAGGTTCATCTGACATGACCTTCCTGCAGTGAAACCATGCTGCCTTGGGTCCTGTGCCCCACTGGCCTCTAGGTACTCAACAATATTTTTTCCTTCAGAAGTGATTCCATCATTTTCCCTACCACTGAGGTCAAACTAACTGGTCTGTAGTTTCCTGCCTCTGCCCTGTTCCCACTTTTGTGAAGTGGAATCACATTTGCCCTCCTCCAGTCCTCAGGTAGCACCCCATTCTCCCATGATTTGTTAAAGAGCGTAGTCAGTGGTGTTACTAGTTCTACCCTGAGTTCTTTTAGAATTATTGGGTGAATCCCATCGGGCCCCATTGCTTTGTCCACCCTCAGTTTAAGAGTTCTTTCGAAACCCTTTCTTCTGTGAATGGACTGGTATTGACCCCCCATTCAGTGTTTCTCTCTTGTTTGGTTTAGGTACTTCCCCCTCCTCTTCCATTGTAAATACTGAGCAAAAACATTCATTCAGTATCCCAGCTTGTTCACTGTTACCCTCTGCTCACATTCCCTCCCCTTTATTAAGTCTCTGTATCCCTTCTCTAAGCCTTGGACCCCAGGCCTCTTCTGTGCCTTCTCTCGATCCACAAGGTACTGCTCAAGGTCAGGAGGGATGAGGCACTGGTGATCCAGGTGGCTCCAGACTGGCCACACCTGTTTTGGTACCCCGATCTTTTCAGCAACAGGCTCCCGAGGCGTCATCCACTCTGTGTGGACCTGCTCTCCATCAGTCAGGGGAAGGTACTCCACTTGGGCCTTCAATCCCTGCACCTGAGAGCCTGGTTCCTGAGCGGCTAGAGTTCCAGACTTTGGGTCTCTGAGATGTCGTCAACATGGTGGAGGCATCTAGAAAGGAATCAACCAGAAAATTCTACACCTTTAAATGGGAGAGATTCTCCATTTAGTGTCAGGGCAAGGGGTTGGGCCCTTTGACCTATCCAGTGGCCAGCATTCTGGACTATCAGTGGTCCCTTTCCAAAGGGGGGCTTTGATTGATGACCCTTAAGGTGAACCTGGCAGCCATCTCTGCTTACCGGGTGTGGGCTGGTCAGCAGTCGGTGGCTCAATAGATGTTCTGGCACTTTTCAAAGGCTTAGTTAACATTTCCCCTCTGGTGCATTAACTGTCACACCCATTGGACTTGCTGGTTTTGGCAAAGTTCATGGGCAAGCCATTTGAACTGATGCACAGGTGTGAGATGTCGCACGTGTCATGGAAAGACTGCCTTTTTGGTGGCTGTCACATCAGCCGGAAGGATCAGTCATCTCCAGTAACTTTTGGTGGAGTCTCCTTACCTGGTCTTCCACAGGGACAAGGTTGTCCATACCCCAACCTGATGTTCCTCCCGAAGGTTGTGTCAGAGTTTCACCTTAATCAGGTGATGACTCTTCCAGTGTTCTTTCTGGATCACACCTCAGATGCTGAATACAGGTTCCATACTTTGGACCTGAGGCCAGCGCGCGCCTATTACAAAGAGCACACAGCTGGAGTTCGGGGAGAGGTTCTCGAGTTATTTGTCACCTACACTGGCACCGCATTTGGCAGATCTGCAAACAAGTGAATGACTGGTAGGTGGATTATATCCTACATTGATCTCTGCTATAGGTTGGTGGGTAGGGAGCCTCCCGGAGGACTAAGGGCTCATTCCTCCTGCCATGCTGCTGCATCCATGGCTGCTTCTAGGGCTGTCTCTATCCAGGAAATCTGCAGGGCTCCTACCTGGAAGTCAGCACACACATTTATTTCCCATTACCACATTGACCTCGAGTCACGCTGGGTTGCTGGTTTTGGGGCCTCAGTTCTCCAATCTCTGTTTCCAAAGTAGGGTGTGTGTGCACCTTGCTTCCCTCCTCCCAGAGAACTGCTAGGAGTCTGCCAAATAAGTGTGGATGAACATCATGTCCATGTCTCTGGAAAGACAGGTACCTGTAACAGTAGATCTTCTACGGAATGGTCTCTTGCAGTAAGTCATTACTTCTGGGAGTTCCCAGCAGTTGGCGATATCACACGGAAGCTTCTTCCAGCAGTCTTTCACCTGGGACCACCCACACATGACATCGTTCATGACATAATTTCCTGGTTCTGCATATAAAAGTGGGTGGTTCCTGGTATCCTATGTTCACTTTCCCACAGGCTTCAGCTCGCACAGCAGCTAGCTCAGTCTTCTGTGTAAGCAGTCATCGATGAGAACTGAACCTTCATTTCTACAGCCTGAGGTGCCTGGACTTCATACACGGCACCATTGCCTGTGCTTTTTGCCACAAACTTAACTCTGCAACCAGAAAAGAAGGTTACAACAACTTTAAAAAAATCATTTAATGGAAGACAAAAATTCCCTGTTACAGACTCAGGGGGCTTGTACCAGGGGCTCCAGATCCACTGAGTCATCTTCCAAAGCAAAAAAGAACAAGGAAAAACCTTCCTCTCAAGTCTTGCCATGGTGCACTTCAAAGGCAACCTAAACAAAAACTGTCTTATCAAGGAGACGTTCCTAGTCGACTATGGATACCCTCCCGTCGACGGCAGGCCTTTCTCTATGTTCCTCAACGGGGCACAGAAAAACAGCCTCCTCATACATGGGAATGCTTCCCCCATCGACGGAGCATCATGTCTGTGCTCCCCGTCGGCGAGATACCTCTCCCGTCGTGGCAACATTTACATACGTTCCTGCGTCGATGAGGCACACTGTTTATCGACGAGAGGTTTTCAGGAGCACTTCCTGTTGACGGGCATCCTCCTATCGATGGAGCACATGTATATTAACGCCCTCATCAACCGGACTGCTTCACCCATTGACGAAGCATGTATTCATAACTCCCTCATTGATGGGACTGCTTCCCTCATTGACTGGAGTGCCTCTATCGTCGACGGAGCATCTTTTTCATGCTCCACTGTTGTTGGAGCATGTTTTTCACCATAAAACAACACATTTAAAGACTTTTTCTCCATCAGTGGAGACTACTACTTTGACGTCGTCCCCTAGGGGCCCTGAATTTCACTATAAAGACGTCTCATTTCCTAATGCATATACTCATGGGGACACCTCACCACAAATTGTGGGGTCACCTCATGGGGGAAAAGGAGGCAAACCTGCATCTTTTGCCCTCATGAATGCACCACATTCATCATATAGTGGAGAAACCCCTCATCAAAAGAATCCAAGATTATATTACCAGAAGGCACAGATTAATCCTCAACAACACCCACTACCATCAGTTACACCAACTACAATGGGCTCACAACCTAACACTATTGACCTGCCACCCTTGTAGGTACCCAATATAGAGCATATTATTAATACAGTTTTACAATCTCTGGGGTTTGATCATACACCTGATCCATATAACCCTCCTTCCTCTCAGATTATGTCTCTTCTTCCACCAAAGAGGGCACCCCGGAGCTGGAACTCTCTCCCTGCTTACCTCCTCCTGAACCTATGAAGGAGTACTTTGCAGATAATGAACCAAAAACACATAATGGAGGACCCTTCAGAGGAGATTTATTATGAGGGATCTCCTGACGTGGACTTCCAGGAGATGGACTCCCCTTATGCTATACCGTCCTCTTTTGACGAGGCCATGGCTCAACCTTTCAGGGCTGCTTTACCCTCTGATGACCCCTCATTTACAGATATGATGATGCAAATACAAAAAACTCCCCAAAAACTATGGGGTTCTCTACAACGAGGAGCCAGTCCTGGTTATACCACCACTAATCTCTGCATACCAAAATGCGATCACAGAGGCCTGACACCAACCTATGGCTGCCCCCGCTCTACCCTGCAAAGCGGACCGACTTTATTAGGCCCCATTAGACTAGCAATATTTGTCTAAAATGCCGGCTGCCGACTCAGTGGTTATCCTGGCAGCCCATGATCACACTAATAAGCACTACATAGGGGAGAAAATATTTACCTCCAGTATCCTGAATATTCGAATACTGAACTATATGGGCCATATGCTGAAATATCAACATACTTCAGGCACTCTGCCTTGAAAATTATTGACAAAGTACCTTCTTCTCCTGACAAGGAGCAACTGATACCTATAATTAGCACTTTTACATCCCTTTCCCGACATCTTTTAAGGTTGGGATATGATATAGTTGATACTTCAGCCAAACATTTGGCCACAGGCGTTGTTGTCCGCCGTGTAGCCTGGCTTAAAGTTTCTGGCCTTGCACCTGACATATAACATAAGGTGGCTAACACCCCTTTCTTAGGCGATAAACTGTTTGGTCCAGAAACACAAACCATTCTGGATGACCTACAAGCCTCAGGCAGACAGTTACGCACCGTATAAAGCCTGTACTACAAACCACATAACCAGTACAAATATTTTAACATGAGAGGAAATTATTATAACCGAAGAGGTACCTTCCGGGGTAGAGGACAGACAGCAAGAGGTACATCCACTACCTCTAGACCCACCCAGTCCCATCCTTCTGGCTGTGCCGGTACCACTACCTCTCAATGATTTCAAGTGCCTCACCCCCCTGTCTCCTCCGCTGGGCTTCAGAGACGCTTGGGGGCCGTTGTGCCTTACACACACAGGCCTGAAACAGGACATTTTAAAAACGAGGGTACCACAGCACGGGTCAGTCAGACTATCACATCCGGATCACATGATGGACGCTTTGTTCTAGCCTCAACCAGGGCCTACCATGTCAATAGATTCTAACAAGAGATGCATTTTTAACAAACTAAAGGGCACACCTAGGCCCATATTGGATTTACGGCACGTGGATTGCCCCCACTGCCCAATACTACATCAGCCTATTAACGCTGGATGTTGCCATGCAGATTCCGCATACCCTCCATCCATACCTCTTACTAAGCCATCTGTTGATCCAACAGAACACATAAAGGGATACCCATCCCAGTTCTCCATTCAGAATAAAAATTAAGATTTGAAATCTAACCATATAATAGAACTTAATTCTCAGGGCCACACAACCCCAGGGCCGTCTCAATATACTGTAGATCACCTGAATCCACAATTCAGGGCACAAGCATGGAGACTACACAACCTCTTTCCACACTGGGGCACCACACTAACATATCTGTTTGCATCCCCAGTCGACCACATATTCCTCGGATACTTCTCCATTATCCAGAACATAAAGGGAAGCTTTTCGATGCCCTGTCCCGACCCTGGACAAGACCCTTCTTATCTGTCTTCCCTCCATCACTAATACTCCTTGAAATATTACTGAAACTCTGGAGGGAACTGGCCCACACATGGCCTCGACAGATCTGGCATCCCCTGCTACAACAGCTCCTAGTAGCAACTTCAGTCGGGCTGACATTCAAACCAGACTTTCTGACAGAATGCCAAGGCTCCTTGAGGCACCACAACCTGAAAGGTCTTCAGTTTCTGGCCTGGCTCCCAAAGCCGCCCTCATAAATAGATTGCAAGTATCTGACAAGGTAGCAGACATCCTTCTTTCTGCCTGCAAGACAGCTACCAGAGAAACATACAACTCAAAATGGAAATGCTTTGCCATTTGGGCAGCATCTCAATCATTGGATTTGTGTTCTTGCCCACTCACATGGATCCTAGACTGTTTGACCAAATTATTCGCTGAGGACCTCAGCTACTCTTCCATTAAAGTCCACATTTCTGCCTTCCACGTACCACTGAATGGCCACTTAATATATCAACACCATTTGGCCAAAATGTTCTTAAAGAGCATATTGCACTTGAAACCTCCTATTCGCAGACCACTCCACCATGGGATCTGAATTTTATGATAGAAAAATTAACAGTAGAACCGTTTGAACCTGCGGCATCTTGCGACCTTCGTTTTCTTTCATGGAAAACTTTATTTTTGGTAGCTGTTACATCTGCAACACACATATCTGAGCTTTTTGCTCTCATGTGCAGTGAACCTTACCTCATATTTCATAAGAAGAGGGTTTTGCTTCGCATGAATCCATACTTTCTCCCTAAAGTGGTCTCCGAACAGACCCTTAATCAGACCATGGAACTACTGTCTTTTTTCCAGAATACTCCAGTTCAGGAGAGCATCTCTTACATACAATGGATGTCCACCACATCCTACGATACTATACGAATAGGATGAAGGATATTCGGAAAACTTTTCAGCTCTTTGTGTCCTTTGCCCCGGGTCGTCAAGGCGTACTGGTCACTAAACATACCCTATCATGTTAGGCTAGCCCATTGAATAACTTATTTGTATAACGAATATAACAAACCCCTACCGGGTCATGTTCAAGCTCACTCCACAAGGGTCATAGCGGCCACCATGGCTTGTTTTAAAGGTGGTTCAATCACCGACACTTGCAATGCGGCCACCTGGTAAACCATCCATACCTTTACCAGGCACTATAACTTGGATATTGCCTCCAGACAACGAACGGCCTTCAGTTGCACTGTTCCACAAGGCATACAATCATAATTGTCCTCCCCATTGGGACATAACTGCTTGGGAATCCCCCAGAAGTAATGACTTTTACTGCAAGAGATCGTTCTGTAGAAGATTGTGTGGTTACGTAAGACTTTACCATAACAGAAGATCTTTGAGGAACGTCTCTTGCAGTAAGTAGTTTCCCACCCTCCGTCCCCTGCCTTCTCTAACAGGGAAATCATAAAACTTAGGATTGGGACTCATTCGTACCTCAGTTTCCCTTGGTCCCTCGCTTTTGTGAGCTTAACCCGGCGGAGAACAGAGGATACCAGGAACCACCTGGAAGAAGCTGCCATGTGATAGCGCCACCTGCTGGGAACTCCCAGAAGTAATGACTTACTGCAAGAGACATTCCTCAAAGGTCTACTGTTACGGTAAAGTCTTATGTAACCACACTTTCTAGGAGTGGTATATGATGTTCATTCATACTGACCCACCCGACCTCCCCGGCTTCGGCACTCACAGTCTGATTCCAGTGGTAAGATCTGGCGTTATGGGATGGAGCCACGGGATGTACCACCTAGGGGGGTGGGAGGACCCAGCTTGAAGACATCCCAGTGAATCTTAAAGGAGAAAAGACATGCCAAATAAGTGTGGATGAACATCATATACCAGTCCTAAAACTACTGTTACAGGTAAGTAACCTTTTTTTTTTTTTTTTACTGGCATTATGTGGTGCTGGCTTTGTTCTCTTCACCTTTGAATATGCCCATGCTCAGAGATGCAGCTTAACTTTTCAAGACTGCTTTAAAAGGCTTACACCTTTGTTTGTCATTGTGGGTAAAATCAGCAAGTTCAGCACAGTGCCTAGTATTAGAAGATAACTTAAACTCACTTTACATAAAATTTGTAAAACTTGGACATGCACGAGTTTACCAGTGATGTGGTGCCATATTCAAATGTGAACATACTGCATCACTAGCAGGCTATGATAAGGGCCTGACATAGCTTACACTACAACAATAATGAAGAATAGCCAGTTTATCAAACCAAAATAAATATCATCACATGTAGCAGAGGGCTGTGGGTTCAATTCCCACACCTGGCACTTGGGTTAATATCTCAGTACTGACACTGTAGTGCAGCATGAGAGGGGTGCTGCACTTCTGAGGTGCTGTCTTTCAGATGGACGTTAAACCAAGGTCCCATCTGCCTGTTCTGGTGGTAGTTCAGGTGGATGTTAAAGATCCCATGGCACTTATCGAAAAGAGTAGGGGAGTGTTTATTCCAATAAACACAACAAAACATACGCATGGAGTCAAAATAAAGAAATATGCTACTTACATTCCCTTTTATATTTCCAAAAACCTACATAGCACCTTCGGTTTATTCAACCGTAAAGCAATACTTTTCCTTTTCAACCTTACCCTTGAATTTCCACCCCTTACCCCACCCAACCTCCCATTTCTGTTACCATCTCCCATTTCTTTTAAAATTTCCCTTTCCAACACATTATTACTCTTCTTTAGTAATCTTCATCCTGTTGTTTTCTGTTTTAATTCTACTATTTTGCATTCCACTTTAAATATTCATCCATTTATAGTTATACAATTTCTATTCATATTTCACTAAATATGTTTGCCCTTTCCACTACATCTCTACCTTTTTCCTTGGATGGTTCTTACAATCACTCCTATAGACTTCATTCACCGTCTGACCAGATCCAGGAATTAAGGGAGGTTTTAGCAAACTTTGTCTGATTGTTTAGTGCCAAGCCTGGACTAATCCCCTTAGTGACGCACAGTGTAGAGATGGGGACGCAAGCACCCATGTGGCAGACAGCATATCAGGTGTCAGAGGCTGTCCAAAAGGACATTAGGAGGGAGGTGGATGAAATGCTGGATTTAGGCATAATCCAGAAATCCCACAGCCCCTGGGCCTCACCCGTAGTCCTTGTTCCCAAGCCAGATGACTCTACTTGTTTTTGCGTGGACTGTCATGGACTCAGTGCAGTCACAAAGTCAGACACCCACCCAGTACCATGGACGGATGAACTACTGGACAAGTTGGAAGGGGCGATGTACCTTACCACTATTGACCTGATGAAAGGGTATTGGCAGGAGGAATTAACTGCCAGAGCTAGGGAGAGGTTGGCCTTCATCACTCCGATAGGGTTATTTGAATTTAAAGTAATGTCTTTTGGAATGAAGAATGCCCCTGCCATTTTCCAAAGGTTGGTGAACTAGGTGTCAAATGGTACTGAAGAGTATGCTGTGGTGTATCTGGACGATATTGCCATGTTCAGTGCCACTGCCAGCTGGAAGGAACACCTGTCTCACCTTAGGGAAGTGTTGGGCAGGATACAGAGGGCCAGGCTTACTGTCAAAGCTGAAAAGTGCTAGGTGTCCATAGTTGAAGTGGCATACCTTGGGCATGTAGTAGTAGGACGGGGACAACTCTTTCCTAATCAAGTAAAAATTGAGACAATTGAGGCATGGCCCAGACCTGAAACACAGAAGCAGGTTCGGAGTTTTTTAGGGACTGCAGGGTACTATAGAAAATTTGTATCAAACTACAGTTCAGTGGCAGCTCCCCATCTGGCCTGCTAAAGAAGAAAATGCCTAAAAAGGTAAACTGGGAACCAGTCTTTGACCAAGCCTTTACACAGCTAAAGGAGGCACTGTGCAGTGCTCCTGTATTAGCCAGTCCAGACTACAATAAACCATTTGTAGTCCAGGCAGATGCCTCAGATGTGGGTACTGGGGCAGTACTTAGCCAGACTTCTAACCAAGGGAAAGATCACCCAGTTGTGTACCTCAATAAGAAATTACTTCCCAGGGAGCAGGCTTATTCCACAGTGGAGAAAGAATGCCTTGCAATGGTGTGGGTACTAAAGAAATTAGAGCCATACCTATACTGGCGGCATTTCATGGTACAAACAGATCACAACCCCCTGGTTTGGCTGTCACAAATGGATAAAACAAACAGTAGGCTTTTAAGATGGAGCCTTGCCTTGCAGGGTTAAGACGTGACTGTCACAGGGCAGGAGCAGCAAAGCAGATGGGCTGTCGCGTCAGGTAGAACAGTGAACTGAATTTAGGAAACTCATCTCATGCCTAGGAATAGATTCCCCAAAATTCAGTCTAGGAGAGAGGACTGTGATGGATAGCCAATTTGCTTATTATTATTTGTATTATATTTGTGATATAAATATATGTTTAGACTTCTGCTTAGAAACACAGGCCAAACAGAACAGCCTCATGGGATATTGGATTTTTAAAAGAAAAAAAATGTGCTGGCCTTGCTTGTTGTCACCGGTAACTTGTAAAAACGGACTTCCTGTGACTATAATAAAACCAGGTTGTAAAGGTTGTAAACCAGCCACTTGTTATAAAGTGTTTCATTTTTTTACGACATCAGGAGGTAAGTCAGCTCTGACAGTTCCTGTGAAACTTCTCACCGCTAAGATAAATAGCTTTCAGGAATATTCCTCTGAAGATCATCGGGGTAATTCTGACCTGCCATAAAGCAGGCTTACTAATTTAAAAAAAAAGTATATTTGTTTCAAGTGGAATGCTTAGCAACATGCAGATGCATGAGACTAATTTGGTATGCAGGAAGGAGAGTGACCTCACAGCTAGCATCACCACAGAGTTGTGACCTCACAAGCCCTCAGATAGTGTCACGGCTGAGGGAACATTGTGCTTTTTATTTCTGGGCTCCTGAAAGAACACACACAAGAAGCACTTCTACCAAAAATTAGGCAATTCAACCACCACTATTTACTAAATGAAACTAGGGTAGGATTAGTAATCAGTATAAGTCGGTTTGTTTATAATTGTCCATTTATTTTTATGACTGTACTATAAATGTTATATCTTCTGTGTTTTGTATTTTATTTACTGTTTTTGATTCTAGTAAACTCTGTTTTCCTTGAAATCCTGCCTGAGTCTTTTCCTCATTTTTAGTGTGAATGCTGGGACAGTGTTGGTAATTCTGAAAGAACTGTTAAGCACTTACAGTGTGTTACTGTATGCACCAAGATATGGAAAATATCAAGGTCTCAATTGAGTCAGAAGGAGAATTGTGAACCAGGTTGTGTGCCTTCTGGGTTAAGTATTGCACTGCATTTTCCTGAAGAGGGTGTGATATTTGGACCTGTTACATGGGCGTGCTGGTGAAAAAGGGTTCATATTTGACCCCAGGATGCAAGACTGGTAGTTGTTCGGACCTAAAACAGACAGGAGGGTTACCCTGTTTGTCTCCTCTTCACATATTGCACTTTGAGGTTTGGCACTGTGGGAGCGGAGGTCCTGACCCCTGAAGTGCATTTGTGACACTGACAGATATGAAATGTGTTTCAAATTGCATCGTATACTTATTACATATAACACCTATTCTCCTTGTTCGGTTATAGTAGTATGATTTAGACTAGAATCCATAACTTGTAGATAACTGAATCATTCTTGTCTATTGCTTCGACTGATACATATACCCACCTCCCTTCCTCTGTATTTAGATGTTTTCTTGTATGTTTCTTACTCTGCTTATACTGTCCTCCTCCCAATCTTCCCCTTCCTCCCCACGCTCCTGCTTCTTATATTCCTTAGTTCTTTATTACTTCTCCCCATCTATTTACATATATGTTCTATTACCCTTTTCAGTGTTATTATATTTATGACTTTCCTTTTGTCGAAATACACTGATGCCATTCCATACCAAAATAAATGTAATTAATAGGCTGACATGAGTTTCATATGACTCGATGGAATTCCCTCATTGTGTTATTATGAGAAACTACTTGTCTCAAGGCAGGGCAGATTTTATTTAAAAAAGACGCCCATCCTGGAGGCTCTGGGTGCCATACAAAAAGTAAAACATATACAGAAGAAAAAAAGATAACCAAAAAAAAACTACATCATTATAAATACAACAAATGAAATCATACAATTTAAGTTGAAGTCATGAATTGACTAAAATAAATAATGATTTCATTCCAGGCTATTCAGTTACTTATTTAAGTCACAGAAGATTATAAAACAAAGTCTGTGAAGGCCTGATTATACAGGAAGGCCTTGAGGCGGGCTTTGAATAACTCTACTAAAGGGGCCTCTCACAGCTGGTGGTAACGAATTCCACAGGATGGGGCTGGTGACAATAAAAGCTCTGTCGCTGGCAGTTTTCAACCTCTTTCTGGGAATCACAAGGAGACCCATGGAGATGGGGCAGAGGGAGCGGACCGAGACAGCAGGAGTAAGGCGGTCTTTCAGGTAACCAGGGCCCAGGTCATGTAGGACCTTAAAGGTGAGCAAGTCCATCTTAAAGAGGACCCTCCACCTGACTGGCCAGCCAGTGCAGTCCATGCAGCACTGGGATGATGTGGAAGTACTTAGACTGCCAGTCAACAACCTGGCAACTGCATCCAGCGAAGGGTACCTCCAGAGGCCCCGAGAAAGAGTGTATTACAGTAGTCAAGCCTAGACGTTATAAAGGCATGCACCAAGGTGGGGAGGTCCAGGGGCTTTATCCTGGTGATATTCCTCAGATGGTAAAAGCTGGTACGGACAATGGATGACACCTGAGATTTAAGCGTCAATCCACTGTCAAGAATAACACCAAGATCATGCACCCTAGAGGAGGCCTTCAATGGTACAGACCTAAGAAAAAGCCCTGTCGTTGCACCAGAGGCCATCCTATCACGCCCTCTGTTCGACTCCACCACTATTACCTCCATCTTATTGGGGTTCAGTCTGGAGGCCGTTCAGTCGTTGATCTCAGCAAGGAAGGTGTTTAGCACATCCACAACGTTGGATGTCCCAGGGGCAAAGGAAAGATACAGCGGGTATCATCAGCATAGCAATGAAAACCCAAGCTGAATTTGCTAATGAGCTCTCCCAGAGGCAACATGGACATAGCGAACAACATCGATGACAGGACCAAACCCTGGGCTACTCTACGTGACACGAGAATAGGGGAGGAGAAGAAATTCCCCATCATTACCCTTTGCCTCTTGTTAATGAGAAAGGACTCAAACCCACAGACGACAGTGCCAGCAAGTCCGCAGAGTTCCCTCAGGCGGTCGAGTAACACATGATGGTCCACCATGTCAAACGTTGAGGAGAGATCAGAGAGAATGAGAATAGTCCCCTCTCCTCGATCTCTCACCCTAAGGAGGTCATTATGCACCTGAACTAATGCAGTTTCTGTATCATGCCTCGCACAAAACCCAGACTGGAGAGGCACATATAGATCAAGCTGAAGTGCCACAACCTTCTCTATAACCTTACCCAAGAATGGAAGATTGGAGATGGGACGGTAATTTGCCTTGACGTCAGGGTCTAAGGAAGGTTTCTTCAGAAGGGGTCTCACCAGTACCTCCTTCAAGACATCGGGGAAGACCCCGTCCGACAAAGAGCACCGGACAATCAAGGGAAACACTGGGCCGGCAGAGTCAACACATGCCATCAAGAAATGTGTTGGCACTGAGTCTAGTTCACAAAAAATGTGTCTTGGCTTGAAAGCAACTCCAATGACCTCACCTACCTCCATAGGTCTGAATTCATCCCAGCTAGGTGAAGTGCTCCCTGGACACCCATGGTGATTGCTGTCAGTCACAATGTGGCTCACTGGCAGAATTCCCTGCTGGATCACAGACACCCTGTCTGAGAAAACCCGAGAAAACTCTTCACATAAAGCATCAGAAAAAGATTTTTTCAGCTGTAGACAGGCTGGATGAATAAGTCTATTCACAGTCTGAAAAAGCACAATTGGTTAGTTCCTCCCAGCAGCAATCTCCCTGGACAGGAATTCTGCCTTCTTACGGTCGATTGCCTCCTGGTACACACTGTAATGTGCCTGCAGGGCCAGTTTGTCTGTCTCCAGCCCGGTCTTCTGCCAGCAGCACTCTAATCTCTGACTCATAATTTTCTTCGCCTTGAGCTCCCCGTCAAACTGAAAGGACCTCAAGTGAGAGGATTTGGGTTGTACACAAACTGTTGCGAAGGAGTCGAGTGCACCAGCCATCACCTTACTGTAGGCAGCAACTGCGGCACATGTACCCCTCAACGCATGTACTGTCCACACTAGATAGATCAGTCACGCCAGAAAACCCTTTGGGAGTCAAACCTCTCAAAGGGCAATAGCTAACCTTCTCCGTGGGGGGCTTGAACTGAATTATACCCTGCAATGATCGGATCAAACAACCCGATCAGGCTTGAGATTATTTATCTCCAGCCCCAGGGAGACGACCAGATCCCACAAGGTCCAACATGTGGCCGCCCTGGTGAGTCATGGAAGAAAATTCTTGTGACAGTCCCAGAGATGATATCATCTGAAGGAAGTTGGAATCTAGCCGAGAAGATTCGTCAGCCCAAACATTAAAGTCCCCCAGTACTCAACATCTGGGGGCCTCCAATATTTTACTGCTGAGGAAGTTGGCTACTTCCACATGAATTCTCCTTCCTTCACGGGGTGGGGGGTGCTGTAAATCAGAAGAATCCTCCAAGTCTTCTTGCTAGAATTAGGCCATTATATATGACCAAGTATTACTAATATGGCCAAATATGTGATCTCTGGCAGATGTGAATTATCAGCCATGACAGATCAAACACATTTAAAATATGTTTTAAAACAAAGTTGTTTTTTGTATCAATTTAATATGTATCCCTGTTAATAGCACAGTTGTATGTTATTTCACTGTTTGCTTTCCCTTTTCTAACCCCAGGAATTTTTCAATATGCTCACCTCTTGCAGTCAGCCTCTATTGTAGAACTGCCTGGAGAACAAGAATGGAAGTTATGCAAATGATGGAACACTTATTGGCTCGGGCCACCATTTAAACTGCAGCCCTTACCAACTGCTGCATTCTGTAATGCTCATATTTCATTCTGCGCCTGCCTAGTCAAGACACCTCAGACAGTTCTCCTCTGAAGTAACTCTGTTTTGTTGTTTTTCATGGAAAAACAAGTAAACACTTTGTTTTTATTTGATCTGCTGTCTTTACCTTCTTTTTAGATTTTTTTATTTAGTATACTTTTCTGTCTGAGCTGGACAGTCTGGATCGGTCCCTGGTCATGGAAGCCCAAGTTTCCACCTCTGAAGTTGCACTGCCTTCACCCCCACTTGCCTCCCCGGCAGGAGGTTATGTCGCCCTGTACCGAGGCTGCACTACTGTGTCTGGTCGGGGACCCGGCTTCAGAGGCTGATTGAGGCCTTGGGGTCAGTACATCATAGAGACTGCCAGCTTGCTGTTTTTTTCCCCCGTTAGCAGGGGTGGGGAAGTGCAATGATGCCAGCGTCTGCCCCACTCCACACGTATGACAGCTCTAGGTGTGTGGGATCTGTGCTGGCACACAGCCCCACTTCCCCCCTGGAGAAGGAGAGCAGTCCGTAGGACACTCAATCTTTCTCCCCCCGGCCAACCCTCCAGTTCCCTGAGTCCGTTCCCGAACCTGGGTTGCCGGCATCACAGACGGAAATCTGACCGCTGCACCAGTGGGCCGTCCATCTTTACCTTCTTTGTATCATTTTGTGCAAGTTTAGTTTTTATTTTACCTCAGTTTTCACGGTTCCTCTTCAGTTGTGACAAACCATTGAGGAACCGGCATTTAGCTTTTATTTATTTAACTTTTTATTTTTATTATTTATTTATACCATTTAACCCGAATCTGTCCAATTATTTTTTTATGAAATTGTGGTGTTTTCCCTTTTGGGAGGCAACCGTTTGATACTTTCAGGGGTTTAATGGAACCGGCACTTGTGTAATTCTGTGTATGACTTGCAATTCAGGATCCAAGTTAAAACCCCTTTTTTTGTGGGTTAGTTAAATATGAAAGAGAGGCCAAAGAAGAAAACAGGTCCCACTGGTTTTAAGAATTTTACTGAGTATGGAGAGGTATTCGCTAAGGCTGACAAACATGATTTATGTTTGTTCTGCTTAGGTTAGTCCCACTTCACTGCTGATAGTGATACGGTGTAAAACTTTTCCACCAAAAACAGTTGAAAAAAGGTTGGAATGGTTTAAGAAAAGGATGGCTTTTCCAGTGGTTCCGGGGCATCAGGGTTTTGAGCAGCCTAGCCCCCCTCCTACTACTAAAAAAGATAAACCTAAATAAACTGAACTGACAGCTTCTAAAAAAGAGAGCCATCTAAAACAAAATGGACCTGAGAACCGGCTAGTGAATTGGTTCTGTCAAAAACGAAGCATAAATTAAAACGCACTGAACCTCCAGCTAAAAAAAGCAATAGAGCATTCTATGCCGAAAAAAGCTATGCCTTCAGCTGAGGCAGTTGCCCAAACTCGGCATGTCCTCCAGCCTCTGTGAAACGCAGCTAATCAAGGGTTGACACCAGTACCAGTTACTCCTGCTGTTCCGTCTGCAGTTCTGCAACTGGCCTATGTACCAGTTTCAGGTTTGGTTCCTCCTACACAGGACCCGGTTTATGAGTGGGATGATGACGAAGGGGAACCTGTTCAAACCAGAGGTTCCCACTGACCATGAATTTGACTCACCTCCTCAATTGTTTGAGGATTATTCTCTCATTTTACTGAGGGTGGTAGTAAATGGCGTTCACTCCAAGGAAGGGAGAGTGTCTAGGAGTGTGCCTCATGGATCAGTGCTGGGACCAGTTCTCTTTAATGTCTTAGTAAGTGACATTGCAGAAAAGCTGGAAGGGAAGGTCTGCCTGGTTGTGGATGACACCAAACTCTGAAGTAAGGTTGACAATCTTGAGGGGGGGAGTGGTGGAAAGGATAAGTAGAGACCTGAGAAAACTTGAGGAGTGGTCAAGAGTATTCCAGCTGGGTTTCAGTTTGAAAAAGTGCAAAGTAATGCACTTGGGGCACATAAACCCAAGGGTAGAGTACATAATATGAGACAAGCCTGAGTGACTACTCACTGGCATCCAGTGTGGCTACTTCTCCAAAAGGTACTGATGGCATGGTGGGTGGGTAGGTGACTAACGCTCAACTCCGGGTGGAGATAAAGGAGTGACTGAACTCTTGTCTGCATTATAAAATATGAAGACTGAAGTAGGTAATCTAAAAATGGAGCAAACAGATATCCAAACTACCTTCACGGAACTTTCCAATTGTTACAATGCAGCTGCCAATGTATCGTGGCCTTATACAAAAAACAAACACAGTTGGAGGAGAAATATGATTTGGGGGCTGTAGTCAGGGGGGAAAAAATCTCCATTTACGACTCTCCGTGACGCTACGTAATCGATGGCGCCTAATTCGAGCCACGGCACTTCGGGCATAAAATATTAGTAATTGGTCATCATTGAGAAACGCAAAGACGCCTCAACTCAATTATTGGTGTTTCCAGGTTTGGTCTCAAATGGGCCGCGTATTGCAAAAACGCACTCTGAGAGGAGAGGGACGCCGAGCAGTCGTCCGGGTTTGAGGCCTATGAGCTCCGCAGAGTCCCGCCTCGGCGTTAACTGCGTTTAGAAGATCTGGATGGCCTGATCGAAGCTACGCTTACTTTCACAAAAGCAGATGGCCACAGGATGCTAAAGATATTATATCGGATTGATGCCAGGATTTTGGGCTTGCAAAACGACTTTAAAAGACTAGAGGCTCGTACAACATCGATGGAGAAACACGTGGAAACGATTCAGTCGGAGCACATGGCCTTTGGTAGATCCTTAGCCTATTTGCACTAAAGAGAGAAAGAGTTAACGGCAAGGGCTGAAGATGCAGAGGCGAGAGCCCGCCGTAATAACATTAGAATTTTTGGTATCTCGGAGGGGGTGGACCCCCCTTGTATGGAAGACTTTATTGATTCCTGGCTGAAAAAGAATGAACTTGAAGAAAGCTTTAATAAGGAGATAGAAAGAGCTCTATAGATCCATTGCTACAAAACCTAAATCGGGATGCAGCCAAGGTCGATAATTGTGAAGTTCCTGAGATACACAACCAAAGAGAAGATTTTAAAGCTGGAGCGAGCAAGAAAGACCTCAATGTAGACGGCCAGAAAGTGTATATGGATCAGGACTTCCCTCCTTTAATGCTCGCTCAAAGAAAGAAAGTGCTGCAAGTGGTTAGGGCCCTGAGAGAGAAGGGTCTTAAGGCCTACCTCAGATACCCCGCAAAGCTCTGGGTGCAGAAGGAAGATGGGATCAAAATCTTTGACTCTCTGCTGGCGGCGACTCCATTTCTCTCAACTCAAGAGATCCCTATCCCAGATACGAAAGAGGAACAGGCTGAGAAGGAGATTGAGGATCTGCTTTGGTCGATTGCTCCAGGCCCGAGGAAGCGGGTGAAGAGATGGGAAGAAGCTCTGCTACCGTTGCATGCAGACATAGCGAGATGGCTGCAAGTGAAGGAGTCCTGAAAAATGACTTAAACACTGCGGGGAACTAAAAATACTCAGGCTCGGTTGGCACTAGTACTGGGGAAAGGGGAGCCGAGATTGGACCAGGGTACTTACCCGGGGAAATGGAGATCTTTTTCCTTTTTTCTGGGTTTCCCTCTTCTCTCCAGGTGTGTCCACAAAGGGGTAATTGGTTGGGCTCACTGATAAGGAGGGGCCTATTAGTACCGAACTGAAGTTTTCGGGGGGAACTTTTTTCTAGATGGAACTCATTCTGGTGGCAACACTGAAAAGACTCCCCAAGTAAACGGAACAAGACTGCATATTGAAGGCATTTTGACTTACTATTAATATGGTTTACAGTTTTAATGGGTTTAAATATAAAATTTGGATAAGTTTTGGGTTGCGATGATGACCTAAGGGGGTGAGGAGTTCGGTGGTGCAATGACATAAGGAGGGAAAAAAGGGTGAAAGGCAGGAAAAAGAAGGAATGAAGATTGTTTTTGAGTGGGAGGGGCAGGCAGTGAATTCCATTTGTGCTGGGTTCGAGTCCTCCTTCCATTATGCTCCAAGCATAGGATTGCCTGATTTGTAAAATGATCAAATGCGCCGGGCTATCCTCATCTCATCTTGCTATTTGCAATGTTAATTGTTTTGCCGTGGTGCTTAGCCTCGGTGGCTCACCAGGCGGATTCACATTTGGTAGGAAAGGCTGGTCCTTGGGGTTCCGAGTCCCTAGCCTTGGGTGTTATTGGACACCTTTACTTCCTACCAACCTAGGGTTTCTAGTCTCTGGAGAGTTTACATCATAACCTTCGGATACCTAGCTCTGATTGAGCTTAGGGTACCCCGCACTGGGTACTCAGTTTACTGTTATACTAGTTAGAGATTTTGCTTTCCTCTCCCAAGTTGAGATGGGTGAGGATATTCCACCCATGGTTAAATCGAAATGGGTGTTGTTAGATGTTGACGGTGCTCAGTTTTACTCTTTTCCTACTTTGTTGTTATTTTTTTTACTTAACCCAGTTTTTTTTAATGTTATATATCGTTGTGTCTCAGTAATGTCAAACAGATGGAATGGTGGGCCTGGTATTGAGAGTCAGGAGTTGTTTCTAAGATTCAATAATGACATCACTTAAAATAGTGTCGATTAATGTTAAAGGGATAAATGGGGTGGTCAAAAGGGCACGCATTTTGCGGGAACTGGGGAGGTTAAAATGTGACATAGCATGCCTCCAGGAGACCAAGTTATCAGACTTTGAACACTCCAAATTACGTAGATCTTGGGTGGGAGGGGTGTATGCAGACTCTTGTCCTGGGGCATCTAGAGCAGGGTGGCCGTATTAATTCGCAAAGGGCTTCCGTTAATAATCCACCGGGTACAGACTGAGGGTTCAGGTCATTTTGTGGTAATTTCCGGGGAATGCATGGGGCATGCTCTCCATGAAGCGGCGAGTATATCTCTACCCCCTTGGTAGTTTCTTTAGCTAGCTTTTCAACACGATAGATTCCTTGACCCCTGGGAGAGTGATAATGGTGGGAGATTGGAATTGCGTGGAGAACAGTGAATTAGATAGGAGTGTGGGAGGGAAAGGTGACCGAGTGGTAAGCTCCAGGCTCCTCAGAACTTTGTTATCAGAGGGAGGTTGGATAGACCCATGGAGACAGCAAAACCCCCAAGTCAGGGATTATTCTTTTTTTCCTTCGGTGACAAAAACATACTCTAGGTTAGCTAGATTTTATATTCAATCAAAATATACTAATGATTTGAGGGATATAATAATTCACCCAGTGACCTTTTCAGATCATGCTATGGTTAGTGCTAATTTAAGGTGGTCAGAGGTTAAAACCAGAGGGAGTTGGAGGTTTGACCTGGGCATTCTGAATGATACAGGGTTCGGTAATCAATTGAAGGAGACTATTAGGCTGTATATATTAGAAAATAAGGAAGAAGACACCCATATTCGCTTCATATGGGATGGCTTAAAAGCAGTCCTGAGGGGTCAAATTATTAGCTATGCCTCTTATAGGCAACGCTGTACCCAAGCTAAGATAAGTGGCCTGCTAAATAAAATTAGTGTTCTAGAAGGGGAACACAAAAAAACTAGAGATGCTTCGGTCTTAGAGAAATTACAAGAGATAAGGGAGCAATATAATAAAGAAATGAATATTAGGACGGAAAATGCCTTAAGATATACTAGACAAAGATACTACGAAACAGGGGGGAAGGGCGAGTCGATTATTGGCTCTTAGACTTAGAAAACATGAAGCTGAGAGATATATCCCGCAACTTAAGAAATATGGGACCCAGGTCACTTCCTCCGATCCGTGCAAATAGCAGACAGTTTCTGTAAATACTATCAGGGTTATATGCTCAGAAAGAAGACCTGACCACCCTCATCCAAGTCCAGAGTTTCCTTCACAAGGTCATGCTACCAGGGCTTGAGGACTCTCAAAGGGATAAATTAGATAGGGCAATTTCTGAGCAGGAGGTAAAGAATGTCATTAAAAATTTAAAGGGAGGGAAGGCCCCAGGTCCAGATGGTTTTGTGAGAGAGTTTTATAGAGCCTTTATCGATGATCTGGCCCCCTTACTCTGTAGAGTTTGCAATGCGGCACAAGAGCAGGGTAACTATCCGCCCTCTTGGGAAGAAGCATTGATTACTGTATTGCTAAAACTGGGTAAAGACCCGACAGAGTGTGGAAGCTACCGTCCCATCTCATTGATTAATCAGGATGCTAAAATATTTGCCAAGATCCTAAGTTCTCGGTACAAGAATTTATTCCAGAACTAATACATAAGGATCAGACGGGGTTCATCCTGGGCCGCCACATCCAAGATAACATAAGATTACTACTCAGTTTTTTGTCCGCCTCCGGGTCATTCCCACCTGATAAGCATCGGGCGGTGATGGCACTAGACGCGGAGAAAGCGTTTGATCGCTTGGAGTGGGTATTCCTGGAGCAGGTTCTGAGGAAGTTCGTTTTGGTGAAGGGTTTCAAAAATGGATTGCAAACTTATATAGAAATCCCTGGGCAAGAGTGAAGGTGATAGAACATCAGACAGAATTAGAATTAATAGGGGAACCAGACAGGGTGCCTCTTTCGCCTTTGCTGTTTGCACTATGTATGGAGCCTTTGCTGCCCTCATAAGACAATCAGAGATTATAGGGGATACAAGTACAAGGGTGGAAGTTAGAATATCGTTATATCGCAGACGATACGCTTATTATATATATCAGATTTAGAAGGACAATTGCCCTGATCAATTCTTTAATCCAGTCATTTGGTGAGGTATCGGGATTCAAAGTTAATGACACTAAATCAGAGATCATGCCTATAGGGGGCAAAGGGAGGGAGGCTCCCAGTAAAGGCAAATATAAATGGCGAAGAGGAGATCAAATATCTGGGGTCAGAATGTCTAGGGATATTTCCAAATTATATGCTCTTAATCATGGCAGATTGTTGCAATTGATCCAGGAAGATTTACATAGGTGGCTGAGTTACCCTTACATTATTAGGTAGAGTGGATTGTGTGAAGATGAACATACTGCCCGCTTTTTATTTTTGTTTCAGTCCCTACCGGTCACGCCCCCAACCCCGTTTTGGAAAGCAGTCAAAACTTCCATATCCAGATTTATATGGGCTGGCAGCTCCCCCAGAGTAAGATGGTCTGTCCTTCTCAGAGATAAAAAGAAAGGAGGCCTGGGCTTGCCCGACCTCAGAAAATACTACTGGGCAGCGCAAGTACAGCCATTGGTCCCTTTAATGAGGGAGGAGGATTCTCCGTTCTGGGTGGAAATAGAGAGACCAGAGTCTTCCTTAGGAGACATCAGAGATTTGATTTACATGGATCATAAAGGAATGCAACAGCTAAATGGGTGTAATCCCTGGTCTGGGCTGGTGGTCTCTTCCTGGCAGGAAATTAATAAAAAACTAAATACTGAGATGGCTTTGAGAGCGGACTCCCCAATTAGGGCCTGTCTGGACTTTAGGCCATTAGCTTGGGACCTGGGATTTAAACGTTGGTCAGGAGGCTTAAACAAAATTGGTCAATTATACTCAGGAAGAGTCAAATCCTTTCAGCAACTTTCACAGGAGTTTTCCCTTCCAGCTTCTGATTTTTTCAGATATATACAGCTTAGACACTTCTTATTGGGTAAGAAATGTATAAAGGATAGACCAGAAGATAGGGATACTAACCCGTTGGTGGAAGCCATGAGAGCTGAGGCCAGTAGATTGGGGACAAAGGGATTCATATCCCGGATAGTGAGTTGTATCTCGGAGTTGGAGTCTGACCCTACGATTTCCATAAAGACGAATTGGACAGTAGAAATTGGTGAGGAGATCGCTACTCCAGATTGGGGCCTAATATGGGAGGCTATACACTCAACCACCGCCTCTAACAGTTGGCGGGAATTTCGTTGGAAGGTGGTCTCTAGATATTTCCGCACTCCGCTAATCACCCAGCACTTTGGTAAAAATTCCACAGATCTTTGCTGGAGGGAATGTGGGCAGAAAGGTACACATTTACATATTTTGGGAATGCCAACTTATCAATAACTTTGGAAACAGGTAAGAGAGCAGGTTTGTGGGATGCTAGGGGCCCATATATCGGATAATCCTATACATTGGGTCCTCGGGTTATATCCGAAGCAGATTAAGTTGAAGTCGCATCGGTACTTATTTAACATTTTGGTGGCCTCAGCTCTCAAGGCAATTACACAATGCTGGTTATCCAGGGTTGGCCCTACCTCTGAGGTATGGTATAAGAATTGCTTACTGATTCTGGATATGGAGTACCTTACAGCAAAGGTGAGATTACAGAGGGACAGATTTAAAACACGCTGGATGCCTTTTTCAAGTTCCAGGCTCAGAAAGAACAGATTAATATTCTAGAGGTTTTAGCTAAAGTTACTTGCTGATGAAGTGGGGATCGGTGCCTTCCTGGCTCTCCTCTTCTTCCCCCTTTTTGGATAGAGAGATGTGGGTCTATTAAATATAAAGTAGGACCAGAGGTCAATCACACCCTCAAGAGAATGGAGTGTTGAAGGAGTTCCCCCCGGTCGTTACAGCTTGGGAACTTATCAGTCGGCGCATCTCAAATGTAATAGTTCAACACAAAGATGTTGATGGGTGGAGACATTCCCCTTTTTTTTTTTTTTTACCCTTCCCCTTCCTCTCCTTCCCTACCCTTTAGGTTATTACTAGGTAGGGTCGATGCAATATGTATTAGACTTCAGTCATTATAGAGATTGGCTTTATGAATACTGAATGCTGGGTTTTTATATTTGATTTAAAATGAGCTGATCAACAACTGCTTCTTTTTTATTTTAAGTGTCCAAATGTATTGTAACTGATGGTATTAACTGGAAGTGAATTTGTAATAGTCTAGACTGTTGCATCTTGAAAAACAATAAAATTGCTATTTCAAAAAAAAAATCTCCATTTACAGTATATGGGCTGCTTGAGAACTAGAGGGCCCACAGATCATTACTTTCATACAAAAGTTACTTTCTGAAATCTTAGAGCTACCCCCAATCTAGAGCTCCATCTTGAATGAGCCCACAGGGTGTTGGTGCCAAAACCAGCCCCCAGAGCCAGACCACAATCCATAGTTATGAGATTCCTCGGTTATTTAACTAAAGAAGTTGTTCTCATTGTGGCTTGGAAGAGGAAAACAATAACATGGCAGGGTCATCGCCTTTTCTTTGACCTTGATTATGCCCCCACAGTACAGGCTAAAAGACTAGCTCTGGCACCATATCTGCGAGCCCTCAGAGAAGTGGGACTCTAGTTTTAGACCCCCTACCTTGCGTAACTAAGAGTACATTTCCTGGAGGTAACAGTTCTATATTAAACAGTTGAGGCTCAAAAAGATTCTCAAAAAAGAGGGATACCAGTTCAGTTACCTCCTTGAGATACATCACGCATCAGAACTAGGCAGACCACCAGACATCTGACACCATGCTCTCTGCCTGGACTAGAATCGGTGAAACAGGGAACCTCAACTAGCCAGGCCAAACAACAGGCTCCTGAGATCCAACAACTAATAAAGGATCTCCCCCAGCACTTTCAGCGAACCCCAAAATAAAGTTGACATGACATGAGGAGGTCCTGGAACTCCATCATAGAAACAGGGCAGTTCGGGTCTAAATGAGACACTCAGAACTGACTCAGCATTGTCTTGCCTTGCATCTTGAAAGAAGGCATGTCGGAATTTTCTCTTGTTTAGAATGGGATTGAAATTCAGCGAACTTCCCCAATTCTTGGTGGGGTGAGTACATGGGGAGAGAGTCAAGCTTGTTGTTTACTATAGAAGGGGGTGGAATTTCTCTATGGCTTATAGTAACTGGAGACGCAGGTTGATGGCTGGTTCGGGGTGGGGGGGGCACGGTGCTGGGGCCTGCGCTGGCTTATTACCCATACCCACAGATGTGGTCAAAGCATTACGCTGGATTAGAAGCTACCATATACTAATTAAGCAAGTGACCGAAGAGAGCAAACCAACAGTGTTTAGGAGCTGCCTTATCATGGCCCTTAGCTTAGTCTTCCTTGCACTGTGTTAATTTTACCAGTCTGCAAATGCAGTCTAAAACGGCTAAAGCAACATGTTGGTAACCACTTGCCAGCTGCCTGGGGGGGAGGTAGATGAGTAGGCCTGCAGCAACAGTCTCAGTCTCTGTAAGGGACCCAGTCCCTCTACTTAGCAGTCGCCATGGAGACTGTTACCTGAAGCAGAGGGAGGCCCATTGGCATGCTTTGCTGTTTTTTTTTGTTTTTTTTTTTTTATATTTAGTCTACTCTTTCTGACACTCTGCCATCAGCTCCAGTCACCTTACCTTGCTCTCCTATAACCACCATCTGCTGTCCACCAATTCTCCCTGGCTTACCCCTTAGGGTGGGGCCACAGTACCATGGCCTGCCCATGAACGACGGGGGAAGGTGTTGGCAGCGCTGACATTGCCTCCCTGGCTTATCCCCCGAGGGTGGAGTTTGGGGCTTGCGATGGAGCCGCGGACTGTAATTAAGTTGGCGGAGCAGTGGAGAGCCATAGAGGCCAGGCGCTGGGGCAATGTCATCTCAAACTGATGGTATTTTTCTCCCTTGGGGGGGCGGGGCTATGCAGCGTCCACCCCACCCCCAGAATGACCAGACGACCTGATTGCTGCAATACCCCCGGCCTCTGACAGGGGTCCATAGAGCTCCAGTCATGCTCCCATCCTTCTCCCCTCGGTTGGCCCTCTGGTGACCCAGGTCCGTTCCTGAACCCGGGTCGCTGGCGTCACAAGTGGAAATCCAGCCACTGTGCTGACAGACCAACTTCTTGCTTTACTGTTTTTAAAAGTAGAGGGTATAATGCAATATCATATCCCAGTGATACATTCAAAAACTAAGTTTTGTGGGATCCACCAGTTTATACAAGCAGTGTTACTAAAAGTAACATAGTTCAGTGATATAAGTTGTGATTACTACTTTTTTTAAAATGATACAGACAGTACCTGCAAACATTCTGTCATATAACATAAATGGTATACATGATGGCTTTTTATTTGTTTGGTGCCCAATCCTGGAGGCTCTGGGGGCTGTACAGTCAAGAAATGACCTATGAAGTGAGCTTGTTCTCAAAGGTGTTATCCGAAACTTCAATAAAAGATTTTATAAGATAACAAAACATTAAAATATATAAGTAGTTATTATAAAGTAATAGAATAATTAAAAGTTCACTATAGCTATAAAGCGTTCTAGGCTCTTGCAGATGTTTTGCACATCTATCCCCACTAGAGCTTCAAAAATTCCTAAAATTTGAGTAACCAATAGTAGGAGGTGTCCTGCCATCGTAATGGTAGGCATTGTGGAGTGGCGATTCTTTTGCTGAGGGGAACATTCTTTACCATATAAGGCACCTTTGACGACTGAGGGTAGATATGTCATCTTGGTGGGCCATTTGCAGGGGTAACTAGTCACTTTAGTTAGCAAATATCTTCCACCTGGGTCAACTGAAGTGGTGATACAGCAGTTCTTCCAAAAGTTATTGACAATGGCTCAAGGTTGTATTATTAGTCTCCTTCCCTTTCCGTGTTATTGCCCTTTTGATCCCTGCCATACTGTCACTCCTCCTCACTTCTTTTTTAACTTATCTCATTGTTTACCCTCTCACAGTTTTTCTGCCAGTCTTTCACGATGCCTCTCTGCTACCTGAGTGCCCCTTATCACCCCGTGTTGGCTTGCTGACTGTATCACGCTTTTATGTCCTGTTTTTAATCATTTGTTTTCTGAATTCCGTTCCATTGCATTCCTACCATCTGCCACTATAGCTGTCATGTTCGTTGTCTCTGGAGTCCCTTTCCTTTGTGTAATTCTTTTTTGTCTTACAGAGGGGTGGAGGTGAGGGTTGCTTTATCGTAGGGTTGTGAGAGGTACAGTACTGTGCATCTGCTGTAAACAGGGCATAACAAGGAACTTTTTGTCTTGTTTTCAGGTGTTTGGAAGTGAGCTGCCCAGCCACTCTTACACTAAAACTAGGACCCAAGAAGGACAGACTTATCATTGTTCATGCTGACCTTAAACACAACCACACAATCTGTAAAGACCAGTTTGCTCCCTCTATTGGGGATTATACTCCTCGCTCCAGTACCTATTTCCTCACCCACTTTATCAACGATATCTCCAAACGCTTTCTGGCGTTGTGTGACTTGCAAAGGCTGCTGCCTTCTTTGATGGCCCAGGACCTCCGTGACACCCTAACTGAGTTGGAGAGCCTATTGATTTCTGACCCTGATGCGAAAGTGAAGCTGGTGTTTGAGAGGGACAAGCCCAAAATGAACAGTGTCTTTTTTTTGACCTCTCGCATGAGGAACCTTTGTGAACAGTTCTCCACTATTCTGTATGTGGACAAGGCGTTTAACATCAGTGAAGAATTTGATCTGTATGCTATCCATTGTGAAGACACCACTGGGAGAGGACAGGAGTGTGCTTGTTGCATTGCAAGGAAAGGGGTCCCTGATATTCTGCGGTATACTTTGGTGTCGCTGTTGCAGTGTGTGCCCGGATGTTAGATCAAATAACAAACGTGTGATCATTGGGACTGCTGTTGAGGAACTGGACATTGTTATGGAAGTTCTACCAAACTCCAGGACACAGATCTGCCAATCTCAGGTCCTGCAGACTCTATACAGGAAGGCTTCAGAGCTGGGCGCTGCAGAGCAGACCACTGTCAGGGACTGTCTCTTCAATCTAGTTTACTCTTGCTCTCCACAGTCATATAGCATGGAAGTAAAAAAACTGGAGGCGGTCACTCCTGGGAAGTTCTTCATGTACTTTCTGAAGACCTGGAACATATGCAAGGAAATGTGGGTGGACTGTTGGACCTCTGAGCAAAGTAGAGAGGTGCGGCCTATTGACCAAGTAACCTTGCCCTTGCAGAAGCTGATACGTACCCTCACTCCCTCATGTAGGGTGGCTGAATGCATAAAGGCCCTACTGCAACTCCATTCACTGGCAGCAGAGGCACCAGATATGCCTAAAAATGAGCTGTCTACTTCCTCAAGCTCTGGAGAACCACTTGACTCTGTGGAAAGAGTCCAAAGCAAGGTAGGTTTGCTAAAATACATAAATGTGGAACTTGTCTTTACCGGCACAGACTGATTGGTTAGGATTTGGGGAGGCAGTGTGTTCAGTAGGCAGAGCACCAAACTGTTGAGGTTGAAGATTTTAGCTCTATGTCAGAGCATTGTGTGACCTTGAGTAAGTCACTCTACCTCCATTTGTTGCAATCCGCCATCTATACAACTGTGAGGATGCAGGAACCCACTGAAAATGAGATGTTGTCTCTCAACTGAATTATTCTGCAGGTTTTGTGGACCTCACGAAGTACTTGACTTTGTTAATCATTCATTATTACCGTCTATATTACGTAATTTTAATTTGTCTCCTGATATTAGAAGTTGTTGTAAGTATCTTGCAAACAGGATACAAAGGTACAATACATAGTGTATGGGTGACCATACACAACGAGGCTGTGTTTCCATCGAGGGGATATGATGATGTCATAACAAACCTTGAGAGTGAAGCACAAGAGATCTCTGTAATGACAGTACCTCGCCAAGGTGGAAACACTGCCTCGGTTGTGTATGGTCACCCATACACTGTTCTATGTAGTGTATGGTTTCCCCAAGATTTAAAGGTTTTTAGCTTTACAAGGTTTCATACCTTGAGTTGATGCTGCAGCTCACACGTGGTACCTCAGTCTGCTACTGAGTTGCTGTTGACTAACAGTAGTTCCCTCTCCTGACCCTCCGAACATTCACGGTTACATTGTTTACCTAAAACAACTGTTCAGTTTGGTCCCATTGAGCTGAAAGTGGTGCAAGCATTTCACTCTGACTTGCTTATTCACAGCTTGTTTTCATCCAGTCAGGTGGCACGTCAAAGCTGAACAGTTGTTGTGGTATCATTGTGACTTCAGAACTGTACTACAACTTTTCATGACCGTTGAACTGTACTGTAGCAGCATTTTGGAGTGTATGGGAATCCATACAAAATAGGTGCTAACCATATACTATAATACTCTTTTGAACTTCACATTGACCAAAATTGGGGTCATTCAGGGCTCGATGCTGGGTCCTTTACTTTTTAATTTGTTAAAGGGGAACAGTAAACACCAACAGATCCACGCCTAAGTGTGAGGCTGTTCCCATTTGCAGTTTGTGTGCAAAAATATATTTTTTTATTTGCTGTTTTTTTACAAGTTGCATCATAGAAACATAGAAAACAAGCATTTGTAAATGCCAAATGTTCGCTTGCATTGTGTTGTACTGGGTCTTGCTTGTACACATTGATTCACTATAAAATGGGCTAAAAAATCCATCATCCTGATTGGCTACTACATCATCTGAGCCATGTCCTTATCAGATGATATAGTAGCCAACCGGCACTACCCTTTAGTCCTGAGTACCACAACACCACGTAATCAGTGAGCTGTGCCAGCCGAAAACAGAAACACAAGCTGGCACCGCTCACAGTGCAACAGAGGGAAACGCCACTTCCTGCCTCACAGCTGTGAACTTCGTACAGTCTCGTAATCTCACAGTAAAACCCAGCCAGTCAACAAAAAACCTTTTTTAAACCTTGGAAAGACTACACAGACAAGTGAAAGAAACCTTTTGGTGAATACTTTGATGCCAGTCAAAGCCAAGCACACGTCCTAAAAGCTGCTGCACTATTAGTGCAAGTGGAACTGCCCAATCTAGAAAACGCACACTCCCCACAAACAGTAAAAACAAGTTAACACTTACTGTATCTAACCTTCCCCTTCCTACAGAAGCCTTAAATAACTTTATTTGACTCACTACCCTGCTTGTTTCTTCCGCACAGGCAAGTAACTTTATTTTGCTTACTGCCCGACCCATTTCTTCTTTAGACAAGTGCAGCTCTCGCTCCCGTTGCTAAGCCTTTCTGACATCTCCGGAGTCCCCCTCTCACCATACTGTCCTTAAAATCTGAGCTGCAGCAACTGACAACTTAATATGAAAAGTGTGGCCCATTATAAAAAAAAAAACATTTTTGTTCTACATTCAAACTGACCAAGTAACAGTTTCAAAACCCCTGCTTTGGACCGTGAAGCAGGAAACAACAGTGTACAGCGGCTGCTGTGGGGCACACTCGGTCTCGCTTCAGTCAAGCTGTCCATCCATCTACTGAAATGGTATGGAAAAAATGATGTAAAAAGAGAAATTAAATAATTTAAGGAGGGAAAATAAATGCTATCTGTATGGGGGGGGGGCAGCAAACATGGCAGCAGCTACATAATTTGACATGGGACATGGAAGCTCCTGCTGCCCATTAGCTGTATGTAAGTAACATTTTCTAGTCAAACTAATTTTTTAAAAGAAGGAAAAAAAACGCTTTTGGGTCTTTCTGTGTGTGCGTGTGTGCGGGGGGGGCAGAAGAGACACATATAGCACTGGTATCAGCTAGTAACGTTTAATGAAAAAGCTCCTTTCCAAGACGATAAGAGGGACTATTTTTTTTTTCAAACAATATAATCATATTTCTTCATGTTTCTTACGTACACTTATGTTAATTTTTTTTTTAACTAAACTTCTTTACCAGAGGGCCCATTTTATATGCGCAGTAACACACTCTGAGGTATGGGTTATTGCCTGATAAGAGCAGGCCCAGGTGCATAAGGCACTCTGCGCAGGCACCTTGTGCCTTAGTACACCCCTGGACATGCTCTTATCAGGCAATAACTCACACCTCGTCATGTGTTACTGCTTGCTTAATTCATCAGTTAGTGTTGTTAGGTGTGGGTTAGTAATATGCTATCGTAGTGTGACTTGGCAACCACTAATCTGTCTCTCCACACACCCACATTTCTAAATGAAAAAACACCATGGTTTCCTGTTGCCTTCCCCCCCACGGAATATTAGAGAGAGAGTCTTCAGATGGAAAAACCTGAGCTAAAGAACTGAGAGGGCCCCCTTCCACCCCCATATGGATCTCTTGAATGAAATCTGACAGTGAGTATAAAATAAGAATGCAGGCAAGAAATAATAGTTACGAACCTTACAGGTGAGATCCTAGAGTTCATTGAGGGACAGCGACTTGTTAAGGGTTGCAGCTATATTCGGGGTTCCATTCTTGGACAAGTCTGAGTGAGCTAACTTGGTGTCCTTTTTGCTCACCATACCTGCTTGTTCAGCAGCCCCCCAGCTAACTACCTGGCTACAGTTGCTGCCCATCTCAGTGCATTAGCCCAGCTCAGACTGAGAGTGAGTCCCCTAGCCCAGACTGCTGCTGCCACCTTCCTGATAGCTTTTTTGGCCACTTCCTTAGTACTCAGTCCATGTCCGCCCCAATCCAGCAACCCTTCAGGGGCCAGATGAACGACAGGTGGCTGCCATAAGGATGGGCCAGGGCCACCCAGTGACGCTGAGGGTTGAGGCGCTGGGTGCCACACCTCGTGTTTCAGTGGCAACTCAGATTCGGCAGGGAAAGGGGGAGGATTGAGCGTCCAGAGACAGCTCTCCTTTCTCTGGGATGGGGTTCATGTTGCTCTGCAGCAGCACCTGTCAGGTGCAGTGCAGTTGTAGCGCACAGAAGATGGGTAGAGCATGGTGGACGTCGGCTACGCAAGACGCTGAACGTCATTGGACCGCCGGTTCCAGGGGAGGAAAAACATGGGGGAAAATAGTGTGGTGATCATGGCGGCTGATGGCTGTGCGCTGTACCTCGGACCTACAAGAGGTACGTCCCAAGGTATTGGTTCCAGGCCCCCGTGGGGGGGGATGCTGTGCACGCCAGCCTGTGAAGGAGAGCAAGTTGCTGACCGGGCCGGGTCCAGAGGTGTGGGTGCCGTCGTCCGAATGATCTGCCAAGCCCGCTTTGCAGAGGAGGTAAAAAGTATGATATGGGGGGGGGAGGAAAGATGGACCAGATGGTATACACACCAGGGTGCTAAAGGATCTGGCAGAACCCTTGGCAGACATGTTCAATGCATCTCTGGACTCAGGGAGTGTGCCTTAGGACTGGAGGATGGTGCATGTGGTACCCCTCCACAAGAGCAGCCCCAAGGATGAGCCAGGAAACTACAGACAAGTAAGCCTCACATCCATTGTAGGAAATCTGATGGAGACAGTCCTGAAGGAGAGTCTGGTTTCTAGGCATGTGGATTTGTTGTTCTTATCCACACTTGTTGGCATGTCCCTTTGCCTTTAAATCTTGCTGGAAGGTTTAAAAGCTGGATTCTCTCACCCAGCTGGGTGGTACATGCCTCAGATCCACCCCATGACATCAGATCTTCCTTTCTGCTTGGAAGATACAGGTTCCCTCCTTACGCTCTGTGTTGAGTAGGCCCTGGCGTTCAAAACTTCAGTGAAATTAATCAAATTAAAACTTGTTCGAGTTTCTCCATGACAGTTTGTGAATGTGACCACAGTGGAGGACAAATTCTTGCCCAGGTTCTGCCGGTATCCTTGCGGACAGAAAATGTCCCGCACTGATCCACATTCCATGTGCGTCTACTGCCTGGGCCAGGCACATGACTCTCAGGCCTGCGATCTGTACTGCACCTTCCATCCTCAGGTGCTGGATAATAGCCTTGCATGTTTACAACTTGGATGACTGGGAAAAACAGCACCCGCTGGTCAAATCTAAGGATGCCTGTCATGTGGTCTCTGCGGCTGCGGGATCCACTGACCTACTGAAGCAGATGAAAACCTTTGAGGAGTAGGCAGTTTGTGTCCCAGAACAATACTTTTCATTGTCGGTTTTTGTTCTGCTTAAACTGGGCACCTCACTCTAGTTCCTTCAAAGAAATGTGCCAGTCTCTCCCTACTAGAGGGGAGGGGCCCATCAGGTTCGCACACATCGTGGTTCTGTAAAAGAACAAAAGAAGAATCTTCACATCAACACTCTTGGGACAGAGGAAGAGATCTTTGTCACAGGTGTCTCCTATCTCAACTTTGGTCAGAATTGCAACCTCGGCTGCTGACTTCACGGTACCCTCATCAGGGCAGACGATTTGGACGCGGGACGATGACCAGGTCAAAATTATCATCAATACCATCGACCTGATGTTGACAGATGAGGCCAGCAATTCTTTATTTAGGACTCGGGTCCTATCGACCGAGGAGGAGACCCAGCCAGCTGGTGCTCCACACTTGATCACGGTCCCTGATCTGGAGGAGCCGCGGTTTTCCCCGGCTCCTTCCGAGAAGCTGTGTCAGTCCCCCCTGGTGGCTGTCTTCCAGGTCTCGGTCCCCCTCAATTGATAGGCTGAGGAAGTCCCACAAGCGGTGATCCAAGAAGCGGTGCCACCACCATTTGTCCTTGTCCTCCTTGGTTGAAGAGCGGCTTCAACGCAAGTTGTGTCATCGCTATGAGGATCTCATGCGGCAGCAGCTAATGATCGCTGGTCCAAAGTCGACCACAGATTCCACTCCTGCCATTACCTGGCTATCACCCTCTAGGCTGACATCAACTCGTCCAGAGCCGGTCAGCACCATTCCTCTGCCCGTGGAGCCGGTGAAGACCCTCTCGGCTCGGCTGAAGCTGGCCTCTTCACCTATTCTGGTGGAGCCACCACCTCAGCAGCCTTCCTTAGGGGCTTCTGCCAAGGAGTCTCGACCCGATCAAGGTCTCTCATGCAGGCTGTCAGTCACACTCACTCCCAGTCATCCGAGGTGGGTCGAGAGCGACTCAGGTGGTTGGCCGCTTTACCTGGACTCAGGGTCTGAGGATTCAGACCTTCACTCACGCCCCTGTGATGATGATTCAATGAGTCTGTCTACGGAGGAGGGTCCCACGTCCTTCATGGACATCCTCCGTCTCATCTCTGAATCAGTGGGGATGCTGTTAGAGCCCATTGAAAAACGGTCCAAATAGCCTTTAACTGACATCCTCAGGGAAGGGGATCTCCGTCTGAGGCCTTCCCAGTGCCAAAGCCATAGTTGGTCTGGCCCTGGAGCTTTGGCAGCACCCAGCCTCCTGCCCTGCGCCTTCCGCTCATATGGCCCGCAAGTGTATGGCTCCCATTGGCGCTCCTTCGGGGTTTACACAGCATCCCTCGGTCAAGGGATTGGTGACCAAATCTGTATTCTGGCACTCGGGCAATTCGGGAGACACGGTAGACCTCCAGATAAAGAGTCCAAAAAATTTAACCATGCAGCCAGAAAGGTCTATGCTGCTTCCTCACTCAGTCTCCGACAGGTAAGCTCAGCTGTCATTATGGCGAAATTTCTCCCATGCCCCCTTGGGCTCCCTGGATGAGGTGCTTCCTCATCTCTCTGTGGACCTCCAGACCACGGTCGAGCAGGTCTGTGATCAGGGCCAGGCCATTGCTAAACAACAACTCCAGATGGCCTTGGATAGCGGGGATTCATGTGCCCGATCAGTAGCGGCTGCAGTTGCCATGCACCGCAGGGCCTGGTTGAGGGTCTTGACCTTTACGGCAGACACCCAGCACAAACTGGCGGATGTTCCCTTCTTGTGTACTGACTTGTTTGTTCCAGGAGTTAGTGGTCACCTTCAACATATCGAGAAGTCCAGCACCATCCTGGACTCCATTACTTCTGCCCAGAAAGAACCCCAAGGTTCTAAGAAATCACAGAAGAAGAAGTCCTTTCAATCTTCTGCCCCTGTGGCCAAGCAGCCCCAGTATCAAACTGGGCAGCAACAGGCTCAGTCTTGGCATACTTGGCCCAAGTCTGGAGCTTCAGCGAACCGTAAGCCCGGAGGTAGAGGTTCCGGTGGCCCCACTGCCAGCTCTTCATCCTCCAAGCCTGCGCAGTGACAAAATGGGGGCAGCCACCTCCATACCTGCCACAACCACTCTGGGTCCTATGGGGGGCTGGCTCTGCCACTTCCTTTCTGCCTGGTCCACTGTCACAATGGACAGGTGGGTTCTGGAGGTGGTCGGCCAGGGACTGACTCTGGAATTCGAGCAGTACACTCTAAGCCGAGTCTGCACCACACAGGAGGAAAAGGTATCTGCCCATACTCGGTCAGCTCTCGGAGACTACATTGCCCAACTCCTCCGCAAGGGGATAGTGGTCAGAGTCATAGACCCACTGGTCAACCCAGGGTTCATTTCCAGGTACTTCCTGGTCCCGAAACGGGTTAGTGGCTGGCGCCCCATTCTGTATCTGCACAACCTGAATCAGTTTCTCAGGTTGCACACCTTTCGAATGGTAGCTCTGTCCCAGATCATACCATCCCTCGAGCAGAACATGTGGTTCTAGGATCGTGGATATGTTGTCTTATCTACACTTGTTGGCAGGTCTGCCTTCCTCTTTAAGGTCACCAGAGCATCTTCAAGCTGGCTTCTCCCACCCACCCGGGTGGTATAATCCTCAGCTACACTCTGTGATGTCAGATCTTCCTTCCCACTGGAAGGTTCAGGTTCCCTCCTTAGCACTCCCACGTGTAGTAGGCCCTGGCTCTCGAATCTTCGGATTTGCTTCCAAAACTAACTTTAAAACTCATTCGAGTTTCATCTTCTACCTCTTCCCTTGTTACCATGATAGAAGAAAAATCGGTTCCTGGGTTTCGCTGATACCCCTGCAGGCTGAAGATGTCTTGCATCGACCCTCATGCCGCATGTGTTTACTGCCTGGGACACAACCATGATCCGCAGGCCTGCGATCACTGTCGGTCCTTTTCTCCATTGATTCTCAAAGACTGCACTGCCCAACTTCAGCTGAGGTGACCAGAAAAGTGTTACCCGCCGGTTAAATCAAAGGATGCCCATTGGGTGGTCTCTGGGGCCGCGGGGTCCACTGAACAGCTGGAACAACTCAAGGCATTCAAAGAGCAGGTGGCCCAGGCTGCAGCGAGCTCCTCTTCAGCTTCAGCCTTCATTCCACTGCAACTGGGATCTTCATATTCGGCTTCCTTCAAAGAGTTGTTCCAGTCTCTCTCGACTAAGGGAGAAGGCCCTTCTAGGTTGCACATTTCATGCTGTCACAACAAGGAGTCGAAGAAGGAAAAGTCGCAATGTTGACACTCTTGGGAATGGGAGTGGTCCCGCTCACAGGAGACTCCTGTTTCGATTTCGGTCGAAGTCGCGGCCGAGGCCGCTGGTTTCACGGTGCTCACATCAAACCAGTCGGCCGAGAGGCCTGTCGACGCGGCTGAGATTTTTCTTCAGCTGATCGGCAAGTTGTTGCCTGATCTGGCCGACGACTCTTTGATTTGGATACAGGTGCTTCCGGTGACTTTGGACCGGTCGACTCAGACTTCTGGGTCAGACCTGCCCATCAAGGAGCCCAACCGGGAGCCTCAGGTTTCCCCGACTCCTTCAGAAGCCCCCCATCGGCCCTGCTGACAGTTGAGGTCTCGGTCTCATTCCTCTGCCTTGGCGTCGGACAAGATTCGCCATCACTGGCGATCTCGATCCTGACACCATGGTAAGCGGCAGCACCGCTACTCTTCTTCATCCTCCTCTAATGAGGAGAAGCTCCGGTGCAAGTTGCTTTGGCATTACGAAGACTTGATGTGGCAACAGTTGGTCTCGACTGGATCGAAACCAATTCTGGCTTCTATCCCGGCCATTAAGTGGGTTTTGCCCGAGCGACCGACATTGGCTACTGCCACCGTCACCTCGGCTCAGGCCCTACCGACTCAGCCGAAGCTGGCTACTCCACCAACCTGGGTGGAGCCACCACCCCAGCAACCGTAATCATGGGCTGCGACCAAGGAATCTCGGTTGGCTCAAGGCTTGTCCCATCGGCTGTCGGTCAGTGTTACTCCCGACCGCCAAAGGCGGGTTGAGGGTGACACGGGTGGCCGCTTACTTTATGAGGACTCCTCGGAGTCCGAAGACTTCTCACTGCTCTCTCATCCCATCGACGTTGAATCTGCTGGGGATCTTTCTGTCGACAAGCCCACCTCGTTGAAGGGCATTTCTCGGCACATTTCCAACTCCATGGGAATGGAGCTTGAGCCCATTCAGAAACGGGCCAGATGTCCCTATACAGAGATTCTGGACAAAGGGACTAGTCCAGTGGAGGCCTTTCCAGTGGCTTTGCAGGGGCCTTGGGTCTGTGACAGCATCCCGCATCTTGCCCTGCAACTTCTGCACAAATGGCCTGCAAGTATGTGGTCCCTATCGGGTCCCTTTCGGGATTCTTGGAGCATCTCTTGGCAGTGAGTTGGTGGCAGACTCAGTCTTCCAGTATTTGGGCAATAAAGGGGACGTGGATAGACCCTCGGACAAGGAATCCAAGCAGTTGGATCATTCCAGGAAAAAGGTCTATGCACCTTCCTCTCTCGGCCTTCGCCAGGCCATCTCCGCCCGTGATCATGGCACACTTCTCCCATGCCCTCTAGGGCTCCCTGAATGAGGTGATTCCTCATCTCCCGGCAGACCTCCAGACCACAGTCAAGCAGCTCTGGGACCAAGGTAGGGCAGTGGCGAAGCAACAGTGCCAGACTGCTCTGGACATTGGTGATTCTTGTGCCTGCTCTGTAGTGGCCATGTGCCGCAGGGCTTGGTTGCGTATCTCGAACTTTACCCTGATACGCAACACAGACTGGCAGGTGTCCCCTTCTTGGGCGCTGACCTGTTTGGGCCTGGTGTGGAGGGCCGCCTCCAGTGTATCGAGAAGTCCAGTGCCACCTTGGATTCCACGACATCTGCTCAGAAGAACAAGGGCCCCAGGCGTCAGAACCACAAGCCCCTTTCGCTCCTCCACTCCAGCAGTAGGGCCAGCAGGCTCAAACTTGGCGACCTCGGGCCAAATCAGTATCCTCTTCAGTCAGGAAGCCTGGAGGGAAAGGTTCTGGCGGACCCTCTGCCGGATCCTCCTTCTCAAAGCCTGCCCAGTGACGGGTTGGGAGTGCCTCCCTACAGCCCATCACACCTCCTCTGGGTCCTCCTGTGGGGGGCTGGCTTGGCCACTTCCTTTCCGCTTGGTCCATTATCACCATGGACCAATGGGTACTGGAAGTTGTTCATTGAGGCCTGCCTCTGGAATTCGAGCAGGCCCTTCCATATCGAGCCTGTGCCCCGCGGCGGGATCTGGTGTCTTAGCCACTCAGTCAGCTCTCTTGAGACAACATCGCTCAGCTCCTCTGCAAGGAGGTGGTGCACAAAATAGCAGACCCTCCTTCAGACCCAGGCTTTGTTTCAAGGTACTTCCTGGTACCAAAACGGACGGGGGGCCTGGCACCCCATTCTAGATCTGCATGACCTGAACAAGTTCCTCTGGTCCTGCACCTTCTGGATGGTAACTCTGGCTCAGATCATACAATCCCTGGAGCAAGACATGGTTCTGCTCCCTAGATCTTCAGGATGCCTTCTTTCATGTCCTGATCTGTCGGTCCCACCAACATTTCCTCTGCTTCTGAGCTGAGAGAACCCTCTATGAGTTCCAAGCCATGCCCTTCGGCCCGTCTTCAGCCCCTAGGGTCTTCATTAAATGCATGGCAGTGGTGGCAGCTTTCCTGAGGGGCCGGGGGGTCCAGGTGTTCCCTTACCTGGACGACTGGCTGATAGCAGGTCCCTGCAGGCTGGAGTTAGAGTGGTCCAGGGATGTGGCCCTCCAGACTTGCGTCGACCTTGGCCTCCTGATCAGTGAGGCCAAGTCGGAACTCATGCCCTCGCGGGTGATTCAGTTCATCGGGGCAGAGTTCGACTCCTACCGAGTCAGAGCTCAGCTCCTGGTGGACAGGGCGGAGGTTCTGTACTTCTTTGCCCAATCATTTCTGTTTGGCTAATTCACCCTGCCCGAGAATTCCTGTGTCTTCTGGGCTACACGGCAGACTGCACCAGCATGGTCTGAAGGGCCTGCTGGCATATGCGTTCCCTTCAGTGGGAACGAGCCAGCCAGTGGTCTCAGCATTCGGGTCATCTCGAGCAGCTGGTCTCTGTGACCCTGAGGATGTGGGCCGGCCTCCAGTGGTGGTTTGTTCCAGCTCATCTGTAGGAAGGTTTCCCGTTTGTCTGCCCCGAGTCGATGGGCATCTTGATGACTGACGCCTCTCTGGGTTGGGGTGCCCATCTGGGGGAGCACAGAAGCCATGGGCTCTGTTCCCCTCAGGAGTGCTGATATCACATCAACCTGCTGGAGTTCTGAGTGGTTTGGCTAGTACTGACCGCATTCACTCTGTTCATTCGGGGGCAAGTGGGCTAGGTCCAGATGGACAATACCATAACTATGTACTTTCTCAACAAGCAGGGTGGGACACACTCCTTGCTTCTATGCAAGGAAGCTCTCCACACATGGTCCCTCATGCTCAGCTTGGAGGCAGATCTCCTAGCCATTCACATGGCAGAAGTCTTGAATCAGCTGGCCGATGCCCTCAGCCGGATGAGCGAGGCATCTCTCGAGTGGTCTCTCCACCAGGAGGTAGTGCAAGATCTGTTCTCCCACTGGGGCTCCCCTCAGGTGGACTTGTTTGCCTCCAGGGAAAATGCAAAGCTGAGGCTGTACCATGCCCACCTCGCTCAGCAGGGCTTGCTGCAGGGGGATGCCTTCTCGAGGCCGTGGACCCCGGGCCTCTTCTATGACTTCCCTCCACTTCCCCAATACACACAGTGCTCATCAAGGTCAGGAGGGACAAAGCACAAGTGACCTTGGTAGCCCCAGACCGGACATGCCAGTTCTGGTATCCAGATCTCCTCAGCCTCAGCTCCAGGCTCCCGAGGCGGCTTCCAGCATGCCCGGACCTGATCTCCATCAGTCAGGGGAAGGGTCTCCATCTGGACCTTCAATCCCTGCACCTGACAGCCTGGTTCCTGACCGGCTAGAGTTCCAGGCCTTGAATCTCTCTGACAAGGTCCTCAACGTCATTGAGGCCTCCCATAAGGAATCAACCAGACAGTGCTACACCTTCAAATGGAAGAGATTTTCCATTTGGTGTCAGGGGAAAGGGTTGGACCCATCGTCCTGACCAGTGGCTAGCATTTTGGACTATCTCTGGTCCCTCTCCCAACAGGGACTTCGGTCGACGACCCTAAAGGTGCACCTGGCAGCCATCTGTGCTTATTGGGCACAGGCCGGTCAGCAGTCAATGGTGCAGGAGAAAGTGGTCTGGCGCTTCTTCAAAGGCATAGATCCCATATCCCCTGTGGTGCATGACCCTCCACCTCCATGGGATCTACTGCTGGTTTTAGCAAAGCTCATGGCAAGCCATTCGAATTGATGCACAAGTGTGACATCTCACATTTGTTGTGGAAAACCACCTTCTTGGTGGCTATCATGTCAGCCAGAAGGACTGGGGAGTTACAGGCGCTCTCTATTGAGTCTCCTTACCTGGTTTTCCATAGGGACATGGCTGTCCTGTGCCCCCGCATGAAATTCTTTCCGAAGGTAGTGTCAGAGTTTCACCTTAACCAGGTGATTACTCTGCCGGTGTTTTACCCCAGTTACACCTCGGAGGCAGAGTACAGGCTTCACAGTTGAGACCTGAGACGAACACTTGCCTACTACAAAGAGCATACAGTGGGAGTTCGGGGTGAGGTTCGCCAGCTGTTTGTCACCTACGCTGAAGCTGCACCTGGCAGACCTGCAGCCAAGCAGACAATTGGCAGGTGGATCACTTCCTGCATTGATCTCTGCTATAGGTTGGTGGGTAGGGAGCCTCCCATAGGGTTTAAGGCTCATTCCACCTGCCATACCACTGTGTCGGTGGCTGCTTCTAGGGACATCCCTGTCTACTAAATCTGCAAAGCTGCTACCTGGAGGTCAGCACATACCTTCATTTTCCTTTACCACATCGACCTTGAGTCACACTGGGATGCTGGTTTTGGAACCTCAGTTCACCAGTCCCTATTCCCTAAATAGGAGGTGTGTTCCCTAAATAGGATGTGTGCGTCTTGCTTCCCTCCTCCCAGAGAACTGCTAGGAGTCTGCCAAAAAGTGTTGCTAGAACAACATAGCCACGATCCTAGAAAAACAGGTTACTCACCTGTAACAGTAGTTCTAGGAGTGGTATATGTTGTTCATCACACTGACCCACCTGACCTCCCTAACTGCAATTCACAAACCTGTCTTCCAGCGGGCTAAGATCTGATGTCATGGGGTGGAGCCAAAGGTTATTCCACTCGGGTGGGAGAAGCCTGCTTGAAGACGTCCCGGCAACCTTAAAGAGGATGGCAGACCTGCCAACAAGTGTGGATGAACAACATATATCACTCCTAGAACTACTGTTACAGGTGAGTAACCTGTTTTTCTGCTCACTGGAGCTTCAGGACTCATTCTTTCATGTCCTGATCCGTACGTTCCATGGACGGTTCTTCCACTTCAGAGTGGAGGGAACCCTCTGTGAGTTCCAAGCCATGCCATTTGGCCTGTCATTGGCCCCTGGGGTCTTCACCAAATGCATAGCAGTGGTGGAGGCCTATCTTCGGCTTCAAGGGGTCCGAGTGTACCCCTATCTTGATGATTGGCTTATAGCAGCTCCCTCCAGACTGGAGTTGGAGAGGTCCATGGATCTAGCCCTCCAAACCTACCACAGTCTTGGTCTCCTGGTCTACAAGGCCAGGTCAGAACTTGTGCCCTCGCAGGTGCTATGCTTTATCGGGGCAGAGCTCGACTCTTGCTGAGCCAGAGCCAGGCTCCTGGCGGACAGGGTGGAGGTTCTCCCCCCCCTCCTCCTTTGCCCAGTCATTTCTGTTTGGGCAGTTGCGCCCTGCCAGGGACTTCCTGCGGCTTCTGTGTTACATTGTGGCCTGCATCACCGTGATCCGATGGGCCCAGAGGCATATGTACCCCTTCAGTGGGGAGCTGGCCAGTCAGTGGTCTCATGTACACAGTCTTTTCAACCAGCTGGTCACTGTGACCCAGAAGATGCTGGACACTCTCCAGTGGTGGACCGTCTGGGAACATCTGCAGGGAGGGATCCTATTTGTCCACCCTGAGCCAATGATCGTCCTCACGACTGACGCCTCTCTCACGGGCAGGGGTGCTCACATGGGGAATTACAGAGTCCATGGGATCTGGCCCCCAAGGAATCCCAGGGTCATTTCAGCCTGCTGAAGTGCTGAGCAGTTTGGCTGGTGCTGGGTACATTCGCTTCATCCCTTCGGGGTCAAGTGGTTCAAGTCCAGACAGACAACACCACGACCATGTACTACCTCAACAAACAGGGCGGCACGCACTCCCAGCCTCTGTGCAGGGAAGCGCTCCACATCTGGACCCTCATGAGCCGACTGAAGGCAGATCTCCTAGCCATCCATGTGGCAGCAGCCTCGAATCAGCTGGCGGATGCCCTCAGCTGTTTAGGCAAAGCATCCCACGAGTGGTCTCTCTCCATCCAGAAGTAGCTCACAGCCTGTTCTCCCAGTGGAGCACCCCTCAGGTGGACCTGTTCGCCCCAGATGAGGCTGGTTCATGCCCACTCCGCTCAGCAGGGCTTGCTGCAGGGGGACGCCCTCTCGAGGCTGTGGACATCAGGCCTCTTCTGTGCCTTCCCTCCACTTCCCTTGGTCCACAAGGTGATCCTCAAGCTGAGGAGGGACAAGGCAAAGATGATCCTAGAAGCCCCAGAATGGCCCCGCCAGTTCTGGTATCCAGCTCGTCAGCCTCAGCACCAGGCTCCTGAGGCATCTTCCAGCATGCTGGGACCTGATCTCCTTCAGTCAGGGAAAGTTGTTCCATCTGAACCTTCAATCCTTGCACCTTGTCACAAACTTGCTCAGCCCTCTACTCCCAAAGTGCCAACCTCTGAGCGTATGATTTGTGGACAGTGAACAGAACAAGGTAACCCTCTTGTCTGTTTTGTGGGTTCAAGTCACCTTAGTCTCTAGTTCTGGAGGAATTCAAACTGATAACCTCTTGTTAGCGTACCCAGTTATCAGTCTCAGATAATTCTATCTGGGGGGGGGCCAGTTATCTTTGCCTACAGGCACCCAACCAGGTCTTTAAAATGAACCCTTAGAACTGTATGCAAGACTTTAGAGGACTCTTATCTGTTTCCCAGTCTGGTATATCAATAAGCCCATACACAGTGTTAACTGTAACTTTTTAAAAGCTCCACTTAAATAAAAAGAAATGTCAAGGCACTCCAGGCAGTTTCCATTGTAAAATGTATCTTTACTTTAAAATGTCAAAACAGAACAATAAATACAGAACAAATATCCCAAACACATACAATCTTAAAAACAAAACAGGTTTTTAAAGTACAAACTAAGCTCTCTTATCCACCTAATTCTTGTCTCCTACAGTGCTGATGTTGTCCTTCTTCTTCCAGTCAGAAATGAAATAAAATGCATCTCTCTAAGGCTTGCTTAGTTGGAGAAAAGCAGTCCTGAGCCGGCCTCCTCTCTGAGGTCATTAAACTCCGCTTTGGAGTATTAAAAGTTGTATTTTACAGCACAGGATGTCCCAACAAGATTTAAAAAAATGATAAGTGACATACTGAATTTCCTCTTCTCAGGTTAACTGGTCAGAACTGTTTTTTGTTCTGCCACTCACACACACACACACACACACACACACATAAACATTTCTGTGATGTCCTTCCAAAGCATCCTGGGAATGTGTATTGGACCTTCCAAATTCGTCTGGATCCTTGTCATCTATACACATCAAAGGTCTTTTTGATGTAATTCAAGGGTGCCCTGCGACACCCCTCCCAACACAGGTTCTTCCTGGCAACTATTGCAAGTCAAATGACCTCCCAGAGGGCATTATTAAGTGGATACTTTGGTTCCTGCCTTCAAAGAAAATTTAACAAAGGAATTGCATTTTAAATAGCTGCAGATTTAGCTATGTCCTGTTCTTTGAACTTATCCCTTTTTTTTTGGGATGTGTCAGTTCAGCAAGACTGTGGGTCTTCTGACTGCCCTTCCCTTACATAAATTATATGTAATGCAAAACAAATTTCATACATGGATCAGAATCAGTGGTCCAGGTGTGACACACCTGACAGCCTGGTTCCTGAGTGGCTAGAGTTCCAGGCTTTGGGTCTCTCCAACAGTGTACTCACTGTAGTTGAGGCGTACATACTAGGCGCCAGCAGAGTAGGCCTCTTGGTCTATCAAGTCTGCTCATGCTTCAGCGCCCTGATTGGGTACTGTAGCTATCTATCTGGCTTCTTCCACTGTGTTCCTTAATCCCCAAGTCCCATCCCCCCAGGTAAGCCATCCTCTTCCTTCACCCATTGCCTGTACCTATCCCACCCTCTTTTGCACCCTTCCACTGTAGCTGCCTGTACCAGCTCCCTGGGCAGTGCATTCCATGGATCCACAACTCTCTCTCTCTCTCTCTCTCTCTCTATGAAGTACCTCCTCCTCCTTTCTCCACTAATCCTCCCACCCTGAGTCTTCCAACTGTGTCCTTGCATCTAGACATCTAGGAAGGAAGATTTACTAAATGTGGAACCTTTTATTCTAGGGACATGGATATGTTGTTCATCCACACTGTCTGGCAGGTTCCTTGCCGCTTTAAATCTAGCTGGAGGGTCTTCAAGCTGGCTCCTCCCACCCACCCCGGTGGTAAAACTCTCGGCTCCGCCCCATGATGACGGATCTTCCTTACCGCTTGGAAGCTCAGGTTCCCTCCTTAACGCTCTGCGTTTTAGACTGGTTCCTGATTCTCGGTTAGGTCAAATTTAGTTTTAAGTTTTCTAAACTCGGTCTTCTTTCCTTGGCGGCTCACGTGGACGAGTCGAATCCGGCTCGGAGCACCCTGGCGGGCAGAAGATATACAGGACTGAGCCACACTCCCCGTGACGTATACTGCCTCGACTTGGATCCACGACCCGCAGGTCTACTGAGTTGTTCCAGCGCTTTTCGGCCAATGTCCTGGATGATCGTGCTGCCTGGTTAAGTTCGGTGGCGAGTTTTCCAACCGGTAAAGCCCAAAGATGCTCGTTGGGCGGTGTCCGCGGTGGCTGGCTCGGCTGAGCAGCTCGAGCACTCGATCGCCCTCGAGGAGGAGGCGGCCCAGGCCGCATCTCCCTCCTCCTCGGTCGGTGGCATTTATCCCACTCTCTCTGAGTTCCTCTTACTTGGCTTCGTTCAAGGAGCTTCGCCAGTCCCTTTCCACGAAGGGAGAGGGGCCATCGGGACATTCCTCTCGGCCCAAGATGAGGGAGTTGAAGGGTAAGTCCCATCGTCAGCGTTTGTGGGAGCGGGAGGGGTCTCCTTCCCTGGACAGCACACCATCGACCTCGGTCGAGGTTGCGGCTCAGGCCGCTGGCTTCACGGTGTCCCCATCAGGCCAGACTGCTGAGACTCCCATTTACCTAGTTGAGTTATCTCTCGACCCGTCAGCCGGGTGGTCGACTGGTAGAGCCGTTAACCCCTCTCCGCCGGTTCCCCCGGTGGAGACTGAGGATCTGCCCGCGCCTTCGGGGCGGCAATCCCCGGTCAAAGTGTCCGAGCCGAGGGAAGAGCGGGTGTTCCCCGCCCCTTCCCAGGCCCGCCCTCGGTTTCACTGAGGGTCTCGGTCTCGGTCTCAGACTTCATCTCGGTCAAGTCGCTCTCAACGACTTCAGCGGTCTCAGTCTGGGCACCAAATTAAGTGGCGACACCGTTCCTCCGCGTCATCCTCCTCGGATGAGGAAAGGCTTCGACATTACGAGGAGCTTATGTGGCAGCAGTAGCTGTTGTCCGGGAGTAAATTGACTCCGATTCATTCCCCGGCTATTAAGTGGCTGCCGCCAGAACAGCCGAAGCAACCGCTCACCGCAGCCAAGATGTCCATTTCTGGGCCGGTTGTTCAACCAAATCTAGCTGCCTCACCGATTGTGGTGGAACCTCGGTTGGGTCTTGGTCTGCCCCACAGGTTGTCGGTCACCCTCACTCCCGGCCGCCCTCGGCAGGTGAAGGGTGGCTCACGCCTGAGGCAGCTCATTCTCGTTGCAGACTCTTCGGAGTCCAATGACGACTCCTCCCTGTTCCCCAGGCGGGTTGGCCTGGAGTCCTCCTGGGGCTAGTCTCAGGATGATAGCCCATCGTCCTTCTTGGGTCTGCTTAGGCTCATCTCAGAGTCTACCAGGATGCAGCTCGAGCCTGTGTCCAAATGGGCCTATTATCCCCTGATGGAGATTCTAGACCGAGGGGATTCACCCACGGAGGCCTTCCCTGTGGCTGAGGCCATTGTCAACCCAGCCTTGGAGCTTTGGCAGCGGCCTGCTTCCTGTCCTGCGCCCTTGGCCAGGATGGCCAGGAAGTATGCGGTCCCTATCGGCTCTTTGCCCGGTTTCTCGGAGCACCCATCTGCCGAGGGGTTAGTCACCGATAACGTCTTCCAGCGTTCCGGTAATGCTCGGGACGTGGATAGGTCCCCTGACAAGGAGTCCAAAAGTCTGGACTATGTCGGGCGCAACGTATATGCTGCGTACTCCCTCGGCCTCCAACAGGCCAGCTCGGCCGCACTGATGGCACACTTCTCCCACACCCTTATGGGCTCCCTGGATGAGGTGATCCCTCATCTCCCGGCCGAACTGCGGACCATGGCCCGGCAGGTGCGGGACCAGGGAAGGGCGATGGCTAAGCAGCAACTTCAGACTACTCTGGACATAGGTGATTCCTGTGCCAGGTCAGTAGCGGCCGCGTGCCGCAGGGCATGGCTGAGGATATCCACCTTCTCGGCAGATACCCAGTAGAAGCTGGCGGACATCCCCTTCTTGGGGACTGACCTCTTTGGCTCTGGAGTGGAGGGGCACCTCCAGTGGATCGAAAAGTCCAACGCCACTCTGGACTCAGTCACCTCCGCCCAGAGGGACAAGGGCCGCCGGCAACATCTGCGTAAGTCCTTTCGTCCTTCGGTCCCTGCAGCACGACCAGCCCAACAGCACCAGCATGAAGCCCAGCAGGCTCGCACTTGGCATCCCAAACCCAAGCCAGTGGCTTCCTCTAATGGGAAGCAAGGAGGTAAAGGCCCAGGAGCTCCCTCGGCCGGTCCCTCCTCCAAGCCTGCCCAGTGACGGGTTGAAGGGCGTCGCCCTAACCTCGCCACCCTCCCTGGGTACCCCGTGAAGGCGGCTCTGCCACTTCCATTCCGTCGGTCCGCTATCACCATGGACCGTTGGGTGTGGGAGGTGGTAGGTAGGAGCCTGCCTCTGGTATTCGAGCAGGCCCTTCCATTTCGGCTATCGCCCCAGTACGGGGAGTTGACCTCGCTGTCGGTCTGCCCGAGCTGATATTGCCCTGCGCCTCGAGATAGAGGTGATCAGGAAGGTGTCGGATCCTCCTCCAGACCCGGGGTCTGTGTCCAGGAAATCCTGGTCCCAAAATGGACAGGGGGCTGGCGCCCCATTCTGGGCCTGCACGACTTGAGTAGGTCCCCAAGGTCTTGGACCTTCAGGATGGTCACTCTGGTTCGGATATTATCATCCCTGGAATTAGGGCATGTGGTTCTGTTCCCTGGACCTCCAGGACACGTTCTTCTCATCCCGATCCATCCGTTTCGTCAGAAATTTCTCTGCTTCAGAGCAGAGGGATCTTTTTACGAGTTCCGGGCCATGCCCTTTGGCTTCTCCCTAGCTCCCAGGGTCTTCACCAATGCATGGCAGTGGTGACAGCATTCCTGCAGCCCTGAAGGGTCTGGGTGTACCTCTACCTGGACGACTGGCTGTTGGCAGCCCCTCCAGAGCGGAGGTGGAGCGGTCCAGAGATCTGGCCCTCCAGGTTTGCTCTCAGATTGGCCTCCTCATCAACAAGGCTAAGCCGGAACTTGTGCTGAAGTAGGTGATACCCCTCATCGGGGCAGAGCTCGACTTTCTTCAGAGCTAGAGCTCGGCTCCCGGCAGACAGGGTCGGAAGTTTTTTCCTCCTTGCCCAGTCATTCCTGGTTGGGCAATTGTGCCCTGCCCGGGACTCCTGCATCTCCTGGGCCTCACGGCGGCCTGCACCAATGTGGCCTGTAGGGCCTGTTGGTACATGCGTCCCCTTCAACGGGGACTGGCCAGCCAGTGGTCACAATGCTCGATCCATTGGATCAGTTAGTGACACTGACCCAGGAAATGTGGAACGCTCTCGAGTTGTGGACCGTTCCGGCACATCTGCAGGAGGGCATTCCGTTCATCCGCCCTGAGCTGACGGTCTCTCTGTCGACAGACACATCTCTGATGGGTTAGGGTGCCCATCGGGGAGGAGCACAGAGCGCACGGCCTCTGGTCCCCTCTGGAGTCCCGATGCTTATCAACCTGCTGGAGCTCTGAGTGGTCCGCCTAGCTCTCACCGCCTTCGCTCTGTTTCTATGGGGTCAAGTGGTTCAGGTCCAGACGGACAATACCACGACCATGTACTACCTAAACCGCCAGGGTGGGACGCGCTCCTTGCTGTTATGCAAGGAAGCTCTCTATATATGGTCTCCTGCGTAGCCTGGAGGTGGATCTCATAGCCATTCACGTGGCAGGGCCTCCAACACCCTGGCTGATGCCCTAAGTCGGATAGGGTCTGCATCTCACGAGTGGTTCTTTCCTGTCGGAGGTAGTACAAGATCTCTTCTCCCACTGGGTCATGCCTCAGGTGGACGTTTTTGCCTCAAGGGAGAATGCAAAGCTGAGACTGTTTCATGCCCGCCCCCCTCAGCAGGGCTCGTTGCAGGGGGATGCCTTCTCAAGGCCGTGGACCCCGGACCTCTTCTACGCTTTCCCCATTCCCTTGATCCACAAGGTGCTTCTCAAGGCGAGGTGGAACTAGGCGCAGGTGATTCTAGTAGCCCCAGACTGGCTCCGCCAGCTCTGGTATCCAGATCTCCTCAGCTTCAGCTCCAGGCTCTCGAGGCAGCTTCCAGCCCGCCCGGACCCGCTGTCAGTCATCAGGGGAAGGTATTCCATCAGGACCTTCAATCCCTGCACCTGACTGCCTGGTTCCTGAGCGGCTAGATTTCCAGGCCTTGGGTCTTCCGACGAGGTCCTCAACGTTGTTGAGGCGTCCCGTAAGGAGTTGACCAGATAATGCTATGCCTTCAAATGGAAGAGATCCTCCATTTGGTGTCAGGGAAAGGGCCTGGACCCTTCCTCCTGTTCCTCAGCAAGCATTCCGGACTACCTGTGGTCCTTTTCTCAGCAAGGAGGCTTGGTCGTGACCATGAGTACACCAGCAGCCATCTCTGCTTACCAGGCGGGCCGGAAAGGCAGTCGGTGGCCGAGGAGAGTGGTCTGCGGCACTCAAGGCCTTGATCACATTTCCCTCGATCGAGAACCTCCACCTCCGTGGGATCTACTGCTGGTATTGGCCAAGCTCACGGGCAAACCATTCAAACCAATGCACAGGTGTGATATCTCCCACCTGTTGGGAGACGCCTTCTTGGTGGCTATCCGTCAACCAGAAGGATGGGAGAGCTCCAGGCGCTTCCTTTGAGTCTCCCTATCTGGTCTCCGCGGGGACAAGATTGTCCTGCCCCACCCAAAGTTCCTTCCGAAGGTGGTGTTGGAGCTTCACCTTAACCAGGTGTTGACTCTGCTGGTGTTCTACCCCAATCACACCTCGGAGGCCGAATATAGGCTCCATGTTGGACCCTAGTTGAGCACTCGCTTACTTAAGGAGCATACGGTTGAAGTTTGGGAGAGGTTTGCCAGCTGTTTGTGACCTACGCTGAAGCTGCACCTGGCAGACCTGCAGCCAAGCGGACAATAAGCAGTTGGGTCACCTCCTGCATAGATCTCTGCTATAGGTTGGCAGGCATGGAGCCTCCCAGAGGGATAAGAGCTAATTTTACCCGCCATACCGCTGCATAGGTGACTACTTCCAGGGATGTCCCTATCCAGGATATCTGCAGGGCTGCTACCTGGAAGTCGGCACATACCTTAATTACCCACTACCACATCGACCTTGGGTCACGCCGGGATGCTGGTTTTAGGGCCTCGATTCTCCAGTCTTCATTCCCTAAGTAGGGGTGTGTGCTTGCCTCCCTCGGAGAACTGCAAAGAGGTTTGCCAGACAGTGTGGATGAACAACATATCCACGTCCTAGAAATACAGGTTACTCACCTGTAACAGGGAGTTCTAGGGTGGTGTGTGTTGTTCATCCCCACCTACCCGACCTCCCCACGGCTTGACGCAACCTGGCTTCCAGCAGGCTAGATCTGGCGTCATGGGGGCGAGAGTGTTTACCACCAGTTGGGTGGGAGGAGCCAGCTTGAAGACCTTCCGGCTAGATTTAAAGCGGCAAGGAACCTGCCAGACAGTGTGGATGAGCAACATATACCATTCCTAGAACTCCTGTTACAGGTGAGTAACCTGTATTTCTGATGCAGCATGGAACTTCATTGAAAACGAGCTTTGCTCAATTGAATGTATCCTTTATTCTTGAATGAATAAAAAATGATTTACTTCTACTGATTTACTAAATGGAAGAGATTCTCCATTTAGTGTCAGGGCAAGAACCTGGACCCTTTGTCCTGTCCAGTGGCTAGCATCCTTGACTACGTTTGGAAACTCTCCAAAGGAGGTTTTCAGTCTACAACCTTTAAGGTGCACCTGGCACCCACTCTGCATACCGGGTGTGAGCCAGACAGCAGACTGCACAGGAAAATGTGGTCTAGCGTTTCTTTAAAGGCCTCGACCACATCTCCCCTCTGGTGCGTGAACCTTCACCTCCATGGGATTTACTGCTGGTTTTGGCAAAGCTTATGGGCAAGCCACTTGAACCGATGCACATAGAAACATAGAATGGGATGGCAGATAAGGATCGCTTGGCCCACCTAGTCTGCCCATTTTCCTACCTAACAGATAAGCTGCAGATCCTAGTTAACCAACAGCTTACTTCCTCCTACCCCCCACTAGGACAGCCTTATGTCTGTCCCATGCATTCTTCAATTCCCCCACTGTCCTTGACTCCACAACCTCCTCAGGGAGGTTTCCATGCATCCACACCCTCTCTGTGAAAAAATACTTCCTCACATTACCTCTGAGCCGTCCCCCCTCTATCTTCAAATTGTGCCCCCTTGTACTTGCACATCTCTTTTTGAAAGATGCTACCCTCTTGGACTTTGATTCCCTTGAGGTACTTGAAAGTTTCTATCATGTCCCCTCTCTCCCTTCTTTCCTTAAGGGTATACATATCAAGCTCCTTTAGTCTTTTTTCGTATGTCTTCTGGTGCAGACCCTGCACCATTTTGGTTGCCCTCCTCTGGACAGCCTCCACTCTGTCTGTCTTTGCGGAGACGGGGTCTCCAGAACTGCACACAGTACTCCAGATGGGGTCTCACCAGCTGTCTGTACAGAGGGATAATAACTTCCCGTTTTCTACTCGTGATGTCTCTCCCTATGCATCCCAGTATACCCCCAGCCTTCCTTACTGCCTTCTCACATTGCTTACCCACCTTTAGGTCATCTGATATAATTACCCACAGGTCCTTTTCCATTTTTACTGTTGTCAGTATCTCCCCCCCCATTGTGTACTATTCCCCTGGGTTTTTGTTTCCCAGGTGCATTACCTTGCACTTCTTTGCATTGAATCTGAGCTGCCATACATCTGACCATTCCTCCAACCTTGCCAAGTCCCTCATCCTTTCCACCCCACCTTGTGCATCAACCCTGTTGCAGATCTTTGTGTCGTCTGCAAAGAGACATACTTTTCCTTCCAGTTCCTCTGCAATGTCACTTATAAAGACATTAAAAAGGACTGGTCCTAGTACTGAACCCTGCGGTACCCTGCAAGTAACCCTCCTTTCTTCACTGTGGACTCCATTTACTACTACCCTTTGCGTCCTGTTGTCTAGCCAATTTTTTATTCAGGCTACCACCTTGGGACCCACTCCAAGGCTGGCTAACTTGTGTGTTAATCTCTTGTGTGGGACTGTACCAAATGCCTTGCTAAAATCTAGGTAGGCCATGTCCACAGCCCCTCCCTGGTCTGCTATTTTGGACACCCAGTCAAAGAAATCTATTAGATTCGTCTGACAGGACCTTCCCATCGTGAATCCATGCTGCCTTGGGTCCTGTGCCCCACTGGCCTCTAGGTACTCAACAGTTCTTTTCTTCAGAAGTGGTATCAGGTGGAGAATGCCCTGAAAAGAGGAAGGGCCTTCCTCCAAACCCGCCACGGACGACTCATCATCCCCAAGATGGGAGTGCAATCTGGTGACGTCAGAGTCCGAAGAGTCTGGATACAATGGCCTACCACCTAGGTCTCCCTCGATATGCCGAGAGCCATCAGGGACCACCATTATCAACAGATGTTGGGGAAGCCCGGTGTCTGTTCCATCCTCTTTCGAGGGAGCCCCTCCCTGAGGCTGCTCAGGCGGTGGTTCCACCAAAAATCAGAGGAGAGACCGAGGCAGGCTGAACCAGGATACGGGCCAGCCCGACGGGCGGGGAACCAAAGACTTCAGTTCCAGTTGGCGTCGGCCTAGGAGGCAGAAGCCAAGCGATGGACGGGGTGGCCGGCGGGGCAAAATCAGCTGTTACCACATGCGATCTTTATAGCGTCAAAGGAGTTTTCGTCGAAGCCCCTACTCGTCCGAGGAGGATGAAGATCTGTGGCCACGCCTCTTCTTAGAGTGTTTATGACTCTTTCTCAGCTGTTTGGCCGAAGGGGTTCTGGACCTCAATCGAGATCGAGGAAGTGGACCTGTTCGATCGGGAGTACCGGTGTTGGTAAAACCTGTGTAAAACATGTGTGAGATGTCACATCTGTCGTGGCAGACTGCCTTCTTGGTGGCTATCACGTCAGCCAGAAGGACTGGGGAACTACAGGCGCTATCCCCACCTGAAATTCCTTCTGAAGGTGGTGTCGGAGTTTCACCTTAATTAGGTGTTGACTCTGCGAGTGTATAACCCTAATTATACCTCGGAGGCCGAGCACAGGCTCCATACTTTGGACCTGAGATGAGCACTCTCTTATTATAAGGAGCGAATGGCTGACGTTCGAGGAGAGGTTCACCAGCTATTTGTCACCTACGCTGAACCTGCACATGGCAGACCTTCAGCAAAGCGGATGATTGGCAGGTAGATAACATCCTGCATTGATCTCTGCAGTAGATTGGTGGACAGGGAGCCTCCCAGAGGGATAAGAGCTCATTTTACCCGCCATACTGCTGTGTCGGTGGTTGCTTCTAGGGACATCCCTATCCAGGATATCTGCAGGCTGCTACCTGGAAGTCAGCAAACACCTTCATTACCCATTACCACATTGACTTAAAGTCACGCTGGGATGTTGGTTTTGGGGCCTCCGTTCTCCAATCTTTGTTCCCCAAATAAGTATTGAGGGGGTGTGTGCCTTGCCTCCCTCCTCCAGGAGAACTGCTAGGAGTCTACCAACAAATGTGGATAAGAACAACATATCCACATCCCTAGAAAAACAGGTTACACGTAACAGTAGTTCTAGGAGTGGTATATGTTGTTCAGCCACACTTGTTGGCATGTCCCTTTCCCTTTAAATCTTGATGGAAGGTCTAAAAGCTGGCTCCCCCCCCACCCACCTGAGTGGTATATGCCTGGACTCCGCTCCATGACGCCAGATCTTGCCTGCTGGAAGCAGAGGTTGTGCACCAAAGCCAGGGAGGTCGGGTGGGTCAGTGTGGATGAACAACATATACCACTCCTAGAGCTGCTGTTATAGGTGAGCAACCTGTGTTTTCCTCCTAGAGGCATGTGGGGCTGCAAGATGGCAGCCAGCATGGGTTTTTCCTCAGGCAGATCCTGTCAGACCTACCTGGTGGAGTACTATGACTGGGTAACCAGGCAGTTGGACAAAGGCCATGCAGTGGGTGTCAGGTACTTGGACATTAGTGAGGCCTTTCTTGCCACATGGGAGGCATGAAAATAAGCTGGAAGGCACAGTAGTGGGGGCAAAGATGGTGGGATGGGCAGTGAACTGTCTGCAAGGGAGACAGCAGAAGGTGGTGATAGGAGGGAGCTCTTATCTCCCAGGGCGGTGACAAGTGGAGTTCCACAGGGCTCTGTACTGGGACCGGTGTTGTTTGGGATCTTCATAGCAGACATCTCAATAGGCATCAAGAACAAGATGACACCAAGATGGGAGCAGTAGTGGATGACTTATGAGGGTGGCAGGGGTTGCAAGGTTATCTGTCAAAATTGGAGGCCTGGTCGGACGCTGTGTAGCTGGGGTTCAGTACCAAGAAATGTAACACGCTGCATTTCATGCAAAGAAAACAAGGAAGAGTTACCAGTTTGGGGGATTCAACTAGCCAAGATGGAGGAGGAAAAGGATCTGGGATGATCATAACAGGAGCAATGAACAAATCAGAGTGTAGCAAGGCAGCTGCAAAGGCCAACATGATGCTGGGTTGTATTGCCAGAGGCATATCCTTCAGGAGAGTGGAGGTTATCCTGCCACTATATAGGTTGCTGCTTAGACCTCACCCAGAGTACTGTGTGCAGTTCTGATGATCATACCTAAAGGACATTAGGTTACTGGAGGTGGTGCAGCACAGTGCAACAAACATCATCCAGGGTCTATTGAACTTACCATACGACAGCAGGCTAAGGGAGTTGAACATGTACTCCCTGAAGGAACGGAGGGATAGGGGGACATGATTGAAACCTTTAAGTACATGAAGGGAACAAATAAGACTGACAGTGACGTGTACCTGGAATGTCTAAGGGAGGTGGGAAAAGCTGTTAGGAGGAGAAGCTGTTAGGAGAGCAGAGGTGCAGACAGAGGAAGGGTTGGTTCAGACGGTTAAGAAAGGGGACAAGATGGATATGTGGTGGATGGAATCCAACACAAACTAACGTACTATGCGGGTGACCTTTATATTACCCAGCCAGAGGAGTATCTTCTAGCCGTGTTGAATCTATTACTGATAATAGAGCAATTGACTGGGTACACAATAAATCTGGGAAAGTCTGAAGTTTTAACCGTACATTATTCCTCTTCCAGGCTCTGTATGGAAAGATATAACTACAAGTGGAATAAACCATACATTACTTACTTAGGTATTGAGATGCCAACATCCCTTACTGCTCTACATAATTTGAACTATGATTCACTGAAGGTACAGGTTCAGGCGGATATAAGAAGATGGGCACTTTTACCAGTCTCAATTTTAACTAGAATACAATCCATTCAAATGAATGTACTCCTGAAATTATTATACATTATGCAAAATATTCCACCACCTTTATCACAAACTGAGGTGAAACAATGGGAAAAGGCTATTTGAATTTTTATATGGGAGGGAGGCAGACAAAGAATCACATTAAGTAAATTACAATTGTCCGAAGAAAGAGGAAAATTAGCATTACCCAACATATACATATACCGGATTGTTGCTACTCTTTCCTGCCTACAACATGGCTTCTTCCTAGAAGCTGAACCCCAGCCTGGCTCATAATTGAGAGAGATCTTTCAGACACACCCCTGGACCATATCTTAGTGTTCTAACCCCGAATATCCATCTTTCTCACTCGCAGCTCCATATTCACTAAGGCGTTGCTTCATAGCTGGAGGAGGTTTCTAGCCCACCCAGAAATTACCAACCTTGCTAAGTGGATGGGAGTACTGGCCAAAAATCCTGATTTCACACCTGCTTCTACAGGCCCTGTCTTCCAGAGATGGCATAGAGAGGGATTGGTGCACATATTCCAGTTTTATGATCAAGGTATTTTTAAAACCTTTGACCACTTAAGAAAGAATTTGCACTACCACACCGCGACTTCTTCCGGTACTTGCAGATGTGACATTTGTTAAGTCAAGAACTGGTATTGGACATCTCCACATGCCCCACCTCTCCTTATACACTTTGAATACCCACTTACAAAGTGAATCTTCACTTACACATCTAATCTCTAATTTTTATAAAACACTCCAATGTTCTCCTGCTAAAGACATGGCAATCACCCAATTCAGTTGGGAAGCAGAACTCATGATTCGGCTTACTCCGGAGAATAGGCTACAAATATGGAGATGGCAACATAAAATGACCAACTGATATGTGGAGGGAATTTTTGTGGAAGATAGCAGTACGATACTTCTGCACCCCACAAGTAACAGCCAAATTCTCTTTATTGGGTGATTCTTTATGCTGGTGAGGATGCGGTTGTGAAATGGCCACACACTCACATATATTGTGGTACTGCCCCATTGTAGCCCCTTTCTGGGAGGCGAATAGGTGTACAATTAGAACTCTTTCCGTCTTTGGGGACTCTTACCCCAGAGATGGCCTTTTTTACTGCACTATCCCAGACAGGTTAAAAAGTCCCTCTCGGATATATTTAATAAACATCCTGAGAGTGGCAAAAAAAGTATAACCCGACTGTGGCTTATTTATTTTATTTTATTTATTTATTTAAACATCAGTTTAACAACCTTTGAGCCAGGGGCTCATTTACAAAGGTACCGCGTCACATAGAGGACACAGACAGTGGAACAGGAGACAACAGATAATACAGGTTCAAAGTAAGTGTCATTCGTGGTTACAGTTGGTTCCAATACATATGAAGAATAAATAGGCTAAATTAGGGTTAGGGGGGAGATAGGTAAGGGAGGATGGGGGGTAAGAGGGGAGTAGGGCTGGGAAGTAGAAGGAAGGGGGAAGGGCCAGGGAGGAAGAGTGGATAGGGGAGGTGGCGAGTAGGAAGAGGGGAGTGCAGTTCGGTGAGCGTTGTCAGAGAGGTGTTTTTTTTATTTTTTTTTTTTTTTATTTAGCAGCAGCGGCTTCTGCGTGAGATGAGCAGGTGATTTCTGAGACTGCGTTTAAAGCATGCTAACGAGGGAGAGTCGGAGATAATGGCAGGGAGGGAGTTATACCAGGTGGGCGCTCTGTAAGGGAACGGCCTTTGGCCTCGCGAGGTCCTAGCTCTTGGAATGACCAGTGTTGTTTTGGATGAGCTGCGGTTGTTCACAGTCGGATTAGCTCGGTGGATTGAGTCAGATAAGCCAGAGGGGGATAGGCCATGGAGGGCTTTAAAGGTGAGTTGGCATGTTTGGTACATGAGCCGCTTATCCAGGCTGAGTAGGGTAGCCAAAGAGTACAGCAGACAAGTGTGGGTAAGTCTAGGTGCACTGGTTATAAGTCTGCAGGCTTTGTTAAATGTAAGGTGAACCTTGCTCAGGGCTGTCTGATCTGCAGCCCCATAGACCGGAAGGCCATAGTCGATGAGTGATATGACAGAGGAGGTGACAGCCAAATGGAGGGCGTCCGAGGGGAGGCATTTTTTGTGCCAGTAAAGAATGCCCAGCAATGTGTTGGCGGCAGAGTTCAAGGAGGAGATGTGGCCATGGAAGGAGAGGGCAGGGTCAAAGATTATTCCAACATATTTATAGGACTGCACACGTTCGATGGGGATATTGAGGGTGGAGTGAACAGTTTGAGGAAAATTGCTGGACTTATTTTGGGGGTAGGAGAAGAGCATGGTTTTTGTTTTCTTTAGGTTTATTATGAGTCGGTGCTCAGTGAACCAGGTTTCAGAGGAATCGTAGGCTAGCTGGAGAGAATTCTGGAGCGAAATGGTGTTACTGTCAGAAGCGATGAGTACTGCATCGTCAGTGTAGAGTAGGATCTTACCTGCACATTTGCTGGGTAGCGCGTTGAGGAAGAGGGAGAAGAGTAGGGGTCCAAGAATAGAGCCCTGGGGGACTCCAGAGCGGATAGGGCAGGTGCTGGAGAGAGTTCCACTAACTTTCACACATTGGGAGCGGGCTGAGAGATAGCTGGCGCACCAGGAGACCGGACCAGTGACAAAGCCTAAGTGGTCGAGAGTGGTTAACAGGAGAGGATGCGATACGGTATCAAAGGCTTTAGACAGGTCAATGAACACCGCACCAGCCATGGAGCCAGAGTCTACACAGAGGGTGGTGGTAAATGGCTGTCACTCCACAGAGGGAAGAGTGACCAGTGGGGTACCACAGGGATCAGTGTTGGGACTGGTCCTATTCAACATCTTCATCAGTGACATGACGCAGGACCTAGAAGACAGAATTTCACTGTTCGCTGATGACACAAAGCTCTGTAACAGAGTAGACACACCAGAGGGTGTAGACAGAATGAGAAGCGACCTGCAGAAACTTGAAGAATGGTCAGGGGTTTGGCAGTTGAAATTCAATGCAAAGAAGTGCAAGATAATGCATATGGGGCACAAAACCTGGCACAATATATCAGTTGGGGGTGAGGATATGCACCAAGCAGGAAAGGGATCTTGGGATTATCATCTCTGATGACCTCAAGGTAGGAAACAGTGTGACAAGGCAGCAGGTAAAGCAAATAGGATGCTGGGATGTATAGCAGGGGCATTACCAGCAGGAAAGGGAGGTCATAATTCCTCTATACAAGACACTAGTGAGGCCCACCTGGAGTACAGTGTACAGTTCTGGAGACCATACCTACGTAAGGACATAGACAGGGTAGAGAAGGTTCAGAGGAGGCAACAAAGATGGTGCATGAATTGCATCACAAGTCCTATGAAGACAGGTTGAAGGAACTGAACATGTACTCCCTGGAGGAGAGGAGGGAGAGAGGGGATATGATAGAGACATACAAGTATCTTACAGGGAGGAACAGGGTGCAGGAAAACACTATTTTTAAGCGAAAAAGATGTTCCAGGACTAGAGGGCATGGGATGAAGTTGGAGGGAGGATGATTCAGAGGAAACATGAGAAAGAATTTCTTTACAGAACGGGTGGTGGACAAGTGGAACACCCTGCCAGAGGAAGCGGTGGGGGCTGAAACAATCACGGGATTTAAGAATGCATGGGATAGACATAAAGGAATTCTGGAGGTCAGGGGTAAGGTGCAACAAACTTCTAGGAAAACAAACTGAATTTACAAACTCAAATGGGCAGACTGGGTGGGCCATAGGCCCTTATCTGCCGACACTGTCTATGTATCTATGTATGTGTGGAGGAAGTTGGTGAATTCCAGGAGAGCTGTATTGGTACTATGACCAGCTCTGAACCCATGTTGCTCAGGGCAGAGAACATTGTATTTAGAGAAGTAGCCAGAGATTTGAGTGGCCACAATTTTCTCTAAGGCCTTAGAGAGGGGGGGCAGGATTGAGATAGGCAGTAGTTACCTGGAAGAGTCCTGTCGCCACCTTTGTGGATAGGGGTAACTGTGGCGACCCTCCAGACAGCGGGGAATTGTCCGAGGCAGAGGATTTTATAAAAAAAAAAAGATAAAAATATAGGGTGGTGGCAAAAAATATAGGGTGGTGGTAAAAAATATAGAGCGGTGGTAAAAAAATAAAGGGTGGCGGCCCACCGCCCTAAAACAATGAATAGGGAACACTGCTCCGTTTACTATTACCTTCTGTGTCCTGTTGTCCAACCAGTGTTTTATCCATGGTACTACCCTGGGACCCACTCCCAGGCTGGCTAATTTATTAATCTTTTGTGTGGGAATGTATCAAATACCTTGCCAAAGTTTAGGTAGGCCATGTCCACAGCCCCTCCCTGGTCTGCTACTTTGGTCACCCAGTTAAAGAAATCAATTAGATTCGTCTGACATGACCTTCCCGCTATGAATCCATGCTGCCTTGGGTCCTGTACCCCACTGGCCTCTAGGTACTCAATAATTATTTGCTTCAGAAGTGATTCCGTCGGAATTTGGCCTGTCTTATCAATTTTATCATGCTTGAAATTTATACCATATCAATCAGTCACAATTATGATGAGCGCAGACTGGGGGGGGGGAAGGGTGTTGTCTGTGTCCTTTTTTTTTTCTGTATTAACTCCGTTCAATGATCCCACCTGTATACTCTCTGATGTATTGTTTAAATGTTAATAAAGTATACTTAATTAAAAAAGAAGTGATTCCATCATTTTCCCTACCAGAGTTCAAACTGACAGGTCTGTAGTTTCATACCTCTGTCTTTCCCCCACTTTTGTGAAGGGGAATCACATCCGCCCTCCTCCAGTCCTCAGGTACCACACCATCCTCCCATGATTTGTTAAAAAGGGTAGTCAGTGGTGTCACTAGTTCTCCCCTTAATTATTTTAGAATTCTGGGGTGAATCCCATCAGGCCCCATTGCTTTGTCCACCTTCAGTTTTAGGAGTTCTTTCAGAACTCTTTCTTCTGTGAAAGGACTGGGATCAACCACCTTATCCAGAGTGTTTCTATTGATTGGACTAGGTACATCCCCCTCCTCTTCTTTTGTGAATACTGAGCAGAAGTATTCGTTCAGTATCCCTGCTTTTCAGTGTCCTCTCTGCCCACCCACCCTCTTTATTCAGCCTCATTATCCCTCCCTTTGTCTTTTTACACTCCCTAATGTACCTATAAGCGTCTTTATCCCCCTTCTTAACTGAGTTGGCTGTCTTTTCTTTAGTTTGGGCCTTTGCTATTCTGACTGCCTTCCCTGCTTCCTTCAGCCTTAACTGGTACAGTTTTCTCTGTCCTGCTCCTTCTGTGTTTGCTTAAGCTGCCTAAATGCAGTCTTTTTCTCCCTAACCCTCCCCACCACCTCTTTTGAGAACCATAGTGTTTTTTTTTTTCGTTTTGATTTGTTCATTTGCATCACACAAAAGCTTGTTGCCTCTGTGATGGCAGTTTTGATGTTTCCCCATTGTTTCTCCACCCCTCCTTCTCGCCTGTTTGCTAGTGCTTTTCGGAGGCACTCTCCCATTTTGACAGTCAGCCCTACTGAGGTCTGGTACCCTCCCTTTTGTATGGCTTGACTCTGCAGTTGAGTTTATTGTGAACCACACTGGTGGTCACTTATACTCAGATGGCTACACACTTCTAGATCTGAGATCCTCTCTCTGTCCCCATTTGAGTGTACCAGGTCTGTGATTGCTCCCTCCCTAGTGAGTTCCAACACTAGCTGTCTGAGGCATGCCCCCTGTAGGGCATTGATAATGGCCCTGCTCCTGGATGTGGCTGCAGCAAAGGTGCTCCAGTTAACATCTGGCATATTTAGATCCCCCATCAACAATATCATCCCTTTCTCTGCCATCTTAAGGATGCCTTCTATCATATCCTTGTCCATTTCCTCTCCCTGAGATGGGGGTCTGTATACAACCCCTCTGCGGATTGTGGTGCCATTTCCAGTCTCCAGGGTGACCCACAGAGCCTCCTCTCCTCCGTGTTTACTCTTTTGTTCCATTGCTGTTATCCCTTTCCTTACATAGAGAGCTATTCCTCCTCCTCTTCTACCCTCCCTGTCTCTCCTGTAGACTGTGTACCTTGGTATGTTGACATCCCAGTCATGGTTCTCTGTGTACCATGTTTCTGTGACTGCCACAATATCCAGGCATCCCTCTTAAATCAGGGCCACCAGTTTACGGAGCTTGTTACCTAGACTACAGGCATTGGTGCTCATTACCCTCCATTTTTTGACTGCCTTACCCCTTTTTGCCCCAATCCCTGTCCTTATTGCCTTTGCCTTTTTCTCCATTTACCCCTGCCCTTCTCCCTATCAACATCTCTAGCTTGGTGTTTACCTCATAACTACCCTAATTCTTTTTTTTTTGGGGGGGGGGCTAGGATTTCTCTGCTCATTTTCAGTGCTTCCACCCTTGGCTCGTTTAAACACTTGCCAATGAAGCATCTAAATCTAGCGCCTAGGATCCTGGTTCCCCTCCTTGACAGATGCAGAACATCGCGCCAGTATAGGCCTGCATCCCTCCAGGTGAGTCCCCAGTGAAGCCAAAACGTTGAGCTCTGTGCCAGTTTTTCAACCATTGATTGAATCCGATGGTGCAGAGTGTGATGCTTGGCCAGCTGGTTATGGTTATTGTATGATATTTGTAATGTAAAAATATAGTATGTGATTGTCTCACATAAGGCAGCTTGTGCTTCCATGGGTGCTCCCCCCCCCACCAGGTTTCAGTGAAGCTATAGGATATGTAAACTGACCAGGAACCATTTAATTGACTGACTTCCTTCAGAGTGGCATTTTATTACCTTTTTATGACTTCATGTTTTTGAAGTGGAAATCAAATGTGACTTTATAACTTCAGAAACTGGACATCATTAGGCTGATTCCTATTGTTTTTTTTAACACATTGGCGCCCGTGTGGGATTACTAAGTTCAAAGGAAACGTGTAATTAAGGAGTTATATATAGGAAATGCCTTTTTTATTCTGATGGCACCTTATTTAAAATACCTCCTTTTAGGAAATCATTTTTGGTAATTTTATTTTCTAAAAGGAGGAGCTAGATGGCTCACAGAAGGGGTGTGGAGACACAGAGTTTAAACTGACACTTGTATCTGAAATGTTATCATATCATCTTGGGACTCTAGCTAGAGACAGCTCTCTGGTCCAGGGTTTTAAATAACTGATTAGCAGTTTTTTTCTTGGGACAATGCTAACTGTACAGAAAGTATTTATATAGGTTTTCTAGAAATGTTATGTTTATTAAACACGATGAGGCAAGTGCTGTGCATTTTCACAGTGTCTTAGCACTTTTATGAGCAAAACGCTAATCAGTTTTTGGAGTTAAATAAAATCCTGTGATCTCACTTTAAAATGCACTTCCAGAGGTAATATCTTAGATAGCAAAAATCTAAATGTATTGTGGTAGGAGTTTTGCTTTGTAATTTTCCCTTGTTCTTTTATATGATTGTGAGCTCTTTCATATATTGTTTTGTGTTTACATTTTTCATATTTTTATCATCTTTTAGTAAAAAATCTTTTTTCAAGATACTGCCTGGGTGAGTCTTCCAAGTTCTTTTTGCATGTGATGTGCATGTGGTTAAGTCTGACAGCTGTTTTGAAGAGCATGATGGTGTAACTAAACTGGGAAAAGGTAAGAATATGCCTACAGAGTTTTAAGGATTTATTTTGGATACCTGGTTAGGTGCCCTTAGTCGAAAGATATATTGCATCCCCGAAGAGAATATTATCTGAGCCTGTACATTTGGGTACGCTAGCATGGTTCACAGTTTGAATTCCCCCAGAACTTGAGACTGAAGGTGATTTGGACCCAAAAGTAGACATGAGGGTTATCCTGTCTGTTACCTGTTCACAGTATTGCGCTCTGAGGTTGGCATTGTGGGAGCAGAGGGCCCGACCCGCTGAGTGCATTTGTGACACTGAGCACCCTAGTCTCACCCATGCCATAGACAGGCAGCACCTCCGAGAAGGTTACCATACGTGCTGCTTGTCTAAGGCCCTTCCACAACTCAACAAACTCCTCGTCCACTCTTCTGATTCCTTTTCTAGCCAGGTCATTTGTCCCTAGGTGGACACTGACATCCAGCTCCCTCCCTCCCCCATACAGCTGCTCCCACAATCCTGAGAATTCACTCCTTGTCTCGCCAAGCCATGGCGCCAAACAGGCACCTTACCTCCCTCCCATAGTTCTACCTTCCTAACAATGGAGTCTCCCACCAGGAGTTGTTTCCTTCCCCTTTGGGGTCCCATGTCACCCTCCTGTGGGTCTCCTTTGTGGAGATTCCCAACATCCTCCTGAGTCTCCATTGCGGGTACCTCTATAAAGGAACCACACTCTGACAGAATGGCATACGAATTATGGAGAGGTACAACTGGAGAGATGCACCTCTGTTCCACCACCCTCAACCTCCCTGAGCCCACTGTAGTCCAACCACTCCTCTTTCTTGGCAACCTGTGAGGCAGCGTCGGTGGCCCTGGTGATCCCTGGGCGGGAGAGGAGTTCCCCCAAATCCTGGCCAATTCAGCCTGGAGATGAGCAACTTCCTCCCTCAGCCCAGAGAGGTGCCTGCAGATGGGTCAACATTGCATCCTCCAGAACGTCTTCCGGAAGACTGCTGCTCCACAACCACTGCATTGCGCCACTCCCTTCATGACTTATTTGTGGCCCTTTAACTGTTGTTTTGTATACTTACTCTTTCCTCTCTCTATTTTTTTTATATGATTTTTTTTTCTCCCTGCTTTCCTACTGCCCCATGCCCTTTAAGCTCCTGATCTTCCTGTTCTGAGACAGGAAGTTCCTATATTCTCAGTAGTTTCCTTACTTGCTCAGAGTCAGACCTCCGGCAGCTGGGGCGGATGAGGGCTACTCTTTTCCTTCTAGGATTGTGAGACTTTTGTGCCTCTGTGATCACTCCTTCCTGCTCCCAAACAGGAAGTTCCTGTTGTCAGTCAAATCATGTGCCTATAAAAGTAAAGCTGGCTATGGGTGGCGGGGGGGAGGTGGTGGTGGTGGAGGGAAGCAAAGGAGGGCAGTATAGTCCCAGTAGGGAAGTATAGTTCTAGGGACGTGGATATGTTGTTCAATTCACACTTCTTGGCAGGTACCTTGCCGCTTTAAGGTGTGCTGGAAAGTCTTCAAGCTGGCTCCTCCCACCCACCCGGGTGGTAAACCTCTCGACTCCGCCCCATCTTCTTTACCGCTTGGAAGCTCAGGTTCCCTCCTTAGCGCTCTGCGTTTAGACTGGATCCAAACTCTTTGGTTCACCGGAAAATAATTTTAAAGTTTTCTAGACTTCGGTCTGCTTCTTCCTTCGCAGCTGCGATGGACAAATCGACTTCTGGTTTTTGGCGGTGCCCATGCAGGCAGAAGATGTCCAGGACCGATCCGCACTCCACATGCGTCTACTGCCTCGGGCTTGACCACGATCCGCAGGCCTGCAAGTTGTGCAAGTCTTTTTCAGCAAATGTCCTCAATGACCGTGCTGCCCGGCTCTAACTTGGGTGCCCCGAGAAACGTTATCCGCCGGTGAAGTCCAAGGAGGCCCATTAGGCAGTTTCCGCGGCGGCTGGCTCGGCTGAGCAACTCGAGCAGATGATAGCCCTCGAGGAGGAGGCGGCCCAGGCCGCATCTTCATCATCCTCGGTCGCAGCATTTATTCCGCTCTCCTTGGAATCCTCCTATACAGCTTCTTTCAAGGAGCTTTGCCAATCCTTCTCCACGAAAGGTGAAGGGCCATCGGGACACTCCTCTCGGTCCAAGAAGAGGGACTCGAAGGGTAAGTCCCACCATTGACATTCGTGGGAGTGGGAGAGGTCCCCTTTCCCAGACAGTCAACACTCGACTTCGGTCGAGGTTGCGGCTAAGGCCGCTGGCTTCATGGTGTCCCTGTCAGGTCAGCCAGCCGAGACACCCATTGATGCGATCAAGATTTTTCTCAACCCGTCGAATGGGCTGTCGACTGGTGAAGCCGATAACCCTTCTTCACTGGTTCCCCCGGTGGAAACCGAGGACTAGCCTGCGCCTCCTGTGCCGGAGTCCCCGGTCAAGGCTCCCGAGCCGAGGAAGGAACGGGTTTCCCCCGCTTCCTCCCAGACCCACCCTCGGAAACACCGACGGTCTCGGTCTCGGACCTCGTCTTGGTCCAGCCGATCCCGCCGGCACTGGCGGTCTTGGTCTCGGCACCGAGAAAAGAGGTGGCGCCGTTCATCCTCGTCTTCCTCCTCTTCGGTGGAGAGGCTTCGGTGCAGATTGCTTCGACGCTACGAGGACGTAATGTGGCAGCAGCTCCTTCTGACCGGGAACAAGCCGACGCCGTCGCCTTCCCTGGCCATTAAGTGGCTGTCACCCGAAAGGCCGAAACAACCCCTCGCGGTGGTCGAGGTGCCCAAACCTGGGCTGGTTGTTCAGCCAGAACCAGCTGCCCCACCAATTATGGTGGAACCTCCGCCTCCACAACCAAAATCGGGGGCTCCGACCAAGGATTCTCGGTCAGGTCACTGACTGCCCCACCGGTTGTCGGTCACCCTCACTGCCGACCGTCCTCGGCAGGTGGAGGGTGGCTCAGGCCCTAGGCAGCTCTTCACAGACTCCTCGGAGTCTGATGACGACTCCTCCCTGTTCTCCAGGCCTCTTGACCTGGAGTCCTCCGGGGGCAGTCTATGGACGAGAGCCCATCATCGTTCATGGGTCTGCTTCGGCTCATCTCAGAGTCCACCGGGATGCAGCCCGAGCCCATATCTAAGTGGGCCAAGTATCCCCTCACGGAGATACTGGACCAAAGGGATTCTCCCACAGAGGCCTTTCTGGTGGTTGAAGCCATTGTTGGCCCAGCCTTGGAGTTATGGCAGCGGCCGTCTTCTTGTCCTTCGGCCAGGATGGCCAGGAAGTATGCGGTCCCTACCGGGTCTCTGTGTGGTTTCTCGGAACACTCCTCTGCGGAGGGGTTGGTTACTGACAGCGTTTTCTGGCTTTCCAGAAACGCTAGGGATGTGGACAAGCCCCCCCAACAAAGAGTCCAAAAAGCTGGACTGTGCTGGGCGTAGAGTATATGCTGCATCTTCCCTCGGCCTCCATCAGGCCAGTTCAGCCGTACTGACAACGCACTTCTCCCACACCCTTATGTGCTCCCTGGATGAGGTGATCCCTCATCTCCCGGCTGATCTGCAGACTACGGTCAAGCAGGTGCGGGATCAGGGAAGGGCAGTGGCGAAACAGCAGCTTTAAATGGTTCTCGATATTGGAGACTCCTGCGCCCGGTCAGTAGCAGCTGCAGTGGCCATGTGCTGCAGAGCTTGGCTGTGGATCTCCACTTTTACGGCGGATACCCAGTACAAGTTGGCAGACGTCCCCTTCCTGGGTACCGGGGGGGAGGCCACCTCCAGAGAATTGAAAAGTCCAATGCCACCTTGGACTTGGTCACCTCTGCCCAGAAGGACAAAGGCCACCGACAGCAGCATAAGTCCTTTCACCCTTCAGTCCCTGCATCATGTCCAGCCCAGCAACACCAGCATCAGGGCCAACAGGCTCGCACTTGGCACCCCAAAGCGAAGCCTGCAGCCTCCTCCAACAGGAAGCCAGGAGGAAAAGGCCCAGGAGGTCCCTCGGCCGTCCTTCCTCCAAGCCTGCCCAGTGACGGGTTGAGGGGTGTTGCCCCAAACCTCGTCGCTTCCCCCTGGGTTCCCCCGTGGGGGGATGGCTCTGCCACTTTCTTTCCAGCTGATCCGCTATCACCACGGACCGTTGGGTGTTGGAGGTGGTAGGAAAGGGTCTGCCTCTGGAGTTCGAGCAGGCCCTGTCCTTCCGAGCCATCGCCCCATGGGGGGTTACGGGGTCTGCAGCCTCTCTGTCGGCCTGTCGAGCCGACATTGCCCTGCTCCTCGAAATGGAGGTGATCAGGGAGGTGGCGGCTCCTTCACCAGAGCCAGGGTTTGTGTCCAGGTACTTCCTGGTCCCGAAACGGACGGGGGGGGGGGGGCTGGCATCCCATTCTAGACCTGCTTGACCTGAACAGGTTTCTGAGGTCTCTAAACTTCATAATGGTCACTCTGGCTCAGATCATTCCATCCTTGGAATGAGGCATGTGGTTCTGTTCTCTGGACCTCCAGGACGCATTCTTTCTCGTCCCAATCTGTCCATCCCACCAGCGATTCCTCCGCTTCAGAGTAGAAGGGTCCCTTTACGAGTTCCGTGCCATGCCGTTTGGTACTTCTCTAGCTCCCAGGGTCTTCACCAAATGCATGGCAGTGGTGACAGCATTCCTGCGGCGCCAAAGGGTCCGGGTGTACCCCTACCTGGACGACTGGCTGACTGTGGCCTCCTCCAGACCAGAGGTGGAGCGGTTCAGGGATCTGGCCCTCCTTGTCTGCTCTCAAATTGGCCTCCTCATCAACGATGCCAAGTCGGAACTCGTGCCAAAGCAGGTGATCCAATTCATCAGGGCAGAGCTCGACTCTCTGCAAGCCAGAGCACAGCTCCCGGCGGACAGGGCCGAGGTTCTTTCCTCCTTTGTCCAATCATTTCAGCTTGGGCAATTGCACCCTGCCCGGGACTTCCTGCGCCTCCTGGGCCTCATGGCAGCCTGCAACAGCGTGGTCCGTTGGCACATGCATCCTCTACAGTGGGGACTGGCCAGTCAGTGGTCACAGTGCTCCGGTCCTTTGGATCAGCCAGTGACAGTGACCCAGGAGATGTGGAACACTCTCCAGTGGTGGATCATTCCAGCTCATCTGCAGGAGGGCATCCCGTTTGTCTGCCCCGAGCCGACGGTCTCTCTATCGATCGACGCCTCTCTGATGGGTTGGGGTGCCCATCTGGGGGAGCACAGAGCGCACGGCCTCTGGTCCCTTCAGTAGTCCCGATGCCATATCAACCTGCTGGACCTTTGAGCGGTTCGTCTAACCCTCACTGCCTTCGTTCCATTTATACGGAGTCAAGTGGTCCAGGTCCAGACGGACAATACCATGACCATATGCTTACCTAAACTGCCAGGTCAGGATGCGCGCCATGCCTCTGTGCAGGGAAGCTCTCCGCACTTGGTCCCTCGTGCGCAGCCTGGAGGCAGATCTCCTTGCCATCCTTGTGGCAGGAGCCTCCAACATTCTGGCCAATGCCCTAAGCCGGATAGGAGCTGTGTCCCACGAGTGGTCTGTCCTGCCGAAGGTAGTACAAGATCTGTTCTCCCACTGGGGCATGCCTCAGGTGGACCTGTTTGCCTGCAGGGAGAATGCAAAGCTGAGGCTGTTCCATACCTGCCCCCCTCAACAGGGCTCACTGCAGGGGGATGCCTTCTCGAGGCCGTGGACACCGGGCCTCTTCTATGCCTTTCTCCGATTTCCCTTGATCCACAAGGTGCTTCTCAAGGTGAAGAGGGACAAGGTGCAGGTGATTTTGGTAGCCCCAGACTGGTCCCGCCAGTTCTAGTATCCAGATCTCCGAGGCGGCTCCCAGCCTACCCGGACCTGATCTCAGTCAGTCAGGGGAAGGTATTCCATCCGGACCTTCAATCCCTGCACCTGACGGCCTGGTTCCTGATCGGCTAGAGTTCCAGGCCTTGGGTCTTTCTGACGAGGTCCTCAACATTGTTGATGCTTCCCGTAAGGAGTCAACCAGGAAATGCTATGCCTCTAAATGGAAGAGATTCTCCATTTGGTTTCAGGGCAAGGGCCTGGACCCTTCCTCCTGTTCCTTGGCAAGCATTCTGGACTACCTATGGTCCCTTTCTCAGCTAGGGCTTTGGTCGACGACCCTTAAGGTGCACCTGGCAACCATCTCTGCTTACCGGGCGCGGGCCGGGAAGCAGTCAGTGGCGCAGGAGAAGGTGGTCGGGTGCTTTTTCAAAGGCCTTGATCACATATCCCCTCCGGTGCAAGAACCTCCACCTCCATGGGATCTACTGCTGGTATTGGCTAAGCTCATGGGCAAGCCATTAGAACTGATGCACAGGTGTGACATCTCTCACCTTTCGTGGAAGACCGCCTTCTTGGTGGCTGTCACGCCAGCCAGAAGGATGGGAGAGCTCCAGGTGCTTTCCATCGAGTTTCCTTATCTGGTCTTCCACAGGGACAAGGTTGTCTTGCGCCCACACCCGAAATTCCTTCCGAAGGTGGTGTCGGAGTTTCACCTTAACCAGGTGTTGGCTCTGCCGGTGTTCTACCCCAATCACACCTCGGAGGCTGAATATAGGCTCCATAGTCTGGACCCTAGCAGAGCGCTCGCTTATTATAAGGAGCGGACGGCTGAAGTTCGGGGAGAGGTTCGCCAGCTGTTTGTGACCTACGCTGAAGCCGCACCTGGCAGACCTGCAGCCAAGTGGACGATAGGCAGGTAGATCATCTGCATAGATCTCTGCTATAAGTGGGCAGGCATGGAACCTCCCAGAGGGATAAGAGCTCACTCTACCCGTCATACTGCTGCATTGGTGGCTGCTTCCGGGGACGTCCCTATCCAGGAAATTTGCAGTGCTGCTACCTGGAAGTCAGCACACACCTTCATTACCCATTACCACATCGACCTTGAGTCACGCCGGGATGCTGGTTTTGGGCCCTCGATTCTCCAGTCATTATTCCTTAAATAGGGTGTGTGTGCCTTGCCTCTCTCCTCCCGGAGAACTGCTAGGAGTCTGCAAGACAGTGTGAATGAACAACATATCCATGTCCCTAGAAGTACAGGTTACTCACCTGTAACAGGAGTTCTAGGAATGGTATATGTTGTTCATCCACTAGACCCACCCACCCAGCTTCGATGCACAACCTGTCTTCCAGCGGGCTAGATCTGGTGTCATGGGGCGGAGCTGAGAGTTTTACCACCCGAGTGGGTGGGAGGAGCCAGCTTGAAGACCTTCTGAGATGAGTCGAAGCAGACCCAAGAAGGACGATGGGCTACCGTCCACTGACTGGCCCCCGGAGGACTCCAGATCGAACTGCCTAGAGAACAGGGAGGAGTCGTCGTCGGATTCTGAAGAGTCTGTGAAGAGCTGCCTCGGCCCTGAGCCACCCTCCACCTGCCGAGGATGGTCGGGAGTGATGGTGACCGACAACCTGTGGGGCAGGCCATGACCCGACTGAGAATTCTTGGTCGGTGCCCCCGACTTCAGTTGTGGAGGCGGAGGTTCCACCACAATCAGTGGAGCAGCTGGTTTCGGGTGGGACAATTGGCTGGAATGAGAGGTTGCTTGATCGTTCAGGCGACAGCCACTTGATGGCGGGGTCAGCTTAGGCCCGGACAACAGCAACTGCTGCCACATAAGGTCCTCGTAGCACCGGGTAACTTGCAACTGCAGCCTCACCCGAGGAAGAGGGCGGGAAGAACGGTGTCGCCGCTTACGGTGGCGTGACGAAGACCGCCGATGTCGGCGGGAACGGTCTGGACCGAGAAGAGGTCCAGACCGAGACCTTTGGGGACCGAGGTGGGTCTGGGAAGGGGCGGGGACACCCGCTCTTCCCTCGCTCAGCACTTTAACTGGGGACTACGGCCAGAAGGCGCGAGCAGATCCTTGGTATCCACGGGGAACCGGTGAAGGAGGTTGTCGGCTTCTCCAGTCGACAGCCCATCTAACGGATCGAGAAAAATCTCGACTTACGTCGTGAGAGTCTTGGCAGGCTGGCCTGGCGGGGGCACCGGTAGAACCAGCAGCCTCAGCCGCAACCTCAACGAAGTCGGCGGTCGGCTGCCGGGGAGGACCTTTCCGCTTCCACGAACGCCGATGGTGGGACTTACCTTTCGACTCCTTTTTCTTGGGCCGAGAAGAATGTCCCGAAGGCCCCTCTCCTTTCATGGAAAGAGACTGACAAAGCTCCTTGAATGAAGTCGTATACGAGGAACTCAGAGAGAGCGGGATAAATGCTGTGGCCGGAGGAGGAAGATGCGGCCTGGGCAGCCTACTCCTCGAGGCGATCATCTCTCGAGCTGCTTAGTCGACGCCAGTCAGCGGACACCACCCAACGAGCCTCTTTAGATTTTACCGTCGGGAACTTCGCTTGAGCTTCAATCACAGCGCGATCGTCCAGGACATTGGCAGAGAAAGAGCGGCACAACTTGCAGGCCTGCGGGTTGTGATCTAGGCCTAGGCAGTAGACACACTTGGAGTGCGGATCCGTCCTGGACATTTTCTGCCCTCAGGGGCACCTCCGAAAGCTGGGAACAGATTTGTCCATCACAGCCGCGAGGGAAGATGAAGACCGAAGCTTAGAAAACTTCAAAACCAATTTCGGACGAACCGAAGAGTTAGGATCCAGTCTAAAATGTAGAGCGCTAAGGAGGGAACCTGAGCTTCCAAGCGGTAAGGAAGATATGGCGTCATGGGGCAGAGACGAGAGTTTTACCACCCGGGTGGGAAGGAGGAGCCAGCTTGAAGACCTTGCGGCAAGAATTAAATCGGCAAGGAACCTGCCAGACAGTATGGATGAACAAAATATACCATTCCTAGAACTCCTGTTACAGGTGAGTAACCTGTATCTCTGCCCCATGATGCCAAATCTTCCTTACTGCTTGGAAGCTCAGGTTCCCTCCTTAGTGCTCTTGCGTCTCTAGGCCTGGATCCTAAGCCTTCTGTTTTGCCAAAATTGTACTTGAGGGTTTCACGCGACATCGGTCTTCACTTTCCCTGGTGGCTGTGATGGACCATGTCCACTCCCAGCTTCTGTCGGTGCCCTTGCGGGCAGAAGATGTCTCAACTGCCCTGCACACAACGTGCGGCGCTCTACTGCCTTGGTCTTGGCCGCGATCCGCAGGCTTACGATCTGTGAAAGTCCTTTTCGTCATCAGTTCTCGAAGACTGCGCTGCCTGACTCCATCTGGGGTGACCAGAGAAACGGTTTCAGCCGGTGAAGTTGAAGGAAGCTCCTTGGGCGGTGTCTGCGATGGCGGGTTCCATGGAGCAGCTGGATCAGTTTATCGCCCTCAAGGAGGAGGCGGCCCAGGCCACGGCTTTATCATCCTTGGCATTGGCGCTTATCCCACTCTTCTTGGGCTCCTCCTACACTGCTTCCTTTTGGGAGCTGTGCCAGTCCCTCTCCACCAAGGGAGAGGGGCCTTTAGGGACTCTCTTCTCTCGGTTGTAGAAAAGAAGGACCTGAAAGATAAGTCCCACCTTCGAAGTTCGTGGAAGCAGGAGAGATCTCGCTCCCCGGACTGTCCTCTTATCGACTTCGGTTGAGGTTGTGGTCAAGGCCACTGGCTTCTTGGTGTCCCCGTCAGGCCAGCTGACCGAGACAGCCGTCGATGCAGTGGAGATCTTCCTCAACCCATTAGACGGGCTGTCGACTGGAGATGCTGACAGCCCTCCTTCACCTGTTGCCCTGTTGCCTACCAAGGACTTGCCTCGGCCTCCCAAGCTGAGATCCCCGGTCAAGGACCCCAAACTGGAGGATGTGCAGGTCTCCCCTGCCCCTTCTTTGACCCACTTTTGGTGACCCCGACAGTTTCAGTCTCTGTCCTCTTCTGTGTTGGGCAAGTCCCACCGACGTCGGCGGTCTCGGTCCCGGCATCACAGAAAGCGGCATCGCCGCTCATCCTCTCCATCCTCCTCAGAGGAGATGCTCCGGTGCAAGTTGCATCAGCGCTATTAGGATATGATGTGGCAGCAGCTCCTATTGGCTGGCAAGAAGCTGACTCTATCGCCTTTGCCGGCAATAAAGTGGATGTTGCCCGAGGTGCTGAAGCGATCTCCTACCCTCGGTTCCTTGGCCGAGGAGCGGACTCCAGTGCTGATTGCTTGGCCGAAACTGGCTGCTCCACCCATTGTGGTGGAACCGCTGCCTCCTCAGCCGAAGACTGGGGCCCCGGCCAAGGATTCTCGGTTGGGACAGGGCTTGCCCCACAGGTTGTCTGTCACTCTCACCCCCCATCTGCCTTGATGAGTGGAGGGTGGCTCAGGCGGTCAGCAGCTGTTTGCGGACTCCTCGGAGTCTGAAGACTCCTCTCTGTATTCTAGGCCCCTCGACCTGGAATCCTCCGGGGGTCTGTCAGTGGACGAGAGCCCATCCTTGTTCCTCGGCATTCTTCGGCTCATCTGAGAATCTACTGGGGTGCTGCTCGAACCCGTGCACAAATGGGCCAAATATCCCCTTGCAGAGATTTTGGACTGAGGGGATTCCCCTATGGAGGCCTTTCCTGTGGCAGAGGCCATTGTTGGTCTGGCCTTGGAGTTGTGGCAGCAGCCTGCCTCCTGTCTTGCACCTTCGGCCACGATGGCCCGTGAGTACACAGTCCCCACCGGTTCCTCATCTGTGGTTTTTCGGAGTACCCTTCGACTGAAGGGCTGGTGACCAATAGCGTTTTCTGGCTCTGAAATGCCAGGGATGTGAGAAGCCCCCGGACAAGAGGTCAAAAGCTGGATTAGTCAGGGCAAGTTTATGCTGCCGCCTCCTGGGCCTTAAAATATTAGCTTCGGCTCTACTTGTGGCACACTTTTCACATGCTCTCTTGGGTTCCCTGGATGAGGAGCTTCCTCATCTCCCGGCTGACCTTCAAACGATGGTCAAGCAGGTGCGGGACCAGGGAAGGGCGATGGCCATGCAACAGCTCCAGATTGCTCTGGACATCGGAGACTCTTGTGCCCGGTCAGTAGTGGCTGCAGTAACCATGCACCGCAGAGCTTGGCTGTGGATCTTGACCTTCACAGCAGATACCCAGCACAAGCTGGCAGACGTCATCTTCTTGGGCACCGACTTGTTCGGGCCCGGGTGGAGAGCCACCTCCAGTGGATCGAGAAGTCCAATGCCACCTTGGACTTGGTCACATCTGCCCAGAAGGACAAAGGCCGCCAGTAACTGCGTAAGCCCTTTCACCCTTCCGCTCCTGCAGCACGACTGGACCAGCAGCAGGGCTAGCAGGCTCATGCTTGGCACTCCAGGGCGAAGCCTCCTGCTTCCTGTAACAGGAAGCATGGAGGGAAGGGTCCAGGCGGCTCCTCGGCCGGCTCTTCCTCCAAGCCTGCCCAGTGACGGGTTGAGGGGTGCCGCCCCCAGCCTCATCACTCCTCCCCTAGGTCCACCTGTGGGGGGCCGGCTCAGTCACTTCCTTTCCACCTGGTCCGCTATAACCACGGACCATTGGGTGTTAGTAAATGGTCAGCAGGGGTCTGCTTCTGGAATTCGAACAGACCCCTCCTTTAAAACTAGTGCCCTCAGGGGTCTGCAGTTCAGCAGCCTCTCTGTGCTCATCGAACCCGACATTGCTCTGCTCCTCACAAGGGGTGATCAGCAGGTGGCGGATCCTCCTCCATGCCCAAGGTTTGTGTCCAGGTACTTCCTGGTCCCAAAATGGACAGGGGGCTGGCGCCCCATTCTCAAACTGCACAACCTGAACAAGTTCCTAAGGCCACGCACCTTCAGGATGGTCACTCTGGCTCAGATCATACCACCCCTGGAACTAGGCATGTGGTTTTGTTCTCTGGATCTCCAGGACGTGTTCTTTCACGTCCATATCCATCCGTCTCATTGGCGATTCCTCTACTTCACAGTGGAGGAATCCCTTTACGAGTTCCAGGCCATGCTTTTCGGTCTCTCTCCAGCTTCCAGGGTCTTCACCAAATGCATGGCAGTGGTGACAGCATTCCTGCGGAACCAAGGGGTCCGGGTGTACCCTTACCCAGACGACTGGCTGATAGCAGCCCCCTCCAAGTTGGAGGTGGAGCAGTCCAGAGATCTGGCCCTGCAGGTCTGCTCCCAACTTGACCTCCTGATCAAAGAGGCCAAATCGGAACTCGTGCCATCGCAGGTGATTCAGTTCATCAGGGCAGTGCTCGACTCCCTTCAAGCCAGAGCCCGGCTCCCGGCAGACAGTGTTGAGGTCCTTTCCTCCTTTGTCCAATCATTTCGGTTTGGGCAATTGCGCCCTGCCTGGGACTTCCTGTGCCTTCTGGGTCTCATGGCGGCTGGCACCAGTGTGGTCCATTGAGCCTGCTGGCATATGCGCCCCCTGCAGTGGGGGCTGGCCCGCCAGTGGTCTCAGTGCTCCGGTCCTCTGGACCAGCCCGTAACTGTGACCTAGAAGATGTGGGACAGCCTGCAGTGGTGGCTCGTCCTAGTTCATCTGCAGGAGGGTATCCCATTTGTCTGCCCCAAACCGATGGTCATCCTTATGACCGATGCCTCCTTGATGGGTTCGGGGTGCCCATCTTGGGGGGCTCAGGGTCCACAGCCTCTGGTCCCCTCAGGAGTCCTGATGCCACATCAACCACTGGAGCTTGAGCGTGCGCTGCGGAGCCTTCACCGCCTCAAGCTCCATGTAATACGGGTCAAGTGGTTCAGGTCCAGACGGACAACACACGACACCACGTACTATCTCAACTGTCAGGGTGGGACGCACTTCTTGCCCCTGTACAAGGAAGTTCTCCGCTTTTGGTTTCTTGTGATGAGCCTGGAGGCAGATCTCCTTGCCATCCATATGGCAGGACCCTTGAACAGTCTGGCGCTGCCCTCAGCCAGACAGGTATGCATCTCATGAGTGGTCTCTCCTGCCGGAGATAGTTCAAAACCTGTTCTCCCATTGAGACAGGCATGCCACGGTGGACCTATTCGCCTGCAGGAGAGCCCAAAGCTGAGAGCTGTTTCATGCCCACCCCCACCAAGGGGCTCGCTGTAGAGGGATGCCTTTTCAAGGTCATGGACCCCGGGCCTCTTCTACCCCTTCCCTCCATTTCCCTTGATCCACAAGGTACTTCACGAGGCGAAGAGGGACAAGGCGCAGGTGATTCTGGTAGCCCCAAACTGACTTCGCCAGTTCTGGTATCCAGATCTCCTCAGCCTCAGCTCCAGGCTCTCGAGGCAGCTTCCAGCCCGTCCCCAGACCTGATCTCAATCAGCAAGGGGAAGGTGTTCCATCCAGACCTTCAGTCCCTGCACCTGATGGCCTGGTTCCTGAGCGGCTAGAGTTCCAGGCCTTGGGTCTTTCCGACGAGGTCCTCGATGTCTGTTGAGGCGTCCCATAAGGAGTCAACCAGAAAATGTTATGCCTTTAAATGGAAGAGATTCTCCATTTGGTGTCAGGGCATGGGGTTGGATCCTTCATCCTGCCTGTTGGCTAGCATTTTGGACTACCTGTGATCCCTTTCTCAGCTAGGGCTTCGGTCGACGACCCTTAAGGTGCACCTGGCAGCCATCTCTGCTTACCGGGGGTGGGCCGGCAAGCAGTCGGTGGCGCAGGAGAAGGTGGCCTGACGTTTTTTCAAAGGCTTAGATCACATATCCCCTCCGGTGCGAGAACCTCCACTTCCGTGGTATCTACTGTTGGTATTGGCCAAGCTCATGGGCAAGCCATTCAAACCGATGCACAGGTGCGGTATCTCCCGCCTGTCGTGGAAGACCATCTTCTTGGTGGCTATCAAGTCAGCCAGAAGGATGGGAGAGCGCCAGGTGCTTTCTATAGAGTCTCCTTATCTGGTCTTCCACATGGACAAGGTTGTCCATCACCCCCAATTGAAATTCCTTCCGAAGGTGGTATCCGAGTTTCGCCTGAATCAGGTGTTGACTCTTCGGTGTTCTATCACAGTCACACCTCGGAGGCCGAATATAGGCTCCATACTCTGGACCCTAGAAGAGCGCTCACTTATTATAAGGAGCAGATGGCTGAAGTTCGGGGAGAGGTTCACCAGCTAATTGTCATCTATGCTGAAGCCACGCCTGGCAGACCTGCAGCCAAGCAGACGATAGGCAGGTGGGTCACCTCCTGCATAGATCTCTACTATGGACTGGCAGGCATGGAGCCACCCAGAGGGATAAGAGCTCATTCAACCTGCCGTACTGCTGCTTCAGTGGCTGCTTCTAGAGACGTCCCTATCCAGGAAATCTGCAGGGCTGCTACCTGGAAGTCAGCACACACCTTTATTTCCCATTACCATATTGACGTAGAGTTATGCTGGGATGCTGGTTTTGGGACCTCCGTTCTCCAGTCCTTATTCTTCAAGTAAGTATAAGGGGGTGTGCGCCTTGCCTCCCTTATCCTGGAGAACTGCTAGGAGTCTGCCATGAAGTTTGGATTGAACAACATACCCACGTCCCTAGAAATACAGGTTCTAGGGACATGGATATTGTTCATCACACTGTGGGTTCCTTGCCGCTTTTAAATCTTGCGGAAGGTCTTCAAGCTAGCTCTCCACCCACCGGTGGTAAAACTCTCGGCTCCGCCCCATGGCGCCAGATCTTCCTTACCGCTTGGAAGCTCAGGTTCCCTCCTTAACGCCTGCGATTAAGCTTTGAGCCTAATTCCCGACTTTAAAAATTTTCCAAAACTTTTACCGCCGGTCTTCTTCCTCGCGGCTGCGATGGACAAATCGACTCCCGGTTTCGGAATGCCCTTGCGGGCGAAAGATGTCTCGGACGGATCCGCATTCCGCGTGCGTTTACTGCCTAGGGCAGGTGCGCGACCCGCGAGCTCTGAACTATGCTCATCTTTCTCGGTCTACGTCCTTGAGGATCGCTGCCTGTCTCCAACTAGAGGCGCGAAAGGAGATTTCCCAGTCAAATCCAAGGAGGCCCGACTGGCGGTGTCCCACGGCTCACGGCTCCACAGAACAACATGAGCAGATGATCGCCCCCGAGGAGGAGGCTCATGCCGTTACATCTTGACTGCGACGCATTCGTTTCCGCTCTCGCATGGGTCCTCCTATTAGGCTTCTTTTAAGAGCTTTGCTTGACCCTCTCGAGCCAAAGGTGAGGTCCAACTTCTTCTGGACCGTTTCGCCGGTCGAGAAAATAAGAGGTAAGTCCCATAAAATCGATGCTCTTGGGAGCGGGAAGATCTCCCTCCCTTGTGAGCAGTCGACTTCCGGTCAGATTTGACTTCGGCCACTGGCCTCCGCGGTGCCCCGTCAGGCAGGTGACGAACTCCGCCCGGCGTGGTCGAGATTTTCTCGACCCGTTAGGCAATTGTCGGCTGGAAAGCGAAATTCCTCCTCAGTTCCCCTGGCGGGTTGTGGATACCGTCGGCTCATCTGTTCCTCTGGTTCCCGAGCCGTCGGTTGTCAACGAACCGAGGATTGCCGATCCTCGGCTCCCGCGGCGCCCGACCTCGGCCTTGCCGAATTCCGGTCTCCGGACATCTTAGCGGTCTAGCGATCCCGTCGACACAGGCGGTCTCGGTCTCGACACATGATGGCGGCGTCGCCGCTCTTCCTCATCTTCCTCCTCCTCGGGGCGAGGAGGCGGCGTAGTTGCGCGAAAATAGAGATCTTATGTGGCAACTAATTTTGGCTGGGAACAAGTTGGCTCAGGCCTCTTCTCCGGCCATAAAATGGTTGTCACGGGGACAGCTGAAACAACCCTCGCGGTGGTCGAGAGCCTGTTTCCAGGCGGTTGTTGATCTACTCCTGCTGCCCACCAATACCGGTGGAACCGCCTCCGCCTCAACCGACAGTCGGGGCCCGACAAAAGTTTCGGACGGCTCATGGCCTTCCCCATAGGCTGTCGGTCACCCTCACTCCCGATAAGCCTCGGACGTGGAGGGTGGGCGCGGGCTCAGAGCAGCTTTTCAGCGATTCGTCTGAGTCGGACGGCGACTCCTCCTGTTTTCAAGCGCCTAGACTTGGAATCCTCTGGGGGCAGTCGAAGGGCGATAGCCCTCGTCCTCCCTTGGACTACTCAGGCTCATCTCAGAATCCACTGGGATGAAGCTCGAACCCGTGTCCAAAGCGGGCTAGATATCCCTCACTGAGATTCTGGACCGGGGGATTCTCCTACGAGGCCTTTCCAGTGGCTGAAGCCATTGTTGGCCCAGCCCTGGAATTGTGGCAGCGTCGGCTTCCTGTCCTCGCCTTGACCAGGATGGCCAGAAAAGTATGTAGTTCCCACAGGCTCTCTGTCCGGCTTTTCGAACACCCTTGGCTGAGGGTTGGTCACGGACAGTGTTTTCCGGTGACGGAAATGCCAGGGGCGTGGACAAACCGCCCGACAAAGAGTCAAGAAACTGGACTATACTGGGCGGAAAGTGGTGCTGCTTCCTCCCTCGGCCGTCAGGCCAGTTCGACCATCTTGATGGCACATTTTCCATGCCCTGTTGAGCTTCCTGGATGAGGTCGTCCCTCATCTTCCTGCGAGACCTGCAGACCACAGTTAAGCAGGTGCGGGACCAGGAGCAGGGCAGTAGCTAGCAGCAGCTCCAGACTGCGCTGGATATTGGAGATTCTTGTGCCCGGTCAGTGGCGGCGCGGTAGCTATGCTGCGCGCGGGCGTGGCTGAGGATATCCACTTCACCTCGGATACCCAGCACAAGCTCACGGATGTTCCTTTCCTGGGAACTGACCTCTTGGCCCTGGGTGGAAGGTCACCTCCAGAAGATCGAAAAGTCCAATGCCACTTGGACTCGGTATCGTCAGCCCAGAGGGACAAGACGTAAGCCCCAGCCTAAGCCCTTTCGCCCCTCTGCTCCGCTGCGAGCCCGGCCCAACAGCGTCCAGGGCCAGCAGGCTGAACCTAGTATTCCAAGCCCAAACCGTCAGCTTCCTCTAATAGGAAGCAAGGAGGAAGAGGCCCTGGTGGTCCCTCGGCGGTCCTTCCTCCAAGCCTGCACAGTGGCGGGCTGAGGGTGTCGCCCTCATCCCGTCACCTCCCTGGTTCCCCCGTGGGGGCGGCTCAGCACTTCCTTTCCGCCTGGTCCGCTGTTACCACGGACAGGTGGGTTCTGAAGGTGGTGGGAAGAGGCCTGCCTCTGGGTCGAATGGGTTCCACCCTTCAGGCCGTCGCCCCAAGGGGGACTTCGGGGTCCCCAGACTCTCTGAAGGCTCGTCGAGCCGACATCGCCCTTCTCCTTCAGAAAGGGGTGATAAAAGAGATAGAGGACCCCCCATCAGAACCGGGGTTCGTGTCCAGTTACTTCCTGGTCCTGAAACGGACGGGGGGCTGGCGCCCCATTCTCGACCTACATGACCTGAACAAGTTCCTAAGGTCTCGAACCTTCAGAATGGTCACTCTGGCTCAGATAATACCATCTCTGGAACACGGCTTGTGGTTTTGTTCTCTGGACTTTCAGGACGCGTTCTTTCACGTCCCTATCCGTCCGTCTCATCAGAGATTCCTCCGCTTCAGGGCGGAGGGATCCCTTTTCGAGTTCCAGGCCATGCCCTTCGGTCTCTCTCCAGCTCCCAGGGTCTTCACCAAGTGCATGGCAGTGGTGACAGCATTCCTCTTGCGGCGCGAGGGGTCAGGTGTACCCTACCTGGACGATTGGCTGATAGCAGCCCCTCCAGGTCGGAGGTGGAGCGGTCCAGGATCTGCCCTCCAGGTTTGCTCTCAACTCGGCCTCTGGTCAACCAAGGCCAAGTGAACTTCGAGGCGAAGCAGGTTATTTTTTCATCAGGGCAGAGCTCGACTCTCTTGAGCCAAGAGCACGGCTCCGGCGGACAGGGCCGAGGTTCTTACCTCCTTTGCCCAATCATTTCTGGTTGGGCAGTGCGCCTCCCGGGACTTCCCTCTGACTCCTGGGTCTCATGGCGCTGTACCAGCGTAGTCCGTTGGGCGCGCTGGCACATGTGCCCCTCCAGTGGGGACTGGCCAGCCAGTGGTCCAGCGCGCGATCCTCTGGACCAGCGTGTGTGGGCGACCAGGAGATGTGGAGACGCTCTCCAGTGGTGGACGTTCCGTCCCATCTGCAGGAGGGTATCCCGTTTGTCCGCCCGAGCCGACGGTCTCTCTAGCGACCGGCGCCTCTTTGATGGGTTGGGGTGCCCATCTGGGGGAACACCGAGTGCACGGCCTCTGGTCCCCTCGGGAGTCCCGATGCCATATCAACCTGCTGGAGCTCCGTGCGGTCCGCTTAGCTCTCACCGCCTTTGCTCCGTTTCTCCGGGGTCAAGTGGTCCGGGTCCAGACGGACAATACCACGACCATGTACTATCTAAACCGCCAGGGCGGGACGCGCTCCATGCTCTTATGCAGGAAGCTTTCCGCATCTGGTCACTAGTCTTGCGCAGCCTGGAGGCGGATCTCCTGGCCATTCATGGCAGAGCCTCCAACACCCTGGCCGATGCCCTGAGCGGATAGGGGCTGCATCGCACGAGTGGTCTCTCCTGCTGGAGATAGTACAGGACCTGTTCTCCCGTTGGGGCACACCTCTGGTGGATCTGTTTGCCTCCAGGGAGAACGCGAAGCTGAGGCTGTTTCATGCCCGCCCCCCTCAGCAGGGCTCGCTGCAGGGGGATGCCTTCTCGAGGCCGTGGACCCCGGGCCTCTTTTACGCCTTTCCCCCGTCCCCTGATTCACAGGGTCCTGCTGAAAGCGAGGAGGGACAAGGCGCAGGTGATTCTGATAGCCCCAGACTGGCCTCGCCAGTTCTGGTACCCAGATCTCCTCAGTCTCAGCTCCAGGACTCCTCGGCAGCTTCCAGCTCGCCGGACCTGCTCTCAGTCAATCAGGGAAGGTGTTCCATCCGGACCTTCAATCCCTGCACCCTGACAGCCCTGGTTCCTGAGGCGGCTAGGTTCCAGGCTTTGGGTCTTTCCGACGAGGTCCTCAACGTCGTTGAGGCGTCCCGTAGGTCGACCAGAAAATGCTATGCCTTCAAATGGAAGGGTTCTCCATTTGGTGTCGGAAAAAGGGTTGGACCCTTTCTCGTGTCCTGCAAGCATTTTGGACTATTTATGGTCCCTTTCTAGTCAAGGAGCTTAGGTCGACGACCCTTAAGGTGCACCCTGGCAGCCATCTCTCTGCTTACGGCGGGCCGGTCAGCAGTCAGTGGCGCAGGGAAAAAGTGGTCGGGCGCTTCTTTAAAGGCCTTGATCACATTTCCCCTCCAGTGCGGGAACCCCCACCTCCGTGGGATTTACTGCTGGTACTGGCAAAGCTCATGGGCAAGCCATTCGAACCAATGCACAGGTGTGGTCTCCCCCACCTGTCGTGGAAGACCGCCTTCTTGGTGGCTATCACGTCAGCCAGAAGGATGGGAGAACTCCAGGCGCTTAGCATCGAGTCTCCTTACCTGGTCTTCCACAGGGACAAAGGTTGTCCCTCGCCCCCACCGAAATTCCTTCCAAGGTGGTGTCGGAGTTTCACCTTAATCAGGTGTTGACTCTGCCGGTGTTCTACCCCAGTCACACCTCGGAGGCCGAATATAGGCTCCATACTCTGGATCCTAGAAGGGCTCTCGCTTATTATAAGGAGCGCACGGCTGAAATTCGGGGAGAGGTTCGCCAGCTGTTTGTCACCTACGCTGAAGCCGCACCTGGCAGACCTGCAGCCAAGCGGACGATAGGCAGATGGGTCACCTCCTGCATAAATCTCTCCTATGAGTTGGCGGGCATGGAGCCTCCCAGAGGGATAAGAGCTCATTCTACCCGCCATACTGCTGCATCGGTGGCTGCTTCCAGGGATGTCCCTATCCAGGAAATCTGCAGGGCTGCTACCTGGAAGTCAGCACACACCTTTATTACCCATTACCACATCGACCTTGAGTCACGTCGGGATGCTGGTTTTGGGGCCTCGGTTCTCCAATCTCTGTTCCCCAAGTAAGTATGTAGGGGGTGTGCGCCTTGCCTCCCTCCTCCCGGAGAACTGCTAGGAGTCTGCCAATAGTGTGGATGAACAACATATCCATGTCCCTAGAAATACAGGTTACTCACCTGTAACAGGAGTTCTAGGAATGGCATATGTTGTTCATCCACAACTCACCCGACCTCTCAGGCCGACGCGACAACCTGAGTTTCTCCAGCGGCCAGATCTGGCGTCATGGGGGCGGAGCCGAGAGTTTTACCACCGGGTGGGTGGGAGGAGCTAACTTGAAGACCTTCCGGCAAGATTTAAAGCGGCAAGGAACCTGCCAATAAGTGTGGATGAACAACATATACCATTCCTAGAACTCCTGTTACAGGTGAGTAACCTGTATTTACTCACCTGTAACAGGAGTTCTAGGAGTGGTATATGTTGCTCATCCACATGACCCACCTGACCTCCTCGGCTTTGACGCGCATCCTGGCTTCCAGTGGGCTAGATCTGGCGTCATGGGGCGAAGCCGAGGGTTTTACCACCCGGGTGGGTGGGAAGAGCCGGCTTGAAGACTTTCTGGCGCATCATAAAGCAGCAAGGTACCTGCCAAGAAGTGTGGATGAACAACATATACCACTCCTAGAACTCCTGTTACAGGTGAGTGGCCTGTACTTCTAACAGCCCCACCTTCATCTTGCTTTTCTCTGCCAGAAGCTGTCTAGGACAGTTTTTAAATCCAAAACACATGGCTTCCTTTTGGCTGAGCCACTCCCCCTAATTCACAGTTTCTTTCTACACCTAGATAACTGCACAGATAACAGTTCACTTCAACCAACTTGGACAAGCGACTAACTCTTTTATTTATTTTTTGTTCTTACCCTAAATTGAAGGTCCCAGTAGTAGAGTTCTAGTTTCTTAGCCCCAGTAGAGAAGTATAGTTCTAACAACACTTCCTTCCTCTTTGTGTTTTCTGCTGGAAGCTATCTAGGGTAGTTTTTAAATCCAAAACACCTGGCTTTCTTCTGGCTAAGCCACACCCCAATTCACAGTTTCCTTCTGTACCTAGATAACTACACAGATAACTATTCACTTCACCCAGCTCAGACAAACACACTCTTTTGTTTGTTCTTACCCTAAATTGAAGCTCATAGTAGTAGAGTTCTAGTTCTTTAGTCCCATTAGAGAAGTATAGTTCTAACAGCACCTCCTTTCTTCTGCTGTTTTCTGCCAGGAGCTATCTAGGGCAATTTAAATCCAGTCCAGAACACCTGGCTTCCTTCTAGCTAAGCCACTCCCCTAATTCACAGTTTCCTTTTACTGCTAGATAACTGTACAGATAGCAGTTAACTTCACTAAATCAGACAAACACACAAACTCTTTTTTGTTTTGTGTGTTTGTTTACCCCAAATTGAAGGTCCCGGTAGTAGAGTTCTTGTTCTTTAGTCCCAGTAGAGAAGTATAGTTCTAACACCTCCTTCCTCTTGCTGTTGTTGTCAGGGACCACAGCTCAACAGTATATGTTTAAAAAAAAAAAGGGGGGGGGACACCAGTCCATTCACAGAAGATGGAGTCCTGAGGGAGCTCACAAAACTGTAGGTGGACAAGGCGATGGGGCCTGATGGCTTTCACCCAAGGATTTTGAAGGAACTGCGAAGAGAGCTTGCATCGCCTCTGGCAGCCATGTTCACAGAGTCACTGAACACAGGAGTGGTTCCAGATGACTAGAGGAGGGCAAATGTAATTCCTCTACATAAATCCGCTAGTAGGGAGGAAGCAGGGAACTTTAAGCTAGCCAGTCTCATCTCAGTGGTGGGTAAGATCTTGGAGGCAATTCTTAAATAAAGAATAGTGAGACATCTGCAATCCAGTGGTGCCCAGGATCCGAAGCAACATGGTAGGTAGAAACATTTTATTGTTCAATATAAGTCTTTACAATCCGTAAATCCCAATAAATCTATCTCATATTACATACAATTCAAATATTACATGTTAAATATTGCACTATTAAAGGAGAATCATTTAATTTACATTTGTACTGGTATAGGTAGGAAATACAAATGACGTCTTATAAAATGACATTCTATAACCTAGTAGCTTTCAAGAATTTACATAATTTCTGTAATATTAATTTTTCAGTATTTCTCATTAAGAACATAACCAGATCTTCAGTGGGGAGGCCAAGGGTAGGCAAAATAGGACTTGGACATTTTTTCCATGATCATTTGTAAATTGGACAATGAAGAAGAGCATGTTTCAGATCGTCTTCCATTCCTTTATTACATTGACATGATAACGCCAGTACGTTTTTGACCAAAATAAATATAGTTTGCCACGTATCTAGTCATAATCCTACTGTCCTCAGGATCAAGCAAGATTGCTAAATATGGTTCTAAGCCATGAATTGACTTAATCTGTTTGTACCATCTAAAATGTTTATGTTTGGAAATGTTATCTGTGTCATGTGCTATGGATATATTTCGGATTCTTGCCTTTACTTGAGCCACTGTGTCTCCCATAGGGACATAGGAAATCTTGTATAGCAAATGCCCTAAACCTGAAGGAAATAAAGTATCCGTTATTATTTTTGTTTCAGAAGTAAATTCCTTATGATGGTAAATACATTCTTGGCAACCTTTCCTTTGAAAATCTGAATAGTTTTAACATAAATATATTATTATTTTCTCTGTAACCAGTGCATTTATAGAATATTGACCAAGTTCTTTCCTTGCTATTTCAGCTGGGACTGAATTTTGAGTTCTAAGTATATATGTATTTAGGAACATAGGAATATGATGACGGAAAAGGACCGCCAGGCCCACCAAGTTTGCCCAGTTTGCCTAGATCTACTAGGCCTGTTCTGTTAACACTCCCCCCTTGGCCTGCATCTCTCTGTACCTGTCCCAAGCCTTCTTGAAACCCCCCACCGTCCTCTCCCACCACCTCCCTTAGCAGATCATTCCAGCTATCCACCACCCTCAGTGAAGAAGTACTCCTAATGTTACCCCTGAACCTCCCCACTTTGATTTGGAAATCGTGACCCTCATCCTAGGCTGCTCTTTTACCTTGAATAGGTTCTCCACCTGCACCTTATTGAAACCCTTCAGATATTTAAATGTCTCAATCATGTCACCTGTCTCTCTCCTCTGCTCCAGAGTACATGTTCAAGTCCTTCATTCTCTCCTCGTATGGTAAGTGTCCGAGCCCTCTCACCATCTTGGTTGCCCTCCTCTGAACTCGCTCCACCCTGTCCGCATTCTTCCTTAGGTACGGCCTCCAGAACTACACCCCAAACTTGAGGTATGGCCTGACCAACTGGGTGTACAAGGGAATCATGACCTCCCTCCCTCCTGCTGGTGATCACCCTCCCTATGCAACCCATCATCCTACTGGCTCTTGCCATTGCCCTTCCACATTGCTTAGTCACCTTCAGGTCTTGTGAAATAATGATGCCAAGGTCCCTTTCCTCTTCGGTTACCTCCAGAGGCCTACCCCCCATTCTGTACTCTGCGTTCTCATTTTTCCTGCCTAAGTGCATGAGCCTACACTTTGCGGTATTGAACGAAAGCTGCCACTCCCTGGGCCACTCTTCCAACTTTGCCGGATCCCTACACATCTTTTCAACCCTTTTCTGCGTGCCCACTCTATTGCAGACCTTTGTAACATCTGCAGATAGACTCACCGTCCCTTCCTCTGCTATGTCTCCTATAAAGATTTTAAAGAGCAGTGGTCCCAATACCGATCCTTGAGGAACCCCACTGATGACCCTGTCTCCTGACAGCACCTCATTGACCAATACCTCTGTGTTCTGCTCACCAACCAGTTCTGCACCCACATTATTAGCACCCCTAACCCCAGGCAACTCATTTTGTACAGTAGTCTCATATGTGACACCAAATCAGATGCTTTCCTGAAATCAAGGTAGGGCACGCTCACTGCCCCGATCCACCATCTGGGTAACCCAGTCAAAAAACTCAACCAGATTTGTTTGATAGGATCTGTCCTCAGTGAACCCCTGGTGTCTTGGTTCTTGCAGGCCATTTGCCTCCAGGTATTTATTTTATTTAATTCAGTTTCTAGAGGTCTAATGTCTGTAGGAGTTCAGATTTCTGCCGCATACATTATGCTGTTTTTTTATCTTTGCATTTAACACGTTAAGTAGACCTTTAATTGATCCTTGCCCTATGTTGACATTAATCCTTCTAAAAGCATTGAAAGCTGTTTTTAATTTTTGTTTGATGATTTTTACATTGAGACCAATGACAGTTCTGTGAGAATCTGCTGAGGTAATTGTAATATGTGGCTATAATTATCTTTTTTATTTTCTAGGAATAAAACTGGTATTATTTTACTTCTGTTCCCAAAATAGCTAAATTGATTTTATTTCTATTAATTGTTAAACCATATCGTTTACATAAATCTGAAAAATATGCTAATTTGTGTTGTAAACCTGACAGTGAGGTAGATAATAACACTGTGTTGTCAACATACGTCAGACATGGAAGATTTATTGAAAGAAGAGAAGGCGAATGAAAATCTGAATCGCCTAGCTGTAATATTTTATTTATATATAAGTTAAAAGCAATGAGGCCAGAAGACATCCTTGGCGGACTCCTAAGTTGGTCTTTATACTTGTGGTTAGGTTGCCTTTTTGGTCATGTTTTACTTGTAACCAAGTTCCGTTGTGTTATCTTACTAACGTATCCAGTAGCTCCAGATCTATCCCATAGTCAGCTAATATAGACCAAAGGAACTTCCTACTTGTAGAATCGAAAGCAGCCTTTAAGTCAATAAAGCAGCAATATAATTTGGCTTTTTTGACATTTGTATATTTCCATATTAAATGGTTGAGCGACTATGTCTAAAGCCATTTTGAAATTCTGATAGTATATTTCTATCCTGTTTAACGAAAAGAAAGTGCACACTAGGTCAGTAGTGCTCTAGAAACAACTCACAAAAATGTAAAACATGCAGTTCTGCTTAAAGTTGAACCAGCATAACATTCTGTGGTGATTTGCATATGTAGCCATGATGCTTTGCATTGTTGGGGGCATGTGTGATTTTGTATGTATGTAATTAGATGTAATTGTTTTACTCTACATAGGTATTGTCCTATTTTGACATGGACTTTTCAGTCTGAAGTTTTTGGATTGTAAATTTATTGTATGTCATATGTATAGAAACATAGAAACTGTCGGCAGATAAAGACCATACAGCCCACCTAGTCTGCCCATATCCCTACTTGATTTGGCAGTCCCTACTCTTATCTGGACTGCCTTTCCCTGCTCTGCTGTACAGCAGGGTGCGTTTATCTTATCCCTTGCACTTTTGAATCCATGTACTGTTTTGCTTCCACCACCTCTGCTGGTAGGCTGTTTCATGAATCCACCACCCTCTCTGTGAAAATATTTCCTAGCATTCCCCTTAAGCCTCCCTCCCTCCAGCCAGTATGTGTGTTTTGGTGTTTGATGTGAGTCACAACTGTAAAAGGAACTTTGTTTTCCAGTGTGCTTACCTGTTAAGCTAACAAACAAAGAAACATATAGTTATGGGCACATACAACCTCATAAGAGGGACACAGGCTTCAAAGAGTAAATTAATAATTCATGTCTTTTAAGCCACGAACAACAAACACAGCCAAACTCTTGCCTAAGAGAGTTGCAAGAGTTTGACTGTGTCTGTTGTTCGTGGCTTAACAAACATGAATTTTTAATTTACTCTATGAAGCCTGCATCCTCTTTATGAGGTTGTGTGTGCCCCAAACTATATGTTTTATATCTCTATCCTCCTCCTATTCTTGTACTTTTGCTAAAAGTATCCTGGTAAATATTATTTTGTGACGTGTCTAATAAACTAATAGGATGGTACATAGCAGGATTGTTAATATTACCCTTTTAATATTTTATTAAATTTTTAAATATTTAAATATTGGGCAAACAATGATGCCTTTCCAGCTGTTCAGGAAGGATCCTGTCTAAGTGCAGTAAATAAACAGAACCTGTACTATGGGAATCTACCAATCCCTAAATGTTTTTAAAAATGTCAGCCAGGGTGAGACCCAGTCCAGGAGCTTCACTCGACCTAATCCTGTCTAGAGCTCGTTATGTTTTCATGTTTATTAACATATAAAGTTTTTGGTAGAATTTCCGACGGGTTCACATAAACGGGAAAAGTTATATTTAAATTGTCTTCTTCCTGAGTAATATCAATAGTATTAATATACGAGTTATATCCTTGACTTACCAAGACCCAAGAGATTTTAATGTCTTTTTGTATTATGGCTTTCCTCAGTCTATTCCACATCTTACTTTGGTATTTCCTTTTTTCTTTTGTTAACGTTTCCTAGCTCGATTAATTATACTATTGTTGCTTTTGTTACTTATTTTTTATGCTTCCTTATCAAATCATTTAGTTCCCTTTTTGTTGATATACATTTACCATTAAACCATGTGTTCATGTCATGCCCTTTTAATTGATTTTTAAAGAAAGGTTTCATATAATGACATATTATCCCAGTACTGTATAGCAGTGTTATCATCCTGGTCTACTAAGTTTGATTTCAGGTTTTCCTTATAATCTGAGCTAAGAATTTCTGTAAATTAACATATAGATGTTTGGCATCAAATTCTCTTAGTATTTATTTCCATATTTTGTATCGAAGTATTGATCTTATTTCGAGAGGGCTCTTGCAGTAGCTACTAACAGGACTGAAGCCTGCAGGAGCCAGGACCACATGGAAAACTTTTAGCTAGCAGTGTCTGGCGGGGGACCACCCACCTGACATCACATGACCGATGTCAGCGTGGTGCTATATAGTTAGTGGTCCCCATGCCCACCCTCAGTTTTTCCGCCATCAACTCTGCACATTGGACCTTACAGAGAATGTTGCTTCTTTCGACACCATCTTGGATAAGTATCTCTAATTTTTCTAAATATCAAAAATCTTTTCTCTAAAGTGTACTTGTATATTCGATTGTTCATATCGTCTCCAACACCTTCCGATTAGCATTAAAAGCAGTGTAGCTCATGTGGGACTCTGCTGTCTCCTGAGATGACCATTCCCTCTGCCTTTTCTGTCTGGGCCTGGACCACAAGACCGAGGACTGTAGAGACTTGCCATAGCTTTTAAAGCCACCTGAAAGCGCCGTCAGCAGACCCTGGAAGACCATCTTTTAAAACTTAAAATGCTTCCATGGAGAAGGAACTAAAGAAACTCAGGAGCTTGTCTTCTTCTCCCATAGGACATTGCAAAAAGAAGAAGAAGGACAAAGAGAGATATTGGGGGCGGGATTGGTCTTAATGCAGCCTGCGACCCCCGTTGGGAGCTGCAGGCACAAAGGAGCTCCCTCATGGGGGGAGGGGTGCGCCTCCTCCCAAGGCCACTTCTGTGGCTACAGAGCAGCCATTAGGCCCCCCCACCAGAATTGGTCTCGGTTCTGATGGGAGTCTCCAAGGTAAAGGAGACATCCACTACCCTTAGGCCCCTCAAGATTAAGATGCCTAGTTGGAACACTGGGGCTGGTAAGTCGACCATTGGCTTCTCTGGCGATTGCATGGCACCGGCTGATAAGTTGCATGTCAGTCCCTCCGACGTGTACTCAACCCCAGTCCCTTCGGCAGGTTCCGACAGCAGGCCTGATGTCAAGGAACTGGATCAGCTAACGACTGAACTGAAGCTGTCACTGGAGGGTCCCCCACCTCCAGTTTCTCCCCCTCCACCTCTTAAAGTGGTCTCTATGGCCTTCCCCGTTCCTAGGGAACCTGGAGGGCGTCTGCCATCTGGTGCAGTTTCCATGCCGATGCCAGATTGCCCAATGCCTGGCATTTCTTAAGCCCAGATGAAGTCCATGCTGGCCCCGCAGGATCCTTCGGCTCCTGCTGGGCCACCGTTGAGTCCAACGACCACTCCATCAGACCCGTCTGGCCTCCCGATCCTTTCACAGGGTCCCCCGCTGGGGCTTTCAGTTCCCCCACCGGGGTCAACACCAGGTTCTATGGCCCCTCCATCTGGGCCAACGCCAGGTCCCTCTGGTGCACCACTGAGCTACCCGGTGCCTTAGTACTCTTTGGGGCATCTGATGCAGAGCTACTCAACCCTGGGGTACCTGACGCCAGGGTTTCCAGTGCCAAGGTTTCCACGGTATTAATCTCTGGGTATTTCCGTGCCAGGCTATCTGATGCTGGGATACAAGCATCAGCCGCCTCCTCCTCCACCCCACCACCACAAGTGGATCTGCAGGTGATGCTTCCCTCCTGGTGGGACAAGGCAAAGTCTCAACTCAACATCAGAGTTGGAGAAACGTCAGCCTCCAGCCACCCTGACACCGGCACCCAGAGAGTCAGTGCACAGACCTTCCCCGTTGTCAGGTCCTAGACCTTCGACATTGGGAAGATCTGTGGAGCCTTTACCACAACCTCAACAGCCCACAAAATTCTCAAAGTCCGCAGACCTCTCGAGAACTGTAGACATTACTCTACCTTGACTCGGTACCCCCAATAGCTCAACGTCGGACTCTGAGAGTGACTCAGCCCATTTGGGCTCAGACTCTGAGTCGCCCACTCTGGGTGACCCAAAACTGAAGGAGTCTCCCAGATCCCCTCCTGAAGACCCTTTTTTCATAGGACTCCTCAGGAAGATTCAGGCGACTTATGACTGGCGCGCGGAGCTAGGATCCCCAATGCCAGAGACTTGCAGAACATCTGGAACTCTCAGATTTATCTCCGACCCTCATTCCACCATGGATAGGCCCCCATGAAGACTTGGTATCCATGACATGGGAACAACCCATTTCTCTAGCCCCGGTTGTCAGGGCAGTAGACACGCTATATCAGACCCTAAAAGGGAAGGATCACCTTACTGTCTTCCCGAAGGCCAATTCGGTGGTAAGCAGCACTGCTCATGACCAAGTGTCCAAGCGAAAACACCTCAGTACCTCGCCTCCTGACGAGGAATCCAAGGTACTGGACCAGTTCAGGAGGAAGGTCTATTCTTTCTCCGCTTTGGTCATCAGGGCATTAAATTACATAGCCCACATAGTGGTTTATCGAAAATCCATCCTGGGCCAGCTAGAGTCCAAAATCAACAAGCTTCTGGACTCTGAAGTCAAGGAGGAAATGGCAGGAATTGTGCGGTCAGCTAGATCTGCCAGCAGACACACTCTGAGGACCACTTATGATGCAGTGGCTGCCTCTGTAAAGGGGTACGGTGACTGCTGTCAGCCTGAGGAGACACTCATGGTTGAGAATCTCCGGCCTGGCACCTGGGAAGATGCCCTCTTCCGGGGTCCAGTCTTGTTTGGAAGGGATGTCAAGGATATCATTACTGACCTACAAGAAAAGGGCAAGGTTTTGCGCTCTGTCAAGTTTACGTACAAACCCCCTCAGAAACCAAAGCAGTCCCTTCATCAGCAGCAGCGTCGACAACAAAGGCAACAACAGAACTGACATCAGAACAAATGTCGGGCCCCTTCGTTAGGCACGACTCCCCCGGCCAAATCTCATCGAGCCTTTGGAGCTGCTCCCTCCACCCTCCCTACTGCCTCCTGACTCGCTAGGACCCCTCCCTCCCATAGATCCAGTCCTAGGGGAATCGATAGGAGCCAGGTTTGCAAAACACCTACCCGGGATGGGAGGCAATCACCTCAGACTTGTGGGTTCAACAGTTGATGGCTCAAGGGCACACACTAGGTCACTGTTATTACCCTCCAGGGCACGTCCAGCTGGTAAAAGAGGAAATTGACTCTCTGCTGCTGACGTCAGTGATAGAGATGGTTCCTCTGGACCAAAGGGGATTTTACTTGCACTTCTTCCTGGTTCCCAAGAAGACAGGCTACCTGAAGCCAATACTGGATCTCAGCACCCTGAACCTCTTTGTGGAATACAAAAGGTTTGGAATGCTATCCCTTCCTCGCCTCATTACATAGAAACATAGAAGGTGATGGCAGATAAGAACCACAAGGCCCATCTAGTCTGCCCATTTTTTCTACCTTATGAATGTGCCATGGGCCTGTACTCTTGTCAAAGTCCTATCTATTCATATTCATCTGCATTGCTCCCTTATGCCTATCCCATGCCTGTCTGAAGCCCTGCACTGTATTCCTATCCACCACTTCCTGAGGTAGGCCATTCCATGCATCCACCACCCTTTCTTTAAAAAAAACTTTCTTACATTACCCTTAATCGCCTCCTCTAAACTCATGCTGTGTCCTCTTGTCCTGCTATTTTTCTTATATTGAAACGTGTTAAAGCCTTTCACTTTGTTAATGCCCTTAAGCTGTTTGAATGTTTTGATCTTATACTCCTCTCCTTCCTTTGCTCTAGGGTATACATACTGAGCTCTGTTAATCTGTCCTCATATGTTTTCTGATGTTGTCCCTGCACCATTTTGGTTGCCTTATCTGGACTGCCCCATTTTGTTAATGTCTTTGCAGGTACGGCCTACAGTATTGCACGAGTACTCCAGATGGTAACTAGTGTCTTGTAAAGAGGGATTATTACCTCCTCTACGACTTGTGATACCCTACTAATACACCCCAACATCCCCCTAGCCTTACCTACTGCTTTAGTAGTCTGTTTAGATAATTTCAGGTCATCTGTGATATGATGCCCAAGTCTCTTTCTTCCATTGCCAGCAACTCCCCTCCCAGCCTATAGGTGGCTTCAGGGTTTCTCTTCCCTGTTTGCATGATTTTGCACTTCTTTGCGTTAAACTCCATTTGCCACTCTTCTGACCATTTTGCCAGTTTATCCAGATCTTTTCTCATTCTGCCCACCCCATCTGGATCATCTACTGTGTTACAGATCTTGGTGTCATCTGCAAACAGACAAACCTTACCCAACAGTCCATCTGCACTGTCACTGATGACAATATTGAAGAGGACTGGCCCAGGACTTATTCTTGAGGTACCCACTCTGCTACAGCAAGGACATTGGCTATGTGCCCTGTATATGCAAGATGCCTACCTGCATATCCCTGTTTTTCCTCCTCACCACAGGTTCATCAGGTTCTGTTTTCAGGGAGAGCATTTCCAGTTCAAAGTTCTACCCTTTGGCCTGTCGTCAGTACCCAGAGTGTTTGTAAAGTGCCTAACAGTGGTGGCAGCGGCATTATGCAGGCAGGGTATCCAGGTGTTCCCTTACCTCCTTTCAGCCCCATTGAAGGACAACGTAGTCAGATCCCTTTCTATTACCCTGGACCTTTTTTGGCAGGTGGGCATTTCAGTCAGTTATCCCAAATCCTACCTTATTCCTTCCCAGCACCTCTAATTTATTGGGGCAGTGCTGGACACGGTCCAGGGGAGAGCCTTCCTCCCACCAGACTGAGTGGAGATTCTCCAATTTCAGGCACATTTGGTGGCCTCCCAGAGACGGACCTCAGCAAGGTCAATCCTGCACCTGCTGGGTATTATGGCAGCTGCTATTTTTTATTTATTTATTTCAATCTAGGATTACAATACCTTTGAGCCGAGGCTCTTTTACAAAGGTTCCACATCAGCATGTGCAACAGTCATCATTTTTAGTTACAACCATATAGTCATTGACTTACAGACATGTAATAACCAGTACAAAGACTTGAGCTATGAGCAAGACAAAGGAAGGGAGGTGGGTGGTGGGGAAGTGAGGGTAGGAGATCGGGGAAGGAGGTGCAGGGGTAAGAGGGAATACGGGAGATGATTGGGGTGGGGCAGGAGTGGAGATACAGGGGAGCTGGTGAGGGTGGGAGACAGTCAGCCAGGGGGCCTTAGTCGAGGGAATATGACAGGTGAGAGCTAGGGGTGCAAAGACTGATTGTAAGTGCTGGGTACTGGGGCATTTGCAGCTGGAACAGAGGAAAATGTTAAGATGGGCATCGCAGGATACAAGCAGTGAGAGGCGCAGCTTGGACTTGAAGAGGCCGAGTGTTGGAGCGGTCGCTATGTCGCTGCCAAGAGAGTTGAGCCAGTTGGATGCCCAATAGGCGAATGATCTTTGTCCTTGGGTCGTGTGACATCGTGGGATATGCAGTAGATGGGAATTGGATCTCCTTGTAGTGACATTCCTATGTCTAGGCTTAAGGAGGGCATAGACACCAGGTGGGGCCAGACCTGTAATAATTTTCTTGGCCATGATGCAGGTTTGGTATTTTATGTGTTTGTCCAGTTGAAGCCATCCAGATTGGGAGTAAAGGTCACATGTGTGGGTACAGCAGTGTGAGCCAGTGATGAGACGACAGGCCTTATTCAGGGAGGTTGCGATATGTTTGAGAGCAGAGGTAGTTGCAGACCCATATATGATAAGACCATGGTCTGTGATGCTGACGATGGAGCTTTGGCCGGCCACTGACAGTGCTTCTGGGGTTAGGTGTTTCCTGTGCCTAACCTCGCATTGGCAGACTTTGCAACATTGCTGATATGGACAGCGTATGAGAGGGTGGGGATCAAGGGTGATGCGGTACTTGAATGATTGTGTTTGCTCTAGGATGGCTCCTTGTTTGGTTGCAATGGAGAGGTGGAGTTGTTTGTTTTTGTTGTGGGGGCTGCAGAAGACCATAGACTTTTTTTTTTCTGATTGAGAAGAGTTTATGATTTAGAAACCAGGATTCGGTGGAGGAGAAGGCCTGCTGAAGTTTATTTTGTAATTTGATTGGATCAGGGTCTGAGGTGAGGATCACAGCATCGTCAGCGTAGAGAATTATTTGATCTGGGCAGCTATCCCCACAGTGCATCTGGCCAGACTGCATATGCGGATCAGACAATGGACCCTCCGAGTCCAGTGGTACCAGAGATCGGACAACTTGGATCATGGCATCCTGGTTTCAAACCCAGTGGCTCAGGACCTATGTGGTGGCAGACCCTGTACAGCCTTCAGCAGGTTGTCCTGTTCCAGTCAAACCTCCCACCCAGACACTGACAACAGAGGCCTTGGGTCTGGGATGGGGAGCCCATTTGATGACTCACAGGACTCAATGTTCTTAGTCTCTCAGCAAACTTTGACTTCACATCAGTGTACTAGGGATGAGAGCTGTGCTGAACACCTTGCAAGCCTTCCAGCTCCTCATCCAGCCGGGATCACTCATGACTAAGACAGACAACGTGTGTGTTGTCTGGTACATAAACAAGGGGGCACTCGCTCGTATCCACTGTGTCATGAAGCGATGAGAGTATGGTACTGGGCAGTAAAGCACAGTCTTTGCCTCCTGGCGCTGCATATGCTGGGAATCCAAAATGTCCTGGTGGACGCACTCAGCCGCACTCAAGCCAGAGTCCATGAGTGGGAGCTGAGACAGTAAGTGGTAAACAACATTTTCGAATGCTGGGGCCAGCCAGATCTCGATCTGTTTGTATCCCCATCCAACGCAAAACTACCAACTTTCTGCTCGCTCGCTCTAGGGCATGGTGTTTTTTGGCAAGATGCGCTGTCTCTATACTGGAAGGGGAGGTTCATATACACCTTCCTTCTGCTTCCACTGCTCCAGAGGGTATTACTGAAACTTCAGGCAGAAGGGGCATGCATGATCCTGATTGCTTCCTTCTGCCACGACAAATGTGGTTCTTTCTGCTTCAACAGCTGTCAGTGGAACCTCCAGTTCCTCTGTCCATCTGCCAGGACCTCTTGACCCAGGAACAGGGCACCCTGGTTCATCCAGACTTGTGGTCCCTTCACCTACAGGCCACAGAGCCTTCTCATTTAAGTTCCCCGAGCTCTGGAACTCCCTCCTGTTAGATATTCACTCTGCCCATCCCGACATTCACTCTGATTCCTCCTCCGAAAGCACACTGCTCATTGCTGTAACTGCTCCTAATACCTATCCCTCCCAAATATTTCCCTGTGCCCCCCTTCCTCTCTTCACCCCCTCGCCTTCTGCTCCTTCCCTTCTCATTCCGATCCAGCCTCTTCTAGCTGTCCTTCTACCCACCTCCTTCAGCCCACTACACCCCACTTCTCCCATCCCCCTATACTCCCTCCCACTACCCTTCCTCATCCCTCTTCTTTTCTGCCGAAGTTCTGTCCCCTTGCAGGGTTCTCAGCATCCTGGAGGGATCCGGCTCCTTCTTCCCTCATGCCTCTCGAGGTTCCTCTGACTGAGTCTTTGCACCCCATCTCCCTACCTTTTGCCCCCGTACATCACCCTCCACTGCTCCCTTCCCCAGTATACCACCCCTTCCTCTCTCTATCCCCCTACCCCCTTCTCCTTTCCTTTTCTACTGAGTTTGCCCCTTGCAGGGTTCTTAGCATCCTGAAGGGGAACAGTTCTTGACTTGCCCCTTCTCTCTCCTACCTAATGCCTATGTCCCCCTCCCTCTCTTCCTTTTCATCAGGTCCTGTCCTCTTGCGGGGTTTACAGCTTCCTGAAGGGAAATAGTTCTTGGCTTCACCCCCTGCCACCACCCCTATCCCTACCCCACCACTTGTGATATAATTCTCTTTCTTCTAATTCCATTTTAGCACTTAGTAACTTTTTTCTGCTCTAAATCTTTAGATCTGAATTAGTACTTGTAGCCCTGTGCCTGTTACTTCTTGTTCTTCTAGTCTTTTTATTCTGCCATATGTGCCATATCTGCCTATCATTCTGTTACCCCTGTACATCTCAACAAATAGTCTCTGACTTTCACTTTGTCATGTTCTGCATTCTTTTGTATGATACTGCCTGCCGTCCTGGAGTAAACTGTATTGTATTGTATTGTACTAGTACTACACTTTATGTATTTGAACTGAATTACACTATATGTATCTGATTGTGTTATACTTTTTCCCACCATTTTGTAACCCCTCTCCCCAGGACACTCTGGAACGAACTGTTTACAGCTCATGTTGTCTTTCCTGGTGAAAACTTTTCAAATAAATAAATAAATCCTACATCGTGCACCTACTGATATAGCCACCACTTGCTTTGGAGTATCTTCTAGAGTGGCACAGGTTCTAGTGGGGCCAGAAAGTGGTCCACTAGATCCACCTACAGTAAGTAATGAAATAGAAGAAATTTTCCATATGGGCCATGTCCAAGGCATGGAACCCCTTCTCTTCCCCATTCCACAGGTCTTGGAATACCTGCACCTCTCTGACCTGGGATTTATTACTCAGACCTTGAAGGTCCACTTATCTGCCATTTTGCCTACCACATTCTAGTGGATGGCAAAACATTGGCTCAGCTGGAAGTCTCCAAGACTTTCTTAAAAGGGATTCTTCATTTGAAACCCCCAGTCCAGGAGTCCTGCTGCTCCCTGGGACCTGAACTGCATTTTAGAAAAACTCATGCTGTCCCCATTTGAACCAGCGCCAAGTTGTGACATGTGCTACCTTTTCTGGAAAGCACTCTCTTTAGTTGACATTACTTCGGCGTAAAGGATTTCCGAGCTTCAGGCCGTGATGTGTAAGGAGTCTTATCTGATTTTTTACAGAGACTGGGTGGCTCTGCATACAAATCCTAAGTTCTTACCTAAGATGGTTTCAGGGTCCACCTTAAATCAGAGTATTCAGTTGCCAGTGTATTACCCTGAGCATTCTAAGTGGGGTGAAGCAATTGGCACACTCTGGATGTACATAGAATTCTTTGTTGCTACACCAACAGGATGAAACCCATCTGTAAAACTGACCAATTGTTTGTTTCCTTTGCCCTCAAAGAGGGTGTGCTGCAGTTTAAAACAGTGTTTGTTCAAATGGTTGGCAAACTGCATTACTTTTTGTTATCAGAAGTATAACAAGCCACTTTCAGGGGAAGTTAAAGGCATTCAACCAGAGGCATGGCTGCTTCTGCTGCCCATTTCTGGAGCATCTCTGCCACATATATCTGTGTGGCTGCCACTTGGAGTTCTGTCCAAACCTTCATTTAGCATTACAGTCTAGACATTGCATTTAGGTGCAGAGCAGGCTTTGGCCTAGCTGTTCTTTAAGAACTCTTGTCCTAAGATCCCTGTTTTCATGTAGACTTGTTCCTACCTCCCATGTCTCAGACTTGCTGACTCTGACCTTAGGACTCAGTCCCACCTGTTAGTTTACTGCAAGAGCCCCTCAGTAAGATAGTACTGTTACATAAGAAATTATCGTTAACAGTAGCTCTTGCTCGAGAGGGCTCTCGCAATAAATACATATAGGACTGGCGGCGGCAGGTGGCAGGACCCATGGAAAAATTTCTAGCTAGCAGTCCCTGGCGAGGACTGCCCCCGCGATCAGGTGACTGGCGTCAGGAGACGTCGGTGTAATGGGGCAGTCCCGGACGCCCGCCTTCCAGTTCTTTCCCGCCGTTAGCTCATGCAGCGCCTCGTGGAAAAGTTTGTGCTTCATCAGCCCTACCTTCGTCGTTTTTTTACCGAAAAATCACTATTTTTTTTGACTAACATCAGTACTAGCATTGGTGTATATCGTCCCCTGCACCCTCCGAGCACAAGAATAAGTGCAATTCATGCGGCGCCCAACTACCGCACAAGCATGGCCACTCCCTGTGCCTGTTCTACCTAGGCCCCGATCATCCGGTCAAGAAGTGCCAACACTGCCTCAGTTTCAACGCGGCTACCCGGAAAAGGCGGCAGCAATCCCTAGAAGCCCATATTCTAAAGAAAAAATGAGTTCTGTGGAGAAGGAGCTCAAAAAACTGAGGCAGGTGTCCACTTCCCGAAGGCCATCGGAAGAAGAAGGAGAGAGAGGCACCAGGACAAAGAGCTCCTCTACCGCATCTCCTCGGGAGTCGCTGGAACCAGGTAGCATCCCTTCCAGAGGATACCGCTCCTCGGCGCCTCGGAGGTTTCGAGGCGTCAGCCTGCCACGTCTGGCTTCGTTCGGGCCTGCAGGCACAGGCGCCTCCGGGCAGTTGGAGGCCTCCGCACCTGGTTCGGCCGCAGGCTCGCGGCCTACCACTGTGGGCGACTCCAGTAAGCCGGGCATTGGCTCCTCTGACGTCCGCCCGGAGAGGGCCGGTAAGACGTCTGACCCCCCGGGCGACACGCAGCCTCCACCCCACGGACCAGGCCAGTCACTCTGAGTCAGGCCTGCCTCCGGTGATGGCTCCTCATAAGTCGGACGTCGGCTCCTCCGGCGCCGCCGAGAGCTCACCACTAAGCCTCGCGTCGGCTCGTCCAGTGTCCGGCCGGCGAAGGAACCGACAGCGGACCCCCATCCATCATTGACCCAGTTCCCCGCAGCTTCTCTGCCGTCTGGGAACCAGAGTCTCCCAACCTGACCCCGGGGACTTTCCCCCCTCCGTCCCTGGGCGAAGATGGGGATCTTTTGCCTCTGTCAGTCCTTACTCTGCCTGGAGCGCCAGACCTGACGTCGGCTCCCTGGATGCCGGCTCCTCCAGTGTCGATACCTCCGGCGCCAGGGCCTCCGCTGTCAGCCCTGACGTTGGCCTTACTGACTCTGGGAGACATTCTGCTCCCATCGGGCGCTCTGCCCTCCGGGCTCTCCACTATGGACCCACCCGTGAGGCCTCTGGCCGGGCCATCTGCTCTGGCAGCCGCCCCGGCTCCTGGGTATCCTCCGTCCTGTTCGACGCCGGTGTACCCGGGACCGCAGTATCCGGCGCCACAGTACCCGATGCCGGGCTTCCCGACGCCGCAGTTTTTGATGCCACAATACCCGACGCGGGCTACCCGCAGCCGGGTTTTGGATACGCTCCATACAGTTATAACCTGTATCCTTATCCCCGCCTCCTCCTGCACTGCCCTCGCGGCCGCCAGTGGACCTGCAGGAGACTCTGGCCTCCTGGTGGGCTGAGGCCAAGGCTCAGCTCACCAAAGGGTTGAGCCGCCTTCCAGCGATGGTGCCGTCCCAGGTTCCCGTATGTCTGAGGCGGCACACTCCTGACCGTCTGGACTCAGGGTTCTTCTGTCTGGATCCAGAGAGGGGCAGGACCGCTTTCGGGGACTTTCCAAGGGATCCATTCCTCCCGGGTCGGGAAGGGAGTCTTCTCTTCTTCATCCTCCTCTTCACCCTCGGACTTGTCGGACTCTTCCGACGGTTGCTCCGAGAGAGACAAGACCTCGCTCTCCATGAAGCCAGGCCAAGGACTCCTCAAAGTCTCCTCCAGAGGATCCTTCTTTTACAAAGTTGCTTAGGAAAATCCAGGGGGTTCATCAGTGGCACTCCCTGGAACCAGATCCTCAGTGTCTGAAACTCACTGAACATCTGGATCTGCCCGTGACAGCTCCTACCTTGGTACCATCCTGGATAGAGCCTCACGCCAACCTTGTACCACAATGTGGAAGCAGCTGTCTGCCTTAGCCCCACTTCCTAGGAAGTCAAACCGGCTATATCAGGCTCCAGAGGGTGTTGATTTCCTGGATTCTCACCCTCGTGCCGACTCGGTCTTGATTAGCGCCGCTCACGGCTGGTTGGCGAACCCCAAACATCTTAGCTCGTTACCTCCTGATAAGGAATCACGCCTTCTGGACCAGTATGGGAGAAAGATTTACGCTTCCTCCACACTGAGGATCAGGGCCCTGAACTATGTCGGCCATATGGGGGACTACCAGAAGGCCATCCTGACTCAGGCAGAAGCCAAACTGGACTCCTTTCCTGACTCCCAAGTCAAGCAGGAGTTGACTGATCTCGTCCGCTCTGCTTGTTCGGCCAGTCGACACATGCTATATGTGACATACGATGCAGTGAACACTGCTGGGCGGATCTCAGCTTTCGCTGTAGGTTTACGGCATCATGCTTGGCTCTGTGTGTCAGGTTTGGTCCGGGTGCAATCTGCTATCCAGGAAGCACCCATCAAGTCGGTGCTTTGGGGGTGATGTCAAGGACATCATCACCGATTACAAGAAGAGGCGGCTCTGAAGTCAGTTGATTCCATGTACCGTCCCCATCAACAGCGCCATCCCTTCGCCAAGCGGAATCGTGGCGAAGGAAACCCAAGGGAAGGCGGGCCACAAAGCGCTGAGCCCCTTGGCTGCCAGCCCCCAAAAAGCAGCGGGTGCTTCAGCTGTGGTGCTGCCCCACACCACCTGACTCCTTTCCTCTCCACTGCCTCCAGACTCCCAGAGGACCTGTAGGAAGGAGGTTTTCCCTCCACCTTCCGGGATGGGAGGTATAACCACAGATTCTTGGGTGCTCAGCTCATAGTAGAAGGACACTCCATAGAGTTTCTTCAGAAACCACCTCGCCACCCCCTCTGAAGTTGTCGTATTCACGGGAACATCTTCTCTTGGTCCAGGAGGAAATCTCGGCTCTTCTGCTGAAGCAAGCGATAGAGCATGTCCCCCTTCATCTACACGGGACGGGTTACTATTCCCATTTCTTCCTGGCCCCAAAGAAGACAGGAGATCTCAGACCAATTTTGGATCTCAGTTCCCTGAATCTTTACATATAGTACAAAAGGTTCAAGATGCTCTCTTTGCAGAGCCTTTCTGCCCTCCTCCGGCGGGTCAATGGCTTTGTGCTCTGGATATGCAGGATGCTTATCTGCACATTCCCATTCACCCATCTCATCGCAAATACCTTTGTTTTGCGTTCCAGGGGGACCACTACCAATTCAAGGCACTCCCGTTTGGTCTATCCTCGGCTCCCCGAGTATTTACCAAATGCCTGGCAGTGGTGGCAGCCCACCTGCTTACCAAGGGAGTGCAGGTTTTCCCCTACCTGGACGACTGGCTCCTGGTGGCCTCGTCCAGGGAGGAACTCCTGCGTTTCCTCTCCCTTACCCAGCAGGTTTTTGCCTGCCTGGGTATTACCATCAACCATTCCAAGTCTCACCTGGACCCATCCCAGAGGCTACAGTTTATTAGGGTGATCCTCGATACGACCATGGGCGAGGCCTTCCTGCCTCTGGACAGGGCGGCCACCCTTCAGACCCAAATAAGTCTGTTGTCCGACCGCAGGATGGGCTCTGCGAGGTCGGTCCTTTGCCTTCTCGGGCTCCTGGTGGCTGCTATCCCGACAGTACTTCGCGCTCGACTCCACATGAGGATCTCTCAGTGGACTCTACGCTCTCAGGGGGATGAGCTAGTGGACAACCTGGATCACTCAGTTCTGATCTCCTCGCCGATGATGCGAGACTTGCAATGGTGGATAGTTCAAGAGAACCTGTTTTGGGGAGTTCCTTTCTTTTATCCTCCTGCCTCCCAGACTCTAACCACAGACGCCTCAGGCAAAGGTTGGGGAGCCCATCTAGGCCCTCATCGGACCCAGGGCTCCTGGTCCAAGCTAGAAAAAGCTTTCCACATCAGTGTGCTTCGAGCTTGGGCAGTGTTATACGCTCTCAAGACCTTCACCAATACATCCTTCCGGCCACCTGGCCGTCAGCCAGACAACATGTCGTGGTGTGGTACATCAGCAAGCAGGGAGGGACTTGGTCCTACCCTCTATGCAGGGAGGCAATGAGGGTTTGGGATTGGGCAACACAACACAACCTTCACCTCACGGCGATTCACGTTCCAGGAGTTGACAACACCCTGGCAGACAAGCTAAGTCACTCTTCTGCTCTGACTCATGAGTGGGAACTGGACAAAGTGGTCCTAGACAATATCTTCCAACTTTGGGGAACACCACAGGTCGACCTGTTCGCATCCCCCATAAAGGCAAAACTTCCCATCTTCTGCTCACTCATTCCAGAGCGAGGCACTTTTTGGAGCAACGCTCTGTCTCTAGACTGGAAGGACAGATTCGTCTATGCCTTTTCCCCAATTCCACTTATTCCACGAGTCTTGCAGAAACTAGCTTCAGAAGGAGCCAGAATGATTCTGATTGCTCCTTTCTGGCCCAGGCAAATCTGGTTCTCTCTTCTACAACAATATTCAGAGGATCCTCCTTTTTCTCTTCCTCTATCTCGAGGTTTGTTGACCCACGATCAGGGACCCTGGTTCATTCAGGCCTCAGATCCCTTCAACTGCATGCATGGCTCCTGCAGACCTAGCCCAATCCGTTTTGGAGCATCTCCCAAAGTGGCGGAGATTTTAGTGGAGGCTAGAAAACCCTCCACCAGATCCATTTATGCCATGAAGTGGAAAAGATTCACCATTTGGGCCGCTTCCAAGAACATGGAATCTTTCTCCTGTTCAGCGGGGCTTCTGCTGGAGTATCTACGTCATCTGTTTGACCTGGGTCTCAGCCATTCCTGTCTAAAGGTACACATGGTGGCCATTTGACCTATCATGTTCCCTTTGCAGACAAGGCTTTTGCTCAACTGGAGGTCTTCAAGACCTTTCTCAGAGGGTCCTTCATCTGAGGCCCCATCCAATACACTTGCTTCCCCTTGAAACTTAAACTTTGTCCCTGAGAAACTTACTCTTCCTCCTTGAACCTGCAGCTTCTGCGGATTTGAAGTTCCTTTTGTGGAAGACGCTCTTCTTGGTGGCCATTACTTCAGCTCGAAGAATCTCTGAGCTCCAGGCCCTGATGTGTAAAATCCCCTACTTGATTTTTCTTAAGGAACAAGTTGCTGTTCGCACGAATCCTAAGTTTCTACCTAAAGTAGTAGCAGAGTCTACCTTAAATCAGTCCATAGAGTTACCTGCCTTTTTTACGCAGTACTCTAATCAAGGGAAGTATTTACTCCATACTGTAGATGTTCACCGGATTCTGAGATACTACACCAACAGGACGAAGGATCTCAGAAAGACTGATTAGTTGTTTGTCAGTTTTGCTCACGAAAGAGAAGGCAGTGCTGTTTGCCAAGCAATGCCTGTCTAAGTGGTTGGCTCATTGCGTCACTTTCTGTTGTGACAAATACAACAAGACCCTCCGGGTCTAGTCGAAACCACTCCACAAGAGGAGTAGTTGCCTCTGCGAGCATTTCAAGAATGTGTGCAGCAGACATCTCGCTGCCGCCACCTGGACTTCTGTCCATACCTTTATGAAACACTACAGTTTGGATGTTGCCTCTCGCTGTCGAGCAGGACTCCAGGCTGGCTGTTTTGCAAGGCCTCCTATCTTGAGACTTGCACAACCAGAACTACCTTTTGGAGTAGTTTTCCTCCTCCCGGTGCGCCTCTTTGATCCAGACTGCTTGGGATTCAGTCCTATTTGTAATTACCTACTGCAAGAGCCCTCTTGAAGTAAGATAGTACAGTTATGTAAGAACTTACCGCAACAGTAGATCTTCGAGAGAGGCTCTTGCAGCAGGTAATACCTTCCTGCCCTCCATCCCCCTAGGCCTTTTCAGCTCCTTTTCCATTGAGGGAAATATCTGCTCCTCTCTCATCCGGCCTCTTTTGGCCTGTGGCAGGAAAGAACTGGAAGGTGGGTGTCCGGGACCGCCTCTTTATACCGACATCTCCTGACGCCGGTCACCTGACGTGGGGCAGTCCCTCGCCAGGGACTGCTAGCTAGAAATTTTTCTGTGGGGTCCTGCTGCCTGCCGGCGTCAGTCCTATATGTAATTACCTAATGCAAGAGCCTTCCTCAAAGATCTACTGTTACGGTAAGTTCTTATGTAACATAGAAACATAGAATTTGACAGCAGATAAGGACCGCTTGGCCCACCCAGTCTGCCCATTTCCCTACCTAATGGATAAGCTGCAGATCCTAGTTAACCAGCAGCCTACTTCTTCCTACCTCCACCCCCTAGAATTGCCTTATGACTGTCCTATGCATGCTTGAATTCCACTACTGTTTTTGACTCACAACCTCCTCCGGAAGCCGTTCCAGCCATCCACAACCCTCTGTGAAAAATACTTCCTTAAAATTACCTCTGAGCTGCCCCCATCTTCAAATTGTGCCCCTCTTGTTCTTGCACACCTCTTTTTTGAAAGATGCTAACCCCTTGGACTGTTGATTCCCTTGAGGTACATGAAGTTTCTATCATGTCCCCTCTCCCTCCTTTCTCGAGGCTATACATATTAAGCTCCTTAAGTCTCTCTTCATATGTCTTCCGGTGCAGACCCTGCACCATTTAGTGCCCTCCTCTGGACAGCTTCCATCCTGTCTATGTCTTTGGAGATTGGGTCTCCAGAGACTGCACGCAGTACTCCAAATGGGGTCTGACCAGCTGTCTGTACAGAGGGATAATAACTTCCTGTTTTCTACTGGTGATGCCTCTCCCTATGCATCCCAGTATCCCCCCAGCCCTCCTTGCTGCCCTCTCACATTGCTTGCCCACCTTTAGGTCATCTGATATGACTACCCCCAGGTCCCTTTCCATTTTTGTTGTTGTTAGTATCTCACCCCCCATTGTGTACTCTTCCCCTGGGTTTTGTTTCCCGGGTGCATTACCTTGCACTTCTTAGCATTGAATCTAAGCTGCCATACATTTGACCATTCCTCTAACCTTGCCAAGTCCCTTCTCATCCTTTCCACCCCACCTTGTGCATCAACTCTGTTGCAGATCTTTGTTCATCTGCAAAGAGACATACTTTTCCTTCAGTCCCTCTGCAATGTAAAGCTTATAAAGACATTGAAGAGGACGATCTAATACTGAACCCTGCGGTATCCACTAGTAACCCCCTTTCTTCAGAGTGGACTCCATTTACTATTACTCTCTGTCCTATTCTCCAGCCAATTCTTTACCCAGGCTGTCATCTGGGACCCTCCCAGGCTGGCTAACTTGTATATTAATCTTTTATGTGGGACTGTGTCAAATGCCTTGCTAAAGTCTAGGTAGGCCATGTCCAGCCCCTCCCTGATCTACTACTTTGGTCACAGTCAAAGAAATCTATCAGATTTGTCTGGCATGACCTTCCGCTGAGATCCGTGTTGCCCTGGGTCCTGTGCCCTCTAGCCTCTAGATACTAGACAATTCTTTCCTTTAGACAAGTGATTCCATCATTTTTCCCTACCGAGGTTAAACTAACAGGTCACTGTGGTTCCTGCTTCTGCCTTGCTCACTTTTGTGAAGAGATCACATCTGCCCTCCTGCGGTCCTCGGGTACCACCCCATCCTCCCATGATTTGTTAAAGGGTAGTCAGTGGTGTCACTAGTTCTACATAGTTCTTTTAAATTCTGGAATTGAATCACATCAGGCCCATTGCTTTGTCCACCTTCAGTTTTAGAGTTCTTAGAACCCTTTTCTGTAAATGGGCTGGTATCAACTTCTCTATCCAGAATGTTTCTACTGTTTGTTTGAGGTACCTCCCCTCTTCCTTTGTAAATACTGAGCAAAATATTTGTTTAGTATCTCTGCCTTTTACAGTCACCTCTCCCACCCTCCCTCCCTTTATTAAGCCTCCTGCTCCCTCCCTTGGTCTTCCTTCATCCCTGATCTGTACCTATAAAAGGTTTATCCTTTCTTAACTGGAGTTGGCTATCTTTTCCTCGGTTTGGGCCTTTGCTGTTCTGACTGCCTTCCAACTTCCTTTTTGCTTTAACTAATACAGTTCTTGTCCTGCTCCTTCTGTGATTCCTTGTACTTCTTGAATACTTTCTTTTCTCTTGAACCTTCTGCCTCTTCCTTTGAGAACCATAGTGATTTCTTACATAGTTTCGTTTATTTGCTTCCACAAGGCTTGTTACCTCTGTGATGGCAGTTTTATTATTCCCCATTGTTCTTCCCACCTCCCTTCTGCCCATTTGCTAGTGCATTCCTTAGGCACTCACCCATTTTGTAAAAGTCCAACCTTCCTAAAGTCCAGTACTTTTGCCTTTGTGGCTTGACTCTATTGCTGTGTTGTTGTGATGAACCATACTGTTCGATGGTCACTGGTTCCCCAGATAGCTACCCACTTCTGCATCTGTGATCCTCTCTTCATCTCCATTTGAGAGGAGCAGTTTAAGATTGCTCCCTCTCGAGTGGGCTCAATACTAGTTGTCTAGGCATGCCCCTCTGAGGCATCTAGAATAACCCACTCTTGAGTGGCTGCTTGCAACTGCACTCCAGTTAGCATCTGGCATATTCAGATCACCCATCAGCAATATCTTCCCTTTTCTGCCATTCTAAGTATACTTCTCATCATTTCCTTGTCCATTCCTCCCTTGAGAGAGGGGTCTATACAATCCTATGCGGTTGTGGTGCCGTCACCGGTCTCCAAATTTACCCACAGTGCTTCTTCTCCTCCCTGTTTTCCCTTTTGTTCTGTTGCTTTGATTCCTCCCTTATGTAAAGAGCTACTCCTCCTCCTCTTTTACCGTCCCTGTCCCTCCTGTAGATAGTGTATCCTGGTATGTTTACATCCCAGTCATGGTTTTGTGTGTACCATGTTTCTGTGACTGCCATTATATCCAGATGATCCTCTTCCATCAAGGCCACTAATTCAGGAAGGTTGTTACTCAGACTATGGGCATTGGTACTCATTGCTCTCCATTTCTTGATGGCTTTACCTTCTGTTGCAGCATCCCCCACTGACCTTTCTACCTCGGTCTTTTTCTCATTTAGCACCCTGTTTTGTAGGGGGAGGCTGGGATTTTCCTGCTGCTTATTAATGCCTCCCCCCTTGACTAGTTTAAAAGCTTGCCAATGAAGCATTTAAACTGATTGCTCAAAAGACTTGTTCCTTCCTGGACAGATGCAGACCATCCTGCCAGTATAGGCTGGTGTCTCCAGGTGGAACCCAGTCCCCAATGAAGCCAAACCCTGTGCTCCACACCATTTCTTCAACCATTCATTAAACTGCATGGTGCAAAGTACCCTCACCTCACTCATGCCATTGACAGGCAGCACCTCTGAGAAGGATGCTGTGTGCTGCTGTCTTAGGCCCCTCCCAATTCTACAAAGTCCTTCTGCACTCTCTAATCTCATGATGAGCCAAGTCATTTGTCCCTAGGTGGACAATGACATCCAGCTCAGACTCCTGTGCAGCTGTTCTCGTGATCCTGAGGATGCGCTTCCTGTCCCTCCAAGCCATGGCACCAGGCAGGCACCTTCCAGTTTTTCCCTGCTCCCCCCAGTTCTGTCCCCCTAATAATTGAATCCTCCACCAGGAGCTGCTTCCTTTCCTCGGTGTCCTCTGCCTCCTTCCTGTGGGCTTCCCTTGTGACAGTTTTCCTCAGCCTCCTTAGTCTCCTCTGCGGGTGCATCCATAGGAGCTATGCTCCCCAGAATGGTGTATGGATTGGGGGATGAACAACTGACTGGGTGTGCTCTGTTCCACCATCCTCACCCTCCTGAGCCCACTGTGGTCCAACTGCTGTGCTTTCTTGCAGCCTCTGAGGTAGTGGTGGTGGCTCTGGTGCCTCCTGGATGGGAGGTTCCCTTCCTACCGTCCAGCGTGGCCTGGGGAAGGTTCTCTTACTACTGAGTTGAGGGAGTTGAGGAGGTTGGACGGAGGCTGAGAGGCGTTGGCGAAAGTCTGGTCTTGATGATGACAGGCTTAGTTTGATGGACCATTATTTGGCTATCAATCTGCAATCTTCTCAGAAGAAGGCAGAGTTCCTGTCCAGAGAGAAGCGGCTGCACAGAACAGACCAGCTCAGCTCTTGGACTGTGGACAGACTGTGCAATCCAGTCTGTCTTCAGCCCAGAAGAGCCTTATCTCAAGAATGGTGTGAGGAGCTTGCCTCTTCTTTGCAGATAAGGTTGTCAAAATCAGATCAGATATTCGCTCTTCCTCCCCAATGGGAGCGACGGTGGTCGCCAGGAGATGTCGAACACCCAGTTTGGATGGTCTGACTTCAGCCTTCCCATAATCGAGGATGTTGTGATGATCATTCGAGCACCAAGACTCGACCTGCTGTGATTTGGACCCGGCCCTACACGCTTTTAATGGGTTGTGTGGCTAAGATCGGCCTAGTCTCTAGCTTTGATCGCCTGGAAGTCTTTGAGAGGGGATTTTTCCAGATCCCTTAAAGAGGCTATAGTTAGCCTCTATTAAAGAAATCTCTTTAGATCCAGATTGTCTAGCAAATTACAGGCCAGTCTCTAACTTACCCTTTGTGGGTAAAGTTATTGAGAAAGTGGTCGCAGCGCAGTTGGAGGATCATCTGACCAACAACAATATCTACGATTCTCTCTTGTCTGGATTTAGGAAAAGGCATAGTACCGAAACAGCGCTATACAAGTACTAAATGACCTCCTAATAGCGAGAGATCGTAGGACCCGATCCATCCTGGTACTACTTGATCTCTCTGCAGCGTTTGACACCGTTGACCATGGTGTGTCTGTTGGGCGTCTGCGGTCAGTCTGTGGACTGTCTGATGCGGTCCTCAGAAGGTTTCAGTCTTACCTCGGTAGGACTCAGAGAGTGGTGTCGAATTTTTCTCAGCATCATTCTCCCTACCCTGGAGTCCGTCAGAGACTCTATTTTAGCACCCATGTTGTTTTCGGTGTATATGCTACCGTTTAGGCGTATTATTAAGACGATCTGGTTTGGGTTTCACTGCTATGCAGATGATACCCAGCTGTATATGTCTTTTGTACCCGATCAGGACGCTGCCTTGTCGGTATTTAATAACTGCCTTGAAGAAATCCAAGACTGGATGAATGGGAGTTGGCTGAGGTTAAACCGGAGAAAACTGAGGTGTTGGTTGTGGACAAAGGTCGCTGTGGAGGCGGGTCTACGGAGGGATCACCTTCAGGCTTATGGCTTGAGGTGTTCTGCTGGACCTCAGATCAGGTGCGGAATCTTGGCATAATAATTGGACGATCGCCTGACACTTAAATCTCAGGTGTCAGCGGTCGTTAAACTTCTTTTTTCATCTGAGGAATATTGCCAGGTGAAGCACCTGGTTCCTCCAGAGGACCTTCCAACATTGATCCATGCTTTTGTTACTCCAGGCTTGACTACTGTAACTCCTTATTACTGAGGGCTATCGGGGTTGAACTCGCCGTCTGCAGCTAGTGCGAGAATGCGGCAGCCAGGTTGTTGACTGGATCCTCTAGATCCAGCCATATAATGCCTGTAAGTCATGTAGCTGCACTGGCTGCCAGTGTTTTGGCGAATCACCTCAAGGTCGGTTTACTGACCTATAAAGCCCTACATGATCTGGGACCTACCTACCTGAAAGAGCTCCTTTGCTCCTATAGTCCCTCCCGCTCCCTCCGATCCACTGACGAGGGATTGCTAGAATTCCGAGTACGTTTGAAAACATCTGGTGCTAGTCGTTTGGTTTTATGGCACCTACCCTGTGGAATTCTCTACCTCGTCAGGTACGAGATTGCCCGACCGTCCTTAGCTTTAAGGGAGCTTTGAAAACCCACCTTTTTAATATAGCTTTTAAGGATTTATATTAGTTTTAACTTTATTGTATTTATTGTTATGTGAATTTGTGCAGGCGCTTTGATTTTAAGAAAAGCGCCTTTTAAAAATAAAGATGAATTGAAATTGAATTGAATACTGTCCAGTGTGGCCTGAAGACGGGCAACTTCCTCCCTCAGGGCAGAGAGTTGTCTGCAATAGGCATCTCAGCCTCCAGAAAGACTTCGAAGATCATGCCCCACAGCCATTACATTGCACTACTCCCACATGTTTATCTACTTTTTTTTTGTGTGTTTGTGTGATTGGCGTGTTTTATAGAAATATATATATTATACAATGTGTATGCTTATATTGTCAGTGCAGTGTACTAGAGAGGATATGACAGTGATATCACCTTGCACTCTTGAGAATGATGTCAGAACCTGCAGGTATAAAGGAGCTATTTCTAGGGTGGGTGGGGTGAGGGTGGATGGGGTTGGGCCTAAACAATGCCCTCACAAAACAATCAGCTAAAAGCTCTGACCTCCACCGCTTTATATGAGTGCCTTCCTGTCAGCAAGATGCCCTACACAACAATTTGACAGAGAAAATACCCTGCTAATCGAACAGAGAAAATCCAGACATCCAAGTCAGACACAGGTAAACCTCCCCAGCCCCAAAACAGCATGGAAGTTGTGCTCTGTGCCAGCCAGCCCCTCAAAAGTCAGCTAGCTTTTAAACTCTTCCAGCACTGAGAATCTTAAGAGTTGTAACAAACATAAGGCTACATCCACCCAAAACAATTGGCTATGATGTAAGATCTCCCTGACTAGTGAAGACAATTTCCACCACCTGAGGCTGTGTCTGGCATCAAATTACAAACTGCAGCCTTTGCTATTCAAAGTACACAGCTACTACCAGTAAGTTATTTCCAACTAAATTAATGTAAACTGTCAGAATACTAGCAGACAGTCCAGATAGCCACAAAGGAAAATCAAATATGCAGTTATTTCAACCCTTCTGAAAATTGCTCACAAGATAAGTAGTTTTGAAAACCCCCTTCCTGATTTAAAAATGAAATTAAACACAAAACAATCCCAATGTAAGACTGTAAAGTAAGGAAAACTTCCCTCAGATATAAGTAAGAGATCAGTTGCAGATTTCTAATCCAATATAGTATATCTCATGCAGCTTCTCAGTTGTTTCAAAGCACAGCCTGTTACACCACTTGAAGAGATGGGCTTCTGTCTGAAACAGGATCACACCAGTAGTTTATAGTAATTGATCAGTGCTAGAATATTCATCCACCCAAAACAATTGGCTATGATGTAAGGTCTCCCTGACTAGTGAAGACAATGTCGACCACCTGGAGGCTGTGTCTGGCATCAAATTACAAACTGCAGCCTTTGCTATTCAAAGTACACAGCTACTACCAGTAAGTTATTTCCAACTATTTTATTTCCGACTATATTAATTTAAACTGTCAGAATACTAGCAGACAGTCCAGATAGCCACAAACGAAAATCAAATATGCATTTATTTGAAAATTGCTCACAAGATAAGTAGTTTTGAAAACCCCCTTCCTGATTTAAAAATGAAATTAAACACAAAACAATCCCAATGTAAGACTGTAAAGTAAGGAAAACTTCCCTCAGATGTAAGTAAGAGAGATCAGTTGCAGATTTCTAATCCAATATAGTATATCCCATGCAGCTTCTCAATTGTTTCAAAGCACAGCCTGTTACACCACTTGAAGAGATGTAACTGTACTATCTTCAAGAGAGGCTGTTGCAGTAGGTACTACTTTCCCTCCCACCTTCCCCCAGGTTTCTTCCACTACTTCTGTTATAGCTTTATAGCCCCAGGAGTCCATTCATACCTCCTGTCGCACCATTCTAGATCTCTGGCAGGAGAACTGGAGGACGGGCGAGTGGCTGCTCACTGTATAGCACCACACTGACATCGGTAATGTGACAGGTGGGTGGTCCCCCGCCAGATACTGCTAGCTCAAAGCTTTTGGTTAGTCTAAAGACTTGAAAATTATGAGAACTTGTATCCTTGTATCTATTTGAACTATAGTAAAATTCAAGGCTATACTTACAAATATGGCTGATCCCGTTTTTGTTCTGCCATACCGTTTCTCTTTTGTTGCTGGTATAACATACCCTGTATATCCTGGAAGCAAATGAGCTGTTGCCTCCAGTCTTCAGGTTTCTTGTAAACATATTAGATGGTATTGAGAAAGGAATTGTTTAAATTCCAGGTCCACCAATCTCGGTGTTAAACTTTCCACATACCAAGAAATCATATATATTGGTTTGTCTTGATTTACTGTGGGAAAATGAGAAAGACTCAAGACATCACTTATTTTCTTGTAATTCTGAACCCTGAAGTTTATTTAAAGTATCAAACTGTGTAGTCTGTTTGGGTACACCTGTTATTTTGTTGGGCAGTGATTCTATATTTGTTTAGTAGATCACATGCTTATCCAGTTTTGTAGCTGAATAAAGAATCAATTTTGCCAACTTGCTTGATCGAAAAGTAATGTCTATGTGTGGAAAAGTTGAAATTCCTGGGTGAATCTTAATGTATTGTATTGTAGCCCTGTTAATAATCATGTTTGATGCACATGATAGGAATGAAGCAATATCACATTTTAGTCTGCCAGTAGAATATCCAGAGGCATATTCACAACCAAAAAGAACCAATGTTTTTTTTACCACTCCGTGATCAGATTACTGCTGTAATTACTAATAACCTCTAGGGTCTTATTCAGCCACGAATTGTTTGTAGCTACCTCCTGGTCTAATTCTTCCATATTTTCTTGTTCTCATATTTTCCCTTTTTCTGTTTCCTGTGTTAGATCAACATTCTCGGTCATGGGGACCATTTTTGGTGGCAGTATGAATATGCCTTTTTGTTGTAGTTCTTACTCCATTTGCTAGATTGGATCAGCCATGGACTGCTTTTCACAATAAAATAAAACGCAGTCCTTGTACTGTAGATTTGGAGGTCTTATTATTATCTCATCCATATTACTTTTTATATGAAATGATTGTAATATTCAATCTGTCAGTTTTTGATCTGTCTCTTTAGTCAGTTCTTTAATTCTGTGAATTTCAAACATACTGTATATTCCTCTTTTTATTTTGTATTAACAAACATTTGCTGATATAGTGAACCTCTCAGATCTGGACTTATTGTTGGTACCCTTGGTCTCCCCCCTGTCATTTATAGTAGAATGATTTTACTTTCACAGTTGTTGCCATCCATAAGCTCTTTTGCAGGTACACCTCTTGTTTTCATAGTCACTAAATCACCCTTCAGCATGTTAAGATATTCCCCTTCTGTATTTGTACCACATACATATTCATCATTGTGATTCAAAATACATACATCACTTTCCCTGCTTATTCTTATGTGTTTTTTTTATTTTTCTTGCCCCTTTTGCCTAGTTTTATGTTTTTTCTTTCCTTATTTTTATCAGTTACTGTTTGGTCTAATTCCCAGATCCCATCCATATCTTTATGGAAAAGAGGTGGTAAATTTACCTGAGTGAATTTATGTTGTTTTAACTCTACCACCTGTATTTGAGATAAATCTGTTTCTCTAAGAATTATTGAATCTGTTAATTGCTTCTGTGGTTAATTCATACAGGATAGCCCTATTATAGGCCACATCACCTCTTAAGCGTGTAAGAGGTTTCTTCAAGGCCCATATGTTTTCTGAGACAATCACATTAGCATAATATTGATTCATAATCATTTCCAGTATCTGTGGGGAAAGAAGTTAATTTGATGTGAAATAACCTGCATCCAAGAAATACTCTGTGCTATACACAATTTTCCCTTCTGTATTTGTTTGGTGAGGGTCATCAGACTTTTGTCTTTCCCTAGGGGTATCATACAGTATGTGGGCACTGGGGAAAGCATTGGGGTGGCTGAAAGAGAATTATCCAGTGAGTTCTCTCCTGATTGAGGTTCCGCTAGTATTTTTGATCGAGGTTCCTCACTTTCAACTGGTTGTTTGAGACCCTTGATGGCCACCTCTAAATCTTGAATTACATTTGAAATATTATCTTTACCTTCCTCGGGACCTTTCATTTAATTTTTTGTTAGAAGTAGAATCTGAGACTGAACCGTGTGGTTCCATTAAACTCCTTTCTAAATTCACATTTAAGGAAATTAGATATTTTTTATTATTTAAGCGAATTAGGTATTTTTTACTATCTAGAGATGTTACACTTTCTCTGGAGTTATGTGTACAGGTATTCCGTCCCTCTAATTCATCTTCATAGATCAGTGAGCTATATTAGAAACTGCTAATGTTACATGAGGCTAACGTTAGTTCTGTTGGGTAATATTGTAAAGTGGCAGAATGCAAACTTTTGTTTGAAGTGTCTTCAGGTTTTTCATTTTGTCTTTCTATAGTTCCTATTTTTCCCTGGATTTTTTTACCTTGCTCTTTGGGAATTGAGCTGTCTTCCCCCACAAGATCAGCTTTGAAAAATGAGTTTAATTTAGATTGGATTAAATGAGGAGTTTCATTTTCTTTAACACTAAGTTTATCAAGTGTAGTTTCTTTCTGACTTTTCTTTCCTTTTTTGCTTTTTCTACCTATTTGGTCATTTTCAGATAGACAGCAACTTCTGGTATGCACCATTTTTATACTAATATATGTACAGGTATTTAATAATTGGTAATCTATACTCTTTAAACTCAGTTTGTAAACTTAATTTAAAACTGTAGATTTAGTGCCATAAGCTATAAATAAACTGATACATGGATTCACTCATTTTGTCAATCAGCTAATTGTAACTGGATTATAAATTAATCTGTATTAGCTATAACCCAGCCTTTAAATTGTGTTTAAATACACTTCTAAAATATAATATCTACATAAAGACATTAGGATTAAGAATAAAAATAGAGAGCATAAACCACAATATAAATAGGTCTCAGTTTTCCTAAACTCGTTTATTAAGCAGGCAATTGATAAATAATAGGTAGCAATTGTCCCACAAGAATATTATTCATTACAAATATCACCAACAGCTTAATCTGATTCAAGATCAGCTGGCATTCATCTGTATCCCTTGTCTCGGTTCGTGCCTGAAAATAGGCAGGATTTGTCTAGTGCACTTACCTGGTCAACAAAACTAAATAAATAAATAAATATTGTAAAAAAAACTGAGTAAATGAGACCACTTTAAAGTTTCCAACAATTTTCCTGACTTCCTTTACATTCTACCCTTTATTTGTATCTGCTAGATCTTCTTTTATCTTCCTTTAAATATCACAGGTTCTTGTTATGTTCCTTCCAATTTCACACCCCTCGATTCTGATATCTTCCTTCTGATGCAGTCCTGATATTATCCTAATATTCCTGATATAGTCCTTTAGATGCGCCGAATAAAGACAGACTGTTATTTCTGGGGCAAATCCACTTCCTCTGCTGTGGTTTCCTTTGACCGATGGCACTAAATTGGGGGGGGAGGGGCGCAAACAAAGCAAACAGGTAGTACCACAGAATAAGTTCCCTTGATAATCTAGTCAAGGGTTGAGTTGATTAATTTGCCTATTTACAATATATAATGCTAATGGTAAACATGATGTCTTAATCAGTGGCCAGTTTACTACTAATATATCACAATCAGTGCAGTCTGCACCTCCACATCCAGCACAAAATATACATTTTCCTAGAAATATCCCCCAGTAATAATAAACTTTAAAAGTATACTTGCTATTCGTATAGCTTACTTCAAAATGTTAAATAAAACCAACCTAAGCAAAAATAGTATTTGCAGATGCTGTGTTATTTAATAACTGTAACTACTTTCTTTCCAGTGTTGTTTTGGCAGTTATATATTTCTGTAATCTAACTCTAGCCATAGCTCAAGCTCATAGGAATGGTTCAAAATTATCTTCCTGGACATAAAGTCTCCACCACTCATTCACACTAATGGGAGTACGCCGGAGGTGCTAGGCCCCAGGGGGAGCAAACTTTTTCAGGAGGGCTGATGCCTGAGATGGAGCTGCGAGGAGCCAGCATAAAGCCCGGTGTGCGGTAATGAGTGTCTCAGCATTGACCCTCCAACCACCTCAGTTCCTTTTTTTCCGCTGTTGAGTGCGCCAGTAGCGACGACGCCGGCTGGGGAGTCAAATTTCAACCTAGCAGCTTAGTTTTCAGTTTATTGTTTTGTATTTTATCTTCTATAAGTACCAATCATATTAATAAGTTATATTTATAAGGAAAGAAGTCTTCAGCCCTCTATTTTGACCATGAATGGGCAGGTGAAGGTAGGAAGACTTGTGTGAAAGCTGTTCAGCCAGCGGGGCCGGGTCTGGTCCGCCACCCTCCCTGGAGGGGGGGGGGTCTGACAACGGATAGTCCACTGCTCAGGGAGATGGGTGGTCTCCCCGAAAGCGTGAAAAGAAATGGTCCCATTCTCGGCGCCGTTCGGCCTCAAGTTCTTCTTCGGCACACAAGTCGAAGAAGAAATGGCATCACTCAAGGTCACCCTCTGGTACATCTGCGCATAGACGGTCAGTTATTGGGGCCAGGCGCCGGTCTCCACCTCAGTTGGAATGGCGGTTTCTGTCTCTGATGGCTGACTTCTTGCACACTGAGCCCCTCTCCACCTATTGGAGGAGCTTCCGATGAGCAGTTTCACCAGTGGATGTCTCTTATAGAGCAGTGGGCTTGGAGGTTGGCCCGATTGCCTGACCCAGCCAGTCCACACGGGGCCTTCAGGCCCTTTGGTTCGAGATGGCAGGCAGGGCAGTTAGGTCTTCTAGTCCTGCTGGCGCCTACTTCAGTGCCGTCGGCTCCGGCGCTCTGGTGTCTGTCCCTCACATGGCTGCGGCACAGGGGTCTACACTGATGCCCTCAGTAGCTTCTGTGATGTTGCCGTCATCTGTATGATGCCCGACTTCTATGTCGCCAAGGTCCCTTGCATCACCATGAGTGCTGTTGGTGCCGTCTCTGCGGCACTTTCTGGTGCTGTCGGTGCCTTCCTTGGCATTGGGGCTGGCGTTGGGTGTGATGTCTCATTCTTTGTCGGCGCCTTGTGCGACACCATTTTCTCTGACTGCTCCTTCTTTGTTCTTGGCGCCGTTTTCTTTGATGGCGTGGGGGATGGGTGTTTCCAGAGCTTTTCAACTACGATTCTTTCTCCTTCTCTTCTTCCTCCTGGTTTTCACTCCATTCCTGTCTATACTGTCCCCCCGGACTGCCAGGAGATGATTTTAAGCCCAATCCAGATCTCAGACTGGGTGATGATGTTGATGCTGTTGCTGCCCTGGGGGCAGGGATCAATCCTCCTGCAGAGCCTGTTATTGTGGACCTTTCCTTTAAATCCCTATCAAGAATTTAAATTCTACCCTTTCTCTCCAGACCACAGAAACCAATCCTGGGAAGCTTTTGCGTCTCCAATATCTCCATGTCCCAGAAATCCCAATGGATTTAACCTCGGTACAGCCCTCTTTCAAGACCCTTTCTCAGACGGTGTGGAAGAATCCAGCTCTTATTCCTTCTGTGATCAAGTCCATAGATAGGAAATATGCCACTTCCAAGGATCGCCTCTTCTTGGCCTCACAAGCCTTTGCTGATGGCATTGTGGTCCTGGCAGAGAATGATAAGACTGTCCTCCCTCAGGAATCTGCAGCCCGTCCTGTAAACAAAGAATCTCACAAGATAGACACCTTAGGTAAGAGAGTCTTTGCTGCCTCAACACTGGGCATGCACATTGCCAGCTACCAAGGCTGTTTTTCTCAATATGAGTTTGTTCTTTGGCATTTGCTCAAAGCAATGGCAGAAGCTCTGCCTGAGTCGCAGGTTAACTCAGAACTACGTCAAACCATAACTAGGGGACTCAGGTCCAATAACCAACAGGTTAAAGCTGCAATGGACGCCTTCAATACCGCTTCCTGGGTGGCAGCGACTGGCATCTGCAACTGTCGCCACACTTGGCTGTGTACTTTGGGCTTCATGAGTGATGCCTAGCAGCAAGTCATGACCTTACCTTTCGACAGTATGCATCTGTTCAGACCTCAGGTGGAGCAAGCACTAGAGGCCACGTGGAAGACCAGGTCTGCCATTAAGACAGCCAGACCTATGTGGGGGTGGGAACAAGTTTCATAACCGTCAGTCCTTTCGGGGCAAAGGCAGAGGAGGTTTTAACAGAAACCAGAACCCTCAGCTGCAAAAAAAAGCGCAACAGAAGGCACGAGGCCCAAAAGCGCCCAGTGCCACCTTCTGAGTTTCCAGCCCAGGTCCCACCTCAGTTGCCCGAGTGGGACTCCTCCTCAGCAGTGGGAGGACACCTGACTCAATTCTACAACCAGTGGAAATCTGTAACATCAGACAAATGGGTCCTCAGGATAATCCGTGAGGGGTACTGTCTCAATCTTTCAGAAACTCCTCCGGGTCATCCTCCCAGACGACAGCCCATGCTGTCGGTGGTACAGTCAGACCTTCTTGCTTCCGAGGTACAAGGCCTTCTGAACAACAGGGCAGTAGAAGTAGTTCCACTGGATCAACAAAACACAGGTTTCTACTCTCATTACTTTCTGGTCCCAAAGAAAACCGGTGGCATATGCCCCATTCTGGATCTCAGAAAGTTAAACAAGTTCCTTCACAAGGAAAAGTTCAAGATGATATCACTCGATACCCTACTACCTTTGATTTATCGACATGCTTGGCTAGCCTCCCTGAACATGCAGGATGCCTACCAGCACATTCTCATACACCCAAAGCACCACAAATACCTAAGGTTTGTGGCATTGGGTCAACGCTGTCAGATCAGAGTCCTGCCCTTTGGGCTATCTTCGGCGCCTCAAGTTTTTGCAAAGTGTTGTGCAATTCTCACGGTGCACCTCAGAAAAATTGGAATACAAGTGTTCCCCTATCTGGATGACTGGTTTCTAGCAAGTCCCTCCAGGCAAGAGACTCTGAAGGCCGTGGCCATGGCCTCAGACTTCTTCATGCCCATGGGAGTCCTGTTGAACCTCAACAAGTCGCAGTTGCAGCCTCCCAGAAGCTCCTCTTCATAGGAACTCTTCTGGACACCTCCTGTCAGGCTTTTCTTCCAGAGGACAGAAGGAATGATATCTTACAAATGGCCCGATACATCAGAAAACACAGCTCGGTTCGAGCAGCCTCGTACATCGGATGCTGGGCTTCATGGCATCCTCGGTGTTCACTGTACCTTTGCCCGTCTTCACATGAAAACCTCTCAGTGGATGTTCAGTGCTCAGTGGTCCCCAACCACTCACCCTCATTCCGTTCTCATCAAGGTGATGGAACTTTGACAAGGTCGCTCGCCTGGTGGTCTCAGGAGGATAGCCTTCTGCAAGGATATCCTTACGCCCTCTGGATCAGATCTCCACATTACAGACCGCCTCTCTTGGGTTGGGGAGCTCACTGACAGGATCTCCACACACAGGGTACGTGAACTCAGGACAAGTCTCAGCTTCACATAAACATCTTGGAAATGAGAGCTTCTCTATGTAGTTCAAGCTTTGGAGGACATACTCTGTCACAAGAACATTCTCCTTCAAACCGACAACAAGGTAGTGATGTACTGCATCAACAAAAAGGGTGGTGCACACGCTCACCCATTATGCAGGGAAGCAGTGAGAGTGTGGGAATGGTGCCTGGAGCACAAGGCTCTGATTCAGGTGGTTTACCTGCCAGGAGTACAAAATGAGCTGTCAGACTGTCTCAGCAGAATGGAGGCGGATCCTCACGAGTGGTCTCTCGATTTAACCATTGTTTAGTCACTCTTCAAAGAGTGTGGAACCCCAGACCTGGACCTTTTTGTGTCCCCACTCAACGCAAAACTGCCTCTCTTCTGTTCCAGAAATCCAGGACCTGGCATTTTTTTTGTCGGGATGCATTCAGGCTGTGGTGGACAAACTCTTTCTACATGCTTTTCCTCCTCTTCCCCTAATTCAGAGGGTGCTGCTCAAACTGGAGTCCCAGGGAAGCTGAATGATTCTCATTGGCCCCTTCTGGCCTCAGCAGATATGGTTCCCTACTTAACAGGCTATGGGACCCTTCTCGAAAAGCTTCCCCTTCAGGACGAACCTTCTGACCCAGGGTTCTGTGGTCCATCCCAGCCTGAGGTCGCTTCACCGTCCACACTTGGCTCTGGAAGAGATAAAGTGAATAGGTTCAATGTTTCGTGGGTTTCAGATATTCTTTGGTCTGTAGTAAACTGACCCACTATAAAAAACCTACACAGCTAAATGGAAGCGTTTCTCTATCTGGTGTGCAAATCCTCTTGGAACCCTTTTCCTGCCCACTAAATAAAGTCTTGGAGTATCTTTTATTTTTTTGACTCCTCCCCTGCACCTGGCCAGTCTCTCTCGGGCCCCCACACGAACTCCCCACCATGGCTACTCTCTGACCCCTACCGCCCCATATCGCAGCCAGCCCCAAGTAACCGTGGTGTATCTCTTCACCGGGCTGGTCTCTTACCTCCGTAGGAGAATGGCCCAGGTGGCCAACCAGTGATCCTGGGGGGCTGCTGGGACGGCATATGGAGGTCCAAAAGTCCAGTGGTGAGGGTTCTGGAAGGCCGTCACCCGATCGGCCTGGTGCCATTTTTCTGCTTTGCTCCCTTGGAAAGTGACGGGCCAATGATGTCAAGGCATATGCCGACGTCCATCACTCCCTTAGTGTATTGGGGCTGGTGTCCTGCCGTACTCCCAGCCTCTGCCAGGAGTCAGCAGGCACCGAGCCGCATATCCGCCTTCCCCCTTGAGAAGGTGAGCCATAGTCTGATGTTCATTTCCTTCTCCCCCGGCTGGCCCTCCACAACCAGAGTCCGTTCCTGAACCCGGGTCGCTGGCGTAGCTAGCGGAAATCCAACCTCTGCACTGGTGGGCCAGCCTGGAGTAACTTTTAGACCTCTCAAACACAGGTCTGCAGTACTCCACAGTCAAAGTTCATCTTTGTGCCATTTCAGCACATCATGAGCTGGTACTTTCCATGATGCTGGCTCAGTTGCCCGTAGTTAAGAGGTTTCTTAGGGGTATTCAGCATACTAGACCTCCTGTTAGACATCCAGTTGCAGCCTGGGACATTACCATTGTGCTAGACATGCCCACTTGTAAACCTTTTGAGCCTCTAGCTACTTGTGAGTTGAAGTTCCTCACTTGGAAAATGGCCTTCCTGGTGGCCAATACTTCGGCCTGTAGAGTTTCTGAAATACACGCACTGGTCACAGACCCCCGTACGCTGTATTTCACAAGGACAAAGTAGCTCTTAGGACTCCTCGTAAGTTTCTACCTAAGGTTGTCTCAGAATTCCATCTAAACCAACCTTTAGTCCTTCCTACCTACTTTGTGAACTTCCAGAATGAAGGGCATACCCTTCATTCACTGGATGTTAAGAGAGCATTGCGATTCTGTCTAGATAGAGCAAAGGAAATTCACAAGGCTCAACAACTGTTTGTCTCCTTCAGCGAGACTCGGCTGGGTCAATCTGTTGCTATCAGGTGTACTTCAGCGTGGCTGGTGGCATGCCTCTGCCACTGCTATTCTGTGGCACGGGGTCAAGCTGGAAGGCAGAGTGTACGCTTACTCTTCCAGAGCAGTCATGGCATCTCTGGCAGAAATCCGTAATGTGCCCATTGCAGATATTTGCAGTGCGGCTACCTGGAGCTCCGTGCATACATTCGTTAAGCACTACGCCTTGGATGTCCATGCCAGACGACATCTGTTGTTTGGCAGGACCATTCTTAACGGACGTCTGTCCTAAGCACGTGAGTTCTTTAACTCCTGCTCTCGTCTTGGGGGATTATTTAGCTCGGTACTGTCCCATTAGTGTGAATGAGTGGTGGAGACTTTATGTCCGGGAGGATATGGAAATTACGTACCTACTGTAATTCTTGATCTTTCCTGGACGAAGTCCCACTCAGTCATTCCAAGCGCTTCTCCACCCACCATCCCCCGAGCTCACTTCTGTTTATGGCCTTCACTCTCAATGGCTGAGCTGTGAAGACTTTATTGTTGACCCTTCTTACAGGGTCATTTGGACTATCTTATGTCTGATTTTTAGGTTAGTCTTTCTACGTTGGTTAATGCTGTACCTCACTCAGAAAAAGTGCTGAGGCAGTTGGGGGTCAGCGTGAGATGAGTCATTACCGAACGCGCCAGGCTCACGGTGCTGCTTCCTCGCGTCCCCATCTCAGGCGCCGGCCCTCCTGAAAAAGTTTACTCCCGCTGGGTCCTAGCGCCTCCGGCATACTCCCATTAGTGTGAATGAGTGGTGGAGACTTCGTCCAAGAAGATCAAGAATTACGATAGGTATGTAATTTCACTGAAATCACCACCAACAGCTTAATCTGGTTCAAAGTCATTTGACATTCGTCTGTATCCCCCTCCCCGGGGTCGTTCCTGAAAATAGGCAGGATTTGTCTAGTGCACTTACCCGGTCAACAAAAAACTAAAAAAAAAAAATTTCTAATTTTAAGCTATGGCCAGCAAGCACTTGAACTTCGTCTTCCAAGTTTGCGGATTTGAAGGCCTAGTCTCTGCTTGAGATGTAGCTATATCAGTGGTTAAAACTACAGCTTTTAACCGCTGAATGCAAAAAACCTGCAAAAGCAGAGATTGAGCTTTCTGCAACAAATTCACTCCTTAAGGCCTCTCCTTGGTTCCTTTGACTGACTATTTTCCTTTTCTGCCCACCGTGTTTAGCAGCTTAGCTGTTAATGTGCTGTGGATTAGAAGTGCTCTGACTGCACCAAGACGCTACACATTCGTATCAACGGCTAACGGTCATTGCCAATTGCTTAAGTAATTAAAGGGTAGTTCAGGTAATACAGGTGATTTTAAATTGATTGATTGGATGACTTAATCACCCAGTCAGTATGATGTGTTTTTTTTATTTGCATACTGAGTTAGATTAGTAGTAGTAGTAAAATATTTATTTTTATACAGGATATACAAGACTTTAGGTCTGAAGACCTATTTTTAAAGTCATCCTGTGCTAAAACAATCAGGGAGGTGAGGTGCCTACCAGGTGCCACGGCATGGAGGGATGGAAGGAAGATCCTGGGGATCACTGGGAAGGCAAGACGGGAGGGTGAGCTGGATGTCATTATCCACCTAGGTACTATTGACCTGGCAAATGGGGAGCCAAAGGAAGTTCAGGAAGAGTTTAGGAAACTGGGGAGGGGTCTCAAGCAAGTAGCTACTTCTGTCACTTTCTCAGAAGTACTACCTGTGAGAGGCAAGGGAGAGCCAGGTGCATGCACCAGGAACTTTAACTCATGGTTGAAGAACTGGTGCTGTGAGGAAGGGTTTGATTCATTGGTGACTGGGACCCACCTGGAGGGATGGAGGTTTGTTCAAGCCTGATGGCCTGCATCCATCCTGGAGGGGAATCCAAGCACTCAATGATAAGTTTAAATGCTACATTGACAAGCATTTAAACTAGCAAAGGGGGGTGGCAGGCCAGCAAGGAGGGTACCTACTTGCTCACCCCCCACAGCTAGCAGTGGAACCAGTGAACCAGAGGAGTGGCAATCTCTGCAAAGCAGTGTGCAAAAGATGGAGATTAGTGCCCAAGAGGTGGATAAGCAGAAAAGGGGCAAAATTCAGCAGAAGGGCAGACAGCAAGGAGAACTAGGGATAAATGACAACCAAGGAAGGGGCTGGAGTAGAACAGTGAAACAGTCTAGGGAGGTCAAATCATGGAAAGCCATGTGTGCAAATGCCAGGAGCCTTAGCAACAAGATGGAAGATCTGGAGGCTGTCATGGTGCAGTCAGACCTGGACATTGTGGCCATCACTGAAACCTGGTGTAATGATAACCAGGACTGGAGATGGCCATACCTGGCTACAACATATTCAGAAGAGACAGAGCAGGCAGGAAGGAGGAGGAGTGGCACTGTATGTGAAAAATGACATAAGGCCACAGAGATCCAGGAGGAACAAAATGGGGAGAGATACTGTGGTTAAGCTGGAAAGGAAAATGGGGACAGCCATCCGCACAGGTGTGGTCTATAGACCACCAGCCCAGGAGGAAAAACAGATAGGGAGCTGATGCTAGCCATCCAAAGGATGGCAGACAAGGTGAGGTAGTACTGGTTGGAGACTTCAATATTCCAGACGTGGACTGGAGCATCCCAGCAGCAGCATCAACTAGAGCAGATTTATCCTGGACTTCCTTCAGGGTGCCTTCCTCAAGCAACTGGTCATGGAACCTACTGGCAGAAGGCAATACTGGACCTTGTGCTCACAAACAGGGACAGTGTGATGGGGGTAACAGTGGGGAGCACCTGGGAAACAGTGACCACCAGTTATTGTGGTTTGAAATCACAGAAAGAGCAGAACCAAACCACACAAAAACACGTATCCTGGATTTTAGGGGGGCAGACTTTGGGAAAATGGGGAGATACTTGAAAGAGGCATTAAGGGAATGGGACAGGAATCGGGGTTGAGGAACAGTGGGCAGTATTTAAAATGGGGATTACAAGAACAACAGAATTATGCATTAAGCAGGTTAGCAAGAGGAAAAGGAAAAGGAGACCATTATGGTTTTCCAAAGAGGTAGCAAAGAAAGTGAAAGCCAAAAAGATTGCATTCAGGCAATACAAAAAGACACAGGCAGAAGGGGATAGGGAGAAGTACCAGGAGAAGCAAAGGGAGGCAGGGAGGTCAGTAAGGGAAGCCAAAGCTCAGACAGAAGAGCACATTGCAAAATCAGTGGGTAGAGGGGACAAAACCTTTTACAGGTACAAAAGTGAAAAAAGAAAGATAAAGGGAGGGATAGTGAGACTGAAGGAGGAGGATGGGGGCCGCATGGAGGATGACAACAGTAAAGCTGACATATTGAGCAGGTATTTCTGCTCAGTCTTTACTGAGGAAGAGGAGGGTAATGGGTCTGAAGGGAGTACAAGGGATGAGAATGGTGCAGAAATGGACACAAGTCTCTACGAGAAAGGGTCCTGAAGGAACTGGAAGTAATAAGAGTTGATAAAGCAATGGGGCCAGATGGGGTGCACCCCAGGGTCCTTAAAGAACTAAGAGAGGTGGTGGCTGAACCTCTGGCTATCCTGTTTAGCCGATCACTGGAAACAGGGGAGGTACCCAAAGACTGGAGGACAGCAGATGTAGTTCCCTTATACAAAAGTGGGAACAAAGAGGAAGCAGGGAACTACAGACCAGTCAGCCTCACCTCGGTAGTGGGGAAGATCATGGAAGCACTACTGAAGGAGAGATTGGTGGAACATCTGGTTGTCAATGGACTACAGGACCCAAGGCAGCATGGTTTCACCAGGGGGAGGTCATGTCAGACCAACCTCATTGAATTTTTTGACTGGGTGACTAGGGAGGTGGATCAGGGGAGGGCAGTGGACATGGCCTATCTGGACTTCAGCAAGGCCTTTGACACTGTGCCACATAGAAGACTATTACACAAACTGGGGAATATGGGTGTGGGCAGGACAGTAGTGTGGTGGGTAGGTAACTGGCTGGGTGGCAGGACACAGAGGGTGGTGGTAAATGGCTGTCACTCCACAGAGGAAGAGTGACCAGTGGGGTTACCAGGATCAGTGCTGGGACGGGTCCTATTCAATATCTTCATCAGAGACATTCATGAGGACCTAGAAGGCAGAATTTCACTGTTCGCTGATGACACAAAGCTCTGTAACAGAGTAGACACACCAGAGGGTGTAGACAGAATGAGAAGCAACCTGCAGAAACTTGAAGAATGGTCAGGGTTTGGCAGTTGAAATTCAATGCAAAGAAGTGCAAGATAATGCATATGGGGACAAAAACCCTGGCACAATATATCAGTTGGGGGTGAGGATATAGCATGCACCAAGCAGGAAAGGGATCTTGGGGTTATCATCTCTGATGACCTTAAGGTAGGAAACAGTGTGACAAGGCAGCAGGTAAAGCAAATAGGATGCTGGGATGTATAGGCAGGGGCATCACCAGCAGGAAAAGGAGGTCATAATTCCGCTATACAAGACACTAGTGAGGCCCCACCTGGAGTACAGTGTACAGTTCTGGAGACCATACCTACATAAGGACATAGACAGGGTAGAGAAGGTTCAGAGGAGGGCAACCAAGATGGTGCATGGATTGCATCACAAGTCCTATGAAGACAGGTTGAAGGAACTGAACATGTACTCCCTGGAAGAGAGGAGGGAGAGAGGGGATATGATAGAGACATACAAGTATCTTACAGGGAGGAACGGGGTGCAGGAAAACACTATTTTTAAGCGAAAAAGATGTTCCAGAACTAGAGGGCATGGGATGAAGTTGGAGGAGGACGATTCAGAGGAAACATGAGAAAGAATTTCTTCACAGAACAAGTGGTGGACAAGTGGAACACCCTGCCAGAGGAAGTGGTGGGGCTGAAACAATCACGGGATTTAAGAATGCATGGGATAGACATAAAGGAATTCTGGAGGTCAGGGGTAAGGTGCAACAGACTTCTAGGAAAACAAACTGAACTTACAAGCTCAAATGGGCAGACTAGGTGGGCCATAGGCCCTTATCTGCCGACACTGTCTATGTATCTATGTATCTATGTAGGTTGCAGATAAACATCAAAAAACATTACAATATATACAAAGCAATACTCTTTCATACAACAGTACACAAATAATATTTGATTTACTTAATGTAAATGATAAATACAGAATAAAATACTTCATTCCAATTGTGTCAAACATTAACTTCATACCCCTCCTCATGAAACATCACTTCATACAGATACAATCAGTAAAGAATATATCGTTCAGACCTGTTTTAAATTGTGATAATTTTGTTACATTTCTTAATTGAGGGGGAATTTCATTCCAAATTTTCACCACCTGGGCCTTGAATGTCATATTCCCATATTTTGTATTAATTTTTGGAAAAGTGAAGCACCTGTGTTTCACATCCCTTAATGCATAAGGATGACTCTTGCAACCGAAAGCCAAATCCATATTACCTTTTATCATCCCTTTGTTTATCTTGTATATAAATATTGAGTATTGTTTTTCAAACCGTACCGTTAAACTATCCCAATTTAAATCATTATACATGGTGCAATGATGGATGGAAAAGCTACAGTTTAGGACAAATCTTGAAGTCGATTGTATGATTTGACTAGTTTGTCCAAATGTTTTGTCCCACAAAGTTGTACACTATGTTGCCACATTCAAGTAAGTTGACCTCAGAGTTTGTTGATTTAGTATTCCTAATGATCTATGCAATGCCCCAGTACTGTTGTTAACTTTCTTTGTTGTATTATTAATATGGACTAAAAAAGATAGGGTATGGTCTAACACAACACCTAAATATTTATATTGATTTGTAATTGACAATTTCTAGGGACATGGATATGTTGCTCATACACACTTTCTGGCAGGTATCCTTGCCGCTTTAATTCTTGCCGCAAGGTCTTCAAGCTGGTTCCTTCTTCCCACCTGGGTGGTAAAACTCTCGGCTCTGCCCCATGACGCCAGGTCTTCCTTACCGCTTGGAAGCTCAGGTTCCCTCCTTAGCACTCTGCGTTTTAGACTGGATCCTAACTCTTCGGTTCGTCCGAAATTGGTTTTGAAGTTTTCTAAGCTTCGGTCTTCATCTTCCCTCGCGGCTGCGATGGACAAATCTGTTCCCGGCTTTTGGAGGTGCCCTTGTGGGCAGAAAATGTCTAGGACGGATCTGCACTCCACGAGTGTCTACTGCCTAGGCCTAGATCACGACCTGCAGGCCTGCGAGTTGTGCCGCTCTTTCTTGGCCAATGTCCTGGACGATTGCGCTGCCCGATTGAAGCTCAGGCGCCCTGAGAAACGTTTCCCGCCAGTAAAATCTAAAGAGGCTCGTTGGGCGGTGTCTGCGGCGGCTGGCTCGGCTGAGCAGCTTGAGCAGATGATCGCCCTCGAGGAGTAGGCTGCCCAGGCCGCATCTTCCTCCTCCTCGGCCACAGCATTTATCCCGCTCTCTCTGAGTTCCTCGTATATGGCTTCAGTCAAGGAGCTTTGTCAGTCCCTTTCCACGAAAGGAGAGGGGCCTTTGGGACATTCTTCTCATCCCAAGAAAAAGGAGTCGAAAGGTAAGTCCCACCATCGGCGTTCGTGGGAGCGGGAGAGGTCCCCTTCCCTGGGCAGCCGACCGTTGACTTCGGTTGAGGTTGCGGCTGAGGCTGCTGTCTTCATGGTGCCCCTGTCAGGCCAGCCTACCGAGACTCCCGTCGACAAAGTCGAGATTTTTCTCGATCCGTTAGATGGGCTGTCGACTGGAGAAGCCGACAACCCTCCTTCACGGTTCCCCTGTGGATACCGGGGATCTGCCTGCGCCTTCTGGGCGCGGTCCCGGTTAAAGTGCCGAGCTGAGGGAAGGCGGTGTCTCCGCCCTCCCAGACCCACTCGGTCCCCGAAGGTCTCGGTCTCGGACCTCTTCTCGGACAGCCCGTTCCGCCCGACATCGGCCGGTCTAAGTCTAGATGCAGTAAGCGGCGACACTGTTCTTCCTCGTCCTCTTCCTCGGGTGAGAAGGCTGCAGCGCATTAACGCCGGCACTACGAGGATCTTATGTGGCACAGTTGCTGGTCCGGCTTAAGCCGACCCGCCAAGACCCCCGCCATCAAGTGGCTGTCGCCTGAACAACCGGGCAACCTCTCGCTCCAGTTGAGTTGCCTGGCCCAGGGCCGGTTGCTCGGCCGAAACCAGCTGCTCCACTGATTGTGGTGGAACCTCTGCCTCCACAACCAAAGTGGGGCACCGACCAAGAATTCTCGTCGGGTCATGGTCTGCCCCACAGGTTGTCGGTCACCTCACTCCCGACCATCCTCGGCAGGAGGAGGGTGGCTCAGGGCCGGCAGTCGCTCTTGCAGACTCTTCAGAATCCGACGACGACTCCTCCCTGTTCTCCAGGCAGTTCGATGTGGATTCCTCCGGGGCCAGTCAGTGGACGTAGCCCATCGTCCTTCTTGGGTCTGCTTGACTAATCTCAGAGTCCACCGGGATGCAGCTTAGCCCATGTCCAAATGGGCCAAGATCACCTGACGGAAATTCTGAACCGAGGATATTCTCCCACGAGGCTTTTCCGGTGGCTGAGGCCATTGTCGGCCCAGCCTTGGGCTTTCAGCGAGCCTGCTTCCTGTCCTCGCGACCTCGGCCAGGATGGCCAGGAAGTATCACGGTCCCTACGGCTCTTTGCCCGGTTTCTCGGAGCACCCTCTGCCGGGGGTTAGTCACTGACAGCGTTTTGCGGCGTTCAGGTAGCGCTCGGGATGTGGATAAGCCCCGACAAAGAATCCAAAAGCTGGACTTTACCGGGTGCAAGGTGTGCCTACGTCCTCCATCGGCCTCTGACAGGCCAGCTCGGCTGTGCTGATGGCACACTTCTACCACGCCCTCATGGGCTCCCTGGATGAGGTTGTTCCTCATCTCCCGCCTGACCTGCAGACTACGGTCTGCCAGGTGTGGGACCAGGGTAGGGCGGTGGCAAAGCAGCAGCTTCAGACTGCTCTGGACATAGGTGATTCCAGTGTCAGGTCAGTAGCGGCCGCGGAGGCCATGCGATGCAGGGCGTGGCTGAGGATATCCACCTTCACGGCAGATACCCAGCACAAGTTGGCAGACGTCCCCTTCTTGGGGACTGACCTCTTCGGCCCTGGGTGGATAGACCTCTGGCGGATCGAGAAGTCCAGTGCCACCCTGGACTTGGTCCCTCCATAGAGGGACAAAGGCCGCTGTCAGCAGCAGAAGTCCTTTAGATCACCGGTCCCTGCTTGACGGCCCAGCAGCACCAGCAAAGGGCCAGCAGGCCTCGCTTGGGTCCAAAACCCAAGCGGTGGCTTCCTCCAACAGGAAGTAGGGAGGTAGGCCCAGGAGGTCCCTTGGGCAGTTCTTCCTCCAAGCCTGCCCAGTGATGGGTTTAGAGGTGCCGCCCTCAGCCTCATCACTCCCTGGTTTCCCCCCCATGGGGGACGGCTCCCTCACTTCCTTTCGCATGGTCCGCTATCACCACGGACGCTGGGTGTTGGAGGTGTTGAGAAAAGGCCTGCCTCTGAGGTTGAGCAGGCTGCCGCGTTCAAGCAAATCGCTCCTTGGGGCCCGCGGAGTCCGCAGCCTCGCTGTCGGCCGTAAGCTTGATATTGCCTGCTCTTGACAAAGGGTGATCAGGAAGGTGGCGGATCCTTCTTCAGACTCGGGGTTTGTGTCCAGGTACTTCCTGGTCCCAAAACGGACGGGGGGCTAGCGCCCCATTCTTGACCTGCACAGGTTCCTAAGGTCTCGAACCTTCAGGATGGTCACTCTGGCTCAGATAATCCCATCCTTGGAACGAGGTGTGTGGTTCTGTTCCCTGTACCTCCAGGATGTGTTCTTTTACGTCCCAATCCGTCCGTCCCATCAGAGATTCCTCCACTTCAGAGCGGAGGGATCCCTTTACGAGTTCTGGGCCATGCCCTTCGGCCTCTCCCTAGCTCCCAGGGTCTTCACCAAATGCATGGCAGTGGTGACAGCATTCCTGCGGTTCCGAGGTGTCCGGGTCTACCCTTTCCTGGACGATTGGCTGATAGCAGCCCTCCAGACAGGAGGTGGGCGGTCCAGAGATCTGGCCCTCCAGGTTTGCTTTCAGGTTGGCCTCCTCATCAGAGGCCAGAGTGGAACTTCGTGCCAAAGCAGGTGATACTGTTCATGGGGCAGAGCTCGAGCTCTCTACGAGCCAAACCGCGGTTCAGCGGACAGGGCCGAGGTTCTTTCCTCCTTTGCCCAATCATTTCTGGTTGGGCAGTTGTGCCCTGCTCGGACTTCCTCGCCTCCCTGGGCCTCATGGCGACCTGCACCAGCGTGGTCCGTTGGGCCAAGTTGGTACATGTGTCCCTTCAGTGGGGACTGGCCAGCCAGTGGTTCACAACGCTGCGATCCGTTGGACCAGCCTGTGACAGTGACCCAGGAGATGTGGGCAGCTCTCCAATGGTGGATCGTTCCAGCACATCTGCAGGAGGGCATCCCGTTCGTCCGCCCTGAGCCGATGGTCTCTCTCTCGACCGATGCATCTCAGATGGGTTGGGCTGCCCATCTGGGGGAGCACCGAGCGCACGGCCTCAGGTCCCCTCGGGAGTCCCGATGCCACATCAACCTGCTGGAGCTCCGAGTGGTCCGTCTAGCTCTCACCACCTTCGCTCCGTTTTTACGGGGTCAAGTGGTTCAGGTCCAGACGGACAACACCACGACCATGTACTATTTGAACCGCCAGGGCGGGACGCGCTCCATGCTGTTATGCAAGGAAGCTCTCCACATATGGTCCCTCATGCGCAGCCTGGAGGCGGATCTCCTAGCCATTCACGTGGCAGGAAGCCTCCAACACCCTGGCCAATGCCCTAAGCCAGATAGGGGCTGCGTCTCACGAGTGGTCTCTCCTGCCGGAGGTAGTACAAGATCTGTTCTCCCACTGGGGCATGCCTCAGGTGGACCTGATTGTCTCCAGGGAGAATGCAAAGCTGAGTCTGTTCCATGCCCGCCCCCCCTCAGCAGGGCTTGCTGCAGGGGGATGCCTTCTCGAGGCCATGGACCCCGGGCCTCTTCTACGCCTTTCCCCCATTTCCCTTGATCCACAAGGTGCTTCTCAAGGCAAGGAGGGACAAGGCGCAGGTGATTCAAACAACATGAAGTCTTGCTATATTATGACAAGTGCAGTTTGTCCCACCACTAGAACTGCTCCGGAGGTGAAAGAGTTAACTTCCATGCAGAGCATGGAGCTTAAATGAGTTCGGTTAAGAAGTTTGATAGGTGGTTTCAAACTGAAACCGCAGATTCTTCTCCGCCTCACTGAACAGTCGCCCGGAGATTCTCCTGTTGCTCGGTTCATTTCTGTTTAAACGCAATTTCGCTGAATTTAACCGCGATTTATCTATTTTAACCGCAAACCCGATCGGTTCAAGCTCTGCCTATGGTATTGTAAGTATGATAGGTTTTTTCCTGTGTGGAACTTGTAAATTGTTATCGGTTCGGTTTGAACCAATCGAATTGTACTAAAACTTAGTTTTAAAGCCTTTAAGGCTTGTTAGAGTGCGGTTCCCGGTTCTTATCGGTTCTAAAAAAAACAGATTTCATTACGTTTTTTTCCACGACCCATGACACGGTTTGGAACCGATAAGGGTGTCTTGCCTGGCACGGCCATAAAAAGGGCAAGTTTGTTGGTTAGGCTGGCATCATGTCTGAGAAACCCAAAAGAAAAACCTGGCCCACTGGGTTTCAGCACTGTAGTGTCTGTGGGGAAGCCTTTGCCAAGGCTGACCCACACACTACATGTGTCTTTGTCTGGGGTTTGACCACCTCAATTCAGACTGCCAGATTTGTAAAAATTCCCTGCAGCCACCCCAGACAAGAGAGTGGGCAGGCTCAGGAATGAGACCAAAAAAGGTCCGCTGACCTGATGGATAGACCTGTTCGATGCCAACTCAACCAAAGGGATGCACTCTGACCAGGGCGAGACTTCTCGGGCAACGGAGCTGGCTCTGAGGAGCCAGTTCCAGCAAAGAAACTAAAAATCAGCAGGTTTGGAGTCCAAAATTCCTTCTCCAACTGCTGCAGAGATAGCCAGGGCAGTACAGATTGTCCAGTCTTTGTTCACGTTCCCTCCAACCGCCACTGTCTGGCAAAAGGTCGGGTTCGTCCGGTTCCAGCGGGTTCAGGAATATGATATAGAAGAGTTTATGAACCAGAGGAGGGAGGAGGATTGTGATCAGTGTGAATGTGACTTTGAAAGTCTGGATTGCCCATTGAACCGGACATCTTCCCAGACAGACCTTTAGGTGAATCTCCCCAGGCTTTCTGAGTCCCCTTTCATTTTTGTTTTATAAAAGTTGCTGAGACCCTCCAGCTTCCCTTAGAGGAGGCTTTGGATGAGCAAGAGGAGCCTGACTATGTAGAGATGATGGATATCCCATATCCAGGAGACTGTCCATCCTTTGCAAAATCTTTTAGGAAACAAACAAAATTTTAAAGTCTTAATTCTGTGCCTCCTGTAGATAAAAAGATGGACAGGAGGTAGACTTGTCAGGTCCTGATACAGATTTTCTTTCACAGCAATGCAGCCATGTTGGGGTAGTTCAGGCTGCAGCTTGTGATAAAGCTAATATTCCCTGAGCTTCACATCCTCCTGACAAGGACTCCAGGAAGATTGATGCCATGTACAAAAACAATACATGGCAGCATCCTTGGGACTCAGACAAGCAAACTATATGGCTTAGTGCCATAGATACCAGAAATCTAGATGGGATACTGTCATGGCCTTAGCCAAACAGGTCCCTGGCCAGCTTGCAAAGGAGCTGGAGCAGGTGGCTCTTGATGGTATTGAGGCATCTAAGGTGCAATTCCATGCTGCAGGATTCTAACGATGTATCCCCAGTGTCATGGCTACATCTGTGGCTTTTCTCGGAGATTGGCTTGGCCTAGGTGTACTACATTTTGTCACAGGATACCCAGTCTAAGGCTATGGATTTTCCTGTGGTGGGAAATTTCTGTTTGGGGAGCAGACAGAGAATTAGATGAAGAAATGGATGAATATAGAACCACTTTATAGAGTGCACAAGCCAAGGAACTGCAACTACCTCAGAGGCAGCCCCCAGGGTTAGGGGCAGGCCTTTTCACAGGCCTTTACCAGACCCAGGCCTCCTCTCTTCAGCCTATGCACAGAGGGGTTCTTCAGAGGAGATGCAGATGGGCACGACAGGCCTGCTCCACCCCTCAGCCTAAAGCCTCTGCAGCAAACAGGCACCCTGATGGGATGCCCAGGGTCGGCTCTCCATTACCTGTAGGGGCAGGCTGGCTTACTGGCTCAGGACTGGGAGTTTTAACTCAGACAGGTGGGTCCTGGAAGTAGTGAGTCAGGGTCTGGCTCTCAGCTTCAAAAATTTCCAAGATGAGAACCAGATCTTTCCACCTGCAAACCCTTTAGAGACTCTTGCTTTGGAAACGGAAGTCTCAACCTCCTGGCTCTCAGAGCTGTAGAAAGGGTTTCTCCCACACCAGGGCAAGGGTCTGTACTCCAGGTACTTCTTACCCAAAAAGACAGGAGAGGGCGGCCTATCCTGGATCTAAGATATCTAAACAAACACCTTTTAAAACCAAAGTTCAGAATGGTGACACTGGCAATGATTTTATTCTCCCTAAGGCCAGGGGACTGGCTAGCCTCCCTGGACCTCAAGGATGCTACTTCCATGTTCTTATCAGAGCTCCCATCAAAGTACTCAGATTCAGAACTGCCTCAGGCCATTATCAGTTCAGAGCAATGCCCTTCGCCTCACTTCTGCCCCAAGGGTGTTCACAAAAATGTCTGGCAGTAGCAGTTGCTTATCTAAGAAGGCAAAGATTGCCATTTTCCCTACCTGGACGACTGGCTCATTGTGGGTCAGTCTCAGACCAGGTCAAATCACACCTGCTAGTTACCCAGCAGCTGCTTTCCTCTCTGGGCTTTCTTCTCAGTCTTCCAAAAGCAGTTTTGGAACCTGTCCAGGTACTCACCTTATAGGCGCAGAACTGGACACAAAGCAGGTCAGAGCCTTCCTTCCTTGGAAAGGGTAAGGACCTTAGTGGCCCTGGCCCTGTCCTTCACTCTGCAGGTCCTCCACCAGCAAGGCATTTCCTGCAGCTCCTAGGACACATGGCTGCCTCCACAGCTGTAGTGCAAGGAGCAAGATTTCAGATGAGGGACATTCAGTTCCATTTGAGAGCTTTCTGGTCTCAAGAAGAGATTCCTATCCAAGTTAATTCCAGTGACTCAGTACCTCTGATCCAGGCCCTTCAGTGGTGGCAGGATCAGAGCAATCTGAGACAAGGGTGCCTTCATCCCTCTGTCCCATTCCTTGACCCCTTACTACAGATGCATCCCTCTTGGGATGGGGAGCTCACATGGGCGACCTCTCCACCCAGGGGTTATGGTCCCCAGGAATCTCTGCTCCACATCAATCTGTTGGAACTCAGAGCTGTTTTTCTAGCACTTCAGGTTTTTCTGCATCTGTTCAGAACAAGGTGGTACAGGTCAGAACAGACAACACCACTACAATGTGGTACATCAACAAACAAGGGGCACTCGGTCTTCGGCCTTGTGCACCGAGGCGATAAAGTTGTGGTCTCTGGCTTATTCCCTGAACACGTCCCTCACAGCAGTTCACCTCCCAGGCAAGGACAATGTCCTGGCAGATGCTCTCAGCAGGATTTCCCAGGGCCATCACGAATGGTCACTGGATCCCCTAGTATTGGGGATAGTGTTTGCCAGATGGGGCACTCCTCAGATAGATCATTTTGCAGCCCCAGACAATCATCAACTTCCACTGTTTTGTTGCAGGCCCCCAGTGTTGGGCTCAGTCCCCCTGGATGCCTTTCTCCTCGATTGGGAAGGGAAGCTTCTTTATGCCTTCCCCTTCCCTCTCCTGTTCAAAGTACTAGTCAAATCTGGTCTCAGCCCTGCAAAATGATCCTAATTGCTCCAGACTGGGCCAGGCAGCCCTGGTACCACTCCTTCTGTCCTTAGCAGTCCATCTTCCCCTGTGTCTCCCAGGAACCACAATCTGTTAACCTGTGCTCAGGGAGAGTTTGGTATCCTAATCTCATTCCTCAACCTCAAGGCTTGGCCTTGAGCAGTTAGAGTTTGCTGATCTACAACTTTCTCAAAGTGTTCTCGAAATCCTGAAGGCTGCTAGAAGCCTTCCACCAGGGCTACCTCTATAACTCCAAGTGGAAAAGGTTTTCCATATGGTGTTCTGGGAAGCATGTTTCCCGAATCTGCTGATCTATCCACTGTATTGGACTATATGGTCCATCTTAATTCTTTGGGACTGAGACCAGTTACCCTGAAAGTGCACTTGGCAGCTGTCTCTGCCTTCATTTCAGCAGGGAAGCCCTCTTCTTCTGCTCACCCTGTATTTTCCAAGTTTTTAAAGATTGCTTCTATACCAATCCTCCATTCAGGGACCCTGCTCGCTTGGGATCTTAATGTATGCATTGCTCAGCTGATGCAACCCCTTTGAGCCTCTGTCTTGGCAGAGCTTAAGTATTTGACTTGAAAACTGTATTCTGGTAGCCATCACTTCTGCCAGGCGCATGAGTGAGTTACAGGCTTTATTACTAGAGACTGACTTTATTTTCTTTCACAGGGATAAAGTAGTCCTCAGGACTAACAGGAAGTTCTAGGGACATGGATATGTTGTTCATCCACACTCATTGGCAGGTATCCTTGCCGCTTTAAATCTTGCCGGAAGGTCTTCAAGCTTGCTCCTCCCACCCACCCGGGTGGTATAACTCGGCCCGCCTCTGACGCCAGATCTTCCTTACCGCTTGGAAGCTCAGGTTCCCTCCTTAACGCTTCCGCGCGTGACTGGTTCCTATTCTCCGCTTATGGATTTAAAATAAATTTGCAAAAGACTTCAGTCTTCTATCCTCGCGCTGCGATGGACAAATCGACTCGGATTTCGAGATGCCCATGCGGGCAGAAGATGTCTCGGACGGATCCACACTCCACGGTGTTCATACTGCTTAGGCCTTGAGCACGCACCCGCAGGCTTACGACCTGTGCTCATCTTTTCTCGCCCACGCCCTCGAAGACCGTGCTGCGTCTGATTGCAACTGGGCCGCCCTGAGAAGCGCTTCTCCGGTGAAGTCTCAAGGAGGCCCGTTACCGGTGTCCGCGGCGGCGGGCTCGGGCGGATCAGCTCGAGCGGATGGTCGCCTCAAGAGGAGGCGGCGCGGGGTCAGATCCTTCCTCGCCGCGGCATTTATCCCGCCTCTGGGTTCTTCCTACACGGCTTTTTTTAAGGAGTTTGTCTGTCCCTCTCCACTAAAGGAGAAGGGCTCAGTGTCTGCTGGACCTTATTCTCGGTCCAAAAAGAGGGACAGGTAGTCCTCCGTCGACGCCTTGGGAGCGGGAAGGTCCTTCTCCCAGGCCGCCGACTGGCCGGCTTGCCGCATCAGCCTGCTTCGCCACTGGCCTCACGGTGTCCCCTGCCAGGTCAGTTGACCGAGACTCCCACCGGCGAGAAGTCGATTTTTCTCGACCCATTGGACGGGCTGTCGCTTTTAGCAGCCGAGATTCCTCTCCCGGTTCCCCGGGAGGAGTTGAGGATCCCGTGGGTCGCCTATGCCTCCGTTCGAGCCTCGGATGGACCATCCGAGCGAAGGGAGTGCCGTTCCGCCGACACCTCCCGCACCGACCTCGGAAATTCCGGGATTCTCGGTTCCTGCCTCGACCTTCGCGGTCCAGCCGATCCCACCGTCATAGGCGGTTCCTGCACCATGGTAAGCGGGCGGGGCCGCCGCTGCCCTCGCCCTCCTCCTCGGATGAGGGGAGGCTTCGCGTGAAATTACGCCGACGGTACGAGGACCTTATGTTGCAACAGCCTCCTGGCCGGGAATAAGCCGCCCCGCCGCCTTCCCCGCCATTAAGTGGCTGTCACCGAACGCCCACACAACCCTCGACTTTATCCGAGGAGCCTACCCAGGCCGTTGTTCGCCAAACCAGCTGCTCCACCTACATTCGGTGGAACCTCCGCCCACAGCCACCAGTTGGGGCTCGACCAAGGATTCTCGGTCGGCTAAGGGTCTACCCCATCGGCTGTCAGTTACCTCACTCCCGACCGACCTCGGCAGGTGAAGGTGGCTCAGGCCAGAGGCAGCTCTTCGAGGATTCTTCCGGTCCAAGATGATTCCTCCTTTTCTCCAAGCGACTGGACTTGGAGTCTTCAGGAGGTCAGTCAATGGACGATAGCCCGTCCGTCTCTTCCTAGGACTGCTTCGCTCATCTCTAGCTCACTGGATGGAGTCTTAACCCGCTTTCCAAACGTGGCCAGGTATCCCTCACGGAGATTCTGGACCGAGGGGATCTCCGACTGGAGGCTTTCCGGTGGCCGAGGCCATAGTGGGTCCGGCACTGGAGCTTTGGTAGCGCCTGCTTCCTGCTCCCTGCGCCGGCCAGGATGGCCAGGAAGTATGCAGTCCTACCGGTTCCTTGTCCGGTTTTGAACACCCCTCTGCTGAGGGGTTGGTTTCCGACAGCGTTCTTCGCCACGGCAACACCAGGATGTGGACAAACCTCTGACAAGGAGTCCAAGAAATTGGACTATGTCGGGCGAAAGTCTACGCTGCGCCCTCTCGGCCTTCGCCAGGCCAGTTCGGCCGCCCTCATGGCACATTTTTCTCATGCCCTGTTGGGCTCCCTGGATGAGGTCATCCTCATCTTCCCGCCCGATCTGCAGACTACGGTTAACAGGTGCGGGACCACGGCAGGGCAGTGGCCAAACAGCAGCTCCAGACTGCTTTGGATATAGGGGACTCATGTGCCAGATCGGGTGGCGCCGAGTGGCTATGCTGTCAGCGGGCTTGGCTGAGGATATCCACCTTTACTGGATACCCAGCACAAGTTGGCGGATGTTCCTTTTGGGACTGACCTCTTGGCCCTGGGGTGGAAGGTCACCTGCAGAGGATCGAGAAGTCCAATGCCACCTTGGACTCGGTCTCTTCCGCTCAGAAGGACAAAGGCCGCAAACCACAGCCTAAGCCCTTTCGTCCTTCTGTGCCCCCGGCGCGCCCGGCCCAGCAACGTCAGGGCCAGCAGGCTCGGCCTTGGCATCCCAAACCCAAGCCGCCGGCTTCCTCTAACAGGAGGCAAGGAGGAAAGGGCCCAGGAGGTCCCTCGGCCGGTCCCTCCTCCAAGCCTGCCCAGTGACGGGCTGAGGGGTGTCGCCCCCATCCCCGTCACCTTACCCCTGGGTCCCCTCGTGGGGGGACGGCTCCGCACTTCGTTCCGCCTGGTCCGCTGTTTCCACGGACAGGTGGGTCTTGGAGGTGGTGGGAAGAGGCCTGCTCTGAATTCGAGCAGGCACCACCTTCAGAGCCGCCGCCTCGGGGCTTCGGGATCCCCGGCTCACTGGCGGCCTGCCGAGCCGACATCGCCTCCTCCTCCAGAAGGAGGTGGTAAGAGAGGTGGTGGACCCTCCTTCAGACCCAGGGTTTGTGTCCAGGTACTTCCTGGTTCCAACGGACGGGGCTGGCCCCATTCCCACCCACACGACCTAAACAAGTTCCCAAGGTCTCGAACCTTCAGGATGGTCACTCTGGCTCAGATAATACCATCCTTGAACGCCGGGCGTGTGGTTCTGCTCTCTGGACTTGCAGGACGCGTTTTTTCACGTCCCTATCCGTCCGTCTCACCAGAGATTCCTTTGCTTCCGAGCGGAAGGATCCCTCTTCGAGTTCCAAGCCATGCCCTTCGGCTTGTCTCCAGCTCCCAGGTCTTCACCAAATGCATGGCTGTGGTGACAGCATTCTGCGGCGCCGAGGGGTCCGGTGTACCCTTACCTGGACGACTGGCTGATAGCAGCTCCTCCAGGAAGGAGGCGGAGTGGTCCAGAGATCTGGCCCTCCAGGTCTGCTCTCAACTGGGCCTCCTTATCAACGAGGCCAAGTCGGAACTCGAGCCGAAGCAGGTGATTCTATTCATCGGGCGCAGCTCGACTTCTCGAGCCAGAGCGCGGGCTCCCGGCGGACAGGGCCGAGGTTCTTTCCTCCTTGCCCGATCATTTCTGGTTGGGCAATTGCGCCCTGCCCGGGACTTCCTGCGCCTCCTGGGTCTCATGGCGGCCTGCCAGCGTGGTCCGTTGGGCCCGCTGGAACATGCGTCCCCTTCAGTGGGGACTGGCCAGCCAGTGGTCACAACGCTGCGATCCCTTGGACCAGCTTGTGTCGGTGACACAGGGGATGTGGAACGCTCTCCAGTGGTGGACCGTTCCAGATCATTTGCAGGAGGGCATCCCGTTCGTCCGCCCCGAGCCGACGGTCTCTGTCGACCGATGCCTCTCTGATGGGTTGGGGTGCCCATCTGGGGGAACACCGGGCTCATGGCCTCTGGTCCCCGCGGGAGTCCCGATGCCACATCAACCTGCTGGAGCTCCGAGCGTCCGCCCAGCCTCACCGCTTTTGCTCCGCTCTCCGGGGTCAAGTGGTCCGAGTCCAGACGGACAATACCCGACTATGTACTATCTAAACCGCCAGGGCGGGACGCGCCCATGCTTCTATGCAAGGAAGCTCTGCATTTGGTCACTGTGCGCAGCCTGGAGGCGGATCTCTAGCCATTCATGTGGCAGGAGCCTCCAACACCCTGGCCGATGCCCTGAGCCGGATAGGGCTGCATCCCACGAGTGGTCTCTCCTGCCGGAGGTAGTACAGCATCTGTTCTCCCTTTGGGGCACACCTCAGGTGGACCTGTTTGCCTCCAGGAGAACGCGAAGCTGAGTCTGTTCCATGCCCGCCCCCCTCAGCAGGGCTCGCTGCAGGGGATGCCTTCTCGAGGCAATGGACCCCGGGCCTCTTTTACGCCTTTCCCCATTTCCCTTGATCCACAAGGTGCTTCTACGCAGGAGGGACAAGGCGAGGTGATTCTGATAGCCCCAGACTGGCCTCGCCAGTTCTGGTACCCAGATCTCCTCAGTCTCAGCTCCAGGACTCCGCCAGCTTCCAGCTCGCCCGGACTGCTCTCAGTCAATCAGGGAAGGTGTTCCATCCGGACCTTCAATCCCTGCACCTGACGGCCTGGTTCCTGAGCTGCTAGAGTTCCAGGCCTTGGGTCTTTCGACGAGGTCCTCAATGTAGTTGAGGCGTCCCGTAAGAGTCGACTCAGAAAATGCTATGCCTTCAAATGGAAAAGGTTTTCCATTTGGTGTCAGGGCAAGGGCTTGGACCTTCCTCCTGTTCCTTGGCAAGCATCTTGGACTATTTATGGTCCCTTTCTAGTCAAGGGCTTGGGTCGACGACTCTAAGGGTGCACCTGGCAGCCATCTCTCTGCTTGCAGGCAGCGGGCAGGAGGCAGTCAGTGGCGCAGGAGAAGGTGGTCCTGGGCGCTTTTCAAGGCCTTGATCACATTTCCTCCAGTGCGGGAACCCCCACCTCCGGGATCTACATTGCTGGTACTTGGCAAAGCTCATGGGCAAGCCATTCGAACCTATGCAGGTGTGCTCTTCACCTGTCGTGGAAGACCGCCTTCTTGGTGGCTATCACGTCAGCCAGAAGGATGGGAGAGCTCCAGGCGCTTTCCATCGAGTCTCCTTACCTGGTCTTCCACAGGGACAAGGTTGTCCTCGCCCCACCGAAATTCCTTCCAAGGTGGTGTCGGAGTTTCACCTTAACCAGGTGTTGACTCTGCCGTGTTCTACCCCAATCACACCTCGGAGGCGAATATAGGCTCCATACTCTGGACCCTAGAAGGGCGCTTATTATAAGGAGCGCACGGTTGAAATTGGGAGAGGTTCGCCAGCTGTTTGTCACCTACGCTGAAGCCACAGATCTGGCAGACCTGCAGCCAAGCAGACGATAAGCAGGTGGGTAACCTCCTGCATAGATCTCTGCTATAAGTTGGCGGGCATGGAGCCTCCCAGAGGATAAGAGCTCATTCTACCCGCCATACTGCTGCAAGGTGGCTGCTTCCAGGGACGTCCCTATCCAGGAAATCTGCAGGCTGCTACCTGAAGTCAGCAAACACCTTCATTACCCATTACCACATCGACCTTGAGTCATGCCGGGATGCTGGTTTTGGGGCCTCGGTTCTCCAGTCTCTCTCCCAAGTAAGTATTGGGGTGGTGCGTCTTCCTCCCTCCTCCCGGAGAACTGCTAGGAGTCTGCCAATGAGTGTGGATGAACAACATATCCATGTCCCTAGAAATACAGGTTACTCACCTGTAACAGGAGTTCTAGGAATGGTATATGTTGTTCATCCACACGACCCACCCGACCTCCCCGGCTTCGACGCACAACCTGAGCTTCCAGCGGGCCAGATCTGGCGTCATGGGGCGGAGCCGAGAGTTATACCACCCGGGTGGGTGGGAGGAGCAAGCTTGGTGACCTTCCGGCAAGATTTAAAGCGGCAAGGATACCTGCCAATGAGTGTGGATGAACAACATATACCATTCCTAGAACTCCTGTTACAGGTGAGTAACCTGTATTTTTTGCCTAAGGTGGTTTCAGATTTCCACCTTAACCAATCTATTTCACTTCCAGTGTTCTTCACTGACCATCCTCCTCTGGTGAGAGGAGGCTGCACAGCCTAGATGTTAAGAGGGCCCTAAGTTACTACATAGAGCGTACCAAGGGTCACAGGTTTGACTCCCTCCAACTGTTTCTCACTTATGGTGAGGTTGGAAAAGGGAGACCTGCCACTAAGAGATCCATTGCCAGGTGGATCGTCTCTTGTATCCAATTTTGCTATCAAAAGTGCTGGGGAAGGTTCCCCTCAGGCCTGAGGGCTCACTCTACCAGAGGTACAGCTGCATCTCTAGCTGCTGCTAGAGACATCCCTACCTTATAGATATGTCAAGCAGCTACTTGGAAAACAGTACACACTTTCCCCAAGCATTACTCCCTGGATATTCAGGCCAGGAGGGATGCTTGGTTTGGCACAGCCGTGCTTCAGAGCCTATTCCCTAAGTAGGTTCTGTACCTCCTCCATGGAGGTACTGCTGTGTAGTCTGCACTTGTCATAATATAGCAAGACTTCATGTTGTTTGAAGAAAAAATTACTCACCATAGTAATGTTGTTTCTTCTTATGGAGTCTTGCTATATTATGACCTCCCCCCAGCCTGCCCCTCTCAGAACTTCTACTTTGGGTATGGGGTGGGCAGTCCACTGTTGGCATTTATTGATGCCCTCTTTCATGTTTGGGTGTTGTGTTTATTTAGCTATTTTATCTTATTTCTCTGGTCCACTGACTTGAGTCTTGGTGTTGGGACCAGGAAAATGTGTGAATATGTTAGTAGCCAGTTGGCTAGTGTAGGTTACAGCTTCCACACAGAACCTTAGTGAGTTTTTGCTCGTAAAGATCTGACAGTTTTGGTTTGAAACCACCCTAACAGAGCTTCTTAACCGAGCTCGCGCTCTAAGCTCCATGCTCTGCATGGAAGTTAACTCTTTCACCTCCGGAGCAGTTTTAGTGGTGGGACAAACTGCACTTGTCATAATATAGCAAGACTCCATTAGAAGAAACAACATTACTAAGGTGAGTAATTTTTTCTTCTGGTAGCCCCAGACTGGCCCCACCAGTTCTGGTATCCAGATCTCCTCAGCCTTGGCTCCAGGCTCCCGAGGCGGCTTCCAGCCCACCCGGACCTGATCTCAGTCAACCAGGGGAAGGTATTCCATCTGGACCGTCAATCCCTGCACTTGACGGCCTGGTTCCTGAGCGGCTAGAGTTCCAGGCCTTGGGTCTTTCCGATGAGGTCCTCAACGCCATTGAGGCATCCCTTAATGAGCCGACCAGGAAATGCTATGCCTTCAAATGGAAGAGATTCTCCATTTGGTGTCAGAGGAAGAGCTTGGACCTTCCGACTGCCCCTTGCAAGCATTGTGGACTACCTGTGGTCCCTTTCTCAGCAAGGGCTTGATCGTCGACTACCTTTAGGTGCACCTGGCACATCTCGCTTACCGGCACGCCGGCAAGGTTGTTGGCGCAGGGAGAAGTGGTCGGGCTTTTTCAAAGGCCTTGACCACATTTCCCCTCCGGTGCGAGAACCTTCACCTCCGTGGGATCTACTGCTGGTATTGGCCAAGCTTATGGGCAAGCCATTCGAACCAGTGCACAGGTGCGACATTTCACACCTGTCATGGAAGACCGCCTTCTTGGTGGCTATCACGTCAGCCAGAAGGATGGGAGAGCTCCAGGTGCTTTCCATCGAGTCTCCCTACCTGGTCTTCCACAGGGACAAGGTTGTCCTGCGCCCCCACCCGAAATTCCTTCCGAAGGTGGTGTCGGAGTTTCACCTTAACCAGGTGTTGACTCTGCCGGTGTTCTACCCCAATCACACCTCGGAGGCCGAGTATAGGCTCCATACTTTGGACCCTAGATGAGCACTCGCTTATTATAAGGAGCGGACGGCTGAAGTTCGGGGAGAGGTTCACCAGCTGTTTGTCACCTACGCTGAAGCCGCACCTGGCAGACCTGCAGCAAAGCGGACAATAGGCAGGTGGATCACCTCCTGCATAGAGCTCTGCTACAGGTTGGCGGGCATGGAGCCTCCCAGAGGGATAAGAGCTCATTCTACCCGCCATACCGCTGCATCGGTAGCTGCTTCTAGGGATGTCCCTATCCAGGATATCTGCAGGGCTGCTACCTGGAAGTCGGCACATACCGTTATTTCCCACTACCACATCGACCTCGAGTCACGCCGGGATGCTGGTTTTAGGGCCTTGGTTCTCCAGTCCCTCTTTCCCAAGTAAGTATCGGGGGGGTGCGCCTTGCCTCCCTCCTCCCGGAGAACTGCTAGGAGTCTGCCAGAGAGTGTGCAAACACAACATATCCATGTCCCTAGAAATACAGGTTACTCACCTGTAACAGGAGTTCTAGGAATGGTATATGTTGTTCATCCATACGACCCACCCGACCTCCCCAGCTTCGACACACAACCTGAGCTTCCAGCAGGCCAGATCTGGCGTCATGGGGCGGAGCCGAGAGTTTTACCACCCGGGTGGGTGGGAGGAGCCAGCTTGAAGACCTTCCGGCAAGATTTAAAGCGGCAAGGATACCTGCCAGAAAGTGTGGATGAACAACATATACCATTCCTAGAACTCCTGTTACAGGTGAGTAACCTGTATTTTTCCCATCCTCATTACTATATCTTGTCTCTCACCAACTTATTTGTTACCTTATTTAGTTTCTTGTCAAAATACATGACCTGAGTTTTCTTGTCACTTAATACAAGTTTTGAACTGAAAACCACTCCTGAAGAATGTCAAAATCCAATTGTAACTTTGCCATCATTTCACCATGTGATTTAGCTGATGCTAGAAGTATGGTGTCATCCACATAAAGCCTTATGTGTGTATTATTGACTTTGTGGGTAAATCATTTATATAAATCAGAACAGTAACGCCCCAGGATTGATCCTTGGGGCACAGCTCTTAATATATTACCCTCGTCAGAAAGCTGTCCATCAATTACTACTTGTTGTTTCCTTTGTCCCAGATAAGATTTAAACCAATGTAAAGACCTGGGAGCAATCCCAGTCCTCTCCATCCTCTCATATAGAAAATGGTGGTCCACCAAATCAAAGGCTTTGGACAGGTCAGCGAACACTGCACCTGTGAACTCCCCTCTATCCAGGACTGCTGCCACTTTATCCACGAAGTCCATGAGTACAGTGCTAGTCAAATAGCCTGTCCTAAAACCATGTTGGAATTTTGTTTGTTTATTTTTAATTAATTAAACAACAAAGGAGAATCCCAATATGCCGGCGTGTTTGCAAAGCTGCAGACTTCCCAATAATATAGCAGTATATAGCAAACAGGCAAACAGTCAGACAAACAATCAAAGATCAGCACGTTTGATTAACTAATACATTTTCCCAAAAGGAGTACACGTTACATGTTTTAGCTATATTATTAATTTTAAATGTATTAATCACTGAAGGTTAAGGCAAGGTTTATACAGATTTTTGTAACCAAGTCTTTAATAAAGAAAAAGAAACTTTAAATAAAACGACCAAAGCTGTCTGCTACAAGGAGTAGCTGAAAGTGTTTACAATATCGAAGTGTTTAAACTCATTTACTCTTGAGGCATAGATGTATGTACTGTTTGGGCCAAATTTAATACTACTAATTCCTGCAAAATCTTTAAAGTTTTACAATTCTTTATACCCTCTATACCTTTGCAACACTTCCTGAATACAGATCCCTCATAAAATAGATGGTCAGGGATTAAAACTGAAACCGAACACCACACAAATTTAAATTTAAACAACTTCTTAACAACTGCTTAAAATAAACTTAATAAACACAGTACCGCAGCTTGAACACCAAACATTCAGAATAGTCTCTAACTGAAGTGTGCACTTAAATAGATACGTATAAAGTAACTTAACAATCACTTTGCAATATAAATAATAAAATTCCGTCTAACTTTGGGGACTGTGTTGTACAACAACAAATATACCAGAATACCCCAATGAAGAAATAAGATAGCTTCTTCTCATAAATTGGTCGTAAGGATTCTTAAGAACTCTTAAAGATGCCAGGAACTTTTCCCAGTCAGAGCTTTAAGTGACCATCCCCCCATGGGGCTGCCCCCAAGATTCTGCCAATGAGGCGGGCTCCTCCACCGTCCTAGACTCCGAGCCTCTGGAGCAGGAGAAAGGGAGCAAAAAGACTAGAGACAAATTAGCACCAGATGAACTGGAAAGGCTGTTGATTCCTACTTGCTACTGCCGGCTCTCTATTGCCTGCAAATTAGCCAGGCAATGGTGGCATACCTGTTGTAAGCAATAGGTCAGCGTTTCAGCACTCCTGCTACTTCTCCCACTCCACAGTTGAATAGCGTGCAGCTAGTCATACTTCCCAGAATCCTTCCAGTCCGATGCAGTATGGATTCACAGAGGGTAGATTGTGTCAGACAAGTCCAGTAGATTTCTCTGAGTGACAAAGGAAGTAAATGAATGGGGGAGGGGTGGAGGTTGCCTGCCTTGATTTCAGTAAGGCCTTAAACACTGTACCACATAAGGGGGCTGGTGAACAGAATGAGTAGGCTGGACATGAGGCATAAGGTGATAAACTGAGTTAGGAACTGGCTAACGGACAGGAGGCAGAGGATGGTGGTAAATGGGATACAGTCAGCGGAGAGGGGGTGACCAGCAGAGTTCCTCACGGATCAGTCCTTGGGCCAGTCATGTTCAGTATCTTCATAAATTATATTGCGGAAGGACTGGAGGGGAAAGGTTTGCCTGTTTGCAGATGACACCATGGTCTGCAACAGGGTGGATACTCCAGGAGGGGTGGAAACATTAAGAAAGTACCTGGGGAATCTTGTAAAATGGTCTGAAGAGTAGCAACTAAAGTTTAACTCTTAAGAAGTACAAGATTATGCACCTGAGGCTGAGAAACCGTGGGGAGAGCTTCATGATAGGAGGGAAATTGCTGATAATCACCAGAGAGGAAAGAGACCTAAGGGTTATCATTTCAGATGACCTAAAAATGTCAAAGCAGAGTACTAAGGCCACAGGAATGGCCAGTGGCATGCTGGGGTGCATAGGCAGAGGTATCACTAGCAGAAGGCAGAAGGTGGTGATGCCTCTGTATAAAACACTGGCCAGGTTGCCCGGTGGCGCTGAGGGTTGAGGCGCTGGATGCCACATCTTGCGCCACACCGGTGACCCAGATTCGGGAGTGGACTCTGGCCAGCAGGGGCTGACAGGGGAGGAAGAGGATTGAGCGTCCGACTGATTGTTCCCTTCTCCCGGGGAGGGTTCTGGGGCCTGTCTGGCATCTTAGTGACCCCCGGTGAAGACCAGGTGTACTGCAGTTGCCAAGCCGAATGAGGGGGGGGGGGTGGAGTGGCAGTGGACATCAGTGGCATACCTGCGCAGATGGCATTACACGTCTGTGCTCTTGGGGAAACTGCCACGAAAAACCCTGGTCTCGAAGATGGGCAAAAGCTCCTCCAGTGCCACGGCTACACTCCCAAGTTGGGCGTATTTCACCTGTCTCACTCCGTCCCGGCACATTAGATTGTAGATGAGCACCAGGGCAAAAGTGGCCCCACCCATTCCAGAGCTGTGGGATCAGCTGGGTGCAAGGGATCTGGTAGGAGAGGTTTCAGTCGGGAGTTTGAGCTGTCGGTGAGCCCAGTACCTTATGCCAGAAATTTCCTTTGAGGACCTAAACTCTACTGCTTACTACATGAGAAACAAAGAAAATCTGTCACCAGTGCTACCATATTCACAAACATCTGACTCATTATGTGTATCTTAAAAATGTTTTACATAACTTTAGTGTTGCCAGTGACAAATACCGTAACTGTTCTGGAAAGATCTGAAAACAGTAAGCTGTTCATAAAGGCTTTATGTTTTTGCTTCTGTTAACAACCCATTGTGTCTGTGTCTGAACAGCAATTTTGTAGTGCTCCACGTTGTCAAAGGGTAATCAAAACAAGTGGGTATAGTACCCTCTACCAGGGAATGTCTTTAGAATGTTAGGCATATGAGGATATGAGGTTAGGCAAGAGGAGTTTGTAGAGTTGGGGAAGGGGTCTTAGACAAGTAGCTATACAGTAACCTTCTGAGGTGCTGCCTGTCTATGGCAAGGTGATGTTAGGTACTCCTCACCAGGAATTCAATGAATGGTTGAAAACTGGTGTGGAGCTCAGGGTTTTGGCTTCATTGGGGACCGGGAACTGATTTGGAGGGATGCAGACCTATACTGGTGTCATGGTCTGCATCTGTCCGGGGGGACCAGGATCCTAGTTGAGAGGTTTAAATGCTTTGTTGGTGCATTTAAACTAGCCAATGGGGAGGCACTGAAAAGGAGCAGGAAATCCCAGCCTCCCCACAAACAACAGTAATTAGTGAGGTAAACACCAAGGTAGAGAAGTCATTAGGGAGCAGGACAGAAGTAAATGTAAAAAGGCAAAGGCAGTAAGGACAGGAATGGGGCTAAAGGGTAAGGCCTTCAAAAGTGGAGGGTGATGAGTACCAATGCCCGTAGTCTGTGTAACAAGCTCCTGAACTAGTGGCCTTGATGGAAGAGGGTTGCCTGGATATTGTGGTAGTCACAGAAACATGGTACACAGAGAATCATGACTGGGATGTCAACATACCAGGATACACAATCTACAGGAAGGACAGGGAGGGTAAAAGAGGAGGGGGAGTAGCTCTTTATGTAAAGGGAGGGATCAAAGCAACAGAACTAAAGAGTAAACAGGGAGCAGATGAGACACTCTGGGTCACCTTGGAGACAGGAAATGGCACCACAATCCGCATGGGGGTTGTATACAGACCCCCATCTCAGGGGGAGGGAATGGACAAGGAAATGATAGAAGGCTTCCTTAGAATGGCAGAAAAAGGAGAGATATTGTTGATGGGGGACCTGAATATGCCAGATGTTAACTGGAGCACCTTTGCTGCAGGCACATCCAAGAGCAGGGTCATGCTTGATGCCCTACGGGGGCATGCCTCAGAGAGTTAGTATTGGAACCCACTCGGAGGAGCAATCTTAGACCTGGTACTCTTCAAATGGGAATGGAGAAAGAATCTCAGATTTAGAAGTGGGTAGCCATCTGGGAACAAGTGACCACCAAACAGTGTGGTTCACGATAAACACAGCCATACAAAAGCAAGAGTATTGGACTTTAGGAGGGCTGACTTTGAGAAATGAGAGAGTGCCTCAGAAAAGCACTAGCTAACAGGCAAGAAGGAGGGGTGGAGGAACAATGGAGAGTAATCAAAACAGCCATCACAGAGCCAACAAGGCTTTGTGTAGAGCAAATCAACAAAACACAACAAAGGAAAAAAACGCTTTGGTTCTCAAAAGAGGTGGCAGGGAAGGTTAAGGAGAAAAGGATAGCATTCAGGAAATATAAGGAAACACAGAAGGAGAAGGACAGAGAACTTTATCAGTTAAAGCAGAAGGAGACTGGGAAGGCCGTCAGAATAGCAAAGGCCCAAACCGAGGAAAGGATAGCCAACTCTGTTAAGAAGGGGGATAAGACCTTTTATAGGTACATTAGGGAGTGAAGAAAGACCAAAGGAGGGATACTGAGGCTTAATAAACGGGAGGGAATGTGTGTAGAGAGTGACAATGAAAAAGCAGGGATACTGAACGAATATTTCTGCTCAGTATTCACAAAGGAAGAGGAGGGGGAGGTACCTAAACCAAACAAGAGAAACACTCTGAAGACGAGGGTCGATACCAGTCCATTTACAGAAGAAAGGGTTCTGAAAGAACTAATAAAATTGAAGGTGGACAAAGCAATGGGGCCTGATGGGATTCACCCAAGAATTCTAAAAGAACTAAGGGTAGAACTTAAGACACTGCTGACTACTCTCTTTAACAAATCATGGGAGGATGGGGTGGTACCTGAGGACTGGAGGAGGGCGGATGTGATTCCTCTTCACAAAAGTGGGAGCAGGACAGAGGCAGGAAACTATAGACCAGTTAGTTTGACCTCAGTGGTAGGTAAAATGATGGAATCACTTCTGAAGAAAAGAATTGTTGAGTACCTAGAGGTCAGTGGGGCACAGGACCCAAGGCAGCATGGATTCACGATGGGAAGGTCGTGTCAAACGAATCTAATAGATTTCTTTGACTGGGTGACCAAAGTAGTAGACCAGGAAGGGGCTGTGGACATGGCTTACCTAGATTTTAGCAAGGTATTTGATACAGTCCCACACAAAAGATTAATACACAAGTAGTTAGCCAGCCTTGGAGTGGGTCCCAAGGTGGTAGCCTGGGTAAAAAATTGGCTAGACAACAGGACGCAAAGGGTAGTAGTAAATGGAGTCCACAGTGAAGAAAGGAGGGTTACTAGCGGGGTACTGCAGGACTCAGTACTGGGACCGGTCCTTTTTAATGTCGTTATAAGTGACATTGCAGAGGAACCGGAAGGAAAAGTATGTCTCTTTGCAGGTGACACAAAGATCTGCAACAGGGTTGATACACCAGATGGAGTGGAAAGGATGAGAAGGGGACTTGGCAAGGTTGGAGGAATGGTCAAATGTATGACAGCTCAGATTCAGTGCAAAGAAGTGCAACGTAATGCACCTGGGAAACAAAAACCCAGGGCAAGAGTACACAATGGGGTGAGATACTGACAACAGTAAAATGGAAAGGGACCTGGGGGTAATTATATCAGATGACCTAAAGGTGGGCAAGCAATGGAGAAGGCAGTAAGGAAGGCTGGGGGATACTGGGATGCATAGGGAGAGGCATCAATAGTAGAAAACAGGAAGTTATTAGCCCTCTGTACAGACAGTTGGTGAGATCCCATCTGGAGTACTGTGTGCAGTTCTGAGACCCCATCTCCAGCAAAGGCATAGACAGATTGGAGGCTGTCCAGAGGAGGGAACCAAAATGGTGCAGGGTCTGCACCAGAAGACATACAAAGAAAGTCTAAAGGAGCTTAATATGTACACCCCTGAGGAAAGGAGGAGAGAGGGACATGATAGAAACTTCAAGTACCTCAAGGGAATCAACAAAGTCCAAGAGGGTGGCATCTTTCAGAAAAGAGATGTGCAAGAACAAGGGGCACGATTTGAAGATAGAGGGGGACGGCTCAGAGGTAATGTGAGGAAGTATTTTTAACAGAGAGGGTTGTGGATGCATGGAACAGCCTCCTGAGGAGATTGTGGAGTCAAGAACAGTGGGGAATTCAAGAATGCATGGGACAGACATAAGGCAGTCCTAGTGGGGTAGGAGGAAGTAAGCTGTTGGTTAATTAGGATCTGCAGCTTATCTATTAGGTAGGAAAATGGGCAGACTGGGTGGGCCAAGCGGTCCTTATCTACCATCAAATTCTATGTTTCTGTGTTTCTATGATTCCATGCAGCAGCAACTTCCCAGTTATGCTGTGCCATTCAAAGGGGGCAGAGCTACTTTTCTCTTCTCTCAAGAATTTCAAGATTCAAGACTTTAAGTTGGGGCTGCAATTCTACTCCGCAGGTTGGAGCTACCTGTTCAGGGAGCACCCCTAAATTTAAATTGTGCCTGTTAAGCTCCGGCTTTAAAATTGGATAACTTGCCTTTTTTTCTGATTCCCTGTGTGGACTGGGAGACATTTCTACCTTGCTATGGTGTTTTAAAGAGCAGCTGACACCATTAGGAGAACTTTAACAAAACTTAATATTTAAACACAGTTCTGCTTGTATTTTACCTTAGTTCTGTATTTCTTCTCCCCATTATTTATTATTGAGATAATTTGCATAAAACAGTGTCTTTGCTCCAGAAGAGTTCCTCTATTTCTGTTACTTTCTTCCTAACTAAGGTCATAATGCTCTGCTTGTGACAGCACAGTTACTCCCATGGCAACAGATTGTGATGTCACAACAGGGATTATGACATGAAGTAGGGAGTAAGCTAGAGGCAGATGAGCTCTTATGGATAAAGAGCATCTTTTCATAAAAATGTCATGAGTGATAAACAACAGGGAAGAGAAATCTATATAATGCATATAGAATACAAGTTAAATTGTACCTAAATATTATCAGTCGGTCAACTTTTATTTATAAAGTGCCTTTTCAGAACATCAAGGCGCTGAACGTATACATAAATAAATATACAAAAATAAATAACATCTCCAATAAACATTCATACAATCAAGTACATAAAATCAGATACATCCACATTAATAATCTTCAGCAGCATTATATAATAAGTCTCTGGACAGTCAGGCACTCCCTCATTTGACGTGGTAGAGAATTACACAGGGTAGGGGCCACAAATGCAAAGGATCGGGTCCCAGATGTCTTCAGGTGTACCCTGGGAATCTCTTGCAATCCCTCATCGGTGGATCGGAGAGGGTGGGAGGGGCGATAGGGGCATAGGAGATCTTGCAGGTAGCGGGGTCCCTGTTTGTGTAGGGCTTTATAGGTCAACAAGCTGACCTTGAAAGTGATCTGCCACTGTAAGGCAGCCAGTGCAGTCTGCAGAGTGCAGGTATAATGTGGCTGGTCCCAGAAGTACCAGTCACAAGCCTGGCCACCTCATTCTGCACTTGCTGCAAGTGGTGGATATCAACCCCTGGTAGCCCTAGGTACAGGGCATTGCAGTAGTCAAGGCAGGTGGTCACAAAGGTGTGAACCAAAGTTGGAAGATCATCAGGAGGAACCAGGTGTTTCACTTGGGCAATATTTCTCAGATAGTAAATGAGGTCTTGACAATGGCTGACACCTGCAATTTCAGGTCAGGCCATCGCCAAAAATAATGCCCAGGTTGTGCACTGATCCAAGATAGCCAGTTGAACATCCCCAAGCCAAAGCTCAGATGGTTGTCCAGCCGACAAACCCACCTCCCGATTAACTGTGTCCACCACAACACCTCAGCCTTAGCCGGATTCAACCTCAGCCAGCTGGCACTCATTCATTCCTGGATCTTGGAGAGCTAGCTGTTAAATTCCAAGATAGCATCCTCCTGCTCAGATACAAAGGACACGTACAGCAGAGTATCATCTGCATAGCAGTGAAAACTCAAGCCCGTACCACCTAATAATGTCTCCTGTTGGCAGCATATACACTGCAAACTACATGGGTGACAAAATGGAGCCCTGCGGAACCCCGCAGGATAGGGAAATAGTGTCAGAGGAATAAATCCCATTGACTCTCTGAGTCCTACCCTCAACACACCATGATCTACAATATTGAATGCTGCAGAGAGATCAAGGCAGACCAAGATGGAACGAGTCTTCCAATCTCTTGCTATTAGGAGATTATTTAGTACCCGAATAAGGGCCGTCTTGGTACTGTGCTTCTTCTTGAATCTGGACTGGAGAGAATTATAAACATTGTGGGTAGAAATGTGATCATCCAGCTGAAGCGCAGCCACCTTCTTTATAACCTTGCCCACAGAAGGCAGATTAGAGACAGGTCTGCAGTTGGTCGGACAGTCTGGGCTAAGAGGGCTTCTTCAGGAGTGGTCATACAACTGCATGTTTTAGGGGATCAGGAGAGGTCCCTCTCCAATGAACTCCAGACTGTCTTGGCCAGGATCAAACCAATTTCAACCCACAAGGAGTCGGGTGGGGCCCCGATCCAAATAACAGCTGGTTGTCCAGATGTCTGGACAATTCTCACGATGTCCATGAAATCGGCCGGTCAAGTCAGTCCCATGAAAACTGGACATTTGTGACATCCTACTGTCCACTGTAGCACTCCTTACAGGGGCTGGACTGATCCTGGACATAATGGTGGCTACCTTATCTACAAAAAATTAGCATGTTCTTCACACTTCTTGTGAAAAGTTCCGCCAGGCTGAAGACCAATTGATTACACAATCTGTCCACAGTCCGGAAGAGCTGAGTCGGGTCAGTTTTGCGCAGCAAAGTTTTCTTTGAGGCATCAGCAGCTCTTAATGGTCTCCATTTAAAAAGAAAAAAGTGCCACAGGTAGGTACAGATTTACTTATTGGGAGAGTGGGTCTCTGGGGGCTCTCGACTTTGGCCTTGATTCCCTTTGTCCCACCCCAAGTTTGAGGTTTTGTGTTTACTACTATTTTACAGCTAATTTGTGATTTTTTTTCTAATTCTGAGATAGTTTGCTAATTTTTTTTTTTACCTCAACCTCCATTTTTCCTGTTTGCCTAGCCACCATTTGGGCTGGGCACTCACTCCTTCATAAATTGGGCGTCCTGCCAGTGTCTAGAGTGTGCACTTATGGTGCATGTGTGTGCACAACGCTGTACATGTTTGTGCAATGCTATTGCCATTAAAACGTATTGCACAAATGCACGCACACTTCCCACAAGTGCACACACGCTGGTGCAAGTGCGATAATACACATGATCAGTTTAGTAGTTTTTGAGTGCCCTGGTTCAATTTGGTAGTTGCTTTTGCTGCTTGATAACAAACAAGCGCTAACAGATTTAAACCTGAGGCTTTTTTCTGTCACGTTTTTTCTCTTATTGGCACCATGGAACAATGTATGACATGCAGAAGGGTGATGAGACCCTCCCCCATGGATTCCAAATGTCCTCACTGTGTTGCTCAGCATAATACTTCTCTCGCAGTACCCCCAGATGGTCCTCCTAGCTGGGGAGGGGATACCCAAACTAGGAGTTATCCTTTCTTAGTGGAACGGTCTCATACGTGAGAATCTCCGCCTCTGGCAGACAAGGCAATTTATAATTCTATAAAACACACCACCATTCCAGTTGAAGGTGTTCTGGTACTAGTGGACTCACATGACAAGTGAGTGGATAACCACAAGCAGGAGGGCTTTCGCCTCTACCAGCACAAACATTCATACCTCCTATACTTAATTTATTGTTGCCAGAACCTTAAACTTCTGGGTCATTACACTGGCCGGTTTCGTTCCACCTGATTCAGAAGATGTGAGCATTTTGCCATTGATGGCCATGGCATTCACCTTTCTTGGTGATTCTGAAGTGGGCAATTTATGCATGACAGCCTGCTCGGCCTACCACATTGCATCGGCAATGAAGAGCATGAGGGTCATGTGGCTCAGTGATCTGTTGATCAGATTTCAAAGGTGAAACTCTTTGGCCTTCCATCTGAAGGAGGCTTATTGTTTGGTTCAGGTCTGCATTCTGTCTTGCAGGATGTGCAGGATAACAAGGGTCACCTCCTAGTGTCTAAACAACAGTGCACAGCTGTAGCACCCCAAGGGATCAAGGTGAGGGCCAGTGCAGGCAGTCCTGAGGGGGATTTGTTTGTCCCTTTCAGAACTTTGGTAACCAAAGAAACAGAGGTGCCTACTCAGGCAGCAGGGGTTATGGCAACTAGAGGCCTTTCCCAGTTGCTGCGGAGGAGGACCAGCACAAAAGCCTAGTATCTGTGTTGGGCCGGGCTTGAAAATGGACTTGTTTCCATTGCCTCATCCCGGTTAACAAAAATAAACAAACAAAACCTCACAATGAAGATATGTGGGCCCATCACTGCCCCTCCCTTTCTTTGGTGGAAGGCTTGAGGTCTTTGCACGATGGGCCCAAACAATGTCAGATGCCTGGGTTCTGGAAATCCTTTAACTAGGCAATACCATTGAATTTTTCATGGTTCCCACAAAGGGACTCTTTCTACTGTCCTCAATTTTGAAGCACATCACAAAACACCAGGCGGTGTCGGACACCTTGACCCATCTCCTTCATGTCATGGCCATTGTGCTGGTTCCTCCAAATGAGTAAGGGTTCTAAACCATCTATTTCATAGTTCCCAAAAAGTCTGGGGGTTTCAGGCCTATTCTGGATCTGAAGCACCTGAACAACTTTGTTCGCCACAGAACATTCAAGATGGAATATCTGCGGTCGATAACCTGGGTTGTTCAGCAGGGGGACTTATTAGCTTTACTAGATCTTACAGATACTTACCTTCACATCCCCATCTATCAGCCCCACCAGAAGTAGCTCAGATTTGTGATACTGGGTTAACATTTTGTAACTGGGTAATAAAATTACCTTTCTCAGGTTCTTGTTGGAACTACACAAAAGGAAGAGATGATAGACAGATGGTGTCTAGATAACAAATGTAATTTATTACTGGGAAATAATAGTACAGGCTTACAACCATCAGTGTAATCACTGGGAGAGTGTGTATCCAGCTTCTTTACCTACGTAGGTGCAGTCTAGTCTCATCTCAGAGAAAATACGTGCTACAAGGGATCTCATACCCTGATAATTGTCATAGCAACGACTAAAGAAGATACACATAAAGTCCATAATTGGACAGTAGCAAGTGGTAACAGTAAACATCCTAACTGATGTAAGAAGTTGCTTAGCTAGCAGAAGATAAGTGGCAGTAAGATCTGTGTGGTTTGTACAAGGTCACTTGCAGTTACAGTAATGCACAAGCACTAAAGTCGGCACTATTGCCTAACTTATGATTATACAATGAATATAATAGATAACACTTCCCAATGGTACAATTTATAGTAAAACAATAGTGAAGCATATTATGCATTGGTGAGTAATACAGTAGAACACAGATCCTGACACTTATACGATAAGTGCCTCTGCCCTAAGGTTAGTACATATACCTACATATGAATTGCTATCCGCGAGATAGGGGTACGATCAGGGGTGCCTGTCCATAGATACCCCGCCCCCCGTTGCCTCGGAAGGGGCACCAATCCCAGGAAAGTAGTGGGATGGAGCTAAACACTTGTTTACAAGCCTGACACACGAACCTTGTAAAGGCACTTCGAGTTGTTCTCAGTGTTGTCTTAGAGTACGTCGAGACAGCAGATGGTTAGTATCAGGAAAACAATCAAAAATGCTTGGATAATAACACAAGCTTTAAAAGTTAATTCTAACCAAGTGTTGGATAGAGCAGTGGTTAAATCACCATCTTGAATAAGAGCATTAAGGACATCACTAGGCTTAGAAATATTGCTAATGTAAATCAAATGTGAATCCTTTCTAGCTAAAAGAGATTTTAAAGAAAGTGTCAAAAGGTCAATGTGCATGTTTAACACAGGCAGATACTGAGACAAGGCAAGCAGGTATTGGGATCGGTATCAATAACATCTGGTTCAGGGAGAGGAAGAGGAGTTATGACAGCATGTCCAATAACTGTTTTCTGCTGTGGAGTAAAACAAAAGTTAGGTGCTTCAATAACTCAAGATTTATGACCATAAGCAAAAGGCTTATGATTAGTAACAACACAATATCGACCTCCGGAATTGTAACTAACTCCTACAGATGGGACCCTCCATCACTGTAGACTTATGGGGCAAGAAAATGACTAGCTGGTGAGCTGTGAAGTGAAGCGATGTACCTCTTCCAGGTATCTTCATGATGTAGCTGTTTCGGTGTCAGGCGCAGAAGATGCAGCTCATGGAGATTTGGATTTGTCATCCATGTTACCATCAGTAAGGTTTAATGGCAGTTCATCACCCAAGGATAAGGCCCAGTCAAGGTGTTCCGGAGAGCAGCCACAAACTGGTTTCACGATATCGAAGACATCACAGCAGCACAGGTAATAATATTCTTTCTAGGGACATGGATATGTTGTTCATCCACACTTATTGGCAGGTTCCTTGCTGCTTTAAATCTTGCCGGAAGGTCTTCAAGCTAGCTCCTCCCACCCACCCGGGTGGTAAAACTCTCGGCTCCGCCCCATGACGTCAGATCTTCCTTACCGCTTGGAAGCTCAGGTTCCCTCCTTAACGCTCTGCGATTAAGTTTTGGGCCTAAAATCCTTCGGTTTAAAAAGAGAAAAAAAAAAAAAAAACTTTTATATCTTTCTCGGTCTTCTTCCTTCGCGGCTGCGATGGACAAATCGACTCCCGGATTTCGGAGATGTCCCTGTGGGCAGAAGATGTCTCGGACGGACCCGCACTCCACGTCGTTTATTGCCTTAACGAGAGCCACGACCCACAGGCTTGCGACCTGTGTTCCTCCTTCTCGGTCGTCCTCGAGGACGGCGCTGCCCGCTTACTTCTGGGGCGTCGAAGAAGATTTCCTCGGTCAAATCCAAAGAGGCCCGACTGGCGGTTTCCGGCGCATGGAACCAATAACAACTAGAGAGGCGACGCTCAAGAGCAGGCTGCTCAGGCTGCGTGCTCTTCTGCAGCCTTTGTTCCTCTATCGCCGGGACCTCATATTCAGCTTCCTTTAAGGAGCTTTGCTTGACCCTCTCAACTAAAGGCGAGGGTCCTACTTCTTCGAGTCCGTTTCATCGGTCGAAGAAGTCTAAGAGTAAGTCTCATCGTCGACGCTCTTGGGAGCGGGAAAGATCCCCCTCCCCTCGTCGACAATCGACTTCGGTCGAATTCTCAGCTTCGGCCACTGGCTTCACGGTGCCCCCGTCAGGCCAGGTGACTGAGACTCCCGCCGACGAGGTTGAGATTTTTCTCGACCCGTTAGACGGGTTGTCGGCTGGAGAAGCCGAGATTCCCTCCTCCCCGGTTCCCCCGGTGAGGGCTGAGGATATCGTCGGCTCTCCCGTACCGGTGAATCAGGAGCCGTCGGTTTTGCCGACCGAACCGAGGGGATCGCCGATCCTCGGCTCCCCGCCTCACCGACCTCAGCCTAGCCGAGTTTCTCGGTCTCGGACATCTTCGCGGTCCAGCCGTTCCCGTCGACACAGACGGTCTCGGTCTCGGCACCGCGGCAAGCGGCGTCGCCGCTCTTCCTCTTCTTCCTCCTCGGCCGAGGAGGGAAGGCGTAAGCTACGCCGAAAATACGAGGACCTCATGTGGCAACAATTTTTTCTGGCCAATAAGCAGGCTCAGGCCTCTTCTCCGGCCATTAAGTGGTTGCCACCGGACCAGGTAGTGGTCGAGGAGCCTGTTTCCAGGCCAGTTGTCCGACCTATTCCGGCTGCCCCACCAATTGTGGTGGAACCGCCTCCACCTCAGCCGACAGCTGGGGCTCCGACGAAAGAATCGCGGTTGGCCCAAGGCCTTCCCCTTAGGCTGTCGGTCACTCTCACGCCTGACAAGCCTCGGCAAGTGGAGGGTGGCTCAGGCTCCAGGCAGCTATTCGACAACTCGTCGGAGTCGGATGACTCCTCCCTGTTCTCCAAGCGCTTTGACTTGGAGTCCTCTGGGGGGCAGTCAGTGGACGATAGCCCTTCGTCCTTCCTAGGACTTCTTAGGCTCATCTCAGAATCCACTGGGATGAAGCTTGAACCCGTATCCAAACGGGACAGATATCCTCTCACCGAGATTCTGGACCGAGGGGATTCTCCCACGGAGGCCTTTCCAGTGGCCGAAGCCATTGTCGGGCCGGCCCTGGAACTTTGGCAGCGTCCGGCTTCCTGTCCTGCGCCTTCGGCCAGGATGGCCAGGAAGTATGCGGTCCCTACTGGCTCTCTGTCCGGGTTTTCTGAACACCCCTCGGCTGAAGGGCTGGTCACGGACAGTGTTTTCCGCGTGCGGTAATGCCAGGACGTGGACAAACCGCTCGACAAAGAGTCCAAGAAATTGGACTACTCGGGGCTGAAAGTGTATGCTTCCTCTTCTCTCGGCCTTCGCCAGGCCAGTTCGCCGTCCCTTCTTGGTAATTTCTCCCATGCCCTGTTGGGTTCCTGGATGAGGCGGTCCTCATCTTCCCACTGACCTGCAGACTACGGTCAAGCAGGTGCGGATCAGGCAGGGCAGTGGCCAAACAACAGCTCCAGACTGCTCTGGATATAGGAGACTCATGTGCCGGTCAGTGGCGGCCGCTGTGGCTACATGCGTCGGCGGGCGTGGCTGCGAATATCCACCTTTACCGCTGGATACCCAGCTGGCGGATGGACGTTCCTTTCCTGGGAACAGACCTGTTCGCCCTGGAGTGGAAGGCCACCTCCAGAGGATCGAAAAATCCAATGCCACCTTGGATTCGGTCTTGTCCGCACAGAGGGACAAGGGTCATAAGCCCCAGCCTAAGCCCTTTTCGTCTTCTACTCCCGCCACACGCCCGCCCAACAACAGCGTAGCCAGCAGGCTAGACCTGGTATTCCAAGTAAGAAAAAGGTTTGTCTCCCACACGATGCACAGGGTAATGCCAAACTTCACCCAACAACTAACACACCAAAATCTGGCCTATGGAAAATCATGTACAAATGCTACAGCCTGGGAAATAAGATCCCAGACCTGCAGGCAATAATGTCAGAGGCTAAACTGGACATAGTAGCAATTAGTGAGACGTGGTTTACCAGTAACACCACTTGGGAGACTTCAGTACCTGGCTATGTATTGTTCAGAAGAGACCGAGGTGCAAAAGGGGGAGGAGGGCCCTGTATGTTAATGAAAATATCAAAGCTACAGAAATTCAGAATACACATAAGGAGCCAGAAGAACTGTGGGTCCCTGGAAACAGGAAATGGGACAGCCATAAGAACTGGGGTTGTCTACAGGCCCCAGACCAGAGGGAGGACATAGACACATTACTGTTAGAAGATATACAAAACATGACAGCTAAAGGAGGTTCTGATAATGGGAGACTTCAACATGCCAGATACAGATTGGTCAATACCAGCAGGAACATCTGCCGAACTAGACTCATAGTGGATTCCCTGCAGGGGAGGGCCTCAAACAACTGGTACAGCAACCCACAAGAGACAGGGCTATCCTAGATCTAGTACTGACTAACAAAGAAGGATCACAGATCTCAGGTAGAAGGTCACCTGGGGCCAGTGACCATCACATGGTATGGTTCAATTTGGCTACTACATCTAAATCATCCCATTCCAAGGCAAAATATGGGACTTCAGAGGAGCTGACTTTGATAAGATGGCCAACAGAGTTAAGCTAGCCCTGGCAAAAAGAAACACAGGTGAGGGGTACAGGCAAAGTGGGCAAGCATTAAGGATGCAATACTTGAAGCAACATCCCATTGTGTTAGACAGAAAAGGAAGTGCAAAAGAAGAAGGAAACCACTTTGGTTCTCAAATACAGTAGCAGAAAAGGTCAGAGCCAAAGGCTGGCCTTCAGGAAATATAAGGGAACACAGGGATGAAGATAGGGAGGCATACCAAACTGCCTAAGGAAGCAGGTAAGGCAGTAAGGCAGGCAAAGTCCCAAACTGAGGAAACACTAGCACGAACAGTAAAGAAGGTGACAAGACTTTCTATAGATACATTAGTGAAAGAAGAAAGTCCAGAGGGGGATTGCTAAGCTTAATGGAGAAAAGGGAGCATGTGAGGAGGAGGACCCTGTAAAGGCATCTATCCTAAATAGATACTTTGCTCAGTATTTACTGAAGAGAAGGTAGGCAGGGCCCAGCCCAGCATCAGGGACACAGGGGGAGGAGGTGAGCACTACTCCCTTCACAAAAGAAAGGGTCATACAAGAGCTTGCTAAGCTCAGGGAGGATAAGGCAATGGGACCTGATGGCATACATCCCAGGGTACTTAAGGAGCTAAAGGAGGAACTAGCAGAGCCATTAGCAGAATTGTTTAGTGAGTCTCTGATCACAGGAGAGGTCCCAGAAGACTGGAGAAGGGCTCATGTGATCCGCTCCACAAGAGTGGTAGCAGGGAGGAGGCGGGAACTACAGACCAATCAGTCTTACCTCAGTAGTGGCAAGATTATGGAGGCTCTCCTTAAGGAAAGGATAGTGCAACCACCTGGAATCCATAGGGCACAGGATCCAAGACAGCATGGGTTTACAAAGGAAGGTCCTGTCAACTAATCTCATAGATTTCTTTGACTGGTAACCAGAGTGGTGGACCAAGGGGAGCAGTTGATGTGCTTACCTTGACTTCAGCAAAGCTTTTGACACTGTTCACATAGAAGATTGATAAATAAGCTAGGTAGGCTCGTGGGTCAGAAGTTGGTCAACTGGGTGGCAAACTGGTTGACTGGCAGAAAACAGAGAGTGGTGGTAAATGGTATACAGTCAGAAGAGATGCGAGTCACAAGTGGGGTACCTCAGGATCAGTCCTGGGGCCAGTCCTATTCAACATCTTCATTAGTGACCTTGCAGATGGACTAGAGGGTAAGGCTTGTTTGTTTGCAGATGACACCAAGATCTGCAACACAGTAGATGATCCAGATGGGGTGGCAGAATGAGAAGAGATCTGGATAAACTAGCAGAATGGTCAGAAGAGTGGCAACTGGGATTTAATGCAAAGAAGTGCAAAATCATGCATATAGGAAGAGAACCCTGAAGCCACTTATAGGCTGGGAGGGAGTTGCTAGCAGTCACAAAGGAAGAAAGAGACTTGGGCATCATCATCACTGATGACCTAAAATCATCCAAGCAGACCTCTAAAGCAGTAGGTAAGGCTGAGGGGTGTTAGAGTGTATTAGTAGGGGTATCACAAGTCGTAAGAGGAGGTAATCTTCCTCTGGCAGGGTGTTCCACTTGTCCACCACCCATTCTGTGAAGAAATTCTTTCTCATGTTTCCTCTGAATCGTCCTCCCTCCAACTTCATCCCATGCCCTCTAGTCCTGGAACATCTTTTTCGCTTAAAATAGTGTTTTCCTGCACCCTGTTCCTCCCTGTAAGATACTTGTATGTCTCCTATCATATCCTCTCCCTCCTCTCCTCCAGGGAGTACATGTTCAGTTCCTTCAACCTGTCTTCATAGGACTTGTGATGCAATCCACACACCATCTTTGTTGCCCTCCTCTGAACCTTCTCTACCCTGTCTATGTCCTTGCGTAGGTATGGTCTCCAGAACTGTACACTGTACTCCAGGTGGGGCCTCACTAGTGTCTTGTATGCAGAATTATGACCTCCTTTTCCTGCTGGTAATGCCCCTGCCTATACATCCCAGCATCCTATTTGCTTTACCTGCTGCCTTGTCACACTGTTTCCCTACCTTGAGGTCATCAGAGATGATAACCCCAAGATCCCTTTCCTGAGACTGGTTTAGGCTGAACAGGAGGTTTCGCTGGCTCCACGGGCGGAGGAACCGACTTAATCGGCTCCAAAGGAGTCTGCTTCGGCCTGGGAGGTGAGAGTCAAGTACTGGACAGGGCAGAAGCCAGGGGCAGCTTGTGCCCAGAAAAAATAAGCTGTTGCCACACAAGGTCCTTGTAGCGCCGACGGAGCTTCAAACGGAACCTCTCCTCATCAGAGGCGGACAAGAATGACGATGGTGTCACCTCTTTTTACAGCACTTATGGCCCTTCCTCGGCCTTTTGGATGAGGAGGTCCGAAACCTTGCTTGAGATTGGGCGGGCCGACTCAGTCGCTCAGAGACACCGGTGGGACCAGTGACTTCCCGGGGTCAAGGACCACTTCCTCGGCATGATTCCCAGCAGGCTGGGTCTCCTCGTCGGGGAAAGCAAGGACCAGAGTCCAAATGAGGGAGCCATCAACCGGAGTCGGTGACAAAGGGTCAATCGGGTCGAGAATTATCTCAACATTGACACTTCAGTCGACAGGCCAGATGGCAAGGCGGAGAAGCCAGCGGCCGAAGAGGCAATTTCGACCGAGGTCGAAATGGCAGGCTCCTGGGACAGAGATCTATCCCGATCCCAAGAACGTCTCCATTGAGACAAAGATGGTCCTGGGTCCTTCTCCCGCTTACGGGACTGAGAGGAGTGCGTGCCCGCAGGACTCTCACCCTTAGTCGGAAGAGAGTGGCACAACTGTTGGAAGGAACCCGAGAAAGTGAAGCCCAGGTTGAGCAGAACGAAGAAATTCCGAGAGGAAGATTCCACGGTGCGAGCCACTTCCTTCCTCGAAAGCCTGCATGTGCTCCAATTGCTCTGCGGATCCCGTGGCCATGGAAACCATCTACTGGGCCTCCTTGGATTTCACCGGTGGCTTCTGGTTTTCGGGTCTCCCCAGCTTAAGGCATGCAAGATGGTTGGAATGCGAGGGAAAACTCGCACGTCGTCGTGTCATGGCCGACACCCAAACAGTAAACGCATGTGGCAAGTGGGTCGGTGTGCAAAATCTTCTGGCCGCATGAGCACCAGCAAAATCCAGGGGAAGACTAGTCTTCCATGATCAAGAAAAAACAACCACAATCGCTAATGTGAACAAGGTGAATTTTCAGAATAACTAAAGGTTTTGAAGCCAGGCCTACAAAATGCATGAGCCTGAAGAAGACAACCTGAATCTTCCGGCGGAAAGAAAGATCTGGCTTCACGGGGTGGAGCCGAGGGTTATACCACCTGGATGGGTGGGAGGAGCCAGCCTGAAGACTTTCCGGCTGATTTAAAGAGAAAGGGACTCTGCCAAGAAGTGTCAATGAACAACATATCCATGATCCTAGGACAATGGTTTCATAACATTAAAGAAGGTAGGTTCCTCAGGAGGAGACCTAGGAGTTTAACAGAGTCCTTGCTCACTGAAGAGGTGGTAGACCTATCAGAGGAAGGAGGTTCTCCCACTTCCTCAGGTAGAATGAGGTCAGGATGGTACTCCTCCTTGACGTTGACACGCTCCAGATCTGACGAACGAGGGACTGATGACAGTCCACAGAGAACAGCCTGCGGAAGTCAAATGGGTGTCAACAACGATGGTGGCATTGACAGCGCAGGTGATGCAGGCCTATATGTGCTCAACTAATGTCCCAAGACTGTACTGAACTTGGTCAAAATGTCATTGAGGTTGACAACAATAGACTGCTGTGTTGATGGGGGTGTCGACAGCACAGGGAGCGATGACCCATCTAGCAATCCCTGAGAGCCCCAGGACCTGAGGAAGCATCAGGCCTTGACAGAAGGGCTGTCGGCGATGACCATCGGTCGAAAGTGGGGACTGATGATTTAGAGGTTGGCGACTGGATGCTCTGCTCAGCAGGCAGCGGCACTGTCTGTAGGGGTCTGGTGGAATAGAGACCTGGACAGCGGCAGGTGTCTGTGCAGCTACAATTGGAGTACCCATGGACAAAGAAGAGGAAGCCATCACGGAGGCGGGAATGCCATTGGAGACAGTCTCAATTTGGTCCTTTTTATGACTCCCCCACCTCCGAGGATCTTTTTCAGGCCTTAGAGGCCTGGGAGCAGCGAACCTGCCTGCCTGTGACTGGGAAGGAGGGCCCCTGGAGGACCCCCTGCCCAGAACTGGCTACCATTTGCTTCATTAGGAATTTTTTGAGAGCCTTTTTGCGTTGCCTGAGGGTGGTTTGGTTAAACTTCTGGCAGAGCTCACAGTCCGAGGCGCTGTGGCCAGGCACAAGACAGCAGACACAGAGTGAGTGTTTATCTGTTCAGGCAATCTTCTTTCCGCAGTGGCAGCGAAGGAAGAGAGGAGCTGAAGGATTAACTCTCGACATAAACGAAGCAAAGAAATCTCTTTAGAAAAAGAGATTCTGAAAAGTTAAATGTAAGAAAAAAAAAACATAGGCAAAAATGGTGCAAAACTGCGTTGGAGCTTCCATGGAGACCCATGTGAACAGAGTCGACAACAGGAAAGAACTGAGGAGGAGCAGTGTTGCTCTCGCTTTATAGGGTTAGTGATGCTGCGCGGGTGGTCCCAGTTGTACTGCTGAAAATCTTCTGTGTGGATCCTGCTTCACTGATGGCGAAGTTCCATCTGTGGCACCTGATGTCTGAAATACCCCAAGAAGATCTATAGATATGCCTTTAGGTCTGGTCAATCATGGCAGTGCCTCACGGAAGCCCTATCAACAGCACCATCGGCGCTGATGCTGTCAGCAGCTGGAAAAGACAGTTAACATTTTGAAAATTACTTAGCGTAGCTTGGGAGTAGAAAGACAGAGGCAGCATACTGTCTGTAGTGCAGCAGCACCAGGAGCCTTGCACCAACCTTGGTGTTTCACTGAAAGGCGGTGGGGGTCTGCAGTTGATGCCATCAGAGCAGTCAGGGTCTTACCCTCATTTAATGAAGACCTCAACCTCTCTGATGAAGCATTTTATAATCAAAGAAGATGCTCAGAAGGTCTTCACAGCCCTTCAAGGTTCCTGCCTCCCAGCAGCTCCCGCCGAGTGCAGACCGGTGCCAAGCATCCATCCCCACCCCCGAGTCCCCTGAAGGGTCTCACAGCCCCTCACAGTGCTCCTGCCTCCCAGTGGCTTCCGCCGAGTGCAGACTGGCTGCCAAGCAGTCCTTCCCAGAGTTCCCCTGAAGGGTCTTCACAGCCCCTCACAGGGATCCTGCAGAAGCGACTGGTCACCAAGCAGCCCTTCCTGAGGTCCCTGAAGGGTCTTCACAGCCCTCACAGGGCTCCTGTCAAGTGCCAACCGGCTGCCAAGCAGCCCTTCCCCAAGCTCCCCTGAAGGTATGGGTCCAACCGCGGCGACCAGAAAATATTCTGGTCAGGATTTGAATTCTTGGAGCCTTTTTTTCTTGCCGAGAGAATTCCTTTGCCCTGCACTCAAGTGCTGGCCCCAGAAAAACTGTTTTTGTGCTTCACACTTGGTTTCGGCTCCTCGGACGATAGCCCACCAGCTCCCCACCCACTTGCCCTAGGTGGCCGTTTACCTTTATAGCCTTGATGAATCACATGATCAGATGAAGACTGCTGAGTTTTTAAAGTGCCTAGTTTACCATTAGCTCGTTATAAATTCTGGCCACTAGAGGCATTACAACACTCTCACTTCACTGTGCTCCTGGGAACTTTCAACACCCTAGAAATGTTTTTATACCCCTCCCCAGATCTATGCCTCCTCACAATTCTATCATGGAGTTCTACGGACAGCTCCTTGGTCTTCATGGTAGAGTTTCTGCTCTGACATGCACTGTCAACAGTGGGACCTTATATAGACAGGTGTATTTCCTCTGAAATCATGTCAACCATTTGAACTGACCACAGGTGGACTCCATTCAAGTTTTAGAGTGATCTCACAAGGAAATTGGATGCACCTCAGCTCAATTTGGAGTGTCATAGCAAAGAAGGTGAATACTTATCAAATCAAAACATTTCAGGTTTTTATTTTAAATTATATGTACAAAAAATTCCAGAAGTTTCATTCCACTTTGACATTATAGAGTAAGTTGTGTAAATACGTGACAAAAAGATCCCATATAAATGTATTTTAATTTGAGTTTGCAACATCACAAAATGTGACAAAATCCAAGGGGGGGAGAATACTTTCTGAAGGAACTGTATCTTACTTTGAGAGGGCTCTTGTAGTAGGTATTCACATATACTGTAGGACTGAGTCCCAAGCAATCTGGAACAAGGAAAAGCACTCAGGTGGAGGACAACTATCCATAGCATGGAACCTCCGGTTGAATGCGTCTTATGAAAGAAGACCTTGAAGCACAGCCAGCCCGAAGCCTGCTCTACAGCAAGAGGCAATGTCCAAACTGTAGTGTTTCATAAAGGTATGGACAGAAGTCCAAGTTGCAGCTGTGCAGATGTCTGACGCTGACACATTCTTCACACAAGCCGCAGAGAAAGCTACTCCTCTGGTGGAGTGACCTCTGACTTGACCCGGTAGGGTCTTGTTGTACTTGTAACAGAAAGTGATACAATGAGCCAACCATTTTGATAGGCATTGCCTAGAAACAGCATTGCCTTCTCTTTTGTGAGCAAAGGAGACAAGAAGCTGATTGGTTTTCCTGAGATCCTTGGTTCTAGTGGTGTAGTATCTCAGTATTCTGTGAACATTCAAAGTATGCAAGAGGTACTACACTTGATTAGAGTGTTGCATAAAGCGGGTAGCTCAATGGATTGATTCAGCATGGATTCAATGACATCACCTTAGGGAGAAACAAGGTGGCTGTATAGGAACTACACATTTCTTGTGGAAAAATGAGTAAGGTTTTGCACAACAGAGCTAAAGCTCGAAATTTGTCGAGCAGAAGTAATGGCCACGAGGAAGAGTGTCTTCCAAGAAAGGACTAAATCTTCTGTAGCTGCCACTAAAGGGAGGCAGAGTGGCTTCTCCAGAATTAAATTCAAGTCCCAGGGGGGCAGGAATGCGTATGTGGGGGTCTCAAATGAAGAACCCCTCTGAGGAAGGTCTTGGAGACTTCCAATTGAGCCAAAGTCCTGTCCCCAAAGGGAATACGGTAGGCTGAAATCACTACCATGTGGACCTTTAATGAGGAATGGCTGAGACTCAGATCGAAGAGATGGCGCATGTAGTTCAGGACTCTATTGGCTGGGCAAGAGAAAGTTTCAAAGTCCTTTGACATGGCCCAAATTGAAAACCGTTTCCACTTCATGGTGTAGGTGGACCTGGTGGAAGGCTTTCTGGCCTCTACCAAGATGTCCGCTACAAGTGGAGAAACTCGAAGCAGGCTTTGCTCGTCTGCAGGACACACGCATGTAAATGAAGGGATTTGAGACCTGGATGAACAAGGGTCCCCTGATCCTGGGTCAATAAGTGCTGCGACAGAGGAAGAGAAGTGGAGTTCCTCTGAAAACTGTTGCGGAAGCAAGAACCAAACTTGCCTGAGCCAGAAGGGAGCGATGAGAATCATTCGTGCTCCCTCCGATCTGAGTTTGTTCAGGACCCTTGGAATTAAGGGAATTGGAGGGGAGGCATAAACAAATCTGTCCCTCCAAATGAGAGACAGAGTGCTCATAAAAAATACCTTGCCCTGGAGCAGCGAGCAGCGGGAAGTTTTGCGTTTGGGGAGATGCAAAGAGGTCTATCTGAGGCGTTCCTCATTGCTGAAAAATGTTGTTTACGACTTCTTGGTCCAGTTCCATTCATGGGCCCTGGCTGAGGACCAACTGAGTCGGTCCGCCAGCATGTTTTCACTACGTGGAACATGGACTGCCATCAGGTGAAGGATGCTGGGTTGCCCAAAGCCAGACCCTCACTGCTTCTTGGCACCGAGGTAGGAGCGTGTTCCTCCTGCTGATTGAGATACCAGACTATGCACATGTTGTCTGTTTGGATGAGAGATAACTGGGAAGGATAAGAGGTGAAGAGCCTGAAGGGCATAAGAACTGCCCTCTGTTCGAGGCACATTTATGTGAAGAATTTTGTTAGGACTTTGACAGCTGCCCAGAGTCCTGTGAGACCCAGATGGGCTCCCAGCCTTCCCCTGACACATCTATCGTCCATTTATTTATTTATTTTATTCTAAATACCTTTGTGCCAAGGCTCTTTTACAAGGTTCCACATCAGTGAGTACAGACAATTAACATCAAACTGGTTACATGAGAACAGGATATCATACTGTTACTAAGGTTGACATAATCATTTTAAGCGGTAGTACAAAAATAAACACTAGGGGAGGAAGGCAAGAGGAAAAGAGGGCTGGGGGTGGGTGAGGGAGAGAGCCTTGTGGGTCTGAGTAGAGCAGCGGAGGCTTTGTCAAGAACAAACATGGGGAAAGAGCAATGGCAGGGCTGATGACTGACAAGTGCTTGCAGAGAAAAACAAAAGGGAAAAAAACAGACTGCAAGGGTGGTCTACATTGCATAGGGACCAATGTAATTAGGTGGTGCAGTCGCAGGTGTTGGTGCCTATTAGGGAGTGGTGGAGTTTGGTTTTGAAAGCACAAAGCATTGTTGTGGTCAAGATGTCACTAGAGAGACTGTTCATCCAACTGGGAGCCCTATATGTAAACGACCTTTAGCCTTGGGGTGTGCGGCAGTGGGGGATTTGGGGTTTTGAACTCCTGGTGTTGCAGTTGTTGGTTTTGGGTTTGAGGAGGGTGCAGACTCCTGGAAGTGCCTTGCCCAGCATGATTTTCTTTGCTGTGATGTAGGTTTGGTATTTTATTCGGTTGTTTAGTTGCAGCCATCCAGTTTGGGAGTAGAGGTCACAGGTATGGGTGAGACAGTGGGATCCAATAGCAGGCGACAGGCTTTGTTGAGGGAAGGTGGTAACACGTTTGAGGGAGGTGGCTGTGGCAGAGCCATAGATGCTGAGACCGTAGTCAGTAATACTATCAATGGAACTCTCTATGGCAACAGACACTGCTTCTGGTGTTAGGTGTTTCCTATAGCAGAACAGAAGGCCCAGCCTGGTGTTTGCTACTTTAGCAACATTATTTATATGGGAAACATAGCTACGATTCGAGTCAAGGGTGAGACCAAGGTACTTAAAGGTATGGACTTGTTCAAAGGTGAGTCCTTATTCGGTTTTGATGGCAAGTTGATACTGTCTGTTTTTGTTGTGGGAGCTGCTGAAGATCATGTTTTTTGTTTTTTTCTGGTTTAGGATCAGTTTGTGGTTAGAGAACCAGCTTTCGACTGCTGAGAAAGCCCGCTGGAGTTTTTCCTTGTAGAGGAGTTGGATCATGGTGGGAGGCCAAGATGACAGCATCAACTGCATAGAGTAACAGCTTTTCATGGCAGGATTCTGGCAGCGTGTTCAAGAAAAGGCTGAAAAGGAGGGGGCTCAGGACAGAGCCCTGAGGGACACCGGACAGGATGAGTCTTGGATCTGAGAGCATACCAGCAATTTTCACTCTTTGGGACTGGTTCTTTAAATAGCTTTTTACCCATTGACAAAGTTGGGTGAGAGTCCTGCTAGCCGAAGCTGGGCAAGTAGAAGATGACAGCTGACGGTATCAAAGGCTTTGGTCAAGTCAATGAATATGGCCCCAGTGACCTGACTATTATCTAGTGAGTGATGGATTGTGCCTGTGAATTCAAATAGAGCCGCGGAGGTGCTATGGCCTTTTCTAAAACCATGCTGTTGCTTGCACATGATGCTGTGCTTGTCTAGGAAGTCAGTCAGCTGATCTGTCACTATCTCTTCTAGGGCCTTGGAGAGGGGAGGTAGGATGTAGATTGGACAGAAGTTCTCATGTGCAGTTTTGTCGCCACTTTTATGCATGGGGGTTACAGTGGCAGACTTCCATATGTCCGAGAACTGGCTAAGGTTAAGAGAGAGATTAAAGATCCTGGTCAGTGGCTGTAGCACTTCTTCTAGGGTGAGTGATAGCAGTTTGAGATCAAGGGAGTCGGTGCTGGCTCTAGAGTTTCTAATGGCTTTGGTTACATAGCTCCGGACTTAATGCAACTTTACTGCTTTAAAGTAGAAGGGTGGGTGGTTTGTGGGGGGGGGGGGCAGGTGCCGGTAGGGGGGTCTTCCTCCTTGAAGAAATCGTGAGGGAGTACTGCACTGAGGTCCGTGAAATCGTCATTGAAAGTGCCTGCAATGAGTTTCTGGTCGAGTGTAGTAACACCATTTAAGCAGAGCACTGAGGGGGGTGATTTGGACTGCTTCCCGGTGACTTCCTTTACTTTATTCCAGAATTCCCTTCCATTACCCCAAGAGTTTGTGAGAGTGTTTTTGAAGTAGGTGGATTTTGATTCCCTGATTGATTTGGTGCAGTCATTCCTTGCACATTTATAGTTAGCTATGTCAACTTGTCTCCCAGAGTTTCTGGCAATTTCCCAGCGGTGGTCTCGGGCTTTTAGTCACCTTAGTAGGCCTCCCAAGAGCCAGGGGCTGCAGAGTGCTTTTACTTTTCACTTCTTTAGGGGAACAAATTTGTTGCAGGCTTGAGTAAAGATTCTGATGAAGTGGTCCAGAGCAGTGTTCACATTGGTTGCTGAGAAGATTGGGGACCAATCCTGCTGCAGAAGGAAAGATTTGAGATAGGGTAACTAGCCTCTAGGTAGAACTTGGCTGATAATAGTTTTGGCGGGGAAGGGGGTTGATGAATTTGTTGGACCAGAGGCAGCTAACAGGGGAGTAGTCACTGAGTGAGTCATGGAGAACAGTGGCATTTGTGATCCTGGTAGGGTGGCTGGTTAGGATCCAATCCAGAAGGGCGCTGGTACCAGTTTTGTAATTTTTTCTGGTTGGAGAGCTTACCATCTGTGTAAGGTTTGCTGCCGCTATGGAGTCCCTATAAGCCCCGGCCTCAGCTGCTGGCCAGTTAATATTAAAGTTTCCAAGTAGGATAGTTTCAGTATCTGGCGAAAGCGATTTGGTATATTTCAGAACTGCGTTGAGCCCACTATCTTGCTTTTTTGGAGGAATGTAGATTGTGACAACTGTGATCGCTTTGTTTTGCACTCCTAGGAGGATCCTGATAGGAAGAATCTGTGCTGTGGTAGTTTTGGGGGTATAGGTGATGCGATGACCTAGGATAGTGTCTTTAAGGCACAGGGCACAGCCACCACCTTTTTTTGTCATTCTATCAAGCCAATAAGCATTGTACCCAAAGAGGCTGATAGCATGGTCAAGGACCGAAGGTGACAGCCAGGTTTCTACAGCTGCAAGAATGTCCGGACAGTGCTGGTAGGCAAAAGTCTGGACGGCATCAATTTTATGAAGGAGACTGCAGATATTAAGTGAGATGATTGAGAGTGATCCTGTGTGTTTGTCCTGAATTTATCCTTAAGTATGGACTGGGACAGGATTTGGATGTATGTTGCCAGACAACAGTAGTAGAAGAAGAATAAGCTTCAGAGTACAGGTGAGAGATACCCATGTCAGGCGCCTATTCTTATGTGCCCTGTGACAGTGTTGTTCACCAAAACATGCTATAAGGTGGAGTCAAGGGTACAGTATGCTGGCAGTAGCGATGGACAGGAGGAGTACCCAATGGCCACTGGAGAGAAAAGGCCACTTATTAGAGATAGGTAGGGCCCATGCCGAGTACAAGAGATCCAGTGGAAGGGTACCTAGGGGACGGTATGTATGCATGGGTAGGTAGCTGTTTGAGGCAGAGGGTTCAACAGGCACTAGGATGATGGAGAAGAGGGAAGAGGGGAACTAAGAGGAGGAGAAAGGGGTACAGAGAGTGGGTAGGATACATGATTATGAGAACTGGGAGGAGTCGGGGGAGAAAGGGAAAAAGGAAGAACTAGGTAAGGGGTGGTGAGAGAAAGGGCAACAAGTATAGCAGAAGAGAGCCTGAAAGGGCCTAGGGAAAATGCAGGGGAGAGGTTGTGACAGAAGGGGCAGAGGGTGGGGCTGAGGCATAGAGAACGAAGGTTTACAGTGATAGAGGGCACAGCAGCACATTAATAACACTGAAGAGGCATCACAGGGTTGCGTACAGGAGAGGGAGGGGGGGGGAGAGAGTGACAGGAGCCAGAGGGGAGAGCTAGTCACGATCCAATAGAAAGAGTGTAAGGAGGAGGGGCAAAGCAGGGGGTGTGGGAGATAGTCTATTTAATTAAGGCCGGAAGTGGGGGGGGGGCAGAAAATATCGGCTGTTGACACTATCTTTCAATGAGCACAGCAGCCCTAAGTCCAGTAAAAGCAGCAGTCCAATCAATGAAGCAGACAAAGGGTAGGGGTCCAATCAAGGTGCAGCACTATGATCGACGGCCAATGGCGGCAGCTCAAATCAGCCCTGGTGAGACAGGCAGTCTTACCCAAGCAAGCAGGTTCCTTGGGCGGCCAGGTGGAGGGTGGCAGAGCGGCTAGAAGTGCCAAGCTGCAAGCGGGCTGGACTGTCGGCGCGTTGGCCCGAGAGTCAGGGCTAGACCCGAGCAAGCAGGTTCCTTGGGCGGCCAGGTGGAGGGCGGCAGAGCGGCTGGGAGTGCAGAGCCGCAAGCGGGCTGGACTGTCAGTGCGTTGGCCCGAGAGTCAGGGCTAGACCCGAGCAAGCAGGTTCCTTGAGCGGCCAGGTGGAGGGCGGTAGAGCAGCTGGGAGTGCCAAGCCACAAGCGGACTGGACTGTCGGCTCATTGGCCCGAGAGTCAGGCTTTGGGAAGGCGGTCTGATATTGAAGTGAACTCCCAGGCATAGGTTCTCCTGTACTATCCACCATTGTAAGTCCCTGATCATGGGGTCGGAGACTAGCATCTCTTGGTCTAGATCGTCCAGGGTTTGGTCCCACTGAGACCGAAGCATCCACTAAGAGATTCTCATATGGAGCCGAGTGAGTGGAACAGTTGGAAAGGCAGCCGTCATTAGCCTGAGAAGGCAAAGGACTGACCTGGTGCCGACCCTCCTGCGACCGGACAGAAGACAAGCCTGAGTCTGGAGGGTGTCCACCCTGTCTGGCGGCAAAAAGGCTTTGCCGATGGTCATGTCCAGAATCGCCTCTATAAACTGGAGGCGTTGGTAAGGGACCAAATGCGACTTCGCCTGGTTGATGGCGATACCCAGGCTGGTGAAAACCTGCAGGGTAAGGGAAAGGGAGTGCAGGAGTTCCTCCCTGGATGGGGCCGCCAGGAGCCAATTGTCCAGGGACGGGAATACCTGTAATCCCTGGGTATGCAGGTGGGCCGCTACCACCGACAGGCATTTGGTTAAAACTCGGGGAGCCGAGGAAAGACCAAACGGGAGGGCCTTGAATTAGTAGTGGTCCCCCTGAAAGCAAAAATTGAAGAATTTGCGGTGGAAAGGGCAGATGGGGATATGCAGGTAGGCATCCTGCATGTCCAAAGCGCACAGCCACTGACCCTGCCAAAGGAGAGGCAGAAGGCTCTTTATTGAGGTGCCAGATACCCAGGGGCCAGGGGCTCAGGGGGCACAGAGGGACCTGACAAAGGCCCAGCTGGCAAGCCAGGCACAGGGAAGGCTGGCCCTGTGGGCGTCAGGCCCAGTGTAGGAACACCGTCCAGTAAGGGGATGTCTGCCGGCGTCGGGGCTGGCATCTGAGGGTCTGGCATCAGGGTGTCTGGTCCCAAAGAGGGGCCCCACGGCAGTGTGTCGAGGTACTCCGTGACGACCGGGAGGGAGGATTAGAGTCCTCGGGGTCAGCAGGGGATACAGGGACCTCAGAGGGCAATGCAGCGCTGTGGAAAACCTGGAGCAGCCGGATCTATTGAGGGGTCAGCACAGGCTCCTTAGCCGGGCAAGCGCCGGTGGGGCTGGACGCCTGGCTTATCGGCCGGATCTGGGTGGGTGTTAAAGAGCAGACGCCAAACTTATCGGATCCCTTGCCAGTGAAAGGTCATGCTGGAGAGGCGGCCTTGTCGGGCAAGAGTTTGGCTGGGCACCCTCCCGAAGGAGCGAGTGGCTTAGCAGCCTTGTCCGGGCAGACATCGGTGGAACAGACGTCCAACTTAGTGGACCAGCTCAAACCCGAGGACCGCGTGGTGGAAGCGGCCCTCTCAGGAGCGGAGGCCTCCTTTTCCCTGGAGGCTTCCGAAGGACCTGAGCGCGAGCCAGATGGGAGGGGTGACACCTTCTTGTGACCACCAAGTTGGTCATCGTGGAGCGATCCCCCAGAGGGGACATTACCTTCAATGCCGTGACTCCAGCCGGATCCACGGTAGCCAATTCCCGCTCCCGATTCTTCTCCTTGTCCTGTTTCTTCTTGTGACCTTGGGGGGAAGTGGACGCCTACCTTAACTTCTTCAGTTCCTTCTCCATGGATGCCATCTTTTTCTTTAGAGTATGGACTTCCAGGGACTGCTGCCTTCTTTTCCGGGTAGCAGAGCTGAATTGTTGGCAGTGTTGGCACTTCTTCACAGGGTGGTGTGGGCCCAGACAGAAGAGGCACAAGGAATGGCCATCCTTGTGTGGCAATTGAGAGCCGCATGAGTCGCACTTATGCGATTCAGAGGGTTTTGGGGATGACATACACAGCAAATCGAACAATTAGTCGAAAAGGGAGAAAAAATAGGGTCGAAAAGTTTTAAAACTAGATAGAAGAATGACTGGCGAATGTTGAACTCTACCGCAAGGAACTCTGACAAGCCGACGGTGGGAAAGAACTAGAAGGCAGGCGTGGGGGACCACCCCTTTATACTAGTGTCGCATGACGTCGGTCACCTGACGTGGGGGCGGTCCCCCGCCAGAGACTGCTAGCTAGAAATGTTCCCGTGGGGTCCTGACGCCCGGTGGGTCAGTCCTATATGTGAATACCTACTGCAAGAGCCCTCTTGAAGTAAGATCTTGGTTTTCAGCCAGAATCTCCGATTCAGCCCTCTCTATATCCAAGTTCAATTTGTTCCACTAAGACCACAGGAAGCGAGGTGGTGGTGCTGCCCTCTAAGTAAATCAATCTCTCTCCTGCTCAATAACTTTCAAAGAGTCCCACACTTCCTCCCATGAAGTAATCCTGGCACTACTATTCCTCCCTTCCTCTGCCCAGCTCTTTATTGGTGCCCTTCATGCTCCCCCTAAAACAACTCCCCAATACCCTAGTTTCCATCATCACTTCTATCTCGCCCCTCACTACTAACGGAGAACTGCTGCTTCTAGGCGACTTCAACTGGGACTGGCTCTCCCCCTCCTCTAAGCCCACCATTCTTAAAATCGAAGCCCTAAACCTCACAAACCTGATTCATGAACCCACCCGCTTTAACCATTGCTCCCCAAACCACTCATTGCTAGACTGGTTGTTATCCTCTCAGCCCCACAGGATCATCACAGCCAGTACTGTACCAGATGACCTTAGTGACTACTGCATCACTGTCTGCATATGCAAAATTCACTCTGCACGCTCTGCACCCAAATACCTTTGGATCCGGCACCTCCACAAATTAGATGCCACCGCATTCCTGCAACACCTTGCAGTAGCAGACTGGCAACCCATCCTCACAACTACTGACACTAACAATGCCTTATCTCTCTTCACCAGCTTTTTTCTCCGCATTTGGAATCTCCATGCTCCCCTAAAAATCAAGAGTAAAAGACATCATCATCCCTGGATCTCTGCTGACCTGTTGGCCAAATGCAGAACCATGGACAAAGCTTGGTTCCATTATAAACAGTCCAATTCCCAAGTGGACCTCCAAGTCTACAAAACTCTCAGGAACAAGTGCACTAAGTCCATTCACCTGGCCAAAGCAAGTTACTTCAGGCAATACCTACAGCAGTATCATCATACAACTCCTTCCTTTTGGAAAGCAAGCCACACCCTCCTTGATTCGCCTGTTAAATAGATCTCCCCTATTCTCAAAGTTGACAGCACTACTGTCTCACACCCAGCGTCTGTACCCAAGACTTTCAATAAATTTTTCGCCACTTGCACTCTCCTCAACAATCTATCCCCTCACCCCCCACTCCCCTCCCTCTGTACCCCCAGATGCCCTGACTGACCACAAATTTTAATTCCCACCTTTCCCCTCAAAGTCTACAACGCGCCTCGCCTTAACCATCGTGTTTGTTTTGATGGTTTTGTCTTTGCGTATTTTGTTTTATATGGTTTAATGGTTATTTTAAATTTTTTACTTTTTACTTCTATTTTGTTGGAATGCATGTTTTTGGTTTGTAATGGAGGTGATTTGTGTTTTGGTATTATGGTGTTTTTTTTTCAAATTGGCCTTTGTTTGTTATTAGGGTTGCTGGGATTTTTTTGCTTTCTTTCAATACTTTGGTGTACTTGGTTTAGAAATAATATGGATTATTTCTTTTTGCTGTGTTATGATGTATTTTGTGTATATTAGAGTTACATTGGTGTTTTTATACTTGTGTTTTGTTGTTTTGGATTAAATTGTAAGATTTGTTTTCTTTCTTTGTATAAATTTAAGTTTTTGCCGGGTTTTGTTGAATTGTAATTGTTTCTGTTTTCTTTTTGATAGGTAGTAATTAGTTTGGGCATAGTTATTTCTTTCTTTTCTTTTCTTTCTGTGTGTTCTGTGATTACCTTTTGTTTTATTTTTTTTTGTTTATAAATATTTCTTTTTTTGCTGTTTTAAATATGTATATGTATATTGATGGTATTGTTATTTTATTTTGGGTTTTTTTGTATAGTTTAAGATTGTTTTCATAGAGTTTGTGTTTGTTTTGGAAAATTTACGTAAATAAAATTGTGTGATTTTTAGAATTAGATAAAATAAGGCTATCTGTTTCTACTTGGTTTTTGCTATTTGGATGGTTTTTGAGAATGTTTTCATTGTTGCTAGGTGTGGGGGAGAAGTATTTTTTGGCTATGTTATTTTATTTGTTTTGTTGTGTTTTAAATTTTGTTTTCTTTTGCTGTGTGTTTTCATGTTTTGGAATTGGTAAATATTTGCTTGTTTTGATATATTGATGTGGTTTATGGAATAGTTTTTAGTAATGTAGATATTTCTAAATTTTGTATGTTATTTTCTTTGATTTGTTATTTTTTGTGTTTATTTGTTTTTGTGTTTCATAGGTATTGTGTTTTGTATTTTTGTATTTTGTTTGGTATATTTTTTTATTTTGTTTTGTGTTTAGTTTAAGTTAGGGATTTTTTTCATTGCTTATGTATTTATATTTTTATTTATTTTTCTTTCTTGGTTTTTTTTGTTTTCTTTGGAATAAATTTTGATTTTTATTCTTTCTTTACTTTTGTTTTTTTAAGACTTTTACTTTTACCTTTCTGTGTTTCATTTTGTCAATTCTTTTCATAGTTTACTTTCTTTATTCTTGTTGGTTCTACTGCCACTAATGCTTATGACCTTTCTGTTGCTCTTTCACCTAGGTCCCTTACTTTTCTTAGTGTATCAGTCCTGTTACTGGATCTGAATTGTATCTGTGTGCTTCATTCATGTACCTATATTTTAGATGTTGTTGTACTAGCTTAATGTAGACTTACTGCTTTGTCATTTTACTGTGCCAGGCTGCTGACAGCTGCCTTGGGTTCTGTAACCATGACCTTGACTTTGGTACATGTAAATGTTCTTGCTTTTTTGTAACTATTATACCCCCATTCCCCTTCCCTGGGTCGCACCTGGAAACAAACTTTGGCTCATTGGTGCTTTTCCCAGTTATCAAATTTTAAACAAATAAAATGTTGGTGCTCAATGGTAAAAACAGTCCACTTCAATTGTCAGTGGCTCAGCAGGCTGCACACTAAGGCCGGAAGATCAGAAAGCTGTGGGTTCTATTCCCACATGAGGCACCTGGGTTAAATCTCAATACTGACACTGCAGTGCAGCATGAGGAGGGGTGCCGTCTTTCAGATGAGATGTTAAACCGAGATCCCATCTGACTGTTCAGGTGGATGTTAAAGATCCCATGGCACTTCTCGAAAAGAGTAGGGGAAATTTTGTTACAAACTCAAAAGACAATTGTTTACAAACAGTGATAATGCACAACAAAATAATATACAAAACCGATAATATATGAAATCAGAAACAAACATTCATCCATACTCCCTTATAAATTACTTTCCAAACAAAAAATTTAATTATGGCACTGAAATTTTCCCCGACTAACAACATTTTTATGTGACTTCCAAATGAAACCAACAAAACAAATTCAAATGCATGTTGCTAAGTACATGATACAGAAACCATTTAGTACAGACCACAGAAATAAGGTCTCAGACTGGTGAAAATTCATTTTGTTTGCAAACAAAAGTTAAGAATCTATTTGATATTGGAAAACCATACTGTAATGTGTAAAAAAATGACTTTTTACTTATGACTAATACTATTTTCATTGTTATTTCTTTCTCCCTCCCACTCAACCAAGGATAGTATGAAAAAATACTCTGTCAAACTTCAGAAAAAGATGAAAAGTTACGACTCCCCTAATCGTCCTCCTTATTTTAGCCTGTGTTTAACCATGACATATTTCTCCACCACAGTCTGTATAGCCCAGGGGAGGAGCTGAATTTTTCTTTTCCTTGTAACCTGATTATGTCCTGTTTTACAGCATATAACACTGGATCTACTGATTTATGTTGCTGACATAATGTAAGAGCATAGCAAGCATGCCAAATTTGATACTTGATGCATAACAGAAGCAACTGTATTGTGTTTTGATCATATTTTACTCAACCTCTCAATCTCTGAAGAAAGAGGGGTTACTAGTTGGGTACCGCAGGGTTCAGTATTGGGTCCAGTCCTTTTTAATGTCTTCATAAGTGACATTGCAGAGGGACTGGAAGGAAAAGAACGTCTCTTTGCAGATGACACAAAGATCTGCAACAGGGTTGATACACAAGGAGGGTGGAAAGGATGAGAAGGGACTTGGCAAGTTTGGAGGAATGGTCAAAGTACGCAGCTAGGATTCAATGCAAAGAAGTGCAAAATAATGCACCTGGGAAACAAAAACCCAAGAGAAGAATACACAATGGGTGGGGAGGTAGTAACAACAACAAAAAAGGAAAGGGACCTGGGGGTAATCATATCAGATGACCTTAAGGTTAGCAAGCAATGTGAGAGGGCAGTAAGGAGGGCTGGGGGGATACTGGGATGCATAGGGAGAGGCATCAGCAGCAGAAAACAGGAAGTTGTTATCCTTCTGTACAGACAGCTGGTCAGACCCCATCTGGAGTACTGTGTCCAGTTCTGGAGACCCCATCTCCATAAGGACATAGACAGGATAGAGGTAGTCCAGAGGAGGGCAACTAAAATGGTGCAGGGTCTGCAAGAGAAGCTGTATGAGGAGAGACTAAAGGAGCTTAATATGTATACCCTTGAGGAAAGAAGGGAGAGGGGGACATGATAGAAACTTTTAAGTACCTCAGTGGAATCAACAAAGTCCAAGAGGGTAGCATCTTTCAGAAAAAGAGACTTGCAAGAACAAGGGGACACAATTTAAAGATAGAAAGAGGGCGGTTCAGGGGCAATGTGAGGAAGTATTATTTCACAGAGAGGGTAGTGGATGCATGGAACAGCCTTCCTGAGGAGGTTGTGGGGTCTAAAACTGTGGGAGAATTCAAGAATGCATGGGACAGACATAAGGCAATTCTTGGGGGTAGGAAGAAATAGGCTGTTGGTTAACTAGGATCTGCGGCCTATCCTGTAGGTAGGGAAATGGGCAGACTAGATGGGCCAGCGGTCCTTATCTGCCGTCAAAGTCTATGTTTCTATGTAACCTGATGGAAAACCCTAAAAATAGTGCTTCAGGAGTTACGTCAGAAAAGGGTATATGTGCCGTTAAAGATAACCAGTCACCTTGTGTTATAAACTTGCTCAATCAATTCTCTAATAAAATCAAATTCTATGAGATATTCCTACCAGGGACTGCACATGTTTGAGTGGGAATTAACAATTTTTGTGAAATATCTGAAAGTCGGTAATTTAGAATTGTAGCCAGAATTTTATAATCTGTGGTCAGGAGACTCAAAGGTCTCCAATTCCTCAAAAAAGCAGGATCTCCTTTTTTATAAATAAAAAAACATCACCCCATTTCCCATACTAGGGGTGATTCTGCGTTCCTTCCAAATTTCTTGAAAAACAACCACCAGCCATGGTGCAAGAAAATCAATGTATTTTTATACAATTCATTTGGCAGTCCGTCCACACGGGCAGTATGCATTGATAAATGACCAATGCTTTCTGGACTTCAACCAAGTAAATGGGAAATCAAATGTGAAATTTCAAGTTCAGAAAGTGTCGGAATATCTAGAATATGAAAAAGGAAGGAAGACATTCTGAAGTAAGTCTAGAAATTCTACAACATACTCCTGCACAAAATTTCGGATACTCCAGCGTATCAGTTGCTATAGAATCATCAGAAAATTTTAAAGTAGTCATACATAAAGGTGGCGAATCCTGATCAGAAACATCTAACGGGTTCACCTGTTTTCGAGTACCAGAAACCAAAAATTGTTGTTGATTCCTGTATCTTTTTTCCCTCATGAGGAGAAAGGTTGCCATTGTCTCCTTAAGATTCAAAAACTCCTGCCTCTTTACCCCTGTCGTAGAGACTGCCTGTGACAATAAAGCCATATATCTTGCTCTATATCCAAGATACGTGAGATATGAGTTTTGGGCCTTTTTCCGTGAAATTTGTAAAAAAAGCAACTTTAGGTCCTATTTTGTATCCTCCCACCAGTCTATGGGACTATCATATAGGAAGGTAATATCTGACGGTATAGAAAAAAAGAAAGTTATCTGAGTATCAATTGTCATATCAAATAAAAGGGACTTATTTAGTGTCCAAAAACCACAACCTAAGGTAAGTTTTTGGTAATTTCCAAGAATTATTTTCACAATTAAATGGTCAGATGTTTCTAAGGGCAAAGTAGAAACAGAACAACAAGAAATCCGTTTTGAAAAAAAAAAACCAAAATCTATTCTTGTAGAAATAGAACCTTTATGAAAGGTATGTTCTGGCTTTTGGTGTAATGAGTCATATGCACCTACCAACTGATTAATTCTTAAAACAGACGGTAAAGCACTTGTGTCACAGAATCATTTTTGAGTTTTTCGTCCCCAATCTCTGGCAGCCAGACCACAATTAAAATCACCCCCACCCCATATAACCAACTTTGAAGTGTGAAATATGGGAGATATGATGAAATAAAGTTACTCTAGCTGCTTTAGTCTGAGGGCATAGATATTTATAAGGCGATAAGCACATTGAGAAACAACTATATCCATTAGCATTACTCTACCAGGAATTAAATCAAAAGTTGTAACACCTTAATATGCTGACTGGGAAAAAACAAAATCTCAGGTCATCACAAACCTCCTCCCTGGCTGACCAAAGAAGCTCGAGCATCAGTCCTGACCTGCTATTTTTATATCTGCCAGCTAAACTTAGTCTGGTATCTTGTAACAAAATAATAGACCCAGGATGTGTACTAAGACTGGCAAAGGTAAAGCGTCTACGTGCTCGAGATTTAATATTGTTCACATTAACAGTAAGAAAAGAGAGAGCAGTGGTCAGGAAAAAAAATTAGGGAGGAAAGAAACCCCAAATGTGAAAAGAGGTACTTCACTTCCGTTTTTTCCTCTTTTTTGCTTTGGGTTTGTCCTTAACCTCAAAGTCCAAAACATGGTCAGGAAGAGAGGATGTAACTGAAGAAAAATCAGATTCGACCTCATCTTCCTCTCCCTCATGATCCTGTAGAGGGGCAAAAGGATTTGTTACTTGAGTGAAATCAACCTCAGAAAAAGGAGTAGAAAGCCCAGAATGAGTTCTACTGGTTTTAGATCTAGTGACACGTTGAAAGGGAGTTTCAGACAAAACCTCTGGTGGAGGCATACAAGAGGCATCCTGCACCTCTATAGGAGTAGGGACTATAAAAGGGTCAGGAAAGGATGTTGACAGGGAATCCTGATCAGGGTCCTCTTCATTAGACCCATGGCCTACAACCTGGGAAGAGACCTTATCTAAAACAAAGGCTGAGGTAGAGGCCAATGCACCTGCATCCTTAACATCCAAGACCTGTTTTTGAGAAACCTTTCCTACAATAGGACTAGAAGGGGTCTGAGGATCCGCAACTGAATCTGTAGCATGCTCTAGTAAATCCTGTAATCTCTGACGTTCTTTTTGTGCATTGGCCACATAAACATCCTGTTCTGCCCTAAGGGCAGCATCCGCTTTATTGTGGGAAGCCCACGAACAGGAACGAAAAGTGTGCCCCCTCTCCTCACATAAATTACACTTCATGGGGTTTCTGCAATGTGCCCCCTCTATGGCCTAATTCCCACATAAACCACATTTCTGCTGATCACAGACACTGCTTAGATGACCTAAAGCCCCACATTTGTAACATGCTCTTGGTTGTCCCGGTAGAACAGAACCCCTCTATCCCGTCCTAAAAACAATTAGGCAAATGCTTAGCATAACCATTTTCTAAAGGTAAGTCAATTGAATATCTTCATCCCCCTGTCCAGAGATGTTCAGCATCAAGTATAGGTTCCAGGGAGCCTTTTATAGAGCAATGTTTCTGCTACCAATAGGTTATGTCAGCCACGTTCACCCCCTCATTTCGAAATAAAATCATAATTTTTTTTTAAACAGGTTTGGTCAAAGGGATAGCTAGAAAAGGTTTCCATAAAGGTGTGTGTTTTAAGGTTTAATATTGTTTCCAAAATCTTTCCGGACCTACTGAGTGTTTAAAACTAATATCAAAAATCGAGTCCCCAGGCATATGAATCAATGCATAAATCTCATAAGTATAAAACCTCATACTGTTTTTCAATAATTCCTGTCCAACGAAAAGTCTATTAGGAACCTCATCCTGTGATCCCGAAACTTCAAGCCGAATGTCGCATTTAGATCACAACTGTGAGGTTCAATTCCCAACCCAAAAAGTAGCAGAAATAATCGTTCAGCAGTTCTGTCATGCCACACAATGGGTCTTTGGTCTTTTTCAGGCTCTGTTACCACAACTGGTTGTTGTGCTATGCCATTATCGATAGAGACCTCAGGGAGGGAAAGGGAGGGGACTGGTGGTCGTAAAACACCCTCCTCCAACATTCTAATGTTTTCCAAAATATCTGAACTGGGATTAGTAGGGGGAAAAAGTGATGAGTTCAAATTAGGCTGTCCAGGAGGAAAACTTACATCCATAGATGTTTGTAAGGTCTGAGCAGCCTCCAGGTCCTGTACATTTGCATCCCAGGATTTGCCATCCAGTGATCTAACCCACCCTGTGGCTGCTAGGGCTGAGGACACCCATGCAGCTGTAACTGGAGCATCGGATGAAGTATTGGGGACAGGACTGTCATCCACGGAGGGGGGGGGTTCTAAATTAGGTACTGAAGGCATGTGTTGAAAGTCTGCACTGGAGACTTCCATGGCACCCTCAAGATCCTTGCAGCCCAAATCTGTATGGGAAGACCGACTACCAAGGCCCAACATAGTGTCTAAAACTCCCGCAGCGGCTGCTGCGGTGGATGGAAGATCAAAAGCCGGCTGCATTTCTTCAGATATAGGAAAGCGTTCAGACTCACCCAAAGCTTGAGGGTGCTGAAAATCTGGAACAGATGATGCCAAAACAAGAAAAGCACCTGCACCATTTTCTGTGGCCTGCAAACCCACCTCAGTAAGCAACGTTGGTCCCGTACACACAATTTCCTGTTCCGGTTCCCGTCCGTCGTTGAAAATCATACGATGTTGCTCAAGTTCCTGTAGCTAAGCGTTCCGCGTCTGAAAGTATTGGGATTCCGTATCTTGTAGATGTTTTTCAAGCTCCTCCACTGCTTTCCTGTCACAATCTTCTGATGAAACATCCTTCCGATCAAAATGAGGTAAAGAAACCACTGCCGACGCAGCACTTCGTTCCGAAGTAGGTTCCATAATGGAAATGCAATGCAAGTGAGAGCTGAGGAAGAGACCAGCTCCCCAGCTCTCCACACGTCCTTCCTTGCTGGCGACTGCAAGCACACTGACGAAAAATCACCAGCAGCGCCCTCCAGAGTAGAGGAATTTCCCCAGTGACCTGGCCAAATTTCCCCCATTCACTAAAAATACCACCAACAGCTTAATCTGGTTCAAGGTCAGTTGGCATTCATCTGTATCCCCCGTGTCATGCCTGAAAATAGGCAGAATTTGTCTAGTGCACTTAACAAGTCAACAAAAAAATAAATAAAAAATAATTGTTTCTCATTTAATTAAAAAAACATTTTTTGACGTCGTTCAATCTCTTGTGTCATTTGTGATTGATTATGGGTTACCAGTGTAGTACTGCTGGGACTCAGCTGAATAGAATAAAGATGCTGTACAATATTGCCTGCCGTTTTGCACTGTTGAGTCCAAGATTGACCTATCACTGTAATTTATATTCCTCTTTAGACTGGTGTTCTGAATGGCAATGTACTGTTTTGGCATTTTTGGAATGGTTCAGTTAAATTTACTTTCGAAAACTATACTGGGTCTATAGATACAACCCATGTTACAAGATCTACATCTTCACCTGTTTTCCAACTTCCCTTGTTTAAAATGTCCACAGCACAAAGGTTCTACGTCTATCAGGTCATAAGTGAATAAAGAAGACTGTCATCATCAACACAAAAGGTCAGATCCTATTTATTGTTTGAGACTTGTGAAACAGGATTGCATTGAAAATTCATGTTTCAGTTGTTGATTTGAACTGTATGATATTAATTACTTTTTGTAAGATTAACAGTATAATATTGTCTCATTGTTATTCTTTGTATGGTTCTTAATTGTGTAACATTGTCTCATTATTTTATGTCTGGGTCCTCCATGAAAATGGGCATTTAAAACAGCAGTGCAAGGTAAATGGTACATTTCTTTTTTGCTCCCTGTTGCAGGTCTCAGTCTTCGATTAACTGTTCTGTTTTTTTTTCCCAGAATGCCTATTTTCGCCCTGAAAACTCCATTTTTAATTTTCATATTTGTATATGTTTCCATTGCAATTAGCCGCCATTGTGTGTGTCGCAAACATCCAGTGAGATGCATTCTGGGTAGCGCAGCACCACCCCACATCCCTCCTCTCCTTTTTTCAATGTGCGGTCCGGAGAAGTAACAGTATCGTGCACCCAAGCTGTGTGGCACAAGTAAAGATGACATCCTCCAGTTCCAGCATGGAGGGAGGGAGACGTCTGATGGTTAATGTGAGCACCGGAGGGTATTTTTACAAAATATGAATTGGTAGAGGCGTCGCGTAGTGCAGACTGTCAGTGAAGTGATTTTGATACGGCCTGGCAATCGTGCTGTAGGCTTCGAGAAAGCAAGCCTGATTCTACTCTGTCTTTCATTTATACTGTCAGTTTCACATTTACTGGGTGTGGGGCGGGCAGGGTGGGTTGCATATGTCAGGGGCAATAAACTGTTGTTTTTCCTCATGCCAAACCCTTCACTGTGAAGGCTGAAAACAACCTAGCTATAATGGTGTAAGCAACCATGAGGAAAAAATGGAAGTAAACCGAGGATGCACAAGAGGACGTACGGGACCAAAACAAAGCCGAATATGGCACCTGCCATATTTCTTGTCGCAACACAACAATCTTAAACTTTAATTGATTTTAAAAAGTATACAGATCACTGAACATTGAAAGGTACATAGTCTTGAATCCGAATTCAGATGGAACCTATACAGCATAAACATAGAATTTCAGTAACCACTTCCTGGTTACCCAGTACTGCTGCTTTAATACTCATTGAGCTTACTAGTTAACACATTTCAAATAAAAAATAAAAATGAAACATCTGGGGCATGATGTATTTAGAATGGTACAAAGCATAGCTCAAATGTTTGCGCTTGTGCTTTGCTATTGCCAGGGTCGCAGGATGCTATATTCAGACAGGCCCTACCTAACCGAATATAGGGCTATGTCAGTGCAGCGCCACGTGAGGTAGCACCCACCCTGAGATGGCCCTGAAGCTGGACCCAGGAGTTGATAGCACCAGAATGTTATTAGCAATTTCGGAGGTACCAATGCAAATGAGCCCACTGGACATGCGCAGCACTAAGGGGCCATTTGTATGCCCATTATGGGCCATTTGCATGGGTAGAGGAGGCAGGTACATAGTGCTGCCCCCTTAGCCATCCATGATAGCTGAGTTATCCCTGGTGCTAGTTATTCCCCCTCCCAGATCCCAGTCCTGTAGTAAAAACACAATTCCCTGGTGCTAGTGCCCACTCCCGATCGTCAGCCCTGAAGCAACATATAATATCACTGGTGTTAGTGGTCCACCCCACCCTCCAATTGCCTGCCCAGTAGTGACATAGTGGTTCCCTCCACCATCCAATAGCCACCCCTGAAGTGACATTTACAATCCCTGGTGTAAGGGATCCCCCCCCATTACCAGCCCAGAATTAAAACAGAAAAAACCTACATAGCACTCAGTGGTCCCCCCATGAGATACAGGCACCCCCCACCATATTCTTATTGGTGATGCCATGGGTGCATACAGTGACTGGCATAGCTCTTCTCTGACTGTCAGATGTTCAGGTTGAAAGTACGCCTTCTATTTATAGGACAGAGCATGTCACCCTGTCCTATAAATAAGAGGCACTCTCCCTGACTGTACCTTGGGCAACCGGCTGAGGAGGTATGAGGAGGGCTGTGCTGGTCGCCATGTGCACCCGCAGCACCGACGATAATGATATGGTGAGTGGGAGGGTGGCTGCCCGGTACTGCAGGGGGTGAACCACTAGATACCAGGGAGGTTTTTTTGGTTTAATTCCAGGCTAGTGATCGGTGGGGGGGGGAGATCACTAGCACCAGGGATTGTATATGACACTTTGGGGCTGGTGGCCAGAGAGTGGCAGGGACAACTAGCACCAGGGATTGTATATGTCGCTTTGGGGCTGGCAGTCAGGGGGGCACTAGCACTAGGGATTTTTATATGTCACTTTGGGGCTGGTGATTAGAGGGAGGGGGGATTACTAGCACCAGGGATTGTATATGTCACTTCGGGGCTGTCGATTGGTGGGAGAGGGGGACCACTAGCACCAGGGACTGTATATGTCACTTCCGGGCTGGAGATCAGAGGGTGGGGGGAGACTACTGGCACCAGGGAATTTTTATTATAATATGGGGGTGGGAGTTGGAGGTAGGGGGCACTAGCACCAGGGATATTTCTTATTAATATGGGGCTGGGGTGCAGAGAAGGGGACCACTGGCACCAGGGAATTTTATGTTAATGTTGGGACTGGTGGTCAGGGAGGGGTTGCGGTGGACCGCAGAGGAGGGAATGCTCTCCCAGTGGCCAACAGGCTGGTTGGCAGCCACTAGGGTTGCGTGAAACTAGAAGAGGTTTTTATCCATGGTATTTGAACAGCACAAAGGGACCGTGCAAATGCTCTTGCACTATGCAACTCTGCTGAATATCAACTTGCACCAATATTCCTGTCCCTGCCCCACTATTTGCATACCATCCTGTTTGGTTTGCATGGGTGCTTCCCTGTTTGCCAGCACAACAGAGCCCTTTGAATATTGGGCTCCAGCACAAGGCCCAGTTTGCGAGGCAAACACCGGTTAGCATCCGAAAAACTTCTAAATACTGTGCCCCTGATATTCAAAACATTTGCACATGCAGTCTAGTGTTGCTGCCAATTTTTAAACACCTCTTTCTGCAGATAATGCCCAGAGTCTTTATACACAATGGGCCCAATATTCAGAAGGAGCAAAGAGCAGTGCAAATGTTTGCGCTTGTGCTTTGCAACTGCCCAGGGTCCTAGAATGCTATATTCAGTCAGGCGCCACCAAGTAATAGAAGGCATGTCAGTGCAGCACTAACGCAGGAGTGCCACCTGACATGGGTCCTGAAGTTGGCCTCAGGAGTTGATAGCACCAGAGCACTATTAACAATTTTCAAAGGTACCCATGCAGATGATCCCATTGGGCATGCAAGGTGCTAAAGGGCCAGCTGCATGCCCATTATGGTCTGTTTTGCATGGGTAGTAAAGGCAGGTAGCGCACCACCATCCCACCACTATCTGTGACAGCTGTAGTTATTTCTGGTTCTAGTGGTCCCCCCTCCCTCTGATCCCAGTCCTGTAATAAGAAGTAAAATCATGGTGCTAGTGGTCCCCCCTCCCCAATCACCAGCTCTGAAGATAAATCTACAATCCCTGGTACTAGTGGTTCCTTCCATCCCTACCTCTGATCCCAGCCCTGTGATAATAAATAAAATTCCTGGTGCCAGTGGTCTCCCCCTCCCTCTGATCCCAGCCCCCAATGTAAAAGTTTGATCCATGGTGGTAGTGGTCCCCCAGTCACCAGCCGGGAGTAAAACAATTTCCTCCCTGGTGTCCAGTGCCCCCACAGCAGAGCACCCCTCCACTGATCTGACTGGCATCCACGGTGCTGCGGGTGCATGCAGTGACCAGCACAGCTCTTTCACATCTCCTCAGCTGGTCGCCTTTATGTCCAGGCAGGGAGCTGCACTTCTATTTATAGGACAGGGTGACATTCCCTGTCCCATGAATAGAGGTGCACTCCCTGCCTGGACATACTTCAGCTTGCCAAGGAGGTATGAGGAGTGCAGTGCCAGTCGCCATGTGTACCCACAGCATCGTGGATACTGGTTAGGTCAGTGGGAGGGGGTATCAGAAGCCATGGGGGGACACTGGACACCAGCGAGGAGTTGTTTTAACTTCTGGGCTGGCAATCTGGGGAGGTCCACTACCACTTTGGATAAAAAAAATTTACGTCGGGGCTAGGATCAGAGGGAGGGGGGACCACAAGCACCAGGGATTTTATTTATTATAATGGGGCTGGGACTGGAGGGAGGGAGGGGACCACTAGCATCAGGGATTTTATTTACTATTATAGGGCTAGGATCAGAGCGAGGGAGGGGACACTAGCACCAGGGATTTTACTTCTTATTACAGGGCTGGGATCGGGGGGACCACTAGCACTAGAGAATTTTATTATTAATACAGGGCTGGGGATCAGAGGAGGGGGGACTACTGGCACCTGGAAATGTTATTTTAATGTTGGGGCCAGGGATCAGAATGGGGGGTGCAGTGGACCACAGGGGCAGGTATGCTCCCCCAGCGGCCAACCGGCTGCTTGGCTGCATTACCTCTGGTAGTCACTAGTGTTGCACTGAATCAGAGGAGGTTTTCATTGGTGGTATTTGCATAGCGCAAAAGGAGCATGCAAACCCCTTTGCGCCATGCAAATCAATTGAATATTGGTGCTTGTCCCTGCCCCACTATTTGCATACCCCCCCATTTGGTTTGTGCAGGCGCTACCCTGTATGCCCATGCAACAGAGCCTTTTCAATATTGGGCTCCAGTGTAAAGCCCAGTTTGCAAAGGCAAACACCTATTACCGCCCATGCAAACTTCTGAATATCGGGCCCAATGACTGTAGACGCAGAGCAGTTCTGGTTGTAGGTTCTGTGTGCAGGCTACAGGTCATAAATACAAGCTGGAAGTGACATATAGTTGCTGCTGGTTACACAGAAAAATTTCAGCATTACCATTCTCTTTTCTATCACTCATGCAGCCTTCAGATAAATCCCCTCGGCTGCAGAAACAAGACTAACTAAATTGTGATTTCCCTAGAGTGTAGCATGACAGAAAGTTGAAATTTTACGAAGATTTTATTTATTTATTTATTGAAGTGTTTCACCAGGAAGGCACACTGAACAATAAATTGCTCATCTCCGCATGCGACCTGGGGTGAAGGGAACAGGAGATATGCAAAAGCAAAATATATAACAGACAGTACGCTGGGTGTATACAGTACAGTACACATCAAGGGCAGGGGTACAGGATGCAATATACAGCATAGTGGAACAGTTAGTAATTGAACATTTAAAGAGCTAGTAGTTTTGTACTTACATGCAGTTAGTTAACGTATGTTACAGTTGCAGCTGGAGGTGAAGTGTTAGTGAGAAAGACAGGATTCATGAAGAGTGAGGAAAACAAGTACAGCTGGAGGAGAGGAAGTTATGAAGGGCTTAAAAGAGGGAGTGAGAGGATGAGGAGTGACAAATTTGTTGGGGAAGGCGTTCCAGATTTATGGCTCAGTGACAGGTTACAGTTATAAACATTCTTCTTTACTAACCAGTGGGAAAAAGACATTTCAATGTTTCTGAACATTTAAAGGGTCACTGGTCCACTGTCAGTGCATTCCTGCCTGTGGACCAGCTATGCATCATGCCCTGAAGTGGGTGGTTGTGGCCCAGGGCAGCACCCATGTTTAGGGGTATAAGGAGGTTGCAGCTTGCAGGGAGCGCCTTGCAAACAGTTCTGGCACTGGTTGGCACAGTTTCTCATCTATTGTACTGAGACAGGACTTGAGATGGTGGAGGTAGAAATAATCACACAAATGCCCAGAGCCACACTCCATCTGTAACCTTTACTGGGGTGTTGTTATTCGAGTTCATTCTGGTGCACTGCAGCTTAGCTCACAATTGTGTCACAAAGGCCCTGTATTTCATCTTCTTTACACATGGTATTATGGTAATTCAGGAGGCCCACGAATGGTCTCTGTCTCCAGGTCCTGTGGCTTGGCGGTTCTGGCCCACTGACAGAAACTGTGAACTATCCCATCCCTGATTCAGATGTGGCTGCTGCTAGCCAACCAGAGCCATCCTTTACCCCTTAAGTTTACCAATCTATCTACGACTCTGAAAGGAGCTGGGAATGTTTTTCATAACCTGGGGCTATACAGCATACCAGCAAGGCATCCTACTGTCTGAAATCACTATTGCTACAATACAGCCACCGGACTGGCTATCCTTCACTATACCCAGATGCCCTAGGACTCCCATCACTCCTACCCTTATTTCATGGGCCATTCTCAGCCAGATCCTTTAGAGTGGGGCACTGAACACTAGAGACCCTCCATAGGATAGGTAACATAGGCAAAGTACAGAGCTTTTCAGACTTTCGTCCATTATGCTCACCTAAGTTAATTTAGTGCAAAATCCCAGCCTGATAGTGTTTATCAAGTCTATTTTTAAATGTCAGTGGATACTACTGCCCACCACCTCCAGTGGAAGTTTGTTCCATTCATAGACCACGTGTTGATTTAACCAGTTCTTAGTTCTCACTAGTCTGGTAGCTCTGGCCTTTGGCTGTAGGGGATGTGGACGGCGTTATATGCATTTTGCTGGCTTCCAACCCAGTGTATTCCCATAGGTCATGATCTGTCAAGGCTTTATGTATCAGACACATGTCACCTTGTTTCCTTCTACAATCTAATGAAAAGAGTTTCAACTCTTTAGTCTAGCGTTATAATCTAGTCCTCCCATGTTCTCAGTCCTCTTGTGGCTCTTTTTGGACCCTCTCTAGCACAGCAACATCCCTTTTTGTAAGATAACCAAACCTGGGATCCATACTCTTGGACAGGTATTACCAGGAGGTGTACAAGGGTATCATAACATCCCTGCCCTAGCAGAAATGTGCCTAAAATACAAGTTTAAAACCTTATTTCCTTTCTGGGCAACACTCCTACAGTGTGATGAAAATGTCATGCCTTGGGTTACTAATATTCCAAGTCCCTTGCTTCAGCTGTGATTCTCAGTGGCTGATTGTTGATGTTGTAACTGTGACCAGGGTTATTCTTTCCCAAATGCATAACAGTGCATTTATCTAAATTCAACATTCATTTGTATTTTGTGGTCCATTCATATATGAAGTCCAGAGCATTTTGAAGTTGAGTTTTGCCTTTATTTTCATTTACTATTCCCCCCAACTTGCAGTCATCTGCGAATCTGGATAACCACATGTTCTCAGATTGGTATTGAAGTGATGTAACATACAGACCGAACAAGCATGGGCCCAGGACTGAGTCCTGTGGCACACCACTTGTCACCTTTGCCCAATCCGAGATCTCTCACCTGGCAAAGCCTCACAGCCGACCTGCCTCAGTACACTGAGAAATATAAGTTACATAGACTTTGACGGCAGATAAGGACCGCTTGGCCCACCTAGTCTGCCCATGTCCCTACCTACAGGATAAGCTGCAGATCCTAGTTAACCAACAGCCTATTTCTTCCTACCCCCCACAAGAATTGCCTTATGTCTATCCCATGCATTCTTGAATTTTCCCACAGTTTTAAACCCCACAACCTCCTCAGGAAGGCTGTTCCATGCGTCCTCCACCATCTTTGTGAAAAAATACTTCCTCACATTACCCCTGAGCCGTCCACCCTCTATCTTCGAATTGTGTCCCCTTGTTCTTGCACATCTCTTTTTCTGAAAGATGCTACCCCCTTGGACTTTGTGATTCCACTGAGGTACTTGAAAGTTTCTATCATGTCCCCCCTCCCTCCCTCCTTTCCTCAAGGGTATACATATTAAGCTCCTTTAGTCTGTCCTCATATGACTTCTCTTGTAGACCCTGCACCATTTTAGTTGCCCTCCTCTGGACTGCCTCCATCCTGTCTATGTCCTTGCGGAGATGGAGTCTCCAGAACTGGATGCAGTACTCCAGATGGGGTCTCACCAACTGTCTGTAGATAGGGATAATAACTTCCTGTTTTCTGCTGGTGATGCCTCTCCCTACATCCCAGAATCCACCCAGCCCTCCCTACTGCCTTCTCACATTGATGGCTAACCTTAAGGTCATCTGATATGATTACCCCAGGTCCCTTTCCATTTTGTTGTTGTTACTCCTCCCCCATTGTGTAATCTTCCCTGGGTTTTGTTTCCCAGGTGCATTATTTTGCACTTCTTTGCATTAAATCAAGCTGCCATACTTCTGACCATTCCTCCAACCTTGCCAAGTCCCTTCTCATCCTTTTCATGCCTCCTTGTGTATCAACCCTGTTGCAGATCATAGTGCCATCTGCAAAGAGGCATACTTTTCCTTCCAGTCCCTCTGCAATGTCACTTATAAAGACATTAAAAAGGACCGGAACCAGTACTGAACCCTGCGGTACCCCACTAGTAAATCCACTTCAGAGTGGACTCCATTTACGATTACCTCCTGTGTCCTATTGTCCAGCCAATGTTTTACCCATGCTACCACCCTGGGACCCACTCCCAGGCTGGTTAATTTGATTATTAATCTTTTGTGTGGGACTCTGTCAAATGCCTTGCTAAAGTCTAGGTAGGCCATGTCCACAGCCCCTCCCTGGTCTACTACTTTGGTCACCCAGTCAAAGAAATCAATTAGATTAATATGACATGACCTTCCTGCTGTGAACCCATGCTGCCTTGGGTCCTGTGCCCCACTGGCCTCTAGGTACTCAACAGTTCTTCCTTCAGAAGTGATTCCATCATTTTCCCTACCACGGAGGTCAAACTGACAGGTCTGTAGTTTCCTGCCTCTGTCTTGCTCCCACGTTTGAGAAGGGGAAGCACATCCGCCTTCCTCCAGTCCTCGGGTACCACACCATCCTCCCATGATTTGTTAAAAAGGGTAGTCAGTGGTGTCACTAGTTCTCCCCTTAATTATTTTAGAATTCTGGGGTGAATTCCATCAGGCCCCACTGCTTTGTCCACCTTCAGTTTTAGGAGTTCTTTCAGAACCCTTCCTTCTGTAAAGACTGTGATCGACCCGCCCATCCAGCGTGCTTTGTTAATTGGATTAAGCACGTCCCCTCCTCCTCTTTGTGAATACTTACCTGTAACCATAGTTCTAATGGTGTTACACAGTTCACATCCACATTGGCAGCTCTGCTGGATACAGCTGAGTCACTGGACATCTTCAGGCGGAGCTTCTCCCACCACCCTAGTAGTATACACTCTGACTCCACTTTGTGATGCCAGATCTTGGTCACCTGGAAACAGTGCTCTGAGTGCCACTTGTCAGAAGATGTTGGGTGGATTGTGTGGATGTGAACTGTAGATCAGTACCAGCACTACAGTTATTACAGGTGAGTAACCTATATTTCCCAAAATATAGATAGTTCACTATCCACATTCTGGCAGACTCCAAGCAGTACTTCGGGAGGAGCGGCAAGATGCACACCCTATTTGTTGAACAGAGACTGGAGGACTGAGGTCCAAAAGGAAGCATCCCAATTACTTATTACGTCAGTGACATAGTGGGAGATGAAAGTGTGTGCTTTAGCCCAGGTTGCATCACTGCAGATCGTCTCAATGGAGATATCCCGGGAAGCAGCCACCAATGCAGCTGTTAGTCTGGTGGAATGAGCCTTAAGCCCCTTGGGCAACTCCATTCCTGCCAACCTATAGCAGAAGTTGATGCAGGATGTGAGCCACCACCTATCATCTGCTTAGCTACCAGAGTGCCAGTCAAAGCTTCAGGGTACGTCACAAACAGCTGGCGAGGCTCGCTGCAAACCCTGTATACCCTACAGCAAAGGAGAGAGAGAGGTGACATGATTGAAACATTCAAACACCTTAAGGGCATTAACAAGGTGAAAGAGTCTAACATGTTTCAATGTAATAAAATAGCAGGACAAGAGGACAAGAGGACACAGCATGACATTAGAGGGAGGCCGATTAAGGGGTAATGTGAGGAAGTTCTTTTTCACATAAAGGGTGGTGGATGCATGGGATGGCCCACCTCATGAAGTGGTGGATATGAATACAGTGCAGGGCTTTAAACGGGCATGGGATAGGCATAAGGGAGCAATACAGATGAGTATGAATAGATAGACCATTGACAGAGCAAAGGCCGAGGGCACATTCATAAGGTAGAAAAAAAAACAGGAACACTGGATGGGCCTTATGGTCCTTATCTACCATCAACTTCTATGTTTCTATGTTTCTAAATTCTCGTCATGTGCTCCTAATAACAGGATAGCGTCCTCCACAGGTCCTGCATATGGAGCCTGGGATCAGCATCCAAGATCAGACTGGTGAAGTACACTGGGAAGTTAATCACCTGGTTATGGTGGAACTCTGAAACAACCTTAAGGAGGAATTTTGTGTTGGGGTAAAGGATGACCTTGTCCTTGTGGAAAAACAGGTAGGGAGGCTCCACAGAGAGCGCCTGGAGCTCACTCACCCTTCTGTCTGATGTGATGGCACCAAAAAGGTGGTCTTCCTTGACAAATGTGACATCGCCCACTTGTGCATTGACTTGAATGGCTAGCCCATGAGCACTTTGGCACCAGCAGTAGGTCCCATAGAGGTAGTGGTTTACACACACATGAGGGGACAAGTGATCCATGCCTTTGAAAAAGTTCCCAACCACCTTATCCTGCACCACCATTGGTATACCTGCCAGCACCTGGTATGCAGTGATGGCTGTCAGGTGCACCTTTACGTTCATGGATCATAGTCCTGACCGAAACAGAGACCAAAGATTGTCGAGAATCACAGCTACTGGGAAGGCAAGGGGATCAAACTCCTTCCCCTGACACCTGAGCAAGAATCTCTTCCATTTGAATGCTTATGTTCTGTGAGTTGACTCCTTTCAGAAAAATCCACAACAACACTGAAGACATCTTCTGAGAGGCCCAAGGCCTGGAACACTACCCGCTCAGGTAACAGACCAAGAGGTACACGGACTGAAGGTTCATGGGCAGAACCATCCCCTGTTGTCTTGTCAGCAGGGTGGTGAAGCAACTGCCACGGTGGCCTGCTGCTGAGGCTGAGGAGGTCTGGATAGGAGAACTGTCTGGTCCCATTTGGTGTTATCAGGATCATGCATACTGTGTCCTTCCAGGCCTTGATCATGATCTTGGGAATCAAGGGGATGAGAGGAAGGCATACAGAAGGTTCATGGTCCAGGACTGAGAGAAGGTATCCCCCTGCTGTGTCCCAGACTGAGGGGAATGACCACAGAACAGTCTCAGTTTTCTGTTCTCCCATGAGGCAAACAGATTTCCCGGAGGGGTGCCCTACTGGAAGAACAGGTGGTGGACCACCTCCTGATGCAGGGACTAATTGTGCAATGTCTCTCAAACCTAGCTGAGCATATCCACCAGATGGTTGTTCTCTCCTGTGACACAGAATGCCAGGGGATCACCTGTAGGCTATGCACAAGGGTACAGGTGTGGCGTGCTCCTGACAAAGTGGAAAAGAGAGTGTACCACCCTGCTTGATCAGGTTGAACATGGTGGTCATGTTGTCCAGCTGAATGACCTGACCCAAATCAATTGAATTAATTCTATCAGAGTCAGAGGCACCACACTGAGCTCCAGCAGGTTGATATAGCATGGAGATTCCTAGGTAACCAGAACCCATGGAACATAGAATTTGATGGCAGATAAGGACCACTTGGCCCATCTATTCTGCCCATTTCCTATCTAATGGATAAGCTGCAGATCCTAGTTAACCAACAGCCTACTTCCTCCTACTCCCATTAGAATTGCCATATGTTTGTCCCTGCCTTCTTGAATTCCCACACTGTTTTTGACTCCACAACCTCCTCAGAAAGGCTGTTCCATGCATCTACATCCCTTTCTGTGAAAAAATACTTCCTTACATTACCTCTGAGCTGTCCCCCCTCTGTCTTCAAATTGTACCCCCTGTTCTTGCACATCTCTTTTTCTGAAAGATGCTACCCTCTTGGAGTTTGTTGATTCCCTTGAGGTACTTGAAAGTTTCTTGTCCCTCCTCTCTCTTACTTTCCTCGAGGGTATACATATTAAGCTCCTTTAGTCTCTTCATTATGTCTTCTGGTGCAGACCCTGCCAGAGGCGTGTATAGGGGTGGCCAAGGCTGGCCCTGGCACTGGCCCCCTGCTGTTTCTTTGCCTGACCTAAGAGTCCTGAGCTGCTGCAATTAAGAAAGCTTCAGATCTTATTTATTTATTTATTTATTAAATTTTGGTGACGGGTAGGCCATTGAGCCCTGAAGGTCCCTTTTCAGGGTGACCCTGGATAACAATACAAGTTATAAGAATGAACAAGGACATAAGAACATTTGAGGCATTGTGAATTACATCATGAGGTGGTTACAGTAAAGAAAAACAGTGGCTACAGGAATGGTTACAGGCATGGTAAAACAGTGTTTTCATAACCTTCAGTCGGAATTTCTTACTCTGGCAGCAGAGATCACATGTTACATTTCCACATAGAAATATCCTTTCAGGATGCTTCAGGTTTGATTTCAACATAATGGGTGTGAACTAGACTGATTGTTAGATAATCTGCTTTTGAAAATGTAATTCCAGGGCTCTCTGTTAATTTTCTTGGTAAAACAGAATCATTAAGAAGTATGGGCCAGTATCTGTTATCACCCTGTTCCTGATTCTTTGTTTCTAACAAGGAGCCCCTTTCCATGTTTTTAGCTCAAGAGCATTGTCAAATGTCATCGTAACCCCTTTGTATGATTGTACAGTTCCTGAGATTGTTTTTCAAACTCATCTTCCCTAGTGAAATTTCACCTGATATGTATACATTTTTCTATATTCATTAGTTTTTTATTTATCATGTTCCATTGTGTTGCATTATGTCTATCATGGTTCAAATCCCAACACAGTCACTTAAAGAGCTAGTGTACTGCCTAAAAGTAATATTAGATTTTAAAAACAGCCAACCATTACCTTTTTATATCTGAGGAACGTTTTCTTTTCCTTTGTTTAATTAGAAGATTGTTTACCTGATGTTAGTAGGTGTGATGCGTGGAACAGCTCTTAGTACTATACAGTTGACATATCTTGCCTCTACCACCCCACACTACATCATCAGCATTGTGACCTCACTGACTGTGACATCACTGCTACTTAAGTGAGTGACTGCCAGGTCATTCATCTGTGATGTCACTGTCAGTGAGATCATAATGCTGATGATGTAGTGTGGGGCAGTAGAGTTAGATATGTCAGCTGTTCCACACCTCCAACACGATCTTATCACATAGAAGACTTTCTGATAAGCAAAAGGAAAAAGGAAAATACTTCAGAATAAAATAAAAATAAAAAGTTACAACTGACTACTACTTAAAACATGCATTATTTTCCTGTCTGCCTGTTTCGACTCCACTAGCTCTTTAAATCTAAATCATGAATTAACATGTCTATATGTATTAAGAACAGCAGGTGGCAGACAATATGTTGGTTCCGGAAACTGTATAAAAGGAATTATTTTGCCAGAGTAAAACTGACACCCTCAGGAAGACTTTTGTTGAAGCGCTGGGGTTTTGTTGTGGTGGTGAGCCCACACCACGTGCGTCTGTTAACTGCCTGCAATAAAAGTGGAGAATTTTTTTAAAGATGTTTACTGACTCCTGCCGGCCCGGTGGTGCTGAGAGTTGAGGCACTGGATGCCACACCTCACGCTAGGGCGATGACCCGGGTTTGGGAGTGGACTCAGGTCACAGGGGGTTGGCTGGGGGGAGGAGGACTGAGCATCCGTGGGGCTTCTCTCCTCCTCCGGGAGGGTGGGGCAGGGTACATGTGCATGTGCTGGCTCCTAGCGGCGGCTGGGGAAGAGTGTGAGTTGCAGTGTGATAGAGGGGACAGCGTGCGCAGATGTCTGATGTGCAGTGAATGGAAGCAGTCACCGTAGCATCAATGGCATCATTGCACACCCGAGCTGCAGGGGGGAACTACAAGGGACAAAATCCACCATCTTCCAGCTCATGAAGGCCTATCCTGCGGTGCTACATCGGACGCTCCCAGGAGCTCCCTCTGGTCCTGACCACTTAGTCTTCCACAATGGAGGTCCATGATGCGACCTTAGAGAGGGCGAGGAGGTTGCAGCTTGGGCACAGTTTCCATTGCAGGAGCCGCCGGGTCATGGTCGGAACAGGGGAACCATAGGACCACCCCAGTAGGAGGAAGGTAAATAAACAAATCAATAAAAAAAAGATATTTACTAACTCCTGCATTGCTTGTTGTAGAAGATTGGTGAGGGCTCTACTACCTTGAACATTTTCTCTTCAGATTTATAGGGGCTAGCTACTACCCCCTGCAGAGCAACAGGCTCCGTTCCAGTTGTGCACACCTGTTCGTACTTTGGGCTGCAATGTATCTTGCCTAACTGTACAGTGCAGGAAAATGCACCATTTACAGTGATTTATTTCAAAAATTTCCTGGGGGAGCATACCCCAGATCCCCCAGCTTTGTTAGAATTTAGGCCCCCCTTGTTCATGGCTTCTGCGCATGCCTCTGGACCCTGCACCATTTTGGTTGCCCTCCTCTGGACAGTCAACATCCTGTCTATGTCTGTGTGGAGATGGGGTCTCCAGAACACCACGCAGTACTCTAGATGGAGTCTCACCAACTGTCTGTACAGAGGAATAACAACTTCCTGTTTTCTACTGGTGATGCCTCTCCATATACATCCCAGTATCCCCCCAGCCCTCATTACTGCCTTCTCACATTGCTTGCCCACCTTTAGGTCATCTGATATAACTACCCCCAGGTCCCTTTCCATTTTTGTTATTGTCAGTATCTCACCCCCTATTGTGTACTCTTCCTCTGGGTTTTTGTTTCCCAGGTGCATTACTTTGCACTTCTTTGCATCGAATCTAAGCTGCCATACATTTGACCATTCCTCCAACCTTGCCAAGTCCCTTTTCATCCTTTCCACTCCTCCTTGTGTATCAACCCTGTTGCAGATCTTTGTGTCATCTGCAAAGAGACATATTTTTCCTTCCAGTCCTTCTGCAATGTCACTTATAAAGACATTAAAAAGGACTGGACCCAGTACTGAACCCTGCGGTATCCCACTAGTAACTCTGCTTTCTTCACTGTGGACTCCGTTTACTATTACTCTCAAGGCCCTGTTGTCTAGCCAATCTTTACTCAGGCTACCACCCTGGGACCCACTCCCAGGCTGGCTAATTTGTTTATTAATCTTTTGTGCAGGACTGTGTCAAATGCCTTGCTAAAGCTAAAGTCTAGGTAGGCCATATCCACAGCCCCTCCCTGGTCTACTATTTTGGTCACCCAGTCAAAGAAATCAATTAGATTCATCTGACATGACCTTCCCGCTGTGAATCCATGCTGTCTTGGGTCCTGTGCCCCACTGGCCTCTAGCTACTCAGCAGTTCTTTCCTTCAGAAGTGATTCCAGGGGGGCATGGCCTGGCTGTAATGAAGATGGCTGCTTAATTCTGCTTCTTCCTGGGAATACCATCTATCATCATCCATCATCCTGATCCCAGATTACCAGCATTCACCAGCAAGTGTAATACTATTCTACTAACATCACTGCTCAACTCTGGTAAAATATTTTCTCCATATTATAATTCTACTGCTATAATTTTTCTGCATTTATACTGCTCCTCTGTGAATGCCTACAATAATGGCTGAGCAACCCCTGCAAAACTGCTCCTTAGCAGAGTGGAGTCTATGTTTCAGCAGCTCATCAATGAGATTAATGATTTAAAAATAACCTTTCAACAAAACATCATCAACATGCAAGTGCTAGACCAAAAATCAATGATACTGGGGTTAAAGTAGCTCAAAATGAAAGTTCCATTAATGAACTGCAAGACACCATCAGGGAACAAGACAGAATTATCAGAAGCCTGCAAGATAAAATTGACGGCATTGAAAACAGAAATAGACACAATAACCTTAGATTTTTTGGATTTCCTGAAGGTGCAGAACTCGGAGACACTAGTGCATTTCTACTACATGTACTGCCAGCCCTGCTCAAATTTCCACCCGGCCAAGACCTCACTATTGAGAGATCACACCGTACTCTCAGTCAGAGGCCTGGTCCAGATCAGAAACCTAGGCCTATCATCACTAGATTCTTAAACTATGCCCACACTGAACTGATAATCAACAGAGCAAAACAAGTGGGAACGCTTACTTGGCAGGAACACAGAAGCTCTATTTCCAGAGACTTCTCCAAAGAACCTCTAATAAGTGCAGAGCTTTCATTCCCATTAAAACTACCCTACACCAACGAGGGATCAAATCTGCTTTGCGCTATCCTGCTGTCATGCGCCTGTTTCTGCGTGACTCAACCAAAGATTTTAACACCCCTGAAGCCCTGGCTACATTTCCTGGTGAACCCCAGCCTCCAATTGCCCTGTTCGGAAACTCTGATGTGGCCCTTGTCCCACTGTCTCTACAACTCCCCAACCAGTCCGACACATCCATGTCACGGCTCCAAATTATGAATGCCCCGAGAAAACCGCATCTCTCCCTGCTGCTTCAGCACCTTCTGTCCAAATATCAGCCCACTTGCAAGACAAAAAGAACTCAAATCCACCTTCTTCCAGATATGCCTGCTGCATGGATGTTACCCCTTCTAGACCTTCCTCTCAATCTGAGCGTCATGTTGGCTTCACTACACCCCTCACTCTCTCCAATAAATTCTCATTATTACAAGAGGAATTACACTCATCTCAGGAAGACCTTCGGGAATCAGCTATAGATCCTGCTGACAACAACCTTGGAGATGCTTTGCAGAATGACAAGTCTCCCGACTCCTCTTGGGCTGAACTGGTGACCAGTTCCCCTTTCAAATCGGCTGAACCTCCCCTAAAAGAGTGCTGCATCTTCAAATGTTCTCAAACACAACATCAAAGATTAATTACTTGGGCATTTATTTTATTCTGTGCATTACATGAGAGTAAAGCCCTTACTTCATCTCATTTCTTTAGTACCGTGGGATCTGCCTATTCCTTGACTGTGCAGCACATTCCCTGTGAGTGCACACTATCGCACGCAACCAGTTTGGAATGTGCTAAGCAGTACATCGCGGTTACAGGTTTCTAGGCAGAATCTGCTATAGTTTTACTGTATTATTATGGTATTCTCCCTCTGTCAATGTGCATTGGATCATTACTGTGGTGCAGTGCTTGCAATATACTCCAAATACTTATTCTCAAGCAATTTATAGGTACTACCAGCCTCTGATACTTTATGTTTTTAGAATGAGTCTCACTTCTAATGGCACACTACACCCCCCCCCATTGCTAAGAACTATATATGTTTGCTCAATGTTCTTCTAGCACCCATTACTGGGGCCAGCGGCCTTTGTTACCATGTTCTTTCCACGAGCCATTTTCATTTATGTGTGGACAGTGGTTGAATACCTAGGTGAATCAATATCAGTTTTATTTCTTTGTTGATACTACTCACAATATTATAGATCTGGAAGTTTTTGTGGTTTTGATACTCCATTAACTGTTGTTATTACTACTCTAAACCTGCCTGTTATCCAGTCCCTTAGTATGCCCTCGCTCTGGACCTCCGCTGATACACTACCACCTTTGCACTGACCTATTCTTACTGTTTGGCCCGATATTCCACAACAAGCCACTGTAGGCAATATTCGAGGTGTCTGTATTTTATAAACCTACTAAAATGGCTATATTTAACAATGGACAGCACATCCTTACTCAAAGCCCTTAATGCATGGACTTATCTAAGCTTATGTTACAAGTTCATAGTTGAGGCTTGCTAGTCCCTCTCAGGTCTGGTTACCCTACTATAATTATTTACTTTCTCTTCTTATGGGCGATTTATGGGTCATGTGCTGTTATTAAATACTTGGCACTAACCACCTATACATACAGAGCCTTGAAGCCTGAATATTCTCAATCCATTATATGGTAACTAAGTATACTTATTTACAATGTGACTCCCACCTTGAATACATTATTTTTTTTTTATATACCAAATTGGATCTTATAATACACCGTTAACCACCAATCTATCATTTATCAGGACCCTTTTCCCTTCTCCTTCATTCTCCATCGATTCCATGTGTCATTTGACCCTCCTCCCCATATAATTCTTTCCGTATCTGGTTTATATGGTTATGTGGACAATTGCATAGTGGACGGCTTAATTATAGCTTATTTTTCACTCCATAAACATGTTGCACTATGCTGGCATAATTTCCTTATTATTGAACTTCTGCTTAACCAAGTTTTACTTTATACCTAACTCAAGTTCAAGTTTTATTACTATATCTGGGACTTCATACCTGTTTATAACCCCTTTTATACTTTGGTGTGATGTTTATGGTTCCCCCAGAGAATTATTATGACTGTTTTAGCACTAGTCATAGTTAACATTTTATAGAAAATAGTTATATTTAGTTTGTATCTTGGGTCTAAGAGTTGCTTTCTCCCAAGATTTACTTACTACTTTTCATGCCTTGAGTACTGCAAGAGAGTCCTGGGGTACCTCATTCCTATCTCGCTTATACTAGTTAAGAAATTTACAATGTGTGTTACTATAATGCATATGTTTAGTTTGGTAATAATGTTTATGATACTTTCTTTATTCTCTTTCCTATTCTTTCTATCAGCGAGACACAATGGGTATATTCACCCTACATACATCTACTCATACAACTTAACTGTCCTGTACACATTTGACCATTTTAAACTTCTCCATTTTGAACCTGTGACATCCTCTATTTCACTTATCAAGCGTCCCAGGTTCCTTTTTTGTAACCTTCCATCCCTTTTCCTATCAACATGAGTGACTTAACTCTACATTCATGGAACATTAAGGGACTCAAATTACCTTGTAAATGAAAGCAAATTTTCACCTATCTCAAGAAACATAAAACTCATATTGCTTTCTTGCAAGAAACCAAACTTCTATTAGAGGATGTTGACAGACTCAAAAGGACTAGGTGGGTCAAGTTGTAAGTCTTCATCTCCCTCAAATAGCAAGGGGTTGCTATTCTATTACATAAATCTCTTAATTGGACTCTTATCAAATCCATTTCAGACTCAGATGGAAGATGGGTCATAGCATTTAAATTCCTCTGTAGGTCCTATATGTTAGTTAACGCTATGCCCTTAACTCTGACTCACTCAATTCTTCCATAATTTGGACCAACAAATTATGAACAATAATAACAACAATTCTCCTATACTATTGGGCAGAGACTTTAACTTAGCTCTGGAACCTCAGTTAGACAGAAATATTGTAGAACTAGAATATGCCACTGTAAAATAATATCCAGTATAACTGTGTATTAAACGTAAAGCGCAATATTAATTTTACAGCGGCATTTCTATGAAGAAAGCACCACGTGGTGGTGATATGTTTTTTTTTCAGTGATATCGTGACACTTGTAAATGGTGCTGCATTCGAAGAAAGAGTCTCTAACGATTTAGTACTGCTTGTGAATGTAATGTTTATTTTAGAATTTGTGATAAAAATGAAAAAAAGCTAGCTCGCACTCGATCACTCGATTGCTGACACGGCGTCTGTGAGAGGCAGGCTAACCTGCCTGTTCGTCCTCGTAATCAGCAGCATCTTCTAAAAAACAGGACACAGTAAGTTAGCGACCGGTAGCAGAGAAGGAAACACTACCTGATACAAAAGGATTTTTTGTTTACCATTGAGACACTCGATGTGTGCTCGCATAATACCAGCTTGCTCGAAGCCTCTCCAGCAATCCTTTGTGCAGGCACACAAACGAGTAAAGCTGCTCACTAGCCACTGTGCATGTCTGTTCTTCAAAGTAGTAGTTCATGGGTCTACAGAGATCTCTGTGCTGGTGCTGCCTCCCTTCAGTTTTTCAGAGATTTGAGTGGCATACCAATCATAGAACTGCTGTTTGAGCTCATCTTTGGAAACCTTGTTTACAGAGATACCCAGAGGTTGAAGGAGATTAGTACACGGATCAGGAACAAAAATCGGAATTATGTGATTTTTTTTCAAAGTTAATGATCACATCTTCTGTGGTATGGCCACGAAATAGGTCTAGAATGAGTATACTTCATTGACAATCGGGTAGGTTTTTCTCCAGCTTGATCCGATTGATGTGGGGTACCAGAACTGAGTTTGTGTACTGCATTGTGGTATCTGAATTTGCCCAGTGGTTCTCAATGTGGGTAACGTCCCATGTTTGTGGGAAGGTGTAGCGTGGATAGCACTGTACTGTTTTCCCCGGTAGATTACCTGGGGGGTAAATACTGGCCAGATAGGGTGCAAGACAACACTACAGTGACTTGACGCTTATCGCCAAGTCCGGAGACTTCTACTTGTTTCTCATCCACTGTCTCCATCATCCACTGGGAGCAAGGTAGTAGATTCACCCCGTCTCATCTAAGTTAAACACAAGGTCAGCGGGTATAAGTTCTTGGCTTGCGGCAATAGAAATACGCTTCAAGAACTTGTGCTTAAGTGCTTCAGAGTCCACATGAGTTTTTCTAGCTGCCTTGGTCCCCTTTCTTTTGCCAAAATCCATACGGTTCAAGAATAGCCAGGACCATTGGCAAGAAAAACTCAGGTTTCTGCCATTTTTGGCAAGCATTTCAGGGTGTTTGCTCTTTAAAATACCTGTTGCCACTGCTGCTATCACTCTCCCATTCACTACAGCGCCTTCTGCCCATAGTGATTTAACAATTGACCTTAGCTCATTTTCTATATCCACCATTAGTAGTGGTGGTCGGCCTTGGCTCTTAATAGGAAGAGACTTTGGCATGGCAACTGGATCAGGGGTATGCTTCAGTTTCTCCAGGTAGTCCCTGTAAATGTCACTTTACTTTTCTCATTATCTTGCTCTTGTACTTGCTCTCATTGAGCGTACAGCATTCATGACCCCATGATCACAAGAGTACTTTCCAATCTCGAATCGGACTTCGGGTCATAAACTTTATAATGCACCTTCTTTTTCTTTGCAGGGGATGATGCAGCAGCAGACGCCAGTTCATCAGTGACAGCTTCAGCCATTAGCTTTGAAATACCGACTGACACACTCAATACTTCGGCAACAATGTCTGCTGTCTGCAAAGCTGTAATATCTCTTTTTACAGCTTTCCTTGGTGGAGTGTTGAGCCATCTCATGAGAGACATCCTGGTAACAGAGCAGACTAACAGATCACGGCAACAAAAAAATCACAGCGAAGTGTGTCGAGTTGCGGGCACTGACATTTATCACTGGAGGAAAATCAGCTGACCAGTGGGACAGCATGATGTATGTTTTATGCGATGACGGATGACAACAGCAGTCCGCGATTTAAACTTTATGCAGATATTTATAGTTCTACGGTAATTCATCATGTGATTCTCATCCAAGAAGTATTGTTGTACTTTCAATGCTAATGAAAGATCTATGTCTCACTGACATTTGGAGACTATATAACCCTAGACAACGTGATTACACCTTTTATTCCCCATTACTCAAATCTTATAGCAGAACTGATTATTGGTTTTCATCTCCATTTGTTACTGAAAAAACTGTTGACACAGCTATTCTCCCAATTATTGCATCAGATCACTCTCCTATAAACCTACACCTTCTTTTGGGCCCACCCCCTTCTAAATCTCCCTCTTGGCATCTAGACCCACTTTTATTGAGAGACCCTGACTTCTTTCCCTGGGTTACATCTCAGATCCAATACTTTCTTTCTATCAACAATACCCCAGATGTCGCTCAAGGTACTATATGGAAAACACTTAAAGCCACAATTAGAGGCAAAATCCTCAGCTACGCGGCGCACAGAAAAAAGTTAAGAGAGCAACAATTGGCTGATTTAGAAAAATCTCTCAAAGAAAAAGAATCTCAATATTACAAAACAAAAAATACTGACCATAGCTCACAACTTCATCTCAGAATTTTACAGCTAAGAATCAAAATCAACGCATTAATAACTAGGAAAGTCGAACTCGCCCTCTTAAGACTCAAACACCGATACTAGGAACAGGGCGATAAATGTGGGAAGCTGCTCTCTCACCAACTTAGAAATCAACAGATGGAGAGACATATTGCTGGTCTAAAAGATCCCTCTGGCAAAATTCAAATGGACAACCCCTCAATTAATTCCATCATGCGCTCCTTCTATCAAAAATTATATTCCCAAATAAACCCTCCACAACCCGATCATATACAGCAATTTTTGGAAAAATTGCATCTATCGCATCTCTCTCAACAAGACATGGCTATGTTAGATGAACCCTTTACCTTAAAAGAGATACAAACAGCGTTAACTTCCCTAAAATCTGGTAAATCACCTGGGAGTGACGGTTTTCTTGTAGATTTTTATAAACCCCTGCCGATACTTTATGCCCTTTACTTTTTAAGGTCTTTCAGGAAGCAACCTCACAGGGCAAACTCCCTCATTCTATGACTGAAGCGATTATAACTGTTTTACCAAAAAAAGATAAAGACCCTTCTCTCCCATCTAGTTATAGACTGATCTCACTATACTTAATACGGACAGAAACATTTTTGCTAAGTTATTAAATCTCCATTTAGAATCTTTAGTTCCGAAACTCATCCACAACTCTCAAGCTGGATTAATCAAGAATAGAACTGGCTCCAACCATCTCCGTTCTCTAGTTAACTTAATTTACAAAGCAAAATTCCTTAGAACACCAGCGCTGCTAAAGCATCGATTTTGAGAAAGCATTCGATTCTCTCAATTGGCACTATTTATACCATGTATTATCCCATTTTGGTGTCACTAACAAATTCTGTGCATGGATTTAGTTATTATGCACCTTACCCTCTGCTAATGTTCTTACTAACTCTACTCTGTCCCCCTCCTTTTATCTGGCAAGAGGCACCGGGCAAGGATACCCCTTATCCCTTTCTTTATTTATTCTTGCCATGGAACCTCTATCAGCCTCTCTTCATCATTCCTCCTCAATCCAAGGTATCCCTATTGGCAACTCTCGTTACCCCTCGCTGTCCTATGCTGATGACCTCCTCATCTTATTAGAAAACCTTGAAATCTCAGGACAACCCCTAATTAAGTTACTTAGCAAATTCACCTCTTCGGGCTGGCTCTAAACCTTAACAATCCAAATGCTACCATTGAACAGTTTCTGTAAATCTTCTATGAACACTACATTAGGTTTCCGCTGGGTCCCTCATGGTCTTTCTTATCTTGGAATCCAGATTATCCAAAACTAGATAAGTCATAGGACGTTAATCTTTCCCTTTTGTTAGCAAATATTAAAACGACTCTCAATAGATGGAAACTACTTAATCTTTCTTTTAATGGAAAAATCTCCGCCATCAAAATGTCAATAACTCCCAAATTACTATATTTATTATGGCCGAATTCCAGCTCCAGGAAGTCGGATCCAGCATTAAGGCACCTGTGCCTGAGTGGCGCTCCTGGAAACGGGTGGACAGCTTCAACCGCTTCCACGGCCCCCGACCAATCCCTTGTGCCTCCTATGGCTGAATTCCAGCTCCAGGAAGTCAGATCCAGCATTAAGGCACCTGCGCCTGAGCGGTGCTCCTGGAAATGGGCAGACAGCTTCAACCGCCTTCACGGCTGCTGACCGACCCCCTGTACCTCCTGTGGCTGAATTCCAGCTCCAGGAAGTCGGATCCAGCATTAAGGTACGCCCACTGATCTTCGCTCGAGCCACCTTGGATGGCTAATTTCCGATTGGTGCAGTGCACTCGCAGGCGGATTCTGATTGGATCGCCTGCTATCCCACTGCATTCCGATTGGAGCACCTTTTCCATAGACTTAAACAGGGACTTTAGGGACTTCTGGCTTGAACTACGGCCGCTCTCCTCTAGGAGTAGTGTTTAGTACTGGTTGAATTTTGAGTCTAATTGCTTTAGATTTGCTATGGTTATCTGAAAAATTTGTTAGAAAAGCTTTGAGTTGCCTTGACCTGCACTGTTAAGGGAAAAGACTGAGAGTTTCCATTCCTCACTTGGAGTGTAAAATAATATTACTTTACAACTGCTTAATTTTGAATTACCCAGATAGGATCTGGCTCTTTTCAGCTTTCTCCTTATTTTATCCCACCTATCTCCTCATCCTTAGCTAACTTTCTCTTGCTCCCTTAATAACACTGTAGACACTGTCTCTGTTGCATCTGTATATTCCCTCCCCCCCCACCAGCTAACTCACTGTTGCCTCTGCTATTAAATCACCCATCTCACGTGGCTGGCCCTTCCTCTGCTTTTTAACTTCTCTTTTGTTTAACTTAATGACCCCCCACCCCCCGGTAGTAGTCTGCCACCAGCTTCCAGTCCCCCACCTCCCAGTTGCCAGTGTGTACTTAAACTGTGTGTCTCTCTCTACCCCCTTTGGCACCTGCGCGGCGCTCCTGGAAACGGGCGGACAGCTTCAACCGCCCCCATGGCCGCCAACTGACCCCCTGTGCCTCCTGTGGCTGAATTCCAGTTCCAGGAAGTTGGATCCAGCATTAAGATACACCCACTGATCTCCGCTCGAGCTACCTTGGACGACTAATTCCCGATTGGTCCATGTGCTCACAGGCGGATTCTGATTGGACCGCCTGCTATCCCATTGCATTCTGATTGGAGTGCCTTTTCCATAGACTTAAACAGGGACTTCAGGGACTTCTGGCTTGAACTATGGCCACTCTCCTCTCAGAGTACTGTTTAGTACTGGTTGAATTTTCTCCCGGCCCCCACACCCTCCCAGGCCTCCTTTGAATACAGTGTTACTCCGCCCCTTCGTATTATATGCCTCTTGATTGGATCTCTGAACAAAGAGGGTGTTAGACTGTGTCTGAGCATTCACTCAGTTGTTTGACCCACTTCAAGCTTCACATTAACTCTAAGGACATCTTCCTTCTTCTGCTATCCTTAATTCTCCTAAGCTGACAGGGTGCCAGTGTAATTTGGGCACCTGCTCAGTTGCCCTACCCAATTTACACTAACCTTTATACCCAACCTTGTGTAATATGGCTTGCTTTATCATCTTACTCCTTATTCTGGCAAAAAGTGTACTGCATACTACATTGCTCCAGGAAGAGCCAGGAGCTAATCCAGTCTCAGAGCCCATTATCGTAGCTCCTGCTGTCTTCTCATACTGCATCTCCACTATTCACCTGTCGGATATACATGTCACTTTTTACCCCATCCTCCTGGTCCTTCTCCCATCGCCAATGACTATCTGAGCGCTTCTATGATAGCCCTGAACGGTCTAGCCAGCATTCCCTACGCCTGGACCAGATGTACATCCCGACAAATACCAAAAGGACCCAAAGGAAAAGCCCTTTTCACTTGATAAATACCCTTAAGAAAATGCTTCTAATTCTTCTTCTCTGTTCAGGCAATGTGGAACTAAATCCAGGACCTCCAACACAAATTACTTCACCATCAGATTTTGCAGCTGCTCCTGGGCTGAAAATGATGCTGGTTAACATTCTAAGCCTGATCAAAAAACTCAATCAACTTCAAGTTTGGGCGGCATACTGACCCAGATCTGATTATTATTACTGAGTCATGGCTGAAAAAGACTACCACTGACCCTCAAATTACTATCCCGGGTTTTAAACTTTTTAGGGCAGATAGGGAATCGGGGTGTCATCTACGCCAAAACCAAATTTGATGTTAGTGATATTTTTTGTAAAACCAAGCCAAAAGAATATGAGATTGTTTCACTGAAGCTTCACCTTCCTTCTACAGAGTGCATCACTATTATAGGTGGCTATAGGCCACCATCTGGAGGTGCGGAAATCCTTAACATACTGAAATCCCTAACCTTGGCTGCCAACACAGAAACAATAATCCTAGGGGACTTCAACATGGATTGGCTCACTGGAAAATCTCACTGTCTAAAATCTATCTGTGATGAGCTGGGTTTACACAGATAGTCACTGAATCCACAAGGAATAATACTTCTAACCCTGCCAATAGCTCACTCCTAGATGTTATTTTAACTACTCGTCCTCATAAGATCTCTCACTCTGCAGTTTTCCATAATGACATGAGCGACCACAGTGTCGTTGTCTGTATAAGATCCCAAACAAAAACCCAGCAGCAACCTAAACTCAGAACCAAACGATCCTTTCGTAAATTCAATACAGTAAACTTTCTAGCCGAATTACATAAGATCAAATGGCAAGATCTATATCTTGCCAAAACTGCTGATGAAGCTGTCTCAGTCCTTAATGATAACCTTACCATCCTGATAAACAAGCATGCCCCTCTTATTAAAGTGAGAGTACGTAATTCCTCACATCCTTGGTTTACCCCAGAGCTCAAGGCAGCACTTACCAATAAAGACAAGCTTTGGGCCCGGGCTAGGCGTACAAAGAACCCAGCAGACTGGCAGGCCTTCAGAACTGCCAGGAATGCCTGTGTTAAAAACATACGTGCTACTAAAGCAAACTACTACATCTCCACCCTGGAGCTAGCCAAAAATAACTCCCCAAAAATCTGGAGGACACTGAGATCCATTGAAAGCTGTCCTGCAGCTGCCTCTATACCTATCAAGATTCTTACCAAGGACAGGGTGGTGGAAGACAAACCACAAATCCTTGAAGAACTTAACCTACACTTCGCCACAACCAGATTAGCATTTGACTCCTCACTGTACGCTAGCCACGTGAATAACAATACTAGCCCAGCCTCCACATCTACTTCCCCACCTCATCCCTTTCAGCTGCGCTTGTTTAGTTATAAAGAAGTTGAAGACTTACTCCTCAGCCTTGAATGCAGGAAAAGTGCAGAGGGCGATGGCCTCGAACCATTCTTCTTGCGATTAGGCTTTGCTCAGCTCACAGCTCCCATCCTCCATATTTTCAACCTCTCCATTACCTCAGCCACAGTTCCATCCTGCTGAAATCTGCCCATACTCTTCCTCTCTTCAAATTAGGAGACCTTTGTGATCTAAACAACTACAGACCTATATCCATTTTGCCTGTTCTCTCCAAAGCTTTGGAAAAACTGATCTACAACCAACTAAAGAAATCACCTTGAATTGCACTCACTCTTAATCCCAGCACAATCTGGCTTCAGGTCTAAACATAGTACCATCTCAGCATTGGCTAAGTCTCTAATGACTGGATTTCTGCTATGGATTCTAAGAAGGTTACTGGCAGTCTTTCTAGACCTCAGTAAAGCTTTTGATACTGTCGACCATCACTTTCTAATTACCTGCCTCACCAAACTAGGTGCCACTCCACCTACTGCACACTGGAAGGATACAAAAAGTCAAAACTGATGGCCTAATATCTGCCCCCCTCCTGATTGCCAGGGGAGTCGCCCAAGGCTCCATCCTAGGCCCAATCCTTTTTCCCTGTATGTCAACGATCTTAATTCCTACATAATGAAATCCAGCATACATTTCTTTGCAGATGACACAGTATTGTACACCTCAGGCACCACCTTATTGGAAGTCAGGGAAGTGTTGCAAGCTGACTTTGACCAGCTAGAAAGCAATCTCATCAAAGCCAAGCTTCTCCTAAATGCCAAAAAAAACCAAGGCAATGATTTTTTTACGGTATACCTCACTTGGTGCTCTACCTGCCCCACCATAGGACTTTAGAGTTACCTCCTGGCGAACTCTTGGAAGTCGTGCCTAAATTTAAATATCTAGGCATGTGGATAGACAACAAGCTATCTTCAACAACCATACTGAGGACCTATCTAAGAGGCTTAAAGCACGGTAGGATTCTTTTTTAGAAATAGGTCCCTCTTCACTCTCGTGACCTGCAATTGATTTCTAGCTCCACTTACAGGACCCACCACTGTGATCTATATGCAATGGTTGGCTGGACCTCACTTGCTACCAGATGCTTGCTCCATGCTGGTATCTGGACCCTTAAGATACTTCTTCACAAACTGCCGGACTACTTAACATCTCTTATACACATTTCCCATACTGCTTACTTCCTAAGAAAATCTGATTATATCCTATTAGCTGTTCCCAGGACTTGTACTACATTTGCCATGTTTCATATGCCTCCCTAACATTTGGAACTGACTACAATCCATGCTGAAACTAACCAGCATTGTCTCAATTAATTCCTAAAAAACACTAGCAGTCTCTAAAATAAAGGATATCTGCAGCTGCCACTAGGTCTTCCCCTAACTCCAAGCCAAGTGTTTGTGTACTGACTGTCCTTTTGCTCACTAAGCCTGAATATAAATGCCTAATTTGGTATGTTTTTTTTTTCTCAACTACACTTAATATATGTCTCAATTGGACCTTGCACTGCTAGGTTGAAACTTACCATATTGTATATCTCTTGTATTATATATATACATGTTGTTTATTTACATTCAATTGTTCTTATCTATGTAATAACGATATGTATGTGTAAATGTCTCAGGACTTCCTTGTGAATGAGCTTGCTCAACAGAGTTTTCCTGCAATAAACTTGAACTTGAAACTTGAATTAATATACCTTTAATTCTTCCTACCAACTTCTTTGTTAAAATTGACAAAATAATTGGAAATGTTATTTGGGAAGGTAAAATTCCTAGATTTAGCAGCAACAAACTTCGTTCCCATTGGTCAAAAGGCGGTTTTGGACTCTTCTGGTTTCAAGCATACTTCTGGGCCTTCTGTACTGCCCAAACAATAAATGGTTTAATAAGCCCAATAATATGTCACCATTATGGGTTAATATGGAAGCATCTTTAAGCCTGGGCAATGTTGCTGCCACTCTCATTTATAATTCTCTCCCCCCAAAGTTAAAGTCTCACCCCACTATAGCTGCATCTGTACTCTATTGGAAAATAACTCATAAATACCGTAAATCAGTACCAACCCCACTCCCCCGCATATGCCCCTGTATTGGGAAACAATAATATCTCTCTCGATAATCACCTAATTTTCTGTCAAAATTGGAAAAACAAGGGCATTTTTTCCTGGGAGATATACTTGAACCCCAGACGCTTAAATTAAAATCCTTCTTAGACCTATGCAACCAATGGAATCTCCCATCACGATTTCTGAAATATATACAACTGTGTACAGCATGTAATGACTACTTTTCTCTACTCCCCATCAACCTTTATATAATAATTATATTTCAAGATGGATTAAGACATTCTCCAATTTAAAAGCACTATCTACAAAGATGTTAGAGATATGTTTCCAGACCAATCTATTAAGGCCAAAAATAAATGAAGTAATCTGTTAAACATTAATATAACCAATGTACAATGGCATAGATGTTGGCTCTCTTGACACAAATCTTTTATTGATAAGCGTAGTTTGCTCATACAAACTAAACTTCTACATTTATGGTACAGGACACTGATGGTTTTACAAAAAATGGGCTTAATGAATAACAATAACTGCTGGCGATGCAACTCCTCTGACAGTGATTTACTACACATTTTATAGAATTGTCCCCCCATACATAATCTCTGGTGTTGTAGCCATCTTTTTGCAATGAGAGTGATAGGTCAACCCTTTGCATTAGATCCCAAACACTGTATACTTGGTATTTTTAATTTTCGTTCCTATAGAATATCCCACTCCTGGAATAGATGGTTGATCATATAATTCCTTCAAGTCAAGCACCTTATACTTATGCACTGGAGATCTAATATGAGGACAGATTAACAGAGCTCAATATGTATACCCTTGAGCAAAGGAGGGAAAGAGGTGATATGATCGAAACATTCAAACACCTTAAGGGCATTAACAAGGTGAAAGAGTCTAACATGTTTAAATATAAGAAAAATAGCAGGACAAGAGGACACATCATGAGATTAGAGGGAGGCCGATTAAAGGGGAATGTGAGGAAATTATTTTTCACAGAAAGGGTGGTGGATGCATGGAATGGTCTACCTCAGGAAGTGGTGGCTATGAATACAGTGCAGGGCTTCAAACAGGCATGGGATAGGCATAATGGAGCAATACAGCTGAGTATGAGTAGATAGGCCACTGACACAGCAAAGGCTAATGGCACATTTATAAGGTAGAAAAATAAATGGGTAGATGGATGGGCCTTGTGGTCCTTATCTGCTGTCAACTTTTATGTTTCTATGTTTCTATAACCCCCACTTTCCAGGATATTCTCAAACAATTATCTCAATATGCTTCCCTCGATCGTATGACACATTTCCTCTGACCGACTCCCTCTATACAATAAATGTTGGCAGAACTATTTTAAATATTTGGAATCATCTAATCTCATCGTCACTTAATGTATGGGTCATACTTTTTTTCCTCCTATGGTGTTTTTTATAAGTTTTCCATTGTGTTTTCGCTCTTGTTTCTTCTCTTTTCTTTTCTCCACTCCTCTTCTCTCTTTTCTTCCTCTCTTTCTTTCCACTCCTTTGCTCCAGATCTCCTCCTAGATAACCCCTCTGCTTTTTTATATTCCTCCTTTATACATTTTTACTGCAATGTTACAAATTTTCAATACTACTTTGCACTGGAGACCCAATCTCTGCAAGGACATAGACAGGATGGAAGCTGTCCAGAGGAGGGCAATTAAAATGGTGCAGGGTCTGCACCAGAAAACATATGAAGAAAGACTAAAGGAGCTTAACATGTATAGCCTCGAGGAAAGGAGGGAGGGGGACATGATAGAAACTTTCAAGTACCTCAAGGAATCAACAAAGTCCAAGAGGGTAGCATCTTTCAAAAGAGGTGTGCAAGAACAAGGGGCACAATTTGAAGATAGAGGGAAGGTGGCTCAGAGGTAATGTAAGGAAGTATTTTTCACGGAGAGGGTTGTGGATGCATGGAACGGCCTTCTCCGAGGAGATTGTGGAGTCAAAAACAGTGGTGGAATTCAAACAAGCATGGGACAGTCATAAGGTAGTTCTAGGGGGTGGGGGTAGAAAGAAGTAAGCTGCTGGTTAACTAGGATCTGCAGCTTATCCATTAGGTAGGGAAATGGGCAGACTGGGTGGGCCAAGCGGTCTTTATCTGTCGACAAATTCTATGTTTCTATGTACTATCATGATTGTCCACTCTGACTGTTTCAATTATTTTCCATACTCCCTGTACTACAATTTGTCTCGTTCCCTTAACTACATAGGATATAATACTACTAACATACTAAAATGCCAGCAGAATAGGCCTAACGGTCTTTCATGTCTGCTCGTTTGGTCAGCCCGCACCCTGGGAACTGACCTTGCTGCCCCCTCTCCCTCTCTGGCTTCAGCCTTCCCAGTCCCGGATATTCTCGCTGCACTGGTTACATTGTTCTCAAGCATATGTTTTCCCTTTTATGTCAACATTGTATAGTACTTCTAGCAATATGCTGTTCCTCTTCTTTCATTATGATTACATGCAGTTGTATATTGGAGGATGATGTTTATCTGTTTATACGTTTAATCATATTAATAATGATAAAAAAAATAACTACAAAAAAAGAAGTGATTCCATCATTTTCCCTACCACTGAGGTGGTCACTGTTCCCAGATGACTACCCACTTCTAGATCTGAGATCCTCTCTCCGTCTCCCATTTGAGAGTACCAGGTCTAAGACTGCCCTCCCGAGTAGGTTCAAATACTAGTTGTCTGAGGCATGCCCCGTAGGGCATCGAATGGCACTGTTCTTGGATGTGGTGATGTCATATGCTCTGAAGGAAGGACAACAGCAACACTAGGAGCTGGGTAGTCTGTTTCAACATCTACAGTGAATTTCTTTGAAATTTGAGGAAGCTATATCCATATAACAGAAAATGAGGACCATGCATGAATTTATTTTCTGAAGTTTGGAGTGCTGGATTCTTTTCTAAGCAAGCATGACTAAGCTGGCATCACGGGAAATGTAGTGTGATGGTCTAGAGGTTCTCTGTGAAGCACTCTACTCTAAAGGTGGTGAAAAGAGATGAGTGAGGCACCAAGGTCTGAATTATGTGGATAGGATAACCGTTACCCAGACAAGGAGAGGCAGGAGGTGACCTAGTGCTTCAATGCCTGCAGGGTGTTTATTTTGTACCAAGAGTAGAGACACAGTCACAAGAGGAAGGAGGGGTTGCCCGAGAACAATAGGGCAATAAATAGAGAAATACTTTATCTACGACTACTAAGATTATTACCACAAGAATAGACTATAGGCCTACTGCCACTCTTATTCTGAAATTATTCTACAATTCGATACTCTTAGGTGAGGATCAGATGACATAAGCCACTCAGAACTGTATTAGGGTAATTATCACCACACATTTCCATCAAAGTCTAGATGTTACAAGAGTCTAGGGATCCGGTGTCTTCGTGTACACTGTCGTTCTTCGTTGATAGCTACAAGGGAAGTAAAACAGAACTGTAGAACCCTAATCACAATTCCCAGCAAGGACCTACTGGTGTGATCCTGTTTCAGACAGAAGCCCATCTCTTCAAGTGGTGTAACAGGGTGTGCTTTGAAACAACTGAGAAGCTGCATGGGATATACTATATTGGACTAGAAATCTGCAACAGATCTCTCTTACTTAAATCTGAGGGACGTTTTCCTTACTTTGCAGTCTTACATTGGTATTGCTTTGTGTTTAATTATTTTCATTTTTTAAATCAGGAAGGGGTTTTTCAAAATTACTTTTCTTGTGAACAACTTCAGAAGGGTTGAAATAACTGCATATTTGATTTTTCTTTGTGGGTAACTGGACTGTCTACTAGTATTCTGTAACAGTTTGTATCAAATTACTTTTAAATAGTTGACAAATCAGTTACTAGAGGTTAGCTGAATAACTATAAAGGGCAGTACTCACCAGTTTGGTGGAGCAGTGGTGTATTTGATTGTTTCAAACAGTCACCAGTGGTTGTGGACTACCCACCCACCCTTCCCCACACCCCCAGGCGTGACTTTTCCTTTATAGCCAAGGTTCTGACATCACTCTCAACAGGTCTTGGGGCAGAACTGTCATATTCTTAATAACCCAGCACAGTGCATAAAGGGTAAGAACACACCACAAAAAGGAAGAAAAAATATATATATTTATATATATATATTACATATTGTATATTATAAGGGAGAGGGATATGTGGGGAGTGGTGCAATGCACTGGCTGTGGGGCAGCAGTTTTCTGGGAGACATTCTGGAAACTGCGTTGCTGTCCTATCTGCAGGCAACTGTCAGCTCTGAGGGAGGAGGTTGCCCACCTCCAGGCTGAACTGGCAAGGACTAAGGAGGCCTTCCCACCCAAAAAGCACCACTGCCACAGAGGCTGCCAAGTATGAACAGCAGTTGGACCACAGTGGGTTCTGGTAGGGTACGAGTGGTGGAACAGAGGTGAAGCCCCCTAGTTGTACCTCTACACAAACCATATGCCAGTCTGGCAGAGCAAGGTTCCTCTATGATGGCACCCTCAGTGGCGACCAAGAAGAATGCTGAGGACACCCACAAGGGAGACCCACAGAAGGGTGGCAAGGGACACCACAGGGGAAGGAAACAGCTTCTGATAGGGGACTCAATTGTTAGAGGGGGTAGACCTGGGGAGGGGAGAGAGAGGGAAGTAAGGTGCCTGCCTGGTGCCATGGCTTGGAGGGACAAGAAGCGAATCCTCAGGATTGCAGAAGCAGCATCACAGGAGAGGGAACTAGATATCATTGTCCACCTTGGGACAAATGACCTAGCTAGGCATGGGATCAGTGCAGTGTAGAATGAAATTGTGGAGTTGAGGAGGGGCCTCAGACAGGTAGCAAGCAAGGTTACCTTCTCAGAGGTGCTGCCAGTCCATGGCAGGGATGAGGCTGGGTACTACACACCGTGCAGTTTAATGAATGTTTGCAAAACTGGTGCAGAGCACAGGGCTTTGGCTTCATTGGGGACTGGGGGTACTCCTGGAGAGATGAAGGTTTATACCAGCACGATGGTCTGCATCTGTCCAAGAAGGGAACCAAGATCCTAAGTGACAGGTTTAAATGCTTCCCTGGCAAGTTTTTAAACTAGCCATGGGGGGAGGTGCTAATAAGAGGCAGGAAATTTCAAGCCTTCCCCCACAAAACATGACAGGTAGTAAGGTAAACACTGAGGTACAGTGCTCAACAGAGGGCAGGACAGGGGTAAATAGAAAAATAGACAAGGGCAAAAAGAGCAGGCATGGGGGGAAAAAAAGGATAAAGCCAACATTAAATGGAGGGCAATGAGTACCAATGCCCATAGTCTGGGAAACAAGCTTCCTGAGCTAGTAGCCTTGATGGAAGATGAACACTTGTATATTGTGGCAGTCACAGAAACATGGTACACGGGGAACCATGACTGGGATGTCAACATACCGGGATACACAGTCTACAGAAGGGACGGGGAAGGGAAAGAGGAGGTAGAGTAGTTTCATACATAAGGGAAGGATCAAAGCCATATAACTAAAAAGTAAAAGGGGAGGACAAGAGGCACTCTGGGTTACCTTGGAGACAGGGAATGGCATCACAATCCACACAGGATTTGTATGCAGACCCCCATCTCAAGGGGAGGAAATGGACAACAAAATGATAGAGGACATTCTCAAAATGGCTGAAAAAGAGGAGATACTGTTGATGGGGGACCTGAATATGCCAGATGTTAACTGGATGACATGTACTGCAGCCACATCCAAGAACAGGGTCATTCTCGATGCTCTGCAGGGGGCAGGCCTTAGACAGCTAGTGTTGGAACCCACTCGGGAGGAAGCAATACTAGACCTGGTACTCTCAAATGGAGAGAGGATCACAAATTTAGAAGTCAGTAGACATCTGGGAACAAGTGACCACTGCACAGTGTGCTTACAATAAGCACAACCATGGAGACAAGCCATACAAAACAAGCATACTGACTTTAGAAGGGCTGACTTTGGCAAAATGGGTGAATACCTGAGGAATACACTAGCAAATGGCCAAAAAGGAGGGTGGAAGAACAATGGAGAAAATCAAAATGCCATCATAGAGGCAATGAGCCTTTGTGTGAAACAGATAAAGAAAACAAAGGAGTGAAAACCACTATGGTTCTCAAAAGAGGGGCAGGGAAGGTTAAGGAGAAAAAGGCTGCATTCAAAAAGTATAAGGCATCACAGAAGGAGCACGACAGGGAACTCTATCAATTAAAGCAGAAAGAAGTGGGGAAGGCAGTCAGAATAGCAAAAGCCCAAACTGAGAAAAAAATAGCTAAGTCAGTTGAGAAGGGGGATAAAACCTTTTATAGGTACATTAGGGAGCATAGAAAGGTTAAGGGAGGAATAGTGAAGATTAATAAGGGAGAGGGGAGGTGGGCAGAGGGAGACAGTGAAAAGGCAGAGATACTGAATGTAATTGCTCAGTATTCACAAAAGAAGATGAGGAGGAGTTACCTAAACCAGACAATAGAAGCACTCTGGGTAGGGGGTTCACACCAGTCCATTTACAGAAGAAAGAGGCCTGAAAGAACTCCTAAAACTCAAGGTGGACAAAGCAATGGGCCTGATGGGATTCACCCCAGAATCCTAAAAGAACTAAGGAGGACCTAGTGACACCACTGACCACACTTTTAACAAATCATGGGAGGATGGGGTGGTACCTGAGGAGGAGGGCAGATGTGATTCCCCTTCACAAAAGTGGGAGCAAGGCAGAAGCAGGAAACTACAGACCTGTAAGTTTAACCTCAGTGGTAGGGAAAATGATGGAATCACTTCTGAAACAAATAATTGTTGAGTACCTAGAGGCCAGTGGGGCACAGGACCCAAAGCAGCATGGATTTACAGCAGGAAGGTCATGTCAGACGAATCTAATAGATTTCTTTGACTGGGTGACCAAAGTAATAGACCAGGATGGAAGCAGTCCAGAGGAGGGCAACTCAAATGGTGCAGGGTCTGCATCAGAAATCATATGAAGAGAGACTGAGAGAGCTTAATATGTATACCCTAGATGAAAGGAGGGATAGGGGAGACATGATCGAAACGTTCAAGTACCTCAAGGGAATCAACAAAGTCCAGGAGGGTAGCATCTTTCAGAAAAAGAGATGTGTAAGAACAAGGGGACACAATTTAAAGATAGAGGGGACGGCTCAGGGTAATGTGAGAGAAATCTTTTTCACAGAGAGTAGTGGATGCGTGAACTGCCTTCCTGGGAGGTTGTTGGGGCTAGCCAGTGTCAGTGGCTCAGTAGGTAGCACACTCGCTCTGAGGCCGGAGATCAGAGGCTGTGGGTTCAGTCTCACATCTGGCACTTGGGTTAATATCTCAGTACTGACACTGTAGTGCAGAATGAGAGGGTGCTGCACTTCTGAGGTGCTGTCTTTCGGATGAGACTTTAAACCCAGGTCCCATCTGCCTGGATTGGTGGTAGTTCCACGTGTGGATGTTAAAAGATCCCATGGCACCATCGAAAGAGTAGGGAATTTCCGTGTCCTGGCCAAATTTCCTCATTCACTCAAAATACCACCAATAGCTTAATCTGGTTCAAGGTCAGTTGGCATTCATCTGTATCCCCCACCGGTCGTGCCTGAAAATAGGCAGGATTTGTCTAGTGCACTTGCCCGTCAACAAAAACTAAATAAATAAAATAAATAAATAAAACAGTGGGGAATTCAAACATGCATGGGACTGACACAAGGCAATTGTGGTGGGGGGTGGCAGGAAGTAGGCTGTTGGTTAACTAGAATCTGCAGCTTACACAGAAGGTAAGGAAATAGGCAGACTGGGTGGGCCAAGTGGTCCTTATCTGCTGTCAAAGTCTATGTTTCTATGACCTAGATAAGGCCACTGGGGTGGTGAGAGGTTTGCAAACAGACCATATGTCTCTTCGGCAAAAGCCCACTCTCTCCAAGGCTGCCAGAATGAAGAACCAGAGCAACTGGTTCCTGAAATAACCCACTGAAAACAAAGGGTTCCTCAGCCAAACCCACTTCCAGGGCTGCCAAGGATGAAGAGAGAAGAGGACCTGCTTTGCACTTAATCCAATGAAAGATTACCACGACCTGACTGATGCTGTGGCACTCCAAGGGCCAGCTAAACTCAGAAGGAACTCTGACAGGACCAGGAACCAGAAGAATCTGAAGAGATGATGGTTGATTCTGCAATCCTAGGATCAGAAACTAGCATAAAAACAAAGAAACGGTGGACACGTCCTGTACTGGGCTTCAACAGACTCGACTTTCGTCGAATGACCAGGAAGGGCGCAGACCAGGTTCTCCAGGATGAGCACACTCTTCTGTAGAGGGTGACCAGCTTCAAGACATCTGGAACAGGAGCCATACGGAACGACACTGGCATGGCTGTCGTGATGCGTTTCAGCGGACGTACCTTCGAGCTGTGAAAAACAAGAAACGGCAGGGACGACTTGTACGACTGGCGACGGACTCGACTTCGGTGGACAACACAGACGGAAGTGATGGGCTGATGGATGATCCCACAGGAGTGAAGAATGCTGAGAAGACATCTTCTTCTGAGTAGAGACTGATTCTGAGTACATAGTATTACAGTCCACACTATGGGACTGCAGTGTGGTAGAAGATTGAGACTGTCCTTATACAGTGGTAACCATATAACTGAAAAATGCCCAGAGAACTGTGGAATGATACAATAATTTGCCGGGGGTAAGGGCAAATTATAAATTATGGGGTAATTATTACTGGTGGGGGCCAATGTTCAGGTGCTTAGAGCAATAGTTCAGATGCTTAGAGCAATAGTTCAGATGCTTAGATCAACATTTCAGATACTTAGGGCAATAGTTCAGATACTTAGGGATAGATAGCCACAATCCAATACAACACAGTCCTGGTGCTTCCTAGCAAGTTCACAGTCTTTCAGGTATTTTAGCAATAACCATTGGATAAGCAGTACAGTTGTTATAGTAGCTTCACAGTATAGGCGAACTGAGCACTCTTGGATAAACACTGTTTCCCTAAATGTAGGGTCTTCCTGAATAAGATCTGGCTACCCCTGAACATTTTGGCTAAGGATGCCCTTAGTACCACTAGCGGGGCCTCCCTTAGTACCACTAGGCTGGCTTGCCCTATTACACTAGGCCGGGGCCTCCTTCAATACCACTCAGGCTGGCTTGCCCTATTACACCAGGCCGGGCCCCTTAGTACCACTAGGCTGGCTTGCTCTATTACACTGGGCCGGGCCCCTTAGTACCACTAGGCTGGCTTGCCCTATTACTTCCTCGGCCGGGCCTCCTTAGTACCACTAGGCTGCTTGCCCTATTACACTAGTCCGGGCCTCCCTTTAATACCACTAGGCTGGCTTGCCCTATTACACTCAGGGCGGGGCCTCCCTTAGTACCACTAGGCTGGCTTGCCTCATTATACTCAGGCTGGGGCCTCCCATGAACCCTGCTTCTACCTTGGGCCCAATGCCCTACTTTTACCTCGGCCTCATGCCCTACCAAGACTTGGGCCTGGTGCCCCACTTATGTTGGGCCTGGTGCCCCACTTTATATTGAGCCTGGTGGCCCACTTTATATCATTATTAGCCAAAAAGTGGTAGGGACCCTTTAAATCTGTAGCTCTCTGTGGGCTGCTGTCACTCAATAGCACATCGCCACCCCAAATCCCACCCCCTTAAGCATATTTATTAGGCCGCTATACTGCCCTTGCCTCTTAGCTCCTCCTGTGGGCGTCGCTAACCCCGCCTCCCTTTTAAATATTAAAATATGAGGGTCCTATCGACCCGATGCTCCTGCAGCACTCGGCCACCTTTCTATGCCCCTACTGCGCTTTTTTCCAATAAGAAAAAACAAACAGTCTCCCAGAAATGGGCGGTCAGCACAAAATGTGCTGCCGCCGACTCACCACTCCGTAGTAAGAAGGAGGATCGGGAGGCGACCGGGAGGCGGAAGGTATGCTGGCAGAGGGAGGGACTGTTTCAGGCAGCTGGGGGGAATGACTGGGGGCCTCAGAAGGCTGACTGGGAGAGCGACGTGATGCGGCTGGCAGGCCTGCAGATGGGGGACCGGAATAAACTAAAACAAAAGGGAGGGGCCAAACAAATAAATGGAGGGCTATTCAGCCCAACGCATGGCAAATGGCCGAATTCTTCTTTTTGGCGGGGGACCCACCGGACTCAGCAGCACCACCAGACAGCAGCAACAGGAGGATTCAGTGGACTGGAGGAGGGGAATCACCACGGAGTCAACAGGACCGGCTTTACGACCCCAGGTAAGCCACAGTTCCTGTTGCACTCCTGTGATCCTCTCTACTCCACAGTCCAACAGCAATTAACTGTTTTTTAAAATGGACACACATTTGTTTCCAGACGTGGACTGGAGCATCCCAGCAGCAGCATCAACTAGAGCAGATTTATCCTGACTCCTTCAGGGTGCCTTCCTCAAGCAACTGGTCATGGAACCAACTCGGCAGAAGGCAATACTGGACCTTGTGCTCACAAACAGGGACAGTGTGATGGGGGTAACAGTGGGGGAGCACCTGGGAAACAGTGACCACCAGTCATTGTGGTTTGAAATCACAGAAAGAGCAGAACCAAACCACACAAAACACGATCCTGGATTTTAGGGGGCAGCCTTGGGAAAATGGGGAGATACTTGAAAGAGGCATTAAGGGGAATGGGACAGGAATCAGGGGTTGAGGAACAGTGGGCAGTATTTAAAATGGGGATTACAAGAACAACAGAATTATGCATTAAGCAGGTTAGCAAGAGGAAAAGGAAGAGGAGACCATTATGGTTTTCCAAAGAGGTAGCAAAGAAAGTGAAAGCCAAAAAGATTGCATTCAGGCAATACAAAAAGACACAGGCAGAAGGGGATAGGGAGAAGTACCAGGAGAAGCAAAGGGAGGCAGGGAGGTCAGTAAGGGAAGCCAAAGCTCAGACAGAAGAACACATTGCAAAATCAGTGGGTAGAGGGGACAAAACCTTTTACAGGTACATAGGAAAAAAAGAAAGACAAAGGGAGGAATAGTGAGACTGAAGGGGAGGATGGGGCCGTGGAGGATGACAACAGTAAAGCTGACATATTGAACAGGTATTTCTGCTCAGTCTTTACTGAGGAAGAGGAGGGTAATGGGTCCCAAAGGAGTACAAGGGTGAGAATGGTGCAGAATGGACACAAGTCCCTTTATACTCTAAAGGGTCCTGAAGGAACTGGAAGTAATAAGAGTTGATAAAGCAATGGGGCCAGATGGGGTGCACCCCAGGTCCTTAAAGAACTAAGAGAGGTGGTGGCTGAACCTCTGGCTATCCTGTTTAGCCGATCACTGGAAACAGGGGAGGTACCCACAGACTGGAGGACAGCAGATGTAGTCCCCTTATACAAAAGTGGGAACAAAGAGGAAGCAGGGAACTACAGACCAGTCAACCTCACCTTGGTAGTGGGGAAGATCATGGAAGCACTACTGAAGGAGAGATTGGTGGAACATCTAGTTGTCAATGGACTACAGGACCCAAGGCAGCTTGGTTTCACCAGGGGGAGGTCATGTCAGACCAACCTCATTGAATTTTTGACTGGGTGACTAGGAGGTGGATCAGGGAGGGCAGGACGGGCCTATCTGGACTTCAGCAAGGCCTTTGACACTGTGCCACATAGAAGACTATTACACAAACTGGGGAATATGGGTGTGGGCAGGACAGTAGTGTGGTGGGTAGGTAACTGGCTGGGTGGCAGGACACAGAGGGTGGTGGTAAATGGCTGTCACTCCACAGAGGGAAGAGTGACCAGTGGGGTACCACAGGGATCAGTGCTGGGACCGGTCCTATTCAACATCTTCATCAGTGACATTGCGCAGGACCTAGAAGGCAGAATTTCACTGTTCGCTGATGACACAAAGCTCTGTAACAGAGTAGACACACCAGAGGGTGTAGACAGAATGAGAAGCGACCTGCAGAAACTTGAAGAATGGACAGGGGTTTGGCAGTTGAAATTCAATGCAAAGAAGTGCAAGATAATGCATATGGGGCACAAAAACCCTGGCACAATATATCAGTTGGGGGTGAGGATATAGCATGCACCAAGCAGGAAAGAGATCTTGGGGTTGTCATCTCTGATGACCTCAAGGTAGGGAAACAGTGTGACAAGGCAGCAGGTAAAGCAAATAGGATGCTGGATGCATAGGCAGGGCATTACCAGCAGGAAAAGGAGGTCATAATTCTGCTATACAAGACACTAGTGAGGCCCCACCTGGAGTACAGTGTACAGTTCTGGAGACCATACCTACGTAAGGACACAGACAGGGTAGAGAAGGCTCAGAGGAGGGCAACAAAGATGGTGCATGGATTGCATCACAAGTCCTATGAAGACAGGTTGAAGGAATTGAACATGTACTCCTGGAGGAGAGGAGGAGAGAGGGATATGATAGAGACATACAAGTATCTTACAGGGAGGAACAGGGTGCAGGAAACACTATTTTTAAGCGAAAAGATGTTCCAGGACTAGAGGGCATGGGATGAAGTTGGAGGAGGACGATTCAGAGGAAAGATGAGAAAGAATTTCTTCACAGAACGGGTGGTGGACAAGTGGAACACCCTGCCAGAGGAAGTGGTGGGGCTGAAACAATCACGGATTTAAGAATGCATGGATAGACATAAAGGAATTCTGGAGGTCAGGGTAAGGCAACAGACTTCTAGGAAAACAAACTGAACTTACAAGCTCAAATGGGCAGACTGGGTGGGCCATAGGCCCTTATCTGCTGACACTGTCTATGTATCTATGTATCTATGTAAAAGCACTCGGGGTTCTGATTCTCGAACCCCGAGCTCACGCCCAACAAATGCTAGGAACCTGGAGGAGGCACCACACGCAGGCCAGAGGCAGCGAACCTGGCACGTGGGTTCCCATTCTCCTGCTGCTTGCTCGGAGGGGTGGGGTGGGATGGAACAGAGCAGGCAGGCAGCAGGGAGAAAAAAAAACATTTACTTTGCATGCCAAAAGCCATTCCTAACGTTTTGCTATGGCACACAAAGAGGGACCCCTGGGGCATTTTAGAACCCCCTATACTTTATTTTACTTACTGGGATGCCCTAACTTTGGGGCATTACAATAGTGGTGGCCTATCACAATGAATAAAGTTAATGGATACTGAGATGGAGTTTCATTCTGGTTCTTTGCACTCCCTGGTGAGCTTCCCACCCCACCAGAGATCATCTGTCATCAGCATAACAGACGGCTCATGGCAGACGAATGGGAAATCTTCCTCTAGGTTCTAGGGACACAGCCACCACTTGATGGCATCCCACATTGACTGAACCACATCACCTGCTCCAGAGTTGGTATAATCTGGTTCAGAATGACCATCTGGCACTTGTACTTCCACACAAACTTGTTTAAGTCATGCAAGTGGCACACTAGCCCCTGTCCATTTAGGTACAAGGAAGTACCAGGACATATAGCCCAGTGTGACCAGAGTGTCTGGGATCCACTCTATCATCTCACACTTATGAGGCTGAGCAACATCATCCTTTAGCATTGAAAAAATGCCCTCTGGCACCTTAGAGTCCCAAGGGTCTCAGAGTTGGTACAGTGGGAGAACCTCAAAGTCCAGAGACGCCACTACTTCTAGCACCCACTTGTCCAAAGTAATAACAGACCACTGTGGAAAGAACTGGCACAACTGACCCCCAACCAGCAGTTGGACAGAGACAGGATAGGAGGGAGAATGACACCCCACAACCAGTCACTTTGCAGCCTTGGAGGGGGCTCTGGTTGGCTGGGCACTGCAGGCACCTCCACCACCCACACATTTTTCTGACTTTCACTGCTGAACATGGGTGTCAAATGCCAGTGTGGAAACTGCCCCTGCTGGGTCTGCTGCTGGGGATGCTGTGGCTGAAGCCCTGTCACTAAAAGGCCTTTTTCTTAGGCAGTTTTGTGTCTTTCTGGGATGAAGCCACAGAGTCCAGGGTGGCACTGGACTTATCAATAAATGTAAGATGTCCTTCCTCCCCAGGGCTGAAGAAGCCAGTGCCCAGGAATGGGGCATCTGCCAACTTGTGCTGAGTGTCTGCTGTGAAGGTGGACCACCTCAGCAAGGCTCTGTGGTGCATGGAGATTGCTGTACTCATTGACTGGGTGCAGGAATTGCCCATGTCCAAGGCGATTTGTAGCTAGTGCTTAGCCAGCATACAGCCTTGGTCCTGGATTTACTGGACCACCTGCTGCTTATTGGTAGGAAGCAGAGGGAGGAATTCAACCAGCCCAAAAAGGCAATGGCCAAAGTTAGCCATCATTACTGAGTAACTGGTCTGCCAGAGACCAAGCAAGGAGACCATATAGACTGTCTAAGCCACGTAGTCCAGTTTCTTGGATTCCTTGTTACACAACTTATCCACATCCCTTTGGCCCTTTGATTTGTGAAAATCTGAGTCAGAGACCAGTCCTTCCATGGAGGGGTGGTCTGAGAACCCCACAGGTGTGCCAGTGGGCATCACATACTTGCAGACCATCCAGGTAGGGCACTGAGCTGGATGCTGGGTGCTGTCAAAGTTCCAGAGTTGGTTCCAAAATGGCCTTGGTCAATGGGAAGGCAATCCTTGGCCAATTGTCCCTATCAAGGATGTTGATGAATGGGTATTTAACTCCTCTAATCTGGCTCCTGGATTCTGACATCAGTTGGACTAATGCTCTAAAGGAAGTGGAGCCTGATGAGGTAGATTGACCATCTGAGGAATTTCAAAGAGTTGGATTCTACAAAAGGTCATTAAGGACTTACCTCAGAGTCCAATGACTTTTAAACAACACCCACATCTGCTCTTGCCATGGACCATCCTTGTGTTCTCCTGGGTTTCCACTGACAGGCAGCCTGGTAGAGGAGCAGCAGGGTGGACTTCTGTGGGGACCCCAACCCACGGCCGCTGTGGAGAGGACTTCACCACCATTTGAGGAGAGGCAGACATTGTGGTTTGCTGCGTCTCTGTCAGGAGAATAGCCAGAGGAGGCCAAGGGACTGTTCACCCCCAGAGCAGAGCTCTGCACCTCCCTGTGAGAGATGACTGCTGTCACATAAGGATTTCGTAATGTTGACAAAGATGGCATTGATGTTGATCCTCCCCACAGGACAATGAAGTCAAGGAAGGTCAAGGATGACATTTTCCAGTCAAGCATGTGTCCACCAGAGGCCCTGAGTAGACCACGTGCTTCAGCAACAAGACCACCAGTGGTCTTGGAAGCAATACCCGGGGGCTAGGAACCTCTTGAATTGAATCTATGTGGGGCACCAACTAAGGCAGGTCCTCCTGAGTAAGGACCAGGAGAATTGGGGTCAGTCAGATCAGTGACTCCTCACTGACCTCCTCTGACAGCCGTTCAACCAGCTAGAGAAACATTTTGACCAGCTGATCAAACAGAGTCATGGTCAAATGATCTGGTGGGTTATCATGGGAACTTTGACCTTCCCCTTGACCAAAGGAAGCTTGAACAATGTCAGGCAGTTGGAGGATCAGGAAGAAAATGATCATTCCTGGTCCCACGGTCTTTGATGGTGGCACTTCTTGTGCCTTTTATGGTGTGGCGGGCTCTTCCTGTAGGTCTGGAGGGCCAAGTACATCTCATGGAAATTATTCATAAATGGTCCTCTGATGTTACACCAAGCCAGGATCAACATCAAGACTGAGGTTGGGCCCAACCTGGGTGCTACTGTCTCCTCTTCCAAGGCTGAAAGCTGGGCCACTGACCTGGCTGCAGTCACGGGTGGTTTGTAGTCATTAGGCCTACTGAGGAGGACATGCATCTTCTGTTCTTTCAGTGATGCTGGTAGCATTGCCCAACATTGAGAATAAGTGGAGGTTCACATTCCTCACTCAGGCAAGAGACATATATGTTGTCAGTGTCCATGGCCGATAGCTTCTGCCTGCAGCACATGCAGAACTTAAAGCCTGGTTTCTGTCATTCAACTCCTGATTGTGATCAATTGAACAAATATAGAAGGCAAATCACTAGTGAACCCAAGCAGTCAAGGCTGACTTGTAAGCCTTTTAAGTTCTTGGTGCCCACACCTCTCTGGAAGTGTGCAGCTTATTCTGAAAGACATGGGGCACCCTGGGTGCCCCGGAAACTATCCACACAGCCAAGGTGAATGACTGATCCTACATTGTAGGATGACAGTTCATATCTGGGTCATTCAGAGAGTTCCACATCTCAGAAACCAGGAATGGAATATCCACCAACAACTTGAGAAGAGCTGGATACCAGGGCTGTGTGGCCACACTGGGGTCACCAGCACCACTGTGGCCTCCTGCCTCTTGGTTAGTGCCAGAGTGCAGCAAATGATTGAAAAGGGAGTACGTGCATAAGTTTGAAACTGGCTCTCATCCTAAACAAATATTGGGTTCGGACATCAACTGAAGAATGATGTCAGTTGGAAGGTCAAACCAGAGGCAAAGCAGTCCACCTGCTGAGAGTCCCTCATCTCCTGAACTCTCAGGAAGAAGTCCCTCTGGAGGAAAAACTCACAGGAATCCATCAGATACCTGGAATTCCAGTCTGCTGCACAACTGAAAAGACCAGGAATGTGTTGGGCCTAAACCCAAAGCTGTTTTTTTTCAGGTAATAAGACCAAAACACTAAGCTATCTTGGTTAACGGGACTTCATCCCCACAATTGGGCTATGTAGCCAGCTGCCACTAGATTGTCCATCTTTCACAACGCTTTTAACCAGTCTTGCCCTTAGTGAAACTCCTGAACACACATGTGGCCACCAGGCATTCCAAGCAACTGATATGGAAGGTTTGCTCCTGCATGGATCATCTGCCTCTCACAAACATCACAGTATAGCAGCCCCCCATCCTGACTGGCTCACATAAGATCAATAACCTACTGTGACTGGACTCCAAATATTGCTGCCCAGTTCATGTGTCCACTTGGCAAAGCCACAAGATGAGCTCAGGTCTCACCTCCCAGGGAGTGTCACTTGTGCCTCATACATTCCATTTGGTAGAAGGCCTGCACTTTCAATTGTTGCAGAACTTGGTAATGTAAGGAACCTAGGAAAATGGACTGAACATAGTCTGGGACTTGGCCAGCCAACCTCATCAGATCCCATATGGGTATGTATTGTCTTTTGAGAAATCTCCTGATTGACATCTTTAGTACTGCACCTTGAACTTGGGCTGATAAAGTTTAAGGAGGGCCTCGACTGAGAGGATGTCGAACCCTAGCAAGGAGGGTAACTGAGCAGAAATAAGCCATCTTCTTTCAACTGACAACAAAGTCCAACAAATCCAAGAAAAGGACCACAAGATTAGCTTCCTTCTCCAGAGTTGTTGGGTTCTGTCCCATAATCAGAATGTCATCTAGGTGGATGATAAGTCTGACACCTGCCACTTTGAGGCAGGCCATTGAGGGCCTGAGGATTCTTGTGAACCACCATAGTACCAGTGAAAGGCTAGGAGTGATGACAGGGAACTGATAAATAATCCTGTCCCCTTGAGTCCTAGCAACTTTTGGTCCTCATGGTGGATCAAACCATGACCTATGCATCATTGAGGTCTCACGAAGCCTGCTAGTCCCTCTGAGCATGGTATCCCTAAATAGATAAGTTCCTTCCATGTTAAAGTGTTGATACATGATTTTGGTGTTCATGGGATCTTAAACTGATTATATGTGGAAATCCTCCATCCTTTTTTAAGACCAGTAAAAGAGTACTGACAAACATGGGATGTGGATTGGAAAAATGAACAACTTCCCATTTGTTTATTATAATAACTTTATTAATAAAGAAGAAAGGAGGTAATCAAGCTAGTATAATACAGCAGCAATAGATTTCAACAACACTGCATAAAGTATTAGCTTACCTAATATCTGGAACTCTCTTCTACTATCTATTCGCTCTGCTTCCTCCAAACGCTGTCTTTACTCCATGCTTACTCTGCCCCTCCAGAAAATGTCCATAGCCCAATATCTGGCCTCCTCCCTCTTTTTCTCTTTTTCCCCAAATCACTTCCAGTCTCCTACACTTCTCTGCATCCTTCATTTTACTCTTCCATGTATTCTAACCTTTATACTCTTCCTCTCCCCCATCTTTTCTCTTCCATTCCTCTCTCCATCCTACCTTATCCTCCCCTCCACCCTCTCCTTCTTTATCACCTCCTCTTTCACATTATCCTCCAATTTTATCTTCACTGCTTCACTCTTTTCCTACTTATATTCCTATGTTCAGTTTTCTGAAGCTCAGCCTGGGAGTGCCTGGTGCTTCACACTCCTGATTTAATCTAATTGTACTGTTATTAATTTATAAAGATGCTATTCTGAGTATTACTGTATAGTATTATTATATTTTGTGCTTTCTATTTGTTATTATGTACTTATTCCCTTCCCCCTTCCCCTAGGACACATCTGGAAATGAGTTGTATGGCTCAGCATGTCTTTCCTGGTAAATCTCTTTAAAATAAATAATAAATAAATAAATTACATAAGAAAATTGAGAAGACAACACAGATGATGAAGCAAAGTTGTGTATCAATCAAATTTACAAGCTATTATAGGATACAACTTCCCATTTTATTGCATAGCATACAGATCCTTGTCAATAAGGAAGTGTTTTTCTGATAAAAATGGAATAAAAGGAGTATAATGGGGAAAAGGAGGACTTTTTAACTCCAGTTTTTAACCCACACTCTATCCAACACCAAAATATTCTGGGAGATTACAGCCCAGTTTAGTAAAACCACAGTGAGCTTTCTCGCCAATTGCAGGGGGCCTGGCACATGGAAGAGACTGTCTACCAAGGAAGAGAGAGAAGGTGTGCCTGCCTCCTGCAGTGGTGGCATTTGCAGTCTGCAGTCCTCTTGACCAACAAAATCTGGACCTTGAATTCCAGGAATAGCTATGTCCTCTTCCTCTAGAGACATCAGAATACCAGTAGGCGCCTTGGTGATATCTTGGAGAACAGCTGGGGGAGCGGCCCTGCCAAAAACTCTCCTGTTCAGGGTTCTGAAGTAGAACTGCATCTCCTGCATACCATGGAACTGTTTTCCTGAGCTACTGAATGTCCTTTAACAGGTTCTCACCAAAGAGTAGCCCTTCCATTTTATTCTCTCCATCATAGGTGGCTAGGTTGTCACTTGGGGTGAAACATCAAGAGTGCTGCTCTGCATTGTTCTGTGGACAGCATGGCATTTGCACTACACAGCAGACAGGCCACCTTCTGGAATCAATTCCTACATAAAAGGGTCCAGAAAGTCATAACTAATTGCCTTGTCTGCCGTGGTTGCCAAGCAGAATAAGTGGCCCTGCTAGGTGTAAAACTTTTCCTGACTCCTGTCAATGTCCTGGTTGGGGTACTTTCTATTTTCCCTAGATAATCTGAGAAAAGTTCAACAAACTCTGGACCCATGCAGTTTATGGCTAAGATGAGGTTTTGGGCAGTCCCTTGTATGCAGCATCTCACCTGCTTATCCAGGGCCATCGAAAGCCCAGATTCCTGCTACACCTTTAGTTTCAGGTGGGGGGGGGGGTTCCACTAAGAGAGTGGCCCAATTGGAGTCCAGATCAAAATGAGGTTCTTGATCCTCCTCCTGGTCATCCAGTCTTGGTTTCCTTTTGCATGGCCTATCCATGCACCAAGAGTGTGACTCCAATTCATTGGAATTCCAATCAAACTCTTTTACCTCTAACTCTAACCAGGTGGGAGTATAGAGGGGGGGACCCATTTTCAGAGGTGTATTCCTGGAGCTTTGCACCCTCCTTTACTTTGGGTTAGAGGAGTTTCTTCAGTGACAAAAACTGGCAAGTCCTGTGTCTGATGTTACGTTTTAATATCTTCCCCATTACCAGGCATCACATCCCCAGAATGATCACCATACCAGAGAACAACCGGTGGAGTAGACCTGCCAAAAACTCTCCTCCAAAAACCACTGCTGGGTGTGGGAACGGCATTGCAGTTTGCAGCGCCTCAACCATACTTGGTTACTGTGATCTGCCATGCAGATTGGGATAAAAGCTTCACCCAACTCATGGGCAGTTGATGAAGAATTCTTATAACATGGGTTGCATGAAGAAGAGTAGCCAATTGGTCAAACAGCATCAGGTGACCGTGGATTAAATTCCCTTTTTAATCCACACTTGGATGACCTGCACTGCTTCCCTTAAAGCAAGTGATGTGATTATCCCCCAAAAGTTTTTTACTTTACAGAAACATTAAGTAATTCTATACATATTAGCTTTGCATATAGTACTTTTTGTCTAACTTGCTGTCAGGATCAACTGTTCAGAAGTGCATTTCTCAGAGAATGACAGAGCTACTGCATACTACATATTGTTTACATACCCATAATGCAGTGCTTGCAATTCATGGAAGTATTGTATTCTCATACACGGTAAAAAGCAAGTAAAACAGATGTTCTAACATGTTTTTAATAATTATGTTAGGAAAGGAGCTGTGTTACTTTGCACTCCTGTGTTTTGAACACAAAAAGAAGTATTAAACTGTGTGGGTCTTTACAATATAAATAAACAACAATCTACTTATATATTCCAGAAAGCATGCTAATATGTTAAGAAAAGTGTTATACCCAGTTATTTTGCTGTTGATTAAAAACAGATCAAATTTCCACAGAATTGTGCAATCACAGCAAGTTTCCCAATGCATACTTGTATTTTCCACATACTGGGCAGGATTCACAAAGAAGATGCGTCCAGTGCATCTTGGCTGCCCCGCACAGGGAGATGCACTGAGTGCAAAATGGGCTATTCACAGAGGAGGCACAGGGAGATGCCCCCAGCGCATCCCCTCTGTGAACAGCACAGGTGCGCCCAGCCCAGGATGCCCCGGAGTATCCCCCATGTCAGGCTGTGAGCCAATTGGGGCAGGGCATCTCAGGATGCCCTGTGCCCAAAAATGCAATTCACAGCCAGGGGCATGCAAATGAGGCCATTAGGCATGCATGGTGCAATGGGGCCATTAGCATGCTATTATAGCCCCATTTGCATAGTGCCGGCTGGGGTGCCCCAGCAGAATGCGCCGAACTGTGTCCACCACCCCTCTCCTGCCTGACCCCAGCCCAAGTTATGCTGCTCCCAGTGGCATTAAAAGTAATGAAGCCCCCCCATGCCTCCGTACCAAGCCGCACCCGGCAGCGAATGAAATGCTGAACCCCTCTCCCAGCCCCAAGCCCTTGGTAATGTCACCTCCCATGGCAGTCTGCCAGTGCAGTCAACCCCCCAAGCACCCCAACCCACCCTCTCCCCCAGCAGGGTCCCGCTGTCAGTGGGCAATTCAACCCACCTGCATTACCGCCACAGCCGCCACCAACAGAGTTGTCTGAGAATGACAGCTATCGTACAGCCTGCTAAAAAGAACTAAATAGATTCTGTAGATCCTTCCACTAGGTGATCATCCCTACTGTGGTGTTCAAAGCTAGATCAGGTATCAAAACCATGGATTGAATAGGAATTTAATCCATGTAAGTTGATCAGTGCTGCAGCAATGGTTCTGTTAGAGTGGGAGAAAAACAATACTTTGATACTGTTGCCGCCACTTGGTTGACAGGCAAGAGAGCTCACCTCTCACACAGGATACCAGTGAGAATAAAAGTTTTTACTTACTTGCCATATCAAAGCACACAAGAGTAGTATATACAGAGAAGCAGTGTAGAATGATGTTGGCAGTTGTAAACAGCATTAGGGCCCCAAACGCCACCCCCCATGTGTTACCGATCAAGTCTTCAATAGTGTCCGTAGGCGACAAGCAAACTCAGAAATATTATGTGTTACACAAACCGCTTCCAAGCTCTGGTCAATATAGATCAATGAAATGAATGTCTCCTGTCCAGATACGCAACGGAGACCCTGTGTCACGCTAGCCTGGTCTTATATGTTAGCAGCAGAGGAAAACTTGTGCAGTGATGCAGCAGGATGTAGAAATATACGGGAGCTGCTGACATATGAAAAGTAGGTATGAAAAATGCAACCTCAGTGTTCTTCCTAGGAATAAAAGATTGTCTTGTGGCAGCGGTATTTTCAGAGTGCTGAAAGACAGCAAGTGTCCCCTCCAGCCTTCATGCACACCAGGCCACAAAGCTCTGTTGTCCTCTGTGTCTCATGAACATGAAATGCTGAATTGGAGGAGTTCACTGACACGGGAGAGAGAGAGCGGTGTGTTCCCAGAGTCCCCCAAACAGAGCAGACTGCAACAGAGTGATTGTCATCTGTGTGTAGTGAAACAGAAGGAAACAGAGCAGGTGAGTTCATAGAAAATTGAAGTCCCTGATGTATGTCTGTGTTTTCTATGGGTGCGAGGCAGTCTCTTGACAGAAACAACATCTCCTCATGATGTGACACTCCTGTTGGCAGCTGCCAGGCCACCCACTCACCACCCGTAGTGACCTCCAGAGAGAGAGAGAGAGAGAGAGAGAGAGAAACAGTGAAATTGTGTAACAAACACAGTTTGCTATTCTTCTGTGTGTGTGAGAGACAGAGTGACTGAGGCACAAACACACGGGGGGGGGGGGAGAGAAAGAGAGAGAGAGCATCACTGTATCACTAATAGGCTATCCACCAGCTATGAGACAGCACAAGTGTTCAGACGTTCCAGGAAGTACACATGGTGCTGCAACCATTGATTAAACTTATAGTTCAATCCACAGTTAGCAGTTGTTCCAGAAGTGCTCAGTCTTGTATGGCCCTGATATTATGAGTATGTTCAGCCCTGTGTCATGCACAGTCTGCTAAGTTGTAAGGCAGTTCTGCATCCATAAAAAGCAACAGAATAGATGTTTTGTCAGAGATTACTTTGCAAGGTGGAAGGATAAAATCCCTCTTTAGCATTAAAACAAGGGGAGCAGCTGGTTTTGGGGGGCTGCACCATATGCCCAGGTAACCCATGTTATAATGCAGCAACCCTCACCGGGTTTGGGTTATAGGCATTTAATCCATGCCTGGAGCACTGTGCGGATACTCAGCCTGCGGCCTCGTGCCTCACAATGCATCCCAGGCATGGATTAAATGCCTATAACACCACACCATGTCGTGGGTTATTGCTTACTTAATCCACACCTGGGGCACTGTGAGGACACTCAGCCTGCAGCCTCGTGCCTCACAATGCACCCCAGGCATGGATTAAATCCCTATAACCCCACACCCTGTCGTGGGTTATTGTTAACTTCATGCACCTCCCCACCATCACCACCAGGCAAACCGTCACTATCACTATCCTTAGGAACAGACATGCCTGAAACAGACAGCTGTCCCAAAAGGAGGGATGCATCTACCTTGTGGTAGCGGCACAGTCATAGGCCACCATCAGTTCTACTGTGCTGATGGGCAGTTCCTCATCATAGTACTTTACCCGTAGATCCTGACAACACAAACATTTACCTGCTTGATAAGCAATGCCATCTTAGGAATGGTGCTTGTTGATCCCATGTCCAACTCTGCGCTACAGAGGGATCCGTGTAATCTGCTGCCTTGTTACTAGCAGCAAAATAGAAGGATGTTCACTAGGTGGGAAGCCCTTTTATGAAGAGCGAAAACCTATTGGAGGACAAGATGCATCCTGGGATTGGTAGTTAAGGATAGTTGCTGTATTAGCAAAGTACCTCTGGCCCAGCTGAAATGTTCAGAAATGTTGGCAATGTAATAGTTTTTGCTGGATGGCTACTAAAGAGGAATGCTTACAGTGTATAATTAGAGTCAAGGTAAAAATCACCACATGCTGTCTGTTGGACTGCAGCAGTCCTTGTAACAACTCTTCAATACACAAAAGGTGAATTAAATAAAAGACTGTCAAACATTTTTTTTCTTGCTCCCCCTGACTCCCCATGGCCTCTCCTTCGGGTATTCCTATGCCCTTCGCTGCTACACTGCCCCAATGCAGCCACCTGCCACCACACATTGCAGCCCCCAGGGTAACCCGGTGTAACCCTTCACCGGATGGGTCCTCCTCCTCCTCGGGAGAAGGCGCCGGTGGGGTAGGTCAGCGCACTCATTCTTGGCCCGGTGCTACTGAGGTAGTCTGTGGACTGTTCAGGGTCTCACAGTACTGGGAGCTGCGACCGTCATCCGATCTACCATGGTGCTCTTTTCTCATTTGCTTCCTGGGGGCGTGTTGCCACTAATGTCAAGGTGTACGCCGACATTCACCATGTCCCACTAGTCATCAGGACCCAGTGCATTGCCTTACCCCAGGCCTCCGCCAGGAGTCAGCAAGTGCCTGGTCACCTCCCTGCCCTCCCCCTAAAAGAAGGCAAGCAGTCATCTGATGCTCAAGCCCTCTCTCCTTGGCTGGCCTTCCAGCATCCCGGGTCCATTCCCAAACCTGGGTTGCTGGCGTCCCAAGCAGAAATCTAACCGCTGTGCCGACAGGCCAACTCTGTCAAACATTTTAATATGAATTCGATACCACTGACTTATTCTGTTCTGTATAACTAACTGGAATGCTTGGCCCAATGGTGCATGCTGGTGATGTATTGTACCACCACATGGGAGACCTGGGATTAAGTCCCGCTCTTGACTCTTCTGCCAGGGGCTGGTGTGGTTAGGAATATGATGAGGATGTATCCTGCACTAGCCCAGGGGGGAGGGAATTGTACAGCATGATATGTGAGTGCCTCCTTTGGAAAGGAGTGTGGTGGCATGGATGTCATGGGTGACTACATCAGCCACTTCCCCGCCCATATGAGTGTGACACACAGCTCCATAAGGTGTCACCATGGGAGGTGGGTGGGGTTGAAAACCAGGTACAAAGAAACACCAGGGACAAAAAAAAACTCTGTTAGTAGCAGTATGGCAGAATAAGTGCCACCAAGTAAAACTTATAAAACCAGCAAAGGGGAAACTTTTTCCAATAAGAGCATCCATTGTATGGAACACCTTGCCACAAGAATTGGTAGAGGCAACTAGTGCCACTGCCTTTAAAACAAATTAGATGTTTGGTTGAGGGATAATAGATAAATAATGTCCACATAGTGTGGGGAACAGTCTCGATGGGCTCTGGCCTTCTTCTGTTCTTTCATACCAAGTAATACCAAGTAAGTAAACCCAGAAGCCAAAGACCAGGGCACCCACTATTCCTAGAGGCAGACTATGGCTGGGATATTCAAACTCTATTAGTGTTTTCAAAATGAGTTAGCAACTTGCTGACACCATTATGTACCCCCAAAGCAGGAAAAATCACAAAATGCCATATTAGACAGCATGGTTAGAGAGTCACTAGCTCATTTTCAACTAGCTGTAATACACGCCAGTGCATTTATACAATACAGCAGATAGCACTTTGCAAATAGGTGCACCTGCATGTTGGTAGGTTTGGAGATGCAGTAACTAGCTGTTAGTGCCATGTTAATTACTGCCTCCCCAAATCCAGTCTTATGACCAGCCAACAGGCATGGCCCCTCCTGCCCTGGACACCTCATCGATAATTATTACATTTTTCCTGGTGTCCAGTGGTCCCCCTCCAAAACCCTGCTGATAAGTATTACATAGGTGTCCCTCCCCACCAACACACCACAGACAAGTAATACATATTTTCCTGGTATTCAATGGTCCTCCGCCCCCAGGTTTCAATTCCCCACCCTGACCTACCACTAATCGTCCCCCATGACCAGCACCCCTGCCCCCCACCAACAGTAGTGGCACCCCCACCCCAGTCAGCAACCAGCACAGAAACAAAATGTAGGAAGACAGAGCACACAAAGCTGTGAAGGCTTGAAGAGTTTATTGAGGGAACACAACAACAAACCAAATGCACCTACTGTGCAAAATCTGCAAATCCCAGACCAGAATACACCTGACTGTCAGAGCCCATAGAGAGCAGCTAACCAGACTCCCTAACAGCCCCTCCGTGGCCAGCCACTGACTGCAGTTCACAATAGCGCACATACTATGAACAATTTAAGGTAAGAATATGGCAGATTGCTCCAGAGTAGCAATTGCCATTAGCGGGCCCAAATATCCGGATTGCTCCCACAATCCCCATAGCACCCTATTGACCACATATCTCCTGTGGCCAGTAGGGGGGCTGTGGTTTGTGACTGCAATTGGGATAGTACCAGGCTGGTATTCTGGAACATGCCTTTAGCACTCACAAAGTGCCCAGGCATGTTCCATACCTCAGGACCTTAAAATATCTTGGCCTATGGCTCTTCTCTGGCAACTGACAGCAAATGGGCTGGCTACTGAGGCCTTGCTGAGGGAGGCAAGCTTTGGAGGAGTTAGTAAGGGAGCAGTTCTGCGATGAGTGCCTCAAGTCAATTGATGTTTAGGTGCAAGAGCGCATGCAAACCAGATTTGTATACTTGTACTTTGCCTGATTGAAGTGAAAGAAGAATAATATACTTTTTTAATTCATGAGAAACAGATACAAGAGGGACTCATTTACAATGGTTTCCAATTGATTATTTCCAGGTGTGTCTTATGCGTTAGGTGGTTAAGTGATATGCTGAGGGCTACACAGTATGCAAGAGGAGATTGGGGAATCAAATCTAAGTCTGCTGGATGCACCAAGCTCATGCAAAGCTTGTTACTCTAACCTCTAGGCTATACAGTATATTACAAAACCCTGATTTCCATGCTTAGTTTAGCTTATAAAACTATAATACATTCTGGGGATGCCCTTACAAAGTCAGTGGTCTGATACCATTTATTGGACGATATGCAAAGGTCCAGGGAGATACTACGCCAACAAAACAGGAAAGAGATCGGGGTCATCATATTGGACTACCTAAAGGTGGCCAAACAATGAGCCAAGGCAGTGGGAAGAGCCAATGGGATTCTGGGGTGCATAGGAAGAGGTATTACCAGCAGAAGAAAAGAGATCATAATGCCACTATACAAGTCATTGGTGAGACCTCATTTGGAATACTACATCCAGTTTTGGAGTCCACATCTCAAGAAGGACATAGACTGGGTGGAGACAGTTCAAAGAAGGACAACAAAAATGGTGCAGGGTCTGCACCACAGGCAGGGCTGCAGTAATGGGGGGAAAGTGGGGAAGTTGTCTGGGGCCCCAAGCTCCGGAGGGGCCCACCTGAGGAGCTGGCATTACCCCTCGCATTAGCTGGCTTGAGAAACAGGGGCCCATTTCAAGTGACTTGTCCGGGGCCCCAAAATTCGTAGCTGCAGCCCTGACCACAGGTCATATGAGGAGAGACTGGAGGAACTCAATATGTACACCCTGGAGGAGAGGAGAGAGAGGGGAGACATGATACAGACTTTCAAGTATCTCAAGGTGATCAATAAGGTACAGGAGGGCAGCATCTTCCAAAAGAGAAGCTGCTCTAAAACAACAAGGGGGCATGACAGGAGACTAGAAGGGGGAAGACTAAGGGCAACGTGAGTAAATACTTTGTCACGAAAAGAGTGGTGGACGCTTGGAATGCCCTACCCCAGGAGGTAGTGGGGCGAGCACAGTGGGGGGATTTAAAAATACATGGGATAGATATAGGGGAATCCTAGAGGGGGAGAAGGAGAGGCAGCAGCGGGGGACCAAGTAGGGTCAGTGGCAACTAAGTAAAGGTAGGGTATGCGGCAGACAGGATGGGCCCAGCGGTTCTTATCTGCCATAAATTTCTATGTTTCTATGTCTGGTTAAAGGTGAGCAGCAGTATTTGCTAGTTGGCAAAAAGTACCATCATGGTTTTGCAATTATAGTATGTATTTTTAGCAAAACCATCCATATACCCATTTTGTTTTCATTTTAAGTTATTTAAATTCTGAACTTCAATACCATGTGTGTAACACTCCCCCATCTCTAATTTTGTGTGGCTTACCTGACTCCACAGAACTCAGACTGTTGTTTATCACTGCTCTCCAGTAAATGGAAATGCAGAAGAGGACTGGGAGGAAAGAGGCGTGCTTGCCCTCAGTGAATCCTACTCTTTGAAGAAGCAGAACCTCTGCCACCAATACTAAACAAAATGCATGTAACCCCCCTACAAATCGGGGTTCCCGAAAAGTCTTCCTTGAGCTTGCCTAAATGCTCACTGCCAGGCTGGTGTTCTGCGTTTCAGCAGTTTAAATGTATTGCCAGAGAGTGCCTGTATAGCCTCTGTGTACTGTCTCTTTAAGAGTTGCCTGGATTGCAGTCATAATTAATTTGAGAGGGAGCTCTGTTAGAAGATGTACTTGTTTGCTGATCATTTGTTAGAGTAGTAATAATATTGCAGTTTGTTCTAACCTGCCTTCTTTGCAGCATGGACAGTTCTGTTTGTTTCTATCATCTTGGTCCTGAACTTCAGAATGGGCCAATAAGTACATTTGGACTCTAATCTGGAGCCTGCCTACAGGGGCTTGGTGGGGCCAAAATTTATAGAAATTGTAGTTTTGGGCTTTTGGTGCCTAAAATAATCTGGAGGGGGAGCCCTTGTTGTGACTGACAGACAGATCAGCCAACCGAACCTTTTGGATCTTGGGGAACGTCCCACACTGCTTGCAGTTTCAGTTAGATCTGAGTTGGGAAGTGAAGAAGTAACAGCTCAAGATAGTTCGAGCAGCAATCCATGGTGGATTCACATGGGAGACCTGTAGAAAGGCCTGAGTTTAGCCTGCATGCTTTTTTTTGGACTGAATCCGAATTTGGAGAGCGAATTAGAAGAAGAAGAAGAATATACATTTATATAGCGCTTTTCATACACAGTATCCCAAAGCGCTTTACAAGCAATGCTAGACTGGTAGTGAAGTGACTGAATGTGTGGTGGGGGCCATATCGCACATCATCACCCACACATAGCCTGAATTAAGCCACTGAATTGTGACCAGGCTTTAACCTGAAGAAGACTGAAGATTTGCTGAATGCAATCGGCCTGTCAGGACTTCCAGCTGCCTCTGAACTCCCAGATTGTGCAGAGACTCTGTAATACTCTATCTCTGTAAATATCCTGTAGCAATAGGTTAGTTTGTTGCTGGCCTCCCTCCTACGTCCCTCCTACATTCCCTATCCCCCGTCCAAATATTATGACTCTGGGTCCCTCAAGATCCTACGAAACTGCATCCTGTACTAAATCTGACCCGGGACCTTCCGTATGCACCCAGTTGATGTAACCAACTAAGTAAGCTTAAGCCAGGACTGCATAACCTTGTATTATTACATTATTACTGTATGTGTATTTTCTTGAGTTTTACTCTGTACTTTTACTTTGATCTGACGTGGAGCCTTGCAAAGAGTCTGACTCAAAGGATTGTAATTCTGATTCTATTCAATAAATAATTGCGACGGAGAGCCATTTGCCTGGTACAGTGGAATTTCCTTACATGTGAATGTGCTGTGTGCTTGTAGTGGGTTGTGATTTGGTTCTCTACTGTGTGTCTGAACTGTGTTTTGCTTGCTGGATGCTGTATCCAACTCCATAGACTGAATCCGTATACATTTCCATTTGCCTGGGCCATGCTACACTGGCTCAGCCAGAATACCTGCTACGCAGAGAAAGTCATCGACTAGAGACCAGCCTGGGGATCAGCCCCCTGCTCAACGCCTTGAACAGGAATGATGCCTCAGTGATTTGTGTGGGCCCTGCTTGTCCGGACACTCCAGCTCAACAGCCTGCAGTCTCGATTTCGTCCTGCCTCTCTCCAGTATTGGGTATCATGAGTAAACATCAGGGTAGCTCCCTGCAACAACAGCTAAATCTAAAAATGTTATCATCTGATTGTCTTGTTGCTTTTTCTTTCACGAATTGAGTCCTCCGGCTCCGGATTACAAATAGTGTGTGCTGTGTATGTTCCTTTCTTCCATCACAGGGCCCCAACCAGCTGCAATGTTCCTGGCTAGCCCACCATTTTCCTACCTGGGTACCCAGAGTGTGTGAATGTGTAGGGACTCTGAACTGCATGCATGACTGTCTGATTAATATAGCTTTTAAGCAAATCAACCTGATTATGCCCCTTCCTTGTTTGAGTCCCCTGAATAAATCAGATTTAACTTTGTTTGAATTTAACCTAACTGTGGTTCCAGTTTTTGCCAAGAGTACTATACTATTGCTATTTGCTGTGCAAGACCTTGTTTTACAGGGGTCCCCAGGGTTGAGCTAGAGGAACCAGCCCTGGTGGTAAGTGCAAACCGTGTGGGTAATTGCATGGTGAATAAGGGTAACTGTGAAAGTAATTATTGTATATTGTTCAGACCACTAGAAAGGAAAGGGGGTTACAGTGTCCGGAGGCTGTTGCCCAGGTTAGCTTGACCACTAACAACCCTGGAGGCACCCATTTCATTACCCAGGCCCCTTAACTTGCCATTAGCCAAGCAGGCAGGGGTAGTAGCCCTTGGGATAGTGCAACCTACGGGTTACATGCACATAACCGCAAGACCAGAGATTCACCTAATGCTACCCCAACTGGACCGGACACTAAAGTGCAGCTGTGCAAATGCTGTAGGGTACAGAGTTAATATTTAAAATAGGACTTTAAAAACCAGGTCCCCAGGACTACAAAATGGACAACCATCTTGTTCATCCTCTGACCCTTCTCACTACAGCCACAGAGTCAGAGGACTTCTGCACTGCCAATCAGGCTCCAGCAGCTTGCCAGGGAGCCACAATGGCTTCAGGGATTTTGGAGGACTTTACTGGCCAGGAGCTAGGCAACCAATCAGTCACTGAGTGACAGTCAGACTCTCCCAGGAGACTAACAAAGGAACTTGACCAATCTGGAGGTTTTCTGCTCGTGGAAAGAGTTAGAAATTTTCCAGCACCTCTTAGTCTGAGGTGGGAGTCTGCAGCAGACAGTGTGATGAAAAGCAGACCTCTCATTTGCTTGAGTGAGAATAGAGCAGAGACTTTGGAGGGAGAAATGTGCTCCTACAGCTACTGAGGTGGGGATTGCCGGCTGCAGCCTGGAGCAGAGCGACTGAAACTTGCAGCTGAAGGCTGTTAGCCTGCACTGATGTAACCTCCCCTGCAAATGGGGTTCCCAAAAGTCTTCCAGGAGCGTGCCTGAATGCTCCAAGTCTGGGCAGTGTTCGGCGCCTGAGCTGCTTAAATGTGGTTCCAAGTGAGTGCTATTTGAGCCTCCATGTACTGTCTCTTTAAGAGCTGTCTGCTTGCAGACTTAATTAGTTTGTATGGGGGACTGTGATTTAATCTCGAATCCCTACTGAGCTGCTGTCCAGTTCGCTCTGTCTGCCATGCTTCATGTGCAGAGGGAGCCTTGTTGAAAGATATACTTGTTTGCCAGAAATCATTTAGAGTGACTGAGAAAATGTAGTTTGTCTAACCTGTCTTAATTTCAGCACAAACTGTTTCAGTGTAGCTTCATTTGGTCCTGAATTGCTGACTTGAGCCAATCAGGATGAGAGGGAGACCTTAAGATGGAGCCTGTGGGCCGAATCAGAACTTGGACTCTCAGTTTTGAGCCAGCCACAAGGGATTGTATAGGCAGTGACTCTGGGAAATGTAGTTTTGTCCTTGGTGCCTTTTTTCACCAACAGAGGAGTCTTACTGTGAGTGATAGCTGAACCAGCCAACAGAATGGTGTGGAGCTAAAGGAAATGCCCTGCTTTGTTACTGGAAAGCTCAGATCAGTTGTGACAGTGAAGAGAGAAGGAGCTCTGTGCTTCCGCGGTGTAGAGTTTCGCGCGGGAAGCGCGTGTGAGGCCCTGAGGTTCGGCCTGCAGCCGTTGCAAGTGCCAGTTCAGATTGAATCCAATTGTGAGGAGAAAGAATGAAGTCTGAAGAGTGAAAACCAGGCTCACCCTGTAGAGGACTGGAGAAATTGCTGAATCGTGCTCGGTCTGTCAGGAACTGAAGCTGTTGTGTGTGCTCCCAGGTATTTTGCAGTTATTGCGATCGGGATCGAGGAGCAGCCTGCCTGGTATAGTACTTTCCTTTTACATATGAATGTGCGTAGTGCTTGTGGGGAATCGCTATTTCCAGTCCTCCGTGCTGTGTGCTGTGTGCTGTGTGCTGAAGCTGGAAGCAAACCCCAGCTTAGCTTGAACTAAATACGTTTGCTATCAACTGCAGTGGGGTCCAGTAACAAGGACCTTGTCTCCATGCCCTGTTGTTCTGGCAATCCAGAAGAACATCTACCATCCGGTCCTCAGCTTGGGTATTGTGAGTACAAATCAGGGTATTCTGCAGTCTGTTTTCAATCACAGGTGTGTCATCTAATTCTTGTTGTTTCCTGTTTATGGACTGAGCCATCCGGCTCCGGATTACAATTGGGTGTTGTGCATACATTTTCTTTTACAGGGTCCCATCCATCTGCACCTGCCAGCCAACCCTGGGCAACGGACCTGGCTAGCCCCCCTCCCCGCCCAACCTGGGTACCCAGAGTGTGACTTTTCTGCCCCTGTATGTGTGCGCAGTACTGTGATTTAATGCCACCAATTAACCTGATATTCCTCTCCCATGTTACTGCCCCCTAAATAAATCAGATTTGTTGTTGTTATACTATATACTGTCTGTGGTGTTGGTACTTATGGAAACAGTATTGTGTTTTGCTGTGTATGTTGTTTAACCTTATTTTACAGGGGGTCTTCAGAGACGTGCTGCAGAATCAGTCTCGAGGGTAAGTGGTATCTATATGAGTGAACAGTGTGTATATGTGGGGTATTGGGGCTGTAACTCCGGTGTACTGTGTGAGCCACTAGAGGGAATAAAACAGGGTCTCAGTGTCCCAGAGAGCTGTGACCAAGCTAGTCTAACCACTACAAACCCTGACCTCTGGGTGGAGGCACCTGCCATAGGACCTAGGCCCTCAACCTGTCCGTAGTCAAACAGGCAGGGTAGTAGCCCTGGGATAGCGCCACCTAGGGGTTACATGGGTAAACCACCCTGCAGCTAAGCTCAGCTTGCACTGTAGAGATTTTCTTGATCAGACTGGACAGGTCTGCATTCTGGTCATAGAAAGTAGGGCCTAATACCACCATGCCAAGTCAGACAGCAGGCTGAGCAGCAGAAACCTGGGATCCTCAGGAAACTCAGAGAGATAGAAAGGAGAAAACAGAGAGAAACCAACACAGCAAGACTGCAGCTGAACCTCTGTGAGATGGAAAGAGAGAGCAACCAGCACAGAAGACCTGATTGAGTCATCGGAGGTGACATCAGACTGTGGAATGGAGCTGGTACTTTCTATCAGAGTTGTAGCCAGAGATGGATGCCTGCTGCTTCAGGGTAACCATGAGTAACCAATTAGGGCGTCTGGGTTCTGTAACTCCAAATTTGAATAAATGTAACCCCACTTCATGTGGTGCAGACACCATCTTGCATTATTACCCTGGAAGAAGGTGATCATGATTTAAGGAACTTTCCTTCCTCAGGGTATCTTTGCTTGCCAGGGTCTCTTTGCACTCATATATTACTAATTCTCTGATGCTTGGAAGAAAACATATTAGGGTACGCCTGTGACCTTGCCTTGATGAAACAAATAAGCACTCATACTTGTAAGTGTTCAAGCACTTGATTTTACTGAAAGCATCTGTCAAAATTCATGTGTTCACTGAAAACTTGGATCTGGGGACCCCAGTTCATCTTCATACTGTCAATGCAGTGTACAATTTCATAACTGTTTTCCAGGGCTCTGGATAGCCTGTGACCCCCTGCCCTGGCTGTCTCAGCCATGCCAGTTTTCTTCACAGCCTCTTGCATGACACCCGGTAACCCTTTTCTCATCCCCAGTGACTCCAGTTCATCTGTCTTTATGACTGCTTGATACTCGCTGTCCTTTCTTCATGTAACCCCTCCCCATGAATGGGGTTCCGAAAAGTCTCCCTCGAGCTTGCTTAAATGCTCATTGCCAGGCTGGTGTCCTGCATTTTAGCAGTTAAACTTTATTGCCAGAGAGTGCCTGTGTACTGCCTCTTTAAGGGCTGCCTAGATTTGCAGTAGTGATTAATCTGGGAGGGGGCTGAGTGTTGTCATGCTCGAGTCCCGCCCGGGCTGCCTGGTAATGGCTCTGTTTCTGCCATCGCTAATTGTGCAGAGGGAGCTCTGTTAGAAGATATAATTGTTTGCTAAAAACCTAGTAGAGTGATAATGATAATGTAGTTTGTCTAACCTGCCTTCTTTGCAGCAAGGACTGTCTTGTTTATCCCCACCATTTGGCCCGGAACTGCGAATTAGAGCAATCATTTCTGGTGGGACCTGAAATGGAACCTGACTGTGGTTCCAGTTTGTGCTAAAAGTACTGTACTGTTGATAGTTGCTTTGCCTAACCTTGTTTTACAGGGGGTCCCCAGGGTCGAGCTAGAGAAAACTGCCTGGTGGTAAGTGTAAACAGTTTGGGTACTTGTGTGATGAACAAGGGGTACTGTGAACGTAATTATTGTGCAGTGTTTAGGCCACTAGCAGGGAAAGAGGGGGTTTACAGTGTCCCGGAGGGCTGTGCCCTGGTTAGCTTGACCACTACCAACCCTAACCTCCAGATGGAGGCACCCGTTACAGAACCTAGGCCCTCTAACCTGTTACTAGCCAAGCAGTCAGGGATAGTAGCCCTTGGGATAGCACCACCTAGGGGTTACATCTTGGAGGCTCACCGCTGGGATTTTGTGCCTTCTAGTGGCCAAAAATTATGAATTATTGTTAAAGATTAATGGCTACCCCAGTAGAAATGGCTGTACACCAGTTGGTGGGTGGTGTACTGGGCAGGAGATCGACCCCCACAATGCCCTCCTTATATTGGATATTCCCCTGAGCATTGGTAAAGACACTGTAGAAGGAGTACTTTTCAAAGTTGAATGTTTAACAAACGCTGTGGTGGTGGGGCAACAGGCTGATTTGACTGCCCAGACTTTCATGGCCTTAGTAGAGTGCAGTGATCCAGTGGACAGTTCCAAATTGCCACAGACTATTGCCTCAGAAGGGGCCCCAGCCACCTGGAGAGTGATAACTAAAGACAGCAAAGCCCCTGCAGGTGATGAGCCCCCACTGCTATGTGAGACTTTTGAGGGAAAGTTGCCTAAGTTATTGCTGGAGGAAGGAAAGACTGTAGAGGATTTTAAGAGACTGTTCTTGTTGCCTGGGGGTGATCTTTCACCGATACTTCTGCCAACCCCAGTACCGGGTCCTGCTCCAGCTACTGTGTCAGCACCCCCGCCCGTGCCTGCAGTTAGTCATGACACATCCCACAAGTTGAGGATGTTCTCAGGCACCCTCCCCACCTTCCAGGGGAAGGACTGGGAGACCTGGATCGACTATGTTGCCCCCCTTGATACCCGAGTGGCAGTGTGCAGAGGCTGAGAAATGGAAAAGAATCATAGAAAGTTTGAACGGTCCCGCCCTGAAGCCATTAAATTTCTGAGGTCCACAACCCTGATGCATCTGCTCAGAAGCACCTATCTGCACTCTAAGGCAATTTTGGGAGCATTGAGTCAGGGAGAATTTGATGTGGAAATTCCAGGTACCAAACAATGGAAAGGGAAAGTTTTGTTCATGTGACATATTTGTCTAGAAAGAGCTTTGTAGAAAGCTACTGGAGTGGTGGGTAGCCACCAGTGACTTGAACCATGTGAGATTGGGGCATACTGCAACATGCAAAGCATTCTAAATTGCAGATCCTACAGTTAAGACTCCAGGATAAGAGAGGTAACCCACCTGACTACTGTGACTTGATAAAAGAACTCCAGGAGGTTGAAGGGAAGAGGAGATTGTAATTATGGGGTGAGTGCAGCTCAAGTGATCATGGCACCGAAGGCCTTCTGAAATCGAGACCACTAAGGGTGTCCTGCTGTAGGTTAACGGTGGAAGAGGAGTTGCTGAAGGAAGTCAGAAAGGTACAACCGGATGTTCTCACTGAGGTATCCCTGTTGATAAAGACCCTGGCCCCTGTCAGGACGTGACTGCCATGGGGGTGGGTGCATCCTCAGGCATCCGCTACTGAGGGTGGCTTTCAGATGAGCTCAGGAATTGACTGCCACCCTAAAGGAACTTTTGACACATGGCACACTATCAGCAGGAGCCAGATCACAATCTCCTGTTGGTGCTCCAGCATCCCCTGCAATGCTGTCTCCAAGGATGCCCCAAGAGCCTGTCATTTGTCACAATTGCAGCAAGGATGGTCACATGAAGAGGGAATGCCATTCTCAAAGGGACTTAGAGAGAGGGTGAACCAGCTTCAAGGGAAGTTTCAGAAACCAAATCAGTGGTCAAGTGGTGCACGAAATGATTGCAGTGAAGGCTTCGGACATCCTATCTCAACCTCTTTGTGGCTAAATCATCTGTCCAGGCCCCTGCTGCTGTCCCTCCCAACTGATCCAAAATAGTGAACCCTTCAATGGAGACTACTGTGGCTGTGAATGGTATTCCTACTCGGGCTGTGCTTGACAGTGGGTCACAAGTGACCATTGTATTTCAGGACTGGTATGACAAATACCTATCTGATATGCCATTACAATCCCTGGAAGGCCTAGATGTGTGGGGGCTGAGCGACAAGTCTTATCCCTACTTAGGATATGTCTGCCTTTGGTTGTCTTTTCCTGCAACTGTAACTGGTGTGGAAGAGCAAGTAGAGACACTGGCCCTAGTGTGTCCCCCCACCGGACTGTATGATGGGGTTCCCCTCTTCATTGTAACAAACGCCACATGTTTAGGAGGCTAGCACAACTCTGTCATGAGAAACAGAGGCGATGGACTGGAAGGGCTCTAAGAATTCGGCTCTGATCAAGAGGGCTCTGGACTTGCAACAGAAACCCAAGGAAGTAGACCAGGATGAAGCAGTGAGGATTGTGTGGAAGAAGGATTCCGATTCAATGGTACTGCCTTTTATGCCCAGTGTACCATTCAAGGAGAGGTCCACCTCTGGAAAGATCTCAAGAACAAAATACTGATGTTGGATGCGCCAGGCGATGGAAAATTGCCAGAAGGATTATTGGTTAAGCCCAGCATCTTGCATGCTCGTGCCCATGGCTACGCATGATGAGTGTTGGTGCAGATTCACAATGTGTCAGATTGGGAGATGTGGGTGAATAGAGGGTACACCCTAGCTATGGTACACTGTGCCGACACTGCAGTGTTGCCCAGCAACAAGCACCCTGGCAAGAAGGAGAGAATGACCCCAGACTTGTTTGACTTTGGTGACTTGCCATTGCCAGCTGAATGGAAGGCTAGAATTAGCAAGGGACTTGCCCAGAGAGACCAAGTGTTTTCATTAAAGGAATGGGATGTGGATGTGACCAGGTCGCGGAGCATCACATACACCTGCACGATGAATGGCCATTTTGAGAGAAGTCCCGACGCCTAGCCCCAGCAGACATAGATGAGGTGAGAAGACACCTGCAGGAAATGCTTGCTGCTGGCGTGATACAAGAATCCAGGAGCCCACATGCCTCTCCAATTGTGATTGTGCGTAAGAAGAATGGGTCTGTGAGGATGTGTGTTGATTAACGAACCCTGAACTGGCGGACCATCCCAGACCAATACACTGCCTCGTATACAAGATGCCTTGGACTGCTTGAATGGGAGCAAATAGTTCTCAGTGTTGGATCTTCGCAGCGGATACTACCAGATCCCGATGGCCCCAGAAGACCATGAGAAAACAGCCTTCATCTGTCCATTGGGGTTCTACTAATTTCTGAGGATGCCACAGGGGATATCGGGTGCCCCGGCCACCTTTCAGCAACTGATGGAACATGTGGTGGGAGATATGAATTTGCTAGAATGCCTGGTGTCCTTAGACAATGTCATTGTATTTGAAGCACCTTAGAGGAGCATGATAACCGACTGTTTAAAGTCCTAGACCGACTGGAAGACTTCGGCCTCAAGCAGTCTATTGACAAGTGCTAGTTTTTCCAAACCTCCGTGAAGTATGTGGGGCACATAGTATCTACAAAAGGGATAGAGACTGATCTCAGCAAGGTTGAAGCACTGACTAGTTGGCCCCAGCCCCATAATCTGAAAGAACTACAACATTTCCTGGGGTTCTATGGCTGCTACCGCAGGTTCATAAAAGACTATTCCAAGGTGATTCACCTACTCTTGAACCTTACCCAGGGTTACCCTCCTACCAATCGTAGATACAAGGAAAGGGGCTGTTAAAGAACCAGAAAAAGTATACTTCCACCCAGGTGACCTCTTCGGGCTCCGCTGGACGCCCGACTGTGAAGCAGCCTTCCATAAGATCATATACCAGCTCACCCACACACCCATCCTTGCCTATGCTGACCCCTCCAAACCCTATGTGCTGCATATGGATGCTAGTCTGCAGGGTCCAGGGCGGTGCTGTATCAAGACCATGATTATGGCCTGAGACCAGTAGCTTTCACAGTAGGAGCTTGACCCCATCTGAATGAAACTACCCTGTGCATAAGTTGGAGTTCCTTGCGCTAAAATGGGCCATCGTTGACTGCTTCATGAATACCTCTATGGGGCAAAGATATTGGGAAGACTGACAATAACCTGTTGACCTATGTACAGACTTCAGCTAAGTTAGACACCACTGGGCACCAGTGGCTTTCTGCATTATCAACCTATGATTATGCTGTCGAATGCAGACCAGGCCTGAACCATATTGATGCTAATGCCCTACCACGAAGGCCTACTTCCAAGAATGATTGGGTCAGGCTGTCTGAACCTGACATTCGGAGCATTGTGCCAAAGTTTGATAGAGATGAACAGATGTCTGCGGACACAGTTAACTGTTTAGTAGATTGCTTTGGGCCCTTCTGACACCTGCATACCAGCTGCTTATTGCCACTTGTCAGCTCTAGATAATAGTGCACTACCTCAATTTGACAATGGCAGCATTCAGTGAGCTCAATACCAAGATCCTATGATTTAGCCATCACTTGATGCCCTGCGTGTGGGGAAAGATGTGTCTAAGTTACGTTCCACTGACTTGCGAACTGCTTTATTGTTTAAGGAAGGCCCCAGATTGAAGTTGCTCAATCAGTTGTATAGAGAGACAGTAGATCATAGTGGCAAAGTAGACAAGCAACAATTGGTCCTGCCCACGGCCTTTAAAGATTTGGTACTGAGGTCCCTCCATAATCACATGGGGCACCTCGGTATTGGCAGAACACTTGACCTGGTACGAGCTCATTTCTACTGGCCCGAAACGGTGGCCAATGTTGAGCACCATGTAAAGACTTGTAGTCGCTGCCTGCAAAGAAAAGCCCTGCCTCTGAGGGGTGCCCCCCCTTGTTAATATTACTACCAGCACCCGATTGGAACTAGTCTGCATAGACTTCTTGTATTTAGAACCTGATCTGCGGAACACTGCCAATGTGTTAGTGGTTACGGATCATTTTACACAGTATGCACAAGCTTTCCTCACCAAAGATCAAAAGGCATCTACCGTGGCCAAAGTGCTAGTGGAAAATTTCTTCAACCACTATGGTGCCCCCCCAGCAGATTCATTCTGATCAAGGCAGAGACTTTGAGAGTCTGCTAATCAAAGAAATGCTCTTTCTATGGGGGGGGGGTGAAAGTCAAGAACCACCCCTTATCACCCTCAGGGGGACCCTCAACCAGAACACTTTAACTGCACCCTGCTAGACATGCTAGGCACCCTCCACCCAAAAGACAAGCATAAATGGAGCCAGCAGATTAGCACCTTGGTACACGCATACAATTACACGAAAAATGATGCTACTGGGTTCTCTCCCTACCATCTCATGTTTGGGAGAGAGAGGCCCGGCTGCCTGTTGATGTCTGTTTTGGGGTCTCTTCAGATAGGGTCTGAGCCGAAAACTACTTGCAATATGTACAAAAACTGAAAGCTCAATTGAACCACGCCTATCAACTGGCCCAGACAATGGTCGCTAAGAGAAATCTAGCCAACAAAGAGAGGCATGATAAAATAGTAAAGGCTCAAGAGCTTCAACCTGGAGATCGTGTGTTGTTACGCAATTTGGGACTGCATGGTAAACACAAAATTGCTGATCAGTGGCACCATCTTCCCCATGTAGTAGCTGGAAAGTTGGATGATTTACCTGTGTACAAGAAGTGCCCAGAGGACAACTCCAAAGCTGTCAAGACCATGCACGTAACCACTTACTACCAATTAGCCAAGTCATAATTGAGGCTGAACAATCAGAGATTGATTCCCCTGGGCCGGTGACTCGTGCTGCTGCGAGGAAGAGACAGAGTCAACCTACCCCAGTGGATACAGATTTAAGGGATCCCCCCCAGCAGGACCAGACTGATAGTGATTGTCAGTCAGATTCTGATGATAGTGAGTGTGACAATGCCTATTACCCCTCCTATGAATTGAGTCAGTTGTTTGGAGGAAATCCTATGACTAATCGCGGGGATGAAGCTGGGCCTTCTGGACTGCCTAACTCCCCAGCTTCATCCTTGGAGCCAATGCTACCTGAAAGTGAAGTGCTAAGTATCACGTCTGAAGATGCTGATTCCTGTGTATTGTGGAACTTTATGATTTGCCTGAAGGAGGGCTGATGGTTTGAGTCTTTCTGGTGGCATGCCAGAACTTGAAGAACACTGTGAGAGTGCTGACGGCCCTCTCTGTGCCTCAAGGTTTGATTGTGCCTGAGCCTTCGCAAAATGAGTCAAGTGTTATAGAAACAGAGCCTGCAGAACAAGGAGTCGAAGTGCCCCAAGTATGGACGTTCCCCCAGGCAGAGGCATCCTCACAAGTGATGAAAGCCCCAAGACTGTAGCTGTGGCACAGAGACTGTGGTTGTTCCCCCCAGAAAGACTGGCTGAGCTGTCAAGCCAGTATTGCGTTTCAGCTAAGATTCTCCAGGGAGGCCTGTGGACTTGCCTCTCAATGTAGTTCACAAAGGTGTTTATGTTTCACCAAGCTCACTGCCCAAATTGAGCTTGACGGCCCATTCCAGGTTACTTGTTCTGCCCTCTCACCATGGTGCCCCTGCCCCATCCAGCTGAAAGTTAGCTGATAGGGACGGTCCCCCTCTTGCATTATTCAAGGTATGAGAAGTTATTACCTGATTTAATATAGTAATGTTCAACTGACTTGTGTGAAATATGCCTAATGTATTGTCAGAATGGACAAAGTATTGGGAAATGTAGTGAATATGTATAGTAAAGTAATAAGTTTATGTTAACTGATGCATGATGGTACAAACTTGACGCAGACACCAAGTTTTTCCAGGCAGGAAGGGTGTAACCCCATCACGAATGGGGATCCGAAAAGTCTTCCTTGAGCTTGCCTAAATGCTCACAGCCAGGCTGGTGTCCTGTGTTTTAGCAGTTCAACATTATTGCCAGGGAGTGCCTGTGTACTGCCTCTTTAAGGGCTGCCTAGATTTACAGTGGTGATTAATCTGGGAGGGGGATGAGTGTTGTCATGCTCAAGTCCCACCCAAGCTGCCTGGTAATCGCTCTGTTTCTGCCATCACTAATTGCGCAGAGGGAGCTCTGTTAGAAGATGTAACTGTTTGCTGAAAACCTTTTAGAGTGATAATGATAATGTAGTTTGTCTAACCTGCCTTCTTTGCAGCAAGGACTGTCTTGTTTATCCCCACCATTTGGCCCAGGACTACAAATTGGACCAATCATTTCTGGTGGGACCTATAATGGAGCCGGACTACAGGAGCTGTCTGAGTCAAAATCTGTAGGAATTGTAGTTTTGGGTTTTTGGCGCCTTTTTGCACCTGAAGGGGGAGCCTTTGTTGTGGCTGTCAGACAGATCAGCCAACCGAACCTTTTGGATTCTGGGGAAAGTCCCTGGCTTGCTGGCAGTTGAGTCAGATCTAAGTTGGGAGCTGAAGAAGCAACAGCTTGAGACAGTCAAGCAGCCATCTGAGTAGTTTCTGCATGGGAGAACTGTGAAAAGGCCTGAGTTGTGGCCTGCATGTCTGCCTGCTGCCCCTGAGAGGAGAGAGAGAATTATTTCGGACTAAATCCAAGTTTGTGAGAATGAAGTAAGCCACTGATTTTTTTACCAGGCTCATACCTGAAGAAGACCGAAGATTTTGCTGAATGCGATCGGCCTGTCAGGATTTCCAGCTGCTTTTGAATCCCCAGTTTGTGCAGAGACTTTGCGATCGTGACCGGTGAGCGGTTTGCCTGGTACAGTAGAATTTCCTTACATGTAAATGTGCTGTGTATTGAACGTGGGTCATGATTTGGTTCTCCACTGTGTGAACTGTGTTCTGCTTGCTGGTACCGTAGAATCCTTTACATGTAAATGTGCTGTGTATTGAAAGTGGGTTGTGATTTGGTTCCCCACTGTGTGAACTGTGTTCTACTTGCTGGAAGCTTTATCCAGCCTAATCGGACTGAACCTGCGTTCATCTCCATTCGGCCTGGGCCATGCCACGCTGGTCCTGCCAGACTACCCCACTGCACAGAGAAAGCCACCAACGAGAGACCTGCCTGGGGATCAGCCCCCTGCTCCAAGCTTGAACAGGAACGACGTCTCGGCAAATCATGTGGGCCCTGCTTCTCTTGGCACTCCAGATCAACCACTTGCTGTCTCGATTTTCATCCCACCTGTATCCAGTCTTGGGTATTGTGAGTAAATATCAGGTTAGCTCCCTGCAACAACAACTTAATCTACGTGTGTCATCTGATTGTCTTGTTGTTTCTTTTTTCTTCATAAACTGAGCCCTCTGGCTCCGGATTACAAATAGTGTGTACTGTGCTTATTGTCTTTTCCATCATAGGGCCCCAACCAGCTGCCACACCGGCCTACCCCAGGCAACGGTCCTGGCTAGCCCATCTCCTCTCCACCTGGGTACCCAGAGGGTGTGACTGTTTTGGGACTCTGAAGTGCATGCATAACTGTTTGATTGATAGAGCCTTTAAGCAAATCAACCTGATTACGCCCCTCCCTTGTTCAAGTCCCCTGAATAAATCAGATCTAACCTTTTATGCATTTAATCTAACTGTGGTTCCAGTTTGTGCTAAGAGTACTGTACTGCTGTACTGTTTCATTTGTAAATTAGTTTTGTCACTGGGTAGCTCGACCATTGTCTGGGACCAGTACTAATTGGCTTCGCTTTCTCTTCCCCTTCAGCCGAGAACCCTCCAGGGCTCCCAGCTTATCCGCCACAAGAACCGCGGCCACCAGGCGGTTGGCGCTTCCGAGGCTGCCGTCCGAGACCACTTGCTTGGACTCCAGACCCAGAGAGGTACGGCAAACCGCAAATTTACACCCACCCTCCCATCCCTCCTGACCATTATTATATAGACCTCCTTGCCCCGCCCTCCCCTGCCATTGGCTTTCCTACAAATCTATCCTCCCTGCCTCCCTAGGACACCCACAGACATATAAATTTTTGGCTGCTGCTTCAGGTGCAAGTGTCCCATCCTAACTAACCCACCACAGTCTCCCTTACCACTCGTCTCAGATCAGATTTGTGACTTCTTATTACTGTCCCTAGTCGCTGTGTCATAGTAAATTCTCTTTGCTCCCTAAATGGTTTCAGCACCTACATCCCTTTGCTGACCCTGTGGTGTGTAGCCTTAGCTGGTGATACTTCTTAGATCAGGTTTATGACTTCGTAACTATCTCTAGTCGCTATGCCATAGAAACATCTCCTTGCTCCCTTCAAGTGGTATCGGCACCTATATCCCTTTTCAGACCCCGTGGCACAATGCCTTACCTGGTGATACCTTGCCCAGATTAAGCCCTTACAACTGTTTCTCTTTCTGACCCCCAGACTTTAACCATGGAACTTGCAATCTGGCTCTACCTATTTTCTGCCTTATGCACCCTACCCTTATTAGGGTACACGCCAGATGGAATTTACCCCAAAGATGACTTGTATCCCCTACCACAAGAATGTCTACTCATGGAGTCCCTATACAACTTGTGCTATGCCCCCAAGTTGTCGTACCCACTTTCAGCTGAGTCTCCCTCTCGGACAGCCACCGGCATCTCGTTACCTACCCAAGGAATGTTACCTACTCGGCCCAGTACCTGCATCTACTGGTGTCATATGGCTAGGGTCTTAGCATGTGTATCACTAGGACTGAACAGTACAAAGAATAGGTCCTTGCATTCCTACGCCAATACTCCCACTAGCCAAAGAAGGTTTAGTTCTTCCAAATTACCACTTCTTGCCCTGAGGAAAGCTGTACTCCTCCTCTTGCTATGCTCAGGTAATGTTAAACTTAACCCTGGTCCTATAGAAGCAATTCCTTCACTCCTCTTGCTATGCTCAGGTAATGTTAAACTTAACTCTGGTCCTATACAAGCAATTCCTTCACCGTCCGAAGTCACGAAGTATAAAGGTATCAGCTTTATGCATGTTAAAGTGTGTAGCCTCTTAAAGAAACTCACCTCAATACAGGCTTGGGCTATCCACACGGAGCCAGATGTGCTTGTCATATCTGAATCCTGGCTTCATCCATCCATGCCAGACAAAGAGGTCAATATCTCCAACTATCTGTTATTCAGAGCCGATAGACTAACCAGAGGCGGTGGTGTAGCCATCTATGTTAAGGACAAATTTACGGTCGTTACCCTCGACACTACATCAATTGCCAATGCCTTTGAATGCCTGTCCTTAAAATTGAAATATCTACATCAATGGCCCTCCGTGTCATAGGATGTTATAGACCCCGCCCTCGGGTCACAGCTCCTGTCCCACCTATCATCTAGTATGAGTACTGACACAATGGAAACAATTATACTAGGGGACCTTAACTATGACTGGCTGTCAAGCGCATCTCTTCCACTTAAATCCTTCTGTGACTCTCATGGGCTCACTCTACTTATTAATGAACCTACTCGTATCAATAAGAAAAACCCTACAAAAAGTACGCTATTAGATGTACTTCTAGTAAGCAAACCCCATTTCTTCTCCCATGCTGGGATCTTTTCTGCCGATGTTAGTGACCATTGCTTTATTGCTGGCATAAGAGTAGTCCCTAAACCTCAGCCTCAACAAAGTCCTCTACCAAAAGATCAAAACGGAATGTTGACCCACTTGCATATATCAATGACCTGAAAGCCTCCCTGCTTTGGCAGACCTTTTATTTAGCCAAATCAGTAGAAACAGCATATGCCATTTTTCACGAAATTGTATCCAGCGCTCTTAACACCCACGCACCCTTAGTCAAAACCCCGCATAAAGGCTAGAAAGTGCCGTTGGTTTACAACAGACATCAAGGCAGCACTATTAAAAAGAGACAAGCTCTGGAAGCTACCACGCAAATCCCACAAGTCGAAGACTGGCATCTTTTCAGAATAGCCAGAAACCACTGTACAAAGCTAATTCAGGAAACCAAGTCCAACTTCTATTGGCGCTGAACTCGACACTGCCTCCAACTGCCCTACCAAGTTCTGGTCCACAATAAAAGAACTTTCTGGTAATACCACAGGAAACACTCTCCCCTCAAAAATTATTTCTGACAATGTAACTATCAACAACAATAAAGAGATACTACAAGCCTTCAACAATCACTTTGCTACTGCAGGGCTAGCTTTTGATAACTCACCTGCACGCAACCTATGCTCCCAGCTTACCATGCAACCTTCAGAATCTAGTCCCTCAGATGCAGTCTTTTCATTCTCTCTGCCTCACTAAAAAGGTCAAGATCTTCTCCTCCAGTTGGATACCAGAAAAAGTGCTGGTACTGACACCTTGATTCATACTACCTAAAGATTGCCTATCATGTCTTGGCTGTACCTGTTACGCATCTATTTAACTTGTCCCTTTCTCAAGGGGACCCTCCGCAAACTGTAGAAGACTGCACATGTTATTCCGTTGTTTAAATCCCGAGACCCCCCATGATCTAAACAACCACAGGACCATCTCCCTTCTCCCGGTGCTATCAAAACTTCTGGAAAAAATCGTGAATGCCCTCTGAAATCTTTCATAGATTATACTAACCTGCTAAATCCAATGCAATCTGGTTTCAGAACTGAACATAGTACAATCACGGCCCTGGCCAAGGTGACAAATGACTGGCAGAGCGAGCTAGAGAACAAAAATTTGTCTCGCCATTTTCTAGACCTAAGTAAGGCCTTCGACACTGTTGACCACAGCCTCCTTCTTTCTTCATTAAAAGCTATTGGTCTAGATTCTACCTCCTTGCGTTGGTTCCACAACTACCTTTCTGATAGGCACCAACAGGTTAAGGCCGAAGGTGAACTCTCCCCCTCAAATCTGTTAAAAAAAAGGTGTCCCACATGGATCCATCCTGGGGCCACTCCTATTTGCCATCTACATCAACAACAATATAGACTCAGGCATCAATGAGGCGTAAAATTCATCTGTTCGCAGATGATACAGTGATCTACCTAAGCTGCACAACTCCTGAAACTGCCTGTAGCGACCTGCAAGCTAGACTTCAACATACTTCAATACCAGCTCCTTAGTAAAAATTGCTACTTAATGCCAAAAGACAAAGGCAATGCTATTTTCACCTATTAACCATGCAGCCTACCCTGCTCTACCCCCCCCATCACTATCCTCCTAGGAGAAACCCTGAATTTGTGCTGAAATTCAAATACCTGGGGTCTGGCTAGACTTCAAACTCTCCTTGCAGACCACCTGGAGGATTTGTTAAAAACTGAGGCAGAGACTGGGTCTCTTCTTCAGGTTAAACCGCTTACTAACTACAGAGGCCAAGAGACAGCTAGTTCAGTCTACGTTCCTTTCCCTAATTGATTACGCTGACTTTATATACAGCCAATGTGCTACTTCATACCTCGGTAAATTGGACATACTTTACCACAGAGCCCTGCACTTCATCACTGGTCTCCCCTTCTCCACCCATCACTGCTCTTTATATGCTGCCATAGGTTGGACCTCCCTACACTACAGATGAAATAAAAATGCAGCTCTCTGGACATACAGAGCTATCACTGGCAAACTTCCGCAGTACATTGTTGATTGCCTGACTCTCAATATGCCTGGAACCATGTCCTAAGAAGCTGTTCACTGATTTCTCTGAAAGTGCCCAAAGCCCTAATGCATTTTGGGAGAGCTGCCATAGGATTCGTTCTACCGTCACTCTGGAATGTGCTACAGAAATCACTGAAACTGAGGACTCCTGTTAGTATTACTGTGTTTAAGTCCTTATACTCAAAATACATTACAGAAGCCTGCAACTGCTTCCAACGATCCTAGCTCTGGAATGTGCTACAGAAATCACTGAAACTGAGGATTCCTGTTAGTCTCACTGTGTTTAAGACCTTCTACTCGAAATACATTACAGAAGCCTGCAACTGCTTCCAATGATCCTAGCTTACTTACACCCCCCCTTCCACATCCTCCTTGCTTTCAAATCCTCCTTCCTTCTTGTATCAGTGCATAACTTGTCCCTGAGCCACCTACTTATCTGCCGCCCTAAATCTCACCCTCCCTCACCCACCTATTCCTTGTATACCCACAGCATCTCATTCCTTCGCTCCTAGGCACTGGCTGCCCACTTCTCATGACACATGTCTCCCCTTGATACGCCTGGTCTTTTAAACTGACTATGTATGTCTCTTCGCTGTAGCATCCACTTCAACTAATCTCTTCGCTGGACTATAATGCCTTTACCTTACAGGAATACTAAACCATGTATGTTGTTGTATCTGGTATAAATTTTACTGACTTGCTACCCTATTGTTATGTATACCTTACCGACTGTATTTTACCTGAACCCAAATGTATTTTTACTTATCCTGTCTATTGCAGGCCTACCTGTACTATTTGTACTCTTGCATCTACTGCCTATTTGTCTGTATATAAAAGCATTGTTATTTGACTTGTGTAATGCAGGTCCACCTTGTAAATGAGCTTGCTCAATGGTGTTCGCCTGGATAAATAAAGAATTTGATTGCTTGATTGATTGTTGCTAGTTGCTTTGCCTAATCTTGTTTTATGGGGGTCCCCAGGGTCGAGCTAGAGGAAACTGCCCTGGTGGTAACTGTAAACAGTGTGGGTACTTGTGTGGTGTACAAGGGGTATTGTGAACGTAATTATTGTGCAGTGTTTAGACCACTAGCAGGGAAAGAGGGGGGTTACAGTGTCCCGGAGGGCTGTGCCCTGGTTAGCTTGACCACTACCAACCCTGACCTCTGGGTGCAGGCACCCATTACAGAACCTAGGCTGCTTAACCTGCTACTAGCCAAGCAGGCAGGGGTAGTAGCCCTTGGGATAGTGCCACCTAAGGGTTACATCCGCATGCACTTGTGCTATGCTAATGGCCTCTACACATCTGCCAGAGTATTCCTGTTCTTCCCTCTGCCTGTCCTTGCAGATACAGAGTCACGACTTTATAAATCGGGATTTTCCTAGAGACATTCCTCACCTCAGCCACCCTCACTTTTCCCTTTGTGATCACCTATTCTTAAGTTCCCAAACCAGATTCTACTCTGTCTTAAAATTCACTCTCGTATCTTCTGTCACACCGAGCGGGTATATGAATTCAATTCCAGAGAACCCAGAGTTTTAAGAACGAATTTAAATGGTTTAAATTATGTATGTTTTTATTGATAGTCTCTGATTTTAAAGCACTTAATTGTATGCGTTTCCTGTTTTTCACCTCTGTGTAAAGCGCCCAGAGCCTCTGGGATTGGGCACTAAAGAAATAATGTTTGACTTGATTTAACTTGACAGAAGAGACCATGCTATGATTCATATTACAGTCCAGAGGGTAAAAGCAGGCCAATAGACTCAATGGAGACTACCCTCCCACTACTCCAGCAGTAGTACACATTTATCTCCTGTGACATACAGTATGCTTGTCAAGCTCCGTCTTGAATGATTTAGTTTTACAATTTTACTATTATGTCTGGTAAGGAATATCAAATGTTTCCCACCCATTGGGTATAAAAATATTTTCTTTTAGTGGATTTAAAGTTATTTATTTTGTTTGCAATGCCCTCTTAATTTATGGTTTAGAGTAGAGTATTCTAGGTTCAAAGGCAGGACAGTGTGAAAAGAGTGAGTATGGCCATGTAATGCTGGGATGCATTTGGAGAGGTATCTCCAGCAGGAGGGGATGGTGCTGCCACTGTATTTCTCATTGGTGAGACCCTACCTGTAGAATTGTTCCCAGTTTTGGAGGACACACCTCAGAAAGGACATAGACAGAGTGGAGGTAGTCCAGAGGGGAGCAACTAAAATGGTGCAGGGGTTGCTTCAAAAGCCCTAAGACTAAGTGATCTCAACATGTACATCCTGGAACAGAGGACAGTGAGGGGACAAGATACAGACCTACAAGTATCTCACAGGGGTGTTTTCACCCCCCCCAATCCTTACGTCCTTGGTGCAGACATGCACATGTGGAGGTGCACACACACCACACAGTGCGGGACACCCCACCCTACCTGTCGCCTGTAACCCCACCTGTGCTGCCACTGGACCTCCACCGGCGGCAACAAGACTACGGGAGGATGACCTCTTTCCCTGGGAGAGGAGAGCTGCTGCTAGGCAACTCAATCCTGCTCCCTCCCTCCCCCCATGCCAGCCCCCTGACAACCCGAGGTCATTCCCAAACCTGGGTTGCCGATGTGGCACGACGTAAGGCAAAGATGCCTCAACCCTCTGCACCACTGGGCTGGTGGTGAGTCTCTTTCAAAGGAGGAAGAGCACCAGGACCAGAGGGCATGCAATGAAGCTGGGGGGGGCATTAAAGAGGGATGTGAGGAAGTACTTCTTCACTGACGAAGTGGTAGACACCTGGAATAGACCACCAGCAGAAGTGGTGGAAGTAAAAACTGTAGGGGACTTCAAGCATACATCTCATAGATTTCTAACCCCCCTGCACTCCCCTCCTTCTGTCTAGGGGCTCCTGGATGTTAACCTTTTTTTTTTTTTTACTTGCCCATGCCTCAGCCTTGCTCCAGAGGGGGCCTCATACCCCCTCCAGCTCCTTCCACTGGGTCCCCAATCTCAGGATCCCGGCTTCATTGTGCTTGGGGACCAGAGTGTTTATGTGTTTGTACCCCATTGAGTCCCTACCCCTGAGGACGCTGGCATGAAGGACATGCATCCAGATGTGTGGCGTGCAGATGCATGCCACCATCAAGCACCCATCAGTGCCCTCCCTCGACTCCACAGAGCTGTGCGCCTTACCGCCTGTGCTTCCGCCTGTTGTGGTGCTATGGGTGCATTTGCTACCCAGTTACCCACCCTGCCCTGGAGGAGGAGAGCATCCATTGGGATGTTCAATCCCCCCTCAGCCAACCCCCAGCAGCCCGGGCTCATTCCTGAACCCAGGTCGCCGGTGCAGTGTGAGGTGTGGCATCCAGCGCCTCAACCCTCAGTGCTCTGGATGTTAACTTAAAGGCAAGGGTACAGTGGCACACAAGAACTCACTCAGAAGCATTCCCCAGCCCAAATGCTGCTCAAAATACAGGAGAAAAAGAATAGACCTACCTTGAGCTGTCTTCTGTAAGTGAATCACACCTTAAAAGAGGCACCCCAACCTTCAGTTCAGATCCACAGCAGCAACATCTTCTTCAACATGAGCTGTGTAGCTCACCATCCTCAAGGACCATGATGCAAGGGGATAGATCATAGGCACACTAGAAAATAACTCTTAAAAAGGGAAATTAGCATTGGCTAACCTGATTCATTGTCAGCTATATACAGGCACGATCGACTCAAGTATATTCCATAATAAATCACTTTATTTTTCCTGGGCCCAAATAATCTCGAGGGCCCAGGGGGTTCATCTCTTTTTTTATGCTTTAAACACCTGATCCATGGGGCATAAACTATAATACATTAGGTTGGCACTCAAACCAGAAGGAGACAGATTTTTACAGGCAGTACACACAAGGCTACATAATTTTCGAGAGTCCTGACGGTATGCCCCGAGACATAGATTCCACATTCCCCCAGGAGCACAGGGTTCCAGAAACCTCTGACACTGATTTGCTTTTTCTTCCCTTCACTCCCTGGTCAGGCACTCTTCTTAATTAGAGAAGTGAAAAGCCCCTCTCCACCTGGTCCCCGAAACCAATTAACCCTATAAAGAATCTAGGATTTTTTCCTCCCCTGACCAGATCACTGAGACTTCGAGCCTGAAATCCCTCTAGACCCCCCCCTCATGAACTTGTGCAGTCTTAGAATTTCTCACCTAGAACAAAGAACCACGACCTAATGCTAATGGGCCTAAAGACCTCCTCATAAATAAAGGCCCCAGAGCCTGCCCCAGACATGGCATGGCAGACCCACAACGTACCCAGGCCGCAACCCTCTTCCAAGCTTCCAACCCACTCCAGCTGTCCTGCCACCAGGGGAACCCAGGACCTGCCACCACCCAGGAACCCCTGAACAGCTTGAGAAAGGCCTACTGATTACCTGAGGCCCTCTGGCTTACCCAGGGTGCCCCTCTGATGGAACAAAGAGGAGCCCAACCAAGCATTTTACAGCATCCCATCTACATACTCCAGAGCTTGATGTAAGCATCAGGACAGGAGGAGCTGTCTGGAGCCTGTCAAATGACCTGTGGCCCACCCGAACCATATGGATGATGCCTCAGGACCTGCCCCGCCAAGGAGGCCCCCAAATGGGTGGATACCCTACTGCTCCCCCTCAACAGCCTGGATCACCCTGCCATGCCAGGTATGGGAGGGGACACTGTCACTGCCCCTGTCCTCTGTGAGAGCCCTGCCATGACTCCCACAGTCCTGGTGACCCAGGAATTCTCAATCATGGGAAACAAATGGTTGGGATCCTGCCTAAGGCCCTATATCCCCCTCCTACTGAACACTCATCACCCTGCCCCAGGGGATCCATATTCCCAGTGACACCATCAGGTTATCCAGCTCCCCTCCCTCGGAGCACCCAAAAATTACTGGCGCCCTGACGCTGCACCCGCTGATCCTGTCTACTCACTTGGGGGTCCCACCTTCCAGGCCCAACCTGGACCGCCGGAGTTCCTGCCTTGCCTGCCTCTCCTTCCAGTCTTCTCAAGACTCACGTCAGCCTTTAACTCCTGTCTCTCACCTATTTATACCCAAAAGAACTACTCCTGTGGTGCCACCACATGGTGGTCTGCTCAAATTGCACCCCCAAACACTAAAACATGTCCTAACTTTTGGGGGCAATTAGCAGAGGAAAGGGTCCCTAAAGAGATCATAAGCCCCTCTCAAAAGAGAGGTAGCTTACAGACATAAGGGAATTTTAATGAATAGGCAGGGAGGAGGGAGGGAGGGTCACCGGAGACCATTTAGGGTCCGTGGAGACAGACTAGGCAGGGACCATCTAGGCAGACTGGATGGGACAAGCGGTCCCTTTTCTGCTGACAAATTCTATGTTTCTGTGTTTCAAAGAGGACATAAGGTCACTGTCTCTGGATATAACGTGCACTAGTAGAAGGTTGTCTCTAATCTTTCTCTTTTCCAAACTGCATGTTTTACAAATGTAATCTTTATTTGTATGTCATGGGTTTTAGACTGCCTATAGATTTTGTAAATCACCTCTGGACTCTTTCCACTCTATTTATTTCAGCTCCACTAAGTGGTGCCCAAAATGGTGGCTATTGCTCACAACACTGGTGTCCCAAGTTTGAGAAGAAGCAGGGGTCATCAGGGACTGGTTGGTGGGGGAAGAGGATTGAGCATCCCAGGAAACGCTCTCCTCCTCTGGGGTGAGAAGGTCACTGCAAACACTGACATACTACCACCTAGGTGACCACAGATGGCAGTCAAGGGCACCATGATAGGGAGCGATGCAGGCTGAGAGCTGGTGCTGCAGCACACCTATACATGTACACCCACTTAGGACCTCCTGCACATGCCTGCATCCTTGGGGCAAGGAAAAAAAAAAAGGATGACACAATCAGCCTAACCACCACCCCCAGTGAACCAAAGATTGACTGACCCAGAACCCTTAGACACCGGCCTGATGAAGAATATCCAGTGGGGAGGCTTTCCCTTCTTACCCACCTGGCGGTTTGAGACAATGGCAGTATGGAGGTAGGTGGCTGGAGGGGACTGGTGTTTGGCAAGTGAGGGTCCTTGAAGGACCCTGAGGGACAGGATCAACTGTAGTGTAGGAGGGGGCATAAAGAAAGAATTAAAAAAAAGATGCAGTCTGACATATGATCCCCCTCATGAAAACAAACACACACACACACATACACACTTATGAGTATACACAGCAGTCACACACCCTAGTAAAAGCCTTCACTTCTGCAGCATGAAAAAAGGAGAAAGGCCTTAACTTCTGAAAGATTGTTTTGTGAAGGCGGCAAGCACAGTCAGTACTTCACTCTGCTCAAGTCTGCAGTCAACAGTTAGCAAGAAGCAAAAAGTCTGTTACCTAGGTTTAAAGAAAAAAATATGGTGTCCAAATAAGGCCATAAAGGGTCTGTTCCCTAAGTAACTCAAAATCAGAATCTCAATTGTAGTCAAATGCTTCGCACTGAATACTAGAAGTATGAATCTTGTTTTATTTAGTATTCAGCTAGGTAGTCATTCTGAATACTAGAGTCAGGAATACAAAAAAAAACACAGAAGAAATCAAAAACATGTATTTGGAATATATTCTGAAGGCTGAAGTACCACTTAATTTGTTTTCAGCTTTGGTAAGGATGGGAACAAAATAAGGTGCTAGTGAAGGGAAGAAAGTATTGTATCTCCAGTGAATTACAGGTCAAGAAGGAGAAATCAAAGGAAATTATTTTTTTCCCTTCTTTCTTAATGTTTTTTTTTTACTTTTTCATTTCTCACATGGGTTTTAGAAATCTCACATCATTTTTCCCTGAAATCGAATTCCCTATTGTAAACATTACTGATACGTATGAAATCAGTGCTGTAGAGAATTAGTAAGCAGTTGCATTTGCAAGATGAAATGATGTATGCCTCTTTAATAAACTTCATGGGAAGTACAGTATATGCAAATCATTATGAAAGAATTCAGACAGGTTTGACTGTAACATGACTGGTTCATTCTTCCTGTGGGCTGTTACAGATGAGGCATACTGATGAGTCCTGAGAGGGACAAAATGTGTGTTTGTGTTTTCTGTTCTCAGCCTTTGCAGTCTGTGTGAGAGGACATTTGGCACCATATTCTCAGAGCAGAATCAGTCTGAATTTTTTCATGGTGATTTGCATATACTTATGATACTGACACTGCTGTACAGAATTTTAGAACTATTCATTCAATTTGATTTATTTGTGAAAAACTTTAGGCAACAAGTGCCTGTTTACAAAGGTGACCCAGTCAGATGAGGATCAACATTAAGCACAAGAAGACTTATTAAACAGCATGAAAATATTAAATATTAGACTATGTACTATTAGTACTGTGCACTATTGTAAGTTTGTATGACTTACATGTATTGCATTTGTTATTACAGAAACAGTCATTGACAGAAGAAAAAGACCAATGGTCCATCCAGTCTGTCCATGGTTCCCTCTCTGACCCAGGGACATAATGTTCATCCAGGGTCCTACCTCAGCTGGTAGACTGTTCCACAGTTCTGCCACCCTTTCTCTAAAATAATACTTCCTCATATCCCTCCTGAACTTCCCTCCTGTCAGTTTCCACTTGTGCTCTGATAACCTTGAATTGTTGCTCATGATAAATATTTCCCCACAGTCCACCTAGTTTATTTCTTTCAGGAACTTAATGGTTTCTATCAGATCTCTTCTCTCCCTACTTGTCTCCAGCAAGTACATGTTCAGTGCCTTGAGATGCTCCCCGTACAACCTGCTCTGTTCACCCTGAATCATCTTCGTTGCTCTTTGCTGCACCATCTCTAGTGTGCCCTTATCTTTCCTGAGGATAGGACTCCAGAATAGGGCACAGTACTCCAGACGTGGCCTCACCAAAGATCTATAAAGGGGTAATATTACCTCTTTCCCTCTGCTGTTGGTACTCCTATCTGCCTTGCCATAGGCCTTATTGCACTGGCTTGATTGTTGAGGGTGTCACTGGTGATAATTCCAAGGCCCCATTCTTCAGTCATAGTGCTAAGTCTCATACGAACATAAGAAGACGCCAGCAGAGGAAGGCCATTTGGTCTATCAAGTCTGCTCGTATTACAGGGTCCACAGCTTGAGCTAATGTCCCTGGCCTCCATCCCCACTCCTCCCATCCTCCCTAACCATGATTCTTACCTTCCACCATGCCTATCCCAACCTCTCTTAAAGCTGCCCACTGTCTTCAATGAGATGACCTCTTCTGGAAGCGCATTCCAAGTATCTCATCTCATTCATCCAGTACTCTGTCCTGGGGTTCTTTTTCCCCTAGGTGCATCTCCTTGCACTTTTTGATGTTGAATTATGACCTAAACTTTAGACCACCTCACTAGTCTTTGCAGACCACCTGCATTTTACAGATTCCTTCAGCTCTAGCTACCCTCCCAAAGAGCTTAGTGTCATCTGTGAAGAGACACAACCTGCCCCGGATTTCTTCCCCACTGTCACTGAAAGTATATTGAAGTGGACAGGGTCAAGAACAGATTTCTGTGGTACCCCACTTGTGACCTCAATCTCCCCTGAGTTGACCCTGTTAACCACAACCCTTCTGCTGCCTCCCGTTTAGCCATTTACCCACCCATCTTACTATGTCAATAGCTGCACCCACATCCTCCATCTTCTTCAGCAAGCGTCTGTGAGCCACTGAGTTGAAAGTCTTACTGAAGCTGAAGTAGAGTAAACCCACGGTGTGGCCCCTATCCAATGCCCTCATCACCCAGTCAAAGAAAACTATCAGGTTAGTCTGCCAAGACCTCCCTGCTTACTGTCCTGGAGATCACTGCTCTCCAGGTAGTCCACAATGTTCTCTTTCACCAGTGACTACATCAGATTCCCTACAACAGAGATCAGACTGACAAGTCTGTAGTTCCCTGCCTGTTCCTTGTCCCCCCACCCCACTTATGGAGTAGAACTACATCCACCACCCTCTAGTCCTTTGGAACTACCCCCATCTGTAATGATCTGTTGAATAGTACTGTCAGGAGTGCAGCCAGTTCTGCTGCCAGTTCCCTGAGCACCTTCGGATGTATCCCATCCAGTCCCAGGGCCTTATCTATCTTTAGGGCTGCTAGTCTTTTCCAGATCCTTTCTGTTGTAAACACTGGCTGCTTCAACTCTGGGACTCCTTTGTGACTGTTTTGATGCCACTCCCTGGGAAGAGCCCTTCGACCTTCCTAGTGAAGACAGACAGAGCAAAAGTACTTATTAAGGATGACATCCTTTTACACAGACTCCTCTGTCACCCTGCCCCCCCTCAGATAGCCTAACGATTCCCCCTGCTTTCTTTTTTCCCCAAATATACTGGAATAAATGTTTTCTCCCCCTTGACCCCTCTACAGTACGCAGTTCTGTGACTGCTTTTGCTTCCCTAACCTCCCTCTTTGTCTACATGTTTCTCAGTATGCACTCTCTCCATGCTTTCTCCTCCTGCTTTTCTTTGTACCTGGAGAAGACCTTTTCTTGGCCCTCACCCCTTCCCTGATCTTTGCCAAGAACCGTAATGATGTATTGAACTTGTTAATTTTGGTCACCATTCTCATGTGTAACTTAGATGCCTCGAGAATGGTTCCCTTTATTGACCCCCAACTCTCTTACACACCTTTTATGCTGTCTACCCCGACTAACTTGTCCCAAACCAACTCCCTCAACCTGTTGATGTCCATCCTTCTGAAATCCAGGACCTCAGCTCTTGATTGGGGTTTTCCAGTCCCAAGGGCCAGTCCAAACTAAATGGAGTTGTGGTCACTGTTCTCTGATGGCTGCCCGCTAGTATGTTTTTATACTAGTGTTTGTATTGTGCTTTGAGCCTGTGTTGTCTCTCACAGTGGGTACCTGTACTCAGTGGATCTAACTTGTTAACAACAATAAACAAACAATATATTTCCCATGATGCTTTGCTTTATTGGGATATGTGTAATGTAATTTTACATTTATTTGAAGCCTGACTTTATTGCCAGTGTCTTTTCCAGGTAACCCTTGCCTCAGTGTCTTTTCATTGAGGATCTTTGTCTTTTGGGTATATGAGAGTTAACTTGTCAAGCTCAGTCCAAGAGCTGCCAGCAATTAAGATATCATAATCAGGGTTGCAACTTTCAAAATTGTTGGTGAATGGAGATAATTCAGCCCTTGTACCTTTGTTTGAGGTGGTTCATATTCCAGTTACAATGGCCCTGAACTATTTTCCTGAAATAAAATCCTTTTCAGGCTGTGCTTCGAAACCACAGTGTGTACTGGAATAGAAGTTTAACAGTCTGAAGCAGTCTGTGGACTTGGAGTGTGTGTGTGTGGGGAAGGGGACATTCCTGATCTCGTCTCCCAGCCAAGATTGTGTGCCTTACTGAGGGATTAGCTTTTACTAGGACCCCCTTCCCAGAAAGTGTCATCATGACCTGAAAGGTCAGGACATCCATTTTTTCACTGCAGTTCCTGTATTCAACAGATGCACCTGAACTTTAATAAAATACTTTTTCATCAATAAATGTTATTCAGGGATGTGCACCTGAGCTTTTTGCTGGTAGTCTGGCAGTGGTTTTCCACATCATAGACAGGCAGCCCCTCAGTGACTAGTGCACTTTTTTATCAGTTTTTGTGGGTAGTGCACAGCTTCTGGCAGATCTGAGTAGCACCAGACTGATGTGGACAATATGTGAAATATGCAGAAATCAAAAGCAACCAGTTGCGGGGCAGAGAAAGATTCACATTATGAATACAGCATACAGCAGCCAGATCCGTTAGAGGAAAAAAAAATCAATGTCTTGCTTAAAACAATTTAGCTCTAAGGAATTGAAGAATCATAGCAGCAATTGAAATGAGAAGCTGTCAGACATGGGTTCCAATAGAAAAGGATCAAGTCAACATTTTGCCCACTCTAGGCAGCGTTGAGTAATTTAGTATATATTCCTGCTCGTGCCCATTCCACCACAGGCTTCAAGGGATTTCTCAATACAACTGAAAGAGTAAGCTTCCATTTTATAAAACACTGCCTGGAGCTGGGAAGTAAGCCTTTCTAGGGCCTCAAAGAGCAACCAAAACCATTCCAGAGTCTGTGAGGGTGCTGATGGCTAATGGAATCAGGAGGCATGTCACATAGTTTTAGAAACACTTGTCTCAACTGCAAAGCACCAGTGCTAGTTCTAACTCTCACATCTGAGATACACGAAGAAACAAAAACTGGCAGATCACAGCAGAACACATTGACAGTTACATAGCAATTCTACCTTCTAAGTGACAAGGGAAACCACAAACAAAACCACCCGAGACCTTATATTCACGTGCACACATGCCACATACCAAAACACCAACATGAGACACATAACTCAGTCAGCCCTCTGACACACTGGTTCGGGGATTCCCTGGACTTGAAGAATATCACAAACTGAAAGCCTTTGTAATCCTACAAACACAGAACCCATATGTAAAGTATAGTCAAGCATGGGGCTTAACTGCAGCTGCCACACCTTTAAGTGCAATGAGAACTTTGTTGTAACAAATAGTTGCACTGCCAGGCAGTGTCATATTATGTCAGGGGCTCAGGGAAACCTCTCAGTTGGAGGCAGTGCCTCATGACATCCAGAAGCACCCATAGCTGAACATTTTTTTCTTTGATTTTTCCATTGTGTCCGTTTAAGTTATTCTCCCGGGTCAAGCAAGATGACATCTGCCAGAGCAGCAAGAGATGGGCAAGGCAGACAGGACAAGAAGGCAAGGGTCCTAGTGGCAGACCAACACCAAAACACCACACAAAAAACAGCCACATACCTCAGATGGTTCCCCTAGCATGCCACACACCTGGGATGTCAGAGATCTGTTCACAGTAGACATTCTCTGGAGCTGAAGAAACCCTTGTTAGAACAATGCAAATATATAAGAAACAGCTGGCACTAGTAACCACACACACACACACACACACTCTCAGTAATACAGCCCCAAGCATCTCAGAAGGATCAACTGTCAGGCTGCTTCTTCCGATGTAAAAAGGGAAGCAACAGTAAGGCTGTAAAACCATATGTGGTCTTTGCGACCCTTAGAATAACCAGCTGCAGACCACAAACACACAGCTGTTAACCCTCAATATTATGCTGGCTTCTCGGCAGCCTCAGAGTGCCAGGGAATTTATTTAATTATTTTCAGATATTGTAGAAAATACATTACATTCTCATACATGGTATAAATAGACATTAGCTGTTTGAAAGTCTACTAATTCCCAGAACAGTTGATATACATAAAACCAATACCATGTAACTGTGTACAATAGGAGGTGGGGAAACAAGTTCAGATGTCCAGAAACAATAGAAAGCTATTGCCAGCCTCTTCAGCGGCTGTGGTTGTATCAATTAAGGAGAACATATACCTGTAGGTAGTGAAAAGCAATCAATGAGGACTGCTGTTTAACCATTTAAAGCTGAAATCGTGGGAACGAGCCTGGGCCATCGGTATGCCAGCCAGTGGGAGAAGGATTAAGAGTCACAGTGGACACTCCCCTCCTCCTGGGGGAGGGAACCATATCCCTTTGCTCAACCTCCACCTGGGTGACTACAGGTGGAGGTGCAGGGAGTGGAGCTGGTAGAGGGAACTGAAGCGCAGTTGTCGTTAGATGCATCAGGGGTACTGGCATCTGATGATGTCACCCCATTCCTGTTGAGTGGGTGGGACAAAAAGGGTAACACAGGGCTAGCACACGCAGATGAAGCCTTCATCTGTCCCTCATGTCTATCCCTGTTCCTAGCAGGTGGCTCCTGGGGGCACTCCAGGCCTTCACCTCCACTGTGAGTAGCTAGATAGGAAGAGGAAGTAGCCAAAGAGCTGAGGGCAACCCCTGCCTGGGGGTAAGCTGGGGAGAGCAGCACAGCAGTGTGCTGTGGTTGGGCCTAGGAGTCCCAGGAGTGCAGGCTACAGGATCTCAGGGTACAGCAGCAGGACACTGGTGGTTGGTGGAAGGACGTCCTGGCCAGGACTCTTGGGGAGCCAAAAAAAAAAATCTGAAGTCATAAAGGGAATCTGTGACCCTACATGAGCCCCCCCCCCCCAGTACACTGCAAATATCAACACAACCTTATCACTTTGAAAATTGTTAGGCCCTTTAATGTTCGTACCCTGGACAGAGAACCTAAATCAAAAATTCCATTCCCCCGAAGCTGCAACTGTTAGGATCTTCTGCTGACTGCAAATATCTTGCTAGCAATTGGAACCATGGTAGAAGGCATATGCAACCCCATTATGGTGCTTGGCCATGAGGTCAGTGCCATTGTAAGTAAAACAAATACTGTATACCCATCTTCATCCACATTGCCATAAATGTCCCATCAAAAACATTAATAACCCCAACATAAACTATTTCATAAGATCAAGTAGGCAGGATGAATAGGGTTCTGTTCCAAAAAGAAAAACAGTCTACTTTGAAGTCCCACAAATTCAGTGAGATAATTCAAAACCTCAAGTATCCAGCACCTGAATTCTCCTCCAAGTTCTCTTCTGAAAGCTCCTGTTCAGTGGCACATTTACTAGCAAACTAGGCCTCCATTTTCTCCATCCACCTACCCATATCCTTGAGGACTGTATACTACCATGTTTTCCCTACATAAAGAATGCACAGGCAGGCATATATTATACCCCCTATACCCCTTCTTCTTCTACGGCAACATTACCTAACAACTAGGACTTTTGCGCCCCCACCAACTAATTAAAACCGTAGCTTTGTACATCTGAGAGCAAGTTGTGTTTGTTATGCTCTGAAAAAGATTGTTTGCTTGTAATCTGCCAGTTTTTTTTGTCTTTTTAATGTGCATTGTACCTTTTGTTCTAGTTATTATATCCTGTATCTTGATGTTTTATATTGTCCTATGCAGGACCTCCTTGTAAATGAGCATGCTCAATGGAGTTTTCCAGATGAAATAAACTTGAACTTGAATAAATGTATTAGAAAGGAATTTACCACACCCAGGACCCAGAGGCACTGGCGGACAGGGTCAAACCTCTTCCTCCAGACCCTGGTCTAAAAAGATAAGTCCAGGTAAAGTTTGGTGTCTGCACCATCAGTATTCAAAGGGTAGGAAGCTTAGGCGGCTACCAAAACTACGTCCATGATCACCACTCCAGACGTGCAAACCACTTTGCAGCTGGTTGGTATCTTGGGAGCTACCCGTGGATTAACCCTATATGTCTGCTTGAAGGCTGACAATAAAAAGTCCCTAGGTAACTGTATCGAGTCTTTTATCCACTGGTTTAAGTAGGATAGCAGGTTATGGTCCTTCACATCTTCTGGAACCCCAACCAAATGATTCCCCACCTGTACCTCATTCTCATGGGCCTCCATAAGCCCACCAAGCTGTGTGTTGTCCCGAGTCATGGACGCCACTGTTGCAAGGGTGGTAACGGAGCACTTCTAGGTATCAGTTACCAGAGTCATCAGTTGTTTGAGTTGCTGGTTATGAGCTTCCAAACATGTCCATGACCCGCATGGACTCCAACAGGGTCTGCCGTGAACATTCTAGTTAAGTAGACTGCTGCTGGCTCTAGTGCTACCTGAGGTCTTTCTAGCCTTCCCATGCTGTTATGGTGCAGACTTTGGACCCCCATTGATTCATCAGGCGGACCATACCAAAATGTTATGTCCATCAGCTCAAGACAACACTCAAGATTCCAAATCAGTAAGCTTGGGAACTCAAATGTTAAAATGTATTTAGTTATGCCATCCACTACAGGACCAATACAGGGATCTCATGCAAGACACATCCTACCAGGAGATGGCTCTCAAGTGCCCCTCCAGGGGATTTGTTATATTTAGAATTTTTCTGTACACCAGCATCACCACATTCAGGTGAATCACTCAGATTTCGTGAGGACCCCAGGAAAACCAAACAGTAGTAGTGCTGGCAGATTTTAAAATAGAACTTACAAGTGATAAAGTTACAATTTGTATACATTCATTGATCCCATAAATAATCAAGTACCAATGGGACAAAGGGTGCCAGATAAGGTCTGTAAAGTGTGAAATAATTATATATCAAAATATAATATACTGTACCTGATCCTTTGCCTGCTTAGCAAACACACATTCAGTGTGCAACAGAGCTGCAGGTAAGGGAATTGCAGTTCTCGTGGTGTAGATATTGTTGCAACCTGCAAAACAGGCGACTGGGGATCTAATCTCAAGAGGTGCTGTACCTTCATAAACTATTGTTCTTAGCTAAATGTACTTCCCCCCTTTATTTTATATCTGTAAGCATGATGAGCATAACTGTCCATTTTCATATGCGACAAGTTTACAAAATACAAAAATGCAAACATTTACATACATACATATTACATACATACATTTTAAAACACAGCATAAATAATAATTAAACAAATACAAACAACATCAAAAAGATAAGATAATCTTATTCCTGAAAACAATTGCACTTATCATTATTCAAAAGCCAATTCTGTAATGATTTTTTAAAGCTATAACAAGATGTCTGGTTTGTTATGTTGAGGGGGTGGGGGATTGAAATGAATAGGGGCAGTGTACAAAAGCAATCTTTGGCCCACACATTTTTTTTTAAAAGAGGAACTTCAAATTTTAATTTGTTTTGGGACAGAGTCCCACAAGAATTTAACAATCTAGGGAAAAAAACATTAAGGAGGAAGGTGTCAAATTCAAAACCCGTTTGTGTAAAAATAAAGAGGATTAAAATAAAATAATTTTTGATAATGATAGACAACCAGATTTCCTATATAATTCACATAAATGAGTATTGAAAGGTAATCCTGTGATGAGTCTTAAAATGGCATTATAAGTAATTCTCAATTTGTTAAGTAGAGTTTTTGAGGTAGCCATATAGATATTAATCCCATAATCCATCATACTAAGTAATAAACTATAAATAAGTAACTTTCTAGAATCCTTGGTCAGAAACCATTGTATCCTATATAACATCCTTAACCATTGATGTAAAGTTTTACGGAGATAATCTATGTGAAATTCAAAAGATAAATGTAAATCCAAATAGACACTTAAGTCTTTAAATGTATTAACCCTTTCAATATTATCACCATTAAGATCTGATACTGATGACGAAAGTGGGGACTACTTCTCATATAATTTACTATTCCAATGCCAAACCACCATGAACTGCCACTCAAGTTAATTTCCATTTTACAAAACAACAACAGAAACAAATGTTTGAGTCCCTGTCAGGATTTGAACATTAATCTTTTGCTGCTAAGCTAACACACATTCAGTGGATCACTGAGCTGCAGATAAGCACGTTGCAGTTCCTATGTGTAGAAGTTATGTCACAACCTACAAAACAGGCACCTGGGAATTTAATCCCAGCAAAATATTTACATTCACAAATTATTGTTCTTAGCTAAATTTACTTCTCATATAATTTACTATCCCAACTTCATACTACCATAAATCACCACTCAAGAGAGTTTCCATCCTACAAAAAAAGTGGGGGGAAAATATTTAAGTCCCTGCCCAGATCTGGACTGTGTCTACCGATATTTGAACCACTGAGTCTTTGCCTATTAAGCAAACACGCAAACACACACATTCAGTGTGCCACTGAGATATAGGTAAATGAGTTGCAGTTCCTGTGATATAAAGCTTATGTCCCATTATGCAAAACTGGGGGGATCTGGATCTAATCCTAGCAGGCAATTTACCTTCACAAATTGTTGCTCTTGGTTAAATTTACTTCTCATAACATTTACTATTCCAACTCCACACTACCATGAATCATCACTCAAGTAAGTTTCAATCTTACAAAAACATTTGAAAAAAATGCTTAAGTCCCTGCTCAGATTTCAACCACAAATTCTTTACTTGCTAAGCAAGCACATAATCATTGTGTCACTGAACAGCAGGTAAGTGAGTTGCAGTGCTTATGATATAGAGATTATGTCACACTTGTGAAATAAGCAACTGGAAATCTAATCCCAGCAGGCAATTTACCTTCACAGATTATTGTTCTTTGCTGCATTTACTTCCCATGTGATTTCCTTTTCCACTTCACACCTCCATGAATTGCTACTCAAGTGAGTTTCTGAGTTTCCTTCTCACCAAAAAAGTAGAACAAAGTGTTTAAATCCCTTCCAGGATTCACACTGTATCTACCTGAATGGATTTTTTACTTGTTACGCAAACACATGTTTAGTGTGCCACTGAGTTGCAGGTAAGTGAGTTGCACTTCCTATGGTGTAGATGTTATGTTACAACCTGCAAAACAGGTGACTGAGAATCTAATTCCAAGAGATAATATACCTTCACAAATTGTTGTTCTTAGATAAATTTACTTCTATAATTTACTATCCCACTCTGCACCACCATGAATTGCTTCCCACATTAGAATCCATTTTAAAAAAATTGAAAAAATGCTCAAGTCCCTGCTCTCATTTGAACCAAAACTACTGATGCTTCACCTGATAAGCACACACCAACTTAATGTGCCATTGAATTGTGAGTAAGTGACTTGCAGTTCCTATGATGTAGAGATTATGTCACACCTGTAAAATGGCCAACTATGGATCTAATCCCAGCAGGTGATTTAACTTAACAAATTGCTGCTCTTGGCTAAATTTACTTCTCATATAATTTAATATTCCACTCCACATCACCATGAATAAGTACTCAACTGAGTTTCTATCTTACAGATAAAGTTTTAAAAAGTGTTTAAGTCTGTCAGGATTTGGACTATGTCTACCTGAATTTAAACCACCAATTTTCTGCCTGTTAAACAACATACATTCACTGTGCCACTGAGATGCAGGTATGTGAGTCACATGTCCAGTGGTGTAGAGGTTTTGTCACAACCTGCAAAGCAGGCAACTGGGAATCTAATCCCAGCAGACAATTTAGCTTCACAGATTGTTGTTCTCTGCTAGATTTATTTCTCATATAATTTACTATTCTAACTTCACACCACCATGAATCACCACTTACATGAGTTTCCATCTTATAAAAAGATATGTTAATGTTCCTGTCCAGATCTGAACAACTGATCCCTTGCCTGCTAAGCAGACACAAATTTAGTACTGCACTGAGTGACCGGTAAAGGAGCTGCAGTTCCTGTGATGTAGAGGTCATATCACAATCTACAAAGCGGGACTGGGAATCTAATCCCAGCAGGTGACTTATTTTCACAGATTGTTGTTCTCAGCTAAATTTATTTCTCACATCATTCACTACTCCAACTACACACCACTATGAATCACCACTCACATGAGTTTCCATCTTATAAAAATATATGTTTATGTTCCTGCCCAGATTTGAACAACTGATCCTTTGCCTGCTAAGTAGACACACATTCAGCACTGCACTGAGTGACTGGTAAAGGAGCTGCAGTTCCTATGATGTAGAGGTTATATCACAACCTACAAAACAAGGGACTGGGGATCTAATCCCAGCAGGCATCTTACTTTCATAAATTGCTATTTTCAGTTGAATGTACTTATATAATTTACTACTTCTACTCCACACCACCATGAATTGCCACTAAAGCGAGTTTCCATTTTGAAAACTAAATTTGAAAGCACATGCTTATGTCCCTGCTCAGATGTGAGCCACTGATCTTCTTCCTGCTAAGCAACACACATTCAGGGTGCCACTGAGCTGCAGGTAAAGAAGCTGCAGTTCCTATGATGTATACGTTATGCCACAACCTGCACAACAGGGAACAGGGGATTTACTCTGAGCAAGCAATTTACATTTACAAACTGTTGTTCTTAGCTGAATGTGCTTATATAATTACTATTTGAATTCCAGGCTGTCATGAATCACCACTCAAGTACTGTAAGTTTCTATTTTAGAAAAAAAAAAGAAAAAAATGTTTCAGTTCCTAATCAGATTTGAGCCACTGATCCTTTGTTTGCTAAGCAAACACACATTCAGTGTGCCTCTGACCTATAGGTAAATGAGCTGCAGTTCCTATTATGTACAGGTTATGTCACACATGCAAAACAGGAGACTAAGGATCTAATCCCAGCAGGTGATATACCTGCACAAACTGTTGTTCTCAACTAAATGTATTTTTCATATAATTTACTATGCCAGCTCATACCACTATGAATTGCCACTCAAGTGAGTTTCCATGCTACAAAAAGCAATTGAAACAGATGTTTTAGTCCCTGTTAGGATGTGAACTCTGATTCATTACTTGTTAAGTGAACACAAATTCAGTGTGCCACTGGGCTACAGGTAAGCAGGTTGCAGTTCCTATGGTGTAGAGGTTATGTCACAACCTGCAAAACAGGCAACTTGGGATCTAATCTTAGCTAAATTTACTTTTCATATATTTTACTATTCCAACTTCACACCTCCATGAATCGCCACTCAAGTGAGTTTTCATCTTACAAAAACAATTTAAAAAAATGTTTAAGTAAGCAATGTGAGAGGGCAGCAAGGAAGGCTGGGGGATACTGGGATGCATAGGGAGAGGCATCACCAGTAGAAAACAGGAAGTTATTATGCCTCTGTACAGACAGCTGGTGAGACCCCATCTGGAGTACTGTGTGCAATTCTGGAGACCCAATCTCCGCAAAGACATAGACAGGATGGAAGCTGTCCAGAGGAAGGCAACTAAAATGGTGCAGGGTCTGCACCGGAAGACATATGAAGAGAGACTTAAGGAACTTAATATGTATAGCCTCGAGGAAAGGAGGAGAGAGGGGGACATGATAGAAACTTTCAAGTACCTAAAGGGAATCAACAAAGTCCAAGAGGGTAGCATCTTTCAAAAAAGAGGTGTGCAAGAACAAAGGGGCACAATTTAAAGATAGAGAGGGGCAGTTCAGAGGTAATTTAAGGAAGTATTTTTTCACAGAGAGGGTTGTGGATGCATGGAACGGCCTTCTGGAGGAGGTTGTGGAGTCAAAAACAGTGGTGGAATTCAAGCATGCATGGGACAGTCATAAGGCAATTCTAGGGGGTTGGGGTAGGAAGAAGTAGTCTGCTGGTTAACTAGGATCTGCAGCTTATTCACTAGGTAAGGAAATGGGCAGACTGGGTGGGCCAAGCGGTCTTTATATGCCATCAGATTCTATGTTTCTATATTCTATGTTAAGTCCCTGCCCAGACTTAAATGGTGCCTTCCTGTTAAGCAAACATATACATTCAGTGTGCTGCTGAACTATTGATGAGTGAGTTGTAGTTCCTGTGATGTAGAGGTTATGTCACATCCCACAAAACAGGGGACTGGGGATCTAACCCCAGGAGGAAATTAACCTTCACAAATTATTGTTCTTAGCTAAATTTACTTCTCATATAATTTACTGTTCCAACTCCACACCACTATGAATCACCACTCTAGTCAGTTTCCATCTTACAAAAAAATGTAAACAAACACTTAAGTCCCTGCTCAGATTTCAGCCACTAATTCTTTACTTGCTAAGCCAGCACACATTCAGTGTGCCACTGAACTGCAAGTAAGTTGCTGTTCCTATGGTGTAGAGGTTATGTCACTTCCTACAAAACAGGGGACTAGAAACCTAATCCCAGAAGAAAATTTATGTTCACAAATTGCTGTTCTTAGCTAAATTCACTTCTCATATAATTCACTATTCCAACTCCACACCGCTATGAATCACCACTCAAGTGAGTTTCTATCTTATAAAAAATGTTTTTGTTCCTGCCAGGATCTGAATCACTGATCCCTTTTCTATTAAGCAGACACACATTCAATATGCCGCGAAGTGGCTGGTAAGGGAGCTGCTGGTCCTCTGATGTAGAGGTTATGTCGCAGCCTGCAAAATAGGGGACTGGGGATCTAATCCTAGCAGGTGATTTGCCTTCAGAAACTGTTGCTCCTAGCTGAATGTACTTAGATGAAATGTAACTCAAGTGAGTATCCAGCTTACAAAAAAAAGTTGAAAAAATTTTTAAGGCCCTTTCAGGATTCAAATTATGGCTATCTAAATTTAAACCACTGCACCCATTCACTGTGCCACTGAGCTACAGATAAGTGAGCTGCAGTTCCTATGGTGGAGAAGTTATGTCACAGCCTGCAAATAGGTGACTCAAACTGTATTCAAACCTAGACAAGCTTCAGCTGGCACTAATTTAATTGACTACAGCACACTGTAGAACTAAGTTTAATTATCTAAAAGTCTGCTGTGTAGTTCTGTTGAACCCTTCACTACATCAGCAATGACATATAACAATTTCTCTCATACAACAAAAGTTGTAGTGAGAAAGAAAAAATGTACAATACAGGGGATCAAACCTAGGCTTGTGTAGGTCTGAAATCTTATGCCTAGACCTAAAAGCCTTATCACTGACATAATCAATGACATTATGCAGCTGACTCACTCACTCAGACTGTAACCTTAAACTTGACTAAATGCACAAAAGAGTATGCATGACTACAATAGGTGTTAACAGCCATGATTTTGACACCTAATAAAATATTTTATAAAAACACAGCTGTAAATACTGCTCTCTCTTTGGGCAAACCAGATCACCTACTGTACCTATACATACTCACTCATGCATGGTACTGCATCTTCTAGAACCTACTAACACACTTCTGGGTGCTGTGTTTGTTGCAAAATATAGACACTACTGTGGTGTGTGCTGAAGAGAACTCAGACTGTGGCCTCATCCATCAGCAAACACTGGAGGAGGTCTATATCTCCCAATGAATGCAACCATATTGTTTGTTACTACCCACATATACAATACATAGATGTAAGCAATAACACACAACAAAGTGTATGTTTATATTGGGATACAGATGCCTGTGATATGATGTGAGAAACAAAATAAAGTGTGCTTTCATCCACCTGAGAAGTCTGCATAAACCAATACAAATATACACATTGGAGTGTATTATTGTGCTTATAAAATGGTTTTTGAAAGAACTGATAAAATGCTAGTGATTATATCATAGAATGTGGAGGTATGTAATGATATAGGATAGTTACACACCTCTGAAATCAACCAGACTGCTTTAATTTCCCAAGCCAATTTATAAGTTGTTTTGAGGAAGGGATGGGTTAGTAGCAGTAACATGGCTTCCTGAGGTGAAAGAACATAACTCGTTTGAAGGCCTGGAGGTTTATGAACAATTTGATATTGTCAGGGTAGGAATTCAGGCTAACAAAGATAGCAGCAGCCAAGGCTTTCTTACTTAAGCTTAGGAATTCTGTGGACTTGTGATTACCGGTGGTAGATCTGCATTGTTTTGTTGAGGGGGTAGTCACAGTGAACGCTCTGGGCATGTTTATACAAAAGTGAGATGCATTTCATTAATGGCACATGCCAAGAGCAAAAAGTCCAAAATTCAAATATAGGGGACAGTGATGGGTATCCCTGTCACAGCCAAGGGCAAATTCGCATATGCTGTTGGTTTTATCCAAGGTTGTGAGTTTGGCTGTTCTGTATGTTTTGTTCTCATATTCTAAGGCTGGTAGGAGAAATTGCCTTAGTAACAACTTCCTTGTGTGCGGATCCAAGCAAACAGAACACACTGTATCACAAAAAAAGTAGAGTGCTCTGCTCTCCCAAGAGCTTCTATTGCTCAGAGCTGGGAACGTCTTTTTTACAATACCTGCATAACAGGCATTGTCTTTAAGATCCCTGTAAAAGAAGAATCATGGCTGAGTTACAAAGAAAGAGACATTCCCTAAGCATATGTCTGTGATGGACCCTAACTATTGAATATCACTGTTGTCCTACAACATGTTCAATAGCAGGGCATTACAGGGAACAAAGAAAGGCAGGATGTGATGTTCAGTCACAAAGATGGGTACAAGTTAGTTGCAAAGAACATTTTGAACCCAACTAAGATGGTGTCTCTTGAGCCATGCTCAGCTGGGTCCCAAATGCCTCTCAGGTACCTCTAAAGTAATCTGTGAGCACAGGAAAGAGATGGGTCCATTCCCATTCCCTTGCAGCCCTCACACTCCAGTTCACAGGGAGAGCTCAGAACCTTGCAAGCTTGGTGGTGGTGGGGGCGCTGGAGAAGTGGCATGGAATGGAAGGAGGGAAACACTGGACACTGGAGGGGAGGCACCTGGGAATGATGCCACAGGGAGAGGGAGGGAAACTTAAATTGTTGGCGGGATTTGTATCATCGGGAGGTGCTGCTAGTCACCAAGGACTGTCGTGAATATGTCAAGGGTGGATGGGGTCACTGATACAGTGCAGTGTTACAATAAATGCTACAGAGAACTACAGCTGCACTCTACAGGGATTTCACTGGGCAGTATCTTCAATAATTCTTGCAAATAACTAAATTAACAATTTTCAGTGTGCAAGTTTAACTTGGGGGAATCCTCCGTATGCACAGGGTGCCAATTCTGTGCCACTTCCAAAATGCAAATCAGGATTGAGGCTGTAGTGTCCTGAGGTGCTACAGTAGCTGTTAACTAAATACCTGCAGCCTTACCACCATGGAGCCTCATACCCTCAGATTTCAAAAGCTACGCAGGGATGGGCCTGGTCTGTAGTCATATGGGGGAGTGCCACTGAGTACCAAGTGCTGCAGGAGGTGTTGCTGGTAGTTCTGCAGGCGACATACTCCTTTTGGTTATAAGTAATCATACTGATGCCCCGGCATGTTGTTGGATGGACACTGCTGTTGTGAGTTATTGTCTTTTGATGGTTCTTCTGCCTGTTCAGGTGGAAGTTAAAGATCCCATTGCATGTCCTGAAAACATTAGGGGAATTTTTTTTATTAAAAATAAGTATAATAAAAGGACCATTTACAAATCATAAATTAGAAGAAATTAATTAACAAGGCATGAGCCACACCATTCCACCCTTTAATTAAATACCCATGTACCTGCCCCTTTTTTAAACAGAAAGAAGAAGTCAAATCACGAAATGAAACTGCAGACTAATATGAATATAGTCAATCAATAGCCCTGTCCCCAATTAGCCTCCTCCAGCCCTCTTATACAATGTCTGCTCCCCCCAACCCTCCTGACCCACTACTAACCTCCCACACCCCTCCTGCCCCGTATCACCCTCTTTCCTATCCCTAGCAAGGCCTCTGGCTGCACTTAGCCTAGTCCCCTTATACTATCTTCTACCTTTTTGAAATGCTTTTTCAAACTGTTTATTAATTTCTACCCTTGAAACATTTTGCTTCAACCTGATTGTATCACTTATAGCTCTAAACTTGTTCTGTATTGTACCAGCCTGTACCCAGTTTTTATTATATGTTAATTATTCGAAGTGGAACCTTTGTAAAGGCGCTCCCAGCTCAAAGGTATTGTAATTCGAGATTATATAAATAAATAAACAGTCATTTCTCCCCTCAATCATGAACATAATTTCTAGAGTTCCTGAAAGGTTCCCATCACATAAACTCTAACTTGGCTTCACATAAATGGTTGGTATGTCTTTCAGGATGGTTTGTAACAGGTTGCCCTGAGAGAGGTACTGCTGCTGCAACACCCACCAGCACCTAAACTGCCAGATTTGAAACTCGATGACAGCAAAACAAACCCTGACTGTGCTGGTATGAAATTTAGCCCAACCCCGGAAAAACAACCTAAGTACCAAAGTGCCATATGTTATGTTCCGGAACTGAGATGTTGCAAACTATTTTAAACCAAAAGGGTATGTTATAGGGGCATTCCAGAAACAAAATGGGATTGAGTTTCCAGAACCCCATTACAAGTATCCCTGAGGCAACAGTGCTCTGACAAACTTTTATATTTATAGGCATTCTGAGCATTAAGCACAGCAGCAGGGGAATTTCCCTGGTGTTCTAGCCAAATTTCCCCTTTCAGACAGAACTCCAGGAGGAAGGAGCTACTGGTATAACTAAAACTTCTCTACTGGGACTAAGAACTAGATCTCTTGTACTGGGACCTTCAATTAAGGGTAAAAAAAAAAAAAAAAAAGGAGTTGGTGTGTTTGTCAGAGGTAGTTGAAGTAAATTGTTATCTGTTATCTGTGTTATCTGTGTACTTATCTGGGTGCTTGTCACAGGTGTCAGAAGGGAATTGTTATCTGTGAAATTAACTAAGTGTAGAAAGATTTGTAAAGTAGGGGGAGTGGCTTAGCTAGAAGGAGCCAGGATAAGGCCATATATAAATACTGTCCTAGATAGCTTCTGCCAGAGGACAGACAGAACTCCAGGAGGAAGGTGCTACTGGTATAACTAAAACTTCTCTACTGGGACTAAGAACTAGATCTCTTGTACTGGGACCTTCAATTAAGGGTAAAAAAAAAAAAGGAGTTGGTGTGTTTGTCAGAGGTAGTTGAAGTAAATTGTTATCTGTTATCTGTGTTATCTGTGTACTTATCTAGGTGCTTGTCACAGGTGTCAGAAGGGAATTGTTATCTGTGAAATTAACTAAGTGTAGAAAGATTTGTAAAGTAAGGGGAGTGGCTTAGCTAGAAGGAGCCAGGTTAAGACCATATATAAATACTGCCCTAGACAGCTTCTGCCAGAGGATAGACAGAACTCCAGGAGGAAGGAGCTACTGGTATAACTAAAACTTCTCTACTGGGACTAAGAACTAGATCTCTTGTACTTGGACCTTCAATTAAGGGTAAAAAAAAGGAGTTGGTGTGTTTGTCAGAGGTAGTTGAAGTAAATTGTTATCTGTTATCTGTGCTATTTGTGTACTTACTCTCAAATGGGGAAAGTGAGAGGATCTCAGATCTAGAAGTGGGTAGTCATTTGGGAACAAGTGACCACCAAACAGTGTGGTTCATGATAAACTCTGCTACAGAGTCAAGCCATACAAAAGTGAGGGTTCTGGACTTCAGGAGGGCTGACTTTGGCAAGATGGGAGAGTGCCTTAGAAAAGCACTAGCAAACAGGCTAGAAGGAGGGGTGGAGCAACAATGGGCAAATATCAAAACTGCCATCACAGAGGCAACAAGCCTTTGTGTGAAGCAAATAAACATATCAAAATGAAAGAAAAAGCCACTATGGTTCTCAAAAAGTGGCGGTGAAGGTTAGGAGAAAAGATAGCATTCTAAGTATAAGGAAACACAGAAGGAGCAGGACAGAGAACTGTACCAGTTAAGGCAGAAGGATGCAGGGAGTGTAGTCAGAATAGCAAAGGCATAAACTGAGGAAAAGATAGCTAACTCGGTTAAGAAGAGAGATAAAACCTTTTATAGGTATATCAGGGAGCGATAAAGACAAAGGGAGGGATAGTGAGGCTGAATAGAATGGATGGTGGGTGGGCAGAGAGTGACAGTGATAAAGCAGGGATACTGAATGAATACTTCTGTTCAGTATTCACAAAAGAGGAAGTGGGGGAGGTGCCTAATCCAATTAACAGAAGCACTCTGGGGGGTTGATCCCAGTCCTTTCACAGAAGAAAGGGTTCTGAAAGAACTCCTAAAACTGAAGGTGGACAAAGCAATGGGGCCAGACGGAATTCACCCCAGAATTCTAAAAGAATTAAGCAGAGAACTAGTGACACCACTGACTACGCTTTTTAACAAGTCATGGGAGGATGGTGTGGTACCTGAGGACTGGAAGAAGGCAGATGTGATTCCCCTTCACAAAAGTGGGACCAAGACGGAGGCAGGAAACTACAGACCTGTCAGTTTGACCTCTGTGTTAGGGAAAGTGATGGAATCACTTCTGAAGGAAAGAATTGTTGAGTACCTAGAGGCCAGTGGGGCAGGGACCCAAGGCAGCATGGGTTCACAGCGGAAGGTCATGTCAGATGAATCTAATTGATTTCTTTGACTGGGTGACCAAAGTAGTAGACCAGGTGGGGTTGTGGACATGGCCTACCTAGACTTTAGCAAGGCATTTGACACAGTTCCACACAAAAAGATTAGTAGTCAAATTAACCAGCCTGGGAGTGGGTCCCAAGGTGGTAGCCTGGTAAAACATTGGCTGAACAACAGGACACAGAAGGTAATTGTAAATGGAGTCCACTCTGAAGAAGAGGGGTTACTAGTAGGGTACCGCAGGGTTCAGTACTGGGTCCAGTCCTTTTTAATGTCTTTATAAGTGACATTGAAGAGGGACTGGAAGGAAAAGTATGCCTCTTTGCAGATGACACAAAGATCTGCAACAGGGTTTATACACAAGGAGGTGTGGAAAGGATGAAAAGGGACTTGGCAAGGTCGGAGGAATGGTCAGAAGTATGGCAGCTTGGATTCAATGCAAAGAAGTGCAAAATAATGCACCTGGGAAACAAAAGCCCAGGGGAAGATTACACAATGGGGGGGAGGTAGTAACAACAACAAAAATGGAAAGATACCTAGGAGTAAGCATATCAGATGACCTTAAGGTTGGCAAGCAATGCGAGAAGGCAGTAGGGAGGGCTGGGGGGATACTGGGATGTATAGGGAGAGGTATCACTAGCAGGAAACAGTATAGCGCAGTGGTCTAAGGCTCTGAGCTGCAAATTTGGTGACATCCAGTAGACCAGACCTGGGTTTGAATCCCACAGCTTCCACTTGCATACTGTGTGACCCTGAGCAAGTCACTTAACCTTCTTGTGCTCCCAGGTTGCTCCTGTAAAAAGCTTTCAGCTTAGTGTGCTATACCTGGTTAAATAAATAAATAAATAAATAAATAAAACAGGAAGTTCTTATCCCCTGTACAGACAGTTGGTGAGACCCCATCTTGAGTACTCGTCCAGTTCTGGAGACCCCATCTCTGCAAGGACATAGACAGGATGGAGGCAGTTCAGAGGAGGGCAACTAAAATGGTGCAGGGTCTGCAAGAGAAGCATACAAGAGAGACTAAAGGAGCTTAATATGTATACCCTTGAGAAAGGAGGAGAGGGGACATGATAGAAATGTTTAAGTACCTCAGTGGAATCAACAAAGTCCAAGAGGGTAGCATCTTTCAGAAAAAGAGATGTGCAAGAACAAGGGGACACAATTTGAAGATAGAGGGGGATGGCTCAGGGGCAATGTGAGGAAGTATTTTTTCACAGAGAGGGTGGTGGACGCATGGAACAGCCTTCCTGAGGAGGTTGTGGGGTCTAAAACTGTGGGAGAATTCAAGAATGCATGGGACAGACTTAAGGCAATTTTTGTGGGGGGTAGGAAGAAATAGGCTGTTGGTTAAATAGGATCTGCAGCTTATCCTCTAGGTAGGGAAATAAGCAGATTAGGTGGGCCAAGCAGTCCTTATCTGCTGTCAAAGTCTATGTTTCTATGTTTCAGTATTCCACCAAAAAATTCACGAGGTTTAATATTGATCAAACTCCCCCCCACCACCACCACCACCAATGATGCTGAAAGGGCTGAAATATTTCCTAGCCTTTCTTTTCATGATAAAAAATAAATAAACAAATCCTGTACACTTTGTGGACTTCACACTGTGGAAGCATTTTCCACAGAAAAAGATGCTCAAGAACAAGGGGTCCTGCTATGAAGTTAGAAGAGAGGAGGCTTAGAGGAAATGTGAGAAATTACTTCTTCAAGGAGAGAGTGGTGGATGCATGGAACAGCTTACTGGCAGAGGTGGTGGGGCGGAAATGGTAACAGAGTTCAAGAACGCATGGGATAGATACAGAGGAATCTTAGTAGTGGGGGTGTGGGCAGACTGAGTAGGGTCTGCGGCAACACTATAGGTTGGGAAAATAGGGCAGACTAGGTGGGCCATCAAGTCTTTATCTGCTGACAGATTATATGTTTCTATGTTTCATATAACATTAATAGTAAATATATTTATATAGCGCAATATCAATAATTATACAATGGCAAGAACATTTTCTGGACTCTGATTGGTCAATGTGTGCCTGAGACAGCGATGTTATTACACAATAACATCACTGTATTGATTTTTTGGATGATTGTTATGAGCTACTTTTTTTTTCAGAAACAAAGATACACTGCCTCACTAAAAATCTACTAAAAACATTTTTATTTTATTTTTGTTTTCTATAACATCGAGCCATTGTATAATTGCAATAATGCACTCCAAGGTGTGTGTTATGTGTAATATTGTCACTTTGGGTGGTGGAGCACTCGGCTCGCCTCGCGCTTCAACCCACCCTAGGAGTGACATTATTACACGATAACACACACCTTGTCGTGCCTTATTGCTTAAATATCAAAACGCTGCACAGTATCTAAAACACTACTCAAATAAATATAACAAATTACAAACACTGCAAATGATACACAGATAAATAATACAGTTAAAACCTAAATATGCAGTTACACATATTAAAACTCAGAGAAAGCACATAAAACAGGTATGTTTTTAGAGCAGTTTAAAAGCTCTTCACTGTCTGGCACTCTCAAACATGACGAGGTAGAGAATTCCACAGGGAGGGAGCTGCAAAGGCAAAAGCCCATGCCCCTGAGATCGTCAGTCGCACCCTTGGAATCTCTAGCAATCCCTCGACGGTTGAGCGGAGCGGTCTCAGGGGGCAGTAGGGATGCAGAAGCACTTGTAGGTAACTCAGACCCAAACTGTGTAGGGCTCTAAAAGTCAGCAAACCAACTTTAAAGGTGATCCGCCACTGAACAGGTGGCCAGCGCAAAGCGTGCAGCACAGGCGTTATGTGACTGGATCGCAATGACCCAGACAGTGACCTGGCCACAGCATTCTGCATTAGCTGCAAGCAGTGGATACCAACCCCTTGAAGCCCTAGATATATGGAGTTACAGTAGTCAAGGCACGAGATCACAAATGCATCGATCAAAGTTGGAAGGTTGCCAGACAGAACAAGGTGCTTAATCCAGACGATATTCCTCAGATGGCTTGACCACAGCTGACACCTAAGAACAAAGTGTCAGCCCATCGTCAAATATCACCCCAAGATTCTGCACCTGTTCAGAGGTCAGAAGCTGGGAGCCCCCAAGCCAAAGCCCGGAAGGCTGCCCCGCCTCTGACCCCCTCCCCATCCGTGGCCCGGATCCACCAGTAACACCTCCATCTTGTCAGGGTTCAATCTCAACCAACTGAAATTCCTCCAATCTTGGATTTCAGCTAGACAGTTAGAAAGGACTGAGAGTGCACTATCCTAGTCGGGCACAAAAGACAGGTGCAGATGAGTATCATCTGCATAACAGTGAAAACTCAATCCATACCATCTGTGACAACCCACCTCTCCCTCTGGGCTGAAACAGCTTTTAGAGAGGTGTCTGTCCTCGGGTATTCGCTGCCACCAGCCTGACTGTCTTCCGGCACCTCCTTTAAGTTTACAAACTTGAATAATCAAGCGTACAATTGCACGTTTTGAAGTCTGGTAGTGCGTCTCTCTCGGGGGGCAGATGCTACACAGAGTTTACCTCAGCCAGCGGAAACCAAATATTACCTTAGAAAAATGACATCACAGTCACAACTGTTGAGCAAATAAATAGCTTTTTACTTAACAGAAAGTGCACTGAGCATTTACAGGATATATATTTACAACACAAGAGAATAACACACATACAGGAAAAGTAAACGAATGTTTTTAAACAACAGATGGCAAAAGAAAAATGATATTATTGCAACATGCTAGTACTAAACTTACCATTCCCTGTCCTTACAAGAGACACTGGACCGTGTGCTAACTGCCAGCTCCCACGGACATAGCTAAAAGGGTAGGCACCCAAGCTTAGATTCTCCCTCCAGCTTCAAAATAGGAAGAACACACTTCATTGTCTTTCAGCCTCTTATATATTCTCCTGGGAATATGTAATGCCTATTCCCCCTTTGAATGCACCAACCATTTAACATGTATGTATTTAACTGTCCCAATCAGACTGAACACCTATCAGTGACCAATTATATTCCCTTTTACCCTTAAGTTTATATTTGAGTGAACCAATCCCTTCAAACTGGCCTGTGTGTGTGGAGATGTCCACTTGAGATTTATGACCCAGCTCTTATCTAGCAGCTAGGGAGGACTGAGAATTCTAGCTTGTGGTTGCTGCTGGACAGTGGATTTTAGCCTGTGTGTGTGTTTATTTTTCCAAATTGCTAAAAAAACACCAGCTAGAGAATCCAAACCATTAACTCTTTCCTTTCCATTTCTGTCACACCATCTTACAATGTCTCCTAATGAAAGCATATACACTGCGAACAACATGGGGACAACACTGAACCCTGCAGGACCCCACAGAGAGGGAGTAGGTATTAGAGGAAAAACCCTGAGACCAACCTCTGCAACCTGCCCGTGAGGAAGGAATGAAACCATCTGAGGACTGCCCCAGACAGGCCAAAGAGGAACCGAGGGTGATCAAGAAGTACCCCATGGTCCATGGCGTCAAAAGCGAGGAGAGATCCAGGAGAACCAAGATGGACCATTGCTTCTGGTCTCTCACCATCAGGAGATCATTGAGTACCCAAACCAGAGCGGTCTTAGTACTATGTCTCTTATAAAAACTAGACTGGAGAGGATCGTAGATAGCATGGATGGTAAAATGGTCCTCCAGCTCTTGAGCAACAACTTTCTCAATAACCTTCCCTATAAAGGGAAGGTTACAGATAGGTCTGTAATTTGCAGGAGAATCTGGGTAAAGAGATGTTTTCTTTAGAAGGGGAGTAACCACAGCCTCTTTCAGAGAGCTGGGAAACTTCCCCATCTCCAATGAACACCAGATTAACTCCGCTAGAACTGGGCCGATCACATCAACACACCCCATTAAGGGTAGGGCCCGGATCTAAAATACAGTAAGTTGGGCGCATACTGCGGAGAAGCCACACAATATCGTCCATCGCCAGATGGTCAAAGTCAGCCCAACAAAACGGAGGGAGCCGTGACCTCGTACCGATCACCAATAGCCCCCATAGTGCGTGATAAGTGAATCTCTGACCTGATTTCAGCAACCGTATCTGCAAAGGAGCAGGCAAACTTTTCTCACTCCACTTGTGACAAGGCTTTCCGAACTCAAAGACAGGCTGCAGTGCACAGTCTGTCCACAGTTTGGAATAGCTGAGCTGGTTGGTTATGTGCAGTAGCAATCTCCCTGGCCAGGAATTCTGCCTTCTTACAGAACAGTGATGACTGATAGTATCTATAATGTTCCATCAGTCTAAGCTTGTCGGCATCTAAGCCAGATCTACGCCAAGCACGCTCTAGCCTTCACCCTGCCCACCCACTTCATCCCCCTCAAAGTCCATCAAACCATAGGGACCTGGGGCAGAGAGTGAGTGGGCAAATGCAGAAAGGAGCGAGGGTATCCAGAGCTTCCTCCACTGCTCAGTTAAAAGCCTGGAGTGGATTCTCCAGACCTTCGCTTGCCTCCAGAATTACCGATAGGTCTAATACCGCCAGAAGGCCATCAGGGGTCAAACCCTGTAAAGGGCAGTATTGGACCATTTCTACAGGGCAGGCCTGTAAGGGGGAGCCAAGAAACTGAACTTGATAGTGTGGTGGTCGGACCAACTGACTGGTTCCACCACCAAATCGAAGGCCTCTAACCTCAGGAGGAAGACCAGGTCCAATGAGTGACCATGATTATGAGTCACAGAGGAAACAACCAGTGGGAAGACCAAAGAACTCATAAGTTGGAGGAAGTTTTGCCCAAACTGTGAGAGTTCATTGTCGACCCAGGTATTGAAGTCTCCCAGTACCATCAGCCTGGGGGACTCCAACACCATATCAACAATGAAGTCCACAACTTCCTGCAAAAACTGATTCTCGCTACCTGGTGGCTGGTAAATGAGAACAAGTTTGCACCCCACACCTGTGGCTACGGCACACTCAAAGGATCTTGTGCCCTCAACTGACACATCGACAAGACCCAACTTTGATTTAAAACAAATTGCTACACCCCTAACCCTGCGACCCAACCTCGCACGGTGTATCACTGAAAAACTGTCTGGAATCGCTGACTCCAAAATGGGACCAGCATTTTCATCCAGCCAGGTCTCGGTGATGCAAGTTAGATCAAATGAACCAACAAGATCAGCTATAACAGCTGACTTGTTTCTAATAGATCTGGCATTGCACAACACCGTGCAGATTGGGTGGGAAACCGGAGCAGTTAAAGGTACTGACCCATTTAACATGGAGCTCTTGGGTATGGGCACTAAATAAGGAGGACCTTATTCCATGTACCATTTTGCCCCAGGGCGTCTTCTGTTCCCCACTACCCCAATTGAGCCGCTCAGCTCAGTCCCCCTTCCCAGACTCCCTCCCCTCCTCTTCCTCCCCACTATTCCAACAGCCTGACAGTGGCCATAAACTGCTGTGGACAAGGGGGGGAAGGGAGAAGGGGCATAGGTCCCGAAGCTCAGAGGGGGAGTAGCGCCTGACAGGGAGAGCTCTCATCAAACACATCCTGGCTAATTAGAGCAGCACTAATTAGGCTGGACCAGATAGTTACGGAGCCTTACATCTCACAATAGTTAAACAAAGTAAAACAACCAAACCCAAAAATAAAAATAAAAAAAGGAGACTGGGACTCTCACTCCCAATCACTAAAAAAAAAAAGGAAAATCAACTACACAATTCACAAATTAAACCTAAAACAAACAAAATAAACTCAGAATTAGGGAGGGTCTCTCGTAACCTCCCTCTAAAGTAATCAAATAAATTAAAAAAGGCTGGGACTCTCACTCCCAGACAGTGATAAAATCTGTCCAAAACAAATCCAAAACCAGAGTATAGTCCAAAATATCTAGGTAGATTCTCTCACAACCACCCTTCAAGTAACAAAAGCCAGAGTCAGGTCGATAGAGAATTCTCACATAATCCCCACTGCAAACAGAGTCAAAATAAGCAGGGAACAAGAAGAAGCTCGAATAACCACCAGTTCAAAATTCAGGGTTCCCAGAAAACTTCCTATGAGGTCCAAACTGAACGAATCATCCCAGAACATCCAGACACAAAGCAGGAGAATAGAAGTCTAACCGACCCAGCCCAAGATCAATAAGCAAAGCTGAGAGTCCCGAAGTAGAAGGGGGGAAACAAGCCACATGGTCCCCAAAGCGCCCCAGATAACACAGACAGCTGAGCCATCCTTCCACCAGGCCGACTATGACAGAATGTATTAGGGCTATCAGTGAGGCACCGCAACTTCAGACCAAATGGAGCCAGCCATCCGCCATGTTTGGGAAGCACGGACTTATAAAAACTAAAATTATTGAAGTAAACCTGCTAAAAAATGTCCTTCTTGTGCCAAAAGCTAAACCGGGGGCTAAAGCATCCGAGAGTGGGACATTTAGAATAATGAGAGTTTTCCTTTAAGAAAATAAAATCCTGTTTTTTTGTGCATGCACAAGTAATTTTCTTCACAAATTTGCCATATTTGCCATAAGGTGTTTTTTGCAACAATAGTAGCTTCTATTTTTGTGACTTGCAAACCCATTTTTGTGAGATACAACCTCCACTTTCATGACACTAAGTCTCAAAATTAGAGAAAAATAGATGGCTTTGCTGGCCCACGTGTAAAACAAGTTACTGGTCTGGGGCAATGTGCATGATGATGCAGCTGCTTTGGGCCACTCGCAAGCTCCACTACACGTATGGCACTATGTGTGCGATGATGCAGCTGCAGGTCTGAGTCTACCTCATAGCTCCGCTCAGCCTGAATTAAAATCTTCCTTCATCCAAGCCTTAGCATTTTCCAAACTGTCCAAAAAACAAACAATAGAGGAGTTCTTAAAGTCAACAAGACAATGACTGAAAGATGCCTCACAAAAACAGCAGTCTCTAGCTGGAGATAGAGCGGGAACAGAGCAGCAGCTGCTCATCACCCTGGGCCGTCACAGCATCTTTGCCAGACAGTGACCAGAAGGAGGAAGGGGAATCCTATATGATTACCATGAAAAAGTCTGTACAGAGTTTAAAAGCATTGGAACTACCCTGCTGACACTTGAGTTTGCAGTAGTAGATAGCAACAGGGACCTGCGGATCATTGAAAAACAGACCTCAGCGATTGAGGCCTTTCTGGTGGAATATTTTGCCACTTTGGACATTCAGATCAGAGCAGTGCTCAGCCTTCATGGATGGGAGTTAGACTTATAGGCCCAGATATTCAAAAGAACTGAGCCATGAGCAATAGGGTTGCGCTCGCATAAGTCCGAAATTGCGCCATTCTGTGATATTCAGCAGGAGGCAATTGCACCACCGAAAACATGCTGAGCAACAGTGCAATGATAATGAAGGCATGTGCAACCGAAGGGGGAGGAACCGTGCATAAAGTGGGCAGTGTGATGTTCAGCTGGGCCGTGCAGAGTTGTGCAAGCGCAACCCCCTACCTGCGCCTGCACAACTTTAAGCCAAAAAAGGATCAAGTCGAGGCCACCTGACAGGTGAACTGCCGCATTGCAGGGTGCAACACAGCAGCCACCACCTGTGGGTGGCCTCCACTTGTTCCTGGTGCCCCCTGTATCCCCAATCGTGGGCATAATGGTAACCCCCGCAGCCCAATCGCGGCATAATAGTAACTCACCCGTAGCCCGATCGCGGGCAGCAGAGTATCCCCGCAGCAGCCCAATCGCAGGCATAAGGACATCGTCCCCACCCCCGACCAGCCCGATTGCGCGGGCATAATGTGAAACCCCCAGACTAGCCCGATCGCAGGCGAAGCCGTATGAAACCCCCAGCTAGCCCAATCGTGGCCATAACTATGAAACACCCCCACTAGCCCGATCACGGGCATAACGCAACCCCAAAGACCAATATCCCTGGTGGTCCAGTAGACCATGAAAGCCCGATCGCCAGCATAAGTTCAAACCCCCCAAGTCCAATATCCCTGGTGATCTAGTAGTTTACCCCACCCACCCACGGAGCCCCACCACTCGCTGCCCCCGTCAGCCAGCGGGCGGCAGCACCTCCCGCCTGCCGCCCACTGCCTGCCGACTGACAGCTCGGTAGGGCTGCATGCCATTAGTTCAGAGCATGAGCCAATGGGCATGCAGCCATACCGTACAAGGCAATCCAGATATGTGAATGAATGAATTCACATTCATTCATATCTGGACTGCCTTATGCGGTATA